>JAUCRC010000007.1:3162500-7980000 GCA_032399595.1 Tetragonula carbonaria
TTACCTCGAATTCTTCTTCTGTTCAGGGTAGGTGCGGTGTAAAAAGAGTGCTCATTCTCAATGTCTCGTTGCGAAGTCTTACGAACGTCAAGCATAGAGCAAAAAAAAAAAAAAAAAAGCTAACAGCGATCGTCTGAGTTACAACGTAGGGGTACGAAAGGGTCGGTCGACGGGGAACAGAAACGCGTGTCCGAATTCCCACGTGACGACGTTGCAGAATCTTCGCACGAAGGGGGTCGGGGGAATGCGCCCCAACAAGCAGCAGTTCGGGTCCGTACTGTCACATTTTCCACTCGTACGGATGCAAAATATATATTTGCTCACCCTGTGGCGGTCTGATGGATAAAGCAGAGTGTTGAAAATTTCCTGCAAATAACCAATCTGCCGCGGAACGATATAATATGTATATATTCCACACTATTTGTGTATACCTAATTCTAATCTGTACACAGACGTGTTTTTCCTACAATTAGAGAAGAATTCTTCGTGACGCGAGTAAACGTGCCGCGGGCATAATGGAGATTACCCGTCTGAAACCCGTGTTTTAGATGGTGTTTGCTTAGGTTTACTTAAGCGTGCTGCTTGGTGTAGCCTCTGGCAACGAAAATACGTGTCCCGATTTGATTTACGCCTCGCGTCTGTCCCTTATCCGGATCGGATCCGGCGTGTCTGAATAATTGGAATTGCGAATTACAAATAAATTAATTCAACAAGTTGGTTAGTTCTCTCTCGCGAATTTATACGTTCTTATGCTGTCATTTAGAGGCAGAAGTATTGAAATTACTGCCGTCTCTCGTAGAAACTGGCAATCGAAAAGAAAGTCGCCTTGACAGCTATTTACTTTCTGATATGGAAATAAAAATTAGCCGAGGACTCGGTAGCTGATTCACACAATTTTTAAATATAGATATTCTTAACAGAATTGCTCGACGACCTAGCGTAACTCTCTGTAATTTGCAATACAAACTGGATTATTTTTCTGGCTAATGTTCGACGTGAATAGTTAGCAGGCGTGACGATCGACCGAAATCGGCTATAATCGAATATAATCGAAATAATCTTGAAGCTTGATGACGAAAGGTGGATTTTCGTCTACCGAAATACTAATCCATTTGTTATAGAGCGAGCAGTAAAATCTATCCCGGCGAGTGGTATCCAGGCTGGTGTTATTTTAGGTGATATCTGAGAGAATGGCTCAGAGAGCACTAGGGAACGTAATAGCTCTAAAGAAAGATAGAAAGAGAGGGGAAGAGAAAAATGAAGAGAGAGAGAGAGAGAGGACTCATCGTCGTTGCAGGTTGGGCCTGGTCTTAGCGAAGGGGGCGGCGAGGACCCTTGAAGGTAATCTTGGCTCGTTCGCGGAGGGTTGCATTTTGATCCCCGGAGCTTCTGCCGTGGCACGATCTCCGCGTACCTTGCCTCTGCTCACGCATTTACTATAATTAGAACTCCCTAATTAACGAGCAAACGTCGCACGAGCCTTTCGTAATCTCGGGCTTGACCTTCCACCGTCGTTTAGAGGCTGTTTCCTTCCTTTCTCTTTTTTTCTTCTTTCTCTGTTTTCCTCTCTCTCTCTCTCTTGCCGCTTCATTTTTTTTAATCCGGCTCCCTTCCTTTCGTCACCGCGAGAGAAACGAAGAAACAGGAAAGCCTCCTCCGCGTGCAGAGGAAGCAATAGCGATAGCTAACCGTTTTTCGTTTTCTTTTTTCTTTTCGCGTGTGTGTTTTACAAGCGATTTACAAGAATAGAACGGAAATGTGTCGGGGTGTGTAAAGGGATGATTGCTTCGTCGCTGACACGAAAAGGGGGAATTCAGATGAACTTTTCATGGAAAAAATTGCCGCGGACGAGTTTGGTTTGCTTGTTAATCGACGTACAGATTGAAATTGCGAGCAAATCTCTCAGCAATATGTTGCATTATTTTTTAAAAATAAAAATCACGACTCAGATCGTGTTTGTTCAAGTGATAAAAGAAACGAAAGGATCGAGCGCTCTCACAGGATCGACGATCACGCGACCGTGATTTCGCTTCCCCTGTTCCAATAGAAAAGACAATTGCTGCTGAAACCCCGGCGGAGTGTGACGTGTTGGCGACGAGTTGTCTTGAAATAACTTTAAAACGTTGGGCAAACACTCGAGCGGCGTGGCAACATATTGAACAGAAATTAAAAAATAAGCTTCGTAAGCTTACCATTCATATAGACCTGACCTCCTGCAAAGAGGGTGGCTTTCTCTCTTTCTCTACATTAAAGGGCCTGAGAAACCAGATCGACTGGAATACAGGGTAAATTTCCAACCACGGAGTTTCTCTGCTATTTGATTAGGCACGTGCCTTTTCAGCTCCTTTTGCATTTGTCCTCGCGAGCGAAAAGGATCAAAGAATCAAATTCGATCGAAATTTCTATAATGTTTTTTTTATACATCTTTGTATAAAAATATAAAAATTATTCTAATTAAAATAAAACTTCTACGTTCGAGATATAATATCTAAATCGATGAGATTTCGTACATCTTTCGTACAAATATACCGTTTTATTTTACTTAAATTTTCGCCGAGTGGAGTTATTATGGCGAAGCCAGATAAATTTCGAACATCGAAGTTACACGTGCACCTGAGATTTCTATTCATAAAATAACGGCCTATTGCTCTCCTTCGCGTAGGTTATTTAGGTATTCGTAGAATATGCAAAACGTCAAGAAAAATCACTCGCATCATTCGTTTAATACAGCCTATTTCTGGCTGTCCTTTATATCGTCGTTTGCGGCTTTGTCTTGACAGTACGTAGGTGAATAAAGTCAAGGGAGCAAAAATGGGACCGAAAGGGACGATAAAGCTTGACGGGTGGTGGCAGTGTGCACCGCGCTGATAAATATAACGTAACAAGTTCACTGGAATAACAACTTCATCCCGGAGGGATCAATGAGACTTTGCTGCGACTTTTACGCGGAATTTCCTTTCGAGTAAACGTATGCGCGCAGGAATTGGCAAGATAGCGAATCGATCATTGTTTCTGTTGCCACTGATTCGTCAACACACGTCCAATGATCGCAGCATTCAACATTCACGCTAGGCTGCAGATATTTATGGAAATTCATATTTTCACACAGATATAGTTTTATTCGTACGGAATCATTTCCAATTTATTTCTACCGCCATTCTTTTCTTACTACGCGAATAGGTATACCTGATTAAATTTTCCGCACAAAATTGTCGAGATCTTGGCGAGATTTCGATCGATCGTTCCCTAAGATATTCGTAAACTGAAAATTATCCGAGGGGCAGACAATTTATTCACTCAGACAGTTTATTACATTCGTTAAAATTAATTACTTTTTCGATGCAGCCACGGTTCTGTGAATTTGCAACGACGAAGAGAATCTTCCATTACGTTAACGGGAGAGAAGCCGACGAAGGCAGCCGTAAAAAGTAAATTAAATAAGAATTAAATACAAATAAAACCGTTCAGCCAAGTAATTGGCTGGTTACCTCGCTCGTTACCCACCACCGTCTCCGATCGTTCCACCCTTATTCTTGCCACTTTCTCGACGCTACCCTAATCGAGAAAGAAAAAGGATCCACGTCGATAGACATTCGACGTGATGTAATCTACAGGGGGGAATTATTTGATTCGTCGTGGACGAATAATGTTTACTCGAGCGTGCAAGCCACGCTTACTCAACAGAAAGATATTTGTGCGTATCTCTTTTTTTTCTCTTGCTATAAATTTTCTCGCGAAATTTAGATGTAAGATAAATTCTAAATCGAATTTAGCTTGGTTTCGCGTAAGTCAATCTATACCATTAACAGTTTCAATGTTACAATTCTTCGATTTCTTCTTCGCCGATGTAACAACAATATTTTTGAACAACTGCAAACAACCCTACTTGGCATACTTACCCCAAAAGTACTTCACAGTGGATCACCAATTCCAAGTCTCTCGCCTGTACTGGCAAGAGATAATAACCGCTCGCGGTTCGTTTCCCTTCAATTCGCCCGCCCGTCAATGTCGTTAAAAAGACAACGGGATCGAGCTGGTAGGACAGCGTGGTGGAAACCAAATAAAGAAAGAGAGAAAAAAAAAGAAAACAGAGAGAGAAAGGGTGCACTGGTCGAGGAGCAGTTCTCGTGACGAGGCGGTCGTCGCGACAATCATGGCCGGATTAGGCGTATGTATAAGGACGGAGGCTGGGAGGGTGGCTGCCTGCTGGAAGAGGGTGTCACAGGGGTTGGACAGGTCAAACGCGGGGGCCAAGATAGAACGTCCGTGCACGGGGCGAAACATAAATGATATTCCATGAGGAGCATATGCGTACGGAGATGACTCCACCTCCGCCACCCCGTGGCAGCAGGGTGCTGGTTTATTACAAACAAGGATTACCCGGGTAATGGGACATTCTGTCCCTTTGGTTGCTCGAGCAGTGAGAACGCACCGTACACTGACTCACGCTTTCGCTTCTTGTCACAGCGACGTCTATAAAGGAGGGGGCGAAAACTCGTGCCTGCAAGCAGATCGCTGCCAAGATTTCCGAGATACCGCGTCACGATGTCGCGGCGAGACATCTAACGAACAAATTTGCCGACAACGTTCGGAAGAGATACCATCGGCCTTGGGGATGTCTCGATTAACATAACTGGAACTACTACCGAGGACCAGGGCGTTAAAAACTGAGTCAAAGGAATTGGAATGCAGAATGAATAGGAGAAGGTTTATTATAATACGATATTTTGCAATAATTATTCTAATTTGTTAAAAAACAAAACGCAGCTACACTGTAAAAAACGCAATCACTTTGAAAAATTATAAATTGACCATTTTGACCATTTTGGTAGTTTTACTGTTAAGAGAGTGACTGCTACCGTATAAGAATTTTAGAAGGATTTCTTGTTGCTTCTCTGACTTCGTCGTTGATAGAATTGCACAGTATCAATGTACATGTGCTGTGTATTAATAAATAATTTGAAGGGAAAAAATAGGATCAACTGTCGCTACGTTGGAAACCTTTGTTCACGATAACTCAAAGAACAGCACGATGTCTACCAAATTTTGCAATTCTTTATTGCATCGTTGCATTTAACAAAATAGCATGTATATAAAGTAAGTGGCTCAAAACAGTGCTAAATGCAGAATGTGTACATTAATGAATGTGCGATTGCTTTACGAAATTTTTACTCCTCCACTGGTGAAATTGTACAGAGTAAACTATTAAACGAAGCACTTTGCTAATCGAGCACGAGCGAGAGAGGGGAATTGCGGTATAATGAAAGCGTATTCATAAACACACAGAAGCGACTGACGAGTGCGGATGATAATCATAAAATCGTTGATTTAATTTCCTCAAATACGGCTGTTAGCACAGCTCTCTCTCTCTCTCTCTCTCTCTCTCTGCCAGGTTTTCATCTCAAACACCATCCAGATCCGTGTTTGAATACTCTTTAAATATTGTAAAAAGTTCCGTCGATTTTGCGACTGTATCCGGGATTAGATTGAACCGAGTGAGGTCCGGAGATATTTAATTTCACGCTACTCGGATGGACCCGTCTCTCTGGCACCGGTCCGCGATAACACTCCGCTCTCTTTAGAAGCAACGAAATCGGATCTTTTCTCACCGGAATGTCCGGCGTCTTGTAAACCTTAATCAACGGGGAACCAACACCAAATGATCTTTAAATTAATTCGTCGAGGAAGATCCGCGTCTTTCGCGCGGCGAAAGGAGACGTGAAAAGTTGTATTGATCAAAGCGGACACTGTTTTTTTTTACCTCGATTTGATTTTTTAAAACACGCCACGTCCTCTGCCCTAAAGTTTCTGGCTGCACCGGCACGTAGCTTTTCGGCACCAGTGTATCTCTGCTGTGAACGTATACAGTCGTAAGTGCCAGATCTAGCGCGTCCTCTGGTACCTGAAACGCTCGTAATTCATAAAAATTTAGCAGAGGAATTCTGTAATTTGCAACTTGCAAGATTAAAGCAGTCGTAAAAAATCAGTCGTAACCGTGTTAATTGTATAAAAACTAGGCGGCGAAATTCGAAAATAATAACAGAAGTTTTTCTTTTTCTTTTTTTTTTTTTCTTTAAGGTTAACGTGTATATGTAGTGTTTCACCTGTGATCTCTGAAGTCCATTATCTTTGCGTATACTGTTTAGCGTGTGATGCGCGAACAGACGTTCGTGGGCCTTCAACTTGGCACTCCAGTCTCTATCCTTCGGCGAAACTTTACTACCTAGTACAGGTTGTCGTAGCCACACTCCTTCGCGCGCTACATCCGGCAGGGGGTAGGGATTTCTAATAAAAGTCACTTCCGCCATCGCTACACCGGCCTGTAACTATAAACGTCGCCGAGTTTGTAGCAAATATACGGACGACATAAAAGAAACTTTTACTTATTACACGTGTCGCGGGTTACATCGTGAAATTAGTTACACTTTTGAAATAATATGTAAAACAGAGTGAACTATGCTATGTGAAATTAAGTTGCTGTGGAATTAACCGCTTGATCGCCGTGCGCGCCAGTCCCTGTACCCTACATAAAAGCGAAATTAATTTCGATTTCTTAACGGTGGTATCTAGAATCATTTTCTAACACTAAAAAAATCGAAAAATATATGTATTCTTCCTTGATTTTGAATATATTCGGAAGCTGCTTCGAAAGAAAAGGCAAGAAACAAAATTCGCGTGCGAAAAAAACTGTAAAATTCCACTCTGCCCAAATACTTGCTTCAAATCATACCACACCCAAGATAAATATTAATTTTATATATTTGTATTTTTTTAGACTATAATATTATAACATTTCAAATTTAACAAACGTGCATATATAACTTTTTTAATCTTTTTAATATTTAGTATTTGATCTATCGTGTGGCAACCCAATATATAGTGAAAATCAAGTGTCTTTTTTTTCGTGCAAATTATATCCTAATTGATTGTGTGCTCATTAATTATGTAAGTAAATAATATTTAAATTATTTATTTATTAGTAAAAGCAGATTTTTTAAAAATTGAATATACGCGGCGATCTAACGTGCGGTCTTTAAAAGACTTAAAAAGTAAGGTCTTAAAAAGACTGCGGCGATCAAGAGGTTTAAGGAAAGAAAACGTATTCATTCCCAAGTCGGGAAATTTTCTAATCTACAAATTTCCGAGTTTAATCTAATTTTCCGTTTGTTTGACTTGCAATAATTAGAACACTTGATCACAAAGGGAGACACATTGGCCCTTAACGCTGTATTCTGTAGAAAAGGAGATTTTACAATCGCGGGTCGTTGTAAATAATGTTCATCCGAAAGCGTCGCGTATTTCCTCGCAGAAAGAAAGAAAGAAAGGAAGGAAGAACTTAAATATTCAGTGGATCGTGTTCGCTGGTTCACAAACAGCTAACTGGTTGAATATAAACGAAGACAGAAAAGCGGTCGTGTATGAATGGCGGCATTCGTGGAAAATCTCGGTTAAATTTCACAATAAGCTCTTTCACGGCTGCTGAACGTGAAAGAGCTTGTAAGCGACTTTGGGAAGCCTTACGAGACGCCCTTGGAAAGCAGCCTGAGCGACTGTGAAGGCGAGAATGAACGAAAGAAGGGAATGAAACGGCCTCGATAAGTGGACACCCCGCGGTGAATGACGGAATGCAGACCGCCCTGCATGAATTAAAGCCGCTCGTTTATCAATGGATCTGGATCGGAATCGAAATTCCACCGGAGTGAAATGTTTCGAGGATGATTCTGATCCGCTCCCCGACACCAGACGCGTTTCTGATCTTTCGTAACCGGATGCTAATCCTTAATAGGTTGGATCGTGAAAGAAGACTACGAAAATGTGGAGATTTACCATTTGTAAATGATCTTTGTCGTATTTTAAGAAGAGTGAAAGAAGACGTTCGACGACTTCGGCAATGTGGTGGCAAAAGACTCGAATGTAGAGATGCAAAATTGGAAGATCAAAGAAAATTTGAAAACAAAGGGACCCTTTTCACTCCTTTGTGACTCAACACATCAATTTTTATCACAGGAATTGTTACGTTGAGTCGCACTCGATATTTTTAAATTGTCAAAAGAAAAGAAAAAAGAAAAAGATAATTGAAAAATAGTTTCACATTTCGTTTCAAAATAAAAAATCTCAACAAAATTCAGTACGACGATAATGCCCAGGATATATGCCACCGAATTTTCCACGTTGAACGTCCAGATATTTTTGCGCGAGCGCCAGGGTATGAAAATTTCACAGTATAAAATTTAGAGATTTCAATGGAAAAATTATTGGTCAGTGCATGGGACTGTGAATAATGTCGTCGACACCTGCGATCAGAAAGACTCGAAAGAAACCGGCGTTTCGTGTGAGGCAGTGTGGGATCTGGCTGGCCGCATTTAACGTGTTTTGCTCAGGAGGTGGTCGGCCATGGCCAACGTCGACATCCGATATTAAACCCGCAGTAATTTATGTTAGCACGAGCGTGCATAATGCTGTTTGTACAAAGCGGCACTGCCACGTGTCGACTCGTGCCACCGCTACCTATCACTCCTTCCTCCCTTAATTCTTGCTGGTACACGGGCAAAGCGCGCGCACGGACGCGTTATGCGATTTTAAATGTTTCTCCAACCATCCCCCAAAGACGCGGACACATTGTGTTTCAACGTTCTTTCTGATTTATCAGCGTCAGCGTGAAATTTGGCAACATTTCGTGCGCCATTCGTACGACACCTAACTGTATTGAACCGACTTGTAATTTTGTACTTATCTCGTACGAGTATGAATACTCATCATATTTTTTTGGACGAAATAGAGCGACGATGTTACAAGTGTTCTTGCTCCTAAAAATATTCCGGTTCAACACTAGAACTATCAAAATGGTCAAAACGACCAATTCTTGTCAGATACTTTATTTATCATTGTTGGATATATTTTTAGAGACGCGAATGATTCTTTGTAAAATACACAAGATAGAAGCTGTTTGTATATCCTATTTGTATTATACAAATTTTCTACTTCTTTTACTTTCAATGGAATTTCTTTTACTCTGGATGGAATTCGACGCTTTTAGTTGTTAATTGACGTTTCCACTGGAACATGAGCGTGCATTCGGCGAAATTTTCACGAATTAAAGTTTACTACTAACATTCACGCAAATTGCATACGTAATCTTGCATCGCGCGCAGAAGAAATTTCAAACTCGGTCAAAGTTAAATCACTCGAGATATGTTTTTCTTTTTTTCCTCTGTGACGAAAAAGCGAAAAAACGTCATTGGTGACATGCGTGGTATCAATCGTTGGACCTATCCGTGGATGGGCCGACACTGGGATACAGGAACCCGACACACACACACACACACACACACACACGTAATCGCGTAATCGCATAATCGTGGCGCGTGCTGAAGTTCGGGTTGCGGGAGCTTTGCGTACGTCTACATGGGTGCACGTGCGACGTTCAACGCGCTGAATCAACAACGATCGCGAATCACGGATCTATCCGTGAATACGAACGGCAAACCCTTGCCAACCGTTTTACGAGATAATTGTTCCGACGATCTGATCTCCGGCAATGTCATACCGTCAGATAACAAGCTACGGATAACGTGGTTATGGAACGGAAGAATTTAAAGAACGCCGATTTAAATCGTCGGGTGTCAGTGTTTTGACCGATGATTATATCAAGCTGGTGTTAATCGGAGAGAGCAGAGCTACCAAATTTATCTCGAGGGTTATATCATTCCATTATTTCTACGTGATTATTTTTGCGACACAGTGATCTTCCATTTCGAAGATTCTTCACACTCTACTAAACGAACTAACGTCATCTCTCTTTTCTTTCGAAGGAAGGCTAATAAAACACGCGCGAGATGAAAAGTCACAGCTAGCGACACAACAGAGGCCAGAGTGAAAACGGGAGAAGGGAATTTCAAGCTGGAAGGCTGTTAAAGTACGTCTATCCTTGGATATCGAAGAGCCAGCAACGAACATACGGCGGCGAAAAGAGAGAGAGAGAGAGAGAGAGAGAAGAGGGAGAATGGATCCCTTTCTAGATAGATAGGTGCGGTCACTGTCATAGGAGGGTTGACAAAGGCTGACCAGGGGTAGAAACATTCAAATGGTAATCGGCGAACGTCTAACATATACCGACCCTCCGACCCCGGTGCTCGCGCTTAAGGGGCTGCTCGCACCCCCTTGGCACACACCCTGCACATTCGCACCAGAATCAAACCAAATATTGGCAATATCATCCCCGGCGTCTCTCTCTCTCTCTCTCTCTCTCTCTCTGCCTCCTACATTTCGCTGGGAAACGATGTCCATTTGAATGCACGATTCCATTACCGACGACGATATATCGGCCCGAGGATATTATGGGATTAGGATTCCAAGGGAAAATCTGAAAGAACAACCGGTGAAACTCGGTCACGCCGAAGATACCGCGCGTTTACCGCAGTTTTAACTATCCTGCTGATTGTGAAATATCGTTACGCGCGTCTTTTCGTCATTTGACACTATTCCTACCGACACTTCACGTATATATATACCTATTCGACCGCGACCGGTCGAATGACCGGTCTTTAGCACAACTTATATTTTTTAACATAGAATGAAGATAAAAGCCAATTTGACAGTATAAAAATATAGTTTCTTTCATTCAGAAGTATATAATGTACATTTTATTCGTTTTCACCGCTTTTTTTAATTATTTTACAGTCATAGTAGATAAGACGGTGTAAGAAAATCCGAGGTTCTGTACCGCTTCGGATACCAATCAGGCAAATAAACGCTCGGAAGTGCCGTAAATCAGTCCGTGGAAGGCACTTTTCGGCTAAAATCATGCCACAACTGCATTGCCTTTCGTTTGTAACGACTTTATAGTTTCGGAATTGAGTCCATGAGAGAATACTATTACAAAAAGATATAGATCGTTTTACCGGTCAAATGACCGGTCGTGGCAGGTAAGACAGACTACAAATTTTCTTCAAAAAAGAAGTGAATATTGAAAAATGTATTATACGTATATTTGAGGAAAAGTCGCGAAGTTTAAAGTCGATTTAACCCGTGATGAATGAAATCCGTAAATGAAATTCGACACGACCAAAAAGTGATATTTATTTTTCATCTGAGGAAACTCAACAGAAGTAATAATTTCTATATTCTTTGTGTAAACCTAACAAGGATCATTTTTATACTGTTATATTTTTTAAAATGTTATAAACGAAGTTGATAAAAAATGACGAAGAAGCAGATTAATAATTCAACAGTCCTTTAGAGGAACGCACCACGTCTCCCAGACGTCATTGTATGTCAAGGGGTTAATCACGTTGTATATAGGAAATTCTAATCGAAATTTTAAAAACGGTAATTTCACCGGTCGTGGTAGGAATAGTGTTAAATTCAGGGATCCATTCTCCCCGTATGGGGTCGTGCAACTAAATTTCAGGGAGACGCAGAAATTTTTGCAAAACTGAAAAATCAATTTATGATAATAAATTTTCTTCGTAATTTATTATCAGCGAGTGTTTTAATTTTGTGTTTCTAATTTGAAATCTACTAAACCGTCTAAACCCCAGGCTCGCGGGGTTTGAGAGGCTAAGTGGAGATGTTCGATTTATATCATCGATTGAACTGTCCACAATATGACGATTACTCGATAATGTACGAAAATCCCCATCAAGTTTCGACGTTCGACGATGTTTCAGAATTTTTGAAAACGCTTAATTTTTTCCCCAGTAGAACGGGACGATGTTGAAATTGAAATAAACTACTTGAACGAAAATGTCCGTGGCTAGCCGCGATACAACAAACATTTTGCGATACGTTGCACGTAATATTTGAAGGGTGCAAAGAATATACGGATCTCACGCCATACGACAAACGAAAGAAATATTGATACAGCTTTGTCCGAAAACGTCCAAACAGAAAAGTACAAACGGCACGCCCCTGGTTTTTCATCCTTTCACGAATTCTAGAAAAAGGTACATTCTATATAGGGTCACTGAATACCAGGTAACAGCATCGGCCATGCTGCATCACTATGATTTGTGAAGAATTCCGAGCCGTTGCTTCCTTTTTCGAGCATCGAGATCGACAGACCGTCGAATTTTCCTAAATTTTATTATCATTTCACATCTCAATTGTGGGAAGTGAAACATTGCGTAAAGAATATTTTGATACCAAGTTAAGCGTTCACAATTAATCTCCATTTTTCTTCCTCGAAGACACATGAATTTTTGAATTAAATTTCCAATTACGTAGAAGGCAAGAAGGAACAAAGCAACAGAACGTTCTGAAATTGATGATCGACCGCCGTGCGCAGTGATTAATGTGCACAGTCAACGCGATTATGGTTGCAATAATGTACGAATAATGTACACAAGAATATTAACAAGTCAATATTACAGATTGCATGATACAGCATAATTTGCACGCGGTGATTAACTTCTACAAATACAAACAAATCGCCTTTCGTCGGCTCCGTCAATTTGCACGCTGCAGCAAACAACTGCAGTTCAAGTTCAACTGCATTTCGAGTACAGTTTTTTTTTTCAATAAATTTCGCGGTCGACGCGCTGTAAGAACCTTGGTAGAGAATTACATCCTGAGGGAAAATAATCGTGCCTTCGTCGAGCTTTCGTGACCCTTCGCGTAGAATAATGTCTTACACCCGGCGTGTCCAATTCGACGAAACCAATGGGGAGGATAGGACAGCAGTGCGACAGGTGGCCCGTGAAATCAGTGCACGAGTGCGTCGTTTCATCGAGCCTGCCCGTTCGACACGGTTCATTAGGAAATTAAGTGTATAATAATTAGAATAGGGGTGCTGATGGGACACGTTAAACGGAAGCCCTTTTTCATTGCACGGCCATCGAGCAGAAACCAAACGCGTGGACAAGGAATTTTTCACACGACGAACGTGGATGCACGCGACGTGTGAAAATGTATGCGAAATCTTTCAAGTAATGCAGCTTATTGTGACATTACTTGAAATCGGTGACAGAAAATGGGAGAAAATCTCTATTTAGTTTCCTCTATTTAGTTATTACACTGCTGTCGCTGATTGTAACTTATACCTAAATATGTATTGTTCATTGAGATACTTTCTCTGAAAGCTATCTCGTTATCTCTTTGATTTTACCTGATCATAAATAATGGTTCGTAATATAATTTCTAATATTATAAGTGAACGGCATTCGATCGAAGAATCGAAGAAGCATCACCATTAATCGCGCAGAAGTGAACAACTCTCTTTTCGCCCGGCTGTGTTATGCAATAATTTTCAAATCTCTAAACGATCCCTGTTTGCGTTTGCTTTCTTTAAAAAAAAAAAAATTAACCACGGCTCGAGATCTACCGGGGATGAACGACGAGTTTTGTTTACTCAACAACTGTGAGAAAGTAGAAAACGGTCAAAAGGCAAAACGAAACGGAACGATCTAGCAGCAAAAATGATCTCTCTCCGCGACGCAATCCCTCCCTTTCGCGCGAAATATTTCCCGAGCGCGGGCGAAACGCTGTGCCGTGCATGCCGGTGCACGCTATTTGCATACCGATGATCGAGCACTCGAGAGAGAAAGAGAGAGAGAGAGAGAGAGAGAGAGGCGGTTGCACATTTTCGCGCGCGTTGCGCCGAGAGGCACAAGCTCTGGTTGGCTGGGCAGAGGCGGAGAGTCGTCGGTGTATTTTAGCATTTCACGTTTGTTTCCATTTAAATGGTAATCGAGTTCATAATGTAATTGTATTCACCGCGTAAGCCGGGTCTCACCACAGCGCTTCGTCCTGCCATTGTTTGCATTGTTCTCTCCTCGCAGCGCGAACAATTCGCGCGCGCGCGCGCCTGCCTCTGTCCGCTCGCCTTTCACAACCTCGCGTTTCGCCGAAATCTAAACCCCTCGCACGCTCTCTGCCGCAGTTTAGCGGACGTGATATTTTCCCGCGATACAGCCGGCCAGTTTATGCGATACTGATGGATATCGGTGTAGAACGCGCGTCCCGATACATCCAATCGGACGCACAGCATGGAAAGTCGATGTGTCACGCGTTCTCGATACCACCGGGATACACCGGGTTCCGCGTTTATTTTAACTGAAGAACTGAAGCTCTTCTTTCTTTTCTTTTCTTTTCTTTTTTTTTTTTTTTTTTTTTTGGTGGAAAACGATGGAAACGCAATTCTCCTTCGAATCATTTAGAGTTATACATTTATTATAATTTTACGTGAAACGATGAATTCATTCGATGTAACGATGACTCGCAAATTAGATTGCGACTACTTGGATCTTAGATTCTACTGCTAACCTCGGAAATTAGATTTCAATCGTCGGTCGGCAGATTTCACATTTTGGCCGGCGTGTTTTAACAAAATTTCGCCGCGAAATGTGAGCCAAAATGTGTGTATGCATGAGATCCGCGTAAATCATAATGGATGGTCGTGGGTAAAACGTCCACGTTCAGTAACGAAAAATTTTTACCCGAAAACGCATTGTTATACAGCTCACGGAAGAGTCGCAGAATCCGTAGAGGTGAAACGGGGAGAGAGAGAGAGAGAGAGAGAGAGAGAGAGGCAGAGCTATCACAAGCTTGAAACGAGCTATGCGAAGGGGGTTGGCCGCGTTATTGTAACGCAGGGGATGCTAGCTGTGTGTACGTGTTAGCGGAGTTGGTTGCCTTTCTCTCATACATATTCATCAAACGCTAATTAATCATCGCCAGGCACACCCACTGCGAGCCACCCTCTTGGCAGCAGGCGAAGCCTGGTGAAAAAAAAAAAAAGAAAAAAAAATACGATATCCGCAACGCAGACACCTCTATATATTACCGGGGCGCATCCAGATGTCGAAACCGGCGAGATTTTTAAATGGAATTGACAACATCGGGAACGATCGCGGTGAATAACAAAAATTTATCGTTGCCTGGAATTGCGCCTGTCTGGATTACCGGGAAAATTACGAAGCGCCTAGATCAACGGAGACGGAAATTTTTCCGACTCCGAGGCGCGAGTTTACGAGCTATCAACGTTGTACCCTGCCGTGAGAAATTAGCTGGACATAGATTAATAGTCGCGTGATGTATTAATGCGACGTTGTATCGTGAATGTAAAAATATGGTATAAACAAATACGAAATGCGGAACAGGAACAACGCAACGGTTGCAGTCTTTCTCATATTGGTACTTCGCCTCGATACACTTATAAGATTTTCCGGCAAGAGAGATATTCAGGTAAGTCAGACTAACAAAAGCAATTCAACAACCATAAAGTAAACGGAAGACAGTGAAAAATATGAAAGAACAATCAAACAGAGAATGTCGCTTATCCTTTAAAGCGCGCAAAGCTCGCGTAGCCTTCGTTTTCCAATTAAACATTCCACTCGATCGGGCACTAGTTTTTCCAAGAAATACATCTTTCGCGCCGTTGGCTTTATCCTGCCTCTTAAATACATCGTAAATAGGAAGTTGCTGCCGCTGCTTGTGCAGAGGCAGTGGCGCGCGGACAATCAATCTAAATTGTAATTTCGTAATCCCATTAAGCAGCGGGCCACCTTCGTGGCACGCACTTGCTACGGGTTCGGCTTTCACGCGGACGGGACGCGTATAATTAGGTATCGTTTATTTTACACCGAGGTACCGCAGGCTAGGGTGACACTTCCAGCGTATAATATATACGCCCGTGGGGTTCTAAGCGAGCATAGACGGTGGTCCACGGCCTCCACTCGGTAGTCGCTCATAGAACGCTCCGCTGCTAATGTGATGCGATCATCACCATTTACCTCTATCGGCCATTGATATTATACGACGCGAGCAATCCCCCTTCTTTTCAACCCATCGTAGCTATTTTCCAACGATCGAATCCTCTGTTTCGTTTCATAGAAATTTAATGAGTCTTTCGGCGTCTGAACAGTGTGTTGCAAATTCACTTCATTCCTGAGATACTTTTAGACTAGTATTTCGTTTTTTAAAATCCTTCTCATTCCGTGACACGTTTGTAGTTATCTCTGACGTGTCACTATATCGAAATGTCATGAAATTACAATTATTTCACCGACAAATATCTTAACTCCGTAACTCTTTTAAAAAAAAAAATAGCTGGAACCAATGCTAACAATTCGTTTCGTTCGCTGACATATTACAAGGAATATCTCTTTTCCACAATCTTGCGCCTTCGAATTTCCGATAAATGCGTGAATAATCAATCGCAGTCTACTTAAACTTGAATCTTGATCGTAATCGAAATTTCTCGACGAAATCGCGTGACAATCGCACGGATGTTTTGACTGCCGGCCTCAAATCGCGACAATGGCAGATTGCCTGCTGACAAATGAGCGTCCCGCCACGGGATGCGATCCACGCACGAGACATATGGCCCTATAAAAAAAAAAAAAGCGGCAGAGATACAAGAGATGGCCTGCAGTAACCATCCAGTCGATCCGATATTAATGGAGACCAAACACCGCACATTCTGTGTCGCCGCTGTCCCCGTTGTGTGTACACATTGGTGCGCCATTATGTCCCTGTTATAATGTGTATACACACCCCCTTTTGATACAATGGAATGATCTATGATCGTGCCAAACACGGATCGCCAAGTCAATTTTTTGCCCTTCTGCTAACTTTCTTTCCTGTCAATGTACCCAGCTCGCCTGAAACTTTCTTCGCTTTTATTTAGAAATTTTGGAGTCTCTCTCTCTCTCTCTCTCTCTCAGTACAGTAAGAGTAGAATTTTTAATTATGAAAAATATAATTTATATTGATTGATATAATTGGCAAGTTATTCCCTACGATACATTGAGATTAGAAAGTTGTTCGATTAAAGAAGATACGCAAAATTACAAACGGGAATATAAAAAAAAGAAGAACTGACAACAGATGTCCTTACGTCATTAGTAGCTTCTAACTCGTCGATAAAAAAAAATATTGAACAGTCCGGATCTCACGGTAGATTACACCTGGCTCGCGAAAAATCTCTTCCGCAAGCCCTTGAATATTAATCAAACACTCGTGGCGGAAAATGAATATTCTTCGTCGGCGCTTTTTAATGATTACGACACGGTTAAATTAGCCGAAATCGAGTCGACGCGACGGAACGATTTACGTTTCACGGTCGGAATCGAGTAATTCCGGCTTTCCTGAGCGTGCAAACAATAAAATTGGATTTAGCGACCCTCGTGGCACGTACGTGGCGTACGACTCGGAGGGTGAGTTTTCGGAAGGTGGACAAGCACGCCGGTTCCGGGGGGGTTGCAGCGAGATCAAAGACGCCCTACGGCCAATTCCGTAGTTTCCACGTGACATATTAGCTAGAAATTGACGGCGACAGCCTCCAGCAACGACGAGCCTGCTCAACTTTGATCATTTCACCTGTGGGACTTATTTCCGACCGTGAATATTATTATCGTGAATATTATTATTCGCTGTCCGTGATTACATCGCCACGTTCTCCGGCGGTGCAACGGGAGAACAGTCGAACTTATCGAATTGTCCTATTGTTATCACGTGACGATCGCGTGTCGAAGAACGTATAGACACGCAACGTCTAAAATTATTAGAGCGACGTTTTTAATAAATCAGAATAGAAGATATCATCTTCGTATTATTCCAGCTCAAACTGATTGACGAGGAAATCGATCGATCTAATATTTGTAGACGAATTTTGCGAAAATTTTATAAAATGATTTTTATTGCTGATATGTTCACTTTTGTTACTTTTTGCAAGTCTCAGTGTGTCTAATAATCACAGTTATCAATTTCGCATTTTCGAGTACGGTTCAATCATTCTGTTACAATAACTTGATTGATGAATACGTTCGAGTATACTATGTACAAAATTAATAGTATGACTAATACATACCTTTTATGAAGGAAGAATATTTCACTTATCAAATTGCAAGGTCCTACGCTGAAGAATAATTGGTTAAATTGATAATAGCTGATATAAACTTGTAGGAAATTAAGTCAATACATAGTATCCATTTGCCATGGATACAGTGTCACTGAATTTCTCATTATGTACTGCCATTTTATAAACTTTCAGCGACATCTGTGAAGGAAAATATACGTTACGTCAGTATCTATAGTAGATAAATAATTGCATTAATATCTACAGTAGATAAATGGAATATTTTAAAATAAAATTATCTTCTAATGTTAC
Organism: Tetragonula carbonaria; assembly: GCA_032399595.1. Classification (NCBI taxonomy): domain Eukaryota; kingdom Metazoa; phylum Arthropoda; class Insecta; order Hymenoptera; family Apidae; genus Tetragonula; species Tetragonula carbonaria. The sequence continues at coordinate 3,180,610 of JAUCRC010000007.1, forward strand.
AGAATACAATACCGGAGGCAGGACGATAATTCACAATTTAAATAAATTGTAAAACTAAATCTATCATACAATATGTTATTATACTATTTACAATGTTATCAATTATACAGAATAATATTACAATACATCTGGTGGTTACAAGAGGAACTAAATAACCTTTCTTATTATATGTTGGATCGGTAATATTGGAAATGATGGTACTATGTTTAAAACAGTTCAAAATTTAGGATTTACTTATTTATGAATTTAAATAATAGAAAGAAGTGTACGTGTAAATTTACGTGACTAATTTTAAATCTATTTAATATTATTTCTTTACAATCAAAATTTGCAGCAATCAGATCTTTGTCGAGAAATACTTTGTTGATTTTTAAGGAAACTTTTTTAAGAAAATTTGAGAATTTATTTGATGGAAAATACAAGCAATAGTACAAATAGATAGGTAAAAATTCCTAATCTATGATATACAAATATCTAAAAATATACCACATTTTTTACTTTCATAGACTTCATTAATAATCTTAAAATATCGATTGAATAAAAAAAATGTTTCCGCCCGGGATCGAACCGGGGACCTTCCGCGTGTTAGGCGGATGTGATAACCACTACACCACGGAAACCATTAATGACAGGTTTTTTGGAAAATTTTATACACCGTTATGAAACGTACAATATAAATTATATCTTTTTTAAATGTACAAATAGAAAATGTACATGGAAAAATTAATATATAAAAAAATTATTCAGATCAATTATATTTCATAATCTACGACAAATCGATGTCCTTCTTAAATATGACTGAATTATGACATTCTGATTTACAATTAGAGCATTCATTTAATCATATTGAAAATTCAAAAATAAAATGTGTAATATAAAATTAAATATTCTCGTCCAAAATATCCAATTCTATGTTTGACGTTGATTCCATCGACAATAATGTCACAACAAATTTAAACTTGCAAATTATAAATAATAATTATATTTGTACATCGATTAAAGGCACAATACAATAATAGATCACGCAATTTACTCTAGACTCGATTTCTCGATCTTGAGTAAAACTAAAAATTTTAACTTTTAATTTTAACTTAAAATTTTTAATTTTAAAGTATGCGAAAATATAAAGCGTACTTATATACTATAGAAAAAAACATTACAAATGTTGATAATAAACGCGCATGTGATATTATTGTATCAATAAATACATTTTATTTTTCAACGCGAATGGCAAAGTGTAAAATGATAATGCGAACTGAAGGAAGTTAATGTTGTCATAATTCATTTTTATCTCTATTTAAATGTTTTTTTTTTTTTTTACTTTAACGAAAACTTGAACAGTAAACTTGAAAATAGTCGTGTAAACTTAGAAATATATGTAGTGCATTTTGTAGTTTTTAGACGATCAATGTTTAATAATTAATGTATCGATAATACGTATTAATAACGTATCATTAAATACAATCAATTAATACATATGTAATAATGTAATTGTTATTTTATATATATAATATTTATAACATTTAATTAGACATGTTAACAATCACTTTATTAATATGACAAAGTGAGTTAAATTTTACACAAAATATTTTAATTAAAATAATATCCAGTACAGCGAAGCAAGTACAAATATGTTTCACTTCAAAATGATAAATTATTAATGATAATTTACGATATCATAAGAGAGTAATGAAGAAACAAATTATTTTTACATTTCATGTAATTGCAGAAAACAAAGAAACGATAAAGCGTTGTTCTGATTTTGATATTGATGCCATTTCATTATAAAGCAATGTCAAACAGAGCAATCGATCAATTTTTATCTAAATTCACTTACGTATCTATTATCGATTTATAATTGTCGTATATAATTGTGATCTGATAATAACTTGTTGCATTGTAGCAAATGACATTCTAAATGTTTCACTCGATCATATATCATAATTCTTGTCATAAAATTCCAAACATTAATTTGTTACATTAATTTGTAACTGAAGAACTGTCATATATGTAATTAGTAACGGTCTTCCGGTTTCTTACATACCAACAGATGACACCACAAACATCGTCCCTAACACGAGGAAACACAGTTACTTGCATCATTCGATTGAAAAAATAGACATGCATAATTTCGTTTCTAATTCGACGAAATTTTAATGATATCTCACATTTCAAGAATGCAACAGCATGAACTATTAAATTGTGTACAATGAGTAAGAAAGGAGATTCCCATCACGTGACAGATATACCTTGCTTCTATTGGCTGCGCAGTGACATAGAAAGAGAAGGAATGAGAAAACGCATGAGTCAAAAAATGCGTGTGAGCATTGCGAACGGTCATTTGACAGTAGCGCCTAGTGGTCGATTGTTAAACGATTTGTCATTATTTTCTTCAACTACGTTGCAACGGAATTTGTCACAAGGGTAATTGCACGTCATCGTCAAATAGCATCGAGAAGAAGAAAGCAACAAAGAAATAACGTGGTTAAATCCTTAAGTATCCTGGACTGGTATCCTTTTCGCAAATACATTGGCAAATTAAGCAGCACAGATGAAGATTTTGATCACGCTTTGCGCGATCTTTGCTGGTAAGTAGCTCGATTATTCCGCATTTTCTTTGTTCAACCATAATCAAATGTAGCTCTATTCGTTTTTTCTACGTTATAATTTTATTCGCTATCTTTTCGAATCATACTTTTTACGCTATGATTCGTCAATTTTTCCTATCGAAAATATTGTTACTGTACCTTGGAACCGTAACATTATGGAGATTATATTGTTTAAATAGTGCTCGTTACATGTTTACTATTTTGAATACCAATTTCATTTGAGTATCGTGTTATGTTCAATAATCGCTTGATACGTATTCACAAAGATTTGCTTATTCAGATGAATGAGATGAGTCAGTGCTTAACAATTACTACGGAATAGCTTATGATTAACAAGAATCTTCTGTACCATGTATTTCCAAATTGTTAAATATATATTCTTTTTGATATGTTATTCTTAATTAAAATATTAAAAATATTAGATGTATTGTTTTTAACTTATCGTTAAAGTAACATGATCTGAAAAACAAAAATTTGATTATATTATTCAATTTATTTTATGATTTTACTGTGTACAATGATTATTATATTTGTTTCAGTATCCTCAGCAAGAGTAGTGATTACAGCTGAGGGTCCAGCAAATCTTCACCGTTTAGGTGAACAAGAATGTACATGGGGACCTTCATATTGGTGTGAAAATATCAAGTAAGTATAGTAAAATATCGATAATTCTATATTATAATTGATATTTATCAAAAATCTTTTATTATACATTATTTGAAATTAATTTGCATTAATATTTCATTTCATGAACTTATAATTTACATTAAATATAATATTATTTTGAATTGAAATGATATTAAAACTTTTATTTTACACAAATATAGAACTGCAGCAGGATGCAATGCAACTGCGCATTGTATCAAAACAGTATGGAAAGATATGAACGTACCAGAAGATAATGATAGTGTTTGTAATATTTGTAAAGATATGGTTCAGCAAGCTCGTGACCAACTGGAGAGTAATCAAACTCAAGAGGATTTAAAAGCTGTTTTTGAAGGCAGCTGTAGGCTTATTCATGTAACTCCAATTGTGAAAGAATGTATAACAATCGTAGATCAATTTATCCCGGAGCTTGTTGAAACATTAGCATCTCAAATGAATCCATCTCTTGTTTGTTCTGTTGCTGGACTTTGTAATTCTGCTCATATGGACAAATTGTTGATGGAATATGAACAATCAGAACCTAAAGTAATTAATAACTTAAATTATTTCTTTACAATAATGCGTACTAAAAATATCCCTTTGTTTTTTATATAAAAATATTTGTTTTGAATATAATATATTGCAGGCCACAGAAGTGAAGTCTCGATCTTTGGAAAAAGATGAATATGAACCTGATGAATGTTCAAAATGTTTCACAGTAGCAGCACATATGGAACACAAATTAAATAATACTCCTCGTGAGAAAGTATTACAACAAATGCTTAATTTGTGTGCAGAACTTGGCACTTACTCAGATGCTTGTTCAGCCACAGTTATAACTTACTTTGATACAATATATGCTCATTTGCAAGAAAATTTCAACGCTCAAAATATTTGTCACTTATCTGGTCAGTGTAGTGCTAAATTCCATAAACATGAAGATGCTGATAAAGTGAGTTTAGAAAATTTAAAAAGTAATGTAATATTACATATTTGAAATATTATGATTAAATTACTCATGAAAAATTTCATTTTAGATTTTGAAGGTAGAAATTAGACCACTATCGAGTGTGGGTATGGTTGATGTAAATGACGATCTTCCATGCATGTTGTGTAAACAACTTGTTGGGCATTTAAAAGATCTTTTAGTAGCCAATACTACAGAAACAGAATTTAAAGAAGTTTTGAAAGGATTATGCAAACAGACTAAATCATTTTCTACCGAAGTAAGTATTATATTATTTATTAATTATATAAATAGTTTATATTTTAAATTATTAATTATATATATATATATTTTTATTTAAGTGTCTTGCCATAGTTGATGAATATTATCCACAAATATATGACTATTTGACAAAAATGTTAAATTCTGACATTGTCTGTGAAATAAGTGGGATGTGTCTTTCTTCAGGTAAAGCATTGCAGGTAAATATTTTCTTGTTTAATTGTACACATGCTTCTAATGTAATTGCTATTTATAATTATTAATTAAAACATTTTATGTTAGAGTGAGCCAATTTGGCCCTTAGTACCTAAAAATGTAGCTGAAGTAGGAATGCGTATTTTCCAAGGTGCAAATAAGAATATGGAACCTGATAATAATGAGCAACCAAGTAAAACAGAAGTTGAAGCAATGCAATTACCTATTGAAAGACTACTACCATTCCCTATGTCAGGGGGTTCATTAGATACTAAAGGAACAGAAAAGTGTGCATTATGCGAGTACATATTACATTTTATTCAAGAAACTATAACGAATCCTGATACAGAGGTAATAATTATAATAACGTTTTGATATTTTACATAATGCGATATTGGTAAAAAATGTAACAAAATTAAAAAAAATTATACAAACATGCTATTTATTTTCAGGATAAAGTAAAAGAAGCATTAGGAAAAGTATGCAAGAAATTACCTGAATCTATAGCAGATCAATGTACACAGTTTGTAGACCTTTATGGAGATGCTGTAGTGGCTATCTTAGCTCAAGAAATTGATCCATCTCAAGTCAGTGTAAAAATTTATTATGTATGAATTATTTAATAAATGCAGTGAATTATAAAGTATCAGTTACAGGTGTGCCCAATGTTACATCTGTGTCCAGATGAAAAGTTGATGGAACTGTGGCAAAGTGTTCCAAAAAAATATATGCTGGAAGAAGAAAAAGACAAACCTACTTGCCCATTATGTTTACTTGCTATGTCTCAAATTTACGAAGCTATAAAAAACAATAGAACCGAGGTTACTAACAAATATTTATATGTTTCATATATTTTAAGTGTTCAAAGATACACTGTTATTAAATACGTTATATTATTACAGAAAAACATAGAAGATCAATTGGACAAATTATGTGTTCATTTGCCACATAGTTTAGTAGAAGAATGTACAGATTTAGTTAAAGGTTATAGCAAAGAAATTATAGAATTATTGTTGGCAGATTTAACACCTCAAGAAGTATGTGTCTATATTAAATTATGTGATGCTTCAAAGAATTCTGGTCCAAGTGATGAATTTATTACCGATAAAGATGGTGAAATTTGTATGTAAAAAAACATTTATTACATGCTTGCATAAGAATTTCTTATAAATTAATAAAAATTTAATTTTCTAAAAATATATTTCTTATTCTAGTAACTAATGAAATACCAAATGATCCAGTAAGTTCAGAAATATCAGAAAATACAGGCGGCAGTCCATATTGTGTTATTTGTGAATTCGCTATGCATTATGTTGATAAAGTGCTTGCTAATGAAAAAGAAAAGAATAAAGTTGAAAAGGCAGTACACGACGTATGTAATCATCTTCCAAAGTCTGTTTCTCGAGAATGTAACGATTTCGTTACTAAATATGCTGCTGTTGTAATTGATGTTATTACGAAAGATGTTAGTCCTAAGCAAGTTTGCACTATGCTTGCATTTTGTTCCATATATGTACAGGAAGTGAAAGGTACGAAGTATTTGAAGTATTAATTAATTAATTTTTATTTGAAATATTAATTAATTAAAATATTCTTCAGCTTCTGTAGTAGAATGTGCTGTGTGCAAGTCTATTGTATCAGTAGTAGATGAAATTGTGGACCATCGAGACGTTGATAACAGCATTAGGAAAATAGTGCCAGAAGTATGTAAACATTTACCATCAGACACACATCACAAGGTAATTTGATCATATTTTTTATTAAAATTCTTAAAATTTTTTAGAAAATAATAACTTTTAATCATTTTTAGTGTACCACGCTTGTCAGTTCCTATGGAGAAAGCATAATAAATCTTGTCAAACAACGTGAACCTTCTTACAATATATGTGGTAAAATGGCTCTTTGCGCACCTAATGATTATTCATCAGTGTCTTTGGAAACTTCGCGAATTAAACGATCGTATGAAAAAAATCGTATAAAACATTGTACATGGGGGCCTGTCTATTGGTGTTCCACTAATGAAACAGCTCGCGAATGTAAAGTAAGTAAATATAATTAAATTTATTATGTAAGCAATTTTATATTGACAGTCTCATTTAATTGTCTCGTACATACAGCTCACAATAACTCTGTCACATGTTTGTATTAATGAAATGAGGTGAAATAATTTAATGAAAATATGTATATATTCATATATAATGTATGTATGGGGTAATAAATAATATTCTTTTTCTTTTTTAAGGCTGTTGAGCATTGCAAAGAAAATGTATGGAAAGCCGATTTCGCTCCTCCTAAACAAATTACTTTGAGCGAGAAGGAACCTAACGTTTAAGTTTGTTGAAAAAATAAATTGAACTATTCTTTTGACCTTTGCATAAAAATTTCATTTTTTCTTTATGATATTGCAACGATAATATTTAATATCAATTGTTAGTGTTTTATTGCACAACTTTCCTAAAATGTAACATTATGATAGCACTATTAAAACCTTCCAAAACAATATTCAAGTAAAATTTGTGCGTAGCATAGGGAATTTAGCAGTAAATCTAGAAATAAGCTTTTTACATTATCGCAAATGTATTGCAGGTATATAGTGTTAAGTTCATATTTTATAACAGTTGTTGTATGTAAACTATAATATTGAAAATATAATTATGATTTCATATGTATACATTTAATAATTATCAATATACGTGTTATTATTATTATTATTCTATATTATAAATCTGTTGCATTAATGTCTACTGTGATAATAAAAAAAAGGTAAAACAAATTGTTTGTTTTTTTAATAGTCATTACTATTGTATTTGTTAATTTTTTACTTTTAAAAATACAGATGTTCAAATTCGTAATTCTGTAGTTTTCGGTAATTCAAGATGTCGCTGGTGATTCATTCGATTGATCGATTAGTTTAGTTCATTCAAATCGATTATATTATAACGTACTTTTTGATTGAGTTAGGTTCATATTAGGTTTATGTGAAGTTTAAAAAAGAGTAAATTAATTTTTCTTCCCTAGTCGTGATTAAAAGTGAAGCAAGAAATTATAAGTGATGTCATAAGAAGAAGTGTTTCTTGTAAGTATCTAATTATACTTATCGTAAAATAAACTGTTACTTGGCAAAATAACCAATGGTAAAATAACCAATACAAATATTAATAAATAATTTTTGCCACAGATATTCATTTGTACTCGTGCTTAGCGAGTTACACTTGTAGTTTTTTTTTTCTCGCTTATTATTATTAAAACTTTTTATTTTGTCTGTATCTATGAAAAATATTCTGGATAGAAAAAAGATCAAATATCCACAGTTCAGGTTGTAGACTTTTCGCCGAGAGTGAAACCTATCGTCGATGCTAAGATCGTTTCTGTTTATTAGTTTATTAGTTAGTAAAATCAAAGCTAAGAAATAAGATTTAAATACCTGAAGCTTGGAGTCCAAGTGATGTTACCACGACAATGCCTAGGTTTTCTTCGGTGAACAGTGTTACGGTATTTACATGGCTTTTGTATTTATTTGTCACGTGTGGTTTTTTTACAGGTGTACTTTCCTGGGAAAGTCTAGTTCTCTGAGTTTGGTGCTCTAAATAGAAAAAAATGTAAGTAGATATCTTTGCACGTAGTACTTTGATTAATTTTTTTTTTTTATAAAACATTAAAATTTAAGTACATTTAAAGTATAAAATTTTATGCGCAAGACGATACTTCGCGATAGGCAGATCTTTTTAATTAAAGAAACAAGACTGTACATTGCTTCCACGTTTTCAAAAATGTGCTTTGATGAAGAAATTGTCTTGCTTTTTTGTAAATTACTATTTGTTAATCTTCTGAGACAGAGTTACCTAAAGTAGATATTATAAATTACGAAATTATCATCGACGAGATATATGAACAGACCAAGCATTTTACGGGATTTCGTGGCCCGTGACCTGAAATACCGACATAGTGAAAAGTCACTGGTTTCTTAGCGCATTCTATGTTTAAACAACGGCGAGTTGGTGAATTAGTGAATGCGCCAGCAATGTGATTTTTGAGACCCATTACAGTGTTGTCAAACTTTCAATATATAGAATGTGTTTACATTGAATTTATAGATATTAACTATTTTATGATTAACTAAAGCTAAACGTACGCAAACTAAGACGCACGATCCCATGGTGTCCCGTTGGGGGGAGGGAAGGTCTAATATTTTACTTATCAACTAATTGTTCCTACAATTCAGTTTAGATCGCGAAATAAAGAAAGGAAAGAAATTTGCACGATCTAAACTAAACTGTAGATTGCGTAGTTCTTAGCTTGATATCGTTTTAGAAACATTAAAGTTTATCGTTTTACAACTAGGCTGGATAACGTTTTACAAACTTAAATGTTTGAAATTACGATGCTGATTATCGATTGTGTAAAATACATTACCGATTGTGTAGATAACAAAGAAACCTGTCAATGAGCACATATCGACAATACGTCTGGACACGTGTTGCATCGTTGCGATCACAGATTGCACTGCAATTCATTTCATACTGCACTTTATACGTATATCGTGCTTAACTACAAATACTTTCAGTCTTTTTCTAATTTTCTCAATTCTGCTCCTTTTTTATATCAGAAATTTAATTACAAACGAACAATCTCTAAATCATCGAATTATTAATAAGAAAATAATCCTCGACTTTTTAATTCCATATATATATCGTACACGTTTTTCCATTGCTTTAATAAATACAACGACGCTATTGCTTTAACTATTTGTTTTAACAACGGGTACGTGATATACGAATTGAAAGGGTGTTTTTTGTTACATTGACAAAGAAATTTCACGTGGGTGTGAAGCTTGTAGCCGGTGAGAGGAACTCGTCGCGTAAGCCTGGATTTCACCGATTCCCCTTGTTCGTTCTTTAAATTTATTCGGACTCCGACCTAGCGTTGTTCGTAGTACGATGTTACTACGATATCGTAACGACAATACCGTTGGCAGCGCACAACCGTTTCGAACGGTAGATCGGGCTGCTGTACTTGTTCCCGTCTTCCGAGAAGAGAATAGTTTTCGAATAATCTAATTTGTCGCGACACAGCTCGTGCGTTACTGTCCGCTTCGATTGCTACGTAGCGTAGGTAGGGAAACTCGAAGACGATTTAGGAATCGACTTTTGGAGAACAGGAAGCATTAAAGAGTTTCTACTTTCATAGAGCAAACGCAACTTTAGTAACACCGATTCTTCTTCGAGGGCTTTATGATCGTTGAACTTTCTCGTTGAATTTCTCAAGGAATCATCGAACTTTGTCGATAGCGCTGGGACTAAAGTTGAAAGCAACTCCAGAATATTTGCGATTAAATATACGAATATTTATACGAATTTTTCCGTGTCTTTATTTCTCAAGCTTTAATATTCATCCGAACGTTTCGAACAATTGGTTGTTGAACAATTGAAAAATTGGGAACTTCATTTCTCTGTTTGTAAGATCGATCCGATGGGTATAGTAATTAGCCATTTCCTCGCAATCAGTCGCACGCAAAATTCGGAAAATTTCACGCTCACACGTGCGTACATACGTTTGAACATCAGTTTCGAGATTCGTTTCGCCTCTTCCGGTGGAAGAAAACTGATGAAACGAGGAAGAGGCAGGCGCGAGAGGGAAGGCCTGGTCGTCTTGTTCAGCACGTAGAGGCGTGACGAGCGAAGACATAAACCTGTCGGTCATGAAGGAAGGTGACTGGTTGTTACTCGAGTATATATGTACGCCGTATGCCCCGAAGAACGATGCCTGCGCCTTATTCGATGATTACCCAGTATTTATGAGCTCATTATCACTCGACGAACAATAGGGGTAGACGGAAGAAAACGACCAAAAGCGTGCACCGGTTCACCAGAGTGTGCGGCGACCAGTCATCACGTACTTTAGAATTAAATGCTAATCTCTCTATTCAATTTCTAACTAGGAATTACTTTTACGAATTGAAAATGATTTATGATGTTGCGCTGAACGTTCAACGCTCGTCGTTACATTCTATCGAACGATTCTTTATCTTTACCATTATGGTTTCATTTATCTAGATCTGTCTGGTTGTCTGCATTGATTTCAATGTTATATCTCCGATTTCTTTCTTTTTTTTTTTTTCCTCTCTTTACCTAGTTTCTAATACGAGTCGAATTTCGAGTGGAAAGCGACTGTAACTTCTCGCGAAACGTTCCTTTCAATAAAACGCGTCAATCCGCGTTTTACCGTGTTCTGTTAACAACGCGAAACGTTAAGGGACGCGGAAACGGAACGGCGCGACTGGAGTAGGAGGTGGCGAGTGCGTTCCGTCTCGAGGCGGCCGCGCTCAGCTTTCAATGGCAGATAAATATCGGGAGGTCCTCACACTTCCTTCCATGCGCGTTGGAGGAACGTTCGAGTTTCCTTGCGAGTTGCGTGCGGGTGTTTGCCCACGCACGTACCGAGTATGTAGTGCCCACGCGATTCCTAATACGAGCCGCGTCAGCTGCGTAAAGAGCCATAGGCCAGGCTTTCGCCGCGTGTACCTACTTGCGTGTGGGATAGCCGCGTACACCCCCGTAGCCTTTGTCCATTCAGGATAATTGTCCACGCGGCCGAACGTATCGGCGTGATATTGGTGTCGGATTCCGCCACACCTTCGTCCATTGTAAATCAATCGGGACTGCTCGACGATGTAGTCGAAGGATCGGCCGAACATCACAACCGTTCTCTCGTATTTTTTCTTTTTTTTCTTTTTTTTTTCCACCTCTCCTGTGTGTCTTCGCTCACTTTTTTCCAACAACGCGTTGCTTCCGAGCGTTTTTCTTTCTCGTTTATTTGTCCCTTCGCGCTATTTTCTTCCGGCGTCTTTTATTATATCTTTATTTGTGCACGCTCGTCGCGCTTCTCCTCCGTTTCCAAATTTTCTTCTACGTCTCTGTTGCGTTTCGTCTTGTCTCTTCGTTCGTGCTTCCTGGGATTCGTTCTTTTCAAAAACTAGCCACGAGAGGTACAACTTGACGAATAAATAAGAAATCAACCTGGGAATGATGGCGTAACGTATTGTGTGTAACAACTGCCTTTTAATTCACGTGCTCGATCACTGGCAACAAGAACTAAAAACTGGAAAACGAATCTTCGATCTTCCATTGTTACATCGACGTACACACGTTCATCCATCGATAATCTGTCGATTTGTTTCCGACGTACGTCTCACAAAAATATTTGCACAATGTAATGTACAACGTGCAAATGTTCAAGATCGAACCTTTACTAAATATGCATCTCTTCGTACTTGCACGTTCAATTGCCGCTACTTAGATACCGCGGAATCAATCGACGATTTTCTTCCGCTTAACTCGTTATTCGTGCCCGATGTTTACTCTGCCTTGGGTGTACGGTGATCTTTGACCATTCCAAGGAAATTACGGGATATTTCGTAGAAATGTCGAACGATCGGAGGGATCGTTTCTCAGGAGGGATTTTATTGGAGAGAAAGAGACAGACAGAGAGAGAGAGAGAGAGAGAGAGATACCGAGCGAATATCGTTTCACGGAACGATAAACCGTGGAAGTTTCGGGTAAATAAAGGTTAACGTTGCATCGACGTCGGCGCTCGACGTAGGTGTCTTTCGTGTTTCGTGGCTGTTATCTCGCTGGGTCAAGCGAAGGGATCGTTGAATAAGTAATTCCGCGGTTTCGCGTGAAAAGAGAGACCCGGCCGCTCTCGTTCGTGGAATTTTTATGGCGGGGGGGCTTATTAGTTTCAGCGGCATTTTCAGTAACGACAACAATTAGGTTCGTTAAATATTATACTACGAGCCTTTATCTCCTTTGGCTACGTTTCTTCTCGAATATTTTCCCCTCTTTTTTCTTCTCGTTCTTGCAACAAACTTGCCTTTCACGAGGCAGTGTGATTTCTCGTGATTTTTCGTGACATCGAAAGAGACGTTCGGATCGAGGTGTTTGTTTTCTTTCTGCTTTCATCTCGCTAGTGGGACAATAGGAATTAAACAGCTAGGAAAATTAAGTCTTCGCTAGTCATCTCGAAAAATAACCAACTAGACTGCAAATAATTTACGCAAATCTATATTTTTCTGAATGTAATTGAGAGAGCGTTTAATTTTAATTTGTGTTTAATCCACTGATACATATACTGAATTTACAGATAGAAACAAATTTTCGTTCGCAGTATTAGAAACATGAATTAAAAATTAGACGAGACTGCGTGTTATAATTCCGTGCATTTTTACGCCTTCCTCGTAAAAAAAAAAAACCACCAAAAAGAAAAGAAAGAAAGAAAAAAACAAAGAAATAAGATAATTTTGTAGGTACGATGATCGGTAAATAATAAAATCACCGTACTACAAATATAACGAATAGCTATGTGTATACTTTATTATTAATATTCTTTTAATAACTATTAATCAACAATATTTAAATGAACAATAAAATTATAATTAATTATTATACATTATACATTTACATACTTTTAATTACTATAGATTGTAAACTTCAGACTTTTGATTGTAGACTTTAGAACGTATAATAATTCTTTTTTAACTACAATTTATATATTCGCCAATTTGTTACGTATCCTTGACAATTATTTACAAACATCTCCTTAGTAATTTTGTTAAAATATTGATTTCTTATTTACGAGTTTTACGCTCGTTGGCGCTGTAAATTTATCTAGATGAGATTACCATCTGTGAACGCTGACCAACCAGCTCTGTACGCGCTTTTCTATAATTCATCTGGCCGGAGCAGCGAAACGGGTAGCCATTTTTCGGCAACACCGTTCTCTCATTTCAGCCCGCACATTTATCCCACGAACGACACAAGCATCCAATTAACACCGTTCCAGCGCGCGGAGTCATATCCGGCTGGCAATAAATTCCATTCGGCTCGATCGTCTTGACGATGGGACGCATCCATCAGCCGGTTTCACGCGGTGGCGACAGTTCGTCAGCGAGCGGCGAATCCCACGTCGAATTACACGTTGCTGGCCAGTAAACAGGGGGATCGCGACGTGCGGCGGCGAGTTTCAGCTTCAGAACGCCCATAAAACTCCGTCAGCGGCGGGCATCGGAAACCACCGATTTACGAGCGTCGCGACGCGACACGCCGCACGCTACGAAAGTTTCGCCAGATTTTATCGAGAAATTCTCGCTCGTATCATCCATACGTCACGCGTGTAATGCAACTTTCCTCCCTCGTTCTCGGGAAGGAGAGGTGGACATTCATTCGCGCTGGTAATCTGAACTTACTCCGCGTTAATTCGTTCTTTCCCCTTTACCTTTTTCAGCTTCGTTTTTCAACCGTTCAGCTTCTTACGTCGCTTTCAGCTTCGCGGCTGAAGCGAGATTCACTTGGAAAGTTGCCGATGACAAGACCACCCGCATCCGCGATGAATACCAAACTTCTTTCGATTCGATTCGACAGGGTCGAACATTTTTTCCTCCAAATTTACTCAATACCCGGAGAATCAGTTTTTCGCGATCGAAACGTGAGTTTGGACCGTGCTTCGCAAAGTTTCTGATTACTGTTATTTCACAGAGGAAGCTAATTGCTGTTTGTATTAATTGATTAACGTTCGAGATTTTTTCAGAAAAAAAAAAAAAAAAGAAAGAATCGAACGCGACGATCGATACGTGTACCAAGACATCTCATCTGACAAGTACCTACGGTACATTCGCGATAGCTATCCACAATTGTCTTACAAACGTTTGCGCAACGTTTATGTTTCCGAGCGTGCGATACGCTTATATAGGAAACTTATATTCCGTTCGAATGTGACTGAAGAGGGACGGGGGGTGGGGGAGGAGAAGAGGGAGACTGCACGATAGATATACGGATGTGCATATGTAATTAATTTTTCGCGTTAAGTGGGCCGTGGTGGTGGTGGTGGTCTCTTCTGGAGGAGACGCGGCCGCGCCTGTATAAACATCGACGCGGCCGGATCTTCGGCGGCAACCATTTCATCGTATCGTATCGAGGGCCGTGTTTCGCGTTCAACGGAGAAACTCGAAATTGGAAAACGGCCGGTCCAGAACCAGCGAAATTAATTGAAGTCTGAGTGGCGAGCGATGAAGGGGCTGAGGCAACGGGCCGCCCGCCGTACAGAAAGAGGTAAACCCGGAAGCAGGGTAGAAACAGAGCGAACCAGCCCTGGCTACGAAGGGGGATGGGGGCAAACGGAGGGTGGGGCGGCGGAAAGAGCACTCTCGCGTGAGGAACAGAGCATCCGTGTCGCCGAGAGAGAGAGAAAGAGAGAGAGAGAGGGAGGGAGGGAAAAAGAGAGGACCGATTGCAGAACTTGGCGCAGACAGGCTGGACACGGTGCTCGGCTGTTGGAACCGGGTCGTCTAATAACCGATACTCTCCTTCTAAGTGGACGTAGCCTTATGTCCTGCCGAAAACAGCTGCTTCCGGATATTGCGGGAAATCCAAATTTTTCTTTCTTTCTTTGCCCGCTCCTTCGTTCGTGTAATTTCAAGTTTTCACTCGGTCCCGGCGATTCGTTCTGTGGTTCGAATGGTCCTAGTGGCGAGAGGGGAGCTGGTTGATTGTTTGCGCCGCGACACAAGAACGGGTTGGGTTACGTTGGGTGGATTAAGTTTTGGGGAAGGATGAAGTAATTTCCAAAAGTGGTTCCGAAAGTGACGAGTTTCGGACGATATGCGACGATTGAAATTGAATTATCGAATCGACCCGAAAGGATGGAGGAATGTAAAAAAAAAAAAAAATTAGTCGTACCTTATATCTAATTAAAATTGGATTTATCTTAGGCGTACTTTAAAATTAGCTGGCTACGGGATGGGTGTAAGTTAAATTTTGGAGAAGGATGAAATAGCTTTCGAAAATGGCTCCAATGAATTTCGGATAATTAAAATTGAATTATTGAAACGTTCGATGTGAAATGGCATTATCGAGCAACGGAGAAATATTAAAAGCTAAACGTACCTTACATATAATTACATTATATTGAGATATATCTCGAGATTAATTGCGTATAAGATGGTTGCATACGAGATGGGTGTTGGGAAACTGACTTGAATTTTGGGGAAGAATGAAGTAAATGGTAAATTTTCCAAAAATTATTCCAGTAAATTTGTGGTTGAAATTGAATTATCGAATGGATTAAACAATAGAGAAGTACAAAAAATTGGACATATCTTGTATAATTGAAATTATACATACATAAATCACAATTAACAACAAATTTACAATGGAAGGACTGTGAAACTGAGTTGAGTTTTGCGGAAGGAAAAATTATAAAATAATTATAAAATAATTTTCCGAAAGTGGTTCCAGTGAATTTTGGACAGTGCGATGATTGAAATTGAATTATCGAGCAATATTAAAAATTAGATATATTTTTTTTAAAAGAATATTAGTGATAATGTAATCTAGTTCAGTGGAGTATTAATTTTATACATATATATAAAAAAGAGAAATATTCCTTAAATTTCGTTACGGGGTATTTCGAACGATCTAGTACGTAACACGACGTGTCGTGATGAAAAATTGAAGGTCTGCGAGGGAGAATAGGATTTCGGATGGTTGCTTGACAGACAGCAAACATCGATAGGCAATTCGCGAAGGACACGACAGAGGAAGTGGAGAATCGCGTGGATGTGTAGATAGTCGCGCATACACGTGCCAATGCACACCTCCCATTTGTGGAACTGCATTTCCTATAATCTGCGAGCAATCACTTGATAATTGGCTGGCTTCACTACATGTACGTATGCTTTCCTATCGACGCGCATGTCCTCAGACGGCCATTCCATTTGAAGGATGAAAATTACTCGCTCTCTCAACATCTTCTTATTTCCGTTTCGTTTTATTTCCTCCTCTTTTTTTGTTTCTTTTTGTCTTCTCTTCGTTTTCCTTTCCCCATCTGCAATGGAAATTTCTCGAACGCGGAACATTGGTATCGTATCGTTTTGATGGACATAGAAGAATTAGCGAACAGTGATTTTGCCAGAGAGAAACATTTTAGGGAGATTTCCCTTAATTTATTTAACATATATTATACGTTTTTGGAATATTTTCCATACGAAGGGTATGTAACAAGATATATACAAATTGCTTACCATATTTATTTTCAGCTATTCGTGTTTTCTGATCATTTTTCGAGATTAAGGCTACTCTTGATCAGTTGATTTTTGTGTCATCCACAGAGTACGTATTTAAACTTTCGTTCTCCTTTTGTTCTTCTTTTTTTCTTTTTTTTCACACATTTTCCGCAAAAAGCCATCGATCGTCAGAAGCGATCGTCTTCGTACTCGCTCTCTCTCCTACAATCGGAAACTCGTTGCCATCGGCAAACGTGGGCTCCCTTATTTTACATAGCGCAACGAGGAGGAAATCTTCGAGGAACAATAAAACGGACGCTTGTTGCTCGGTTCTTGCTCGGTGGCTCCGGCACTGACGGTCGGCCGTCGGTGCACCAGGTCGCTCGCGGAAGTTTTCCGAGCCGTATTACACGCCGAATTTATTGCACTTTCTTCCACTTCTGATGCCAACCGAAAGGGAATTCCTCGAGTGTGGTGCGGCGGCGGCCGCGCAACTTGTACATACATTTACACGCAAATGCTCTTATAAACAGAAGTTGCACGCGCGCGTGCACAGGCCGCGCTCGCTCGCTCGCCTGCTCGCGCGCACGCTCGCCTACGAGCTGCTTCAGTGTATGCTGGTAAATTGCTTCTGCGTCGGACGGAGTTTATTCTAGTAACACAGTTTCGGCTGTTGGTGAACGAGTTTGTTTGGGTCCATCTCGCTTAAGAGTGGGCGGTCCTGCGAAGGATGCAGGGGTTGATATTGCTAGAACCACTAGGGGTTGGACGATCCACTCGGGCGTACCGCTCTTCCGCTCTCCCTCTCTCCCCTCCTCCCTCGCCCCGTCTTCTTCGCTCCTCTTGCTTCATACTTTCTCCATATTTATGGAGCATGATATAACTCTTGCGGCCAAGAGCGCAACGAATCTTTTGACGGTCCCCCAGATCGTTTTCCATTAATTTTTATGAGGGAATACCCTCGCTTCGTTAGCACGGTTACCCTTGGGGGGGGGGGGAGGGATGGCGCGGACGCTATTTATTATTTCGGTTGTCAGTGCCACTTGGTTTTTGAAGTTTCTCGCTTGATGAATTATTTTAATTCCAACGTGACGCGTTTAATTTGTTGCTTGGCCGAGGCTCGAGCAAACTAACCAGGACCAAGACGGACGATTTAGGAAATAATTGGTCGTTTATCCTCTGTAGCCAATGCAAATTTCCTTTTTTTCCTACAGGAGGTAGAAAACATTTCCAATCGCGACGATATTTACAATTTTTGAGAAAGAGCGATTGGCCGTAAAAATTTTTGACAGTGGCAATTAAAAATTTTTAAGTTTGTCCTTTAAAAAAAAAAAAAAAATTCCTTAGCTGAGTATCTGTCGTTCTATTTACAGATACAGCCTTTAATTTACCTTTGTCAGTGTTTGATGTTTTTTTCTTTCTTATTAAGAAGCAGTTAAAATTTTACTTCTCGCAAATTTTTTTTCTTTTTCTTTTTCTTTTTTTTTTTTTTTGCTAATTTAAAATTTCGACTTACCTCGCGTTTTTCCAGCGAAGCGATATTAATTGTCGTCCGCGTTCAGAGAATGCAAACAAGTTCAGAGAATGAAGAGAATATCTTGCATAGAATATTGAGAGAATGAATTGTTAAAAGCACGAGAGAACAGAGATACTGTTGTATAGAAAAGGGACAATGTTGTAATTAAATATATTTATTCGCAGCTGTGCTCGCTCGCGCTATCGTGTGAGCAGCAATTATGCTTTGTCTTTGCAAAGCTGCTATTAAATAACAGTGAGGTGTGTTGTAAAATATTGTAACAACGTAACAATATATGTCTTACTCTGTGAATTCAACCGATATTCCCTTTGAAATTATTTTTTAAATATAACGTTATACTTGTTAAATACACGAATATTCCAAATCGTATTAGGAAGGATGATCGCGATATCTCTTTGCAAGTCTTTCTTGCTTACTGTTACTAATTATCTCGTATTAAGTAAATTTTCTTCCCCTAATTTGTTTGCAATTTATCCCCGATTTTCTTACGACGGTGTACTCGGAATTTGCCGAAGATATTTTCGACAGAATAACATAAATATCGATCGAGTTATACGTATATCATTCGAATTGAAAAATTCGTTGGGTTCTTTAAATCTCTGAATTTTATATTCGAAACGATAGTTGTAAAATTTCGATATAGGAAACGAATAGTAATTACGCGCTTAAAACGTGGACGGAAAAGTATTTATTTTTCAAGTTCCCGCGAGGCTAGGATTTACAGCCAACCATCCTTAACCTTTTCCAACTTGCTTCTTAATCCCCTGAATTTTTTACTCGCCTACGCTCTTTGCGGTTTAAAAAATAAATTAAAACACGAAATGACTATTCGGTATCTTTCAATTTCGCGTATTTTTCAAGAAACATTCCCTTTCCCCAAACGCATTTTCGTAAATCGCTACCGACTACAAGATACAATAGATTGGAACAAAGATGTTAATCAACGTTCATCGATTCGAGTTAAATTCTTCTCAAAAGAGATGGAAGAGACAGAGAGAGAGAGAGAGACAGAGAGAGAGACAGAGAGAGAGAGACAGAGAGAGAAAAGAAAGAATAGATCTAATCCAATACCAAACAGACGCAATTTCCTCGAGAAAGTTTAAAAGAGACCGGGTCATCGTCCAGAGAAGAATTACGTTCGGGGGTGAAACTTGCAATACGACCGAAATCCCTCATTGCTCTAATTCATCGCAATTCCCTTATCGTCGATTTTGTTGTCGGTGGTGCTCGGTGAAGAACGATGGGCAAGTTGGCCGCGCGCAGCCGTCGTGCGGATGGAATAAAGAAGAAAAAGAAGAAGAAGAAAAAGAAGAGGAAGAAGAAGAAGAAGAAGAAGAAGAAGTAAGAAAGAAATAAAGAAAAAAATAAAGGAGGGAAGCAAAAAGGGGGTAGAATGGAGAGGGAGGGAAGAGAGGGTGAAGCTAGCCGAAAGACGAATTTACTTGAACGGGCGCGCGGGCGTAAGTTACGTTTTCGTAGGCGAGCGCGCGGGTGATCGTACAAGGTAGCTCGCCAAGGGGGTTGTTGGTTCGTCGACGGCTAGGTTAAGGGTTGGAAACGGAAGTGCGGCAAGACGGTGCCGGCGGTGGAAGGCAACGGACGTTGTAGGGGCGCGGGTGGGCCGAACGGCTACGAAGGAAGGCAGAGGCAGGCTCGTCGAGGGGTTGAAACGTAGAGAGCGGGCAAGAGGAGGCTGCTGGGATGGAAGAGGGTGAGAGAGAGAGAGAAAGAGAGAGAGAGAGAGAGAGAGAAAGAGTGAGAGCGGGTGGAGAGGGTTGAAACCGGCGGTTGAGACGTGGGGGATGAGAAGGCAAGCAAGACCACCACCGCCTCACCTCGCCTCTTTGCTACGCCACGCCTCGCCTCACAATGCACCGGATTAGCGATTGTATTGATCCGCCCTCGCGCTAGTCCCTAGAACCCCCCTCGGTCGTCGTCGTCCTCGTCCTCGTCCTCAGCGTCCTGCGAGAAGGAGCCACATTTTGGACCGCGCTCCACTCACCCTGTCCACCCACTTCTGCTTTGTCACGCCGACACCGACGACGACGACGACGGCGGCGACGACGACGACGAGGACGACGACGTTAGGAGAGAGGAACGTTACCGGAACCGGAGGAAGAAAAGGTATGACGCTGACGGTTACACCGCACGCCAAAAAGTCCAAGACCCACCGAGCGGAGGAACCGAGCTTTTTTTATCGATTGCATCGATCCACTTCGCCACTCAGCCAGTCTCTCCCTCCTCCCCTCTCTCCTTCTTTCCATCGTTCCCTGTACCTTGGAGTTCATACGTTCGTCATTATCTTTCGCTTGTTGTCTTACGTAATTCGATCGCCTAGGATGCCGCGTAGCTCTATTCTATTACATCACGCGCTCCTTTCGGATATAGAGCTCCTCTTTCTCTCTCTCTCTCTCTTTCTCTCTCTGGTCGTTTCTCTTATCCAACGGTATAGCTTACACCAATGATATCATCGTACATCGAAGAGAAACTGGTCGAGATTCTTTTTTTTTCTTTTTCTTCCTCTTTCTCCTCTCCTCCCTCTTCGCTCCCTCTTCTCCCACCGACCGTGAATGTAATAACGAGACGCGAACGGATTGATGAATTAGTTGCATCGTTTTCGATTGAATTGCAGATGTAATCAGTCTTCGGATCCCGGGATCGCATCCGCGTTACAGGATGCATGCAAATAAATGTAATTGAATCATCGACGGCGAGAGTGGTGTAAATTAATTTCGCGTGATTTAGTGCGAGGAGCGAGTCACCTTAACTCTCCTCGTTTCCTTTATTCCCGTAGGTTGTATTATTTTTTTTAGAGATTCGACGTGATAGTGACTAATCGATCGCGAGTCGATGCAATCCCTCCCTGATGGTTTAACACTTTAATCCGAGTTTGCTCATTGCTTTCGCCTGTTTGGTTCGGCTAATGTAAATTATTCGCATCCGGCGGATGACAGTAAAATAGGAAGAGAAAAGGGGACAAAGAGCTTATAACATTAAAACGTCGCAGCCGCAGGCAGGGTTTGTTCTAAGCCTTAAATCCTTTGCAATCTCCCTCCTTTTTGACTTGTTGTTCTAGAATTATACATGTTGCCCGTAAAAACCATAAAGGAGATATAATATTCCACTTTGTGCAATGCGTTCCTACTTCGCTGTTTTTGAAACAGAAATGGCCGAGGCTGTCCTGCCTCTCTCTCTCTCTCTCTTCTTCAAGACGTGCTCTCTGACGTTCTCAGACGAGATTAGGATTTCGGTTCAATTTCTTTGAACAATCGTCTAACAATCGTCTTTCTCTCCTTTCTCATTATCGTCTCACCGCCATTTGCTTCCTCTCTCGTTAACCCGAAAGGGTCTCATTTTTCAAGTTCAACGTAACGACCGAACCAATAACGTTTGATTTTTCTTTTTCTTTCTTTCTTTTTTTTCATCATGGTGGATCTGTTTATCGTACTTTCAAAAACCGGCGAACCTCGCAATTTATATTCTTTACGTCGTTGTAAAATTACCTCGGAGAGGTCACTCGTCCGTGTAATGGAGGGATCAAAAATTTTTACTCGTCGTTTCACTCGCATTTGGAATTCCTTCGGAGAGAGAAATGCAGAATTCGTCTTCTCCGGCGGATCGGTTTTTTACATCAATCGCAGAGAGGAAAAGTACCTTATACGAACATCCATCCAATTCGGTTCGCGCTGCATTTATGCATACCGCTCTTTTAGACCATAGTCACTCTGTCATGCAGAAAATAGCGGTGCCACGGAGGAAAGGAGAGAGAGGAGGCAGTCCTCGAGACAGTTACCAACTGCCAAGAAGTACAAAATCTATGACAATTCTCTTTCCCACTTATTTTATTCACTCTGTTCCCTTGTCTTCTCGCGACGATACGTCACACGTTCGAGCACCCTCCCCTATTTTACGTATTCGCAATTCAAACACTTCGTTCTACAGTAGATTTGACGCGGGAACGAATGTTCTACGAAATATGCTTTCAAAATACGACATCGTGAGAGAAAGAGAAAGAAAAAGAGAGAGAGAGAGAGAATATTTCCGTGAGACGGTATTCCATTTTCATTCAAATATCCTCATTTTTACAAATTCTCGGATAACTCTCAGAAAGACGCGCGAGAGTGTACGTAAAAGTTTCAGAAAAATTTGTTTTTTCGACAAGTTTTGTGCGACTAGTCTCGCGCCCTCACTCTATCCCTCGGAGCCGTTAACGCTTCTGCAAAGATCGGCGAAATACGTGGAGAGAGAGAGAGAGAGAGAGAGAGAGAGAAAGAAAGAGGGATGCTGACGTCCGTTGGTCGCGCCAAGAAATCCGAAATTCCGCCACGGAATTCCTTTTTCACGGCACGTAACGCCAGCTACGACAACCCCCCAACCACTCTGGGAGAGTCGTCGTCGTCGTCGTCGTCGTCGTCGTCGACGACGAGGGCGACGATGAGGCGCGAGGAGAATCGAGGTCGCGGGTGAAATCGTCCTCGCGCGCTTTCCGGCGTTATTCGCGCCGCAAAAGTCGAGCCAAATGGGAAAATCAATTTTTTCGAGGACCAACGTTGGAAGCGCGTGCGAGTTCGGCCGAGCGCGCGAGAGTTCAAGGCCGCGATCCTATTTAGGACTCGTAATCTCCATACGTCAGTGCGAAAGGGCCGCGATCTTATCTTCGCGCAAGTCGTCGCTCGTTTCTCGTTTTTTTCTCTCTTAAAAAACGAAAGAGGGAGAGGAAGAAGAAATTGCGAAGGGATAAAACGAAAATTCCCACTTTTCTTTTTTGGCAATCTATTATTGGACAAATTCTACGGAGAAATACCTGGTAACGGGAATGTTACCAGGTCGTGCGCCTGTAATAGAATTATAATCGCGCCGCAGATGGTGCTGCGAAACCCTGAATCGGGAGGCTGTCATCTCGTTTGTCATCCGTCCAATCATCGACCATAAACAATCAACGATCGCGCGAACTCTCGAATGCCTACGCCGCTCACCCACGAAAGTGAAAGAGAAGAGAGAAATTCTTGACTTGAAAATCACGAAGCCACTACATACCTAATGCGAGCTGGCTGCTCGTCGATCTCCGCGAGGTCGAAATCCGCCGACCGATTGTTTGTTATCTTTCTTATCGTGCGGTGGGGGAGGTCGAAGAAGGGGGGGGAGGAGAGGGTGGCGCGTGGGATAGGTGTCAAGAGGGCAGAAGGTCAGGGTGGCCATTTTGAAACGGAGATACTATGGCAGTATGATTGCCAATGGGGTTCGAGAGAGGGACGACGGAGGCGGTTGAAAGGGTCTAGAAGTAGCGCGAGTGCGGAACAGGCTGAGAATGGTAGGGTCCGAGGGGTGGCATCAGAGGAAGAAGGGCTCCTTTCCAGTGCGAGGCAGTGCCCTTTGAATGTGGGCAGGAGCCTGGAGCAGAGGGTGTTACATGCCTACAGCTCCTGGCGAACGGGAGGAGAAATCGAGGGGAAGTTAAAAGGGGGTTGACGTGGGTACGAGAGAAGAGAGAAGGTGTAGGTTGGCGGGCGCGCGGGGGTGGTGGAACGGGACCGAGGGAGGATGGTGGTCGATGTACTTACCATCCTTCCTTCGGACGCCATGTCTCCGTGTCTCGTTTAGTCAATGTCGAAAACCGACTTACCGACCCGCTCTTGCCGCCTCCGTCTCTCTCGTTCTCTCCCTTTGGCCACTTACGTTTGTCCCAGTCTCTCTCTCTGTCTCTCTCTTCTCTCGGGCTCCGACTTTCACGGCGCCACCACTTTAGTCCGTGAAAACTTTTTGGTCGTGACCGTAGACTGCTGATAAGTTGGCCTCGTTTATCATCTTCCGGGCTCGTATTAACGAGACGCCACTCGACCCCGCAGAATCCACTGGATTCGCATCGCCGGAGATGCTCCAAATACTTGGCTGGAATTTATGCGACGGGATCGCGTACACGGCGAACACCGCGCTTTATACATAAATTAACTTGTTGCGAAGCGATGAATAAGAATCGTTCTCATCGGGACAATTCGTTTCGGACCAGCGATAATTGAGCGTAACGAGATCCTAGTTTCCGGTCCCTTTCCTGCGTCTGTATTTCGTTTCCGTGAAATTCTCGTCAAACGACGTATAATGTTTGCCCGATTTATTTCGTTTCCCTCAGAAATTAGAGATTCATGTTAAAAATGAACGAAAGTGATCGAACGACCAATTTGGAATTTTTTCCAACGATGTATCTCAATCTTCAATCTTTTAACCTTGTTCGGATATTTTCTTCGTAGTTTCCCGATCACGACGATTCGCATATTTCGTTATTCAAATTACCAAGAAAAGAAAAAAAAAAGAAAAGAAAAAGGCCTTTCGTCCGCGTAAAAAGGGATCAAAAAACACAAACCAGACGGTTAAACGTTATTTAAGATCGTTAAAACGCATCTACATTCCCGACTGTCAGCGAACAACTTTACAACCGTAAGTTAAAATGCCACGGTGAAACTAAAAAGCGAGGGGTAAAAGAAAGAAAAGAAGGAAAGGAAAAAATAGATGAAGGAAGCGAGAGGAAGCGAGAGAAGAGAACGAGAGGAAGAGAGGGAGAGAGAACGGCAGTAGTCTACCAAAGTTTTTAGTCTTAATGGAGCAGGTCAGGTTCTCTTATCAATTTATAGTTAGCCGCGTCTCGTGATCCATTAATAGCCCACGGCGAGACAGCACTGTCCCCGGCCATTTCGCTCGCTTTACTGCCGTCTGGATCTAGTTTATGGTCGCAAAACTAAACTCTGTATTAATTCCATGAAAACACACCTAAAATCCGCTATAAACTTGGCCACGTCGGTGCGAACTGAATTTCAGTTATTGTTGCATTCCCCGACGATGTCTATAGCGCGAAAGATTACTCGTCGTGCATCGGTAAAGTTCGAAATTTGGAAGTTCTCTTTATGAAAGAATATATATATATATATATATATATATCGTGCAATAAAGTTAATCTTGGAAAATTCTAATCTCACAAAGTTCTCGCAAGGTTCCCTTGTTCTTGGATCTACTTTGCTCGCTTGCGGAGAAGAGGAAGCGAACAATCGCCGAAAAATACATTCGTTTGTCGTCGATGAGGTCGGCTCGGCCGAACATTTGACGTTGGCCAGCGCCCGTGAAACACGCGGGTTGCGCCGCGTGCGTAGAACTTTAAAAAAGACCGGCGAGCAGCCAGGAAGCGAGAAGATTGCCGTTTAACCGTCGGGAGGCCTGATAACTCTGGACATGGACTCGAACAATTTCGTCGAAACGAATTCGTGATCCGACCGCTCAACGGGACTGAAAACGGCGGCAAGAGAAAGGGGGGTTGGCGCGCGATACCACCGCCGGTGTCGATGGAATTACGTCCTCTCCCCATACCTCTTACGAAAGATGGTATATAGAGACGCGCGGTGCGGGATAGCGTAGATAGGGAGACACGTTCGTACGATGGCGCGCACACCTGTGTGTGCGATAGACGCGTGTGTAATACGTGTCTATATCCATCGAGCGCGGTAGCGATGGCGTGCGTGCGTGTCAGACAGACGATGAGAAAGAGCTGGTGCATTCGAGGTATCCGCGCGCGAGGTTGAAGGTAGCCGCACGCGGGCGGAGGGTGGCGGTAGGTGGCGGTAGAAGCAGGCTGGTCGGACGAGAGCGAGGGTGGAACGAGGGAGAAGAGAAGAGAGAGAGAGAGAGAGAGGGAGAGAGGGAGAAGAGAAAGAGAAAGAGCAAGTGGAAAAGCAAGAGTTGGATGGAGGTAGGAAGCGAACGAGACAAACAGAGAGAAGCTAGGCAGAGAGCAGGGTGCAGGTTTACGACTTCGGTGTGTGCTAGTCTGGCCAAAAGGGGTGGAAGGTCGTATAAGCGGGTGGTCCACCCCCTCCCCCCATGGGAGGACGAAGGGTGGTCGTCGGGTGGATGGTGGGACCCCGGCACTGCCGGAAAGGGGGTGGATAGCCTGGGGGCGGCTAGACTTCCGAAACAGTAAAACCACGCCGGTGTGTGCGTCCTCGTAACCACCATCCTACTCTAACCCATCCTACCGTTCGCCAACCAACCCCCATCCCCTTCTTTCCTCTTTCGCTTTCTATCTCCGTTTCTCTTTCGCCATCTTCCTCTTGCCACTTGTCCGCCCTTTCCTCTTGCCCCTCATCATGCCTCTGGCAACCCTATAAACCCTGGTCGTCCGCTGGCGCTAGCTCGTTCACTCGAGCGATGTATCCAGACGTAAGCGAAGGTCGTAATTTCGCGAGTGTCTGCGTGTTGCTTCCCTCCCTTTCTCCGTCTCTCTCTCTCTCTCTCTCTCTCTCTCGATCCCTGTCTCCTCTGTCCGCCCCTCCTCTTCCTTCTACCCTCTGCTCTCTTCCTCTCTCGATTTTCTGTTCTTGCAAGGTCCGCGCGAGCGTGTGTGCGAGCGTGTGGCTGATGCATGTGCCGCCGCGTACGTGTGCACGAAGTTACACGTGCGTCATTCCGGGGCACACGTACGAAGGAAAATTCGGTCTGCCGGGATGTTAGGCGGCTACGTGTCCGAAAGATATCCCTCGATGAAAGTATCCCCCGATCAATCGAAGGCAACGGATACCCTTTGTCCGTGTACAAGTGTGAGTTTGTTTGGATTACCAGCTAGAGACGGATCGTGTGAAATTCGCTGGATCCCGTTGCTATTTTCGTTGTTATGACTACCAGCCGGAAAGGACGCTATGCGTGGCAAGAAGATTGTCTTGGGGAAACGTTTTTTGTTAGCTTACGTCAGCCGTTTTCTCTTCCTTTTTTTACTTTTCTTTCTTTCTTTCTTTCTTTCTCTTTTTTTTCTTTTTTTCGTTCAACCCTGAACCTTTCGCGGGAGGGAATATAGGAAAGAATGAAATTCTGTCTCGTAATCTCCGCTATTTTACACACATGCTTGTACGCGGTACACTTACTTCCAACTCGTTGCTTTGGACAAACTTTGCACAAATTGTGTTAAAATACACGGACACGGCGTGTCTTTCTGCCAAATATTGGAACGACAGCGTGTATCAGACGTTTTGCAAAATTATAAAAAAAGTTCTAACCGCGTGTTCTAAATTAACAACGATTAGTCACGAAACACAACGAAATTGGTTCGCGTCGTATTGAAATAATCTACCGTTTCCTTTTCTTCTTTCTTTTTTAACGAATCGTCGCCGAAGAATATTCCGGAGAAAATTGGCAAATAATCGGAAGTATTAAATTATTCATACGTTTCGCGTAAATATAAATTTACGAAGGATTTATCGTGAAAATCGTCGGAGTGGGTCTTTATCCATGCACGCAATCAACTGTTTCTCTGTGTAGCCGAGTATATTCTTTTGTGATTTTATAGCATCGTTCATAGGAGGCCAGGCGGGCCCGGCAGACTCGCGATATTTCGCATATCAATAGCGGATGGCAGGCACCGGGCCGCTTCATTTGAATTTCAAAACCTTAAATACAAGGCTGTAGGTATAAGATAAAACAGCCGATATACCGTTTTAATAAAGCCCATAGCTACTGTGTATGCCCGACGCGGTAGGAACCACTTCCAGGTGGACGTAAGCAGACTAGCATCGAAGTTGACAATAAAAAATCACTCTTGCCACGCTGCTGCTGTTTTTTTCCTTCCTCTCTCTCTCTCTCTCTCTCTCTCCCTTTCTCTTTCTTTTGCATTTGCATCGACCCGTGCTTGACGGTTTCTTTCGTAAGCCGCCGTTCATCCATTACGTGCATTAGATGGGGATGGCTTCTTTGCATAACGTTTCAACAGGCTGTAAACATTTCCGATTTTAGTTTAATAAGTAACGAGTGCCACTTGATTTTTCTCATTCGATGCTTCCTTCTCCTCGTCCCACTGATCGCCTGTAATTTTAATTTCAACAGCTTGGACGAAACATTACGGCGAGAGAGAACGATCGCGATACTTTGCTTATTTTTGTTTTCGACAATGAAGGAATATCAATGCGCATACGCGGAGAGATCGAAATTTGACGATTTTACGTCGGCTTTCGTACCTGCTCGTTTAATATATTAACCGTATTGGCCGAAAAGTAATTTTTCTTTTTTGTGTGTAATAAGAAACAAAAAACTTTATCGGACAATGTGTTATCTATTTTGTTCGATTGCAGAGAATTTCAGAAAACAGTTCCAGGAACGATTTGATATTCTCGTCAGCAGTGAAATTTAGCAAACTAATTCTGACACTGCCGTAGCTTTAATTTTTCTTTTGTCATATATATATCGGATAATTTTTTATGAGCACTTCTTTTCGAAAGTAATACAGCAAAATATGTCGAGAATGTTTCTTTTGAACAATCTTGAAATCGACGCCAAACAACTGTTCACGAAATTGTACATTCTCTTTTTCTAAAGAAACTTTTAACAATTAACTGTCAGGTTACACAATGGATTTGCGGTTTAAAATAAAGTTAACTGCGTTTTCAAGGTATGTGCATTTATCTATCCAAAAAAAAAAAAAAAAAAAAAAAAAGGAAAAAAAGAAATTGGTACAACTTGTTGCAGCAATCCAACGATATAATAAATTGCAGAAGGAAATTTCCATTTGAAAAACGTCGAACAATTACAAGCATTCAGACAATTAGTAAGTAAAATTCTTTCGAACAGAAGAAGAGTATAAAAACTCTATCAGAGACACTGAACGAGACATCTGCGTTCGCAGAATTAGGAATTAGGTTGCAATCACCCCCTCCCCCTTTGTGACAACTTCAATTCTCTTAATGAAAACGCAACACGACGAAATCTGCAATTCCAAAGAACAACGACCAACCACTAAAGTATACGACTCTCGCAGAGGGATGGGATATTAAAATCTGTCGGAAACGTGGCATCGTCTTATTCAATTTTCGCGTAACACACGTGTACCGCGTAATTCACGTGTACGGCGGGACAGGAAGAATCGCGGGCGGTGAAGAGGTGTTACACCGATTACACCCGGTTAAGGGTGGTAAATCCGTGGCGCGGCGCTTCGCCGAGGGGTTTCGGTAGGGGGTGTACTCGTATTCGACCGTAGTACATCATAAACTTGACCTAGTCCAACTCAATAACTCTTGGCTGGTATCGCGGTCGCGGAGTCGTCGGCGGAGAAGAAGAGGAGGAAGAAGAGGAGGAGGAGGAGGAGGAGGAGGGAGAGGAGCAGGTAGTAGTACGAGACCAGGGACCGAAAGCCCGGAAGCTCTCATCCCCCAATCATCTCGCGTCGTTCTTGGCCGTCCCCGACGAAAGTTTTTAATCTGCTTTTCATTATGCTCGTAGAAGCTATCCCAACGGTGGCGGCGACCGCGCCGGTCGTTGGTGGTGGTAATCGTTTTCTCGATGTCGGTGAGTTGAAGCGCGCGCACGCACACACACACACACACACACACACACACACACACACAGCGAAACGCACGTCTTCGCGCTTGTTGGGGAGGAAGGAGGGGGTTTACGGCCCGTATCTTTATGCGCGTGTACGTGTTCGAGAGTACGTGGCGCGGCATTAACAGCGAAAGGAGAGGGTGCTCGCTGGCAGCCGAGGGGGGAAGGAGTAGGAACGGGATAGGGCAGTAAATCTTTGTCGGTGTGAGTGAGGCGGAATGACTATGGATGCGTGTCGGTGAGAGCGGGTGGGCCGACAGAGAGCCACAGAGAGAAAGAGAGAGAGAGCGCGTCTAGACTGGGGAGAGACTGCGTCACAACCCTGGCCCCGTATCGCGGGGGTTTCTGTTTAACGACAGACTATCGAGGGATGGGAATTTACCTGCCTGTGCCCACCCTCTCTCCCTCTCTCCTCTTCTCCCTTTCCCTACGTTTACTACGTCTCTTTACCGCCCGCGCTCTTTACGACAGCGGCTGCACAGAGTTAACTGCCTTGTTGCCACCGATATTTCGCTCCCTTTAAACCTGCGTGTACCACGCAGCGTAAGCCTAGGGAGTAAGCCCGAAACTGCCCTCCTACGAGCGCACACTTTCTCACAGATTTGACGATCACTGCCGTCCGGAATAATGGCTACCACTTCATCGTAACGTTTTTTGTATTACCAACGACTACGTCGTCGCGTCGTACGTACTCGGGTGGGAGTACGAGAACGTTTCTGTTTTAAATGAAATTAAATTCGGTGTCGCGTTCGTGTCTCTCGCACGACTGACCTTGCTCCATTTTCTTTTTTCATTCCTCATCCCTCTCCCTCTTTTTTTTCCCCTGTTTGTCCCTTTTTCCTCTTTATTTCCTCTCGCTCCCCCTCTCCCCCATCCCTCGTTTCGCTTTCTGTGTTTTACGTTGCGTTTGCGGGGTGGCGCAACCACGGGAAAGTTTGACAACGCGCAATAAGCTATCGCGAGGAGGATGAAGTAGCTCGTTTCACGGCGCTCGTGGTGAAAAACGAAAGGCTACCGCGGAAATTGTTCGCAAGTCTCTTTGCACCTCTTTATGCGATACATTTGTCGGACGTCTGTTTCACTGGCGGCCGGGCTGTTGCTGCTCTTGTTATTTTTTTTTGACATTAATCTTCTCGGGGTCTTTTTTTTTCCTTTTTCTTTTCTCTTCTTTTTTGCAATTCGCCACGCGTAAATTAACGTTGACCCGAATCTGCTTCCAGCTCTCGCGCGGTTGCGCGCGTGATATATTAACAATTTAGTTTCACTTCCGCGAATCGTTTGTCCTTTTTTTTTCGAATTTACGCGCAAGTGATAATTCAACGGTGGTGGTGGTAACTCTCGCCGTTTTCGCGGCGTGGTTCGAAGTTGAGTAGGCGCCGAGCCGCGGAACGCGACGCAAGACAATATGATGTACGCGGCTCTGTATAGAATGAAATGGACGAACTGGCTACAATGGCCATTATATTTGTTCTGTAGTCGCGTAACCGTGCAGTTAAACGCGTAACGGTGGCTGTAACGTTTACCTCGCAATTAGCGCGGTCCTGATTACCTTACATAATGCAGAAAGTGTGTCTAGACGAAGGAGAGACCGCGCGTTGCAAAACGGTTCGCGGAGCCGCCGATGCAGCGAAGGAGGAATACTCATTTAGCCGCAATCTTAAAGCCAGAGATTTATCTGGCCTTTAACTCTCTTTTTGTCTCTCTCCCTCTCCCTCTTTCTCTCTCTCTTTCTCTTTTTCCGTCTCTCTGGCCTCTTCTCTGGCTGGCGATTCAATTATCCCTCTCTTCACAATAACCGAACTCAATGTTGAGCATTTCGTCGTCAAAGGGGCACTTTGTCCCCCTTTAAATTTCTGGCTGAAAGAGGTTTCAGAGGAGCAAGGAGGAGGGAGATGGAGAGGCACAGAGACAGAGACAGAACGAGAGAGCGATCTCAATAAAGCGCAATTATTACGAATTGTTGCACTGGCAATGTACAACTGGCTCTGAAGCAGACCGCATTCATCGGTGGCTACCGATGGGGTGTCATTAGTCAATTGAAATTCGCGTGTAACTGCCACGCACCTTGTTATTTACACCGGGCGAATTGTTTAACAGGACCTCCGAGCGCACAATTCCTATTGTTCCTAACGATGTCAATATTTAAATGAAGTTTACGCGCGACTATTATCTACGATATCATTTACTTTTCCAGCGCTTGTAATGCTATCCGCCTGTACGCGAGCAAACGACGTATGTGTGTATGTGTGTGTGTGTGTGTGTGTGTGTGTCGTTGCAAACGGCGTTGATATTTAATCGCGTGCCGCTTTGGTAATGCTCTATGGCAACGTCATAGACGGCAGCCGCAAATAGGCCAGATATTTGCTAACGATCGCGAAATATGCGTCGGACGGGAGTCGACGCACACGTCGTTCCTCCGGTTGCACACGATCCGGTCGTTCGTGACGCATTATCGAGGTTTCGTCTTCTTTTCTCCTTCGTTCGAAGGAATAAACAGCGGTAATGGTAATTCCATTGGATAAAAGCAGCCGGTCGCGGGAATCGTGACTGCCGCGATACGTTTCGGTCTGATAATTCATTGGTCGATATCAAGTGTGCACGTCGATACTTTTGCATGATGAATACCCGCGATACTACGTAACTGTGCGTGCATAGACACTCAACACACACGCGAACGCGCCGCTAGTCGTCGTCGTCTAAGTACACACCGCGCGATACATAAAGATACGCACCTGTGTGTTCACGCTGAAGTGGCGTTCGCAAAACTCGCGTTAATCCGTGTGTGTGTGTGCGTGCTTCGTGCTGGCTCGCGCGTGCAACGTCTCCGCGTATTGCGAGTACGCGACTGAAACCGTGGACACACGGTGTTTTAAACGGAAATACGACTATTTTCCTCGAAAGCAACTACTTTTTTTTTTTTTCTTTGAAGGGTCGAAACGATTAACTTCATTGAGAAATTTAGAATTCTGAACGAAACTATTTCTAGACGCCCGATTGAAACGGAAAGCTTGCCGAAAGCAACCGTGTTCTTGGAAAATAGAGAAACTTGAATTTTTAGATGATTAAATACAAAAATTCGTTGAAAGCGATTGTCACTTTCTGCGGTTGGCCAAGAGAGTCACTCGATCGACAGATTTAAAATTCCGAACGAATCTGTTTCCGAGCATACCTGTTACATAATACTGACCGAGGGTCGAACATTTCAGGTCAGTCAGTCGATTAAATTTAACATCTGAGAACTGTCACTTTGATCCTTAAATTCGCACGGCAGAACGTGCGCCGTTACGATACATGGACAGTGACTTAAAGACAGAAAAACCAAAAAGCTCGTCGAAAGCAACTGCCATTTTCCGCGGTTAGTCGAGAATCGAAGGGTCGATCGAGAAATTGAAAATTCCGTGGCAAAGTGTTCCCAGGCACCTCGATTACGTGTGATCGATACCGACCGAAGGGCCGAAAATTCCAGGTATCAATCTCGACTGATTAAATTTGAGAAGACGCGAGAAGAAGAGAAGAGTCTCGCGCGAGACTGACGTGCGAGATACGCGACAGTATACGGCGAACGTGTGGATGTATGTGGCGACGTATGCAGACGTATGCGTGTATGCTCGTCGAGTCACGGCGTGTGCATGGCTGTGCGTGCACGTAAGTAAGTAGACGCGCGAACGGCGAACGGAAGGCAAGACGGTGCGGCAGTGTGGTAGTGGGGCAGCACGGCGGATGGCGGCGGGTGGCGATGTGGCGGCGTTAGAGAGCGGCGTGGGGCAGGTCCGGAGCGGTCGATACCACCGTCTGTGCGCGCCTCCTTCCACAGACTTCCACTTCCCTTCCGTTACGCCACCTAGGTCCGGGTCCGGCTGGCGTCATCAGCCTCCCAGCCTTCGACGATTCCCTATCTTAAATGTAAGACATCGAGCGGAGTTCCGCGTGCACTCGAGAGCTTTCCAGGCTCTACAGAGCTTTATATATACATATATAGATATGTATATATAGATATATATATATATACAGGGTGGAAGTAAATTGCTGGCTCGAACCAGCAACGAGGAGACGGAGAGTAGACGTTGCTGGTTCAACGGACGGAGAACAGTGTTCTGGCGATGACGATCACGGTTTTAATTTGCAAATTGATAGCCGCGAGAGACCGTCATCAAGTCCGTGCAACAAGCAACGACTAATTTCAATTCAGTCGTGTCTTCGTGTTAGGCCGTAAAACGTTCGTTGCAACGCATTGTGCTGGTTACACAATGTAACGAGCCAGCTAACTGAACTTGATATACTTGAAAGTGTCGATTTTTAGAAGATTCCCGAATTTAGCCGACTAGATTAGACACGCGTCGATGTCAACTTTCTCAAAGAGAAAAATCGAACGAGATGAAAGCAAGCGTCTTGAATACTGTCTTTATCTTCGAACAAGTTCCATTCCATGTTAAATACGTAACAGTACTATTTTTCGAGTCTCGCAGACTGACACGGCGTAGTCTTCTGCTCTAGACTTATTCTCATGAAAATTTGCGGATATTGCGTTTCATGAAAACACGCTTCCCCTGGCCAGCTGCTTAGTACCCTGCATTATCGCTTTACTCTCTTGTTGAATAATAAAAGCGTTCCTCGACGGCTCGTCCATCAACGCAAGCAAGCAAGGCACTGATACCATTACACTGATACACGTTACCGCCTTGCCACGTCCGGGGCTTTCGATCTTTTCTTTTCGATCTGGCGTGTTTCATCGAACGCTTTGCCAACCGTGATTTCAACCAGGAGGGGGGAGGGGGGCCCTCATCGGGTAGAAAGAGCTGGAATAAATATGTGAGACGATTTATCGAACCGCGCGGCAATCTTCTTTGCCTCTTTTTTCTTTCCTTTTTCTTTTCTTTTCTTTTCTTTTCTTTTTTTTTCTTTTCTGTTCTTTCGAGTTTCTCGTGATTCGACATGAGCAAGAGACCGGTGCGGACGAGAAACGCACGAGATACGCGTGTCGAAACACTTGAACGCACTTGAGCGGATCGGCCGATCACGAGGAGCGCGGCCAATCGATTTCTTCATGCAGTTCTCGCCGACGTGCAACATGCCGTTCTTCATTCAATGGCCTCGAAACGCGCTGAATGATCTTCCGATTCTTCTTCTTCTTCTTTACGCCGGATCCTTAAGTTCCCATTAGAAATTGGTAATCAATTTTCGATGATCATTTCACGGAACGTATCTCGAACGTACTTGGCTCGAAACGCGTATCGCATCGCCAGGTGATGCGAGCGAGCGTGATTTTTAACGTCTG
The DNA here is from genome assembly GCA_032399595.1 of Tetragonula carbonaria. Classification (NCBI taxonomy): domain Eukaryota; kingdom Metazoa; phylum Arthropoda; class Insecta; order Hymenoptera; family Apidae; genus Tetragonula; species Tetragonula carbonaria. The sequence goes on from JAUCRC010000007.1 coordinate 3,215,503, forward strand.
TACGTATAGTAGAGTTGAGAAGAGTTAAAAATCTCTAAGGGAAGTTACAATTTTGCCAATTTTCTCCTTATTTTCTCACAGACATAGAATTTCTCGCGTTTCAAACCGAGAAAACGTAAAATCGAACGAGAAAGTGCAAAATTTTTTCGGAACGACGTTCGAAAGATCGTTTGTCCTCTTCGTCTTCTTCCAGGAATCTTCGCAAGGTATAAGAATTGTTCTCGCATTTGCCGTAGATATTCCGGCTGGTTTTCGGAGTACACGGTATTCTGAAACTCGCCAGCCAGCCAGCCAGTAGAATGCACAATCGCGGCTCGGTTTTGCGCGAGCACGACGAAGACGGCCAGGCTCTTTCTCTATTTTCTACTCGGCGCGGTGGTACGTGATGATGCTGCGTGTATTCCTGTGGCCAGCGTGCGAGTGTGCATTCGCGGACGATGCATACGTACCGAATGTACGTACGAAGGCTGGCACACGGCGGAGGAGGAGAGCAGAAGAGGAGAGCAGAAGAGGAGAGGGCAAGAGGCGTCCGCACGGGGGTTGATTGTGGCGCACGAGTAGATTACGCAATTATCTTATGAACGCGGCGCGTACGAGTGCTTACGCTGCTTTACGTAGAAGATGATACCTCCTGCGCGAGTTATATATAGGTATGTGCCCGAGCTATCCGCACACACACACACACACACACACACACACACACGCAGACGTACCGTTGCCGTTCACAGATATAAAAAGGTTTCTTCAAATTGGCGGCATTACGCAATTATCTCGTCTTGACCGGCCCAGTGCTCTAACCTCCCGTAACCCCCGTGAGGCCTCTTGCAAATAGGTGTAGGTACACCGGTGATTGCGTATCCTACGCACAGTACACTCTTCTTTCCGCTTGCCAATTCACTCCCTTCGATCGATTCCCTTCATCTTCGTAATTGTGCGGGTTTCTCGTTTTCTTTTCTTTTCTTTTCTTTCGTTTTTTCTTTTTTTTTTTCTTTTCGCGTGTGCACGCTCGTTTTGCAAAATTCACGACGCGAGAGAACGCGAAGTCACGGAACGAAGACGCGTGAGAAAGTTGGCTGGCTTAGACATTCGAACGGCACTAATGGGCGGGTGATTAATTTTAACAACGTAATACGCGGTTTTAGTAGGATTTTCAATGGCGGAGGGAAGAAAAGCTCCCCGCGGTGAGAACTTCTTCTCTCCTCTTTTTTCCCGATTACACATTAACCGTAATGGACGACATATTAATTCGTTCTGATAATTCGCTTTTCGCTACGGCACACCGAGAATGCCGTTTGTAGTTTCACGCCTGTCGCCCCAAAACCACACGGCGCTGCTGTGTTCATCGCTCGCAGTTAAATCGTCGTACATGCACTTTGTTATTGGAGTCTTAGATTTCGGTTATGCAGCTAGAATCATTCTGGACAATTCCATTTTATCGCTGTTTTACGCGACTGATTTTCTGTCCAATTTCTCGTCTCGTGTTTCACTTCGTGACGCAGTTGTCATTATTTATGGTTGTCAATCGTTCGTTCATTTTACCTTTTATTTTTATTAGTATAGCAATTTCGAACCAACTTTAACCAACCTCAAGCTTCGATACGCAATCGATCAAGTTTACTCGAACTACGATTCTCTCCGTCGTATACGATGGATCCGGGTGGCGCACGTCGCACACGTAGTATTTAGGTATTCACGCAGCCACGCACACCCTTGACGACGACGACGACGTCGGAGGGTAACGTACGCCGTTGGCAAGCCTTCTCCCGTCGCCCCTTTTTCGCATTGTAATAGAATTGTCTCCATTATTAATGAGCCTAGACTCGGTCTCAGTCCCGGTCTTTCTCTTGCTGGCCGCTGACACACATACGCGTGCAACTCACTATCTATATCCATCCCCCCACCCCCTTTCCGTATATACGTGTATCTCTGCGTGTAGAACAACGCGCTGGACACGCAGTTGTGTGGCCACGCTGTTGACTTATTCACGTGCGGGAGAACCTCCAACGACAAAACGGTAGGCGGAAGTTTCCTTCTGCTGTGACCAAGGAACGAGATATACGCGCGTACGTACAGTACGTGCTAGCGAGCATACAGTGCTCCGCAAAAATCCTAGACCACGGGTGTCGAATCTTTTAGATCTTTCAGGCCTCGTTGGCCCAACAAAAATTTCCTCCGTCGAGGATCGCGCATAGTTCACCAGATTGTTTGTATCAGTAAACAACATTTTCGGTGAAACGACACATTGATTAGAAAAATATATTTATGTATTAGCGAGAGAAATGTGAAAATTTTTGATGAGAACACTGAGCTTGTTTTTTTTTCAAATTTTTCTTCTTATTTTATTTTTTGCTTGCTTCATATGGGAAAAGAAGTTTGCTCGCCAGAAAGCACTCCCCAAAAAGGGACATCGGGAATATTCGTGGTTAATATTAATCAAATGATAAAATTCTTATTCAATCATTCCAATTTTGGTTGCTCGTCTTGTAATTGAACGTATCTTTAGGAAACTGTATGCGGTTCTCGCATAACGTAACACGCAAACGAACCGTTGCACACGTTTTTCGTTTCATTGCCTAATTGCAGATTATTGTTAGACAACTTCCTTCGATCTTCTAAATTCGCGATTTCATTGCCTGATGAATAATATCAGTAGCTAGAGTTCATTTACCTTTCGCTCAACGTAATGTGTAATGTGTCTAATATCGATACACAAATTCAGCAAAAAAAAAAAGAAGAAAAAAAGAAGAAAAAACGTTTCCCTGCAATGGACGATCTGAAATTTTTGCATCGAGCTGTATATGCACGTTGTCTGCATGCTTCTCTTTCCGGCCCCTGTACTTCGTCGGCGACTTAAAAATTGATCGCTTTTTGTGTATTAAATACGCGGCACGTTTTCGAGAAGGCGGCGTGTCCGGTGGTGACGTTAGGCGCGCGCGATCGCGTCTGTGTTTCACTTATTCAGAGCTGGCACGGTTCCCGCCAGTTTTAAAAACAGCGGGAACATCGTTTTATTTTTTTTTTTTTTTTTTTTTTTTGAGGAATGTACCGAAAATTGGGTTATACATTCGTAACGTATTTTGCTCGCGAAATTTTTTACCCGGGAGAAACCTCTATAGGTCAACGTCTAGCGCCAGTGTGTGTACACGTACGTGTGTTACCGGCGTACTTAAAATTGATAAATACGAAAGAGGTGCACGGCGCGGCGTGTCGTTTCGGTAACGTCGTGTCCAGAACGTTGTTCATTTATTCACACGCGGAAGAACCTTCAACCTTGAAGTGGCAGATGGAAACGTAGCTAACGTAAACGTGGGTGTAGACTGTCTACGACCGTGCTATGCATAATTTTGATCTTTTGAGCGGTTCGCTCTCGGAGCGGACTGTCCTCTTTCCGTTGAACGCTCCGGCACAGCCGGTTTAAAAGGAAGGCCCTCGCCAACCCTTCGCTCGTAACGGAAGATGGCCGCGTGTAATTTTCGTCGAGAGACAAACGCAGTTCGAAGCCGCAGGTAGATAGATCTTGGCATATGCAATGCGGTGAACGTGACCGCGTAGAAGCTGCCAGCGGAGCGAGCAGAGAACTCGTCGTAGTGGCCTCGTTCTGAAAAAACCGTCACGTGTCCGTTACCAGTGCAACGATCAGCTTTTCATACGTTATGCCGGCACAACGCTAATATAGCATCGACGCGGCGAGTTAGTGCTATCGGTTGAACGCGAGGTAGGTTAAACAGCCGTGGAAAGGGGTTAGGCGGCATTGGTCGGTCGTTGTTTCGAGTGAGCCGCGTTGGCGGTGTGGCCGCGCGCTTCTACAGCCTTACAAAAGAACCGGACGAGGCCGAAGAAGGCGAAGGTGGGAAGGGCGGCCGTGCGGACCGCGCTGAGAAAGAAATATAGATTACCTCTCTGTGTAGAGAGACCGTAATTGCCTTTAATATCACGGATTCTCTGTCGGACGTAATCAAAGATCGACCGACATACCTTGCCGGCCTCTTTTTCTTTCTTCTCCTCTCCGTTCGTTCCTCGGCCGTGCAAAGAGAGAGAGAGAGAGAGAGAGAGAGAGAGAGAGAGACTCGTGGATGGATAACAGTATTGCATATTGTATACGCGTGTACGTGTGTATATATACGCGGATGACGCGCGTCTGCGTGCACACGTTCTTTCTCGCTGTGGATCTCGAGGAATCGAACGGAAGCGGAATAGAGCGTGTACCTGGTAGCACCTGTACCCGTCGAGCCGGAACAATCGAAGCCGATAATGAGAACGACGAACCGGGCTCGCCGACTTCCCCTTTACCCTCGCTCGTAATTCTCTTTTCCCCTACCTTTTTTCTTTTGCCCTCCGTTCTTCTCTCGTCCTTGCCTTCTTTCGAGCCGGTGCTCGTTTCTCACTAGTGGAACAGTGGGCATCGCCTCTATCGACGGAGATAAAGATGTCCTTTTCGTAAGGACACCGAACGAGCGCGCGCACGGAACGAGCGAAAAGCGTGGCATTCCCCTGTGTATAAACCTGCACGTACGCACACTCGGACAATGGTCGTCGGTGTTTCTTACGTGCAGTGACGTAACCAGAGGTCCAGTTTTCACCGTGCGCCTTGATTTTCTTTTTTTTTTTTTTTCAAAGTTTGGAGCCAGCCGAAACTTCGGCCGTTTCGACGTGTTCGCGGACAATGGAGAAGGACGTTACCTTTCGCAACCATTCTCGTTTCGAGAAATGTTTCGTCGTGGTTGGTTCTCGCCGAGGTAATGATCGCGAAACGGCGCGAAATGTACGCGAAGTGGACGTCGATATGACGAGATACGAATAAACTAGGTAGGAAGTATTAACGCTGGAAATATATCGTGACATCTAGCTTTCCTCCACACTTCGAGAAAGCTCGACTTCGATAGCCAAGCGTGAAAACGACGAACACCCAAAAATTCGCGAACTTGTTACACCACTGTTACGTGCTACGTACGGACGCTCATGGTGACAGGGTGTGCGTGCATGCGTGGGCGTATGTGTGCTATAGAAAGCACCGCACAGAACCCTCATCCTCCGTCCCATGAGGTTAGATCCTAGCCACTTCTATGACCCAGCACTACTGCCAGGCGAGTGAGAGAGAAAGAGAGGAAAGACGGAAAAAAGAGAGAGAGAGAGAGAGGGAGACAGAGAACGAGAAAAAGACGGACAACAGAAGAGAGAGGGAGAGAGAGAGAGAGAGAAAGGACAGGAAAGATAAAGAGAGAAAGAAAGAAAGCGAACGAAGAAAGATAGAAAGTCGTCAGCCTTCCTTTTTCCTCTTCGCCTTCGTCTCCGACTCCACCCTCGGCCTTTCCAACCTCTCTTCTTCCCGCTACCGTCCTACTACCATCGTCGGCACCGCACCACCGAGCAGCTTTGAGCTTCCAGCTTTTTGCGGGGGTTCAACCACCTCGCGTCGGAGCGACGCACGCAGAGGCCTCGTCGGCTCTCACGCAACCCTGCCGAAACGGTACCTAACGTGGCCCGCCGTCTCGTACTCGCTCCCCGCCAGGCCCCTCGCCCTGTCCTAACCATGCCATTTCAGCCCCTTTCCACCCCCTTTCAAGCCCGGGGTTCCCTTGCAATCCCCTCTGCCTCGCCGCTGCCGCCTCTTTCTCTTCGAGTCGACGATACGACGCGCGGTCGGCACGAAAGACGTTACGAGTCGGCTCTGTGCATCGACCACGCGAGAAAATTGCACGGTTTGTGTTTTAAACGTTAGGAAAGCCGGGGCATAAAACCGGGCGGATAGTCTCGGCGCGATGTCCGTCTGCCACGTTCGGCGCGGGCGACGCCGAAATGGGTCATGCGATCGAGAGACACCAAACGATCTACATTGAATCGACGAACGAAACGAAACAGTTTCGGACCGAGAGTGGGGGGTAAGGGGAGATTTTCGAGAGGACACGAAGGGTCTTCTGGAGTAGAGGTGTCTTTTATGCGTCAACGCCGCACACGGCGGAGAAACGGTTTTTCACTTCAAAGGGGAGTCTCGTTTTAATGGCGGTCAACAGAGGGATGATTTGGCCGATAGTAAATTGTTTTCACGGTTTGGCAACTTGGCCGACCGTCGAAAATAATACGAAAAGTGCGAGTTTCTCGTTAATTTAATTTCGATCGCGTTTCCACCAGACACGCGCGACTGAAAACTCGAATCGAAAAGATGGAAATTTCGTGACGTTGTTCTTTTAGGAAGACGGTGCAAATGTTGGACTCCGCGTAGAGGAACGACACTTGTAATTTTGACAGGGTTTTATTCTACGTTGCAACCTACGTGATCTGCTTGAAACTGATGGGAAAGAGAGAGCTTCTCTTCTCAGTACGTCTTTTTATATTTTTTGTTTATGGCAAATCGAAGGGACGGGCTGAAGAAGCGTGAAATTTGCCCTATGAATAACTGTTCGTAGGTCACTTAGGTTACTGAGCCAATATCACTCCTGGTTCGTCGAATCGAATTACAAGTTAATGTAATTTTTTATCCTGTCGGGAATCTTTGCTTCCGATTAACTGTCTTCATTACGAAGAGTACAGTCTCGTAGCGTAATTTTTAACGAACGAACGAACGAATTTCATACCCTTGAAATGACAATTCGATACAAAGCGAGTGAAACGAGGGAAAAATAAACGAGACGTCGGCGAAAACAAAAAAGAAAAAACAGTCATCGACAATAATTTTTTTTTTCTCCCACCCCCGGTGGAAACGAGAAAGAGAAAATGCTTCGGTCTCAGCGTGACAAAGCGTGGTAGCGGCAGCTTGTTAGCAAAAACTGTGCAGGTTGCACATCGGGCGTTGGCAGCATGCGTCGCGCCGGATCATTAACGAGCGTTCATACAAAGTTTGTTTTGGTAAGGTCGATGGAGTGTAGACGAAGGTGATGGAATCGACACGAAATGAGGGATAATGTAGATCAACCGCAGGGTTGCGGAGGAGCCAGGGGGAGGGATATGTGTGCACGCTGCAAACCGGATATGCACACGTGCGTCGCTCCGCTTTCACGAGAGAGGGTGGAAGAGAAAGAGAGGAGGAGACAGACAGACAGAGGGTGGGAGGGAGAAAGGGAGGAAGGGGTGGAATGGGGGGAGGGAGAGAGAGTAAACAGAATTTGCATGGAAACAGTGTGCCAGTGGGTCGCGTCGAGCTGTGGGTATTTAACGCTGTTCTCCCAGCCCCTCTTCCCTTTTCCCTCTTCCCATCCACCTACACTCTACCCCCATCTTCAACGGATCCCTCGTATACTCTCTCCCTCTCTCTCTCTCTCTCTCTCTCTCTTTCTAGCGGTATTTCGTTTCGTTTCGTTTCGTTTCTTTTCTCGCAGTCTCTCTAACCTACCGTTGGGAAACTGCTCTTTTTAAACAGTGGCATAATTCTTTCACGGCTGACGTGGTAAACGCATTACGGCCGCGGCATTATGCATGCAAACGTGGCATTCACGGGGATGAATGGATGCGTGTCCGACTCTTTCTCTCTCTCCGGATGCTGCGATGCGCGCATGCTACACTCGTAATGTAACCCTTTTTAAGGGTGTTTCAACAGCCGGCGAAAGTTGGGGAGGACGACGACGGTGGTGGTGGTGGTAGCGGATGGGAGCGGAGAGAGTGGGAAAGTTTACACAGGAGTACAGTTTCGGCGAATAGGTTGCCGGTTCAGAGAGGGAACGTGAAATTGAGACAAATCGACGACGTGTGCTGGAGATTTCTCCGCGAGGGCGCAGGAATGTTCGAAGTTTGCAACATTAATGCCGCTTGAAACATCGTCTCGCGAGCAACGGGACACGAACCATCGCGAGGTGGAAACCAGCTTTCGGCTGGCGAGCACAATAGGCGAGCACAGGTTTGCACAGGGGTCCACTTTTCCGAATTTAGAACGGATAAAATGTGCGATTCGAACGTGCCGTTTCAAGCGCGAGCAGCGCCCCGTTGGTGCAAGCGGCGCCGTTCGACGGCGTAAATTCCGCTAATTTCCCACCCGCTGTTTTCGCAGCGAGCTACGAGATTTTACGAATGAAATAACGAACACGGCACAGGTCTTGCGAGGGAAGCTCTTTTGCGAACGTGTGTCTCTCGAATGTATGTCACATTCGCGACTCGCGACTCACCGTCAGCGTCGGTCAACGCGAGGAGCGAAGAAGAAGAAGAACTTCGCGAGTTTATCGTTAAACCGCAGGGATTTGGTCGAAATTACCTTCGTAAAAGTGGGATGAACAGAATGAACCGAGGGGGGGGGGGTGGAAGCTTTCGCAACGTAACAGCCGATTACAACGCCTAATAACCTTGCTACTTGACTGATATACACTACTTACAGCGGAGTGGAAAGTTACGAGTTTGAAAGCTACTTTGACTATAGAGCGTGAGGGAAGGAGAGCAAGTGGCGCTAGGAGGAACGGGGTGTAACGAAGTTCCTTAACGAGGCTACCCATTTTGTCGACTTAACTTGATCGATAACTACGTGCCTACACCCTGCTTTTCAAGCACGAAGGCCGACACGTCGTCACGCCGATGCGAGACGCGTGTATACGTATTATTCTCTTCTCCCGCGCCCGTTGCCAAATCACCGTCGCGATAATCGTTCGCGACTGATTAACGGAGAAGGGCCTACCTCGAACCTCTGTGAAGATCTTCGATCTTCGTAGATTTCATTTTTCAACGTTGACAATTTTAACAATTTCGATTGAGCTTGTATGTATTCGGTGTTTATACTCGCACGAGATACTGGTGTCACGTATAGAGATTTCTGTCAAAAATGTATCGAATAACAACGAATTATAAAATATAAGTAAGCGTTTGAGATTTTTCGCTCAGTCTCGGTGCTTGTTTTTGCCGAGATGTGGCAAGTATAAGACGCGTTTCACCCTTCAGGGAAGCAAGAGGGTGGAAGAAGTGGTGGTTAAGAGTTAACATAGAGTAGAAATGAAGCGATCAACCGCACGTGTAATTTCTGGATTTAAAACAAGCATGCAGCGAGGGAGGGTACGGAGCCCTGGTTGAAAGTCAAAGTTATCATCGAATACGTAGTTAATGAGCCGAGCTACGCGTTTGTTTACATTTAAATAAATTTATCAGGATCTAATCTGCGAATGTCAAGTACAAGATAGGGGACAAGGGGTTGAATATATAAATGGTTGAACAGCGTGTACTATCTTTAAAGGTATTAAAGTGCATGCAATCATTCACGGTGACTGCATATCATTGCGTACACGCACCACGTCTAGCCCCGAGTCTAGACCTCTCTTTCCACTTTCCTGGCCAACCGTAGCAGTATTGTTAACAGGCAACGTCAAAAAGAAACGAGAAAAAATTATGTGTAACATCAAAGCGGTCTTTTAATTCTTTTTTCCTTTTTTTTTCTTTCTTTTTTCTTTTTTTTTTTTTTTAGTTTGTTCCTTCAAAGGAATCTACACGGATGAACTCGGAAAACAGGCAGTTTTAAACTTTGTACGCGACACGTAATTACGCTAAATGACATGCGCTTCTGCATAATGCAATATATTGTCCTCCGTAGAAAAAAAGAAGAAAAAGGAAAGAAAAAGAAAGGAAGAAGAGGTAGAAGAAGAAGAAAGAGGAGAAAAGAGAAAGAAAACGACAAATCACGTCACGTCACTCAAAGTACCTACTTAAACTGTCTCCGCCGACGATCGACGCCAATTACAATTTATTCGAAATCGATGAAAAATCGATGGAAAGTTGTTCGCGTTCAACGAGTTCGAAGGAGTCACGTACGTCGACGAGTGTTTCAGGCAGATCGGACGTCTGCGAGCGACTGGAAAGAAAGAAAAGAAAAAGAGAAAGAAAAAAAGAAAAGGAAAACAGAAGAAAAGAGAAAAAAAGAAGATTAAAAACGCGAAAACTGTAACGCGAGCGGCCGCGGCGCGTTGTCTGTATCCCGCGAGGCAGACACCGCAACGCGTAGGCACGGCGGATCTCTCGCCGCGGCAGGAAATACCTGAACTTGGCGTGTTTCACATGCCCCGGCGAGGGTGTTGGTGCGTACACATCCATTCAGGCCGGATGCGTACACGCACTTAGCCTCGCCCTACGCTTCCCTACCAGCCCTCCCCGGCCACCCCCGGGGCTGTAGCACCATCCTGAAGAGCGTGTAGTCGGTGGTGGTGGCGGCAGCGACGGCGGCGGACACATCAATAATTACCCATGGCAGCGAAGGGATGGCAAGACGCAAAGGGGAACGTCAGGGGTGGATGAAGCTAGAGGGAACCGCGCGGGCGAGGAGGGTGGTTGGAAGGTAGGTAGGATGGTGGAGGAAGAAGAGGAGGTGGAGGAAGAGGAAAGAGGAGTCTCGGGTCAACCGGGGTCAAGTCGCGCTACCAGACGCAACCCGCTCTCCCACCCGCCCTCCTCCCCTCCCCCCGGACGCCTCTCATCCAGACGACCCTGCCAACCCTCCTCCTCCTCCTCCTCCTCCTCCTACCTCCACCTCCCTCTGCTTCGTCCTCCTCATCCTCTTCCTTCTCCACGTCCTATCCAAACCTCTGCCCACTTCTCTACCTTTGCCTCCTTCTCTCTACCCGCAGGGGGTGGCTGGTGGTCACCCATCCAGCGAAGCTTTCACGCACACACTGCGAACGCGGTGCGTCCCCATCCCCATCCTCCTTTTCCTCCTCCTCGGGTTCGTATAGTTGCCCGCGACTTATTGCCGGCTTTCACTCTCTCCACCTTTCCTTCTTCTCCTCCTCCTCCTCCTCCTCGTTTCAACCGTCCTTCTTTTCGGCGGTGGTCAGCGCCGATTTATTTCGAGCTGATCGCTCGTTTGTCGCTGGTTATTGATTCACGCCTGCTTTCGATCGCGGTCGCATTAGAACTCGAGAGTTACACTGGTCACTCGACTGGGCGGTGAAAGAAATTCTAACGAGGCGAGTGGAAATCTCGGATTTTCCTCGAATCGTTAATTTTCTTTTTCTTTCCCTTTTCTTTCTATGATCTCCACGAAAGATGTGGACTGTTGTGTAAAATTTATTGCCCACCAGTTACTCTATTATAAATGTGTTATTTCATACGAGGTACGCGGGTATGTGTATGCACACACATCGCATAGAATTAACACAGGCTCTTTTATTCGATCGTGAAAATTACCTACGTAATCATATTTTCCCGGGAATGGTTAACTGCATTAATTGCTTCCAAGACATTCGTGTAGTTTGAAACGTGTTCCCGCCGCTTTTGATTTTTATCGGATTCCTCGCCTGGCCTGGCCTGGCCTGGCCGGGCGTTCTTTATATCGCGGTTACCCACTCGCTACGACTTCTTACATGCGCGGCGAGCATGTATGACAAACGGCACTCGATTCTATTTTCACGAGTTTTCTCCCCCTTTCGCTTGCATTGCCCGCCATATTTTATGGCCACGACTGTGTATAATCGTGAAAACGTATTTATTATTTAAACGATCCGGCGTATCGCACGCGATTTAATTTTGACGAATGGTCGGAACGGTCTTTTACGTTTCCGAATACCTTTTTTCACCTCGCAAACAACAACTTGACGTATATAATCGAGCACGACGCTCTTCCGTAAACTTGACGCTACTCCGCGCGCGCGTTACAGCCCGAGAAATTTTCAATTTTTCCCGCCGTGCATTTGTTTATATTCTTCCACTTTGCCGTCTTTTACTTTGCCCGATTTTATGCCGTCTGAATCTCAGTCCATCACGCGTTCACTGCGCTACGTCGGATCCTCTTGTCCCTATCTTTCTTTCTTTCTTTTTTTCTTTCGAGACAAAGAGAGAGAGAGAGAGAGGGGGGGATAAAAGAAGCGGTAGTCCAATCCCGAGGGTTTCACGCACGCACCATGGATACGCGTCCGCCAAGCAAGCTCTCAACTTTGCTCGCACAGCACGTTGTCCGTAAACGGAATTTTCTTGGAGCTTTCGCGAAGCTCCGAGAACGGACAACACACACACACACACACACACACACACACACACACACACCGAGCAGATACACGCACACGTACACGCGCACATGTACGGAAACACACATACACGCCGGTGTCGGCCGAGAAATAAAACGCGCCACGTTTTTCGTTTTTTATTGTTCGTCCACTATGGCCGCTCGAGCGTGTCCAGAATTCAGTTCCCGGACGTAAGTCCTCGGGCGGTGTCAGGAATCGAGGAATAGAACGAGTCCAAAAAATTCCGTTCGAATTATTATCGCGATATCTCGTTGATCGTGAATTCTGCTCTCTCTCTCTCTCTCTCTTTCTCCCTGTTCCTTTGCACACGTCATTTCCGCGCACGGTTAATTCCTTGTAACTGAGACAAGTAATGTGCAAGTAACACAGTAACAACAAAGAAACAAGCGTTAGATCAGGATCAGCCAAGAGTATATTGATTCCGATTCTCTCAGACAGATAATTTTAACAGACAATTTGCTATTATTCGATGAAGATCGGAGGCAAGAAGACACGGCGCCCCGATGCTTAAACGTCAAGAGAAGAGAAACGATTGTTCTTAAATCTATCGATCATTCGATCGTACGCGCCGTACGCCCCGCCACCATTGTACACGGTGTCAAGCTGAAAAGAACGAGGCCGGGAGATATTTAAGATTCGTTAAAGCGACATGAAATCGAATTGACGGTACGTTGACGCGTCTGTCGATATTGTTTTCCACCCTCTCTGGAGGATCAGGCGCACGTCTCTGGTCAATTACTGTCCGTATCGTCTCGGCCTGCGGAGCTCGGCAGCCGGTTCGCGAACAGAGAGAGAGAGAGAGAGAGAGAGATAGATAGAGAGAGAGAAAGAGATAGAGAGAGACGATATAATTACAATAATTAATCCAGAGTGCCCGGAGCCTTTGTCAGGCGGCACGGGCAAGAGGTCGAATTTCTGTCGACAAACGCGACTCATCCTCGCGCCAGGCCGTTTCTCTCCTTCCGCCTGTCGTCCCATCAGCCCCTCCTTGGGGACACGGTGCACGCACGACGCCGAATATCCCGTCTGGCTGCCCAACTTTACTACCCGGCAGCCGGGGCGATAGCGGCGGTTTCGAGAGGGGAGAGACAGCCCCCGAACTGGCTAGAGTTCGTTCACACCGGCCTCGTCAGACAACCGACGACTCCGCGAACGATAATATTCGGAATCGAGCGTAAAACTTTGCCCCGAGAAAAGAGATAATTGGCCCCTCCTGGACGTCGCCGGCGTCGCCGTCGACCGACGCCATCGTCCTCTCCACTCGTCGTCTGTGTCTTCGATCCTGTGGATCTCGAATGCTCCTGTCATTTTGCTCCCGGTTATCTCCCTTTTTCCACGTCTCTCTCTCTCTCTCTCTCTCTCTACCGTTCATTCACGACGCTCGCGTATATCGACCAGTTGCGATATACGCGAGGATTCAGAGTAACGCGCACGGAGCTTGTTACGTCGAAAGGTTTTTACAGCGGTTTCGATAAACCGTGGAATTTTGACACTCTCGCGAGGAGAATCAGAAGGAACGAAATGTGGAGCAGTGGGTCACTGGATTTTGGAATTTTCCACAGCGTCTCGCTGGGAAAGTTGACGAACGTCAGCTGATTACCATCTAAGTAGAACGTTAATTGGATCGATGCATGAATTTTCACCTATCAACGTTTATAGACTCGATATAGAATGCACAAACACGTAAATTTTGTAGAACAGTCAACATATGTCTAGACTAGAAAAAAGAAAAAATACTTTTGATATATATATATATACACATATATATACAACGATATTATATATATCGTAAAGATTAGAAGAGGTAACAAAAATTAATCAAGACTTGGCCGTGTATGAAAATAAGTTTGAAGTGCACGTTGCAAAGAGAGATTGTAAAAACCAATTTGAAGTGTACCACGCAAAGCCTCAAGAGGTTATAAAACCCGGTTTGAAATGGATACATTTTGCTAACAGTAAGACTTAGAGAGATCGTGGAGATTAGTTTGATATCGGAAAGATTACAAAGATTGAAAAGCTTTAACAAGCACATGGAAAAAGTTGGTCGCACATTAATAAAGATAAAGGTAAAGTCTGAAACCTGGAAGATATAATATTCAACGTATGTAAACTGTCGTTCATTAATATACGCCCAACAATATTAAACATCATATCGATTTCGAGTTATCTTTTTTTATAACGACAGTTGCTTCCGGACTGTGAACTGTTTTCTTTCTTTTTGCGTTTTTTCGCGCTTTCAACGAAATATTTGCCCGAACGCTCGCCAGACCTTCGCGGAATTTTTTCGCGTTATATCTGTCTTCAAATCTTTTATTAGTGCACAAGGTGTTGCTATCAGATTCTACACGAGCCGCATGCAAATCCCTTTCACACTATATTTTTAAAAGCGGCACGCGCGAAATAATGGTTTTGGCATTAATGCTTTGATGTTCATCGGAGGGCTGTGCCTTAATAAATCACCGTGTGCAACTGCCGATTTTGTACCAGTCACGCAGATTCTTCGCCAATGCATTCATTTACCCACACGTAACGTACAAAGTAATCTCGAAACGTCAAATATCTTGTCGTTTTCATTTCCTTGGCCGCGTAAAAATGCAACCAAGGCGTGTTACAGTTGCCGGGCATGAAAAGAAAAAAAATTTGAAGCCAAGCTGATTATAACTGATTACCAGTGCCTTCCAGCCTGATTTGAGTGGCAAAATTGAGAATTAAATAACTTACGTTTCTTCTCTTTGAACGTACGAGAGGAATTGCAACAATGATTCGATGATTCGAAAACAATGAGAAATTATATATTTTAAAGCCGTTTAAAGAAGCAAATGTAATTTATCATGCGTTGTGCAACATATTACAATCATTTCTTTGACTATAACCAATCTGTCTGATTGATAATATAATTGTTTATACACGGATGTATATTTTACTTTTCTTTTGTCAGCAATTTCGAGCTTCAAATATACAAGAACGTGAGATATAAAAGATATTTTTTAAGTCTTCGAATCCGATGAAAGGATGAATGACGAAGGAATTCGGATAATTTCGCTAAATCATATCCGCCATTTAACTTCGCCGTGGGAGATTCTTCCTTCGTCGACGGAATCTTGAAAAAAAAGAAAAAAATATACATCGTCTCAATTATTTTACGGCAAAGAAATTCCGTGTTTTCCAAGCGGAAAGAGAGTTCGAATCGAAATTAATAATCACCGCGGCACTGTCTCGCGATCCTTTCCTTAATTCAGCGTTCAGCCCCGGCCAAGAATTCGTTAATTTACGTCTTTGTTCGTTTGGTGGGAGGGCACCACAATGCTTGGACAAGCGAGGAGCAGCGAGGAGGAAGAAGCAAGAAGAAGAAGAGAGAAGGAGATGAAGAGAAAAGGGTGGATTGCCGGTTGGTTTGGAACACGGAACACGGGGGATGGAGGTTGAAGGGATGGCGACGGGTCGTTGCCCGAAAACGCGGCTCTGTTATTGTCCCCCTACTACCTTTTCCCTTGCTCCCTAACTCCGGCTTCGATACACGCGCACACGCACGCACGCACGCACGCACACGCGGCCAAGAATCCCGAGGCACACACGCCGCGCCGACCGAGCACACACTGTCGAGACGAATTTATGCACGCACGCAACGCCGCGTATTCACGATCGCACACGCGAGAGAGAACAGACGTATGTTCACGTTTCGTCTGATGCAGTGACACGCACACGCAATATCAGCACGCAGTGCTCGGGCGTCGTTTCGGCGTATCGTTCGTCGGTTGACAACGCGCGTACGAAATAGCTGGTTAAGGGCCTGCTGGATTACCCCGTCAGATCGCCCCCTGTAATCTTTCCTCGGGATTGATACCCCGTCACGTGCAATTAGGCAGGAAGACGATTGTCTTTTAACGGTGGAATACCCAATTCAGCGGGAAATGACGGGTCTCGTGTACTATTTCGCGTTTGTATAATATTAAAACGTCTACACGATCGTGTGGACTGCCGTCTAGACAGCGGCCAGTGGTCTCGGCGAAAACAAAGTTTTTCTAGGTTTTCTCGCCGAGGTACGGCCAACCTATGTGTATTCGACTGTCGATTCTTCTCTAGACGCGCGTGCGATCTTTCGAGAAAAGAGTCGTAACTTCGAAGATGTTCTCTCTCTGTAATCTCTGATCTGAACAAAAGTCCAAGAACAGACTCGTTTAAAATGGAGAACAAACGAAATCCCAGCGGATCGATCCGAAAAAGCCCGATGTAAAAAGCCGGACGAGCGACAGATGGCAAACCGATTCGTTAGACGACGACATTTCCATTCGATAGCCGTAAAGATAGGCGGAGAAGGAGAAGGAGGAGGAGGAGGACGGCCGGTTTCACGATGAGAATAAGATTGAACGTGGCGGTGTTTCACGGGAGGCAGGGGTAAAACGGTGAATAAAAGGGGACAGGAACAGAGTCGCAAGATAAGGTAGACAAGACGCAACGAGCTGCGAACCTACGGGCTGGTACGAGCCGTAGGGCGGGATGGGGATGAAAGGGGTAGCTTGAAGAGGGTAGTTTGGGTGGGTGTCCTCGTGATAGAATGGGAAGGACACACGTGGATTTGTCGACGAGCGCAAACCACTGACGGCGGAGTTACGTCGACGTCTCTCGTTGCACAGGCCCGATGCAGTCGGTAATGCAGCACTTTGCATTGTTGGCGGGTAGCAAGCGGCAAGCGTTTACTACCGTCGACGTGTCAATCCGTCCCGGGGTTTTACGAGCACTGCGTAAATTCCACGGCCTTGCTACGGGCGTCGTAGTCGCCGACGACCAACATTGGCCTGGCTTTCGGGGCTGGTGAGGAGGAGGAGGAAGAGGAGGAGGAGGAGGAGGGCGGTGACGGGGGTGTCCTCGTGCATCGTCAACGACAACAAATGCATTAGACTTTATGGCGGCTGGCTCGTTAACTCTCCTCATTCCACTCTCCTGGCCAAGCTTCGCGCACACACAGCTATACAGAGATATCGGGCCGGACTCTGAAAATGTCCAGACTCTGGCCAGACGTGCCCTCGCCCTCCATCTGCATCCAGTCGCGCGCATCCGTCGTTTTACATCTTCCTGACTCGCGTGCATCAGCTTTCCACCGTCGTTGAAAACCGTCCAAAGGGGGGGGGGAGAGGGTGGGTTCCAAGTGGACGGTGTACATTGTACCGTACTGTTTAATTCGACGTTCTCCGTGTTACGTAGATACGCGATACGTTGAACCTCCTTGCATTCGAGGTTAAAAAAGAAAAAAAAAAGAAAAGAAAAGAAAAGAAAAAGGAAAATAATTGTCGAGATTTGCCGATAATTTCCCGACAAATTTAGATACATCGTCGCTTGGATGTAGACGCGGTACGTCGAGCAGTCAGATTTGCACACTTTGGTCAAAATTTGCCGGCGTATTGTTGCTGCAAATCAAGCAACGTGTCGGCACAGTTATTAACGGTGGCGTACGCAAAGGCGAATAAATTCGCGGAGATAGCATTTTCCTTAACTAGACGCAGTTTGTTCCATTGTCTTCGGGGCGGTAACTAATTCCAGAGTGCTGGTTCAAGTAATCAGCTGCTTTGTCGCCGAGACAAGATTACGGTTGACTTTAACCGACTTCGCGCGTGGAAACGCGTGCAACGTGTTGTAACGATACAGTCGGGCAGGCTACAAGTTAATTAACGTCAATAACGAACTGTGACGAGAAACTGCACCGGAAGGAGAACTCTCGGAGAACGATGTGCCAGGGAAATGTACGGTTATGTTTGGAAAGGGGGGTAACGATGAATGACGTTGATTTTGTTAGTTCGAGTGCCAGGCCAGGTGATATATATCTTCCAATTGATTCGTTCTGTTGTTGACGAATCGACTAGACGCCAAGGCGCAACAATTTCGCATTCGTTCTCCCACAAATATACGTATCTCTTTGCCTCAAAGTTTACGTCGCGTAAAAATTACGTCGCGTTTATAAGTTTCAACGGAAGGATATCGTTTGTGCGACTTCTCGAATAGATGTCACGCGTGATTATCGGACTCGACGAAGACAGACTGTGACGGATTAACGACGTATACCTCCGGGACAATATATGTTTTCTCATATTATGTATGAGTAAAGTGAAGAGAATGCGTAGATTATATTACATTATATCCTTGGGCGTGGACATTCGACATAATGCACGAACGTGCATAATGTCAACTTTACCGAGACACGCAATTTCCCAGAAATACGAAAACGAATACGCAAATATTGTCCGCAGTCGCGAGGCGGACAAGTTGGAACAAGAATATTTACGCTCGTCAGTCGTACAGAAGCTGTCGAACATATTCGTAACACATTCGTGTCAGTTAAGTGCGTATTAATGCAGTGATATAATTTAAATGATTTATTATATTAAATAACAAAGAAAACGGAAACAAAACAACAAACCATAAATACAAGATAGACAACACAGACAACAATAATTCGAATAAACTCAAACGACACAATTAATTTTTATACAACACAAATTATCACTCTTTTGACCACACTCATTCAACGTTCTCTTTCGACTCTCTGCTAACTCTGTTCTCTTTCACTCGCACGACTTTCCTCTTTTCAAAAAGAAAAGCGCTCAATGCCAACGCTGCGCTTCTCACATCACATTCATACTTTTTCGTTCACGCATTGTAGCGTCATCTATTCAGTCTTATAAAAAGTTACCATTGAAATACCAACAAATTATTAGTTACTAAGTTACAAACAAATTGCCGAGAATATATATATATATATATATAAAACAGTAAATAAGAAATTAATAAATAGTCATCTGTCGTCAGTAGTAATTAATCCATTAAATTCTGTATCATGTAAACATTAGAATAAATTATAAAAATTTCCTTTTGTAGTACGATGTTTCTATTATTTACCGATCATCGTACCTACAACATCTCCAGCAAACAGGCCATCTATTAAAAGTAATTAAAAATGTAACTACACACAATAATTTCGATACTACATTAATATTTGTAAAAATAGCTCGCGAGTAAAAAAAGTTAAATCCAGTTGAAATACACGTGATATTCGAAGTTAAGCGAAGAGCATTGTTTCGTGACAAAAATTTAATAATTTTTAAAGTGTGGCTTCTTTTTTTGTTCAATTTAGACGAATCTGATGGCCTTCACTACCATTATCATGATCTACGAAAGCAGCAACAACTTCTCGATTTATGGAAGACGCCGGTATAATGATTTGAGGAGGTAAGAATGGAAACAATATTTATTGCAGGAAAATTAAATAGTAAGAAGTATTGAAATAATTTACGAACACGTGTGCGACACGAATTGTCGGAAATAAGTACATTTTTCAACGCGATAACAAATAAAAAATTATTTTAGAACGATCAAATCTCCAAGACTTAAGTATTATAGAAAATGTGTCGAAAAGGAAGAACAAAATTTTTTCACCAATGCCTTCGGTTTTTCGAGGAAATCGAGTTTGAAAATTGATCGAGTATACTTGAATTTAGTTAATTTTAATCGCGACAGAAAAGAACGCAGTAGGTAAAAAACGTAGAATAAAATTTTTCTGCAAGATTTTTCGAAAAAAAAATCGAGTTTGAAAATTCAAGCACGCGTGTAGTTACGAAACGTAAAACGATGAAATGTATTCTACATTTTTTACTTGGTTTTTCGCTCAGATCTTCGTATGATAAATTTTCAAACTCGATTTTCCCGAAAACGACGGCCTCAAAAAATTTTATTCTACGCTTTTTCGACATATTTTTACACGTAGAATCACCTCTCAGACCCACACGAGCCGTACGAAACATATTCTCAAAAACGAAGACGAATCGACTCGAAAGTATATAAAGCATTTTTTATTCAAAATGATTTACCAAATATATTGACAAAGTCCGACAGCTTGGGATCTGAAACACCCTGTACATGTATAATTTAATACAAGTGAATCACATGGAAGTAACTTTCTCACCAGACGTTTAACTGGCCGATATCTCTCGCTCCTAAACAACTTCGCGCAAAAAGATCTATCCGACACGAAGGCAAGGCCAGGTCGTTTAAACGGCGCGGGCATGTTGAAATCGGCAGAACGGTGGCAAAAAGCGCGGGTGGCGCCTCGGTTGATGCTGCTCAGCTGCTGGACGGAAAAAGAAGAAGAAGAAAAAAAAAAAAGGAAAAAGAAACGAAAACGAGTCGAAGAAGGTTCCGTCGCGTCCGGAAATTGTTCGACTCTCACAAAATAGCGGAAGCGGCGGGAAAAACTCGGTGGCAGAAGGAGGCAGAAGCACAGCCTGTGATTAGGCGGCAAGAAAAATGCAGCCGACATTAATAGACCCTCTTTAAAAAGCCACGAAGCTACCCGTCGCGTCTCTGTTTTTCCCCATTCTTCCTGGCTCCTAACAAATGGCGCGAGCTGCCCCGTCTGACGCTACACCCCCACCCCCACCCCTCTGCCCCTCTCCCGATTCGTTTCTGATCGATAGATTATTATTGTCTCGGCTTTTGTCGACGATTTCTAATAGCCATTCTAAAAATCCTCGTCGTTGACTTATATCGCTTCCGCTTCGACCTGGACCAGGGGAAACGTTGAGAAATGATCGTTCGCACGCTGAATTATAGCGGCGTATCAGGTTGCCATCGGAAATCGCGTGCTATCTCAAACACGTTTCCTTTTATTTTACGACCGACTTTTTCGCGAAGTTTGCCCGCGATCGATTCGGGGAAAGGATCTTCTTGTTTGCGACTGCTTGGCTTTGCCGCGCAAATATGTGGTTTTCTTGAAAGCTTTCTTTGAAAGACGATGGCTGGCGAACCACGGCACGTTTATATATTGTGCAAGCAAATGGAAAATTAGAGATACAACTGTTATACGCGATTCGTACGAGGAATGTATAACTTGAATGTGTACACTTGAAACAAATTTCAACCACGTTTGCAATCAAATTCATTCAAATATAAAATAATTACGTTCGCGATTTCAGTTTCATTAAAATGTAAAGTAATTGTGATTGTGACGTTTTTTTCAAAGTACGAGATAAAATAAATAACCTCGCGACTGGGAAAATTAGTATTTCGTACTAATAAGTAACAAGTGCAATTTTTTCCTTTTCGCAAGTCGTTACACGATTTACGTTTCGGGTTAGCCGATATCGGATCGCGTCGCGAACGCTGTTATCAAACGTCGAAATTGACGTCGCTTTTATCGAAATTGGGAATTCAAAGTAGAGAAAATTCGCGAACCACTTGGCGAACATGCATGTATCCGCGTGTTTGGCAGCCAATGCCGTTGCTCGTATATTTTTGGGTGTTTTAACTCAGATTGTTAACACGGCGACTATATCAGTGACCGTTCACTAAATGTGAAGTAACGACTGTCTGCTCGTGTAATTAAATTTCACCTACCGGGCTGTTCTCTCTTTATCACGTTTCGCAACACAGAAGCGTGAAAACTCGTATATTTTTCGTAGACGGTGGCTTAATTACCTTCTACAATAATAACGTTTA
The DNA here is from genome assembly GCA_032399595.1 of Tetragonula carbonaria. Classification (NCBI taxonomy): domain Eukaryota; kingdom Metazoa; phylum Arthropoda; class Insecta; order Hymenoptera; family Apidae; genus Tetragonula; species Tetragonula carbonaria. The sequence goes on from JAUCRC010000007.1 coordinate 3,236,907, forward strand.
ATCTTGCTTAAATATTTTAGCGGGATATTTAAAAAAAAGAAAATCTTTCATTTTATTTCCTTCGTCGTCTGACGCTGCACGGATTTCAATTGTGATTTCACGATTCTCGCGGTAAATAATCGCGGATATAGAAGGAGCAGACAATTCGATTAATACGGTTTGAAATAGAAAATTCGACACCGGCTGTTGTGAAAGTTCGCTGAGTAATCGAATCGAGAAACCTGCACCTCGGATAATTTTAAATCGCGTTTGCCGCGTTTATATTTCGGTATTGTTTCTCCCCGATAACCGGCAATTAACACCATTTCGAGAATCATACGTTATTCATTCACGAGTTGCATAGAATGTCTATTTTGAAAATTTCTGTTCGCGCGTACTCGTGGATTTTCGCAGCGAGTCGTCGTCGTCGGTTTTCTTGCTGACTTCGATCGGCACTACGAGCGAAGTAAACAAGCGCGACAGATTAGAGAGCAGCTCGATATTTCGAGTTAAGATTATCCTCTATCGTTAGTGACGACGAGACGATTCCTTCGACGTTACGTTAGGTTTGTCGACCTCGGTCTCGTGTAGTATGCTTTTCTGTTGATTCGTCCGAGCTGCCTTGGTTGTTTACAGTCTCAAAATCATCGCACGGAAATTACAGTCAATTAGAGACTTACCGGGCCCGTCGTAAGTTTCGATCCGAATCTTCAGTGCTCGTATTTTTCTCTCTTCTTTTTTTACGACTCGTGTGTCGATTACGGGTGATCGCTAAGGGCGTGTGTCGATATATCGGGCGCGTCATAAATTAACCTGTAGGCGGTTGCAACAGTATTTTATGATCCCCCTGTAAAATACCGTAACTCGAGCAATAAAAATTCGAAACGTGTGTATATGTATATATATATATATATTTTTTTTTTTCGTGCAATAATGAGAAAGTATATAGACGTTTGTCTCGAAATTACTCGTCTCAAATATACACATCGTGACAAGAAGATGTAGCTTTGTATTTTCTTATATTACGTATCGCAAAGTAGAGAGAATTCGTAGATTATTACACCAGTCATAATCCTTGAGCGTGGATGCATGTGTAGTACTTTGAACGTCGAGACACGCAATTTCTCAGAAATACAAAAACGAGAATGCAAATATTGTCAGCATTGTCGCGAAGGCAGACAAGCTCGAACAATATTTACGCTTCTCAGTCGTACAGAAGCTATCGAAAACGTAACATATTCGTGTGAAATACAGCCGGTTAAGTGCCTATTAACATTTGTAAAAAAATGGCTGACGAGTAGAAGCTGAAGTACACGCGATGTTCGAAAATCAAACGAAGACAAAACTGTTCCGTTGACAAAAATCGTTTAACAGAAAGGGACTGAATAATTTTTAGATCGTGCTGGGATATCGATCGTGCGGAAAGGATGTATCGCATCGTGCAAATACGGAAGAACGAACGCGGGCAGCTTACTTGTATCATCGTAGACAGTCTTCAAAGATCAGTAAGTAACAATTTTTCCATATATCCTTCGTCTCGAAACGAAAACGTGGCGAAATTTGTTAATGGAAAGGAAATTTAACAATCTTTGCAAAAGCCGTGCGTAATAACAACGACGTACGTATAAGATGCCCGGGCTACTCTGGTTTTTTCTTATCTCCTTGCTAGAATCGTAGCAAATCGGACATTTATTCATTACTCCAAGTGGCGTTCCAGCCGGCGCATTATTCACGGTACGTAAACACACCACGGCACGCTGGTCGCATTGACATCGAAATATTACAGATCGGTATCGTGGACGGCCACGTTTCGCTCGACTCGATTAAAAGTAGACCGGTTCGACGTAGAAATTACAGTCAATTAAAGGACCGTGATACCTATCACAACCTCGTGATATCGGAGAGAAAACGGTGGGAGAAAAGTGAGACGAGCGAGCGAGAGTCTCTCGACAGAAAGCGAGAAAAAGAAGGGAAAAAAGAGAGAGAAAAGAGAAGAAAAGAAAGAAAGAGAGAGAGTTGATTCTTGAGGTCCGCGTACGATGGACACACGAATACCGGAGGGCTGCGTAGCGAGCACATATTTGCACGAAGTAACTCACGTCCGTGTATTTCTCGCAACCACGTACGTAGCTGTACTTACGTACAGCGTGTGAGATAAGATAGCCTGTGGTACCTACGCTCGCAGAGCGTGGAAGGGGATATATAATTGCACAGGGCAAATGGAGAGAGAAATACAGTACGCGTGTACGCGAGCGCGTTGTGTGCGTGTGTGTGTGTGTGTGTGTGAGCTGCGCGGTGCGGGTGATGGTATATATACGTGTGTTTGCGAGGGCGAAAGAAAGATGCGCGGAGATGTTCTCGCCAGGTCAGCACGGGGTCACGCTTGGAATCCAGAGCAAACTATCCCCTCCTTCGTTTTCCTCTCGTACCTCCTTCCCTCTTTCCTCTAAGTTCCCTCTTGTTTGACCGCTTGCTTGCCTACCTATCTACCTACCTACCTGTTCGCCCTCTCCTCTTTCTCCTCCTCCTGCTGCTTCTTCCACTTCTTCTTCTTCTTCGTCTTCTACTCCTCCTCCTCCTCCTCCTCCTCCGTTTTCTTCTTCGTTCGTGATCTTCTTTTTCCTCGATGCCAAGTAAGAAGCCTATGTAACGTCAGTTCCTCGTATAACCCTTCACCTTCCCTGCTTCGTTTATCCTGCTCCGTCGAGGGATCAGGCGAAATTCGTCCGTCCCTTTCCGAGAGAGAGACGACGCCGGCAGACAACGTGAAATTCGCGTCTTCCGCGTCATTCGCCGCGGCGAAGGAGGAACGACGACCACTCGGACATAAATCGATCTCCGGAGGGAGAGACTGTGGAGACGATGGTGTCCACGGTTGTCACGGGTAAATAGTCGGCATCGGTTTCCATCGATTACTCGAACTTGGTCCTGATGCGCTCGATTTATTTTCCGGCACGATTGTTGCTGTCCGGCGAGGAAACCTCCGATCCGCTGTTTGCGACACTACCGGTTAACAAAGACGACCAAATATCGCGCGGCGTGGAAAGCACGATGTTGCTGTTGATTTTCATTCGATCGAACCGAAGAAACGAGATCGTGAGCAAGCGATCACACGGTGAATACCCGATAAAATAGAGCGAAACGAAAAATTCGCCCACAAAATTTGAAACTCGCGCGTTTTGAATCGCGCCGAGTGATTTCGGATTCTCGTCGAAGGCAGAGCACGTGAATTTCTTAACGTCTGCAGTTTCGTATCGATGTCAGTCCTTCGTTTAGGATTGGAATGTTCTTAACGAGAAACCAATCAAGTTACTATTTCCTGTTCTTCTTATAAATTCTTCATTTGCTACTGCTATGTTTATTCGTTACTCGCTCGCAGAGAGATGATTTCGAGAATACACATTTCGACCTCCGGGATCGTTTCGCGGAAACGATTTATCAATTATTAGGTGGAGATCGAGAAACGATTTCGCTGAAACTGTTCTGTATTTGCGAGATTCTATTTCCGAGATTGCCCGAAAGTCCTTCGAAATGTATATTCCGAGTCGCGAGAGACGAGATGATTTATACAAAGACGACATTATGAAATTATTAAAGTGATTATCGCCTGTGTACCGATTGACACATTTCGGCCGGATCGAATCGTGATGCTCGGCGTTTTCGTATTTCGGAGTTTGGCGTTTTTCGTATCGCGTGTTTTTCGATTGACGAGGGCCGAGTCGATTTCGAATAATCCGGCACCCGTGGGAACATCACGGCGGCGAGGCTTAACAAGCGCCGGCTGGGAAAAGGCGCGAGTCACATCGACACACATGTGCGTCCCGGGCGGTTAGTTTCGCGCGCATACGTAATCAGAATTTGCGTGTAGAATCTCGACTTTTGCGCGGTTGAAAGGGGCCACTACACGGAACGCACTTAAAAGGTGGCACGTCGCGGCGGGCTCACGTGCTGCTGTCGCTTATAAGGCAAATCGCTTCGTCGCGGGCACGAAGTTACCTTTACGGGCGATGCAATTTCTTCGGTTGCTCCGTCTCCGCTACCGAACTAACTAACCAACTAACTAACTATCCCTTTGCTACGGGCCACGTCGATTCGACGATAATCAGCCGAATAATTCACCGGATCGTCACGCATCTTCTCCAAAGAATTTTGCATCTCGCTCGAGCGAAAGAGCTAACTAATTGGAAATCGCTGTATCGTTTCTCGAAGGAAAATATATCATCGTGTGTTTGTGTGTCGCGTTGTCTGTCGTGTCGGAGGGAAAATATTTAAAATTTACGTATACCCCCGAAATCTTGTGACAAGTGCTAGAAATAGTGGAATAAGTATAAATTACAAATTATATACAGTAAATGTATATGTTTATATAATATAAATTAATGATGTAACGGTTATATATTTATATTATAATATAACTGTTATACGATACGAAAGTATAAATTATATGCACAATGTGCAATATAAATTGTTGCATTTACGTACAATATAATTAAGTATAATAAATATAAAGTATGCTTCATACAATAATTGCAATTTTTCTTCGTCAGGTTATTCGACGAAATCTTCGAATTTATTCAATTTCTGTCGTTTAATTCTACTTTAATTCAAAGTTCGATAATTTGGCGAAAAAAAAAGAATCATGCAGCAAATATTGTAAAAAGGAGGGCTTCATTCTTCGGGTAGATTCTCAGTCTTGAAAAACGTTTGAATTTTTAACATTTTTCGTTATTTTCCTACTTATCACGTAATAAACATTTTTGCGAAAAATAAGTTCGAAATTGTTAGACTTGTTATTGCATAGTTTCTCGTTACGAAATTATAACGTCAGTTTTTCGAAACATTGATAACTTGGCGTAAATTTGCAACGATCGCTATATACACGAATTTTTCGTACATTTATTTTTGATATTTATTAAAAAATTCTACGAAAATTCTCACGATCGCAAAAGGTTCGCAACAATCGACTCGGCATTGTATCGCGAAAATAATCGTATCGGGTTAGTCGCTATCTTGCCGATATAGTCGCGTACAAAGTCGAGTTCGCCTCGTTACACATCAAGCACGTCAATTACAAACACAATTATACACCAAGGGGTGCAAGCGTGAGCTACGTGTTCGTGGATCAAATTCACCTATCAATACACGCAGCGTTAGCACACATACACGGTGGGAAATTTACGCGTGTTATAATAGTTACAGCGATGAGCACGTGGAATGCAGATACAGCAAAATATATACCGTTTTTTGTACAATTTCTCTTCTTTCCAAGAAAAATTGTATGATCTTATTACCATCGCCATAAATTGTTTTCGTCAGTTTTGTACCGCGATTAATTAAAATGAACAATTATCGATACTTTAAACTGTTACAACTTCGCAAAAAAATGATATAACAACCTAACGTGATGCTTCTCTATTTTCACTGGTTTGAATTCGTTTCCTTTTTCTTCGAGATATAGCAAATGGAAAAGAGTTCTCTCCTCTTTAAAAGAAATTGTGAAAATTCACCCTCGTGTGGAAACACTGAAAAATTATATTCATGATATTTTTTTTCATCATTTTATTAAACTTTGAACATTAGAGTTAAACGACAAAAAAATCACTCGACTACATTTTGTCGTCTAACCTCGGTGTTAAAAATGTTAAATAAAATTGCAAAATAAGGTCCTTGTTGCGTTGCAAAGAAAAACATTTCAATTTTCGAAACTACGGTGGATCAATTTTTCAACGTTTTTACAGATATTTGAACTTTTATAATTTTTGAGAATGAAAATACTCTTACTTTCTCACCCTCTATCATGATGTAAAAAATGTCTGGAAGAAAAGAACTTGGGACAGTACAAGCTTCGAGACCGAGTAGATTCTTACATAATTTTCTTTTACGAAGTTGTAACAGTTATCTATAATTTTTTTATCCATCATTTCGTACGTTCAGTTGTGCTTTCTACTATAGAAATGACGCGTTGTCTAGAAATCGTGATATCTATCGTCTAGGATATGTATCGTTTACGTGAAAAGTAAGTCGAAAAAGAGAATAAATTTTTCTTTTGATTTTTAAGGCTTCGTTTTCGAAAATTTACCAATTCTAGACTAAATACTTGAATTTAACTGACTCTAGATGTGACGGAAAAGAATAATTAATAGAAGAGTATCCTAGATTCAAAAAGAAGTAAAAGACGTAGAATAAAATATGTTCAATTGCAGCTTCATTTTTAAGAAAATGGTATATCAAATATACTTGAATAAATTTTCGAACTCAACGAAGCGTCGCATGGAAAAATTTTATTCCTTTTTTTTCAACTTATCTTCAAGGCGTAGAATCACACTCTGGCCATTTATTATACGATTTCTGAGAGAAACGCCTCGTATACATCGATACAGTCACCTCCTGAAGTTGATCGATTTCATCTGAAAGAATCTTGCGAAAAATGCAGTAACACAGAGCAGTCAAAAGAAAAGCGACACATCGGTGAAAAGCGTCGTTTGGAAAAATTTTTATTCCTTCTTTTCGATTTTGATTATCAGGCGTAGAATCACACCCTGGTCGCCACTTGTGCCATGATTTCTGAGAGGAACACCCCGTATGCATCGATACGGGTCTCCTCTCCTCCGCGTTAATATCAGCTTTCATCTCAAAGAAGAATCTTGCGAAAGTGGAGTAACACCGAGCGGTCAAAAAAGCAATATCCGGCGAGCAGCGAGCCGTTAATTATGCCGTCGTCGTTGGTATCGTCGCCGCGTTGGGTCGCACGCGTATGTACGAAGTATTTCCATTTCCATGATTGGACCGACGACGAGGAATCGGCGGCGGCCTGGCCGCGTGCACCGCCGCGACAGATGGAGATTCCTGATTCCCCGCGCGTAGCATGAGCAACGGCTCGAAGGATAGAGAAAAGCCGGACAGAGCGTCGAACGAAAGAACGACAGAGAGAGAGAGAGAGAGAGAGAGATAGAGAGAGAGAGAGAAGGAGGGAAAAGGAAGAGACGGTGGCAGTGGCCGGATGGGAGGTCGCCGCGTGTTAGGGACGCGCCGCGTGTCAATTAAGTGGCTCTGACCGGTGAGATACGGGAACTCCTTTCCATACGGATATGCATACGCTCGCTCTGAATCCGCTTCGGTTATATCGTTTACACGTACGTGTGCACGTACACGATCGCGCGCCGCAACAATGTGCCACGGACGAATGCCTGACGGAGAGGATGCCAGCACGTTGATTTGTTTCGCTCTAAAAAAGCAACCAAGTTGCGAGACCACCAACGCGGGAGCCAAGTCGTTTTTTCTTTTTTTTTTTTTTCTTTCTTTTCAAACGCGAGGCGTGAGCCTCGTTTCTAGGGTAGGTTTCTCAGGGCGAAATGACATTCTTCCTTCGTTTCTCTACGAATCCCTCAAATCCAAACTATCCGAATATTCCGCTATTTTGCTGTTCGAACGGAACAATTTAAGTTTTCACACGCACTCTGCGGTCTTTCACCACACGCGAAAGAAAGGCACGGAGGCACGAAGATATGCGAGATACTTGAAGACCGCCGGGGAACTTTCGACTAGTCTTTGATAAAACGCCGTTCTCCGACCGTTTGATGGAATAAATGAAACTCGAAATCGTCGGAGGAGTGGCGGTTCTTCACCGACGGGCAACCACTTATCGCTAAGTACGTACGTATAACCTGCAAGGCCGACGCAACTTGCAAAGTATAAATGCACGTGTACAGTCTGCGTAAATGGCTTCACTCGTTTCGTTGTTTCATCGTTGTTTCCTCCCGGGGTCCCATCATTACGTGAACGCTTCTCCCTCTCGATCTCGCATCATCTTTCTCATCTTTCTCGTCCTTGTCTCTTTTTTCCTCCCCCCTCCTCCTTTTCAACGTTCTCTCTTTCTGCAACGTAGCGAGAGCGCGCGTGACACGGGACCTCGTTATGATGACCCCGAGATGGAAATGTTCACGAAGGCCCTATCCGTCGCGATCAAGAACCGATCCCTCCGTTCGCCTTCGGTCTCAATGACCCGGCCGGATCACGAAAGTATTATCCCTCTTCCTTTCTTTTCGTACTCCTCTCTCTCTCTCTCTCTTTGTTCACCTTTGACTTTTATTATTATCCGCGAGGCTCGTCTCGAGACAGCTTGTAAAACGTAAATCAGATCTCGATCAGTGTACAAGGCAAATATGTATATGCATATATATATATATATATATATATATATATATATATATATATACGAACTCATCATCGTTGTCGATTATTCTTCGAATTTTCGACGCCTGTATACTTTTAGATTTTTTCGAAATATCGATTTCGAAGTTTCTATGCTGGAAAGCATGGGAAGCCCGTTTTTGTTGATTTTCCGAGTTTCATGCCGTTTGGCGACTGAAATAGGCGGAATTCTAAAGATATACGAGCCTTTCTACAATATATTTATATATTCGAGTAATGTGATTAGTGAAATTACGAGAATCGATATTTTTCTTTTTTTTTTTTTCTTTTCGAGTGCTGAACAGGATGACGAAAGCGTATATTTATATCCGAAAAATCGAATGAGAAGGCAGTTTTCGGCGATATAAAGTTTGATCGACAGGTATATTGAATTTTAAAATTGCCTTCCTGCAAAAAATGGGAAATATCATTTGTCTTTTTCTGTTTTCACTTTACTCTTCAATTTGAAAAATCTTTTTTTCTTTCCAGAACACGCACGTACGGAATTAATTGATGAAATGGAAACACTTTTTTATTACAAAATTAATTAACGTCTCATTGATATTCGTGATTTCGACGATGACCGATTCACTATGAATTTCGTAGCTCAGGAACTTTCATAGAACAACTGTTATCACATTATGCATGCAACGCTATTTACGTTTTAAGTATTATGTAAATTTCACGTATTCCTTCGCACCGTAACATTCATTACCATCGTTTTGCTCATGATTACAATAATTGGTTGAAATTATTTTTTAACGGCTCACGGTACTACTCTCGCTGGAAATATTCAAACAGTTTAGCACATTTATTGCGCGCACGTGGTGCTACGATAAAGATAAATCTACTCTCTAAAAGTGAATCAGCTGCACGATTGATTCTCGCTAATTGAACAACAGTCAGTGCCATTTAATTCGAGGCTATTTTTTCAATCACGAGAGGCGATCGATTTCCAGGCGTCTGTGTCGAAACATCTGATTTGAAAAAAATCAATTTTCACGACGGACGTGACGCGGTGAAAACGCGGAAAGTAAAATAAGTAAAAGATACTCGGTTGTTCGTGAATGAAACCGCCCCGTCGATGGAACGTTGATAACGTTGCGCGACAAATTAACCAACAAACCACGGTATCAGCGACGATTAATCAACAACGACGCTCGCGAGTTTGCCATCTGCGAGCAGCTGCAAGAGTTGTGGAAGCACACCTTGACGCACACTTTTCGCGTAGGTATCTGTTGCACCACGAACGAAGAAGAGGGGATATGGTCAGCCACTGTGACACCGCGTTATTACTAAACTTCTTCCCAGCTTTCTGAATATTCACGAGGCATTATGTTTCCGCGAGAGGAAGAAAAAAAAAAGAAAAGAACAAAAAAGAGAGGGGGGAAAAAGAAAAACGAAAGGACGAGACAAGCGAGCAAGTAAGCACTAATGGAGAGTCCCGTTAGATCCCGAAAGAAGCTTTACAACGAAGCGTCAAAGTGCAAACATTAAATATGCCGTGGACGATTTTTAAGGATGCGTTACCGGGGGCCACCGAGCTTACACCGTTAATGGAAGGATAAGAGAAACAGCGGGGACGAAAGGGGACGGTGAGAGGGGCGGATTTGAAGGATGCGAGAGGACACGAGTATGAAAAGGGGTGAAAGGGTCGAGGACCGGAAGTTCACGAGTAGGGTTGATGCCCGCGCGGGAAGGGGGAGGAGGAGGTGGGAGGGGGAGCGAGGAACGTCGAGCCAGAGGGTGAAGAGCGGTTTAACGCGTTTCCGCGGTAGAGCGGTTTAACGCGCACATACCGCGTCTTCGTGTGGTGCTACCGGCGACGACTGCCGCTCGAACACCACCTGTGTGTGTTAATGCATACGTACGAGCGGGAGCGTACAACGAGCCACGCGTGTCTTGCCGAGGAAGTCACTTCTTAATAGCGATTTTAGTTACGGTTAATTAAACGCGTTTCCCGTCTCTTTCGCAGCCCTCCGCCTGTTGTCAACCGTTCCAGTGTTCGTTTATCGGATATATCCGGCGATATCTTGAAATTCTTTCGAAATTCTTCTCCCTCGGTCGTGTATGTTAGTTCTCTCTTTTTTTATTATTATTATTTACGAAGGGATATTTTTCACGGGAAAGAAAAACGTCTTGACGCACGTGCCCTGACGACCAAGCAGTTTTCGAACAATTTCCCGAGAATTGGCGGACAATTTTCTCTTAGTCGCCGTTTACGATCATTTCTTCCGCGCGATCTATTAAATTACGCGATTGTTCTGTGAGTCAGCAGTGAAACATTTGCAGCACTGACGGAGGAAATTACTCTCTGGCAAAATGGCCGGTATTCATCCGTAATAGCATTAATTTCAATTGGCTGTGAATTATTTCAAGATCCCTATCGTTTTCGTTCTATTACATACGGGTGCACGTGGGCGAGGAATCGCAACATGTTCGCCAACTGATTACTCGGGCTTCTGTGTATACAAGATACTTGTTCCGGCAGCTGTAGGTTCGCGTTACGGTTTTCGCGATTGTAAATTCGAATTTCTGGTTCGGCGTAATGCGCCGGACACGGGAAGTTTCGAAGGTATAATTTATCACGTAGCTGAGGGAGTTACAACGCGGTCCAAATGGAAAATTCGGATTTAACCCGGGTTACAGCGCGAAGAAATTAAACGAGACGATATTCGAGCCGATAGACGGTTTAACCGCTGAAAGATTCATCGGAAAATCCATTGCGCAATATAGTAACGACAATCTGTATACAACGCTGGCTTTTTCTTTTCAAGTTTTTTTTTTCACTGTTATCGCGTTCCTGTCGAAAAGCAAATTCCATCTAGAAGTTTCTCTTTTCAGCCTGTCCTCTCTCCAACTATTTACATTAATTTATATTTCGTAGTGAAATTTAACCCTCCCAATTGGGAACTTAAATTTCAAATGTTCTACAAGTAAATCAAGTAGACAATTTATTGGTACTTGTTTGCCAACAGTCATAAAATAAATGCGATAAATAACATTTTCTAATAAAAATTTTATAATTTATTTCGTGACCACACTCATTTTTAAGTAGACTAACAGCCATATGTATTTTTCTCGTCGTAAAAATTCATGCAATGGAGGGTTAAATATCGTTATTGCAACTCGAGCAAAACGTCAACACTTGCGCCGAAGATAATGCGTATATAAGCGTTTCAGCGCGTTTCAGTACGACACAGGGACAAAGAGGATAGAGCCAGCTTTCTAGCTGTTAATGAAATGCTAAACGCACGTTGAGGGTGCAGCTTGCGGCGTAAAGAATGGTCGTGTAAAACTTTCGTGACGACTCGTGTCGTGCTGTATTATCAGTGCCATTTGTAATGCTGATTCGACCACTGGCCCGAGAAATTGTTCGCGTTTCACTCACCGTATGAAATTACGCGCGAGGCCATAAAGCGTTCCACGTTGGTCAAGTAATTTTTATCTGTATTATTCGCGCGGCGTACGGCACGTTCGTCGCACGTTGGAACGGACGTGCAACGATTACACGGCGCGATTATTTACCTGGCAATTTCTTTCGCCGTGAAAAACATTTGACGAAACCGAATTGTTAATCGCGTCGTGATTCGCGCTGTTGCGACGTCTAATCGTCGTTTTAGAAAGTAATTTCTTAGGTATAGAACAGCACACGAACCATGAAATGTGCTTCGACCGTTAATTAATCGGTCGCAAATTAATGCGACGACACTTCGCTGATTCTCTAATTCTTCATCTGACTTTACACGTAATTGGGAATTATACCACGGTGATCAACGACCCGATTGTTTTTACTTACGTTTCCGTAAAACATGGTCGGTTATCATCAATTACGCAGATCACTTTGAAGATCGAGACTCGAGAGCGAGTAACTCGCGGGAGCAAATTACCGATCAACAACCTATCGACAACGTGTCATGCCGAGGAATTTAGTTGCCCACAGCGTGTGATCGTGGCCTCGCGAGTCTCGGGAGTCTCCGCATCGTGCAACGAATCATTCCCATAATCAGCAGCAGATAAGAGAACCGAGGAGGAGAAGAGCGTGCAACAAAAGGCTACGTAAATCTATACATCGTCGTAGAGAAAAGGTCGAGTAGAGAAACCATCCGCCCCTGGAGGCGGGCGAAACGTGGAGCGGCCAGGCACCACGATCTATCCCGGGTCCGTGCGTGTTCGTGACTTGGGTCGGGCCTAGGATCGGGCCACGCTGGGCCCAGGTCCGTTCTCTCCTGCTCTCTGCGAGAGAAGAGTTGGTCTCCCACCAGCATCGACAACAACACCGGGCAACGAAAGTCAGAGAGAACGGCGAAAGCCGAGGCAGACACACACCGGTGAACGGGTGTACTGGTATAGTGCGCGGCACAGACGAGCCGCGGCGGTGCCAGGAGAACGGCAACAGTATCTGTACGGAGGTAGCCGATCCTTCTGCTGCTTCGTCTTCGATTCTGCGGCCCTAAGGAGCAGTCACGGAGCAACCCTTGCTACGTAGCGGGCGTTAGAATGCCCAGGGGGGACGGACGGGCGAGGTTGTAAAGGAGGGCGAGGATGGCATCAGACGGCCGCGAGGGAAGGGAAGGGAAGGGAAGGGAAGGGAAGGGAAGGGTAGGGTAGGAGAAGGCAAGTGGCGAAGAGGTGGGCAAGAGGGTCGACGGTTTGGAAAGAGGAGGGCCAGGAGGGAGGCAAAGACTCTCCGCAGGTCGATACCATCGCTAAGAGCCACCAGGTTCAGGTCTCCCGCTGCTTCTATGCACCGATGAGAGAAACGAAGAGAGAGAGAGAGAGAGAAGCCAGAGGACCAACATTCAGAAAGGGTGAGAAGGACGACACCACGGGAGAAAGAGAGAGAGAGAGAGACAGATAAAGGAGAAACAGAAAGGTTAAGACAGTTGGAGGAAGGAGGATGGGAATAGGAGGCTTCCCCGTAATTATTCAGCAAGAAGGACCCGCGGGTCAAGTCGGGTTATCTTAGCACTAGGATGCAGGGTTATCTACCCTACCTTACTCTCGTTCCTCCCCGGTCGTCGTTGGACCGAGCGAGCCACGCAGCTGGAGGAAGAGGCACCTTCCCTCTTTGCCTCGTAAACATTCCCTGTTTCGCGTCTAGCACGCTTTCGCGTCTATATGAATATATTTACCTACCTCTGTACATGCACGTACAAGTGTGTGTTTGTGCAGTAACGACGCGGCGGTTGATAGCTGCCGATACGATCGAAGAGATTCCGGCTTAGGAGTTGAACGGTGACGAAAGGTTGATGTTGATTCATGGGAATTGCGACATTCGCCTCAAACTCTTTCCTAGAGTTTCGATCAGTGATTAATGTGGCCAGGTGGGACTTGGAGAGAAGGACGAAGAAGGTATTTTCGATGCGCTGGGTGGAGGTGAAGTACGCGGCTGTGTTTTGGTATTCAGCGAGGTCTGAATTGGTACAAATTTGCCTGCAACTTGCCAACTGGGAAAGAGAATGACCGCGGTACTCGTGATTTCCAAGTAAATAAAGGATATATTTCGATATCCCTTGGAAAAGGAAGAGTTTTCGAGTCTGTTTGCCTGTTTGTCTGCACCTTCGTATTTCAAAAACAGCGAGCTACCGCCGCGTCGAAAGTTTGACCACCTATTTCCATTTCACCGTGTACGTGTGCGCACGGGCGTACATCTAGCGAATGCAACAGATAAAAAAAATACACGCGGGTTTGAGAGAGAGAGATTAGCGAGAGAGTAGTGCAAGACTGGCAATTTGATGTGCACACATCCGTTTGTTTGCTCGATACTGTATTAATCCGTTTCGCCATAATTATACGTCGGTAAGCTTCGACGCGCATCCACAAAGGATTTTCTCTCTCTTTTCTTTTCTCTTTCAAATTTTCTTGATACTTCACACGCATTTCTTGATACTTCACGGTTGAACAGGCGATTGAAGGAAATTCGTGCGAGCGTTCGTGCAACGTTGCAAAAATTAGAGTCGTTTCCCGAGGAGCTCACGTACACAACGAGCTCCGAGAGACGTAGCTCCGACAGACGCGCTTCGTCCTTCCACGATAAACCGTCCGTGCAATAAACACGGAGTCCTGCCTGTACCTTCGAGCGTCGCAAGAGAAGCGGTGGTCAAATACTTGGATATTACCAGCGTACGTGCATATATTTGGTCGGTGGAAATTTCCGGGGAAGGTTTGATCGGTCCGGATACTTTGAAAGCGGAGTATATCGATGGAACGCCAATACTCTGGTTTCTCGGTGGATCCCTCGGTGTCACGAAGCGTGTCTAGCCGCAGACATACTTTCGCGTTACGTGTGCAACATTGACGGGGAGGATGACGACGCGCGCGTACACGCGCACGCTCTCACGTGTACACGGCCGGCCCCGGTACGTGCGTGTACGTGACAGGCATATGGCCGCAAGTGTGCAAACGCGGTTGGACGGCCAGCTACAACCGCGACAATTGCGGGCTACGCGTCCACGGGACGTGTCCCATTTGCCCGTTCGGCAGTTGCCGAGGATCCGAAGAGTATTACGTGGCTGCAAGGTAGCGAAGAGGGCGAAGGAACCCCTCCCCTCCTTCCCGGTTCCAGGGGAATGACGGACAGGGATGACGAGCCGCACGAGCAACACGCGTGTACCGCGATAGAAGGCACGTAGAGTCTCTATGCAGAGACTCCAGCTGCGCCGTGTGCGTCGTTTGCGGCAAACGTGACGCTGCTCGTCATACCAGGCCCGGCGGACTCCAACGAGATGCGATTTTTGCGTTTTTTTAGAAATCCTGCTTAAGGCGAAACCTCGCCCTCGTGCCACGAGGCAACGCCCTCGCCCTCCACGTGCACTATTTCTTTGCTGATCT
This sequence comes from Tetragonula carbonaria, assembly GCA_032399595.1. Classification (NCBI taxonomy): domain Eukaryota; kingdom Metazoa; phylum Arthropoda; class Insecta; order Hymenoptera; family Apidae; genus Tetragonula; species Tetragonula carbonaria. The sequence goes on from JAUCRC010000007.1 coordinate 3,251,910, forward strand.
CTCGCGCGCGAACCCACGCTTCCATTGCCGCTGATCTTCCGCTGATACAGCTTGTTAACGCTCGATACGCGTCATCGATACTTTCTTCGAGCGGTTTTCTTACATTGTGAGGGTATAATTAAAAAATTATGCGCCGCGCAATTTTGAACGAGACGAGACTATCACTCCGGAATTTATTCATTGACGTAAATGGTGTTGCAATACTGACTAAAAGCTGCCTGGTGGATCCTTTCTCTTCGCGCTTATACTTATCCTTTTTCATTCGTATTCCTTGGCCAAAATTATCTTAGAACGGCTCATATATACGATTAATTCCACAACAATGTTTATTAAATTTCGGAACTTTTGTTTTCCTCGCAAAAATTTTGGTCGACAAACGAGTCGAAGTTGCGGCTAGTAGGAACGTTGAACGAACGTCACGCCGGAAATTGATCCTCAGGTGAAACGACGTCATGCACGCTTAACGAATATCGAGCGGAAATTCCCGGGGATCAGGCGCAACGTTTCTTTTGTAAGAGAGGGGAAAATTCAGCTTGCGTTCGGATTCAGCCGGCATTCGATGTTCTCCGCATTTGAATGTACAGAATGGCCAGAAGATTTGGCCCCCTGAAATACGACTTTCGACCGGGATCACGTTCAGAATCTCCTTGGTACGGATAATGCCAGTCGTTCTGGGTTTCCAGTGAAAATTAAAGAGGGAACAAGAGCGAGAGAGGAAGAAGGCCGGAGGGAAAGAGAAATGGCGGAGAAAGGGGCGAAGAACGGAAACAGAGAGAGAAAGAGAGAGACGGAGATCTGGTCTGATTTCACGCTCGGGCTGTTTAGCGATGGACGTAGATACGAGACACCTTCTCGAGCGTGCAGCAACAGCGGGATACCAATCCCCTGGTTCGTCGAGATCGTGACCTTCCATCCACGGCGAGTTTTCTCAAAAAAGTGGAGTTGAGATGGAACCAGCCAGAAAACGTCAAACACCGTCCATAAACTTACCGTCTACGTCTTTTGAACGTATTACACCGAATTTCGTCGAAAAGTTTTGCTCTCCTCTGAGAGGATATTATCAGATGTTGTGTAGTATTACCAAATCGATCGGTACATATCGTGTAGGTATATTAAAAATCAACAGTGCTGTCAATTTCTACGTAACATCAATTTATGCAAATTTACGTAAAGCAGTAATTTCATTTTTACAGAAGATAGACCGTTCACGCTGATTTCTTGTGCGCTTTTGTGGAATATCCATAGAAGGAAGGGTCACTTAGGAACAGTTTTCAATAGCATTCTCATCAGAGCAAATGTTTCAGAGAACCTGCGTGTAATAAAAGTTCCGTTAGAGATGGAAATTATTTTAGATCATTTATATTCGAGTACTGTTCATTGAATGGTATTCAGTAGTTGCTACAAGTATCGAGAACTTTTTTAATACGAACGAACCTATTATCCGTTGCTGCCACAGAAAAGTTTTCATGTTTACATTTTACAAGTTCTGTAAACTTTTATTTTTAGAAAACGTTATCTGTTTTCATCGGGATACCTGTAAGAACATTTCGACGATCCGTATTTAAAAGTTCCTCAACATTTTCGATTCATTGATTTTCAACGAAGAGGATAATCGTATGAATGACAATGAAAGATTGTCGATTATTTGAACCGATATAACTTTGTAGAAAAATAATCATACAACGTTAGTCTCGATTTAACATTAAACGTGCCAACGCTCGATCGAATGCTCGGGTTAAAAATTTGATTTCAAATTTTACGTTCATTTAACACTTGTATAAAAAAGATGAAAATATATAATTTCTTTTCTTACTTAAAGAAAGTTATTCTGTGCACTGTTTCCTATGTTAAATTGACAATTAATAGGATCTTTACTTCGTAACTGGTCATTTGATCGGTTATGGTAGAAATAGGTATACATAAACACTTTTACGTTGACAGTTCGTTCTTTTCGAAGACGATTTTACATCATCATCGAAAGGTAGGAAAGTGAGGATACTTTTTTTTCTCGAAAACTGTCAAATTCGAACGTCTGCAAAAACTTCCAAAAAAAAAAAGAAAAAAAATGTCTCATTGTACAGCTTCCAATTACAAAAATTCGATCTCTGTTGCAGAATTCCGAATTCGTTTCGAAGATCGATACTCGTGTTTGGTTGCCTGTCCCGACACCGGCAAGGTAAAACCAAAGATAGGTGTTGAGATACTTTGCTGCGTCACCGTGCATGTGTTTATCATAATCGCGTTATTAAAATCTCTCTACATCCCCGGACGCATGTAACTCTCGTCCACTCGCTCGTGCCGATAATTCTTTTCTGTATGCTCAATGCGCCTTGGAGGCAGTGCTTGGGCTGCGTGAAGTCCGTGCACGCGGCCGATGTCTGTTTCGCGGTACACGTACAACACACGCTCGCTGCAATATATATTTTCGCGCACACACATACACACACACACATACACACACACACACACACGAGCACGTGTGCGTCTGCACGTACGTACATTTCAAAGCGGGATGCTGTAGATAATCCGCATCGTCGGCAGAATCAGGCCAGAGAAATTACCTACGCGGCCGGCTGCGATTTCCCACGCAGCTCGCCTTGCGCCCGATCGCGAGCGCAACAGTGAGATTTCTTTTTTTTTTTTCAGAGCGCGCCAATCTTGCCGATTCCGCGGCAGATTTCCGATCGAGATTAAACGTAAGCAATCGCGTAAGTATCGACGCTGCCTGCAACGTGTAAAGTATTTGTACTTTCGGCCGCGATACCAGTTACCGGTTCGCGATCGTTCCTCGCTGATGGCGAGTCGCGCGTGCACCGATCCTTCACCGATCCTCCTCCCTATCGCGTGCATCTTCGCGGGTATATCGGTAGCGACTCGTTCACCGCTGTCGCACACACGCTTCTCGCTTCACACGTTGGAATTTCTCGCACGAGAATTTGGTTTGAACCTCTTTTTTCAACCTCTCGCAAGGGGCAAGTTCTCGTATTGTTTTTTTTTTCGTGTCGTTTCGATCGAACGAAATTAAGTGGGAAATTAAACGGAAAGAAGCAACGAGAGAATGTTCTCCGAAATTGGCGAAAATGATGAAAATGGCGGACGCGGGAGAACTGGCCCCGAACTGGAGAACGAATGCAATTTTAAACAAATTTGATTGCACGTCCACTTTCGACGCAAATACACCTGGATCAGCAGTTTCGACGCTCGACGATACTTATAAAAAATTTGACAGAATGGGACGGAGAAGAAGCGCGTTCGGTAGCTGGTACCATTTATAAAGTTTTGTCAAATGGAACGTCAATTTTCAGCCGATAGATGCCTGTCCATCAATCAGCTCTTTCCCGTCAGAGTTAATTCGGCGGTTCTCCTATAAATGCACAGCTCCGAGCGAAAGTTTGTCTCCTTGCGTTTATTTAGTTGTCTCCGACTGTTTATTCACAATTCTCAGATATTTAAACGAAGCCAAGTTCAGACATTTAAAACCAAGTCCGAGACAAGTCGTTGAAATTTCCTTCTCATGGAAAAATAATTGGAGAACAACTCTCGGAGAACAAGAAAATACGTTTCGACAAATAACTCGACGAATAGAAGTATAGTATGGTAGTCAGGCACAGTAAAGATCATTAGAGCTTCTCTCTCTCTCTCGAGGCGAATTCATTAAAGTTCACTCGCTTAATTAAGTTACATTCGGTGCATTAATTTTTTATTTTCCCTAAACTCGGAAAGACGAATATACAGCGAGAAAGAGTGTTATTGTTTCAACATATATCTCTACAAGTGTAAAAAGGAGCGCAAATGTTACAACAAATTACGCTCGTTACCTGGCTAATTATGTTACAGTTCGGTTACCTCAAACTCCTAACCGAAACAGGGGGGGGGGAAAGTGTGAAGTATAAAAAGCGATCGCTGGCACGAGGATTTCGGTGTATAAATACATCAGCGGGTGATATCTTAATGAAAGAAACAGAGTTTCACGTTACATTACTTTCATTCGCGTGCAACGCTTTACGGGCTATGAATTAAAGATGAAATCTTCCCGCTTCTCCCGCCACGGCAGAGACTAACAAACTAAATAATATATACAATAATATATTTCAGATTTGGATATTGCGACGGTGCACTTGCAGTAAATTAAATTAATATCTTGCCCGGGGCAAGAGATTGTTAGGTGGATAGGTAACGCTGTCTACTTGTGAGTTATTATCACGCGAGTTATTATCACGCCCCGTCTATGCATTCACCATGAAAGACGTCGTCGCACCGTAACTGCATCTGTGACTGACATTGTTTCTCGAAACCGTGGAAATGCTTCGGTGTGGCGCAGTTAGGCCGATTGCACGTCGTTACGTTTCGCGGAAAAGGTTAACTGCCATCGCGCGGTGTTTGTGCGTGTTCTTTTATATGTATATATAAGTGTATCACGCGAATTAAAATTACGATTTTACAAACACCGGACGAGTGAAAATACTTTTTTTTGCGCACACTTCTGCCGGAAATGTCAAAAATTATCAATTGATTGTAATGCAGTGGAGATCCGTAACTGTGTCAATCGGAAATTTATTTAAACCGATATGACTTCGTGCAATTAGTGTGAATTTCAAAGAGTCAGTTCGCTTTTTCAAGAAGTGAATTTTATATCGTCGTCGCGTAGCGATATGAGGATACTTTTCTTCCCTCGAAAATTGTCGAAATTCAAACGCGTGTAAAAATGTCAAATGCGATTGAATCACATATTTTAAAGTGTTCTCTTTGCAACGAATTTCTTGAAATTTCTTTTTATCATTTTGTTAAACCTAGGTAGGTTAGACGAAATTAGACGAAATGTTAGGATTTACCTTGAATTTTTGTCAATATTTGAAGTTCAAAGAGCATTCGTCGATATTCGAAGTTCAGTCGAATGGCGAAGAACGTCGTACGAAATCTAGAGTCTTCGAAATGACAGAATGCATTCGGTTACTCAGAAGAGATTTTTTTTGCAACGCACGCGTACGACTGTCGTTAAGCCGTTCTGTGACCATCTTTGACCATTTTCACGAAGTACATCGGTTCAAATTATATCGACAATTGCGACAGTGTTCTCCTTTGTGTCGTTTAAATACGTTGCGCGCGCAATTTTGCCATTTGCAACATGCCTTTGTTAACAATCGACAAAGGAGAGCGGTCGAATTTCTTCTTGTTCTGTTGCTACTTGAGCTAATCTTGAAACTCAGCGACAATATCCGAAAACACAAAGCGAACGCGAATTGTTGCGATCTGCGATCCTCGACTCCGTTCGAGTTCCGCAAAGTCGCTTGACAAGAAACGATTCGAGGACCGAGGAGCCGCTTGACCGCGTTGCCTTCGAATAATCAAAGCTTCGCATTAAATACGAGTAACCAGCCGGCCTACCTTCCAGGTTATCTTCGGCCTACTCTGCTTTCTAGGAAGCCAAATCGCTTTCGCGTTCTCGCCTTACCTGCCGCGCCCGGAGATCCCACGTTTGAAAGTAGAAAGTAGTCCATTGTCCGTCCGTATTCTACGAACGATCGCAAATGCACTTGTGCGATGCCTGTTCGACACGTTCGAGGCATTGGAAGTCGAGACAATTCGGCTGGTCGAATTTCGCGAACGCGTCGATTGCCATACTGCGGTTCTTTCACGCGGCGCGAGACAATGGCGGCGAAAGAATGCATCCGCCGTTGCATACGGCGGCGTACGAATGTACGAACGTTTCACGGAAGGGTAAGGATTTTATTACGAAGAATGGAACGAACTGCGACTTGCAGAAGAAGAATGCCTTGCGCCCGGGCGTAATTTAATCGAGATAATTGAAGCGGCCACCGAGCGAATAATTACGCCCGGGGGGTGGGGGGGGACTACCCCTCGTCCCCCTCCTCGCCCGATGGAAACGAAGCTTCCAGTTGCTTAATTGTCGGACCAAGTGACAACGTTATCGCAAGGGAAACCGATAAATTGTCAATCGGTAATACTCGTGTTTTGAAACTAATTGAGGTATATAATAAAGACACGAGAGTAAGGAAACTTCACAGTTTCCCTCCGTATTGTGAAACGCCACGTCTATTACGGAACTCGCAGCTCTTTGGAGAAGCCGCGGGAAGCAGCTTTGTCGAAAAACCTCCTTCAGGTTCGAAGTTTCCGCCACGTCAACCACGGCATCGAGCTACGTATGTAGCTATTTACTACACACGCACATACATACATGCATACGTACGTACGTACGTACGTACGTATTCGGAGCATTCGGCCAGAGAGAAGGAGTAACGTTTACATTGGCCTGGGACGTTTAGCAAACAATAAACGGGGAGACTTAGGCGCTAAAACCGTCGGTTATATCGGTCAGAGTGACAACTTTTAGCAAACAAACAGGCGAGGCAGCGAGGTTAGGTTCCGCTCGCCGGACACTACAATCGACTATTATTCGCCGTCAGAGATCGGAGGATATCTTCCCGGCGAATCTTCCGTTCCGTACGTGAACGTGGACCTCGTGGAACCTGGTGGTGTCTCTTGAGCGTGCGAGCCCAGGGAGGGGTGGCGAGGAGGGGGAGGGGGTTGAAGAGCGGCACGGTGCAAGCGTATCGGCGGCGAGCGTATTTTAATGTGGCAGAAACGCCACGGGTGTTTAATCTGTTTTGGCCGCGTGGCTGCGCGCTCGAAGAGGTGAAACACGAGGCACGCACTCCGTCGGCGAGAGAGTATGTACAAACCGTAACCGTTTACGCCGTATACGGATCGGCGATTATCGCGATCCGCGGTCCGCGGTCCCGGTCCCGGCCCCGCTTCTCTCCCCGAGAGAGTTAAGAAATAAATCAGGCCAACGGTTTGGCATTAATTGAGCTGCATTGTATAACACCGCCGCCGGTGAAATACGCCGCGCCATCGATTTACGATAGATAAAACGTACTTTATGGGGATGTTTCCGAGGGCGGCCGGGTTGTTTACTGCTCTCGCGGCGCGTCGCGATTCTACGAGGATCCGAGCTGGCAGACTATGGGAAGAAGGAACTATAGGAGCACCAACGTGTAACCACGATGAGAGAGAGAGAGAGAGAGAGGGAGAGAAAAGGTGATGATGGTTACGTCATTGACGCTTAACGCACGATCGTGTTTCCCTCCGTGTGCTCGTGTTGTCGTTCATTGTTGGCTTGAGCGATGCTTCCGCGGTATCGATGCTATTGTGCGAAACAATATGTTTGTCACCGAGTGAAAACCGGGTTTTAAAACGAACGATCGAATCGGATCGGAGAGTTTGGGTCAAAAGTCAATTTCGGACGGTCAGTTTTTGTTGATGAGCTGTTGTTTGATGAAGCAAACGCAGAAGGAGAGAAATTTCGTCTATTACATATAGAGGCAGATGGAATGAAATCTTTAACTGAGTGAGGAGAAAAGATGAGGAGAAAACGACCATTTGAATGTTTTCGTCAGATATTTCGCAGATGCAAGACTCTTGGAATGATTCTTCGTAAAATACACAGATAAAAGCTTGTCTACTCTGTTGTATTACAAGGATTTTCTGTTTCTTTTGCTTCAATGTCTCTGATGCATCAGTCGTCGGTAGTTCTGGCGTTAATATATACTATAGTGAATGTAACGCGTAATAGGAAACGAATGATGTACGTATACTCTTAACGTAGGGCAATTACGCATATACAGATGTATATCAGTAACGTTTTATTCAGGTAGATTTAAAAATTTAAATAGAAAAATACACGTGTATTAATATTATCCATATTTTAATTTGTGGAAATGGGAGAGGCGGGGGAGGGCTTAATAACCGAGAAGATGGAATTGCAGAGGGCGTAAAAAGAGTTTGAAACGGTCAGTTTTTATAATAAAGCGTTGGAGATGATCTTGCGCCATATAATTGCGCAAGAAAACACGAGAAGGGTGGTTTTATTTGTTCGGAGTCGGAGCGTGGAAGCACTGGCGTTTCAGTTAATTAGTTATTTAGTTAATTTGGGTGGTAGAATGGCGGAATGTTACAACTACGAAGGAGGAGATACGATAATTTTTGCACAACGACGCGAGCACGATGAATGGGTATTTCTTTTCCGTTTTTTTTCTTTTCTTTTTTTTTTTTTCCTTTTGAAGAACAATCGTAATTTCTTGGCGCTCAAGAAGCGTAGCTAAGAATTGTTTACAATTGCCGCGATAATTTCAGAATCGTTCTACCCGCAAGATTTTTATCATCGTTCGCAGTGATTTATCATTCGTCGTAACGTTTAAACGTTTCAATGTAACAGTGTGTAATCGCGTGTGTACGTAACGCAAACGAACATTTGCTAGCGATACAATTACAAATAATACAAAGCGTGCGTTACATCGTATTTAATTCCCCTGTACAATGTTGAAAGATAATTTTAATTGTTTCCAGCATCCCCGCGTCTCTTTCATCAAATAACAATTAACGTTTTGTAGTTCATACATTTCCACGAACGAGCAGAAACGAATAAAAGCGAATGAAATTCTAAATTGTAGTAGCATTTTTCGTTGCGAACGGAGAGAGAGAGAGAGAGAGAGAGAGAGAGAGAGATAATCAGATGCGAGCAAAGCAGTCTAAGATAGGACGCGTGGTTAATGATCGGCATCTTAAGCCTCCTCATCCCACATGTTACACGCATATATCGTACAACTAATTAACATCACGTGTAATTACTGCCTAGCGGTAATGCGAACCAGTTCGCGGGAAGGGGATGGGGGAGGGGTGGACATCCTTCGACACGTTATAACTACTTGCTTTGGTTTCTGTCGACGTTTGACTTCTTAGAAGCTGGCTCTCTCGTTGTTCAGAGAGACAGAAACCTCGTGTTTCGGCGTGTTCAACTTGCCGATTAGTAAAATATTATAATATGTTTTCAAAGCTGTTTAATTAAAATGTGAAATTCCCATCTTAACTTATTAAAAAGAGAAGACGTGCGAGAAAAAATTGATTTCATTTTCAACGTTTCAGGGCTACTGAAAATCGTTTCTCTCTTCGTTCTCTGCGTTTTCAACGTAGAGCTTTTTTTTTTTACCACTTCTCCTCGACGATGTTGTGCCTGGTCGAATTGGATGAAAAGACTCGACTTTATCTCGTCACTGTTTAAAATGCTGCTGCTGATAATTTGCAAGCCGGCCCGGTACCTCGTAAAGATCCGACTTACGACGTTGGTCGTCCACCGTAGTTACGCCATTCTTATCCTCGTTTTATCTTCCGCAGAACGGGTATTCTCGACGCTAAGGATCCAGGTCCTTATCCAGGCTCTTGTTCTATGACGATCGAGAAATTTCCTCGGAGATACCACCACGTCAAAGCACAACTTTCCTTTCATCGATATCTCTCTCGCATTTTCTTTCGATTCTCTCGGTTTTTTGATTTTTGAATTTAGAAGAGTTTCCCACTTCTACGTATTTTTGTATTTCAATTGAAAATATACACTCGAAAGTTCTCTTCCTTTTTCTTAAATTATTAAAAACACGATGGCGCTTTACTGATTTGTCACTCAGAGAAGTTTTCGTGTTTGAATTTAGAAGATTTTCCCACTTTTGCATACTTTTGTATTTTCATCGAGAAAATACACTCGAAAGTTCTCTTCCTTTTTCTTAAATTATTAAAAACACGTTGGCGCTTTACTAATCACCTAGGGAAGTTTTAAAGAAACGCAGCATGCATGTAAACGTATTTCATTTCACGAAATTGAATTGCCGTTTGTACCTTCTATTTCATCTATGTCATTCTCGCATTGTTCTCAGAGTCGTGAGTGTAAAAAAAAAAAAGAAAAAAAACACGCGTTGAAAAACGAAAAGTCAGGAAGAAGCGTCTGTCGATTTCGACCAATTTTGATAGGTAGATACACGTGTGTGTGCACGCGTCTCGCGAACGTGCGCGTTCCGTATCTGGCGTGGAAACTCGTTTACGACAATCTGCGCCGTTGTTCGCTGTATTCGCTCTGTATTCTGGCGGGTATCAGCTTAAAAGCAGATTCACACTTCGCCACGGTGTGCAGGTCGGTTTATTGCCTCCATATATCCTTAGGTAACAGTTCATTCGCGTCGAGTCGCCTATTGAAATATCGCGCTCTTTTTCGTAACGTGCGTTTCAATTGTGGATACGAATCAATTTTTCAAACGTGCCACGCCGTGCACGGGTGCTGACTTTTATGCCTGTGTAAAGCTTTGCGTTGAATAATTTCAGATCTCTCCGATTCGGGATTCGCGACAGACTGACTTCTCTCGTTTCTCGTTTAATAACAATCGCTGGATTTAAACGTGTCTTTCGTATAAATTACGTACGTTGTTTAAAGATACATATTAGCTCTGTTAAAAGTAATTTTTCCAATAAAATCAGTCTGATTCGCGGAGCGAATGTATTATTTATTGATGAATAGCGAAAGGAAACTAGAACTTCGTCGTTCAAAAAAAAAAAAAAATTAATTATAGACGCGTGAAAATTCCGCCGATGCTTATCCACTCGTCCAATCATGAAGACGTTAAGAATAATTTTTTCAAGAAAATCAGTCTGATTACAGAGTGAATTACTTCCGCCGATGCTTATTCATTTGTCCGTTTATCCAATCATGAAGTCGTACAGCTCTGTTAAAAATAACTTTTCCAATAAAATCAGTCTGATTCACAGTGTGTATTATTTATTGATGAATAGCGAAAGGAAACTAGAACTTCGTCGTTCAAAAAAAAAAAAAAAAAATTAATTATAAACGCGTGAAAATTCCGCCGATGCTTATCCACTCGTCCAATCATGAAGCTGTTAAAATAATTTTTCCAAGAAAATCAGTTTGATTATTGAATGAATATGTTATTTACCGATGGACTGCGAAAGAAAATTAGAACTTCGTCGTTTTAATACATAATACGACTGTCCGAGATAATTCGCTTGTTTCTTCGGCTTCCGTGCGAACGCGAAAGATATATATATATATATCGTTATCGAGGCGAACGTCGTCGGTTCGGACGTCGCATGCCGCGATATTCGAATATCACTTTCAACCGGCACGCGATCTAAAACTGGCTACGAGATACAGAAGGAACATCGAATTCTGATACGATCGTAAATTAAAATGGTGTGTTTATTTGGTGCTGCGGTCGGATATTAGTCGATAAACGAATGGACAGGGAGGGGGGGAGGGGCCTTCGTACCTCTTAATGGATTCTTTAATGCTGTCAGACCGCGAGACGCAAGCTCTCCGGGATCACGAAACCGACTAATGTATTTACTTTAGCCACGCGACACGTTTCACAATCAAATTTCCTAATTTGATTTATAACCCTTATCGTTTTATGCGCCCGCACATACTGGCGTACTACCTATTTTCGCCGTTAAAACCGCGATATCGGCCTTCCACGGCATTATACCCTAGGAAAATACTGGGGGTCGTTCGTTGTACTTAATGCAATTTTTACTTTCATCTCTCTCTCTCTCTCTCTCTCTCCTCGTTCTTTTCTTTTTTATATAATTATATATATAATTATACAATTTATACACTTGTAGCCTTGTACAATTCGACGTTTATTCAAAAGCGTTCGACCTAGTCTTATTATCTGCGTTAATGAAAAGTAGTTTAGTTCTTTTTTTTTTTTGTTACCTGTTTTGTTCATGCAATGGGGGTTTGCAGGGAAAGTTTCAAAAAACTTGCATCTCCTATGTTTTCTTGGACATTTTCGTCTTCATTTCCGAGCGTTATAGTCTTCGGGTAACATCCTCGTTTCTTCTAGGGATTTCGCTAGAAGGTCCAAGGATCCTTCGTGTCTGTTGATATGATACTTTTATTATACTACCGGCTTTCTTTACATTTCCTTTTCGCCTGATTTCAAATTATCGATGACTCGCGATTTCCAAACACGCTGTTTCTTCGCTCGACCCTATGTTGTTATCTGCAGGGGGAATTCCCTTGGATAATCGAGCTGCTGCTGTTTGTCAAACAACCCCATCCAATAATAGATCGCGGATAAACGTTCTTTATCGGCGGCGCAACGGTCGAATATTCAACGTATCGGTTGTTCAATATTTGAATCAATTACTCAAATAGTCCGTCACCGGGCTGTATATTTGATAATCGAGCATTTCGCGCGTTGCGTTGCATCGCACTGATTTCGCGCGTGTGTGCACGTGATCTAATAAATGGGGCTGCTAACGCGATTCTTGACACTTTTTTTTATTTACGCCAGATTTATTTTGATGAAATCTTGGCTTATGTCGGAGCTAAAGAAAGAGAGCGACGGACGACGCGTTGCGGCAAACGTTGCTACGTCGAACAAGGATACATACTTTTGGCGAGAGAAGCGACGCGTAATATTTTCAGCAACGGCAAATAACTAATCTCAGTCTTCCATTATGTTTCGTGGATTATTTAACGTAAAGTTGATGGACTTGATAGAAGCAAAATTGAAACATTAATCACGCTGTGTCGCTAATTTTTTAAAACATTCATCACGCTGTGTCGCTAATTTTTTAAAACAGCGCATATTCGCAGAGAAAGAGAGAGAGAGAGAGAGAGAGAGAGAGAGTGAATATTTTGCACTCTCCGTACAAAATGCAATACAAAATGACAGACGCGCGAGAGTAACGTTATTTAGATAAAAATAATAAGAAATAGGTTTTAACCTATGTGGTTTTAAAGTAAATATAAATAAAGTTTATTAACTTATACGACAAAAGATATTAAGACTCTCACTAGAATCTCACAACTCCCTACTCTGTATATAATTTCCTCACGATTTATACCCTCTCACGTCTCGATTCTCTTTCTTTCTCTATCTCTCTCTCTCTGATTATTTCACAATATGCACCTTTGTCCTTGCACGCTCACACGCATATACACAAAACTATACCCTTATATTCTAAGTCTTAAAACTTGACCGATTAGACAAACAATCCCAAGTCCGAAGAAGTTTCGAGCAATTTCCCAGCAATTTCCCTCGCCCAACAATTATAATATTCTATTATAATGGTCGAAGTATCATCGTACTTCTCAAGTATCTTCGTATTTTTATCGAAAAATTTTCTTTCCTTTCTTCGTGTTTCGTTTTTAAATATTTTTTTCACATATTTTTCTGTCGATTTTCGATTACCTTCCCATTATCCAATTAATAGTTTTGCTTCTGTAGTATGTCTTACAATTTTTGCAATAGCGCAGAAACCATAATTACGAAGAAAAGTAGCGTGGAGTTTAACACGCATTGCAGAACGAAGCAATAAATTTAATTTTAAGGCATTACTTTAATGACGTGATTCGTGATTCTTCAATGATGTCAAAATTAATTTAAAATGAAATTTTATTCTAAATATTTTTAGTATTACTATTTAGCAATGATATTAAACAATGATAATTTGCTTATGAACGTTGCCGAAACATGGTGAACGTAAATGCTGCTTTATCGAAACAACTATCACACAAATGAACTTTCATGGTACAATTTTTTACCGATTGTCAGTGAACCAAACTACTTTTTAACGTTACTTTGATAACAAATTTTGCCGAGTCTTCTTGCCAAATCGAAGTTTCCGTCGGCCTTGACAGACAGTCGGAGAAAATGATCACGTCACGTTCCGCGATACGATAAAAAAAAAACACGATATACACGTTACTAAAACGTCGATTTATATAATTATTAAATTTTCAAAAAATTTTTCGTTTTACAATGAAACATCCAAACACAGGCTCGAACAGAAAGTTCACCGTGTAAAGTGGTTATTTCTCGTACAGGGCATAGATCGTTGTTGACGCTCGTTTGGTCGTTTGTCAATGAAGAATCGCCGGAATAAGTCGTCGGTTGGCGCGCGATACGAAACAAAGTTGGATCCGTTGATCGTTCTGCGCTATAAAAGCAAGTGCAAACACTTTCACGACCCGTTCGAACGTGCGAAACACGCACGAACCCAGACTCCCCTTGGCCACTTATTCTCTCGCAGTTTCTCCGTCTCTCCGGCTCTCCCTTAATCGGCGTGTCTTCGTCCGCTTCGTACCCTCTCGCGCCGCTGGACAACTGTTGCTGGTAGTGCATCCTTTATTACAGCATTACGATTTGCCGCGGCTCCACGTGCACCGCGCGCTCTTATGCATATATGCAGACCTCTCATGTTCTCTCTCCCTCCTCCGCGCGTGTACCACAGTGTTTCAAATGTATGTACACATGTTAAAAACTCGAACGTACACGCGGGGAGGGGGGTTGGGGGAGGAGGAGAAGAATTTCCTTCACGATCGTGACGCGTGCATCCAGCACGGCTGCAAGGCTAACTTCGTTCTCTCCTTAAACTTCTTCTTTATCGATCCTGACGACGTTTACGATACAACGAAACAACGAAACAACAACGCACGTTTTTTCCGCTCTCGTATATTTTCGCGCGCGAGAATGTGGTTGAGAAATTAAAATTAAAAAAAAGAGGAAAAGAAATCTGCTCGCCTCGACAGGGAATATTTGCGCTTCGGCCTTTTAATTAATGGGCGCTGCATTTTGCAGTGAGTTTCTTTCCAGTGCATTTTATCTCTTTTTATATTTTAACATAAATAAAGGCGTAACGAGTCGAGCTGGTTAGAAAATAATAAATTGCGAGTAACAGAAGCGATAAATGAGTTGCGAGCAGGTTTTCGATACGATGTGATTAACGCATTTTGCTTTTCCCTTCTCTTTCTTTTCTCTCTCTCTCTCTCTCTCTCTCTGTCTCTCTCTTTCGTTTCGTCGAGCTGCACGAGAAACATTTAAGTCGGCGCTATCTAATATTCGTTGCGCATAGATGGGTTACTTCACTACCGTTATTACGGCCGCGTAGTTATTCTGACACACACCTGCTGTCTGCAATTTCATTTATTTAGAGTACACGTGTACCGTAAAGGGTCTTCCACCAAATAAACGAGTAAATAAATATTATATGCTTTCCTACTGGATTATCTCAGGAATTTTCCCCGCTGTACGAATGCCGTAGAAGAATTATAAAGCCTGTTAAAAAATACACACGTCAACAGCGGCAAAAAAGAAGCCTCACTTATTTACGTGTATGATAAATAAGACGGATGTTCAAGAGGGAAACATGTCTCTGTCTAACGTAATAAATCTCGAGTGTTGCAGAAATTAGAGATTAACTCTTCGTGCATACGTCATATTGTTTTAACAAGAGGGAAATAATATCTCGTACTTTTAGAAGGCCGCGTGATATTATCAAATATCGGCGCAACTTCTCTTCGTTGAGTGATTCAAAGTATCTACAAAAAGTGAAGATACACCCCGGGACAAAAAGACAGTGCGTTTTGTATTTTCTTATGCATATTATGTATCGTAAAGTAGATTGTTACATCAGTATCCTTGGATGTAACGGGTAAACGTCTTCAACGTGATAACGTGATAACGTGCACGGCGGAAAAGAGTGAAAGGATACTTTGCAGACAGAAAAAAAGCGTGTTTTGGAATTTTTTTTGTTTTTTGGCTAGCCTGTCTCTGGATTTACGATAAAAACATTGTAGAAAATTGTTGGGAGAATTTGGTGAAATCGTATACCAAAGTATTGCGGACGAGTGGGAAGCAAAAAAAAAAAAATATTATCAAGAAACTATATAAATCTTGGAAGAATATATAAAGCTTGAAAGAATAGCTTCCGTTATTAAATACAAGGGAAGTCGTACTAAGTATTTTTTTTTCTGTTTTCAACCGTTGTTTTTCACGAAACGTGTTATCATCCTATTTTTTGTTCTTTTTTTTAATAATACAAAATGTACGGAAGAACGTATAAAAGAAAGGTTCTGCATCATTTGTTTGATGAAAAGAAGTTTAATAATTTTTAGAATGTAGCTACCTTCTTGTAACTCGTTCACGACCGAGTCCAAAGCTGAAAAGTCTGAACGAGGAAGAACCAAGAGACAACATTCGAGCAAATTTCCCCGAAATCGCACACGTGAATCCACGCGAGATCTTGGTTTTTTTTTTTGCCCCGCGAAAGGCAGGAAGCTTCAATAATGACTCACGGTTAACGCACTTTCACGCGGTTTCGGATCGCTGTGCAGCCTTTCGTTATCGCGATGCACACGCCAGATCACATCGCGGCATTATCGGCGCCGGGCCTGCTGCCTATCGTTCGTATTTCATCGTTCCAAGAGTACGCAAACACTTTGCCGCGAGCGGCTAAACGGGGAGTGACAAACGCAGGCCGCATCGTAGGCATCGTCAGGTGGCTTTATTCGGGTGATTACAGCACGATCGGCGAGTAACGCGCTTTATTATTATGCGCCCCCCGCCGTACCACGCTCGCGCTCGGCTTAATGTCTGTAAAACACGTAGGCGCCGCTATCGCGAACGAACGATCGTTCGATATATCACGCCGCGATGGGAATTCGAACGATGTCTGACACGAGATTATCCCGCCGAATTTTTCGCCAATTATAACTTCCAACTTCCGTGCACGCCTCATCCCTTCGATCCATCTGTTCTTCTTGTCGTACGTACGATTCACTCGTTCGTACTGTTTCCTCCTCGCACAGTGAAGAACAAAATTCGAGGGGGGGGGACATTCTGTGAAGTTTCTGAAAGTTTTTGTTATTATTTTGTTATTCATGTTATTACGTTATACCACGTTTTAGTGCCACTATTTAAATAAATAGTGTTAGATAGTGGCGATAGCGCTTCCTTAAAGTAACTGTGTAGAAATATTTGTGAATAAAAGTAGATAAATTACTAGCTGTCTATTTATGCAGTTTTTAAAATTTACGTTAGATTTAGGTTTCATTGAAAAGAAAGTAATTAGGAGAGGGAGCTTCAATATGACTCGCTATAATCAAAATCGAGCGCATTGTAAATTGACTAAACGCTATTCGCACGCAAAATCTGAACAGCGCGATAACGCTTTCTTGACGTAACTATGTGGAAGTATCTGTAAATCAAAGTAAAAACTGCCTATTTATGCAGTTTTTAGGTTTAGGTTAGGTTCAGCTTAGATCTAGGTTAGGTTATGTGATATAGATTTAATTCGAAAGAAAATTAAATTTATGTTAGGTTAGGTTTAAGTTCATGTAATTTAGGTTTAATTGAAAAGAAAGTAATTAGAAGAGGAAGCTTCAATAATCGAAACTGAGTGCATTGTAGTATTTTGACCATCGTGACCAAACGAAATTGGCATTATCCGTAAACGAAATTTGAACGCGCTGCGTGGCACTAACAACAATTAAATATATTGTCAAAAAGAACGGATTTCGGGGAACAATGACGGTCAAGTATTTTCTATTTCTTAAGAACGTTCTTTCAATGAGATTCAGACAACGAGATTCGATTATTTCAAACAAACGTGAAATAATCCCCTGAATTCGACTGACAGTGTCAAACGAGCGTCGTCATTCGTCATATCTTAACGCACGTTGAAAACGTGCTTTCGCGGTCAGTTTGAGAGTGCGAGGCAGTTCGAGAGGCGTCAAATAGCAAGCATCGCGATCGATATTGCGTCCGGCAGCGTTGGCAAAACCGGTTCCCCTTATCCCTTACAAGACATTAAACATCGGCGACACGAGCCTGGCCATTAAAGGGCGACGACACGGGGAATCCTAATTATTCAATCAAGGGCTCGTTACGTTTCTTGCGCGTACGTCCCGCGAAGCGTGAAGTCGCTTCTCCGAGAGTACGTCGCGTGCGCGTATTCCCAGTAAGTCGATCGTTCGTCCCTCCCTCGAAGAAAAGGAAAAAAAAAAAGAAAGAAAGAAAGTAAGAAAGAATCGAAGACTGTCGTCGCTGCAAGACACGCAGAAAAAATTAAATCTCGCTGTCCGTGGCTAGTTTTATCATTCAGCACGCGTCACGCGGTGCTTATTCGCCTTGTTTACTCGCGTCTCGCTCGGTACTTAATCGCAAGATGACGGTATTTCTCGGAGTTCCCCGCTGTATATTTTCCTCGACGACGACCGTGACATTAACGTCTCGGGGGCAGCGAGATTCGTATCGGCGATATAAAAGGCAGAGTCGCGTGGCGACTCGTTGGCATACAACGGTTGCTGAAATTTCGCGGAAGCATGAGAGCCTCGCTCGGAACGATAATCTTGGCGACGTGTTTGGCCGCCTGCGCAGCGATCTGTCGTCCTGGATTGAACGGACGGGAAGATTGGTACCACTGCGAGGGATTAAGCGATTTAAACGTGAGAAATTGCTGCTTCTGTTGACTATGTTGTTAGAGGGACGGCTCGTCACTTCAATCGCTGCCATTAGACCAGTTTCTTTGCTCTTTTTGTTTGATTTAATTCTCGGCGTACGGAGGCGAGAAATTTTCCATCGCTTGCTCTTCTACCATTAATTTACAGAGTGATAACTATTAGGACGTTTTCCAAGTTCTTTGTTTGTCACGGTTTTCTTCCGGAGAATGGTAATGAAAAAAATGGAACAGGATTAAAATAACTAGAGATTTTCATTTACAATTACAATGGATCAGACAAGTATTTGCACGCCTAGTTTTTATTATTAGAACTTCATTATACGTAGAAACAATATGCTCATTTAGAAATATTAATAATTTACCGTGCGAAAATAATGGAAAAGAAGAAAACGAAAATTTCATAGTCAAGAAATCAATAGAATTTCACTTTCTGTTAGTTGCGTCGGTACAAAAAGTAACCAAACGAACTAAACTTGATAAGGCTAAAGTATAACGCAGAAGATCAAACTGAGAGAGCAAAGAACTATCGTAAGAAGAAAACGTGCAAAAAAAAAACAGAAAAAAAAACAGCAGTTGCAGATACCAGTGGGGGCAGCCGGGATCGATATCGTCAATTCGAACATCAGTAAGATAAGGACTGGCGCGTTCTCCGAGTATTCCGACTCGCTGACAGAGCTGAACATAACCGGATGCGGCGTGGAGGAGATCGAGCCGGACGCTTTCACCGGTCTTAATAAATTGCGACTGTTGGGTCTGGTGAACAATAAGATCCGGAAGATCGATGCCTCGTGGATCAGGGGATTATCGAGTCTGAAGGCGTTAATCCTGTGGCGTAATCGGATCGTCGATGTAGATCCGGCGATTTACGATCTGCTGCCGGAACTGCAGGTTTGGGATATCGCGCACAACGAGCTGAACGCGTGCCTGTCGCCGGACATGCTGAGGAAGCTGAGGAACCTCCGAAAAATCTTAATTGCCGGCAATCCGTGGTCATACAGATGTCGCTCCTCGATGACTTGGTACATGGGCAGCAATCACATTCGTTTCGTCAGAGATTGGAGCATCAGCGACCTGTTAATAGAGGAGTGCTTGGCTCACGAGCCTGGCGCGCAGCAAGACGACGTCGTTTTGCACAAATGCGTCGACAGAAGAATCGGGTCCGCCGATACGTTGCCGTACAACGTGGGCCAGTTGAACGAACAAGTTCGCGAACTCGCTCAAAAGATTTCTGGCTTGCAAGCTGACGTAGCCGCGCTGAAAAAATCGAAAATCTAATCGTACTGTCGCTTTCACGAGATTCTCATGAATCTGGAATTACGTTCGAGCGTAACTCGATTACTCAATGATTGTACTTGTCTGTAGAGTTTTATTATTGTAGAGCGAAAATTGGAGAGACCAGATGAGTTTGACGGGTTTTTGCTCTTTTAGACATATAATAGAGCTGTACTATTATATTATGATTAATAATCGTGTAAATTAGGTACGTATTTTGTACAGTAATACAAGACCAATATTGCACTCAACTGTTTCGTATTAAGCATCGATAAAACAACATCTGACACACGTGTAGATTCGCAAGAAGCACTATCTACACGACGAACGCTATGTATCTGTGTCCAATGTTGAACAGTTTCCCCCATATTAATACATCCTTCGGTACAAAAGATTCCCGGTCACGTATCACCGGTCCATTAATAACACGATCCCATCGAGCGAATTGATCGAGCGACGGACACTGCTTGCGGTGCAGTCTACGTCCGCGTAGCTCATCGCCCACTGTTTCATCCTCCATTTTCCGGCGAAAAAGTGCTCGGTTGAAACGAGCAGTTGCCAGGTCTTTGGGAAACACCGGCGGTGCGTATCGCTCGCGCAACCGTTAATATCTAAACACGTAAATCACAATGGCACGTCATACGCGCGAACCGCGTTAAATCACGATGCGTCTAGTAGCTGATCCACGGATCTCTCCGCCGATTCTCTCCGCGGTGGGACAAGAACATTCCGACTCCGGTTAGCCGCCATTCATCACACGGCGGCGGTGGCTCGGTAGAAAGAGAGAGAGAGAGAGAGAGAGAGAGAGAGAGAGAGAGAGAGAAAAGGAGAAAAAAATTGCGTATCGTACACGCGGACGGATCACGCTGGCGCACGCTCGTGAGATCTTTGACGCGGTTTCCGCGGTCATTAATAACGCTGCTCGAGGCGGCGAGCCGCGCGAAAAAATAGCGGACCCTTGGGGGTGGGAGGAGGGCGCAACGAACCCGCCACAACACCGGAGGAGGATATATCAGGCCAGCTGCAGCGAAACCAGCAGCAGCAGCAGCAGTAGTAGACAGTCCCGACGCCGATGTGTGCGCAACTGTCCGTTGCAAACTGTTCACCCTGTGGCTCGGTTGCGCACCGTCGCCGCCGCCGCTGCCGCCAACGTGCTCGCCCCGATAAGTAAGCCCCGTATCGGCTTCGCCTCCGCTAACGAGACCCACGTCGCGAATCTCCGAGGCCAATCTACCGGCTCTACGGATAGAGTAGAGCCTTTTCTTTCAACTCAGTTTCCCAATCAAACGCCGAGGGATTGGGAATTGGGGATGGTAATCGGTCTCCTCGGACCTTTCTGACCTTCGCCTCGATTCTTCCTTCTTCTTCCACGATCTTGGAAGCTGACGTTATTCCCGGAACGTACGAAACGAACGTTTCGCTGGTTCGATCTTTGACTTTAACCCTTTCGCAGCGGCAGACTTTGACACGTAGCACAGGGGTAGCGTACACCAACGAAATTTTTCGTCAGCGTACGTTTCTCAGAAAGTCTGTCAAGACAATCGAAACACTGGATTGCGCTACGTTAACGCTCTTGATCGCCGCGTATTTTAAATTTTTAAGAAAAATGTACTTTTACTAATAATTTAAATATTTTTTACTTGCATAACTGGTGAGCCACAATCAATTAGGATATAATTTGCACAAAAAGAAAACACTTGATTTTCACTAGGGTTGCCACGCAATAGATCAAATATTAAATATTAAAAAAATTAAAAAAGTTATATGCATGTTTGTTAAATTTGAAATGTTATAAATTTATAGTCTAAAAAATACACACATATATATATTATACACAATGAAACTAATATTTACTTATGGTGTGGTATGCTTTGAAGTAAATAGTTGGGCAGAGTGGAATTTTACAGTTTTCGCACGCGAATTTTGTTTCTTGCCTTTTTTTCGAATAAATCCAAAATCAAGGAAGAATATATATATTTTTCGATTTTTTTTTAGTGATAGAAAATGATTTTATGTGTCACTGTTAAGAAATCGAGATTAATTTCGCTTTTATTTAGAGTATAGGGATTGGCGCGTACTGATGCGCGCACGGCAACCAACATTATTTGTTTATTCGTATTCTACGTTGACTTGTATTAGTGCACGTACTGAAAATTTGACAGTATAACATTAAGCTTTATTTCGTATAATATATCTAATGCGTCTCCTTTCTTCTCGTTACGTTTCTCCTATACACTGTTGCACTATTTCCGCAGCTTTTCATTTCAAGGATATCAAGTGAAATAATCACAATTTAAATACATGACCGACGGAAAATGTAATTGTCGAATTAAAATTCACTTGCGTTTGATTCAAGTGAGATTTGCAATTATTGTCGATAACATTTGCCGAGCGCCTACAGGCGCTTTCAGCGGACCGAAGTAAGTTAAGCGCCTTTAGGCACCGACAGTATCACGAAAGTAAATTTTAAAAGCGCCTTTAGGCACCGACATTGGCCAAAGGGTTAATTAGATAGAGTCACGCTGTGTTAGAGCAAAAACGTTAAACATTCCCGAGCGTTGAACATTCTGAGCCTGATCTAGTCTGCATTTCTTGTCGCATTCTATTTTCGAACATATATTTACTGATCGTGTTTTAGGAGATCAAGAACGCCGAGTCAAGAGAGCCTGTTTTTTGATAAAAAAAAAAGACACCTTCAATGTTCTAGAAACGTCTGGAGCAGTTAGCGTTGCCAGGCAAATATGATTGGCCAAGACGAACTAGTCAGTTCGTATAAAACAAACTCGCTCGGTATAAAACAGGCAAAGTGATGATCGAAGAAGAATCTCCGAAGAAGAATCTCGTCGATAGGGACAAAGTAGATTTCCTGAAGTGGCGCGATTCAGACAAGACTGACGCAGAGTTCGCTGTAATTAAAAACTTGAGATCTCACTTTCGAATCCACCCAATAAATCAAACTCGACCACGTACAGTCGAACATGTACGTTCGAGTTTATCTGCCAAACGCGAGTCGTCAAAATCTCCCCCAGCTTTGCGCGTTTACAACGAACGTTCTCTCGCTGTCTGTCTGAGAGAGAAAAAAGTCGGGGAAAATTCACAGCCGAGAGCTGTAGAAGAAATTGGAGGAGAGTCGCTGAGAGATTCGCGAGTCGGCCGGCGATTGAAATCGGTTTCCACCTCCGTTCTTTCCATTCGTATTTAATCAGACGGCGCTGGCGCATCGCGAGTTCCCTCGCGGATGCTATTGTAGCGCGAGGAAGGCGAGCACGGTAGGCGCACGGTAGGCAAAGACCTTAGGAAAGGATATTGTTCCACCTCCTGCACGGAGAGAAACTGCTCGCAGCCCAGTGATTTATAGAGAGGATCTTGCGCGCCTCGTGCTGCACCGGCATCGTCCAGATCCTCCTCCTCGTCGTCGTCGTCGTCGTCGTTGTCTTCGTCGTCTTTGGACGCCAGAGTCGTGGCGCGGCCAACCATTCTCCGTATGCAGAGTGCTCCAGTTCCCACGCAGCCGGGGCTATGCACTCTCTCGCGCGTGTTCTCCAGCCGCTGCGAGTCATACCGAGGAGTGTTGTGCTCCGTCTCGTCGTTGCATCGCTTCTATGCGCTCCTGTTACGCACCCATCCTGCTGCAACAACCGCTGCTGTTGTAACCCAGTCCGGGTATATTAGCATCTCCTCTCGAGCCATTCGCCTTTTGCGGACCAGGAAACGCAGCTTGTTACACCGTCCTCTGCTTCAACGCATTGTTCGCCCGGTATTTCGTTGAAAACGCAACCTATCCTCATTGCCGCGACATTTCCCCTATCTACGTTTTTTTTTGAACTTGAAATTTACAAGTATCTCGAATACACTGTCGATTTACACGTGATTGCGGTGAAAATCGGATTCGTTTTAATTTAATTTAATTGGGAGGATATCACGATAAATAATTATACGCAATTTTTCGTGTCTGACGCTTTTCTTTTTTATTTCGCTTCTTCTTTTTTCCTTTTTTTTTTTTTTTTTTTTCTTATGGATTTCGGTGTGTGCTCGTCGTTGCACCGGTGATCGTGATTTACCTTACATTGTGCCCGGTTAGTAGTAAATCATGTTTAATAAGCTATAAGTTACGCTTTTGCCTTGGCTTATATTTATGATATGTTGATCCTTATCCGAATGATGTACATTAACGATCGAACCGAGAAATCTGTGTGTACACGGGATCGGCGAGCCGGTATCTATCCTAGAGCGTCGAGACGGTACGCGCGGTAGGCAAGTAACCGCTTATCTGACAGAAACGTATCAAATGCAAATATCTTATGGTAGACGTGTTCGCGAGTACCCGAACAACCAGCAACTGAAACAACGTGATTTATTCGGCCACGCTTTTTTCTTTCTTCTTTTTTTTTCGCGCGCGATCTTGCTAGATAAATACGATCTTGGTAGATCGATACGATGTTGAACACGAATATATTTTCATCTCTCTCGCGTATTAGCAAACGCGTATTGAAGTGGCAGAAGATTACGAAACGCGGCGAAGTTTTAAACTGCCGGAGTTTAAGCGAGGTTAATTGAATCTGGACTTTGCTAATTATCGAAGCTGGGATAATTACTTTCAAAACTATATTTTCGCCAAACTATATTCGGCAATGTATCGTGCCTATCGTCGGATTATCAGGTCTCCCGGTCTCACGGAATTATACGTATTTTCATTGTTACTAATTGATCGTTGGCGACACGTATTTCGCAACATGTTCGACGAACGAAGTATACTCAAGCAGCATTTTATCAGGCTATTTTTTCAAGCTGGTGGCAAATGTCAAGTTCGACATAAATAATCTGTTATTGATCACGCAGAAACGGTAGAATGTATACAGGGTGTCCTGCATGAAACTATTCATAGAATTTTCTCTTCTCAACTCGCTCTAAAATGTTTCGAATAAAGCTTAAAGTTTGTTTCGAGGTGGACGTTTCAAAAATTTTACCTAAATGGTTGAGCTTCCGAGATTTATTTCTCATTTCTTTAAATAGAACTGCATGTTTTTAGAATTCACTGTCTTGTAGCTGTCGTTAAGACTTACGAATCGAGCGACCTCGATAACGTTGGTTATTTCAAGGTCGTGCAAGGTCATTTAATGCCTCTGGAAGCTTACGTTGCCAATTAATCACGAGCCAAAGATTGTTATTTATCTATAACGCTCGAAATGGATGTCAATCACACTGATTTATTCCTACACCACGCGACAATTGCAAGATAATTTTTCTTCTGTGGAGTTTTCTAAAAGATGTGAAAAATCGTCCGAAAACATTAGAAAGGGTGCAACTGTCGTTTAGGGACAGAGAATAAATCAGTATATTGACGCTAGTCAAGGTCAACGATTGGTGAAAAATCTTTAGATGCTCAAGGATGGTAAGCTTTGAGCAGTTAAGTGACTTTGAATGACCTTGGAATGGCAATGTCATCCAGATTGAGAGTTGAATTCATTTTGACGTCAGCTACAAGATTGCGAACCCAAAAATATACACTTCAAATATTTAAGAGAAATAAAGAAATCTCGGAAGCATGACAAGATTTGTGGCCCCCGTAAGATGTCACCCTTCAAACAACGCAAGTTTCATTCGAAACATTTTTTTCTCTATAGCGAGTAGGTTGGTAGCGAAGAAAATTGCGTGGATAGCTTCATAGTGTCGACACAGTATCACGCGTCGAGAGAAAATTCACGCTTCCACGTAAGAGGAAGGCTCAACTAACGACGAATAATCGACGATGGAAGGTGGCGGAATCAATCGGTAGCGAAGAGATAGCATTCGGAGTCTCGCGGATGTCTTGCAAGCTGGAAAATTGCAAAGCGCGAAAAAGGGAGCGCGGTGACGGGTGTGCTCGCGATATCAGCGCGGGATCGTGGCGCGTCCTTCTCCTCCGGGCGGCGTTCACCGGCGAGCCCTTTATTCCCGGCCATTCAGGCCTTTCAGCCGTCGGTTCACAATGCACCGACGAAAATGTCAAATCAACGTGTGCGGGCGAGAGAAAGACCAAAAAAAGAAAAAAAAAAGGAGGAAAGAACGAGGACCAAAGAACAGGCGGGAAAAGGAAAGAAAAAAAGGGGGGGGGAAGAATTGTAAAATCAAGAGAACAGAGAACGGCAGCCGTCATCGATACCCGCGTATCCCCCTTTTGTTCGATGTATAAAAAAAAAGACGTGGAGAAAAAACGGGAAAAAAGATAGAAATATATATGTATATATATATACATAAAAAAAAAAAAAAAAACTATGCCTAAGATGAAAAGCACGAAGTGAGCCTCGCGGCCGGCTGGAGGCCCGCCAAATAATATACTGGCACCCTGTCCACCCCCACCGGTTTTCGCCGTCCGGGTCTTTCCTGACAAGGCAACAGTCGCGTTACTATCAGCTATAGCCCCGGACCAGCCGCCGCTCGGGGTACTTTTATATTTATTACGAAGGCACGAGCGGAGATTACGAGTGCGCGACGGGTTGAAAGGAGGGTGGGGAGGGGAGGCAGAGAGAGAGAGAGAGAAAGAGAGAGAGAGGGAGCATGTAGAGGAGGCAGCCAGAACATTTGGATGATCCAACCCATATTTCGCCTTTTGTCATCGCGTATAGGACACACGGCTGTCTGTCGCTACCTCCTTCCTCGTACGGCGCATACGAGGAGAATACCGGAGATAGTTGAAAGCTGCAGAATTTCGAATCTCGCGGATACATTCATCGGTGACGTCGTCGTCTCGCGTATTTCTTCGTAGCCTTTTCCACCATTTGTCTCGATGGCGGCCGCGCGTCGTTATTTTCACTGCCGGCTATCCTTCGTGCTCCCTTCTCTCTCTCTTTCTCTCTCTCTTTTAATTGACCGTCCCTGGCGGGGATTGTTCAGCCGGTTGCTGGTGGATACCGTTGCACGGAAATTGGCGAGAATGTTAGAATGACGGAGGGATGAAGGGCGGAAGGGGGGTGAGTTTCTGCGCAATTCGGAACGGTAAACGATGTAAATGGCAAGAGCGGGGATATACCTGACGGGAACAAGGGGATGTTTTTCTCTTTGTTTTCGCGTGCTTGTATCGTTTATCATCTCGAGAGATTCAGAGGGGGGGGAGGGGAGGGGAGGTAGCAAACGATGAAAGATGAATTGGATCGGTTGAATTCGCTCGTTCTCGCGATTCAATTGCCACTTGCGGGCTAAAACTTTGTTTTCCGATGGACTTGGGAGATAAGATAAATTATTCCATTTGCGTCGCGAGAGATGATATCCGATTCTAATTGTTTGAGCACAATCTGTTAAATACAAGGTCCAAGGATACTTGGATGAGAAGATGACTCAGAATGAAACTCAGAAAAACGAAACAAAAACAAGAATCATTAAGTTCGCCGTTCGCCAAAAATCCCCTGCCAAAACGAGAAAATAAAGAGAAAAAAACGACAGCAATGGGTACGTTCAAGAATTTGCATTTTAACGCGATCGGCGACCTCTCCTCGCGCTCGAGTCCTGTCTTTGTCCGTTTTCTCGTTTCTTCTTCATCCCTCTTCTCGCTCGCCCTCTCTCCCCGCGTTCGTTTCCGCGTAACCGAGTGTAAAAAAAAAAAGAAAGTAGATCGGAGCGTGCACGAGCTGGCTCTTTTGCGTGTAGCCGAGTTAAACCGACGCGGTGGTGATTGATGATCTTTCGGCGTAACGATCGCCTCTATATCCGTGAACGTGGCTGGCTGAGTTAGGGTTCAGCCAGCCGACAAAAGCAGCGAAAAAGAAAAGTCGCGGGAAGAAGAAAGAGAGAGACGTATTCCGGCGACGTGGAAAGCGAACGGAGCCGCTCGTTATCCCTGATTTTATAGGAATTAAAGAGCTGATTACGCGGATTCACCACACCCACGATTAAGATTGGCGCGGATTAAAATTGTGCTACCGGTGTGCCTCGCTACCGGATTATTCGCCTCGGAAAAGATTTATTACGGAAGAACCTACTGCTCGCGTGTGTGGTTCGATAACTGATATAGAAACGATTGGAGTGTATCGCGAACGACGAGAAAATTATTGTAACAAATGAAAGTGTAAAACAGAAAGGGAGGATATTTTTCTTTTTTATTCTCGCTTCAGTGCCGCACTGTGTCATACAGCGGCGACTTAACTCAATTAACAACGCTCGATGATCGTGCATTGAAATTAATACCAGCAGCTCGGGTCGTTTATTCGTCGTAACGTTTCTTGCGTCGAATTTTTTCTCTTTTTCTCAATGTTAATTGATCGAGAGAGAAAATTGCCGGGAAATATTACTCACGCACGTGCAAAGTCTGAAATCTGTCTGAGAAGTCACTTGGACCGCTGTTTAACCGTACGTAATTCCAGCGGCAAAGTATGAAAAGAGATCTCTTCCCCGATCTCTCTCGTCTCAAGCTACCTTTCGATCCTTCGTTCTAGTGGCCGACGCGACGTTTTCGACGATGTCTGGTTATTGGTCGTTGAGATGCAAAAGGAAGTGTCTTTTCGTTGGGACGATTAAAGCTTGGAAAACGAAGCTATAAAAGCGGCACGGCGCGGCAGGCTGGGAGCTGCTGGGGGCTGGGCTACGCGTTATCGAATGGGGCAGTAAATTTTCGAGCCACTTTCAGAAACTATTCAACCAGACGATCCACGGTTCGCGCTATTAACTGGCCGGTAGTAATGAGAAACGTCTGGAGACAGTCTGGCAAGGTAAGAGAATGACACGTTCGGAAGGACACGGCCAGGTCGGCAGTAACTAAAGCCATTAATCGCCCGCCATATTGCCTACCTCGTCTAGTCATCCCTTCCTGAAAGTCTTCCGCCATCGGTCTCAGCACCTTGCGCCTTCGTACCACCCCACCTCCTCCTCCCCCCTTCTGGTCGTCCTTTTCTGCCAGCCCCGGTTTCTGCCACCTTCTTTAACGTTCCTCTTTCCACATCGAGTAGCACGAGCATGGGCCTCGGGAGCTCGTCAAGTCGCCAACTTGGAAATTGCTTTCCTCATTTATAACCGGGCCAGTGTCTGACCGTCGTTCGTGCTTCCCGTTTTCTGCGATCTCACCCTCGCGCTCTCATCCTCCCGATTTCCTCTTCTTCGATCCTCGACCGTTCTCTCTCTCTCTCTCTCTCTCTCTCTCTCTCGGTCTGTTTGTCTGTCTCTTGCTCGCGCCAGTTGCCGTGTCCGACCGAGTCCTTCTCCTTCCCTCCTCGTCTTGCAACGCTGCTCCTGCTCAGGCTATCGACCCCTGAGAATCTATATAGGCCTCACCTTCACCCTCTCCTATCGTGAGTCGACCGATTTTTCGTGACGTATCTCTGCCTCGAATCCCCCCCGGTCGGCGAAGGTGGGATCGGCAAACGGTGAAATATTGCCGTGCTTTGATGCGCCGGAATTACCGCGCCACGGTTTAATATACTTTCCAATCACGCGGAACTGTCCTTGTTATTTCCTTCTTTTCTCTACAGAAAAGACGAAAAGACCTGTGTCGAACGGAAAAGGTCGAACCGCGGCATCGGTTCGTCTCCTCTGATTTATCGTTCCGATTACCGTGGAATTTTCTTGGCATTTTTTTCTCCATCTCGACAGGAAGAAATTTTATATCTCTGGCTGTTAGTCTCTATACGACGGACTTTTATTTTCTTTCACTTTTCCTCGATGGCAGGAGAATA
Source organism: Tetragonula carbonaria (assembly GCA_032399595.1). NCBI lineage: Eukaryota > Metazoa > Arthropoda > Insecta > Hymenoptera > Apidae > Tetragonula > Tetragonula carbonaria. The sequence continues at coordinate 3,280,931 of JAUCRC010000007.1, forward strand.
TTTACGATTGAACTTGATTTTCGACCACCATTCCAGAACCTTATGGTTTAAATACGAATCCTCGACGAACGCGCGTAACATAGAAGTATAAATTTACAACCGAGTCAGAAGCTCGAGCCAGTAATCCGTTTTGCAGATCGCATCAGCTGCAACATACGCGAGGACGATTTACAACGGTTTTTACAGCGTATCGCGTGCAATTAGGATCTTCGTGTCTCATGTGAGCTTTCTCCCTCCCTCTCTCTCTCTCTCTCTCTCTCTCCTCTCTGTGTGTGTATGTAGCCTTTCTGAGAAGAGGTTGGTGTAATTGAGTTCTTAAGGAAAGATCATATCGGGCCACTTGAAATCTTAATCCTGTTTACCAAGTTAACCTAAGTCCATTACGTAGACACGGGGGTTTTAGATAATCGCCGATGCACGCAAAACACGCTCGAAGCGAACTCTAATTTCTTTTCCTTACGGGGACGGGAGCACAAATGCGAAATCTTTTACAAGATTATCCGCTTTGTTCTTTTTCTTTTCCTTTTTTTTTTTTCTAAATTGCTCGCGAACTATCCACGCTCACGCGTTCATTCGTTACAGTGTCACGGTCGTAAAAATTTCCCGCTTTTCTTTTTCTCGCCGATATATATGAGAGAGATTTTACGTTATGATTTTAACTAGCTAGTATTTCAACGTGACGCTATAATGGAGACATGCACGCGCGTGTATGCATCGTTCACGATTATATCGACAAAGCTAGTTAGATTAATCTAAGAAATATGTAAGAAGATGTGAGATATTTACTCTGAACGTGTGTTTAGTAAAAAATTAGAATGTACCGTGGAGAGCTATCTTAGACACGTAATCTTTGTCGTGAAAATTATCGATAACGATCAACGTCATTCTACAGAGGCATAAAGGCATAAAACGTATCAGAAAAAATGAAAGCGCAAGGGATGGAAAAAGTTGCAAAGATGCAACGCGACAATGCGAAACGCAAATCTTCGTTCACGTATTTTGCAAGAATGTAAAGCTCGTTCGAATCTCTCTGAAAATACACTGTCGCGCGATAATTATCATTTTCACGCGAAACGAAATATTAAAACATTTATTTTCTCGGAATAAACTGAAGTAGAAAAAAAGTCTAAAACTTGAACGCAACGTGGATAACTTCATCTTGGGCCAAGTCACCGTCTACGAAAGTTATCGACAACGATCAACATTATTGCAAAGCACAGAACTTGTATCAGAGAAAGAGAGCTGAAATCTGTAATTTACATATTTCGCAGAAACTCGCTCGAAAATGCATTGACCCCGAATTGTCACGCGGCAATTATCATCTCCACGCGAAACCGAGAAGAAAAAAAAAACTATCGAAGCATTTATTCTTCTGGACGGAGAAGCGAAGACTATGAGGGGTTGGGGAGATGGGAGAAAGCGCGCGTCGTATAAAGCTTGCTTAACGCGCATAATGAAACGGGAAAAGGGAGGACAACTTCGACACGGTCGAATTCTGAAGCGTTTCCGCGCGGCCGGGATCGCGGGCCAGAGATTAGTCGGATTCGCAGAGAAGCTAATTATCCTAGCAACGGTGCACTGGCTCGCGCTCGCGGGACTTAATTTAGATTTACATGGATTAACTCCCGACTTTTGGCCCCCTTGCCAACGCTCTGCCACCCTTCAGAGACTCATCCGCCGGCCATGAATTCCTTCCTTTCGCGAAGCCTGTTGGCCGCTCGTTAGCCGCCTTTTTCAAGAATCCGATAATACCGCCGGGATTAATACGCGGCGACATTCGCGATGACATGCATTTTCGGGGGAGGGGGGCTCGTCCAACACGTCGGTCTACACAGACGATTCCTCCACGGTGTAGCGAGAATATGCATTAACAGCGGCCGCGTGGCTTGGCTCGCTTTCATTCAGCTAAAATCTCCGCGGCTATCAAAAAAATCTTTCTGCGCGTCAAAAAAACCGTGAAATGTTACCGGAATGTCTGTACACGTCAAAGCCATTCAGAAACACATTTGTGTGTGTGTGTGTGTGTGTGTGTGTGTGTGTGTGTGTGTGTGTGTCGCGCGTATGGTGCAACGTGTGAATGAGTTCTTCGTACAGATGTTGTAGATGTTGCGTGAGAGCACAGGGTAAGTCAGATTTTCGATTTTGCATAGAGTACAAAGTACAAAGTACGGTTGTTGGCTACGTTAACACGTTATCGATGGGATCAAAACGTTGATTTCCTATCGCTAAGACGAGAAGATAGTGTACATGCTAATCTTTCTCAGATGGCCTTATTTAGTAGAGAAATAAACATTTTTGTTACAATTCTATTTAAATTCCTACAGAAAAGCTGAACTTCATGAGAAATGATATCGGAGAAAGATAAAAATCTAGTCCGCATAAAATTACTAATTGTTAATTTAATATTGGGAAACCAATGATTTTATTTAGTATGACAGGCATTAAAACAATTTCGGGACCTTACAGAAGTTACAAGTATATCACTGCGCACGACATTCACAGCGTCATTCGTAATAGATGATTCAATTTGACGTAAAGGGGTTAATTTATTATTTCTTTATCTTTCGATTTACGTTTTTTTTTCTGAATTTTGTGATTGTCAGTTCTTTTTTTCTTAAATTTTTATACCTTTTTTTCCTCCCGAGATCTTCACAAACTGCACAAACTTGCTCGCTCGATTCAGCAAAGTTTCACAGTAATTTGAAAAGTTTTAGGTCCAAGGTTATTTGAAGGTCGTATCATAAACATATCTGAATGTACTTTTCCATGAGCTACGTGATGATGGAATAGCAAAAAATACACGTTTCCTACATAAAAAATGTCAAAGACCTCGAAGGAAACATGATATCTATGAAAAAAATGATATCTTCTTACTAACAGAGAAGATAATCGTGTGGAATGTTCTTGCGTTCGTGAAACACTCTGTATATTTCTTGCTCGCGTCGTTCGTCGTCGGAATTGTCTTTTGTCTTTTGAAAATTGAATCGACCGTGCGCGGTTTGTCCCCTCAGAAATCGTCGAAAACAACGACGACTCCCCAAAAGGGAGGTTTCTCGAGATTCGTTGGCAACACTCTCGTCCTCGTTGCTCGATACTCGCTGAAAATTCGAGTCTTTGCTTGCCGATCTTTCGCTCTTTGCTCCGATCGTAAGTTCCGAAAGTCCGAAAGGAATCGCCAACGATTCGCCGGACAGTCGGAAGAAGAACTCCGCGACGGAGTTGAAGAATCGCTAACGACGCGGATCGCGAGAACAGCGAACGAAACGAGGTCGTGGCGGCGCGAAAAGCCTAGCGCGGGGACGGGGGAGGAGAGGAGAAAAAGGAAGCGGCAAAGTTATCCTGCGTGAACACGGCATTGCATCGCGCCACGTGTTACGGTCCACGATCTCGCGTCGTTGCGAACGCGAGATCCAAGGTGTGCACACACACACTCACACACACACACACTGCATACATGAGGGGGGGGGCTAACAGAGGAAGAGAGAGAGAGAGAGAGAGAGAGAGAGGAGACGGCGCGGAGGAAGATGGAGGAGCGGGCAATTATGCGCGCACCGAGTATTCGCAATTACGCGGATGTTGCACCGCACAGAAATCGGTGATTTGAGCTTGCTCGCTCGATTAAGCGTACCAGCGAGGAAGGAGAGGCGAACATGCAGGCGAGAGCCAGGCCAGGGAAGATAGATGGGGGAAAGCCTCGTTTTAATTGCGGGCTGAACAGATTGAAGCGAAAGAAGATACCGGAAGCGGGTGCATTATCCGCTCGGCTGTCGTGTTCGCCGCTTTTGCTCCGCCGAGTTCAACGCCGGGTTCACCGCGATTTTTCATTTCCCTTTCAGACCCAAGTTCGCCAAGTGCTGGTATTTTCGGATTGATATGCGCCGAGTTTTGGCCCGCGACACTTCCCTTTCGACGTTTTGTTCGGCTATCCTCTTATCGGACAGGCTCGTTAATTTTCAAATTGAAGCTCAATTACGAAAATTTCCTGAAGTATCCCTGACAGAGTGAGAGAGAGGTCTATTCCTTTCGATATTTATGTCGAGTGTATACTCGTCGTGAAAAGACGGCTCATTTTTGCTTAATAACGAATTTACTCATCATAATACGAAAAAGATTTGCATCTGCTTTTGAAATGAAATTTAGACAAAATAAACAACGTGTTCATAATTTCAACACATTTTGGAACACTTTAGAAACAGAGAAAAGAAATTCTTATCGATTGTAATTACACATAATTTTTCGCGAAATAATACCATTTTATAATGAAATGTGACTTAGAAAAAAAAACAACTAGAAAATTTTGTCGTTTTGTTGTAACTTATATCAATCTTACAGTAACGGTACATACACTTACTCTGTCTTTGTCGAGTATACTCGTCGCAAATAATTAAGCGCACAGATTCTCAAAATGAAAATAGAACACTTGAAGGGTCGAAGGTAATTGCAGTATGCTAGATTCAAGAAGGTTAAATTATTATCATTATTTAGCGAACAAAAGTATAATGATGTTACAAAACAAAAGAAAGACGAGGAACAAGATTTTCAAACCGGAGAGAGAGAGAGAAAGAGAGAGAGAGAAACACGTGCGAGGAACATTGAACGCACCTGAAAAGAAGGGAAAAAAAAATTGATTTTCTCGCCGATTACTGTACCGTGCCTTAAGCTTTGCAAATTATTTTCCCCGGCAAGAAACCCTGCGCAATAAACGATAGAGCAGAATGATAAAGAGATGGGGAGAGGAGGGGGAGGAGGAGGAAAGAAAAAAGAGACGATGAAGTAATAGAATTGCGCTTTAGCGATGATTAAAGGAAACAGGAGAAGAAAAGCGAGAAAATCAAGAAACTCGCCATTTAACCTCTTTGGGAATAGCCGATTCGTGGCTTGATGGGTTGATTAAGCGTACGGCAAGGACGATGAAAAGGATGGATGAAACACTGAAGTATGATGATGGATTTGCTGAACCTACCGGTGTACCTAATGACCAGAGCAACCAGAGAGTGGCAATGGAAAGACGGCCAATTTTCTCTCGAAACGTTAGACATTTTTTTTTCAACTCAAACGTCCGTGTGGAGAAGAAGAGAAAAGTGAAGGAAGAACGGAATCAGAATGAAAAAGCTGGAAGCAAAAAAGAATGAGAGAGAGAGAGGAAACGAAGCGAAGAAATACAAGCGTTCCCACGATTATGATTATTATAAAGGAACAGGACCTCGTGTACGCCGATTTAATACGTCCGAAGAAATCACTGGTGACAAAATCGCTGGTCCGTACTCCGTTGGCCATCGAACGATGGTCGATCGGACGTTGTCGGAGGCTGTCGGACGGTTCCACCGAAGAATGTGTGAAAGAAGCCGCGCGGAAGAAAAGCAACGGGATCGCGAACTGCCAAAGAACGCAATATCTGACAGGGTAAGAAAAACAGGCCGGCAAGCTAGAAGGGGAGGGGAAGTGAGACGAAAGATCCTCGCAAGAGAGGATAAAGAGAAGAGCGTTGAAGGCTAGAACGATATTACGCATTCTATCTCTCACTCTTTCTCTCGTAAGAAGGATCGAATCGTCGATCGTCAGTCGGACGTACGATCGGTACGGTTAAGCGTCGGGAAAGAGGGAACGACGCGACGCAAAGGAACGAAAGATAAATGCGACGGGATGCGTGAGCCGCAGGATGCGGACGGATCAACGTCGCGGACAGAAGTGGAAGAGGAACCGTGAGGGGAAGCGTGATCGAGAGGAAAAGGAGGAAAGAGAGAGAGGGGTTAGCTGGTGGATATACGTAGAGATATTGCAACGGACGCCTGGAAGGCATAGATTGCCGCTTGCGGAGAAAGAGAGAGAGAGGAGTGGAAAAAGGAGGGAAAAAAAGAAAGGCACGAAAAGGAGACCGATGGAGTGAAGAAGGTAGACGAAGGAGTAGGAGGAGGAGGAGGAGGAGGAGAAAGACGGAGATTCCAGCTCGATAGTACATGCCACGCCGAGGATCTCTTCTCCACGGCGTACTACGTTCCCCCGGAATGAACCAGATTATTGGCTGAACCCTGACCGTAGAATTACGTATTCGGTAAAAAATTCCCCTCCTGCTCGTGAGGAAGAGCCGTGGAGCCGTTTTTTACGAACGATGCGTGCGGCGTGCACGCCGACCTTCTACTCTTTTCCACTGCTCTCGCTTCTACACGCTTCCTTTCTCTCTTCTCCTTCTTCTTCCTCTTCTTCTTCTTCTTTCTCTCGGTCGTCGATGTGTTCGTGCGCTCCGCGAAGATCCTGGCGAGGATGCATGTACATGCATGTACACGATGCGACCGTGCGCAGTACGTTAGCTGTTGCGCGTGTGGATGTGGTTCTGAGTTAAGGTGAAACCCGTACTCGGGGTTGCTGAGGTAGGGAGGATCCGGGTCACAGATCAGCGGTCCCGCGTGAGCCGAAGAACCCGCGGCGAAGAGGCGCTGGGTCCCATCGAGAGCGCGTATCGCGAGCAAAACGGGGTACCTGCTCGCTCGCCTGACTCGCTGCCTATTCGCTGCTCGCCTTGCTTCCATTTCCTCTCGTTCTTTCTCTCTCTCTCTCTCTGTCTCTCTCTGTCCTTTTTTCTCCTCTTTCTCCTTCTGTTGTTATTCAGCCTCGCGGTATTCTCCTCTGGACTCTGCGCTACTTTTCCTTCCTCTCCGCTTCTTTTTCGTCCCTTTGGACGCTTCTCTTGATCCTACGATGCGTCTCCTCTTTTCTTCCTTTCGCCAGCGTGTATCAAAGGCTTTTCTCGCAGGGCTTTCGCGTCGTTGGGCTTTGAAAGTTTTTGATTTGTCGCGGAGGGTCTGTCATCGCTTGCGCGCCGGTTCTTGCGCCGTTTCATGCCCGTGCCTCCGCCTTCAAAAATCGCGATACGGTTGAAAGACTGAAGAGAAGAGTATCGCGAGATACTAGCAACGATTTTGTTAAAAGAATACAGGTAAACGAGGAATCATTGACGGAGGCACAGTCGCAGAAAAAGAACAACCGTCTGCCGCGTCTTAATCCGGAACATGACATCATCTCTCTGAAATCGTTTCTTCGTCCCATCTGTAATACCTCCCAACAACTGACTACTTGATTCTCGGTACTGGGTACCGAGTACCGGGTATTCAACCTCCACCACCACCACCACCGCCGCCACCATCACGTTCACAATGAACCGCCACCCCGAGGCCACCGCGTTAGTTCCTCCTCGTTCCTGTTCGCTGGCTCGTTCTCTCTCGGCTGTTCGTCGCGGTCGATCCGTTGCTCTTTTTCTCGCGGTCGATTTCTCGGGACGAGCACTGGACCGAGACACGTCCAGCGAACTCACGCACTCTCTCTCCGATCGTTCTCTTCTTCGATCCCCCTCGTCCTGCCTCTCTCCCGCCCCCTCGTCGCCTTGCTCATCGTGTAGGCGCTATCGTAGCCTCGTTACGAGAATCCTCCCCTTTGAACTCTCGTGCTCCCCCTCCCCCCTCCCCCACCTCGGGCCCATGACTCCGCCGTTTCACGGGGCACGATTCTTCGCCCGGGTGTCGTGTAACGCTGATCCGTCAATTTCTTCGGGCTAATACCACCTCTGTGCCGCTCACGTGGCAGCTTAATGGCGCTAATTTTTCCTGGTGACTGAATTGGCGCGATTACACGCGCGGCGACGGCGAACTGCGTGCTCTCCGCGCGATGTAAGACCCCAACTTTCTGCGTATTGCGTTTCTATCGTTCGCATTCGCTCGTTTCTGCGTATATTCGTTTCACACGCTTGCTCGAGTGAACGGGGCCAGTGAAGAATCGGAGCGCTGTTCGAACAATCTAATTACGAACTACGAATTGCAGAGCAACTTGTCCTACGCGTGTTTGATAAATTCTTCAAGTGGTCTCGTGATTCGATTACGAGTGACGATGCTAATCTGATCCACGCGGATGTAGTTCAGAGTCTTTTCGAGTGAACCTCCTCGTTCTAAAGTTCCTCCTATTTCAATTAGTATTTTGTTATAGTGTCAGGACTTAAGGCGTACGTTTATCTCCAACATACGTAATAGCTGTTCTCCTAGCGTTGCAGCACGTGCGTTCAACACCATTCGTAATATCAGTAATCTACGCCATCGAACATTTCAAATTGTTACGTTCTTGCTGCGTCTCTGACGCGGTCGTGAGGTCTCGCTATTTGAGCCTTTCACCCGTTGCAATCGCAATTACAATACAGTTTTCTACAAGCTTTTCTTCTTCGTTAAATGCTTCGTCTTCGAAAACATCGAATTCGATGATCTAACGAGTATAACATGTGTGCCAAGACAACTTTTAACATAACTAAGTCACATTCACTCTGTCTTCTTAAAAATGAAGCTGTGAAAATTTCATTCTACACTCTTTACTTTTATTTTTAATTATACTTTTTTTAGAATTAGCTAAACTCGAATCTCTCCCGAAGGGGCATTCTATGAAGGAAACTTTGTTCTTTTGGTAGAATTTCATAGAAAATGTACAATGTATAAGAAAGAATTCGTAATATATACACAAAGACGAAACGAGCGAGCGCGTCGTCAGAAATATCGTCGGCCATTTTACCTCTCGGTACATCGAGAGTTACAATCGCCACGTGTACATCAAGTATTTACCCACGTGTGCATCAAGTTGGATATAAATTCCTTCGCTCTTACGCCGGTGGATAACGAGCGCGATATCTCGAGCAACAAGCGAGAGGCTCGAGCGTGCAACGAATTCTCTGCCGATGAACTTATAAATCAGATTTACGATTTAAAGACTGGAACGAGGTCCAAGGCCTGTGTGATGCGGCTCGTATCGCGTGCACCGCCGATACATCTTTATTGCGGTCCAATCGCGTTCCCGCATCTATTTCACCCGGCGAATCTGCCCAAGAGACTGGCGGGAAAAAAAAAAAATGAATCTGTTCGTTTAACAGCACTTGTACACGGAGAGTGCCATGAAACGCGAATCGAGGAACCGTTTCGCGAAACGAAACAACTTTTTTCCCCCGGATTTTTATTTTATTTTCTCACGCGTGCGCGAAAGTCCTGTCCGTTCAGATTGATCTAGTTAGCCGAGTTTAAGAAGCCCGAACTTCGGCATGTAAAGTTTTCCGTTTGTGGAAGTCAAATCGCTCGACCATGAGAATCAGCCTCGATCTCTCTAATACGATCAATGATCTGGTCTGACTTTAACACATATCCGTCCGTATGACGAAAATTCGTCATTTGTATATTGCAGTAAATAATTGATTGTTGTTTTATTAAATCTGAATAAATTGAAACGTGTAATAATAATTGAAAACTGATTTCAGATTCAGTCGCGTCGTACAAGGGTACAAACGCAAGAAAAAAAATTATTTTAAAAAACGTATTAGTCGGTACTGCGTATAGAAGAAATTTATTCAAAGTTTAAGCACTTGAGTGTTAATTACTATTAATTATTAATAAAATTGAAGTTTTGGAAATAATTTACTTTGTCTAATAAAATAGCGAGTATGTTTTCAGTAATTCGTTTCAACTTTTTTGTGGATTTAATTTTTATTTGACTAAAGGTGTATATATGAATACAAATTCATTTTATTTTATTTCGCAAAATTTCACTAAAAAATATATGACTTTTTAAAAGTTAGGTTGTTTTTATATAGAGCATATCGTTTCTACAAATAGTGTCAAAAAATGCCGGACGGATACGTGTTAAGTAAATTTTGATTATCGATATTTAATTTAATTTTTTGATATTCGATCTTTTGATATTCGATTATGGGAATTTGACGTGAAGTTGTTGGAAAATGGACAAGATGCCATTTTTTTTTATATTAAAGAGTCATTGAATACTGATCTTGCAGTGAAATCTGCAGAGATAATAGAAGAGATAATAGCGTCAGACATAAGTACAGAGTAGGCCAAAAGTTTCTTTTTTTAAACGAAATATAAGAAAAAAAACTAACTAATTTCATTAATTTTAAATTACATTTCTATTTTGGTAGAAAGTGATTTTTGACCCACCCTGTGGAATAAGACGCGAAGTACAGTGTAATGATAGAAACTTTTGTTCGAAAATAACGACAAACAATTCTTCCCTAATTTAACTTGCCGATGTCACTTCTTCCACCCTGTAACAAAAATGAATAAACGTGAACTATAATGTGTATGACAGACTGTTTCAAAAGTGACAAACAACTTTTCCCTAATATGACATACTGTTATTAGCCTTTTTTTACTCATTTCATTCGCTTCGAAGTGCGAATATCCTCGCACGTTTCCGGCCCGCTTCAGTTTTTCTTTTCAAATTTTAAACAATTGCCAAATATCGCGGACGTCGCGAACGTTCATTCGTAATTTCGCGGATCCGATCTCCGATCCAAGATCAAATCAGTTTCTCGAAATTCGAGAGAAATCTCCAAATTTGATTTCCACAGGTCCGAGGCGATAGAGTCGAGCAACTTTGAAGCCGAGTTGAAACGTGGCCTGAAGAAAGTCGTGCACGATGGAAACGCACGAATCAGGTAAATATCCAGGTATATTAATTCCTCTGCGAGCGAGCGAGCGCGTTCCGTTCCATTTCGTTCGGCTCGGTTCTTCGCTCGCTGCTGAAACGCGAGCGAACCCCTGACCTTTCTCGGTGCGCGCCGTTATACCACGCGGCCACCATTACGCATTGCGCTGGTTTTTATATGCCGATCGGTGAACGGTAGTAACGTAAATTCAAGTGTGCCGGCCTGTTGGCGAACACACGCTGGACCGTATATATACCTGCGTGCGCCAACATCCGCTTGGGAGCCGCTCGATCCTCTCGGGTCCGCGTCTCGGATTCCATCGAGGCTCGTCGTGCATCGATAACGGGAAGGTTTGCTCGCCTCGCTCAACTATCCTCGCTATGCTCTAACATTGTTCGCTGGTTTTTTTTAAAGCTGCCGGGCCGGCGCGATCGAGAAGTTGTCGATTAACAGACGAGCTTCCTGCTCGCATCGTACTTAAACTTGCAGCTTGGCCAATTGCGTATTGCGTCCGACGCGTTGAAACGAGATAACGAGATAACGATATAACGTTGTAAAATCTATCGGGAGGTCAGAGTTTTCCGGTACGTTGGAGATATGATGTGAAATTCGAATTGTAGTAGAACCTCGAGCGTGCAGGATAACTGTACCAGTGACAATGAAAAATTCGTCGAGAAATGATCGTGCGATGATCTCACTTGGTCTCTCATTTTAACGAGATACGAGAAGCATCCGCTGAGTTTCTTTTCCTCTCGAGAAATGATTTTACGAAAATTGTCAAAGTTCAATGCGTGTGTAATAATGTTAAAAAGCTTTCTTCGTAACGACCCTTTAAAACTCACTGTACGATTTTCTTTTCGTCATTTTATTTGAACTTTCATTTTATTGAACATCAGGGTCAAATGACGAAATATTAAGATTTTTTTGGGGGGAGGGGGAGGGTTTGACCCTTAATATTCAACACTCGATGAAATGGCAACTTTCAAGGGATCACTTGAATCTTTAAAAAGATGGATCTACTCGCGAGGAAAATATTTTAACATTTTTACAGGCGTTTGAATTTTACAATTCCCGAGAAAAAGAAATGGAATTGGAAAAGAAATGAACTCACGTTGTTAAGGCAGAGGCTTCATGCATTAAAATGAGATCCAATAGTTCATTATAGTTCGTCTTTTTCACAGAATTATATCAGTTTAAATTATATTATTCGATAATTTTTCATTTTTGTTACTGATGGAATTATGCGCTTCACTGTACCAAACTCATAACTGATCAACTTCTGTCATTCTTGTCTATCATCTCTTGTTATCCAAACAAATAAAAATAGAACGTGAAGAAAGCTAATGAGCTGTATATTATGCGAATTCTTCGATCATCCGAACGATCTTGTCTCGAACGAAGTTCTATTTTAAATAGAAATGTTACAAATTTGAGAGTCGAATGAAATATATTGGCCTTCATGTTAGCATCAACTTTGCGGGTAATGCTATATTTTATCACGTTTGTTAAAAGGCTTGTTATGATATACAAACATATAGATTCTTGTGATATGTAATATACAGATTCTGTATTTCTTCATTTCTTCATTTCTCTGAGCAGTCGCGTGTTTGCTTGTTAGAAATTGTTAACAGATAAAGTCTGTGAAATTTGCGATCTTTTCGATTCGTAGATTCTGGAGCAGTCCTCTTACCAAAAAAAAAAAGAAATAAATAAAAATAAAAAATAAAAATTTTTTTAAATTTGTCACTCTCTCTACTCCATAGCCAGATCCTCTTCTTGTTATAACATCTTCCTGCAGCATTTGCTCGGATTTTCCAAGTTAGAACAGGGGGCATAATTATATATATATAAATATTTATTATACAATGGTCATAAAACATTGGAAATTCAAACAACGACGGGCTATCTGTCTCTCTGCAACAATCGAACCTCATCGTTAACATACTAAGTCTAACGATACATCGATAACGCAAGTGTCCAAACAACTAATAACTCAGGAACAGTTGCACGTCGTCACGGTTTTCGGGATCGGTGCACGAAAGCGTACCAAAGCGATCCACTTCCGGATTGATGGATGTTGGGCAACCTTTCGAAAGCGGGAGCTACGTCTCGACCGATCTCGCCCGCTCGCGATCTAATTACGCGGAAAAATCACCGTCGAGATTCGCGAAACGTAAAAACAGAGGAACACGCTTCTGAGTCTCGTTTTCAATAAAAACGCGTATTTTCAATAAAACTGCGATTCGAAAGCGATTCTTCGTGGTCCATCGCGCGTTCCACTAGCTCGCACATCGAATAGGAGGGAGGAGAAAAAAGAAAAAAAAAACATATGAAAACAAATAGCATCGGGACACGATGGTGTTCTACGTTTTCGAACAGCTGAGCCCGCTCTACCGCTCGGCCGACAGAAAACATAACGCGTACACGCACATACCTACGTACGCGTGCACGGAGGAAACAGGCGTATAGGATATTTCGCTGGGCCAAATATTCCGCAGGCCGATATTTCGAGCGGCCTATTGACAGAAAGTAGAAGCTTATCAATATTTCAATATCGAGCAGCGCGAACAATTTTATTCAATAAAATGGAAATTGGCCGCCCCCTGCGGCGGTGCAGAGGGGAGGGAGCTGGCCTGCACGGCCTTTTGAATATGTACAACGGTTAAACAGTTACAACGACGGCTCCATTTAAATCTCAAAATCTTGACGGCAAACTGGACTAAGAAATCGATAGCACGCGTGCGTGTTGTTTGCACCGTCATCGAAATTCGCCGGTTAATGAAGAATCGCCGGTATAGGCTTTGCGAGAGATTAAAATGTAAAAGTCCACCTCGTGGAGCACGCCGCCGGTTTTTTTTTTTCTTCTTTAGTGTCACTTAAGAACCAATATTTCACTTTGCGCGTGTGAACGAGGCGTCATTTAATGTGACAGCGAAAGAATCGGAGAATATCGCGTGCTTTAGATTAAAAAAAAGAAAAGAGAAAAAAAGAAGGAGAGATTGATCGTTAAAGGTGGCACGTTCGATTTTGCGCAGGAGCAGTGCGACGCACAATGAGAACCTGCTGGTTGGACACGCGGCAGCAATAGCGCGCGGTTAGAAGCGACACGCGCTGTTAACGCGGACGAGCGTACATAATATTCATCGACGGCAGACGCGCATTCCGCCACAATGTGTGCATCGACAGCGGGGAAGAAGTCGATGGTTACAGGCGTACGAGATCATCGCCACGCGGAGATCTCGACACGCCCGGAGTTCACGCTCCGGCCGGCGCGGGGTCATTGGGCAGCCTGCTCGACAACAAATCACGGCTAATGATCTGCCCGTACCTTTACAGTTACCGTACCTTATATACCGGCGAGGTAGATGCCGTATCCACCGCGTGCGAGAAGGTCCTGCATCCCTCCCTAGTTAGTCATCGCCGGCCATGACCAGCCTATGACAAAGCAAAAGTCGTCCACTCCCACGGTGAGCCCCTCTCTCTCTCTCTCTCTCTCTCTCTCTCTCTGTATGTCTGTCTGTCTGTCTGTCTCGTTCTCTCGGCTCGTTTCTCTTTACTTATAATTACAACCGCCACACGGTCGGAGCTTTTAAGACGAGCGCAAGCAACGTTCCTCTCGCTACGTTTCGCGATTAACCAGATACATCAGAGTCGGTCGTACGCGGAATAATTGTACGTACGCCGCTGGTATTAATGGATTGTTCGAGAGCAAGAATGCCTGGGCCGGTTGCGTGCGGATTATTCGCCATCCCGGATGATTGATTCGGTCGCCGATCTCTTTTTACCCACGGATATACGTGTAATTCATTAGGCGAACCGCGTTAATGCACCAGCAGGGTTATTGCGCGGCGTCATCTTGATGCCGCGTCGTCGAGGTTTCGTTCGAACACTTTTGAAGCCCTTATCACACCGATTCGCGTGATCAAACCGTATGTACGCAGTAATTCGTCGGATATCAGATCAATGTTGAAATTCACTGTTCGCTTTCCATTTTAGACTGACAGGGAAGTCTGAAGTTAGTAAAATCACTAAGAAATTAATTTGTCGTTCGTTTTGCCTGCTTTCAATTGAAAACCGAGAAGATATTGCAACATTGGGGCAAAAAGAAGACGCATTCCAGCGAGAAAGAAGTTAAGGAACGCGTCGAGGAAGTAAGACGCGTTTTCCGAGAGACGAGACGATCTGTCAGTCTGTTTAAATCTCCTACAAATAGTGTAAAATATCCACGGTCTAGTTACTGAGTGTGTAAGTTAACCCATTGACAGCAGCCAGGCAAATTTAGAGCGTCTTGCCCTGGGAGCCAAAATTTTATCTTAAAGAAAACGTGAAATTTTCCAAAATATAATAATACTAAGTTACAGATTTAGCATTGAAATGGCATTTACAGTAATTTTTATTGAAAAAAAAAAACACTACGAGATAACTCGTAGCTGGCGCCACTGGATAAGATTCCTGTGCTGCCCGCCGCTTACGAGATATCACGTAGCGTTTCTTTTTTTTTCAATAAAAATTGTAATAAACAATGACATTTTCTTTCTATACCAATTGTAATCAATCTAAACTTGTAGCGCTAACTACGAGATATCCCGTAGTCGGCAGTTTTGGTACACACGCTTACTACGAGATATCTCGTAGTTGGCAGTCAATGGGTTAACTCGACGCTCCCTTTCGTCGAAATGGCAACTGTTTTAGATTTTCGAGGACTTTCTGGCAGCTTGAATCGCCGATCGATCGTTGATCTTTGCAACGGTAGGACGAGCCTTTCTTTATTAAGATTATTTCACGGACCATGTAATTACACCGCCGCATACTCGCGCGATAGAGCAGCATTCCTCCGTATCGCTTTTTCACGCGATTTCAATTAACGGCAAGCGATTGCTCCCGCGCGTGACGAAATCGATGGTTGGCGTTCGACTATTTGCACTCGACTGTCCCTTTCGAGGAGACATCGCACTTAACACTTTACCGACCGTGTATTAGCGGTGAATAGTTAGCCGATTAATAGACTACCAGTCGGTAAAGTGTTAAAATATGTTAGTTAACCGATTAATAGGCTACTGGTTGGTAAAGTGTTAAAATATGTTAGCCGATTAATAGGCTACCGGTAAAGTGTTAAATCTAGCTCAGAGTTACTCTTTTTATAATTTGCTGATAATGAATATTTGGTGTTGTGTCATGACGATGCATGATAGTATAATACCTGAACGCCTAGAGTGAAAGACACGAGAAGAACAAAAAGAATTTCAGAAAACAGTCCTGAGTCAATTGAGTCACTCAACAATTCTCATAAACTGGACTTCTTGTTGCTTCTTAGCTGAAAGACGGAGGACATCATTTTCCCAGCGATTGAAACTATATATCATTAATGTAGGTGTGTAATTTAAATAATTTATTATATTAAATAATAAAGAAAACGGAAACAAAACAACAAATAATACAATAACATACAGATACAAGATAGACAACACAGACAACAATAATTATCACTCTTTTGACCACATTTATTCTCTGCTGACTCTGTTCTCTTTCACTCGCACGACTTTCCTCTTTTCAAAAAGAAAAGCGCTCAGTGCCAACGCTGTGCTTCTCACATCACATTCATACTTTTTCGTTCACGCATCTCCAGCAAACAGGCCATTTATTAAATGTAAAAGTAACTAGAAATATAACTACACACAATGATTTCGATACTACGTTAACTCTTGTATATTATACTTGTTATACTTTCTAGCAAATCCGCAAGGCACCCGTTGACCCGTTACTTTAAATTTAAAACGATGTCGCATGTCAGAAAGATATAGTCATTTTATTTGAAGCGAGACAATGCTTCGTAAATAAATTGCCGGTAGATGATACGAAAAAAGTGTTGATATTCACGTCATTGACGAAAATGAAGCGTTTCTTTCGTTGCCGTTGATAACGAGAAACGTAGCGTTGTCCAGCGAAAGAGGAAGTCTCGAAATGGCGAGGCGCAGAGAGGTCAGGCCTCGGCCATCCATATTAAGTAGCCGTCCGTGGCATTCACCGGGCCGTGCCATTCTGACAGAAGTTAACGAAGAGAATTAAGACCAACGGGAGCCCCGGGAACAAATCCCCATCTGCCGCGAGCGTATTGCCAACGCAACGCATTAAATCTTCGATCCCTCATCTGAATACAATTCCGCGTTCGGCTGGTGGAGAGCCGTGGCAACTTTCTGACGCGGCCACCACGTCCCCCTCCCTCCCGCGATCGACAGTAAATTTTCACGAGACACCTAATTAAGCAGCGAGGGATAAGGGGGCGAGTGACAACGCGGGGGCGGGGATGCGAGATAATAATTATGAACGTAGGACGACTTCGTCCAGTTCGTTCGCGTTCTGTGCCGTCCTGGGGGCAACAAATAAACGCGCTCACACAGTCGCTGTCATCCACCAGCACAAAGATACGCAAACAGCAGGTCTGGATTGAAGAAACAAAGGAGGAGGAGGAGAGACGAAAGCTAGAGACGACAACCGCGACGACGACAACGACGACGACGACGGTGGAGAAAGAAAAGGGAAGCAACGCGAGAGAAGACGAGAAAGAGGAGCATCGTGCCGTGTAAATACGTAGGTTCGAGTACACATGCGAATACACACGCGGCCTGTCCTCGGGGGTCAACGGAGGTCAAACGGAGAACTGCGCGCCAATGTATAAAGGTTCGCGTTGCTTCAGCAACTCCGTTGGGAGACGCGGTGTTCTCAGGGAAACAGATCACCGGGGAATCGATGGTGTTCGATTGATGGCGACCAGCGCGTGCACCGATCGTTCCTCAGGTTCTGCCGGACAAGAGAAAACTCCTCTCTCCGCTGCTCGGTACCACCACAGAGAGAAAGAAAGAGAGAGAGAGAGACAGGTATGGCGGACAGAGGACGAGAAGGATGGCAGAGGCGAAGCGAGGCGAAGCGAGGCAAAGCGGTGGAACCACTTAATCGGGAATTTCGCATCGCGTCTCTCGATCCGAGATATCGGATCGGCAGCCTGGTCGAGAGGTTACGACAGGTCACGCCGACGCTCGAGCGATTCCCTCCCACGCGGGATCGCGCCGCTGGTTTCCACCGTTCGTCGATGGAAGCGGACCGCAGTCGAAAAATCCGCGCGTGCACCGTTAATCGCGCGCGCGAGCCGCGTACTACGAGACGCGGTGCCCGGTCACGCGTGTACGCGTGCAAACGCGTGGGCGATGGAGAACGTATGACCGGTGGATGAACAGTGCCCTTTGTTCGTTGACCAACGATGAAGGCTCTTGCCTTCCTTTCTCTCTCTCTCTCTCTCTCTCTCTGTCGTTCGCGACGTCCGCGTGCAGCCAACCCTCGATTCAAGAATAGTTGTGCCGTTCATTAAGCTTAAACAGAGTTTAACAGCGGCTGTGACGCGATATCACGCGTTCGTGTCTCGTGTCCCGGAACTTTGTGTCGTGTGTCTGGTATGGTCACGCGCCCCTTTGACCCCGGCGGATGAATTGTCGCTCGCGCTTGGTGACTTTGTACAAATACGCAGTTTTTGTTCGTAATATCGAGGAATATCGGAATTGCGACTATTTATCGTTCAGTATATTGATTTTAGTTTCCAGACTATTTTTCACAAGTACTATATCTCTACGGTACACACGTGAAATAATTGTTTTACGCTAGTCTCCGTCGAACTCCAAGGGTGTGAAAGAAATTTTGCATCATGATAGTCAGAAGACGTTCGACTGACACGATCTCGAAGAATGTTGTAGATCTCCTCGCAAGCAGCTCTTTCCGTTTTATTGAATTTTCAGCCGTACGCGGAAGAAGAAAAAAAAAACAATGTAACGCGTTAAATGACGCGATCCAAGCTCTGTTTGCATAATAAATTCTCGAGCGCACGTTCGAGCCGGAAGCCATGCGTGAAGACGATACCGCGGAAGCAATTTCGAAGCGGAATGACAAACTACGCGCCATTCTTGCGCGATTTCACGCACGTGCGTACACAGACGAGAAGACGAATAATGTAATTTCCGAAGAAAGGAGGCGTGGGACGTATTCGATGACTTGATGCACGCTCCGTTGTCCCCTGTGTTGTTTCCTAGACGTTTTCCAGCAATTTATACGATGACGCGACTTCTTGGCTGAATTTCCCCCGATCGTAACTCCGTTTCCTCCTGAAGATAAATTCGCTAATAACAATGTCGCTCTCGACGTTCCCCAACATCGTTAATTTGAAAATTACGATCACTGCTATTGGAATTAACAATATCCATCAGCGAGTTAATAAAAATTTAGACTTTTATTCTTACGCAGTCTCTGTAATTTCTACAAGATCTCCTTTCTTCTGTAACGTCACGGAGAGATCGTAAGAATATATTAATTTCACAATAATTTAATTTATTATTATTAAGATATATATGTTACATGTTATGTAATTTACCATATAATTATTAAATGCTAGATTTATTAAATGCTATGATTTATTGAGATATACAGGATGGGCCAAAAGTTTCTTCTTACCTGTTTAATAAAATATAAAGAATTACGGATTTATTTTAAATTATATATTAATAATTTAATATATCAATATTAAATGTATATATATGTATAATTTAATATTTATAATTGTATCTAATAATTTAAATTACACATTATATATTACATATTATTTCCCTAACATCGGTGCTGCAAACGTAATTTAACACTAGAACTATCACACCAGTCAAAATGACTGGTTTTACAATTTTATTTTAAAATTTCTATTTCATGTTACAATTTTTTTCCCCGCAATGATGCAATGACTTTTACAGTGATAACTAAAGAAATAATATAACGAATTTTATTTTATTTTCATTTATTAGAAATCAAAGTAATTTTGGTAGAAATAACTTCGTCTTAACTTATCGGTAGTTCTAGTGTTAAGAATATCGGCACCATTAGAATTGGCATTCGTATAATTTACTAAAATATCAGTTAGCAAGTTAATAAAAAATTTCGACTTTCTGCGCGATTTCTGTAATTTCTACAAAACTCTGTGAACATCACGATTCTGATCTTCATCTAGAAGTTTTCTCCTTCCAGTTCCATTGTCAAACGTATCGCGGTTATTTTCGCGACGAAACGGTGAACTTTCGCTGAAACAGCACTATCTATACCTATGCAGGATCAAACAAACCCTCGCGTTCGCCCAAGAATTCGTGGAATCCACTTTCTCTCGGCGCGATTTACAGCTATTCCGACGCTGGTTGCGGAACGCCGATTTCAGGTCCGCGTCCGAGGACGAATCGACGAAACGATTTCGTTTATGCGGGCTCACGCACGTGCGTCCATGGAGACGCAGCTTGGCGTACTTTGACGTGCGTGCGTGATTGCGATCGGTACCGGGATCGGGATCGAGGTCGCCCGCGTGCAGCTACGGTCTGATTCAAATCTCACAGCCGAACCGAAAACTAGTCAGTCGAACGTGTCGTTGCATTTTGTGGCTGATAACTGCCGAACCGAATGATCGTTCACCGATATCTCCTCTGTATCGCGCTGAGTATTCGCGTAGAGGATTCCACGTGTATCCGATACGTAGAAGAGCGATACTCAAGTGATTTTCTTTCTTTTTATACCACGCACGCCTCTCCACTTTCCACGTTTTCTCGCAAGTGCATGAAAGTCTAATCTAGATTTCAATTTTATTGAATTCCTTGATTGGCAATTGGATGGGATTTCTTTGGACAGTCAGATTTTTGTTGCTCAAGCGCGATTAAATTGACGAAGGTTCGCCCGTAGTTACGAAGCAGAGATACTAGTCACAGTTATGAAGTACAGATATCACTTACAGTTGATAATATTTATGATTAGTTTAGATTCGGATCGGACGTGTTATTAGCTTGTAAGTTTGGTCGTCTATATTCGTCTAAAATTATTAGTTCACACGAGGCAACAAGATGAAAGCTTTTGAAAGGTGTCGTTGAATCATTCGAATGTTCGGCATTTTCCCCCTGAGCTCAGCTGGAAATTTATCGATTCTCCGCGATCGCGGTGACCAAACACGAACGACATCGATTCACCTAGGATTAAACCGTTCCGCGAATAGACGCAACGCGGGAACGAGCCGTTCTACAATGTTCCCTATCGTTAATCTCGAAGAAGAGGCGGCAGTTCGCGCTGAGGGGGTGGGAGTGAAGTGGAGAACGAGAGACAGAGAGAGAGAGAGAGGGGGGGGAGGGGATCGGTTCGAAAAGGTTGTGCCGCAACGTTGGTCCGTTCCTTTGTTTACGCGCGTATGAATTACGATGCGGCGCATAAATCACCGAATAATACCTGACAAATCCAGCGGCGATAAATAATGGAACGGCCAGCAAGTAAGCTACCGCGGTCAACGTGAACTCTGTCAGTCCGCGTCGGTTAATATCCCTGACGTGTACGTTTACGCGCCATTTGCCCGCCGATTTACAACTTACTGAAGCCACCGCTAGAAATTGGACGTCGCGTTAACAGATATCCGGTTATCCTTGCCTTTCCTGCTTCCTCGCGAGAAAACACTCGGAACCGACGACCGTGCTCGTGCTCTGGAACAGTCAGCCAGCAACAACAATCAACTGGCCCGAGGTTCACAGCGACAGAAGGCGAGACGAGCGGGAAGAAGAGAGTCGAGGATGAGGAATCGGTCGACACAAATAGCAAACAGGCAGTGCAGTTTGTTATATTTTTGTGAAAATATAACGTGAAGAAATCGAAAAAGACTGAAAGAGCTAAGAGAGGAAAACGGTAATAAAGAAAATATACGATAATCCAACTTAACGATAAGATATAACTTAAAGATAAGATTATTAGGAAAAGTAATATATCAAGTACAAAAAGTAACAGACAATGCAAAAAAAACCTAATCTAAATCACATAGTATGTTTCATATGTCGGACCAACTCAAGGAAGAAACACTTGAGCGGAATAGAAAATAAGAATAGAAAAAGGATATTCAAATACAATGCAACAAGCCATGAAAATAAGAACTTTGCTGGACGAAAGAAAGAAAATGAAAGAGGAGAGGAAACAACAAGAAACAAGAGTATTCAAGTGCAAATACATATTATATATATACACATAAGATTTTATTAGACATTTAAAACAGGATACTCTGAAGTTGCTCGAGCGTGAGTTAAAATCAAATTTCCAACGGCTGTAAACCTAATGTGTAGATAAAATAAATCGTCAATCGTCGATCATCGTCATCATCACTAATAAAGAAATCGAAACGTGGAGTTGTTTCGCGTGGTATGACGAAAAATTTAGTCGATTGTTGTACATCAATTCCTTCTTTGATTCAGTTTCTCACGAATGGACAGAAATCCGCGATCTATTAAAAAAAAAATAGATTTTGACTTGATCGATTTCTAGATGAGAGCTGGAACTGTACTTGTGACCGAAGTCGAGCGATCCAAAGTGGATAAGGACCTTACTCGACGGACGAATATCTGTACTCGGCCAACCGCATAAGCAACCATTTGCTATTCACCGTATGAATCTCGTGGCACTGATTAAACATCAGCTTGTGTTTGAAAATATTGATCTTTGGTATATCTCCTCGCTTCCATTCAAAAACATTTTTCTCGTACGAAGAGAGTATTGAGAGAATGAAAGGTTGGGAAACACTGCTCTAGAAGAAACAAGGATAAGACAAAGAAGAAGAAGAAGAAGAAGGAGAAGGAGAAGAAGAAGAAGAAAAGGAGGAGGAAGAGAAAGGGAAGAAAGGGCGAGGAGAAGAGGATGTGTTGAAGTAGACGAGAGAAGAGGAGGGAGCGGTGGAAGACGAGGGTATTGTTAGGAAGGCGGGCGAAGGGCGGCTGGGTTCTGTCACGTTTCGCATTGCACGCACCAGAACTTTCTGCGGAGGTTGCCGAGGATCCGCTCGTTCGACTCCCTCGCAAACTGATCACAAGCGCGATCTTGCCGTCCCTGGACGCCGCGGAAGATCACGACTTCGACGTGATCCGTCGTGACGACTATATCCCCCTCTACAGAACGCTCGTCGATATTATTATTATATCCTCCCCGAGCCACGTACAGAACGAACATTCCTTCCGACTCTATCTGATGCCCGCTCTTCTTCCCCCCCCCTTTTCTTTTTCTCTTCGATTTTTCTTTTCCTGCCCTTTCTTTTCTTTTCGTTCCTTTTTCCCCTTTCGTTTCCCTCTGTTCGTTTTCTCTTGCCCCTTTCATCATTTCACCGGAGCGGAGATTTCGTGTCTCTCTGTACCGCGGGTCTCTGAACCGAGAAAAGCGGTCCCTTGGCTTCGAACGAGATCCGATTGCGGATGATTTACGCGCCGCGGCAACTGGACGACGTGCTCGCGTCAACGTCCGTTCGATTCTTCGCCCGAGACCCGCGCGACCGTAAATTCGATCTGAAACTTGTCGCGGGTAAATTCTCATCCCCGTGGTGTATTTCGAGATACGTGGTGTTTCGTTGTAGTACGGAGGTTAATCAGCGGATCGTAAAAGGTCGATACGTTCTCGTTTCTCCGTTCTCGAGCGGAGAAAAATTGCCAGAGTGGCAACGATCACAACGATCGGAGATGGATTTTTTACAGATTCGAACACACTCGGATCCCTTTGACGCAAGTTTTTAGTAATTTGGTGTATCTCTTTGTTTGTCCAACAACAAAGATACACGCAAATAGATCCTCGTCCTCGATATGCGGAAACGCGTTATTTACGTTCGTGAAAAAAAAACAAAGGAAAACGAGAAAAAGATCAGAATGCCAATTTCCGAATGAAACAATCGCTTGTATATTGCAGACGGAGCGGAGTGCTGCTTTCACGGCAGTGCTTCCTCCGCAATTTCATAACGGCGCGAAACTCGTAAAACACAGTGATCGTTTTTCGCATAACCGCAGGATGACGGTGTCAGAGAAGGTCAAGTTGCTCGACTGTGACGAGAGAAAGAGGAACCGAGGGGAAAGTTGCTCTCGGAGCGAACGAAAGACAGTTCTTCTGTCCAGTCGTATCTCGGGCACGCGTGAGCCGGCGCGAGTGCCGCGCGGACGGGGCGAGAAAGGGGTGGAGCCTTGGTTTACACCCATAATTCAAAGCTCTACTCTCTGTTATTCAGCCACGATCAGCTTGTTATTAAGAGGACACCAATAACGTTACCGATACAGCTTTATTACCACACTCGGTTAATGGCGCCCCCGTAAGTTGAACTATCGATTTATACCGCTGATTTATGGGGAATTCAGTCATCTGCTATCTTCGGCGTTGCTGCGTGTTCCCTCAGCTGCTCTGTGCGCGTTTCTCGTTCGAACGAGCCAACTTCGCCGGTCAGGCCGATCGTTCCCCGCTTCTCTCTGATTCCCTCCGAGTAAAGGGTTAATCAAGGTCAGCCTTCGAGCGCGTTTAAGGCCGACCGTGTCGGATGAAGACGTGACGCGAAACGATCGTTTCGATTCACGCTGATAATACACGCGTATTTGCTCGTGTTGCTGCATCATTCGTGCGGGCATAGATCAACGAGCTGTCCCCCAGCGATCCCTTCCCTTGAGACTCCAATCTGTCAAGTGAGACCGGTACCGTTGCTCGTTTTCTTCGTTGAAATTAATGTCAACCCTTTCACTTAGCGGTGTTAACTGGTCAAAAGTGCACTTGTACTTAAAATGGGAAATAAAAAGACATCGGAAGACACGATCTACGCGCGTCACTTTCATAGGTCCACGACGAGCTACATATCTCGTCTTGCGCGCTGAAAAGCATTTTTGTGATGACGAGTCAATTCGTCGTACGCAGTTAATAGAGTTAATATTTCCACGCTACGTGTCCAAGACGTACGAATGTTGAGTTTGTTTCTCATTTTTATCTCATTTCAGTTTGGTTAAATATCGGAATATGGATTCTTCGCTACTCAACGATATTTCGTGTCGTAGGTGTTTGACGACGAAACAGTTGCTATATAAAAGTTGCAAAATGTACGAAAGGCCTGCCCGTAAACACGCGAACACGCGAATTATTCTCCCGTTGGAATTAAGAATTTCGGCGCGTGTTCAGCAGAATCGACCGTATTCGCCCGTAAAGCTCATTGTTTATCCGCGTGATCCGGCCGGCAATAATTTCCTCAGGAGTCGACGCCGGCGAGCAACGGTGGTCCCGCGACTCTTTCTCGGCCGTCGTTTCGTATCGATCGTCGAGAATTTACGTAAATATCGCGTGGATCGATCCGTGTTTCACACGGCGGCAGTACACGTTTCCCTCTGCTTTCGAGCGGCCGGCCACGCGGAATCGATCCGCGGCCAGGAACTCGCCGATTCGTCGAATTCCAGCCGCGGCGATCGCGTCGCGGAGATAACTTCTCGCTTCGACTACCCACGCCAATGGAGAGCGTACAGCTCTCGAGAGATCGTGAGTCAGCGGCGCGGCTAGAGGCGAGCACTTATGTACGCGCGCGCGCGCGAGCGGATCGTACACACGAGCCAGCGAGCGAGCGAGCTGAGCGCGGATCTTCGCTCGATTTTAAATTAGCCCGATATTTTAATACTCGTGCTATTGCACGCGCGGATAAGCTCCGTGCTCGCCATCCCTTCTTTCGCATCTCCGGCCTCTATCCGCGGCAATTCATTGCAACCCTCCTTGCCCCGCTTCTCGCCTCCCAGCGCGCTCTCACACTCGGCCTGCGCGCTCGTCTTTACACGACGATATTTAAGCGGGTATTTACCGATCGGCAACAAGCGAGCCGATAATATCGATGGGACGATATTATAAATTCCTTATCGGGCCGACTACACTCCGCCACACGATGTACGATATCTAATGGCGCTTTTTCCCTAGCTGCAAATTAAATTTCGAATCGATCGAGGGCGCGAGCATCCCCCCCGCTGCCAACGACCGCCCCAAATCTCTCTCTCTCTCTCTCTCTCTCTTTCTCTTTCTTTCTTTCTCTCTCTTTGTGCACGCTTCGGCAACTCGGTTTCTTGCACCGTTATAGGTACGTACCTACCCTTCCTCTCTCTCTCTCTGTGGTTTCTGTATTTATGGGACGTTCCACTCTCGTCGTCGAGAAAGTCCTCCCTCAGTTCCTCCGTCCATCGGCTACTTTTCACCTTTCCGGTGAAATCGAGCCTTTCTTTTTCCGACGATTCGACGAATTAATATCCGTTTGTGGATAGTCGAGTGTGCTCAACGACACACCGTCTCGATCGATCAATTTTCACAGGCATCTTTATTTCGTCACATTGACGTCGATGTTACTGCTAATCGATGCTCACTCGTAACGATGGAGCGTCTGTTCAGCATTTGTTCGCATTTGTCACAAGTTTTTCGACAATAATGGATCTTTTGTTCGAGACTTTTATCCGTAATTTGAGTTTTCGTATATTTGACAGAATTTACAAACATTTACTTGACAGAACCATCAAGAAATTACGCTGCGTTAGACTAAAAACACTGTTAAAAAAAGTACGCTTTTTTAAATACGTGTTGTTTAAACAAATGGCACACACCATTATCTTCAGTAATTTCCGAGATCTTTGACGAAATAAATTCCGGTGCCTTCAACTTTGAAGTTAGTTTACACCCTTTCGACATGGACGATTGCCGATAGAAAAGAAATGCATTTCTTGAAAACTACGATTCGATTTCAATCGAAATGATTGACCCTTGCGCGTGAAAGTCACAAGCGGAGAATCTGTCGTTCTCTAACTTCTAAGTCACATCGTCACATAATTTCATCGAAGCAATTTTAATTTTTTCGTCGAGTGTCACACGATTCGCGTAATTCGCGTCGCGCTTGTAGAAAACAAGTGCGCGCGGGTTTAACGTGCTTTGATAAATCGCGTTAATATAAATGTAATGTGTGCGCAACCGTGAGTTAATTATCCTGTAATTAGAATTGAAGTTCTGTCGGTTTCGGTTTATTCCACAATATTATCTGTTTCGGTTGCGGTACCATTGTTGTTTTCGAAGCGAGAAAAGTGTTTAATACGGAACGTTCGTATCCCGCCGGCAATTTCATTACACACTTTAACGAGCAATAATAATTAACGTCAACGTGGTTGCAATATAAGTAACGTGATTCGATGGTGGAAATGTCATTTGGTAAACGCTATTTAAAGTGTTCGGTAAAATTTAGAGAAAAAGAAACAGATTAGCATCGATCGGTGTCGTGTCGTTCTCTTCGAGAAACAAAGCGTACAAAGTTTACACGAACAGTCGACGAAGAGAAAAATATTTCGACTTTTTTCGAAAAAACAGTTCGATCCGCAAGTGCGAGCTGAACTCTAAGTTTCCAACGTTTTCGCCCGATGTAAATTACCAAACGACTCGTTTGATAAAGAGCCGCGTTCCATGCACCTCGCGTTCCGTGCACGTGCACCTTAGGAGAAGGTAAACGCGAATTTTTTTATCTGAATAGCCTGTTGTGAAGAAAAAGAAAAGAGAAAAAAAATTGTCGGAGAAAATTTGGTCAATTTGGTATGCGTGCTATCGGCCGTTGCAGTTCCGCTTGTAGTTCGAGGCTGATAGAACGATCAATCCGCTACCGGCAAGTGCTGCTTGCTAACGATGACCACGAGGTAACAATTTCTTCGCGAATGTAGTAAAATTGCACGTTGGGCCTTGCTCGTACGAAGGGCAACGTGCACGCTCGCAACTGCGTGCTATCACGTGTGTTCGTTGTTCGCAAGGTTCGCTCGCACGATTCTCGTTCCTTTTATCATTATTATTTTTTTTCCCACCGTGTTTATCGTTTATGCTTTTCAATGAGAGAGAGAGAGAGAGAGAGAGACTTCCCTCTCTCCGTCTTCGACTTAAAAATCGCTTAAACGTTTTACCGTTTTCTTCTCTTTCTTCTCGATCTCGTCGACATTTCGCGAACTTTTTAAACACTTTTCGATAATTATTTCTCTCTCTCTCTCTCTCTCTCTCTATGTGTCTTCTCGCAGATACGGTGCAAATGAGAATTTGATTTTGAAATTATTAAGCTTCGTACGTCGATGACAATTGTCATCATCCCCCCCCCAGGAATCTTCCACGATGCAACTAGAAAGTGCAGCGGCTGCGACGAAGTCGCTGTGAAGACGTCGATGAGAAATTCACATTGCTGCAACGTGACGCATCGTGCATACCTAATAAACAGGTTTGTGTAATGAAAATCTTTATACGAGTTGCGAAGTAATCAGTCAACCGTGCAATCTCTTCTGTATCTTTTCTGCCCTGCCTGGCAGAAATTATTAAAATTTGCGCGGTCATCCAACACCAATTTGATATCACAAATTAAACGGAATATTTAAACGTGTCGATTATGATTAATAATTACGAAATACATCAGAGTTAACCTAATAATCTAATAGTACAATAAAGTCAAATAATAATTACGAGATATATCAAATTTAACCTAATAATCTCATAGTACAGTAAAATCAAATAATCTAATAGTACAATGAAACTTCGTACTGCCTAATCATTCCATAGATAAAATATTGATCTGTGTATTCATATTTGACATTACTCGTATCAAATGACCTAGAATAACATATCCTAGGAGGGCAACTTTTTTGTTTTCTTTATTTTCGTTCCTATTTTTCGCTCTACGTTCCTCCGCTTTACTGCACTTTGGTCCTTCCTTTATTTCTACAAGCGAAGTAATTTCATTTTACACGAATTTCGCTGTTTCTTAATTACTCGTTCGCATCGAACAACCGGCTGATTTTCTACATTTGACTCGAAGCTAGAATAACTGTCGTTGTAAATTACTAGCTGGCAACGAGCTGGTTCGTGTAACGAAGACGAGGAAGTCTCGCGTTGCATTCAATTTCTTTTTCAGCCATCTAACCAAATCACGAAACGATTCTCAAACGCTCGAAATTTTAATAAGATGATTGATACACCTCAGACTCGGTGATTTTCATAAAAGATTTTGCGTGTATCTGTCAAATCAGTCGCGAACCCCGCAGGGTTAATGTGATAAAAAAAAAAAAAACGAAAAAAACATTCTCCGTCAGAGCAAATGTTTGAATAATATTTCTCTGTCGCTTTCAATCTTCGTTCGCGCGGAAATTTTCCAAAAAATAATCGATCATTGCTAAACCGCGATTTTTTCACGTATCGGTCAGTGTTCCTGGTATTTGCATTAAAAATTTAACACTCTCTCAGTACGAAATTTCAATATTAAACTTTCTACAGAATGACGTTCAATTTAATAAAAAGTTCAACAGACCAATTGTTCAATTACGATTTCCTTTTTATGTTTCGTCTTCTATTTCTATCGCTCAATGCCGCAAAGAAACGTACTGTTCCAATATTTTTCAACATCGTTTCCACGAAGCGGAGCCATTTTTCTGGCTCGAGAGATCCGAGTTTTTTAAATATTCGTTAGAGCAACGAAACTATCGGACGATCGAGTCTCAGCTCCCGATAATAACGCATTAATCGCTGTTAATTATCACGCTTGTTCGGCTGGATTTATACTTACTCATTCTTCTCGCGACTCGCCATTCAAATTGAAATTCAAATCTGAGCTTCTTGTTTCTCGATCGGTCTGTCTTTTCACTCCACTGGTCGAGCAATTCGAAACAGACACGGATTTTGCCTGTCGACGAAGCAGTTTAACGCATCGCGCGAATTAATCGTTCCTCTAATACACGACGAGCGTTGTTCCAGTGCTTCGTTTTATCCAGATTAGAGGGACTTACGTCCAATTATTTGTTGTGAACGATCGAAAGTCGTCAAAGTTGGAGCGGTGTTAACGCGGTTGCTGTTGTTGGTACTAGACATTAGATCGTAATGTCTTCTCACGTCAGACTTATACCACTCGCGCGGCTAGGAGTGGAAGAAATCTATTTGGAATTTCACGTTCCTTCGATGCACGACGAGAAAAAGATATATGTGGTCCAATTGAATGAAATAATGACGACCCCGGAAATTTCGAAACTTCTCGACACGTATTTTGGCTATCTCTCTTAACTTCTTGATCGCTGTACGCGCCAATCCCTATACCGTAAATAAAAGCGAAATTAATTTCGATTTCTTAACAGTGACATGTAGAATTATTTTCTGTGACCAAAAAAATCGAGAAATATATATATTCTTCCTTGCTTTTGGATTTATTCGAAAAAAAATGGCAAGAAACAAAATTTGCGTGCGAAAACTGTAAAATTCCACTCTGCCCAACTATTTACTTCAAAGCATGCCACGCCATAAATAAATATTAGTTTCATTGTGTATAATATATATCTGTATTTTTTAGGCTATAAATTTATAACATTTCAAATTTAACAAACGTGCATATAACTTTTTCAATTTTTTAAATATTTAGTATTTGATCTATCGCGTGACAACCCTAGTGAAACTCAAGTGTTCCTTTTTGTGCAAATTATATCCTAATTGATTGTGGCTCACCAATTATGTAAGTAAAAAATATTTAAATCATTTATTTATTAGTAAAAGTACATTTTTCTTAAAATGATGCGTGGTCTTTAAAATACGCGGCGATCAAGAGGTTAAAACCATACAATTTTTGTATTAAACAATTTTTTGGACGCATCATTTAAAAATTATTTCAAGTGTGATTCATCCGTCAGGTGTCCAACCTTTTAGATCTTTTGAGTCTCGTTGGTCAAGAAAAATTTATCGAGGGCATATTATAGTTTACATATTTTTTTATCAATTCAATGTAACCTATTTACGAAGATGTTAAAACTTTTATACATTGATCAGAAAGATACAGTTACATTAATTGAAGAAATATGAAAATTTTTAACGAGAACAGTGAGAACGCTTGCTTTTTAGTTACTAATTCATCAACATCTGGTTTGATAGTGGCAACGCGAAAAGTATTTTCAAGATGCTCGTCTAAAATTTCTGTTCTTATTCTATTTTCTGTGTGCTTCATGCGGGGGGACAAAAGAGTCTGCTTGCAAATACAAATACTCCCCGAAACATCATGAACATTCGTGGTTAAAATTATTCAAATGATAGAATTCTTATTCAAATTATTCCAATTTTGATTGTACAGCGCATGAATAAAGTCTAAGAGCGAGTTGGACGCGTCTGTTGTATATAATAGATACGATGTGTGTTTTGCATTTCATTGGTTCTATTCTATTTTCCTTTCATTGAATGAAATTTACATCATTACCGTCAAACAGATCGTTCTGCTACTTTCTAAACGTACTTTCGCTGTATAACCTAATCTCCATTTCCACTCGATCGTACGCGAAGTCACACGAACGAAATCAGAAAGAAACTGCGTGCAAACAGAGGTCGAAGCCATCCTCACGTTCCCAGAAACTTTGCATTTTTTAACCTTCTCGCTACTAACGATGACTATAGTTATCCAGTGTCTGACGCTCGTTGTGTACCATCGGTGACTGCATTCATTCAACAACTCATGGCGCTCATTGACACTGTCAAAAAATGTTGCGTCGTTGCAACTTACTGGTCTTCTGCGTAGGTGTGTCTAATTTCACAAGCAATGGAACAACTGTGAACTTGTCTTGTCTAATTTACTTTGCATCGCGATCGACAAAATGCAAAAGTCGAGAAGTCTTCAGGGAGTCTGATTTAAGGAGAAGACTACAGAGTTTTCGTTCGAAAATTATAGTCAGCCATTGCTTGATGCTCGCTGCACACTGTCGGTGATTTTATACAGTCTTGTCTAATTTACTTTACTTCGCGATCGACAAAATGCAAAAGTCGAGAAGTCTTCAGGGAGTCTGATTTAAGGAGAAGACTACAGAGTTTTCGTTCGAAAATTATAGTATCAGCAATTCGGCAATTTTATACAGTCGCCGAATGATATGTTGGAAATTTTATTCTCAACTTTGGTAGAAACGAACGGCGCGTTCTAGCAAAAGGCTGCGAAAAGGCTTGAACTCGGTTCGGGAGTATCCGTAACGGGAGTACAGTACGAGAGGAGAAACGCGGTGGCGCGGTTCCTGTCGGAAGGAAACGCGGCCGGTAAATAAATTAGCGCCGGTTAATTCAGACGTGATAGGTCAGATACAGATACGGTGACAATTCATGGTTTTGAATTACGCGGTGGCCTCTCGCGGCGCGTTGGCCATAGGTATGTATCTAGGATGCAGGAGAGAAGCTATAAGGGGACGACACCCACGCTATATAAATAGCGGACAGGAGCGTGTGGTCCTTTCGAGCGAGGAGAACCGTTGACCTGTGACACGCACGCTATAAACAATCCCGCGAAGCAGTAAATGGATATGCGCTGTTATACGGCGTCCAGTTGAAAACTGAGAGCTCCGGCTGCTCTCTCTTTCTCTCTCTCTCTCTCTCTCTCTCTTGCTCTCTCTCGCTCTCCGCGGCTGGCCACGGCTGGCCACCGGTCCCTTGCGAAACGGTTATTGGATGCACGCCATGCTCCCGTGCCAACCCCGGGGCTGTTGGTAAATATTTTTTGTCCCGAACGAATAGATTTTCTGCGACAGCACGCGGTGGACGCGACCGACCGCGCGAGAGACCCCCGTACGGAAATTCATTCGAGCCCCGGCCAGTCATCGACGCTCCTGCGGGACCTCTCTGATAAATCTTTCCGCGCCAATCGTCTACCCGCGACGCTTAATTAACTCTGATCGCCGCTCGTTTCGCCCGCGACCAGCTTGTTTTTCTCCTCGATATTTCGCCGCAACCGCTCTTGTCCCTCGTCGGCTCTCGTTCAATGAGAGGCGGCGAGAGGGAGAGGTGGGGCGTAGGGGGTGGGGAGGGAGGGGGCAGGAGATTTCAATTTATTCGGCCGCGGGACGGAGCTGACCGAGCTGACCGGCTTAATTTTGACGTTTGTTTCAATTATTCATAGAGTATACACGAGAGTGTACATCCTGTAATCAGGGTGGTACGATCAGGTGAAGAAACCTGGAACTACCGGCGATCAAAGCGTAAAATTTCGTCCGTCAGAGACGTTGAGAGAGTAAAAAGATAAAGGAAAAAGAAAAATAGAGTGTACAAGCTTTTATTTGTACATTCTACGAAAAAATTATCTGAATGTTTTTAAAAGTACGCTGTTCGTACGTCTATGAGATATCTGAATTGCGTCTATAAAAATTACAAATTGGTCATTTTGATCAGCTTTTGGGTGTCAAATGCTTCGAATGTGAAAATCTGTCAAGTATTGGATAAACGCGAATAATATACGACGAGAGAATATATAAGTGAGAAAGGTAGAGTATGATCTTTTCATTTGAGGCGTCATTTTTGAAATAAGCTTTGAATATGTTTTCGTTAAAAATTACCTTGGTACACGTGTACTTGATGAATCGTTAAGCTCGATCTTGGCGAAAACGGAGCAATAATCTCCTGTTAATCATTCTTCTCTAATTGTTCGAATTATTCTTCTTCACATCCAGAGTTGGCTAACTTCAAATATACCTGATAAATTTTCAAACCAAAAAAGGTTTTAACGAAAGGACCTTTGTTTTTGCTTTTCGACTCACTTTTTCACGTAGAATCATCTCCTATTTGATTGTATCATTAGTTACGGGACACCCTGTATATATTACGTAATCGAGTACATGGGACAAAGTATAAATTTAATATAAACTGCATCTCACTTGGAAATTTCGGACGATCTCGAACTCTGTCTTTTGACAAGGGGATTTTCGCCTTCTTCTTCATTTTTCACGCATCAATTTCGCTGTTTATCTTTCCATTGATGACGCAAAGGGAAACTAAATACTCGTTTCATCGTGGCGAATTTCGCTGAAGTGACGGAGAAAGAGGGAGACAAAGTGAAATAGAAAGTATCGGAACGAAAAGTTCCGTGTCTAAGTTTATTACAATAACAAATGAATTTTGCGCAATTAAAAGCGTTAAAGCGCGAGGAGCAAGTTGGAGCGACTCGATTACTTCGTAACGCGATCCAAATGTTAATCGAGCGAAACTAGCTCGAAAATGCGCTTTTTGAAACTTTCGGCGAATCGCCGAGGCGAGTTGTATGTTAATCTTCGAAATGGAAAGTGAACACACACACACATGCACACCAAAGAGCGAACGCGTCCCATAATATAAAACATGTCCCTCGTTTAATTTTGTCACCCCGTGTCACCCCGTTGAAATTTCAGATTCAATAAGCATCGCAGACTTTCAGTCGCATTAACTCAAAGCGACTGAAAAAAAAAAGAAGAAAAAAGGAAAACTGCAAAATGACCACAAGTTTTTGATCGAATTACTAAAAGTATGGCTTTTAATCTCGTTCCTCGTTCGAGCTTCTCTGTAATGCACCCTGACATTAGATTTCGTTCAATGCATTAAGTGTCCGATGAAATTAAAAGTGATTTTAACAGGGAGTTATTTAAGTATCGTTTCCCGTAATGCCATTATATGGGAAATCGTATTCTTCTCAATCGGATGGCTTCAAAGGGCCGTCTACTTTCAACTAGGTTTCCTTCGATCTCGTTTTTATCCTGTCGTGGTCTCTTTATGCACACGTGTCTTTCACGTAATGAATTTAAAGAGTCGCTCGATCTCTCGTTTGCTTCGTGATCGTCGTGACGTTCGATCGGAAACGCTTCCGATATTATCGCTGAAATTTCAAATTGGTTTTAAACGAAAGGAGACTTTCCTTCAGAAGGTGAAAAATACGAATAGAATTTCGTTCGTTGAAACTTTCGTTCTCGAAAAAAATCGAGTTTGAATATTTATCAATATTATAGTTGAATTTGCTAGTTTTAGACGTGAGAGAGAGAGAGAGACGTCTTTTTTCTTTTTTTGTAAAATACTTTAAGTTTTTCAGAGAATCAAATTTGGAAATTTGTCTTCGACGAAACGTATTCAAAATCTATTTTCTTGAAAATGACGTCTTTTGACGCGAAACAGCTTCATCCTTACTATATCTTTATTCATTTTTTTCGTTTCGTTTCGTACGTAGACTATCCTCGTGCCGATTCGAACTCGCCCCTGTCCACCACGAAATTAGCCAAATTGAAGTATAGTTGATAAAGTTAAACGAAGAATTTTTAAGGGGGGAAAAAAATTTTACTCTGTTTCCGTTCGAATTATTTTTCCACCTGATCTGAAACTTCACTATTTTTCTCCATTTTGAAGATACGTTAATTATCCCACCAATCTAAACACCATTCGAAACCGTGATCGTTTAGATTTCTCCCGAATGTCACCAGCATGTAAATACATCGGCCGAAGCTTCAAAAAAATCCCGATTTTTCCAAACACTCGCGCCGTTATCAAGATCGACCTTTTCAAAAGGCGACGACGTCCGATGGAGCGCGGTTGCTCGATCGCCGCGAGAAGCTTCGAACCTTTTACGAAACGAAGAAGAAGAAGAAAGCGAGTAGTAACCCGGAGGATGGGTCCAGGATCCAGGGTCCAGGGTCTCGGGCCAGATAGAAGCCGGTCGCGGGTGAGGGTAGCGGTTGCTTTACAGGAGCGTGTTACAAGCGAGGAAACCTTCGTAAGCTGTAAGATGATACTTCTGGTTGATGAGGCCAGGACGAAGATCGTCCTACAGAAGGAAGGAAGGAAGGATAAAGTGAGGTTCACAGAGAGAGAGAGAGAGAGAGAGAGAGAGGTGGTGGGAAGGGAAGAGAGAGAGAGAGAGAGAGAGCAGCGTACACTGCGAAACTTTTGTTATTAAGAGCGAGCCGTGAATCCCGGTGGATAGCAGGAACGACTGTGCGATCGCGTGTATTAGGAAACGAAGCCACCGGGCTTCGTCGTAATTCACTCGCGTTATATAGCGAGTTAACTAAGCAGTTCGCGTTTCAGAAACGTGAAACGATAACGCACGCATAATACAAACCGCGCGCCGAGCCGCGCCGAGCGTCGCGCCGAGCGCTGAACGTCGTAACACAGCGCCGGAAACGGAACGCCGTAAAATAGTATCTTCGGCCGCGAACACGATAAATTTCCCCAGTTTCGCGCTTAAATTACCTGGCGCGCACAGTTCCCCGAAGATATCACCGCGTCGAGCCTGCCTGTCCAACGCGATATTCAACACGCTTTCCATCGTTCGCTGTATCTCCGCCGATTGCGCACGCGTCATTTCCACATGATCATTTTTCCCGATTGCGTGTCAATTCCTGGACAACGGAATTGAATTCTTTGATAACGGTTGACGAACGAGTCGGCTAGGTCCATTCCTCGATTTCGCAGCCGCGAAACTGGGTATATATTACGCGTGCAACTGGATATATATTTGACACCGCGTTAATTTGTCACGATCGTTGAACAAAATCCCCTTCTTCAAGTTCAAGAACGTGTTCTTTCTTCGGTAGAAGAGGAAGGAAATTTTCCTTTTTCCTTTCTTTTATTTAATGGAGGATCTGAGCGAACCTGTTTCACGCGCAACGTTGTTATACGGAGTATATAAAATATTCATGCATGGAAGCATGGTATCGTGGTTTCGTTATGTTTAAAGTTTATTAATTTTTATACCACGTAGCAGTGGGAGATCTTATCACTT
The DNA here is from genome assembly GCA_032399595.1 of Tetragonula carbonaria. Lineage (NCBI taxonomy): Eukaryota > Metazoa > Arthropoda > Insecta > Hymenoptera > Apidae > Tetragonula > Tetragonula carbonaria. The sequence goes on from JAUCRC010000007.1 coordinate 3,316,768, forward strand.
CGAGTTCTAGAGAACTAGATACCGTTACGTTTTAATAATCAAACGTTCGTTCGTACGTGTATATACCGTGATCTTCAACATCAACATCGGGATGCCATGCGCTTTCTACGCGCTTCGCGATTTTTTCCCTCTCTCTTTTTTTCCCCCTTTTTAGGTAAAAACGCGTGCATGCATTCCGCGAGCGACAACCATGCGCAAAGTTGAACACTCATTATTTTTAATTCGAAAGATGGCTGTGTGCAACTTTGCGTTATTTTGACACAGTCATGGACGTTAAAGATACGCTTCCGCGACGCGAGCGAACGCGGTAGAATCATTCGTTTATTCGCTATCTACGTAATTAAATATACAGAGATTAGCTTAGCAACAAAGTGGATGTTAATTCCGCTGAACTAATTACGCCTTTCGCGATGATGAAGATAAAATAGAAAGTTAATTGCAATGCACAGTTTGGAAACTAGTTATCAGCCGGGTAAATGCGTATGCATAATCGTGGACATTTTCCCGCTACAGATAAAATCTCTCGGTTTGAATATGAATCTCATAATGACGAAATGGTATACAACAGAGAGTGACTGCGGTTCGAGGTAATCGGTAAAAAATGATAAAGAGGTTATTAGGCTTGTACCTGCACCGCGCGCGCGAACAATCGAACAAACAACAACGGAATTGAAGTTATCACTTTCCGCGTGACATACGTACGCATAGTTATAGCGGAAAACGTCAACAGTGATAAAATACATTATCCACGATAATGCATCGTCAAACAACTCGTTCGCTTTAACGACCAGAATAAACGAGGAGCGCATCAAGTTTAACCTCCGTTAGACGCAGCCGTTCGCAGATCCGCGCATCAGGAATTCAACCGCAACTTTCCTTTACGATTCCTCGTTGCAAACATACATTCCAACGCCGGGAATGTATAAACCGTGACGTGCGTCGTCGCGTTTCGGAAGAAAATCGTCGCGTGATTAACAACACGCTGTGCCGAGACAACGAAATTAACCCTTTGAACGTTCGCACACTACGAACACTACGAACATTACACAATATGTGCAAAATATTAATCTCGTATTACGTATACACGTTCGCGTATGTTCAGGCTATTATTTTCATCTTTTGCCACGTAGGATTATATAGGATTATATACTATGGAGAATTATACGTATTACGTTGGCTGAAAGGTAACCGGCGATTTTTTGTCTGCGAATGAAAGGCAAATTTTTCACGAGAAAAGCAAAAACTCATTTTGTTCGATTATCTTTCGCCATATTTCGTAGTTTTTATTATTTCGCGTTCGAAAAGAAGAAGCTCCGAGAACGATTTGATATCCTCATCGTCAGTAGTGAAATTTAGCACACCGATTCTTACACTGTCGTAGTTTGAAAGCTTCTTCATCACATTCACATTATATTTGTCAAATAATATTTTTACGAGCTTTTCCTTTATCGCTTTTTCCTTTTCGGAAGTAATACAGGAAAATTGTTAACTTGAATTGAGCTAATTCGTGCATTTTCTTTTTCTAAAACAAACTTAAATAATTTTAAGATTACGCGGTTTAAAATGAAGTTAGTTACATTTCGAGATGTACATTTACAATTACTCTCTAGCCAACCCAATAATATAGATATAACATAAATATATAGATTATGTTAATATAAATATATAGATATATAGATTTATATTTTATAGAACAGAAAATTTCAAGACGATGTCGTTTTTTGGTACAAGTCAATGTCATTAGTATCAATGATCGATACTAATTTCGTCAGATACACGCGTTTCAACGTTTGAAACATATTACATAGTTAATTATATCAAATTATTTGATTACATTAAAGTTCGTACAACTAGAGCCCAGAGAGAAATTTATTCCGAGAGAGTTATGAAGTTGGCTCGCTTCTTGCAAATATTTACGCCAGGATTCACAATTCTATTTCAAATTTGAGTCAAATCACGAAGATTCGAAGAATCATCTCAAATTTGATTTCGTAACCAAAGTCGAAAGAGAAATTTGTTTCGATTTAAACAATAGGTTTCTCCGCTCCTTCCAAGTATTCACGCCGAGACAATTCTATTCCTTTCTTTCTTTGAAATTCGAGCGTATTTCAACATGTATCGTCGCTTTCGTTAGAAGAAAAATCCATTTGGATAGCGTTAAATGGTTGAAAACACGCTTTTCCACCCCTTCTTCTTCTTTTTCTTTTTCGCGAGCGTTTATCGCACGTCGGCGCGAAGATAATTCGCGCAGGCGACGGCAATAACGAGAACGTTCGTGCACGAAACAATGCGGCCCTATTCACGCTCGTTATTCCCCCCTCGAAACTCGCGCAACAGAGAGACGGCACGACTCACGAACTTTTGCGGCCTCCCGGTCGTTTCCTCGCCTAATTAGAAAATTACCTTTCCCCGCCGGATGATCCTCGATGAGGGACGAATCGTCCAACGATTGGGTTAATCGCCCGAACTCCACTTTTAAGCGAACTTCAAATACGTATATATTTTACTCCAACTCGTAACTTTCGCCGACACGTCGAATCCTGGCTCGACCAACGACAAAACTCGTCGAATTCTGGCTCGATCAAAGATAAAACTCGTCGAATTCTGGCTCGATCAAAGACAAAACTCGTCCAATTCTGGCTCGACGAACGACAAAATTCGTCGAATTCTGGTTCGATCAAAGATAAAACTCGTCAAATTTTGGCTCGACGAACGACAAAACTGGTCGTCGTATCCGAATTTCCGCGAAGATTATGAGGCGGGTGCCCGCGGAAATCGGCGAGACCGAAAGGAAATTAATAGTTCGTCCCGGATGTTGGCCGTTCCTACCGCAGAGCGTACCGCAAACATTAACCCGTTGCTTTTCTCTCTCTCTCTCTCTCTCTCTCTTTCTCGTCTTCCCGCCAAGAGGATTGAAACGCAACGTGCACGCGCGCATTTATTTCCGAGTTCCATTAGTTCGTCGTAAGCGATGCCTCCTGGTGCAAGAAGCGTCACGTTTCTCCGTTGTCTCTCTCGGCTCTTTCGAAAAAAGAATTCTGGAGTGATCTTTGGCTTTTCGTTCGTGGCTGATTAAGCGTTTGCACTCCGATGCATCGAGCGAAAATCTTGCGAATCTTCTTACTTGCGACTTACTCGTTACTCTGGCGCAGGTAGTTGTCAACGTGTTGAAGAGCCAAAGAATTCCTTGTAACGGGTTGCCTCGAAAGCGGCTCGAAGAAAGGCTATCATCTCGAGAGAAGTTGAAGGTTAAGATCTCACGTAACTCGTACGAAGAATTAGCCACGACCAGCCAGACGCGAGAAACAGGAAAAATTGACAAAGAAGCGAAGTCATTGCGGTGAATGGCGAATCTGAATAGACACTTTGTATGCATTGTCCTCGGTAAATGGTACGAACACTTTATATCCAACAACTTCGACGCGTAGTTTAACTAGGAACGATGTCAAATGTACATAGTGGGCGTAGCGGAATTCAAGAGAAGCCGAAGAAATTGAAAGGCCAAAGAGATTTATTAATTGAAAATGTTTCTGCCATTAAAGAAAGTGTTCTCCGTGTCTGACAGTAACGTTAAAAAAAAACACGTTTTTCGAGCACGTCACTTTACGTAACAAGGGTATCGCACACACAGTTCTTCTTTAATTCAGACACAACAATATCCATAATTCCGGGTGCACAAACGCTCCTGAGCATGTGAAATCGCCTCATGAATAGTTAACCTTAACCCTCTCGTTCCCACGGTAGACGTGAACAGCTACATATTTAGAATTATACGGCAGAAGGTTATTCTCATTAGTAACTAATCTTACGTGCACAGTTGCAGACAGAAGTTTCATACCATATATTTGCAAAGGATCTCTTGCACGTTTCCAAATTTCCATATCTCCGTAAGGAATTCGTATAAGTTCGTTAATTACTTAATAGCCAAAAAAAAAAAGTTGAGTTATTTCTTCGGAAGAGGTATTATCCTGTGAATCCATTTCTTTAGGAGAGTTTAAATCGACGAGACGACGAGAAACGTCTACTCTCCAACAAAAAAAAAAAGAAAGAACGAACGAAAAAACGAAGAAAACAAAAGTCTCTATAGCCCTCGAGTGAAACTGGGCACAGAAAACGCAGAACTCCTCACGAGCTTCCTCCTCGTCTCCGATGTGCGTGCGTGCGTGCATGCGTGCGTGCGTGCGTGCGATGAGGATTCAGACGAGCTGAATTCCTAGAAATAGCGTGCGGTATCATCCTGTTGCCGCCAGTTGCGTAGGTGATGCAGACACGCAGGGCTCCACGCATCCGTCGCGCAAGGCTACCGAAACTCGTCGAGAATCGAGAACTCGAAAAAAATTCAATGAAAGAAACGAAGACTAGAACGAAACGGAAGACCAACGAGCAGAATGACTTGAAGTGAGAGTGAGAAAGAGAGAAACAAAAGTCGACGACTAAAACGAAAATTGCTCGAGAACGGGAGAAGAAGAGAGAGGATAAGTAAACGGCGAGAGAGATTCAGAGATGAAAGAAGAAGAAGAAGAAGAAGAAGAAGGGAAAGCGGAGTTGGACGGCGGAGCTGGCAACGCAGGTAAAAGAGCCCACCAGGTAGGTTCTGCCGTCAGTGGCGATGCAGGCGATGCGAACGAGAGGAAGGACTCTGGGAACGACGTAGCGAAGGTGGATGAGGAGGAGGTCTGAGGAGACCGAAGGAGAACACTGAGGCAGAGAGATGCAGGAGAGAAGATGGTTTGAGAAGGTGGAGGGTGAGGTGGGGGAGGAGGAAGGCGAGCAGGCTCTGGCGTAGAGGAGAGGCTGAAGAAGGGAGGGCCGGGTAGAAGGGCAGCAATCTCGCGGTAATCTAATTTCAGCGTGCGGAGGGTTCTAGGAACGCGGCGTGACATTAGCGAACCACCTTCAGCATCGTCCGTTCGTACGTGGCGTCCTTCTCTCTCCTACCTTCTGCACCGTGCCCCCGTCTCTGTCCGACCAACACCGCCAACCTCTGTCCTCTCTTACTCCACCTACCGCACCGCGACTTGCTGCTCTCCTCCTCCTCCGCCTTCTCCTCCTCATCACCATCCTACACTCTCTAACTTCGCTGCTCTTACGCCGAGGGAGGCTATCTCCTCGTCTAGTTACCGACGCCGAATAAAGTGGTTCGACGTTTACGTCGACCCGGGCTAACGGGTAATCCCCTGCACGCCTCTCTGCACGCCACCCCTGCACACACCACTGTCCTCTTCGTTCCGTCCTACTGTCATCTTCTTCTCTGGCTTTCTCTCTGTTAACGTGTCGTTCTCCCGTGACGTTCTTCATCTCCTTCTCGTTCTTGGCGCCGACGTCTTCTTTCCGACGATTTCCTCGGCCGAGGCTATTCGCCAAACGAGACGTATTGCGAGTCGCAGCAACCGAGGAACCCAGAGATCGCGTATTATCGTGTATTATCAGAGGCGGTACCATGCGACGCTGCTGCTGCTGTTTCCTCGTGCAACACCGATGCAGATGAGCAACGCGTATCATTCGACCGAGCTACGTTTTATTTATTTATTTATTTTTTTTTTTTTTTTGCTGCGTAAATGCTGGATCGCGGATGCTAAATCTATTCCACGAGACAGTGGAGGACGTAATTTATTTTTTCATTTATAAAAATGTACTGTAGGAAGATAGTTGCATGTTAACATCTTATTGGCAGGATTATAACGATGATTTCCGATCGCTGAGACGGGAAGAAAATATACGTGATAATCTTTTAATAAATGTCTTTATTTAATAGAAAAACATTTTTTACTTAACTGCTAACAGAACTAACAAAAAAATTTATTTAAATTTTAGAAAAAAGTCAAACTTAATAAAAAATGAAACATATATATATATATATATATATATCATCCGCAACAGATAACAGTATTCAATTTGACGCCAAATGACGTCATCCGCAGGTTACAAAATATGTCATAATTAAGACTGCGGATTTTTATGCGTTTATGGGAAATTTAAGGATACAAAATCACAGGATACAAATCACATTGCGTGTAATATGAAAAAGCATATGAAATGTCCAAAGCACAGTGCTGTTTGTAACTATCCGGCACGAGAAACAGGCTCGAGTTTTTTAATCACATTCCCAAAGTCATACTTTAAAAAGAAAATCTATTATCATATTGTATTTTCTCAATTCCTTGCGTCTCGTCGTCGACTTCAGAGTAACTTATTTCCCAAGTTGACCGCGCGATAGGTATCAGAAATCGACCTACGACTCAGCACGCGTCCACTTGAGAGACGGATCGTACGAGAACGAAAACGAGAAAGAGAAAGGAGTATATTGTACGGAAATGGGTGCTGGATTCCGCCAAGGTGGAATCTGCCAGTTGTTGTTGGCGAAACAGGTGCACGCATCGGTTGCCGATTTCACCAATTCGAGCGATTACGCGGTGCACGCTGCCGCAGAGAGAGATTAAGGACGACTTGAAGCGAAATGTCTGCTGGCAGCGAGCTCCCGGCAGCCGCTGTCGTCCTCGGGATGAACGATCCACGGCGAACGATCCTCCGCGGCCCACGAACGGTTACGTAACGAGGAGCTGTCGTGGCGAACTGTAACGTGGGATCGCGCACGCGTATCCCGCCGGCGTTTAGGTGAACTCTTCTTCTCCGTTATGGGGCTCCCTTAACGAGCAATCGCGTGAGATGTTAAGGCGCCGATGCTCTAACGAGGCTCCGTGGGTGAACGGCAGATTGAAAATTCTTCTGTTCAATCATCGGTAATAATATCGTGCGACGGCTGGATTGACAGCTCTTTAGAGACGGATAATTGAATCTCGAGTTTCGCGGATTCGGTGGTTGATATATATCGTCTCTTTCGCGGATCCGAGAGTCGTCTCAAGGCTAACTTGGAATCGAATTTTTTTTTTTTTTTTTTTTTTTGGCAGATCGTAGAGAACATTTTGTTCTCTGAAGTTAGTCGCTGTTAGTTGATCGTGCGCGAATTGTACTCTGTATTTTTGTAGAAGTAAAGAGTGAAGAATATAAACGGAGCTTAATATTAGTGGATGGATATTTTCGTATATTTCCTATTATAATTGCGAGGTTGCTTTTCTTCGCGCGTTGCATTACAATTTGAAATTAGAATACATATATATTCGAATATATATGATTGTCAAGCGTGAAAAGGTTCAGGAAAACGAGCCCTTCTTTTTCTTCTTGGCTGACGCCCGCTTTTGCAACGACATTGACGAATTTTGTGAAAGATTACACACACGCGAAATATATAATTGTTGTTTTCAAAAAAAAATTATGAAACTCTTCAAATACAGAAAGAGTCGTGGAGTTTAAGCTCGTGCAAGATTGAAAATGCGGTTCCTCTCCCTCTTACGTTCAGATGTACGTAATACCTGGGAATCCCACATTCTCTAGAACGCCAGAGAAAAAAGGGAAAGAATGTTTTCCGCGTGGTTTCTTGAATTTTGCATGCACACCTCATTAGTATGTTGCTGAGAGCATTTAGAAACGAAAGCAGGATATGTTACTCGCATCTTTAATTTAAAAGATTTTCCACAATTGTATTCCGCTCTGCTTCCACGTGCGGGCGTTCTTTCGGATGTGGGATCCGCAATCCTCCCCCCCCCCTCTTCACCACCCTGCTAACGGCTGAAAGGTAAACCCGCTCTTGTAACTTGTTTTAATTTTATTAACTCAGTCCCTGCCCCCTTGTTTGAAAATTACCAGACGCGAGATACCAAGCCTGATTTTCTAGTTTTTCAAAACCGAGAATCTTGGAACGACACGGTTGAATTAATTTCGTCACAAAGAACAGAGGACGATAGAGAAGCAGAGAAAAAAGTCTATTATTGGCGGTGTAAGAGATATTGTCAAGAAAGATCAGACAGAAAATATAAAAAAAAAGAGAAGGAAAGAAAACAATTTAACGAAAAAGATTTTCGATCAACTTAATACTCAATTTACGCATTGACGCTCCGCTGTTAAACGAGAGGAAATGGAGGAACAGCCGGTCCACAGGAACGCGGTGTGGATGATGGTTGAAATGTCTGCGCGTAGTCAAATGGCGGTGATTAGGTGGATGGTCTGCTCGAAATGCTTTGTACTTACCTAAACGAGAAAGATTCCCTAAATGTGGGCGCCAGGCTCTCAGCGTTCCCTGATCAGCTGTTCCTCTTCCATCTGGCGCTTCTTCGTACACGTTTCTATCCATTAAGAGATATATACATACGTGTACACACACACACACACACACACACACACACACACACACACACACGCACGCACACACGCACCACGTCCAGAGACGTAGTGTACAGATTTTTTTACGCTAATTACACGCGGTATCTTACACGGTGGATCGGGATTTTGTACCGTTAATTGCATTTGCCGCTGTTACAGCCGATGATATCATTGCCGATCAGGGATTACTGGCAACCAGTTGTTCACTTTCCGCGAATGAAAGTTCATCGCAGTTGAATCTTAATCGTTTAATTGAATTCGGTTGGACGCAAGATGCGGATTCTCGATTACGGGAGGGAATCGGGATGAAGGAAACTCGCCTTTGGGAAAATAACGCGTTTGCATATGCGTGGAGTTTGCGTGGACTGAACGAATTCTGAACTGGCCGAATGTAACGCAACGGTAGATTTTATATTGAACCGAACGAATTAATATTGACAAATTCAAGCACGAATAATTTTCTACCTGCCTAAATTCCACTTTCTTATTCAGATGCTTTCTGTGAAGATATATATATAAATGTATAATTGTATATATATACATTCTATTATATATATTACATTATACATTATTATATATATTATTGTATACATTATTATATGTATTATAGATACATTAGTATACATTAGTATGTATTATTGTATACATTATTCTACATATTATTCTACATATATATATATATATATATATATATATACACATAATTGTACAGGTGTATACACACACACACACACACACACATACAGTTTATACAATTATACACTTGAATTGTACAAGTGTTTAGTAAGTATCGAAAAAGGCGTTGCAGCTCGTTCGATTCGTTCGATAGCTCGCGTAGGATCCAATTGACTTCCGTTTTTACCTCCGAGCATCATTTATAGTTATATTTTCAGGTAGCTTTATTCCTTCTAGGGATTTCGCAGGTTCCTAAAAGGTTCGAGTTGGTGTGGTGTTTTACGTTTTCCCTTTAATATGAATTTTATTGTACAGCCAACTTTCTTTGCATTACCTTTCGTCGCGTCGTTCTTTCATTTTCTTTCATGCGAGATGATATTCCACATACGCGTGAAACGATAGCAAACGTAACTGATTAGGAAATAACACATCCGGACACGTGCATTACACGAAAATGTTTGACAGAAAGTCGTGCAACTTCGAGTACGGAAAGTAAACCTTAGCACGTTACAATGTTAAAACAGCATAATATTATGCGCGATTAGCGGTGCTTAGTAGCATTACCTCTGCCAAATATGTCATTACGCGAACCATGCATCAAGCACATGCGAGCTTTAACCAAACGCTGCGATAAACACTGCGTGGTACGTCTCTCTCTTTACCTCTCTCTCTCTCTTTCTCTGTACGATACGACCATAAACGACATTTACAATCTCTGGAAGCGAACGTCCCTTCGTTTCCCTGGAATCGTTCATTTGTCGTAATCGACCAGAAGCGATTAGCTCCGGGAACGTTGTGGATTTTCTCGCAATCAAAACATCAACAGTCGAAATCTAACGAATGGCAACGAAGTGCGCGATCTTTTCATGTTTGGAACATGTTAGAATGTCCTGAATGAGAGTTTCTCGCAGTCAAACTTTAGCAGGACGCTTACATCGTGGGGGATGTAAATCATTTCTCTTCAATCTTTGTGGACAAGTTGTAAAAGGAAAAGAGAAAAAAAAAAGGAAAAAAGAGAAGATCAAAAAAACTTGGTTAATGCCAAGCGGAAGGAATGAAAATGTCTGGCGAACGTCAGAGAACCGACCGACCGTATTCTCCAAAGTCCGAGTCCAAAGCGAATTTATCCCCTTAAAACCCTGTCTCCTTACGACTGCGCGGGACCCGTCAAGGGTATCCAAACCGCAGCGCAAAACCCTATTACACAATTTACGAGCGGGCAGAAGCAACGAGCGGAGAGAAGACCGGGAAAATATTTTCCCAGCCCGGAGTGTGTGTGTGTATATATATATATATATATATACGTGTATATTATATATATATATATATATATATATATATATATGCATCCGCCTCTTCTTTAACGTCTCCTGCTTTCTCGAACGCGAAGTTCGCGTGCACGATTTCTCGCACGAACTTCGGTACAAACGACCACCGCGACGATCGAATCCGCGAAGCTGCCCTAAAACGGATGATATTCTCGACTGAAATTAGGGGATCGGTTCGCTGATTCGAATATCCAATATCTGACCCAGATGATACTTCTTCGACACGCTCTTTGGATAAAACGAAAAACAGAAACAAAAAAATGTCGTATCACGTTCGCGCAAAATTCGGGCGAAGTCGAAAAGCAAGTTGGCACGAAAGTCGGAACAAAAACCGGGGGAAAGAAAATTCCCGCGGAGCGCGTGCACGGAACCGTCTCTAAAGGATTATTAATGCAGAGAGCCGTGGCGGGGGGGAGACGAGGGGGTAAGGGGGCCGCAGCAGCGTAGCGCGAGTTATCGCGAGGGGGGCCGCGTGTCTCCTGTGGTACCACGGTGCCGTTTCTGCCGTGCCGGAGGTTCACGATTCTCGCGTGACCCGTGAACTCTCGCACGTAACGAGATCTCTCCCTCGGCTGCCCCGAACGGCCGGCAGAAACACACCAGCGTGCAGCAGCGCGGCGCGCGTTCGTACACGCGAGATTGTACTGTGCCGTACGGTGCCGTGCAGTGCCGTAGAGAGAGAGCCGCGGTGCCCTCCGTGGAAGCACGCCTCGCTTGCCTCCAGCTCTAATAAATTACCCCTCTTTCATATGTATGTATATATATATATATGTGCCTCTCTTTCTTGAAACGCCGTTTCAACCGCCGCCCCACACTGTGCCCGGCGTGCTACGTGCGAGAGAGGTCCTCCGCGTGCATGCACAGCCGATTCCAATTGCTGCGACGCTACGTGCCTGCCTACGTCGATCCTACGTGTACCTTCAACCCCTCCTGTGCTAGCCTGTTTCGCGCCCTTTTCTCGCTACCACGTAAAGGTGACCACCGAAAGCTCTCGGACGATCGACGACACTCTGCTTCGATAATTAGACCGCTCGTACGATCCTAGCGAGTCGACTGGCGAGCGGGATAAAAGAATGAAAATTTGTTTCGAAAAATATTGAATATTTTAGCTTTTCAACGTGTAACAGTCAGAAGTTACAAATATCTGTAAATATTGTTGTATACTCGTTGTACGTTTCAAAGGCGTTGATTTTGTTCAATAACCGTGGAATTCTTCCTGCACGTTCAAATGACCTCGTATGGTTGTGGAGTGTCGTTCGACGGTTAACATTCCAGTAATTTCAGTCTTTGAAGTGTGCCTACGGTGTGTGACTACTTTTTTTTTTTTTTTTTCTTTTTAAGCCGATTACAGCACTGATTTCAAAATCTTTGTGCTGTTGCACTAACTGGTGCAACTATAAAGTTCACCGGCACTGATCATCCGTGACCGATGCACCGTGAACGAATGGTTTTATGTCGATCATTAATGACTGACGTGACGGAAAATGTGCTAGGGCTGCTAAACGTTCTCAAGCGTAAGTCGCGTTCTTTGTGAAAATGACTCTGTAGTTTCGCCAGTATCGCGGCCAGCTTCATCGTGTGTCTGAAACGCGTTACTCTCTACTGCTGACGGTACATTTTCAACCGCCATTTCCCTCAGGTGGGAATATTAAAAACGTTCTTCGGTTAAGCGGAAAAATTCGTCGAAACGTTGTCGGGATGGAAAAAGAAAAAGGAAAAAAAAACAAGAGAAAAAAAGAAAAAGAAATCAGCACTCGGACTCTTCGAAAATGAAAGAGACTTTGTACTTTTTGCCGCTACCTGTTTAATTTTCGCGTATGCTTCGTTATTTACGAGCATTTCTTTTTTAATATTTATTTCACAGAAAGTGACTGAAGCTTCAGCTCGTTGCGACACAATCAATCGATTGTTTGAAAAACGATTTAAGAAAGACTCGAAGTGGTAACGTCTTTTATTCGTCTGAACATTTGTCGAACAACTTTCCTAAACGCAGACTTTCTAAGTTTGTAAATTTATCGTTGAGCAATGAAATTTCCATTCTCGCGAGTCAGAGATTCAAGAGAACTGAAACTAAACGATTGCTTGCTATTTACATGGACGTAGCCTCGTTTCGATTTCAACATTCTCTTCCTGTGTTTACCGAGGAATTGGAGGCAATTTCTTTTCAAATATGTCCTCGCGTTTTCATTTTTCTTTACTCAGCTCTCCTCCTCTCTTCCCCCCCCCCTCCATTCCTCCCAGGCTGTCCCGTTCTTTTTCTCGCGTGTTCTATCTATCTCGAAGTGGTTTCCTAGCTGTTTATTTCGTTTCAATTCGTCGTGTATCCAGCTTACGGCGAGTGCGTTATACACTTCATCCGTGTTCGTTCTCTTCTCGCCCTCTTTCCTCGCCGAGCTATGCTAGCTCGTCACGGTCCCGCACCGGTTTTTCTGTCTCTCATATTTCTTCGTTTCATTTCCCCTCCCGCCTTCGTATCCGTTTATTTCTTTTATCTGCGCGTCTCGGTATCCTGGAGCCAAGCGTATTTCCGTCTGGCACAACCGTGGCTGATATTTTCGAAAGAAAGTAAAGCCTTGCCAAAAATCGTCGAACACGCCACCGTCTCCGGATTAGATGTCGTCCAAGGACGATCATTTTCTCGGTGAAATGCACGATCGGTCTGGCCAGCAATTTAATCCAGAATTAAGAGAACCGAAAACAGCTCGACTTCGAGTTTCTGTTTCTTTCAGTTTATTTAATAACAAAACAGCGATGTCGTCGAAAGAAACGATCGACTAGAAAAATTCTGCAACAGTCTCTTTATAATAAGCCTTGCTTTGTAATAAAATTAATCGTAAGACTAACAACTTCCATTAATATACCAATGTTAAATATTGTAACTGTTGTAATTTCTTAAAAAGAGACCGTGCAACGATAAATTTGGGCTAAAGTTTTAAAGTTTGAAGTTTCTACTTTCGAAACGCGTCATTCGTTTTATTATCTTAAGAGACGTTCTTGCGCCGATGTAACAGATGACAAAGTAAAGACACTTCTCTTCTCAGAAATGCTATAAATTGTCATAGTATATAAAAGGATTGAAAAATTTTCTCCATAACTAAAACTACAATAAACTTAAAGATTCTGCAGTCTCCTCTTTACAACGATGTCTCGATACTTGCTGTATATTTCTTTGAACTTTGAATTTTTGTCGTTTAAGCCTAATATTCAAAATTCAATAAAGTGGTAAAAAGATCACGTGTCGTGGTTTCCGAGGTCATTATAAAGAAAAGGCTACCATCTTTAAATCCACTATGGACTTGGCTGTGAAAAAAATTTTTCAATGAAGGTACCATCTTCACTCATCCACACACTTAAAAAAAAAAAGAAAAAGAACAAAACATTCTAGAATAAAATAAACGACGCACTTGAAAACCAGAAGCATCTAGCTATGAAACGAGCTCAAATTTATCGTTCTATCGATCTTCTTTTTTTTTTTTTTCTAAAACTATAACAGTTTAAATATTTACCGTCCGAATATTAATGAGAGTTCATTTCCTCGATTTCCCTAGTCCTTTCTAGTTTCTAGTTCCTTCTATCTGAGGCTGGCATAAATTCTATCGGCTCTCCGCCGTGATAAATCCCGATAACGATGTAATAACGATAAATGGAGGGTTCGAAGGGGAAGCCAGTTAAAAGATAACGCGGATTGGATGGATGTTTCCCGTCCTGATTGCGACCAGGTTGTTTAAAGAAAAGAAGGAAACCGGGATTTATTAAATTCGAAAGGGGAATCCATCGAGTCGTTTGGTGGCGCTCAGGCTCGTTAACCACCGTGGACGCTTCTGGAAGCCGGGTAGTTCCTTGCAGGCTGAGTTTACTCAAGAGTCCCTTGTCCCAGAAACGTTCTTAACTGGGAGGGATTCAAACTTTTCAGTCTGGCCTTCTTCCTCAGTTGACTTATAATAAGCTGATCGCACGTTCCAGTTTCTCGGTGCAACGAACACTTTTTCCGCTTCTACCCTCTTCTCTCTCTCTCTCTCTCTCGTACTCTCTCTTCTCTTTTTTTCATCGGTGCTCGTTCCTCGTTTTAAGGGAAACTTTCCTGTCGAAGGAATCGATAGGCGCTTGTCTAACTTCGTTGGATTGCCCCGCTGGGCTCCGGCGCTTATTAAAATTTTTACGGCAACTTGGATGTTACGTTTCCAAGCGGCGTGAGAACGTTGTTAGTAATCAACAGTAACAAGTTAACGAGTTGTACAAATCGCATATTTTTCTTTCCGCTTCCCTTTTCGCAGGGTTCCGAACGAAACGTAAACTTTCCTCACAGGGTTCCTCCTTTTTTCAATCGTCTCGCAGTATCGTGACCGGGGGGTTGCAGACGACAGTATTACAAAATGGAGAAAATACACAAATAGAATAATTCGTTACTCGGTTGATAAAAGCACGAAGATTTATTCGAAAATAAATTTCGAAAATATCACGTTAAGTCCCGCTATTTGAGTAGCAAAGAATCAACGAAAAACAGAAATATCGCTTGCTCTGGGAATTTCTCTCTCAGAACGGTTTCTTCAACGGCAATTTGAAATTTCGTACAAACATATATTGCTGACAGATGTTTCGTACAGGCGTGACATTGCACAGTCAAAGAATAACTGGAGAAAATTATCCCGCGAAAATCTGTACAATTTAGGGAATAATTTTCAAGAAATTCAAGATATATTTATCGCTCGCGACGAAATCAACGCTCTTTTGTATCGCAGTGAGCGATATATTCTCTCGGAGATACAGTGCCAAAAAGAAAGAAAAAGAGACAGAGAGGGAGAGAGAGAGACGACGACGAAATGGAATTGCGATACTTTTCAACGAATGGTTCACCGTGCTCAGTAAACTTATCGTGATTCGGCGTGTGATGCATACGGTGGGGAAAAATACGGTGGAACGAAACAATTCGAACTGTTCGGTATCAGCGGGGCGTTAAATCATGGATGACCCGGCTCTCGCCGAATTGATTTCAATTCCCGGGATTTTATCGGGCTCGAGGAGGGTTCGAGGAAGATCTCTTTGGTCCTTGGTGCGCGAACGTAGTAGTACACCGCCGCGGTACGCCGCGCCGTATCGAGGAATACGTGTATATAAATGAGACATGTATATCGACGCCATTGTTCTAAAGTCGTGACAGCGTCGGGTCAGGAACGCGTGTTGGCTGCGGCTCCGGGGGCCCAGGAGGCTACTCCCGCATTAGCATAACCCCGCCGCGCGCCGGCGTCCTGCCACCATGATTCCCCTTGTCTCTCTCTATCGGCAACTTAATCTCGCCGCGATAAGATTCGGATGCCTAAAACAATACACGCCGCGTTTCCGTCTTCCACCGGGAAGGGGAAATCGAATTTTCGCCAAACGAAACGACTCGCGCAATTTTATCGAGGCGTCTTGCTTACTCACGCCCGTGAAAGCGAAGTAATTGCACGGATTGTTACGCGAATTCGAAGACGCAACGAGAGAGAAAATTGCCCAAACTTCTGCAGAGTTATTTCAGATGATAATAACGGAGTGAATTTTATATAAATATTTCATAAATTTCGTAACAATCCTTAATGGCCGCACTTTTGATCGGTGTCATTTCTATACTCTGAAATTAACCTATAATACGAATAACTAATATGATGTACCTAATATAATATTTAATCTATTAAGTAATTAACTTATAATATAAATTAACCTATATATAATATAATGTAAATAAATAAATAGCGATCAAAATATTATTATTATTGCAAAAAGTGAGACGAATAAATAATCGATAGGAAAGAACGAATTATTCGTATCAGTCAAAATTGCCGAGTTAATTACACTACATCGTCGAAGAAACTTTCTGACGTTGATGTTAGTTCAACCACGCACAAATGTTATTATTATAACATTACACGCTAATGTTGTTGAATCAAAGTTGAAACGCAAATCCAAAAGATTGCACAGAAGTAATCGCGGATTTCAGTAAATCGAGGAACAATCGCTTTCTGGCGAGCTTTCAAAAAATACGAAAGTGTCAATTACGTGCATTAGAAGGTAAAATAACCGCTAGTGAGTTGCAAATTCTATTTTCAAGTGGAAAGATGCACTTGATCGTATCATATTTAGTGGAAAACTTCGACAATACGTTAGCACATGAAAAAGTACGTGTTATTGCTGGGTTTGCAGCAGCGCAATATTTAGACAATGACGAAGAATCGAAACTGGCTGCAAAGTTGTTTCAACAGCTTCGCTGTTATCTTCAATTACCTCGAAACAAATGTTACGATGGCCATTCAACAAGAATCAACGGAATCACGGACATCAGTCTTTACATTGCACGGGTCATTAAAAAACTAGATTCTTTCCCATTTGCCATAAAATTCCGTTCGATTTATACAGGCTGAACAAACGAATTGGATTATCGGCGAGATCAGCGTACAATTTATTTCATCGTCGTTTACCCCGAAAAGTGGCTCGTCGACGATACCGAAGTTTTCGTAGATAAAGAAAATTTGCTTCACTCTCGTGAACTCTTGCTTCAGTTTCGCAACAGTATCGTTATCAAATGTTTCCACGAGTGGGAAAGACTTTTCCGTTTATAACGGCGCGAGAGGGAAAAAGCGAGATCTCTCAAACGAGAGCATCTCGCATTATTTTCGCGGATAAGTATCTTTTTCGCTGCGAAAATCGGAAAATTTAACTAATTCGAGTTTACATCTGCCAGATGACGGATTGATCGCCTATTTTTGCGTGATTTTGAATCACTGTCTAGATTTTGCCTCTTGGAATCAATTCTCAAGAACGAAACTTTCTTAAACTTCACTTTAAGAATATCTCATCTTCACCAAGTTTTAGTTTGTTTGAATTATCCATTTCCTTGAGCGCGTTCGACATGCTCCAATAAATTTTCCAATAAAAAAAAAAGAAGAGAGAAAACACCAAAAAAATCTTTGGAATCGTCCTTTCACGAGCAGAAAATTGAAAACCAGAGCTGAGAAGTTCTAAATAAAATTTCGCATGAATCGCGAAATAAGTGGATCGTGCGCTGAACGTTCAATTTCGCTCGTTTTGCGAATGCGATCAAAAAATGTACTGAGATCTATCTAGAAATTTGTTACCCTCGCTAAACTTCGCATCCAAATATCTCCTAAGTGTACAAATATAATATATACTATAATACATATATAATATATACTATAATAATTATGTTATTATGTATACATATATAATATATACTACACATAGTATAATACACATACATATAGTATAATACATATATAATATATGCTATAATAATTATATTATTATGTATATAATAATATAATAATAATTATTATAATATACATATATATACTATAATACATATACATATATATATTACATATATAATATATAATAAATGTACAATATATATAATATATATATAATATATAATATATACTATAATAATTCAACCACGTCCACGCAATTAAAACGACGAAAGCGATTACCCTGTAAAGAAATCTGCTCCGGCGTCGCTGGAGGAGGATGAGGATGCTGGCTCGATCGGTAAACGATCGGCCGAAAAACCCGAACGAAGGCGAACGAGCCACGACCAATTATTCGCGATGCGTTTTCGAATTGGCACGATGCTGCCATTTCTAAAATGGCGTTTACCGGGGGAAACGCGAGCGAGCGAGCGAGGGGTGGCTTCTCTGTTGCAACATGCTGGAAGTTGCGTTGGAACTCGCTGGAAAACGAAGGGGAAGCCTTAGACCGCGCGCCCGGCAGCATTATACTCCGCCTTCCCCCATCGATAATGCGCGCAACACATCGCCGCGGTCGCATGCAACTTTTACTTTTGCATGCTGTTCTTTCCACGGTAGCGTCAGCATCGCAGCTTCGTGGTTACTCGTGGCCGTTTCTCTCCTTCTCGCCAGAGACACCCGCCATCGTCAACTTACTTTTGTTGTTTCCCCCCTCGATCGCCTCTAACGGTTTACGGCAGTGCTTGAATTATTTACAGTCCTACAGAACTTGTCAATGTTGCATTCTTCTTGATCACCGGTCTCCTCGCATCGATTTCTCCTCTGCTTTTCTTTTTTTTCTTTTTTTTTTTTTTGCTTGCCAACAATTATCATTGTTGGTACATTTCAGCGATTTTATTTGCGCAGTACTTAACAGCAAATATTTGCCGAGTAATATTACGTGATACGGAAAATTGTGTCACTAGTTTGTCAGAAGTATCAAATATTAATATTGTTTCTTTTAGACATTTATGAAAGTTATAACATCATTATACGCAAGTTCCAATACTTTACTAGAGATTTTCAAAATTCAGAAACTATTTGCTGCATTGGATACGTTTGAACTTTATCGAGTTTTGCTCGAGAAACGAAGAACTCACGTTCGCGAATGAGCAATTTTTTGACAGGACGGTGGAAAGCATCAAAGGGATTTTTATTACTTGTTGAACTCGCGGATCGCTAACCGCAAATTTGAGGATAATTCGAGAGCAACTCCGTCAGAACTTTAGACAGTCAGCCGCATTCGTAACGGGGAACGACGAAGGGAAATTACGAAACTTTTCCACCACATACACGCGACGTGTCATAATTCTAGGGCAACGAGGATCGTATCTTTGAGAGGAATTCGAGTATTATCTCGCAGTTGACACTGGACTTTCTGTCACGGTGACGAGGAACTTCCTTTGCGAATGAAGTTCAAGGAGCGGTGATTCGCTTGATCAAAATTTTAGCGGCTGGATGTTGGACTTTAAGGAGAATTGAAATTTCACCTCTTTTCGGTCTTTCGGTGAAAATTTTCGCCGAGAAATGTCGAGGAAGTTGACAGTAATGAACTGTTTCTGAAAGAAACGTTGAACCAGAACTAGACACTTTAACGGATTAAAGCTTATCGGGAACGAAAATTGTGAAAATAAAATAATGTATCGTAAAATTGAAAAAATTGTATTATGCACGCATAAAGAGAAACGAATTTTAATTGAAACCAAAGCCGCGTCTGATTTCGGAAAAGGTCAGTTTTGCTAAATTTCGGTGTCACACGACGAAGAAACTTCTGCAAAGCTTGAAACTTACTGCACAGTGAGACACATTTGACGAACACGAGACACACGACGGCGAAAGTGACTCTAAAAGTGCCAATTTCGCGGGAAAATTGCGCCCGAACGTTGCATAATGACCCCCCCCCGCCTCCGCCCCTAACCCTCGACGATTCTTCGTTTGCACGAGGCTAATCATCGAACCCGGTTTAATCCCCGCCGAGAACGCGACACGGCTCGAATTCCAAAGCGATTCCCCGCGAAAGTACCCCGCAATTTATCGCCGTGCAAGTTGGGCTCGTAAAAGTTGCGAAATTTGTCCTTGAACGGAATCAGCGAGCCTGGCGCGGCCGCAATTCAAATTACGATCCATCTTCGTCGCGTATATTCGCCACGGGCGAAGAAGGGGGTTGGTGGGGGTGGGCGAGATAATGCCCGAATTTCGTGCAACCGCGTCGAAACGCGGCGGTGGCGAACAGTGGCCTACGAGGCATCGGTGTCGTAGATAAGCGGAATCTCGGCAGGTTGCATTATCGAGGAGACGGTGAAACAGCGCGAGGCGAGAAGGGGAGAGACGGAGAGTGAAAAAGAGGGTCGGGGCGGCGGCGGTGGGTCGAGGCGGTGGAAGTGCAATTTTGCAGCGTAAACCCTGGCGTTGGGCCAGGTCCGTGTATCACTCTGCATCGGAATTCGTTGTTCCACGTCTCGTTACCAGTCACAGTTTTCTGCCCGCCACGCCAAACTTTTATCCCTCGTCGTCGTCGTCGTCGTCGGCAATTTAGCTGTAAAAGGTCGGAGACGCAAGACGTCCGAAAAATTCTCTCCGCTTTTTTATTTATTTCTTTTTTTTTCACCTACTACCCACACTATTTCTATTTCGTTAGTTCTTGTCATTTATTTATTTCTGTTCAGTTTCTTCGTCGTTGTCTTTTTCCCCTTCCGCTCCTTTGTGCTTCCTTTCCACGGCGTACGTCGTCCGGCGAACCGGCACGTTCGAAACTGGCGTTCAACCGGCGTTCTTGAAATTCCTCCGCTGGAGGAAGAAACAGGGTCGAACCACCGAGTCGGCGCCCTCGTCGATTCCGCCTGCGCGCGATTTTTCTTCGATGAAGTTCAGGCTGTTTCGCGTTTAAAGTGGAACGCGTCACGTCGCGGGGAAAGAAGAAGACGCGAGGAGAATAGGACGAGGGTTTCTTTGTAAATGAAGTTTCTCGAAGAATCTAGAGGGGCAGGGGGGTTGCTGATCGATTCTTCTTCTTTTGTTTGGTACACTACATCCTCGCTTTTCCCGGCGATTTGGAAAATAGCATCGCTGTCGATGGCTCGAGAAACACGCAGAGAAACTCGAATATCCACCCAGCGTGCGACGAAGTTGAAGTTGTTTTATAAATTCGGATATCTCTTGTTTCACAAATTAGGATATCACTTACAGCATGGGATTTGTACTTGTATTTATACGTGTATTTATGCGTGTATCTTGCAGAAATGTGTAAAACTTTAATTTTCCCTACGAGGATGATAATATTTATGGGCACATTTATGTAAGAAAAATCTTCGGCGCGAGCTCAGGGGAAGAGTCTAGCAAAAGAGTTTCTGAACGAGCGTTTGAAAAGAGTTTTTTTAACGATCGCTTTTAAGGAAAGTTAATAGAGTTTTAGCGAGAGATTAGAGCCAGGGTAGTTTATAAATCAACCGGTTGAAGCAGCTGCTCGGAGAAAATTGTACTTTCTGCATTATTTATTATATTTAATTTAATTGTATTTATGTTATTCTGCAATTGATATTATCAATTCTGAATATACGTTACAAATTCGAACAGACACAAATACGTATATATACAAAATCCAAATCAATTTTTTTCTTTTTCCAGTTCTACCTAAAATCCAACAGTAAACGCAGCCGCTAACGACCGCTTAATCGGACAATAACTCCACTTAGCGACGTGGAAAGACGTAATTAAGCCGAAACTCCCCGCTACATTCCGCAAACTTCGCCGCTTGTTCAAGAATAACTGCGTTATCCGTCTTTCCGGCAAACTTCAGACCCGTTCCCTCCTTCGAAAAGCGAGCACCGCGAAATCGCTGAGTTGCCGAAAAACCGAGAGCAGAAGTCCACATCACGGCATCGGCCATAAAACCGTGCCGAGAGAGAGGAGGCTCGCTCGCGGCCTCACCATTCCTCGCCCGTAATATAATAATGGGGCCAGCGTGACCTACCCCAATGGAGCACGCCGTGGATAGGGTAGATACGAAGGGGGGTGGTAGAAGGTAGACAGCTGCGGGCCGGAGGGGAACGAAGGGTAACCACGTCGACACGGGCGGACGAGTCGAGGGTCGTAAAACCCCCTACACATCGAGTGATTCGTCCTACCGCCCTACCAGACAACCCTAACCTGCCTCACGTCTGAGTGACGTTGGGCGGGTTGAAAGTGGGACCGCGCGCCGCGAGGTGGGAAGGACAGGTTCGAGGGGGGAACAGCAACAAAACGTCAGCCCTCGGTGTCACAGAGACACACTTTTACGGAGCAGGCCGTCCCCTCCGATTTTGCAACCCTCCTTCCGCTTAGTAATCCACCTCGCCATCGAGAGCCTGCCGGCCACGTTGTTCGGCCGTTGTGACAGCCAGGCCAGGCCGAGCCACCTTGCTCAGGCAAATTGCGGATGTTCTCTGCACTTTGGGGCGGGGGCATTTTCAAGATTTCGAGAATCTCAGGTAATACAAGATACGCGTATACGAGTACAAAGAAACAGAAAACGTACGTACCATGGAGGGAATTGGAAAATTCGTGGAATTGCACGAAGCATCCACGCAAGTTTGGTCACGAGCGATAAATTACTAATGCCAATACCGGCATTCCTGAAAGAGTTGAACGACGATGAATTTGACGACGGATCGAGCGGAACATTGCAAAATTATAAATCCGTTCATTCCGTTCGACGTGGAAGATTGTAAGATTATCAAAGTCTGTAACCTTGGGATTCTAAAGTAAGAAGTAATCCCCATCTTCGTCTATTTGTTAGCGATGGTTCGAACGAATTTATAATAAAGTGCAGTATCGCACTCGGTTTGCTCCTCGTTCTGCCATCATCGGCTCATTAGTCACCGGCGACGTGGAAGACAAGCAACGAACCTTTCTACGACCTTTGTGCGTTCCTTCTCTCTTTCTCGTTTCCTTTCCGGTTAGGCTGCTTCGTTTTGTATCCGTTGGAATTGCATTGATTCGAATCGTATTCGCTGGCTCGTTAGTTAGTTAGCCGGGCATGGTTTTCTGTATGTGTGTGTGTGTGTGTGTGTGTGTGTGTGTGCACGCGTGTGTGTGCGTGCGTTGTGGTGGCTTCCTCGCTAAGGTGGCCGGCGCGCGTCTGTCGCCATTAATGGAAACGGCACGAACGGCGACTTCGTTTCACTGACACACGCTGACCTTTCGCCTCGCGGCAGCGCATCCAGCGCCTGGGATTTCGTTCCCGAAAATCGTCCGATGGATTCGTCGCGCCGAAATGGTAATCGCTTCGTTACGTCTGCTTCTTTCGGCAAAGCCGGGCTCGCCGCGAAATGGAATTCGATCGATCGCCCTCGGACTCCAGTCGACTCTCTCTTTCTCTCTCTCTCTCTCTCTCTCTTTCTCTTTCTCTCTCTTTCTCCCGTTCTGCTCTGCGTTCGAACTTGCGTGCTCGTTTGGAATCGAGGACACCGAGACCACGATGATTTTTGTTGTTCCTCCAGGCTGGCTCCAGGGTGGGGCTCGTTTTTCGGGAATGAGGTTCTGTTGGCAAGTGTTTCGATGCGACCGAGTCCATGCATATTCAGGGATGAAATTAGGACAGGGATAGTTTACGATCCTTTTTCTGGGTCAATTTTCTCTGTCAGCTTTCTGTCATCGGTTTCTGAACACGCGAGCAACATATCCAGTACGGTTACAAGCGAATTTCTTTGAAGTTAAAATTAGTTTCACTCGTTCGAATCATTATTATATAAGAAAAAGATCAGGTTTTCCATTGCGAAATATAAAATTCCCTCTTCGAAAGGCAGACAGTTCGTATAAACGTTGCGGATTTTTGTTTATTACGAGAGCAGGGGAATGTTCTTGTTGCAGTATATTACTCGACGGAAAACGCTAAATTTGATTAGCGACTGTGATGCCACGCATTCGCGGGTATAAGAGTAATTCACGGGCATTCAAGAGTAACTACACGCATTCATATCGTGTAATTAGGGAACGGTCCGGCAATGTGTGCGTCGTGCGCAATAAAATTAATCCCGTTATGCTTGTTATTGCGTATTGTTCGAAATATACATCTACTGAAAGAAGATCGCATAGACTCAATGAAAATTGTAAAGGATTGACTCGAAAAGAGAAAACACATAAACTTTTTACTTCTTAAACACGTACGCGTAATTTGTTTTATTCTTTCGGTGATATAAATATCCGTCTCTGTAAAGCGTTCGAGTATATTACTTTGTTAAGAAATTCTTCCTCGTGAATATATAGTTATAATTAGTCTTCTTGATAAATATAGAAGTGTTTCTTTTTAAGTATTAGGAGTGCCCATACGTTTAATTTTCGTTTTTTTTTCAAAATTAATTAAACATTGCCATCTGAGTGACAATAATTCAACTGTATTACAACATATCGACATTTAGCGTGCTTATCGTTAAATTATATTATAGATTAAAATCGTATTGACTCTTAAATGAAATAAAATTTTGTACAGTATCAAAAAACGACATTACTTATGCGTACCCATAATAGGAACATATATTTCGATTGTATGAAATATCTACATAGCGCGGAGTACGTAAAAATATTTCTTTCTATCAAAAAAAAAAAAAAGAAAAAAAAAAGAAAAATGTAAGGGGCAAATACACTATTACAAAATCCATCTCGTATTTTTCATTTCTTGTTCATCATGCAGGATATCAAAATGCTCGGTTAAATAAATAATATCCGGTATCGTACGAATCCCGCCGGGATCGGGACCGCGTTCGCTAATTTTCGGCGTTCGTTTCATTTCATTCGATCGTCAATTTATCCAGTGTGTCTCCGTCCCTCCATCGCGAAGAACACCATTACACAATCGGTGCACGCGATTGCATTAATCTTCGGTAAAACAAAAGCCACTGTGTCGTCTGCTGGTATATTTCTGCTGGTGAGAGGCGAGGTCGGGCGGGGGGGGGGGAGAGGGAGGATACAGGAGGAGCCTGTGGTCGGTTCCCAAAGGTCCACGTCGCGCGTCAGTTCGAAGAAAATCCGACCGGTCGGGGCTGTGAAGTTTCTCCTCTGGTGCACAAGTTCGTCGAACGAGCACACCGGGGGGAAGAAGGAGGTCACGACAGCGCTTTAACCCTTTCGAAGCCATCCGAGGCGATAGGAGCGTCTTGACCCGTCCTATCTCCACTTTGCCGTGCCCTATCCTCCACGGCGCAGCGTGACGTAATTCCAGCACGAACCTACGAGGTTCGACCTATGAGACCTACGAGACGGATGCACGCGCTCGTCCACGATTCTGCACGTGTGTGTGTGGATGTACGTGAATCCTCGCTACGTGCTCGTTCCGCGTATCTCCGCGCGCGCGTGTGTGTGTGTGTGTGTGTGTGTACGTGTCTTTGGAACAGCGTGCACCCACGTAGACGAACACATGCATGGACCACGCATTCGACGTTCCAAGATTCGAGTACAACACTCTCGCGCGATCGAGTGAGAGCAGATAGATGAAGAAGGACAGAAGAAGGAGAGCGAGAGACATACAGGGTGTAACGAAAATCCTGACGCAAGAAGAAAAGGAAATGATTTCTGTTATTAAAGCGAGTCGAAGAGTGGAAAATGATTTTCGCCGACGTGAGGTTTCGTTTTCGTAAGACAATCGGAAGCGTGTTTGAAAACTTACCACGCGAGATAAGAAACGTTAACAGATTGTAAGAGGTGTTGAGTGAAACATTACCTAAACTGTAAAGGGACACGACTGTTGTGAACAAATTTAAGGATACTTAAACTTGTTCGCACTAGTACTACTCTTTAGTACTTTACATTTAATTTAACGTTGAACATATAACGCAATATTACATATTTCATCACAGAGACTGCGAAAATTAAAGTTGAACCGTTCGAATATGTATTTCTTCCCTCTCGAAAGTATCGCTCCTGTTTCAAACTACATGTAACACGATTATTCGGTACACGGCGAATTATTCGGCGCGGAGAGAGAGAAATAGAAGTAGAAATAGAAAGAGACGGACAGAGAGTCAGTAGACACGAATGGGGGTGGGTGGATGGTGGAGAGGACAGCCGCTTAGCGTAAGCTGGAACGTCGCTCTAGCCGTCAATACACTTTGCCGAAGGTAGAGGAGCGTTCCATCGAGTTGGTTCCTCTGACTGCTGCGGAGGATCCTGCGGCCAACAGAGTCTCATATCCTACGGGCCTCTGGGCATTCAACGCCTCCGGGCTCTCTCTCCGTGCTTGCTCATCCAGTAACGTCACTAACGACGACGGACATATTGGTATCGCTTGTAGATACCCTTAAGGAGAACCGCGTTTCACGCTGCCGCACGATTTCGAGGGATTTCCCTTTCGGGTATAAAGCCTTCTCTCTCCTTCTCTTCGCAGCTCGTCGTCGTCGTTGTCGTTGTCGTAGTCGTAGTCGTCGTCCTCCGGATTCAAAGGTACGATCAGACGGGACGGACGCGCGGTAATACCGGCCTCGTACACGTCTCTGAGCATTTTAATGGCTGCTTAGAAACCGGCTATATTAAACCGCTTTCCATCCTGTGATGTGGCCTGCTCACGCTCTCGAATACCTACCGTACGCGCCCATTTCAACTCTTCTCCGGGTTTGATCTTCTCCGTTTCGTTCTTTTTTTTTCGCTTTAATTGGAGTGAAACTTAGAGATCGACTGTACTATGGATTGTCAGGCGTTCGTAAGAAATTTGGATTTAAAAAAAATTCGTAACTCACGCAACACATTTCGCCTCTTTTCGGGTTGATCTTCTGCGTCAAATTTACAGATTGTTTCGCTTGACAGTGATACCGCAGTTTGTAGGGAATTTAGACTGTGCAAAAGAATTTGGAACATCTAAAACGGAGTAATTGTTGTAGCATCCAGAGTCCATTCTTTTAGTCGTATTTGTGAGTGGAAAATATATTTAGATAATAAATGTTTCTTCCAGACAATATAAATACAAGTCAACGTGAATAAAATTTTTTTTAAAATTGTTCACTACACAACAACAATCTCGATGAAGATTCTTTCGTTTAATCGAAACACTTTCGAATTGAAGAAAGCTGAGACAAACGAATGTAAACAATTCGTTGGTCACAAAGTAACATTAAAATCACGAAATCATCAAAAATGTATGTAACGTGGTTTTCCTTCCCCTTTAATTTACAAATAGAAATGCATAAATGGACTATACACTCTTCATCGATCGAGACACGATCTCGTCTAGATCATCGATCATTATCGCGTCGTTACTCCCGTCCAAGCAATTCACTTCGTGGAAACGAAATGAAACGTTAGAAGTGAAAATCGACGCGGATCAAAAGTGACAAGATTCGCGGCAAAGTTATCGATTTAATACCTCTTTTATGGATATTCGATTCAAAACTTTCCTCGGTCGCTGTGTATACTCACGGTACGCTCCACTCGCACCCCTTTCATCCCCCGCGCGCACCACGTCCGCCGTTGCAGTTACCGGTACACTTGCACCTCAAGAAAGTTTCTTCGGTGTTCTGCATAAACATTACGAGCAAAAGTGAAAGTAGCAGCGTCACTGAAGGAAAGTTTCGTCGTGAGGTAGGACAGTAGTACTTGCACCCTCGATATCGTTCGAAAACCTTTCCACACAGCCACACGTAATTTGCATCGCCCTGTCTATCTCCCTGGCATGCATCGATCGCATGTTCAATCATTCTCTTGCTCTTAATCATTCGGTGATACTTTTTCAATTGTTAATTACGTGCATTTTCATAATGTCAAGTGGAAAATTAAAAATTTTTGATATTTTAACGTGATTGTTTAATGTAGGGAATTAGGGAAACGTAAGGAATCCAAATAAGTCTAAATAATCTCCGAATTTTTTTCGACATCTTCAGTTATCTTCTAAATCCGTTTCTTCGAGAAATGAACTATTTATACATTTGGTCTCGTCGAGACAATATTTCTCTAAAGGTGCCAAAAAGAAAAAAAAAAAAGAAAAAAAGGAGAAAACTAAAATTAAAGTCCTTCGAATGCTACGAAAGACTGGCGAGAGTGCATCGATCGAAATCGACGTGAAATGAGATCAGACGGTGCGGGTAGGTGTCCGGGTTCGGTCTGGTCCCAGCCGAAACTGACTGCGGCCGGCCGGAGCAGTCGCCGGAAAAGATTTCCATCGTTTTTCACCGCGCTCATCTTCCTAATCTTCTTTGAGAGGTCTCGGGGCGGCTGTCGATACGGTGGCCCGCCGGCGGAATCTGCAATCCGGCATCGGCGAGACCGGCGGCTATAGGGTGGTTCGACTGGCGTATCGGGAGCGGGGTGGCAGGGGACAGGGGGCGGGGGAGGGCGTTCGCAACCGAGCTGACTGCAGTTTTTCCACGGTGAGAAATAGGGTCTTGGGGTGTGTAAACCCGGTTACTTATGGAGGCCATTCCGGTCTGCGGGCTCGCCGGCCTCCGGCTGAGGGGTTTTAAGGACTTAGCTCGACATTAGCGTCCCTGGAGGGTGAGCTAGGAGGTGAAGCGGAGGTGGACTTGGATGCGAAGGTAGCCAGAGAGGAAGGTGAAGTTAGTTTGCGCCGGGAGTGAGAGAAAGATGGGGAAAAGGAGCGACAGAGAGAGAGGTTGTACGAGATATATAGGAGAGAGAGAGAGGGAGAGAGAGAGAGAGAGAGGGAGACAAGGAAGGGACGGTGTAAAGGGGAAGAGAGAAAGATAGAGAGTATAAAGAGGAAAAAGGGAGAAAGAGAGAGAGAGAGAAAGGGCGGGAGGGAGGGAGATAGAAAAGGAGAAAGAGAGATAGTTGCAGGGAGTAAGCTCTGGATAGGGTTGCGAGGACTGAGAGTAAGGGTGGATAGTCGGTGGCCAGGGGGTCCTCGGGGGTGGAAGAGAATCGCTGAGGCAGAGGATGGGTCGGAGGCAGGAGGAGGAGGAGGAGGGGGGGATGGATGTGCGGCGATTTGGTTTCCAATCATGGGACGACGGGACGCGCCTCTATCGAGCGAGCAGAGGCCCGGCCATCCTACCCCATCCTCTCCTTCACTTGGAGCCATGTCGGTGCTGGTGGTGCTGGTGCAAACCAACCCAACCCAACGGACTCTCTCTCCTTCGCCTGCACCTCCGCGTCTCAACCAACCGCCCTCCTCCTTCTCCTCCTACTCCCGCTTCCTCCTCCACCTCTTCCTACTTCTCATCCTCTGACTCCTTTACCACCCTCGGCTTGCCACCCACTGCTACCTACCGCCGTACTCTTCCTCTTCCTTCTCCTCCTCCTCATCCTTCTCCTACACATCCACCTACTGCTTTCTCGTCCTCCTGCCTCCGTCCTTCGGCCCTCAAACCACCCCGCGTTACAACCTTCTCAACCAGCGCAGACACACTTACACGCACTCGGAACTTCGTCCCGTCTGCCATCCTCCCGTTACCGTGTCCCCTTTGCGATCCTCTTTTACCCATTTGCCCGTCAGCCGTTCCGCAACCTAGGGCAATCCCGAAAAATCTTAATGTTTCTCCGCGCCGCGGCAGGCGATTCCGTTTCCAGCTGTTTGGCAATTTCGCGTTCACCGTCATTCCTCCATCGACCACTCGCCCGGAATTCAGTCAGGTTTCAAATAACTGACTGGTATTAGCCGCAATTAGCTCAATAATTCGCCGAATCCGGCCGGGATTGATGGTCTTCAAATTTTGTTTGCAAAGCTGTAGACACCGCTTCTTTCATCCTCCTCGATTCTTGTTGGATCGATAACCCTCGCGACGTCACGTTTCCTTTTTTACCCCTTCCCCGTTTTGCGTTTGGATGCGCGATCTTTCGTACACGGTAGCAACGAAAGATTGGAGTAATTCGAGGAAAAATACCAATACGACGATCCAATTTCTCGCGCCAGTGGAGGAACCACAAATTTTACAATTATTTGAAACAACAGCTTCGTGTTTCAACTTTCTTATATTAATTTACTGAAAATATGTTTCCCAAAGATATAAAAGTTTACGCAAAAGTTTACGCAAAAGTACAATACACGTATTCGTACTATTCTCGATAATTCTACGATCGATTCAGAAATTTCGGAGGCCGCGTCGTTCTGTTAACAAACGCAGAGCCTTCCGGTATATACTTGTAAATTGCGAGACAAATGGAGTCTTGCCGTATTTACCGGCCTAGACATAATGGCGTAACGAGGTATCGAAACAGAGCAGCGTAACGCTTCTATTTGTCGCGTCGCATATTTCATCCCGGTCGGCGAAGGTTAACGCCGTTACACCGCGGCGACGTTTTCCGAAATTATTAACCGCCGTGCGCGCCGCCTGAGACGAGGCGAGGCGAGACATATCGTTTCCAATACCATAACCGTGTTTGCGTTGGGTGACAATGCGATTAGAAGGAGAAGCACGGGTGAAAAGGGAGCTTCTCGCTGTCGAGAAGCGCGGCACCGAGAGACGCCGGAGTAGCCTTAGGTCGTCTAGACGCGTCGCGTGTTAGTGTACGACGCATAATGACGCGTAACGGGATTAGTAACTTTCTAAAATGCCGCGTACATTGTTTACCAACTTTCGTTTCAACCTCGCGAACTTTTAAAGACGGTGGCCACTTCCCGCGAGCCGTCCGCTTCCACATCGCGCGCGTGAATACTCGAGAACTTTTTTCGAGGAATTTCTTAACGAGCGTCGCGCGAGCCTGCCATTGGTAATTTTCTTTTCTTCGTTGCGAATGGAACGTCTCGATATGAATTTCTTTTTTTTTTTTTATCGAACGTCGATTTTCGATTGCATTTCAGCAAGAGAAATCGTGAAACACGATTTCGTTTGTAATTAAATTTTCTTACGAACATAACTGACACGTTCACCAATTGCATCGATCGAGGACAGTGGAAATCGATTTTTGTACAATGTGCAACCGGATAGGGAATCTCGATGACTTGTATTCGCGTGTTCCGCTTTAAAAAGAAATGACGTTTAAGTATTGTATTGTTACAGTACAATAACGTTTGAGTATTGTGACGTTCGTCTATTTTACTTTGGACGTTTCATACATTTTTTTTTTAAATGCATTCAATCAATTGATAATTCAACTTTAAATCGATCTTTCTCATTTCATTTCAATTTACCGTTTATCGTTTCAACTACAACTATCGTAACAACTTTACATATTTCAGGATCAGCTAATCCTATTCATTCGGAAATTGACGTTTATCAAATTATCTTTCACGTTATATACATAGGTACTAATAATTTTGCAGACATTAGAATATTAGGTTCGAATATAATAAACGCAATCATTACAACGATCAGACGTTTGATTCGAGGGGAAGGGACAATAGGAGAGACACGGTTTCCTTCGGAGCGTATCGTGCGCACTCAGTTGCGGCATTAAAACTCGGTTGTTCGCGAGTGGGTAGTGAAGCGGCTGGTGGCGGTTTACATCCATCTTTCGCGGTTTAACGCAAGCCAGCCACGACTTTCAACCCCCTCGTCTTGCCATCGTCAAAAATGTTTAATTAACGCACGCTTCGACCCGCTTTTCCTGGACCTCCATTGTTGACATTTTTCTGCCATGAAATGCAGACGGCCTCTCCACCACCACCATCCAGCCCGGGGACTATCCAACTTTCTTAACGGGCAGGTGACTGGCTCTTTAAGTGTTATTAGCATGCGCGAAGTGCAAAGTTTCGTGCTAGGCGCTCCTTTCGCACAGCCACTTTGGTATTTTCGGCGGACTTGCTTCTTTCTTTTTTTTCGTTTCCTTCTTGCTTTTCCAGTTGCGAACGCGGAGATTTATCGTACGACTGTGTCGTCGATTGCAGTTGCGTGAAAACGCTTAACAGATCGTATCTGGTATGAAATATGTTATTACAAAGAAAGAGTTTATTACGGCGAATCGTTGCGTGGAATATAAACGTTGAAATTGATTTTTCTCAAGGAAAATCAGCGCCCAGCAGTTGTGCTTCTCTTTGGATTCAATTTCTAACGATAACGGATGCCGTTCACAAGGCTTTAAGGTCGTTACACATGGTGCATCTTAATTACAGATTATACTTGTTAAACTTTTGCTGGACAAACGACAGAGAACTTGGTACTAAAACTACCAATGATACCAACGCTAGAACTATCGGCTCTAGATCAAAGCTTGAAATTTCCATCAGAGACATTAAAGCGAAAGAAAAGCTTTCGCAAACTTTCATTCGTACAATTTACAAGAAATCATTTAAATCTCCAAAAATGTACTGTTTCGTATCCAGAAAGATTTTAACAAAAATTATAAATCGACCAGTTTGACCAAATTTGGTAGTTCGAGCGTTCAAGCATAAAACCTCCATTGGAAACACTGCAATATAGAAAAACTTTGTAATACAATGGGGTTGACGAATCACTTGCGTCTCTAAAACTTACATACATAAAACTTGTACATACATGTATCTAATAAAAATTATAGATCGGTCACTTTGACCAATTTGGCAGTTCTAGCGCTCAAGCGTAAAACTTCCATTAGAAACATTGCGATAAAAAAACTATAGAAAAATTTCATAATAGAATGCACAAGTCTTTTATGAAAAATCATTTAGGTTTCGAAAAACTTATATACATAAAACTTGTACATACATGAAATATCTACAATAACAAAAATTATAAACTGGTCGTTTTGACCATTTTGGTAGTTCTGGCGTTAATATCATGTTTACGTGTTTCTCCTCGCCGATAAATTCCAAATCTTCACCACTAGGGGAAAATCGATCGGAGAACAGTTACTTAGACGTCGTACTCAAGCCCTGGCCATCGCCATCGACCTAACGTATTCACGTGTCATCGTCAGTAGCGATGACCTAAGGAGAAAGCGGTTTGTGCATCGTTTCTCCTGGACGAGATGCTTTTAGAGAGCCCTCATCCCCTATTGACGTCGCCGGTACAACTACCCTGCATTATCGGCAATTCCACTGACCTAAGGAGGAGTCCTTCGCGGAGTAAGATGGTCTGGGAACGCGTAAGGGCGTCGAGCAGCTGCTCGAATCACCAATATTGATGTACCGCCGTTACGACGTCACAGTGCGACGTGCCTCAACGTCACGTTAAATTCGCGGTAAAAAAAAAAAAAAAAGAAAATGCTTCTCCCCTTTAACGATACATTTCGCCGGAAGCGAGCGAAACAACGGCCCTCTGTTTATGAAGATATCTCCACGATGATAGACGTTCGACGGATGAGGGACATAAATTGCGTATTAACTCGCGTAACGTGTGACGCGGAGCAGATCCGAGACGTTTGAACATTTTTCAAACTTGGGAGAACTAGTTTTCTCGGAAGTAGAAAGCAAAAAAAAAAAAAGAAACGGATAATTGTTCCTGCGTTTTCAAGTTGGAATATATACCGGGGCGAATGATGGAAACGTCCGGTTGCATTACTATTAAAGCAAGGGACTGGTTTCTGTTCGTTTCATTAATATTCAAGTACCTAGTTTCTCACTCGCTTGTTATGCATGAGACGAGACATGACACGAAATCAGTTTTAGGGTCAGCGCGAATTATTTTCGAATCGAGAGAGATTTTTTGCGTTTTTCCATTCGAAAAAAGCTACAAACAAAGAGAGAGAGAGAGAGAGAAAGTTTATGATTCGTTCGTTTCAACTCATCTTTCCTTATCTCCTCGTTTGTGGAGGGAAGCGAGTCTTCGTTAAAGTCACGCAAGAAGAGAAACAAATACGAGAAACGAGGAAAGCACGGAGACAGGTATACGCGAGCATCAGCAACGAGAGAGAGGAAGTAAAGGTGCTGGGCTGGCTTTACGATTCAGCAGTGGAGAAGGGACAAGGAAGTTTCTCGTTGGCCTGTTATATATATCGGGCATTGAAGGACGGGGGGCACGGGGTACGCGACTCATTAAACGCGTTGGCCTGTGGAAGCAAGTAACGCGTCGGGTATCTGGTTGGCGGGTGGTATCGCGACGCGCATCATCGAGGACAGCTTCCGTAGAAGCGGAAGCAGCGAGGAGGAAGAAGCACGTCGCAGTTGATAGGCAAGACGCTTTTAGAGTGCGTAGGGGTTGAGCACCCGTTTGATGCCCTACATAGCGGAGAGTCTCGGAGGCCGGAGAGGGTGGCGGTCGGGATGGTCTGGGCAGGGACGAAAGTGGCGCGAGGGTGGTAGAAGGTGAGTTCCGAGGAAGGAGGAAGACGAGGATCGAGGGTGGCGGAGAAGGAGGCAGGTGGAAAGAGGTGGAGGACGGTGGGGCTCTTTGGGGCTCTGAAAATGCAGCGTAATTTGTCTTTGTCTGGCGGGGGCGAGCGCGCAGTAACAGCGAGAAGGGTGGCCCGAAGAGAGGGGTGAAGGGTGGCTGCACAGGAGGAGGAAGAGAAGGAAGGTGGTCGGATGGGTGGTAGAGTTTGGTGGCGAGAAGAGCGGAAAAGGGGTTGAGGCGAAGAGAGAGTGATAGGGAAAAGGCTGGCAAGAGGCAGGAGAAAGAGAAAGAGAAAGAGAAAGAGAAAGAAAAAGAGAAAGAGAAAGAGAAAGAGAAAGAGAAAGAGAAGATGAAGGAGAAAGAGAGAAAGGCAAGAGAGAAGTAACGGAATAGAAAGAGAAGGAAGGAGACAGATTCCGTGCTTGACCCGCCTGGGATCGATGCGTTCGTCTGCCAGAACGCCGAGACGCCCGCGTCCTTCCTTCCTTCCTTCCTTCCTTCCTTCCTTCTCTCTTCTCTTCTCTTTTCTTCTATTCTCTTCTCTTCTCTTCTCTTCTCTTTCCTTCACTTCTCTTCTCTCCTCTTCTCTTTTCTTTTTTTCTCTTCTCTTCTCTTTCCTTCACTTCTCTTCTTTTCTCTTCCCTTCTATTCTCTTTTCTTTTCTTCTCTTCTCTTCTCTTCTCTTTGCTTTTCTTCCCTTCTCTTCCCTTCCTCTTTCCTTCGACTATTCCCCATCTTACTCGTTCTACCTTACTCGTTCTCCGTCTCTCTTTTGTGCCCAGTTTCGTCCTCCGTACTTTCATTCGTGCTGCTGACGCTGATGCTGATGCTTCTTCTAGCTACCGTCGGAGCTGCTAAACCCCTCCGCTCCCTTTGGCACACCACCTTCGCCGACCGCCGCCGCCGCCTCCTCTTCCACTGCCTCTTCCACCCTCCACCACCTCCTCCTCCTCTTTCGCTCTTCCCTTTTCGAAAAGCAGCATCGTTGGCCGTCGGCGCAACGCACACGCCGTTAACCGCACTGCACAACGCGTGCAATCCGCCTTACCACCCACCAACCTACCGGCAACCTCGCCCGTCCTTCTCTCCCTCCCTCTCTCTCTCTCTCTCGGCGTTCTCCCGGCGTTCTCTCGGCGTTCTCTCGTCTCTGACTCACGGCCTTCTCGTTGCCCCTCTCTCTGTCTGCGTCGCGCCCCGCGTCGCCTCTTCGACCCTCTTGCACCGGTTACGACACACGTACACGCAAGACCGAACACGTGCTCGTCGCTCGTACATTCGCGAGGGACGTACACTCTCGCACACCCTCGCGCCAGCACGCACGTAGTTGCAGTTGCGCTGAGTCACACGCACACATGTCCTCTTTCCAGCCCGTCGTCTACTACTCCAACCGTCGTCTCCTCCTCCTCCTCCTCCACCGCCACCTCCGTCCACCTCCTCCACTACCTCCTACACCTCCACCTCCAACCTCCTTCCCTTTTCCGCGTTCGTCCCTTTTCCGCTTCGAGTCGCGCTCCCTTACTCCCACGCTCACGCAAACCCAGGACCTACGGACCTAGGAACCGCACCCCGAATATCGAGCCGCTCTCTCCAACGTCGCCAAATGCTTTTCGGGAATGCGGTCCGTCCGATATCTCTCTCCCTCGTCGCGGCCCGGCCACGCTCGCCTGCTTGCGAGCGAGCCTGCATTTTCAGAAGCCGGAGAGACAGACTGTCTCTCTCTCTCTGTCTATGTCTCCCTCCCTTCCTCTCCTTGCTTCACCCTCTAGCCACTGCCGCCGACCAGAGAGCGGAGATTCGTGGCTTTGCTCCGCCGCGAAACACCAATGCCAAATTGAGCGCGCTGCAATTAATTTCCCCGTGGCCCTTTGACCCACCTCCCTCCCCCTGTTCCTCTCTCGATTTCTTCTTTTCGTCGCGTCGCGTCGCGTTGCAAACCTGAAAATTGATAGTTCCATTTCGGTCATCCGCCGCCGAGCACGCGCCTCGCGGCGAAGAAGCTCCGCGAAACTCCGGGCCAGCGTACCAAACCAGCCGATGATTTAATGGAGCGCTTGAGCGAGAGGCAAAAACTGGCTGAACGGTCGAGGAATGGGGAGGAACGTGGCTGAGCAACAGATTTTTCTCCAATTTCGTCTCTTTTTGCTCCTTGATATTTTTTCGCGTAAGGTGCGTGAATATATAGCAGTGTTTCAGTCCTTGTAGTTAGTTTTTTTTATTACGTTTTGTAAATCTCCAGCTTGAGTCTCGTCATACACGACTACGGCGTCTTAATTTTCCGAGAGATACACCGGAATACCGAATTACACCGTTGTTCCAGTAACCCAAAATCCCTTCAGCCCCCCCTCCCGTCGGCGGACAAACACAGTCGCGACGGGGTCGCAATTCTTGTAAAAACAGGCGTAATTCCATTTAATTACTTTGTTAATCAGCATCTTCTTTGACACGTACGCGTACACGTCCTCGTCCCTCCTCTGTCTCTTCCTTCCTGCGCAGAGCGTGTTCTTGCACGCGAATTCTCCTCGCGAATATATTAGAAAATTCGTCTCGCTGTCGGAATAAGAATATTAGAGGATAGTAGACGCTGTAATAACTGTAGTAAAATAGTAAAGTTAAATAACTTTCTGTTTTAATTTAATACAAATAAATGTATTACAGAATTAAGACGGTGGTTGCACAGAATAGCTCCGAGAGTAGCAATTTAGTAACAAATTTCAGAACCTATATATATATATTATATATTAACCTGATGACCAACTAGCAACCATTAAACGAAAATTGCGATTCAATCTCCAAAAAAAAAGAAAAAAAAAAAAGAAATGAAAAACAATCTCGGCAATCTTTTCAAAACTCTTTCCCCCATTTGGCGACGCCCACACACACACACACACACACACACACACACACAGAGCGGGAAGCTCGTGGAGAAATCGGGGTCACCGGTCTCTTAATTCCAAAATCTGGATGCCGGCAGCCGCAGACGATAAGTCTCGGAAAATGAAAAGTGCCGAACTAGCTCGGCACCGAGCGCGCGCGCTGTCAAGATTCCAAAGCGGCGCGCTGAAAGATTCATAGGAATAAACAGCGCGCGATGGAAAAGAGCGGCGTGCAGCCGGCTCGGAGGGATGAGGGATGGCGAGAGGGGTAGTTGAAGGCCGGAGGAGGAACGGTTCTGGCTGGAACGTCGACGTCGCCGTTGACGTAACTTCGCGAAATACGTAATTAAATAGCGAGTCGATCCGTTCCATCGTCGAGTATCCCGCGGGGTACATTCCGATTTCTGCATTCTGCCCCGTTTCCCGCGTCCCCCGCCCCCGCCACCCGCTTCGCCGCGGCGCGCTTCCTCCATTACCCTGGGCCGCGTTGCATATTTCAGCCATCCGATTTCCAGCCCTGTCACCGTTTCGCCCCGTTTTATCTCGCCGATAATTGTATTTCCGTTCAGCGCCGCTGATCAGACCACTGGCGCGCGGTCAACGTGTGCTCCGATATATTTATAATCGAAAACGTTCCGCCGGAAAGCGACGAGTAATGCGGAATAATCCGCCACGAGATCCGATTCTAAGTTTCGCGTTCCATTTTTCTCCCTTTTCCTCTCTCGTTCTTCTCTCTTTTCCCCCAAGGCAAGTAGATTCATGTTAAAGGATAAAACGATTCTCGCGAGTTGTTTCTTATTTTCTTCTTCCTCTCTTTTTTGGAAAAATTGCAAATTCCAAGAATTGCAAGAGGTATCGTTGCCTCGTCTCGAGTGCTAAATTTACGTTTCGCGGGGTCAATTCGATTCCCTGCAGCCCTTTTCTTAATTCATCGCCAGACTGAAAATCAGAATGAGATATTGCGAATCAGACCGAGATTAATCAATTATCCGACTTATCAGGTATCAGGAAGAAAATTGTCTCATAGAGAGAGAGAGAGAGAGAGAGAGAGAGAGAGATACTGATACTTTCTTCCCTTCTTTTTAAAGAAAGGTTAGGGAATTAAAGGAAATGCAATTGTCTGCGAGCTTCATTATACGAGCTGAAAAATCAAACGCAAAGTGACACGTCGCTGGGTCAGAAACAGAGAGTCAATTTCCGATCAATCGTGCATGTTTAAGTGGTTCGGGGCTTTTTTCCATCGTGACGATTGTCAATCGTGTGCATCAAATGATTACAACAACGAGGTCGGTCCATTGATTTCTTGATAAAGAAGCAAAACTCGTACAGACCAGAGAGGGATCGATATCGTAATAAATGAGATTTTTAAGTGCCGTCGATCTTCATCAATTTCATTACGCTTGAAGTTTCGATTCACCGATTTTAAAACAACACGGCGAATAGCGTTTCGAAGGAAATTTAGTGATAAATTCCTTCTCTGTCTTGTTGAAGTTATACGACGATAAAATGACGATAAGCAAGGTGATTAATCATCAAAGAAAAAAGCAATACTACAAAGTCACATTGTTTTTCGATGCTTTGCCCGTTTTAAACAAAATTTTATCCAACCCCCGACATTTTGTTAATCACGTCATCGTTGTGTTTTACGAGCCTCGAGATACAATTTCAACTACATCCGTGTCTGCTTGTAAAAGAATTTCAAGGTTCAAAGTACTACCAATGATAGATAGTGTAAGCTTCGATATCAGAATGAAAATGAAGTCGAAAAATGAAGAATTTGTTATCCCGTTCGAAATCCCTCGGACGAAACATCGCCGAGTCACCGGAAACGACGTTGCTCATTTTCACTTGACATAACGCGCGATTAACGAGTTCGAGGCAATTGACAAAAGTCAAAAACCAAGCCTCTCTCCCCCCCTCGTAGCGTGGAAACCAATTTCCCACGGACGATTAATACTAAAACAATTCGACACGCTCCGTCACGAGTGGGCCAACCATGGCGGCCGCGTCGGCCGAAATGATTAACAAGATGAAACGATTACGATCGAAATACAGAAACCGTGATCCACGTCAATTTCCCGGCCCGGACCAATCGACTTTTGTCATCGGCGAACGCCGTACTAAATCAAAACGCAAGCAGGTCCAGACGTCATTCCGGGGCGAACGCCGGAAACGAGCTGTCTCGCGCGTGCTATCCGTGCTATCAATACATTCGGCGAATCGCGGCGATTAATCGAGCGCCGATAATTTTCCAATTTCGAGTCACCGCGAAACGAGGAACGTTATACATTTGAACGAAAGAGAGAGAGAGAGTTGTACATGGCGCATGAGGATGGATGAAGGAGGGGAGGGAAGAGAGTTGGAAGTTTAACCCTTCTTCGAGCACAGGCGGAGGAAGCGGAGCGTCGCGAGAGGCCAGCGAATCACCGACACTCCAATCGTCGATATAACTCTTTCACTCTCTTTTCGCTTTTTTTTTCGCCTTTTCCTTTATCCGCTCGCCTCCGAATCCTCTGGGGAGAGGGGGGGAGGGATTGGAGGCCGGAAACGCAATCGAATACCGTCTTTCGATTCACTTAACCGACGGTATTAACTCACGTAACGCATTATGCCGGGATGTAAATATACAGTAAAGTATCTTTACGAGCGTTCTCGGCAAGTTCGCTCTCTTATCCGGCCGATAAAATTTACAGCGTCTGGCGGGGTTCTCAGCCGTCGCGCGGAGAGCGGGCCACGCGTCTGTGTGCGAAGTGTTCCACTACGACGAAATAGATTTTTTTTTCACCTTTTCTTCTTTCTCTTTTCTTTTTTTTTTTTTTTTTTTTTTAAATTTGGGATTTTTGGAACTTCTTTCCTTTTTCTTTTATTTGGAATTTTATTCGAGACGTCGCGTCAACGTGAATGAAGTCAAATTATTTTCAAACTGCGACGATTATACTCGACGAAAGCGGAGCAAGCGCATTTGCTGTAAAATCGATACGGATTATAATAAAAACGACGAAATTTCTTGATCGTGTCTTTTAAATCATAATTTCGTTATGAATATTTTATTCTAAGATTGTACCATTTTGCTGTATTATTCGATGAGAAATTACATATAAATTACAACTGATAACAATTTCTTTTCCTTCTCTTTTTCTTTGTTCTAAAGTATTCTAAAATGTATTAAAGTTACGAGTATATTGTTTGTCTTGAATTCTACTTTCAATGCAAATTTTTTTTTTTACTAGACGACGAGTATTAAATTACTATTAATTGAACGAAGAAAGCCGAGCGTACTCGACGTAAACATCGAAAGGGTTAAGAGTGCAATGCACAAATGCACAAGAATCAACGATTACATCGGTCTCGGTGATTAACTTGGACTCTTTTAAGAAATCTGGCAAGTAATCAGCGTAATCTCCTCGAGATTAACCTCAGATAAAGGTGTCAATTCTAAATTTGAGAATTGTAAGCAATTCATCGTAATTCGAAAGAAGCGCACTCGTACGTATCGAGGATAGTACGAAACACGAGAGCGTGTTATTTCAGAACGATCAATCTGCGATATATCAGTTTTACGCCGAACGATTTCTCTCTCTCCCTCAAGATATATATATATATATATATATATATAGATATATATATATATATATATATAT
Source organism: Tetragonula carbonaria (assembly GCA_032399595.1). Lineage (NCBI taxonomy): Eukaryota > Metazoa > Arthropoda > Insecta > Hymenoptera > Apidae > Tetragonula > Tetragonula carbonaria. The sequence continues at coordinate 3,356,885 of JAUCRC010000007.1, forward strand.
AATGAGAGTGAAATATTAAAACTGAAATCAACAAATATAGACACCACAGGTTGAAATATATTCTAAAATTAGCGAGTCATACAGCAGACAACGTTTCACGCGACTTTATCCACGTGTAATTGTGGCCGGGGGTGTAATTTGATAATTTGCTCAGCGAGAAAGGGACGGAATGAATTTCCGTTTTATTTTCTAATATACAGCGTACGTACGAAACACAAGTTTACCTTGCGCCCGTTCGTTGTAATGTTTGCGTAGAATCGATTTCTGGATTCGAAATGGGCGACTAAAGTGTAAATTTATAACGAACTGCACGAAGTTTCGAAATCCGGATGGCACATTCGCACGGGTTTGCGTTTCATATCGATATTGGTGCGGCTGAATGATTTTGTGCAGCGCGCACACTCAATTATTCGTGTATCGCCGATTTTCGGTAAATTTCCACTGAATTCTACTAAATCGAGAGGTTTAATGTCTTCATCTCGTATTTAAAATCCTTTTATCGAAATAAAATTAAATCAGCGCGATGATAAATTTCATGATTTCCAAAGTACGATATATATATATATATATATATATATATATATATATATGTGTGTGTGTGTGTGTATATATATATATTTATATATAACGCAGGAGCTTTTTTTTCTACGTTACTACACAAAATAAAATTACACTTGCGCTAAGAAAAGAAGAAAAAGAAAAACGTACAATCAGAAATGAGTGGGTTAATCTCCCGGCGGGCAATTCTCATATTTTTCTGCGCAAAGTCGCCGGTGAAATTTATATCTTGTATAGATGTTCGTCGAGAGAATTTTAACACGCTTGACTGCCACGTGAAAATCCATTGTCGGCGATATTGTCGTTTCATTTTAATTGTTGTAAAATAAAGTTTAAAGAATATATCGGTGGTCGCGTCTGATGAACGAAACGAGAGAACGAAGATCAAAACGAAGGAATTAACGTGACAACCCAACGTTCTTCGGATGTCCTCTGAAAATTTAACGTCGAACGATTTCGTCGTCGAATTCGCAGTGCCATTCAAATCACAAAATCACTGCCACGTGGGAATGTTTTCGGCGCCGATGAGGAAGAAACGCGCGCGACCAAGTTGGAAAATCGAGCCTTATCGTCGTCGTGAGAAAGGATCCGTCCCGCGGAACGAAGAGGGTTTGACGCTGCCTCGAGGAAGGAGAAGTAAGAGGGACAGTCGGTCGCGAGTTATTAGATATCAGATCTCAGCCTCGACCGTGCTCCCAAGCAAAAGCTGCCCCGCCAGCAGAACGTCGCGGCTTCAGTTCCGGGAAGAAGCGCGAGTTCCGGCTACGCACGCCGGTTCAGCCCGATATAACGTGTAACGTGTACGTTATGCACCACCTGAGGATGTAGGGCTCAGGTTGGCCCGCTGACGACAAACGTCCCGGGCGAATTTATGCTTAGAAATGCCTTCGACCGTCGCAATTCGACGTACGCGGCCACGCTTCGTGGAATCCCAGCGTGAACTTGCGTGCCGCAGTTCGCACGTTTGTATTCTTACCCGCCGCGTTCGCGTTGTAACGCTATAGCGTCAGAGAATACGCCAAGTACAGTTATATCGGCGCGTTGCACGTGTGTTTATGCCAGTTACAACGACTAATTAACAGTGTTCTTTGTGCAACGCACAAAGTGAAATATAGAATATGCAAAAGCATTTGCAAGTTCGTTGAACAGAAGATTCTTATGAATTGACACGTGTTGTGTAAAACATCTCGAAAATTTCATTAACACTGTTACATGAGATTTAAATTGTATCTAGAGATATATATATGGAAATTATGAGACGTTTATAACGCAAGTACATTTATAAAAAATTCCTATTTACTCGAATGCTTTTGTGCAACAAGTCTACACGACAAGGATAATAATAATAATACACGTATCATTCTATATTCTATATATATATATATATATATATATATTCTACAATATTCTATATATTATGCTATATAATAGTATATGTTAATATACTATTTTATATAACATCTATTAATATGTTCTATGTATTATCCTACATGTTATCATTTTTTATCCTTCTTTGTACATGTACATATTCCATTGTACATGTACAGATCTCCATCTTTATATTTCACTGGGTTCGACAATATTGAGGAAGAATATTCCACTTTCGTGCTTATTATTACACTTTCATTATTACACTAACTTGCTCGACTCCTCCCTGCAAATTGGCATGTTCTTTCATCCGCTCGAGCATTATTCTAAATTCTATATTTTACAGTATCCTATATATTATTCTATATAATAATATATATCAATATATTTTATATAATATCTATTAATATATTATCCTACATTTTTGTTATCATTTTTGATCGTTTTTTTGTACATGTACATATTACAGATCTTCATCTTTATATTTCACTTGTACGGGTTCGTTTGTGCCATTTGAACGTTGACAGAATATCGTGAACGACAATTGGAAAGAAAATATTGAGGAAGAATATTCCGTCGAACTCTTTAAGAACAATAACAACAATTTAATTCATTATTACACTTTCGTGTAACTTGCTCGACTCCTCCTTGCAAATTGGCATGCTCTTTCATCCGCTCGAGCATTCTTCAGCTTCTATTTTGTGGCTTTAACCGAGCGGTCTCTCGGAGGCGTCTCTTCCGCGCAATTATACGGAATAAGGATTTCTTTTTAAGAAAGATCTCTCTCTCTCTCTCTCTCTCTCTCTCTCTGCCGAAAGTCGATCTCGTTTTCGAGCGAAGGAAAAAAAGTCGATCTCGTTCTGTGACAATCCTTTCCACGGCAATTTCTTTGCACCTCGTCTGTTCTTTTTCCTCCATTATGAGCCCTTCCCACCCCTTCTCTCCCTCCTCTACCCGCTGGTCCTTTTGCTAGTTTCTTGTCCGCGCTGTTGCTGGAAATTTTTGGCTTTGTACCCGGCTCCCTTTAACGAAGTACGCTTAATTGTATGACAAGTCGAACATGCTCGAGTTCTTCCACCTCCCTTCACCTCGCCGCTACTTTCACAGTCGTCTAACGATTCCTTTCTTGAACCGTTCCGTTCGGTACTCAGCTTGTAAAGCACTCTTAAAAAAAACTTACCGCCATTAAACGCTTCTCTCTCTCTCTCTCTCTCTCTCTCTCTCTCGACTTCCGATGACACGTCGGATCTTTTTCGCGAACTCGAGTGAAACGGTAATCGAGAGGTGCAGGAGACTGAAAAATCACGGATACGAAGAATATTCTCCCCTAGAGCGAAGGACCCGAGTATCATAAATCGACGGAAGGAAACACCACTGGAAATATTGGAAATTACGACGGCGACGGTTCGTTCTACGAAAAAAAAAAAAAAAAAAAAAACGAAACGTAGAAAGAGAGAGAGAGGAAAGGCGGAAGGCAGGACGAAAAGTTTGAACGAACGAAATCCTCTCGCTGCGGTTAAACAAATTTATCGAGGGGACAAAGGCGCCGCAGCGGTACGCTATCAGGAACGACATCTCCTCTTTCATCGGAGTCCACTAGCCCGAGGAGGAACGGGCTGAAAAACCCTTGGTTGCTTCCTCTCCATGCCTCGCTCGGAGGCAACTGTTTCCCTCGATTCGCCAACTTGGTCCAAATAGTGGCGAAAATGGGGCAAAAAGAGGGGGCGGAACGGAGAGTACGAAAGAGTGGAGAGGGGTTTGAAATCCTTGGCCGATTAGCCGAAGGAACGAACGAACGAACGAACGAACGAACGAACGGGGATGGATGAATTCGGTCTGAAACGGCAATTAAGCCAGCCGTGCATTTTCTACAGCCAGTCGGCCAGCGAGTTTCAGCTCGCCGGTGGTTCCGCGAAGCGTGCAGCTGCGCGTGGTGCGCGCTTGCTGCAACCACGCCGCCGATGCCAGCCGAGGAGGAATTCCTGCAACGTAAGTGGAGACACCGAGAATCCGATCGAAGGGGAGTGCGTCTTGGTGGCGCCGTTGCGTCTCCACGTTAGTCTGTCGAGACGGCAGTCTGGGAACGTGCTGTTCCGGGGCGTCCGTTTACTTAGCGGGGCGAAAAAAGAAAGGATAGAGCGGAACAGATTGATTGCACGCCGCGGAGGCGAGGCATCTCCTGCGAAGATGCGGCTGCGCTCCGTGGGACCGGGATGTTGCAACCCGCAACCGATCGCCGTTTTCGCCGAAAATCCCCGTGTCTCCGAATAGAATTCCGTCCCGTCATCCCGCGATCCCGTAATTCTTTCCTCGAGTTTCAGAAAGAGTGATGAAGCAAAAGCTCGTTTCAACTTGGTGGATAAATAGCTTGTACGATTCGGCGAGTTTTTCGTTTTTCACGTACAAATACTGCGAATCAGTGGTAAAACTTTGTAAAACAGAGTAAGAAAAATCAATAATGATCGCGTTGGTCTCATTTTCAAAGCGCCAAGCCTCAACTTTGACAGTTGTGAGTTTACTTTCTTTCTCGAAGAGACGACACGACCGATCGTCGCGAGGGCGAGACTGTTTTTCTCTTGAAAAATTTTGAAGATACGAGTCTTCGATTTCTTTTTCACCATTTTATTCGATTCAATTCAAAAAAGTCCCAACGTTTCGTCGTCTAGCTCTAACAGTTCGCGAATTCGATGAAACGGTAAAAGAATTCTGGAGAGAAAATTTCAGTCATCAGGATCATAACAGATTTTGTCAAAGAAAACAATTGTTTAACACGTTGACTCCCGGTCTGAGGAGCAAATTTAATTTAATCACATTATATTATTAAAAACTCCTATTACAGTGCATAGTGATCATCAAAAAAGCATATAGAATGTGTTTTTTTGAAAAAAAAAGATCTTGCGAATTATCTCGTGGTTGGCTTATGTAAAGAAAGACTATTAGATGGCCCAAAAAGGTTGCATTACATATTATAGAGATATATATATATATATATACACAATACGCACCAATTTTTTCATAAAGCAACTTCTTCTAAAATGAAACTTATAAAGTTTAGAAAAGCATTCGTCGACGCATTGATGAGAAGAGATTCAACCAGTTCCAAAAAAAAGTTAGATCGCAAGAGTTTCATTATTTACACAGTATCGCAATCTGTCAAGAGAAGCCAGCTCTTTGTGTGGAAAATTGTTTGAAAAATTATCACAAATAAAAATATTCTTTCGCTTGTTGATTTTGAATAAACTTTGTTAGAAGCGAGTTACTGGTTTAATGGTATATGATTATAACGGCGAAAAAAAAATTGTAATTGAATATACAACGTGTTGTAATTTTATCGAATTATAAGTTAATATTTTTATATGGTAGAAGCATGGAGTTGAATGCAACTACTATCCATCCTTGCGACTTGAAGAATTGAGACAAATTTTTAATTCCTTAGAAACAAAATTCATTTCGAATGTTCGTATAGCTGTTGTGTATGGTAATTTTGCTAATGAAGCTTTAATCGTAACAAAGGATAATATGGTGTACAGTATAGGAAATACCTTCGAATTTGGTATAGGTTCCATTCCTAGCAGTCTTTGTCCAAAGAAAATGAAAATATTGTATGGTGAAGATATAAAAACTATTGCATATGGCAAAGGTCCACACGTTTTGGTTCTTACGCAGCAAGAAAAGATATATTCCTAATTATTATATTTTCTGTTCATTTATTAATAAATTTTCTGTTCATGTAAGCCAATAACGATTTTTTGTTTTCTTCCCTGTTATCGATTTATATTTACATTGATAGACTACGAATTTCATCGTAGCTGCAAAAATATGGCAAGTGAACAAACTACGAGATACCTCGTAGTTGGCAGTCAACGTGTTAACGCGTTTGAAGTTTTACAATTTTCTAAAGAGAACTCTACTTCTCCACGATGTGAAAACATGTGAAAACTTCGAGAAAAACGAACTCACAACTGTCGTTTTCGAGCGGATCTTTTGCGAAGATGCATCAATTGAAATTATCGGCAATTTTTCAATTTCATTGGCACAACACTCTTCGCTTGTGAATGAAATCGCTTGGAAGCATTGCGTGAAAATATATCGAAAGTCCGTTTAAAAGTTATCGTCAGAAGGAGGACACAGCAGGATTGTTTTCAATTGCAATTATTGAAATAACTCGGCCCGAATCGTCGAGCATTGCCGACGATTAGATCCATCCCGACGTAGATATGCCGAAACGAATCTAATTACAACTACCACCACCACCACTATTATTCCAAATGGAAATCATTCCACGGTGCACATTCAAAAACAAGCACGCGGCTCATCCGCCGTGAAGCTTCGTAGCCACGTAGCCAATGGCAGTGGTTCGTCAACGTGGCCGATCATCATCATCATCATCATCATCATCATCATCATCATCGTCGTCGTCATCGTCATCGTCATCGATCCGATTGTCGCGAGATGCAGGAGAGCCGGGTTACTTTCGCCCCTATTGGGTATGGAGAGGTGGCTGGTTGGACAATTTCGAGATGAATGCGGCGTTGTGAGGATTCGAGGTCCACGCTCGTAAATCGCGGGGGTCGTCGGCGCGCGGATTTGCTGCGGCCGAGGCATCGCGCGGAATCGCGCGGCACCCCGTGGAAAGGGAGCAACCGGGGAAAACCGGGCTATGCTCGTTCTTAGAATTCTGCCATCGAGAGAGATAATATCGGGGGCGCATTCGGGGCGTGGATTTCCCAGGAGGAAGGAGCACGTTCAGCGCTAAAAGGTACACGCCGATCGGTCCGTAGATTCGACGTCTCCTCCCTGGGGAATCCGGGAAATCTGGCCGGGGCCGAGTCTTCCGACGAGGATGGAAGACGTCCGGGCGCCCTTTCCCGTGGAAAGAGCAGTTAGCCAGGCCGGCTGTCGCTCGAACGATTGAGAGTAAGAGGTTTTTGGAGAACAGAGCGGCACACACACACACACACACACACACACACACACACACACACACACAGAGAAGAGGATGGAAGGACGAACCAAGGAACAAAGGACAGACGGATAGGTGTAGAAACGGAAAAGAGGGATTCGTGCAACCGGGCGGATCGGTGGAATGGGTGGGAAAAACAAAAGCGAAAGACCGAGGACGGGAAAGAAAAGAGGCGAACACGAAGAGAGGAGATCGGCACCGAGAGTCCGAAAGGAATTAGATTTGCTCGGTGCTAGCCAAGCGCGACGAGCAGAATGCAACGCGATCCGCCGGTAATTCGAAACGCGTTCCTCGGAAACACGGAGAATTATTCCTTTGCCGCGTGCTGTTCCTGCTATTGCCACTGACGCTTTGGTTGCTCTTTTCTGCTGTTGCTGTTGCTGCTGCTGCTATTGCTGCCACTCGTTCGTCGTTCGCGTCGTTATGCCCTCCAAAGATACTTCATTGGATCACTGAACCTGCTGCTTGCGCTCGACGAGTCGATAGTAGCGGCTGCTATTTTTCTAGACAGACTGTTCTCTGTGAGATTAGGTGTTCGAGAGAAGCCTGGTAATACAAGTATTGGTTTTTCTTTCATTTGGAAAGGATTGGCAACTTGGAACGCATCGTGTCGTATCTGGCAACTTTGACAATTATTTAGTACTCTGATTGGTTCGAACAATTCGGAAACTGTAATATATGTCGGCGAATGATACAAATATAGAAACATAGTGATATTACCAACGATCGAAAAAAGGACTACTTCCAAGTAGGTATCTATTTGGATTTCTTCGAGAAATGTTGTTACGTTCCAACGGATAAATGTACGTCCCTAAAACTAAAAAGTTTCGGGCGGAATAGCACTTGTGAAATATAAAAGTGAAAATTTTCCCCTCGAAGGAACAGATAGTTTGTTCATCAACATTTTTTAGCAAATACCGACTTAGCTGAATGCTATTCAATGAATGAACGTAAAAATTGATTTCTAAGTAAACGTTCTAAAACAACTCGTCTCCCTCGAACTTTTATCATACAGATTCTAAGGTATTATATCTGTTCTACGACAGCTAATAATACTGTTCAAAAATTCCACAATGTTCAACATAAAGCGTAATGCTTCTTTCTAAAGTCCCGCAGAAATAGATATATTTTTTATATAAATTTGAACAAATACAACACACAATTAAAAACTATATATAAATCGAAAAAATGATAGAGCGATCGTTATTGTATCTTCGAGAAATTTTAACACTAAACCTACCGAGCCTTCGTGTATACCTATTTCTACCATCAAGACTCGTATGACCACTTTGAAAAAGAAACATATTTCTTAATACAGAATGAAGATTATAAACAATTAGATGGTGAACAAATTATTTTTTTATATTTACAAAATAAGTAATGTTTATTTTATTCAGTTTCGCCACATTGTTCATAAATTATAGGATTCTTGATTGTGCATTTACCACATACGTATTTTTCACATTTTACATAGATTTTGTTCGTCTTATTGCCTTTGCAAAATCTTATCAGACATTTCTTCCGGTCACATGAATCTGTAGGTCTTATATCTGTGATTGTTTTTACTGGTCCATTTGTTGCTCTTCTTGATATTCGGTGGCAAGCCCTTCTTTCAATTGAAATAAATATAAACCTTGATTTATAACAGCTTGACTTGTTCTCGATGAATTTGCGCCAATCGTTCGGAAATCAAGACGAATTTATCGGTTTATCTAAGGGCTGGCTGTGTCGATTTCTGTTATCAAACCGAACCTTATAACTCCTGTAGTCATTTCTGCTCATAGTATTGGAGAAAAATACTGGACCCCATTTTTTCCTTTTTTTTTTTTTTTAATAACGTTGCATATTTATAATGTAGCGAGAAAATTGCTAGACATACTTTCAAATAAACAATTTTCTTTAGATAGCGAGTAAGATAATAGAAGACAAAGACCGATTTATGCAAAGAATATAAATACGATCAAATGATCTCTCGCGATAGGCAAGACAGAGCACAAATTTTTTTAAAAACATAAGAAAAAAAGTGAATATTCAAAAAATGCATTGTACGTATGATATAAGAAAAGTCGTGAATGGTTAAATGGCGATGCAATAACATCGTATGCAGGATATTCTAAACGAAATTTTTAAAAAGGGTCATTTGACCCCGCTTGGTAGGTTTAGTGTTAATAAGAACGTGAACGAAAGTGAAATGCAAATGCGGGGTTATTGACGAATAATTCGAACGAACGATCGCTGTGTTTGCTCAATATTTGAGCGCAGGGGAGAACAATGTGATCCACGTAGATCGTAATAGCCTTAGAAATATCTTTTGGGAGATCGTCTTAATTAAAACCAAGTAATCTACGATTCCTCTTGCATCCATGCAGGTCCAGAGTTCACAAACTTTTAGTAGTATTTCTTACGAAATTTATAGAACCCCCGAACCAGTGTCTTTTGCGTCTACGAGAGCTGCGCTATTGCGACTGAAGAACAACGTTCTTCTTTTTTCCTCTCCCTCGGAAGAAACGCCGGTGAATGGAATCGCCGTGTTCTTGCATTACGTTGCCATTTATCGTTCCGATAGTATTATTACTCGCGAAACGCGGTGCTCAGTTTAAACATCGTAATTCATTTCACGCATCGATTATACGTACAACAAACGGTTTTCTTGATAGATGGTAATTGCAATATTGATTTGTAATCCTGCAAATATCGCCATCGCGATAGGTTGGAAGAATTAATACTCGTCGGAAAATCGCTGACGTTACTAATAACGCCGCCGTTCGTGATTTATTACTTTCTACGAGGACAAATAACGTAATAGGCGTAAATTGAATTTTCTAAAAAAAAAAAAAAAAATTCGTGTTGTTTACGTCGAACGAATTCGCCGCGTTATTAATTATCCATTAGCGATCCGTGCTCCATATTAATTGAGACGATGATATTAAGTAGACATTAATCTTTATTCATCCGTGTTCGTCTATGTGGTCTAATATATCAATATAAATTATTCGTTGGTTTGACAACGAGTGAAATTAATTACGGCGACTGTATCGTAACACTGTATCCTCGGCCGTCATTTGTTAATTTCGTCGATAAATGCCCACGCTGTTGCAGATCGCTACTGAGACACACAAAATGGACTCTAAACGTGATAAGCTGTTCGTGAAAGCCCTTGATTTACAAGCCCTTTGAACTGCGTTGACGTCTTTGTGCTCGAATTTCATCTGTATCATCAGCAGCGCTACGAGTAGCCAAGGCCTACTATGCACGTAATCAGGTACATTAGCAACTAATTATTCGATAAAATTAAGCTTGACCGTTCGATCGTAAACAAGATGAATGAACCGTGATACTTATTGTCCCGCTTCTATCGCTTCGCAGGCTTTAAGAGATTTATCGCTTTAGGCGCCTATCCACTGTCCTTCATCGCTCTAACAATTTTCATTAATCTTGTCAGACTAGTTCATTTACCTATAATCGCGTTATAGTAATAAATAATAAAATTGTAAATTATAGAACGGCGTTTAGACGAGACGTTCAAATTTCTATGCTTTTGTCATTCCGCGCAGCTGCACGTGTATAAAATTTCGATGTGTTCGCCGAAGCGTTTGAACAGCCACGATCCATCGTCGTCAAAGAGCATCGATATTCACCGGAATTGTCTTTAAACGCTGGTTTAAACTCGAACCGAGCAATTTAAACTTCAGTAGATAAACTTTCGATACTTTGCCGTAGCCACGCTAATCTAATATCCAATATTGCTAAGGGATATGTTTTTTCTTTTAAATCTAAATGTCACCATTCCATCGAATTCGAGACGACGCGGCATCGAAAGTTGCGAGTCCCGTGGCTCGAATCGAACGTGGATTTAATTAATTCAAAGAGCCAGTGAGATCGCTAGGAGGCTCTATCGCCACGATGAACTTGAGAAACAAGTAACGGGACAGGCGATCCGAACGGATAGAGGCACGGAACAGGTTTTGACTCCGTTACCGATCGAAAAGACGCGGTCGCCTCTGTACGACGATTAAGTAATTACCGCAGATTGTTCCCCTCCCCTCCGACAATCAGCCAGGTCTAATATTAATCGCTAATTAGCGTCTGGGCACCGGCTCAATATTAATCGGCGATTAATTGATCGCGCCCGGTATTCGCTCTGTTAATATCTGGCCATTCATCTCAACGATCTCGATCTTTGCTCGCCGGTGCAAGCGAGAGAATTCTCTCGAGATCTACGCTCGATCCGCCACGTTATATATCTTTGGCGAGAATCACGCGCCGGATTTTTGTACCAAACGGCTGCTACACATCCTCCTCTGGTCGTTGCCGTCACGATTACCGGTTGGTAATTCTAACATTCAATTAGCCGGTTGAATTATACCGGTGTACCGAGCCACGCGGTATCGCGATCGGTTTCATTTGACAAAGCGGGACTTTCTTTTTGGAGAAATTCGCTGATCAACACCCGGATAAGATGTGAATTTATGGGAGAGATTGCGGCAGGGGGGGGGTTTCTCAACGCGCGGTACGTATTTCTCGTTTGTTGTTCCCCTCCTCCCCTCCCCGCCGTTCAATTTATTACGTAAAACAAAGGCTTTTCGTACGAAACATTTCTATTGATTTAGTATGATTTTTTTGATGACTTCTATTTAAAATTATAGACCTTAGAAAGATCGTTTGTGATTAAAAATTGTCGATATCGGCGAGCAACGTGCACGTCATTTAGATTATGCTACTTACTCGATGTTTCTTTTCTCCTTGCGGGTGAAATTGACACTGTATTTATGCGTATCTCGCGTCTCTGTTTTTATTCTATCTCGCGATAGTGAAACGCGAAATTTATATAAAACAATGTGTAATCGCCGTAACCGTAATCTCTTTTGTCAAGGAGAATAAATAGAAAATATGCCTGTATAATAACGGGATGGCCATAAAACGGTTAAACGCGTACGAAACGAAATAAAAAAGAAAAAAATGAGAGGGAGAGAGAGAGAGAGAGAGAGAGAGAGAGAGAGGAACGTTTGTAACTTTGTCATACGAAAACAGCATAAATGGGGGGAAGAGGGGGAAGCGTTATTTTATAATTGCCTTAAAATTTATTTTGAGCGTTTAACATTCTGTTTGGAGTAAAAAACGGACGTGATAAAAACTACCGTTACGCCGGTTGTTCCGTCTCTCCTCCCTCTCTCCTTTCTTTCTTCTTTTTTTTTTTTTTTTTTTTTTTTCTTTAAAGTTGAATATAATGAAATTTGAAGAGCGACTTTTCCAAATTTTCGCAAACACCAAGTATCACGTTTAGTTCTTTCCGGGCAACTGATTTCGTAGTGTAATTGCAGACATGACAGTTCTTTTCTTTTCTTTTCTTTCCTCTCTCTCTCTCTCTCTCTTTTTTAACAAAGTAAAACAATACCAGCATTAAAGCCACTGCAAAAGTATATGTTTACTGTTCCATCTCATCCGTGAGAATTTTAATTTTAATTTTAAGCAAACGCGTTACACGGAGCATCCACGTGTTATGCTTACCAAATAGGTTTATATCTAAGCGAAAAGAAACACGCGCGACTATGAAAACCAATTAAATTTTTAGCTAAATATCCCGACCTGAATGCATTTTTCGCTGTCACTCGTGTTTATCGATTTTGTTGAACAAGGTGTCCATTCCTTAATCGATCAGTCACTTCGATAAATCGCTGTTAAATTTTTCCAGTTATCGAGACACCAGAAAAGGAGAGAGAGAGAGAGAGAAAAAAAAAGAAAAGGACTGCACGATGCAATCGTACCTATAGAAAATTACGATATGTCTATCTCTATCTCTATAAAATTATTTCCACGCCAATTCCACGCAATCTTCAAAGATTCACGGATGTTGCCCAAATCACGATACACGCGAAATCCGTTCCATTTACCAAAACGAAATCTCTCGAACCGAGGCATTACAATCGTCGAAATCAACAAGCCTAGTCAATCAATCGACTACACGAGAGAGCCAATCGCGAAATATACCGGCCTCGCTCCCTTGCCCAAATCCACAATGTATACCGCGATACAGCAGAATACAATAAAGCAAACGCATCTAACGCGTCAATCTAAAACGCATCGACGGACGATTTGAAAATACGTTTTGCGGCTTGCAGCAGAGAATGAAAAGTAACGAGGGCTGGAGAGATATTGAAACAACAGCCTCTCGTCGCGTTGTACAATGTGTCGAAACTATTCCAACCAAGAGAAAGTTGTAATTTTTCTATATAAATATACATATAGAGAGAGAGAGTTCAGTTTCGTTTCTTTTCGAGTTTCCGAGTCTTCGAAGACTCTCGATTGAAATATCATCTTGTTATAAAAGTTGTTTATAATCGTGCTGATTTTCTTTTTTTTTTACATATTCGTCACTTCGACGTACGTTTTTAGAATTGTTTAGAAATAAGATACAGAGTCATTTCGAGATACAGTTCCAACAAGGCACGCAATATACTCGTCGAAAGTTTCTACGACTGTTTCGCACGCTAGCGCCACGATCGAGCCGGTGTCAGTCTTTCTTCACAGTCAGACAGTCGTTTCTTTTTTCAACATAGGGTCCGGCAATACGATATCGGCACGCGTACGCGTACGCGGCGTAGAGAGAATTCGCAACGGGTTAAACAGAATCTGTCCGTGCGAACGGGCTGTCTCGTGATCTAGCCAGGGTGGATCTACCACATTTTGTGTATTTTTACACCGCAACCGCGCGTTCCGCCTATCGTGTCTCTTCCACCCTCTCTCCTGCACCCTCGCCGCCCCTCGCGTATGCCCCAATGTGTGCCAGGTAATTGGGTGTGAAATGAAATCTAACGAAAACCCTTTTAGGCGTGTGCACAGTCGCTCGCTTGTGGACAGAGTAGCCCGGCCCATCCTCTTGCACCTTTCAACCACCACCACCCTCCTTCCTGCCTTCTCCCATCACAGTGCACCCCTTGCCTTGCTACACCACCACCACCACCACCCTCCCCCCTCCCACCCTCCACCCTCTTGCTCGTGTCGTCAGCCTCGAACGAGCACTCCGCTTTTTCGCTTCCATCCTTCTCCGCGTATCGTGTGTGTATCGCTATTCGAGGCGGGTGTGTACGCGCGCGCGCGAATATCGTGTGAGAGGGTGGTTCACGATCAAATAGTTTCCATTTTTTGTCACCGCCATCAGCCGTCCTTTCTCGTCTGCATGCCACAGCGACGGAATATTACGGGACGATGGTTAAACTCCTCGTTCACGCTCTCCACTCTTTTGTTCTTTGTTGCTTTCTTTCGCCGCTACCGCCACCCCCCTCTCCCTCCCTCTTCGAATACCCTCCTACCACCGTCAACCGCCCGGCCGCTTTTCCTATTCGCGCGATAGCGACTGTGTTGTTGTTTCTCTCTCTCTCTCTTTCCTTGGTTTTTTTTTTTGTTTTTTCACGTTTCCCAGGCGGAAATTTGGCCGGAATCGACGCGCCTGCTCGCTTTACCGGACACGGGTAACCGGTTCCGGTTTCTTCTTCTTCTTTCTTCTTTCTTCGCTGTTCGCGCGGTGTTTTTTTTTCCTTTCTTTTTTTTTCTTTTTGTTTCATTTTTCGAGAGGCGAGCTCTCGACGTCGCTTCGAATTTCGGTGGTTTGCTGTTTCGACGCTTGGCTGATTAAAGAAACGGAATGCTTCGCTGCAGGCTCGATCGATATTTAGGCGCTTTTAAGTAAGTATAAATTGACTCAACATATCGGAATACATAAACCTTTCAGTTCAGATTTCATATTCTGCCATAAATATATGGTTAACAATCGTCGATCCGATTCACAGTAGAATAGCTTGTCCTTGATCAGACGTGACTCTTGATTCGTCGCGTATATTGACGTTTGCTTTTAGGTTTGTTTCGTAAAAGTGCACAGCGTTAACTAACCCTGTACCAATGATTTTATCAACATTTACAAATGACGTAATTCCTTTGCAATCGTTCAATTCAACGTCTCCGTGTCCACGAAGTCTCTTCGACAAAACTATTTCAACGTTCGAAAATTACGTTCGAAATTACACACACTCGAGCGAAAAGTAAATTATTGATTACACGTATGAAAGCGACGAAGAAAATTATTGCACATGGCTGAACGAAACGGTAGTGTTTCTATCGGGGAAATTATCTGTGCAAGGAATTGCCAGCAAAATTTCAAGTAATATCGTTGTATGCAACTAATATCAAACATGACCATTGCGCAATGAATTCCCCTGCGATTTCCTCGTAAAGATTCACGCTGTTAGAAACTATTAAATCACAACCCGAACTTTTAACACGAACAAGTTTATTTAAACAACAACTATCGTCCGACTTTTAATTACCGTTACTCTAATGAAAAAAAAAAAAAAATAAAATCGAGCCACGTGTCACAAAAATTCATCAACTGGCAACAGACTCGTCGTTCTCGAACGTTCGGAGCATTGAGATGAAATTGCGAACGCGTTCTTTATACGTCTGCCGTAACGAGAAACGATCTCGTCGCGGAAGCTTTCGCGGAAAGGTACACGCGGTGGGGGTGGGGGGAGGAATCACGGTTTATACGATAAATGCGCGGCGTTTCACGCGACCGCTGCAACCAGCGAAAACTCGTAAAAGTTTCCCTTCCTCCGGAGGAGATCCCACCGTCAATATGCTTAGCCATTTTTCGGCCGAATCTCCGCTAAGCTTCTTAGCGGGTGGCCCGCTCGCGCGTGCACGCGACTCCGGGACTGCGTTGGCTCTGCCGTTTCCCGTGTAAAATGCAAAAAGCTGAGCTCAGCCGTGCCCGTGTTATTATTATTACGTTAACCGGTGCGGCGACGCGGGCTAGATTGCGTTTTTACGCTCGTAAATCGAGGGGGGAGGGGCGGGAGAGGGAGAGGGTGAGAGAGAGAGAGAGAGAGAGGCCGAGCTTACAGACTACCACGACGATTTTCCGCGTGTCGTTACCGACCGGGACGAGCCACCAGACGCTAGGAAAAAAGAAAAAAAAAAAAAGAAAGGAGAGAAATCAGAAACGAAGGACGATGACTGTCTGCCACCTAGAACTCGACGTTTGACGCGAGCTGATAATACTAGACTTCGACCATCATTGGTTCACGCGTATCAGAATCGAATTCGAATCTTTCGATGGTACGAGAACTTTTCAAATGAAAGTATAAAAGTGTAATTTGCTCTACCCGACGACGACGACGTGACTTTGTATCTTCACTCGAGCTCGATATTTTATCAAAAACGTCAGAGAGTCGTCGGACGATCAGATTAAATGTTATTCGTGATTGATGTAATCGAGACAACGTGCATGTAAATTACAGTACGGTAATTAAATGTAATTAATGGAGGGATAGTGAGAACGAGTTTGTAACGAAGAGGAACAACCTGACACGCGGACTTTCTCCGCGAGTTTCGTTCTCCTGTTTTTTTTCTTCTTCTTTTTCTTTTTATTTCTCAACCGATCGGGAGATTAATTAAGAAACACCTGGTCCGTCGGATCGTGACGCGACACACGGTTGAACGGTAATTTTTCAGCTTGAACTTTTCGTCGGTTTTTGTATCGTTAACGTGTTAGAGCGTGCATTGAAGACACTATCCTATTCGTCATATTCGTCATTTCGCAATCTCAAAGTCTTGCCAATTCAAGGACTCTGCTGAAGTAGTCAAGTAGGATAACCTAGAACAATTCTCGCAACGTTTTGTCAACTTGAAAAATCTACTGAAACACTCAAGTAATAAGAAGGATCTGGGAAAATACTTTCAAAATTCCCGCAAAAAACACCGAGACCATCTCTGTCGAGTTCGTGAGGTCTTGTCAACTCGAAGGAAAATCCGGATGGAGATGCTCGGTTAAAATAACGCAGGGAAATTAAATCGGAAAATAAGACGAACACAGGAGAATAGGGGAGAGAAGAGGGGAAGGAGAATCGACCGAACGAGAACCGATTAATCCCGATAATACAATAACCGATCGGGTTTGCAACGCAAAGCAACGACAAAAGAAAAAGGAAAAGGAAAAGAAAAAAACGACAGGCGAGAGCGATGAAAAATCAGCGTGGAAACGTGCGAGGAGGAGCACCACCACGATCCACGATCGTGGACGCACGAGACACGCGCACACACACATACACACGCGCGCGCATGTTCTTCGGGGCGACATATGGGGGATCGCAACGTCGTAACGTAATGCCAGGAACGTCTGTCTTGTAGCAACAGATGCTGCGAGCATGCATAAGCGTGAGGTAGCTGGCATACCTTGGTATCGCCACGGCCCTTGCGCGCCCCGTGTACACGGCGTGTTGTTGTTGTTGTTGTTGTTGTTGTTGTTGTTAGCTGGGCAAGGGGAAGCGAAACGGGCCGGTTTGTACGATGGGCGTGTTCGCCGCTTCGGCTACCGGTCTTGTCCGCAAGGGACGGACAACCGTCTATTACCAGGGAATATACAGGTGTGAGTCGGGAGAGCCGATCGAACGATTACCTTTAATCGAGCTGGCCCGTTCATCATCGCCCGTTAAATATTCGACGGGATCGTTTTCGGCCCGGCCAGCATCGGTTGACAAGCGACACCGCGTCCACGATTTGCGATCTGTGGCATTTTTTTCATCACTTGGGCGCCTCGCGCCTCGGGGATAAAGTGTAATTTTCGGGATTTCGAGCACTCCGAGCTCTCCAGCTTCAAGTTTCTTTCGCGATCGCGTGATCTCGATCGCGATCCGTGTGGTACAATGTTGATCGTTGAGATGACAGGGTTGCAGGCCGGATGCAGTTAAAGGGGAGGTAATTTCGTTTTCCTCTAAATCTCTCTCTCTCTCTCTCTCTCCCTCTCTTTTTCTCATTGGCTCTTTGTTGGCTCCTTTGGAGAGAGTACAAAAGTTGCTTCGTTCAAGACTGGACGAGTTTCGGAAGTTTGAACGTTGGCTTCCTTAATGCGCACCGGTGTAACGAGTATCCGGATGAAAATTAAACAAAATAAATTCCAGAATTCCAACAACTTCGCGTCAACAACTTGTCGAAGATTGTCTAATCTTTTCAGATGTGAATCCGAAATTTCATGAAAGTTGCACAAACTCGTTAAAGAATTGAATTTTCAACGTCACCCTTACTGGAAAACAAATTCACTACAGAACAACGACAAGTTGTATTCTTTTTTTTTCATGTCACGTTCTTATGCAACGTCTGCGTCTGTCTCCTTCAAAAAAAAAAAAAATCATTTTTTCACTTTCCCAGTAATTACGTAATTTACCATTTCAACTCGTCGACGATTGTCTAAGAAACGTTTACGGAACAAAGCCATGGAGGATCGCAGAATCCAGGCACGCGAGCGTGTAATTTGCGTTAGTTGGGCCGCGGGGGTGTGCAGCGCATAGATCGGGCGGGTAAACATCGCTTTAAATTTGAATCACGACGGCAGCAACAAGCAGCGAGAGCGCCACGAAACTCCCGAAAGTTCGTTTTCTGTCGCGAATCGGCAGACGTGCCTCCACCTTCCCCCACTCCCACCCCCTTTTTCTCATCGCGTACACGCCTTTATCTCCCTTCTTCTTCCTACCTGCTCCCCTTTTGTTTGCTTCTCTCCTCTGTTTTTCTCTTTCTTTCTTTCCCTTTCGTCCATTTTTACAGCATCCTTTAGCCGCGTGTATTCACCGCCGCCTTTATGAAACTTTATTTCTTCGCGGGTTTCTCCTTTCGCCGAAGATTCGCCTGGAATGCAGCTCTTAAAAGCGAACGCTGACGCCACGCGCGCGCCCTGGAAAAATTGAAAGTATGTGTTTTAGCATCGTCGCCGATTCACTCTCGAACAGGTGAGCTCTTACATTTTTCAAAGTTTTTTTTTTTTTTTTTTAGCGAACCAATGACGATGAGAAATCGTCGACAATTTGCACTGATGCAATTTCGTGGAAATAGATCGTGCAACTCGTTTTCACTGAGCGATGATTTTCACATCATGTAATCGTTTCACATCAGGAAAGTGAGGATACTTCTTCTCACGAAAATTCGAACGTGTGCAAAAACATTGAAAAATTGTCCATTTGATCCACTATCATTTTGACGACAGTGAATCTGGCTTTCAAATCTGTTCTTTTTAACGATTGCTTAAAACGTACTGTACAATTTTTTCTTCGCCATTTTATTTTAACTCTGAACTGAAATGCCAAGATTTCTTCAATTTTTATCGTTAACGTCCGATACTCGAATGGTTAAGAGAAATTGTGCAACAAGTTGTAAGATTTCAGTCGTCGAGACTAATAAATATAGTAAGAAAAAAAAATTTTTTTAACGTTTCCACGTAAGTTTGAATATTGACAATTTTGGAGGAAAAAGTATCCTCGTTTTCCTATCTGTTATGTAACGTAAAATCATTTTCACAAAAAAATAAAATAAAATAAAATAAAATAAAATAAAATAAAATAAAGAATAAAATCACAGGTTGAAAGTAGAAAATTCACGCTTTAAAATACAATCAAGCAGATCGTTCTATAATCTTTCTTTTATCAAGTTACATCAAGTTATCGACAATTATTGTATTTATATACAGTGTATATAATTTAGTACATATTTCAACTCTACATCGATAAAAATTACTCTATCCAACGTAAATAAATTTAATCTTTTTTCCATTTGGAGATGCGAAGAGAAATAAGAAACACATCTATCGATACTTTTGAAGAAAAAAAATGCGATTCTTTGGATGAAAGCAGCCTCTAGTTTCTCGTTTTTACTCGATCACCTTAATCTTACAGGGAACCGATAATTTTCTGCGAAGCAATTTGGATAAAACAAAGTACACACGACGTTTCCTCATTACAATTTTCGCCGGATCATCACGATCGCCTGTTGAAGGCAACGAATACCCCGAATACGAAAGAAAATCAATTATTCTTAACCGGCGATTACAGTGTGCGAAACGGCGCAAATTTAATTTACATGAAAATTGCTTTATAATTCCAACGTTGTTGATTTATCTCGAAAAATCCGCGCGGCGCAAAAAAAAAAAAAAAAGGAAAAAAGAAACAGAAAAAGAAAAATCAGTCCGCCCAATTATCAGATATTCAAAAGCCGTAACTCTTCGACCACTGACGATTGAAACCGATTACGTACGATTAAACTCTTTAAAACACGCAGGGGAAGAGAACAAAAAAAAAAAGAAAAAAAAGAAAGAAAAGAAAAAAGAAGGAGGGAGACGACGCCGAAAACCGCGATATCGCCCAAAAAGAAGCCCGTCTGGTACCTTAGAGTGCTCATTACGCAAATTACGTCGAGCCCTGAGATCCAGTCTCGAATCACTCGAAGCTGCTCATCAGCACAATCGAACCTCATCTTCAACGTGCTCCGACGATCTTCCGTAAATTCCAGGCTTCGCGGGGCCAGCGTGAACAATTTCAAATATTAATTCGGAGGGTGCGTTTTCGCGTGAGGCGAGGAAAAGAAAGAAAGAGAGAAAAAAAGGAAGAACGCGCGTTTTACAACGCGTTTACAAGGCTGTGTGCAAGCGATACACACAGTCGACGACTGCGTCGGGACAGAAAAAACGGGACGAAGAAAAAAGAAAAAAAAGAGGGGGGGGGACACGTTCATTATGCTCTTGCTTCTTCGAAAAAACCATACAAAGATCTCTCTTCTGAACGAGTGGAAATCAAGATTTCGCTTGTACCGACGCGACTGGAAGATCGTTTAAGTGGTCCCGGTTGGAACGGCTAACCGAATAAAGAACGGGACGCGCGATGGAATTTGTTCTCTTTGGAATTTCATTTCGCGCGAACAATGAAAGCTTTCGAGGAGGAGAAGCAACGGGCCGGTTACTCTCTCCTTCGTCTTTGTTTCGTGCCTGGTCCCTTTCTCTCGCTCTCTTCCGACTTCTATCTCTCTCTCTCTCTCATTTCCATCCTCTCCTTTTTTTCATTATTTGTCACTTCGCCGGTGGATATCGATCTTCGCTATTCATCGTAAGCGCTGCTTATATGCATATCAATGACGAAAGCTCCGGTCGAAGCCGATCGAGCCGAGCGCGAAGAATACATTTTCGATTCGTTTCGACGTGAGTTATTATCGAAGGGCTGCGGGGGGAGAAGAAAAAAAGAGAGAAAGAAAAAGAAAAAGGAGCGGCACTTAACGACCGTGCATTGACTCGTTTGCGTGGCCGTTTAATACGGCCCGGATTAAAACTGATTTCCTTTTTCTTTATTTTTTTCTTTGTTTTTCTTTTTTCCTTTTTAACGGCGAGAGATGGGAAAATAAACAGGACGGAGAAAGTACACAGCTTGATTCATGTGCAGTTATTCCTCGTACCTTTTCTTTTTTTTTTTGACGACAGAATGAGTTTGATCTCTATCGAGATTATTTCTCGTTAATCATGAATATCGTATTGATAACGAGAGCTGCGATTAACGAACTATTTCGTCGAAGTGAATCAATGGTTTATTATAACCATAGTTTGCTTTTTACTCGTCTGGCAGCAATTTAATAGCGAACGAAGTGTCGCTTCGAATAAAATGGCATAGCATTGGAAATAATCATCGTATTCAAATGATACTTTGCACGAAATCTGGTTGATATATTTTTTTTTCAACGTGTGGTACCGTTTAAGCTCAAAGCGATCATCGACGTGCATCGCTAGTAAAAGGTAAAGTGTAATACCTATATAAGAGATAACGACGCATACTTTCAATCTCCAGGAAAATAATTGCCGCCGCCATTTTACAAACTTTCGTAAGAAGCGGTGCAAGAAGTCCAGTTTGTGTGTGAATTATTTCGAATTTGGCGAATATATTTCATCAATGAGTGTCAATAGACTCGCGAGTTTCTCCTTTTGAAATTCTTTTGTTATTAGAGCTAGTATCTTTATCCAAGTATGTGACATACTAAAGATGAATCTATATGTGTATACATTTAGTGTTAAACAAGTATTTCATATTAATTTTATATCATTTTATGTTATTTGTTATTAGTCATTATTATATTCATGCAATAGAATTTTTATCTCGGATTAACGACTTTACATCGGATTTTACTTTTATTACAACAGCTTGAGAAAACAAGTATAATTCGGATTGGTTTGATAGCGCAAAAGCATGCAGTTAAGTTAAGTAAAAAAAAAAAAAAAAAAGGAGAAAAATGTAAAAAGTGCGAAAAGGTTAGTTTATAGTGCAAAAAGTGCGAAAAGGTTAGTTTATTAGTTAGTGCAAATGCATGTAGCTAGGTTAGGGGTTATTTTATGAGGCAAAAAGCATGAATATGATTACGCACGAGGGTTAATTCGGTCGGTGCAAAACCTGCAGAACCTCGTTCTACCGTGAAATGTAACAGAATAACCTTCGCGTTGCAATTCCGAAAAAAAAGAAAAGAAAAAAGAAGAAAAAGAAAGAGGAAGAGAAACAGAGGGGGAAATATCATTTCCCCGGGTAAACATCAAAATATACAACTTCTTAGCGCAATATTCCGACACTTAACCTAGAGATGAAGCAACAAACCCGGAATCTACACGCCCTCTACACACCTGCCCGGGTCGAATAACCTCGCAAAATTTCATCAAAATCATAACATTCTGCATTATCCTGCTGGCCTGAACCTTTCATTAAAACCCTTTCTCCGTGAGAGCAGAGAGAACAAACGAAAAAAAAAGAGAAAAGAAAAAAGAAGAAAAAACGAGAGAAAGGATGGAATCTTCATCGAGTCAACATCCAGGAATTTGGCCGGGCCGCGGGTGTTCCCGCTCGTGTGTTCCGCCAATCTTTTCGCAGTAGAGAGAGAGAGAGAGAGAGGGGGGGGGGAGGTTACAGCGAAATAAAAGATCCGGCTGGGGCAATCCCGTGGCTGAAGCCGCGTATTTCTCGAAATCGCTGTGCCTATGTAATGAGCGCAGACAGTAGCGCAAGCCGGTGTGCCGTGAAGTTAATATACAACGTTGTTTTTCCCCTCTTGCTCGCGCTGCCGCCCGTGTACTTCTTCCCCGCCTCGGTTCTTCAGCCACGCTCGCACAATAAGGAAGCAGTGGCGCGGGTCGACCTTCAAAGATTGCCGGCGCTGGCCGCCGCATGATAATTACAATCGCGAGCGCGTGCACGTACACGCGGAGCATCTGTCTCGGGACGCGTCGATTTCGAAATCTCTCGATAAAGCTTGATAAATGCTGCACGCGTTGAAGGTCCGCGACTTTCGATCCCACGATTTCGGGAGTCCGAATTGGGCAATTCCGTGGGTGAAGTTCAAGATCGTGAAGTCTTCTCAGCTAAACCAAAGGACCGTTTATTTTTATTTTATTTTTCTCTTTTTCTTCCAAAATATTTCCGTTCGATAAGCTTATTTGCCGAGATTAAGCCGAGTTAATTTTTCCTGGGATTTTTATTTTTGGAGCGAAAGTCAAATTATGCGATTTTTTTCGGGAGATAAGCGAAGTTGAGAAACCTGCCTACGTCTCTGTAGAGTTCAGAGTTGATTATTCATTTCTCTTTCTTTTTGTCGTCGAACTAAGATCCGAAATTTTTCTTGCTGCCTGTTGTCGCTCATCGTACAACATCGCACGGAAGGAATTGAACGCAAGTAAACGCGAGGCGCTCTAATTCCAAATCGTCGCGGAGCGGATAAATATTAAACGACGACGAGAGAAAGAGGTGCGTGAATTTTTCGCGTAAAGAGACGGCTCTGTGCATCGAGCCCGCACGAGGAAAGACGGTTACGGTTCGGAACGCATCCGTCCTCGTGTGCAGATGCACGCACGCGTGCATTCGGTGGGCGAGATGCAACGGTAGACAGCGTTTGCATCATACTTTTATCGCCTAGGTGTTCCGTCTTCCTTCAATTTAATAAAAAATAACCGGAAGTTGTATCACACCGACGTCGGCGTGAAACAGTTGCATCTGCCCACCCGTTTCCACCTTTCTATCTCGCGTTTAATTATTCCTGACGAATTCAGTTGCCGCCGAATAAATTTCGGACGAAAGTCTCCGCGCGCTTACGTAAAAAAAAAAAAAAAAAAAAAAATAGAGAACGACACAAATGCGCCACGAAGAATTCAACGTTTAAAGAAGATCAAAATTTCATGCCACGTCTCACGGTATTTTCCGACAGATACAAAAATCGCTCCCGCGATCCAATGAATATACAAGGAGGCCAAGAATTAAACAATTGAACGATAAAAATTATTATATTTAATTTATTACACGTCAGTTTGAAAGGCCAAAATCTGAAACCAGTAAGCGCTAGAAGTCGAAGAAATTCTAGATTACTCTAGAACGCTCTACACAATTAACTTTGTCGGCATCTAACGAAGATAAAGCGAAACTTTGAAAAGCGCTTTTCTCGGAATGAAATTTTCAAAATTAACGGCGCAAAAACATCTCTCTATACTTCCGAACCAACTCGAATGAAAATTGGTGATAATATTTTCGAGGGTATTATCTGGTACTTGACCAAGCGAAATTTTTCTCTTTTCTTTATGAACAAAATTATTTATCATCGAAATTGCTCGAGTTCAAATAGCTGACATTTTTTGAAAAACTATTATTTCATAGATCCCATTTGTACAATTTAACGTGAAATTTAAGTACGTTTGCTTCAGACAAAATCCCACCAGAAGGTAGACACCTGGCAGACAGTGTTTCACACCTATCTTCATGTCTTTAAATTTTCAGCAATTACTAATTGAACAATATGTAACAAGATGTATATATATATTTTTTTTTTCAACGAAATGTAATTTTATCTCCGAAAAAAATTCTTGAATTTTTCTTATTTTGCAATCGTTTAAAGAAGCGCAACAACATTTGACAAAAAGTAATAGACAAGCGTCTATTACCAGATTGCAGGAACGTAATACCGGTTCAAAAAGATGTTATTATACTGGTGGTTATAAGTTAGTTCTCCGGTACGCAGCGAGCGGTACGTTTTCTTGGCCATCATCGACCGCCCCTTTTCTCCTCTTCCGCGAAAGGGAATACGAACTTGCGCGAGTTTTTGCTAACGGTCCAGTCATTCACCGGCTCGTGTTCTCTTCGTAAACGAAGCTGCCGCGAAGTTTCAGTCGCGCCTCGGCCGTTCTCTCGCTCGTCGTAATGACAGGCGAGCGAACAGCGCATAACCAGCGCGTAATCTCTGTCTATCAGGCTGGACGAAAATTGTCCTATTTACGTACGATTTAATTGTTTCGCTAATTAGGCAATTAGCCGGTGTGTTAAACGATAAATACTAGAGGATTTCCAGGGTGGGACGAGGCTGATCGTTTCTCTTCAAACACAATCGGCGAAATGGACTGACTGGATGGCCTGTTACACGGATGCGGAAGCACTCTCCCTCTAGCTGCTTTATTTCCGGATTCCTTCGCGCTACTGCGCACGCCTGCTCGCGATTTCTGCCCGTAATTTCTCTCGTCCTCCAGCGATCGAATCACGTTACGTTTGGACCGAGTAATGAATTTCATTTTGAAAGAAAAAATCCACCGAACCAAATATTGAAAAAAAAAAAAAAAAAGAAAATGAAAGTATCGCAGAAGCGGATTTTTTTTGCTTGTTTTGCTGATCGAGGCTGCGTTTCTGCCGATCGTTGCCCTTTTTTTTTTGACGTTGAAATTTTTGACGGTTGCGACCGAAACGACGCGACGCGAAAGTGAATTTTCTACCTGCTTTCGACTGCTTTCAGTAATTGCAAAAGCAAAAGGCCTCCTCGAATTTTCTCTGGTAACTCTGGCAACTTCAGGCTAATTACATTCACATAATTCGGTATTTATAACTTACCGCTTATAGCAGCAGTTGTATCATGTGTTGAAATTACATGATAATATAGTTGAGATCTAAATATAGAACATCAATTGAGATATAAATACAGAAAGTGTTCGATGATTATACGTCGGGTGTGAGCAAATAATTCTGAATAATACACGAGGATACACTTTATTCAATCGTACAATTATCCTAATCAGAGGAGCATCTGCCTAAACGATGTTATCTCTTATTTTGCTACCTAGATAATTAATACTTTCGGAATGCTTTAATAAGTTGCATACATAAATACGTACGCTTCACGGAATTGTTGCTATAATTACTACAATATTCTTATTATATTCATCGTACTCTCCCTCTCTCTCCCCTCCTCCTTCATTTGCTTTCTTCTCTGCGGACATGTTTTAAAATAAATTCAAGATTACCAAGAATCGGTTAATTGGGATGTTAACAACAGGCACTATCTCGCAAAAAGAATATGTCAGATTCTGTATAATTTTTAAATGCTTCGATAAATTATGATGAGAGGAAAAATTTATAGTGAGTCATAAATTAAGAATGTTGCACGTCTGTGATTCGAATGTCCCAGATTTTAATCGTTAACAGCTCGGCTGTATCAGTATGTCTGACAGAAAAACTGAATATCAACTTCCTTTTTGCCACTTTGACTCTCCAAGTTGTGTTCCACTTTCGCAAATATTTCCTTTTTCCACAATGAGTATCGAGGATTTCCTCAGAAGTGCTCCGTTGAGAACTTCCCACAAAATTTCTGCAAACAACTGCTAGCAGCAAAACCTAACCAAAAATTATCGGTCAAAAAGTAAATTCTTCTAACAAATGGATATATCGCAAAATGTAGCCAACTTTATTTTAAACAGCAAATTTATTGCGTAATTTAATACCTGATTGTTCGATTTCAAAATGGAAAATCAACGAGGAACATGTTTGCTGTAGTACTCCCTCCGAAAGGAGGGGAAAAAACACTGTGCAAGTTCACAAAATTAATTATCTATTCACACGTGAAACTAACGTGTCAGTGTTAGAATTGGCTTGCTAAATTTCACCATTGATGAGAATGTCAAATCACTGTTGGAAGAAGGCAAGATCGAACAAAATGGTCGATATACGGTCTGGTATAGTTTTTGTTTCTCACAAAAAAAAAGCAGAAAACAACGCAATACTTGCCAATACTTCCACTAATACCGCAGGCATCTGCCTTTCCACAAAGTGGAAAATTTCCGCGGAAAGGAGAGAGAGATCAGATGACTCGCGAGATTTCCCGCGCAAAAGATCGATAGAGGCTGCCGTCAAAGTGTCTATCTCCGATCGGAGCGGCGGAAGCGAGGCGGCGATGTTCGTTTATCGCGCGGAATTAACCGAAGATGGCAGGACTCGGTTGCTAAGTCCGCGGAATTGCGCTCTTCCTGCACTTCGCGAACGATGCGTATCTTCTTGCGCTCATCCTGTAACTTCCACGAAAGTTAGCTCGCTCACGCACTGCGAGACACACCTGTGTGTGCACGCGCCTCGCCGTTCGAGAGAGAAAGAGAAAGAAAAAGAGAGAGAGAGAGAGAGAGCGGCTCGATTCGAAGAAATCGAAAAATTCCCAGTCTGCGTGTCTTGTTCTCTTTCTTTCTTTCTTTCTTTCTTTCTTTCTTTCTTTCTTTCTTTCGTCGGTCGATGTTCACTCTTTTGCCCTTGTGCGCGTTCACACGCGCGCGCGTAGCGCAACGTTGATTGGCCGTGGCCGATGTACGTATTTAGAACAGAGTGGAGCACAATGCGTCGGGGAGAGGTGGAGGACACGGAGTGGCTCGTTAAAAAGGATTACAAGTCTTGAACGCGCGTCCCTGATCGGAAACGCGTTTAATTAGCCTGAAGCTGTCGAACGGTATATCCTTTCTTAATTATCACGCGGATCCGCTTTTCCGTTTTGTATATACGACGCACACCGTTGCAGCTGTTCCGGCTGCGAGTCGCTTCTGCGAATTCGCGCCTGAATACACGCGGCGAGCGATGATTTAACAAAAACAGCGAACCTCGTTGTTGAACGGCGACGTAACGAGCGAAACAGTTGCAAACAAACTCATGATCCAACATTCTTGATTTATGGCTTTCTTATCGTCTCCTTCGTTAATAATTTGTTTATTGTTCTTGCAAGGCAACGTATCTCGAGCCCGAATAAAATTTCGTAGTTTCTTTTGTAGCTTTCAAAGCGTGATCTAGAATACCGTGAATAGCGTGATGCGTTTTTGTTCCTTAATCGCCCTTAATCGTCGTTCAAGCGTGTGAAAATTGACTGAAATCGTAGTCAAACGGATACTTTCATATCTTCCGCGACGGAGAGAGAGAGAGAGAAAGAGAGAGAACTAGAGAAGAATATTTCAAGTGAAGATTGAACGACGAAATATATATATTAGGAACTCGCGTTAACGAAATTTTAGTAAATAAAAATATTTTCCATCTAAAAGCTTTACAAATTTCGAAATTCTTTAAAATGAAGGTACGAAGTATCATTTTGCAACAACGAGTAACCGACACTGTAAATAGTGGCAAAATGAAAACACAAGCAAACCTGTTTCTTTATCTTAAACCTAGTTTAAGAGTCATGGACGAAGAAGTAGAAGTATCTGTTTGACTTCCAAAGTAGTTTTCACACCCTTAAATGACGATTGGGCGCGAAAAAAATGTACTGTCATTCATGTTTTGGCTCATCCGAATCGATGAGTTCGATGAGTCTGAGCTGAAATTTTCTTTTTCTTCTATAAGTCTGTTTCAATGCCAAAACTTCGAGACTGTGCTAAAAGAGCATATAACGAACGAAATTTTTTAAAAGAAGTACGTTCCTTAATTCATCGGTTCTCCATACGCTGCCGAAATCTTGACATTTAAATCCGGGTAACCCTGTGCAATTACGTATCTCATTACTTTCTGAGTTTTTTACATGCTATCGTCAATTATCACCACACCGAGAATTTTCTTGTACTTATCACTCAACTGGTTGCAAAACCAAGCTCTAATAAAATAAAAAGAAATAATAATTGCAACGAATCATCAAAATATTAATCAGCTGATTATTCGATACTGTCGATTATCACCACACCGAGAATTTTCTTGTACTTATCACTCAACTGGTTGCAAAACCAAGCTCTAGTTAAATAAAAAGAAATAACGCGACAATAATAATTGCAACGCGTTCACGAATCATCAAAATATTAATCAGCCGATTATTCGATACTGTCGATTATCACTACACCGAGAATTTTCTTGTACTTATCACTAAAAACTAAGCTCTTGTAGGACGAAACAAAAATTACGCAATGACAATTGTATAATAATTAGAACGCGTTTACAAATCACCAAAATATCAATCAACCACGACACCAATCGAAAATCTGGATCAAGCTGGAGAAGAAATCAGAGTGTTTCGCGCGCGTGCCAGCGGTAGCGGCTTTCAAGCTGCTGTTATGTTATAATAGAGTCTCGATTATTTGAACGTCTATTAGCCCGGGAAAGCGAGTAATTACTCGCGCGAGCGCGCCATTAAACGCAGTTTCAAATATTCGAGCATGTTCGATAACCGCACGCTTGATTTTCCCCGCCGAGTTTCACTATTAACGAGCTATTAAGAGATTTGTTCTATCCGGGTTTCCGGTGTTTCTTGGCTACCTTGTTGCACGCTTGGTGCTACGTGCATGCAACAGCTGCACTGTTCAACGTGTTCTTTCTTCTTTTTTTCTTTTTTTTTTTTTTTGCTTTTTCACTTTTCCTTTTCCTTCTTGCCTCTCTTGTTTCATTTTTTTTTGTTTACTGAGATTTCCCGCGTCAGAGAGAGAGAGATACTGAATTTAAGGAAGAAACTGCGTGGCTTGTTAATTAGTCCTTGATCAATGCTCCTCGACCAGCGTTGATTATTCACTGAATTGGCATTAAGAAACTTGTTTTTCAACGAGAATCTTCTGGATAAAAAGTGTCCTCCACGTATCAAACGAGATTACGTTGTATTACGTGTCTGTTGATGTAAGAGCGAGATAATCCGAGTTTACAAGAAGAAAGTAAAAGGTAAATTCGATTGATCGTATTATAGAAAGAATTTTTTCTTTTTTCCTCTTTTTCTTTTTATTTTGATCGAAATGTGGAATTAATAAACGTATGAAGAACGGGCCGATTTTTCAAGCAATAAACCGATTCAAAACTGGAAACTCCGTCTATTTTTACGTGCAAATCATTGTTTCACAGACGAGAATCGGGAATGTTTGAATTAAAAGATTAATGTCATTCGGATATAAATTTAGAGGAACAGACGGGATATTTCTACGTACGTGGAAAATGCATGACGAACATTCAGTTATTTATACGAGCACAGTATGTGATATAATTATTGAATTATAAATAGTAGCTACATATTTTTGCAGGAAAGTTCAATTAAATTTTTACTAAAAACCTCGTGCAAAAGTTCAGACGTATTTGGGATAAATAAGTATCTTGAAGTATGGTCGATTACTTTATTTCACGTGAAATAATTGCAGCATAATGTGCGATCTGTATCACGGACTTGCGAATTTGCTTTCTATATCGAGACACTTTCTCGCCGTCGGATTTTATTTTTCATTTTCCTGTTGTCAAGAATTCTGAAACTGTGAAATTACAAAAACGCACGTTTTTAAATAATAGAGAATTTTTCTGTGCAACGCGCGAAACGACTCTGCTCGCTTCATTTATACGTTTTACCAGCTATCAATTATTCGTGTAACCAACGACGCAGGCTGGACAATCAAAAGAACGGAGAAAGGAAACTTCAAAGAGCAAACGAGCTGAATCGGACATCAGTATCGATAATCGCGTTACTGATAAAGCAGTCGCAATAAGAAAAAAAAAAAAAAAAGAAAAAAGAAACGAGGAATTAATGGCGCATAGATCAGTATGGCTGGTAGCCTCTGCGAAGCAGAGTGGCTATATAGAGAGGTTTTAAAAAATGTAAATCGAGCCTAAAAACAGATCGATGGAGGTTATACGTCGACGTATAGAATCATAATGAGAGCATCGAGTTAATAAATCAAAGGGAAAGCCGGTGCATACTCGAGCGATCTTTGTCAGGATGTGTACGTATAAATCTTTCTCTGCTGAAGCTGATAAATAACATTATCCGCAGTGCGATGAATGATTCTAAAGATGGCCGTTGTAAAATTATAGAATTCATATAACTAACAATATAATTTTCAATCACGATGAAATTATACAATTCAGGCGATCCTTAAAAATCGCCTGTCAAATTGTCATATATCGCCGAGACGAACGAGCGAACAAACGATCCCGCGTTTTGTACGAAACTTTCGTCGAAAAACACGTCTCTCTCTTTTGTGGATCAATATCTTTTCGTCCGTTCAAGTTCCAGCTCAGTTTTACCAATCGTCCACCAAATTTTCAAACTCCGCGACGAAGCACGGCCGTGGATGGAAAATGGAACGTGGCGATATGGATTCGACCGCAACGCGTTTGGAAATTTAAAAAAAAAAACAGTCAAACCTCGTTGCAACTACAACCCCTCGTGCAACTACAACCCCGTTTTGCCTCGTCTCGCACTCCAGGCTAATCCTTCCTTCCTTCTTTTTTCTTTTTTTTTTTTTTGGTTGCTTTTCTCCTCATTTTCCGCTTGGAAAGATCGGCGGTTGCCGATATGGAAACGCGTCGATAGCCGGATCAGTGTTCGGCGAACGACAGATCGCTGGTTGGTAATCGATTGAAAGCGTTCCGGCGGCAGATAGGGCCGGGAATCCGACGCGGGAGAAAGAAGAAATAATTATTCCATGACCGAGTACGCGTATCGAACGGGCTCGGTGAGGTCACCGAGCGGTTATCAGGCCACAGGTCCAATCAATTACAATGTTGTGCATGTAGCCTACCTGCCCTCCTGTCCCTGCACATCAGCGCAACTCCATCGGAAATCAATGAAATCCGCCAAAAACTACTCCGTTATTGATACGTCCGCGGTTTAAATAGCACGCTCGCTATTTCCTGAACATGGTTACCGGGTTCTTCGCGAGGAAGCCCGGCGTGTCTTGTCCTAAACGACACGGCGGCTCAACCCTTTTAGCGCGCACATTTACAGACGTAAATACATTCGGCTATTTAAAAATACCGAGACAACGATGTGGACGAAAATACACGCGCTGTGTGTCGCTCGTGTCGTGAACGTGTGCGAAAAATTGTTGTAATTCCGTGGAAGGAGATATCGTCGACTCGAGCTCGTTTTTAAAGATTTGATGCCTTTACTTTGTACTCGTTCATCTTATTCTATGACGTATTTTGAAGGCACGTTTCTTCGTCGATACTAAGTAAATCGTTGCACGTACGTAGAAATTTCATTCTGTCTCACGGCGAGTTTGGAAATCGAAGCCTCTCTGTTTTGTAACGATTCTCAAAGTTCAATCCCTCGTCAATTTATTGCATTTTAAATTTTGAACTTTCGTCACTTGAGTCTAACATTCAAGGTTGAATAAAATAAATTAAATCGTAAGTCGTAAGTTTTCCAGGGAGGTGATTTCAATCATCAAATTCAATTTTGTAGATTTAGTCGTGAAAATAATTTTTCAATGTTCCATTTCTGTGTACCGCTATGTACTCTAAAAATATCTTGGAATAAAACGAATGACACATTTTGAAGACGTAGGTGATTCATGCTTCAAACATGATCACTGTACGAAATTAGAGAAATTTAAATTATCGACAATCTTTGTAAATATTAGAAATTCTGTGTTCGAATACTCGAACAGAGCAGCCGTACATATTTTTGTACGTATATGATGATATTAGAAATCGGTAGGAGATTTTAAGTATAAAAATACAGTTTTTTCTTCCCTAATTCCTCGTCAGTCTATTACGACATACGAACAGCGAAATTTATGCCTGAAAAATATTCAATGCGCGCGTTCAGAGCAAAATCATTCAAATTTAAAAAAAACAAAACCTACCACCAGAATTCAGCGAACTCGCGAAAAATTTTTGCGAGTATTTTCGAGTTGATCTTTCAACTCGGAATATCTTTCGTAATATCCATCAGGCTAGACTAAACACTTTTTCGCTCTCGATACACGGGCACCGGGTACATCAATCGCGTGTTAATCAATTTCGATGTTACGGTCAAAACTTGGAGGAAATATTCGGTAACATAACATTGCTGTCGGATGTGTATGGCTAGAGTGAAAGAGTTAATTAACGAGATGAATTCGACGGCCGATAGGTCAGTGTTTTGCGGATGGACGTGACCGGAGGAGGAAATTCAGGATGGATCGTTCGGCCGACACGAGTGAGAAAATTTCTCGAATGAATTAGTTTTGCTTTTGCGACGACGCGTAATACTGAAATGAAGTTTCGCGGTTCGTTCGTTTCGGTGATAACTTCGGTTCGAGCTTCTGCGAAAGATTTTCAATGGACTTTTGTTATTACACCAGAGTCTCGACTCTCTTTTCACGCGTTTTTACCTTTCAATTGTTGGTTGGGCCCTGCTTTTTGAAACTCGCTAAACTGTCTGAAATTTTTGTGCATTTTTCGCAGGGACACGACGAACACGCAGCTCCCTTCATCTTCCTCGTTGCCTTTCTACGAAGATTTTCATCTCGACGACGTCTCTCGACGACGTCTCTCGACGACCGGCATTTTTCGAATATCCGGCGTTAAACATCTCGTAATTGTCGCGTCGCGAGATGCGAAGGTGGCGTTCCACGGGAGCGCTAATTTCAAAATCGATCATCAGGGGGGAGGGAGAGGGCCGTTCCTTCCGAATCGTTTCACCGAGCCCTTTGTCGCAACGTCCAGCGGCCGCGAATGCTCGCGTCACGGTTTCCCTTCGCATGCGTCATTAGAGCAAATAGAGAAAAAAACCAAAAAAAAAAAAAAAAAAAAAAAGAAAAAAAAGAAAACACACGCACGTTAGCGTACGCTGTTACGCGCGTATAAAAGGAGGACAGGAAAGAGAAAAAACATACATTGTCGAGCGAATTTGTACCGCGTAATCGTTTCACCGGGGGAACGATCAAAAGCGCGAAACGCCGGTGAAAAGATCGCGGAACCGCCAAGCGGAGGGAGAGGAAAACGCGCGCGCGTTTCCACCCGCGACAAAAGACACTTTCATGCGGTGGCATTTACGCGGCTACGCGTTTTTCGGTGCGGAGGGACGAGGAACCGACAGAGGAAGAAGAAGCGATGGTCGAGAACGAGGGAGAGCGGAACAGAGAGAAACGGAGTGGAGAAACGAGGGGGGAAGAGAGAGAGAGAGAGAGAGAGACAGGAGAGAAGACACGGGGAACAGTTTACAGCGTTTCATTGGACAGCGGTGTCTAATGGGCACAATGCTGGTCCCGCATTTTTTACATAATCTCGAGAATGGCGCCGCTCCGTCGACCGATGGCAGAGAGAGGAGAGAGTACGCCGTTGCTTCCTTTTTTTTCTCGACGGCGACGGCGCAACAAAAATTGCCGGTTACACGCTCTAATACGTTTTTTCGCGTCGTGCTCATTGGAGAACGTCGGTCGCAGCAAAATTTACCAGAAAGCCATGCACCGGTCCGCGCGAATTCCCATTTTTTTGCGGAGAAAAGGCGCGCACACTCTGCCCGCGCTGAAAATAATCCAAAATAAGTCGCCGGTATCGATCGGGCCGGGCAAAAAGAAGGAAAAAGTTAGTCGACGGCCAGGCACTGTGGCACACACAGAGAGCACGCGGCCCTTCGCTACGTTCTCACCCCCTCCCCCGCGCGCGCGCTGCCTCACACACACACGCTCGCGCGCGCGTTGCAAGCTCACGCCGAGCTAGGCCAGCGTAGCTTTACCAGCTATCGTATACACGTATTAGCCAGGGATATGGCCGTGTGTGTGGTAGGAACAAGGAAGAGCGTTGGATATACACACTCGCTTGCTAGTCTGCTGTGCGCGGCGCTCGCCTAAGCGACCACCCCGTTCAACCACCCAGCCGCCCTTTTCCTCCACCCATTCGGCCACCTCCGTGCTTTTATGTTTCGTTTATCAGGCTTAACATGCGACTTTTCCTAGCTATTCGACCGGTGTGTGTGTTCCGCGGACCACGATTATCACGATGGTAATGCACGACGGGGCGAGGAGCTGTGCGCGCTGCGCCGCCCGATCGCACATCGCCGGAAAATCGTATCGCCCGCCTCTACTGATGTTACAGATACTCTAATTATGGAATTACACCGGGAATTTCAGGGGGAGAGAAAGAGAGAGAGAGAGAGAGAGAGAGATTTCGTAGCCGAGGGATTTTGTAAAACCAAAGTTTCGGGGATTTGCAGATATCCTGCTCGTGCAAGAGGTAAAGATAGCAGGACCGATTTCGCGAATTTCGCGAGGGAATCTTTTCACAAGAATTTCGTCGAAACAATTCGCTCGTGGAAACGGAAGCGGGCTCGAGTTCCATTTCTGCGTCGCAATACTACACGTGATAGTTCAATTATCGATTAAACAAAGACGCTTTGCGAAGAAAAAAAAAGTGGAAGATCCAGTCTGTTATCTGGAGGTTTTATTTAGCGCCGTCGAATAACGGATCTCTTCTTCTATTTTTAAGCAGTTCGCGCGAATTAGAACGAAAAAGGATCCTAATTCTGGAAGATCGACTTGTTTTCGAAGAAGACAGAACGCTTTAAGACGTTCAGTTAACTTTCTCGATTGTTTTTTTACAAATTCTAAAATTACAATGAACGTTCAATTCCGGCAAATATTTGCGAAATTCGCTTTAGAACGTATATGTGTGCCAGACGATTTGGCTTCGTTAAAAGCCAAGGAGTAAAACTAACTTGGGTATATTCTCGGAGGTTTAAAACCATCATGGAGCACTTTGTCGAAAAATTAGAACAAACATATTTTCCGACGTCGATTTCCCAAAAGACTAGAATAATCAGACATTGAAACGAACTGGCGGCTGCTGAAATAATCAATTGACAAGCATTTTCTACGTTTTTCACTCGAATTTCAATTCATTTCTGATTCATTGATTTATAGTATGTGCTGTAAATCACTGTAAATATTTTTGTGCAACGTTTACAAAATTTCATGGCTGAAGCAAACACTTCTGTGCACCGTAAAATCGATTACTAACCAGAGAAGAATCTCTCTCTTTTCGTCGATGGAACCATTATTACGTGTCGTTGCGGCAGCTTATACTTCGATCCGGAAATCAGACGAGCAGCAAGTGCACGAAACGCACGTGAAAAAAAGAGTATACAAGATCTCTTCCCTGTTTTCGTTCCGTTTTTCTTCTTTTGCTCGACTAAGTTGGCAAATGAATGATAGCCGGTAGCACCGACTCGGGGAATAATAACGATTCCAATTAGAGCTCTCGAGCGTGGCATCGCAGATTTTACAAGACAAGGTTGCTAACGAATTAAACTCCACGTGTACTTTTTTTGCACGCCATTAAAACAAAAACTGTTGCAGGCGGGGAGCTAATTCTTCTTGAAAATTATGATAAAGCCTGTGTGCGTTTCAAAACGATGGGATTGCTTCGTCTTACGTCTTACCAAGCTGCTAATAAAGATTCGTTTCATAACCCCCCCCCTTCGTGCGCCTAGAAGCACGCCGTTTCTAATTAATGAGCGAGTCACGCTCGATGTTACGTCGATTATAAACTCTATAGGTTGGGCAAAGTTGCGTTTTTCCTTTCTTCCTTTTCGTTTCCCCTGCGCTGAATTTTTCCACCTGGTACCTTTTCGACCTGATAATTTTTAATTCCTCGAGGCATCATGGTTCGAAGGTGTAGCCGCCGCTTTGGCTCGTGATTTCATTTTTCCATGCACCGTGGTTTTACGATTCGACCGC
The DNA here is from genome assembly GCA_032399595.1 of Tetragonula carbonaria. Lineage (NCBI taxonomy): Eukaryota > Metazoa > Arthropoda > Insecta > Hymenoptera > Apidae > Tetragonula > Tetragonula carbonaria. The sequence goes on from JAUCRC010000007.1 coordinate 3,393,283, forward strand.
TTACTCGCGATCACTGCTCGCCGTACTTTTACAGGCGTGCGCCCCTCCCCCGTTTTTTGTTTTTTTTCTTCTTTTTCTTTCTACCATCCTCTTCTTTCCTCTGTCTTCCTTATTTTTTTCGTATTACTTTAATTATTTTTAATCGCTCCGCGGCGGGCAGAAAAAGAAGGGGGCGAGCATTGCTGTAAACGTGATCGTTAGAAGTCGGTAAAAGTTCATTGCAATCTACTTAGGCGAGAGATACCGTTGCGTGCGAAAAAATAATAATAACGAGACGAGTGTGCTTCTCCTCTTTCAACGTTTTCAACATTTTCACGTTGCGTCGTTCTCTGTCGCGTGTTTCTCGCGCAAAATGCGTAAACAAATGCATAAATATCGCTAAGAAGATTAAAACGTTTAGCACAACTGACATCCAGCCACTGCCTGCCTGGGAATAAATAAATTTAATACGCGTTGGAAATTACGACTCGTCGATGATGAAACGTTCGAAAATTTTCAAATCCTCGTTGATCTTTCCCGAGCTGATAAAAAAAAAAGAAAATAAAAAAAACTGTGTGTCTGTCTCTAACAATTTCACTGGCAGAATGTCTCTGGCTTCGATAGATACCAAAAGATGTAGGTACAATACCAAGCTACTCGACTAATTTCAAAACCGAAGGAATTAAAAATATATTTATATATAAATTCTCCTTTGTTCGTTCTCATGCGATTTTATATTATTTATCGTTTATTTCATCAGTCATTACCGCGGCTCATCATCGTATTTCCATAAATTTGCATTCTCTTCTCCTTTGCCTCAGCATGTGTTTACACCGCAGAAGTTTCGTTTCAATCCTCAACAGAGCGTCAACAGAGAACTGTTGCTGTTTGCACAATCATCAAATTTACAAAAATTATCACTGCCGTTAATTAATCAGAAGAATCTAAAAGACGCTGGAAAGAATCTGAAAGAATTCTCCACGTGAATTGTTACTCCGAAATGGAAGCGGCGTTATATCAACAACATTCTCGTTGTCGATTGATCGCGAACGTTGTAAATGGTCAATTAGGCGAGCATGCGGATCGTTGCTGGAGAATCTGACGGAAAAATTTCCATTCGAAATGACGGTGAAATTACACGGGCCGTTGCTTGAAATCTGCAGGAATTGATATTTAAATTAGCGTGTGCACGAGTTACGGATATTCCGCCGATTGAAAACAACGTGAACGTTTAATTAGGCGAGCGTCGCGGACTGTTGCTCGAAATGTGGAACATTTTCGTTTGAAAATTAATACCGGGCGGGAGGGGGGGGGGAGGCGTAGGATGAAAGATCTTTTGAGAAAGAGGAGAACGGAAAGAGCGTAAGCTTGTCAGTGTTTCGCTTTTGAGGATTTAGAGAAGAAAATACGCTCGTTAGTATTCTTGGTAATACGTTCTAATGATTATCGCGATATAAAGAGTTTGCCGGCTTGGCTTGCAAAGCAAGCGTAAAGGTTTTACAGCTCGTGGATCCGCTTCTCCTGCGAGAATCATTAGTTACTTTCTACTATAAATATCGTGCAGCCCGATCTCGTTACACGCCATGGCATTTAAGATAGGAAAATAATCATTTTTCCCCCCGTACTTTTCGAAAACGAAGGTCAAACGGCGTTTCCTAGCGCGGAGAATGGAATTTTACGTATCTTTTTTTTCTTTTTCTTTTGTATTTCTCTACTTTGCGGTTAATTATTTCGCTGGGACGCGAAACTCCGTGGAAATGAGATATACATATATTTGAAAAGAAAGCGTTGCTAGCAAACAAAGTATAAAAATTACGAAGCTATTAATTCCTAATCTTCTTTTCGTTGAACAGAGTTAAACAGCATTTTGCTTTTCGCGGAATCTCTTGATGGAATTTCATTATATGAAAACTTAGAGGGAGTATGTGCAATTAGGTGTTGAAAGAAGATTTTCACTTGACGAAAGAAAATCACGATCGATTATTTCGTGCATATTTATTATTTCTGTTAAACGATTCACAATGAAAGGGAATAAAATTGATTTAGGGATATAAAGCTGTAAAGAGGACGGGCACCCTACCAATGTGAAAACTAATTAAAAGATATTGAATTAATTAAAACATACTTGACACAATGCGAGAAGTGAATTGCGAATATGTACGTGAATTCATATTTCCGTGAACATAATTGTTAAAAAATGGAAGCCAGGGAGAATATTGTTATATTTAGTAAATATTACAACAGACACTTATATATTCTGTGTGTTTTTTAAATGATGAGTTTATAAAACTTAAAAATAAACAAAAAGTCGAGTCTTTCAAACAACTTTTGCATTAGAAGCCTCAATTATCAATCTCAATTAAAAATTCAATTATTGTACTTGATAAATGTTACAGCGATTACTGTTTGTTTCTTAAATAATGAGTTTGATAAAATTTTCAAATAAGTTGAGTTTAGTTTTTCAAAACACTCTTACATTAAAAATCTCAATTATTAACCGCAATTAAAAATTCAGTTACTATACCCAGCCACCATGAATTTCCTATTTCTTTCATAAACAATGTGCTTATAAATTTCAAAAAGTCGAGTTAAACAACTTGGTCTTTCGAAAAACTTTTACATTAAGAATCTCAATTATTAATCTTAATTAAAAATTCAATCGCTGCATCTAGTTACGTATTACAGCTACCACCATTTGTTTCTTAAATAACGAGTTTGTAAATTTTGAAAATTGATACAAAAGGCGAGTTGAACAGTCTAGTCTTTCGAAAACCTTTTGCGTTGAGAATCTCAATTATTAACCTCAATTAAAAATTCATTCGCTGCATCTAGTTACGTATTACAGCTACCGCCATTTGTTTCTTAAATAACGAGTTTGTAAATTTTGAAAATTGTTACAAAATGCGAGTTGATCGGTCTAGTCTTTCGCCTTTAAGAATCTCCTCACGTTATTCATAAATCTGCCTGTCGATATTCGCTTCAGTTGCAAAAAAAATTCACGCAACCCCTCCAACCATCCCGGAAACCACCAAATAGGATCAAACCTAACCTCCGAGACATCGGAATTTCCAGCGTAGCCACCCTCCATTGAAATTCCTAAACGCCCAAATCGTGTCAACGAAATCCACCGCGGCAGTTTCCCATCCTTTTCCTCGCCGTCGTTCGAGAGCAGTTCGTAAGAGCAGTTCGTAAATACGTCGACAGAAACGGGCCGTTCGAATGGCGCAGGCTTAAGATCCCGCCTGGAATGTTCCTCCGCCGGACTGGCTGTTATTTTTCAGTAGAGTCGCCGAGACGCTTCTTCCCTTCTCTCTTTCTCTTTCCGTTTCTTTCTTTCTTTCTATCTTTCTTTCTTTCTTTCTCTTTGTACGGCGCGCCGAAATTTCGGTTGCCACTTTATGGAGCTGTTTTCATTTCCTTCCTTCTCCGCGCTACGAGGAAACTTTTCCAGCGGACCAGCCGGCGGCGGCGTATCTCCACAGAGAGAGAGAGAGAGAGAAAGAGAGAGAAGGGGTTGAAAAGGAGAGGGAAGAGGAGGATGGTAAAACGAGGAGAAGCGAACGAAAGAAGCGAGAAAGAGAAAGAAAGGAAGGGACAAGTTTAAGGGTGAGTCGAGGGTGTTAGGGTAGGTTGCGGCACACTGGAATTCGGTCACTATTTTAATATCGATCCGCCCACCGCGTCTGCCCATCCCCTTCCTCGCTTCACCCCCTTTTCTACACGATTCTGCACACTTGGCTAGCATGCATAAAATGCGACACGTACACGCGCGTCTTTCCCCCGCTTCAACGAAAGGAGTATACACCGTGGTTCGAAATTCGCGGTACGAGAGATGTCGCGGGCAGATCCTGACGGTTCGATACTCGAAGAGAAGAAAATCGAAAGTTTCGGGAAACTTTTGACATTTGTCCAATTCCGATTTTTTTTTCTTTTTTTTCTTTTTCCTTCGATTATTCGACACGAATATAGTACTATAGTTATCGTGCGGTAATGTGCGCGTACTTGTAGTTTAATTGACGATGATCGACAGACGGTTATCCTGCCAACAATTTGCAAATATGAAACAAAGTTTCGTCAATGCCTCTGGTTCTGGAAAGAACAGAGTTCGAATATGTTTCGAGATTCGTCTGTCTGAAAAATGAGGAGCTTTCGTCTGATAATCGCGCGTAGCATGATGATTCTACGATTATTCGTTTACTCGTCTAGCTTTAGGAATTAGGCAAATTCGCGTATATATACTGGCCCAGTTTCGTAAGCTCAATTTTCTCGAAGATCAGATCACCTTCTCTTCTTTATTTTTAATCTCCGTGCTCTGTTCTTCTCCCCGTCTATTCAGATTTTCTCTGATCTCGCTCGCTGTCGCGAATTTAAGACCACGGTGTATATACGCGTGAACGATCGTAGATGCACGCACGTACGTGTAGATTCGCGTGTACGCGGCCGTAAGCAGCGCGTATGCAAGCTCGGTTTCTTCTCGGAGGAGGACGGTTTCGTTTCAGTATCATCGGTTTTCTTCCATGCGACGCGCTCTCAAACCGCATCGATGGCCTCTCGCCGCTGTTACGCCGCGCTCTAGAGACGATAATTCCGGATATGGGACGGGATCGCCGATCGATCGCGGTTCTCTCGAAAGGAACGAACCGGGTTTATGGTTCTTACGGGGCGATGCAAGAAACGATCGATAGCTATAGTGGACAGAGTATCGTTTCGAGGTTCATCTTTGGCGATTCTTTTCAGAATTGTTCGATAGGAAATTTTCTTTTCTAGAAATGTAACTTTTATTTTTATTCCGTTCATTGCGTATACTTGGGATTAATATTTGGGATTTTATATCGGGCTTCAATGATTTCGAGTTTTATCCCGTTGATTACGTATTTGAAGTAAATACTTTTGCGTCGTTCTAGCATTTTATGCATTGGAGTCAATACTTTTAATTTTCATTTTGTTGACTATATATATTTGGAATTAACACTTTTGTATTACTTTCGAATTTTATTGGGGTTAATTTTTATTTTTATTTTTATCCCGTTGATTACGCATTTGGAATAAATACTTTTGCGTTGTTCTAGCATTTTATGCATTGGAGTCAATACTTTTAATTTTCATTTTGTTGACTATATATATTTGGAATTAACACTTTTGTATTACTTTCGAATTTTATTGGGGTTAATTTTTATTTTTATTTTTATCCCGTTGATTACACATTTGGAATAAATACTTTTGCGTTGTTCTAGCATTTTATGCATTGGAGTCAATACTTTTAATTTTCATTTTGTTGACTATATATATTTGTAATTACTGTTTTTGTCTTTTCGAATTTTATCGAGGTGAATAATTTCAATTTTTATTTCGTTGGTTATGTATTTGGAATTAATATTTTTGTATTATTTTGGGATCAATAGTTTCAATTTTTATCTCGTTGATTATGTATTCGAGATTAATAATCATACTATACTATTTTGGAATTTTATACATTGGGGAGGTTGATCATTTGAATTTTTATTTCGTTACCTACGTATTTGTGATTAATACTTTTATGTTATTCTGGGATTTTGTACATATTATCCATCATAATTATGTTATCGTGGATTAACATTTCTATGTTATTTGAGATTTATGTTATTTGAGATTGATGTTATGTAGCCCTACAACATTGGAATTAATGGTTAATGATAACTTTAATTTCGCCGATTATGTATTTGTTATGGGAGGTTGCTTTAATTTGTGATTTTATTAATTGTGCGTAATATTTGGTTTCCTTAAACTTGAACTCGTTACTTTAAATGACTAAACATTGTAATAGGTTGCACGTGTACAGTCTCTGGTAATATTTATCCACTCTATGCCACGATAAGTAACAACATCATTAACAAGACATTCATACAACATAGACATTTATCATAGCGAAACGCTACCCGAGCCTCGAGTTAAACGAGATTAACGTAGTACAAAGAATTAAAAATGAGCACGTATCTCGTTACAAGGATCGGCCTAGGCTTACACGACTATACGACTTTGCGTTTTAAACGCCAACGATAATGGTCAAATATTATTACTATCATTACACCGTGAGATATTCTATCTTACAGTGAACTTCCAATTACTTGTGGAAACCTTGCCACAGTTGCGAGCCATTTTTTTTTTTTTTTTTACAGATTGTCGTAGTCGGGTGGGAGACAAAATTGCAAATAAGAAAGTTCGAATCTCGATCTTCTGTAATTTCTGGAAAATCTGTTCGCGCGGATGACGCGGGTCATTAAATTTCGGGACGTTAAAAACGAAAGAAGACGATTTCTGCAAGTGATTCCACTAGTATTCCAAAGAAATATTGATTGTTACTTGGATCGAGCCAAGGTTACTGCATTCTTAATTATACAGTCACAAATATCATTTGTGAAAAGGAAGATTCTCCAAAAGAAGAACTGGATCTTCGATTTGCAATTATTCTCATTTGTTCGCTGTCGTACAAACGAGGCGTTCACTGAAAATCAAGACGTTGAGAACACAGCGAGGGGAAGGTGGAGGAAATTAATCGTCTCCATTTTGCTAACAGAAAGCTATAATTGTTGCAGTTTGGCGGCGACGATCGGCACGGGCGTGTCGGTGACGGTAACCAGGTCCGACGAGAAATACTGAAAACGTGTATCGGGCGTAGAAGTTGCAAATTACATGGCAGTTTCAGCGCGGCATTGTTGCAAGGTATGCAAAGGGGGTGGGGCTAACGTCCGTTTCAGTTACACGCGGAGTAACAGCCGCGACAGTTTGGTATTTCGGTCTTGGAGATCGGCGTAACTTCGTGTCAAAGTTTGAGTTAACTTAACGGAAGAGGTAAGAGAAGGGGGGAGGGACTCGCGTAAAACGTGAGTCAAATTCGTATCGCGCGGATCAGCGGCACGGGGTCTGCACGATCGTGTAATATCGCGCACACGTTACTGGAAATTCTGATCGTGATCCGTGACACGGGGAGAGGGGGGGGGGGAGTTGACTAATCCTTAATTTTAAGACCGACCGATTTTTCACACGTGCGATCGTTGTCCTCCGACGAGATGCTCGTCAGTTGCGGATAAATCAATAAAAAACTGCAATGTCCTTTCGTCAATTCTAGCAGATTTATATTTCAATGGGCAAACGCGATTAACGTAACGAGTTTAGCACGTACGTAATTTCTGAAATTGAATAAAAAGTCGGAATCGGAAGGTCGATCAGCGCGGCGATAAAACCGGCCGAAAACTCGACTTGACAGGGGTTCGTTCGCTTTCTGAATTATAAAACTCGCTCCGGGTGTCAGCTCTCGCGGGCACGATTTTTGCGTTAGCTGTTTCTGTATCACTCGAACTGCAGCACGGATGCATCATGTCTCGGGACCGGTTTTATTATTAATCAGCGTTCTAATTTTTCTGACTGATTTGAATATCGTTCGTCTAGCGAGATAAAAGTGACTCTTCGTTCGTAAATATTACAGGCGACGGGTAACTTTTAAATTTCCAAAAAAAACGTGGATGATCAAGAAAGAATTAAAAAAGAACGGAAGTGTTACTGCTGAGTTGGCCAATTCTTGATAAACGTCAAACTTTAAGAAATTTGTAGTAAAAATGACGCTTAATAAAAGAAATGGTACAAACCATTTTCCTTGAATTTTTTCATAAGGATTAATTATTCTCATACGTGAAAAAGAAATGGTAATTCGCAACCAAAAACACCAAAAATTGTCGTGCAGTAGCAGACATCTGGTTAAATAATTGATGTTAAAGTCTAATATAATTAATAAAGTTAATAAAAAGATGTTCATTTAAATGCGTTTACAAGTATTGGCGAGCAAAATAATCGATATTTTTTTTCTTGGAACGTGGAAAGATTCATCGACCTGCTTCATAGTCATTTTTTCTTCAACTTCATTTTCTATTTTTTTTTTTTTATATAAGAACGAAGGGAGAGAGAAAAAGCTAAGAACTTTAATCATAGAAAATATTTCTTTAAACTTGTCCGAGAAGTACGAATTTAAAATGGTAGAAAAAGACTTGGCTTTGATGACGTAATGTCAAACAAAATAAATCGCCAAAAACTTGGGCACCATGTCTAGAAATAGCATACGTAACGTAACAGAACTATTTACTCACGTGGCAAATAAAAGATTCCGCGATCGAGGAATAACTTAGCAAACGTAAACGTCTTATACCTCTAGTAACATTGAAAAAAAGAAAGAAACAACGTTGTTAAGAACGGCGATTATTAATTCGCTTTTCCACCAGTAATGCTACGATAACGATAACTAACAGAGATAAGAACAAAGAACTCGGCCGGTACCACTGTGGTGAACTTGTCCCCTACATTTAAATACAAATACACGCGTGACAAATGATTTTCATCGCTCGGCGAAATTATCATCTCTCGCAAATATTTATTTTCCGTCCCTGTAAACGTGCGAACGAAACGAATACAATTGTATTTAATATCATCAGTGGCATCGGCGATGTATTTAAGCGATAGGTATAACACCTCTACTCCCGGCCACCTCTCTCTGGCCGAACGTACCGAACGTTTTTCAAGCAATTATTTCAATCGACACGCCGGGGCGCGTGTCGCGCTGGCAATGAATGAAATTTGATAGAAAGGTCAGTGAATACGTCGAAATCGCCGCGCCTCGCTTCGATTTTCCTCTAACTATAAAATGTTCCGCGTCAAGCGTTCAAAGTCCATATGCGGGCGAGCCTCCGGTTCTTTTTTTTTTTCTTTTTTTTTCCTTTTTTTTTTTGTTTTTTTTCTTTTTTTTTCTTTTCGATCGAATTTCCGAATGCCGCTGTTTGGTATCGAAAAAACGTTCACGTCGCACCGACAATGCGTGCAAAGAGAATATTTAGCGTTGATCTCTCGATCGGAGTGGCGAGTTGTTCGTTAGATTTGATTCTTTGTTGGTTTTCGTTTTTTTTTTGGGGGGGGGGTTCTTTTTTCTCCCTTTTCTATCCCCCCCCTCTCTGGAAATATCGTTGCAAGTGGGTCGGCGTTGTTGAAAGAGTAAAAGTCCAATTCTCTTGCAGTTTCTACTTTTACCTTGCCGCGTTATAACTACCAGTACACTTTTACATATCCCTCTTCCCTTTCTCTCTCTCTTCTTTTTACTTTCCGTCTCTTTATTTCTCAACAAAATTCATTTCCACGCGTATCTTTTTGAAGGAGGAACGTTTCCAACGTTACGGTGTATTTTGGCTGTTAATTTCTCAAGCAAGTCGCTGACCGAAATTAAATATAATCGAAGGGATTGTAAAGGGGAGATCCTGGTGTATATTTTTGTCAATTTCGTAGTTTTGAAGAAGAAGCAACGATCTGAGAAATAGCTGAAATAGTGATAAATTTCTTACCCCTGCGCGAGTTCGAAACGTCGGAAAATAAAAGAAGGACCCCTTGCGATAATTCGTGCATCGATATTTGCCAAACGCGAGCAAAAGTATCGAGAAATGAAACGAGAAAGCGTTTCAGAGTATTCGAACAAGTATCAACACGTATATTTGCAACATGTTTCAGCACGGTGTTGTTCGTACACGCTGTGAACTTTCTACTAATTCGAGACGAGAAAGTATCTCGAGAGATTCAAAACTCGCGCTAGTTGTTTATCGTTCCAACAACTCCTATTGCAAGCGATGTTGACAACGTAACGATTGCTTTTATACTCGTTTAATTGGATCGAGCCACCTCGTCCGAGAAGGCACCGCTCATTAGTAAAGAATAACAAATTTATATAATTTCAACTGCTTACGGCGGGTGGAAAAGGACATCTTTGTGAAAACGAATTTTTTTCAACTACTTACAACGGGTCAAAGAAATATCTTTGTGAAAACAAACGATGCACTGACGAAATCTGTTTTCGTAAGCACATATGACGAAAAACAGTGCAATTTTTGACTGAATCAGCTGCCAATAATGATACAAGAAGATATGAAAATTCGGCAGTCGAAAAAGTGTTGACTCGTAATGTCGATGCTTTTATCGATGCTAATCTGCATTTAATGGCAGAAATGTTATTGGAAAAATTGCAAAGTGTCCTTTTTTTATAAGTGCTGGAATGCTATCGAATGAATGTCGCGTCAAGACTAGGACAAAAAGCTTGTCTTCAAACTATTATTAAACTCTTGACTGTAAATGACGAGTATACTCGCGACGTGAGAAGAGTAATTACAATCTATTACTTAGATTGAACTTTTTGTAGAAAATGAAGCATAGTTTTAAAATAAGTCTGTAAATCTCAGACATTTTAGAATATCTTGAGACTAGACTAGACCAGTTCGTTTTACATCTAATTTCTAAATACTTTCTCGCTATTAATATTAATTATTATTAATTAATTAAGTTAAACAACAAAATTATTTATTCTCTCGTGTTTCTTCCCCCTTAGAATTTAATCCAATTTTACAACAACTGCACGTACTTTGTGTTTGACATAAGTAGAATCGACACAATGTAGACACACTTTTAAAAGCAACCAAGCGGTTAAGAATATCTCACATTCTGTCCAAAGAAAAAAAAAATCTTTCGCGTGTCAATATCTCCTTTTCGATCCTCGAATTTTAATATCGCTCGCACTGTTATCGTACACTGACTCGTTACAGGGAAATTGCGCGCGATTATTTTCGCACGTAGCAAATAATAGCCAATGATTCATCAAAATATTCTGTGACGTTTGCTCGATTTCTCAGATACGCTGGCTGCTCCCCTAAGCCGGCCTATACAGCGATATTTACGACACAATAAAAAAAAAAAAAAAAAAAAGAATCAACTGAATTTTCTTTTCTCTAAGGTGATTTCCTCCTCGGTGAAACACATACGACGCGACGATATTGTCGAGCAACTTATATAGCCAATACCTAACGAACAATCGGCAATGGCATCTGGCGATCAACGTCAAAGCAAAGGAAAGGCCATTTATACCTGGTCAGCGGCGCGCGGTTTCGTTTCACTTCTTGGAAAAGGAAGAAAACCGTGGCAGCGATCGAAAGGGCGGCAACGGTGCTGTGTCGTCGATCCGCGAACGCACGATATCTTGCGAATCGATCAAAGCGAACGGACTGACGGACGGACAGACACGGAGCCGGTTCGATAACGACAACGTTTGACGCGCTTTCCCGGCTATAGAAAGGTCTCTCCGGCGGCGGCGGCGGCGGTTGCCGCAAGTGTGCGTTAAAGAGGCCGTTTAACCTTTCACAAGAGGTATAAGCGGGTCGCCATGCTCCAAGTTCCCACGCGACGGATGTTCCGCTGCGGCGATAGGGTCGCCCCCCGAAGGCCTTCTGAAACGCAGGGTGAACCCTCGGGTTCTCTCCAGAAAAATTTTTCGTAAAACTCTTCACGCAATCGTCCCGCTCGACAAACTCGAATTTCCATCCAGTTTTTACGATCGAGAAAAATAAAGGTTTTCGCCTTTGCAGATTGATCAAGTTTTAACGTAGAATATGTTTTACCGGGGATGTTCGGGGGCGTGCAAAAAAATCACGCTCTCGATCAGGAACTTGGAGGAGGGGGATGTCACGTGATTAAGGAGAGAGATAAGTTTACGAGCGATGTGTCATCGGTTGTAGATGCTGTAAAGGAGTGAGGTGTTAAGGTTGTCAAGACACAGATGATGGGCAAGCGGGATTGTAAGGAAAATAAAAGTAGTTAATAAAATTATATAGTTATTACCAATCAATTCTGTTCATAAAAAATTAACAGGAATAAAAATAAAGCAAACATACACGAAAGGGTGTCAAGTTTTATTTCCTTACAGAAATGAAGTCGGACATATTCTATGTGACAGGCTTTAAGGGCGTTAAAGCTGCTCATTTTTGAAGTTCGAAGTTTCTGCTAGTAATCGTCATTTCAAATTTCTCCCGAGAAATCGATTCGCTACGTGCGATTTATTATATTCTCGTTATTTGTTCCTTGTAAATGTCATCGTAGCTGAGTCACAATATTCGGCATCGGACGTCTCTCGTTTCGCTTTTCGTAAGGGCCCACGAGGAGGCGAATATTCTGTACTTTTACACGTGCTCGTGAAGAAAATTTCCGCACTGTTTCTCGCATCGTGACAAACGAGCCAATCTCTCAGTTTGAACGAACGATATAAATAATTTATATCGGATTTACAAGATCTCCTTCGGTAATTAATTTGTCGCGAAGCAAACACATTTACCGCCGATAGTAAATACACTTTATTTCGTGTTACAAAAATTACTGAGCAATTAAATATTCCATGAACAGTATTTAATAACGGGTACTATCACAATATCGAATATTGAATTCCAATAAAATATCAGAGAATCTCTCGTACGAATTAAAAAAAAAAAAAAGAAAAAAACGCGGGGGTCAGGGGAGAATATGTGGAGTAAAATTAATAAAAATCACGGACGGAAATAGATATTATTTTCCTATCTCAAGAGAAACGAGTTATTTCATTCGGTTCATTCTGTTGTTTTATCCGTCAAACTCGTCAATTGTTCATTAATCAATTTGACCGGGCTGATATTCTAAAATAATACCCATCGATCTCCTCCTCTCTTTCGCAAAGTTTATCGCGCGCGTACCAGGAAACGCGGACCTGTCCTCTTTAAACGCAGCTAATCAACTTTAAGGTGGCTCGCTCGTCTGCATATTCAGCGAGTAATTTTCCTGAGATGCGCGGAAGACAAAAATTAAGTAGCTACAGCCAGAGTGAATGATGCCTGGAACTGTCATCTTGTTAACGATGAACGCCGTTTTCAACGGGAAAGAAATGCATAAAATAAGAATAAATTTAATCAAGGTGAAAGGAAGAAACAAGGAAGTTCCACGTTTCGTTGGCACTTTCGTGCACTGAAGTTTCACCGTCGGATTTTCAGTCAGTCTTCGATTTAACAAAAATTCGTATTTTGTCACAAACCAAAGGAGTATAAAAATAAAGCACAGAGACGAAACATAAACATAATATTGGCCAAAGAGTAATTTTCAATGTGCATCTTAAAACTGTGCAAATGACAGTTTCTAACAGCAAGACCTAACTTAAATTTATTTTAGGTTGGTTGAAAAATAATTACGTTTTCTTCTAGATGAACATCATTTCAACTTCATTTCAAATTCGTTAAAAATTGCGTGAATTTGATATCTGAAACTGTTCGAGCTTCTTTTAGAGAAAGAAACTGATATTAACAATTGTTTGCTTGGCGTCGATTTCAAAATGAATTTCAAAATCAATGACACGAGCATTTCCGTGCTATTGTAATATATTTTTCTGTAATGCTGTAACAAGCTCATAAAAAAATTATCTAACGTATGGTGAAGAAGCCTTCAAGCCTGCGGCAATGTCAGAATTGATTTGCGAATATTTTCATTACTGATAAAGATGTCAAGTCTTGGAACTTCTTTTTCTTTTTGTCGAAAAAAAGATAAAAACCTTGAAGTTCACTGAAAGATGGCAAGTATATGAACAACACACAGTCGTTTCTCACGAAAAATTTAAAAATTCGCCTTTCGCGAAGAGAACGCAGTTGCTTTTTGGTCAAGTTAACAATCAAACGAATGCAAGAAACGAGCGAAGAGAGAGAGAGAGAGAGAGACTAAAAAAGAGAGTAAAAGATACGACGTTGATTAGTTATTGTAGTCGCGCAATTAAGGAAACAATCGAACGGTCTCCTCTGCAAACGAAAACACTGGGTATCAAAACGAATGTAAACGACAAGCAATTCGGGATGTTAAATCGAAGGGAAGGAAAGCCGCGTATAACGCGGCTAACAAGTTAATTGGCTGTGGCTTTGGTCCAGCGAACGAAAAATTCGACCGCGGATCTTGTTCCAACAAACCCCATTAACTAGTCGACTGCTTTCACCATTGTCCATAATTTCCGAAACTGTAATCTCTCTCTCTCTCTCTCTCTCTCTCTCTCTCTCTTTCTTCTCGTTAAGTTCTCAGTTTCGGCTCTTAATTTCACTCTTTCACTGGTACTAGCTGCAACCGGAGTACGTTTATATTTATATTTATACAGGATTCTCTCTAATCTTTCTCTCGATAACTTGTATCTCTCATCGTCATCCGTAGTTTCGATGTTAGCAAAACGCTTAGCAGTTGGTGACACTTTTCGCGAACGAAATTCCGCGCTTTCCCAAGCCGGATGCGAACAATTAAGAGAGGCGGCGCGTTAAGACGTCCCTTCGAATTCGAAACAGAAACTCCGGGCGCTGGAAGTTATGAGCTGGCCTCGCCGGAAGTTTGCAAAGTCAGCAGCGCCGTTTACATTCAGGCGAAGACATGCCGAGGTGTTGCGGATCGATCGGCAAATAAAACCAACCAGGGAGAACCGGGGTGTTGATTCACCCGTGTGAAACGCGCGAGAACTAATTACACGGAATAATCATTGTTTCCGACGGAATCTTTTTCCTTTTTTTCTTTTTTCAATCCGTAAAAAGTGGCGCAAGATGAAAGATTTAATTATTTTTCGGAATTAACTCGCTAAGGAGTTTTCCTTTCGTAAAGTTTGGTAAAAGAACGTTGAAATTCGAAAGAAAAGACAACAGAAATCTCGCGAAAGTATCTCCTCAACAAAGAAGAAAATCTCCTCCCCCGATTTGCGATTTGTTTGTGCAAAGGTGCAATTGACAGTGAAACATATTATTGCAGAAAATCAACTGAAGTAAGTAAGTCCTTCTCTGCATGACAACCTAAAAAATATCGATTCTAAAAAAATCGATTCTAAAACTAATACACTTTATAAGACAGTCTGTCCACTTGGTTTCCAACATGGCGCCCACAGAAGGACAATTTGATTTTCTGGCGGGGCAATTCGAGAATCAGTTATTAACCAAAGCCTTTTAGGTTTCCTTCACGTCAAGAATTTCTTGAACAATAAGAATTACGTATCACAGGGGTGGGGCATGAGGATTCCACAGATGTTTAGAATTTCAAAAAACGAAACAAATTGTAATAAGTTGTAAGATTCAACTCCAAGCCGCTAATAACCCGTACAAAGTGGTCGATGTGACTTCAAATAATGAGAATGAAAATGAAGAAAGAAAAAAAAAATAGAAATCCGTGGCCGTCAGATTTTTTTCCTACACTTGTTGATACTCGCGAGCGGCGAGTGTGCTTGGACTCTGGACTGGATACATCATTTTAACACGCTCTGAAAGTTCTTAATTGCGTGTTTTCCCTGCCGCATCAGCAAGTTCGCGCAAGTCTCTCTCTCTCTCTCTCTCTCTTTCTGCACTGTTATTTAGGTTTCCGCAGTTCTCGAAAACCGGGAAAGACATTCGTCTTGCCGGTGAATTAAGCCATCACTAACGTTCCATCGATATCTATAAACGCGAATGCAACGTTTCACCT
Organism: Tetragonula carbonaria; assembly: GCA_032399595.1. Taxonomy (NCBI): domain Eukaryota; kingdom Metazoa; phylum Arthropoda; class Insecta; order Hymenoptera; family Apidae; genus Tetragonula; species Tetragonula carbonaria. The sequence continues at coordinate 3,408,580 of JAUCRC010000007.1, forward strand.
TCTCTCGTGCTCGCATGTTCGTGTAAACGCGGCACACGTTGCTCGAGCGTGTGGATTTCTTCGGGAACGTGGCTACAAAATTCCAGGAATTCTGATTATTTTTGCCAACGCCGCTGTAATTAATTTCCCCGCTGACGTTAGAATACAGCGCCGCGCGGACGCTTCTTCTCGCCGAGAAAGGAAGAAAGAAACGTTCTCTTATTTTCACCGAGCCGAACAATGTCGCTCGAGCCGAGTAACAATTGCTAACAACGAACGCGTTAAAATCGATTTTCGACACTCGTGAAAAACCGACTTAGCCGCCATAAAGTATAAACATTCTGCTTTCTTCAACTTTATCTTCCAAGTTTTGGTCACGAGAAGGCAAACTGCTGCGTTTCCCATCCCAAAAACTTTAATACCAAATTACCCTAGTTTTTCTCACGTCCTTTTCCCCTTTTTTCGCCTCCTTCGAACGAGAAGGAGATTTCTGAGCCTCGAAAATTCGACCACGAGCGTTCGCGATCGATCTGACGCAGTAATTAAAAATGTACTGCCGCATTGTAACAGTGTGTTGCATGCTCCGCCGCACTGTTACATGCCTCTCGTTATCACACCTTGAAATTTAATCAATCCGCCCCCGGTAGCAGACTCATTCTAGCTTCATTTACATGCACGTGGAACCGGATAGAGCAACGAAGGGCGAAGGGCAGGCGGAACGAAACGACCGGGATCGCGAGAAATTTCCGAAGAAAAGGGCCACACTCCGCTCGAGCCTCCTCTCTCTCTCTCTCTCTCTCTTTCTCTCTTCGTGTTAAATCCTACGAACATGTACTTCGACTTTGATTAATCTCATGCGAGCGCCGCGAGTAACAGGATGGCATTACAACTCGTTCGAGTCGATCCGCGCCACTCGTCTCTTCTCTGCCTTCCTTCTTCTCTCTTCTTCTTTCCTGCGGAATCCTTCTTTCCCACCACCCTTCGCTGAATTTCCTCGTCGCTCCTCTTCTTACTTCGTATCAGATGCTGGTAGCTTGAAGCCTCGATCTCTAACGTTTGAACTGTGGATCTCCAAAATTTCAGATCGCTCTTCTTTCTTCATTTCCCTCAAATGTGACAGTTTTTATATGAAATTCGAATAAATTGAAAATTCGTCAAACGTGACACGTGAATATTATTTCGCCGCCTCGTCTTCTTACTTTAAGATTTAAGCTTCGATCGTTAACGTTCGAAATCCAAAATCTTAGATCTCTTAAAACTTTCTTTAACCTCCCTCGAATGTTACATGAAATTCGAATAAATTGAAAATTCGTCAAACGTGATATGTGAATATTATCTTGCCGCCTCGTCTTCTTACTTTCGGATTTAAGCTTCGATCATTAACGTTCGAACTCCAAAATCTCAGATATTTTAGAACTTCTTTTAACCCCCCCTCGAATGTTACATGAAATTCGAATAAATTGAAGATTCGTCAAACGTGGTACGTTAATATTATCATCTCGTCCCAGTAAAATTATTCTATTCTATCACGCTGGTAAACGAAGAAAAAGAAAAAGAAGAAGAAAAAAGGAGAGTAAAAATTCTTGACAACAATCTCGCATAAGTTTCCCCTTCGGTAATTACAAAAAGACGCGAATTACAATTTAATCGTCGTAGCACGATTCTATCGGAATTCGTGTGACTCGCGTAACTCGTGGAAATCGTTTTATACATCGACGCAACTGCCGCCATTGGGTTCGCGCGGCTTCTAAACTTTACGATCGATTCTTTTCGATCTTGCGCCATCGCTCGCACAATAATTTCGTTACTGAAATCACGCGAACGATTTGTCTGAAGCAACAGAGTTGCATGCGACTGCTGCCGCCGTTCTCTCGCAGCGGGCCGAAAGGTTAAGCCACGTTCAACCGAGCTGCGCCTCGAGATTAATTGCAACTTGGAAACCACCGCCGCTATAATCCAACGGCGTTCCCTCCCCCCCCCTCCCCACCCCCACCCCCGCCGAACGTTTCCATCGACGGATCGAACGTTCCCCGGCATTACGAACCCTTATCTGTAATTTCCTTATTTGTGACCAGCACCTTACGACGAGCGTAAAAGTCACGGATAAAAGCGAGGCGAGGGAAAGCGGACGCTCGACTTCTTCTTCTTCTTCTTCTTCTTCTTCTTCTTCTTCTTCTTCTTCTTCTTCTTCTTCTTCTTCTTCTTCTTCTTCTTCTTCTTCTTCTTCTTCTTCTTCTTCTTCTTCTTCTTCTTCTTCTCCTTCTTCTCCTTCTTCTTCTTCTTCTACTCTTCGAGAGGCGCGCGAACATTTTCCCCGAGGGAGCACGTGTCTCGTAAATTCGCCAACCAAGGCGCGAGATATCGCGTTCAGCGAACGGCCAGCGCGATAATCGCGTACTTGCGCGCAACATTGACACCGGCGACCGGTTGCAAACTCGAGGCGGTAAACTCTCTGGTTGAAGCGTCGCGGTTTCTATGGCGCGGGAATTTATTCATCGACCGGGCGTGCAAAGTCGTCGCGTGGAATTTGCGTTTGATTGATTCGACACGTGTCGAATCCGCGCGCGGACGACACGCGCTGATCTATGCAAGTTATTACGAAGCCCGCTGTAACGTTGCGTTACCATTGCGCGTATTGCGCGTTGCACAATGCAACGTCGAACCGTACCTGTTATTTGTTTAGTTTCGTTTCGTTGCCACGCTCGCGTACTATAATAAGAGCAGTGCAGAGCCGGTGGAATAATCGATCATTGATGATAGCGCTTTCTTCGCTTCTCGGGGCTTTTTTTTCGCCAAGGACAGTCTAGCAACCGCGTGCACGTCATATATTTTCAATTTTATGCCACTTGTTAGCGTATTAAGAATGAAACTGACGACTGATGATGGTATACCTTCAATTCTGCCAGTTGTTAACACGCTCGTTGAGAATAGAAATTGATGACTAGATCAAACGGAAGTTAGAAAACTGAATAGACAATCTGTTTCTGCAACTAAATATTATTATACAGTGAGACCAGCGAAATATCTTTCTCGAATTGTAACGATGCGAAAAATATTTTTTTTGACCGACACGAATAGTATCGAAAGGGCCAATAACTGGTAAGAATATTTCTTTCAAGGTCATTTTCTTTTCAAGGACTTTCCAAGGTCATCGATGTTTTTTTCACATAACTGTACCTTTTCGTTTCTTTTTTTTTTTCATTGCATCATATCTACGTTCGGATATGTAAAGAACATGACCTTGAAAAATTCAAGTATTACGTACATTACATTGCACATAAAATATTGCTAGTTTACGATATGTTTAGATATCGCGTGCATCACTTCGTTCGTTGTTGAATTTCTAAATTTCACATAAACGCGTGGAAATCCATCGACGATTAACGTTAAAATTAACGTCCGCGGTTAGTGCATTTAGGGAGTTGAAGTCTTGCAACGAAAGTCGCTAAACGTTGCGGTAGATACTCGAAATGGACCATTAGTATGTGCATCTATTGATCGATGATTAATCATTCGTTAATTATGTATATTGGTACGTGTACGTTGCGGATCTATCACCGATATATTGCAATCAAGAAGCATCTATTGTATCATCCCTTCGTCTCTTTTTCTAATTTTAAGTATTTTAAACTCGTTTCGAGAATTCACAGAAGAAATCAAAGTTACAGCGGAAGAGATGAAAGATACGTTTCCACACGATCAGTCAAGATGTTGGAAGAGGAACGTTTGACGATTTGTGATTCTCGGACGATGAGTAATTAATAATCGAGAACGAGAGAATGTAAATAATCCTCGTGGGGGTGCAATATGGCCGAAAGTTTCCGGCAATGGTCGAAAGTGATTGGAAAATTAATTAGCACGTAATTAAACGTGAAATTGATGAAACGCGACGGAGGGAGGGGTCGAGGGGGGAGGAGCATTAATTTATCTTCGAACATAAATTTTGACTCTGCCCAATAAATTTAAATCGAGTCCGTGTTGTAATAAGAAAATGGCAATGTTGCGCAATGTCGATCAAAGTGCGCGTTTCCCAACCGTGGAAACGTTACATCGCTAATGTATTTCATAATTAAAATGTTGAACGTCGGCGGCACGTCTATGGCACACGCTTGAAAGTCTGTTCGATTGATCGTAGAATCTAGCCGCGTCGTTGTTTCAAAAAGTTCACGTGTGTGCAAGCAACAACGTGAACACTGAATAATGCAGCCGAACAGAGTCTTGACAATTCCTCAAATAACTCAACAGTCGTTCCCTCTGAAGAAAAACTGTGTTCGAACGTAATGATACCTTTGCGATTTAGAAGTGTCACGCGCGAAAGTGTTCGCGTTAAACATTGTTTGCACTAAAACGTACTTCTACGCTTCCATACATGTCTACAATTACAACTTTCAAACCTAGATTCGTCGTTTCAACCGCGGTTCTACGAAGCGGCTTCTACGAAGTAAGTCTTCTTACAGTCACGACGCTCGTGACTATAAGAATAATGCAGAACCCGCGGAATAATCGATCATTCGATGCTACACTTTCCGCGCCCACGAAGAATAACGAAGAAAACTTTTCACCAACAAGTCACTCTCGAGCCAAGGTCCGAGTGGGACAGACAGATAGTTACAAAGATACTTCTTAATTTCGCCGGTTGTTAACGCACTGACGCTCGACGTGGAAAAAATGTTCGTTGAATAAAAGCGTCGACAGAAACATTTGTTGAAAGTAATCTCCTTCGTTTTCGCCGAAACGCGAAAACGATGAAAATTTGTCAAACGACAGAGACAGGCGTAGACAGTGTAGATCAAAGAAAAATTTTCTCGGAAAACAGTTGGCCGGTGATCTAGATAATAAAGTTCAGTTAATAAAGTTTCGCGTCCCAGTTCTGTTTCAACAATCGGGTTACTGGATTAGTAATGCTCGAATCGTTTAAAATGGAATATACCCGAAATAAGACTCTCGGTCTGATCCGAGCGTTGCTCCATCAGTTACTACGAGTGGTTTTAGGATATTAGGACGCTCGCTAATTGCTATCGATTAGAATATATTGAATTAACGATGCAGAAGAAGAATCGATACTCTGTTCTCTGGCACTTGTTACGCACGTATTTAACACTTCGAGAAGAGCGAAAATTTCGGCTTTACGGTGCCCCCGGAAACGCAAGAAACGCCGGACACACGGAGAAAGCTTGTCGAAATGTATTGAAAAGAGAAAAGTGAAGAGGGAGGAGGGAGGAGGGAGGAAGTCGGGATGGTCAGCGATTAATAACGAAGTTGGCTAGCTGCTGCGGAGGCGACGAGAGTCGAAGGGTAGACCCGGTAGCCTCGATGGAAATTTCATAATTACCGCTGGTCGAGGTAAAACCCACGCGGGATCATCCGCAAAACAAGTAAAGGGTCATCGGCGCAATTTACGATCGGCGGCCCCCGGTGAAATGCATTACCATAAAAACCGCTCTAATCACGGGTACGCGCGCGCGCGCGCGCGAGAGAGAGAGAGAGAGAGAAAGAGCAACAGCCGTGTGAGCGAGCCACGGCGATGCGGCGTTGCGCGCACAGGCCAACCAACCTCGCGATATTATATTTTAAAGAGCGCGGCCCGAGCCTCGGTACGCGTACTCCACTTTATCCGTGCCGTACCGTGTAATAACCTCCGACTTCCTGTTCGTGTAAAGAGTCAGCTATACACACGCTCATTCACTATGGATAAAAGTGAATCGATAATGATACGCACCCGACAAAAATGGCGCCGCCATCAGACACACCGGCACTTGCCGAGCGACCGAGCCTCGGTCTCCTCCACCCTCGTTCTCTCTTCGTCTCCTCCTCGTCTCTCCCCTTCGTCTCCTCTTCTCTCTTTCTCTCTCTCTCTCTCTCTCTCTCTCTCGACTATATCGCGCGGGCAACCCCCCTCGTGGGAATAGAGACGAAGCGCGTCGAACGTTCCGGCTGATAACCGTATTACAATTTAACGAGAAACCGGTGTCAGTTTTGTCGGTGCATAATGGCCGACGATTCCGCCGCTTACAGCGCGGCCGCCAGGCCCCCCCGCTCGATCGCTTCGGCTCGAACGCTTCGAAACTCGAAAGAGGAACCAACCTCCGCGTACTACTATGTATCGGATAGCAAACTTGCTGACTGCATCGACGTGCCCCTCTTTCGCCGTGCCCATCCACCATCGACTGTTCGCCGATCTGCGAACCAGCTGATGGAACCAGCAGGTTGCCATTCTCGCGGTGAAACCTCCGACGCTTCGTTTCCCACTCTTGGCCTTTCGCGAGAAATTGCGAAATTCTGTCCGCGGGGTTTTAGCGTTTCGTACCGTTTCGCTACCAGTTTGTGCCCTTGGAGATTCCAAAACGAGTTCATTTTTTTCTTTCTTTTTTTTTTTTTTTTTTTTTTGGTTTGGTTCGAAAGGTTGAAGCAAACTGAAGCGACCATGTCGATTCTTATCGATAGAATCAGAAGTATGTATAATTACAATATTATTTAATTACGCGTGGATCTTCAACGCGAAAAGGAGAATCATCGTCTTGCGGGGAACGCGATAAAACTCGTTAAAACAGCGTGAACGAATGAAAGAAAATATGCTTGATAATGCACAGTCCGTGGCTTATTATTATTGAAATGTAAATGATTCTTAATTATCTCTTTAGCGGCCGTTCCGTGTAATTTTCATTCGCTCAGTTCAATAAGGATTAACAGTATCCCGTTACCGCTACGGTGTAATTCTCATAAATATGAAATTTCAAGTTCCTGCAATTAAAAATTGCAGACAAAAGTGGAATCGTTAAAAGAAATTTCGATTGTTCTGCTCAAAGGAAGAGGATATCCGCAATCCAACGGAAGAAACCGCATAGAACTAATGCAGAAAAATTTCTTCGATATCTGTCGACGATTATTGGCGAGATTTTCAAGAACCAACCAACCAACTGTGAGTCGTACGATCTCGAAAATCTTGCAAAGTTACCGGTTCTAAAGTTTGTCTCCGGCTGCAAATGTTCAATCTTGCGGCCAACGACGACCGAAAGAACAAACAACGAGACTCCTGCGACACAAGATTAATTTATATCTATTAGAAAAGTAAGCAAGTATCGATCATCGCTTGCACCGATCGAAGCACCAAGTTTCAAGACAAAATTGCACGATGGCGTTTGACAACCGAAGAGTCGTCGTTTCACGTTCGAGAAACGTTGATTCAATGAAAACATACGTTCGCCAGATTTCCCCAGCAGCGAGATCTCACGTTAATCAGCTTCAGATCAGCCGACCTTTACATCGCGTCGAACTCGTAAAAAAGCTGCTTTAAAACCCGCGTAACTTTATCTCCATTTTTCCACGAAGCACCGTGGTTCAGGTAACGAAACGGGCTCGGTTATTTCAACCCAGGGTGGGCGGGGGGAGGGTGAAGGGAGAGAGAGAGAGAGAGAGAGAAGAGATCTGTGCCAGCAGTTATCATAGACGGCGCGAAGTGGCCACGCGAAGTGCCGCGGCGCTTCGAAATAATGTTATAACCTCGAAGAGATATCCGGCGCGGCGCTGTTAAAAATCTTAATCCCGGCCTTTTTTTTCTGTTTTTTTTTCCTCTCGCGTCCGCCTCGGCCACCGGCCAAGTTTACACGCCTGTGTGCCGGCCACGCCTCGTCTACCGCCCCCTCCCCCCCGATTTCGCTACATAATTTTCTTCTCTCGCACGCTGCTTAAGGACTACGATGAAAAGCACCGATTAGGAACGCATTTTAGCGAAACGTAACGCAATTATTATTGTTATTTCGTGCACGCAACCCACCATCGCCGATCCTATCGCCTATGACGAAAGAAACGTCAGGCTGCAACGACGTTTTATCAGTAATTATATCATCCGCGTAACTTCTCGCGCTCGCGATACGGTGTTAATGCCGAGCCGATCTCGCTTGATTTCGCTGGTAACGCGTCTCTCAGTCACGTTGATTTCGATAGCACGTGCGTGCGCGCTCTGTATATACGGCCATTGAGCTATGTTTTTTGCGAAAAAAAAAGAAAAAGGAAGAAAGTTTCGGGAGCGATATTTTTTCGCGCGATTATCGCACCGCCAGGGAAAATGATTGTTAGGAAAATGATCGATGACCGGACGATAGCGATACGCACGAAAAGCTTTGTTTCGAGGGCTATATTTTCGCGTGAAGCGTATCCAAAACCGGAAACGGAAAACGGGGAGAAGTTACGCGTCGCGAAAGTAATTTTTACGGGATATGTTGAAACGGTTCTTTTCTCTGTTCCTTCTTTCTTTTTTTCATTTTTTTTTTTTTTTTTGCTGCTGTTGCTTGGAAGATTTTGAATTATAATTCATTTCAGTTTGATCCCAATGTTGGTTTTCGAACTTTTGTAACTGGGTAGAAATTTATTAGATCAGGTGGTTTCATCCGATATATTTCGTAATCCACATTGATAGATTATTTGTTGATTTTATTAATTTTTATTACTCCCTCTGTCCGAAAATATGGTATACACTTGCGAAAAAAGTCAAATAAATTTAACTGAAATTAAATATAAAAAGAATATTAAATTTTATTATCACAACTAAATACAAATAATTTTTTATGTAATCCAAATTTAGTTAAAGTGAGATTCAGCCTTGTTGAACGCTTCTTTTGAACATGTATACTTTTCAGCTAATCGACCCTCACGACGAAGTTTTACCTGATTTATATGAGGTGTTTTATAAGGATTTCCCCCTCCTGTCAACATAATTGATCCCATACACGTTTCTAACGTTATAAAAACGTTATAAAAAGAGTATTTCTCTCTAATTTATTAAATGCATCTTGAACACATTCAATCAATTAATTAATAGCACCGTGTTCTAATTTTTCATTGTTCTTCATATACTGTAATAGCTGTTGCAAGATAGCATGGCGTTGTTCATTAGTCAATTGCTTCGATTTGGCATCTCTTCTTTGTAAATTCACGTTATTCGGGTTAAAATTTTCCATTTTGAAATTACAGCGGTGACTATTTTATTTTTCTTAAAAAAAAACTAATTTTTCGTCTTCGAATTCCAACTTAACTTAAAAAGCAACGCCTGTCAAATATGTTAGATTATTTAGCTATCAATGTAAACAATGCCAATAGATTACCTTTCAAAACCAATAAGATTTCCTTTCAAATGTATACCATATTTTCGGACAGAGGGAGTATTTCTTTAATTATTTTTAAACAAAACAGATCCATCGTGACAATTAAAGCAAAAATTTAATTTAGAATAGAAAAGTTCCATTTCACTGGGGTCTTGATCCAATTTCAAAGTTCACATTGCCACGTTCGATACCATTTCTCTCGGTTAGATTATTATTTTCGATATTATTCTTCGAAATTACAATATTAACTCCAACATTATTATTATCGAAAATATACAAAATTCACTTTGCACAATTATATTTATTTCACTATTTTTCACTTTGTGATGTTTATTAGAATGTTTATTTAAACATTCGAACATCTATATCGATATCGATATCTACGCCAATCACGATAAATCGATAAATACCTACATATCGATGTATCTCGCAATCCACGCAAGAGAGTTGAAACCGTGAAAGAATCGTAGAAAACTCACGTCAGGCAGGCGTCGTGAAAAAAATGGCGCACGGATCGGACGCAACGAGGTTTCGCAACGTAGCAACAACGATGTAACAAGAGATCGTCCTCAATCTTCTTGGCCGATGGTTTTCTAATGAAATTGCATCCTGTCGAAACCGAACGTCGAGAGCGAACGTACGCGGACATACTTTTGAGCGGCGGTGTATAGAGGCGTATACGGTCGTGCACGCAAGAACGCAGCGTCGATCTTGCAACAAATCTATTTCCACGGCATGCAAAAACAGAAGACACGGCTAGCCGTGGGTAATGAACTAATCTAGCGGGCAGAGACCGACAGAGAGAAGGAAGACAAGTCGCACGGGCGCTGAAGAAAGGACGGCGGGAGGGGAGGGAGGACCGAGGAGTAGTACTTTTGCCGCGGCTTAATAACATGAGTTTTTCCTGGCCCCGACTCTGGTAAACGGCGAAGAGAAGAGAAGAGAAGAGAAGAGAAGAGTAGAGAAGGGGGCGACGAGGCCGTTGAAAGGGCAAGGAACCATCCTGGGAGTCCCGGCACCGTGCTAAAAGTCCCTTTGAAATTTTTGCTAATTACCTTACGCCACTGCGGCCGTCCACGCTTTTAATTGATCGATGTGTTTTTCGTCGTACCAACGATTCCGACGTTTCTTCTTCTTTCTTTCTTTCTTTCTTTCTTTTTTTTTTTTTTTCTTATCGAAAATTTGTTTGGCCATTCGTGTGAAATTCTATCGTCTCTTGAGCGTCTTGACCCTCTTCGTCAATACTTTCCCCGCGGAATGCTTGAAGCGACAGTTGCGCGTTAAAAAAGTATCATTCGCGAAGAGAAGTTTTTATAGATAATTTTATTCGTTTCAACACTGTAGCACAATACTATTTATTTCGACACTGAAGACTGATTTCAGACTTTTGTTTTCCTCACAACAGCTTAAAAGACATTTTCGTCGGGGTATTCTTGTCAGAATAAATTTTAATCGATGTTAATAATATCATATTAATTATTTGGACAGAGGCTTTGTACGTGGAATATTTCGGCATGATTGTTCTAGTGTTAATTATGTTAGTATTTTTGTGGCAATCAAAGTCAAATATAGCGTTGATAATCGTTAGTCACTTTCTTATTACGTTAGCCACGTATTTGGTATTTCATATTAATCAGTATTGATTAGCAATTGGTATTTAATATTCGATGTAATTGATTAGCAATTGGTGTTTAATATTCGATGCAACAGGCACGTGCAAATTTCGAAAAGATCGATCCCGTATAGAGATCAGATGAAGGCTCAGATATTTGTGAAAAGAGGCGATTAATTCGAATTGCAGTGGAAAAAAGGGATTTCCCATCAGATAGAATACAACCGTATTCAAATCCTCAAAGCGAAATTCTAAGTCGCCAGATATTTTTCGAGTTTCGATCGTGCGCGTGTGTTTAAGCATTTGGAAAAGAGAGAAAGAAATATTATCGTTGGCCTTCATCGTGTCGCCATTGGACGAAAAGTCGATCGATGGCGGACTGTTAATAAATTCAGATCGAGACAATTTTGGACTTGATTCATTACTGGTTCTGATCCATTGATATCGACAGAAACCATTCAGATGGTATCGATACGCGTTGCAGTTTCACCATGCTTAATGATCCCTCTGGGCATAACGAATAATAATATGCAAATAAGGCTGATCTCGATCTTTATGGATACGATGAAGTTTAATAGCACGAGCAAATGCAAGTAGCATGGCGCGTCAGTAATTAATCAAACAGGTTACGAAAGATTACATGAATATTTTATTGGAGCGTTAATGCTACGTAATGTAGGCTACACAATGTTAATAATGAAGAGCCAATTGTCCCGTGAAATAACTATGATTATCGAATGTCGTTTTTCCCTCTTTTCCTTTTTTTTTTTTTCTTCCCGTAACTATAACGCTTCATCCGTTGAAATGATCAAAGTCCCTTTGTTCTGTGAATTAGTTGATCGTTACTTGCTTCGGCGTAACACACTGTCACGCATCTTGCCTCGTTTAATTTAAAAAACTTCACACGCAAGATTTTTCTCGTCGAGAGAGACCACTGAATGATTCAAAGAATCGTAAATAGTCGATAAAAGTAGAAATATAAGTGAGAAATTTTCGAAGAGACGAGATGAAAGATAAAATTCTTCGAAGCACATTCGAAGAGAGATTTGTTAGACGTATTTTGTACCCGATTCGATTTATTATTTCCATCGGTTCTAATAAACGAATTCTACGCGCTTAACATTCTGCAAATTCAACGTGCTTTGCCCTACGTAGACGTGCGCAACGAAGATAAATCTGTAATTTTTATTCAAACGTTTGATCCATTGTTCCGCTTTCCGTTTCATTTCCCTTCTTGCTACTTTATTCCAATATCGAAGCAGCAAGAAAACATGTTTTCCCGTCTGCTTCGTAACAAAATTTCCAGGAAGCCGAGCAAAAAGACGAGCAAAAGACGTATACTAAAACCTTGGCAAACGATGCTCGCCCGGAAAGAAACAAACGACGAATCGGTAACGAAAAATACTCTCTTTGTGCGATTTTCCACGATTTTCCACGATTTTCCTTCCTCTCTTGCGCAACGTCCCTCCCCTCGAGAAAAATCAATCGAACCGAAAGAATACTCCACGCCGGGAACAACGCCTTCCCTTCCCCGGGAAACAGATGTCTTCCTTCTCCGAGAGAATTTTCCAAATTTCCTTGCGTTCCAGAAATCCATCGAACGTGCTGAACTAAATTTCTCTGATTGCAAGAGAACCTAAAAAACATATATGCAAAAAAATCGAAAAGTAACTGCGTTTCGTTTGCGTGACTAGTCAGTATCTTCAAAATTCTTCTCCTCTTCGACAAGAAGAAAAATAGGTTGCAAGATTTGATATATTCCCGTCAGCAATGTGAAATCTAGCAAATCAATTCTGACACTGCCGTAGTTTTATAACTACTTCACTGGTACACGTGAGATAATTTTTTATTCAGCTCATTCGGAGATAGTGCAGCAAAATGTGACGAAAATGCTTCTTCGTGGATTTGATTGCCCATTTTGAAACAACGAGATCGTGCATATTCTTTTCTTAGAACTAGTATTCTCAAGGTATCCGATTGGTCACAATGAATTTGCAGTTTAGAATGAAATTGGTTACATTTTAAGATACACGAACCGTCTGTTAGGAAAAAAAGAGAAAAAAGAGAAAAGAAATGCAATTACCTTTTGGCCAATTCGATGCTATTAACGAAAAATTAATTGGCAACCCAGCGAGGGGGTAAAGGTCGCCATGGAACGTGCTACGAAACTCGGACCAAGTCTGCGTTTCATTTGAGTAATCACCGGACGAAACGCGCGAATAAGGAAATTATTCGTCCAGTAGCTGGAGCTGCTGCGAGATGACCGCGCGTGGAATAAGTTTAATAACAACGGTCAGGATTCTCAGTCACCAGAGGTGTTCACTGTTAGCCTGTCATTATCTTCAGCGGGGAACTCAGCCTTTCATAACTTCTCCCCCAGCCTTTCGCCCCTCCCCCTTTCATTCTTTCCGTGCTGGTTTTATTAGCTTTGTGTGCCTTTTCTCCTTCCACGTCGATTTCGTCCCACGTCGAGCTCCCAGTTTTACCCATTTTTTCTCTTCTTTTCCTTTTTTTCTTTTTCTTTTCTTTATACATTTGGTGGTGTCGATGGAAAATTTTTTTTTTAAACGTGATTTGTCCAATTGCCCAAAGAAATTTTCTTCGACTATCGTATATCAATTTTAGATAATCGGAAGTGTACGTGGTGAATTAAAGATTTTCTCTTTGCTTTCGAATTTGCCATCTAACGTCGTTGGACTTAGACTCTAGGAAAAAAAAAAAGAAAAAAGAAAAAGAAAATAGGAGAGAAGAAAAGCAAAACAACGAATCTCGAAATTCGTTTCGACGAGTTGTTTCGCTGTTAATTCCTCGAGGTTCCCCGGCAATTATTACCCTCGGAGACACGCTGTACACAAGCAAAACGAGCTTAATAACTCTCCGCAGTGAGCAGAAGCGTCCATTCGGACTGTCATTACCACCAGGAGGCAGCTCGCCTCTTTGTAACGTCTCCTTCTCTCCCTCCGTCCGTGATCTCTTTCTGCGTTTCCTGCGTCTGTTCCTTCTGCCTTCGCTTATTGTTAGTCCGCCATCGCGGAGCTTTCTCCTCCACCTCGTGTTCGTCCTCTCTTCTCTCTCTCTCTCTCTCTCTCTCTCTGTCTCTGTCTCTCTGTCTCTCCGTTTTGTTTCGAGGCTGTTCGCTTCTCCCGTCCGTCCTTCACCCACTGTCTCTCGTTCGTTTTCGTTGCACGTGCGATTCCGCCCGACCTCTGGGAATTTCACCGAGCAGCAGCAGCAGCAGCAGCAGGAGATAATGACAGCGGCGAGGGTGGTCGAGCGATGCGTAACCGCGTGCCGACTTCCTCCGCGCGAGATTGCATCTGTGACAGGCGCTACGCACTGAAAAATCCGACCACGGCACTGAAAATCGACCACGGGAACGGGATTTTTGTCTCTGCTACGTGGCGCAAGGACACTCGTGCAACGTAACTCACTGTCGTCCGCAGAGCTTCTCTCTGTTACTTCCGGTTACGCAGACATTAACCCTTGACGGACCAATGCCGCCATATAAGAGGCATGGCACTTTTACTTACTGGGTCCAATGCTGCGTACATGGCGGCAAAAACCAATTTATTATTTTTATCACTGTTGGAGTTGTCATATTTACTATTAACGCGTTAAGTATTGTGCCATGTCATTTCTGTGAATTTGTTCTCGCTTGTTATCCATGTTCTGTTATCTTTTACCGTTTTTGTGTACGTGCACTTTTGTGCTCTTCGCGTGCAAACTCAGTCTTGTGTTTGATTTTTCAAAAGAACGTGCGCGTTATCGGAGTTCTTTCACGCAGTTTAGTTTATTATATTTTACTTTGTTAATAAAACCGTAAAATATGGCCGGGAACTCTGAAAGAATAATACACGATGATAACGATAATTTCAATGATATTAGCAGCAGTGACGACGAATTTGAATTCGGTATTTCTATCGACGAAAGTGAAAATCTGAGAAGCATTACGTTTTCAGACTATAATGATAGTGACAATAGTAGTGATAGCGAAGTAGTTCCCAGAAAAAGAAGAAAAATTCCAAATATAAGTTACAGTGAGGATGAAGAAGATGAACATGATACGAACTGCTGATGAGAATACCGAGTGGAAAAATATTACAGAAATTGATGACATTCCACCTCGGACACAATTCAATACTTTTTCTCTTCGTATGAAAAATAGCTTGGACCTGGTGGGAAGTAAACTTGAAATACTTCCGGACCGTTAAGGGTTAATATATAATCGGACAGTAAGTGTCGAGACTGTTGCAAAATTTCGTATAACAATAGCCTACGTTCTTCATTTTTCGTTACTTATTCTCTCTACCCGTCTCACACTTTTTCCTCTCTCTCTTTCTTTCTCTAATAATTTTTCGTTGGTCGAGCACTCCATAAATAATTGAAGAGCGATGAAAATAATTAAACAGTGAATCAAACATATGCAGCTTCTTTCCGTGCTTGAACATCCAGAAACTACCAGCTGTAAATTGCAAAAGTCATTTTCAATCAGTTACCTGATTTAGAATAGAAAGTCGCTAAATGACTTTTTATGAAAATTTATATTCCTTAATTATACATAATTCTCTCTCTCTCTCTCTTTTTTAAAAAAACAATTAAACCATCTCTACCAGTTGTTCTCTCACTCTCTTTCTCTCGCTCTCACTTTCACTTCCACATTCGAAAACCAAGAGAAACGGAAAGCAGATTGGTTAAAAAGGGAAAAAAAGAAAATGATCGCTCGATTTACGCGGCAAGCAGAGAATTTCTTTCACTTGTGAAAAATTAACATACGGATAATTGGTGGCCGACTACTTCAATATTACGAATATATCGTAGCCTATAAATCACGCGTATATCGCGCGCGCCTTCTTTCCACCACGTGTGCCTCCACCTCGTTTTTCTACATTCCTGTCTCCTCTTACCTTTCGGCTTTCTTCTTTTTCCTCGTTCTCGTTGCCTCGTCAGGCAACTCGTCTACTCGTCTACTCCCGTTTAGCAACAGTTACACGATCATTCAATCAGATACTGACCCTTCTCGTCGCTTCGTGTTTTCTTACGTTTATATTTTAGATCGTTGTTATTTCGAAACGTGTTCGTGGCGTGTTTGACAATTATTTACACTGTCGTGTAGATTTACAGGATATCGAAACTTAGACACTGATGTAAGCTAAGGAAAGAAAAAGTTTTTTTTTCAGAGATTCGCTCGATTTTGCGATTTTCTCCATTTTCGAGAAAATCGCGAAAAGAAGAAGCAAGAAAGTTTTCATTCTTCCATTTATTTGTTTATACTTGTCGATATCACCTATTTTTCTTTTTTTTTATTATCCATATTATCATCTTACGATATTATCTATTATCGTCTACATCATCATCGTTTATTCTGTAAGATACAGACGATACGATATGGGAGAAATACGAAAGTATTTTAAATTTTCTTATATACCACAAAAGATGTTGAGAATCTTTTAAAACTGATCAATGACCTTTTTACCAATCTTTTCTGTTACTCTCGGGAAAAAAGAGAGGTTAGGTAAAGGTCCGCGTGATTAAACTTGAATTTTGCCAATTGTCTGAAGTTCTTTTCACTGTGAATTCACTTATTTATCCGTCGTATTAGATTACGAGGAATCGATAGAGGGAATCG
This sequence comes from Tetragonula carbonaria, assembly GCA_032399595.1. NCBI lineage: Eukaryota > Metazoa > Arthropoda > Insecta > Hymenoptera > Apidae > Tetragonula > Tetragonula carbonaria. The sequence continues at coordinate 3,424,898 of JAUCRC010000007.1, forward strand.
TCGTTAAATTGTAAATTGTAAGATCGATGCGCTACGGAAGTTTCTGTGTCCACTATATTGGACTGGTGATAGAATATGGGAAATTAAAAAAAAATATATATATATATATACACACATATACATATAGTGCGAAAAAAGCGTATACAAAAATAAACGCGCAAGATTTGACACAATGGATACGAGCTTTTTTTCCAAACTCCCGGCGTTTATTGATGGCTTTGGCGAATAAATTCATATGAAATTTCAGTGTCCGCGTTATCAAATGCCAGGGCTTTGGAAAAAAAAAGTGTAAAAATAAAACGAACGAACGTGTAGCAATTTTGTCCTCGATATTCATATTCTATCCGAATGATGCTATCGCAAGGATTAGAGGTTTTATATACGAAAGAGACGGATTATACCAGAGATTCCATCAATTTTTTGTTTACGCCGGGGGTGAAATTAATATTTTCTTTTTACCCGTTACCGAGAAGGGAAATTGACGAAAGAAGGATATTAATATATTTATTCGTACGGAAGGAAGAGATTTGGAAGAGAAATTAATACTTTCCAATTGTGCAGAGTAATTCTTCGAAGTGGATGCGATGGTATTATAGAAACGTAGAACAAACGAGAGAAAGAGAGAGAGAGAGAGAGAGAGAGGGGACGTGCAAAAATCTTTTCGACGGAACGGAGTCGATTCGATTTTTAATAAATTAACCCAACTTGGCGGTGAAACAACGCAAGCGATTCCAATTCGTCGACGTTTCCTCGAGAAATCTGGATCCGCAATATAAGATATCCGCCCGTGAGACGGCGAGAGCCGTGTCGTAAAACTCTCTGATCCCTTTGATACGTGGAAAGAGAAGGAAGATACGGTTGATCGAGTACGCGTGCACGTCGGCGAAACGTCGTCTACTTACGTGCGACTTTGGATGCTCCGTATATACGCGAAGTGGATAAGATTTTCATTTATGGACAGCCTCGGAGACAGTCGTCGGAGACGAAAGGAGGAAAGCGGAACGTGAATGAAACGCGTGTCTGCCCCGTGTTCTCCGGAAAATTACCCGGCGCGCGATACTTTTCATCTTCGAGGCGTGGCCCTCGCGAGTCAACGGCCTGTTACGAAATGAAAAGGCCTGAACTGAAAAATTCACGCAAACGTTGCGAAAATTTAATCGCGCCGGGATGGATTTCCTCGAGGAAACTTTCGATTTCTGAATCGGACGACGATTGGTGAAGAATGAAAGCGAACAGTCGTGTTCTAATTAAATGCAACTTTAAATCAGCATAACTTGATTTAATCCCGATGTGTGAATGTAACTTCGATTCAAGTTTCAAGGATTCAAAAATTTTAACGTTTCAAAAATATCGTTTCGCGTTAATCACGAGTGATCTACGATGTCCCCCCTTAAGAAAGAAAAACAAAAAAAAAAAAAAGAAATTGAACCAACGCGACGTGCGAATTTATTCGTCCCGGCGAATCGAGTATAATTTTTCAAATTGAATTTTCGCCAAAATCCGAGCGGCAAACAAACGCCTCGTTGACCGGTTATGATTATTAACAATCGTGATAAAGGATCGTTTCGTGCTGAGAGAGTGCACGGTGTTCCTGGTCGCGTGAACACGAACGTGAACAGAAACGGCGACGTTTTATAAAGGGATTCCGCGTGGCTTTTGCGTGTGCTCGCCGAGTGGAAGTTACGCACAAAAAGATCTATCCGGGATGCACGCAGTCGTAAAATCTCGATCCCCTCGAGTGGATTCGAATGCCTGTTGGGCGAGAGAGGCGCACGTAACCTAACCGTCTCGAAGCGTTCGCATGTAGCCTGCAATACACTCGTAACACGCGCCCATAAACCTACGTCTATAACGTAATCTCCGCGTTACAACACGGCCGTGTTGCAAATAGTTCGCGGATTTTTATTCGGGGTTTTAAGGGGGAATTCGAAGGTGCCGTGAAGCGGCCGACGCTGCGGATATATATATATATATATATATATATATATATATTTTGAGAAAAACGAATTTTCTAAAAATTCGCGTAAAATTCGCGCAACGTAGTAAAGTGTGCGTGACGTGGAAAGTGCACAAAGCAGAACGCCTATTCTGCGCGTTTAGTAGATGAAGCAGATTCCTATCTAGATTCTGCTTCACGTTCCAATCATGTTCGTAAAAATATGATTCGCAGTCTGTTACTTTTTTTTTTTCAATTTACCTCGACAAGATTGCGATTACGTGTTCGTGTTATGTTGACGAGACGTTTCATCAAATTCAACTGAGGAGTTGAATTTTTTTTTTTTCTTTCAAGAAATTATGAGAAATTAATGAGAAACGATTGATTTCAAAATTCACGAAACATGAAGCGGCATGGAAAATCTTCGAAGCAGAACGCTCATTGCGCGTTTAACAGCTAAAGCCGATGGATTTCGTTTCTTCAATTATGTATAAAAATATAATTCGTAGTTCGGCGATTACAAATGTTCTTTTTTTACTTTATTTCGAAAATTGCGATTGCTTGTATTATATCGCAATTAAGGCCAAGCAAGACATTTTGCTTTTTGTGAAATTCAACTGAGAAGTTAAGAAATTGATAAACAAAAAGAGATGGACCTTGAGTTCTGCGAGAAGCTGAATTGTCGCAGAAAATATATTCCACGTCTCGTGATTTATAATTATTTTCTTTTTTTTTTTTCTACATTGAACCGGTTATCAGGGGCATATTTTAAAAAATACACGTACCGGTTTAGGTCTGATTTGTGAGACGTATCTACTCACGTAATGGCCGTGTTGAAAGAAATGGCGGCAAAAGCCATTGCCGTGTAAAAAACGACAAAGATCACACCCTTGTGGTTCAGAGTTCAGAAATAGTCGCGTATAAGTCAACCGGTTTGATCTGTTAAGTAATTAAACGCGCACGCCTTATCAAGTAGGACTCGTAGATCCTTAAAGAAAGAAACGTCCTTGACCTATCTCGCATTCTCTCGTAAATGTCATCTGTATGCTTTTCTAATGTAAAAACAGATGATAATCGTTCAACAAGCACGCATTTTCATTATGAATAATACGATACTATCGGCGTTTAATTTACGAGTTAAAATTCACGAGCAAATAAGGGAAAATGTATTTCTTTTTTTTTTTTAAATAAAATAGAACCCTCGTCAGATCTGAGTCGAACTTGCGAAATTTTTTACTCTGACTTCCCTTTGCAACTCTACAGCTGAAACTTTTATATCATATATATATATATGTGTGTGTGTGTGTGTGTGTGTGTGTGTGTGTGTGTATGTATATATATAAATCGTTAATTAACGAATCCTTCTAATTATGTTTTATCATGCGATTTTAACGAATTAGCTTTTACGCTATGAAATCGACTACGATAGGGATTCATTAATCAATAATCGTTAAAACAGAAAAAAGTCGATAGAAACAGAATTAAATTCTATCATAAATCACGATTAATACATTAGTGTTAAGTGTTAAGCGAGATTTATCCAAGTCTCACGTTGTTAATCAAATTTTGATTTACCGTCACAATATCAACGAAGTTACAATATGGATACAAAAATTTGTAAATGATTGTGAAACGTACAACGTTGGATACGCACTGTAGAAAATCGTAAGAGATATAAGAATATAAATTTCTGAATCGATCGTGTCACCAATTCACAAAACTTTATTTCGCGAGCAAGACGAGCACCGTGATGATAACAATTTGATAACGCGTTTGATGAAACAGAATTGGCCGGGTAATTGTTGCGAAAAAGAAAAAATTTTTTTTGCTTGCGTCCTATTCGATGTAAATAAGCGTGATAAAGCTAGCGAAATTGATGAATCATTTTTCAATTAAACACGACGATCGCGATCGATTTAGCGATACGAACGGGACAGAACATGTCACGTCCGTGGCTCGTGTTACACGTGCGTGGAAAAAAAAGAGCTTCCGCGAAAAACATTACTTTTAATAGAGGAAAAAATTTTTCTCCAATTCTATTTTTATTTTTATTTTTCTTGTTTTCCCTTCGTTGAAAATTTTTCAATAGTACCGAACACTTTCGAAGCGCATTGTGAACCGCCTCGATATGGAACATTTAAAAATTTCACGGCGGTGTATCGAATCATTGGTTATGTTGCCCAAAATGGAAATAAATTTCAAATAACGAAATGTGAAATTGTGGTCGGGAAATTTACACCTCGGTAAAACTTACGTAAAACTCGCGGAATGTATTGTTTTTTGGTGATCAGAATAACATAGACTTTCAATTCGTATTTTGTGCAACGAGATGCAGAAAAATCTCGAGCATCTTTCGAACAAAACAAACTTCCTCAAGCCTTTTCTGAGCAAAGAGATTCAGCTTCGAACTAGGTTAAAACTAAAATATCTTCTGAACTAATAGTTTTTCGGTGTAAATGGTTTAATACTTTTTTTTTTTATAGAGAACTGAATTGAATAATGTGTTGACGATGCAGATTATATTTCGCTTGAACAAACTTGACCTTCAAACATCCTCTGTGCAAAAAGTATCGGTTAATGCCTCTTTCGAAATCATTCAATTTTTGTCTAAAACATTTTTTCGATACAATTGATCGTTTTGAAAATATTTCAATTTTCAGTGTTTCAATTTCCAGGGTGACTCTTTAAATATACAATAATTAACGAAAATTTCAGTCCCACAAGAATGTTTGTTAATCGAATCATACGGTTTCGCTTAAAAAAACAAACTTGACTCTCAAACAACTTCTGTGCAAAACAATATTAATTACATCGGTTAATTCCTCTTTTGAAGCCATTCGACTTTTGTCTAAAACACTTTTTTGATACAATCGATCGTTTCGAAAATATTTCCTTTAAATATAATTAAATACTTTATATATATACATAATATTTAAATATAATTAAATATTATATAATTGATATATTCACAAATTTATTACCTACAATGTAGACAATATTAAATTCTTCGATCAATATGAATATTTAATAATTAAATACACGACTATATTTACCTATAATAAAATATTTTCTTTTATAAACGCAAAATGACATATTATTACTTTCAGTTTCCGTAAGAATACGATATTACGAATGAAACATTCACTTATTCGAAGATGTGTCGAAGAGCTCTGTACTTTTCTAGGACCGCGTCCACCAAATCAAAGGCGAAAAAAGAAAAAAGCAATTTCCAGAGAGAGAGAGAGAGAGAAAGAGAGAAGCAAAACCGATCAGATAGTGAGCAGATCACCGATTTCTATATTGTCGCTAGTCGAGTAGCTCCGTACGGGCGTGTTAGATAGAACGGTTTTATCGAAGCGAATAATCGCTCGGACAGGAGAAGCCGAAATCGGATCAGGCTTAATCGAGCATACCGCGTCCATCTCTTAACAAGTTTCATTGTAACGTTTAATATTTTCCGCCAATATCCAGGGAAATATTTTCTCGCGTCCGTGTCGCGTCCATATTTTATTATCAGGAGAGCCGGAGCGGCGCTCCACTCCGGCAATAAACTAGAAACGTAACACCGAATGGACATCGTTTACAACGAGATGACACATCCCAGGATTCCCCATCTGCTTATTTTGATTTATTACTCTCAGCCGGTTACGTTTAATTCTCTTGTCCGCCGATCGGGAAAAACCTCTCGCGTTTTCGAACGCCGAACGGCGAAACAAACACCCGGGAACGGCGCTGACGAGAAGAACGTTTCGATGATGATTGGTCGACGATCGAAAAAGAGATCGGCTGGATCGAGGATCGAAAGTAGGAAAACTGATCCTCCCTTTCCTCCTCATTTTTATTTTTTCTTCCTCTACTTTTTTTTTTTGTTTTGTTTTTAGTTGGAAAAGAGAGAGAAATCCTGGTTTGTTTCAGGATCTTATTTTCTTCCTTTTCGACCCCGTCTTTTCTCTCGAAAAGTTCTCTCGAGTGTCACTTTCACCGATAAAACATGTATATTCGACGGTTGGTTTTTTTAATAGAGGAGACTTTGAATATTTTTATTGAAAATCGTCAAAGAATTGCTCTAAATACGCGAGCAGCTCCGAAATCACAGTCTTCAAAAAGGAAGAAATTAGAGAGAAATTAAACAGATATTCAGAAGACTTGAAGCTTTACCGACGCGAATAATTCATCTAGAAAAAATGCCTGAAATTCAGAAAATGCCAACGATACGTCGCCGAAAGTTTGCGATTTCCTTCGCGATCGAGCGTAAGGCAGAAAAGAAGAAAAAAAGGAAAAGAAACGATCGCGACTCACGTAACTGCCGCAACACGCGACACACACGCCGTAATTTCCCGCATAATTGACGAAGGTAATTACGAAATTTACATTCGCGAGAGGACGATTAACACGAAAATTGGCCCGAAATATTTCTAAACGTGCACGGGACGTAACGTCGAGAACGTAACGCTGGACGAGAGGTTATCTCTGTCGTGCGAGGTTTCTAAGGATCGAGAGGAGCGGAAGGATCAAACGACCGTGCTGCGAGGGGGAGAAAAAACGAGAGGCCAAGAGCCTCCTCGGCGGCGCGGAGCGACGTCGTAACGATTCGTGCGTGCACGCGTGAGTGCGTGAGTCAGTCTGCTGTCACGCAGCCCGCCGAAGAAGAAGCGAGGAAGAGCCAAAGAAGATCCTATCTGCTCGAACTCGCCTCGCCATTAGTGTCACGAGAATAGGAAGGACTTTACGTTCCGTGTGGTTGGGCTACAGCGTGCTCCAAAAGTAGCGGGCTCTCGAGGATTCATTCCCGTTTTCACTAGCCAGAACCTTGGTGAATTTCTATTTTTGTTCGTGTGCTCGTTCGAAATCGGTATCTGGCTTCTATTATTCATTTAAATTGCACACTGTCATTCCGAGCAAAACATGTTTCCAAGTTGTTCCATTATTGTTATATCGACTTGTTAAATATTGTCGTATTAATATGTTACGATATTGTTATATTAATTTTTACAATTTCTACAATCTTCGCAGTTGTTTGAATGTACGGCAATCATCGTTTCTACAAGTTTCTTAACTGTTACGATTTTTACAGTTACGATTTATAGTTCTCGTTAGACACTTTACAGACGTAGAACAGTGTATTCTTAACGCTGTAACTACCAAAATGGTCAAAATGATCAATTTATGATTTTCGTTCGATATTTTTATAGACGTAGTAACAGTGTAGGTCCAATGATTTAAATAATTTTTCGTAAAATATATAAATAAAAGCTCGAATACTCCACTGTACTATAAAATTTCTCTATTTTTCTTTTCTTTTCTTCTGTAACGTCTCTGATGGAAATTTTACACTTTAATCTCTAGCTTTAGCGTTAAAGCTTCGAAAGATTGTTCATGTGCTCCATTGTAGTACAAAATTCAACTTCAACGTCTCTGATGGGAAATTTCGCGTCTTGATCGTCGTAGTTCTAGCATGAACATTCGATAAACGATTCTGTCGTTCTTCATAGACATATCACTTCAGACTTCGACACGTTGAAATTCTAATCGCTAGATAATAATAAAGTTCAAGCAAGTTGAAAGAAAGAAAGAAAATAAAAAAAAGAAAAAAAAACGCGTAAATCGATGTTCGACAGTCTATTCTCGTCGCTTCATTTCCATCCCGGGTGATAGTTCATTCGATTCGCTTCTGAAATTACAAATTGCGCGCACTCGCACAGAAAATTTACAACCAGACTCCCCCGACCCCGGCGCTGAAATTAAAGTGAAAACAATATCTGCAAGTGTTTTGCAAGTGCTTCACTTTTCTCGTTTCGGCAGTAAATACACGTATATTGTTTTACAACGGGGATAGGAAATCGAATGTGGAAAAAACGCATTGCCAAACTAGATCGCCATGGGAGAACACCGGCGAAAATAAAAGTAAATGTATTACAAAGTCTCGCGATATTCAATGACTAACGATAATGATAAAAATTACTCGTAATTTGTGGCGAATGTTATCATTGTAATTTGCAATTATATGACATTATTATTATTGTTTAACATTGCATTATAATGTTAATATAAAAATAAACATATGTACTTGAAATAAACTTGAACGTAGAATTTGTAGATTTAAAAATATCCTGTCAAACAAATGCAAATGAATATAAAACAATTTTGCACAATGCGTTTAGACGTTAGAACGAACGAACGGTGAAATGATACCCATGGAACGCAAACAGTGGCGATTCCAGTGGTGATTTTATAATTGCGATCGGGCGAACGAGGGTAACGATTTGAAAGTCTATTCGCAGATTTGTGGACCCGTTCGGGTTAAAATCTTCCGGGGCGTATATCACGTCGAATTTATGCCGCGTGCAATGCGCGCGTAGAACAACAACGAGGCTGCGAGTAGTATTAATTAGAATTTCAATTAACCGGCTTGGTAATGGCGTGCGCGTCGATCAGTGGCATGGCCGAGTTTTCTGGAAACCGGCGAACTCCGGATCGAAAGCCTCGACTCCTCGCTCAGACATTAGCCTATAAAAATTGCAAACTCGTCCTTGTTTCACCGGTAGAGCGCGTAATTAGCATCGATTCGCCCAGGACGACGGCGTGTCCCTTTCTGGAAATTACCGGAATCGTTCCTCCTTCCGAGAGTTTCGTCGCGAGCCGAAACCAAACTTTCGTGCACCGAACGATTTAATCGATCCCACCTATACGGTTCCACTTTACGAAAATATCCTCGCCGTTTCGTTCGCCGAGCGATTGTTCGCTGACCGAGGCTTATAATTCTTTCAAACGCCGAATGATTAATTTCTCGAAGGTTTAGGGTTTTACTTTGATCTCGCTCTGCTCGCTCGGCAATTAACTTGGCCGACCGATTGATTGGCTTTAGGCAATTACCGCTGAACAACCAGATTTAGCAGAGACGAAAAGATACGAGAGTGTAATTATTAATTTCAGAGAAACTAGATGTATCATCTGCGTGCCATCTTCTACGTTCGAATTAAACATAGAATTAGTTATTAGCTAATTATTAGAAAACATAGAAATAGCTTATCGAACCTGCAAGGCTGCACATCGAAATCATCTCGAGAAACCCCCTCCCCGCAATCGATCCGACTTCCGCTCGAAGAGTCCAGTTTTAACCGCGAAATTAGTAAAATAAATTTCATTTCCTTCCGATCCTCCGAATCCAGAGAATCAGAAACGGGAAGCATCGCGCGGTAGAACGAGCGAGCTTTCGACACGAGGGTCTCTCTCTCTCTCTCTCTCTCTCCGCTGGCTATTGGAATTCACGTACATTAATATCACGCCGGGTTCGCAGGCGACTTGGTCAAGTACGCGAATCGTAGACAGCCGGCCAAAGTGAATACCGAGTCTCAGCGAGATATTCGAAAACTGCCCGATTAACGATCCGAAAGTGCCTCGGGCCAAGATTCAAAATACCTCGGACGGACGGGGATTATATGTACGCCCTGGCGTACATTCCTATGGCGTCCCGTGTTTCGACCACGGAAACACAAGCTTCTGCAGCCTGCAAAGAGAGACAGAGAAAGAAAGAGAGAGAGAGAAGAGAGAAGAGAAACCCATGGAAAACTTTGGGACAGCGCGTCGCACCGATTTGCATTCGCCCATCGAGAATGGTAATTAAGGGCGAAGCGTAAACCTTGATTAGAATTACAATCGTAAACGACGCCGGGCGTCGATCCTCTGAGCGATCTGTTATTGCGAGAGGGTGGTTAGGCAACTTCGGCAACTGTGAATTTCACCGTGATCCGCTGGATCCAAAGCCCTCTAGCCCCTTCTAACAACTATACCACGGAGCTCCGCCGTAGTTGCAGGTGAACCTTTCCCTTCGAAAAGTATACATCGTCGATCCTACCCCGACGTCGCTCGTCGATCAATTTACCCGTTGCCCCGGTTCTCGTCGATTCGCCGCTGAGATCCAAGAAATCTGCTCGAAAGCGGAGTCTTCGAAACGTTGAAAAATTCTAGCCTTTTCTGTTCGATAATCCGTTCGGGCAATCGACTCAATCAAGAACAAGGAGCGTAATTCAATGGTCCATTGTATCATGGTCATTCTCTGGAATGAATTACGTTAGCACGGAATTGGTAGTTTCGTAGCCGAATAGCTAAGCGCGATTATTATTCTTTCGAGGAACGTGCAAGCGTGTAACGCGGCGTGAAAAACGTGTGCGAGAGTGAAGCTGATTCAATTTGAAATTTGGAATCGCAAAGGAGTATAATGCAGCTCCTCTCTCACGAGGGACATTGCGGCTGACCTGTAACCGGTCCTTTGTATTTTGAGCGCCGATGGCAAATATTTGAAGCCACCGAAAGAGAGTTTTAAACCTGTTTGTTCCGCAGACGAGCGTCTCCTTTATTTGTCGTCAAAGTATCAATCTCGCTCAAAAATGTTATTTACTCGCTACGATAATTACACGTTCCATCCCCCCCCTCTCTCTCTCTCTTTCACAGTTTCGTAACGAGTGGAGTAGGAAAGTTCATATATATATATATATATACTTTCCGTCCAAGTCATTTGGGATTTTCATTGTAAAATTTTCATTGAAGAATTTTTTAAAAATTTAAGTCACAAAGTCATGTATTTGCATCTCAGTAACGTGTACACCACGTTTATCGTGTCGTGGTGCGTGAATACTGTCTGTTACTGCCAACGGAAACTCAATTCGATAAGAGGACGCTGTAAAATTTGCTATCAAAGTAAAAAGTTTGGTACGCGATCTTGGCAAAAAAAAAAACTTATTAACATAAAAAAAAGTTGTAACATTGTGTTACAGCTGTTCCGATAAACCGCATCTATGTTTACCATGTTTCAACAACAAGTTCATCGAAGCGATAGCTTCGTGATCGTAAGGAAATTATTATTATTATTTAACATTCGTTGGAATGCGCGAGTAAACGAGAAATCGACAAAACAATAAGGTCGAAGTAATTAGGCGGAGCATCGCAAGGTGTCCAATTGTGAATAGCCAAAACTCGAAGGTACGCTAAATGACACGTAAACATAAATACTCGGAAAATCGACCGGTCAGGCAGATCAGTATGGTTCAGCTTGTTAGCGTAGGTCACTATAAGTGAAGAAAAAAGACTATACCAGTGAAAAGTGTGAATTGTGCGTACTCGTGCGAGGCAAGTGTTCTTGTCTACTGAATCGTTTAATTATTACACCGACATTAATATTATTATTTACTATTATATGTAATAAGTATTATAAGTATAGTATTGTATAATTTATACAATAAGTTATTATTGTAACTAAACAAATATTGTAAATAAGTATTATAAGTATAATATTGTATAATTTATGAAATAAGTTGTTATTGTTTAATATTATTGTGACTAAACAAATATTATAAATAAGTATTATAAGTATAGTATTGTATAATTTATGCAACAAGTTATTATTGTTGTGACTAAACAATAATAACTTGTTGCATATATTATTGTGTTGCATAATATTATTGTGACTAAACGATGATAATAAAAATATATGAAATAAAATATTCTATTTTAAAGTAATTTCGACGACATTAAAAAATATTATACGCAGGAGCATACAAATCGCGCGGTAGAGTGAAACGTTCAATCACATTTGTTCGTTAAAATTAAATTTACTGCTTTGTTCTGTAACGATCTTTCACTCTACACATTTTTCTTGATAATTACGGTTTCTGCATTATTATAAAAATTGTAACACTTATAACGCCTCACGCGGTCTAAACGCGGAAAGTAACCAAAAATCGAGCCGGCACGAAACGTGTTAAATGTTTGGAAAATATTCTCTTTGGAAGAGGGGAGGAACGTTGAACCACGTGCTTGATCGCGTAAATCCAATTTGTTCGTCCAATTCGAAAATCACGATAATCAGCATATTTATACGGTCAGGTCCGAGCGGATTCTCGAGACTTCTGGCAATCGGGGGCGCGCTACAGCGGGAATTTTCGTCGGCAGCCTGGAGCTGGAAGCGACGCGATCGGAGAAAAGGGCGAAAAATATCGGCCGCTAATTGTCGATTGCGACCGGGTATTTCTGAAGAATTATCCTGCGCTCCCGGGTTTTCTTCCACGCTCAATCCACGAGTCCATTAAACGCAAAGTCAGCCTGGCAAATTCAATAAGCGAATCGTTTTCGCGCGCGGAAATTAATCGTTTCGCCCATTAAACACCGCCATTGAGAGTAATTCAACGGCGTTTCTTTTCTTCGTGTGCCATTGCTCCGTCGCCGAGAGAGGGAGAGAGAGAGAGTGAAGCTTACAGAAGACTTGAATTTCCACCGGTTTTCAAAATACGCCAGACCCGTTCAATGAATTCCCTTGCCACCGTTTGTCCCTATTTTTCCCCTCGGCCGCTGCGAAGGCATTTCGAAGCGACTTTTTACGCGGATACAAACGTCACAATACACCGATTTAAATCCGAATTATTACGCAACGAAAGTCGCGGTGTTCATTTCGATCGCGGATGGATCAAGCTCTCGAGGTCAGGGTGCACAACCACCCGAGACCATTCGATTTGATTTTGCACCATTGTCGGAAAGTTTGGAGCATTTGTCAATTTCATGCTCGAAGAATCAACCTTTGTGTTATAAATGATAAACCGAGTAATGAACGAATAGTATAAATGGCGAATCAACAGTAAGAAAACAAAGAATAACGTACAGAATTATTTGATTTGTGAACAAACGAAGAATAAAATACAGAATTATTTAATTTGTAAATTAAACGTGCCATACAACAAAAGAGAGTTTACAAACGGATATCAGTATCGTAAGATACTATCCTGTCTGTCGAAAAAACGTACATAGTTTCATCAAGAATTGACTGTTCCAAATTTTTGCACCGTGTGAATAATAATAAGAAACACGTAGCATCCGCTCAAAAGTTCTGCTGCGAGACAATTATATTTATTTCAATGTTGGGAAAGTTAAACAATACTTTATAAACGGCGAAGAAGAACTTTCACTTCTCAATGAACTATTGACTTTCATTAAAAAAACTAGACGGTACTCGTGCAATTGAACAATTTCATCATTCACGACAAATACCGTGTTGAATTGAGAATGAAACGTATTCAAAAAAACCTTTGAGCAGCAGCTCTAAACTAAATCATGGACCGTGATACATAACCGTACGTAATTTACGTAATTCGCTGAGAAAACAAAGATCTCCGCAGAATTTACGAAAATTTCGTAAATTTCATCGTTGAAACATCGAAGACGTCCTGTACGTCCCGTATCGTATTGTTGAAGCTGTCGACGTATTATAAGCCTCCCCTCCCCCTCCATTGGGAGCGAAACACGCCCGTTATTTTCATAGTCCGAGCTGAGACTTCATTGTTCGCAGGCTCAGATTTTCTGCCGGATTACTGGCGGCTCGAACCAGCCCAGGTTTGCCGACAGATTGTTAATTGATCGGAAACACGCACGGTTGCGCGCCACCCGCTGCTCTGCTGCTTCCCGATAAATATTCCTCTTCCACGTGTACCTCGTCTACGTGTATCCTCGTGCCCTGCGCGCGCGCGCGCGTGTGTGTGTGTGTGTGTGTGTGTAGATGCGCGCGCGTTGCTCGAAAACAATTAGGGATGTTTCGCGTATCTGGGCAATTCGACAGAACGAAATTAAAAGCGAAATGTGCGGATGAAGGATGTGTAAGTTTCGCTATTGATACGAGGGCGGGGGGTTGCTACCCCTGTCCCTCCCCCTCTCCCTCTCGTCGCGCCGTATGACAATCGGGCGGTTCGACGTTTCTTTGGGAGAAAGAGTGACAACAGGTATATCTGCCTGGCGATAGATGAGAAACGCGGGGAAATGATCTGCTTAAAGGCTCGCGTTTCGTGAGACGCGTTGGTAGATCTCTTTTGGCAGCTGAATCACGGTGTTTTCCACTGCGGATTTCCTCGATAGCTAGCGAGATAAGCTCGGACGCTATCGTTAATTTCGGCGATGCAATTGATTCTCAGCCATTGTACAATAAATCCGTGAAAGTATAAAACTCGACGTCCGAGGCAATCCTTCTTTTTCTTTTCTTTTCTTTATCGATCGAAAGGGGGCAGTTGATCAAATGAAAATTTTAAGATCTATTTCCGACGGCCGAGTTCCAGGAACAAGACGATTATTCGAAGATACATCATAATACGACTGCGAAAAATATTCGTCAGCCGCGAGATTCAATTAGTGCAGGAAAAACATTTTTCACGCGGTGAAAACTGAAATTTACGAAGGGAAGTAAATCTCGCGAAGATATCCGGCCCGTTGTCCGGCGCGAAAAACAACGTATTAATTACGGACTTGCCCGCGCGAATTGAATATTTCTTCCCAAACTTCGGCGCGTATCACGTCACACTGAAGCGACGACGAACGAACGAAAAAATTAAACGACTTTCTGTCTTACGGTTCTTGCCTCGATCCGCGATCCCGTGATAAAGCATTTTTCAGCTGCATAATTACGAAACACTTTTTTGCTGCCTGCCTCCATAAAACAAACTGTCAAACCTTGGCCAACAATATTTTCGAACACCCCATCCCTCCCCGGGATGAATAAATGAATTTATGTCCACCGTCGGCGACAAATTTGCCCAAATCTACCACGCTACCAATGTGAACTGTCAAAACAGTTCATCATCAGAAACAGTTATTTAGCAATTTAGCAATTTCCTGTCATCTTCGAGTCGCATTAACGCGAGAAGGACTTTCAAAGACTTTCTCATCGAAAGTTTCATACGAAATTACGAAAGGGAACTGTAAGTTGCAAATATTTTGTCCTTATCAACCAGCCCGCTAAGATAATACAGTCAACCATCTTGCAGCACGATTTATTCGTTCCATTATCGAAACCAAGATGCGAGACTTGCGAACACAGAAACAGTACGATGGGAAAGAATTCATGCTACATGAGAATTGGCCAAGTTTATTAACACATTCGCGAGACGTTTAGCTAAACACACGCGGGATTATAGTTCCTGAAAATCTGTAGTTGCCGAGTACCGCAAGAAATAATCAGATGTTATTCACGAAATTATTTCCTTTTCTTGTAGCAAGAGATTCTTTTAAACGATTAATGTAAAAAATGTATGTATATAACCTAATAAAACGTGTATAAACAAATATGTATAATTTGAAAAAAATATAACCTAACCTATATGTATAACTTAAATATATATAACCTAAAAAAACATTTGAAACAAAGATACTGATAATTTTGGTAAAAAGAAAAACCGGTGATGAATGATCTTACGAGTTATTACGTTCATTTTGCAAACTTGATACTGCTTATTTATTGGATGTTCATACATTTATTAGACATTACAAGTCCCGATGAGAACAGATAAATAAATGTTTTTAAAAATGACCGTTTCAAACGGAACAGAGCTTGTAAAATATAAAAATAAAAATTTTTCGGTTACAGTAACAGACAATTTGCTCGGCAATATGAAAGTTTTGCTAGAATCGTAGCAAATACTGACTGTCACTGAATGTCCTTCAATGAATGGTACTCGAATGTAAAAATGTATTTCTAATTTAATTTGCCCCCCGGAACTTATAGACCCAAATTCTAAAATATCTGTTCCATGAGAACGTTGTTCAAAAGTGTTCCTATGAAGTGCAACGCTATGAAAATTCCATAGAAACAGATATTCACGCGAAATATACAAGTTCGAACCGAATCGTTTAAAAACGAAAAGATCGAATTCTAGAAGCTGCTTTTTCTAATTTCAAACGCGTCGTATCAAAAAACAACGAGTCTTGGAAAAGTTTAACGCGAATTTTTACAACGCGAACGAAGCAATCTCGTGTCGGGTAGAAGTTTCTTCGAAGAGGATCACCGATTTAAACCATTGACTGCCAGGCAAATTTAGAGGCGTCTTGCCCTGGGAGCGAAAATTTTATTTTAAAGAAAACATGAAATTTTCCAAAATAATACTAAGTTACAGATTTAGTATTGAAATGACATTTACAGTAATTTTTATTGGAAAATAAGTATATAATTAATATATATAAAAATATTTAATACGTTATGACCGAATAGTCTAAGTTATTATTTTTTATGATAAAAAGTGATATTAAATATGTTTTACACACTGTATTAAATTTTTATTCATTCTTTCTCATAATTCCTAACTCAACCGGCAATAAAAATATTCCCTGACCAATTGTAATCAATGTAAACTTGTAGCGCAAACTTACGAGATATCCCGTAGTCGGCAGTTTTGGCACATACGCTCACTACGAGATATCTCGTTAGTTGGCAGTCAATAGATTAATCTTGTCGGCGCTGCGAGCCTCTTTACGCGTTAAAAAAACAATACCAACTAGCTTAGTTCAAATTTTCGAGTTTTTTTTTTTCAATCGCGCGGTCTAACAGATCGCCATTTGGAAAAAAGAAGTCATCGGACATGTTGGTTCGTCGCGTCGACGCGGGGTCTTCATATCTAGGGACTTTCCCCTAGTTTCATAGTTACTTTTAATCTTGGAAGCACGAGCGTACGGTTTAACCGATTGACTGCCAGGCAAATTTAGAGGCATCTTGCCCTGGGAGCGAAAATTTTATTTTAAAGAAAACATGAAATTTTCGAAAATAATACTAAGTTACAGATAGTATTGAAATGGCATTTACAGTAATTTTTATTGGAAAATAAGTATATAATTAATATATATAAAAATATTTAATACGTTATGACCGAATAGTCTAAGTTATTATTTTTTATGACAAAAAGTGACATATTAAATATGTTTTATACACTGTATTAATACATATAAAAATATTTAATATGTGTTATGATCGAATAGTCTAAGTTATTATTTTTAGAATGAAAAGTGATATTAAATATGTTTTATACACTGTGTTAAATTTTTATTCATCATTTCTAATAATTCCTAACTCAATCGGCAATAAAAATACTCCCTGACCAATTGTAATCAATGTAAACTTGTAGCGCAAACTTACGAGATATCCCGTAGTCGGCAGTTTTGATACATACGCTTACTACGAGATATCTCGTAGTTGGCAGTCAATGGGTTAACGGGACCGCGAGCGCGACTTCTGCGATCGAATAGTATATTCAAGCGAATCGATGACTGAGAACAAGGCGAGTCCGCCTTTACCCGTAATAATAGAGATGGATAGATACTCTCGGAGCGGATAATCATTGTGGCGATCGATTCGTCGGCCAGCCAGTGTCGTTCCGCGAACGTTACAGCGGATGTATCTTTGTCGTTTCAATTATTTATCGCGACGTTTGATTCCTTCTCGCTTCGGATCACTGACGCGGTCTGGCGCTTGGAAAATTGCTGAAGGAAATTGATAACGGAAATTCCGCGGGGGGTCGACGAGTCGGAGACTCGAAGAGCTTGAAATACCAACTGAGGTGAATCGGACGCGGATCACCTCTTTCTCACGAAAATGCTATGCGTTATCGCGGGCAAATTTGAAACGAGTCTGAATATGCAGGCACGTATGTATACTTCGCTTCGGCGAGGTCACGCGTGTCTTATCCGTCGCATTGATACATACGCCGCAGCATTCCGTTATCGATATCTGTTATCGCAGGTAAATATACCAACTGCTCTAACAGCGCTAATTTCAATTTATATATATATATATCCGCAAGCAAATAATCTGAGGCAACAATCCTGAAAAATCCGCAGGAAATAATTCGCGACAGTCGGAGCGAGACACCCTGTACACTCCCGCTGTGTAGGATCGCGCGCGTGTGCCGTCGGTGTGTTGCATACAGTAACGCATGTGTTGCATACACCGACACGATGCATGCAGGCGCAGCCACGTAAGGCCTTCTTGTTCCGTGACGAGCGACGTCGACGATGTCGCGTTTCCGACAAGCACGAGCAACATGCGTGCCTACGCAAGATTAGCGGAATGAGCGTGCACACACACGCGGATCACAATGTCGCGCGTATATAAGTATGTACGTGCGACATATATACATATATATATATATATATATATATATATACGTATATATATATACACCCGCGCTCAAAAGTCTCAGGACACGGACTGTAATATATATTTGTTTCGAAAGTAGAAAAAAAAATAATTGAACGATACTTTACACAGACAGAGTGTTAACGCTTTCGACACACGGCGAGCGAATAACACGTATGCACTTGACTCTGTTTTTTTAAACAGAGATATTAAGATAAACGAGAATACTGGAACGATTGTATTAATATATATAATCGTTATAATTTGAATGATTATTGAAATAAATAGATTCATATGTTTCTGTACCATACAGAAATTAGTACAGAAATTGTTTAGAAATCTTTTAGACAATTGTAAGAAACGAAAGTCTGAAAAGTCGGCCATAACGGGACAGTTTAGAGCGTTGAAATAAGAAAATTGTACATAAAATTATTTACAAAACTTTTGTAATGACAAATAATGTATATATTTCTTACTCGGGCAAGCGTCGTTTCGAATATCCCGCCGGAGAGGTGTTAATACACAGTGGACGCAGATAATTACAGCTTTTATCGTGTAATAAATCTTCAATCTTCAAGACCATCAGTGGACTTAATTATGAAATCTGTTCAGCGTGCAAAATTTTCGGGAGAGAAGGGAATCCCTGTACGTCGTTTTCGAGACGAAAGCTCGATAACTGTGAAAACACGCGGATGTCACATTTCAAAATCTACGAATACCGATTTCTGCATCTTTCTGCTTGACAGATTTCTTTTGAGTTTAAATTTTAGAAATGCTAATACATTGCACCATCTCTCGACTATTCTCTGCCCTTTGTACTCGATTCGACAAACGACAGTGGCTGGAAGACAAAACGCCAAAGGCAAAAAATTGTCGCGAGCGACACTTTTGAGCGAGAGTGTACGTACGTGCACGAACCGAACGAAGTCTGATGCTCACGTGTTGCAGGTTGGAAGCGACGACTTCCCGAAGAATCACGGGGCCTCGCGTCCAAAGTAATTATTATCTGCCGGCACGCAGCGCGGAACGGGGAAAAAAAAAAAAAAAATAATTGTAGGCAGGATCGAAACGAGCGGACCTGACGCGCAACTCGCTCGTTTACGCCCGCTTCTTCGCGGCCTCGATACATATCAGAATGTATAGAGAGATCGGCCCCCGGTACCGTGAATCGCGTTAGCCGAATCTAGTCGAAACGATCGTGCAACTGATTTGCTAATCGATCGGGAGATCCCTAGATGTTGGAGATTTCGGATTGAGGATTTTTCTTCAAGACGAGCAGGTTGTTCCTTAGAATGTTGTTTAACCACCTTCCTTGCCAAACCTCTTAGCTAAACATTAATTACTACAATCGTCCTCCAACGTCTTATTACATGTAAAGTATCGAATCATCGTGATTACATGTGATTCGTACTCCTAATCATCGAATTGGAAAATTTAAATGTAAAAGATTCGAATTCGAATTGCGTGGTGAACTGTGTTTTTTCTTCTTCTTCTTCTTCTTCTTCTTTCTCTTTTTTTCTTCTTTTTCAAATGGAGATCATAATTCGTACCACGAGCGTGACTCGATATTTTATGGCAAGAGGTTAATCTCCGAAATATATAGGAAATGTTCGCACGCTGGATGAAAAATTGTCTATACTTTAAACTGTTATAACTTCATAAAAAGGAAACGGTCGCATGACAATCCAGTTGACCTCGTTTTCGAGTGCAGAGTCCCTATTTTTAGTTCATAAAGCTCTTTAGTTTGAAAAGCAAGGATATTTTTGTTTTCTACCATGGTACACTCTGCTTTTGAAAATCAAAGTCTCCTCTTAAAACTTGATTGATGATTTTTTTTTCGCCATTTTATTGAACCTTGAACGTTGAATGGCAAAACGTTAGATTGTCTTGAATTTTCGTCGTTGAAATTCTTAAGCTTAAAGGGAAGACTTTAATCTTCTCGAGATTATGATAAATCTAGTCATGGAAAAAATGTCTCAATGATTCTGAACGCGTTGCAAATTCTTAAGCAAAATGTCAGGATCTTTCAAATTTTCGTTTCCAGATTGAAAACGAAGCTAGTGTAATTAGTGGCAATATCTTGTAAATGATTCGCATTGGAGTAATACGGCGAATGTAAAATTTGCAAGCAAACAATGCACATGCGTTACAATAACGCGGTGTTATCGGAGATGACAAGATATTAATTTTCCACGGAACAGGTCACGCAAATGGTCTCGTATATCTCATGTTTGAAAAGATTTGATTGTGTAACGAGGTTTACCTTCGTTCGCTCTTTTACGTTTTTTCTTCGTTACATAGGCAACAACGCGCATCAGCTGCAGTTACAATTTTTTATTTCATCGCGTAAAATTTGCAAAAAATAACAACAACGCAAGTTCTTCGTTTCGACTTAGTGGCTCGCGTTGTACCTTTTGACGGGAAGACGCGCGTTTAATACGTATTTAATACGGTACGTATTTAATACGTACCGAAGAAGAAACTCGTACGTTTCAAATAATTTACGGGGTGAATGAAATTCGTTCGTTGAAAAGAATCCGGCGGAAAATATCACGTTTCCATTCAGCTATCTTTAACTCTGCGACGCTTTCGCGTCGAGCTACATACTTTTTAACATTTATCGCGTTAAATATTCGAAATGCGAACGATATCGTGCTCCTTTACTTCGCACCGGGGAACTTGTTACGTCATTGCATTATGAAGAAGATTCGGCACTTATCAAATGGCACGATTAAGATACAATGCGAAATGAACGTTTTATTAGGAAATGCTCTACGTGTTACGAAGATATTGACTTTTCTTAAATGAGATCCGACAAGTTATTAACATTTCACGCGTTGCGAAGTTATCTTTACCATTTTCCTCTGCATACACGCAGTTTTGGTTTTAACTACCGAGAGTGAGAAATGGAAAACAGCGCGAGCTAACTAAATTTATAATTTCTTCTCTTACAATATATTATATAGTATATAATTATATTATGTACATACTATATACTATATAGTATGTATTATATTACTATATTACTATATATTGTATATTGTATATTGTATATTGTATTATTCTTGTAATATTCTGTCCTATACAACATAACTCTATATTGTGATAATACGAGTTGTAAACAATACAATCTATCCTATATTACAACTGTGAAATTACGATGCAAGTTTATCGATACGCGATACAACGGGGATATCCACTCACAGTTCGTTCGCATCTGCGGGACTACCATTCGATCGGCTTATAACAGGTGCACCGATGACCAGGCGGCCGTCGATATCCGGTAAAGTCGGTCGGAAAATCGCGACTCGCCGGTGCGTTTCCGCGTGACAGAATTACGCAACGGCCGCCTGGTTGATTGCGCAACCGCGAGAAAAAAATTACGCAATGCTCTGGTGAAAAGTCGCCTGCGAAGACGACCGCGTCTCGTCGTTGTTTGTGCGCGCATCGCCATAACTCGCGGCGCCCCGTGCACGTGGTCATTACAGAAAATTACTCGCGCGGGCTCGTTAGAACGCGCGGAGAAACCTTGGCTCGGTCTTGCTCGCGGAGCAAGTCGTTTGAAAAACGATGAACAACGTTTCGTGCGAGTTCATGGCGAGCGCCACGGATTCGGGTCAATTAAATGGCCGATGGAATTTTTGAATTTTTGATACGTACTATGCGACGCGTGAAGTTTTTCTTTTTCTTCTTTTTTTTTTGCGAGCTATACACGCTGATTTCTCTATTTTCCTAACCCTTTCTTTCATTCAGTTCAAAATCACGTACCTGCGACGTGTTTATATGTATATTTGTAAAGTAAAGCCACTGACTTCCGATTCGATGCGTCCAAACTACGAAACCGTGGTTGCAAAGCAAAAGTATATAATTGCAACTGCAACACACAGGATGATAAAAGACGCTGAGAATACAGCGCTGGAAAGTTTCACAATTGGACAAGTATAATTTAATATTTGGTTCGAAAGTTAAACGATTTTTTATACAATAAAGAATCCGTCGAGTATCAACACACGATGGATGCAGACTTGATGAGAAACTTTCGATACTCAAAACTCTCGTTCGTGAGAAATAAAGTTTTCTAAAGGGCAGACGTCTTCAAAACCATGATTACGAAAACTTAATTATGAAAAAAAGTTGCTCAGTGTGCAGAATTTTCGAGAGAGGGAATTTACCTTTACTTGCTCTCTAAGAAAATAATGTAAAGAAACATCTTTGGAAGAAACGAACCGAGTGAAAGTAGAGGTTTCACGCTTAGAAATTAATCTAGACAATGAACGAATTCTTTCCGTACATTGACACACTTCACAGATTCCTCTGAGTTTAAATATGTCACGAAAAATTTCGAAAAGCTACAGCACTTTGTCAGGCATTTTCATTTTATAAAATACACGATCGATTTCTCTACTTCTTTCTCGTGCAAGTTAATCGAGCGCCCCAAATACTGAATATCAAAGCCAAGAAGTGTCTCGAGACTCTGGCGGTGTACGTTGGAAGTTGATCCAAGAGAAAATAAAATTTCATTTCGACGTGGCTTGCTCGGAACTTGCTCGGAAGTTCAGAGTCTAGCTTCTTACTTACTCGAATCGAGGTACCATTTGATCGATCGCAAATTAAGAGAGGATATCGTAAACGCGAGAATCGTTGGCGAACGAATCGCGAAGTTGCTTGCAATTCATCGGAAGGAATTGATTTCGTTTGTTTTCAGATACAAGTTTGTTGAATTAAGACGTAAATCGATCCTGCCATGGTTCTCTGTGCTTCGAGCACATTAACGCTGTGCGAATATACAAGCGTTAATTACGTAAAACCGATTGACACCGATTGGCATTCTATCAATTGGCATTTCTCATTTCGAAGCTTAAATACAGTTTCATAAGTTGAATTTTAGAAATCGGCCGCTATACACCCTGTAAAAGTGAAAGGAGTTTTGGGGTGATCAACTTGCACACTCTTTGGCTTTATTGGACACGGTTCCAATGTCTCTGAAAGATCTGAAAACTCTCTCTCTCGTTTGAGTCTTCTCGAACTGAATCGTTTCTTTTTCCGCTGCTTTCATCGAGTTTCGAGTTTCCTCCTAAATCCGAGGATTTTTTTTTAGATCTTAGCCAATTTTAGATCTTAGGTTGTCACCGCCTACTGCTCGCGCAATTTTTTAAAAGCGCGACTGCAATTTCGTTTTTTCTCGGAGACGAGTTTCTCTTAATTATCGGCGATGCAGCGGTGTTCCTTCCGGGCCGAACTCTCGTGCTCGCGAGAGTTGATGTTTCGCAGGCCTCTCGGCTCGCGTGCGGGCCCTTGGAAACCTAGGATTTACGACGCCCGCAAATGCTATTGCAACCTTTCGCTGAAACCTGAAGTATTGCTCGACGCACCGAAAGAACAGAACTTGTCGTAAATTCTCCCCAAACATTCTAGTTCTAGGAAAAATAGAACTTTTTCGAACGTGTTGAGCCGCTAGCCGCAATTGCGCAAGCCCAACAATTTGCACGCCTGTGCAATTCGCAATACCGATTCAGGAAACACTTAAAGTTCGAAAAACCATCAGAATCACAGACACAAAGGTAAAAAAATGCTCCACACAAGGGAGTAATCAACACATAAAACGCAGATAAACGAATAAAAAAGTTTTTAACGCAACTTCGTTACCGCAGAAAAACACAGAGTGTTCCATCATCGTTTCATATAAAACTAACACACACGCGCACACGTACATATATATATATATATATATATATATATATATATATACGCGCGCGCGCACTCCCGGAACAGGCAGACGATTTAAAAACAGTTCAAATACAAAACCAGCAAACGGTTTGTTCGTCCAGACGTCCGGCCGGATCAAAAATCCAGCCGGGAGAGAGGCGGCCTTCATTCATTTAGAAACGGGTTCCGTCGGCATTCCGTCGGGGACTCAATTTACACCGGCAGGAGAAATCGAACTTCCCTATTACGAGAGGAAATAGAAGCAAATCATTTGACCAAACACAGTTTCCATTCAGCGTTTCATCAATTAAATAAATTCGACAAGAACCAACCCCGGGAACCGGAGTATTAACCCCTGTGTTCGCGATTCAATTTTCCACCCTCATCCCCACCACTCCTTCCCTCTCTGTTCGTCCACCTCGCCGGCGATCGACAACCGGAATCTGCAAAAACTCGCGAAAATTACGAGATTGCGAGACGAATGCTTGAAAGTGTCTCTTGCATTGAAAGAGGTTCGGTGGCTGGTTTTCGAATTTCTTTCTCTTTGTAAATGTATCGAAGCTTGACCGGTAGAACTTTAATTCCCAACAATTCAAAGCACATTGCGTTCGTTGTATTATTTGAGAAAGAAATTTTTCTTTCGTCGTTGCACGAACAACCGTGTACAGAGTGCATTGTCAACTATTTTTTTAATGTACAATCTGGTTTAGATTTTTTTCTTTTAAATAAATCTTTCGTTTAACAAACGATTCGATCTGGCACTCTAAATTAACTTGCAAATTAATACAACGATCGTTTATCCAAATATTCGCCGATTAAACAAACGATTTTATACTCTACCTCGAACTATCGAACTTGCCGTTCACTCGACAAATACCAAAACGAAACTTCCAAATATCTGGCTACCTGCAAGCCGACGAAGTCATCGAGATATCAGCAAGTGAGTACGTAAGCGACGTACGTAAGTGGTAAGTACGTACGTAGCGACGATCGAATCTTTCGTCTCTTCCGTTTCCACGTACCAATCTAAACTGATAGAAACCACCACGGTACACGGTCATTTCCGGCGGCGATAAGATCGGCCGATTCGTCGACGATCGTTGCAATTAGTAATCACGCGTGCATTCCGTAACGGCGCGGTTGCGCAACGCGCGTGTATCTCGATCGCGTTCGTCTTTTCCGCTGGAATCTATCGAGTCGCGCGAGGACACCGGGGGATTCCTGTACTCTCTACCAATATGTGTGTGTGTGTGTATATATATATATATATGTATATATATATATATAGAGCATAACATTATTATTTCTCCGGTTTCTCCGTTGATTCTCCGGCTGCCTGTCCCCATCCCCCCCCCCCCCGATGCCTCGTCCGCGCTCTACACCCGTATCACTGCCTATCTATCTTCTTCTTTTTTCATTCCCCGTTTTTTCCCCATGATCGCGACGCCACCGGCACCGACGGATCGTCGAATAAATTTTTTATCGCTGCCGCCGACGAACCACCTAGCACCGGCTCTTCTCTTCTTTTTTTTTCTTCTTCCTTTTCCTCTCTCCTTGTTTTTATCGATTCTTCTAGTTTTCTCTTCCGAGGCTGCCACCCTCTCCTGTTTCCCGCCTCTTCCTCCACCTCCTTCCGCCAGCTCTCGATACTCGTACTCTCTCGGTGCTTCTCACCCCCGCTTTTTAAGCGTGGCCCGCGCGATTCTCTACCCACCGGATCCCCAGGGTCATTTTCGAGCGCATTAAACGCCCTCGCGGGATTCCGCGCGTATTATCGACGATATCGTAATTCGAACAGATTTCTTTTCTTCTGTCCCCCCCCCCAGGCTTTCGTTCCTTTTTTCCGCTATTTTTCTTTTTTCTTTTCTTTGTTTTTATTCTCTTTCGTTTCCTTTCGGATTTTTTTGTTTCCTTTCCCCCCCGTTCTTTCCTTCTCTTTCTTTGGTTATGCTTAGACGTTAGGAAAGATCCACTGGAGTGGAAGAATAATGTTGTTGTTCGACGAGCAGACGGTTCCGCGGACGATCGATGCACCGTGCGTGTCTGTCTTCGCGTTTTCTTGGTTAATAGACTTTCGTCGGTCGGTATCAGGTCGATCAGGTTGCGAGGTATCGTGCAACGGTGAATTTTTGGGAATTGGCGATGGAGGTTTGCGATGGCGAGAGGAAGCAGCTTCGATAGCTTCGAAATGAAACGAAGAAAGAGACACGAGCAAGAACTAGAAATATCAAAGTACAATTTGTTGAAACTCTCCTTGCCAAAAGTGCTCTAAACGTATCTCGCACATTCTCATTTCACCTGGTTCTTAGCATTCGCGTGCCGCAAGTGACTGCTTCCTTTTCGTCTAATAGCGATGAATCTTGAAAATGTCAAGAGTGTGTAAAAACCGCTTATATTCGTGAATCGCGTTTACAAGCGTAAGTTTAAAGTTCCATAGCTCGGCGTTTACTACTCTTCGAGATGAGAAAAATGTTTTTCCCGTAAGATGCGTGTGTAAGATACTACGTAAATTAAAATTAGGAATTGCGTCGATTGGTAAATAACTCGTGAATTGTTATATAGATCTACGAACTTCTGACGAGATTAATTGTTCGATACAGTTAGTAAATCAATTCGATTCGTTCAAATTCGATCGTCGCCATTGACCGTGTCTTGAATCTAACGAATCTCTTCGAGAAAGACAAGGACAGCGGGGAAAACTGAACGGCGTGGAACTTTTGTTGAATGCAAATTTTCCCAACACGCAGCAGCAGATCCATGCGTTATGTAAACACAGATCATAACGCTACGTAGCAACATTCACAAATTGCGTGCGGATAATATGCGTATTTGGATGAAAACTTCCTCTATTGTGAAACGTGTATTCTACGCTTGTACCGATACTGTCCAAGCAACGCGTGTAATTTTGTTAAATTCAAACGCACACCTTTCTTTACCATCAATTTCCCGGAGAATTTTTGTTCGTAATTTCTTAAAAGTGGTTAACTCTTTTAATACCCGCCGACCTCTATATATATATATATATATATATATATATATATTTTAATACTTTGAGTATTTGAATATCTCGGCTTTTATTAAGAAGCAGTATACATTTACGCAATGTTTTGTAATTCTAAATGATACACAGAAAAATTGCAAGATACTAATAAAAGTTTGAGACTTGGAAACAAAGGTATCTATGCTAAAATCTTAAAGATTCAACGAATCTATGTTTTTGTTGTTTCATCTGGAGCGCGTAAAATGGAGTACCTGTCAAAGAAAAAAGAAAAAAAAGAAAGAAAGAAAATTGCGACAATTTGGTCTAGACTGATTGAAGCGTACAGACTCATTTATAATCAGGCAAAGAAATTTCTTATAAAAAAATAAATTTCTGAATTATTGCAAGCATCTAGGTAACGTATTTTAATGTCCCCAAGCATAATACACGATTCTGTTAAAGTCCCTTACGCACAATTTTCTCAAATTGAACAAACAAGTCATACAATAAGAATCCATTGCAAAAGTTCAATTATAGTTCATACGAAGAAAAGGGGGGGGGAAGGTCTATCGTACTATTAGAAGCCCACGTCGAAGAATGTGCTGTCAGAGAATTATGTACCAGAATCCTAGAACGCGCGGTACAAACAACTCATGAGAATCTCTGGTTAATTTTCCCGCCAGATGCACGATGCGCCTACCTACGAACGAACCAAGAGCTAAATCTATGCACGATAACTCGAAAACAGTAGGTTACGTTCGTTGCATCTGTACTGACTCACGTTCTTTCGAGAGAGAGAGAGAGAGAGAGAGAGGGAGAAGGGGCACGTTGATCGTCGGGGTGAAAGCACGTTGATCGTTAGGGCCGAGGTAGTAGCCGATGGACTTCCGGAAGGGAGCGTAGGACGCGGTACGAGTTTAGGAGCCTTTGGAGGAGTTCGGCTTTGGAGGCTCGCGGTTCGCACGGTCGGCGGGTGCGATAATCTTTGAAAATTGGCGCGATTCGAGCGTAGACGAGCGGGGCCGCATTCCATCGATCGTGGAAAGAAAAATCGGTGCCGGAGACCGCGTATTACGCGGCCTGTGGACGGCTGGAACGTACTACGTACGTGCACATCGTCTGCATCCTCGGCGGTTCTGCAACTGTGCGGGGGCACACGTGTGTACGATAGAGCCCCCGACACCGGGGGCCGCGGTCGTTCGGCCCTCCTCCTGGCCGACGTCGTTCCGCAGCCAGGTATTTACAGAGGCGAGCAAATAGTTCCCGAGGCCTCCGCGCTCCTCTCGTGACTACTGTTTTCAGTTCGTGGTCGACTTCGATCGACCTTTGATCGATCGTGAATGCACGTTTAATCGAGCGTGCATGAGTCGCGCGGCCATGCACGCCGCCGTTCCTCTGCCTTCCACGACCGATCAGCTCTATTTCTCTCTCACTCTCTCTCTCTCTCTCTTCTCTCTCTCTCCTATTTTCTCTTCTTTTCACTCGCTTCGCTCCTCGGGCTCTTTTGTCCGCCAGCGTAACGAAAGTCGCGTGTGCTTGCTCGGCGTTGCGCCCAACATTTTTCACCGGACGAACATCTTTCGAGGTTTTCGAGAGTTTCAGGGCAAACTCAGGGTGTGCTTGATGTGGTTTGCAGGATAAATTCTTAATAATTCGGTCTTCGTTCCGAATTCCAACCCAGTCGTTGCAGACTTAATTTTTCTCGGTTTGCCTCCGCGTCGGACGTTTGTACGGAAAAGTACCGCGTACGCATACGCGGTATACTCTGTTAATTACTACGGCGAATCCCGGTGTAATTAAAGTACACCGTCGCGAGCGCAAGGTGACACGCCGTGTTCTCTTCGAAAAACATCGTGGCTAGCTACTTTTCGAAATTCCCGCCACGTCGCCCACACCCCCCAACGAAGCTAGGGGTTCGCTAATAAGGGGCGCTCGACGTTTTCCACGATTACGGAATTAAAGCCACCTCGAATGAAAACGTGAAATTGAATCGCGAGAGAGATCGCGCGTTCCCGTGGATTTAACCGTTCTCATACCATCCCGGCAGATCTGTTTACCTTCATCCCGCGATTTACCGTGGCGGAAACGTGGTGTCACCATTCATTCGTGTAATCCCTTCATTGTGCCTTCTCCTCCTCCCCCTCTCCTCCCCTCCGCCCCTCACCCACTCGAAAAACATCGCCGGATATTTGCGAATAATTAATGACACCGCGATATCGGACATATTGCGAAATAATCGGCGTAGTCGCGTGGCCGTGTGTACAAATCTTCTTGGATAAATCTTCGCGCGATTCGATTGGTATTTTCGAGAGATATTGCGAGATCTTGTTCTCGATTGTTCTCGTAAGGGAATTTGGGATCGAGGGATCGTCTCGATGTAGAAGAAAGAAATAAATCTTACGGTTACGTGTCAATTTCCATCACTGGTGAATAGGAATGTGCGAGAACCCGATAGACGAGTCGGATCGGGTCAGCAAAAGTATCTCAGCGATAAGGTCGATCACGACTGTTGTCGTTCTTGAACCTTTGTCGTTATTGCCTTGGGCGCGCGGTACTTTGCGTACAATGTCCGACGCGGAGGCAAACTGAGAAAAACTATGGCTGCAACGATTGGGTTGAATTCGGAACGATGACCGTTATTAAGAATTTATCCTGCAAACCACATCAAACACAACCGAGTTTGCCCTTAAACTCTCGAAAACTTCCGAAAAGATGTCCGGTGAAAAATGTTGGGCTGACTTGCAACTGACGTGGAAATGAAAAATGAAACTAATTTCCTTACTTGGATTTATTGAATATTGAGCCTGGTGTGAGCCTCCTATGCAATTCTTTCTTGGGCAAGAATGTTGAACAAAGTGAGATTAAATGTCGACTACTCGAATAATCTTTCGCGACTAACTGTACTGAATAACTATCTGTGACTTCTGTCCTGAATAACTTTTTGTAACTAAACAACTCTTTCTTTTATCCGGCTTTGAATTACCCATAGAGCAGGGGATATGCCAAGATCAATCAGGAAATGGAAGGAAAGGTTTCCAAATTTTCCCATCGCCATCCGTAAAGGCCCCCATAGACGTTGAAACATGCTGCGATGCATCAGCTCCTAGGTTTCACGAAACATCAGACGATGTTTCAGAATCAGCTTGCCTCCACTCTAACGATTCTTCAGTTCTTCGTGTGAACGCCAAAGTTGAAACAAGTGTTTTAAAATGTCGGATCGTCTTCCAGCTCCAATATTAGTGATAGTAATATTAGGTTTATTATCATGGACTTTCTTTGTTCAACTAATGCTAGAAGTCTATTCCTGCATCAGTGATTCCTTGCTTCTCAGTAGTGCTTGCATCAGTGATCCTTAAGAGTGAGGCATTTTTGAGAACAATCGTCTTAGGAAAACTATCCTGCTGCATATCCTCGAGTACGCAATTGTTATGACCGGATGACGTGGAATATTTCGTCGCACTTGAAATTGACTCAAATGTATGGGACGCTTTGTCCGAAGTGGCCAAAAACCTGATTTGCCACGCTAACAATAAGTTAGGGAATATCCGTGCCATAAGTGTTGCGTACCTTTGACCTTAACACTCAGAATTCAGAGAAAATCGGGGTTGTCAAAAGACTTTCTTTCTTTCCAGAAAGAAAGATATAATATCGGCAATTTTCATTTGTTAAAATCTAAAGAAAAAAAAGAAAAAAATATACCAACTTTCTTGAGTATCCGGACAGTCTCGATATTACGAGATATTTTCGAAGAACCCGACCCGACCGATATCGAAATAAATTCTCGACCCGATATTTTCGGATTCTCGCACAGTTTCCCTGCTAGTGAAACGTTCCGCACGTCTTCTTGCCAAGACGCACCTCGTCCTCGACTTCGAACTTCTTTCCTAGCTCTAAAGCTAGTCAAGAACGATGATGAATTCGGTTAGCCAAAGGAGATCAGTCTTCTGGCGGTCGAAACCGCCGAGAAGAATAGTCGCCGCAGATGAAAGCGACGATCGTGAGCGATTTTGAGACAGCCTGGACGTCGAGGTCGACCGCTTGGGGCCACGTATAGAGGCTCTCGTTTAAAAACGAAAGAGACTCAGGCCGAGCCTGAAACTCTCTACGGGGCTGCGTTTGAATAGCTAATGTTGCGTGAGCGATGCAAACGGCCCTTCTCCGTCTCGACTTCTTTCTTTCTCTCTTTCTCTCTCTCTCAGTCTACGATCCCTTTTGCTGAAAAACGATATGCGTGAATGAGTTTCGTCGATCGACCAGTTTCGTGTGTACAGTTCCATCAAAATCGAACGGATGCGTAGATTCGGGACCACCTGCCGAGACGTCGTCTCGATTTTTAATATTCACCAACGCTGTGACGTTGGATGACGCGCCTGGGGACTGGCCTCGTGGAACGTTGAATTTCTGACACGACAGAATCATCTAACAAACAGCTATAGCGTCTAACTAAGTTGGTTTAGTAGACAAGTTTAATTAATTGGAATTGGTACATTAACGACTTTCTTACGCTGTAAATTTTTTTATTCCAATCCTTTTGTTTGCAATCCGAAAGAGAATTGCAAGGGAACGCGCTTGGAAGATCGCTTTAGGACGCATTTGTAGTGCAAATTCACTCGAGACGCGTGCGTTGACCCCGAAAGAAGTAATTGCGCCGACGATTTATTGCGTTTGTATGCTAATAGCGAAATGAATTCGCGCGTTGTTATTCGATCTACAGGCCCTTCGAGTCGCATTCATCCCTCTCGCGGTGTCTAATTAAACGAATTTAGTCTGAGGAACAGTTTCAACATTCTGTCTCTACGTACATTCTTTCGTTTTATACGCGAAGAGCATTGTCCCGACTGCGTGTCGTGTGTGTGTGTGTGTGTGTGTGTGTGTGTGTGTACACTCCTTATTTACATATTCGCATAAACAGCGATAAATGTCGTGCCATTATTTACCCCGTTAAATCCTCAAATGCAACCCTTGGCTAGTTGCAACATTACACTACGTATGGACGATTGTAATTAAAGCGAAATGACGAAGATAAACGTCCTACCAGCTGAAATAAAAATGCTACGTCATAGAGTCGCCATATTTACGGTTTCGTCCATGAATATTTTATCACAGTCAACCTGACAAAGAAGTCAAAAAAAGTCAAAGTCTTCAGCTTGTTTAACTCAGATCAGCTCAGAAAACCGATCTCTCGGCTCTTCGATTCGTCCCGAATGGCTCGTTTCACTTGTCGTCCTCCGTGCCATTTAAATCATTCTCCTAAACGTTTGCCAAAGGCAACGAGCGCGCATGCAATCACGCTGCCAAATTTCGAACGCGGCGCAACTCAAGGATAAACAAAGGGGATTTCGAAAAGTTGGAGAAACGCGCTCGCGTGGCCTTGCGAAGTGGCACGACGAAAGAATGGCACGGACCGTTGGCTCGTTCTATCCTATCTGCGCTGGTTAGTACACGTATATATAACCTAACCTAACGGTCGTGTCCTTCGACCACGCAGGAGCGCAGACCGCCTGCTTCGCCCTCGCAGGATCCATTTTGCGTGTGTGTGTTTGTGTGTGTGTTTCGGGCGGACACGCGATCCCAATGCAGTCTGCGCCACGGCCGATAGCGTTCGTTCGAGCAGCCACGCAAAATAGAGAGAAAGAGAGAGAGAGAGAGAGAGAGAGAGAGAGGGAGACCACCTCGGCCCATCTTTCGTTTAGGTTTACGCTATTTTCGACGCGGCGATTGATTTCTTTTTTTTTTTTTTTGTTCTTCTCTCCTTGTAGAAGGGAAAAGGAGAGAGCTCTCCGAACTCGAACTCCGTTCGCTCCAGTTACGAAATGTTCCGAGGAAAGAGGCGCACGTTGCACGTGTTGCGTACATGCGTTTTACTATAATGTTACAGCGCGTTAGGTGTGTTACGAACAGCGTCGTGATTATCCTTATTACCGGTGGACCGTGAGTGAGGCGAAATTATACTGCCGGGAGAAATTAGTTTGTCCATCTGCATTTCCCC
Organism: Tetragonula carbonaria; assembly: GCA_032399595.1. Taxonomy (NCBI): domain Eukaryota; kingdom Metazoa; phylum Arthropoda; class Insecta; order Hymenoptera; family Apidae; genus Tetragonula; species Tetragonula carbonaria. Next base: position 3,457,443 of record JAUCRC010000007.1, read on the forward strand.
CCTCCCCTCCGCGGGTAATGTTCACCGTAAGTTTTTTGGAAAATTTCTCTTTGTTTCTTTCGTCAGGTTCCATTCCTGGAGACAGTTCTTTGCAAGGACTGTAGTATACGACGATCGTAAACGATAGAATTTCATGAAACTGAAACATTCAATCGAACGAGAATGATTGGTGAAAATAAATAAATGTGTGAAAGTTAAATTCTACGTGATCAATTGGAAAACATAGTCGGAAAACGTATTAACGCACATGTACATATATTCATTCACTAAGAAACGTTCCAGCTGTTTATTATAATAATTTTCCTATGCTTGCAAATTATAGCTCTCTTATTTCTTTCAACGTTCGGATCCTTAAGTGATCCGAAATGCCCGTTTCCCCACGACGAATAACCAACTCGGCGAATTACACAGCTCGCGACATTATAATATTGAGGAAATAAGCACTAATTCGCCAGTGATATCGATATTTTATTACAGACTGTGTGTACGACAGATTTTATAACGCTCTATGATACCGACTTTATAATACCGCTGGCGATACCTTCGTGCCGCGTGTTTCGTGTTTCGTAATGGATGGAATTGCAGGAAGTGGTCGAAGAGTATAAAACACGTAGTTACTGAATTTCCAATTTTACGTTCGGCGAAATAAGGACTCGTAATTAAAAATTGCACTCCTCTTATCGCCGCTTCGCATCTACGCTTGACATCAACTCGTTCGGCCCGACGTGTAACGATCAACGATATTTATCGTGACCGTGATGTCGAATTATTATTATTATTATTATTATTATTATTATTATTATTATTATTATCATCATTATTGTTATTATTATTGTTCTCATTATTATTTATTTACCACGGTATAGAACTGCATAGAACTGTTGATGAAGACGTTTTAATAAATATTTAAAAACGTAACGCTTTGACGTGCATCGGCGAACAGTTCCTCAAACGGCGTCGATTAGATAAATCATTTAGTCATTTGCGGCCAACTCTTTGACACAGTACATTCGTCCCTTAATTAAAACGCATCGCGGCCTGTCATTTTATTTAGATACAAGATAAACGCCTCAGCCGGTGCCGGTGAATTAATTAAGCAATCACTTTGAATCCAGATTCAGCTGCGTGTAACGTAACGTAACATCATCTTATGTGACGGACAGATGAAAAACTGAATCTCCAGTTTGATTAATCTCTAATTGCCTGTTATTAACACCGACGATAATATAATCAATCTAATCACTTTTCATTATTCAAGCGTCAAGCATCAACTGAGAAACTGTGCTATATTGCATTCATGCTTTTCTTTCACACGCATACGTATGTCACGACGTGTCAATCGCGTCGCAAGATCGATTCCACGATTCATTGTTAATTGACTCGCCGATTGTCAATTTGTGTTACTTCAATATCACGTTATTCTTTTTTTTTTTTTTTTTTTAATGATAATAGTGAGGTCTCGATCGTCAACGACAAGGAAAACGTAAGGAAAAACACTTGGATTTCTATTGTTAGACCATCGATCATTAATTCGAGTGAAGTGTTAGTCACGTGAAAAATTTCCTTTACAGAAATAATCACTTATGGTATGATCGCTTCCAATTTTTTCTTTTTTTTTTACTGTTTTTCCAAGAAAGCTAAACAACGATGAGAAAAATTAATGGAAAATAATTAATGCACAAACATTATCGTACTGATTATCATAAGTCGACACTTGTCTGTTATCGAAAGTTATTATTGTGTCGAACTATTAGCTGCTATTAAAAGAAAAAAAATAAAATAAAATAAACTAATTAATTGGCCCCGAGAAAAATTCCTCAGAGAATTTTTCCTTTGTTTGTTCGTTATCGGCTGAGAAAATCGAAGACAAGCTCGTCAACGACGAATATTCCTCGTTCCCTCAAATTTTCACGCAGCTCCGTTGAATCTTTTACCGCATTGTTTCCCCGACGCATATCGTTTCAGCGTGCCAGGTCAAACTTCGTGATCGATACCTGGCTGAAAACACTTGCCAAACTTGTCGCGGAACACAACGCCAGATGGGTTTAATGCTCCACGAATGCTTCTATTTTAGCGAGCAAACCCGATACGATTATGCGTTCTTCTTGATTGCCAAAGCGGGCGAGAAACCGGATTACGAAAGAAAGAAAGGATCAATTCTTTCAATTGTTTCTCGGTTGTCTCATCTCGCTAAGAAGAGGCGAACGATTTTTAATCTTCACCGACAACGAACAGCGCGACGAATCTCAATCGAAGTACATCTCACGTTCCCTCGTATTTAAATACCGCACCGTGTTACTACATGCAAGGAGGAAGAAAAAAGAAATTTCACGGAAAAAAAAAGAGAAAGGAAATCGGCTGCTTCGTTTTGTTTTTCTTTTTCTTTTTTCCCCGCAACGCATCGAATAATCAAGGAAAAGAAAAATCTGCAAACTGTCGTAAGAGGCAGAATAATCGTCGTTTCTGCTCACCGGCGAACAGTTTGCTCGGAGGATTATTAAAGTTACATAGCTGTCGACGAACAGTGTTCCCGCGGACGAGGAGAAGGCACGGTTCAAGGTTTCCTCGCGAGCCTTGAACGTAATTCGTGTAATTAACTCAAAGCGCGTCAACGTCTTTCGACAGATTTTTCGGTGCCGCGAAAACGTGTACATTTTTTCGCGCGAGTCTGCTCCAGTACTTTTCTTCTTGCATTAGAATTCTTCTTGCACGATCATTTTAGATTAGAACATTTTTAACAGAATTTTCCCGAAGTTACAATTTTTAAATTCTTCGATATTCTCCGATATTCTGGAAAGATCGTTTCTATCGGGAATTCAAAAGATTCGAGGGTTGAAGGATTTGAAGGGTTTGAAGGGTTTGAAGCACAAAGTAAATCAACTTGCTTGGACTATTGCAATAGTTGCAAATCGATGTTATTACGATTCAAACAATATGGATATTTACACAAAGCAGGTAATAAGCCGTCTAGGTTAACGCAAGGAAACGACGTAAGTAATCGTAAAACATTCTTTCTCTCATTACCGTAGAAGCGTATATTTTCCTTTTCCTTCCTTTCTTTCTTTTTTCTTTCTCTTTCTCTCTCTCTCTCTCTCTCTTTTTCTTTTTTTTCTCTATTCAGCGGTCGGACAATTTCCTTCCTTTCTGCTTTTACTATAAACGCAGTCGTTCTGTTATCCTCTGTAAATTACTACGAAAGCAGATTTCTTTGCTCATTCATTGTCTGAAAATTTCCACAAAGTAGTAAGTCCCCACTCCCTCTCGTTTTATTTTGTTACAATCTCTTAATAAAACGTTTTTTCGCGCGGAACGTTTCACGAGGGAACCGGACGATTTAAAACACGATTAAGAATCAAAGATTCTACATGCACGCGGAATAATTAAAATATTAACGGTCGGATAACGGAGCGAGGCCGGTATATATATATATATACATATAGTTATCCCGAACGGTAGGTGAAATTTACTTTACGATTAAGAGATTTCGTAATGAGATTTCCCCATTGAGGTTGACACAAAGGAATTTTTAATCGATAATCCCAGCACTCGCCTGGTAATTTTCAGCGCTCCTCCGTCGTTAAGAATCCAATTTTCCGATTGAATTTTCGCCTCGACGAAGAATTTTACCGCGCGGTCGCGCGTCGTTAAGTGTCCAACGATTTATTAATAAGATTTAAGCTCGTGTAAGTGTCCGATGTTTCGTGAAAATCTGACGATGTTTCTTCGAAGATGTACGTATAGCACAACCACGAAGAAAGCGATTCTGTATTGGAAAAAAAAAGAAAAATAGTTTGGAAGTAAAGAGAGAAATTTTTTTCATACGAGATTCAGTTTCTGAAAAAATCGAGTTTGAAGAAAGGAATAATTAACAGGGGGTTACTCTACTCCGTGAAAGTAAATCGAGAATATGGAATGAAATTGCTTCGTAAAATGCTTCGGCTTTTAAGAAAATCGAGTTTGAAAATTTATCAAGCAGAACAGAACGATTTTCAGAACGAAACATATTCGAAATTGATTTTCTCGAGAATGAAGCTTTCAAATGGAAAAAAATTTCGTTCCACACTTAATCGATTTATTTAATTTCCCGTTTATTCTTCTCGAGTTAGCACGATCAATTTCCACGAGAACGGAGCATCTTACAAAATAATTCTATTCTTTATTTTCGACTTATTGTTTTCACACGGAACCGTCTTCTTCTCACTTTCAGTAACGATCGATGCCGAGGCCCTCGTACGATAAAAAATAAAAAAAAATAAAAACTGCTGGCTCGCTGGACGTCGCGAATTAAAAAAAAAAAGAGAGAGAGAGGAAAATTACAACTTAATCCGTGTCGAGTGTCACGTTAATTTTTGACGCTAGGCACCTCTGACACGAAGTCCTGCTGCCGTTGGCAGTTTCTTTCTGCAGAGGAGACTCGGACGACTGGCTCGTCGAGAATTCCAACCGGCGGACGCAAGTTTCGAAGGCCTAAGCGCTTCGTCTCCAACGAATTATAATTATCGCGCGTAGAAAAAGGAGCCGCGGAGACTTTCCGAGCATTCTGCGCACCAGGCCAGGCGTAATGGTACTTTCGCGTCCTAAACGTAACCTAAAAGCCGCAAAAACCGGGGAAGCCGCTGGCTGGAAGAAGCTTTCGATCCATTCCTCTCTCCATTTGCCTTCCCCCCCCCCCTCCTGCTGCCGTTTCACGCACGCACGACCTTTAATCTTGAGAAAACGGAGTCGCCTCGTGGAGCAACGAGGCGAACGCTGTTACGTGTGCAACCGATCAGTGGTGGGAAACTGGTGATAATTTGAGACGAGACTGTCGTTCGAGGTAGGATGACCAATCGTTACGATGAATAATCGACACAAACATGAAGTGGATTACGTGTACGACTGGTGTTAGCCAGGCTGAGGTTCGTGATAAAGAATTGGAAGAATCAATTGCGACAACGCCGACGTAACTTGTTTGGACAAAACCGAGGTTTGTTGGACGAACGAGTGACAAGTTGCATTTTTGCGAAATAACGACGAAGGATAATGAGAGAAACTGAGGTCAATGAACAAAGTAGAATACGCGTTGCGCGTCCTTTGTACAGAGAAGTTAACTACATATCTTCACCTGTTTCTCTGAATGAACACCGGAGAAAGTTTGACCGAGAGAACCAAGTAGATACGATATCATGTGTGTATGTAAGTATCGCGACACCTGCGTAAAATCTCAAGGTTTTTAAAGGTAAAAAGCTCCAGCACGTGGTGAAACGCATTGTACACCTACGACTTTGATAGTTGCTCAATCTGATTCGTTCACCGTTCATTGTCTCGCGGATTTTGCAATGTTCCCACTTGTCGACGATAGTTTTCTTTCTGCGTTTAATCTTTGGAAGTTGGAAATAATTAATCGCAGTTTCGTCAAAAAGTTAAACTAATTTTAACGGGTGTTAATTAACACGTGTTATCTGACTGTAATTTATCATTCTCAGCGAATACTGAAATTAAATTCCGAAATAAGTATAAACAAATTCTCGAAATCTTTGCTTGCACCGTTGTGATTCTCAGTTCCGTCATGCGTCACTTCCCTCCTCGAGTGTCTTTTGAAAAGTCGGTAAAAATGTCGCTAAAACCTATAGTCTCTTCTCCCCCCCTCTCGCTACGTGACACACCAACCAATTTCGCCGTATAAATATTCTTTTAATACCCACGTTGGAAAAACTTCGATCCCCCTTGAAACGTGATTTCTCCTCGTCGAATAACCGAGTTACACGAGAGAGAGAGAAACAGGGGAATTCTATACACGAATAATCGAAAGATGATCGACGAGCGACGTGCAAGGGATCAACGGTAATCCAAGAAATCGGGATTACCATTGAACTGGCTCGGGGGGAAAAAAGCGGGATTCAATGCTCGATCCGGCAGTGCTCGAAGAGTGCGAGAAAGAGAAAGGAAGAGAGAGAGAGAGAGAGAAAGAAGAAGAAAAAAAAGAACGGAATTATAAATCAGCCTTTTGTGTTTAACGCTTCGCGGTGGAAAACAAAAATCGGCCAGATCGCAACAACTAAGTAGAAACCGAAGTGTATAACTCACGTCCGCGCCGAGTATCGGTAATATTTAACCGCGTCCGCGCGAACGTTTGTATAAATCCCTGTGTTTCGTGCATAAATCGGTTTATTCCTTCGATATTTTTAACAGCCATTGAAACCCGACGGAGGGCGAGACAATTTATGTTTTCCACCCCCATCGTGCTTTGTCTATTAACTTCGGTTTCGACACAGATCTATGACCCGTGTAAGCGGCGACCAACGAAACGATGTGAAACGAAATTTTGACGAACGGCTGCAATTTTTGGTGGCCACCGTCCTCGGCCATCCACCCTCTCCCCGCCGTCCCACCACCAGGATTCCTTTTGTCGCGTAGAAAAGAGAGATTTTCAAACGCAACAATGTAAACGGGCTGAAATTTTACGATACGTCCGGTGGAGATCCATGGTTAACGTTGTCTGCGCCGTTCCCCCGATTTGCGCCGCGCTTCGTTTGAACAGCGTGATGTTGGAGAGAACGCGACCCATCCCTTCGACGTTAACCCTTTCGTTAACGACGATCGAAGAAACGAGACGTGCCTGTTTGAAGAAAACACTTGTTAATTGTATTAGTTTTATATTTATTTTATCTTTTTATGCGCGACTTGTGGTTTAGAACGTTAATTTCATATGGGATTGTACAAGGACTGGAAACCTAAACCTAACCTAACTTAAACCTAACCTAGCGTTTAAGACTGGAAACCTAAACCTAACCTAAATCTAACCTAGCGTTTATAGATGGGATTCTAAACGAATACAAATATTTGCACAAATATTGGATAAATCTTAAACGATGTGCAAAAAATAGGCTTGTCGCAAGACTTTTATCTTTAAGAGGATAACGATCCTAAGCGTTGCGCACGAATAATCGTAAAAGATACTGTATAATAGAGCTCATACTTTAAAGTCCTGATGCTAACCCTATGAGGCGTTTGTGGTTTGAAATCGATAATTACGAAATAAATAGTAAAGTTTCGCTAAAGTTATGGAATAGTAATTAGGCAGAAATTAGTGCACTGCATGGAAAATCGTCTGAGAAATTCGTTGTTGAAGCCAAGAGTGGATCAACTAATTGTAAGATAATTAATACAAGGTAAGATACAAAAATTATCTCTTTCTTTTCAACTCCTACAAATAACATCCAATTTACTTCAAATTTTACGTGCATAATTTCGTAAAAGATACTCGTACTTATTACATTACTTTGAGAAATCGAGCATAACATTTGCATATAACAAGCCAGAGCTCTATATTTTCGTGAACTACTGTATTACAGCATGCTTTGTTACACTTTATTACAATTTAAACTTACAAACAACAAATTTAACACGAGGCTTGTTACAACTGCAGGTTGATACGTCTAAACGTGTACAAGGTAATTCACTTGCACACCTGAAATATCAATAACTTCTAACTAAATTATGCGTTTAGTGAAAAACTGTTTCATAGAAAAGTTGTATGGTTTTAAGGGAGGCAAAATATCAATTTTTTGTACGTATTGAGGAGCATTATCGAAACTTCGAAGGTCGTCTTCATTTTTTTTTTAAGTGGACCAAGTTATACAATCGTCCTGTATATAACGTGTTTATCATTTGTCAAAGTATTTCGAAAATAAACGAAGTACTAAACCAACATTTTTACGTTATTCTTCAAAACAATCTTTCGTCACATCGTTTCGAGTTGCATCCCGGATGAAGACCGATCGAGAGTTAAGAAGCCATCGAAGAGTTAAGAGAGAAGGGATGGCGTTATTTTTTTCTTTTTCTTTTTTTTCCGAACGATTTCGAAACGAACAATTTCACGTGGTCGATCGACAGAGACGTCTACGAACGCGAGGAAGAGTCGATTCGAATCGGTGCTCGCGTTCTGTCGGCGCGTCTAGAAAACGGGCCGATCCGTTCGAAGGTTACTGAATCGCGAAGCTGAAACGAATCGATTGCTCGAGAGCTGGCCGGACCGGTTTCGCGGTTCCGCAAAGTTAAGGAAATTGCGGAACAGATCGGCCACGCATACGGAAACATTCGGCACCTCGGCACCTCGGCAACTCCATTATCATTTGCTTACCGAGCAACGCGATTCTATTAGCCGGTAATATATGAAACGTTCGATTTCCTCGGTCAGAATGAAACGTGAGTTTGCCTCCTTTCTCGGGATGAGTTCATCATCTTTTTGCTCTCTTATTACACCGCCGATTTTGTATGTATCTGTGGCAGCCACGAGGACGAGGCCTCGAGTTGAATCGTTAATTTCAACGCGAGCTCTCCTACGAGCGCGAATAAAAGTAACAGATAGCGTAGAAATTACTTATCAAACAAGATCAGAAAATGAACGAACGTCTACAAGCTAAATCACTTTCTTAGTGGAAATATATAATTCAAATTGAATGAAAATTATTCAAATACACAAATATTAATTGGCACTTGGTGAAAAAATGACCAACTTGTAATTTTCGTAAGATATTTTTGCAGATTTAAATTAGATTTTTCGTAAAAACGTACAAAGAAAAGCTTGTATAGTCCATTGCATTATAAAATTTCTCTATTTTTTCTTTTTCCTTTTTTTTTTCAACGAATTCACTTCAATGTCTCTGATGGGAATACTTTAATCGTCGGTAGTCCCGGTTAAATTAAACAATATAGCTTATTTTAGACATTCCACAATTCATTTGCTCCGCTTCTCTTTACCCGATATTCTCTTAAACCGATGACAATTCAACAAAAATCTTCCGTGATCATCCATCGTCATTCCCTTTGATCGGGCGAGGTTGGAGCGATAAAAACGCGAAAGAAAGAGATCGACACAGCGACCCGCATCAAACCACGCCGTTTATTATCCCTCTATTCGCTGGGGCTACTCGTCGAAAAGTGGACCGAGTAATTAGAAGATGAATTAATTTAATTAACGAAACATTACCGAAATGAACGCGGTGGAACAGATATATCAGAAATCGATGGAACCAGATCCATTAGCCCCGGGCGCTGTTGCCTTCGAGAACGTCACCAATCAGATTAATTATCACGAAATTGTTGTTAACGCGTATCGCGCGGCAGAAACGCGGTTGCAGCACTCGGATCCGCGCTGTGCTGTTTCTGCGCAATCATTGGTGACGGTTCAGTGGCGCGGATCGAGACTTTTTTGCCGCGGCGTCGTTTCCCTTCGGCTTTTTCAAGGACTCGAAATCTCTGCGACGCAGCCGCCTTCCCGCTACCGGCCATTACACGCAACGTATCAACACGTTTTTAAACCGCTCCACCGTGTTCCCATTGTTCCTTTTAATTGACTGCCGGCCTCTCCACCGCCAGTCGAAGCCAACTCGAAGTTTTACACCGTATATTACACGGATTTCTTGCAGATTCACGCGTTCGCGCAGCTTCGCAACGAGCAAAACGTGTTGCACGAATTGATCGAATCGCGCCCCTCGCTCGGAAACCAAAACCTGGAAAGACGCAAAGACGAAGAGAGTTGAAGTTTGAAAAGTGTCGCATTATCAAGTGCACGCGCACTTCAATTGGAAAATTTTATCATTCACGATAAACATTCAAACGTACAAATAAAATATGTGCCGAAACTTTCGAGGGGAATTGTATATCCGCGTATCGTATAACGTTCGATGTTTCGAAATACCGCTTTTCCTTTTTTTTTTTCTTTTAAACCAGTTTTTTCTTCTTTCTTTCTTTGTTCTCTTCGAAATGTCAGGGACACGCGAGAGATAAAGTTACGTTAGAAAATTCTACGAACGAGCTCGTTTTAATTTTTAAAAAAGGCGGCTATTCTTGCGCGCGTGTGTTGTATACACACACGCACTATGTTGCAGCGTTTCGATGTTGTATTGATTATGACCGGAAACGATATTTGCAACGCGTAAGAGAATTATATTTGAAATTTCGTCGGCGTAAATGTAACGAATTATTATTTCGACGAAATTGTGTTTACAAACGCAATTTCGGCGAAACGTTACATCGCGATTGTCGCGGAAATTAATCAGAAATTTGATATGCACGATATAGTGAGCGATAATGATGCAGGCTCGAATCTTTAAAAAATTCATGATAATTGTTGCAAGAAAAAGAAAAAGAGAAGAAGAACAAAACGGGTTATGACGAAGAACGAGTGCAAAGTGAAATCATGAATATCTGCTCGCGTGACTAAAAACAAAAAATCTCCTGTTGCTCGTTCAAATTTTCAAATTCGACCGATTTGCGTAAAGAGTATCGTCAATGTTGGAAATGAATTTTAAATCAAATACATTATTTATCACGCGTGATACATTGTCCTTTCTTCGATTTAAATTCGATTTCTATTATTTTATCGTTGTAAAGTTGCGATATATGAAAAATACTGTCGGATAGTCCGCGTAATTCAAGAAAGTCTCAAAATACACGTGAAAAGTATATTTCGGCTAGACGTATTACTGAAACATTGCCGAATCGATTTATTCGTGAATTAATATTCATCCTTTATGAATTGCTAAGTAATAATGTAAATCGCATTTATAATTTACACAATAACCATAAATATCGAATATCTATAAATTCTTCGCCATTTATTAGCAGTATTTATAGATTTTACGGATGCATACACACACACACACACACACACACACACACACACACACACACACACACACACACACACACACACACACACATTCAACGTCACGCATGTACTATCAGTAATTATCATAATAAGACCGTAATTTTCAAATTAATCATTTCGCGGCGATTCATCATAAACATTAAACTTTTATCTTTCTGGCAATAGATTGAACGGGGAGATAGCTGTTATTAGTAATACGCGAATTTCAGTTGATAACAAATTGAAAATTAAAATTAAACGTATAATAATAATAATAATAATAATAATAATAATAATAATAATAATAATAATAATAAAACGATAACGCAAAATGCAGAGATCTCTGTGAACGCAACGTTCGAATGCGATCGTTGTGAAATCGTGTACGTACGATTATTTGTTTAGCAACCAGTATCCGCCAACATTTACCCATACATTCGACGCGTAATAATAATTTACAATCATAACAAACTTGTACCGTGTTTATACATCATTTACAACATTATAACTTCATTTGATAGCAGTACAATGAACAATGGCTGGCAATGCAATCGCAATTTAAAGATAAACACGAACGGTATGTGTCCGAATAAAACATCTTCAAACCACGACGCGATCTCGTTTATTCCCGCAGTTTCGTTCGGATTAATACAATCGTCCGAATTCGAGTAATTTTAAATTTACGGGCGTGCAACTATTCAAATACTTTCGCGTATTTGAAGCAACTGTACGTACGTTCGCGTAGTTGAAATCGACTGATTCGAACGAAATAAAATTCTTTGCAATAACCTACTGACGATCTTACTTGACTCGAAATATTCTTCCTTCAAACGAGAAGATCGAGGTTCTTTCGGTCGGAAGAAACTTTTTGAAAAATTAACACGTGTTTCTCCAAAATACAAAGCGAAGCGAACCAGCCTGTACTTGAAATCGGTTGATTCTGATAACCTAAAAATTTTAGTAATTTAAAAACCTAACTTAATCTTACTACATAGGTTAGGACTCGAAATATTCTTCATTCAAACGGGAAGGTTGAGATTTCTTCGATTACTTTTCGAAGGAATAATTTGAAATCAGATCACGATCGGAAGAAATTTCCCATTGACGCATATTTTTGCAAACTACTAAACGAAGCGGACTAGTTTGTAATTGAAATCGGTTGATTCAGATAACCTAAAAATTTTAGTAATTTAAAAACCTAACCTAACTTTACTAATCTTACTACATCGAGGTTAGGCCTCGAAAAATACTACATCGAGGTTAGGAATCGAAATATTCTTCCTTCAAACGGGAAGGTTGAGATTTCTTCGATTACTCGTCGAAGGAATAATTTGAAATCAGACAATTTCCACACGATCGGAAGAAATTTCCCATTGACGCGTATTTTTTGCAAAATACTAAACGAAGCGGACTAGTTTGTAATTGAAATCGGTTGATTCAGATAACCTAAAAATTTTAGTAATTTAAAAAACCTAACCTAACTTCACTAACCTAATCTTACTACATAGGTTAGGACTCGAAATATTCTTCATTCAAACGGGAAGGTTGAGATTTCTTCGATTACTCGTCGAAGGAATAATTTGAAATCAGACAATTTCCACACGATCGGAAGAAATTTCCCATTAACGCGTATTTTTCTAAAATGCAAAGCAAAGGCGGACCAGCCGTGTATCGTTCTCTTAACAACTTGACGACTTTTAATAATAAGATTCCCATTTAACGAACAACATTTGTTCGAGCAACATTCGCGAGCTCGATGAATCCAGCCTCGTTGCCAGGAAAGAACCGATCGAAGCCAGAAGACGCCACTGGTTAAAACGAAGCCACGCTGTATGTGCTAGACAGCTCTGTGCTATGTATATGTACGTATCTGTAGGTTGAAACATTTTCTGGGATTACGAATCTCGCTCGGTACGCTCTCGCCTGGTTCCGTGGAGGAAGCGGCTGCTGACAACGCGATTCACCGAGTTCCATGGAAGTCGAGGCAGTGAAAGGAAAGATTGGAGAGGCTAGAGAGAGAGAGAGAGAAACGGCGCCGACCGTTGAAGAACCTGGTCGTTGAACAAGGAAGAGAACAGGGCGGTCTTGGTGGCGATTCGTTGACGCAGGGCAAAGAAGTGGCTCATCGTCACGCTGTCTGCCATCTGCGTGCTACTGCCTCCTCAAATGACCGATCCGCAGCGTTTCTGTTCTACCGGCGACTAGGGTGTGAAACATCGCGTGAAAGATCGCGCGAGATAGTCGCCAGGTGAAAAAAAGAAATTTCTTCGCCGAGTGGAAACGCGCGACGCGGATGTCGTGCGGTCTCGCGGGGGGTGGCCGAGAGGGGGAACGATGTCGTGCGTTTTCCACGGGGAGAACACGCGGTTCGTCGCGATTTCGTGTAAATCGACGATTAGAACCGTGTCTGGTAGTTTTATTACGAGAACGATTAACGTAACGTGTCAGATGCCGAGATCGCGGCCCGATTATATTAAATCACATCGTCATTCGGATATTCGAGATCACGCTGTCGTTTAACCACTTGGTCGCCAGTCCCTGTACCCTAAAATAAAAGCGAAATTAATTTCGATTTCTTAACGGTGACATCTAGAATCTAGATTTTCTAACACTGAAAAAAATCGAAATATATATATATATTCTTCTTTGATTTTGGATATATTCGAAAGCTGCTTCGAAAAAGAAAGGCAAGAAACAAAACTCGCGTGCGAAAACTGTAAAATTCCACTCTACTACTTGCTTCAAAGCATTCCACACTCAACATAAATATTAGTTTTATTGTGTATAGTATATATTTGTATTTTTTAGACTATAATATTGTAACGTTTCAAATTTAACAAACGCACATATAATTTTTTCAATCTTTTTAATATTTAGTATTTGATCTATTGTGTGGCAACTCTAGTGAAAATCAAGTGTGCAAATTATATCCCAATTGATTGTGGCTCACCAATTATGTAAGTAAAAAAATATTTAAATTATTTATTTATTAGTAAAAGTACATTTTTTAAAAAATTGAATATACGCGGCTAGCTGATGCGCGGTTTTTAAAATACGCGGCGATCAAGAGGTTAAAGATACGTATCAGAGACGATCAAGTAAAAGAAACAGAAAATCCTTATAACACAACAAGGCACGCAAGCTTTTCTTTATATGTTTTACGGAGACTAACGAATAACGTAAAAATATCTAGAAATTGATCGTTTTGACGATTCTGGTAGCTCTAGCGTTAAAGTATCGACGTGTGTACGTATGAAAATAAATATCTATCTACGTACGTAAGCGTCTACACGGTAGATAGCGCTTCGGATATTGAAAAATCCTACTCGCGTTGTATCTTGCGAATTGAATCTTTCTTCGAAAACATTGCGGCTAGTTTCATCGGAAGTTTGAGAACGTGGTTGTACGTAGTTACGTACTTGCCTTGGATATCTAGAAGCTTTAAGCAATATCAAGTCCGAGAACTGGAACTACCGAAGTTTCCAAAGTTTTATTCTGTATAGAGAGTTGAATTAAGTTAATCGCGTGCGCATACAGATAACTACGGTGATTTTAATTCGTTCTTGAAAGCTGGCCTGTGGGAGAAGCTTAATCGTTTTTCGAGAACAGGTACCCAGCAGTTTTATTCGATTTTCTGTAATTAACCAAGTTATTTATTAAAAAAAAAAAAAAAAAAAAGAAAAAAGAGCACAAGACCGCAAGAAATGTCAGTTCAATGTCTTAGAAATTGTTCGCCGCCAATCTCCGCAGATTACGCAAATTGATCGAATATCTCGTAACGCTGTCAATTAAAGCTTAATTAAATCTTTAATAACGACCTCATTAATTTTAATGGATTGCCAGATCGCCTAACCTGATGCCCATCTTCGATTCGCAAGTTATTCAAATTGCAGATACAAGTTTATTTACTAATAATTTACTACACTTCACTTCAATTCCAACGTACCGTGTCGTTTTTAATTGCTACGATTCTTCTTCACCGGAGTATTCCTCGACGTAACTTCAACTCGTGAAAGAAACACGAGTGCATAAAAGTTAAGAATAACGCTACTCGCGTTGAAGTTTATTTCCCATCCAGAGGAGAAACGAGAGACTGAAATTCCATTTCTATCAGGAAAAAAATAGCAATCTCGCTGAGTAAATCGATAGTAAAGGCTATCATACCTCAATTATACGATATTAAAATCCAGACGCCCGAATGCAGGATTCCTGAAAGAAATCCGGCGAAAGAAATTTTTCTCACCCAGCACTCTCTCTATCTCGATAAATTTCCCTTCGCCGTTTTCCCCCATTCCCGGAGTCATCTCCATATCCCGCGGATAAATTTTTTCCTCGCCCCGGACTTTTTCAGGCTGAGCCTCGGGCTGAGCGGTGCGCGCCGTGAAATTCGTTCCGTGCGATGATTCATAACCTTCCGTGGCCTATTCATTTACTCCCGAGTAACTACGCACCACGCTCGCAACACGCCTTTACCTTGGTCGACACGTAAAATCGAACAGACAGAGAGACAGAGAGAGAGAGAGAGAGAGAGAGAGAGAGCTCTCGTTTCATTTCCACCGCAACTTGGCACCGTGTTCCACGTAAACGATAGTTTTTATGCTCGATATCGTGATATTTCTTACCATTTCTTTGCACTATTAACTCGCGGACCTTGATATATTGGGTTATACTTAATAAGACGCGAAATTTATTGCCCTTGCTTTTTATTCGACACTGTAATAACGAACGTTTCTTTATGATTTGTGCAACCGAGACGAAGAATTTCTTTTTTTTTTTTTTTTTTTTGTTGAACTTCATAGGATTTTGACTTATTGTCGGACGTACGCTGCGTCGTTTGCGAATGACAAATTGTAGGTTTTATTTTAATGTTAATAAGCGCACTCGGACTGAGCTGTTAAATAGAAAGTTGCAGAAAGTCTTCTTCGATCGAAGCATGTTCTCTGCGAACACATCGGACAACAGCTGCGGTCCAGTTATTACAAACTGACGGAAAAAGCGCAACGGTGAGCACTTTGAAAATGAAGCGTGTTCGATCAACACGCGAGACGTTCCTTTCCTCTAGGGTGAAAAATAAAGACGCGAATTTCTAACCAAAAAAAAGACAAAAAGAAAAAAAAGACCATTTCAATGCTTGCACAGGAGAACGAGAAATAATTTACGCAGGTTACACTTTCGTTGGGACGACGAAACTCTGGAAACGCGCGGTGCAGCTTTTTCGAACTCGTCAAACGAAAAGGATCGCTTTGATCGGTGGATCAAAATCGAGCAAGAACGCCGATTTAGAACGCGAAAAAGCCGCCGCTGTTCGAAAAAGTTTGCGCTGGCGAGGAGGAGGGGGAAAAAAAAGAGCCGCGTACGCGCGAAGAAGAACGTTCGTCACTGTCGATTCCCTCCCGGTTTCTCAAAAGAGAGACAGAGAGACAGAGAGACAGAGAGAGAGAGAGAGAGAGAATTACGCGGAAAAACAGTGGGTGTTGTCGTCACGATTATCGACGAGCCACGCGCAATCCCTTTTCGTGCTTTTTGCAAGCTGCACACGCGTTTACCTTGGCCGTTACGCGGAATCGACTGCAGATACCAGTTTTTCTTTGTATCTTAGCGGGACATTATTCCGCGGAACAATTGCCGTTGTTGCCGGTGGAAGCGTTTGCATTGTCGTTTGCCGCGTTTCTCGCTCGTCATTGCCGCGTTGTGTCCGCGCGCGCACCGATATGCAACACACCGCTACACTCTTTTAATTCCTTAACGGTAGCGCACAAAAGCAAAACTGCGTTCTCTCGGTTATTATATAGGCTCGACGAATTTCGACCAACCCGAGAGAGGCTCTCGAGGCTCGTCAGGCTTGGCCTGATCATTTGTCAAAAATTCCATCGTCGCCGCTTCGACGTTCTCGAAAGACAAATTCAATAGAAAAAGATTTTCTACTTCGCGTCGAAGTGGAATTCACTCCTCCGCTGTGTGGATGGAAAGGCTCGATCGACATTTTTGCAACTTGAAGATTGAGGCTTGTGATCAAGCACGCGTGTGACAAATCGTGTGGCATCGTTACAAGTTTCGAAGAACGTTCAAAGAACTGCCAATAAACTAATGGTATATCTAATCGTTAATTAGACTCCGCTCGGCAAAGCAAACGTGAAAAACGACGAACGAGATACGTGATTACATATTCCGGCTCGAACGCTATTTTCAAACGTCGATACGAACTAATTGAATTAGGAATTCATTTTGTTTCCACCGCGATTTCCACGAAGATACACGGTATTCGTCGCTGGTGGATTTTATTTAAAGACAAAGCTACAAATCATTTGGCTCTATAAAATATAAATCCAGCTTTCTCGATCGTCTGTCTGTGATTGTCGACGCTTTAAATACATCATACACGGCGATCGGCTAATATAATAGCTAAATAAACGCATCCGAAATTAGAAAAAGTTCAGAAACAAATCTTACAAATATGTAGGTTTCCGGGCAATCGGATTTGATTAAATTTTATACGTCGACTCGTTATTGGAATGCATTCGCTGTCGCATCGACATCACCCATTATTTATACACGCGATATTTCTTTAACTGGTTCAACCGCGAACCAATGACAAATTAAATACGGTCCCGAGTATCGATAATCAAACGGATAAACGTAGGAGTTCGTTCAACGGGGGCTACCGAAACGTTCTCGAGGATTTCATTAAAAATTGCCGTGCCTGTCGATCAGCGTTAAACGATATTCCTCGCTGAAAATAGAATTCGTCTGAGAAAAGAAACAACAACGGCAGCGAGAAAAAAAAAAAGAAAAGAACGACAGACAAAAATGAGGAGGAACAGTGAACAAGAAGCGGCAAGATATTAAATCAGAGCTCATAACGATGCGCATAAATCAACGGCGCTTCGGTCCGCGGAAACCTCCATTTAGAACGCACTTTTTTCCAGCTCGATTTATCCTTTCGATCGAAACACTTTCACGTCGTTTTACACGGCTTAAAGAAAAAAAAAAAAAAAAAAAGAAAAAAGAAAAAAAAGGAAAAAAACCTTGTATTTGGCGATAGGTTGAAATAAATAGGAAACAAATGACTCGATCGGTCACTTTATTATTTTTATTAAATTGGAAAGAGGAGGAATCCGACAAACGCGGTCTGATTAAAAAATCGGAGCGAATCGTTTCGATGATATCTGAGGGATGAATCTAGTCACTTTTTTTCACGAGGGAGTTGCTTTAACATAAAGCAAGTTAACAATCCACGGGAATAACAAAAATTCGAGAAGGATGCGCGAGCCGGCTTCCGCTGGTAATAATTTTCGACGCACAAACGCGAGAACGCGTTCATTGTTTATAATGACGAGCGTTGAAAAATCTTCATAAAAGTAACAAGGGAGCAACCCGCGTTTTTCGTAAACCGCGCGACGTAAAACTTATGAAACATAATAATGCCAACAGGCCAAGCAATAATTTGCAAATTTCATCCCGCGGGAGAGAAAGGAAAAGAAGGGGGGGGAGGGGAATATCTATCTCAACAAATTTCGCCGGCGTTTTTAACAATTTATAAACAATTTTGTGTGTCTTACAATAAACAGGGTAGAATACAGGGATGCAAACGAGCAGGTATTACCGGCTAGTACGCGAAATTCACGGTGTTGAAACTCCTCTCTCTCTCTCTCTCTCTCTCTTTTTCGCTTCTTTTTCGCCCTTTTGCCTGTCTTGTTTACGTGTCTCTTTTATTCTCCACCCCCTTCTCACCCTCTCCTCCTCTTTCTCTCTCTCTCCCTCTTTTCCTTCGTTTTGTCTTTACCCGTTCTGTTCTAATGACTAAAATTGCACGCGAGACTCGCGGCGCTTACTATTTAACGGGGCGTTTAAAAAAGTAATGTGGAAATATAATGGGAAACAAAGGGAAGAAAGTTTCCGCGCTCGCGTCGGCAACTGCCGCGCACAGTTTTACTTCCCCTTCCCCCTTCGCCCCCCGCTATTTGGTTTGGATGAAGAGCTACCTGTTTGTTTACGTTTCGCTTTCAGCCGTTTGTACTCTCTCCCGACGGTGCAGCAGCACGCTGGCTGCTGGTGCCGGATGCCCGCGTGTGTGCATGTATCGCCCTCTCCATGACTCCCACCCACGTGTGCATGCACCCGCGCCGAACGATAAGCAGCCACACGTGTATACGACCTCCGAAAGCGAATCCGATCCGCGGGTCTTGCCACCACGCAACCGGGTTCTCCGCTTCGATTCCTCCCCGCTTCCCCCCGAGATGCACTTTGATCCCATCCACCGCTCGTATCCCTTCTTTTTTTCTTTTTTCTTTCTTTTTTCTTTTTTTTTTCATTTTTCGCGTTTTATCTCTGAATTCTCCTTGCGTTTTCGCTCGGGATCTCGCGAACTTTGGAAATAAATCTCCGCTTTTAATATCGATTGAATTTCACATCGGGGAAATTTGCGAAATTTGCGACGATATTTAAACGTCGTGGTGCACGAGTTCGAAAGATCGGCAGGCAGAAAATACTCGTGAAGTTGGGTTTCTTTCGCCCAGAGAACGCGAGGAACGATATTCGGAGGAGACGTTCGAGAACTAAACCGAACTGAACAAGAGTGAAATAAACGAGATGAAATGAAACGAAGCAAAGACGAACAAAACAACATCGAAGAGTTACGCCTCGCAGTTGTAACGCCAAAAAAAGTTCGCCAACCGGCGAACTAGGGATCACGCTAGGGTTGTTAGCTGCACAAGTGTAAAACCCTTTGGACAAAGGAGAAAGAGATACAACCGTGAGGATGAAAAGTGGGGAAACCACCGGAGGTTAGAAGGGTTAAGGACGCCGATGGTGGTACGGCGAGGTGGTGGATGGGTTGATTCCGTTTATCACCAGGAGGCATACATTTTGCAGCATCGTGATATAGAAGCCCGAGTCTCGACACCGCAGCGCAGAACGTCGTTAAGGGACGCGTCTATCGACAACGACGACAACGACGACGACGACGATGTTCCAGCGTTGTCGCCATCCTTGAGATCTAACCACCACTCGAGGCTTTCGTTGTCTCGAAATATCGAGACCATCGTTATCGGAACTAATCGACCGGTTATCTGCGGTTCGGCAGAACGTAAGAAGATACGATGAAAACGTACGCATTTCTCTGACTTTCATATCTCTCGTTATTCTTTGTCATTATTTATCAGTGGATTTACTTTATTATTTATTTTTGCAACTTTTAAAGAAGGCTGAAACGTTTGTTCGCGATCGTATCGCGACTGTGATCGAAGAGTCGAGGTATAATAATATTCTGTTTGTTGAGGAAATTAAACGATTATGTTTAACACTAGAACTACTTAACCGATGGTTAAGACAAATTTATTTCAACCAAAATTATTTTGATTTTTAGTAAATAAAAATAAAATAAAATTCATTATATTATTTCTTTAGTTATCACTGTAAAAGTCATCGCATCGTTGCGGGGAAAAAGTTGTAACATGAAATAGAAATTTTAAAATAAAATTGTAAAAACCAGTCATTTTGACTAGTGTAGTTCTAGTTCTAGTGTTAACAAGTTCCAAAGAAATGGTCGGAAAAAAAGAAACGAGTCGGTCGAAAGCGCAAGTTACGACTTCACGATTTACGGAAAATATCGGCTCGCTATGTTTTCACTCTGAAATTAAATCGAAACTGGTGGAAATTTCACGCGTTCGTCACACAGAGAGAGAGAGAGAGAGAGAGAGAGAAAGAGAGAAAGAGAGAGATACTGTTAATTAGACAACCGTAACTGTTTAAACGAGAGGCATCGTTTGTAACTTTAATAATCCTCCATAGTTTCTTCTAAATTACATTTGGAAGCCCGAGTAATTAACTCTGTTTAAACTTCTATCCCAGATTCCCCAATTAAAATAACTACGCTCTCAAAACAATTACGTTATTCCGAACCAAACACGTAAAGCTGCGATCCACGTTCACGGTGCTTATTATTACGACATTTATGAACATTACGACGTGCAAGAAACATTTCGTACCACTGATCGACGAGGATTCGACGAGAAAATGAAGAAAAAAAAGAAGAAGAAGAAGAAGAAGAAGTAGCGAAATAACGTAGTTGTCGTAAGGCTCGTGTGTGTAAAAGCACAGGCATTTCACGGGCATTTCACTTTCATAAATTTTTTTCCAGCCGCGTCTTGGAAAAACAGATCCGAAGATGGGCCTGAATCGTCGAGCCTGTGAGAGACTGACAAGAATTATTAGTGGGTGAAGGTAGCCAGTAGCTGAGCCGAGGATCAATACTAGGCAGACGTCCGTGCAGTGTGGTGGAGTGCACTTCTCCTACACAGCTCTAGGCTAGGCTAGAACTAGGAAAGGCTGGGATGGAGGTTGGGTAAGGTTAGATCGTGAGATGTCTACGTAGACTCCGGTCCCCATAAACTAACTCGACTCGACGATGCAGCCACCACCATTGGGCTTCAGCTTGGGGGGGGGGGGGAAGAAAAAAGAAAAAAAAGAAGAAAAGAAAAAAGAAGTACATTCTCTTCTCTTATGTACTCTTCGAGATACGCTCTCTTGCGAGGATTACGTATGTTGGAATTTATTTCGAACAACTGTCTCTGTCGTCTTTTTTTTTGTTCCTGTGAAATTTCGTCCAACGTGTGTATAGAAACATCGAATTGGAAAAACAAACTCGCGGTCAGTGTGGAATTCTTCTTCCTTCGATTGTATAACTCGCATTTAACAAACACTTTTCCCTATTTCTCTCTTTTTTTTCTCATTTTAACTGCAAGATAGAATTTTTTGCTTAAAAATTATCTTCTACGATTGAATTCATATTTTTATCGGTGTAAACGACGAAGAAATATATACATGTACATTCGCAAAATGTTGAAACGAAATCATTGAATCATCTCTCCTCGATTTCTTTCTCGTCGTGCAACACGCTTCTTTCATCCTTTCTTTACACACCGCACGAAATGGTAAGTACAAAAGAAAATCGAACAGACAGATCACTCGTATCTAATGAACCTAACCGGACAGAGATTGAAAACTTGAGGTGAAAAAGGAGCCACCTGCGCGCCTATGCATCTTAATCCGTAACCATTACTCGCACAGATTCAATTATTTTTAGACGCATGCGAAAGGAGAGGCGAGCCGATGCATCTTCTCGCGCGTGAATCCGCGCCGTACGATCGCGAGAACTAACACGGTCGCTTTTCGTCCCATCGTTTATCCCCTCCCGCCCTTTTGTTCGCGTTCTTTTCAATTAGCAAACGTACGATATATATATATACATATATATTTTTTTTTGTTCTGTTTTTGTTTTGTTTTGTTTTGTTTTAATCACGAGATGTGTCTCTGGTAAATACAGGACTTTAGAACACGGCGTGAAAACACGAGCAAATTGGCCTTTCAGCATTTGACAATGCGTTGCGTTGCGGCTGGTCGCGCGTATTCAAACATTACGATTAACACGCCGCGTTACGTAGTCCATCGCGCCGTAAAAATTCAGCTATTTAGCGACACGTTGACGCTGTACCGAGTCGATTGTGATTGACGAGCCATTTAAGATACATATCACGTGTACGTAGGTGTAGAAAAAATTCTGGACTTTTGATTTTACGCTGTATTTCATTTTGTTAGATTCGATGCTGTGACTCGACTTGTTGTGTCTTGAGTTCTAAATTACGTTCGTTCCGAGAATTTTGATGTTTTGCCTGATGTATTTCGCTCGTAATGCCAATAAAGACGATTTTTATAAATGATTCGAAACGAAGGTACGACTTGTCCACGTGAACACACGAAGCACGACAGTCTGACGTCTAAATCCAGTAGACGTACGTCGAAGAGAAAGAAAGTTTGAAAGAGATTTGAAATTAAAAAAAAAAAAAAAGGCCGTCGGATCGTGGTCGGCGTATTTTGCGATACTCCCGGCCGGATGTATATATGCATGCACAAGCGTACGTACACGTATACTTCACCAGGAAGTAAAAATAATCTCGCGGAACGTAGCGCAAGAAGTTGTGAAAACTAGTTAAACCGCCCCAAGGTCGAGACCGTGAAACTCGTCCAATTCACGGTGCAATTCTGCGCACACATCCTTCGCTCGGATATGACAGGCCGCAAGATACAGTTCAGCTTATGCAATCCCAACTGGCAACTCTCTGCGTAACTATCGAAATTTACGATTTCATTGACATCGAGATCCACGATTCTCTTCAACATTTTCATGCACTTTTCGTCGTAATCTCGTCTATGAACGTAGCAGTTGCAACGACGATTACGTAAAATATTGCATAAAGATAGTTACGCGTAAACGAAACTTTTCAAAGATAGTTACGAAATCTCTACGATTTTTACTTTTACATCATATTTTGGATCAACAACCAGTTTAATGGAAATTGTTCAAGTTCGAAGTTTTTTTCGAATCGTTGGCAAAAGCTAAGCTAAGGTTGAGACATGAAGAATTCGAAAATGGTAACAACTGCACGTGTGTGCTGATCAGCCTTGGTAAATCGAAGGCAAATGATGCAATCCTTGAACCGCGAATCTACAATCGACAGGCCGTAAAAAAAAAAAGAAAAAAAAAAAGAAACGAGTATGGTATAGAAAACTGGACTGGGTGAGCGAATGACAGCCGGTACAATGAACGGAAATACACGAGCGGACAGAGTAACGAAAAAAAGTCAGGTAAATCAGAAATCATCTGGTTGTAAGCGGGGCGGACAACGTCGTTGGGTTTTCGCGGACACGCGAGGGTGCGCGTGAAATGGTAGAAGGGTAGGAGCGGCTGCGTAGTCGGACGCACTCACACACGCGCGCCAATACTGATGATCATTCACGCCACTGACCTACTCTGTGCAGCGCGCCTTAGCCCTCCACAGATGTGGGTGAGAAAGAAAGGGTGGCCGGTGGAAGGAAGACAGCCGCAAAATGACAAGAGGGTGAAACGAGAGGGTGAAGGCTGGAGGGAAGACGGCAGAGAAGGGAGGGGTGAGTAAGGGATGAAGAAAGTCGCGCGAACGAACGTGAAGAGGGAGAAAAAGGAAGAAGAGGGAGGCTAGCAGAAAAATATCTAAAGAGAGAGGAACTCTCGTTGGTCTCGTTGAGGAAAAGTGAAGAAAGAAAGAAAGAAAGAAAGAAAGAAAAAAGGAAGGAAGATGAGAAGGACGGAGGAGAAGAGAAAGAGAGTTGGAAAGAAAGAGAGAGAGAGAGAGAGAGAGAAAGAGACAGAGAGACAGAGAGGGAGAGAGGGGGAGAGAGAGAGAGAGTCTGTGTCTGGTCGACAGGTCTGGGCCTGCGTAACGACGCGTGCACGTCGGTGCAAGTACGACGATAGAGGGTTGAGAGTTGCACCGAGTAGAAGGGTGTATCGGCGGGGTGAGAGGCGGTGGATGGAGTGGGGTTAGGTGGAGGCGAGTTGCAGGGGTGCAAGTCGACTGGTAGGTGAAGGGGCAAACGAAGGGGGAGGGCCAGAAACAGGGACGAGGGGTGGAAAGCGACCGAGGGGCGGCAGGGAACACGGAAGGCTACGATTGATCCGTGGTCGCCCTCCGTCCTCCCTATCCTCTTTCTCCCTTCCCACCCTTTCATCCTACGCTGGCCCTCTTTGTCTCGTCGTTCGTCCCTCTTTCTCCCGCGCGTCACGACCTCACGAATTCATTGTGCACTTTTGCTCGTCCTTTTTCTCTCGGCAGCCATTAGCTGTCCGTTCGGGGCTCGCCTCTTATTAGCATAGTTGCAAATTCTATGCCACGACGCCCGGTGGTCTCCCCTTAACGCTTGATTGGAACCTCGACGCTTTGTGACGTGACAGGTACACACGTCCCTTCGAAACTACCCCCCGAAACACCGCTTCGAAAGTATAAGCCTTTGCCTCGCATCGCTGGAAAAAGGGAATTTGGTCTTTCCTCCCGCCTCCCCCCACCCGTGCCCAGGGAAAACCAAGGTGACGATCGTTCGCCGTTTTACCGTCGATATTTCAGAATTTACATAGCCTTGAAACCGCCGCGTACGTACGTGACCGCACGTACGTAGGTGGCGGAATTCTTTTTTAATCGATTCGAACAATGCAGAGAGATATCGCTGAACATGCCTATCGTTTATCTAAGAAACGACCAAGCCCAATTAGAACGGCCGGAGTTCAACTTCTGGAATTCAATCGAGACAATTGGCCACGGTTACCACACATTGTTCTGTTACATTGTTAATTTTAATGGGACAGATAGCTGTGTGTATTGGGGGGTAGTCAGGTTGGAAGATTTAATGGGTGGGAAGGGGGAGGGGGACTTGTAACGCAGATGCTTGATTTGTAATCAGTGATCGGTTTCTCAGACGTAACGGTTGCCAATTCGCGCAACTCCACTTTACAAACTATGCTTGTAATAAATTACGTTCAAATATTTAATATACTCGTTATTTTGCTTATTCAAGATCATTTGTATAATATTATTGATTCAGAATCAACTGAATTATATAAAATTGATAACATCGTCGCACGTGTATGAGTTTTAACGGAGTCGTAAAAATTTCTGAAAAAATTCGGATAAATTGGGCCAACATATTTCACCACCGCGTAATACAATTTACGTATTACGCTTTTACTAACTTAACGCGTACGTATAATACCATTTGAAATTTCGTCCGAAACCGTTCCTAATAAAACGAGTACTCGTTAAATACTAGCCATGTAACAAAGAATTATAAAGACGCTATAAGTATACTAGGATGTAAAACATCGTGGCCATTACACGTAGCGACAATTTAAAAAGGGAGAAAGACGTACCAAAAAAAAAAAAAAAAAAAAAAAAAAGAAAAGAAAAGAAAAGGCAACTTTGGCAGTTTATGCATCTTTGAAATCGTCTGGGAAATTAGTATTCCGTTTGGTATCCCTGATTGGTGACATTGCGTTTATCGAACGGCGTGCAGCAATGCACACAGATTATTCATCATATTAAAAAGCGTTTTCACCGGTGGCGCATTCATTCGAGTATTACATTCCAATAAATGGAACTTAACAATCAACCGTAGAAATTGGTACGCGCATGCTGCATGACGTATGCACGAGGCCAGCAACCACCGTAAACAGAATTATACAATACCGAACGTGCTACCATTAATTAGAGTAACTTTGTTGGCACGTGCGCGTGTGCGAGCGTGTTACGCGGCCGCGCTTTTATATTAATAGCGTTCAAAATGTTTTGACACCTCGACGCCGACTGCGGATTTTTAATTGAGACGTATCGGCGGATCGTGTTCGTCGCCAGACAGTTACAAATAATTTGGTCAATGATACAGTTCAATCAACGAAGATACCATACAACATCTCTCCTCTCCCTCCCCTCAACTTTATTAGAGAACTTAACTTTTCGATATTTCGCAAAAAAAGAAAAAAAGAAATCTTGATTTAAGCGATTCGTTACGAATTACAATCGAATTATAATCAACGTTATTAAAATTCGGTGCAACGAACGATTAAGAGAATAATTGGAATAACATTCGTATTTAAATTTTAATTGTTCTCCGATGAGACAGAGCGTCAGATCTTCAATTTTTCACCAGTTTTTTTTGTTCAGAGATTTCACAATAACTGGAGAGACATCGTCGATATGAGACATAGCTCACGCAATACAGGAAGCCGACCTGGCTTCTGCGATAGAATATTAATTGAATAGACCAATAAACGGCATTCTAGCGTAAAAATGCATCATTGACACAGAGAAAAGAGAAACACGCCAATGTTTTTTGCGTTGTCTCGATAGATGCAATCGAATGATTAAACGAAGTAAGTCTAAAGTACGTTTCACGCGTTAAATTCAATTGATCGAACGTTGTAGAAAAAGAATTGCGATGTTTGACATTTTGAAATATCATTCGCATTCTTTACTAAAAAGTAGACCGTGAGATTAGATTTACAGAAAGAAAGAAAAAGAAAAAACAGAAACAAAAACATAGTCTGTTTCGCATTATCGTTAGATGAAAAATTGCCCAATTCGAGCACAATGACAACTGAGTGCAATGCAAATGTCACGAGGTGCTTATTACGCAATCTCAAAATAAGCAATTTTAATAGGTCATCTGAGGTCTCGGATTAATTATCTTTCCTCTTTTTTATCCACGTGGCAGCAAATGATTGTGCCCTTGTGTCACATTGAAAGTTGTTTATTTAAGTCTTCAAAAAAAAGCAAAAAAAAAAAAGAAAAAGAAAAGAAAAAGAAAGAAAGAAAAAACGAGACGAACACGCGCGGTTAGATACGTGAAGAGATACCTGCTTAATGAGTATGTAACAGGAATAGGCGTGCACATTTTGACCCAAGGATGCTTTCATGAGATTACAGTTAGCACTTTACTTGTTTCTGCACTATTTCACCACGCCAAGCTCTAACGATCGCAACTACCACGTGGCAATTTCATTAATCGACGTTTCACAGATTTCATCAAGTCGCCGCGCAGAACTCTTCAGATTTCTCAAATACTACCTCTATGATGTTGCGGTGTCAGTACCATGATGGAAAATTATACTTTATCGGTGCAACGCGAGAAAAACGTTCGCTAGAAACATTGCAAGTAGATTGCATCGATGCATCGTTACGATCGTTCGAGTAGTCGATTATTTTCCCAAAATATTATTACAATTTGGCAGGCCCGCATGACCCGTTGAATAAATTAAAAAAAAAAAAATTGGCTAGGATGTAATTTAGAACAGTCCATAAATATTTTAATGCGACAGACACGAAAACGCGTGAAAGTCTAATGCCTATTTATAATGCACCTTTAATTACATACACTACTATTCACGCACGTTCAGACATTCAGTCTCATTTAATTTTAATCAATTTCATACATACGAGATGGAATCTCTTTGACGCAAGGAGCAATTTCAGCATAATTTGCAAGCGCCGAAATATTCATGGATGTTTTCTTTTCTTCTTTTTTTTTTTTTTTTTGTCGGTAAGTTGGACAAAAGAATATGTCGGAGGACAAATATCGGTGCATGGAGCAAATTAAAAGCTGTATGCTGAAATCGAAATCCGAGCAGCGGTGGCGCGTTATTGACAGAATTCAGCGAGAGAGAACGCGGTTATATCCGGAGACGCACGAGGCGCGCGAACACCGTGACGTACCGTGAAAATTCAAACGACGAAACGTCCTTCCGGGCGAGCGAAACGTTTTTCTATCGTCGGTACACACCGGCGGCCAACGTGTTGTGTTCGAGTCCCGTGTGTGAAAATCGACTTTTGTGCAGGCTTGCTGGTATCCGCGTACAATGAAACGTACTGTAGGCAGGAGGCAGGCGTTACGACGGTAAATCCGATTCACGCACTATCGACGCGAGTTACCTAATAGCGTGCTACGTGGATGCAGCAGGCACACGAAGCGGCGTCACGTGCTCGACGAGGCACCTGCGCTTACGCAAAGCAAAAATAAAGGTACGCGAGACGAAGTGTAGCAATTGCCACGGGCTGGTACATCGGTGCGCCGCGGTCTCTCATTCCGTGTCTCTCTATCCGCACGCAGACGCGAGAGACGCGAGAGACGCGAGAGACGCGAAACGCGATGCGGAGTTCCGTTCACGCAACGCGCGCGATGCGTTACCTAAGAACGCATAGACTCGTAATTTCAATCGACTATCCCGCTCCCTCTTGTCACCGCTCGCCGCCCTCTGATGCGGCCGATCTATGAAAAACAACGTGTGCACGTGGACGCGCATGCAACGTCGGATCGATCTGCAAACAACGCCAGACAATAATCGCGTTTATCACGCGGGAAAATACCCGGTGAACACCGAGCGACGAGGGTCACCGTAAAAACCAGCAGCCGTAATGAAGTATCAAGCCAGCTGGCTGCGATGTTCTCTCTCTTCCTCTTCTCTCTCTCTCTCTCTCTCTCTTTCTCTCTCTTTCTTTCTTTCTCTTTTCGGTGCAATTTCTCCGAGTGCTCCGCCACCGCGTCGCACCGTCCCGCACGCCGTCGTTTCATTCTGTTACAGCGATACTAGACGCGCGTCGCTTTTCCCGGACTAACGTCGCCGACGTGGCACGATTACGTTTCCTCGCGACCAGGAAAAACCGAGGATAATGGGGAACTATAGCGGTGCGGAAGTTTAATGCGCGATTTAATTGCGATCCGCGACGGTTTCACAACGAGATGACCTTTAGGATTGATAAAAACGATATCCACTCGATTGTTATTACTACTACACGTCACAATTATTCGATCAAATTGCCAATCGAAATTAACAGCTACGTTTCTATCCGTAACACGTAGATATTTCATGCGTAAATTTATTTCGAATCGTTTTATGATTTTCAATATTTCAATTTATTTTAACCCTGTTACTTTATCTGCAGCGTAGATTCTCGACACTTTTTTTTTTTTACGTTTTATGGTACACCTACGTAAACGTGCGATTCTATACGTCCTGATCGATAAAGGAAACACTCGCGTGATTTCACGGAAATCGCAACAAAATAATTCCATTCACACAGAATTCCTCGCGTTGGCGTATCAAATACGCTTCGCTATAACACAATCGTATCTCACGCTCGTGCGAGGTGTACGCAAGAAAAAAAAGAAAAAAAGAAAAAAAGAATTTGAAAAGCAAAAGTATATAATTCCGTAGAAAGTATCGCGACTACTACAGAGTCACTCGAGTATTTCTTGCTTATGCTCAACGCTATGCAAAGAAGCGTCGAAAAAGAAAAGAAAAGAAAGGAAAAAGAAAAGAGAAGAAAAGAAAATAGCGAAAGAATTACATCGTGATCGATCGAGAAACACCATTAAAAGAATGACCGGGGAGATTACGTGCGTTAACGTGCCACCGCACGGCCTTCTTTCATCGGATAAAGAAACTATTGACATTGAGGCAATTCAATTTGCACGATGGATTTGCGTTTAAACCGAGTCGGCACGACTCGCCGTAAATTCCGGTTCTTACGGCGGCGATCACGAGCCATCAGCCTAGGAATAATTTATCGGCGATGATCGCATTAAAGTAGCTACAATGAAATTATTCCCCGTGGCAGTGCGTCTGTGTATAGATTCTCCACGTGTGCGTATGTGATCCCGCGAGTTGGCTCGCTAGCAAAACTCGCGCGCGCGTCCTCCTCTTGAGCACGCACGTGGCTGCCGTGAGCTTGTAAACGTAGTCGACAGTCGGACGCAATTAGTATTACCGTAACGACTATATATATATATACATATATATTGCACTGAAAAGTATACGTACCTCCACGCGTGGAATCGCTCATCGATATACAGCAATGACATTCCGCGCCACCTGGCCGAACGCGTGTTTACTTTTTCTAAATCGAAGTCGCACGTGTCGCGCGTTCGAGGTGCCTTTGGAATTCCGATATGATTCTCCGCGATGATATCCGACATCTGTACAAAAGACGGTCTCTTTTTTACATCTCTCTCTCTCTCTCTCTCTCTCTCTCTCTCTCTTTCTCTCTCTCTTTCCTTCTTTTTTTTTTAGCGAGAATAATTTTAAAAAAAGAGGTTAAGGGAAGGGAGCGAGGGGTAGACTTTTCCGTTCGACACGAATATGGAAAAATGACAGTTCCGTTTGACAGGAAGGGATGATTTCTCGAAACGGCATGATTGAAAGCCCGGGTGAAACTATTTCGGGCTTAACGCGGAAAGAAAAATCTGCATATAAATTTTAGAGAAGCATCTTCGGCTCGATTCGCCGCGTAGGCGATGTAACACAAAAGGAAAGGGAAGGGGAAAATACCTGTGACAAATCGGGGCAGAATTGCACGCGAATATCTGTCCCGTCGGTGCATCTCTTTATCTTTCTCTTGCTATCCTACACTCTCTTGTGTACACGCACACGCGCGGTCTTTATCTCTTTCTTCCTCTGTCTCGCGCTATCTTACTCCTTCCCACTCTGTCTCCCTTCTCTCTTCACTGTCTCTCTCTCTCTCTCTTGCGCGCGCGCGCTCTCTTTCGCTCTCGCTCTCCACCTCTCTCTGTCTATCGCGCACGTAAATTCGAGCTACGCCAATCCGTACCGTGCGAAATTTCTAATTTCGAGGTCAGCCGTGCGGCAAAGTACGTTCGAAATAATTACCTTCCGTACTGCGTAAGACGTCAATGCGTTTGATATTCTTGCACGGCCTCCCCTCCCGTCCTTAACACGGCGAACAAGAGTTTTTTTGGTCCAACGACGCCTATGGCTCTACGAATCGCAAGATCTGCGAGGGAAACGTGCGCCGTCTCTGTATGTGTGGCTGTGCGCGTGAGCGTTTCACACCTGACTACTACGCTAGTCAAGCGAGCGACCGAAGCGACATTAGATATTCGTAAAATAACGATATCGGCGTGAAACCTTCGCGTAAAATAGTTGCCTAACCGAATAAGATTTATCGTGGGCGAATTGTGCACGTGGGCGGTACCGAATCGATTTATTTTGTCGGTAAAGTCTGCGCGGCGAACACGGTAGGTTAGTTGATCGCGGGGCCGAGCGAGCGCTGAGCTGACAGTAGGCCGGCGACGTCACAGTGGGCCGGTTGAGCCTTCCTTCGTTCGATTCTGGCAGGCTCTCTATTCATTTTACATGTAGGAAGGTAAATATTTCTATGCGAGTGTCCATTCGAATTCGTGGCTCCAAGTGCGTGCAATTGTCGCGGCAGCGATCTGTGATTACACGTTTCTCGTTATCTGTTTCATCTTCTTCTTTTCTTTTTTGTTTTTAAAAAATTTTTTTCTGTTTTTTTTTTTTTATTTTTTTTTTCTTAAACTTTTCTTCCCTTCCGTTCACTGCGACGAAACACTTTCGTCCCGGAGGTGTGAAAAAGAAGTTTTTTTCCTACGTTCGTGCCCGTTTCTGTTACATTGTTTCACGACGCTGGCTGCTACTGCTACTGTTGTTGTTGTTGTTGTCGCCGCTGCTGTTTGCTGTCACGAGCGATGCCCGTGGAAAAAAAGCAAAGAAACGGAGAGAGAAAGAGGGAGAGAGAGAGGGAGAGAGAAAGAACACCGCGTCGACTACGATTCCCTTCGTCGTCCGATAGGCGAGAAAGAAAGAGAACAGAAACACGGCAGGACACGGAACACGCACTTTGCACCCACGACCGATATCGCTCGTGCACGATCTCGGGTTGGATTTCCCATATTTTCCAGAATATATACGGGGGAAACGTCTGACGTCGGTCCGAACACAGCGCGCCCGAGACACGTGAAATCCCACACGGTTGACAGTTACCGTGACCCGTACGTCAGTGGATCGTGAATCGTTTTCTCGCAAATGCATCGTGACCACGTTCGACGTTGATCGACCTTGTGCTTCACGTCGACTTTTGCCAACGAAATTTCCGAGCTGCACACTCGTGCCGCTCGCTTGTGATCCAAGGCAGTTTCTTGATTCCTTCGACACGATCGTTCATCACGGCCGTGCGTTGTCACGCGCGTCCAAGTCGCGAAGTGTTCGCCGCGAAACGTCGATATTAACGCGCGTGAATCATTTCCACGACACAGCGATCCGAAAAACCGCGACGCGAAATATTGTTGGCACGAGCGATAGCTTTCCTGGCTAGGAAAAATTCGTTACGCCGCGCATCGATACACGAGGACACGTGACTGGTGAAAAGTGACGAAACGAGGTAATCGATTACGTGCGGCAGTGCGCGATTCTGGTATCTCGATATCTCGATTTTTCGAAAACCAACGGTATCCTCGAGTCGATTGGTTACCGTGGCCGGCGGGGCAGAGAGGGGGACGGCGGGCAGGGGGGCGGAGGGGGCGGGAGAAAGGAGGAAAAAGGTAAACAAAAAGTTTTAAACGCGCACTCGTGAAAACAACGTCGGTCGATCGTGTCGTCGACGTGGCGTGGAGGAAGATTCGCCGTGGAAATTTCGTGGCCCGGGGCACGATTCAAGCAAGAGTCGAAGATCGTCGAACGAGGGATCGAAAGAAACGAGTGCGTCGGCAGCATGCTTTCTGCGACAGTGTGACGAGATTACGCATATGATAACACGATGAGAAACGCATCATCATCGACGCATCACTCGGAGTATAAATGTCGTCGGAGAAATGTCAGCGGTGACAGCTTTCGAAAAAAGTTGAAGGCAGAAAGAGTTATATGTTTGACGAGTTGTACTCCTAACCTAAAAGAAGTCCGAGCCTTTACCTAACCTATACTTGGCGGCACGGTGTCTGGCCGCTGTCAAGCGCGCGACAAAAGTGAGCCAGCCTTACGTTCGAGATGTACGGGCAGAAACACGATGTCGTGTTTAGAAACGAGCGACGAACGACACGTTTGGATCGACGCGAGTCGAACGAGGAAATGTACGCGCGGCGGCTGCTGGTGGTACGTTCGAAACGCATCTCGATTGGTGTTGAAGCGAAAACGTGCAGGCAAAGAGTGCGTGTTCCGTGAGCCGCCAACGGCGGGACGAAAATATCACACGTGCGCCGAGAGAATAAGCCGAGATTTTTGGAGGACGACGCCAGTCAAGTGGGCGATCGGTGAGCACCGCTTTTTGGGTGAGCGACCAAAAAATTAAACAAAAAAAAAAAAAAAAAAGAAAAGAAAAGTAAATAAAAAACATGTGTGCTTGAACAGCGGAGAAAGAAAAGAATCCTCGCGAGGTAGTAACCGAGTAGTTAGGTATGATTTTGCTCCGAACCTGCTCGAGAATCGAACGGTTAGTCTCGCGCGTCACGCTGTCACGCCAGTTTCCCTGCGTCTTCGAGCCGATTCTCGCGGACGCGCGACTGTTTATTGACAGCTCGAAATTCCTGTGACTCGTGCTCGCCCACGATCGGTTCAATTTTAACCGACACACGCGAGACCAGTCGTCCGCTAATGATAAAGTCGATCAACATCTCTACCGTTAGCTTCGAAAGCTCGTGCATATACATACACACACACACACACACACACACACACACACACACACACACACACACACACACACACACATACACACGCGTGTATCGCCGGAGAGATCACGTTTGTCACGTCCATTTCTACAAGATTCGTAGCGACACATTGTCGAAAGAAATAGTAGAGATTCGTGGGACGACGTGGACAGTTTTCATTTGCAAGCGAGGGTAGGAGAGAGAACGTAATTCAGGGCGAGAGAACGTGGGTGAACCTCTTTCAGTCGTACGGCCCTGCATGCTAAACAGCATAGACGTTTGACGTTTCGTGAAGGTCGCGTGCTGTAGCGCTCTCCTTCTCGCACCGTCGACCGTCTCTGTCGCGCACTTCTCTCTCTCGCGCGCGCTGCAACTCTAGCCGTCTCTGTCCCACCACCGTCGTTCACCGTCGTTGTTTCTCAGTTGCCTGCCTCTATTGCGTCCATCCGTCTCGCCCTACGCACATACACGCACACCGTTACATACCGTTGGACGTTTAACGATCGTTACGCATTGAAATTGTCGCGGCTCATTGCTTTCCGGGAAGTTGCGCGAATTTTCCACGAAGTTGCCGCGTCCCGTGGCTGCCGCACGCGCGTTCCCTGTCCCCACGCGGATTTCCACGTTATCGACGCGTACATGACATTGAAGATCTTCGGAGCACGGTCTCTACAGGGTGACGCTTTATATCATTTCCCGAAACGACGATCCGTGAAGTTTTCTCTTTCTGTTTTTGCCTCTCCCTTGGCGCTCAGATTGTTGTTTCGCAACAGTTCAGAAAGAATCGATCATAGAGAGGATCAAAGTTCTGGCCCCCACTATGTACAACTTCGCGAGTCTTTTCTGAAACAAAATTTCATATCATCTCTTTGGAGTCGAAACGAGTCTCTTAGAGCGCCGTTACCTGGAAATACGCTGTCGCTATTAGAAAACTTCGAACTACGAAAATTTAGTTGTCACTGTCGTTTTCGTTGATTTTCGTTAGTCGGCGGCTGGAAAGGTAGTTGCGATAGGCAGTCGATAATACACAATAATGACAGTACATATATATATATATATAGAGAGAGAGAGAGAGAGAGAGCGAGAGAGAGAATTTTATAACGACACGCTTGGATTAGCACTCTCGTCTGTTTTTCGAGTTTCGAAAACCGCGCTTGGCGACTGTTGCGGCGGCTTGGGAAACGCGTGCGAAGTTAGAGCCGACACTCTCGTTGAATTCACTTTCTACGCGGCCGAATAAATCAGGGAAATCTGTTGCGATATATATATATACACGGGGCGCTCTACCCAGCTGTAGTATCACATATTGCCCTTTTTACGTTGACACGGCGCCTGTTCACGTATTATGCGAAACAGTATTTGCCGTGTTGAGAAATTTGACGTCGAGAAAGTTATATACACGTGCCGGTCGTCGCCGAATTGGGGAAACTTGTCCGCGAAAACCGCACGAGTCGCGCGAGTCTACATCGATCTTGTTTTCCACGTTTGAAAGAGTGGTATCCATAAATTTCAACCTGTTAGGATACTCGTGAAGTTTACAATTCTTAGCAAGCTTGCAAAAGTGTTCGAACGCGTATGAACATCTTTTATAAATATATTATATCATGTGCATTGCACGAAATACATAAAACTGCTTGAAAAATAAATCGGCTGATCTCTATAAGACGAGAAGTACCTCGAAATTTACGAACAAATAAATATTACCGATGAATTGAACTTGAGACGTGATCTTCAACACGAAGATGATATTTTTCTGTCTTTTTACGCTCTCTGCGAATTTGCGAAGCAAACGATTTGGCAACTGACATTACGGAAAAGACAAATGTAATAGAACGTTAGTGTAACATTATTTATTGCAACGCTTTGACAGAATATTGTAGTCGTGTTTCTTATATATATATATATTTTTTTTTTCTTCTTTCTTATTTTCCGATGAGTTTGATGCATTATCAGTTGCGTCTGTGCACAGGTCACAGCCAATTATGTCATCTGCTGGCAACTTGTAAAAGTAGGTCATCCTTCCTTTAAAAAATTAATACCAATGAAATTTACAAATTTATAAGAGATAGAGTTGACTAATCCGTGTTTGAAGCAACTTACATAATGCTGAAAAACTTGAAAACTTGTCGTTCTTCTGTTTAATGTAAAATATTCGATGCTATGAAATCGTTTTATAATTCCCTGATGGAATTACATCGTTATCGAAATCATCGTTGTGTAGAAGAAAAATTTCGTTTTTTGTAAAAAGCGTGTAGAAACGATGACATCTTAGAATTTTAGCGATTCGTAGCGAAGTTTGGTTGGTCCGACTTATAACTATAGATGTATCGTACCGTACGAAACCAGCGAAATATATTTTCGCTGCGTCGAAAGCTTCGAACGAGTTGCCGAAACATCGAAAAGTTGACGAAATCGTATTCTACGTCACTGTGACTTCGGATCTCGAAATCGTACCTTTCTATAGTACAATGAGTCTTTATTTAGCTGATGATACTCGCTGTTAAACATCTCGAAACGTGATTAACGCCTCTCGCGTTGAGTGTTTTACGTTCCGTTCGATTCGAAAGTTAGCCGAAAAGAAAAGAAAAGAAAAGAAAAAAAAAAGCATCCCATGTAACAGTACTCACGTGTCGAATGCAACAATGAATGTACAACGAGCGTGTACGATCTTATCAGAATTCAGAGCACGATAATTACAGTTGCCGCTTCGCCGTCTAATTTTGGTTTTTCTTAATCGAGCCGCGCATTCCATCCGCGCCGCTTCTGAAGAGAACGGCCTTAAGAAAAAAAAGAACCACAAATTAAATTCCATTCCCCTCCCCCCCTCCCCCCTTTCCCCGCGAGAACTTGAAGAAACGACCGATGAAAAGTACGAAACTTCCTCTTTGCCGCGATTATGAAAAAGTTCTCGAGATTTTTACTCTCGAGGAAAATCAGAAAGAAAAGGAATATAACGCAGTCGGTCACGGTACATCGAAACGATGACGCGCTTCCTTTTCTCCTTTTCTTTTTTTCTCTCTGTTTTCTCTTTTTTTCCCTCTCTTCTTTGCTTTGTTCCTCGTATCGCGAGCGATTAATAAATATCGCCTGAAATTATGCAATCCCCCTCTGTCTCTCGTTTCTTCGATCTTCGTTGTTCAATTTAGTTATTATTTTACAATAGAATGTATAATTCAGAGAGACACGTGTCAGTGTATGAACCGTTGGCACGTTCGTCAGTCGGGTGTAAATCATGCGTTCCACGCGTTTGTACGAATGCAAAAATAGCGCCGGCTGGTCCGAAAGAGAGCCATGATATTTCATACATTTTCCCGCGGACTGATTAATACGCGAAGATTATTCCTCGGCCAACCATTGATAAATCAGAGAAATTAACATAGTCCTCTGACAACTGTCCCGCGGTACGCTTCAATTCAGTACGGTTCTAATACAATTTTCTTGGCATCTCGGCTTGATAGTAGATAGAGTAATCATCTATCTATTCACACTAAACTTATTCTGCGACTTGTCAAATGTTTTTTTTTTCTTTTTTTCTCTCAAATGGGAAGATGGGTGCAAATTGAACGATTTCTTGTAAAAATTCGCGCGGCGAAAGCCACGTCGTTGTTTACAATTGCGCTGAGAAAACGTCGAGTCGCGATTAAATTCCTGCGAGATCTTTTTTTTTTTTTTAAACGTCAGCGTTCGATAGATCCTCGATAAGATAAAATTAAATTGTTGCCGCGATACTCTGCGGATCACCGTGAGAACGTAGCGAGAAATTTGCATGAACCGTCCGCGGTCTAGCTTCGTTTCCAACTGTACGAGATCGTTATTGAGTAATCGGAGAAAAGGAGTAAAATAAAGATACCGAGGGAGTCTGATAAAAAAAAACTCGCGTTCGGACGCGCAGTTTTTTTGTTATTTCTTATTTTCTCGTCGAATCGTCGATTCTCTGCTTGAAGTTTCGGCATATTTAAAACCGTAAGGATTCTACGAGTGTTCGAGTCATCATCGCGTATAATAATAGACAGAAAAAGATGAGATATTTTAAATTTTCAACAGGCTGGCAACGCTGTAGGAAAACATAGTAATAATCGCTGCTTCTAATTATTGATACGCCGTTGATTCGCACACTTTTAGTGAAATTCACTGCATTCGTGTACGTGCATTCATTCACATTCTTACCGCGGGTTATCGATTTGTAGCCATAATCGAAGCAGATAAGAGAACGTCCGCTCGCGGAGATATCGTTCATTTAAAACGCAGCCGTCTGTAATGAACGACGTTTCAACGACGACGCGAAACATTGTGTATCATGGCTCGATAGATATTTAGATACTTCGATGGGAATAGCAGATTGGACGATGATGATGATGATCCCCACCGATCGTACTCGCGTGCTTTTCATCAGCGCGCGCGAGACCGCTTCTACGCGATCGTTCGAAATTATGCCGCGCTCCGCCTGATGCCTCTTGTAAATTACGATGAACAGACTTTTTTTTTTCCTGCATTGCTCGCTAGTGTTGTTCGATTGATAATCGTTAATTCGAGCATATTATTGCGCGTGATGTTTTTCGTTCACATAAATGTTACAATTAACACTAGGTTTACCATGAGTTGACATATACCTATTTCTACCGAAACCAAAAGACAGGAAAGATTCGATTTGCGATTATATGTCTTATAAATGTAAGTAAAAATTCATTAAAATATTCTCATGAAGTACGGCAAGAATTTTCTTGAAGAAAATTAACGAAAAAGTTTCCTCAGAGGGGTCAAAATGACTCCTTGGTGAACCTAGTGTTAATCACTGTTCTCATTCTTGTTTGTCCTTATATGACATCTGAATCTAACATCGAAACATCGAAACATCCAAAGGTTAAACGTACGAAGAGAAAGTTTGTCAATTAAAAATGTCCTTGTGTGAGAGATCGATTGAATTTGCGACCTCTCGTTTTGTGACGGGAAACGTGTCGTGTTTCGCGTGAGAGTAACGTTTATGATTTCATTCATCCCTGTTTTCGTTCCAGGGAGGAATTTAGTGTCCCCCTGAGATTCAGAATGTCGGCTAAGCGCAGGGAAAAAAGAATCCTGCGATCTTGGTAGAAGGCTTAATTAAAAATACCTTTCGCGAAGGATCGGCTTTTTCTTGTTTCCATAAGGGAAAATATCACGCTTTGTTTTTAATTTTTATAGGCAATGTTTATAGCGTTGTATTAACACTAGAACAGTTAAGACGAAGCTAGTCAAAACGACTGGTCTTTAAAAAATACGTGATAATAGAATAATTTTATATTCATTGATTTATTACTTTCTTACAATAGAAATCCCGTGTTACGTAGTACAGTTAATACCAATGTAACTGTTGTCAATGTTATTGTGATAATTATCACGGTTGTCATAATTATTATATGTATATAAAACTACTATAATTATTACACACACACACACACACACACACAACTATTACAATTATTACATGTATATAAAACTACCATTGCAAATGAATCTGCATAAGACGAAACTATTTCTACCAAAACCAGTCAAAATGGTCTTTAAAAAATACGTAATAATAGAATAATTTTATATTTATCGACTTATTACTTTCTTACAATAGAAGTCCCATGCTACGTAGTACAGTTAATACGAAATTTGTCGGGTTTATTCGGCAAATATTGAATAAATCTGCATCTCGGCTTTAGATGGAAAGAGTTGTTTGTCAATTGTAATATTTCCACCTAGTTTGTAGTAACTCTGACTATTTCGAACAAACTTATCCCATACAACTGACATCGAAGCGAATTTGTCACTTTGCAAACGTTGACCCCGTCGCTTTTTTTTTTTTATCAAAGCGAATAAATCTCAATATTCAAAATCATTTCACGGCGTTGGAAAAGAAGTTCGGTCCCCAGTTTCTGCTACATAAATATGAAAGTTTCAAATGTTTTGTTTCGTTGTTTCCCGCGCATACAAAATTTTTTACCCAAAACTCGAGGAGCCTCTAATTACGTGCAAGATGTTACACGTTCAGTTGGTAAAGAAAATGCGCAATTTTATTAATTATCACCATCGTATCGAATGATAGCAGTATAAAATTCTAAAAACGTGCGACAAGTTGTACGAAACTGATTAATTCGGATTCGGTAAAACAGATTGTAAGATCCTTCTACACTTTGACAAGTATCAGTCATTTTGACCGGTATTGGTGTAACTAGATGCCACGATAGAAAATCATTTTGATTTCTAAAATAAATGAAATAAAATTCGTTATATGATTTCTTTGGTTGTCGCTGCAAAAGTCATTACATCATTGCGGAAGGAAAAAAAAAATGCAAACCAGTCATTTTGGCATGGTAGTTCTAGTGTTAATACTCTAAACGCGTATTACCGACGCTGTCCCAATTTTGCTTTCTTACTGCGCACGACCTCCCCTTTCAGAGGAGAAAAAAAGAAAAAAGAAAAAAAGAAACATCGTTCCCCGAAACGATATTGTTAAAAGCTCGCCGCTTAACACCGGGACGAGGAGAACGAAACGACAACACAAACGCGACGGTGGCGAGCGCATCCGGTTAGCGCGGCGCGCGAAGCGGAGGCGCGCGCGTATCGAAATGGCGAAACAAATGGAGCCGACGGTACGCAAAAAGAATAGAGCGGCGCGGTAACGGATAGTTCGTCGACGATCGGTGGTGGTTGTGTCGTCGTTCCGTGGACCAGCCACCGAGAGGGGGACGGAGACGCGCGTGGAAATCAAGTTTCACGTGGAAACGGTTTGATTGGCGGCGTTCCGCGAATGATTTTCGATCTGCAACGCGAGGCGGTTGTCT
The DNA here is from genome assembly GCA_032399595.1 of Tetragonula carbonaria. NCBI lineage: Eukaryota > Metazoa > Arthropoda > Insecta > Hymenoptera > Apidae > Tetragonula > Tetragonula carbonaria. The sequence continues at coordinate 3,497,700 of JAUCRC010000007.1, forward strand.
ATCGCCCGGTATCACATCGATACGATACGCGATCATTTTTTTGAAACCGAGCGACGACCGAGACAGGCACAGAGGCGCAGCAGCCTGCGTGGCAGATAGAGACGTAATGATTGCAATATTCCGTTAGTAATTGCTCCAGTCGGCCGCACTGTTGAAACGTCATTCGCGCGACCCGTAGATTTGTTTTTCCCCTCCCGGTTTTCCGGCCTCCGTCGCTCCGTTTCGGGGCTGAAATGTCATTCGCGGACCGCAGCGTTCGTCCTCTCGTGCGTGTTCTCTCTCTTTCTCTCTCTCTCTCTCTCTTTCTCTCTCTCTCTTTCTCTCTCCGTTTCTCGTTCCATTGCTCTCTGTGCCCCCGAAACACGCCACGTTTTCGATGCCATTCATCGTTGTCGAAATCGATACGTGCCATTAAATGTTGGTAATACGTTTAAAACGCGCGAAACGCACGCGGGGCAAGGCGGCCCCGTTTAATTAGATCTAACAAACGTTCTTTCTGCTTTTTTCTCTTTTTTTTTTTTTTGCCGCGGATTAATTGTTCATCCCCCTCACCCTTCCCCCTTCTGTTTCGATAGTTTTCTGACCGTCTGATGTCGATAGGCGGAAATTTCTTTTCACCGCCGCGCGGCTGAATGTGTTTCGACATTTGTTATACAGATGAAAGTTTAAATTCCGAAAGAGATTACACATATTGGTATTTAAGTTTTATGGTATTGGCATTTGTTTCGAGTCACGGATGAGTTGGTTTGCTGGCGAACGAACTGGAGAGGTTCCCGTTAACGCGAGTTGTAAAATGTATTTACGAGAGTAGAATGCGCGCGCGCGCGCGCGATTGAATATACTTTGAATACAGGATTCGGGATTCCTTCGATCTTTACGATCTTTGCGGAAGAATTACAGACGATTAGCTAGCGCGTCCCTTCTAGCGATAGTTTCATTTGAATTCAGATAGTCTTCAGGTATAACTCAAAAATCATCTGACACATCGGAAAAATTCGAAACTGCATTTTCAAATGCATCAATTGGGAATTGTGATAGAATGGTGATTTCTTTTTTATATTTCCGACACGGGAATGATTCCGACACGTCTTCTTCTATGATAAACTCATTTATATTGCAACACTCTCTCTTTCTCTCTCTGTCTCTCTCTTTCTCGGCCAACTTTTCCCCTTTGTTCCATTTGTTTCCAAGCTTGTCGAGATTTTCTTTGTATTTAGAAACAATGCGAGCAACAGCACTTGCAGAACTGAAGCAGGAAACTTTCGAAAAATCATTCTCCGAGCGGAATTTTTTTCTTGTTTATAGAGGAGCGTGACTGTACACGCGGCGTGTAGAATATCTTGTAAGTTATCGGCTTGCGCGAAATTTCTGATAAAAAAAAAACCTCGAATTCCGCGACGGTATTCTCGTTATCGCGTTGGTTTTGTCGAAGTCGTTGAAAATGCAACGATCAAATTCTTGTTTCACATTGAAGTACAACGAAGGAAAAAGAAGAAAATCGATGCTGAATATTCTAAAAAAGATACACATTCTAACGTGATGACTCGTTTCAGACCATTTTTAAATGATGACGCTGGATATTCTAAAAAAGTTACAATTCTACGTGATGTGACTCGTTTTAGATCATTTTTAAATGTGTGTCTGTTACGATAAATTCTTTATCCTGCGCGACATTTGCGAGACGCTTGTCACATCGAGAAAAGAAATAACGAGAACCTTTCATTCATTTCTATTTGGAATCATTCAATGAGTATTTATCTTAGACTTTCTTAGACGTATATGAAGAATGACACGATTAATTTCACTTATCAATTCCATTCATCTCAGCATTCATCGCGCATACAATTTGATAATAAAAACAACATTTCTAAATGTATCGCGTCCATCTGTAAACGAATATCTGCGTGAATCTACCTGCAATTTTTGGCCTTGAACTGGTAAGATGAGGTTAGGAATTAGCAATTCTTTTCTTTCATCGCGGTATCGCTTATATCTGCTTGGAAGTTGCGACAGCCTATCTGAAAATTTATACTCTTCGTCGTCAGTCGAAGAATGTTGCAAGAGTGAAAATATTGTCAATGGTAGTTTATCCATAAAATTATAATGCGATGTTAAGTGGATGCACGTGATGTAATAATATATATTATAATACAACAAGCACAGGAATACATCGTTTACAAAATAATTGCCACACTGTCCATTATAATGTAAGATATCGCAAACGAAGTTAGGATGCCACGGTAACAATTCTGTGATATCATTAATGTTACCCACTTGAAGAAACGCATAATTACTTTTTATGCCAGTATTATAAATTTCTGCAAGACACGTTACATTGTCATTTGCAATTTTCAAACTAACTTACCTGAAACTTACATTTCGCCCAATCTGACAATTACATTTCGAATCATACGTCGCGCAAGAATTGCCGTCCATAATTCGATTTCACTGCCGACAACATTGTTATAATTTTTCAAAAACAACACGCGTTCTATTTAACCAGAAGCAGCCAGAATATTAACCGCGGCAGAATCGAGCGTAATTGAATTTCTTGGAATTCTGCTCGGTGTATCGAGTGATACCCCGAGTGATACCCCGACAACAAGTTCGAAAGTAATTTTCAAAATAACCTTCCGTGCCTTGCTCGAGCTTGTTTGCTCGATCGCGATGTCGCGATGTTGAAGTGACAACGTTAAACGCCAGTGGATCTCGAGCTAGGCACGCAGAACGATCGGCAACGGATCGGCGAGTCCGCCGTGGCAAGAAGACCGAACACTGTTCGTTCGTTTCTCCGCTTGTCCGCTCGTTCGTGCGGACAAGCGGAGCGGCTGGAAAATAATTTTTCCGTGGGCAGGGCTCGCGCGATGTTTCTTTACCCTGGGCGTGCAACGGCCGATAAGCACCGGCGATCGCGCAAAAGGAAGCCGTCGCAAAAAGCTCACCACGGGGATTAGTCATTGGTAACCGAGCGAGCTTTTTCGCAGCCAGGCGATTCCCCGCAGTCGTGACCGTCGCCTTGCCTGATTTATGGCGAGCCATCGTTATTTTCGCCTAGCTTACCCTAGCTCTCTCTTTCTCTCCCTCTTTCTCTCTCTCTCTCTCTCTTCGTCTTTTTCTTTTTTAATTTCCCGTTTCGCGATTCGTCTCCTTCTGGAACGCTCCAGCTTCCACCTGCTTTCTCTTGCTCTCCCCCACGGGAGAGCTCCGGCCGGCACTTTTCTTCTTCTTTTTCCTCTTCTTCTTTGCTCTCGCGCTGCCTGCGTGATTTCCTGCTTGATTCGAATCATGTGGGTGGGAGAGAGAGAGAGAGAGAGAGAGAGAGAGAGAGAGGTCAGTCGTTACCCACTGACTGACAACGACCGGTAGACACCTCTTATCCCGCGGAATCCTGTGTCGACCTACCGCTGTTTGCCCTTAAAAGGGACATTTTAGGTCTCACGTCCAATACCTGACACTCGCGAGCCCCGAGTGATCGATACTCCACACCGGTACTCTTCTTACTGCTCTTGCGGGGGATTTTTCTATCAAGCCGTTTTTTCTCTCAACCACTTTTCGTCTTCCAATCGTTTGGCAATTTGTTGTTGTTCAACATCGGATATTCGATTTTCCTGTAAATTTCCCTTAAATGATTGGATTAACCCCTTAACTTACGACTATTTAACCCATTGACTGCCAACTATGAGATATCTCGTAGTAATCGTATGTACCAAAACTGCCGACTACGGGATATCTCGTAGTTTGCGCTACAAGTTTACATCGATTACAACTAATATAAAAGAAAATGTCTTTGTTACAATTTTTATTGAAAAAAAAGAAACACTACGTGATATCTCGTAAGCTGCGGGCAGCACAGGAATCTTATTGGCGCCAGCTACAAGTTATCTCGTAGTGTTCTTTTTTTCAATAAAAATTACTGTAAATGCCATTTCAATGCTAAATCTGTAACTTAGTATTATTATATTTTGGAAAATTTCATGTTTTCTTTAAAATAAAATTTTGGCCCCCAAGGCAAGACGCTCTAAATTTGCCTGGCAGTCAATGGGTTAAGCAACGTAGCTCGTCATTATCATTGTTGCAACATTCTTGTCTTCTGTGTGTCAGGTGGCGTGATATTGAAATTATTACACGTAATTTGTACTCGATCGTTCTTGACCTGACGAATCGAAATCGAAGTTAGAGTTCAAGCTAAACTTTAGCTCAGTGACACCAGTACAGTCTGTCTTTATTGAATCGGAACTGCACACTCTCTGTTGGAGTGTGAGTTGGTGATACCGGGAACGTGTTTAACTCTTCTGTTGTTCTGCAATTGGAGAGACTTTTAACGCCTTTGTGAAACATCGGAGCAACAAATTAACCTTCATTTCCTCCGTTGCGTCAATTTCGCGCGTTTTTTCTTCACAAAATGTGCCGCGACATCGAGTCGAGCGTTTACATCGTCGAGAGTGGGATCGAATAGATTCGATAGATTCAGTTGAATGCAAAATTTAGCTCGCTTGAAAAGTTTCACTATTTATCGTTTTATTGTATTAATTTTTCACTGTTAATTTTCATACCAAGGAACAAATTGAATCGAGGGAAAATCGGGGAACGAATGTGAGATTTAATAAGAATTCTATCGTAGTAGATTGACTTGGAGTCAGCGATCAAATTTAAACAAAATTCCAATGTTTATACGTATTAAAGTTTATCCTTGACAACATTACTCTGTTGAAATTCCATTTCTTTGGTCAGGTTCGTAGAAATAAAAAACAGAAAAGAGACAAAGAGAAATGCACAAGTACGCGATGTAAAAATCGTGATCGTCAACGATCGGTTAAACAAAAGAGCATGAGTAATTATATGAGTATACAATAAGCAGTGGATGAGACAAATTTCATTCTATTTAAATTGCACTTTCTTGGTCAGGTTCGTAGAAATAAAGAAAAAAATGCACAAGTATGCGATGTAAAAATCGTGATCGTCAACGATCGGTTAAACAAAAGAGCATGAGTAATTATGTTAATATACAATATACAGTAGATGAGACAAATTTCATTCTATTTAAATTTCACTGTTTTGACCAGGTTCGTAGAAATAAAAAAAAAAAAGAAAAGAGAGACAGAGAAATGCACAAGTGTTGCCGCGCCGAATCGTGAAAATCGTGAACGTGATCATTTAGGCAAGAAAAGTCACGCAAAACGAAACGAAAATAGCGAAAGAATTTGGAACGTCGCGCTCGTAACAATTCGCGTGGTTTCTCGTCGCTGTTCCCGCGACTTTCTCTCGATTACGTGCACGAGATATAAACCCGGACGATCGATCGTGCTCGCGAGATTCAACGCGAAAGCCGATTGCGCGTCGCAGAAACAAAGCGTAAAATTATTAATGCGACCGCTGATTACGCGTCGCCTCTCTGCGGTTTTGACCGTCGCGGACCACTGGCTCGGCGATCGCAAGAATTACCGTTTAATTATTATTTCCTGCGATTCTAAGGGCCCTTATCTCTCGATGTAGCAGTGTCGCTGCCGTTCGCGTGATTTCGTTTCACTCGACCCACTCGATCGCCACCGATTGGATTGATTTATCATTCCGTTCGAACGTGTTCTTTCGTTTGTAATCAACGTTACTCTTTGCTCTCTTCAGCCTTGGTGTCACGATTTTTTCTTCTTCTTCTTCTTTTCGAGACCATCGAGGTTTCGAAGTGTAAATATACGCAAGTTACGAAATTAACCCGTGCTCGATAGAACTCGAAATGCCTACTTATATATCGTAATTTACGAATCTCAGTTAGAGTACTCTAAACTTGTTGGTAGTTTGTAATTTTTCTACTAGAAATTCTTCTGCTAGACTTGCCGACAGTAATATATATATATACATATGTACATATATTGTGCGTCAGAGGCAGAAAATCGTCAAGTCGACGTCTCGTCGGCGGGATATGTTTTAAAACCAGAAACTGACTCCTCCGTTTCTCTGAAAGTAATACGTGGAATTTAATGGCCAAGTTTCTCATCGCAGCCGTGAGACGCAGTATGCACGATAAGAAGGTGCGCAAGGTGATGTTAAAAGCAGGAGAATTCCTGGAAACACAGAAATGACGTTGCGGAATATGCCACGCAATCCTTTCTATCAGGCTCTCGTTACGTTCGCGAAATCATCCGATTCTTCGCGTATAGTGACGCATTACCGACCGTACCGGAATTTCGTCTATCTCACGTTGCCGCTGAAACTGACATCATCGGCCGGGGATAATTTGAAGAGAAAAAGAAAACAAAAAAAAGAGAAAAATCGAGGCCAACGGTCCACGTGGTGTGTTTCGCTGGCAAGTATTTAATCTCTTAGACAATTTTGTCTTGCGTGTGTTCGTTTATCGGCGGTTTATATTCTCGTTTGATAGTTGAAAGAAAGTGAACCGGCCAGTCAAAGATAATACCGGATGGGATAAGTTTTAACAAAGAAACTTAGATCGAAAGGAATATAATATAATCCACGGGGAAGGTAATATAACAATATGGCATTGCATTTACTACGGTGCGTCGCAGAGGAAAGGAGAGAGAGAGAGAAAAAGAAAAAAGAAAACAATTGTCAGGAATTTTCATTTCCGAGGAAATTTTTTACCAGAGATAATTGCCGATTCTAAACGCTCTCGTGGACGCGCGCGCGCGAAAAGTGTCAACAGCTGTTTGATTTGCCGTTTGTCGCGGTTTACTTCGCCGTTCGGAATAACGATTCGCCAGAGTCATCGGAACAAGCGATGCATCGAACACAGTAACGACCGCGCACGCGTGTTAATTAACTCCGGCTTTACGATTCTTCCGGGCAAAATTTACGTGTGACGCATTGATAAACCTTTAATTTCTCGAATAATTTTATTGGCCGCGTGTGTCATCGCGACGCGTTGGAAATTGTCACGTTGCGTGCGTTCCTTATAATTCGGAAGTATACACGCTGACGAATTTCCATTCCTTTGGCCGGGCTTGGATTTTCGATCATTTTCACGCAAATAGTAACCAAGGATTACTGGAACAAAGCCGTCGTTTGGATTCTCAGGAACAGTGGAACAGTCGAGATCGACCGGCCCTTTTTAACACTGTTCCTACCACGACCGGTCAAATGACCGTTTTTAAAATTTCGATTAGATATTTCCTATATACAACGTAATTAACTCGACTTTAAACTTCACGACTTTTCCTCAAAAATGCGTATAATACATTTTTCAATATTCATTTCTTTTTTTATTGTTTATTTGTTGAGGAAAATTTGTAGTCTGTCTTACCTACCACGACCGGTCATTTGACCGGTAAAACGATCTATATGTTTTTGTAATAGTATTCTCTCATGGACTCAATTCCGAAACTATAAAGTCGTTACAAACGAAAGGCAATGCAGTTGTGGCATGATTTTAGCCGAAAAGTGCCTACCAGGGACTGATTTACGGCACTTCCGAGTGTTTATTTGCCTGATTGGTATCCGAAGCGGTCCAGAACCTCGGATTTTCTTACACCGTTTTATCTACTATGACTGTAAAATAAATAAAAAGTGCGGTGAAAACGAATAAAATGTACATTGTATACTTCTGAATAAAAGAAACATTATATTTTTATACTGTCAAATTGGCTTTTATCTTCATTCTATATTAAAAAATATAAGTTGTGCTAAAGACCGGTCATTTGACCGGTCGCGGTAGGAATAGTTAATGTTATACGTGAAGTGTCGGTAAGAATAGCGTTAATGTCTTTCGACGATCCGTTCGGATAAATTGTTAGGCGCGGCAATATCGCGTAAATATCGCGATGATTTATCCCCGGGCGGGTATGATGTATTTTATCGGTGATTTTAAGTTTTGCAATTAACGGATAATTAAGTTAACCGAGGGGGAAATTGATAGTCGCGTCAACGCGGACACGCTCCCCTGTAATTCTGCGTCCTGAAAAACACGACGCGGACAAACGAGCCGCCGCTCCTTTTTTTAATGCCCCTCGTAGATCGCGATTAGACGCAGCTGGTTTTGATCGATGAAGATCATCGTGATGTATTTCGAGGGACAACGCGTGGACGAGATGCAACGTAGGCGATCGGTTGCATCCTTTTTGGAGTTTCACACAATATAATCGATGTACCTTTGAACTCGGCAGCACGAAAATACGGAAGGAAAAGAAAACGAAAAGAAAAAAGAAATAAATAAAATCTCGAGACAACGTTGTGCAATCTTGATCGTCGAACGGTTATTTTTAACCGTTTCCTCGTGTTGTATCGTTCTTGTAAGTGGTATCTCGAAATCTCGGCGGTTTATTTCAATAAACAGATCTTTCTTACTCCACTTGCAGCGTACAAATATTACGTTCGTTAGAGAGAGGCTACACGCTCCGAAACTATTACACGATTGCTCGAAAACTGTGCATGAAAACGTGTACAGTTTTATTTCGCGTTAAAACAACTTTTACTTGTAACATTATACACACACACACACACACACACATATCGAAGACATCTTTCCAATGAAATAACAACTCGGTTGTTAATTAACCCTGTTATATCCTTCTCGGCCGACGGTAATTTATGTAAATTCTTATTATTACATCGTATTATCTACGCGAGGCTAACGAGATACTAATGCGATCGTTAAAAATTAACGAGTAACGAGCAAGTCGATTTTTGGAGTACACACAGTTCCCACCAATTAATTGCCAGAGCGTTACGCGCTCGCAACGAAACGCTCCAAGATTTACACTTACTTACTTACACAAACACTCGGCTAACCGACGGGTTAATAAAATGGGAATTTATCGTGTCATATTTAATTTCATTAGCGTGACCGCGCGATGTTTACAGCCCTCTGTTTTCGAAAACGCCCGGTTTCCGCCCGGCATTTGTTGCGCGATAAGCTACAAAGCAAGGAAATAGTGAAAGAGAGAGAGAGAGAGGGGGGTGAGAGAGGGAGGGGGAACAGGAGAAAAAGGAGAAAAAAAGAAAAGAAAGAAAGATATTTCATCGCTTTCCACGATGAAATATAATTCATCCCCGTTGAATAGTGCAAGCAGCAACGAAGTATTAACCGAATCGTTTGATAATTTCATTTCTTTATCGTTTAATTGCCGAGTTGTAATTAATTTGAATGTAATAAAGTGTAAATTAATTTCAGCGACTCAGTTGATCAAAGGGTGATACTCTGATACGCGGAGTGGTAAATATTTTTTTCGGTACGTCTCGCACCGATTCGAAAGAAACAGAGAGAGAGAGAGAGAGAGAGAGAGAGAAGAAAAAGAAGAGTCATTGCCGCCGTTGAATAATAGCAATTGCGAATTGCAAACGAACGCGTGCAGTTGCTAGCAATATCAGCATGATTTAGCATATTAATGAGATGAAATCGAAGATTATCGTGACTTTGCAACGTACCGTTGACAAATGGAGAAATGCTTTTTATCCGGTTTTTTCTTTTCTTTTTCTTTTTCCTTTTTTTCTTTTTTTTTTTCTTTTTCGCGTAGTAGCTTGCAGCAATTGCTAATTGTAAACTGTCTCGACGATCGCGATCGTGTTTTTTTAATAACCCAACGTGGGCCGCGTTGATCCTTGCCGCAAACGTGATTTACAAACATGAGAATCGTTTCGCACGACCAAGTATTTTACAGCGTTCGTCAACGTGAAATAACGCATCTATGCAAATGTTTATACAGGGTGTTTCGAATCCGAAACTTTGGCAACCTGCGGATGATAAACTAATTGTAAGAGGAATAATCTTTTAGAGATTTGCTCGTTCTTGCTCCATTTCAATGAAAATCTAAAAACAAAAAAAAAAAAAAGGGAAACGATAAAATTTTCTCACTCAGAGAAATTGATTCCAAGAGACCATAATCGTGACAACAATGTCTAGCTGCAATTAGGCTCACACTCAGCCAATGTGCAATGTAATGCTTGCATTGCTGCAACGGCATTTTGAATGTCCGCGGACAATTATAGTTTTCGCACCTTCGGCAGGTTTACGTTTCTGACCGCGACAAAGTTTCTTTCTTTTTTTTTTTGTGTTTCTGACGTTTGAAAAACGTCCGCAACAAATTCTGAGAATTCGTATCGTAGCCTCTGCTTTTAATACACAATCGGTCTTCGAATCAAATACTCGATTGCTCGCGGATGGTTAGATAGATGAAGGTTGATGATACAAATGATGAAATACATAGAACAACACGAATAAATAAATACGAAAACTCTTTCGTTTCTTTTTTTCTCCAAAATGCAAAAAAGAAAAAAAAACAGAGCCAAAACGAGCAGATCTCTAGAGAATTCTTTTTATTTGCTTTATTCTAATATCCTTTGACATTTAAATTTGTGACGTAGCCTGTACGTCTTCGTGCACATAATATCAAATTATTCGGCAAAGCAAATCAACACTACTAATAACTAAATAAATTAACTGAAACACTAGCAGATATCCACTTGGAAAATCGATTATTTATTTTTTGCAATGGCTGGTATTATATTTCGTTGCCAGCGGGAGAATTCAGTTTATCAAAAATAAATCCAGAATCCCTGGAATTTTTTTCAGCGGACGTGAATATTTCTCCGATTACCTGTATCGATTCCGATCGATCGATAACAGACAGGCTTGTTCGATTAACCGTCGATTAACCATTTATCGTTCGACTGAACATTATTATTAATTTTCAAATAAGAGGCGAGCATGCTGTAAGAACGGGACGCGTGCCGTTGTTTTAACCGCTCTCGCACGGGCTCTTGGTAGCGTCGTTTCTCTCACGTGACCGAGAGTACCGATATCCGGTCGCCACGAGCGTTATCCCACGCGTTCTTTGCCAAGCACATGCACGACGATCAATTAACACGCGCCGCGACCGATCCAGCTTTTCGCGCGAATTCGTGCGTGAACGCGCGCGTACGCATCGCCCACGCGCGAATTCTTTCGTATCAATTGGCCGATTTTATCGTCAGCCGTATATATATATCTATATATCTATATATATATATATATATATATATATATATGAGAAAACGTACAATATGTGGCATAATTCTGCAGTAGTGAAAAATCAGCGATTCGTTAACAATTTCCCAGTGAGATGTTTGAAACAATAGTTGCGCGTAAGAAATATTACTTGTTAGAATCATCGTATCGCAGAAGTTTCTAAAATAATTATGTAGTATTTATTGTTGCATTGTAGTACGAGCTGTTTATTTTGCAAGTGACGTAACTCGTTTTAGAGTAATGAAAAAATAGCGATTCGGTAACACTTACCCTGGCGGGATGTTTGAAATGACTGTTGCGCGCAAGAGATGTTGCAGAATTGTCGTATTGTAGAAGTTTTTAAAATTATTGTATAATTTTATCATTGTACCATTTTAGTTTAACTATTGTAATGTTTATTAATGCACTGTAACAATCGGGGCTGTCAATGTGACTGATTTCAGACTTTTTCTCAAAAAGAGTATTCTTGTCAAAAATTAATATTAATTTTAAAACGCAATTCTGTGAATCTATTTATTTTAATTAACCTTTAAATTATAATGATTTATACGGCTGTGTCCAGTGTTAGTAAATATTTATTTTATTATTAATATTTTTAAGTAATCAAAATTACGTATATACATGTGTGACGCTCGCCATGAGAAATCATTTATTCAATATGCAAGTAAATATTCTCGAAAAGTTGGCGTCAGTTTTTCTGGGCAGATAGCACTTAATAAATGAATTTCGTATCCGAATCGCATCGGGCGAGTTGTAAACCTGAATTACAAGATACAAGATTACAAGATAAGAAAGTTACGACATGACAGATGTCTCTCACACTTACAGATAAGCTTATAGACACAAAAATTGATCGATACTGATCGAGAATACACGAAAAATCTCACAAATAATGTTTCAATCGTGCTGGGAATCCTCCCTCAGGCATCAATTTCTTCGCTTTTCCTCTTTCTTTCTTTTTCTAACAAATCGCTCCCCTGGTTTTTGCTCTTCTCAACTTTTCACATTCTATTTCTCCTCTGTGTTGGTGGATATAATTACGATTGCGTAGAAAATTGTAAGCCGAGCGCCAGAGATATTTACGCGCACGTTATGACGCCAGTTTAGTATACCATAGTGAACGCGCGGATAATCGCAACTAGTCGATGCGAAATGATCGCGCGGCGCAACGTTCGAAACGAAGCGTCGAATTTAGGGGAATTATTTTGTTAATTGATACCGCACAGCTCGAATTCCGCTCCCTGAAATCGTAATTTGTTGGCAACTATTCCGAGGTTCGGATTGATCGTGCTCTATAGCGCATGTACTATTTGCGTTACTATTTGTCAGGGATATCGATCGATCTTTATTAGTTTTATTTTCTTTTTATCTCGACGATACATTCGATCTGTCGTTAAGTAAGTTCCTAATTTGCTCAATTTGTCGTTTACGGTTATAGGTATTTTAAATACTTATGGACTTATCGAGGTTTTCGAATGCTGTTGAAACGGAGGCAGGCAATTGCTAAAAAAAAAAAAAAAAAAGAAAGAAAAAAAGAAGAAAAAAGAAAATACATAGTTCATTTCAAAAGCAATAAGTTCCTCGTCCAGCTGTGTAGTAGAATTTTGCAAAAGGACCGATATCGATTTAGGCATGATCTTTGCGATTGAAATTCTGATAATTAAAACACCAATGAAATTGAAATTTCAATGGCGGAAGGCGCCAACAATCGATGCGAAATCTATTTTTTTCTATTATAACCTTTTTTTACCTTTCTTCCATAAAAGTGTTCTAACTTTGCGCAAATGATACAAACTTCAATAAATGATATTAGCTTCCGAGCTTAATTACGTTCAACAACATTTATCAATCGTGAAACAAAAACGAAATTTTACGAGAAGATTTCAGAAATTAATGAATTGTACAATTAGTTTACTTTAATTTAGAGTCGCAGAGTGAATTCACGAATGAAAGATCAGTAACTTGTTCCTTGTCAATTCTCCAAAATTGATTAAACAGATGATTGCGATGCTGGATCTGATGGAAATGGCAAAGGATTTGATTTCTTTATTTCTTTCTCGTATCTCTCTCGTATATTTCTCAAAGTGGCACAATAGTGGAATTATAGTATATACGTAACGTAAGAATTTATTGTACCTGCATCAGCGGTTAAAGTTGCGAACTCTATCGTACAAAGAATCCGAAAGAATGTTGACGAGAAAACAAATATAAATTTTTCTGTATTTCTTGCACCACGAAAGAGCAAATTAGATATTTTACCTAAATATCGAAACAAATATTCTTATCGATCTATTAAAGGATTATTACTTGACTCGTAAAATGCACAGATTGTTTGGATGATTTGAAATGCACAGATTGTTTGGACAGATTTTTGCGTGCAAAATACCTACTACTTTTTATGCACGTGTTACACATTAAAATAAAACTGCGATAGATATATTAACGTTGCTAACTTTGTTCGTGAAATGGTATATTGGAACTTACATTCGTTATTCATACGTTTCATTAATTGAATATATGGGATTTTATGAAAGCTGACCAATTCGAAGGTTGAACACAATTGTTACGAGACGTAACATTTTTTTCTTCTTTTTCTTCCCCCCTCCCCTCTCCCCTCCCTTTTTAACGCTGATGTAATATTTCTCGCACAGTAAAAATTTCGAAAGTTCTTTTTATTTCACGTTCGTCGTTTATCAGAGTCAAAGGTCGCATTTTGAAACTTCGATCGAAGTCGACGTTTTCTACAAAAATGTAAATCAATCGGACATTGTTTTGCTCGTTTTGTCTTATCGATAAAGCGAAGTTAAAAAGTCGCCAAATTTCTGGCGAAAAATTTTCCAACTCTGAACCTTTTTATACCTTCACGGGAAAAATATCGTATGGATAATATATATATATATATATTGCGGTTGTTTCGCCGGGTGAGAAAATACAAATGAATCGTCGTTGTTAAAATAAAATTTTCGTATCTGTCGAAAAGAAAAACATTGAAATATAGCTGAGGAAATGTAATTTTCGACAGCTGTTGCCGATAAGGAGCTCGTCAATATTTCTCTCGGAAAAAAAAGAAAAAAAAAGAAAAGAGTTTGTAGTAATTGTCGCCGCGAGAAATGTTTATGAAAAACAGACAGGACATTAACATCGTTAACGTTTCGCGCGGTGCATTGCACCGTATGAAAAATAGAATTATCTTTGATGATATTTTAGCCGGAACGGTGTGTGTGTGTGTGTGTATGTTGCGTGCGTTTGCGTGAACAAGCGCGAATTTCAACGCGCCGCGCGCGCCGTGAAAACCCCCGGTGAAAAATATTGCTCTCGCAACGGCCGCGTTCTGACCGACGACGACGACGACGACGATGGTGGTGGTGGTGGTGGCGAGGACTGGTGTGGATGTGTGAACCGTGGAATTACATTCGAATGAAAAGTTAAATGGAAACGGTTATAAAAATAACAATAAACTGTAAATGTTTCGATGTCGGGCGAAACACTTTCGCGATCGCGCGGTATGAAAAGGGGCAATTAAGCCGAGTTTAACTTTCGGTGATGTATAAAAAGCGTGCCGAGCAATTTTACACCATACACTGTTGTTTGGTCTTTCACGCGGATGTGAAATTTTTTCCTCTTCCTTTTTACTATCGTTTTATTTTTTTCCCCGCGGAATTCTGAAACTCGAAAAGAAAAGAAAAAAAGAAAAAAAAAAAAGAAGAGAAAGAGCCTTCGCGCGCGAGCATGCACATGTAAATCCGCGCCAACGAAACGAGGTGTGGCTCGTTTTGTGTTAAGAATTTATTTGTACGCCGTCGTTACGCCGCGTTAAGTTGATAACTTAACAGTTTAACTCGCTTCAACGTTATCGCGTTAATCCCGCGTTTTCCCTTTTTTTTTTTCTTTTTTCTTTTTCGAGTCGCGTCCAACAATTTCGCGAGTTCCGCGTGTTGCACACGTCTTCTTGTTTAACGTTCCTTTTCAACGGCGTTAAGCAATTCTTATTATCGACGTTAGAAACATGTGGCAATTATCTCGAAAGATTGGCGCATTCGTTTCGAAACGCTTATGTGATTACTTGAAATGTAATGAGAAAATGTAATTTTAACAGGGTAATAACATCATCGTTATCGAACACGTGTAACTTTCGAGAGAGCTGTACACACACACACACACACACACACACACACACACACATCAATTAGATAGGTGAAATGAAGGAGCAACACGTATCTTCTCCTCTTCTTTTCTTTGAACCAAGTTCGCGAAGTGAATCGTATTTAACGCGAGTACGGAATTGATAGATTTGAATTTGAAAAAAAAATTAATTGAACAAACAGGCATCTATTTATACAGGAATGAAATTATGAATTGTGAGTCACGCGACATCCAATTTCTATAATGAGTCATTCGCTTGAAAGCGATTCCGTAGCAGTAATCCGCAAGATATCGGAAACATCGAGTTTTCTTAAAATACTCTCACTTAGAGATTGGAAAATGTCTGTATTGCAGGTCGACGATCGTGACCGAATATTTTTATGCATTTTTAAATTTTCACAAACACCACTGACGGAATGGAAACTTAAAGTGGAAAATTGTTTCCTTCTGCGGTAAAATTACGATCGACGGCACTCTACTTTGGATATTTTTGTATAGATTTTTGCATAAACCCGTGCGTGCATTGTGCGCATTTTTTCCACCATCGGATTCTCCGTGAACGCGAAATAAAACGTCGACTAGTCTAATCGTGACTTTCAAACTTTTCTTCCGTACGAGGTGCGTATTACAAAAGTAATGTCGTTTTCTTCAAATTTCATAAACGTTACCAAACAGTGACAATAACTTAACTTATTATAATATAATCTATATTCTAGTTAAATATGTTGACGTTTAGTGCGCTTATTACGAATTATATTGTAGATATTGTAGATTAAAACTGTGCTAAACTCTTAAATGAAACAAAATTTTGTTCAGTATCTAAAAACGATACTTGTGTTACATAAACACGCACTATCGCATCGTGCAGTTACACGTGTAAATAGACACAATCTAAGCGATTTGTATAACACGACGGTGTAATGCGCCGCCAAATCATAATTCTTATCTTTTATTGCTCATAATTAAGTGTTGCTTGTGGTATGCCACGTGCCAAATTTGAAATTCACAGTGCGACACTCCTTTCGCTTCGTTCGTTTTTGCTTAAAAAATTATTTTTTTACCACTTTTCTTTTTCCTTTTTTTCCAATTCTTTTCAATTCAGAATATCGAAATTCAGAGTGCCTGAATTCAGAATCCGCATACTGTGCATAATTTCAAGCTTTCGAACGTTGAAATATTATTTCGACTCGTCGTTGCCTGTTATCCGAGTTTTAAATCTCATTCGTACGCTTGATTTCGAATGATTAACGACGATGACATTGCGTTTATATAGATAGTTCAGTATCTGCGTAGATCATCTAGCGGCATTAATATTAACTAACTGTTATCTGTTACATTATCAGTCTCTCTATTTATATGTACGAACGAAATACAAATGATCGTGGAAAAATCTTGATAGCACTCGACGAACAGGTCTATTATATGCTTAACCGGCAATTACTGAAAAAATTAATTTAATCTCGATACTGTTTCGTTCATGAAAATCGTTTCGCTCTTCTTCAACGATCAGATCTGCCGTGTCTCTTCGCAGATTTTCAAAATCGCGAGTCGCAAAATTTTGTCGACGTAGATTGCAACCGATTGAAACCAGTTGAAGAAAATTTTTTGAATAACTATCGAATTGGGGTGTAGAATGATTATCAGGGGAAATCAAGCGGACTGAATTACAAAAATTCGCGTGTTCTAATTTTGTTCATACATGTATATTTATTGGTATAAACGTTCGGGCTTCTAGCGATAGTGAGGCGATAACGATGACAATGGTGTATTGTCTTTTCCGAAATCCCCGATCGTGGATAATAAATCCCTCGAATAGTGGACTTTGATTTCCTGGATACCGATTTCTAGGATTGCGAGCCTGTTTTATACTAATTGAGTAGTCGAAAACTGGCCAGTCGTTTCAAAATATAGAGTGATGATTGACTCGTCCTGCTCAAACGATGCTAAAAATCCAAGGTTGATCGAAGGATCGGCGCCGATCATTCCTCGAACAAACTAATCGTTGCTCTTGCTAAAAAAAAAATTAAAAATAAAAAAAATTAATCAGTAAATTTCTACATAACGACAGAAATCTTTTTTTTTTGTCTAGATCAGTGGTTCCTGACTTTTTTTCTCTTCCGAACCGCTTGATTAGGCTATCTGAGTGAAATCTCTCCTTTCATAAATCCCCACTCATCCCTCAAAAAGTTCATTTTTTTTTTTTAATTTTCTCAATTCAGCTAAATACAGACGGCTGAAATCAACCTGACTGACGTTTCAAATCAAAACTCTGTAACTTATAATGTTTTTATGTGAACTCCTTTCTTCCGCCATTACCAATATTATTATCACAGGTTGAGAGCCGCTGGTGATCTAGATGATTCCACAAGTACATAATTACACCTACACATCGTTTCGCGATTCTCACAAATATTGCAGCCGATGTGCTCGAGTGGCGTTAACAACAAGTCGAACATACTTGGCCAATAAAGAATTCTCAATCTCAAAATATAATACTCTACTGGAATCTCAAGGAACTCGTGAAGAAGTTTGAAACCCGCTTAAACTCGTCCTTTAAACTTTCTTCTCGTAGGAATCAATCGTTTTCGTTTTTTGTTTCTTTGTTTTTTTTTTTTCGTCTGTACGTGTTTTCTAACCCATTTCTAATACATTTCAATTTCATCATTTCGCATCGTTTGATTTCAATCGCCGACAATTTGGCAAATGTACGAAATTAATAGCCTGAGATAATCGTTCGATCGAAATTTATCCAGTTGTATCTCTTTTTGTTTTTTTTGTTTTTTGTTCTGTTTTCTCATAACTCGTGGAATTTTAATTATCGTTATGTAAACATAACGTTAATTAGCACGTTATTTGAAATAAATAACTTTCACTCCGACGGAATGAAAGAAATGAGAAATAATTGAAAATGGCGATCCGACGTGTAACGTTCGGAGAATAAAAACAGAGAATGATAGGTTTTTTCAAATTGTACGGTAATTATGCAATTTTAATAAAATGCTTAGCACATTACGAAATTGCATTAGCATTGCAATAATTGCTACGTTCGTGTACATTTTATCTCGGCAGTGCGAAGAGATTAATTAATTTCTGGAAAAAGAAGGAGCGTTTCGTGAAAAATTTTTCCACGATTTTTAACTTACCGAATACGGTGTTATCGCGCGATTAGCCATTGATAAATTAATTTAAACTTCATTCGATTCGAAAGATGCAGGAGATTTTTAAATTGCACTTATCTGTAATTAGGAATTAAAATATCCGAAAGTTTTCCAAGTGTTATACATATATATATATATATATATATATATATATATATATATATATATATATATTTAAATAATAAGTAATCTGCATATTGAAGTATCTTGTATATTTAATTAGTAGACATTTCATTGTTGTCAGCTCGTTTAATTAATTTAAACAGCGTACGTCGTTTAACTTTATGCTTTTGAATTTTATATAGGACGTTGAACCTTAATCGTCAAAATAATTCAGTTTACGATTGCGAGAGAAATTGATCCCTCGAATTTTCAACTATCCAAACGTGTAAGCAAATGCCAACTTATCGTGGATCAAACAACAGAGAATGAATAATCGCGTGGTGTTCGATTATTGGAAGGACGAACGAAACAGTCCGGTAACAACAAGAGAATATCGCCAAGTTCTTTCAGTCGTTGAAAAGAATTTGAACTTGCTTTTAATTTCAATTTCGATTCAAATTTTGAAATAATCTCGCAGATCGTTTACCAACTCGCAGCGAAGTAAGGGATAATATGGCTGCTATATAATTCTGTCGTGCGTGATCGATTGTACAGAATTCACGGGAAGTTCACGGATTTCCGCTCTGTTCTATGTCCTTTATGCACCGTTTCTGTTCTCCAAACAAATTTCTTCGAGAAATCGAAGAGAGAGACTTTTAAGAGATATCTTTCAAATTATTGATTCTCTTATGTGTCTTTAATCTTCGATATGTAAAACAATGTTGTTGCATGCTAAAGGGAAGTTTAAAAGATCTGCTTCTCAATCAAAGATCAAAGGATGGGATTTGGTTTACCGGTGCAGAGATTCCAACATAAAAGCATCCTTCATCACGCTGAATTATTTGTTTAATTTCAGTTTTCAATTTATTAGATGGTTGAACGTTTATTTGTCTAACGCAACTGCTACACAAATAGTTTTCGCATTTGTTATATATTAGGAACACTCGCGAGTAATGTCGTTTTCTTCAAATTTAATACACACTGCCATCTAGTGGCAATAATTTAACTTACTGTAACATAACCTATATAGTCGAATATATTGACATTTAATGTGCTTATTGTTAAATTACAATTATAGATTAAAACAGTATTAATTCTTAAATGAAATAAAATTTTGTACTGTATCTAATACAATAGAATTTTACGGGAGTACCAGAAAAATTTTAAATATCATATATACAGGGTGTCCCTGACCTAAATGTCAAAAAACGAGAGCGACAAACTAAGCGGAAAACTGTTTTTCAGAGACTTGCTCGTTTTTCCTCCATTTTGGCGAAAATCGCGAAGAAACGGAAATGTTTTTGTTTTTCCACTTGTTTCCATCATCTATTCGCATCATCTATTCAATGAAGATAGTATTTAGAAGGTTGTGGTCATTCGCATTACATTACAACCGGTGATGTTTCGTGCATTGCAGCTACGATCTGCTCTCTCGGTTATTCTCTTAAGTTGATTGGAAACGGATAAACTTATCGAACGAGCGAGAAAATGTATTTTTCTCTGCGACTTTCTCCAAAATGGAGATGAAAAACGAGCAAACATCTAAGGAAACTTGTTACCCGAGTTTGTCGGCCCTTTGATCATTATTTATCATTTTTATCATTAACTTGATCTTTCAGTCAACAAAGACAGACCGATCCCTCGAATTCGAGTCATCAATATTCGAGACGCGGTAATCTCATCGTTCTTACTAAAATAGACAAGCATACATTTTTATTCGTATTTAACACGTTAACACTGCCGTGCGTTTACTCTGTTCCGCGGCAAGCAATACGCAAGTTTACCATTCACAGCATCTCGAGCATCGGAGAATTTTGTAAAAATTGTCACGAAGAAAATACAAAAATACACTGCTGGGAAGAAACAGTTGTTGGGTAGAAACTTGACTGAAAACGTTACAACATTCGGTGCAAAGGAGCGAAAACCACATCTTTGCCTAAACTGTTTTAATATAATGATTATTGCATTACTACGCTGTCCAGTATTTTATATAATAAATATCAATATGGAAGCAATACTCCAGCTACTGTTCCTTTCTGTAATTAAAGCTTTCTCGAGTTTTTCAATATACGTGTACTAAATTTGCTTCGCCGGTCAGCAGTGACCGACGCGGCACTTAACGTGTTAAATAAATCTGTTACACCGTTTCTCAGCGTGTCTCGGCGCGAGGATACGCGATGAGATCTGCGATCCAAGGGATCGCGCGTAATCGACGCAGCCTCGCCCACGGCCGAGGAGGGGAGAGGAGAGGAGAGGATAGGGAAAGGTTTAAATTTCTCCGGCGAACTCTCGACACACGCTTGCATAAAGTACGCGCGAAATTTGCTAAGCATGATGCAGGCGGCAGACAAACGGCGGCAGAGGGATCGGCGGGACACCCGTGGCGAGTCGAGTCGGCACCATCGAGCGCGGCTGACGAGCGGATCGCGTGGCGCTTCGCGGCGGGCGCGCTACTCGTGAAAGCGGATTCGAGCAGGAAGAGAGACGGCGCGCGCGTACCCGGCTCGTTTATCGCGCGCGCGTAATCTAATTGCGTAGCTGGCCGGCGAACTGTTTAACATTAAACCGATTGCGCGGTTTAGTCGCCGCGCCGCGCCGCGCCGCGCTAGCGGACACGCGTGCGTGCGCGCCGTTCTAAACGGATTGACCCAAAGAAAACCTCTGAAATGACATAAATAACGGAGGCATGCACACGGTGTGTCGGCTTATGTAACCGGCGGTGCACAAAGCCGCGGGAAAAACGCCCCGCGACGAAGAAACGCTTTTAATCGGCACCGCTGAGCTCTCCCCTCCTCTCCCCCGGGAAAATTAAATTCCGCGCCCCGCAAAAGTGAGAATTATCGGCCACGGTTCTCTTTCTCGCCAGAGAGAAAGAGAGAGAGAGTGTGTGTGTCTCGTTTCCCTCCGCTCGAGTTTTCGCCAGCCTCGAACGACTTCGAAGCGAATGTTCGAAACGTAACGCGCGATTCGACCGACCGATTTTTACTCTAACACTGGAACCGCTACCAAAGTGGTCAGAATGTCCAATTTTTGTTGAGATCTTACAGACGTGGAATAGTGTATTTTTAAAGTTTTGTTTTTCGTAAAACGTGTGAACAAGTTTAATATTTCTAGCGTTAACACCGACAGATTTCCTTCGGGATAACGTTAACGACGGGGAACGAATTGGGAATTTTACAAATTTCTGACTTCTGCCCCCCCCCTTCTTCCCCGAATTACAATTAGACCTTCTTCGTAAAACTAGATTAAAATGTAAAAACTTACGTCGGAAGAAATTAAAGTGCGAGGGATTTTGGCCTTGGAAAGTCAGTCTAGAGAATAGTTTCCTGGGAAACTTGCATGTCAGACTAGAGATTATTACCACCGGTATCTTCTCTAATAAGAAGATGATCTTAACTCGTAACTTACTTAGAAAGATAACTCCAAATTTTTGGCCAGCATGGCGGTACGAATGTGAAACGCTTCTCCTTTTTTTTTTTTCCCCCGCCTCCTTTTCTGGCGAAGCTCACAAAGGTTGTACGTTCGAAGAACGTACGTGCAAAGGGAAGATTGCGAAAAGGCGTGAAGCAAAGGTCAAGCTGGAAGCATCGCGGCACGCTTAATTTGCGAGGAACGTGCAAGTTCCTGTTATTTTTCTTGACTGATTAAAAGCTACGAGCTTTTTGTACCGGTGGCGGCTTGCTTCTCGGCTCGCGTGTCTTTGCTTCGTTGCCGCGTGTCTTCCCGGCGAATTTGTGGAAAATGAGGTTTACGTTGTCGGACGGGTACTTAAAATAATAATTTAGAACGTGTACCGGCGAGAATGAGAAACGGAAGAACATGCTGGAGAAAAATGACGAAGGAACATAGGAGAGGAATGAAACTAAAAAAAAAAAAAATGTAACTGAACAAAGAAACTAAGAAATTTAGAAAAATTGAAACGTACGTAGGAGAAATATATCAGGAACGATCGATTTAAATATTTTGATCTTTTCATAGAGAAAGATCTCGATAGAAAGGAAATTTTATAATGAATTAACCATAATATTTTTAATATTTATCTCTAGTGTCGCGTGTCATGATCGGAGAACAATTTTCGTCTTACAGCGTGGGAAAATTTTCAATGCGTATTGAATTTAGAACGTGACGATGAAAATGAGAATCAGAGAAGAAGAGAGGAAAAGATGGAACATCAGAGTAACTAAGAAATTAAGAAACGAAGAAAAATTGAAATATTTGTCAGGAAAAATATCAGGAACGATCGATATGAATTGTTCGATCTAAATATTTTGATCTTCTTCTATAAAAACATCTCGATAAAGGAAATTTTATAAAGATTTGATTAATCAATCGATCTATTATTATTTCTAATACGTATTGCATAGTGTAATCAAATCATTAATGGAAAAATTTTCAATTCACATCGAGTTATTTTTTTAAAATGAAAAACGATTATTCTATCGTGCACGATTAATCGTAAACCTTTTAATCGGATATTCATGCATATTCTATATAGTTGACGAAACTTGATATTCTCTATAGAGAATTATACATAGCAATTTAGTTTAATGCAAACACTATTCGTACAAGTGCAAGTACAACCAACTCGGTATAAATCAATTGTAATTTACCAGTTCTTATAAAGTTCATACTAAATGCGTACTTCGATCACTTCAAGCGAATATAGTATAGGTAACATTGAACGTGCGCGAATGCAAAGTATACATAGATTCAAAGTTTAAGTCGTTGAATGAGAAAAATGTTTCAGTTTAATGACTCGTTTGTCATTGTAACGTTTAACTATCGATTGAATTAACGAAACGCGTGATTTTGAGGAGATGCTACACAGCGGGCAGCGTGCTTGTGTGAGAACAGTAAATAATATTTAGTCGAATGGAATTTAGGAACAACACGGGTGAATAGTTGCGAGTAACTTTTCATTAAACGTTGATAATTTCGGCGTTTAATTTCAAATTTAAAGACTTGAAGTTAGTCGAACATATTTCGGCGAAATATCTTCATTAACTGCGAGCGGATACTTGCGGCTATCGAAAACTTGCTAATTACTATTAAATTACGCAGAAACTCGTGCCGAATTTATCGTATTCGTCATAATTATTTCCGAGCAACGTATTAGCCAGGGGAGCAAACATAATTAATCAACTGCCGCTATCCACTTTGACCCTAAACAGAATTCGAAAACGCTCTTCTCGCCGGCTTTCATTTATCATCAACCCCCGAAAAATTCGAAACTATTACGTTCAGTTGGGGATAATGTCGTTTTCGGCGATGTTTCCAACGGCAAACAGTTATTCGATCTTTTTACATTGTAAATTACAACGTTACACTGATAGGCGCGAGATACTTTTCTATAAGCATGAATTATCGTATTTCAATTACTGCATTCAAAAGTATAAATCTAAACATTCAGTTGATAATTCAAAATTGTCAACGATTAACGCAACGATGAATTTTTAGATTCAAAGCTCGAAATTCCGTAAATTCGAATTCAACGAATCGAATTAACGTTTAACCCGACGAATTCAATTAATCGAGCTTGAAACGGAACGAGGTAAATATTAAAACAAACAAATGGGCTACCTCGTTCCTTCGTTCTCTCTTCGTTACGAACGAGAACCGTCGTTCGAGGACGTCTTTCCTCGAGCTAGTTCGAGAAACAACATTCAGCTTAATATTTCGCTGATTGTCACGTCGCTGTCACGTAGTTGAAGCAACTAAGTCGCTCACTCGTGATGAAATAATCACACGGTGTTCGACGATCGGCGGTTGGCGTCGCTGCGCCATTCACGGTGGTGAACTTCGAAGGTTTCCGGTGGCTAGTGAACGTTATAGCCTGAAAATGATCAATGTAATTACAGCGTGGTTGCTATATTTAGACGGGCGCGATAAACGTGCCGATAGTGGTGGCACGCCTGGTGATACCTGGACGGACCTGGCTAGCAGGTGTACAGCCGAGCGAGCCATCGCGACAACCGATGTGTGACGTTTAACTTTAATGAAATCACTTTACTTGCACCCCCGTGTATGTAACCCCCTCTGGTTATAACTATCGTCCGTGGACGGTGTCACGAATCCAGCGACGTCATCGTTTCTCTTTTCCCTCTCCAGTGAGACACCTAAATACACTCGTGTAAGCATTCCTGGCGCGGATTTCGCGCGCGGACGGAGGGGAGGGGGAGGGGGAGAGGGGACGAAGTTTGCCAAGTGGCCGCCGGGCAAATTCAGCCGCAAGCTCCAATTAAAACGCGGCGGGAAGTTCGGCGGTGCACGCGAGGTGCATATTCGATCGCGCGGTTTTTCCATCGCGACTCGCACGGCCGGTGATCTTGCACGATAATCCGCTTGCTAAATTGAAAACAACCTTGAGAGATTGTGACCCTTCTTGTCTGTTCGAGGGGCGATATACGAGTTTCTGCGCGCGGTATTTCTCTCGCGAAAGTAGTATGCGATTCGAGTGCATTCGCGCCGAAACTGTTCGAGTTGGAATTTTTTTTTCACTCGACACCCCCCGTGACCCTCGAAACACATCTAAGCAGAAATATTTGGAAAGTCGATCTATACGTTTTTTACTGTGATAAATTTCAGCGAGCTTGTCGCAGTTACTTTAGACCTGGCTTCCGGTTGGTTTCAAACTCGACGTTACGACCGTTTCGTTGCTAATGAAATTTCGAAAAATTCCGATACACGGGGAATCAATGCACACAGGTAAATAAATATTTATCGATCGATGGATCCTGTAACTTTATGAAGTTACAGTTGGATGGGTCTGTCGATGAATCGGAGACTTGACAAGAGTCTCCGAGGATTAATTCCACGATGTAAATATGTACGCAGATGCGATCGCGTATTTAAAAGACGAGGAACGTTTCGTTCTTAGAGATTCCGTTCGAAAAAAAGAAACGAAAAAGCCGCAGACGTTTTTGATTTCCTGCAGTTCAATCGTCTGTAGACTGTTTGGTCGGATTAATCAGCCTAATCGGGCGCCAAAGTTCGCGTAAATGTAATTCCAGAATCATAGTGATCGCTCGCCGTAATCCGGCGATGGGGAAGACAGCCGTGGTAAATCGGTTTAATTAAAAGTTTCATTATCCAAATAACTAGGCGGCCCTAGTTCGAGTAGAACCGCGTGCGCGAACATTTAGGCGAACGTCGAACCTTTCGTTAATCCCATGGCGAAGTTCGGTCGCGCGTAAAAGAATATTTCACGTTCTCCCTCTGTCGTTGCGATAACGGACTGTTCCGTGCGTTATCAGAATCGCGGAGGTGCGCGATGCGTTATCAGAGCTTCCAAAGAAATCACGCGAGCATCGTTCGCCGCTGTTACACGCCATCGCGCGCGCGCTCGCGCGTATCCATCCGCCGATAGATCACGCGAACACGCGCGTCCACGGGTAATTACACGCACGCGCGTCAGGTCAACTTCTTCTCGAGTTAGTCGTGTTGGATCTAGCCCAGTTGGTCGAGCTCGACTTTGAACGAATCGACTTCGTGCGTACGAGTCGAGTCATTTCTGGCCAAAGGATGAATCGATCGTAGCGATCAAGTTGCCCGAATTATCACCTAATTATCAGTCTTGCCGAATATTGAAAGATATTTCGTCTGAAATCTAATTCTTCCAATTATTCCACGATTTCAAACGAAAGGCAAAGATGCACGAGCGCGAAATAACCCTCCGTCGATTCACTCTCTAATTTGGAATTAGCCAAGCGTGCAAAGTATTTAAAGCAAGCTACGCATCGTGTTCAACCTCCATTTAATTTGCATTCTTTTAATTACGAGTTTGCACCAACTCGCAAGTACCATCGCCGGCGAAAAGATGTTCTCGACCGAGCGCCAATATTCGAAAGTATTCGGAAAACGTTGAAACATCTTTTGTAACATTTAATGTTGCTTGAATGCGCATGGAAAGCTAGAATCAATTTGGATCATTTTGCAAAAGCAAAATTTCAAGTACATTCGAGTACTCGTGTTTGAACCAAAAACTTTTCACCTTCGTCCGTTGCCTAACGATTTTTCTTCCCAGACGTTAGTTATTATGACCATCGTATTTGAAAATTCAAGTTCAAATTCACATTCCACGGGTATAGCTGGATTTTGGTTTTCTCCTTGAAATCGAAATATACAATTCCCACGAGGAGAGTTAACTCGAAGAGACGAAACTTCAGACTCGAAATAAGCAGGAAACCGACCGCAAGTTCCGAGCCAAACGCAAGTGTCCGAAAGTATTCAGAAACATTGAAATCTTTTATTTATGATACTTAACGTGTTGTTTGAAACACACGGAGAACTAGAACTAGATTTCTCGTGTTTGGCCAAAAACTTTTCACCCTTACGATTTTCTTCCGACGACGTTAGTTACACCACTTGTTACATCGCGTACAGAGTATCGAAAGTATCGCGCGCAATGTTCTTTGTATTTGAAAAGTTCAAGTTCAAATTCACATTCCGTAGGTGTAGCCTTAGATTTTGCTTTCTCCTTGAAACTCCCGCGATAACTCGACGAGTTAATCACCTCGGCGAAACTTTAGATTCGAATGAAGCAGGAAACGTCCAAGTCGTTGGAGGAGCAACGAAAGATAATCGGCGAACGGTATCGTCAGCCGATATCACTCGTTGCATCTCTTGGTGCGTGTTCCGTGGCCGGAATTAAGCGACGACCGCGCGCAGTTAAGAAACGCGCGCCCCGTTCGAATAAATCCCGCAACGAACGAACGAACGAACGAACGAACGAACGAACGAACGAACGTACTTCGCGCTTCCGCGGACGCTGATTTATGCCGCAGGAAATTGCGATAGCGCGACGCTGCCGCGACTACACGCGCTTTTCCACCGCGCGGACAGGGAATTCCAATTTAGACGTCCACGCCGGTACTTTTTTTTTTTCTTTTTATTTTTTCGCCGAGGAAATCGTGATTTACCGGCGGAGGAACGATCGGCTGCTGCGTTCGTTGCGTAACGGCGTGTTTCGTTGTTTTTTCGTTTTTTTTTTTTCGCACGATCAGGCCAAAGAGTTTTATCAGCGGCCGCGTGAATACGTAATGAACGGCACTCCGAGCGCTTTGAAATTCGGCAATTTCAGGGCGAGAATTTACATTTTTTTCTCTTTTTTGTTTTTTCACGGGGACGAAGCCACGGGCGTAGTTTTTCGGCGTGTAACGATACAGAGGATTAATAACATTGGATATCTCGCGAGTTATTGGCCGGGCACGGAGACTCGCCAGTGATCGCCACGTTGGCCATTGACGATTAATTACGTCACGGATTAATTTCTACGAATTCTTGTGCTAAATGGCACTGTATACAGTGACAAGGGCAAAACTGAACGCACGCGTGGAATTTTGTCGCGTGTTTGCACGTAAAGTACAAGGAATGCAAAAAATATGTAGTTTCGTAGAATGTTTTAGCTCTTAACTTTTTCGTCGTGGAATCAACTTTTGCCATCACGATTAATTTAAACGAAAAATCACCGACACTTCAAACTGTTTCAATTTCGTAAAAGAAGATCATATAACAATCTATTTAGTCTCTAGTTTTAAAACGTAGAGCTTCCGTCTTCACTATTCCGAATTCATCTTTTTTCCACGTAACAAATGGAAAAGTGTTCTTTTAAAAAATTTTGTTGTAAAAATTCACACATGTGTAAATTTTATTTGCGACTAAATCCATCTCGAGGGCTGAAATTTCTCGACTGTACGATCTTTTTCCACGATTCTATTGAACATTAGGATCAAAACGACAAGAATCAAGAAATCCTCAATGCTCAAAGTTCAATAAAATCGTACAACGTGTTTCAAGAGATCGAGCTTAAAGAGAAAATTTCAATGTTCAAGATCACGATGAATCAGGTTGCGAAAAGAATTTTTTCTCGCAGATGTTTGGCTTTCGATAATTTTCGAAGATAAAAGCACTTACTTTCTCGCTATATATTTCAATTACTGTGAAGCAGTGATTGAAACAACTTTATTCTTTCACCTGTGCAACATAATCGCAACATAATCGTTTGGAGTCGATTCGTTTAATCGCGCAGTACGTCGCTTCGATCGTCGTTTATCGCGTAAAATATGCAACGTACACAGATTGAGATTGGACTGAGTTTGAAGTGAAATGGCCTAATTCGAACAGTTGTAGTGGTATCGGTATTTAATTCGATAAAGCAGATGCGAATGTAGATGTTGATCGACTGACTAATTGACACCCAAACCATGCGAGCTATCCCCGAATCATTCACCGATCGTCTCCCGGTTCCCCTTTTCCCGTGAAACCGAGCGTTCTGAATCTCTCTCCGACGAACGCGAATTAAAACGCACGGTTGCCGCGTGTTTACCCCTCCGGAAACTTCAACGACGAAGCAGCGAGCAGCACGGTCGGCAATGAGCACGGGAAGAAAAGAGTTTAAAAAGAGGAGAAAGAGAGAAAGATGAAAGAAACACGCATAATAGTGTATATGTAAAAAAAAAAAAAAATTGGATAAAAACGAGAAACAGAAAGGAGAAGGAGAGATAGAGGCGAACGATAAAAAAAAGAGAAGAGAGAAAACTATATACGTGTATACGTTCCGAGATAAACGGGAAACGAGAGCCAGAGAGTTAGCAGAGTTAACTGATCGGTACAAATGATTTCGTCTGCAGCAGGGTTGCGGGCAGTGCAGACATGGGAAGTGACCATTACTGCCTGAGGTGGAATAATCATCAGAGCAACTTGCTGGGTGTGTTCAGTCAACTGCTGGAGTCGGAGTCACTGGTGGACGTGACACTGGCGTGCACGGAGGGACCTTCGATACGTGCCCACAAGGTAGTCCTCTCCGCGTGCTCCAGCTACTTCCAGGCCCTGTTCCTTGACCACCCAAATCGCCACCCCATAGTCATCCTAAAGGACGTACGTTTCGCCGAGCTACGTACCCTCGTCGACTTCATGTACAAGGGCGAGGTAAACGTCGAGTACTGCCAGCTATCGGCCCTCCTCAAGACAGCGGAGAGCCTCAAGGTGAAGGGTTTAGCGGATATGACGAACATCAACGCGGCGGTAGCGTCGAGGGATGAGCAACAACAACAACAGCAGCAGCAGCAGCAGCAACAACAACAGCAGCAGCAGCAGCAACAGCAACAACAACAGCAACAACAACAGCAGCAGCAGCAACAACAGCAGCAACAGCAGCAGCAGCAACAACACACGAGCACATCCGAGGGTATACAGCGCGAAACGTCGCGAGAACATCATCGTGAACGCGAGAGTATAAAAGAGGCGAGCAACAAGGAGAGAGACAGGGAAGGAAACACGTCCGGTGGTGGCACGGGTTTGCCATCGACAGGGGTGAAAGAATGCGAGCAACCGCAACAACGCGAGAACCTGGCCCAACCACCCAGCGAGTCGACCGAGGCGGTAGACATGACCGACTGTCCGGCATCGCCCACCGGGCCCGGTAGCCCTTGTCCGGGACCATTGGCCCTTGATCGACCGAGGAGGGACTCCGAGGACGCCGCCAGTTTAGAAGAAACGAGGGGTTCCCTTAGCCCGATCTCGGTGCACAGTGGACCGTCGGACATGAGTCTGAGTAACAATACCGGGAGCACGCCCGGTGTTCTGCCACTGAATTTACCGCAGAGTCGGCTTCCGTCCCCGCACAGTACAGAGCCTCTCGCGGGCCCTTCGGGGTTACCCCCGGTTCAACAAGTTCCACTTGTGAGTACAAACTCTTGCTACTCTCTCCTTTACATTTTCCCTTAAAATTACACGCAGATGTAGCAGTAGACGTAGCATTGTAGATTGTAAGATTTACGCGATTTACGGGATTTACTTGACAGATGATGTTTTTTTCTCTCGAGTATTCGTTGGAACGTTTCAATGCTCCAACAGTATGATCGTATCGTAAACTGAGATATGGTCGCGTGTTTGACTTGGCGAAGATTTAGCGATGATGATAACGAGTAATTTTACAAATGTAACTTTCGTCGCTAATTGAATTATAATTACTTGCCGAACCGTTAGATCCGTAACTTTTTCTTCTAGTACGACGAACGCTAGTGATCGAGAATGCTTTCAACGTTTTTGCTTTTTCAAAAGTGCCTTTTTGTTCTGTTTCGAAAGTTTCGCTACTTCTACTTCGTGTACGCTTACCGACTTCGATCCTGGATCGAAATCGAAGATCCACCGAGTTACGGAAAATATTTACGAACGTTCAAGAATATCGTTCTTACTTTATTTGTTAACTATTATTCTCATCGATCCGGGATTGTTCGAGAACCTAGCGCTCAAGATAAATGCTAATAGCTCGGCGTGCGGTCGGTCCGCGCGAGCAAGTTCATACTTCTTTTCCCCCCTTCGATAGCATCGACAGCTATCCAATTATTACTTTGACGTGAACCCGATGTTCGTTTGCAGTCGTTAAAAAAAGAGATGGACTGGGAAAGGTCGACGGAAGAGCGCAGTGCGAGCAGCGAAATATCCACGGATTACAGACTCCCACCGGATCCGGTGAGTTTTCCCCCGCCTTTTTCTTTTTTTTTTCTCTCTCCGTACTATATATTCCAATTTATTGACTACTTTTTATTCTCGTACTTTCTCTTTACTCTGCATTTATATATCGATTACGGTTATCGCCGGTTGTGCGTGCCGCCGGTCCCGCTCGACTCATCTGCAATCGCATACACACACGACCAATTGGCATTGCCATTGTATTGTGGATGAGCTGATGCGGAAAAAAAAAGAAATAGAAAAAGAAAAAGAAAAAAAAAGAAAGTAGCGTAAAAATGAAAAAGATAGAAAGAAGTAGAAACGTCCGCAATTTGTTGGATCTCGATGCATCTCGTGTCGTACCGAAGGGTTACGACGAATCGTTCGTTTACGTGCTACTCGTCGACGACCACTGATGTTGACAAGAGTCCGTGAGATGGTCCCGGGCAACGGGATGCCGAGTTTTCGCCTAGTTTCGATTAGCTCCGGCAACGTTTCAACACGATCCATTTTATCTATCTATCTATTTATATCTATCTATTTTTTTTTTTTTTTTTTTGTTTGCCTATCTATCCGACGCCGATAGATAGACAGGCACATACATATATATATATATATATATATTATATATTATATATTATATTTCGAGTTCACTTGCATGTGGGTCTATTGCATGCGTGCCCAAGTGCTTTGCTGTTTGCTGCTCTCCCCGCTAATTTTGAAAGTGATCGTGTCATTAACAGAATCGCTAGTCGTCCTGACCGAGGCTAGAGTGTGATCGGAGAGGTTCGATGACGAAAAAGAAAACAAAAAAAAAAACAAAAAAGAAACGAAAAAAGAATAGAACACAAAGAGACAGCAAAAATCGTTCATCGTTTTTTCCCTTTAAAGTAACTATGGGATTCTCGTATTCGAGCGCATAGTTTCCATACTTCGATCGACGCGTTCGACGAGAAGAACGTTTCGGTGATACATTGGCTCGTTTTGACTCGATGTTTACGCCACGATACACGCGACTTTTACGCACGTACGATCTCGCGTTCCTTTCTCGAGACGCGTTGGGACGTTCTAGAGAACGAAAAGAAAAAGAAAACAGACTACTCGCCGACAAGAGACAAAGAAGCGTAATGACAAATTGGACAAATAGCTGCTTGCCGATCGTTCTAGCTTAAGTGCCCCGTAAGAAAGATCTTCGTGGAGACGCGCTCTGCAGAAGGAGATCAATCGTGCATGCTCGTCTGTCTCTGACGAACGTACTATATCTTCTTCTTTCTTCCAAATTAACTCACTTCTCCACGCTCCGTGCATACGTCCTGTCTTCTATCTGTCTGTCTGTCTGTCTGTCTGTCTGTCTGTCTCTCTCTCTCTCTTTTTCTCTTTGTCTCTCTCGCTCCCCTCGTTCTTCAACCCTTCTTTCAATCGATCCATTTACGCGACTCTCCACAACCTTTCTCTTTCTCTCTCTCTCTCTCTCTCTGTATGTATCTCTCTCTTTCGCTATTTTCGTGCGTCTGTCGATTCCCGAGCGCGCTGTTTTTCCATCGATCTTCTTCTTTCGCTCTAACTTCTCTCTCCTCTACCCCTCTCTCTCTCTCTTTCTCTCTCTCTCTCTCTCTCTGTCTGTCTGTCTGTTGTCGCGAAAAAAGAAAAAAGAAAAGAAAAAGAGAGAGTCGATTAAGCCGGATAGATCGTTGGAAATCGCGAACCCGGCCTCCTTGGTCCCCAACGGTCCTTGGTGATTGTGAATCCTGACCCTCCCTGTGTACGCTTCGAGGGGTTGAAACGAGTCGCGTTGACAGAAACGCGACTCGTGACGCTGCCGTTCGATCGTTTCTCTTTCCTCCTCTGGAAATCGAAGGAAAACCGGCGCGTAACACATGGATAACATACATATACATATACTACGATTCTTCCTGTTCGTCCCATCCTGCCAGCCTGTCTTGCTAGCTCACTGTCAAGAAGTTGACCTTCGTTTTTGGCCATGGTTGTTTTTTTACTACATTTTTATATATATATATCAATACGTAAATATATATATATATATGTACATACATATATATACACGACATATATATATCGTTACATACATGTACTGATATTATGTGCAAGCTACATATATATGTATATATATCGTTTATACATATATACAAATTATATTGACATTCATTATATTATTACCATTTGTTACTTTGTAATATTTGTACTTCGATTTGTCGTTTTTTTCGATTTTTTTTTTCTTTTTTCTTTTTGGATTGAGTGCTTTTGCTGCGGCGAGCTCTTTTTTCTTCACGCCGCGCGCGGTCACTCTGGCCGCGATTACTGCCAAAAACAAACAAAAAAAAAAAAAAAAGAAACAGAAAAAATTAAAAAAAAAGAAAAGGGAAATAACAAATAAGAGACGCGACAAAGAAAGAACGAAAGAAAAGCGAAAAAAAAGACACACACGAAAAGAAAAATCGGAGGAGGGACGAGGGGTGGCGGGTGGGCTGTCGTCGTTCTTGAGCGAGGCTGCGGGAGTTTGCCAGTACATGTGTCACTCGCTATCCCAGATGAAAAAAAAAAAGACACATATACGCGTCTGTGCATATATAGACACGTATAAGAACATCCGTATACGTGTGTATATATATATATATATATATATATATATATAAAACACGTCCGCTGTTTTTTTACACACACATCAAATCAGACAGTTTCCTTATGTCATTATACATATGTTACTTCTGGGGTGCGCGTCGTGCCAAACAAAAATGAGCGTCAACTTCTTGTGCTACCGTCTTACATGCCGTCGAGAGGTATCATTTTCTCGTCAGGCCTTCAGGAACTTCTTCTTTTTTTTTCTTTTTTTTTTCTCTCCACGAGAAAAGAGAAACGAGAGGGGTGGAGATACCACGACTAAATACAGAGGAGGAAGGAAAGAAAGACAGAGGAGAGAACCTCGCATAATACACGCGTAATACATCCGGTCATGCCAAAAACGCGCTTCTTACATAGTAGTGGTCTCGTGAAAACTAGCCTTTTGCCTGTTCTTTCTTTCTTTATTTTTTTTTTTCCTCTACTGTGAACATTTTTTTTTCTTTTTTTTTTGTACTTAACCAATCGGTTTAGTGGCGATAGAGAGAGAAAAAAAACCGTAAAAAAGCAGAATTAGTTAAAAGTTAAGAAAGAGAGAGAGAGAAAGAGAGAATGTGTGTGTGAGAAAAAGAGAGAGAGAGAGAGAGATCGTAGAAAAGAGGAGAAGATAGAAAGAAAGATTTCTTTTTCGAACGAGAAGCGCGAACGTGCGCCGATTGAAGCTCGCCGAGTCGCGGCCCGTACATGCATATATGTATATACGATATATGTGTATCTGTGTACGCTGTCAGTCGAGTAGCGTCGAAACGAGCGATTTGTCGCGGCGAAGTAGCGGGAACGTTGCACATATAGCATCCATGCGTCATAAGTGACGGAGAGTAAGAGAAAGGCAGCGAGAGAAATCTGTTTTCTGCTTGAAACGATCACTTCAAAGTAAAGGAAAATCCAAAGAAAAAGAAAGAAAAAAAAAAAAGAAAAAGAAGAAAACACGGGAACTTGGTTCTTTTTTTTTTTTTCTTTTGCAAACAAGATAGATGACTAGACAAATAGATAGATGAATAGATAGATAGATGCATATAGATGACCATAGATAGACGATAGATGTGAAGAAAAGGAGAAAATAAGAGAGAAAGAGAGAGAGAGAGAGAAAGGTAGAGAGAGAGAGAGAGAGAGAGAGAATGAAAGAGCGCAGGGGAGAGCGAGAAGCAAATTATTATTATTACTCTGTGGGGGTGTTACGGACGAACTAAAGGAAAGACAAGAAGTTGATGTTCTTGTTTGTTTGGTTGCAGGAGTTGATGGGTGTGGATGAGCGGATGTTTGCGTGCATGTACTGCGGTGCCTCGTTCCTCCACCAGAGCAAGCTGGCGCGGCACATCCTCTCGCACAGCCTCGAGTCGCTCAAGTACCGTGAGCAGGCGGCCCACCTGCAGCTGCAGGCTCAGCTGGGTCTCGAACCCGGTATGCACCTGCCGCCTGAGGCCCACTACCCCACCGCAGGTACGATCGAGCCGATGGATCTCGAGCTCGCGGCCCACTCGGACCCGACCTCCGGCGTCGTTCTCTGCAAGTTCTGCGGCAAGTCGTTCCCGGACGTCGGCTCTCTGATAGCCCACCTACCGGCCCATACAGGCGACAGGCCCTTCAAGTGCGAGTTCTGTGGCAAGGCCTTCAAGTTGCGCCACCACATGAAGGATCATTGCCGGGTGCACACTGGCGAACGTCCCTTCCGGTGTACGCTGTGCGGCAAGACCTTCTCGAGGTCAACGATACTGAAGGCCCACGAAAAGACACATTATCCGAAGTATGTGCGCAAGTTCCTGTCCCCGAGCCCCGTGGATCCCTCCGAGGAAGAGGCCCCGCCGCCGCCACCGCCGCATCATTGAGTTCGCCTTAGACCGTGCAACAACCGCCACGTTCACCACCGCCGGATGAAGAATCGCCGATTCATACACCTTCATCATCATCATCATCATCATCATCATCATCATCATCATCATCATCATCATCATCATCATCTTCTTCTTCTTCTTCTTCTTCTTCTTCTTCTTCTTCTTTTTCTTCTTCTTCTTCTTCTTCTTCTTCTTCTTCTTCTTCTTCTTCTGCTTCTCCTCCTGAATCTTCGTTTCCGTTTTCCCAAGTTCCTTCGCCGAATCGACGCGATCAACGCCGTTCCATCACCATCGATCGCCACCACCGCGATGGAGGAGGATTCTCCGGATAGCACGCGTCCGACCATTTACCGGGGAATCGACGTTGTTGCCCGCGTGACACCGGCGATGATGACGCGGTTCGACCAGGCAAAGGGAAACACGGACACGAGCAATTTTACTAGCGGTGTCTCATTCTTCTGTTCCTTTCGTTATTTATCCCTGTTACTGTTACTACTGCTACCGCTGTTACCACCACCACCACCACTACTACTACTGCTACCACCACCACCACCACCGCTATTATTACTGTTTCTTCGACTGGTTATCGTCTGTCATCGTGTCCTTGTCTCGACATGGCAAGTTTCGTCGTTCAGTCAGCTGGTGATCGTGTCAAACGGCCGAGATACGTTCGCGCGCCTCCTCCGTTGCAGTGTCGCAGCGCGCTCGTCCCTTCGCGTAGTTCCCGCAACCGTTTCTCCCTGTTATCGTTCCTGGTCTCTCCTGTCTTTTCGTTCGTCTCCACGGAGGGTGTACACCTCGCGTTCATCGATCCCCGCTGAGCGACGAGGCAAAAAGCCGGCGGTGTTTCTAGTTAGTCCTGTGATTTTGGTTAGGATGGTTGGTAAACGCGTGTTCAGAGGGAGGGACACGTTAAAACGAGCTCCCTCGTTTAATCAGTGCTTTAAGACGAAACGTTTAGCTTATACACACACATACACACATATATATATATTATATATATTATATATATTATATATATATCGATAAATTATTGGAAGTATATATATATGTATGTGAGTGTGTGTGTGTGTGTGTTACTGGGGGAAGAAGAGAGTGTTGAAGAGAGAAAGTGGGAGAGAAAGAGAGAGAGAGAGAGTGAGAGCGAGAAAGAAAGCGTGAAAGGTTGGGAGAGAAAGGGAAAATAAAGAAGAGAAAAAGAAGATGAATAAGAAGAGGATAATGAGAAGATGGAAGATTGGGTTTTTAAATCGAGATAAATTATGCAAGACGCGATTAACGTTGTTCAGTCAACGAGAAAGAAAAAAAATACGAAAAAGAGAGAAACATAGCAAGAGAGAGAGAGAGAGAGAGAGAGAAAGTGAAGGAAAGGAAAGAGGTGAGAAAGAGGACGAATGTGGATAAAGGAAGGTGAAAGAAAGAAACTTGAGCCGCCACGGTTGGTGCTTTTAAGAGATTTTCATAAAATGCTGTGAATATTATATTGATTACGATTAACTATAAACTATTGTAATAATGTAATAACGTTGTACGATGTACGATGTGACTGTTGTTGATACGATTGAGAATATTTTATACAGTTGACAAGGGGGAGGGGTGTTGGGATTCGCGCGCCGACGATTACGATTACGATTACGATTACGTTTACGTTTAACGGTTACGATTACGACGGGGGAAAAAAGAGAAAAGGCAACATGGGGCGGGAAGGGGAGGGAGAGGGGAGTTTTGGGAATTGGGGGAGTCAGGACTGACGACAGGGATGGGTTGTACACACGGGGTTATGTGAGAGGGTTGAGAAAACCAGGCCCACAGATGGCGAAATTCGATTCAGCTTGTGTTCGTGGAACGTTCGTGGACGTTCGTGGTTCAAACACGTCGACGCGCGGTAAAAAGCGTGTGCGAGGAGAAAGGAAAATTTTAAGCGCTGCACGCGCGCGTGAGCTGCTAATTAAGGAGTCGCGAGCGTTACGAGTGCGCCGGCGTCGATAACCACTCACCAAAATTGTTTTCGTTCTTCGCGTTATTCGTACGGGACGGTGACTTTGCCCTTCGTTGGCTGGATTTTGCGGTTTTGTTTGTTCGAAGCTCGTCGAGGAGAATTACGTCGCGTACAACGTTCGCACGTGGATTCACCGATGATCGTCGAATTCTTCGTCTTATTTCTGTTTTTTTTTTTTTTCTTTTCTTATCTTTATCTGTAAACGCAGATAAATTTGATTGCAGAGAGACGTTTCTTCTGAAGCTCTATGACTTAAAGCGTACAGTTCTGCACCGAACTGTACAACTGATTACATCTCGCGTTAACGAGAGATTATATCGAATATATCATTCGCGAACTGTCTGCCTTGGGAAACGTTCCCGGAACTTGCTCTCCGATGCGGCCGCGTAACGCGCGTGTTGAGACGATTACCAGCGAGCTCTTGCCCAATTCCTATCACGCATCGACATAAACACGATATCGAGAACGCGTGTCGGGCACGCCAAACACATCGGAGAGACAGCCAAGTCACCGGCTGTATATCCAACCAGGCGACGACGGTGTGTGTATTTAGGAGACAGGCGAGCGAACCAGTGCAATAACTGAATCACCACGCAATTCTCTTCTAGCCTAATTTCAAACGTTCCCCCGCGAAACGTCGCGGATCATCCTCGGTGATCCTTGACACGTGATTTTTCGCTCCTCCTTGTGTGTGTATTTATCGTCGTCGTGCGCGTCGAGCTTGGGACTCGAAAACCAAGTCAAGAGGCGGCGATCGAGAATCCTCGCCTGTCTGACTTATACTCGAACTTCTGAAAGTTTGTTTCAAGAGACGAGTAAAATCGAAGGAGACGAGTTGTCGTGGTCGTCATTCGCGAAATTCGTCGCTCCTCTTCGAGAGGGATCGTGCAATAAGAAGAAACACAGAGAGAGAGAGAGAGAGAGAGAGAGAGAGAGATTGTGGTGACGGAAGACGAGGTGGGGAGACGTATCGAAACTTCTCGTTCTCGTGCGAAGCTTCCGTTTCTGTCCAGTTCCATCGCATCGGCGTCCCATACTCTTCGACGTTCTCCATTAAAACGGCTCGCGCAGCAATGGACCGAGCGAATGACTTTAACGTACGTCCGAGAGAAAAGAAAAGCACGCAGCCGTGTTCGAGGAAACACACGTGAGGGGACGTGTTGTCCTTGTAAGCAGGATCCGTGTTTCGTGTATTTGTGGATCGACGTGGTGGAGGATTTCTCCAGGAGGTATGAAATGACCAAGACATTTACAATACGTAGATCTTTTGTGCTTTTCCTTTCACTTTTTCTTTTTTTGTTCATTTCTCTTCTTCTACGAATTCAATGTACTTAGGATCCTCGTATCCTCACGTTTGGCACGTGATAAGTCGTTAATGCCTTTTTTTTTTTTCTTTTTTACAGTGAACATGTGGACAGCGAGATTTGCATAGTCGCGTTAATATGAATTGCAAATCTAATTCTCATTTGAAATTTTATTAGCGCGTTCAATAATCATGAACCGCTATATATTTTACGAGCTGGTTACACAAAGTTTATTAGTTCTTCTAACATTGATTAGCATCATTTCAATAATTTCTTCGTGTGTTTGCAGTCCGAAAGAAAATGAAGGATAACGTAACTATCTGAGATCTTTGCAACTCGAGCATTAAACGGATTGTAACATTACCCTCTGTATGAACATTTGTCAAAAAAGTGATTATGCAACAGCGATTATCGAGAAACCGTAATTGTTAAGTTGTCGAAAGAGTTAGCTGCTGATTGCTTAGAAATTCGCTGCAATTTATTTGGGAATGGAAAAATCTGCGAGAGAAAGCTAGCTGTATCAGATACATATGCGTGTGAAATCGACATTCTTAGACACGTGTTCTGTACGAAGACCACGCTAATATTCTCCATTCTTTTGCAAAGAGGAGGACAGTTTTAATGTTCAATGCGTGATAACTTTTTTTTGTTCAAATTTCAATTTGGCGAGAAACGCGCGGCTCGCTTTACCCTTCTCACGTCTTGGCAGATAATTTTCGCCATTTCATCTCGAGGAAGTAGTAAGTTCTCATAATTGTTTATAATTGTCGTTCTCTTCTTCTTTGAAATTTCAATTTACGGAGTTCATCAATATGTCGCCCCCTGAGGCGACACATATGATTAATTTTCAACAAAACATCGTCGAGTCTATCCTTCTACATAATTCTTCAGCCACTTTGCATTGCAATGTTCCTTCCTTGTCGCGTGATATAAAAAAAAAAAGGATCGACAAAAATCCGCGACATTCGCGAACGTGTGATCTTCATCTTGGAACGACGCCATTTCGTTTCGACAAGCGTTCGTTCTTCTTTGGAAGATATCACTTGTTTCACCAATGCCATACGAAATCGTTGATCCGCGGCATCGAGAGCCATCCTGCGCAGGATAACCCCGATCCTGGAGGGCGCCTTTTCATCGCGTATCCTTGACAGGCGGTAATTTCTTTTTTTTCCCTTACTTCTTCCCTCCCCCCCCCCGCCCCTCGCGGGATCTGCGCGTTCTGCGAATTTTCCGCTTTTTTCTCGTGAAATCCGTTTTTTACCTCGCGTTTCAGATACGCGTCCGCGCATCTACTCGTGCGAAACGAGTAGTAGAAGCACGTTGCACTTCGGCACGATGACCTCGCGTTTTTTTTTTTTCCACGAGCGTTCGGGTGATACCAGAACCAGTATTCGTTTCAAGCTGCTTATTTTTGTTCTCTCATTAAGTTTAGATAAGGTAATTAGTAAGCGTAGGCTGCCGAAG
This sequence comes from Tetragonula carbonaria, assembly GCA_032399595.1. Lineage (NCBI taxonomy): Eukaryota > Metazoa > Arthropoda > Insecta > Hymenoptera > Apidae > Tetragonula > Tetragonula carbonaria. Next base: position 3,537,743 of record JAUCRC010000007.1, read on the forward strand.
CGTAGCGGACGATCGCCGGCGACGAAAGTTTTCGCAAATTATTAATCGAAATTCGGATAACGAACGCGACGAGGCAAGAGGCTTTGTCTCTTTTCCGATTGAACTCCGAGCAAACCAACGAAAATTAAAAATCTCTTTTTTCATTTTTTCCTTAAAGTCGAAAATAGCTGATATTCGTTAACATGTAATATCGTTATTGTTGCTAACGTCAGCTAACAGCGATAAACTTTTGCAATTTTCGAGTAGAAAATATGTATCGTTTCACTGAGAGAGTGAGAGAGAGAAAGAGACCCCTTTTTTACACAGAAGCAGAACGAAAATTCCTTCGAGATTCGCGATATAAATGCAAATTGATTATCGAAGCCGCCTCTCGGTTCGACCAATCTGATGTTCAAGATCTGATGTTCGAAATTCTTGATCTCGCTCCATGTCCGAAGCGAAAATCGTCAGCGTTGTTTTTCTTTTTTTATCTAGCGCTCGAAAAAAGGAGTACACGTGGTAGACGCGATAAGGCGAGTCGACAGTGTCGATAATGCACGTTTTAATTCCAAGTCACAAGGTGATACGAGAGCCAGTATTCGAGCTGATTATTTCGTGTGTTCTTCTTTAATGTGACTTATCATGCATTCTTGGTTACAGTCCTCTACATTTTTTTCTCGCGCGCGCGCGCAGATGCATAGCGGAATTTCACGACGCAGGATAAGAGGTCAATTTCTAAATAGTTCACGGATCGAAGAATGTGCGTGTATCGTACAATTTCATTTTACGAGTTCGCGTCGAGAAACTCATTATTTTGCTTGCCATTTTCTCGCGCTTTTTGCGAATTTCTTCGTCCGAAACGAGCAAAAAAGAAAAGAAATTGAACTTGTTCATGTTCGTGCGTTTTATCAAACTCTCGCTCTTTGTGTGTGTGTGTGTGTTTTTTTTTTCATTTCACTTCCTCCGTATTAAATTTTGCCATCTTCTTCGAATATTCTTCAATGACATGATATGCGATGATTCTATCTAATTTGGTTTCGCGTCTCTTAGCCTATTTTATTCGAAGAAAAAAAGAAATAATCAAAAACTTTTCAACGAGTTCACTACAATTCATAAGCATCCTGACACTTGATTAATCTGTAAAATATGTAAATGCTACAAAGCGTGGAAATTAACGATAAAATCACGATTGTATGATTGTAAATGGCATTCGTTCTTTTTTCTTCTTGGTAAAATCAGTCACAAATGTAAATTAGTTTCAATTGCTGCTCGTTATCCTGTCGAGATTAGGTGTCACTGTTGCAACCAAATCTTTCTATCTCTCCACAGAGTTTGTAACAAGATAATCTGTTTTGCTCAGAATAACCTGCTTTCGAATAACCTGCACGAATAAAATCAGGACGTCAGACTTTTGTTCAATAAAATTTCATCGTCAAATGAGAAAAACATCAAGATTTGTTTACAGATATTGTTTCACTCCTTCTGTGACAGCAAGGGACGCGCATAAACAATCAGATAGAATTTCGCTATAAAATCTTTTCGCTACTGAATAGTCTTCTTACTTCGGCTAACTAAAATTTGTCTCACTCTTCCTTTCGATCATGCTCGGTATTGTGCGTCTACTCGTTCTTAGCTTGTACCAATATAATCGAATATAATCGTTATTATCACTATCAGTCGTCGTCAGTGAACTGTAAGACATTTGAAATGAAATTCAAGTGCAAGGAATGGGGGGAAATTTTTAATGCGATAAAGTCGAGCAAAAATTAATATACTAATCTCTTGGCGTTCGGAATGACGTGCCGCGCACGTCGAGAATCTCTCGTCCCAAAATTGCAATATTTTCTCAGTTTCAAATATATTTAAATACAACCCAGGCAAGACAAGTAATAAATTTATTACTTCAGTGATATCATACCGACGAATTCAAAAAGAAAGCGACGAATTATTTACACGGTTTGGTTAATCGTTATGGTCCGTGAAAACCAATTGCCAACGCAAGAGGTTAATGCATATTAATACTATTATTAGTACATTGATACATACATACAAAAATTATTCAAATCTGTAAAACGCATCTTTATGAATCGAACCAAATTTCTACGAATAGTTACAAATTGGTCATTTTGACCACATATGGTGGTTCTAGTGTTAAATTACAAGCAAGTATCGATATAATCGTTATCGATACCGAAGAAATGGAACAGCTGTCGCGCGTCAGCGCGCGAAACTCGGTCTCGTCGAAACGAAACACTCGGGAACGCAGGTTGCCCTCGATGCGATCGCGCGATCGACCAGGACGAGCACCGCATTTTCTTTCTTTTCTTCTTTTTTTTTTCTTTCCCTCCTCGCCGAGTTTCTCGGGCGCATTGTATATTTAGTAGCTGGCCGCTTTCTACCGGCGTTCTCCTGCTCCTCGCGAGCTCGAGTAGTCCCTGGAAATCGATCGATCCGTGAAATATTCATCGCCGTCGTTCCGTGTCATCCCCTCTGTGTGCGAATCGTGTGCGTCTCTGTACCGAAGGAATCGACCAACGAAGGGTCGCACAACGTTCCGTTCGTCGTCGATTAATCGATAGGCCTCGTCGTACGCAGATTTTCGCGTGCCGTCGCGGTGACGAGACGTGAATATTAATTCCGAGAACAGGCCTCGAACGTCCTCGTTGCGGTGACCGGTCAAAAGTTAACGCGTCTCGTCTCGTCTCGTCTCGTCTCGTTTCGTTTCGTTTCGTTTCGTTTCGTTTCGTTTCGTTTCGTTTCGTTTCGTTTCGTTTCGATCCTCTCGAATCCTTTACCTCGCGTTTCGTTCTACTACCGCGGTTCTTGTCATCCCCTCTCCTCCCTCTTTTTCTCCATTTGGTTATCTGGCTGGTCGCCAGATCTGATTCGAAAAGGGATTAGGGAGGTTTCAGGCTTGTAAACTGGAAACGATTCGCTTTCCACTTTTTGCCACACTTTGACGTGGAGTCTTCGTTTTTTTTTCTTCTTTGTTTTTTTTTTTTGTTTTTTTATTTTTCTCTGCGGCTTCTTTCTTCCTTTCTTTCTCTTTCTTTTTTTTTCTCTCGTTTAATTTGCGTTTTCTATTCCGCTGCCGCGTTTTTAATCGAAGTTTCGTAGTATCGACGTTTGTTCGATGATTGACAGCCGCGTAAAACAGAAAAGAAAGAAAAACAAAAAAAAAAAAAAAGAAAAACGCGCGCGCTACGTCGATCGTGTGCAACTGTAGCGTGCAAGAGCGTGCGAACCCCAAACCGTGCTGTTGTCGCCTTTGCCTCGAGGGTTTCACTTCAAGTTCGCTGTTTGAAAATTTGATCGTGTTAGCGCGCTCTCTCTCTCCTCTCTCTTTCTCTCTCTGGAATTTGTTCAGCGGCGGAGAGTAATTAAAACGTGAAATCGTCTTGCCTTCGGTGTTCGTTGTTTTTTCAGTTTGAATTTTCCATCCGAATGTCTTAGCGAACTTCGAGTCGAGTCGGATTGCATGATCGGTTGATCAATCGTACATCATTTGATGTTTTTACGAAGCACCGCAAATATCGAGTATTCACGTGAACGATTGCGACTTGCCTCGTCGAAATTTGCGAGATCCTTACGCTATCACGTTCGGGTAATGTTAGGGGAATTGCGTATTTATCGGGCTTGAATACCCTTCGAGGAATAAATTTCGCGGAGTTTAGCAAACGATGAATAAATACACGGCCACCGAGAAATTACGTACCGTTAAAATGGCGGCGTTCTGACGTATTTGCAATTTTGCTAATCCTACTACAGATGTTCGAGTAAATTAACATTTCGTTCGTTAATCGAGAAGTCAGATTTTCTCATGCTCGCGGAACACTTTTGAATTTCCCTTAGTTCGGTACGAAAGTGAAACTAGAGAAAGAACTCGAGCCCATCGAAATTTTATTTCAGCAAAATTAGTAGACGTTGCTTCGCGTGTATGCAAATGATTATTATCAGCGTAAAGAGAAGAAATAGTTGGCTCGTTGCACAAAATGATTTCTATGATATCATTATTGTGTCAAAAAATATATCGCTTTCTACTGTCGGATGTAAATGTGTTAAAAGTTAACGTAAGACAGTGGTTGTACAGTGGTTGAATGCGTGAATTGATTCCCGAGGGGGGAGGAATCGATGTTCGTCGAGTTAAAATGATATTCCGTGTAATCGGATCAATTCGATATTATTCGCCCGGGCCCATGGAAATTAATACGATAATCGAACGTGTCTTGTCGATCGTTTAACAAAAGTATCGTGCCAGCGATAACGTCCGTAAGTTTGCAAAATTGCCCGCGTGCGTGACTAAGAAGTGTCATAATTTTCGTTGGTAATTGTTGCAGAGATTCTTTGATAACGTTTCCAATTTTTATTGCTCTTACTAGTAAAGCAGAACTTACTCCTTTTTATTTGATCTTCGACGATTGTGTGTATTTGAAAAACAACAAGCGCGGACGGAGATTACAATGAATTTGAAACGAGACTGTTTTCCTTTGAATTGACCGAAGAGGAAAGAAATGACATAGCGGGGAAAATTATTTTATTAACGAGAAAGAGTTCTCGAAACGAGACGCGCAGCAAAGCTTGAAAAATCCGCAACGTGCGCAACTTTCCCTCCGACAGAGACAGAGGAAGAAATACTTTATATCAATCTTTATAATTTACGACGACTTGTGGCCAGCAGATACAGTCGAACAAACTTTACCGAAAACAAAATTCATCGTTACGTAACCAGCTAAATTCGCAATTGCAACTCGGTGTCGGGTTTCACTCGTCGCGGATCGTCGAACAATTTCGCCGAAACGAAGACTCGAGAAATGGAACGCGAGCAATTTCTCGATGGGTAAAAAGTAAATGGAGATCGGATTTGCTGGCTCGCGACTCTTTTTTCGGAAAATCATCCGAAAATCGTGGAAAGTAGAACCCTGCTCGGCGTAGAGTTTCTCTGCCGATGTTTTTTTTCCAAAGGTCTGTTTTCCCAACTCGCGTTGTCACGTAAGTTTCCACGCGATAGCGTCGAACGTTCGCTACCGCGTCACGCATTTTCCGCGAATTCTGATCGCCCTCCCCCCACTCTCCCATCCTCCTCCCCTCCCCCCCCTCTCTTGATAAGCCAGATCGACCGGCTCAAACCGCGCGTGATTCTGCGTTTAATCGAGCTTTAATTTTCGGCGGTGCACGCGGCCAGCCAGCCAGGCCTTCTCCCATCCTCTCACGGTCGAATCGAATTCGATCGACTCGGCGCAAAACGCTCGATCAATTTATAACGAGCATCGATTAACCGTCAGGGACAATTCCTGGAAACGTTTACCGGGGAACTGTGGACGAATAGTCGAAGGATTCAGCTCGATGATTGCTCGATGTTGTTTTCGAGTACTTCGATTCGCATTCGTGGCTCTTACATTTGCAATCCTCGCGGAGACACGTGAATTTATTATGCTGGATGTTTTGCAAATCACGGTGTAGATACTGTTTACGGTTTTCCGTTTTTGAGAGAGTTAATCAGGCTGGGAATGAATTATAATTCGAAGACGTTGATATCCACGTGTTATAGTTCACGTTTGTGTTTCTCACGAACGATCGCATCGTTCATTGAAATCTGCTTTTTTTCGATTGATACGATAGGCTTCTTTCGTTTCCTATCGGTAGATACTCTCAGCGACGACTTGATTGGAAAAAAAAAAGAAAAATCAAGTATCTCTTTCCACTTCATCTGAGAAGCTGGATCGACTGACGTAAACTCGAGTTCCAGCAGTGAATAAGGAAGCTCTTCCTCTTCGATCGAAACGTCAGTTCCGACGAGTTTCTCCATTTCGAATAATTAATTCGTCACCTGTCGAAGAGCGGTGCAGCGCGTGAGGAAACGATCGACGAGGACCTTGTTCGATGCGGCGCGAGAAAAAGAGAGAGAGAGAGAGAGGGAGATCGATGCGTGGCGAGTGCGTTTCGCGGGATCGTTATCCGGGCGTTAGCGGACGATCGCTCCGGAAAAATCGCGATTAACGATTGGAGAAGAGAGCGAAGCCGGTTACGAGCGTAACCCTGCAATCGTAAAGGTCTAAAAATATAATGAACGCACGGAAAAAACTGCATAATGCATCGACCCAACTGCGCGTTGCGTTATCAACGTTCGCGAGCCATGCATGCATGCATGCATGCATGCACGTACGTATCTGTACATGTGTCTCTGCATGTATGTATGTATGTATGTATGTATGTACGGCGCGCACGTCACGACAGATAAATCGTAAATTGGACAGTGACGCTCAATTTTGCGTGCGAGCCGCGCGCGCGAAATTTTTCCTCGAGCCCCGGCGCGACACCGCGATACACCGCGACCGGTTGTCACGTCGACCGATGGAAATTACGAATTTTCAGTCAACACTTGTTAGAGGCTGGCTAACTAATTTTCATCGTGCTTTGGTCACACGGGCTTTGAATTGGTAAAAGAACCGGACGATTTTCGTCCGTGTGTGTGTGTGTGAGTGAGAGTGAGACAACAAATTATCGCAGTTGCGTTTTCAACGTTTTCATCGTGCGTGTTCAATTCGGCACGATCGTATCTCGTAGGTGATCTCGCGATAATTTCGTCGGATTACTTTGATCTTCAGGCTGTTTAGTTTTTGTTTTAATTCAACGCTGAGTGGCGGAGAAAAATTGAAAAAAGTAAATGTTTGTTGTTCAGATTCTGTACGTTTCTTATTTAATCCTCGTACGGTGAAATACTGTCACTTAACAATATCGCTGCACGAATGCGAAATTCAGTACACTCGGACTTGATTAATTAATATGTAAATGCTGCAACAGATATAACCGTGTGCAAATACTTTTAACAGACGTTGTATCGTGAAATTAATCGCGATCGGGAATACAGTAAACTCTCGTTTAAGTTCCTCCTTTTCTATCGTATATGCGCAATGTTGCGTGAAATTACGAAATTCTTGCGAATCACCTACGACCGAAAGACGCCTCGTTAAAAAAAAGTAAATAAATAAATAAAAAGAAATAGAACCTAAGAGTTTTCCTCGCCGTTGCTTGAAATTGCAGAAGGTCTTTCATTAACTTTGGCCTGGGCAATTGCCACGATTTTCTTACGCACACGAACGGCGTAAGAAAACCGTTCACGCGTGCAGAGAGAGAGAAAAAAAAAGAACAGAATAATTCGAACTGAAGGAGGCATAATGGTGGAAACACCGATACGGGAAAACTCGAAGGTGAAAATTGCCGGCAGATTTGCACATCTGTCCGTGCTATTTTTGCGTGTAACGATCGTCGGTGTTACGATCGCACGCAAAGCGGGCAAGTGTAATACGCTCCGTGCACGCGGATCGCGAGAAAAGTGGTCAGACACATTCTGCGACACCTTCCTACAAATTTAGATGGCTGTTTTGTTTTTTTTTTCTTTTCTTTTCTTTCTCAAAAATTGAAGAGCTGCAGATGGAGAATTCGTGTATTTTCGTATTCACTTTGCGCGAAACGCTGAAACGTGAAAATTTCACCGCGTATCTGTAACACGTATATCTGTTCAATTTAGACGAACGATCGTTTCAATCTGTGTAATTAGTGTTTCGACAAGTTGCCCGCGTTACGCACGCGTTTTGCGCGTAATTTTGTTTGAATACCGGCCGAGAGAAATTTCGTTGCGCAAGTAGTTGTCGCTCGCGTATTTCGCCACTCTTCTACAATGGAATTATGCATTTTTGCCCCGTCCATTAATTACCGATTAATCACATCGATTTAATTGCAAACAGATAAACACGCTGCGGGGCGAGCGTGAACGTAGTTTTGCAAATTAATTCAGTAATTTCTACGTCATAAATTGGAAACGGTAATTAGATTGAATGTCTGTTATTATTTATTATCGTCGCGTCGTTCGGCGGGCAGTCGATCAAATGCGGTCGTTTATACGAAACGCGATAAAAAAAAGAAGAAAGAAAAAAAAACGCGGTTTTCTATTTCCACACAGTCGCAAAGATCGACAAATAGAAAAGCGAGTTAGAGAGAAATTTCACGCATGTATGTACCAACCTAACGTCGAGTAATTGGCACAGATCCTTCCAGAGAGTGCATCCAGCATCCTCTCGTCGAACTTGCCACTGTACGAACAATTATACGATATATCACGTTAATTGCGATTCTTCCGGAACGAAAGAGGGAAAGAAACGGCAGAAAATCCCCACGCACACGCGGACAGCCAGAGAAGAAAACACAGACACACACACACGCACACGTACACGCACACAGTGGCGAAGGTTATTCCACGTTTTCTCCAAGAGGGCCACTCTCTCGTTCGTTTATCGCGGCGCGTTTCATTTTCACGCGTTAGTGACTCTCGGGGCGACGTATCGTCTCCTCGACTCAATTACCAATTACGACGAGCGATCGCGAGCCACGGTTCTCCCGGGGTGCAGCAGGCAATCGTGGCCGTTGGAACAGGTTGCACGTTGCACGTTGGGTGAAGCCAGGTGAAAGAGAAAACTAATCTGTTCTGTATCAAAGAGCCGTTAATTGTATCGCGAAGGGGAAACGAGTCTTTTAACCCCGAGTTGTTCTCCGATCCTCTGATCCTCCCCCCCCTCCCCTCCCTCCGCGGAAAGGGGCGGGGGAGGATGGAGGGCCAGCCGTACCGGCGGAACGATTTTCGAGGATCTGTCTGTCGCTAACTAGCGGGCGTAATTCGAGCCATCTTTGTCGTCGTCCTATTTACACGCACGGTGCGCAGCAGGGTGCGCCAGTGCATCCCTTGATGGGTGCACGGACACGTTCGAGGTCGCAATTACGCCTCGAAAACGCGGAACAACGATCGCCCCGGTAAAGTGCAATCGAGAAGAGAATTAATGAACGCCGCGCACCGCTGACGTAGAGTACAATCAATTAGCAAAGTTCCAATTAACGTAGGGTTTTAGGTCATCTCGATGGTTTGGATGCCGGCGTGCAACGAATCGACTGATTCGCCACCTCCGCTTCCGGTCGTCCCCTCGCCCCAACGGCCATTAAGATCCCGAGATCACGGTCGCGGCTCTGCCGCTGAGATCGCGATCCAGATTTTCCTCCTAATTTCCCTCTCGATCGCCGCTCTTCTTTGTTTCTCTCGTTATTTGCTTGTTGGCAAATCGTGGCAATCGATCGGGGATCTCCCGGCGTTCGATTCAACGAGCGTTTGATTTCCTGTAGTATTTTCTTCTTTTCTTCTGTTTGGTAGGCGCACAGTTTCACTAGTTGCACAGCTGTGCAGAAGTTGTGACAGAGAGAAAGGAAAGGGTACCTAGGTACGCGTTTTTCCGCGCTCGCTTCGTTCGTTAATTTATTGCTTCTGTTGTTCGAAAGTGAGGAATTAAAACGAATTATCATAGTACAAAGGAGATACACGTGTAGATTTTTAGGTAAAGCTAGGAAGCTCTTTTCCTATAGGTGATCGTTTTCTTAAGGTGTCTAACAACACCCTTTTCAATTCGTTTAGTCTGTTTAGATGTTAATCGGAGAATTCTTTTTCCTCGATTATATATACAAACGTTTAAGAAGTTAAATCGTTTAAGTATATCTATCGATCGTTAACTGAAACTCGTACGGTAATGCTGTAGAAATGTTGCATTATCCACGGTGGAGATTCTAAAGCTCAGTTAATTTGTACTTCAGAAAATGTGCAATAACTCGATTATACATTTGCTCGATTATGCAGTTCATCGAACCGTTGTTAAGGATCGAAAAATTTTTACCAGACATATTTTACTTTCAATAACTGAACACGCCGCGTGTCACAGGTTTCGAGAGACTTGCATTTATGCATCGATTTATGCGACGAAAAGATGATGCGTGAAAACAAATTTTACGAGTGTTCTAAAGAAAAGTACTACCCTGACGTTACTTTCAACGGTAGTGTCTCTTGAGAGAGCGAAAGCATCTGACATGGCGGCGTTACGCAATCACACAAGTATATTATCCACGTACGTTTAATTGTCGTTTCACATTTCCCTTCGTTTCCTTCGTCGAGGGGCATTTTTATCACTCCGCAGATCGAACATTTGTATTTATTTCCTCGGTTAGTTCGTCTGTCGTCCTCTTGCGTTTGAAAATAATTTATTTCACTTTCGCGCGCGTTCTTTCCGAGGACTTACACCCCTTGCAACCCCCTTTGTAGTCCTCGGGACTCGCGTAACAGGCGAGAACGAGAGCAAACGGCTCGAGGAAATTCCTAAATTCCGCGAGCACCGTTTTCGATTTTCGATCTCATCTTCGTCATCGTCGTGAAAACTGCACGTGCCTCGAATTTTTATCGTACGCCGGCCCCTCTGCGCGTACATACACGATGGTAGACAATGCAAGTATTCCTGCTAGTTACTTATTGTTACATCCTCTCGCTGACGTTTAGTTCGACAAAAAAAAAGAAAAAAAAGAAACACAAAAAAAAAATACTGGAAAGGTGAAAAAGGGGAGAAAAGGAGAATGCAAACGCAATTCCGTTCGGATGGAATTGCGCTATTGCGGTTGCAGGTAGACTGTGAATGTTTGTGCAAATTGGTGCTTCAGCAAGTACAATTAAGAGGAACTAAACGATCTAAACGTAGATTTTTCTTTCGTTTATCATCAATCGTTTACCGAACGATTTTTCACATATTTTTGCACGTGCCGCGAACGATTCACGCGCAACGCGTGAACACCGACAGCCTAGCGTTACAGTTCCAGATTACGTCGCATCTTAGGGAACGAGATTTTCTTGTCGCGAGCGAGTTTATTTTTTAGCCTCGTGTTTCTCGTTTGCTTCGAAAATTCGATTCGATGATCGATTGCGTCGGGAGAAAAGTTGATTTGTTTTTCCTCTCTTATTCAGTGAAAGAAATCTTTGCAATTTATTTTGTTCTTTAAGATGCGAGGGAAGAGGGGAAAGACTTGGGATTTGGCTGCCGAAGGATCTTGGAATCGCGTCTTCTTCTTCGTCATCTTAGCTCTTAATTTTTGACGACGTATGTAGCTCTCGAGTTTCTGTTCTGAAGTTCCTAAAAAGACTCGTTCTAACTCAATTGTACATAATATATATATATATATATATATATATATATATATAAATATATAGGTGATAGATCGTACTTACTAGCATAACTAATAAATGTTAACGTCCTGTCGTTTGTAGATAGCGCGTAAGTGAAACACGTTCGAGATGTCCAAAATGTCCGACGCGGAAGAGGAGAGCCTGTCCTGAGGCGTTGTCATTTCTCTCTCGTTTTATCTTACTTTAACCCTTCCCCTCGCACCGTCGACCAAATCAATAGTCGAGACGGAACTACGGAAATATATTTTCAGACCTGAACTTTTGCAATCTCGGCTACAGTCGGCGCGAGTCTTGCCTATCTGTCGATTTCAACGATAGGTGTAATCTGCGAAAGTGTTCGATTTTTTCTTTTTTTTTTTTCTTTTTTTTTCTCTGTTGTATTTCGATACTTCGAGCCGGAAAAGGGTGTCGGTTTTTTTTAATTTAATAACGCGGATCGAACTGTTCAACTCGCGCAACGTATTCGAGGAACTGCGAAAAATTCAGCGAAGCAATCGGCCTGGCTCGATGTATCGAAAGACAGATCAAACAGGGAAAAGTCCCCTGTAGTTTCCCCGTAGAAGCGAGGAGCGCGTGCGAGGGGAAAACACAAAAAAAAAAGAAAATACCCTTTCCGTCCACGAACGTTGTGACACATTATTAAGTTAAGTTTACCTCGCGCAACACACTGATCAGTACGTTCGGCGGTGGTTCTTCACACTCGTATATACTTTGCGGTAGCGTTTTCTAGGATAGGAGTTGTATACCGTAGGATCGACTTTGTAAATACATAGAGGATATAACGTCGTAGAGCATATCTCGTTCGTATCTCTTGCCAGGGGGTTGTCACGTTGCAATACGTACACATACACACACACACACACACACACACATATCCGATTAGATTTAATTCCTAATTAGAGTTCCTGTTGAAGGCAGCTTATCGTTCGTTAACGAGGCGGACTCTCTACTCTCTATATTTTCTTCCCCCTTTCCTCCAGCGCCCTTTCCTCCCCCCCTCCCCCCCTTCGTTACGCGAACGCGTTAACGAAAACGATCGCGAAACCAGCGAGAATTCGACTTCGAACAGCCGGACGCCCATCCACAAGCGCGACTTCGAATCTCGTCCGGTTTCGTTTTCCGATGTTGTCGATGATCGTGTCGATGGACGACGAATATCTCGTCTCTCGCCTGTCGATTTCGTTTTCGAACGAGAAGGGAGCTTGCTCGCTTCCGTTCGAAAATTGTTTTCGTTGCTCTTTGTTAGAAGTGCACGGCTATCGAGAGTGTTTGCCGATTCGCTGATTTCTATATGTCCTATAGTTGTCTGTAGTTGCGCGCTAGAAGAAGTCAGTAGTTATTATCTTTATTTATCAGCTATATATACATATATACACACACACGTATATATGTATATCAAGCGTAAAGTTGGATATTAATTTAACAGAGAAAAGAAAAAAAAAAAGAAAAGTTAATCGGTTGAATTCTCGGTGCTGTTTTCTCTCGGTGGTGTGCATTAAACAGGTAATCGACGAAACGTGCAAAGAAGAACGTGAACACCGGACGGTCGCGTAGTAAACGACCGCCGGTGATTCTACTCGTTCCTCGTGTTGATTTCCCTTTTATTATTATTATTTAGCAGATGGTATTGACAGTATTAAAAGAGTTACAAAGAGTTTTAGGTAACCCTGGTCGTGGTTGTTCCGACGAAATACATACATATACATGCTACACACGCGAAATATTCGACACACACACACATACACACACACACACACACACACAACACACATAGATATCTAGATAAATAGATAAATGAATAGAAAAAAATATGTATAAAACACACGCAGGCATACACGACGCAATAGTACGCGTATAGTAAACGAGAGAAAGCTATATAATAATATGATAAATATATATATATATATATATATATACATATATATATATATACATACAATACGTATATATTTATAGATGTATGTACACGGATTAACTGCGAAAGATACAACACAACGTGGATGCGTAATTGGCAAGCACGTTTTTACGAAGTACAAGACGTTAATAGGATTTTATTAGTACCGACCGGATGTGACGCGCGTGTTCCAGCGCGTATAGGTGAGAAATAGAGTGCGTGCGTGTGCGTATGTAGATGCGTGTGTTGCGTAGCCGCGTGCGTGAAAACGTAACGTAACGAAGAAAAGAAAAAGGAAAAAACAAAAAGAAGAAGAAATCAGCGGAACGATGCTGCGTGTATTGCTCGATGAGAAAGATTGATTTAATTAATTAATTGATTGATTGATTAATTAATTAATTAAATAGGGTTAATTAAGGGCGAGACAGGAGTGAGAACAAGGGCGTCGCATGTACAATAATAATTATTTAGGCATCTATTCTATATACGTATATATTATTATATATATACATACCGATACACAGATACACGTGTGAAAACCTGTAAAACGATTAGCGCGACTAATTAATGGTCTTTCTTCCTTTCTTTTTTCTTTTTTTTTTTCTTTTTTTTTATGTTTCGTTTTTCCGGACTAAAGTTCCTTGGGGGTAACGCGTTTGGTACGTGTCTCGAACCGAAGCCACCCCGATGTGATGACGGTGCTTTGTTTCTCTTTTGATTAGAACTATATTAATATTAATTTTTATCATCATCCTTGAGCGGTATAGTTATGTTACTTAGGATTTATTTTGTTATTCTAACAATATTATTAATTATTTTATTATTATTATTATTATTATTATCATTATTATTATTATTATTATTATTATTATCATTATCATTATTATTATTATTTACGATATACTATTACGTTTACTTATACGTTATTAAAAAATATACGAATGCCTATTTTCAAACACGACAACACTCCGTTCGTTGTGTCCCTTTCAATTTGTCAGTTTATTTTCTTTCGTTTTTTGAAACCTTCTTCGTGCCTTCTTCCCCCGTCCACCGTTCCCTGTTATTCGTTCGTTTATCGCATTATAGATAATTAAGATCATAGATTTTTTTTTTTTTTCGTTGTTTATATGCCGCGATTCTCGTCTGATCGTCGAAGTCAAGCTGCGTTGGGCACAATTAAATAGTAATTACTGTCTCATGTGTTAATAGGCTGGCTAGAAAAGTAAAACGTGCGTGGTGCTAACGTCGATGACTCGAAAGCTTGCTTACTGTTAGACCGATAAATCTTCGTTAGATAAGGGGATCGTAATTTACGGCCGGTACGAACGTAATGCTAGGAACGGTTAATTAGATTTCGATCGTAAAAACGTTGTGCAAAATAGGTTTACATTCACGGGTGCTCGCAGTGCTATAAACGAGAAGCGATGAAGTCAGAGTCGAAGTGCAGTGTATTAAGAAGGACTCATCGCAAGGAAATAGAGAACTCGAGTTTTATTGAATTTTGTCATTCAAAAAAAGCAATTGATTCTGGAGTCGCGCGTGGAGTAGAAATTCTTTCGACTGGACATTTTTTTTTCTTTTTTTTATTTTTCGTTACAAAGATACACGCGAAACATGTTGCACGAAACATGTTTGTTGCGCAGTTACAAACTATTATCTCGTTCGAAGCTTGTTTTTGCTCAAGAGAGAAGGAATTTATTTGCGTCGAAGATATCGCGAATTTTTGTTTTTTTTTCTTTCGTTGGACCACATCGTACCTCTTGTCACTTCTCCCACACGAACGAACGAAATTTTCATAGTTCACGACTGTTACTTTGCCAGCTGGCAGCGAACACGATACGCGACTTGTGTCTACAGACACACGCCGTTGTCTACAAAACCGTTCATGTGAATCGTGCATTAACTGCAGCATCGGATAGTTGATCGTTCGGATTAGTTCTGCGTATCGTTTCGATAAATCTTGTTTAACACAAGTATTACAATTCGTTTTGACGGACGTAATAACGTAGCTCGCGATTGATACGTCGCGTGAGATATCGCCGGAATCAATACGATGAACAACAAGAAGCAAAAAGAAGAAAAAAAGAGAGGGAAGTAAAAAAAAAGAAAAAAGAAAGGATAAGCTGCAGAACAGGAGAGTAAAAAAGGAAACAAATGAATCGTCACGAAAACGAACGAGTTTGGGAAACTGCGTGATCGAACTTTCCGAGAGCGAGAAACTCGCTTTTCGAAAGACGTTCGCGAAGATATTTCAACGCTCGTCGAAGCGTTTCAACTTTTAATTGAAATTTACGCGAAACTTCAGAATGCAAGGTAATGCATTCGCGATCAATTTCTACGAGTGTCTAATAAATACTTGCGGACGTTGCGTTGCGAAGGTCGCTCGAGAGTCCACGGATCCACGATCGATAATCGTGTAGATCGCTCGGCGAAAAAGGAAATATCAATAGAGAAAACGGGAAAAAAGAAAAGAAGAAATAAAATGAATTAACGAAACGAATGACTACTCGTTCCGATGAAACGACATTATCACGCAATGATGTTATTTGCATCGAAATACTGGATTTTCTTTCTTTTTTTTTTTGCATTCGTTGAATCTGCCTAATGAATTCTTCGATTAGCAGTCCAAAGTGTGACTTTGTACGTAGATCGAGTTGCAAATAAGACTTGTTTTTATCTCGTCGATGTGAATTCACGTGCGTTTTCGTTTTCACACAGGAATCCGTCTGCGCCATTACAATTTATTTTCTTTTTCTTTTTTTCTTTTCTTTTTAAGAATCGATAATAACGTTCTTTGAATCTTCGTTTTTCGTAACTTGTCGATCGGAAGGCGCAAGATACAAATGAGAAATTAGCAAATGATTACGGCGATGTTCGGGACTTTATGTCTGTGTTTTAACTCGGTAAATTTATTTATTTTGTTGTTCACGGTAATAGTGAAAAAAGTGTCGAGTATATCGTGTTTACCTTACATGTTAACAACTTGTTAACGACAAGTAAGACAATCTGCATTAAGTTGTTTCGTTAAAATTAAAGTTAAAATTCAATTAACGTTGAATTAAATTTGCCCTGTCGAGTATCGAGTATCGATAAGAATAAATTCGATAGCCGAAAGAAATTCGTCGTCGACTTTCTCTTTTGAAAAAGTTCGATTTACTTTCATTTTTCCGCCATGAAGATTCTCAGCTTTTCAAAAATTAATATTCATCAGAAAAAAGGAAAAGAAAAACGGTCTCGCCGATTATACTAAATTAAACTTACATGCACAAATTCTCGGCTTATTTCGACGTGTTACGTCATTTCTCACGAAAAAAAAAGAACAACAAGAAAAAACGCAGAGAGATGAAAGAAAATGATAAGTCACGGTGTTAATTATTAATTAACGCAATATTTCAATGCATGCACAGCATGGTGGTATCGCGAATTATAGAATTTAATTTCCAATTTTCGAGGAACTTTCGATTGAAGTGATCGAAAGAGAACCAAAAATTTAACGCCAGACATTTCTCGATCGAGATCGAGATCGAGATGGCTGGTGGAAAATTTTTGAAAAATTCAAGAAGATAATATGTTGAGTACCACTGACACGCATTGCCGATTAATCGCCTCGCGTACAGAAATATTACGCGAATGTACGACGTATTACAGTTTTTTTTTTCTTCACGCGACTGCGAATTTTTCTGTTCAACTTGGCGACGTGCTTTCCTCGACTTTCTCGCGTAGTATTCATCGCGAAGTATAGCTGGCAGATAAGACGTTATCTGGCCTGAATCAGTTGGAAATAATTCTAGACTCGTTCGATCTCTCAGCTTCGAGTCTCAGAAACAGAATATTATTAACATCCTTTCATGGGATCGAAGTTTCCTTTCAATCTGTGAGAGAAAAAATTTTTTTCTTCCTCTCTTCTTCTCGTTAGTTGTTTCCTTTTTTATTGATTTATTCACGAATATTTATAGTCATATAATAAACGTCGATTTAACTTCTATCGTGGAAGAGAATAATATAAGTGACATTTCAGGTTAATAAGAGCAGTCTGGTTGCGTCTCGAATAATTTCCAATGATTTCCATCCATTTTTAATTATGTCAGAAATAATCTAAGAAAATCACGTTGCAGCGTTCAAATACGGAATTCATTAATAATTCAATACAGAGTGACGAAAAAAAAAAAAGAAAAAGAAAAAGAAACTCACGTGTATCGCATACACACGTCGGCTTCTACTATAAAGTAGAAACTTCTTTTTTTAGCACGTTATAGATCATCAATTTTAATACCGATTCGTAAATTAACTGTTCATCGTGCAGAGGACATTTTCATAATCTAACGATTCGTTTACTTTGGTTGTATAATTATTTCAGTAACATTTAGTCACGCACGTGATAATAACTTGAAAACTGATTGAAACTCGAGTTACCAGTGACGATTTAAATTATTAACTTCTGTTGACTGGCAACATCTTCTCGAAACATCATCTTCGAAAGGGCGAGTCACTGTTGGAAAGTCGATTTGAGAACGTTTACCTATCGAAATATCGAACCTTTGCATCACAGCTCCATTTCGAGGATGGAAGATCTTTCTTTAAGAAGATAAAAAAAAAATCATGATTTTTCCCCGCGAAATGAACATGATCGGCATCGTTTGCCGATCTGTCTGATTTGGAATCCCCGAGCCAAATCCACTTTTCTTTTCTCGCTTTTCTCGGACTCGATTAATCGTCGCACGCGGCGTGAAAACGAAAGAGAGGAGAGGGGAGGGAAAAAAGAAAAAACACTTTGACGATTGCCGGCGCACTCGAGCGACTGTAACGTAAAAAGTAGTCTTTAATGATTAACGAGAAAAACGAGAGAAGGAAGAAAAACAACAAGGCACACGTGATTACACGCCTGTAGGAGACGTAATTTACACATGCACACACACGAGTAACACGTACACAAGGCGACAGGCAGGAAACAAGTGACATAAGCATACTTACGTATAGTACTTTATCGCAAACGCATAGGCGAAATATATAGAGTTACACACGAGTAGAGACGAGTTTAGAAGATACATCGCGAGATCGTGGAGAATTCGCGCGATCGCGATCCACTACGCGATATCCACTGTTCCCGATTCCTTCGCGTCATCGACACGACGTTGAACGATAGCTTGACGAGATTAAGCATCGAGTTACCCGTCGTTTTGTTGTACTTTGACGTTCAATAAAAACGAGCGTGTAGGGCTTCACGTAATTTTCGTTGCGAATAAATTCGTCATTGGTTCGTTATTGGACAGTGAAAAATTCTGAATTAAATCGCGCCGACATTTGCCATTGATCCTTGGACAATTAACACTGGAATCATTAGCGACCGAAGTAGAAAAACTTGCATCAAAAAAAAAAAGAAAATTAAGGTAGAGTGCAGTAAAAAGTTTCAATAAACTAAAATACCATGAATTGCTAATTTTGATCTACTCGAGCAGTGTTAATACAGTGGCTGTTGATGTATTAATTAAAATAATTTAATCCTGTTTTAATTCAAGTCGGTTCTCAAGTAGTTGCACGATAAAAAAAGATCTCCCAAGTTTCGAGGAGGATTCGTGAAACATCATTCTGCCAAAGCCTTCCTCTTGAAGGATATTGAATATCAATGATTGATATTGAAAGATTTATTAAAGACAAAATTAAGGAATAATATTGAAGGATTAAGAATATTCTTACCAAAACACTGTAATCGAGACATTACAGGCTTCTGCTTTGTCTGTAAATTTCATTTCGTAATCGTTGATTTTCTTTTTTTTTCTTTTTTTTTAAGAAAAAAATTTGCTCGTCGACAGTCACTGTGCCAAGTATAAAATAAAGCGAAACAATCGTTTTGAATCGTTCGAATAATTTAGCGAACTGAAAGCGACTTTGTCCAAGACTGAACCTTGGCAACTGGAAAGTTGCAACGTTCGAAATTTTCTTCTCTCCACTTCAGTTTCTTTGCAACGACGTTTCAATAATTCATCAGAAATAAATCAGTATGTTGATGCTTACGCAAATTCAAATCGGTTGCAGACGCTACTAAGCTGTCAGCGTTGAAATTCTTTCTTTTTCTTTCCCCTCCTTTTCGTTTCATGCAGAGTTGTGCATATTACGCTGCGATTCTGTGATATCTGCGTACGTTTTTGCGTCTTTGAATTTTCCACAAACAACACACGCAAGAATCCGCAGTCCGATGGTCAGTCGACCGGAGATTCGTTTCAAATGTTCGATTTGTTCAGTCTCGATGGTGTCCGGCTCGGCACGATCGGCAAAATCTCACCATATTGGTCTATAAATATTAATAAATTCCTTTGCGTTTTACATTAGTGTAAAAAAAAAGTTCAACGACGAATCGGATAAAATGTTTCGGAGTAAAAACGTCTTGCGTGTCACGTGCATCGTGCGCGTTTTCTCGTAGCTTCGAGTTCCGCACGGAGCGCGTGAAGATCCGTGCCCCCGGGATATATAAGAAATCAAACGCAAAAAGGCAGCAATGTCGTAAAATATCGATAACGGTTTCGTTATCAAGCAAACGATCATTCGAAAGAATACTTGAAAGAGCAACGACCGAGTTTCAATCGAGTTGATCGAACGATTCTTATCGCGATTTTGTTTCGATGATTTTTCTCTTTTTTTTTTTTTTTTTTTTAATCCAGCGGACAAGCACACAATTACCAAGGTTCGGTATCTCTGCGCGCGCAGCGAGAGGAAATTAACGTTCGGCGATAAGGGTTGCGCCGCGTCATTCGTTCGCGCGGCGGATTTTCATCGACGATCGCCGGTCGAAATAATAAAAATCCATTCTCGGATTATTCAGGGATCATTTGTTGCGTGTTGTCCGGTAATTAAACGCTGGCTGGCTGGACACGTTAGTCGCGATTACACGTTTCGCGCGTTTATCGTCGATCAGAGTATAACACACGGGGGATGCGTACCACCGTTCCAGAAACGATCTCGATCCCGACGTACTCTCCCGCCGGCGGATTCACGCGAATTGAACGCGATATTGATATTTGTGTGAAACCGGGATCGTTCACCGCGACAGCGGAGAGTTGCGATTTTCGTATGAAAAGCACGTCCACCACGACAATGACCGTACTCGAGGGTGAGCCGAGGATCTCTCGCGAGGATCGAACTGATTTTCCTCCGCGAAAACCCGTTCCCATCCACTGACTGAGGCGACAACCGATCCCGACTTTCGTTCATCGTTCCACCGGCAATGAAACAGTCATTTCCCCTCTCGAGAGGGAAAAGACGAGAAAAGATCGGCCTCTGGTCGATAGTTGAGCCGAGTCTCGAAAACGGATGCTTCTCTTCTTTCCTTTTCCTCTCGCCTGCTCGCGCGCGCGGCTGATTTTTCCAGATTTCTAGAAAACTTCGCCACGAAGTTTGCAACGGGGGGATGGAGGGGGGGGTGGAGAATGAAAGAGAATATTTTCTTGGAAATTGAAAATAAAGAATGGCGCGCTCCTCGTCTCTCGGCTTTGACGGCAGCGGAAATTTATTGTAAAGGTACGAGGCAATCAAAAGAGAGGGTGCTGTGTTTGTATATAATCTCTCGTCATCGCGCTGACGTAAAATACCTTTCTTTCTCTTTTTTTTTTTTCTTTTTTCTTTTTTAGAAGAAACACTGCTTTCATTGATTCGTTTCTATCCTGATTTTAGAATTTTACACTCGATCTTTACGGTTCATGGGAAAACTGAATTACTCTCAAATTCTCAACCACCCAATCGTCTAATTTCACAGGGGGGGGGGGGGAATAATTTGATTTTCTAGGAGAACAAACGAAAGAATTTTTTGCATTTCACCTTACGACGAGCTGAAATTGTATTTTGAATTTGTCAGGTACCTTTATTTTATTTTACAATAATTTAAACGATCGAGGCATTGCAGAAAAAAGCTGCCATTAAAATTATTTTGTATTTATGCATTTCAGTTCTCCTTATGTATGTTTTGAAACTTTTTATTCCCTGTTTACCGTGTCACCTTTTTCCTTCTTTTTTAACAATTTCTCAGTGACTGCTTCGACTGTCCTTTTATTTTTTTCTTTCATAGACGCCATGTTCTTTGGAAGCTTGTTCTAATAGCCTTTTGGGCTTCCTCCGCGTCAGAAATTCACTTTTTCTTTTTTGAACGACAAGAATTATTTGTCACTTGGACATGGCCAAAAAAAGAAAGAAAGTAAAAAGATTGGAAAACACTGGTCTAATTGAAGAAAGAGGCAGTTCCCTGCGAGAATTTCGGTCGAAATTTCCCCCGGCAATTCCAAGGTGCCTGCGTCGGACGCGACGCGAGCGATGGAAGTCACCGTTTTTCTCAGTCGACGAGCCCTACGTACGATACCAATGCCGGATGATGCCCGGCTCTTTGAACAGGCGACTTACTCTCGTGATCGATGCGACTCCTCCTTTTGTTTTCCTCGGTGTAACGGCGCGCGTTCTCGAGCAGCTAAGGGCGGTCACGCTCGCGCTCTCGCGTTCGCGTTCGCGTCCCCTTTTCCACGTTTCGAGTGGCGCCCCGCATTGTTCCGCCCCGCGAGTACGTGAGCACGCAGAGCACGAGTACGACTCGAAGCGAAACCAGGTCAGGGGCCGAGGGCCTGCACGCTTAACGCGTGAAATTGAAATTATCGAGCAATCTCTCGACGGCCGAGTGATGTACGCCACCGCCCCCGAGAGAGAGAGAGAGAGAGAGAGAGAGGACATCTCGCCTCTCGATCGTTTCATCGATTGTCGCGGCTTTCTTGCTTCCGCGTCTCCGTCTCCCAGTCTCGTTCGGAATCTCACTGACTACTCGAATATCGCGCGATTGTTGGTCTTCGGTGTTCGCCAGTTTCTTGCGAGTGGAGCCTTGCGTCGTTTTTTTTGGAAAAATTGCAATTTGCCAAGCTCTTCGATCAAAGTATCAGAAATATGATTTTATAGATGAAAAAAAGACTTGCCGATTCCTTCGATTAAAGCATTAGAGACATGATTTATTGATTCGCCGAAACGAGAACGATTTGCAGTCGTTTCTTTTTCTAAAATATGATTTTTGCGAAGTTGAGAAAATTTTGAAAAGTTGCGGAAATTTGCCAAGCTCTTCTTCGATCAAAGTAATAGAAATATGATATATTATAGATGAAAAAAAGATTTGCCGATTCCTTCGATTAAAGCATTAGAGATATGATTTATTGATTCGCCGAAACGAGAACGATTTGCAGTCGTTTCTTTTTCTAAAATGTGATTTATGCGAAGTTGAGAAAATTTGCTACACTCTTTGATCGAAGTGTTAGAAACATGATTTATTCATTTATTGAAACGGAAAAGTGATCGGGACGTTAGAAACTTCGTTGATGTGCCTCTCTTCTTCGAATTGTACGTTTCTTCGACAGAATTTTCGGGATCATTGATAACAAATCAGAGATCTCTTTGAGGAAAAAAGAGTCGTAGGAATCAAATACATATGTGTGTGTGTGTGTGTGTGTGTGTGTGTATCGCGAAACGATTTTTCAAATGGAACATAATTTCATAATCTTTTTCAGAAACGTACGTATCACGAAGATAATTCGCGATTGAACCAATTAACCGAACCGATAACATTCAATGAAAACGTTCATCGCGCAAATTAATAAATAATTTCCACGGCCTTTATCAACAAAGAGGCTAACGAACGTGTTGAATAAATTGCCGTTCATTTCCGATTAGAAGAATCGTGCAGCTGCCTCTTCGCGAACGAGTTCATAAACTGGTGAATTAATGGCCAGCGTTTGTTTCTTCTTTTTCTTTTTCTTTTTCTTTTTTTTTTCTTGAGAAATACGATTAATCGCTATCGTGCGCATCGATTATAGGAATTGAAACGTTAATAACGATGGGGAAGCGGTGCAATTTATCAGCGGGAAATATCATTATACATTGCATAATAAATATCGTCGCCTCTGTCGGCGAATCTGTTATATTTTATCGCGCGTTAATTAATGCTGTCTTCTAAATTGAATTGGAAAGGCTGTTACAAAGAACTAGAGAGTTGCTACAGCGAGAGAGAGAGAAAGAGAGAGAGAGAGAGGGAGAGAGTGTGTGTGTGTGTGTGTGTGTGTGCCTGGAAGAGTCCTGGCAACGTTTCAAAGTTTCCACCGCAGAGGTGGCTCGTTACTCATTAATTACGAAATTGAAAACCACGCTGCCGATACTAATTTCGATCAATTTTGTAAACGACGCGTCATAGATTCGCATTAAGGTAACCTCGTTCGATTTGCATTTCATTTCCATGTGTCTTCGTTTAATAAACGCCCCGCGTCAAAACATCGAATTTCAACGTTTACCGTGAAAACATCCGTTCACCGCGGAATTCAGTTTCACGACAAGCCGATCGAGAATTACATATCGTTTCAATTGTCGATCGACTCTTCTGAAAATTTTTTCTATCAACTTTTTTTTTTCTTCTTTTTATTTTTATTTTTTTTTTTTTTTTTGTATTTGTCTTCACCGTCAACTCTGTGTCAGCGTGGCGAAGCATTACTTCTCCCAAATGTTTTTTTCTTTTTCATGTTAATATTTAGCGTCGCTCTTTTGCAATTATTACTTCGTATCTCAATATTTGCATCTGGAATCGTGTGTACAACTGCAATTATTTGTAAAATTTGATCGTGAAAATTTGTCTCGCTTGTCGCGACGAGATTTAATTATAATTTTTGCAGTGAACGTGTCTCTCGATTATTTTAACCTAAATTTATATTTAGTAGTGATTTTGATTCAGCCACCATTTGTCGCGAGCCTACACTTCAAATCTAATACACTAACTCCAATTTGCAGGCATAATAACAAGCGAGATATTTGCTATTAATCGGTTCGTTCAGCTAACGTGTCAAAGACACAGGTAATCCAGGTTCTTTTTAATTGTTCAAAATTTTCAACTCGCGGATTTTTTGTTGCATCGATTCAGTAGAATTCAGCCCCTTGGAATCAACTCTCGTCTCAACTCCCATAAATTATTCTCTGTTAATACCAATCGGAGGAAGATTCCATGAAATTTTTCCTAAAGCTTGATTAACACTCTCGTTGATTTTTTTTTCAAATATTCAAAATTTTCCTCGCTGCTGTTTCTCAACCATTGCGTAGCAATTTAGGTGAGAGAGAATTAAACGATTTCAAACGATTGTTAGAAAAAAAAAACGAATCGCTCTTTTCACTTGAAAATCCGTAAGTCTTTTTTGCGGAGAAAAGGACAACACACTCTGGCAGCGAATCGAAGTAATTTCTGCGGATCGCGTCGATCAGATTCTCGAGAAGTAACTCTGTTCCTAGGGTTAAGCGTCGTCTCTGGATCCCTAACACTGGTGAATTAATAATCGCCGTTTTAAGCGGGGAAAGGAAATGCGCGAGAATAGCAGAAGAATAGCAGACCAAGGACCAAGTTGAATCGTAACTGAGTTTCAAGGGGAGGAAAATATTTCAAAAGAAACGAAAAAAAAAAAAAAAAAAAGAAACGAAAGCACACGATACACGCCGATACACGTCGAACTATGATCGATCGATCGATCGACCGATCGATCGTAAGACAGCGTAAGAAAGGAGGAAGCGAGTTCGTTCGTCGCGATAGAAGATAATTCGACACAGTTTGCTCGCTCGAAGAGGAGCTCTGGCAGATCGAACGACTGATCTGGCTCATCCGAGAGACCGAGGGACGATAAATTTCCGCCGCCAGGCTCCTGATGTGTTTTAGACTTTAACGAGAGACTGATTAAGAGGGATCGACGCGTCCACACGTGAAATTTATCGTCGTTGCCCCGATCGTTGCCCGCGCTCGCCTGCCGATACACTGCCGATGTTGAAACGCTCGTGTATGGCGTTCGGAGAAACTGTTCGAGACGATCGGTGAATCGCCGTGATTTTTCTTTTTTTTTTTCCTTTCGCGCGTTATTCTCACGCTCCGTGTAACGAGAAAACTTTCGTACTCTATTTTATCCTTTGAATTCGATGAGATTCCGAGCCACGACTCGGGGAGTTTAAGTAAGTTTAAGAAATCAAAGATAGGAGAGGAAATTTTCGATAAAAGGAGACCCTAACCGAGATAAAAATTTTCAAGAAATTGCTACAGAGAAGCAAGTAGAGAAAGAGAAAGAGAGAGAGAGAGACAGAGATGGAGATTTTTTTCATCGTCGGTGGCTATCCACAAAGTTCCCACAATCCGTAGAAATTTTGCAACCTCGATCCACGGACAGAATTTCTCGTCGCGTTCGAATTTCCATTCGACTTATCTTTGAACCAAAAAAACAAAGAAAAAAAAAACGAAAAAGAGATTACCTCGATGCAGAATCGGTTCTTCATCACGCTCGTTAACGCTCGACGCTTGCGCGCGATCGGTTCGCTCGTCGAATTTCAACGGCATTATTTTCGAATTCGATTAATTATTCGGGGGAGCGAGGGGGGGGGAGAGCGTCATTAATATCTACGAATTACATTTAATTAATACCGCAAACTGCGTTAGTATGCTTTTGAAACTCGAGCGACAAACAAACACGACGTGGAGGGAGGGGGGACGTTTAAAGGTTTAAGTCCCGCGAAAATCACGGGAACGCATCTCGTAATTCTTCCCTCTCCGCTCTCCTATGATCAAAGAGACTGCCCCGTAAACAAAACGAAAAGGGAGAAAAAGACAGGGGAGGGGGGAGGGAAGAAAGGAACGAAGGAAGGGAAAAAGGACGGAGGAGTGAGAGAGAGAGGAAAGGGAACATTTTTAATCTGCAACGTAGGAGTTTCGCGGCGCAGTTTTTTCGGGACGCAGTTTTCCCCCGAAAGATCCTTCCCGACGTACGTAGACATCCTTTCGACGTTCTAGGAAAGTAAATATTCCGCGGACTTCCGTGAAATTACGTTTACCGTGACATAAATAGTAGCGATACGTTTTACATGAGAGTAAGCTCCGTGGAATTATTATCGCGGACTTTCAACCCTTTGCCTTCTAACGCGTTCGTTGCTCGTTGATTTACGCCGTTGTTTCAACACGGCTGTTTCAACCGTTCTCTCGACCGTTTCAACCGAGACGAAGCTAGCCGAGTTGCTTCGCTGGACATTACCGGGGGAGAAGTATCACACGGACACGTGAAACACATTAAAAAAAAAAAAAAAAAGAAAAAAAGAAGAAAAGGGGAGAAACGTGTAATCGCGGTGGTGCGATAGCCGGTACTTTAATAGCTGCGAATGGATTAAAAGGAAGATAGTTGCGTTAAGAAAAAGGTGTTCCACTCGTCAGAGGATCACGGTAGCATCTTGAACTTTGAACTTTAAATTTTGCATTTGAATTTAACCTCACGAGAGGGTTAACTGCCTGTCTGAAAAAAAAAAAAATGACAAGGCAAAGGGTCGAAAGAATGAGATCACTTGAACTTGCGTTTTGGTGCTCAACGATACATGCCAGAAGAAATCTGGCGAAAATGACACGACACGACGGATCGATGAAGAATTCCTTTGCTCGCCCACCCAACCGGAAGCAACCCTTGCCGTTTTCGTTCAACAGCGTCCACTTTCGTTCGACGTTCAACCACTCGTTCAACCAAGATGACATAAATTCTTCGACTAGGTGGAACACAACGGAGAAACGTAGAGCAAAACGGTTACGAGAAGGAACGTTCTCCTCTCCCCCCTCCTCAGAGACGAACAAAAAGTATGAAAACCGCAGGGCGAGAATTTTGTTAAGAAAAAAAAAAAAAAAAATCGTAGCTCTAGTCTATCCCCATGGTGCTTCTCTTCGACTCGGTTTCCTCCGGTTTTTTTTTGGGGGGGGGGGGGACGCGGTGTTTCAAGTGTCGCTTCTGTGCGACTGGAGAGGATTCGTGACAGAAAGCGGACAGAGGGGGGGGGGGGGAACGCTGTATTCTCTTCGCGATCGACGTAACGAACGAGACAAACCGAAATCCAAAAGGGTCGCTCGAACATCTTCTCTTGGACGAAAGAGTCGCGCTCGCGTACGAACCAAACGAGCAAGCGATGTTAATAGAGCAAAAAAAAGAAAAAAAAAAGAAAACGAAAAAAAAGAACAGACGGGGTAGGAAAAGAGAGAAAAAGATAGACTTTTAGAAGAATAAACAAGTGAATAATATCAGTTCACACGGGGGAACCTACTATGCAATGAATCCAATAGCAATAACTGTATAAAAAGAGAGTGAGAGGAAAGGAGAGAGAGAGAGAGAACGAGTGAGTATGAGAAAGGAAAAGAGAGAAAGAGAAAACGAATGTGAGAGCATGAAAGAGAGAGAGAGAAAAAGACAAGATGGAAGCGAAAGGGGTGAAAGAGAGAAGTAGGGAAAGGAAAGAAGTGAACCTCGCGGAGACGTTGAAATGCCATCGTGCTACGTATATATACATATATATATATATATATATATACATATATATATATACATACATATATATATATATATATATATATCGTTTTTTGAAAAGGAAGAAGAAAAAAAAAGAATTGGAAAGAACAAGAATAATCGATAAACTCGAAATCATTTCTTCGGCTCCGCCAAATCACGTTACACTATACATATATAAATAAATAAATAAATAAATAAATAAATAAATAAATAAATACACATATATATATATGAAAAAATATATATATTGTATGTCAAGAGATATTTATACTAGTATTTTAATAGTTTAGTATATAATGCAATATATATATATATATAAATATATATATATATATATTATAAAAAAAGAGAGAGAAAGAGAGCGATTGTATTATATAAACGATAGATAAAAAATGATACCGAGGCGCTGTACATACATACACACATAGAAATATTATTCTATGATATATACATATATATACATATATACACATACATACATACATACGTGTAATGTGTGTGTGTGTGTGTGTGTGTGTGTGTGTGTGTATTTATATTATATATATGTATATATATATTGGATATGACTAGTGATACATTACATAGAACTATTGTATACATCGGCATATTGATATAGACGAAACATGTGAATAGGGGAACTAATTTAAACTGGAAATTACCTATAGGTATGAATATCTAGGCTAAGTTGAAGTTTATTATATTATATATATATATCAAGCGACATACATATATATATAATATACATATACGATAAAGATGCATAGGCATTAAAACTACGGGGACACCTAATCGTAATTATTAAACATTATGATAAAATATTAGGTCGATCGGAAAGAGGGAGAACGGAAGAAAAGAAAAAGAAAAAGAAGAAAGAAAAGAAAAAGAACGAATGAATTAACAACACTAGCGCGACGAACGCGGAGAAATGAGGAAACAGAGAAAAAGAGAGAGAGAGAGAAGAAAATATGTTGACGAAATTTTTAGGTAGAAAACTATATATATATATATACTATATATATTATATATTATATATATATATATAATATATATATTTGATTGTTTGTACATTGGGCACGAATGCTCTATTATTTTACTGTGATCCGTGTTTTGTACGATTTTCAAAGTCACACCGCACATGCAGGATCGACGTTAGCCCTCGTCGTGTCTTCGTTTCGTCCGCGTTTCCGCCGATCGATCGCACTTCCGTTTCCGCGGAAAAACGCGCCGGCGAAACTCGCGTTTCTCGCCGGATCGCGTACGACACACACACACACACACACAGAAAATAGGAACCCGACGATTTTTGCACGATATTTATACATCACGCCGATGTAGATCACGCGTGTGTGATCTAAACTGTAAAGCCGCCGCGAGAGACCTCGTTGCTGCAATTTTACGTATTTTTGACGCGCTCAAGTTCCTGGAATCCTGCAATTTTTACCTCCTTCCCCCCCTGGATAGATAGGAAGTCGGAACGAACGAGGCTGTTCGTTCGTTCGTTCCTTTCATCGAGTCGATCGACTCGGCAACGGAAACGCGCGGAACACGAATGCGAGAACACGGCGCGCGCGAGAGAAGGGATCTCAGGCGGTGAGAGAGAGAGAGAGAGAGAGAAAGAAAGAGAGAGAGAGAGAAATTATCTGCCATTCTCCGAGGAGAGGGAACTAACGTCGACCCTGGGAACACGCGTCTCGACCAAAAAAGAAAAAAGAGAAAAAAACAGAAAAAAAAGAGAAAGAAAGAAAGAAAAAAGCGAAATAAAAAATTGCATAACCCACTTTCACGGGGGAATTCAGAGCTTTTATACTACGCGAATTCCATTACATCGTGTTCATTCTTACACACCGCGGCCTTCCGTGGAATTATCGTTGCCGACGAGATGGGCCGTCACCGACGATGCGCGCCGTCGCTCGTTCACTTCTCGGCGAAACGTCCCGTGATCCCAGCCATGGTACGAGGGATGGAAAAACAACCCGGGGAAAAAATCCCTGTGCTTTCCCTCGCCAAAGAAAATGGCGGAAAATCCGGACGCGTTGCAATTATTTTCGCCCCGTTTCGGAGCGATCGGAGCGGCCAATTTTCTCGCGACGATAATTCGCGGGCGGAAGCCAGCAGCGAGATCGAAGGTGTTATTGCTGCTGCCGCCGCCGCTGCTGCCGCTGCTGCTGCTGCTGCTGCTGCTTCTCCTCCGGTGCGTGGTAGAAGGAGAGAAAAAGAAAAACAAAACAAACGGTCGGGCAAAATGGCGAAAAAAAGGAAGGAGCAAATCATCCCGCGACGCGACATTAAGAGGCGACGTTCGGACACTCGATTAGCAATATCGCCGTTATCGTATTTGCGCTTTCACGCTTTGGCTCAATACTGAATTTCAAATGAAATACGATGAGAGAAAAAAAATACGAAGGAATGATGTATCACGGAGGAAAAAGCGATTGGATGTGTTTGGTCGGAATTTTACCCTTCGCCGCGAGTGTGTTTGCAAGAATCCGTGCGGATTAAGGGTGATCGAGTCTCGTTCTAAGACCAGCGTCGCCAGAGAGTCTCGAGATGTCTCTCGATTTGATCGAAACTGCACGGAAGATGGCTTGCTTGTTGTTTCGAAAAAAATTTGTTAAAATAAGAAAAATGAAGAATTCAGTCATTTTAGTTTCTTTTTGGTTTTAGGAGAATTTTGTATTTAAAAAAATGTAGCAGGCTACAATCTTTCCTTGTGTGTGGAACTTGTATTTCAAAAAAATTTTTAAACAAAGGACGAAGAAACGAGCTTAATTGTCACTTGGTTCTACGAGTATTAGAAGAGTTTCAAAATGAAACGGAGCTGAATTGAATTTTTCGAATCTTTGATACGTGCGAAAGGAGGTGAGCGTAAAGTAAAATATCTAAAAAATTCGAATGGGAAATATTGACGAACGAAACGAGATGTTAAAAGTGATTCCTAATGTAACTTTACACATACAAATACTGACATTTCTGCGTGTTACATTTAAAGAGAGAGAGAGAGAGAGAGAAAGAGAGTTGCATATTCGTAGGAAGAATACGCTTCTGCTAACGAAAGCAATAATCGTGTTTTATGTTGTGATAAGAGGTATCGTGGCTGCGCGAACATTCGTGGATCATACGTCATCGTCATTTAGATAGTTAACGAAGAAGAAATTACAGGGACGAAACATATCGTAATAATTCATAGGTTCTATCGTTCTGAAACAAGCTGTTAAAAAAAAAGTGCAAAGTGCAATAATTCTCTTCGATAATTTTTTAAATTTTTGTACAGTGTATAACGAACGTTTCTTTCATAGAACAGCATAACATATCAAGTTTTTGGGGACGATAGCCTTTCAACGTCGATGAAACTTCATACGTAAACGAAAATTTTAACGTTCTTTGATTCGTTGGTTCTTTTTGCTTCGAACGGTCACGTGCGACACGATCGATTCGAAGGAAAAAGAAAAGGTGATTCTACGTTTCAATTACAAAGAAAAAAAAAAAAAAAACACAAAAGCAACGCGAATAGAATTACAAGGAATTAAGAGAGCTAAGTGGCGCGAACATCGCTGAATGTTATCTGTTGGCGGAACAGTTTGATTCAACTGGTCGTGAAATTATCCGAGATAATTTTGCGCAGTTGCACGCGGGCAAATAGAATAGTTTCCGCGAAAACCCGAGATTCCGTTCGGCTAAGTTGCCGAACAACTTTGCAAAGTATCTCGAAGTAAGTAAAGTAAAAGTATACCGTACAGCCGAGTCGAAAACATCCTAAAATCGGAGCGTAATTTCTTCGAAAATTTTTCGACAACGAAATCACAGGCAGTAAGGATCATCGAGTTTTAGATTTCTTTTTTGTTTTTCCAATTAATGATACTAGCTTGGTGCTTGCAACGATGCTGAATAATATTCGTTTCGTGCAGCTTAACTTAAGAACGTGTGATCGATTAATTAATTACAGTATTATTCACCGATATACTTACCGTTTCATTTAACTGACTTAATAGTGAAAATTTCGAATAGTCATGAATTTCTATGTGAGAAGGATATTTTGTTTACTACGGTCAAACAATATAATTTAAATATCTTCTAGATCTTCGGCTGATCAAATTCGCAGCAACGATGCGTCTGTGAAGAAATTATGAGAATACGCGTGATAGTTTTCTAAGAACACGCTACGAGGAAGAACAGCGCGTAAGGGGAAACGGATTGTCCATTGTCAGACACACCCGACATCCAATATATCAGGAAATGTATCTTGCTGTATCTTTACGCTGTATGCGATGTTACAAAAGCGTTTCGAGAAAAGAAAAAAAATGTTGTTCCGGCTAGTAACTGCAGAGAAACATTCAACTGCTTAAGAGAACGTTAATTAACTAGTTAAAATTCATTGAAGTTATCCGTACGCGCGATACGTTTATCACTTTCTTCACGTAAATTAGCAAACGGATGATCGACGATTGATCGACGAGCGTTCCTTCACATTTTTTTGCAGGTTTGTCGAAAATTCGCGGGACGTTCAAATCTCAGAATTAAGAAAACTCAAGGTCACGCGTGTGAGCGGCTATTCTTTCCCCCGGAGCTCGGGGAAATTTTCTAACGACCGAGAGAAATACGACGAAGCAGCAAATTACTTTAGATTAGTTTCTTTTTTCTTTTTTTTTCTTAATTTTCTTTTTGAGAAATTTCTGGAAAAATTGAAGAAACGCGCGATGAAGAAACTCGCAAAAAAGGAGAGGGGAGGAGGAGAAAGTAGGAAAGTAGGAAAGCAGCATCGATGATTCTTACTGCATGGCTCGGACAGGAGAATCGAAAGCCGATATAGGTTCGAAGATACGCGTGGAGTTGCGGAACTGAGGTCAGGGGTGTATTCACCTGGCGCCGCCCCAAGTCACGCCTACCTGCGCAATTCCAAACGTAGCCAGGAACGCCTACGCGTGCATTGAAACACCGCCACGCTCCCACCTACACGACCTACATACAGTCTTGGCCAAAATTTTGCTGGACGTTGGCTTCGCCCCTGGACATCATCCGGCACGTACCGGTCGTAATCGTTTCGACCTCTAATTCGAGTGGGGGCTTTATCGAATCCGCGCTCCGTGATTCGCGTAACACGAGCCGTGCATTGCATCTCTCTTCTTTTTTTTTTCCACGGCTCTACGTAGCCGGCCGACTCGCCTGATAATGTCACGCGTAATCTCGCGTCCTATTGGCTCGAATGAAACCATTAAAAGGCCATTGTTGCGTGTCGAACGATACGTCATTCGCGATTTACTTTATTTAGCTCGTTCGCGATTTTCTTGTTCGAGTCGAGAACCGAAGAGAGAGTTTCAAGCGTTTAATAATCGGAGTCGCGGAAATAATCGATTGTTTGATAGAACTCGATGCCTCTCGAATCTGACGATAAAATGATTTTTTTTTTTTTCTTTCTTGCGACTAATTAATAACTGGGTCATCTTCCGAGCTCCCAGCACCAACTTGAAATCTAATCACTTCTACGTTGCTCAGTTATCGTTGCACAGTTCTTTGAACTCGAATCTTTGAACAAAACTCGGCTCAAGATCCAACCTGAAGATCTCAGCCCGCTTACCGTTGCACAGGAAACATTTTCCAACCCCGAGTCAGTTTGCCTCTCGAAGCAGGCGAAAAGAAGAATAATAATAAATAAATCAATATCGTGGGCTCTGCAGCCGCATAACGAATGAACGACCGACCGACCGAACGAGCCAGTAAGAACGTCGACGACGTCATAGAGCCAACCCTCCTCGAATTTTGTCCTCGACTGTATCGACAGGTGAACGCTTAGTGCTGGTTGCCGCGACCCGAGGGACACGTACAACCCGTTCGAAGGTTGTTGGTGTAGGTTGAACGCGCGTGTATGTGAGAACGTGGTAGGTGGAAGGTGGCAGGCCTACGCCTACCACCCCCGTGCGACCGATCACGCCGAGACTGCTCCTACTACCCCAGTTCGGGGCGACACGCGTTTCGCGAGTTTGCCGAGCGGGTCACCCGGTGACACGTTCCTACGTCTATCTCACACAGCCGACCTGGTTTATGCATACGTCTGTGTATATACATACATGTGTGTGTATGTGTATATATATATATATATATATATATATATATATGTATGCACGCTCGGACTTTTACCTAGAGAAAAGTTAGGCTGTAACCTTGGCGAAGTTACCGGAGGGTTGCGCGACTGCCGCAGGGGCCACGCGCGTTCCTATGCGCGTTCTCTGTCTTGGCAGAAACTTTTACTCTGCTTCGCCGTTCGTGGTTTTAGAAATTATGGTGAAAAAAAGACAAAAAGAAAGAATAGAGAAGACTGGTTAGTTAGTTCTTTTCTTCTAAGGAGGACTACTTCCTTGCATTTGGATGAAAGGACGTGTTCCTTTTTCTTTCTTAAATATTGGCACTTTGGGATTTGCATACTTGTTAGCGATCGAGTTCTTGACGAACGAACGACTTGGGAACATATCGTTTTCTGATGCGAGGCACAATTTGCACAGCTTGGATCTTAATCGGGCGTACGCTGTTTCGAGTTGTTCGACGAGGAACGAAATTTACGATAGAAAATATCCAAGCATTTTCTTTTTTAATTGTCGGCAGTGTCGTTTGCAAACTCGGCAATGTTCTCTCGAGTGACTAATCGACGAACGGGAACGAGTTAGAAATTTCTTTTCGATGTGTGAGTAACGTTCTCGAGTTCGTAAACGCTTGTTTACGCAACTTGTCCGAATCTACAATTTTCCATAAATATGCTTGCAAATCGGACAACGACACGAGATTTGCGATAGAATATATCCGGCGAGTCGGAGCGAGCTCGCGAACGACGCGTTGAAATATCATCCTGGATAGAGAGAGAGAGAGAGAGAGATTTTCTTCTCGCTTCGCGAACATTCTTTTCTCTTCGCGTCATCTCGCAGCACGTGGTCGTTCCTCGACAGTAGATTCCGCTAATAGGGGCGTGTATCACGATCTCAACCCTCCTCTCTCTCTCTCTCTCTCTCTTTGTCCTTTTGTACCTTTCTCGCTTCGCCTACGCCTATCCCGGAAACGACGAACCGACCTTTTCCCAGAGGGGAGAGACGGCAGACCGACTGAAAAATGTCGCGCGACGCCTCATTGGACGCGAAAAGTTGCGGCGTGGTTGCGCAACGTTTGAAAAACCTGGGGCGACCTTCTCTTCCGGGTACTCGGCCCGGAACGCTGCCACAAACGATTCGTGAAATTTTCTATTAAAGCGTCCTCCTCTTCTCTTCCCCCCTATCCCCATCCGTCGCGAATCTTGCGAATTGGTTTTTCCCTCATTTGCGCGGACTCGTTCGTTTTCCAAGCGGGAATTCGCAAAATTCTCTTTCTCGCCGACTTAAGAATAGTTTAGCAAACCGCTCGGCAGTTTCGTTCAAGCGGCGAAATTTCGATCATTTGTTGTTTGCTTGTTTCGGCGATATCGCGAACTTCGTCACTCTCGTTTTTTTTACATGGAATTATTCAAGTTTCGCGCAAAATTGTGTAAAAAGTTGACAATAAATAGGTTTGTTTGAGGTGTATTCACTATTCGAATCGATCTTAAATAACTTCGGAGGACTTCAGTTCAAAAGATTTTTGCTCAAAATGACTATAGGAACATAAATACCGTGCAATTGAAATTCTCCAAAATTACCATGTTCGATCGAGAATAGCATTTTAATGAAAAAAAAAAAAAAAGAATACGACAGACTTCGAAGTACTGTCAGAACGCAAACGTAAATTTGACTTAAGTTTCGACAAAATCTTACCTGTCGAGAACAATACGAAGATTGTCAACACCGTTCGAAAATACATTCGTAGCGTCTTATATTTATCGAGGAAGAATATTTCGAATTCGCTCGCTACCGTTAAAAACGAGTTGCACAGTGAATCGTAACTCGACTCAAGTGAACAAACGATCGCCGCGATTATTAAATATTATTCACGGAAGTGGGAAGATAGAATCTTTAGAGACCGGAAGAAAGTGAAACTGGCCTTTTAATTTTTCAAGCCCGATTAAAAGCTTGATTCGACTGATGAACCGTGGATTTAAATTCGTCATAAATGGAACACTTTTTAATCAAACTTTAATCTATCGGGTTTCAACGTCGCGGAATTAATTTAACATTCATTAATTACAAGAATAAATATTAAATGTTGAACAAATAGAAGTCGAGAGAGAGAGAGAGAGTAAGCGTGCCACTCTCGTTCCCATTGCAATAAACTCGTTTAGAGGAATCTCCCCCTTCCCCCTTATAAACGCATCGATTCTCGATAAACAAATTAACAGAAATTAAAACGCGAACGAATGGAAATTAAATCAGCGAAGACGTTTCTATTTAATTCGAGGGATACGCGCACGTATATTCTGTACCTTAATTACTTTTCCACATTTAATAATTGCTGCGAGGGGCCGACGCTTTACTCCATAAAAAGAATCGGCGAGATTTATTTCATTATCGGAATAAATTGATCGAGGAGTAAATAATATTTGAGCATATAATGTTTATTTACAGAAAAATATCCTCAAAGGATAATTCTCTCAATACTTTGTTGACTCGTTTTTTGTTTTCGTTGCGCCGTCCGCTTGCATTTGTTTCAAGGTAAATTAGGTGAATTGAATGTACAACGATGAAATTAAACGTTTTTTTTATTTATTTGTTGTTATTATTATTGCTATTATTGTCGTCACGATGCTAACTTATCTTTCACGACTTTTTAAAATAATTCTTAAAACGATTTCCAACGATTTTATATCAAAATTTTAATTTCGTCACCTCCAAATTATGTTCCTCGGAATATTAGCTCTGCTCCTATTCTCACTCATTCTGCTAAATTTCAAAGCGGAGAAAAGCAAGGAAGTTTTCCAGTCTTTAGAAACGAAACGAACGAATTCAGAAATTCATCCGATCGTTCTTTTTAAGTGATCCTCGAAACGCGATTGAAAGCGAAATTATTTTAAAACATTTCCTTCAGACGTTCCATAGTCCGCTGACATCCTGCGGGAAATTAGCAATTTCTTAATTCCTTGGCGTCGACAATTGGATGTAAGACTGTTCGTTCCTTGTAACGATAAAGTAACTAGAGGCGAAAGAAAAAAAAGGAGTCGACAAACAGCTCGTCCGTCACCTGACTTCCGCAAAAGCGAACGTTGCGAAAGCTAAGGATACCAGGAACGATGAACGACGCCGACGACGTTCGTCGATCGGTTTTATGCACTCGTCGCACATTTTGGTCATTCGGACGTACGTTGGCTGGGCAATTATCGAAGGGAGATATGCAGACTCGCACTTTCTTCGCAGTACTTAGTAAGCATCTCGTTCAAAGTCCACGAATGCTCGTTGCAAGCCGCCTCGTTTCGAGCGTCGAGCCGCCTCGAAATTTTTCACGATGGACTCGACGCGCGATAACAAGAAAAGATTATTACATGTGTCCTCTCTGATCATCGGCTGCCAGATCGTCGGAGATCGTCCAAATCTGGGAGGGGATGGGTTTAGGTTTTTGGTAGGGGATTCGTTCGATATATATTTAGGGACATTTGTTGACACTTAGAACTGACAATTAGCGTGCCTTTTTTAGGTTGGGAAATTATAGGAATATTAGAGTATATTGATGAATCGTTGGTGTTTATCGGATAGTGAAACTTAAAGAGTAATACAGTAGAGTGACGGAAGCGAAAGAGAGAGAGAGAGAGAGAGAGAAGGGGGGAAAGAGTCAAGTTTTCTTCCGTAGAACGAAGAACAGAATCTAGATTAGAAAAGTCTGCTGTGATTTGATAATACGTGAATATGTTATCGAGGACGGATGATAGTTGATTTAATTTCAATTGTATTGAGAAGAGGTTCTCGCGGTTAATTCGTAGTTATATATAACGAGGCGTTACGCATGGTGGGGCAAATTTAACGTAACCAAGTGGCAATTAGCTCAAGCAAGTGCAAACATTATCGTTTGTTAAAATCGACAATGTGACAATTCGTCGTGTTCGTCGTGTTCGTGCTCTGATCTGACAACGAAACAAAACGACACGAAATTTAACGTGAAACGACACGACTGCTCCTGTTATTCGTAAAATATCTTTATATATATATATATATATATATATGAAGAATCACTGGAAATTTCTTCGTCTCCTGTAACACGTGCGAACGAATTGAATCAATGGAGCGGCAAATTCCACTTGTCGCGCATTCTTCCTCTAATTCTCATATTCTTTCGCAACAAAAGGAGACAATCGGTCTTCTTCTGGTTCTGTCGACGAGCCTCGATCGCCGCATTCACTCCTCGGTTCGTTCTTTCTCGTTTGCTCCGGATACCCGCAGAACAGACACGTATATACACACACGCAGGTTGACAATGAGAGACACGTACACAGATACACGCAGGAACGTACAAGGCAACACGAGCAATGCAGTGTTCAAATACCTTGAAAGCCACCCTGTAGATCGGAATCTCGCATAGTACTAAACAGATTGTATAACACTTAACTAAGCTTTCCGTAACGATAAATAACAGAAAAAAAAAATGCACGAAAGGGAAACGAGAGAAAGAGCGAGCGCGCGAGTATCACAGTGAGAGAGCGACAGAGTGAGAGAAGATGGAAAGAAAGAGAAAAGAAGAGTGAAAATGTATACGAGTGAATAAGAAAGAAAGAAAGAAAGAGAGAGAGAGAGAGAGAGAGAGAAAGTGAGGTAACACACACGAAAAAAAAAAAATAAAAGGATGAAAGCTTGAGACGAGAGGAACCTACGAATTGTTATGTTTTCTACAGTAACGTTTGTACCGACTTACAACAATATTTGTACAATATACGATAATGGAAAAATGAAGTTACGTACCTATACAACATAGGTTATCCAGATGCAATAACTTTTTTAAACGGTATTTAACGAAATGAAGAGAGAAAAAAGAGAGAGCGAGAGCGAGAGAGAGAGAGAGAGAGAGAAGAAGAAAGAAAAAAAAATACCAAGCCGGGATATTTTTCATACTTGTAACGAAGTCAGGCGGGCCGACAATCCGCGAGCGCGGAGAACCGTGCCGGAGGCCCGCGTGATGCCACATCGTTTCGTTTTTGTGTGCCAACCAAGAGATTTTAGATTTTCTTTCTTTTTTTTCTTTTTTTCTTTTTCTTTTTTTTTTTTTGCTTTGCAGATGATGCGCGACCCGCGTCCCCGAATCTCTCGGTCGCCAACTTACACTTACTTACACTTACTTACACACACACACACACACACACACACACACACACAGAGATCGATCGACGCCCCATTCGCCGTATTCGCGAAACAAAAAAAGTGACGAACAAGAAAGAAAGAAAGGAAGAAAAACAAGAAGAGTGAGAGAGAGAGAGAGAAAGGAAGAGAGAAAGAGAGAGAGAGAGAAAGAGGAACGAGAAAAAATATATACGACATGAAAAATGGTGAAAACAGAAAAAAAAAAGATGTATATGAGACAAGAGTATATTCCAGCACTTACACCTCGACACTCAGCACTCAGACGTCCAGATCGCTTGATTTATCGAGTAAACGCCTAGTGATTAGAGACGAGATATGCGACATTGTTGTGAGAGAAATAATTGCGCGTAGCTAGTTTGCCTTGGTCGCCTCCGTTTTTTGTAGGAAACCACTCGTACGAGATCGCGAACCAGAAGCTAGGCTTCGACGCAAGACGCAGCGAGTCGTTCGCGAAACCGAGCGTGCAATTTATTAAGACGATCGCACGAAAGTTATCCTCGATGTCGGAGCGTACAGTTAGCGGTTGATTTTCTTTTTTTTCTTTTTTCTTTTCTTTGTTTTTGTTTTAAAATCGGAGGACCGCAGGGAATTTCGAAACGGGGGAACGACATTTTTGCGGATCCATATTTTTGAAGTGAAAACTAAATAAATGGAAAAAATGAAAACGAAACTAAAAATATTAGGTTGGCCGAAAAGTAACTGCGTCTTTTTTCTCCTTTTGTGCGTGCGAGCGAACGGCGAATTTTTCGCGAGAAACGAAAGCTTTGTCAGACAATCCATTGACCGTTTCGTTCGATCACCTTCGGCCACCTTTTCGCGTTCAAAAAGAGTTCACATTTTTCTCAACAAAAAAAGAAAAAAGAGTTTCAAGATTCGATATCCTCAGCAAATCAATTCTGACACTGTCGCGGTTTCAAGGCTTTATCACCTTATTACACGTTAGATAATTTTTCGTGTGCTTGCACAATTGGAAAATATATTCCCTTGTCGGCAAACAAACTGACGTTAACGAAATCGTGCATTTCCTTTTTCTAAAACAATCAAGTATCGGTAAGTGTGCGATTTAAAACGAAATTAATTACATTTGTTAGAGAAGGATGCGATTACTTTTCGGCCAATTGAATAATTTAATTTAAAAAATCAAAAACTCAGTACCAAAAAATTGGTTCCATCGGTTTTGAATATTACGATGTTCAAACAATGTTGGACATTTCCTAGAACTTCAAAGGTATAGTACACCTTCGAATATTAGATATTTTCTTTTCTAACATTGGAGTTTCTTTTTACGACGCGCGTAAGATGAAATCGTTACTCGTAATTAACGTACGGCGACGTATCGCAATTATTACTATCTAATTAAATAATAATTAAATCACCTCGTAATCCTTGTGCGCGTTATTGAATTCTAATATCCAGCTGCGAATAACCAGCGCGCACATCAAGCCACATAGTGTTCACTGTTTCTGTGAGTAACAAACAAAAGAAAAAAAAAGAAAAGAGAGATCCAGCGGCTTTTGCGGATCTAATTCCCGTCTAACATAGAAACGTATACCGACGTTTATATCTTCCCCTCGAAAATTCACCTCCGAGCCTCCGAGATTGTCCAACGAACGGCGCAACCAGCAATCATCCGAAAGATCATGCAAGAGTTATTATTGGAGCACGTACGTCTCGGAGAGAAGCCTCTAAAAGAGCTTCCACGAGGACAGAAACAAGATGTTTGAAGGATTTATCTGAGCGTACGTGTCCCGATTCGTTCTCGAATCGGTTGACAAGTTCCGTGGGCAACGTGAAAAGCGCGCGACGCCTGTGTCACGTACGGTGTACGTCAATGTTTTTCGAACGGAGCAATGTTCGCGCCATCGCGCGTGATTAAAATTTCGTCCCCGTGACGTAGAAGTCGAACGTCCGAGGGACGAGATTTCTTTCTTTTTCTTCTTTTTTTTTTTTTTTTTTTTTTGTTATATGAAACAATACGCGGTAAAATAACGCTTCTTAACCGCTCGGCTTCGATTATATATCGACGCCGAATGTCTCGACGTACGTGTGAAAGTTCCGTCGACGAGCAACGCGTTGACTGCTGCAACGCGCCTAGTTGCAAGTTTATGCGTTATTCACCCATGGCGGGCCGAAGTGCTTTCGCTTGTTTCGGCGAGATTCATTGTATAATACGCATGTATAATACGCGCGTTGTTGAAAAAGAAAAAAACAAGAAGAGAAAAATTAAAAAATAAAATCGTCCCGGCGCTTTATGCCGCATTTAGTGCTTTACGTTGTCGCTGGCGCGTTAAGCGCGTCGAAAGTTTTACGGACGCGATTATTCGTTTAATCGAACTAACGCGACGGACAACGCGTTGATTTTTAACGTCGTTGCTGGATAAGGCTCGACTCGATTGATGCTGAAACGAATTTACGTATTGAGTTCACGCGTCAGTGTTCAATTCCCACCGTTGCCCGATTAACAAGATTGTTCTGTTCTTTCTTTCTTTCTTTTTTCTTTCTTTTTTTTTTTTGTTTTTTCTTTTCTTCTTAGGAATTTCGAATGACGAATAATGCATTGGCCGCGTTTCTTACTTTGTAACAAGGCCTTGAAAAAAATGTATTGGCTCGGGTAGTCTTCTTGCAATATTCACGTGAAAATAAATGACACATCAACAGAATTGTTAATTGTTTCCAGAGTGTACGTAGTAGCAATTTCCAACGACGAGTTATGTAATAATAATACGAGTGACGTGAAAATTCGAGAGTCAAAAGGGAGATACGAGGGTTTCTTTTTGCAGCTCAACGATATTTATGTAAAATATTTTTAACGGTTCAAAGACAAGCGTGACATCACTCCAGTACTTACAGAAGGATATTTTGCAATGTTTCTAGCAACATACCAGTTGAACACTGGAATTACAAGCGTATCGATATTTTTTTCGACCCTCGAATCTTTGTATTTCTTTATACTACTATTGTTATACAATTCATTGTTGAAAATTGCTATCGTACGCACCGAGCTACAGGGTGGGCCAAACATCACTCTCTACTAAAATAAATTCGCAATTTTTTTTTATCATATATCTTTCTCAACATCCGAGAGAAATAATTTCTAAAACATAATGAAAAGAGACTCAGTTAAATTTAATTTAAAATTAGTAGAATTAGTTTTTTCCTCATATCTTGATGTGTTATTAAAAAAAAAAAAAGGAAAGTAAATGGGAAGAAACTTTTGGCTCATCACGTTACATTTACAG
Source organism: Tetragonula carbonaria (assembly GCA_032399595.1). Classification (NCBI taxonomy): domain Eukaryota; kingdom Metazoa; phylum Arthropoda; class Insecta; order Hymenoptera; family Apidae; genus Tetragonula; species Tetragonula carbonaria. The sequence continues at coordinate 3,579,466 of JAUCRC010000007.1, forward strand.
GAAACAGTGTTTTGCTGACACGTCGTTTGTTTGCACAAAGATATCGTCAAGAAAGTGCCAATACCACTTGCAATTTTCCCACTCCATTGATAATCATCGATTCATTCAAACATCCGAAAAAAGAAACAAGAAAGAAAAGGAAGAAAATGTTCGAAAAACGAACACGAGTCTACGGAAAGAATATTCGTGGTTATATCGAATTCGATGAAGTCTCTACTTTTCGTTCGAATTCGCACTATCCTATATCGTGCTCGTTCGCTATCACCCAGTACGTACGTAGACAAGGCGTCGCGTGATGTACCTAGAAACACTCTAACGCGACCTTGCCGATCTTAGATAGCCGTGGCTTAGCCGGCGATAGGACACGTACATGAATTATCGAGGCGCGATGATCGCTACGTCTCTCGTAGCAAGGAGGCCAGGTAGCGCGAACGAATCGACGCGTCTCGTTTTCGCAATTCGCTCCTCTGCTGATGCGACGATCGTCTCGAACGCGACACGATCGAACGTACGTATACATCGCGACACCACCACCGTGTCACGCGTTCATCGTTCGTTGTCTCGATCGATCGTGATATCTCGCGCGGATATCTTGCGAGATATCCTGAATAATCATCACACCACAGTCAGAGGATAGAAACAGATAAAAAGAGAGAGAGAGAGAGAGAGAAAGAGAGAAGAAATGAAAAGAGAGAAAACTAGAAATGGTGCTCCGAAAGCTTATGCGTCTTTCTGGCGTTCGTTGTAATCGCGATTCCCGCCGTTCTATCCGTCTCCGGATGTTAAAAGGACGAAACGAAGAAAGGCAAAGCACGACGTTAATGTTTATGCGCTGTTTCCAAAGTTCTCCTCCTGCGGCTCCCTCCTCGCGAGCGAGCAAGGAGAATCGAACGTGAACGAACGAAAAAAACAAAAAAAAGATAAAAAAAAAAATAAAGAGAGAGAAAGAACCAAGCGAAAGTGAACGAAAAGAAAAAAAAAGAAATATATATACACCGACACACACGTACACGCGGAAAATCGCTAAGAAAAGGAAGCTCTCTCGCGTACACCACACGCAAAGGTACACGCCGCTCGTAAGAACACACACACAATGTCGTTGGTTATGCTCGAATATACACGTTCGAGCTGCGATCTCGGCGACAAACGAAAAGAGAGGAAAAAGAAATGAAAAAAAGAAGAAAAACGAAAATAATGAATGACGTGCAACGTTTATAATTTGATAGCGGGAATTTTCGCGTGAGAAAGTAGAGACAGTTCGGTGAACGTTCGTGTTTCTTTTTTCTTTTTTTTTTTTTCCTTTTTGCGTAAATCCACGCAAAAAGAGATGTTTAGAAAACGCGTCGAAACGAAACACGACGGTTGATTTTGACCGCGAGATTCGCTTTCGAGCTTGTCGGTCGCAGCTTGCGCGTATTATTCGACGGCGTGTAATGTGATTCGATAAGATGGTTACGACAGCGTGGCGAAGAAACAAAAGAAAGAGAGAGAGAGAGAGAGAGAAAACGATGTTCGAGGCGATACAGGCGTTTGTACCGCGTAATCGTTGTGACGCGATTAATAAATCATCAAGATCTCTCTTCTCGTTTTTGAGAAAATGATATCGGAGAGAAAGACTTGTCCGTAACTAAACTTCACCACGTTGACACGCGTTCTTGATCATTATGGGTACTACCGCCTTGTTTTGTGTAAAATGACGTTCTTCTGTTTCGGTTCTTAGGCGAACGAATGCATATCATAGTTGTAAATTAACGATTTGTGAAATAAAAGCTGCAAACTGTTTGTGTTAACAATAGGTCATTGAACCTTTGATGTCTTTCTTGACGCCTGTCCGCTCACAGCGTAGCAACAGCTTCTCGTCGCTTGCTAATAACTCTTCTTGCTCCCTGAACGTGATTTGCTCTCGATTTTCTTCTCCTAACGTTTAGTATCGTTTCCAAACTCCTTGCCGCCTCGTTTGTGAATCAATCACGAGGAACACGTGAACATAATTGCGACATACTACACACACGGGATCTCTGTGGTTCGAAAGACGCATATTTTATTACACGTACAAAAGCTATTAAACGCTTCCATTTATTTCCCTATACATTATTATCTCTTCGTATATTTTATCGCGTGCATTTCGTTGATATGTTATTATATCGTTATTAATCACGATAATAAGATTGAAGATTCATAACAGTCTCGTCTATTGTCTATTGCGCTTTTAATTGTTGTTTATTGTCTATTGTGTTTGTAATTGTTGAGTCTTAATTTTCGGGACAAAATGAGAAATTAAGAGAATCAAATCATTTCCAATTTGAATTTGGCTCGTTGTTCGCGTATATATACGTCGATTGAAAAGTAAAATATCCTGACTTGTAATTAATAGTAAAACAACCGCAAGGCAAGGAGTCAACTGAAACTATACTTATTATCCTTGATTTTTTAATTATTTACTTGGCTTGTAATTATTATTTAATTCGAACTGATTTAACAAATATTAAGTTACATTGTGTATATATATATATATATATATATATATATATATATATATATATATATATATATATATATTGTACTACCACTTCGATGTCCGTGCAAAAGCCGGTGAAACGAAGAAGTATCATGCGCGTTAAGTATGCAAACACGATACTGGTAAGTTTACTCTATTTTGAGAACAACTCTTTATCTATTTTCACATGACGTACATTAATATCGCATGTCCTCGTTCGTTTCTACTAAATTTTTCGCTTGCATCTAAACGTAGATAAAACGTAGATAAAATGTTTAAGATAAAAAAAAAAAAAGGAACGCATAGCGTGTTACAAAGTACGCTTATGATCGATACCTTTGTTACGATCTTCAAGATCTCTAAGATCTTCAGGATCTCTAAGATCTTCAGGATCGGTGATCCGTGAATTCAAACTACTCGGCTAGGGCCGAAAAGTGAAAGCTTCTAGTTTTCATCCGAATCCATTATTGTACAATCCGTTAACCCTTTCGCTACGGCAAATTTTCACAAGTATCGCACGTGAACATGCAGTAGGAGTTCAATCGCGAGGTACGAAACTGAGAACGACGAAATTTTTCGTCCGAAAGTATATCGAAATAATCAGAACAGTGGATCGCACTACGTTAAACCAACGTTATTTGTTTATTCGTATTCTGTATTGAATTGTTAGTGGACTAAAAATTTAACAGCAACTTTAAGCTTTGTTCCGTGACATATCATGTCGAATAATCTAGTAAAGTGTGGTACAATCCGAAACAATACGTAATCCTACATCAGATTTCTCGCATTCTGTTACGTTTTTCACGCACTTGCGCGTTGCATTTTTCCGAATTCTGTGTACTGTTTACGCAGTAAAAGGCTCGTCATTAGTATCTTCATCTTTCGATTTACATGCATGTGTTCTACTCGAACTGTACTTTTTTTTTGTAAAATTTGTTTGGATGAAATATCAACGTAGACGCCTTTTAGTTTCGACGAACCGAAGTAGGCGAAGCGTCAACAGGGAGGGGGGGGGGTCAACTCGAAAGCAAAAATTTCAAAAGCTGGCCTTTAAACGCCAAACCAGTGGCTAAAGGGTTAATCCGTCAATCATCGATTGCTCGTACCTCCACGTCAACCACGTCCACACACTATAAATAACGCTGGAACCATGCTCCAAAAATACCCTCGTCCTCCGGTTGATCGAGCATCGACGGAGAAAAGCAAGTGAATTCCGTCTAACGGACGACGATGATTTCAGGTGTCGCTGGCCCTCGGGTTGGAGGCAGGCGGTTGGGGCGCCCTGGTGGAACGCACAAGCGGCGGAAGCGGCGGTTCGCTGCTAGGTCACGGCGGTTTCGCCGGTCTGGCAGGATTGGCGCGTCGTTGCGGCGTCTGTCTGGCTACGTTCCCTTCCGCCTGGTTGCTGGAACGGCACGCGTTGCTGCAGCACGCTGGCCAAGCCAGCGACGACAAGCCGTTCACCTGCGAGCAATGCGGCCAACGCTATCGTTACCGCTCCGCTTACGTGAAACACCGGGAGCAGAACCATCGGGCCCGCTTGCCGGCCGACAAGCTGTTCACCTGCGACGTCTGCGGCATGCAGTTCAGGTACCTCAAGTCCTTCAAGAAGCACCGGCTGAATCACGCGTTGGAACGACTGCAACGTGCTCCGGAGCCGCAGAGCAGCGGTGGCGCGATGTCCGTGTCCGCGGCCGCGGAGAGGAGCGACCAGGTGTCCAGCACCGGAGAACCGTCGCAGGTGGAAACGGGTAGCGACACGACCACCAACCCCGGCGAGGAGGAGGAGACGCGCGGCACCACGTTCGCTCGCGAGAACGCTCGCGAGGAAAGCGTCTCGGAGACGGCCAGCGTGCAGGAGAACCCCGGCGAGGCGGTCGAGGTTCAGATGACCGAGCCGAGCGCTGGTACGACGACCGGGAACACCGGATCGGCCGGCGGTACCAGCGAGGTAGGCGAACCGGACGACAACGCGGTGGACGACGATCGTTCAGAGCACACGGACCCGGTGATCAGCCTGGCGCGCAGCAGTCACGAGGTGGACAGGCGCGAGCGTCGCTTCGCTTGCCCCTTCTGCGGTAAGTGCGTCCGATCGAAGGAGAACCTGAAGCTCCACGTGCGTAAGCACACCGGCGAACGGCCGTTCGTCTGCCTGTTCTGCGGCCGCGCGTTCGGCGGCAAGAGCGACCTCACCAGGCACCTTCGCATCCATACCGGCGAGAGGCCCTACCACTGCGAGATGTGCGGCAAATGCTTCGCCAGGGCGGACTACCTGTCCAAGCATCTCACCACGCACATACACCAACGCTAAACTGCGTGGATCGTACGGACGTTCCTCTCACTCGCTGCTGCGTCCTCCAACCGCTCGAACGTTTAGCGACAACGTTAGCGAAACGTGTCGTTCCTTAGGAACGTCGAACTTTCGATCAACGTGTTTTCTTTTTTTTTCTTTTTCTTTTTTTTTCTCGGAAAAGAGTCAACACGACCCTTTCGTTCGTTCGCGCGATCTGGCGATTTCTGCTTAACGCGCACGCTTGACGAGCACAGAGCGGAGAAACGAATTTCTCTTGTGCCGCGAGATGCTTGCGACGTGGAACGACACCTTTCCCTCCGTTCGTCAGAGATAATACTTGATAAATACGAGACGAACACGTGCGAGCGGAGCTACGAGTCTCCACTCGCGTGAAATTCGTTCGAGCAACCGCTGAATGATAGATAGAGGAGCGAGGGACGAGCAGACCGAGTGAAGGAACGTTAACGTACGTAGGCGGAAACGTAGTCTTCTCGAAGGCTTATCCGCCCCTCTCGGAGTCGAACGAGGGCGATTCCGTTCGTGAAACTACGTAGGACGAGGAGGTATCGGCGTATTTTTAAGATTAACGATTAAAGTAAGCTTCGTGCGCGGATTCTTCGCGTCCTCGGATCCATCCAGTTCGAGGCTGCGATACTTTTCGCGAGTTCTTTCCTCTCTTTGGTGTGCGAGCGAAGGGAAGGGAAGATTCGAAAGAAGGAAAAAACGCGCGGAATGCGAGAAAAAGGAAGAGGAGAATCCATCCGGCCCATCGAGGCCCATCGAGGCGAGTCAATTACAGAGAAAGAGTGAAACGAAGAGCGAAGAGATCGTCGGCGACGATGGTCGAACGTGCGTGATCGTTTACCCTTGTTGTCACGGACAACGTGCGAGAAGAACGTCGAGGAGAAAACGAAGTGAAAATCGAAGAGAGAAGAAAGAAGAAACGAAAGAAAGTGAAGGGGAGAAATACAGGATTTCTACGTAACGTTAGCAAGATTAACTTTTTTTGTGATAAAGGATTGGGGGAAAAAACCAAAGAACACGACGAATGTCGACGAGCTGACGGCTCGTTTTTCTTTTTTTTTCTTCTTTTTTTTTTTTTTGTTTCGTTTTTATTCGTCCTCTTCGTCTTCGTGCACCACCGACGAGCGATCTACTCGTTTACGTAATAGCTGTCTGCGTAATCGATGCGATTTTTATACAGTGCACGCGATAACGATCATTCTTCCGTATGCTGCGCGACGTCGAGGCGACTTCTGGTTGGACGAGAAGCATCTCGCGAATGGGAATCGAGTGGAAGAATACGTAACCCCTGGCGCACATACATCGATTTGCGATGCCGATTTCGGTGGCGATTCAACGCGACGAAACATCGGTGAGAATTCACTGCGGGAAAATTCGGTAAACAGAGAGAATCCTTATTTCTCGAAACTTTGAACTTGAGACTGAAAGCTGAAATTGGATTTTTACTGAAGTTGTTCTGACCTTTAATCGCTGCTCCGTGAGAGCATATTCTAAAATATTTCACCTATCACGAATATTGTCGTTTCATGTATCGTACGTTGAGCATTGCACATCACGTACAATTGTAAGTAATTTGTTTTAATACTCTACGTCAACGCTTTCTCAACTTTTCAATCGATGGCTGCATCGACGTTTAAACAGCTCGATTATAACTTGCGCGCAAGTGCAGGTATAAACATCGAGCTGGCAACTCCATTAAAGAGACGAGACACACTTGCAGCTAGTTAAGGGTATAACTTTAGAGTTTCATTCTTTTTATTTCATCGAGAAAGTGTTGACACAGCGTTGCGGAAGAATGGTATCTCCGGACGATTGAAATTTATCTGTACAGTGGAAGCTTTTGCTTGTTTTAGAAACGAAATTTTTAATTGGTCTCCGATTAACTTTCCTCCTTACGTTTGTTTTTGGAGAAGCGAGGTTATTTCCAAGCCGTTGTTATTTCGTATACGAAAGACACGATTTGTACAATTCCAGAATACGGTAGCCTCGCAGAAACTAGACAAATCGTCTAATTGCCTGAACGTTCAAACGTTTAACGCGTCGCGAAATATTGAGTTTCAAGAATTAATTAATAAAACGAGAGCCGGAAACGCAATTCACGTTGCACGTGTAACTGGAGATGATTCGTCACAAGCGGGAGGATTCTCGCAGGCAGCGTCTCGCGCGAAACAATCATGTTTGCTATTCTTCCTCCGAAATTAATTAGCCACTCAAGTCGTACAGGCCAGACTGCGAATGTCACGAGTAGTTTCCTCCTTGACAATTTCACCAGCGTGTGCTCGCGCCTCGCTGTTTTCCAACTTTAAAACGAATTGCAAAATGTTCGAGCAGCAATAAATCGACGCTCGCTGATTCAAAATGTTCCGTGAAGAATGTACGTTCCAAGAATGAATCGATTTGAAAAGATGATTATCGTTTGTACGTGATAATTAAATCGAGATCGTCCGGTGTATATAAATAATGTTAATTTAAAAATTTTCCTCGTAATTAAATCGTAATTCGATTTAACGAATCTGAAAGTAGAAATTATCGTTTCCCGACGTCGAACGTTCAGTTTTCAAAAAAGCTTCCAAGAAGATTTTAAAATACGCCAATGAAATCGAGAACGTGCCATTCGATATGACGCTGATTCAATAGAATTTCAACGAGTACAATTTCTCCGTAATTAATTAATTCGATTATAACGAATCTGGTTAGAAATTATCGTTTGTTTCTCGACACGTTGGAAATTCAGTTATCGAAAAATTAAAAAAAATTTTAATTGACATCATTTGATATGACACTGATTCAACAATATTCCAACGTGTACCATTTCTTCATAATTAATCAATTCGATCTAACGAATCTGATTAGAAATTACCGTTTCTCGGCATTTAACTCATTCAGTTCTCGAGAAGTCCAAAAGATTTCCAAATACGATAATTAGATCGATACTATTCGATACTAACGCTGATAAAATTCCAAAGAGCGCCATTCCTCCGTAATTGATCAATTCGATAATTGACGAGTTCGATAATTACAAACGATCGTTTCTCGAAGAGTTTCAAAATACGAGAATTGAATCGAGAACGTGCCATTCGATGTGACACTGATTCGACAATATTCCAACGAGTATAACCATGCACGAAGTACGTAGCTATGAACTTTCGCCACCGGTAATCAAAAAGCGCGTGCACAAAGGTAGAAGAAAAACAGTAGACTTCTCTCGTCCGGCAAGAAGGCAGCGACGCGTTCGACGTTGACGTAAAATGCGAGGGATAGGCGCGAATCACAGCGCCAGGCGCTTTCCGGAAGCGTAGCCGGTGCCTTGGAAAGCCAGCCGTGTATCCTTTTTAAACCTAGCGACCTAGCAATAAAGCGTGTGTGTGTGTGTTTTTCTTTTTTTTTCTTTTTTTTTTCTCTTTTCTTTTCTTTCCCTGTTTGTAGCCGTCACGCAGATGTAGAACGAGGACCTAAAGCCAAGTTATATACTCACACATGCGTCGTCGTCGCGTAGTCTCCACTTGGTCCTTGGAGAAACCGAGCCATTTTGGCTTCTTAGTCAAATGTGTCCGTTCAGCTACATCGTCTACGTGTATATACGTATATATGTATGTCCCTGATATATATACGTGTGCGCATATATATACATATACACATGCATATACACATACATATACACATCGATGAAACGATAGATCGTCCAGCGTGTGAATCCACATAGTAGATTTATCTACATATATACATACATACATATATATTATATATATGCGCGAGCGCAGAAACGAGAGTGCCGGCTCATTCTCTCTTGGGAGGCTGGCCTCGCAAGCGAGCCACGTCGTTTTACTCGTTTCCGTAATTCTGAGGATTCCCGACGTATATAGTATATGTATATATATATATATATATATATATATATATATATTTGTATATATATATAATACATATAGCGTATATTGGTCCACAAACAACTTTCGAGGATCCTCGAGGATCGCCGAAAATACACTTACACTTGTCGTTCGCGTAGCGTTCGCTCATCTCCCATCGGACGCTGGATCGCTGTCGATCGCGAGATCGGCCAACAACTTCCGTCCGGTTTCCTGACCGATGGGGGAGGGGTTACGACCGAAAACCTCCGAACCTCTCGTCGTGCTTTAACTATTCAAGAAGCTACGTTAGCTGTTCGCCTGGTGAACAGGTCAAAGAGAGAGGAACGGAAAGAGAGAGAGAGAGAGAGAGAGAGATGGATCCGTGGACGCGTCCCACACGTTGAGAACGACGAAGATCGATCACCTGGACGGACGTAAATTATTCGGCGCGTTATTCCGTCTTCTAAAAATAGACATTAAATTAAGGATAAGTAATGAGATCTACAGCGATCGTTGTTGCAAACGTGCCGTCCCAGTGCCAATGTCTCGTTTACTTTTGAGTGAAAGTTTACCGCATAGCTTGCGTCGATCTTTCGCTCCGTCCCGGTGATCGATAACGAGCAGCGTTAGCGCGAACGACGCGCGACAAAGAGAAAACGACGAGAAAACGACGAGAAAACGACGCGACGATATGATATCCCCTCGGCGCGACGCGGTGCAGCTGCGGCTGTCGCTTAGTCCCCGGGAGAATCGTGGGATACGACATATAGCTGTGAAGGATGCGTAAACAGAATGTTCTTCTATATTTTATTCTTGTACACAACTTGCCTCGTTTTAGCGAACGCTGTGATTTCGTGATCGTTGCTCAAACCTGAAACCGGGAGCGGGAATGCTGGGAGAGATCGAGATTAGCTCTTTGCGTTCGATTCTGCCGATTTTCTCTGTTTTTTCTTTTCCTTTTTTTTTCTTCTTCTTCTTTCTTAAGTTTAAGAGGAGAAAATTATTTCTGAATTACAACACAATTACGTACGTCTGCATGCTAATCTTGCTGCTTCGACTGCTTTCCCTCTCTGTAGACAATTAAGAAAGACCGTTGACATCCTCGAGCGTTTGTGAAATTTACCGCTTCTCACTTTACGATATAATATAAAAAAATAAATAGGAAATAGATGGAAAGAAAGTATCTGAGACGTGTGAAGGGGTAACTTGTCTTTGTAATTCAGAAATAATTCGATCATCGATACCGATACTCATCATTTTCATCACATTTGCGTGTATCGTGAAGATACAAGCAAATTGTTTGAAACCAACAGACCACGGAGCAAGTCATCGCAATTATTTCCAATCGAGCATCGCCGCGTCGAGCGCAAAGTGCAAAAACGACCCCAAATTGACCGCGGTTTCGTACCAAGTTCAAGTCGATCTTTCACTCGCGTGTGGATTCCACGTTGCCTCTATGTAAAATCCCGGGGACACGCGATTACGTCGCGCGATTACGTCTTTATAGCCGCAGAGAGATGTAACAAAAAGAGGGAAAAAGAAAAAGAGAAAAAGAAAGTCCGGAGAAACGACATTCATTTGCGTGAAATGAAAGAAAAAGGATCGGCTCGATCCTTGCGAGGCCAGGTTGCCCGATTTCCGTCAGAAAACTAACGTTTAGTCATTTAGCTAGTAATTTATAACGCACTTGCTGCTGCTGCTGTGTGTGTGTGTGTATGTGTGTATCGCGCATTCGTGAAACGAAGTCGAATAACGAAGGTGCTACGTAACGAGAGTAGAACGATCGCGGCCCGGCGTCCAGCAACCGCGAGAAGAAAATGAAGGATTCACGGTGCCAAAGAAAAAAAAAGAAAAAAAAGAAAAGAATAGCAAAGACTACTTATAGCAAAGAATACTTAGCTCACGTGCTGGACGAGAAATAGAGTCGATCTGTAAAACGATCTAGAAGAGACAAAGCGATCTCGAGCCTGGCGTATTGCTCGCGAGCTAGTCCGGCGCCGCGACAGCTCGATTTAGTCGATAAATTACGTATAATTATATGATATATATATATATATGATAAATCTATATAGTCGAGTCCGATTAAAGGTGTAAGTTTTGCAACGCGAAGCGGAATAATCGTCCCAACGACAGACGACAGAAAGAACGAGGAACGAAGGAGGAACGAGGTACGGGTCGACTCGAGCGAGAGTCAACCGGAAATGGTGAAACTGCAAACTACAAAAGGAGAGAAGAGAACGACGAGAAAAAAAAAGAAGCGGCGGTAAGTGAGTAGAGAACATGTCCAACGAATGTCAACGAGTTTCAAACAAACCAAACGAAAAAAATAGAAAAAGAATTAAGCGAAAAAAAGAAGAAGAAAAAAGAAGAAAAAGAAGAAGCGAAGAGAAAGGAGACTACACTTGCGCGCGTAGAAGAGAAGATAAAAAGAGAAGAGAGAAGAGAGGAGAGAGAGAGAGAGAAACGAGCGGATAAAAGAAAAAAAAGACTACAAAAAGAGGGGGAAAAGAACGAAGAAGAAGGAGAAACGTAGAGGCGCGAATATATAGAAGACACAAACGCGGCGAGACTTTTAATTTACGCTGGTTTGTCCATCTCTCTTTCTCTCTCTCTCTCTCTTTCTCTCCTTCTCTCTTTCTGTCAAAGGAAGGAAAAAGAAGAAGAAAAGCGAAAAAAGTAAAAAAAAAAAAAATAAAAAAAACAAAAAGGAGAGAAAAGGAAAAAAAAATAAAAGAACAAAACGCCGGTCGACAGACAGGATTGCGTATCGTGTCCGTCTCTCGTGCGTGATTAACGATCCAAGGATTAAGGAAAATAGTTCCATGACGCCTGATGCCTCTGTTAGCTTTTATACAGGCAACCACGTCCGCCCGCTGCCGCTCCATTTCCACTGCACGCCAGATTTACTGCGTTATGGACGGCCGAGGGAAGCTGCAAATCGTTCTGTCACTGAAAGACCGACTGTGCTTGACGTTTCCTGCTCCGGCGTGCTACCACCGGCCGTGCTTCGAGGATCGTTCTCCCTGTTCGCGCGCGAGAGAAACTACCCCCTTGCTACTCGCCATCGCGATCCTTATGTTACTACCCCTTGTTACTTTCCTTTATGTGTGTGTATATGCGTGCGTGTGTGTGTAGGTATTTTTATAGATTTTCCAGAGGATCTATGGGTTTACGAGTTATCGTCGCAAGGCAATAGGCAATAGGCAATTCATCAGGTGATTTGTTATCGGCAGAATTTAACGAAGTTAATTTCTCGTTGTAACAGACCCGCGTTCACGAGATTAAATGAGATCTCTGACTCGAGTCGATCTGGAGGATTCGTGGTCGTTTTACAGCCAGGCTGCTTCGTTTACTTCTCAAGCAACAACCGTTTTTCCGACGAGGAGGAATATTGTTTGATCTGTGATACCGGTATTTTGAATAAGAAAGTATTTTTCTTGGATTTTTCCGATAGATTCCGTAGATCTTCGATTCGAAGTTATTAAGAATGATGGTTGTAAACAGAATAAGAGAGAGAGAGAGAGAGAGAAAGAGAGAAACGAGTGATTCTTAGAAATTACTTGTGCAACGAAAGCTATATACGTGTGTGTGTGTATATACATATATATATACATTCTTTAAACTGTGATATCGATACCTTTAAAAATAATAAAAAGAGATATTTATTTAGCGTCGATCGGTCTAGAACGACGAACGAATATTTAGATTTAGTTTAGCCAGCAAAGGGCTTGGGAAAAATCGGTCTCAGTATCTGCTAGCGCTGTTTTTTATTTCCGTCGTCTCTTGATTTCCATCCGTCATTTTTAAACGGTGTTGTGAGATAGAACGTGTCACAGCCGCGATTACGAAAGTCGACGCACAAAACACGGTGGCAAATATTTAAATTAAATATTAAATAGTTATATTGGCAAATATTTCCAGCAGATACTTCCGCAAATATTTTGACAGCTAGAAATTGATAGGGAAATATATATATCTATATATAGTAATAATAAAACGGGAGATAAATAAAAGCTCGTGAAACATGCTAAGAAAACAATCTCGACGGAACGAACCTGACGACCGCGTTATTTTATTTTTATCGAGGCATGACGAAACGAACGGCAGCAGCTTTTATTAGGCGACTATTATCGGATTTATTCATTTAGATGGTTATCGTTGAACTAACGGACCGCGGATTGTTATGCGAATTAGTGAAAATACGAAATATCCAAAGTCTAGTAACGAATGATGAGAAGAAGAAAAATTTTTAAGCTTAAGACCCATTCTCTTGAATTACATTTTCATGAATCTATCGATCTACATTCGAAATTGTTCGATATTTTTACGAATTTTCCGATCCTGGCTTGGTGTTAACAACAGTGCCAAATATTTCAACGAAACGAAACATTGTATCGGACGAGTAATAATCACACCATTCAGTCATTCACGTGTGAAACGACAAGAAGTTACATTTATCGTTCTTACAATTAGTTGTGGTAGATACCATCGGATACATACTTCTTACATCAGACTTGCATCGTGTTCAGGAAACTTGACAACGAAGAGACGAGGATGTACGTTTTTACCCGTACGTTAATTATTGTTAATTTTCCAAGATCTTTACGTCGTTGGTTTCTTGAAAGTTTTTGGTTGGCGGAAACCTTAACGTGTGATAATAATCGATAACTCTATATTTCAAGCATCGACTACTAATTCTGAAGTATACATACGCTTCGCGTTATCAGTTCGATAATTACGATACATTTGATAGTTGTCGCTATTATAACTATTACAATTACTAACTTTCGATATCGATCGACAACGAATGATATGTATGCATATATATATATATATATTTTTTTTTTTACAAGCATACTCTCTGATAACGACGTACATATTCAGCAGTGATATTTTCTAACGGTTACTACTACATTTGTGATATCGAAATACCCAGCTCGAATTTTAGCTAGCTTTTATTATCGGTGTCCTTTTAGGCGAACGTTTGATTTGCTGTGATAACATGATAGATCAGATAGCAGATCGGGTAGTTGTGCACAGAGCAAAGGGGTTACACGAGAATTTTTCGAAGAATTTGATTCCGCAATTGCGAGAGAGCGATTTTCCATTTAAACGCACTGTGTGTGCGCGCGCACTCGCGTTAAAACTGCTGTTTTATTCTTGCAAGGTCACGCCGCTGGATCGCGTTGTCCAGTTGGAGTTGTATTCCTCAAATGAACGCGTTATAAATTCCAAGAACTTATAATAAAATAATATTCTATTCTATAATGTGTTTTCGCGAATATTGGGCGGAAATTCGTTGCTTTTTTTTCCAAACGCGTCATGGTTAATCAACTTAATGAACTTGAGCTTTGATAAAAAAAAAGAAAAAATTTAAAAAACGGGACACCGACAGTCGATGGAAGCGGCGCGAGTGAAGTTATCGCAAACAGGTCAGATGTCAAAAGTTCACGTAAAGTAATTCGAAAGCTAAAGCAGCAGTTTAGAACATTGCAAAAACGTCAGGCTCGTAACCACTTCCTTTCTTGCAGAGTATGTTTTTAACTTTGAATAATTTTGAGGGAAAGGATGTTCGCCGATAATCTAACGAAAACGAAGACGTTCGTCTTTGATGTACGCAACGTTGGTTAACCCCACCATCAGGCTAGAACTGGTGAATATTTCGTTTGTGAACTTCGGCGAGCCGATATCGTCCGATTACTTCCACCACGATATACGTTCGATTAAACGATACGCGCGATATTTTAACATACCTGTTCGTAATATTTAAAGCGAAGCGGAGAAAGAAGGGAATGGCAGACGAAACCCGATCGCGGTTGTGTTTCTATCGGAACGAATCGATAGCGAAAACCCGGGTCCTTTGACCGTGAGGGGGGATGGGGGGGGCGAAAATCAAAGGGCGAATGTCGCCTCGCACTCTTCCAATTTGCCAAATCACAGAGTTAAAATCGCCGACGGGTGCTGCCGGCCCGGCAGCTCTCGCGCGGCTCGTCCGAATTCCCAGCAGCGATTTTTTTCGCCGGTGTGTGTGTCGTTCCCTCCACTCGACCCAGAAAACAAAAAACCCCCCTTCCCACAAAGATTCCTCCGATAACTCTTCTGTGACGACGCGGTAAAACCTTCATATCATCCCGGCGAAAGGAAAGAGAGAAAAAAGAGAGAGAGAAAGAAAAAAAAACGTTCCCTCGGAACCTGTACGTCCAGCAAAAGAGGAACGAGAAAAACAGATGTTACAGGGAAAGAGGACGAGCCACGCGTTGTCACGTTTTTTTCAGACGAGCGGCAACTTCCGGTGTTACGCTCGAAATTTCCCCTATTCTTTCTGTGCCGCGCCGCGGTTCTACGTTTAATTTACTTTCGATGGTTCGCCCGTTCCTGTTTTCCACCGGGTTTTCGCAGGAAAAATATCAGCAGCGATTAAAAACTGTCGGCGATCGGTAGACCCTTCAGGATTTTTATGGTCTATTTTCTTTTTCTTTTTTTTTTTTTTTTTTATATTCTCGTGAACGCGAAGCCTAGGCAGAAATTTCATCGAAATTTGCCAAATATCACTCTACTTTGGATGTTTTCTATATACAGTTGTTGGTCATTCTACCCTCGAATTTCTCACAAACGCATAAAAATCCCAAATCCAACGAAACTAGAAACAAAACTGTCGAACTGGAAAGGAAATCTTTAGTAAACGAATAGAAAGAATAATGCAACGCAATGGAGGAATCGTTTATTTTGCCAGGCAAAATTTGAATTGACTACGAACGTGGATATCGATGCGTGCAAAACAATTTGCAACAAACGAAGAAATATTTGTTAATATAATTGTACAAATATAATTAATTGTATTCGTCCAACTCGATGAATATTAGCCCGAACGGACTCGCCGTGGCAAATATCAGTTTTGCATTATCGATGCCTGACCGGCATGAATTTATCGACAGTGTCGCTGCGATTCGAAAACCCTCGGTTCGGCTTCGATTCGGCCACGCTGAACATTGGCGCCGATTCGTAACAAAGAAAACAGAGGTGGCTGCATTGTGTGTTCTTGAAAAAAAATGATCACGAGGAGTTGACACCGTCGAGCGTCGAGCCAAAAATTTCCACGAGCCAGGAGTAAAAAACAGACACTCGACACACCCCGTCGTTGTGAAACGCCATCAATCTTCCACTGACAGTGCTATATCCAACCGAGTGTCTCGCTAGCCTGGAATCTAGCCGTCGTCATGAATATCCCTCGACTAGGTGAATTCTCACTTCATCTTGCTTTTTCTTCAATTAACTGTCATATACGTTCGTTAGGGATCGACCAACGTGAATTCCACTTCGATCTTGCTTCATCTTCAATTAGAATCCCGTTGGAATTTATCCAACAAGAATTCAGAGCAGAATTCTTCAGAATTTTCGCGAATCGTACGAAAATTCTTATGCACAAGATGGCGTTTCTCTTCTCATTCGATCTAACGAAAATTACGAATTTCGCGACTTTTGGATTTATTTTTCTTTTTATTCTTTTTTTTTTTTTTTGACCTCTCAGTTCCGGAGAGAAAGCTGCCTGCGCTCTGTAATTAATCCCTCAAACATCACTCCTTTCCATTGAACATCGTCCGCAAACAGAGTCCACGATCCTCGCGATCTTCCTGTTCGCTGGCGGGACGCAGGAGGGGGGGAGGGTGGTCGAGAGCGAGCGGGGCCGCGTCGATACCGCGAAATAATGCATCGGATCCTCGTTTTAAGTTCGTCCTGAACTTACGACTCGGAGTTGATTCCGGGAATCAATTAATCGCGACGAGGCGCGCGTACGTGTGCGCGAACGAGAAAGAGAGAGAGAGAGAGAGAACGCAGGGAGAACGAACGGCAGGAATAAAGAGAGAGAGAGAGAGAGAGACGCAGAAATGCGAGCCTCGCAGGTTAAGGGGGGAAAGAGACGCGCGATAGAGCGAGCGTGTGACTCCGCATCACGTTAGTTCGCGTGATAGCCAACCGTCTTTCAATCGAAGTCGGTAAAACGTACCTCCGAAATGTGCACGGCATAATATATTCAACGCGATTGTGTGTCCCGGCACAAAGGAATCGCGAGCAGAACGGAATGGAGCAAACCGGTGGGTTTTGCAAAGGGGGCGCGAGCGCACGGCCTCGGCACGGTTCCCTCGAGCCGGAAGCTGAGAAGCTGGTTTTCACGTCATACGTCCATTAAACACCAATATATCCGCGTGATATTTTTTTATAGTTTACCTACGAGTGATATTTATATTTACGGATATATTTACGCCAAGCGATCCGTCTGTTTCATGGCCTACAGGAGGAGAATGAGGGGGAGGGGCCGGGAGGAAATCGGGAAGGGTGATGGCGAAAGCAGCCCGGAAACCGCGAGTCGAGAGCCTTCGCGCGTTTTTTTTTTGTCTTAGCCACGCTGTTACGAGGTCTAGAATTTCGATATTTATTGCAATATAACAGCAAATACCAAATGTAATAATTGTAACATACTATAATTTTGATATTTAGATTTGCACTGACAAATATCTGAATATTTGAGTGTTTTTCTTTTTTTTTTTAACTTGAAATTAAACAACGTTCGAATTCGATCTAAGTATATAGGTTACAACTCAATTACTACCATTTTATGGAATCAATTCGGCCACCTTAATTTTTTAACTCTTCATCTCCAGTTGCACGTACTTCTCGTTCGAATCATCTAATTTCCAAATCATTGATTTAGAGGAAGTACGTTGCACAAAATTACGCGACCTCTTGTTAAAGGGGACATCTTCGTCGCGTGTAAAATCGTTCGAATGAATTTTTCAGAGATCTCCGGCGACGTTATGAATTTAGATATTTATTTATTCAAGAGCGGCTTAACGCCGTTCGCTGCCACACATTGTGTGGTATTCTGGCGAGGTGCAAAGCGAGCGAACGCGTTAATGTTTGTGTCGCATTAAGTAGCGGTGTCGATAATTAACATGCTCGCTGCGATGCACACCATTGATGATGCATTATTGGCTTTTCGTGTACACACAGCCTGCTGTCAGCACACCGTATACACGTATGACGTTGCATGCGCAGACAGTTCTTACTTCTTACGATCGGGATAATACTCTTTCAATGTAACTACCTAGCTAACTGTTAGTGTTAACGAATTGTCTTTCTTCGCTGGAAATTGGATCGCGATCGTGTCGATGAATTTGATAAATCTTTTAAATTCCTTCCTTCAGATTCGAAAAGAAAAAAAAAAAAAAGAGAAAGAAAGAACACTGGCTTCGTTACTCTTTACGCAGAGTATCTTAATTTTATTATCGGAAATTTGTAAAGAGCATTGAATGCCTTTCGAAATTGTGTATCCACGTTTCATTTCAGATTGTTGGCCAAAGCAATGTTGTAGTTTCAGTCTTGAAATCAAATAATTTCGGTGAATTCGTGACAGAGTATACTGGAATAATAATTTTGCCTCGGGTAATATTCTTTATAGACGCGTTTTAGTGACATTTGTAAAATCTAACGTTTACTCTCTCTCTCTCTCTCTCTCGCTCTCTGTGTGTGTGTGTGTGTGTGTGTGTGTGTGTGTGTGTGTGTGTGTGTCAGTATGCGTGCGTGTGTGAACCTCGGAACAACATCGACAGAACGTAAGCTTCGCGCGAATTAATTCCGATGCGGAGGAATCGGAAATTCCAGGCAATCGTGGCGGACCGGTGGACGATCACGTTCGAACCGACTTAATCGCATTCGAATCGAAACAACCCGATTTATCCAAGTGAAAAGTAGCATTAATTCCATGTATGTATATGATTCTGGAACGCGAAGCGACACCCTATGGCCAGGCGTTATGGAATGGATTGGGCATTTTAAACCACCTTTAAAAATTATAGCTATCTATACAACACCAAGTAATATATATATATATATATATATATATATATATATATATATAATACAAATTCTAATATATATATAAATATATATATATATAACAATGATAATACTATATATATATATATATGAAAATATATTTAATGAATGTTCCTATATTTATACTATAAGTACATACTAAGTGTATTATATTGATATTCGATGGCGATTTCAAGTTTTTACCAAAACGACTACAACTACAACAACAACAACAACCACAAGAACAACAACAACAACAACAAAAATTAAATGTCTGTTTAGGTAATAGCCGTACTATCGGTATATATAATTTAAACGAATCGGAAGAGAGTGAGAAAAATAACGAGAGAGGGGGGGAAAAAGGGGAGATAGGTAGAGAGAAACGGGCGAGCACGACGAAGAAAACGGATAGAAAGAGAAATCGACGACACGACGAATCTCGAAACGAGGTTCGAGATTTTCAAATCGATTTCAGTAATTTCGAGATTTTCAGACGAAGGTTTAACAAGAAGAATGCTTGAAAGCGGGTTTGTGTGTGCGCGCGCGTGTGTGTGTGTGTGTGTGTGTGTATGTGTTGGTGACGAGGCGAGGGTCTTCCTATACTGACTGAACGATCAGATGTGATATACGCATAAGGATTAATTAATTAATTATTTACTCCAATCGTATATATATATGTAATTAATATTATTATTATTAATATGGTTATGATATACAAACATTATATCTATATATTGTGTATAGGTAGATAGGAACATATACAATGTTTTTAACTGGTTTATCTATGTTCCGAGGATATACGCTAAGTGTATTTAGATAGAATGTTGTAAGAAGGTCTCTCGCCGTTAATGTTTAATCGATAGAGACCATGCAAGTGATTAAATCAGCGACAAACTGGCCCTCGCGACGAAAATACCCCTCCGCTCTTTCGATTATTCAATCGTGCATCGGTTTCTTGTTCAATTCGATCCTGTTAAAAGAACAAGAAGCGTGATGATGGTTCTTTCGAAAGGGTGCTTGAACAAATGGACTGAAAAATCCATTCAGCGAGAACTGAACTCGCTGATTAATCTCGTAGATTTTAGAATTCCGGCGAAACCAAGTGGAAAGCGGAAATGAATGCTTTTTTTTCACGCGAGCAATCTCTTACGAGCGTTTCCTTATTTTATAACGAACCCCTACTCCAATGAGGAACGGATTCGACAGGCAAAATGCTTTCGAAATTTGTTTTAACGAAAATTCATCCTTGAATGAAATTTTTATATCATAATTGATATAAACGATCGATTTACGAGTTCGTTCTCTCAGTTATTAATTGTACTGATAATAATGATATCCAGAAAGTAATTCGATTTACGAATGATCTGAGACGGAACTTTTAAAATAAAAGTTCCAACGATCGTCCTAGAGACTGTACCTACGGAAAGGGGAACGATCCTTTCGATAAAATTTTTATTTGCACGAATTTCCGAGTTTCCAATTATTACTTACGGTCAGATACTATCCAGAGAATCGTTCAATTTGCAAAACATCTGGAGCGGAACTTTTGAGATAAAATTTCAACGACTATCCTAGGGAACATCGCCTTTCCATAAAAGTCAAAGTCGTGAAAATCTTCTGACGCGAGGCTTTGTTTCGACGTGGCGTATCGACGAAGCCTTGCTGAAAATCGCTTGGTGCGTGACGAGGACCAGTTTCTCGCAAGAGAACCGCGTCGGTTCGCAAGGGGGGGAGGGGGAAGCAGGGAGGCAAGAAAGAAAGAAAGAAGCAGAAACAATTGAGGAGTGTTTCGAGTTTATGCGTTCCGTGCAATAACAGTTTGCTCAATCCTCGGTATCCGTCGGTCCGTCCGTACGGAACGACTACTCGTAGGTTTAAAACGAAGCATTATATGCGTTACACGACACAGACACAATGACTAATCTCACACATACACACACACACACACACACACACACAAAACGAGAAGACGCATCTTCACACGCGCGCACAATCTCTGTGTCCGCGCGCGCGTGCGTAACTCGTGTATAGAGAACAGCAGAAGTATAGTAGCTAGCTCGACTCGTTAACGTAGCCAGACAATTTTCGAACGTAATAGCCGGAAACGGAAACTTTAATCTCCTATTTCAAACCTTCCTTCGAGTCTCTCGATGTCTTTTTCGGTGTCTATTCTAAACGAAAGATTTAAACCCAAAAATAAATAAATAAATAAATAAACATAACTAAATAATTCATAAATAAAAGTATATAAAAATATATAAATATAATAGATATGAGCATAAATATGACGAGGGAGTAAAAACGAAAAAAAAAACAAAAAAAAAAAAGAAGAAAAAAATGAGAGAACTCTGCGAACGATTTCAGCGTTTAGCTTCGTCTGTGTAATAGTGCGTACTACGATGTCTCGGGAAAGTAAAAAAAAAAAAAAAAAAAGTCAGATTCAAGAAACGCCGAAAAAAAATCCTCCCCCAAAAAAAAAAAAAGAAGAAGAAGAAAGAAAACGGGGCAACGTATATATATATAAAAAAAAAAGTTACCTTGGAACCGGTTCGCAACACGGCGTGGTTGCAAAACGTAACACATCCACGTTCCGACGAGGCGTGTGCGCGCGCGTGCACCAAAGGCACCCTTCCGCCACGGAAGAACGGAACGCGGGGAAAAATAAATCCTTTTCACGGAGTGGGAAAGCTTGGCGAACCGAAAACGTAGATAAATGTTAGCGAGTCCTCCTCTGTCGGACAACGGCGGACGGTGCGGCGCGCGTGCACGCCACGGTTCCCGCGCAAAATATTTCGGCAAAATTAATAATCGTAGATGTATATCTTTCTAAACCTTTCACCTTAAATCTTCTCTCGACTGTCTCGTTATCCTAGCAATAATCCAACGACTACGGCTATCGCTGTTTCGTCCTCGGAGAGACGACCGGTCTCCTCTTGCTGTCCGTGTAATTTTTGCTGAAATCGAGAGATCGTCCAACTGTTACCGACCTCCCGCCACCAAGTAGAAAGGGTGAAAAGAGAAACAGAGGGACGTAAGAAGCGTACGAAGATCCGTGAGAGTGCGAGAGATTGAAAGGAGACGGAACGTTAGAAAAGGGCCTGGGGGAGGGGGAGGGGAGGGAGAGAAATGAAAGTTTCGAATCGTTTCGCCATCCGCTCGGGAGGATGATGAGATTCGTTCGAGTAACCCCCAACGAAATTCACGCTCGCCTCTGTCCCCTAGATCCACCATGAGACCCACCCAGCGTCGATGAAACCCATCCCCACACTTCCGCCCCTCTGTGTCGAAGCTTTAACGAAAAAGTCGATTTTGCAATCACACTTAGCCGGTTCGCGAGGATGTTTGTGCAACGCGACGCGATCACAAGGATATAGAAGCAAAAAAAACGAAAAAAAAAGAAAGAAGAAAGGGAAAGAAAAAAGGAACGTAAAGGGAAGATAAAGACGGGATGAATACACATACATACACATACATACATACATAAGACATACACGACACACACAGAGACACACACAAATTTCGTGGCCGTACTGTCATAATTGTTTGTCGTACCTACTGTTAGATATTAACGATGATTGTAACTTGTAATAATTAGCGTAATTCGACGAATCGAGTGGGCGGCACATGCGCCACGAGGCGAATACCAAAGAGGAATTACGTAGAAATTGGAAAGGCTCGACGTGGCGCACGTGGCCACGCCGCCCCTCCCACGTGGATGTTAGAGATATTTTTCAACTTGTACTAAATGTGATAAAACCGATGAATTGACAATGAGCAATCTAACTGTAATATATATATAAACATTATATTATATATATATTATATATATATTATATGTAATATATAATTATATAAAATACGTGTCTGTCGTACAAGCCGTGAATAGGTTTTACCGTAACTAGTTACGTGTTAGCTTAATTGATTGATTGTACACGTGTCGATGCGAACGAACGATGTTTCTTTCTCTGTGTACGTGCAAGCGAGAAGCTTGTGAGTAAAAAAAAAAAAAACAAAAAGAAAGAAAGAAAAGAAAAAACAGAAAAAAGAGGAAAATTCGAGAAAAAAAAGAGAGAGAAGAAAAGAAACGCGAGACATAGTAGAGAAGGGAGAAACGTGTGGAACGAAAACGAAGAAAGAGTGGAGGATGATATCGCACGCCGTCTCGAAATCTGTCCACGAATTTTTCCACTAACGCTGGACGTTGCCTTTGTGCTGCGTCGAGGTGCGTGGCTCGTTTCTTAGTTAATCGATTAATTAATTGATTAAGGAACTGGCCGGAACGGGCTGAACGATCTGCATCCGCGTTCTTCATGCGTTATATCAACGTTAAATAATGTTCCTCTCGCGATTTTAGTTTGACCGCGACTCGATTACGCGAGTTTTTCTAACAAAATTATTCGCCGTGTAAATTTATGTCACGTAAGTGCGTATAGTTGGCCAAATTGATTCTACATTCAAACGGCCGAAGTTACCGAACCGCCTGGAAAATCGACGAGCCGCGCAAGATTTCGTTTTGGAAATTTTTGAATTTTAGAAATGTTGGTCTATCATTTTCGAGTTGGCTTTCTGAATTCCAGTCGATTGAACAAGACATTTGAAAAAAAAAAAAAATATCTGCTGAACATTTCCCAATCTGAGACAGTTATTTCTCTTTTAAGAAATAATCTTGAAAAATTTGCCTTTTTCTTTTGTCTTTTTGTAACGATCACGGTGTCCTCGCCTCTTTTAAAAAAAATTCTATTCTATGCCGACGTATAGACACGTGTCAGCGTCTACGCGTTTGAACGCATGTTTTTTTTACCATCGAGCTCGCGTTTTCCTTTTTTCCCCGCAACTTGTTGACAAAAGTTGCGCATGCATTAAGAACAAAATAGAGAAGCATTGCGCGCGCGTGTTTTTCTTCGCGGTGTTTCTTTGCTAGACGTCAAAACTGGCAACAGGATGCCGTCAGCCCATTCACGGCTACCGCGTTCGATGTATTACGTATGTATAAATAGCCGTTGGTACAAAGCTGCGAGTCTCATCTGAATCCGATCCCATCGACCGCGAGATCGTCGATCATCACGGATCGGCGATCGATCGACCGACCAAGCTGACGTAACGACGACTACGAAGCGGCGTGTAAAATTTAATTCTAGCGTTACCATGAGCCGCCAGTCACGGCGCCCCACGCCAATGGTGGACGCTTTAAAAGGAAGAAGAGCGAAAAAAAAAAAAAGAAGAAAATACGGCGTAAAAAAATAACGGGGGATAAAAAGTACTGTGTGTAAAAGGAGAGAGAGAGAGAGAGAGAGAGAAAGAAGAACTAATAATACACTATTGCTGGTACATTATTATATACATTGTAACCAATTGTTGTCTACGATATAATGTTATTTTTCTAATTCATATTCAATTGTTATCGTTGAGAGCGAGAGGGAGAGAGAGGGTGAGAGAAAGCGTGAGAGAGAGAAACAAAACGCGAGGGCACATACGAGCATTTTTAGGAAAAAGAGAGAAAAAAAAAGAAAAAATCGACGTGAGAAAAGAACCTAGCAGGCGGCCGCTGTAAGCGTAAATCCGTACGTCATCTACACCCTTTACTCCCGATGGTACTTCCGGCACGGCCGCCATTCCTTCCGATCGTTCGTTTACTGCGTCATCGTGATATCTGTTTCAGTTTTCTCCCTTTTTTATTTGGATTTAGATTTAGTATCAATCGGTATTTTTTTAATTGATTTTAAAAGTTTTGTTACTCGAACAAACCGATTCGGCATTAAAAACAGTCTGAATATAAAATACACGAGACGCAAAAATGACTGATAAACATTCGCAGTGAAAATTACTTTAGTAAATAATCAGTTACAATTTATTGGTAACGAACCAAATTAAACAATCGATCGGAATTTGATTAACGAGTTGGCGAATCAAATTGTAATCGCAAGTAACAATATTAATATTCATTATCAGAACGTTCAAACATTCTCCACCAGTATGAAAATAGACCTTTTCCAGGTATTTTGTCCAATTTAACAAAAAACATGCAAAATGAAATTACGCAATATCATCTCAATTTTCAATGAAATTTTCGCAACACGTGTAACAACGAAGTAGAAAATTGCCAGAATGAACACCACAGTTTGGACTGACCAATGATAGATTTCACTACTTTCTCTTACAATTAAACGACATCTTTTAACGTCTAATTAATTGTAAGAAAAGAATATCCAATTTGCACAAATGTTATCGCCATTCATTTACCTTCAATACAATTATCACTCAGTTTATTTTTCATTAAACTAGTTTCATAGTTCATAAAAAGAAAAATGGAGAAAAAAAAAAGTTTCGAAAGTGAAACTCGACGAAATGATTTATTTATTTATCGGGAAACACAAGTGTCGTGTAGCAGGAACGACGATCGATGAATCGATGGCCGCTGAGGATAAATTGATAGATCAGCCCCTTCTCCTCCCCTTAACCCCCTCTCCTTGCCCCTGAGCTTTCGTAGACGGATGGTGCGAGGCGAAACAAAAGCGGTAGCGACGCGTAATTAGCAAAGGGACGCTAATGTCGGGCGGCGCGCTGGTCTGTTATAAAATAAAAAAAAAAAAAAAAACCAAAAAAAAAAATAGAAAATCGTGAAAAAAAAAGAAACAAAAAGTCGCGGGCGCGTATTGTATTTTTTGTAAGGCTCGTTCGTGCCAGATTTGTGATAGCCAAGTCCGCGGCATCCTCGATTAAATGGACGATGATGATGGGCCGGCGTGCCACCGGCGCGAGGGAAACAAAATGTCGAATTAGACAGAGCGTTGGACGAAAGAAAGATGAACGAGGGTTCGCTTGAGTTCTTTTAAACCGTGATGATTTTCTTTTGTGAAAAAGAAGAAGGAGGAAAAAAGTAGGAAAAATAAGAGTCCCTCTACTTTGTGATCTGACGATTTTATCTCGCTTCTTGATTGGATTTTTTATTTCTGATCATTTGAGGTAGAATCGTTGCAGTTAAAAGAGAGTATTGTAATCGGTATTGTGAAAAGTATGAAGTTTGTGCTGTACGCTGTTAAAAAGATAATATTAAGATGTTTTCTTTTCCTCAGAAAGGCTTTGTATGCTTCGAAATTCAAAGTATCAACAGCAATAGCATAGAGCTAAAATTTACTAATTTCGTAAAATTACTAACGTCGTTAAACAATTTGTTTCTTCCCTTTGATGTCGTATCGTTTAATGTATTTTATATACATAATTAACATATGACGTGTAAATTTCAGACTGCATCAAACTCCGTACTTTTTACTACTTAAAATTCCCTTTATCCTGAAGAAAAAATATTGATATGTCGCTTTTCGACGAATAAAATGAAATCGAAGCGAGATAAAATCGAAGGCATCGCCGATGAATAAAAAAAATTTCGGTCGAGAGAAATGAAGGAAAAAAGAAGAAAGTCGTCACGGAGGAAACAAGTCGACGTACTTTTCAGTCGGTGAGACTGGCATGCGAGGAAGTCTAAGTTTAGTAATTGTAAGCAGCATGCCGCGTTCCGCGTTACTTAGAAAAAGAAAAAGAAAAAAAAAAAAGAAAAAAAACAGAAAAAAAAACGCCGCGAGAAATGATATTAAATTTGAGGATTTGGTGCGTGTACGTGGTGGGTGTATGTACATGTGTGCGTGAACGCGTGTATTGTTGTTGAATCCTGGTGTCTACGATGCCAAAGATATAAGTCATGTAATAAAGTTGTGGCTAAGGTACTATGGTAACGTCAATGATAACGATGAAACAACGGTGATAATCGTTATTGCTATCTTGTAACGTTTAATGTATATCAGTGTCGTGCAAAAAAAAAAAAATTGAGCGGCTGAGCTCCTCGGTGTTGTGGGTATACATACTCGTTCCTAGCAACTCGTATGACAATTACTACTCGAATACACTACTCATAACATTGCATTGAAACTTTACTCTACGTACTTCAAAGATAAATAAATACATTCTGTCCAATCTCAACATTGCCGGCGTTCGATTGTTTTCTTTATGCACCCTTTCTCTAGGTAAGATGCGAATTCTCTTCATCTTCTTTTTCTTGTTTTTAATTCGAGGATATAGAAAAAACTAAGAAGAATACGAGGTATCTTTGAGGTATATTTGAGGTATATTTGAGGATCTGCAATATAATTTTATTTTTCCAGCATTGATGAATAAGAGGAGATATGGAATAAGAAAAATCAATACAAAAGAAGCAATTACTTTATTACTTTCTCAACGATTTCATACAAATTTCAGATACATTTTATATATATATTTTACAATTTCACATTCAATATACCTCGCGTTTTGGACTGTGCACTTTCAACGTACGTTCTTAGATACGTTCCGATACATCAAGCAACAATAGCGTGTATCGCTATTCTTGTCAATATTCGCTTCAATATGTCATGGTACGGAGTATTTTAAATCTATTTAATCTCTGAACAAACGCCACCAGTTTTATTGTACACAAACTCTTTATTCCTTTTTCCACTCTTGTTCCCACTTTATTTTTTTTATCTCGCCCCTTTCTTTCTCGCTCGTGCTCGTTGAAACGCATCTTTCACGTGTTCGCGCATAGAATTTCACGTAACACTAAATACCATTGGAGAATAGGAAACCAAAAGATAGGTGTGATGCCGAGAAATATCCCGTTACGACTTCTCTTCTTAACAGTGTTAATAATTATAGCAGAAGCTGCCTTACAATCGATTGAAATCCATCGTTTCATTTCTTAGACAGAAAATATGAGATTCGTTATTATTCGTCATCGCTATTGCTGCACGTCGAGCATGTGCTTTCTCTTTCCCGGTATTTTTTTTATTGCAAAACAACAAAAACCAAAACGTGTACCGTTTCGCTACAAACGGTTTCATGTGTTCCAGTCTATACTGGTTTTCGTCCCTTTCTTTTTATGCTTTTTTAATTTTTTTTTTTTTTTTTTAATCTTTTCTTTGCTTTCCTTTTATTCCGGCTAAAATCTATTCAAGATTTGACAACAAAATCGGTACCGCGATGCAATTCGAGTGTTGCGTCAAATTCTTACTAAAACGAAGATGAATTCCAAAACTGTACGAATCTTTTTTTGACGACGTAAGAATCCATTTATATCAGTTGCTTTAAAATATTATTCTTTGTTCGTTTTTGTAAACAGTCGATTATCGATCACAATTTCTAACGCTTTTGAAACTATGCAAGTTTTTTTCAACCGATGATCTGGAGAATTAATAATTGTTATAATTGCGATATTATACTAATGAATTGCACAACAAACATGTTTAGACTTTATAAAGAAACTAGTAGAAAATGTACAATTTTCCTACAGATAACACTATTATCTGTAATATGATTTTTCTATATTTTATTTTCCTTTCTTAAGAGATGATTTGTTCTCATTCGCGATATAGTATTAAAACACTTTCTGAACAGATAAAACGTAACGCTTACGACATTGGTTTGATTATGGAGTAAGTAGTTTCAGCGCTCTTATGGCCAGACACAATATATTCAACTGGAGAATTTACACTTATTTCTGTTTCTTCTGAGATTAAGAATAAAAGTTAAACGAATCATAAGTGTACCTCTTTAAAGGAGACAATATTCGATATCAAACAAAGATGTGGATTAAACGTTTAATCAAGCTTAAAAATTGAAGATAATTTAACTCCTTTATTTCTATTTGTACTTTTCATCTTTTTTCATTCTACATTTTTATTCTCGTAAAACAAACATTTCGTTGACTTGCATAGTTTTAAAAACACCAAGGTGGCAGCAGTTACTGAATCACCTTGTACAATGTTTATTCAGCAAACAACTAATGGACGGAAATGAAAGAGAAGATAAACTGCATAATTCAATTGTACTAGATTGTTTCCATTGTTACTGAACCGAGCCAAAGTTTGTTTGCGTTAAATGATCTGCTGGAATAAGCAGCGCTTATAATAATTAAACTAATATTTATTTAGGTAATTCTCTAAAGTCGAAGAATACGTTTCATCATCCTTTAAAATGTTAAAAATTCTATTAAAAAAAAATTGTCTCCTGAATTAAAAGATTAAATGCTACGACAGAAAAGACAACAAGCAAAAATTACAATTTATAGAAACAATCAAATCTTTTCAATTAACTGGAAAATTGATACAGTTCAATATTTTTTCTTTTTTTTTTTTTTCTTGTAATGGAAGTCACATCCGTTAACAAATTGAATAATTTCAAAAACTGTGTTCACAATAATAAATATCTAAACACTCGAATAGCGAACGCATTCACACATACACTACGTTTGTGTGTGTATGTGACTATTTATGAAGTGTGACTAGCTTAAAATTATGATTAAATGATCGGTATCTCTTGTCATAAACAACATTGGTGAACATTTACTAAATCCGTTGTATATTCTTTAACTGTACACGTTTCTTTTTTTTTTCTTTTTTCACTGGAAACCAGTTACACTGTGCAATATTAAGCATGTGATTGTACAATCGTAACTGTGCGCAAATATCTCCATTTCTCTGAACCATGTCTACACACACAAGTTAGAAATCTTTCAAATACATAACAATTGCTAGTAGAAATACATAGTATGTAGGTATGCAGGATGCTTCAGAATAAACGTCACGCGAAATAGTTGCTAAACGAAACATTTTTATTATTTCTCTGCTGTTCTGCTCTTATTTTTGAACGTATTGAAAAATTATTTCAGTAGGTATTCTTCGTTTAATAACATATCATTTTTATCAGATTTATTTTCTTCGTCATTTGTACGATCAGAGGCTAATAATTGTTTCCACTTTTCGTTTAACAACTATGCGTTTTGCACGATACTTATTTCGAAGCATCCCTTGAAAAGGGATCTCTAAAAATTCTTCAAAAAATACGGTCAGTATGATACTTTTTTTTTTTGCGTTGAAATCGGAATGCTCAAAATGCCAACTAAATGCCATGTTTTTGTTGCAGTGCGCTCGATTTTTCGAAATTTGTAAAAATTTTTATAAAAAAAAACAATTTCGGAAGATTCTTCGTCTTCTTAAAGCTAAACTAATTCAAATATGTATAAGTTTTCGTAAAAAATTTTGGATTCTTTCAACGAGAAATTATCTAAATGAGGGAAATCTGACGATTTCGAGGAAACGTAACTATGACTTTAATTCTAAATTCGAAATCTAAATTGTTACGTTTTCTTGATATGCGTAAGAAAAAAACATTTTTCATTGTCTGTCTCGTTAAAATTTCTATATTTTAGCTAAGATCAATTATCGTTGACATGATAATATAGTTACTAAACTACTAACTATATGAACAAATTTGATTTCCTAAAATTCCACTCATATCGATTAAAATAGCTCTCGAACGGACTCTAGAAGCCAAATTATCTTCAATGCAATCCCATTCTTCGACGGGGATTTCGTATTATATTCTACAGTTAAAATATTTATTTATGATTTAGCAATTGCGGCAGTGACAAGTGTCGAAAATTGCTATTGATTAATAACAATTATCTATGGATCTCGGAGCTGTCCAACTGAAACTGCATTTCAAGGTACGATCGTTTATAGTCATTCTCATTTGGACGATATATATACATCTACATATAGCTTTTAAAACGTTCTGCTTTCTTTAATATTTAAATTCAACAATTCCATTGTTAAAATTCTATTTCCATTTACCGTTTAATATATAATAATTTCTTTCATTTTTCTTTTTTCTTTTTCCTTTTCTTCTTCCTTTGGCACCTACGTGAACAGAAAATCTAGAGAAATCTCACGAGGCAAAAAGTTGGACAGCCTTGCATTAGATTCTAACAATCGTACAATCTAAATTGCGACAATGTCATTTCTCTTTCCCTTTTATAAAATGTTCCTCTCTTGAATCGAACAGAAACCATTGGAAACTGATTTAATATCGGTGTCTGTCTACTACACAGAGAGACACTTAAAAAATCAAATTAAATGCTATACACATAACAATTAGCAAATAGCAATTTAAATAGCAATTTAAAAAATGACTGAATAACTACGTTATTTGACGCACAGTCGACTTAAACAATGTATATGTATAACATATTTAAATACATGAATTTTTAAATTGCACTGAATGTCTCTGATAGTAGCTGCGCATTAACGACTACAAATGCAACAAAGATGCAAATGTAATGAGTACAATTTGATAAGGTAATAACAAGACTTTAAGTTAGAAAATGTTAGTATGTTATCGCTCGGCACATTCAAACGTAAATCACTTTTCCGATAGTGAGTCATTCCGCAAAAAATCGCGCAAGATTTTCTACTATATAATCATCGTGGTCTTTTATAGCTCACGACGTTCGTTGACGGTAGTTTCAAGAAATAAATTCATATAAAAATTGAACGACTCGAAGATTCATGATTTAACTTCTGCATTGTTACATAAATTAATTTTTATCGCACATTTCAAGCAGATATTTAAAGCAAAAAATTATAACTATCGTAGAAATAGTTTCTTAAAATTATGAAAGAATATAGTGAACTAAAAAAATGTCGACAGTGAATGACTCTACGTTTCAATGTTAGAATAAACTATATGTTAAACTATATATATTGTAATACATACCTTTAAGACAACTACAATAACACATTTTACGGCAAATAATTTATATGTATAAAAAAAAAAGAAGGAAGTATCTTCGAATGCAAATTAATAAAAAAATAATAATATGGATATTTAAATGTTCATTGTGAATACATACTAACTATAGTCGAACTTTTAACTCTTCCATTCTTTGCCGTATTCTTCGTCGCATCTCCTTGTATCTGTAAATTGAAATAATAATAATAATAATAAAGAGATATGATTTACACTATATGCGTAAAATTGATAACTGATAATTATATTGATATTACACAATTATAAATCTTTAGAAAAAACGTACTTTTCCTTCAGGAGAAGAATCTGACGCTCTTCTTCATAATAATAACGCTGCAATATACCATGACACTCTGCCAGAGAAAGATTAAGAAACTGTGCAACGTCAGAGCTGATCTCCGGAGTCGACAATCTATCCACTAAGAAAAGTCGCGCGACATTTTCATGCGGACCTAACACTACGCGAACCTCCAGCGGATATTCGTCATCTCTTAATCTTCTTTGCTCTGTAAAAAAGAAAATTATCTTTCTCAAATAATGATAAACAGTAGATTTATGGTTTCTAAAGTGTTTTAACTCACCGCCATTATCGCGGACCACAAACAACGCAAAATTATCTGGCTTGGCATCAACTTTGTATTTATCCAACATGAGATTGATAACTTCCTGAGTGTTTACTAAACTTGTAATCCAAACGGACATTTGAGATCCATGGGGTGGTGTGAAAAAACTGGTTTCACGATTATAAAAATGTCCGTTAATTGAACAACGACGCCGCAATCGACTACGTGATTGTCGTCGACCGCCTGGGCGACGTCTGATCGCGGTGGAGCCTTGTTTTCGTCGTAAAACTACGCCGTCCAGCTATAAATCATATTATAAATATGCATATACAGAGAAAACAATAAAAATACAAAAATGTTTAATTGTTAAATACCTCTAGTCCACTGTCAGTAGACATTGTCATGTTATCATCCTCTCTAAAATGTAAAGAATTTACAGAATCTGTATCGCTATCGGTTCGATGTCTTTGAAGGCAATCAGGTCCGGACATCGATCGGTTTAAGCCTTTTTCTATCCAACTATCGTCAGTGCTAATAGATCTATTGCCAGACATATTTTTCTCCAAGCTGTCGAAGTACTCTACCCTTCGAAGTGTCCCGTTTCGATTTGGAGTGCCATGATAAACAGGTGTATCAGTGCTGGAAGAGCTACCTATACTGTGCGTTGGTGTACTGGTTACACTGCTGTCGTTTCCGCGATTTCCTTGATGATTCGGACTGTCCGCTTCTGAATTTTCGCGAGAATCAGATCTATCAAGACTGGACTGAGAGGAAAGAGGCAACGCGTCGGAACTGGTTTGCGAACTAATCGATGGCAAGTTTTCAGGCATCGTTTGGTATAATTTTTTCCCATCTTCGACTTTACGTTCAACCTAGACAATTCAAACGAGTGAAATGTGATAAAAATATTTCGTAATCGGTAGTTTTAATAATTGGTATAACCTGAAGAAGTTCATCCAGTTCATCCCACTCCATATTTTTAACATCTAGCTTCATTGGTAAAGTAATGCTTTTAAGATGATCAGGAGACGTTGGAACAGATTTTGTTTCAGTTTCTGCATCCTGTTCACAAGATTCTTTTACGCAATCTTCCTCTTTTTCATCATCTTCTATACTCTATTGGAAAAATTTACAAGATATACAAACATATTAAATTTTAAATACGTCCCTTTTCATAAAAAAAATATGTACACACATCAGAAACACTTCGTCTGCACGAATTTCTATTACGCGCTGTAACTACTGTACGTTGGTCATCATCTTCTTTTAAATGAATCACTCCTCTGACACCCCAATAAATGCGAAGTGCACCTTCTAGTATCAATCTTCCATTAACCTTTAAAAAATTAATATTAATTATCCAGTTTCTCTATATCTTTTAAAGTTTAAATAAAACATAAAATTTTTTGTTACCTCACGACTTCTGATTCCACCACTCTTGCCTTCATAATACTGATTGAAAACCTTCAACTTTGATTCTAAATGTGATCTAGACATAAAAAAATAAACAAACAGTTAATCTAATAGTATTTTTAACATTGTATCGTGAAATAAAATATATTATTTTAAACTTTATACCTGGGCAGTGATGGTCTAGCTTCTTTTTTTCCAAAACTTGTATGTGACTCAACTCTTGTTCCATGACCAAATAATTGTGGTCCAAACAGAGCTCCATAACATGGTACATGACAATATGGTACGCCTTTATGCTACAAAAATAGATATAAATTTTATTATATAATTATTAAATGAAAGCTAGTGTAGTAGTGTATTAGAAATAATAATAAAGGATAAATTAGATTAAATATTTATTTTAATAAATAATACAATGGTGCACCTCTGCATGTTGGCCTGGATTTAAACGTTTTCCACATTCCTCACATCGTAAACACTCTGGATGCCAGTCATACCCCAATGATTGCTTACGTTCAGCTAAAGTTCAAAATATTTAGTAAAAAACAAAGAAATATATTTATGGCATATAACGAAATAAATCAGTGCTACAGTCAATGAAAATTGCATTGATTCTTTAATAAACATATTTCCTTAATTAATTAAATAACATTTTTAAATAGTATTTCATTTTTAAATAGTAGATTATTAATTTACAAATTAGCAGGTTTAAATATTTGCGCAACTTGGTACATAAATTACATAAATAAATTTTCATTTTCATCCAGTGTTTTTTTTTAAATATTTAAAGTGTTAAAATCGTCATATTACGACAATAAACAATTAATCTTTTAATTATAAAAATCACTGCATGATCAACGACAAAGAACTCGATTAAAAGACAAAAAAATAATGGTAAAATATTATTTTCTGTAAAAAAGTATACAAATAACACAACGTTCATGCAGATAGGAAATTGATCAATTCATTGTAATGACAGGAAACGGTACTTGTCAAAATTAGTACGCCTTTTTAATATATGCGAAGATTGAAACTAACCGAAGTATACGGGTTTTCCACATTTATGGCACTTCCACATGACGGTGAACTCTTGTGATATCCATAAAATAATAGAAATAAATTTTCACGAGATTCTAATCCATTTTGTTTATATTATATGAATAGGCGCATTGAAAATGATACGCGGGTTAATTAGAGATGTTACTAGTAAGGCAACCTTCGCTGGATAATGAATAGTTCCTCCTCGGGTTCGAAAACTTATCAAGCACTTGACTTACATTTGCTAGAATCATAGAGTGTAAAATAGAAAGGAAACTACGAACTGATCATACACCATTCATTCATGAACATTTATTAACGAAATACTCTGATACTTGAATAAATCTTACTCTATTAGTCTAGATTTATTGTAATAATATGATATTTATTAATATGATAGTTTTTGTTGAAGAAGATTATTCAAATTCGTAATCATATAAATAAATATATCATCCTTTACGTTTATTTCATGAGAACAACCATAGTGGCGCGCTTAAATTCAACGGAAAATTCCGGAGATATACCGGCTTTTTGAAACGAAAAGTTTATATTATTTCCGTTTTTTAATGTTCAAAAAGTTATAACGTTAAAAACATATGAGACATTTGTTTGAAAGTTTGATTACGTTTAGTTTATTAGCTGCGTAATTTGCGAAATTTCATCAAGAAAGTAAAGGTTAACCGTCACAAGTAAACAAAATGATGCAGATGAATAAAAAAGGATATAAAGAATTTCTAATGCAGAGAATGGTCTTAGCTATTATCTCCAGTATAACGGTACAATTCTTACTTGTGACTTTTTTACTTTTAATTACGAATTTGAACATGGATTATAACACATGGATCCAAAACACATGGACAGCGGTAACCTCCTTTCGAATGTGGAGTTATTTCTGCGTTCTTGCCACCGTTACATTCTTTCAAGGAATTATTTGTACCAAAAATTACTCAAATATGCCACCCTACTCAAAAAGTAGGTTCATTAAATTTTGTGGTATATTCACATCTCAAAATATTTTAATGGGTATTCTGCATGTTACCATCGGTGGTCTTCTTGCTGCGTTGCATTTATCAATCAAAGGAGGCAAATATAGATTTCTAATGTCAGACTGTGGCATAATCTATGGAACATGTTTGATGGAAGAACATTACTTTCTATTGTTAAGCGGATTTTGGAGTGGATTATATTTTTTCTTAAAAACTAGTATCTTTCATATAAAATATTTAAAATTTCCTATCATATCTTCATCGAAGCTTTTTCGATTTAAGGCAGGAATCAGTTCTTTACTTCCATCATTGATGGCTCAATGCATATGGCCAACTTTATATTATTTAATCGGTTATTATTTCTTGGGTCCTTATTGTTGTTCAACAATATTATTTTTAGCATCTGCACAATTAGAAAGTGAACCATTGAGTAACATTCCTAGTTTACTGAATTTGTCATTGATTTTCCAATTATGGTTATACCAACTGACATTTATATTGGCAATTGACAGCATGTATTTGATGTTTGAAATATATTTGACAGAGTGGGTTCCTTTTGAATTCAAACAGAGCAGTGTATTTAGTACTGATGAATCTGGAGTGACGCTTCCTGAAGTATTATCTATAGATAAAGTGCCAATAATGCAACACTTAGGCTACTTAGACTTAGTTACAATAGCACAGAAAGATAAAGCTAGAAGAAGTGTCTTATTCACATTGAGTCAACCTGGAGGTCATCCTTACAATTGGAACTGTATTGTGGAAAAATGTATTGGTCTCATCAAGAAATTTTCTGATGATCTTAATACGTGCGTTAAACCTCAGGAACCAAAGTTATCTCTTTGTGCTCCAAGTTCAACAATAACAGATGTTAGTGTATTTCAAAAACAATATGTATACCGTATGCGCAATTTAAAAAAAGAAGAGATATCAGTTTGTACAGAACAAAGTGATATAAAAAAGGATGTTGATAGTGAACAATCATACATCCAAAAGTTCATAAAAACAAAGTGGAGTAACTTTCTTACCTATTTACTTTCTAAACCACTTATTGCATATATCTTTGGCGAAATAGAAGGTGGAAAAGTGTGTCATATTTTATTTAATGGACAAACAATAATTTGGGCTGCAGATGCGATTTCATCTTTGGCTGTGTTATCTTTAAATGAAGATTCTTATGGAATTGCTCAAAAAGATTTATCACTCATAATCAATACCTTGCTTACATTAAAGCAAATTCTTGATAAATTACAAAGAACAAATCTTATGACAAAGAAACAAAATGGAGATGATAAATTCATTAAACAAATCTTTCATTCTTTACGTGCAGCAGTAAAAAGAAGTCTTTATAGAATTGTTACAAATTTTGAAATTTATATAGGAGATTTAGAACTAGAAACAACAACAATAGAACAATTACACAGTTTCATTGCTTATAGAGAATAAATTTTCATCATTTAATAGCAAACTTTGATGTATATATATTTATAAACACTTTACACTTGTATCTATATGATACTTTCAATATATGTTACAAATATTGTAAAATTATTTTTGTAATTGTTATATTTATATACAGGAACAAATTATATTTGTAATTAATACAGCCCTTTTTACTTAACTTTACTTAATTGTGGATTACTGTATAAAAAATTAATCATACATTTAAAATTCTAAATGTGCTAACATAATTAAGTTTGTAAGATGTTGCAATAAATTGATTATTTTTCAAATCTGTAATTATTTCAATACACTTCCGAAAAATATTTTGTAATTATATTAAAAAAATATAAATTATGTGAAACAACACACTATTTTAATTAGAATAATATATATTACATTTTCTTCAAAGCTTGTACTACACTTAGATTATAAAACAATTTATCTCTTAATAAAAACCAAGTTTTTGACTGTATTTCTTGTAATATATCTAAGTAATTTCTTAATGATTCATCTTCTGTTATTGTTGTTCCATGCCATTTTAAAAATACAGCTAAGTAAGTTTGTATTAATTCAAAATCCATTTTCTTTTCCATCATGTGATGTATCATTTTCATAAAACGAAATAATAAAATATTGGATGTTTTTTCATCTGCTGAAAGTGATTGAATCTCGAAATCAATTGAACTAGGGCTCATGGACTTTAATTTTTCAATAATTTCTTCAAATTGAACATCTTCAATGGACAGTAACAATTTACCAAACGAAGTTAGATTTTGTAATTCAGGATGAGTAATTATTTTCTCATTGGTCTCTGTATTATTAACATCCGTAAAGTCAAACTTCAATTCTAAGGATGGAATCGTTGGTAAAAAGAAAGGAGCATTTTCCGATGCCTTAGGCGGTTCTTTCGGTTTGTTCCTTTTTCTTACGATATCGATGTTCAATAGATTTTGCCATTTTGAATGAGCTAAACCAGACATTGTAATAAGATCGTCCTGAAGTTGCACCGGGGAAATATAATTTAACTCAGCTTCAATTTCAAGTTCATCTTCCTGAATATCACTATCTTCTATTGTTGAACCAGGAAGACCAATCATTGGAATTGGATCGTCTTTGTTCACTGTTTTCAAAGAAATGTGGGAATATAATGTGCGATTTGACCATAAATATATACCCAAATTACACACATGTATTGTAGCAAGAAATTCTCCAGTAGGAGAAAAATGTAACGATATGCATGCTTCTGGAATCTAAAATATTATATTTAATTAATATCTTAAAATTGGATTAATTTTTTAGTTTCAAACAACATATATTACATTAATAGTATTATATCGATATATTACATTAATAGTATTATATCGATAGAAGTATATACCTGAAAAATATCTATCAAATTAGAGGAAGGAATATCCCATGTTCGAATTGTACAATCCATAGATGCTGTTATTAACCACCTGGAATCAGGACTAAAACATGCGTCTGTTAATTGTGCTTTATGTCCTTCAAAACGTCGAACGATTCTTCTAGTGTCAATATCTATTAATATAATAGAAAAATCTTCCAATGCTACAGCTATAAGAGAACTTTCATTATGATATCGTAACCATTCAACTGGTTCATCCAGTGTCATCTTTGCTAATGGTTCTGAAAATTATTATACGCAATTAGTTATATTTTAATATATGCATTATGAAATACAGCTTTTTTTTACCTATTTTGGGTTTAAAACTCCAAAATTTTATAAATGCATCTCTTCCAGCAGTGATTACAATTTGATTTAAAGATTCTACCATTACACCTCTTACAGGACCTTGATGTGCTCCTTTATCAGAACCATAAGTAGCTCTGTGAAGTCCTGATTGTATATTAAATCTTTCTACATGGCCATTATTATATCCAATAACAACAAAATTTCCACATTTTGTTATACATACATTGGTTGCTACAATATTTCGATTACTTTTAAATTTTTCTGGGAGTAATTTATGTTCTCCCATTCTTGACTTATCAAAAGACCATGTAGTGACTGTACCCAAACCAGAATGTATTGCTGCAATGTTATCCCATTCTTTTTCTCTTGCTATTTCTGTAGCAAAATCAATAATTGGTGGCATTAATAAAGGGTCTTCAACAAGTCTTCCTCTTTTCTTTGCAGCTTTTCTATTGAATGATGCTCTTCCAAGGCTTTTGTTTAATATTTCTGTGATTGTAGAAAATTTCCTCAAGGAAGAATCACTTCCAGCTGTTAATATGTTGTCACCTTTATTTCCATAAAAACGAATAAGAGTAGGAGGCTCTGAATGAGCTTCCCTAATTCTTAGAAGTCTTCCAGCTCCATCAGCTAAGTCAAATATCCATAACTTTAAGGAATTGTCAGGCGATGAAGATACTAATAGTGGTTCATTGGGTAAATATTTTAACCCTGTCACAGCCCCAAAATGAGCTTTATGTAATTGGCTTTCTACTTTACGTTGCTCTAAATTCCAAAATACAATATGACCCTCTAAACTTCCTGTAGCCATAATTGGATGTTCATCTGTTCTGAAGCTAATGGATATTACACAACCCCAATCTTGCACTAATTCAAAAATTGTTTCATCTACCTTTAAATTGTGTAATATAATTCTTCCATCGCTTAAACCTATTGCTGCAACATCTATTGCAGGTGCTTGTTCAAGTGCAGTTACTGGTGTGTTCCAGCCTTTAAATATATAAATTGATTTTAATATTTTCAAATTCCACAACTGCAATTGACCCTGTTCACTTCCAAATAATATTTTGTTCATATATGTATAAGGATGTATTAATGTTGTAATTTTAAAATGATTATTGTTGAAAGTAAGCTCAGTTATTAGCTCTTCTGTTTTAATATCCCAGACTTTAACATTGCTATTTTCATCAACAGATATTAAACATGGGCCGAAAGGTAGCAGAGTATGTACTGTACAATCGTGACCTTTATAAATGTGCTTCACTTCTGTCCCTCTTCGCCAAGCATATATATCTTTCCCGCATGCTGTATAAATGTGATAAACGTCTCCTGCGAGACTTGTAATTTCACCTGGATGCGTGCCTGATACGCTGAGAAGCGTAAAATGTGAACAACCGTATGTATGAAATGAATTACCAACACATGTTACTATAAGATTTTCTTTCCGCCTTTTAATATATCTTGTTACGAGAGGAATGTGATTACTGACATATCCTAATGCGCGATTTTTTAAAAATATTTTACTATGTGCCATTGTCTTTTTTTACTTTATGTCAAAAATAATGTTTACACTTGAAAAGTAAGGTTAGAATTCATAACCTTCTACTCTTAACACCATATCCGTGAGTACGTCCATGTTGGAAAGCATGAACTATGTTCTTAACGAGAATGCATTGAGATTAGGTTGTTAGTCTCGTACATTTTAAATTATTAGATTTCATCTACCTACATAATGCAGTGTCAATTAAATTTTGTTACAATATACAAAATTTAAAAATTAAGAAATAAACTAATGAAAATTGTAAAATAAAAAACTTGTAATACAATTTCTTATTTATTTGAGACAATCAAGAGCATACTTTCATATTTCTATTTTTATTACAGGCGCGATTTAATAATTTTTGAAAAGTTATTTTGTACCACCTTTAAATTTTTTGTTAGCAAACACATAAATAATAATTAATTTATTAAATTAAATTTTAAGTACATGTATATCTAGATAAGGGATAGAAAAGAAAAAAATATCATTAATACTAAGTATTTTTTTAATAATTTCATTTCAATTATCTGTCATTTTCACAAGTTCATATAAATTATTTATATGCTAATATACATATATATGTATAAAACATAGTATCTATTCCACAAAACCAAATTTTGTTTTTTTACAACAAATATATGATGTTAGCGAATGTTAAATACAGTTTAACAACAAATATGATCATATTTCAAGTAAAATCACATACAGTTTGAAAACGATTGTAGATTATTCTTTCAAATATTACAATATAAAATATAACTATTAAATACAATTAATAACACTTATTATCTACAAATTTAAAAGAAAACGATTATATTGATATGTGGTATACAAATAAATACTGTACTATATATGCTTAAAGTACATTGTATAAATAATATAAATATATATCACATAAATTGAAAGCAAAGTACATAATTGACTAGTAATAAGTTGAATAGTAATTAATTCAATATTATATTGTTAATCTCGATTATTTACAAATGAATGAGATATCTATTTCTTATATAATTTTTACATCCACGAATAAGATTTTTCTTAGCGTACTATTTGTTAATTAATGAGTTACGAAAATGTTGATGCAACATTAAATTTAAAACAGTTTATTTCGTATGAAAGTGTTTTATGTTCCCATAATTATCATGTACTTGCAGTTTTCGTTTTATATTATTTGTCAGAATTATTAAATCTCCTCTATTTTAATGATAAAAGATTGTAAAATTAATTTCATTTACGACTCATTTGAATAACTTGGATTTCTGTTCTTTTATTAAATTAAGCGATTATATTAGATATAATAATTTAGAAATAATTCTTTCATATTCGGTAGTATTATCGAAGCAATATTATAAGAACACAAAACACAATGTTTTTTTTTACAAATGTTTTACAAGTAGCACTTACACAAAAATTCTACTTAGCTAAATGATTTTTACAGTTTATATGTGACGTTCTTTCTTTTACTTAAAAAACAAAAAAAATTCTATTGATCACAAAAATGATGTCAATTATCGAACAAAAGCTAACATACTCAATGTATTGCACAGATATAAAAAATCATATAAAACTATAATAGTAACCGTTCAACCAAATGATTCTTTAAGTATTACGAAGATCTATCTACGGATCTTACGAGAAAAGACAAGTAATCTTTTTTTTTATAATTTTGCAGTCTTTAGCTACAGGTTTTAAAACCTTTTTTCCGATCTCTAGTTTTTAGTATCTGGTTTGGAAAATCGGAAGAGTTTTGAAAAACCACAGGGATTTTTCACGCGATACTGTCGTCATTTATCGGGAAATCTCAGTTTGTGTGGCCTTTCATTTGATACATATCAACCAACAAACGAGAAATCGGAATTTCGCCTATAGTTTCGTGAAAAAACAAACGTTCGACCAGTTTTGGGAAAATGGATGTTAAACGTCCGACAACGTGCATTAATGTCCCGCTTCTGCCCGGTTGTCGTTGATAACGAGATTTCGTGTAATCTCCTAGGATGCATTGAGCCTGATCTTGTAACATTTTGATCGACTCACTGGCATGAAGACCCTCCGTTTCTAACGAAGAAATATATCGAACAAATTGAGATCTAGATTCTAGTTTTTTCAAAATCGAAATTTCTTATTACCTGGAGTAAAGAGTGCTACCGCTTTCATACATCCCCACTCACTCATGTCTGGAGAGAGTTGCTTAAAACGGCATATTGTGTCCTAAAATATGCATATATTAAACATAAAATCATAAAAATATTTCATACTTCATGCTTCATTTATAACACATCTGTCTTTGTTTCTAAATTTTATTTTTACATTTTGAGCTATATTGTGTTATTTTTGTGATGAAATGTTTTACCTGAATAGTAATTAATTGTTGATTTGTTGTAGCTTCGTCTGGCAATCTTGCTCGTACCTGTTCATCTTCCAATAAGCCGGTGATGTTCCAAGACATAGACCACTGTGCCAGATGAAGGAGAAAAAGTTGCGTCCAGGAACCTTCGAGTAACAATAATTGATCGTTCTTCGATAGTGATTGGAACAGGGGTAAGCAACAAACCCATCTTACTGCCATAAATAGTAAACGTGCGGTAGTTTCCTGAAATATATTAATTAGTTTTGTCTTTCGATTAAAATTCCTGATTAATCTATTATTATTATCAGTTAATTATTTTTAATATTTAGAATGTAAAAGAAAGAAAAAAAATAGAATATTCAATTGAATGCTATAAATATTTCGGAATTTTCAGTATAGTTACCTGTAACAGTTCTCGCGTTGGATTAAGATTTGATAGAGTTCCTGTGGAATTATGACTAGCTTCTGTTTGTTCCAAAGAGTATTCTGTTTCCGATTGTAATGGCGCGTTCCATACAAGTTCCTTATGTGAGATAAAAATATATTTAAAAGTGTAGTAGCTACTTAATAACCAATAGTATTTAAAAAAACTACAATAATTCTCTTCTAAGAGAAATTATTTTTATTATTACTTTTTATCGATATCTACCCTAAAAAATTGAACAGTGAATATTGTCTTTCAATTTTTCAACATTTACTTTAATTTTAAACGAAATTGCAAACAATGAAACAAATCTCTATCTAGATTTAAAATTTCTTCGATAAAAATTCATAAAAATCTGAATTTGTATCATTGGAACAGTTCTCTAAATCTCTCAACCAAAAAAAAAAAATTACCTTCAAGGGTGTAAATCGCAAAAAAAAAAAAAAACAAAGGGTATAAATCCGAAACAAGGTACAGACTATCCGCCAAGACAATGTCCAGGATCGCTCAGTTTCAGTCGAGGCGTGTGAAATCGGCAGGATTTGTCGGATTGCCGGTTATAAAGTTTGCAAAGGGGAAACACCAGACTCGAGCAAATTGAGCTGAATTACTTACCTGACACTGCTCCGCGGACATTAGTATCTGAAGAAGGGGTGGCTGCGGTGTCAGGGCGACGCTCGGGGGCGCTGAGTAGAGGGTCGTGGTCGAAGGAGAATGTGGTAGAGCCAATGGTGCCGGGGATGGAGAGTCCTCCGGTGGTTTCTGCACTAGTGCCACTGGCCGTGGATAAGGCGAGAACCTCTGGTCGCACCTGAACTTTCTGCACACATTATCCTTAGCGTCCTTTTGTATGAGTTATCAAACTCTAATTGCTAAAGAGTACGGATTTTGACAGTGACATTCCATCGAGACGATTTGTTTTCAATTATATTTTAAACGATGAAAGTATTTCTAATGTGGGATGATTATGTGTATGTATATAAAAATATGGGATAAATGATATATATTTTGATAATCTGTACGTGATAGAATTACAGGAATATGTGGAATGATTGTCTGATTGTACTTTTTATTCTTCAATGAGAAATTCAACTACTCTTTCATAAGATTTAGCAATTTCAGTAGTATGAGTCGACGCCGTGTCAGTCACTGTGCACGCCCAATAAGCAATAATGTACTATATTAAATTATTAATTTTTACTTGAAATCACACACACAATACAGATTTGTTACATTTCAAGTATACTTTTAATAAGAACTTTATACACACCTTTGATGTAATAGAACATAAGGGGATCCAAGACTAGCTCTTAATCGATCATTGTGTAAAGGTGGTGCGATCGGCGATTGTTGTTGCTTTGGCTTCCTTGGACCTCTCTCGTGTTGTACAGCTAAATAACAATTAATAAGGATATGTATTGTTTGTGTGTTCAATGTTAATTCTTTAATAATTTTCTATAAATCTTCTCGAATCTTCTCTCCTTTCTTTCATAAATAATAACTGATCCTTAAATCAGTCATTTTAAGTTTTCATTTAGCAGTCTTATTATTATCAAACACGTAAATAATTTGATTGATTTGTGAAGTATATATTCTCAAAATAATCAAGAGCGATCTCTTAATGCTAAAATATCATCTCGAATGGTTCTATTGATGCCACTCAAGTGCTTAATAGGGGGAGCAAAAAAGGCTCACGCAGGATTGAATGAAACGGGGTTCTGAATTCTTTCAAATACGATAAATTATACCTTGAAAGAGTCAGTCACTTAGTACGCGCTATGAATTTACAGAAATATTTTTACGTTTCTATCGTTTGAAATATTATCGTAAATACATATTATAAGTAAGTAGGTTTTTTCTTTTCCAATACTTCTCAATGTTTTATGAAAATTTAATGAAATTTCAGATGAAAAATTCTGTTTAAATAGAAGAGAACTTTTTTTGAAAACAAAAGGTATGTTAAAATTCCGTTAAATGGAAGAAGCATTTATATCCTATCTTTTTTTATTAATAAAATTGAATAAACGTTTCTTCATTTGAATGTCGATACAATTATCACACAATCACGAAAAAAGAGCAGCACTTAAGAAATTCGTTCTCTCGAAACCT
Source organism: Tetragonula carbonaria (assembly GCA_032399595.1). Lineage (NCBI taxonomy): Eukaryota > Metazoa > Arthropoda > Insecta > Hymenoptera > Apidae > Tetragonula > Tetragonula carbonaria. Next base: position 3,624,193 of record JAUCRC010000007.1, read on the forward strand.
TGTACTCAGAAAAAAGAAAGAAAAGAAAAAGAAAATCAATACCACTCCAAGGAACACTGAACACCGACAAATCAACCTTTAACATCGATTCGTCTTAAAAAGACCTTTCAAATTAAATTCCCGTGCACGGAACTCGGGGCGAATCCTGTCGCGATTTTTCACTTCATTTACGCGTCGATATAGGTTTGCGGTTTTACCCCCGTGAGATCAAACCGTTTCCCCTGGCTCACCCAAAAAAAAAAAAAAAAAAAGAACGAAGAGGAAACCAGACCGACCTCTCGAGCCGACCGTTCGAGAGAATCACAAATCATCTGGCGATAGAACGTCGATCCCTCGTTCGATCTCCTGGCGGTTTTCCTATTAATATCGCCTAAGAATTTAACGATGGGAGCGAAAAAGTCCACGCAGGTTGCGCGGAATTGAGTTCAGGGGGAGTGGTACTGTTCGAGATGTACGAGCTGTATCTCCGTGGCTAGGCTGCTTGGGGAGGAACACGGTGGTGTAGGTAGATAGGTCGAGCAGCCTGTAGGAGGGTTGAACTCGCAGCGAAAGAGAGAGAGAAAGACAGAGGAATGGGAGGGTGAATGCGGTGGTTGGCCGGGGCGTCAGCTTCCACTGAGGGGTCTCCTTGTCAAGGCATCGCGAGAAAGGAAAGAGAAAGAGACAGGTGGAATGGAGACTGGATCTCTAGTAGACACAGCCGTTACACACGCTGAAATATGTAGAACGTGTGTGCATGTATGCGTACGAGGAAGGAGAAAGAGAGCAAGAGAGCGAGAGAGAGAGCGAGAGAGAGAGAGAGAATGGAACTGCAACTGGGTGGCAAGCACATCATCATTAATGAGGCTGAGCGGATAGCAGCCGTGGATTCCCACGTTCGCACTGGCGTCGCAATATCCACGCTTTATCCGACCTCTCTTTGTGCCATTGGCGGCGTAAGTATCTCTTTTTCTGATCCGCTTGATGACGGGATCGCGTGCATATACCCTGCAAGGAACGAGCATGGAACGAGGTCAGAACCCCGTCCTTTTTGTTTTTCGTAGCAATTAAGCATTGCTGCTGGATCCTTTTCTGTGAATATCTTACGTGTTGGAAAATTGCTACAACGAGCATTATGAAGTATAAGTTTGGACAATCTTGTGCGTTTAACGTTGAAATTATTAACGAGTGAAATGTGGAAATTGTATCGAAGAAACTGGAACAAGTTGAAGAACAGAGTTCGTGGAATGTTGATGTATTTAATTAGCAAATTACGGAATGTTCATGTATCAACGACAAATTCTAATGTGCAAGAATATATAAAATAAATCTTTATTTAGTATGTTAGTTAATACAAACATCTGCAGCCTACTAATTAGAAATACCTTTCCCTCTGTATTGCTTAATTAACAGAATGGCTAAGAATCACAGAACATCCATTAGAAACGAAACGCTTTGTAAACACAAATACGGTTTGCATGCAATCAGTTAAAAAGTAAGGCAAAGTGAAATCCGCTTCGGGTCTATTTGCTTTATCGACTAAATTGGCCGTGCATCGGAACAGGTACAAATATTATTATTTTTCGAGAGTAATAATTGTTTTTTCACCGGAGAATTTTCAGTCGGGCGAAAAAACCAGCGAGGGCCGCGAGCTTGTTTGCTTTGTAAGCAAAGATCTTCGCATGCTGCACGCAGTCGAGATATTAGAATATGAAATCCATTTTTAAAAGCCTGTTCTGTTCCTTTTTTTATTTTTTTATTTTTTTTTAATTTTTATTCATTCTTCGTTTCATTCATTCGCCACGTTGATTTTTATTAACAATACGAAATCTTTAAATTTTATCATTTATCATTAATACGCGGCGTGTTATGATATTTTGTTTTATAATTTACTGTCAGATATTAAAAACGTTTTGAAAATACTCTTTCGATTATTTTGCGATTTTATTCAATGAAATATGTACAATCTTCTTGGCCGTTTTAATAGCGTGCTCGATTGAATTGCTGACCGTAATCGATTGAATTTGCTTCAAAGAAATTCCCTATTAAGGAATTTAATATAATTTAATTAATTTTTCTTTTTATCAGATGCGTAAAAGTATTACATATTACAAACGTTACATAGTGCAATATTTAAGTAAAAATTTTCATGAATTGAGCTTATCAAAAATGACTAATTGTTTAATATCAATACATATCAAGATAGATGTTATTTTTCATTTATCACAATATCGTTTCATAATATCATTAACAAATAGCTCAGTGTTAGCGGTCTTATCTCGCATGCGCAAAATTATGGAACGAGTACTTTCTTCGCGTTTCGACAAAGACAGCTCTTCTACTATCTGTGTTTACGTAATGTCATACATTAAATAACGACGAAACGGCCAAGACTTTATTAACAAACTGAATAAATGAAATCCAAATTTTTCCAACAAAGCCAAAGGCAAATCAATTCGCTCGACGTGCTTAACGAGACTCGACGAAATGAATTCATCGTACGGAAGAAATGTGCCAGTACAAGTTAAAAATCCATGAACAGCGGTGTCAGACGAGAGAATCCGTGTGTGGATAAACATCGTTGTTCGTCGCGGAGGAACAGACCCCGAATTTCACCCCCGATGGCCGTGTCTCGACGGATCGGGCGAGCGGACAAGCGGACGAGCGCACGTTCCTCTTAATTCGTCGGGACAATTTTTCGTTCGGCCTGAGGGGTGGAGGGAGGGGAAGGGGGGGCTTAAGGGGGCGATTTTCGAGTACGTGCGTGCTCGCGATCCGGACGTGGGATGGACGCGGGGATTAGGATCGCATGCGCTGGAATGGACCGCGCCCTGCTCCCTTTTCATCCACCCACTCTCTCTCTCTCTCTCTCTCTCTTTCTCTCTCCTTCCTTTCTCTTCCTTTTTGTTTCCGTCTCTGTTACACGCTCGCCGATGCTACATCCAATGCACACAGAAGCCACACGAGCCAGCGTAATACTCGCGTGCCACGTGTGGTCCACAATGCGAGTTCCCACAGTTGAGTGGCGTTCGGCCTATGTACGCACTACGTCGCCTGGTTAGACCTCGAAACCTTTGCTCTCTGTCATTCATCGTTAGAAATAAAAGGGAGAACATTGCCCACGTACGCTGTCGTTCATATGCGTACGAGGATTTCGGTCGATTCATAGTGACGGCACGGGAATTTGTCATAGTTAATGAGTTGGTAATTGCACAGTAGTACTTACTTATTTTTATCGGATTACATATTACTCGTTAAAGGACGTGGCAAGTAATATATTTTACTATTTATTATATTATATGTAATGGCTCGCAGGAATATTCGAACACTTCTAGAACGCTTTTTACGAATATACAATGTGTATGTTATATGAAACATTTTCAGTCAAGTTTTACTATTTGGAAGTTTAACACTGTAACGAGCAAATATTCGTCTCGAACATTTCCATTTATGGACTTGGAGTGTAACAGTCTTAAATGCTCCATCTTTGAATTAAATCAGATCAGCTAGCAACAAATATTTGTGCTTAGCAATTAAATCAATCAGCCCAGACGAAACCGGACGAAATGGAACAAAACTCCAGCCCCCGAAGAAGACACGAAGAAATCAATCGGCCTAAGCTCTTCCGTCGCTCAACATCGAAGAATCTAAAAACGTATTTACCAGTTAACTAATGAAACTAAAATAACAAGGAAGGAAAAGAGGATAAAGCGGAGAGACGAAAGTGAGACCGATGAAAAATGCAAATGGATAAAGAAGCACGAGTGTACGAATGACATGGAAATGGTCGGAAAACGAGCACACGCGAACCACGTATGCGGGAGAAACGAAATTCGACTGCGCACCATGAGCTATATATGCTTTCCTCCATGTGTGTGTGTGTGTGTGTGTGTGTATTCGTGCGTAGGGTTGGTGCTCACACGGGCCATGGATCACGAGGGCTCACACTCTCTATCCTGCTAAACGGTAAACCGATCTGTGAACATTTCAGCAGTCAGCGATCTCGAAGGCTAATCCTCGAGTGAGTGGGGTTGATACATCGACTACCACCACCACCACCACCACCGGGCCTCGCCTTCACCACCATCAGCATCGCCATCAACGTTTCCGTGCCGTCGAGTTTAGCCGATTGGAGGGACCGAATTCGCGATTCGTGTGTCGGACTCGCGTGTACGACGCGCCCGTACACGTGTTACCACTCCAGAGAGATTCATATGGAGGCTCGTTCTGTATGTGCATGGGGCACACGAGCGTGCGTGGGTGTGTTGTGTGTCGGACGGACGACGAAAGGGGAGCCGACCCTATGAACCTGTTTTCTGCCTTCTGGAAAATACTATGAATGTTCTAACATGGGCGTGTGTACATAGAAGATCGGAAGATCGCTGTGTCTTTAGAAAGGTTGGAAGATACGGCTGATTGAAAACGTTGAGTGATTAGGTATTAAGATGATCTATGTCGTTTGAAGTTGAATTCTTATACGTTTCTTTTAATAATTATTCAATTTCGTCAGTATTGATGTATTTCTTTATGCTGAATATTATAAATTTATATACATCAATAAGTTTTTATTTTTTAATGATTTTCATTTCGGAAACCCTAAAGAATTTTTCGACTATCAACTTAATTCAATCTCTAATGTAACATATTTCAATTGTTAGTAATCACTTCACACCTATGAGAACTTGTAACAAGTTAATCTGTTACTGCCTGCAAGTAGTAACGGTCAATGATTCCACAATCTTCTATACTATTGACTTGTACTACTGATTTCATTGAAACAGCATGAAGTAATCAAACAATAAAGTTTTCAACGATGATTGCTTAATAATATGTTAATATATGTTATAACATCTCAATCGATAATCAACTAAAAATTACCTGTACTACTGGATCTACATGTATATTCCTCGTGTTATACGTGCCATTAACAGGGTATGATCTGTTGTCTCTTCCGGAAATTGTTGTCCGATTCACGACGAGAATACTGTATGTATGTTATGCAGATTAACAGAGGAGGGTTAGCGCGTGACATTTCACATATGTGTAAATGAGATGACCAACGATTAATGGACTGTCCAACAGGATTATGCGTCCAATAGGATTCCGTGTAAAGGACACGAAGATACCTAGTCGTCTAAGTTCAGATAACATAAGTTACGTATCTATTGAATACAGGATATTTACAAGAACCTATCAATCGACAATATTGAATCCAAGTTCTGATTGCGAACAAATAAAATCCACATTAACTGCGATCTCCAAATTCACGAATCTTACTTTCAATCTTCCATTGCAAGTTTATTTTATCATTGAACCTTATGTTTATGAAATTTACAAGTGTTCCGCGGCTTGGATGGATGAAAGTCGCGCGACGCGATCTGAAACAGCCAAAAGAAATCCAAACGCCAGAAAATGAATTCACCACGATCAAACGTCATCGAACGATGAATCTGCATGTATATATTTCCCATAGAAGGTGCACATCTCTCGAATGGGAAATGCCAGGAAACGAACACGGTCCTTTCGCAGGGCGGAAACGGCGCGTTTTCCCGGCCCGCGAGATGCATAAGCTCGCGGACGTAATTCTCGTAGTTACGTGAACCGTGGAGCGGTCTCTCTGAGCGTTAGTATGACAGGTGACGATCAAAGCCCGGCTTAGCGCAACGACCCGTTCCGTCCACACACATCGCGCGTCCTACCGCAAGAGGGAGACCGTCCGTTTCCTGTCTTCCTCTTTTCACCCTCGTGTCGGCCCGCTTCGCACGTTCAGCCCCTCGCGGCTCACTCTGCGCGCTCTGTCTCTCTCTCTCTCTCTCTCTCTCTGTCTCTCTGTCTCTCTGTCTCACTTCAGAGAGACCCGCTTTACAGTTTACCGTTTATGTGGATGGATTGATGCTGCCGGCCGCGTGTACGGCACGCCTCGCTTCGTTGCGTTACCAGCCGTCCACTCCCACGCAACCCCCTACCACCGTTCTCACCCCTGTTCTATGGTTTTCACCCCCGCGTCCGTCTTTCTTCGTCGCCGACCGTGGTCGACGGCAACACGCGGTCGACCGATCGGCCAGCGAAACCCTGGTAACGCCGTAGGCTCGCTCCTTTAGCTCCCCGGTAGCCTTTTCTGTTCCATCTCTGACTCCTCTAAAGATGTTCTAGTTTCCATTCAGAGGACGAAGACTCTTTCTTGGTCCACCGTTTTTGGCTTTGTGATTGTTCGCACTTCGTAAGTAAATTTTATTCTATAAGACTTCATAAAATTCTATAAATTAATATTTTATGAGAATTCTCTATGAAACGTTTTCGATTTCTTTCGATTTCTCTCGCAGATAATATATTTCTTGGTTTTCGTATTCGGCGTATTCCCGGTTTTGTTAAAGGAGCCTGTCGCGGAACTTTCAACATCCATTTCCGACTATCGAAGTACAAAACTTGCACCAAATGGAATGAAGTAGTCTCTCTCCGTTTCGTTTCCCGTAATTTCAGGAAATTCGCGTGAAAAATAACAAATCGATCGATTGACATTTCACAGTCTGCGTGGCGAAACGACTCTGCCAGCGTTCTGCGTTCAAATCAAAGGGAGATCGAATCGGCGGCGTCGCGGGAGATTAAAGTCATTCTAATTATTTCCTTCGCCGTGAACCGGCGGGAAACCGTGAAACGTTGGGAAGTTATCGTGGAAACGAAGTATCGGAAATAATCCCGATTTTCTACCGGCGAAAGGGGCAAACACGGGCGGCGCCGGTTTAATTCCGGTTCAGAGTGTTCTTCCTACTCACCGGAGAAAGGGTGGCCGCCGAATTATGGACGGAAACAAAGAGATTTAAACTTGGAAGTTTGCGAGCCGCGATCGATTGGGCATGAAACGAGGCGAAGTTTGCGAAATCCAACGGCCTAGCCTCGATTTGTGTGTGTGTGTGTGGATGTGTGTGTGTGTGTGTACACTGGAAATGATGTTGACCGTACGGCCAAAGAAGACTAACCGGTTCATTTATTTCGTTTTAACAAGTCAAGGCTTGGCCTCTCACGCCTTCTTATTGATTGGAAATCTTCGTCACGTTGCTTCGAAAACTAAGATGGATCCGCGAGGAACGCGACGCGTGATACTAACGTGAAGTCTGCGAAGATGGGAAGAACAGCCTGACTTTACTGTCTGCAAGGTTCAAAGAAGAGAGAAAGTGTAATATAATGTTTAGAACGTTTTTGATTCGTTCTCGAATTACAGAGCTACTGTTTTCCATCAATAAAATTGTCCAGCATGCTACTTCAGAAATATCCAGTATCAAGCGATAGAGTTGATTTTATGCCCAAGGACTGAGAACGAGGTAGGTTTCGAAAATATATAACTCATATAAATGCAAGTATCCGAAAACACGCGTTCCAACGCTAGTTCCATATTAAAATTCATTCGGTTTGTTCATCCACACATGAGCGTGAAGTGTATTCTTCCCTCGCCTGAACCAGAAATCGGGAAAGCGTTTCATCGCAAGAAAGTATAAATCGATCCAACATGTCCGTATGATAATTTCGCGAGCAGAGGTTAAAAGCGCGCCGGTTGGTTGAAAATTCGTTCGTCGTGAATCGAAATGAAAAGAAGTCGAGGGTTCGCTGGCGTGATACGAGAGAAGCGTAAGGAAGATTTCCGCGGATCCTCTCTCTTTCCCTTTTACAAGTTACAAATCCGACTCGGTAAGCCGCTTGGTAATCTTCTGATATCGTTTAACGCCATATTTCGCAAAATATACGGGTCCGCGGGTCTGTGCAGGGCATTTCGTCGGCAAGGTAGACGGGCAGAGCAAATGACACACCATGGGAGGGATAAATTTCCGTGGAACGAACCGGGAGGGTGCTGGTACACGCTGGTGTGAGGGGTTAGAGATCTCCGGGTTGTCAGGCGGCGGATGATTGCATGCCTGCGGCGGCGCTTCGCGAAGCGCCGAACACCGCATACATAATATATACCACTTACCGAGTGGTCACCTATGTTTTATGGATGTCTCACAACGTTTCGCCACGCGGTCTCATCGTAAGATTGATGACTCAAGCAAGCGTGAAATAAAGTAAAGAATGCTGAATTGACAGAAAGAAACAACAGACAGCAAGAAGACAAAACGCAACCGTAGAAGAAAAATGACGAGATTTGTGCCACTGTTTACGATTATACTTGTGAACGATATTAAAGAAACAAAGAGATTTGCTTTTTTCCCTCATTGTAACTAGTATTATATTCTGGATATTTCATAAAATATTACGCGAGTATCGTGCGTATTCTGTGCATTTCTGCATCACTTCATTCGTAAGTGTTTGAGAATTCAAAAGTTTTCTTCGATTTTTGTTCTTCCTATATATACTTAACCATGAAGATAAATTCGAATAATATTGCCCTATTCTCTTTGGATAGCTTTAACCACGCATTAAGCCACTAATTTCTTTCAATTATCTTTATAACCGCTGAAAGTCTAAGAAAATGCAAAATTTTAAAATCGTCTACGTTCTGATTTCCACCTAACCCCTTCGTGAACACAGGATTCTTCCCCCGCCCCTCGATAATCTCCATGAATTGCGTGAAACTAAGAGCAGCCTAAGAGGAGCCTCGCAATAAGCACATACATAGTCGTGCGTTTTTCGCGGATGATGATCGCGAATAAGCGGCAAAGAGGGAGAGAGAGAGAGAGAGAGAGGAGGGGGGAAACAAGGGAGAACGCAAGAACTAGAGGCTCACCTCACCCCGTGTGGAGTCTCCTTAACGTTAGGAAGCTCTGCCACTAATTGAATCTCCTCTCTTACTCGCGTCTGGAGCCTCAGCAACCGCTGGGAACCGGAGCACCCGTCCTGCATTAAACACCCCCGACACCCTGGCCACCCTCATCCCCATCGAGCGGTCTGGTCCGCCCCTGGCTGCCTTTCTCTTTCGATATGTACCTCTATCTCTCATCCGTCGGTTCTCCTTCCTCTCTTTGCCTTCCTTTGAATATGCTCTGCCTTTCTTTCTCTCCTTCCTTTCCTTCCTCTCCTCTTTCATTTTCCTTCGTCTTTCTTTGTATTTCCGCTCCTTCTTATATTTACCTGGCCCCGTCCGTGTTGCTTCTCTCTCTTTCTCGCGTTGCCGCTGCTTTTGCCGATCGAGCTTTTTCTGCTCGAAACCTCTTCTGATTTTTGCGCCTCGCTCGAACGCTTTTCGGTTCGACGTTTTCTTCGGTTCGGTTTCAATTCCGTGCGAATTGCGCGATCGGTTTGATCCGTGTTCACCCCGTTATCTTTTGCGCATCGCTTACGTTTAAAACTTCGGAATTACTTTCGAAATTTCGAATCGGTCGAAGAATTCTACCGAAAACGTACGAAATCGTCCGTTGAAAAACGGAATAACAAAGAGTAATAATATAAAACTCGAACGATTGTCGGAGAGATTCGAGGATAATATTTTCCATTCGAGTGAGAACAACGACAAGCGAAATTAATATTTTGTAGAAATATATCGTGCACCGTGTATAAGCCGCGGGTTTTAACAAGAACCTATTAATTACGCATATAACCGTGACACGGTATTCAGTTGAAATATCAAACGAGGATTACGCAAAGTCGTGTACTTATCGATATCAAATCCGATTTACCCTGGCACGCAGAATGTATAGCCCACGAATCAATACATACTCGAATGCTCGAAGCCAACAAAAAGATTTCGAAATATCGAATCCTCGTACTTCGTTAAATTCATTGTTATTAATTCCTTTTTTTGTTACGATTAAAAGAAAAAGAAGAAAAAAAAAGGAGAAGTAAGAAGAATCGATTGCACGTCGCGAAATGTTGCGGAACAACGCGATCGAAGGAAATAACACGACGTTTACACGCTGTACAAGGAGAACGAGAAAATCTACAGCAAATAAATGTTAATTACTGTTCGACCCTCCATCGTTGGACATAGTGTAATGCTACATCGAAAGGAGATTACGCGTTTTCGATCGATTAATTAATTAAATGGAAATGGCCGGCAACGTTCGTCGAGAAGTGTCGACAGGCCTCGTGTCGTGAATTTCACGAAATATCGAGAGCCAAGAGAGTAACGATCGAGTGAGAGATCATGGAAAAGCGAAACGTGGTATGACAGTGCAAAATCGTTATTGTGCCTCCACGTATTCGTGCCAGTTCTATTGAAGTCTCTCGTGTCGTCGATTAATAGAGACACACGCAGCAATTTCAGATGAAACTTGATATTGTCAGATGGAAAATTTTCGTTCAATAATCGCCGAGAAACAACCGTTTCATCTCGTGCAAAAGTTGTTTCGATACGAAACAGTTTCTCACAAGTTTTGAGAATGTTTTTTGAGTTAAGAATGTTTCGCAGTGTGAATACAACATTTACGTTAATTTGAAAACACGCGTGTACACGTGTGTTCTTTGACGAGTTAGTTGGCAAATAGAGTATTTAACCATGATTGAGTATTTAACCATGTTTTATCAGGCCTGCGACTACGTTTGCTTAGGAGGGTTTGTCTGACCAATAGCCACTGAAGTCACTGTCTTTGCGGGACATTCGTGGTTCGAAAACCTTTGCTCGTTGAAACCACACAGGGGACTCGCGACCAGACTGCTAATTCAAACGAAAGATTCCAGAGAAAAGATTTAAAGAAGCATGTAGCAAAATAATAATTCGTTTACTTAAATCGTACATACTTGAATGAAATCAGAGAGACATCCAGACAACTTCTACTTCCATTTCTACTGAAATCCACCACAAAATGATAGCACAACTCTACGGTATTCAAAAATTATACACTCGTCTGTTAAAAGTAGAACTTTGAAAACGATAGATATATCCAATTTATTTTATAGATACATTTCGTTTACATTGATTTCATTTAAACGTGTTGTATTATAAACTGATCTCGCGAAACGTGCAATCATTTTGTCGTGAACTGTGATATAAGAGAACTGTGAAAAAAAGCATCTACATGAAAATTGTGTGCGAAACAAGCTATATTTGTTACTATAGTACAGACAGAAGAAATAGACTATCCAAGATCAACGTTTCTCTCCTGTTAGCTATATTCCATTGGATGTTAATTAGTTTATAATAAACACCAATAAACTGAGTGTACCTCTTAAGCGTATATTTATTTCAAAATTAATTTCGTTTTAATATCTCTTACATTTGTTATTACATAATTTCCATTAATTTCTACTTTTGATTTAAAAAGTTTCAAAATATCACACCTTTTTGCAAGATAGATTCAACTTTAGTATTAAGCGTTTTAATTGACATTGATGTTAAACTCACAACAAACTTCGTGAACTATCATTGTTAGAAGAAAAATATATATTATCAACGATTGATTGTTTCGTGTTTCACTTTTTGAAAATTTCAATCATTCTTAAAAAAACGTCCGAACCACTTCTTTCGGCTTCCATGTTTACCAATAAAATCCTTCTTCTCGAGAAGCGGGATAATTTCCTCCTTTTCTTTTTTCATAAATAAATACTGCACGGAATAATTCCAACGCGCATGGTGAACATCTCGCCGTTATTGGGAAAAGGAAACAACTTTTAAACCGATTGATTTTAATTTTTTTTTACGATTTACCAATAACAATAGATTTCAAAGACGCGGTCTCGCTCGAAGAAGGAAACAAACACTGGTGAGCTGATTCGTGTGAAATGAAATTTAAAATATCGCCTTCTGAGAAGAAGTGGTTCTCTGAACTTCTGACCGAGAGGATCTAGAGAAGACCGAAGCCTATTTCTTTCGTCTCTACTATAATTAACAACGGTGTAGAGTCCGCGGGGAAAACAGAGGCAGTGACACAGCCTGCTCTGCTGGGAGCTCTTCGAGGCCTTCCTCTTGACAGGCCAAGCACGCCATTAGACCGCTCCCTGATATGGTGTCCTATTGATATCGTGGATATTCTTTCCTCGCGCGGAATCACACCTACGATACTTTTTCTATAGGAGTCGTATCTGATCTCGTCGATGCCATGTAAATTACTTATTATTTCCAAAATGGGTTTCATATCACTCACCGTCTCTGTTCATGTTCGCCTCGAAACACTTGGCCAGTCTGCAGGCACGGCATTGGTTTCTGTGGGTCTTGTCGATCGGGCAGCGCCCTTTCATCGCGCCCTGAACCTTGCAGATGTACCTTCGATTGCTGTGAATGCTCCTCTTGAAAAATCCTGAACAACCTGAGCAACACAGAAAAATTCGGCCGATTGTAGTTTTCAAAGCGATTCAGCGAGAAGTAAATAAATTGCAACACGCCTTGTTACGGGTGAGAAATACGCATAATAACACGGCAGCGTTTTGTTCGATAATCTACAAGGTGAATTTCACTGAATTTTATAACGTTTATAATGTTTAACGATAACGACGATCAGATGATTTGTTTAATCGGCCATCTTCGTACTGACAATTTGTAATTTGCGATTTGCAATATTTGGAATCTAATTTTGCTTTCTTATGCAAGGTAACGAGTTTCTGAATATCTAAGGTACAGTTTTATTTTAGAAAACGAGATTGTTTTCCATTTTTTTTCTCTCCTACTATATTCTCATCGGTGAAGAAGATCACTGCCATCGTATTATACGTCCTTTTTCAATCTTATAATTTACGTTTTGGAACAGAGTTATTGAAACACCTTGTATATACCGACGGACCAGTTACGATCACTGCTTAATTTTAACCTTCATAATTTATTTAGTTGGTCTCTTTTTATCAAGCTTATTTCGAACGAATCTAATCTATAGTGTCGAATTATTATCGTGTTGTTTCGATTAGCTGTCAAGTGAATGGATCGTCGAATAAAAGCGAATTGTAATCAACGAATCTGTTGTTTCTTTTGGAAGACAAACGAAGAGTTTGCTAGAGTAGGTTTTTTCTTTTTTTTTTTTTCCTTTTTTTTAATGAAAAATTTAAGTACAGAAGAGCTTGATAATTACCGTCGCAACTGTAGATGCCGTAGTGTTTTCCGGAGCTACGGTCACCGCATACCAGACACGGTATATCAAGTAATCTGTCCCCTACAACAGAAATTGACTTAATGGAAAAACGGGAAGTCTAACAATTGTTAATGATAGTTTCGTTTCGTTTCGTTTCGTTTCGTTTCGTTTCGCTTTGCGTTTGCTTTTCAAAGTGAAATACAAGCCAGATATAAAACCTTTTCTCTCAAAATTCGTTAATATTATTTTTTGAAATTTTTTTCTTAAAGGCTGAATTGTTCTCTATTCCTAAAAATATTCATCATTTATTGATTATTTTTTTAAGTTTCTGTAAGAAACATTTGCACAAAGTGTATCGATACGTATATTAGTTAAGCTAGTGTACGTATAGTTGCAAATCCACTTGAATACAGTGTATAGTTAAACTTTCGTAATGTTTTCGATTATATATAGAATTACGGGGCCAAAGTACAATTATTACGAATTATTAAGATATAGTTGAAAGAATGTATTTGAAAAATCTGCGTGTTGCATTCTGTTTGTGAATAACCACAGTATCAAAATTTTCACAGCGAAAAAATATTATAAAAAAATTACATTTTCCATAGTTCAATTACTTGATTAATTTCTCTCTGATGATTATGAGAAATTAAAATGACAAAACAAATTCATTGATTACGTTTGCTGAAACAATGTAGCTTCATACGTGTCTGACCGCATACAGATACTTTCTACTTAATTCTTACTCTACCACGTTTTTTCTAAAACCTTTGTTTCTCTGTACACGTTTTGCAAATTTCTACAAACTCTTAACAGCTTTATAATTATAAAAATCTAATTAGAAGATTTAATAAAACCCAATAAAACATTTCAGTTTCTTGTCAAATTTGACGCCGATCAAACGATCAAACGAACGCAGATGAAATAAAAGAGATTGAACTTTTCGAACGAAATTTTCTCATTTTATCCGTCGAATAAATGGTTGACCACGCTATTAATCCAACGTAAGGGGTATCAATCGCCTCGTCCTGGAGACGAACTGAAAAACGGAGTGAAAAGCTGGCGGAAAAGAGGACTCCGTTTAAGAAAGCAAAGCGGACCGCAAGAAGAGCTCGAGCGTTAATCTGTTCTCCCCCTTTTCGGAGGAACCCTAATCGTCCTAATGATCCGCGGCAAGAAAAACACGGCCATGCCTAAGCCAACCAAAGCTTCCGTTTCTGGCCTGGGGAACCAACCACCTTCTTCTCACACCGAAAACCTACCAACCTAACCCGATCAGTCTGCTTCAACCGCAACAGATTACCTCCTTCGACGTTTACGGTTATAGACATCGTAGTCTTCATATGTGTCCTACGCGTCGATTAACTATAAACGATTTCGATAGCAATAGATGAAGTACATGTCTGAGCTACGAAAGCGGATTGTCGGGACGATTGTATTCAATCATTTCATCATGTTTGAATTTAAATTGTCCTTTTTGAAAACGTCGAAGGATTTAGGACTTTCTACTTTGATTAATATTTAGTGAATAACATTGAAGAAATAGTAAATTTATATTTGTCGCAAATGTATGTTAGGACACAGAATAGAAGAGACGATGGGTTGAATAGAACAACGAAGTAAAATTGACAGATTTCGAAATACGCAGTTTTTTTTTAGTAAAATGTAAATTAAGTTATTACGTACGAGTAAACACGCAATGATCTACACGTAATCTTAATCTTTCGAAAACTATCGTCTCGTTGTCTCAATTCTGTAAAAAGCCAATTAAATGATAATTAACTAGCACGAAGACTGTCGCAGAAAGTGACGCGATTCGGGATACCAAGTTTTTACCATAGTTTCGTTCGATACAAACCGAAGATAATCGTTCCTCTATCCAGAATAAACTTCCTAATCACCAATTCAACTGCAAATTCCAAAACCATCGGTCCCACAAATGAACCACCACCAGGATCAAATTCATTCCAAAACCGTCAATTAAACAACGCACGTGTGAACTTCAACTTTTCCAATCGTCCGAAATTAGAAACCAGAAACCAAAAAACGAAAAAAGAAAAAAAAAAGAAAGAAACAAAGGAATTCTCCAAAGCTAAAATAAACCGAACCGAACGAAACAAACCATTTTAACGCGCACCCAAAACGGTCAAACGTCGACAGGCCGAAGTTCAAATTAAATCGTCAAGTCACCAAGTCATGCGAAGCTTCAAATTCGTTCAACGAGAAAAAAACAATTTGTTTTTTTTCATAAAAATATGACAAAGGGAAAACAGAAATCTCGTTGTCAGTGTGCAAGCAAATAAAAAAAAAACAAAAAAGTAAATAAATGAGTGAATAATGAAAAAAAAAAAGAGAGACACGCGTGTCACTGTCTTCCGAGTACCGCGTGCCCGCATCGGGGGTTGGCGAACCACTCCTACGTATCACTGACGAGAAAAAGCAAGAGAGGCACGCTTTATCGAACTGACCTGTGCCCATCTTTCGCGACTGATCAAAGTCGAGCATCCCCAGACGGACGACTGGACCGGTGGTCGTTCCGACACGACGCCGAGGGAGTCGCGCGAAGTCTCGAAGCGTTCTCCGTGACGAGGTGGCTTCGAGCCTCGATGTAGCTACTCATCTCGTCGGGAAGGGCGGGTACCGCGATTCCCGCTCGTGTATACGGGTTGCTCGTGTCAATGTGTGTGCACGGTGCGTCTGTACGTTCGTGTTACGCACGTATATAGGGGCTGCTGCCCGATTGGCTGTCGGAGTTACCTATCTCCCCTGACCGTAGCCATACTAGCTGGAATCACGGGTCGTTCTTCAACACGCTCGACGTGTTTCTAGGAGAGGGTGGTTGGTCAGGGTGTGAGCGATGCCTAACACACGTACAGAAGTTCCTAAACGGCCGCGAGTCGGCGTAGCTATGACGTCGACATGGGGATAGCGAAAGGTTCGATCGTCTCGTGTCTTGTTCGAACGGGTGACCGTTAAGTTGGAAGTATTAAAACTGACACAATCAAGGTTAATTTGCGACGAATTTGCTACGTCTTTATTTGATGATGCTTTATACCTATTTCTCTTACTTTCGCGTACGTTCTTCCTTTATCTTATTATTAGTGACTGAAAACTGACCGACTGTTTCTCAATTGAAATTCAAAGAAAGCAAATCTCTTTGTTATCTTCTGTATTAACTCGAATCGAATCGAATTACATATCATTATATTTGACAAGAAATTAAATTGTTCGAGGATCAAGTCAAGACGAGAGAGGCACGAGGTTCGTAAAGCCATCGCTAGATGCGGCTTTAGTCAGGCTATTGCACGATGTACACCACTTCTTCAATGTGGCTGGTACGTTGGCCTGAAATAGGGCGGTAGTAGCATAGATGAAGAGGGGTCAGAGGAAGGTGACAGGGGGATAGGTGGGGAATTCCAACGGGCGACTAGACGGCCCGGGGACTTGCTGGCCGAGTGGCTGACGCGACTATAGTGGGGTAGTGCTAGTTAGCCACGGGAAATACGGGGGCGGCTCCAAAGGCCACGTTGTCAGACGAACGTTACCACCGTGTCATTGGTCGACTCCACCCCTGAGACAGCGCAGGGGTGCAAATCTATGTAGCAAGGGTGGATGGGCGTTTCCAGCACGCCCATTCGACGACGGAAAAGAGCCAGGATCTCAACGACCAACCGCTGCCTCGAGATTAGACCGACGTCGTAGGTGGCTGTTAGGGCTGCGATGCCATTTGTCGGTGAAATGCTATGCCGACGTTTCTTCCGTGTTTCTGGCGCGGAGGGATGGCTGGAAATCGACACGATGATGCGAGGACTGCGGTTTCCAGAGAAAGAAGGGATGGTAAATGTTGATGCAAAGATACTCGACGCGCGATCTCATCCCTCCAACCCCCCTCGAACCATGAAATGAACATTGCGCTTCGATTCGACGAAGTTCAGTCGAGAATGTGAATGTGTATGTAGATGTCTGCTCGCTCTTTTTTTGTTATCACTTTCTTTTCTTCTTACTATACTCTTTTGTTGCTGGAACGTGTCAGTAGAATGGAATCTTGGATCCTTCGCGAGCGTGTCATTTATAAAATGTATAAATTACGTGTATGATGTGTTTGAGAGACACGATCAAAGTTATCTAACAATGATAATTATGCTAATAAAGAAAATAAAGAATTTCTTCATATCTTAGTAAAGCTGATTTTTGAAATTTTAATTATTTTACTGTTAATTATGATGTAATATGTGTATACGAATAATATGGAAATATTTATTGATGAGGATAATTGAAAATATTATTTAATTTAAAGAAATATATATTTTTTTAGATGAATATGTTTACCTAATTTTTATTTTATGCAAAATTGATGTTATTTAGATAAATCAACAATAATACAAAACTATTATTATTACAATAATAATAATCGTATCAAGTTTTTGTATTTTAATTATGTTATTAAATATGTAAATAAAAAGCTTAATATGTAATATGTAAATAAAAAGCTTAATTATGTTATTTCATTCCTATAAGAAAATTGTATTATTACCATTACTTGCTAAATCAGATTACCATATTATCACAAATGATAACTTTGTTTGTATCGATATATGATAAATATAAAATAAAATTAAATTGTAGAAACAATTAACTTCGTAATAACTAAGAGATTATGATCTTATAAGAGTATTCGAATTATTTTGTATTTTTTGAAACATGTATGACTTATATTGTTACCATTTACCCAGACGAGGTATCCGAATAGATATTGCAAGTTAGTCAATGGCTCTATTCATATATTTCGTCGGTATCAATACCATCAGTCAATGTCGTTATCACTGTTATTTATAGAGGGCGTTAATAGTAATTTCTGTGTTTGTAGGATATTTTATTTTATAATGTAATAACTACTGTTTTTTTTTTCTAAATTTGTTGATCATAATAATTTTATAGTAATGTTAACTTATTTATATTTTAATGAAATGTAATCAAACACGAGTAGCTGAAGCATGTTTCTCATGTTCAAATTGAGGTTAACTTCTTCATTATATTTATATAGATAACACGGAAGAAAATAGAGTATTATACTTGTGTTTGAAAAGTGTTAAATTCCTTGTTATTGTTCTATCATGAACGTACGAATGTTTAAAAAAATTCAATTGCATCTTAAATGTCATGGCAACAGTTTTATGAAACATTCTTGTTCTATTCATTACGTTTCTAATGCTCCTTGTTTGAATGTATATAAAAATTATTTTTCTAACCATAAAATATTAGTGGGATATTTTTCAAATAAGCGAAACTCATCGACTACATCAAATACTACTTTACACCAACAATTACATCCAAAAATACTTAAAACACCATTACTATGTAACAAGGGTGTAGCACTTACAAAAATTTCTAATAATTATCCTATTTCTACAAGTAATATTAGACAATATTCAAATTTAGAATCTACAATTGTAAATGATACGTTAAGATACAATAATGGCATTTTTCAAATGATATCTGAAAGTATAACTGTAGAATGGATAACCGAAGCTTTCAGATTTATGCATTATCAAACAGGTTTACCATGGTGGGCTGGCATTGTGCTTACAACAATTCTTTCAAGAACATTTATAAATTTACCATTAAGTATATTTGATGTAAGTATTGATACTGTTTTATCAAATTAATTTCTTAATTAACCTTTATTTTAGCTTCACAACAGGGCCAAACAGCAAAACTTAAAAGGTGAAATGATGGATATTGCTGAAAAAATAAAAAAAAAAGTGGAAAGACAAGCAGTATTATCTCAATTAAGTCCAGCACGTACAATTTCTCTTTATACACGTGAGGTATTTAATTAAATATTATATATGCTATTATATTTTTCTATTTATATCAAATATACTGATATATTATTTTTTTATAATAGTTTTCTAAAGAACAAAAAAAATTATATTTAAGAGAGAATTGTCATCCATTTAAGACTGTTGCAATAGTATTATTGCAAGCACCAATATGGATAAGTTTCTCAGTTGCAATAAGGAACATGTGTTATATATTGCCTCAAATAAATCCTGGTGAATAATATATTTTGTATGTAATACTTTTAACACTGAAATAGCATCAAGTTAAGTCTTAAAAATTTTAATGCCAGCTACCGTTAAGGATTTCCAAGAATTGACTACTGGTGGTTTTGGATGGATACAAAATCTCACAGATGTAGATCATTTCTTTGTATTTCCTATACTTTTTGGATTGAGTAACTTAGTTCTAATGGAAGTACGTATGAATGTATTTCTTTTCTTGTATTTATATATAAATATTCTTACATTAATGTAATATTTTTTGCAGATAAATCATATATTATTTCGTATAACGGATTCAAGATTTAGTAGAATATATAAAAATTTCTGTAGAATACTCATTCTTTGTTTTGTGCCTGTCATATCATGTTTACCATCGGTATGTTGCATCTACATTTTGAGGAAACAAATAATTGTACTCTTTGCTATTGTTCATTCTATTAATGCTTGTAAATCAAACATTTCAGTGTTTATCCTTATTCTGGGTTACCAATAATTTGTGTGCAATGTCACAAAGTCTACTACTTCTATCTCCAAAAGTTCGTCGATCATTCAGAATACCTAAAACTGACGTTGAATATCGGCGTCCATATGAAAAATTGCAAGAACGATTGCTTGACATATTTTATTTAAAGAAATCTGCAAAAGTATAGATGTAAGATAAAATATATATTTTTTTTTTTGTGTCGAATGTAATATAATTTATTAATAAAATATAGAAATAACTATTAATAATTAATCTTTATTATTAATAATCGTTATTAGTACTTTTATTTTATCTTATTTGAATTTAATGTATAAAATGTAACAATATGTACTTTTTGTAACAAAAACAAAAAAGAAATATATTATCAATCAACGTTAACGAGCATGAATGTATAAAATTTCTATACATTCGTTTTATTTTAATATTTTCATAATTTGAATTCTTATCCGCATTATAGAACTAAGGTCGTCACCTTGTATATGTTCGATTATGAAAGCAGAAGCGATATCGGAAAAATTCACATTTAAATAACGCATTAAATCATGTTTCTCATTCATGATGTGATCCAATATAAAAGATGTAATCCATGTAAAATCCACTTCATTAGTAAAGAACATTCTTCGTGGCACGAGTCAACAGATTTGAGAAGCGAACTATAGAATGGCATCTGTCAAATTTTTTGCATTTCTGCTGTGCAGCGTCCTTTGTATCAGCTCTGTTTGTGTATTAGTGCGTATTTCATCACAATATATTTTATTAATACTTTTATTTATAAATGTGGCCACTTTCCTCATTAGTGAACCAACGAAAAAAAAAAAAAATGTCCACGATTGAATAGAAAAAAATTTGTTAAAACTTGTCAATGCATTTGTATAATTTAATGGTTTCTAGGGAGAAGTTTATCCTTATCCAGGCGATTGCACAAAATACCAGCACTGTGACGGTAGCGGTTGTTTCGTTTTGCAATGTGGCATAGGGACGGAATTTAATCCAAATATTGGCACCTGCGATTATCCGCTTCAAAATCGTCAAGACTGTATGAATCGCCAGGTTGGATACATTTGAAAACATTTTTGAAAGAGAAGGAATGCGAAGGAGTGAAACTTTAACGAAGTGGAGTAATTAAATAAAATTTCTTTTCAAATTTATACTGTTATACTGTGTATCATTAAGACCTCGACAAATGTTGTATTATTAACCATATCATTATTGTTCCTCCGAATATCGTTGACAATTACTAATTTAGCTATGAGTGCCTGAACGAAGTTTGATACGTTGTGTATGCTGGCTATTGCTCGCAAGAAGTGCACTGCAACAGTCTACAGGCGACTTTCGCTCGTGTATCGTGTAGATAATCAACCAAATAGTTCGTAGTACATTAAAAGAAAAAAACAAAAAAACAAACATCTGATAATTAATTTCATCGGTCATTCATTAAAACACGGCTTTCACGTTAACGACTTGACCGTAATAATTTAATCATTCGGTAATTATTAGTGTGTCATATTGTATATGACATGTACAGCTATTCTTTTGCGTGCAAGAGGATGACATCTCGATCGTTGATCCTATTGTGTGTATTATGTTGCTGTTTCATTGTGTCCACTGCTAAGAAAATGAAAGTGGTAAAGAGAATCTACTTGTTATTAATAATTAACGATGGCATAATCTTAAACTTCTTTTTAATTTATACAAATCTACATTTTGTTCACGTAATTGCACACTTGATTCTGTTCATATTCTGTTGACAAATAATGACGTTCATTTACATTTCGTAATTGCTACTGCTGTCTTACTTCCAAATACTTAATAATTATTAAAATCGATTATGCAATCAATATAGAAGTAACGCGCTGCAGTAGAACCGTTCTTATCCGAACTTTTATTTTACAAATAATCTTGATATCCGATCGTCATATTGTTGCAACAATACAAGATGTCTGTTAGTATAAGTGATGATTGTTCAACAGTCAAAATAGTGATACGGATAAAAGAGTTTCTACTGTATTCAATTTTCTAATTACATTTCAACTTCGCTTCGTTCAATATTTTCAACGAATAAAAAAAAAAAAGAATAAATAAAATTATCATTCAAAATTGTCTTATCATATGCATTACATCGATAGCTGAGCAATGTCCAATTTCCTCTTACTTCACAGATTTTTTATTACGTAAGGTCTATGTTACGCTGATAGCATAGGCTTAAACTTATTTTCTGGTATATCTCATGTTTCTCATTTCATAATAACTTTATCTGCATGATTTTATGAAATTTGTTGAGAACAAATAATAACGCGATTGGATCTAGTAATTGGACGTCGAATAAAAAGCTTTTATCCTCCAACAACCATAATTTCTGGTGTGCCGTATCTGTTCGTTCACAGGAAGGGGAAGAATTCGACGTGCTACCGTATCCAGGTGATTGCACGAAATATTTGGTATGTCAGAAAGGCGTGTGCAACCTCGGGAGCTGCACATCCACCTACGTGTTCGATCCTGCGACCGGCACCTGTTCACATCGAGCACGTGGATTCGTCGTTTGTGGTCTTCGTTCGCCAAAGAAGTATAGTCCCTCGTGGTGAAAATAGAAAATATCGTAATATCAGTCGAACAAAACGCTTACGAAATGCTTCGACTGAAAGAACGGCCACTCGAAAGTCTTTGAGAAATGATTTCTTCAGTTTCGACGGGATTCGATGATTTCGAATTATTTGACACTTGGAACAACCTTCGGATGTTTTGAAAAGTTTTGTATTTTGAGCCTTCCCAGCCTGCAGGCCTTGAATCTTCGAAATCTCGATTTCTCGATTTCTCGAAATCTCGAGGTTTCGAAGATTCAGTTTTGAAGGACCTGTCGATACGACGTAACTCAGACAGAGATTCAAAGGCATAATCGTTTCGAAATCGCTGAGTTTTCACTAAACGTTTTAGTGAAACCGACTAAATCTAGTAAGATCCACATTCAAGACTTCGTCGAAGACTTGAAAAACTGAAGGGTCAAGAGTATTTTTTCAAAGTCAGTTCCAAGTATCGAATCACGTTCGAATCGATTCGAAGAATTCCAGAGCGCGTCACTGCCTGCAATACAACTAACAACCTTGCTATTTCATCATCAGGGACCCTACTTCCGCCACAGAAGCTTCCTCGAACTTCGGCTGACTCGAGAGAGTCATCTGTCCATCTATCCATGTATTCGTTTTGTAAAAATGTAACGCAATGAGAATAAAACTGCCAGAAAAGCTAAACTATTATCCGTTCGCCCTCCCTCTCTCTTTCTCTCTCTCTCTCCTTTTGTGTTTTCGCTGGTACAGCATTCGCAGCAGAAGCGGTCGGCTTCTTTATCAGCCCCCGTGTCTGATCGTTGTCAACAAGAGGCAATTTATTCTCTCCGGAGTCAATTGGCAAACAGTTCTATGTACACTCGCTTTATTAGCGTGTTGATAAAAGCACGTTCGTCTGTCTTCCTTTCCCCCGCACGATGAAATCCTCTCTTTCTTCCTCGCGGATCGTGTTAGCCCGTCCTGCTCGGACTCGTTTCGATCGTTCGTCATCTTGCTCGTTCCTTCGCGTCGATTCGCGATTCTTTCTTCTTCTCGAGCGATGATCTCCTCGTTGACCCTCGACCTCCGTGACTGATAACCCTTTTCTTTCTTCGTAGAGCGCGTTTTCTTTTTTTTTTTTTTTTTTCTCCCCCGAGAACGTCGGTTATCTGCAGCTTCTGGGTAAGTGCGCGACGCGATCGTGAACGTATGACGATCTTACTGGGAAAATCAGGTCAGCCTGCTGCGACGCAAAGCAGTATCGTCGAAGCGTCGAGGATGATGTCGCGGTACACCGATCGTTTCCTCGTCAATCTAGCTTTTCTCTGTTTCATCGTCGCTCTCGTCCACGCGGTACGTGCTCTTTTCTCATTCTTTTTCTCTTGTTACTTCGGCCACCGGGCCGAGATGATTTTCTCGATACGAATCTTACCTGAAGACGTCTGTCGCGTCTGTTTCGACGATATTTTTATGACTCGCTTTCATTGTTTCACGTTACCGCTCGTAACTGTGCGAACGATATTAGTTTCCTTGTACAACGACGAATATCTCTTGCTTTTTATTTTTTATAAAAAGCAAGAGTCGCTGTACTGTAACGCATGAAAAGTACTACGTTTATTACGTTGCAACGTGACTGTGTATTGAATAAAGAATTTATTATAGAAGATTTTAAGGTGATTATTTCTGACAACAATGTCGAGAAAGTATTTGAAGAGCAACTAGATAATCGGTGAGAATTTATTAAAGAATTCTGACGGAGAAACAGACGATTTGAACGACGACAGCGTGTTTTTTCTTTTTTACACTTCTACGTAGCTTCTGTGTTTCGCTCGCACTGACGATCTCACAGAAAAGAAGCAACTTATTAATATGTATTAATCAGATAAGCGTTGATAACGGGGGCGATAAAAATAACGAATGTAGCCTCAGTAACAGTCGTAACGAAAAAAGTATAAGCGTTCGTTTCTGTGTTCATCTGTCTCTGATGAAAAATTAAGAACACAAAGTAAAGTATAATAATCGTGTAACGTTGTTGTTTACTTGCGAGAATAGTCGCCACAGTCGTGTTGAAAACTAATTAATTTGAAATTAATAAAATCTCTACTATTACTGTTCTTAGTGGCAAAGAAAATTCTCACGTAGCATACTGTACTTTGATCTTCAATCTACAAATAGATCTACGATCCCAAAGAGGTAACAACGAAACCACCGAAACAGAGGGAGCCAGTGCTCCCTTGGTACACGCCTGGCAGAGTCGACTCTAGCGAGGATCTGTCACGTTCTCCAAAATGGCAGGTAGATCCGGACAGTCCCAGGAAACCGATCGTAATTGACGCTGAATCGAAGTTGAAATGGAGCGCTTGGAAGAGGAACCAGGGTAGCGACATCGAGCAGAGAACGGAGATCTCCGGTGATTCTCAAAACACGACAGATTTCGATCAACACGCTGGCTCTTCCTTGGAGTATAGCGGAGTACGGCTGGAACAACAGGAACAAAACAAAGACCTCCCTCCTGATGATTTTCAAAAGCAGAAAGACAAGGAGAAGAAAAAGGATGCTTCCAAAAAAACTAATTCCCAGACAGTGATGAAGGATGACGATCAGGATGATTTTTACGAAGGAGTTCCACCTGACAGCAAGGTATACATATTCGTCTTTTCTTTGTGGAGCCCACGGGCAATTCGAGAATGAGAAAGAATTTTTTACATTTATTTAAATGAAAATTTAACTTTCTAATTTTTCTTCTTTCGCGGATGTCATGTTCTTGTTTAGACCTTGAAGTTAATAGCCTTTCTAGGCTTCCTTACAATTTTTCGATAATAAGAATTATGCGTCATAGAGATGGGGCATGGTAAAAAAAAAGATGGTCGTAAATTTTAGAAAAATCTTTCCTTCCCTTTCAAAAAATACTAACGATCATTTCCCATTTGTCGTTCAAGTATATTCTTCAAAGATACATCAAAGTGTAAATTCTACATAATTTTCCCAGAAGTCGCGCAAGGCGAAAATTTATCAATCGACGAAACAGAAATTGACGGTGGCTGGATACGACGACAAACAAGGTGTCCAGTGTCCGGAATTCGACTCGACCGGGCAATTCGTGTACCCGCCTAACTGTCAATTTTTCGTAAACTGCTGGAAGGGCAGAGCTTTCGTTCAACCGTGTGCCCCTGGTACTCTCTTCAATCCGGACACCTTGGAATGCGATTTCCCGCACAAAGTGAAGTGCTACGGCAAGGAAATAGCTGAATTCCCATCGAACAAGCATTTCGATTCATCGGAGAACCGCGAGCCATTGTTATCGGGAAGTTATCAAGGTTACATGGAACATGGAAGGCCGCAGGTCAGTGATACGATTTTATTTGCCTAATATGGGACCTCTTTTCTGGCTTATCTTCGTCGCGATGCTTTTTTTTTTTGTAATCAGTTCTTATGCACATGGCGTTAGAAATCGAGGAAACGCACGTTAGAGTGAATGGCGTTACAAAAAGTTTTTGAATGGTTCTTGTTCCATTATATATATATATATATATATATATATATATATATATATATATATATATCTTCAACGTGATAGGTGTTTGGCCATTTTCATTCGTAGTGGGATTTTAAAACGCGTAAAAAAGTTTGACGAAGAGGTGCTTTTAGTCGAGAGTTATGTTGTTTTTTTTTAAAAATACGAGTCCCATATTAGGCTATTATATTTTATCCTATCCATTATGAAGTTCTAACACTAGAACTACCGACGAGTTAAGACGAAGTTATTTCTACCAAAATTATTTTGATTTCTAATAAATAAAAATAAAATAAAATTCATTATATTATTTCTTTAGTTATCACTGTAAAAGTCATTGCATCATTGCGGGGAAAAAATTGTAACACGAAGTAGAAATTTTAAAATAAAATTGTAAAACCAGTCGTTTCGACTGGTGTGGTAGTTCTAGTGTAAAAGATTGGTATTGAAAATTGCTCAAGGATAATATTAAAGACTGATTGCAATACCAACTGTCAGATGTATGTCACGTAATTGTTTAGAAACGTTAAATTTTGGTTACAGGAGCCACGATGTCCGCCGCATATAACAGGCTTGATAACGCATCCCTCAGACTGCACGAAATTCTTGCAATGTGCAAATGGGGCAACGTACGTCATGGATTGTGCTCCTGGCACTGTGTTCAATCCTTCCATAAGCGTTTGCGATTGGCCGAACAACGTAAGAGGCTGCGAAGGTAACAAAACTATATTAAATTCACAGACGACATATAAAGCGATTAAGCAATCTCTTCGCTCCGGATTCGTAAACATTACCAGAGAATCGAAAAATTTAAAAATTTAAAAATTTCAACGTTAACAAACGATTCAAAAATGTCAATGACACTATTTGTCAAATAGACGCTACAAAGTCCAAAGAAGAAGTTACGACGCCACTGGTTCCTCCCGACTATTACGAAGACTATGGAAAGTTACAATATTCTAAACCTGAACAGCCGAGGAAAATCGCTTGCCCTGCTGGTTACACAGGATTGTTGTCCCATCCAGAGACCTGCAAGAAATTTCTCCAATGTACGAGAGGTGGGACATTCGTCATGGATTGCGGACCCGGTACAGCTTTCAATCCGGCGATCTCTGTCTGCGATTGGCCGTACAATGTACCTAGTTGCAACGAAGGTATATATTATTACAAGGCATACTTCAGCTATTTTAATATTATACCGTTAGTATATCGATATTACACCAACATTGTGCCGATCGATTATACCAATATTGATGTACAGTAAGATCCTCGTATCCACACGTAGTTTGTTTACACAAGTAGAGTGACGCACTTGAGAAAGTTGTTTCATCCGACCTTATCTATAATAACCCTATCTATAAGACCGTATCTATAATAATTGCCTGTTATTTTGTCCAATAAAATTATGCACATACGTTACGAGAGTACTTACAATATCTGCTACACCTTTTTTTTTTCACAAGTGGACAGCATTGACCATCTAACAATGTCACGAGAGATCATCAATTTCCAAGCTTAACTATCACAAATTCCAATTACGCTGTTACGTCAGATCGGATACGGAGGTTTCGCTGTACTAATACACTCTCCCACGAGATATATACAACGAGCTGACAATTTATTCAAACGCAGATAAACCATCGCGAACGCAACACTCGCTCGATTCACCTACACCAGCCACCTACAAACCGTGGCCTTCGTCTCACGGTTCCACAGACTCGAGAGCAACTTGGCAACACACTCACCAACACAATCACACGTCACAGGGTCGTTACAGGCCAGGTTACACGCGCGACCATCCTAATCACCCCGTAACGACAGGTCGTCCAGGAACAGACTGGGACTCCTTGAGACCGACGTGGATACCAAGCTGGAAACCAAGTGCTTGGACCACTGCCACGCCACCGTACTCTCAAGGCCAGCAATCTACTAACACCAACGCGCATCACGGGCCACCTAACGAACAACACCGACACAACGATCACGATCGATGGGATCACGCGTCAGGATCAGATCGCGAACATCCTCAATGGAATCATCAGAATAGATACCATCATCATTATCATGGTCACCATCATTATTCTCACGGACCGGTTCACGATTCCGACAAAAATACCGAGACACAGCAACATGTGACTCCCCAAACGCCAGGAAACCAAGAAACTGAGACTGGAGGCTGGCATTCCAGTCACGGATATCGACACGAGCATCGTCATTATCATTACGGCGACTATAATAGGCCAGAGACCGTTCCCAGTTATCCGTGGAGTGCTATGGACAACTCTGGTCAACAGACTCAACAGCCCGTCTTTGATCAGAAGCCTCCTACTCGAAGATTCGATTATTCCCCTGACAGAGATTTTGCATTTGGAGATGGTATCGCGAACCATCAGGGTCGAGAGTTCACGCCTAACAGGCAGGAGTACGGAAGAACTGGCCCCGCGTTTCCTTCAGGACCAGGGTCTGATGTTTACGTGGATCGTAACTATCAGTCGTCCAGG
Source organism: Tetragonula carbonaria (assembly GCA_032399595.1). Taxonomy (NCBI): domain Eukaryota; kingdom Metazoa; phylum Arthropoda; class Insecta; order Hymenoptera; family Apidae; genus Tetragonula; species Tetragonula carbonaria. The sequence continues at coordinate 3,652,199 of JAUCRC010000007.1, forward strand.
GATAGCGATTCGAGGTTCCACGTGCAGACTGCGGAGAACAGGACGAGCTGGAAACCAGTGCCAACGGGGAACAGCTTTGTTCCTGGCAGCTGGAGTCCAGGACAGGTGCCAAGTCAGAATCAGGATCAGAATCGACAGTGGGATCAAGGTGATTTTTCTTTTAAACTTGGTTTAAGTTGCTCGATTGACACAGTGGCTCGTCAATGTGTTTGAATGTGCCTCATTTCTATGACAATATCTTTGCAAGGCCACGAACATTCTCAATGGCATCTTTGTGATGTTTAAGTGGTTTCTTTAAATTGAATTTGGAAAATGTATGTAGAAATGGCGAGATAATTTCTCGTAATAGAAACAAAGAAATTTTATCAATTTTCCACGTTGATTCATCTGCTCGAGTGTTTCCGCTTTTTGGGACTTTTGCATGATTATAGGTGAAAATTAACAAACACGCCCGATGCATGAGAGTTGTTTGCGTGTCTAACAGCATTTTGCACCATATGAAAATTTTACTTTTCTTTATATCGTTGTTTGTTGATTGTTCAACTTCGTGATAGAAATAATTTAGGAGAAAACCCTGGGATTGCATTGTACGCAAATTAAAAATACACACATATATTTATCGCTAAGGAATTTTTCTACGATAGCTGTAAGTAAAATTATAAATATCACGATTATTTACTTGAAGTTTTAAATCTTCTTTGTAATTATTTTTTTTGTTTATCACAACATCGCTTGATTGAACAAAAATGTGAAAAACAGGGAAACGAACGACGTATGTGTTTGTTAACGTGTTGCCTTGCTTGGTGGGTAGTTTTTACTTCTCTGGGTAAGTAACGCGATCGAATAAACAATTTTAAAAATAAATCTCTTTCAGGTGCCTCCGACGTGGATGACAAATTTCGTGAATGGGGATCTGAAACGAATATTTATCAGATCACGGCTAACAAGCAAGCAGACTCCAAGTTAAACGCATGGCCGAATATTTTTCTCCATGGTAAAGGGCAACATGGATCAGGTATAAACATATATACATGTGATGTACTTTAATCCACTTTAATTCTTTACAACAACTTTATAACAACAGATTAATTCCTATTCGACGACAAATCAAACGTGTCTTGATGCAGATTAATTTTTACGATAGGACATTTATTCATAAAACTGAGCGGTCTAAATTTTCATTAATGTTGTTGTAGAAACAAAGAATACTTCAACCGATTCATTGAAACTTTTCTACCCAAATGGCATACACGTGAATTTAAACGGCACAAGGGGGCATTTCATCACGAAGGAAATCGAAATAGATCAAGGCCATTCGAAAACGAAGACCTACAGGTCGAACGATCTTCGCGGCTCGAACGAGTTTGACAGAAGCGACGGAGATGTCTACGTCAACTATCCTCAAACCACCAATTTTGATTATATACCGTCCGTGGTTCTTCAGCCACCACCAATTTCCGTCGTTGATCGTTCACCCGAGCCTGAGAACACGCGTCACGGCGACAGATATCCAAAAGATTACTGGACGAGTAACTCGAATTCTGCGAGTTCTGAAGATTTAAACGAATCTGGTAATATTTACTTTTGCTTTATTAGACTTGTTGAAAATCTACCGTAGGAGAGAATAACGCTGCATCTGAGTTAATTGCGAATTAAGCCCACGTAGAAGACATCGCGAGGCCAGAGACCTGAACTGATTGCGAAAAAAGATTTCCAACGATAGTTTCGAACGATAGTAATTACTTGAAATCGTTGAATTATTTCTTCAAAAACGATCTCGATTTAACAGGTAGTCATTACAACCGTGTGTCCGTGCCATCGTCGAACCTTCAGCCACCGTACCCATCTCTCAACTGGTCCCCAAGCTACTCATCGTTGGTAAATTTCTCAGAAACTGATAGTTATAGTCCGTCAACGAATCTTCAACCGCCCTTCTATCGACCTGTATCGAACAATACGTTCCCCGTCGGCTGGCAGTATCCGTCAGTTCCGTCCATCGAACTTCAACCACCATTCGAACCGACGAGACACAACATGCAAAATTTCACTCGTTCGGGACAACTGGATAATTTTCAACCTCTGAGTCAGCTGATCCCTCCAAATTTCGTACCAAACGTTACCGGCCAGTATCCGCATGTTCCGTCGAGCAATCTCGAGCCGCCGTTCGAGGAACCCAGTGATCGAACCAATGATTCGTCTGACGCACGATTCGTCAGTAGCGCGACTCGGAGAATCGCGCCAAACGCGCAGAAGCTTCATCAGAGTAACGAAAGACCTGAAGGTGAAACGAGCACGACGACCGATTCGAACGTGCCCGTTGTATGGATAGAGGATGAAAGTAATTCGAGTACCGGTTATCCAGCCGTTGTCGAGCCTGATTTCGACTCCGAGGTCGACGTGCTGGACGACAAGAGAGCTTGGAAGCCGGTATTGGTTTTTGAGAACAGAACTCGGACGACTACGACGGAGTCTTCTGTCATTATGAAGATCAACAAGAAGAAAGCGGACGTGGATCTGTTTAATATCGAAGCTGCTCCGTTTGAGGATGGTAAGTCTAGTTAATGTAGATTGATGATAAATTATGGTTACTTCGTCCGGGGGTTCAACGAGGTAACAGGTAAGTTTTCTTTTTAATTTTAGATTTCGTGCAATTGAGATTTTTTTTTTTTGATTGGCTTTTGGCATGAATCGCTCTTGGAATAATCATCTGACGCTGGGCTTGAAACAATTCGAGATTATAACGGAATTTTATTATACATGATAGTTGACTACTGAAAGTTTGCTACTAAATGAGAGAATTCTCACGGAAAAGTGTCGAACATCAAATTTTCCAGGAGGAAGACAAAGGTTATTATTTATTTAAATAATGCAATTTCCTATTTGTTCTTTGATTACTTATGTTTTGTTACTATATTAACTTTTTTTTTCAAAGTAAAACCAGAATACAGAGATGGCTGTAAATTTGATGTTCGATACTTCAATTTATTATAGCGTTACAAGTGATAACGAGTATCTTGGAATACAGAATACAATGTAATGGTTAACGAGAAAATATCATTTTGCAGAAGAGCCGCCATTCCCATCGTACTACATTCCACCAGTGGAGCCGATGGATCATTCCAGAAAAACTGCTTTGCCAACACCGATTTCCGGTCAGGTACGACTCTCGATTCTATTCGTAATATTCCCAATTTTTTTTAGCTAAGGATCGAGAATGTGTTCGTTATTGATTGAATTTGAAAAAAAAACTTTTTAGGTAATTCGACTTAGGGGTGCGTCCAGCCCCTACGTTGGATACGTCGAAGTACAAGGTACGAATCCTGGTTGGGGAATCGTTTGCGACTCGAAATACGGCTGGACTTTGAAAGAAGCGCATATCGTGTGCAAACAGCTTGGATATCCCAGGTACTCTATAATATGATAGCTTCGAATTAATAAAATTGATCATCTGTCACGATCGTTCTGTATCAACTTTAGCTTTCCAACATTTTATTCTCGTATTTTTCCTTCGTAGGAATATTTCAATTACTCTTAAAAATATTTAAGATATTAAATATTAATTGTTCCATGATACGAAATATTATTTAATTAGTATGTAATAAATTGCGAAAAATAATTTAATATATTAAGAAATTAAATATTCTTTCTTAAGAATATTTAAGAATTTCTTCTACAATTTCAAAAGTAAAAGTTCCTTCTGCATTTACAAACGAACAAGTGTCATATTAGGGGTAAAATTTTATTCCATTTAAGAGTTAATAAATTAATAATAAGCACGCCAAATGTCAATATATTTAGTTAGAATACAAATTATGTTATATTATAAGTTAAATTATTGTCACTAGATGACGATGTTTATTAAATTTGAAGAAAACGAAATTACTTATGGGTGTCCCTAGTACATGTAGTGTTGCATATAGTAACGATATATCTTACAAGAATAATTTCACAAAAATTATGTATGTTGGCGATTTGAAATTCTGCAACAACACGGTATACATGAATGCAGCATGATGGAAATTCCATTGTTCTTTACAGCGGCGCCGAAGCGGCTTGGCAAGGGAGAGACTCTCGCAACGGTGTGCCAACTTGGATCGCAGCAAACTCTGTCTCGTGTCAGGATCGCGAGAGCAAATTTCAATCGTGCAAGTAAGGCTCCATGACGCACTCTTCCCCTCCCCCTCCTTCGCTATCTTCTTCATTCTCGTAATAACGAGCCTTCGTATTAGTTTCGAACAAACAATGCATTAATCGTCGAAACGAGCGTTACGAGTCACGCTCCTATTTCTCGGAAACCGATAAGAGAACGTTTTTGGAAATGTAATCTAAAATTCAGGAATTTTACTGTCGAGTTCAACATTCAACGAGAAGATTTATTGTCTCTAATTCACACAATGAGTGGCATAACTCATTTACCAATGACAATGAAAATTTAAACTGATATAATGTCGTTAAGCAAGAAGGAATTTTAAAGCACGAAACTTCTACTCCGACAGTAATGAATTTGTTCTTGATGGTGGAAAAAATATTCAAATATTTGTGAAAATATCAAAGAACTTTTTTTCGTGACTAAATCTACCATCATTTTGAACATTGAAGTCTATCTTTCACAATAACTTCTTAAGATTTGCTGTGGAATTTTTCTTTCAACATTTTATTGAACATTGAACATCAGAGTTAGATGATGAAAATTTCTTAAATTTGTATCTTTTAATCCTGATATTCAAAGTTTCATAAAATGATTAAAAAGACCGAATTTTAAGAAGTCGTTATAGTAGGGAAAAATATCAATATTTAAAACGCTGATACATCTGGTTGCATTAATAAGTTTCTTAATATTATTACACACATTTGAATTTCCATAACGATATTCGAGAGAGAAGGTATACACGAACGTCGTTGTACGATCTTCTTTTATGAAGTTGCATCAGTTTAAATCATCGACACATTTTCATTGTCACTGATATGATAGTTGTGCTCTTCGCTATACGTACCTGTAGAATATCTGTTTGGATTTTATGACTCTCTGTTACGTCAAGAATCCTCTGTGACAATACGAATCACGAAGCAAAGGGTATTTGGTGGCTAAGGATTCTAGTTGCTCGAGTTAAATTTTAAAATTAAATTCAAATTTTAAATTAACATTTAAATACTCTTAAAATCATTCGTTCCCGAGATGCAACTTGTTTCTTCTCACCTGTCGCGCAGTTTTACGCACGGACAGCAATGTCGCGTGGAGAGAGACGCAGTCGGCATAAGATGCATGCAGAATCGCGTGGCTCACTGTCGCAAGGACGAGACACCGCACGAGGGGCAATGTTATCACTTAGCCGAGCCTGAGAACGGCCTGAATCACCAGGAAGCGTTGGATTATTGCACACAGCGACAATCACGGCTCCTCGATATCACCAGCCAAGCGGAGAACGATTTCATTTCCGAGTGGGTGTTGCAAACTCGCTCGGAAGTCGCGTCGATTATGACTTCTGGCGTCGGCTTCACTACCATGAATCGCACCCTCTGGCTTTGGGAGGATTCTTCTCGCGCGAAATTTAGGTACGCTTATTTCCATCGGATTGAACGACGAAGAATTATATTATTACATTCTAATTATCAAGTATTTATATCATTATATTTATTATGATTTATATTTGTATAATACGATGCAAATATAATTATAAGTTATTATTACATCATAATTGTATTATAATATGCATTATATATAATTTAATTATATAATACAATGACAACATTATAATTCATAATAATATATGATTCAATTGAATGTTGCATTGAATTGTATCACAAAAATATTTTCACGTTTGTCATGTTATGAAAATATAATTGTAAGTTACTGTATTATCATTTAATTGAATTATATATAATCATGTAATATAATGATATTATAATTCATAATAATATAATTCAATAATATTCATGTAATTCATAATAATATATAATTCAATTGAATGTTGCATTGAATTGTATCACAAAAATATTTTCACGTTTGTCATGTTATGAAAATATAATTGTAAGTTACTGTATTATCATTTAATTGAATTATATATAATCATGTAATATAATGATATTATAATTCATAATAATATAATTCAATAATATTCATGTAATTCATAATAATATATAATTCAATAATATATAATTCATATTTGTTGCATTGGATTTCACAAATATTATATCACGTTTGTCGGTCAGTTACATCGATCAATTGTAACTAGGTTCACGAAATGGTGGCCAGGTTGGATGGGGGACAAGAAACATCCCCCAATCGTGGGCTTTCGACCTGCTTGCATAGTAATGAAGCGGAAATTCCCATGTCACGACAGGCCAGACTCGATATGCGTAGCTGATTATTTCTTCTGGGACGCGGAGGACTGCGCTGCCTCTGGCAAGGGCCACTCTTTCATTTGCAAGAGGCCCTACGACGACATTGGTAAGAACTTTACTCGTTAACTGATACTTCAACATAAGAAACTGATTGTTTTTATTCATTAATTGATATTTGATTGTCCATTCATTTCTCGCAGGTTGCATCTATGGAAAAGGAAGTCAGTACGCTGGAACAGCGAATGTCACGGCGTCGGGGAAAGAATGTTTATCGTGGGGCGATCCGGAAGTCGCCCACTCGCTCGAAATTCATGTTAGTCTGTTTACATATTCTCGCAAATTTACCCTTCTCTGTTTGAACTTGAAACGAAACGAAAAGAATTTATTTTTTAAATACTTGACTCGCTAAACTGTGCGGCAAATTGTTCGTTCCAGGTTCTGGATCGAGATGTGCGAGAAAAACTGAAGACGCACAATTACTGTAGAAATCCGAATTCGAACAGAGAGAACAAGCCTTGGTGTTTCACGGGGCCACGTGGGGAGAAGGAGCGTTGCGACATTGCACCATGTGGGAATCTAGGTAGAAATAATATTTTTTTAATTAATAATATTATTACTATCTAATATATTTAATCATATTTCCTCATCAGTTTTTCGTTTCTCGTTTTATGCTTCGTAATCTTTTTCTACCAGGTTCTCAGAGATCGGTTTCGATGGGTCAGTGCATGCCCAGGCATTTCGAGTGTTCGCCGGGAGAATGTATTCCTTCGACGTGGGTCTGCGATGGAGAAGAAGTACGTATCACGTTGTTTCGGAAGGAATTTCAAAGGAACTTTGGAATTTTGTGAATGATCCTTGCATTGATTAATACTAGAACTGCCGACATAAAGCTCAGAAAATGATTTCAACTACTTTGATAGTTTCGTTGTTAAGTAATCAAGCTGACGGAGATCTTTGATATATTTCAAGGATTGCACGGATGGAATAGACGAGAGGAGTTGCGTTTCATACATGGATTTATATCAGAAGTATTCCAAGCATAAACTTGAAGGGTATGACGTTCAGAAGTGGTTGCACACATCGTTGAAGACGTGCGCTCTCAGATGCAAAGACGCTGATTTTACGTGCCGATCCTTTTCACATAAGTGAGTACGAGGTTACTCGTGCGTTCAGGTTCCAGAATCAGGAGCTTGAACTTTCTTCACTTATTAAAGAAAAGAGGATCTTATCAAAGAATTTATTTTTAAAGGAAAGAAAGAATTAAAGAAAATTATATAATTATTAAATTATTAAAAAAAAGAGTACACGTGAACACGAAATTTCTAATACTTATCGAAATTTATTTTGCTTCCAGGGCAGACGAGAATATTTGTTTCTTAAGCGACAGCAACGTGGGAATGACGGGGTCTTTGAAGCCTAACAAAGAATACGACTACTACGAGATGAAAGACAGAAGCGTCGACTGCAAAGGAATGTTCGTCTGTGAGAATCGCAAGTGCATAAATCAAACCCAAGTGTGCAACGGAAAGAACGACTGTAACGATCGTAGCGACGAAACCATCTGCACCGTGGAAAATTTGGATTACGATATTCGGCTGGCTGGCACGGAAAGCGACTACCAAGGCAGAGTTGAAGTTAAAAGTAATTAAATTAAATTTTTCATTTTTTTTCTTTTTCACAAAAGGGAATCTAGACTATATATATATATTTTTTTTTTTTTACGTAGCGAGCAGTATAGTCTGTCGGCTATTTTTTCTTTTTTCTAATCTTCTATCTGAACTTGATTGATCATTTAATTCTAACTCTAACTTTAAACGATGAATTACTTAACTCTAAGTAAATAACTTCGATTATAAGACAAATTGAAAAATTGCATTTAAAGTTTGTCTGACGACGTGACAAATATTCGCAGTTCTGGGCGTGTGGGGACAAGTGTGCGACGATGGTTTCGGAATGATCAACGCTGACGTAATTTGCAAAGAGCTTGGCTTCGTTCTTGGCGCTCTGGAAGTGACACCGGGAGGATTCTTCGGGAATATGGACCCACCAACTAGATTTATGGTCGATCAGTTAAAATGCCGAGGCAACGAGACTTCTTTACGCGAATGTGATTTTGATGGGTGATTTTCACCTCCTTGAAAACTTCGAGGAATTTTATAAATTGAAAGATTTTTAATCACGTGTTGTGAATTTTGAGACGTGACAATTTGACTCGACGGATCAACATGTTTCTCTTTTTTTTTTCTCTTCTTGTAGCTGGGGTGTTCACAATTGTCAACCGGAAGAGGCGGTGGGCGTTGTTTGCAAGACTGCTGTTAATACTTGTCAGGATGGCCACTGGAAGTGTGACAAAAGTCCAGCGTGTATTCCAACTGCGTTTATATGCGACGAGGTCGTCGATTGTCCGGACGGTTCCGATGAGAATTCTGAACATTGTGACGTGAGTAACGCGTAAACGTAAATCCTGACTTTCAAACATTTTTCACAGAGATTTCACGCGAGGTAATTTTACTCTTAATACAATTTTCGTTACATTATTGGTTCACAAATCACTTTGAAGACCTAAAGAAATTTTTTTAATCAACACTACTGCAGTGAAACATTGGAAATCTCTTCAGTGCAAAATGAATTTAAACCGTAAGAAACTTTCGGGTAAATTAGGGATGGAGGAAAGTCTGTTCTTCAAAAATCATTTTGCCTCGTATTGATATCTCAATTTTTTTTCAAAAATACAACTTCTAAATTTTTGCAAAAATCAAAAAAGTTAACAACTCGTTACACTCAATAGATAGACGAAAATACGCCCTTGAAGACCCATTTTGTTTCACGTCGATATCTCAATCCCTTCCAATGGTATAACTTTTAAAAGCAAAATGTGTTTCGACTATAAAAAAAAGAAGAACTTTTGCAAAAATCAAAAAGTTAACAACACGTTACGCTCAATAGATAGACGAAAATACGCCCTTGAAGACCCATTTTGTTTCACGTCGATATCTCAATCCGTTCCAAAGTTACAACACTTCGAAGTGTACTTCGTGTAAAACATATATTATGAATGGGGATTAGAGTCCTTGAAACAGCGTGGCCTAGTTTCTTTTCCTGGAAGCGCGTACGTACGACAGAAAAAAAACCCAGACGATGTCTAGCGCTGACCAGCGCACGTGGACGGCGTGTGAGGCAGGTCAGTGGACGGCGTGTGCGAGCGAGAGGCTCGATCACGTGCGAGCGAGCGAGACAGAGAGAGAGAAAGACCGCCGAAAATTAGGCACCACTTCAGACGATGGTATCTCAGGAACGGGAAGTCGTATCGACTTGAAACAAAAAGCATTTTAAAGGGGAAGGTTTACCCGCTTCCAACAGCCTGGTAATATCGCACCGTGACTTTGCGCGTGAAATCGGGAGGTGATTGAAAAATGGGTTTGTTAATACGAACCATTCGATGGGATAAATTAATTTTGAGGATGACATTGGCGAATCGCGTGTATGTTTCCAGTAGAGTATATTACACGATGATTGTTTGCGAGCGTACATTTGGCAGGTATTAAATGGCAGATTCAATTCAGGTGATTTTCGTCGGTCTTGGAATAGATAACGTGGCGAATTGAGATCGTTTTTAAAATGTGTCATACATGTTTTTGGATGAAGATCTTAGGTAAGCTCGGGATATTAATCGAGAACTTTTATCAGTCCTAAGCAAGACAATGAATGAATGAATTCTTTTAATTATTCGTAATTCTATTAGGAATAGGTTTATCTAAGATAATAGGATTATCTATGTATTCCTCGTGATGATTTTAGGCACCATTCGAGATACGTTTAGCGAATGGAAGTTCACCGCTAGAAGGAAGGGTGGAAGTTCGTCACCATGGTATATGGGGCACCGTTTGCGACGATGATTTCTCAATTGCAGCTGCAATGGTGATTTGCAGATCGTTGGGATACGGTGGACCTGCAACTCCAAAGAAAGATGGATACTTTGGGCCGGGAGAGGGACCAATCTGGCTGGACGAAGTAAGTTTCCCGAAACACAGTAGAAGAACAGTATTAAAAAATCAACACTCAAATAAACAAAATAAATAAATAAATAATTCTTCATTTTTCACCTCGATCTTCACGCTAATAGCGCCTATGTTTTTTTATTAAATTCTTTCTTTGTATCGAATAACATTTTCCAATAATGATTTCATTCGTCTCGATGCATTCACTATTTTCAAACTTTCACATTTTTTCCCATTGTTGCTTAATTTCACGACTTAAAAGACAATATATTCTTACATCAAAGCGAAGGATTGTCACTTGATAAATCGATGAATTTCTCGATTTCCGCTTCATCAGTATGTTTCGTATCATTCAAACGCAAACGGTTTTTGCACGAAGGTTTTCTGTCGCGGGAACGAGACCCAGCTGTATCGATGCGACCACAATCACTGGGGTCAGCATAATTGCAATCACGACGAGGACGCAGGTGTGATTTGTACACCTGGAGACGTTAACGATTCCAAGGTAAATCGAAACACTATCTACCGACGGTGGGGCTCCTAGGTTAGATCATAGTTTCCCTTCGACGGGGTGACACTTAATCGAGTACTTCAGTACCTGTAGACCTTGATGAGAACGGTTGTGCTGCGAACAAATTGAAAAATCACACAATTTCAGTTCAATTCGTGCTGTTCGTCTGATTATGACTTTGTCTTACTTGGCGCTGGCCAAATTGGTTGAAAATTTTTCTAATCGAAAGAAATTCGATTTGCACGAGAAGTGGCATTGCGTGGTGAGAGGTAGAATAGTTAGAAAGATTCCTTTTGTCGAGAATGTTCAATTTAAACAATAAAACTCATCTTATATATATCTTATATAACGTAATAATAATCAATTATGCATTAATTCGACACGTTCAATTTTATTGTAATTTCTACTGTAATCTCTGGTCAAGCGTAATACCGATAAACTCGATCGGTTGTTACGTCGTAATAGCAAACTCTCCATAGGCTTGTACATCGATCGATATCACGCTTGATCTTAGTTTCAATAAATGATGAGCTTACGCAACGATTACGTGGCTTGTTTACTTCGATCCTTGACTCTGGCCGTCTCCTTTGTCCGTCCGGCATCCGTCAGATGCAATCATCGACTGAATAATTGCAGTTGCACTTGGAGACAGTGTTGCGTTTGCCAGAGAAGGATATCAATGATATACTTCCGGCCAATTGCGGCAGGCGATTCAAAGATTTCAACGAGGATGAGGATCTTATATTCGAGAAGGTGGTGCGCGGCAACGTCGCGCCGAAAGGCTCCTATCCCTGGCAGGTAATTATATTATATTTTTTTCTTAATTCTAGTCTAATCTAATCTTCTTTTTTTTTTAATTCTAATCTAATTCTTATCTTTCCTTAATTCTAATTCTAATTTGCATTAAATTTAAATTTTTCTTTCTCAATTAAAGCGTGTTGAAAATTAACAATTATTTCATAATATCGTACGCGAATTTTGAAATTTCAAGGATATTATTTCAAATGAATTCTAAATAAGTTCTAAGTAATTCAAATAAATTCTAAAGTCTATGTCAGTTCCAAGATAATTCGAAATATATTCTAATTCTAATCCTAATCTATATTAAACTCTCTTTTCAATTAAAACTGGCGACGTATTGGAAATTCACGATTGTATTTCATTGTATCATACGCGATACAAAATTTCAAAAACTACTATCTCAGACGAATTCTAAATAAATCTAAATTAATACTAAATAAATATTTATGTATTTCGCAGATTTGTAGCAATCAATTTGCTTCTTCTAGATCTTCATCATTTTTTTTTATCATGACTTTCTGAAATTCGCAGGCCAGCATTCGCGTGCGAGGGCACAGCAGATCGAATCATTGGTGTGGAGCGGTGATTGTCTCTCCCTTGCACGTGCTCACCGCTGCACATTGTTTAGAAGGATACAACAAAGGAACTTACTTCGTTCGTGCTGGTGACTACAACACGGAGGTGACTACAACTCGAATCTTTTCCATACTGTTCTGTGTTTAAAATTTAACCCCCTTGGTATCCTGCAATTTTCCAACTAACCAAACATTGTCGTAGAGACAAAATGTGTAAAAATCTCGATGAAATGTTTATATCGCTACTGTATTGCTTCTCTCTGATAGAAACGTTTTATAAAAATGTGGCGTTCGCGTCGAGTTGGCCGGAAAGTAACTTTTCAGTCCTTTCCTGTGGAAATGAAAGGCGAATTTTTCGCCAGAAACAATTAACTGTCAGCTTACGCAATGAGTTTGCGTTTTAAATGAATAATTACGTTTCAAGGTATATGTTTCTATTGAAAAGAAAAAGAAAAAGAAAAAGAAAAAGAAAAAGAAAAAGAAAGAGTGTAAATCCAATAAGAAAAACTGAAATATACAAATGTTCAAGGTATTAAAATAAGACAAGACTCGCGAAGCCGAGATATCGACTCTTGTCGACTAAACTAAAAGAAACTTGTACTAACTTGAAAAGAAAATTCTCTTAATTGGTTGTGTATAGCTTTAGAATAATTACACTTTTTATTCGTTTGAATAAAACTATATTCTCATTTCATTGTTTAGCTGTCGAATGTAGAAGCAACTGTTTGTTTGTTTTTAACGTGAATATTTAAAGGTGGAGGAAGGAACGGAAATCGACGCCGATATCGAGGATTATTACATACACGAAGAGTTTCGCAAGGGGCATCGAATGAACAACGATATCGCCGTGGTGTTGCTGAAAAGACGAGGAATCCCTCTTGGCAAGGATGTTATGCCAATTTGCCTGCCGCCGGAGCAAACCGAGTATCCGCCAGGTCTTAATTGCACCATTAGTGGATTTGGCAGCATCGAGACTGGCAAATCAAGTAAGTGACTCATCAAAAACATCATCAACCTGTTAACTGGATGGTTTCCTAGTCAGAAAATCCTTTCAGCCCAACACAATCGTGTTTCAACACTTTTCTCAATAAGTCAGTACGTTTGATTTAAATACCGAGAAGCGCGATAATCCGCAAAATTAAAAAAAAAAAAATATAAAATATCGAAAGAGCGCGTTCATCTCTGAAAATAAAGAATTAAGTGCTATTTTTTATTACAATCGTTACAATTAAATGTAACTTGGCTCGTCAAGTAAAAAGAAACGTTTAATTTAAATTACATTGAAGTTGAGATCGAGAGAAAATTTTCACAGCGTTGTGTATGAAATATTCTTTAACCACTGGCGCACAGTGAGTGATTCCTTCAATCGAATTGAATTTGAATTGAGCGCTAACACTAAATAGAGAGAAGCTTCTTCTTAACAACATTCCCTCGGGATCTCGTTCGGGAATGTGTAATATGTCGCTCGCTTGTTGTATAGCTCATTCCAAAGACCTGAGATACGGCTGGATACCGTTATTAGATCAGTCTGTGTGCCGTGCCGGACATGTTTATGGCGAGGGCGCAATCAGCGACGGAATGGTCTGCGCCGGATATCTCGATGAGGGTATTGACACCTGTGACGGAGATTCTGGCGGCCCGTTGGTGTGCTTGCACAACGGTAATGAAACGAAACATTGACAAGTTGATTGAATTTTTCGACGTTGCGAACGAGACGATTATTTAAAAAAAAAAGAGAACAAAAAAGAAAGGAACACGTACATTGATATGTACGAGTAATTTCCAAAGTTAAATTTCTGGTTAAATTTTTAATAGGCGAGCGAAGTGTTTCAATCGCGAAAATTCAGCGAGTAACACTTTCAACGAGAATTTAATGTGAAATTCAATTTTCGACAAGAAACTAATTGCTAAGGGAATCTTTTGTTCTATCAATCCTTTATTACAAACAGCTTTTGCGTTCGAAATTTGAAATTTTTATCAGGCTATCGTATTAGATTTATGAATAACGAATGAATCTGTGGCCACGCTACGTTCTACGTTGAAGTTAAGACTCCCGAAGTAAATTGAGTTTCCGAAGTTTCAAATCAAGTCCTCGTGTTGTTTGTGAAATTGAAGTTTTTATCGTAATAAAAGTGTTTTCACGTTCTCTATATTTCTGTCCAATCAGTAGAATCTCGTATAGAATCAATATTTCACGTAGCTTGCGAGTCGAGCTTCGTATGAAATTAATAAAAGAACGCGTTATTTATTATCTTTTTCTTGTTTTCCTCGTTCAACGTAGGGGCTTTCACGTTGTACGGGCTTACGAGTTGGGGACAACACTGCGGCAAAGCCAACAAACCTGGTGTTTACGTCCGAGTTTCTCATTATCGTCAGTGGATCGATCGGAAAATTAAAGATTCTCTCGCCGGAAGATAGGAAGTACATTGGAGTTTTTTTTTTTTTTTAAATGAAATTTAAATAAAATATTTGAACGAAACAATCACGTTTTTCACCATTGTATAATCTTAATGCGCAGAATTGTTTTAAAACTGTACTTTTGTAGAGATGTATATCATTATACGTATAGAGTAACTGTACTATCATTATTTTAGTAAACATATTATTATTATTATTAAACCGTGCTATTATTAGTTGTTTGAGCGTTTAATAATACTAAAGAATCGTTTGTACAATTTGTGTAATACTGTTAATTCTTCATTACTTTCAATATCGCTTGTACAGGGCCAAAAGTTGGACCTTTCTTTTTTTAAATAAAAAAATAAAACATCAAAATTATAAGGAAAAACTAATTTTATTAATTTTAAATTTAAGTTCAAACTAGTGTACTTTAATCTGTAAAAGAAAGAAAAATTCGTAAAAGGTTACGGATTTATTTCAGTATGAAACGAGTATTGGCCCACTCTGTGAAATGAGAAAGCAACTTACCTTTCGCAAAATTTTTTACTACATTCAATTCTATTGTTACATCTAACATCTAACTTGATAACTCTGGTGCGATGACACTTCAAAGAACACTGCTTGGAGAAACGTCCATTAATCTGTAGTTTATTTCGTAAGACATCATCGTTTCTACAATAATTGTAATTGTTCTCTCGTCGCTGTTACATGTTTGAGCCTATTTATGTACAATAGTCCCAACATATTCGATCGGATGATAACTGAGATAGCACTGAAAACCGAAATGTGTTTTCCATTGTGTTTTCCCCGTGTGTGTTGTACAATAAAAATCGCACTTACAAACGATGAAACGAATACAAAAAGAACGTGACGCGGGATGAAGATTTTCGGTGATCTACGTACGTTACGAGATTTGCAAAAAGTCGTATAACATTGGTACGAAATCGTTGTACATAATCTATACAGGCTGATCGATCGGCAGCTGGATCCGTCCGTAAACAATTTTCGTTTTATTGACTTTGTTGCAACATTGGCAGTTATTCGGTTGTATGGATTTATCCTTTCCCCTTCAGCCTCATTATTTTTTTTAACTGTATGTACTATATATATATTTGTATAATCAGATAAAAGTAATCATCACAAAAAATTGGATGATAAAGTATTACAAAGAAAGACAAATTTTCTACATTATCAAAGACACGTGTCTCCATCTTTATATTAATTTTCATCGTAATGATTTTTCTACTGAATATCGTATGATAAACTATGCATAACGTGATTGGAAAATAATATGGAAATTGCTGAAATTTTCAATTTCGTTCAGATTCGAAAACAGATTTAAACGGATTCAAATGGATATATAAATAGAATTAAAAAAAAAAAAAACTAAACAAAGATCTCACGCATCGTTTCATTATTTTTTTCCATACGTCTCTCGATTCAATTCTGTAAATGTCGATAACCTACGATAAATTGACATGTACGTTTCTTACTTTAAAAACTTTCGGCAGACACAATGATAAAAAAAGAGGGGGGGGGAGAATCAAGCTGTCGATTGTTCAACCAGTTACGTTGGATTTTTTTTTCCATATTCGAATCTAAAAAGAACGGATCGCAGTACGGTGTTAAATTCGATCGACGAAAATCTGCAACGATCGATTTTGTTCCGATTTTTCCTTTTTCACCTGTTTCCTTTTCTTTTTATTATATGTTTTTAAACGTTCGATCCCTCGTTCGAGCGAGGAAAGGAACAACGATCGTCACGAGATTGTTCTGGATGGAATCGAGGAGGGAAAATATCATAGAGTAAAGAAAGTGACAATCGCAAGCGATAATAGGCGAATGAAAAAGACACGCTGGCCTACGTAAAACTCTTGACCGTGCAAGTTAGAAACGTCTTATCAATTAAGGGAATGTCGACCAAAAAAATACGCTTAACACGAAACTTAACGTTAAGTCTAACTCGAGTACTCTTAATTTAGGCATAACGCGATGCGTGTCCTCGGCTCGATCGGAAAACATGGCGCTTGTTTCAGTTTCGCGTGAAATATTATAACTTGAATTAAACTTTGAAATTAATCCGCGACAAAGGAAATCAACGCAAGTTCGACAAGATGCTTAAAATTAATTACAGGCATACAGCGGATCGTTTTCTCAATACATATCCTACGTGATACACTTAAAAGATACGTTTAGAAAACTAATATAATAAAAGATTCTTCTTGATAAAAAGTTCCTGCCACTGATACAAAATACTGATCCAGATCACACAAACGTTTCGAAAGTACACGCTTTCGATCAGATTCAATCAGACTACATTCTGTACTTCCAACTCGAATTACAATCGTTGTACAATATATTAAACGAGAATCTTTCCTCCGTTCGTTCGAAAGATTCGGAAATTGTCCTCGAAGAAAGAAAGAACATCGCAACGAAAGAATTAAAGTAAAAAAAAAGAAAAAAGCTAGAATAAAAATTTTCAAACGTTCTTGTTAAAAAATTAGACAAGACAAGTGCTCGTGTTTTCGAATCGCGGCACGAACAACGCCACGGATCTCCGACTAACGATCTAATGACTAGACAGTAAGCAAGTGTGCTCTCTCCGAATCAATCAATCAATCAATCAATCAATCAATCAACGATGAAAGTAGGTTGGTGTGTGCTAGAAGGTATCGTTAGGCGATCACGGATCGATCGATCGGCGATTAACAGGCCTCTCGATTCTCTCTCACGTCGACGCACCACCGGCGATTTTTTTTCGAAGAAAAATCTTCCGAAAAAAAAATTTCCTCGCGTTTCCTTGCGCGCCGTCGCCTCCCCCAATTAAATTCGATTACGACCTATCCAACCTTACACCCTAGATAACGCATAGATATACGCATATGTTACGTGTCATATAATTATATCATATATATATATACAGGACTTTCCTCTTTATGTACAAGAATCGCAACTATCAGGGTTAAATCGTTACGTTAGTTCAGTGTCCCCGCGCGGATCGATCTGTTGAAAACGGGACGCAGAGGGACGCGCAGTTGTGGCAGCGTGTTTCCAACTATCCACCCTTTGAACAACATCCCCTGAAGCTTCTCGTTTCGTTGGCGATCGATCTCGCGCCGACAACGCTGGCGATCGATCTCCACGACGGTCGTCGAAAGACTCGGTCTCGTCGTTTGGAGTTCGTTCCAAGCACGCGAGAGTTCCCCGTCGCCGCTTTTGCGCTAGAAAAATCGTAGAAAAAAAAAAGCGGCCGCTAGAAAATACCACGACGACCGTCTCGCCTCGCCGTGAAGTCTCGGAGCGAGGTCGACGCGAGATCAGTCGAGACTGAGGCTGCGACGAAAGAAATCGTCTGGCTGCTTTCACGGGATCCCCGGATATTTATTTCTTCTTGATACGACTATACGTGGTATTTTCTTGTTACAAGGTGATTTTTTTCTTTTTTTTGTTTTTGGAATAGTAACGCGCGTATCAGGATATTGTTGATATTTACCTGTGGATTCGGTTTCAGGAACCGAACCTGTTAAGGAGCACGAATATACGATTATAATTTTATAGTTGACATTGGATTGGACGATAAATTTCGTTTTAGTTTTGTTCTCGCATTTGCACCTAGGTTTGGAAATACTTCGGGATTTTAAATTTAAAAGGAGAGCAATGTTTTATACATTGTTGTGAGAAATTTGAATGATACGCGGATGCTTACTTCTGTTCGTGCATATGCGTTTCATTGTAAATATTTTTTTAGAGCTTCCCAATAAATCACAGGCTGCATCAAACACAAGAAATTGAAGACACTACAGTAGAACGTTGATCATTCGAATTTCGTACGTACATATTGAAACTATATCTTGAGCAACGTTTATACTTTGGAACACGTATCCTTGCCTCAAATACTCATTTAAGTGAACTGCCTTTCATTTATACCATTAAAATAACATCAAAAGAAAAAGAGTGCTGCTGAAATTAAAAGACAAATTAAATATTATTTAACGTTAAAGAAGAAAAGAAAGTGAAGGTACAGTAAGTATAATTTAGTCACAGAATATAATGTTAGAGAATGTACAGTTGAAAACGGTGAATTAACATTATTAGAATTTCAGAATAACTCGAATAATAAAAGAAATTTTCATCTTCTTATACACGAATATAAATAAATCTTGCATTAATTGAAGAGAAAGCTCTTGAATTATAGACCAGGTGAAGAAATGCATTTACTGATTATTATACACGTATTCTTTTACGTACTTGAAGACTATTTAATTTCCAGTTGATTTATTATACTTTAATCACAAATTTGATTTTTCCTGATTATCCAAAGAATCGCTTATCAGAAACGGATTTGTCTTGCAATTAATTCGGACAATGGACGTTCTATTGTACTTCTCTGAAGTAGCACGAAAACAGTTCCAGAAGAATGAGTGACAATAGTGAACGATTAAAAAACGAGAACGAGAGAAAAGAAAATATATCCTAATACTTGTGGTCAACAGTATACGTCTGTACAATCTGTTATTAGAAGACAATATCGATCCTCTGGCATCTATGAACTTTAAACGACGGTACAAATGGCTATGTATAATACATACAAAAAGAAAACGAGAACGTATGATCCACAATGTGACACTGTCGCCATGATCTCTAAATTTCTTTCAACTAACAAAAAAAAAAAAGAAAGAAAAGAAAAAAAATCACCCCGTTATACAAGATAGGCTAAAAGTTCCTTCCTACCTATATTTTTCCCAACAAAATATAAGAAACAGCTAATTTCATTAATTTCAAAATTAAATACAAAGTTACAGATTTATTTCAATAGGAAGTGATTTTTGACCCACCCTGTGTAAGAAAGCACCACGTACTTTCGTATCCAGAGAGTTACATGTCGCGCGATATTTCGTTATTTTACTCGGGGAGAGAACTCGTTGGGTGTCTCGTTGAACACGGACCTTGGCATGTTGATGATCGTTTCGGATGGGTGTGTAGTGTCACAGAGATTCATTCCTCTGCTGGATTATTGACAACGCGGCGCGCTTACACGGATAACACTCGTTAACTATTTACTCCTTACTTTATATAAGTCCCGACAGGTTAATCGTGTAATGGTTTTATGATAAACGTGCATGGATAATTTCGTCGACTGTTCGTTACGATGCTACACGTGAGAACGTTCCTCGGGGAGGGTCCAGGCTCCTTCTTTGACTTCATTTGAGCGTTCGTTTTTCTCTCTCGAGTTCGTTTCGTTCGCGCGTGATTGACTTTCGCGCGCTGGCTGTATAAAATCGATGGAGGAAGAGATGTGATACTGGTCGTGAATATTTACAGGTGTGATGAAGCGTTCACGAAGACGATTTTCAAAAAAAAAAAAAAAGGAAAAAATTGCACGTGATTTCTGGTGGATGGCCGGATTGTGAAGTTTCGTACAGGGAACGTACGTGTTACGAAATACTCGATTACTTTGGACAATTTGGAGTAATTAGAATTGACAGCGAAATTACTTCGCAAACAACGGTTGGTCAGTAGTTTGAAATAAATTGAAACGCGTATTCGCGCAATTTCCCCCGGAAAACGAGAGGGAGTCGAGCTGATAGCAGGTAGATCAAGAGGAAGATCAAGTCGATAGACGTTGTCTAAATTACATTTCGATTAAGTCGAACGATCGGCTGGATTACGTTGGATTAAGCGTGAGTTAGCCCTTGAATTACATCTAGATTAGATTCGGAGATAAATCGGGCCGGGTTTGAGCGTGCTCAACGTTATGATGGATCGATTTCAGTTGGATTCTAAGGCCTAAACTAAATTTCAGTTAAACCGTCTCACGCGAGTCAATCCATTAAATTGAATGTTAAATTGAAAATTTATCGCTACGTTGATTCGATACTTCGATCGACACGTAACACGTACGAGAGAATTTCTGGTTAAATTAAATCGATCTAAATCGTGACGACGGAAAGAACATCGTCGAAAAAAAAGATACGTCCGTACAATGATGATATTTATGACTTTCGAAGAAAGGAGCCTGGCACGTGTGACATACACACGTGTCCCCGATTGTTGTTGGCTCGATCGATGAATTATACTTTCTTTGTTACGCGATCTTCGCGTAGACTCTGGCTCGTCCTCGTACATACGACTTGCTACTCTGTTTGCATATGATACACGTTTTGCTTCTGATTCTCGTACTGAGAGAACTTGCTGAACGTGCTAACTAACATCAGCTAGAAACGCGTGTTGCCTGTCACGGGACGAAGTAGAGCGTTCAAAACAGCGTTTGTTATAAATAAACGGATAAACATCGTGCGTTAGAGAAGTGTAGAAAAACATATTCTATGCTAAATGAGAGAGAACAGCATGGTTAAGTTAAGGATAAAAATCCATTGAATTCGCTTTTAGTGAAAATTATTCATTTCGAAGGGACACGTATTTAAATCGTGTATAGAGAACTGTCCTCAGGGTTGTACAATTTAAAACTATCGACACGAGTGTCGCAGAAAATGTCAAGACTTTTGCACGAGACTTTAAAATCGTATAAAACATGTATTATTTTACTTAAAAGTATAGGTTAGCATGCCCGTGATACAATCGTGTGAACAACGTAGGAACAGTAAAAAAAAAAAAAGCACTAAACTACGATTTAAAAAGAACCGAAGCTGCAAGAGCAGCTGCCTCTGTTACCAGTTTAAACACCTCTCACCCCAAGATTCATGCGACTCGAACTCACCGGAAACTAATGCTACTAACGTATGTATAAAAAAGAGATTTGTACATACTTGCTGGATACGATTATTAAAATCTCGAATGAACAAGGATCGTACATCGAAACACAAGTTCAACTTGCCTTCGAAGAGCTCGCAGTGCAGGGAGTGCAATACGTTCGTATAAATAATTAAATTAAAAACTGAACAATGTACAAATACGTTTTCACCGTAACGCGCGAAATAGTTCTCTCTCTCTCTCTCTCTCTTTCTCTCTCCACGATTCGCGCGTGCTACGGATACATTAAATAAAAGATAAAACAAAAAAGAAAAACAAACAATTATTTGAATAATCGTAGCTCGTATTTTAAATTAATCTTAAATAGCTTAATGACTACAAAGGTGTATTGTATTTCTCTCAGTACGCGAAGCGACGAATTAGCGAGCGGAGAATTCACAAGAGTTTGCATTTTATTTTCGCATTTCCTCCTCCAATTGGATCGCGATCGCATCCGACCACGATCGGTACGGTTTTTTTCCTTCTCGACAAAGAAAAAAAAAAAAGAAAAAAATAAACGAACACTTGGTCCCTATATTTTTCTCGAAATTCCTTCGCCTTCAGTTCGTCCACTTATCCCTGCGTTCCTTTCTCTCTATTTGCCAGTTCGTTTTTCCGCAAAACGAACAAAAGAAAAAGAAGAAATTGTTACTATTTTTTTTTCTTTCTTTTTTTTGGCTGTAACCCGATCCCTCGCTGGATCGATCATATTCTCTTTAAACTTGTCCAGAAAGAGCGTGCGGATCGTTGTTGAGGAAAAATACGAAGTCACGTTCGAACGGTGACGCGCGTGTCCCAAATGTTTTCTCTTCTTTTCCCGGCGGTGCATATTCCGTAGAAAAACAGCAATTTTTCATTTTTTCTTTTTTTTTTTTTTGTTTCGCCTCTTGTAAAAGCACGCGGAAAATATACGCAACGTGACAAGCTACATTCTTCAGCTTCTAACGTTCTGCCTGCTCTGGAGGAATTCGCATCACGAATTGAGAAATATCTCACTCAGTGTCAAATGTTTCGATGCTTCAATCGATTTGCGACAACGGCGAGCAAATTTTACGAAAATACGTTTTACAAAGTAAAAGATATACGCGATCGAATTAAAACGGAGTCAAAGTATCCCAACTTGTATCACGGTGATTCGTTACATTATACGTGATTACATAGTTGAAGCACATTCCGTGAGAAAGGCTAATGCGAGAATTTCAACGAACGCGAATTAAACGGTCTACCGAGATCGAAAAAAGATTTACTCCTGCGTTCCTTTCCTATTTTTTTTTCACTCGCGGCAAAAATTCGCGGGCGAACGTATTAAAAAAGAAAAAAAAAAAAAGGAAAAAGAGGGAAAAAAGCCAGAAAACAGAGGGGGAAAAAAGAGAAATTGTAATCTCGCGCTCGTCACCGCGTGAACACTCGAAAAAACCCAAACGACACCGTCAACATTGGGACAATGGAAACGCTTTCTGAAAAGCTGCAAACGGCATAAAGCCGCGTGCGTTACTAGCGTGTCGTGTCCTCTCTTTCTGATCTTGTCAAACGTTTCTCCCTCTCTCCCACTCTCTCACTCTCTCTCTCTCTCTTTCTTCGTTTCATTCTCGTTCGTTAAGTACGTGCACGACGACCGTCGTCTCCTACAACGTGTAACCTAGAACCTTAAAAACGACAACACGTTCGAGCTTATTCTACAGGAACGAACCTATCCTCTTCATTTTCTCTTATCATTTCCCATTATCCTCCGTTCCACACCTAGGAGTTTTACGTTAGCGTAAATATCAAAAGGGCTATGTACAAAAACGGGAGGGGGAGTCGGCCGAAAGTGGACGAGACGATTCCTCGAGAACGAAGCGTTCACGAGTGTGGCGTAAGTTTCACCGATCGAGGAACGATTCTTTCGTCTGGCCTCGGGCTTAGGAACTATACTTACTGCTACGCGATACTGTTCAGTGGATTTCGTGTTGCTTTTTCTTCTTTTTTTTTCCTTTTTCTTTTTTTTTTCGCGTTCGTGTTCGCGACGACAGATCGAGGCTTCACCTCGAACGCTTTAACTTCGAAGTGTCGACGCTCGGTCGTCTGCAGACGAATCCGGATCGGTGCAATCGATCTCTTAGTTTTCTTGCGTTCGAAAACTTCTTCGAAGAGAAGACACTCTCGCCGAGAGCGCGTCTCGTTGTGCATTGTAACGACGCCACGCGACGTGTGGTATGTATATCCACATTCGATCGAGATTCAACTCGATTTGGAAATTCGATTCGATTCGAAGAAGTCGTATAAATACACGCGTGATAAATACAATCGTTTTCTTTTTTTTTTTCTTTTTTTCATTAAGCGAAGATTGTGACAGATTGTGTAGATGGTTAGAAGGGATGAGGTTTGAGGAAACGAAGTTAAAGACGATTGCACTGATCGGTATTAATGTACCTAAAAACGATGTCTTTAAACGGCGCAAGATCATTGTTCTTCTCTTTTTCTCTTTCTCTTTCTCTCGTTCGTCGATCGCGAGCAAATCGCTGCATTGTGGATTTTCTTCTTCCTCTTATGCGTCTCGTCATCGTGCAGGTCTTTCGTTCACGATTTGGATGTTCTCCTCTCTCTCTCTCTCTCTCTGTTTTCTTATTTTCTTGCTGGGTGTTATTTCCTTAAACTGATTTCGCAGGAGAGATTCGCGGATGATTAATTAGTTTGGAACGAAGTTTAGAAGAGTGCGTCTCTGCCTCAATATCGCTCCCATTCGACGCGTTGCATAGTTGCTCTTTTTCACTGGGCGTTCAGTTCGGACCTGCCGGAATTAGAAACAAGAGAAAGGCAGCGTCATTCAATGCGATTGAGAACTGTGCATTAATTGATTTAATTAATCGTGCGATCTTGGATCGAATGAAATGTCGAGCAAACGGGAAATATAACAATAGTTAGCATTGGAACGCTTGAAATAATTGAAATGGAACATTTCAAAGAAATTAATGAAATTTAATTGATCGTGCGATCCTGGATCGAATAAAATGTCGAGCAAACGGGAAATATAACAATACTTAGCAGTGGAACACTTGAAATAATTGAAATGGAACATTTCAAAGAAATTAATGAAATTTAATTGATCGTGCGATCCTGGATCGAATAAAATGTCGAGCAAACGGGAAATATAACAATAGTTAGCAGTGGAACACTTGAAATAATTGAAATGGAACATTTCAAAGAAATTAATGAATATAATTGATCGTGCGATCCTGGATCGAATAAAATGTCGAGCAAACGGGAAATATAACAATAGTTAGCAGTGGAACACTTGAAATAATTGAAATGGAACATTTCAAAGAAATTAATGAAATTTAATTGATCGTGCGATCCTGGATCGAATAAAATGTCGAGCAAACGGGAAATATAACAATAGTTAGCAGTGGAACACTTGAAATAATTGAAATGGAACATTTCAAAGAAATTAATGAAATTTAATTGATCGTGCGATCCTGGATCGAATAAAATGTCGAGCAAACGGGAAATATAACAATAGTTAGCAGTGGAACACTTGAAATAATTGAAATGGAACATTTCAAAGAAATTAATGAAATTTAATTGATCGTGCGATCCTGGATCGAATGAAATGTCGAGCAAACGAGAAATATAACAATAGTTAGAAGTGGAATAATTGAAATGGAACATTTCAAGATATTTAATGAAATTTTGATTCGAGATTATACGATTGCACATTGTTATTACATGAATTTTAATTTCTACAAAAATAGTTCGAAATGGAATGCATTTCAATTTAAGAAACATTGATTCCGACGTCCTTTGATCAGAGGAGATTATGCATAAAGCATATTGTTATTACATAAATTTTAACTTATGTAAAAAGTAGTTACGTAAAATGGAACACGATATTTAGATTTAAAAAAAACTGAATGAAACTTTGATCCCGATGTTTTTCGATTTGAGGAGATTGTACGATCGCATACATTGTTATATATGTATAAATTTTAACTTGCAGACTTCAGGGACAATTCGTGGAAATTGCGCGTGCGTGGTTCAAGAAATTTCATTTCCATTTAAGTTCCATTTCTTAAAGTGACAAAGTTACAAATGTAAAAAAGAAATTGTTCCCCTTTAAGTTTACATTAATTGCTCGACGTCACGTAGGAGTTCAAAGTTTGAAGAAATTTGATTATAAACGTCGACATTACAAATCACTTACTTCAATGCCTTGTAACGTTCTTTCTCCGGATTGTTGTCGGGTGGCTCGCACTCGAAGGACGCCAAAGCTAAAGCTACGTTACGAAAGTGAAAGAAATTGCAGTGATTAATGTTAACGAAGCTTGGAAGACCTTGAGAGTAAAAATATTTTTAAAACGTCCAAAGAACTAATGGGGAAGCTCTTCTCATCAATTAAAAACTAATCTGCGAACATAAAGGTTGCAACATTAATTTTCAAACGAAATAACGCGAAGCATCTGAATAATTTCATCTGAGGGATATTTTCATCTCGTAATTTCGCTTGTAATTCTGTTAAAAACGACGACGGGAATTTTACTTCGGGTCAGTTCTTCGGAGTAAAAATCTCTCAATTTTTAAACATCGCAGGTGGGTGGGTATGCTACTAATTAATTTAAAAGCAACTTAACGTCCTGCCTAATTACTGCCTAATTACTTTTGTCCCGTGTTATCGTTCCGATTCATTAATTCCCTTCTTATTCAGGAATCGAATAAAAACCGGTTGAAAAGTTTTTACCGTTTTCAGTCAGCACCGGGCTCGCCTGAAGGAAAGCAATGACACGCGGATTCTTCTCGAACGGACAGGCAACTTGTTTCCACGCGATGAATTCCGTCACCTGTTTCGCCAGCTGCCAGAACTTCTCGAAATTGATGTGCCCATTTGGTAATCTGAAACAGTTGTTTTATGGTTTTATCGTTAGTACGCAAATCGATAGCAGAAAAATTCGAATTTGTGGGATCAACTGTCACTAAAGCATCCGAGGAATGAAAGTGCACGAAAATGGGAAGAAATTTACAACACTATAAGGAAATTATAGATAATATCAAATCGCTATAAAACTTCGTTCGCTGTAAATTTATCAAGTTTCATTCGAAACACTCTGATTCTAGTTCTAGTGTTAACAATTATTTTTAACGACCAGTCGCAAGAGCACTCAGATCCTATTTCAATGGCAAATATTATCATCGAAATTGATTTTCAGAGTGTCAATTTTTAATATCAACTTTAGACGTAATATTTTGTTTTTTGCACACAGGGTGAATCACTTGATCATCTCTTGTTCTCCTTTATCTCCATTGTTTTTGAAGTGTTGTTGACAAATACTGTTTAATACAAGATGCAATTTAATATAATTATCAAATTAATAACTTTTTTACATACACGGATTAATACTTTTCTTTCATGGAGCTGCATCGATCGATCGCTGGAACGAAAAAATATATCATTTCATCGGAAAAAATTGGTAAATCTTATACCTCTCCATCTACAAGAAAATTATTACTACCATATTACAACTATACTACACTGCGCAACTTTTGTTGATAAAACTTTGTCATATTTTCAAAAAACGACATATTCAGATTGCGTTACGCGATTCATCCTGTACACCGTGATGAAGATAAAATCACACAGAAAGTTTTTATTGTAAAGAAGAGGCTTCAATCTTCAAACACATTGTCGATTCAGCGATGAAAAAAATTTCTCATCGTTTTGAGAAACGCTTGTAATTTATAGTATCTTTTTTGGGCGAAGAACAGTACCTTTACTCTCTCGCTTGATACGAAAACGTTTTTCTAAAAAGTGAATTGTGAAAGAGTAGAGTGCTTCACGGTTTAAAATTAAGCCCAGATACAACAGCTTAAATAACCGCAATTTTTCGTAAAACATTGGAAACTTAATGTTCAAACGCGATTTCGTAAATTTCACGACACAATATAGTGAAAATGTATTCATGTAGCATGAGTAATATATTCGTGAATGGTGTTGCCGAGCGTTCTCGAATACTTACGTACCGTGCACGTAATCATTAAAAGTTTCACCAATATCAAAGCGTCTAGCGAACATTTCATTATCGATGGCTGGATATATATTCGTGGATTAATAGGAACAACAGCGTCGCATCCTCTAATACGCACGCTAGCTTGTGTTTACGCAGTGTCGGCCACTCGGAGCAAAATAACGACTGCCTGTTATTTTGTTAAATTAATTTCGGATAATCCTGATCGCATTAGCCCGCGCGAGAGTTAAGTTAATGGTCGCCTGCCATGAATTTCAGGCTTAGAACGCATCGATCACTCTACAGTCGGATGCACAGCTTTGATTAATTTTAACTTGATCGGTTTCGATTTGTTAAAATCCCTCTCTCACCCTCCACTTATCATGGATTTTAACGTTAATAGATTTACATCGAAGCGAAGGAAAAACGTTTCAACTCGCTCGAGCAGCTATTCGTCGAAGTGGAAAATATTGAAACAGAGTATAAAAGGAAACTTTATATTCTGTTTCAGTGAGAAATATTCTTATAATAAATAAGATTTCTACGTTACACGAGTCGTTACGGAAGATATAAAATCTAAATAGAGAATTACGAATAATTAACCGCATTGTGTCGAGTGCATTTTAATTCTTTTATGTACCAAAGTTAATTCTTTTTATTCTCTTCGATTTATATGGAACACATTTTCAAGTATTCAACTCGTTTGAGTAAATGGGGGAAGGTTAATCTTGTCTTGGGATAATGGAACACTTTAGTGAAGTACGCGTTGGTTTTTGTACGCGTGCGTAAAACCAGTTTCAATCATTTAACGAGCATACCCAAGAGAATCCGTCCCGTGTATGTATTCTTATTGCAATGAGTTAATATCTAGACTGAATATTTTATCCGGTAAAAGGAAAGTTCGCGAGAAGAGGGGCTTTTGATGCTTCTTCATTTTGTAATTTCAAGAAGTAGGTTCCGAAGTGGTCAGTTCGCGAGGAAGTCTCAAAAAGTTCCCGAGTAGTCCCTTCAAGTTTTATGTACTCTTCGAAAGCAATGTGATTTTACGTGCAAACAATCTTGAAACTTGTTAAGACCTTTCTTACGGCAAAGAGAAAACGAAAGAGAGAGAGAGAGAGAGAGAGATCATGCTCGACATAAATCATAATGAAAAATAACTAGATAAAAATTACTTTAATACATTAATATTAAAGATCAGGTAATTATCAAGTCGTTATGAATAAAAAATAAGATGTACCATAATTATTTCCGAGTTAATTAATTAATTCGACGATGCTTCTGAGAAGATACAGCAATAAATTGAAATTCGAACAGCAGACAATATGAGATATTTAATAAATTGAGATTTGAAAGGTAGAAAATATGAGGTATTTAATATGTAGTAAAATATGTTGAAACTATTTTTACAATTTCTCGAGAAGAGGTCGTTAGTCAAATACGGATGTAAATATCAATCGAACTTCCCACTTTTCGAATAAAACTTCAAAGTCGAACTACCTCTGTCGCTTTTCAGGCTATAATAATTCAGATCGCCAAACTTTCCAACAGCGTGAAATGAGTAATACCTTCCGTTCGCAAAGATTTCACGAAGCAGTTTCCAAACGGGAAATCTCATTCCTCCGCAAATCATATCCAATATAGATCTTCGAATACAGGTAATCTCCTAGCGATTCCTCAAACCAAATCACCAATTCCAAAAGGACTTTCAAGAACTCATCAACCGTCTACCAACTCTCGGATTCGATCGGAAAAGAAGGAATAATTCGTTCAGCCTCGGGGATTTCCTCCGATGTGGCGACACCGTAAGATCTGCGTGTGTGTTGTCGCGGTTACATTACATCTGAGTTACATTTGAAATACAACAACTGTTAAATATACAAATACAGACTATTATGATTATTAAATTTTTACACATGGTTTTATCACGATATTGCACGAAACAGTAAACAATTGTATTTTTTGTGGCAGTAGAACCTATAAGTTCAACGTGTTTATAACATGTTCAGCTGGTTAAAAAGTCTCTCTCTCTCTCTCTCTTGAAGACCACGCTTTCTCCTGTTCTTTTTTCGATAACTTCTAGAGTAGATAGTACTCGCCGAAACATGACAAAAAATCGTTTTTTTAACTTTGAAACTATTAATTTCTCGATCCATTGTTTATTGTGACTTTGTTTCATGTTCAGACGATTACCATTCACCCTACAATTTCTTTTTCTATTCACCCCTGTATATTTCGTTAATATGAATAATCGACTATTTAACACTTGAACTACTAAAGCATACGAAAGCATAAAAACTACTAAAGCATACGAAAGCATAAAATTTCCATCAGGGACGTTAAAGTAAGAAATTGGGAAAGTCTTTGTAATACGTGAAAAATTACGGAAATTATTTATTTATTTCTATATTTTCCGATCGTTTAAATCTCTGAAAATACATTAAAATTACAAATTGGTCATTTTGATAGTTCAGTTGGTCATTCTAATAGTTCTAGTGTTAAATCACTTTCCTTGTTTCTGCAAAAAAAAAATATATATATATATATATATATATATATATATATACACATATCGATGCCAAAAGAAGTGTTCAACTTCTAACATTATTAACAAAATTTCCAAATGTTTTCTGCAACACTTCCAAAAGTTGTCGAATACTTACTTTGGCGATTCTTTGTGAAAGATACACGCTAAGGCACGTACGAACGCACGCGCGAACGCGCTCAGATGAAACTACTAGTCGAACTTGGTGATGGCGAGAGGGAGGAGGGGGGAGGGGGGAGGGGACAATTTATCGTGCGAGGTCGGAAGCGTGCGAATTCGCGTGGCAGCGACGCCCGCTTCCGGTTGCGCGACGTCCGCGCGCTGCACAACATTCACGTAACGGGCATTTACATATACGCGCGGCCATTCGTCTTCGCCCGGTCGGATGGGCCGGATCGGTCAATATCCATCCGCCGGTTGCCTTCCTGGAGAAACCTATCTTTCCCACTGTCGTCTGGCATCCTTTCTCCTGCCTCTGGCAATCCGGCGATCGAAATTCTATTAGAGATTCGGTCCACGGACCGACAAGGGAGGATAATTGCCAGGAAGAAGGTTCCTTTCCCTTATTAAACCCCATCTGAACGTATTGGCAGGAAAACCCGGCACTTTCTAAGGAAATTGATACGCGGATTCCCTTCTCACGAAACGATTCGTTTCGTATTAAGGATGGAACGCGTGATGGGAAGACGGGAGAATCCCCGCGTCTTCTTAACGAAGAGGACGCGACTTTGCTGACGGATTTTGCAACGGCGGTCAGGTTAGAGTAATTTGTAACCACGACGAAACGTCGATTCCAAGAATTTCCATGGTTCAACGTGAACTCGAGGCTCTAGCGTTTTATCTAAAAATGCGAATCAATCAAGTCTGTATATTTTAGTATCGAAATTATTGTGTGTAGTTATATTTTTAATTACTTTTACTTTTAATAGATGTAAGCCTGTTTGCTGGAGATGCGTGAACGAAAAAAGTATGAACGTGATGTGAGAAGCACAGTGCTTTTCTTTTTGAAAAGAGAAAAGTCGTGCGAGTGAAAAAAAAACAGAATCAGCAGAGAGTAAAAGAGCGTTGAATGAGTGTGGTCAAAAGAGTGATCATTTGTGTTGTATAAAAATTAATTATGTCGTTTGAGTTTATTCAAATTATTGTTGTTTTTGTATTTATTATTTGTTTTTTTTGTTTCCGTTTTCTTTGTTATTTAATATAATAAATCATTTAAATTATATCACTACAATATCGAGGAGAAGCTGATATAATCTCGTCTCGAGGCCGACAATGTATCCTGTTATTTCTTTCAGCCAATACCGAATCATAGTTCTCGATCCGTGTATATTATGCGTTATATATTTAGTAATGCGTGTATATTATTTAGTAATACTAAAGCACGTGACACGTGGACATTTGTTTGTAGATAGTGTGCGTCTTCAGGCGATTCGTACTGGCAGTGTGTCCCCACTGACGTAATGATCTGTTCGATCGATTCAGTGAAATGTTCTCGCGTTGATCAGACACTATCTGTCTGCACGAGTTTAATACGTGTATTGTTGATCGAATATCACGAACATCATTTGCTTCATCTTTCGTATTTGCGTATTAGGATCATGAGATTTGCGAAATTTGTTACACGTTACTTCATCACAAAATTTTCTATGCTAAAATTATTCGAGAAATTGACCATTGTTAACGAAAAATTTCGTAAACTTTTCGAGAGGCTGAGAAAGGACTTACTTTTATACAAAAATGAAAAAGTGTCTGACAGATGTTGCAATTGTTTTATAATTTATGAAATTCGTTATAAGTTATTTTATTACAAATTTTGTCATGTTATAAAATCATTATTGAAGAACCATTATTAGTGAAAAATTTGCGTAACATAAACATTTTTCCGCAAGTTGAAGTAATTATGTACAGTGACCATTAAAGAACGGAATTAGTTTTATTCAAAAACGAGGAAGCATCTCAATGCGTTTTTCTATAGTATGTATTAAAAGATTTGCGGACAAGTACATATGTATTTTACATTTTTTTTTCGTAATTTCGTTATTCTCTAATAAGATTCCGCATAAATATGTAAAAGAAATTCTACGTATACTTAATAAAGACACATGCTAGTTGAACGTGCACGAGAGAAAAATCCGTATGATCTGAAATTCTCTGCGATTGCGTATTGCGAGGGGATTATGCAAATAACTATGCGGTTATTTGGCAAATATCGCGTCAAATAGGGGGAGCACTTCGCGTGGAATAGAAATTGTTTTTCTAATGAAACTTCTTGCGGCCACGCATAGTGGCGTTCCCCGCGAGACGGTTTCATTTTACCACGCGATTGCACGCGTAATGAGTTTCTCGAACGAAAAAAAAAAGCGTCCTACCTCAAAAGCCCTCGTTATTGTGATGATTAATCAGAGCTGACCTATAAAATGTTCGCCGAGAACCGAGATTATTAGAATTTTTATCTTGCGTGGAAAATGAGCAAAGGGAGAGGGAAATATCAACTTTTGGACAATTGTGTTTGTTCGTCTTTTCACTGTATGGTACTTTCCCTGTATCTGGAACCAGTGAAAAGTTTAGAAATTTATGAAATAAGGAAATCGAATGAAATTACTAGTGAAACTAAGAAATAAAGAAAGAACTAAAGGAGCTAGAAATTGCAAATTGCGTAACCACCACCAGCAGTGGTATTAGACGGTAATTGGTCGAACATCGTAACCGTTCTCTTTCTTTTCACTTCTGCTTGCCTGATGTATCAACATCTCTTAAATTGCTAATGTTCTTCCCTTGTTAGAATTTTGTGTGTGAAAAACAAGGAAGGATGATGAATCTTTCAAAGGGAAACCTTAAACCTAACCTAAACCAAACTCGTCTGGAAAAAAAAAGTCAGTCTGGAAAAACGTGAAGAAGCTTCTTAACAGAAACCATTGTGACGCAGACAATTGCGCACGCTTTACAGGCAAAGCATTTTTATAGGATCATAATAGAAAGTCAGACGCTCGGGGGAACGAAAGGGTTTCGACCCTTTCTCCGCTAACTGTTCCCCGCTCCCGTTCCTCCTCCTCCTCCTCCTTCTCTTCTTCCTGTTTTCTTTTCAACAACTTCCAGCCGAGCTACGAGGAAACAACTTTTGCTATTACAAGTTTAATAAGTTTACACGTACAGCTGGACGGTGGGGACGACGCAGGGTTTCTCGCGCTTTTCATGGAAGGCGAGAAGGAAATGGCACGGCACATTCGTCCTCGTGATAAATACGAGCGGCAAAAAAAAAAGAAAAAAAAAGAAAATGAAGGGCCGGGGCGTTTGAGGGGCGCCAAGGAAACGAGCTTCCTGTCAACGTATCGCCTCCGCGGGAACAAAATTATCGAGCGAGAACTCGAAGCAAAGGAGCTCGGTATTGGCATTCGCCGACGGGAAATCGGCGATCGCGTTTCAACGCTCGGCTCACGTTCCGCCACCCAACTTAAATTACTTTATAAATATTCCATCTGCCGCGTGATCCTCGCGATCGTTCTTCGATTCATCGCGAGAACAAACTCGAGAAATTGTAAAATCGTCGTCGGTCAGAGCGAATCTCACATGAAACTGCAATTTCAGGAACGACTAAGTTCGAACAGAAAACGAAGGTTTAAACGAGAATTCTTTTGTTGTTCCCCTGTGTTTTCCATAGACATACAATTTTTACGAGGAAATCTACGAGATTGTTGGATTGTCATGTAAGCAAAAATAAGTGAGAGATACGTGGATTTCAAGGAAATGCCCAGAGTGTCTGACTATGCATAGTCTCGTACTACTTGGACGTTCTTTTTATCCCGAATTCTACTAAAATTGATTGAAATTTCACATGTGCATTTTCATGGAAGAGTGTCCAGACTAAAGAAAATTCAAATGCCTGTAAAAATTGACTGTAATTGTGTTATTTGACGCGGAGACTATCATAATTGATAGTAACTTAATAAAACATTATTGCTTAATAAGATCATTCAACAAGATTTACCATTTGTTCACGAGTGTCGAAAACGGTGAAGGACCAAAAGAAGATTGGTCAATTCTGTTTCGAGATAAATCATAGTTACTCAAGGCACGAAAATCATAGCGGACGTTTGAAATTTTGATCAGGCCAGAAACTTTCTCGTGCGTCTTTGTGAATGATTAACACGAAAGAAAGAGAGAGAGAGAGAGAGTGTGCGAGGGAAAGAGAAACACACAGAGAGAGAGAGAGAGAGAGAGAGAGAGTAGGTTTTTACTCACTTGTTGCTGCATCCCTCGTTCAGGAAGTAGAGATCCTTGACCAGCAAACTGAAGAAGGGCACAACGATCCTCTGTCGTTCGTCCGTAGCGCCGGCGCTACGCCACATCGCCGCTTTCAGTGTGCTGCGGTAGCTGCTGAAATTACTGCTCGGATCCATTTGATGCTCAAGAATCGAGAATTTCGCCAGCTGCACCTTTGACCACTGTAACAGAAAATAATTTCGCGTGGCCGTTAGCGGGGTACGTTTGCTTGTTAAGTCATTTAGCGAAGTTCAACTTCACGAGAGAGAGAGAGAGAGAGAGAGAGAGAGAGAGAGAGAGAGAGTTCGACGAGCACGCGACGAGATCGATTTCCCCGGTCACGTATATATCTTGTGTAACTTGCTTCTTGTTCATGCGACTCGATTTCGCCGAACGTTGAACGCCGGGATTTAATTAAAATATCGCGTTACACGTAGACTCGGTCCCTCTCTGAATTTGATCACGGCTTCATTTATTACTCTCGGTTGTTCGCGAGGTGCTAGGACACGTGTGCGCGCTTCTGCTTTTTGTTTCATTTCTCGACATTATCCTTTTCCTGTTAATTCCCCCCCCCCCCCCGCCCCCTCCCCAAAGTAAATCAAATATATTGATGGCGAAAGGTTTCATTTGCCGGTGTTCCATTTGTACTTTCGACGAATATATTCGAAAATTTCCTCTCTAATTAGGTAAGCGTAATGAACCAAGCGCGCTTGTTAAAAATTATACAATTCTTCGAACCTTTGTGTTTCGCAAAAAATGCGTAAACAAGCCATGATCGACGAATATATTCTGAAACGCAACGAAGCATGCATTTTTGAAATAAAGAGGGAGAGCCAATCGTAAGATCGCCGGTCGGAAAATGTATCGACGATCGTTTGTCCATCGATTCGCTCTCCCGACTGTTCGTTCGATCTTCGCGTTTATTCTTCGATTTTTGTTTTTATACGTATATACGTATAACGATATCACGCGCGCGAGCGCAAAGAGAGAAAGAGGCCAGAGAACGTGTTCACGACAGACAATAAGTGCATCTGACTCGGCCGTCTGGATACAATGCAATCGAACTGATCCTATTGCCTTTAACCCGATACCCTTTTCTCATTCCGATATATATCGAATTCTATCCATCGGTTTGCACGGTCAAATAGTTACCTTCGCTCTCTGACCCTCCTTCGCTCCTCACCCTTTGTTCTTTCCCTTACCCTTTTGATTTCACCCCTTCCCGCGCACCTCTACCATCTCCTTTTCATTCCTGCATGCGTTTGACCCGCTCCTTTCCTCCCTTTCGCTAACCTTTTCTCTCTCCTTTGTATCTTTCTCCTCTAATTTTCTGGTATCTCCTCCCTTTCCCAAGCTTCCTTCAATTTGTTCGCCTTTGAATCTTCGTCTTTAACCTTCGTCGGTTTTACCTGTTTCCTTACATTTCAATCTCACTTCTTTTTACGATCGCGATCGCGAGTGTGCTCTCCCTCCTCCCTTTGTGTGCTTTGTCACTCCTTTCTCACACGGTCACACGTTCGTACGTGTATCTACGAAAGCGTTACGCGATTCAATTCTGTCAAACTTGAATTTGCAGCGATCAGGATGCAAAGTATTACGTTCGAGATTTTTCCAACTTTTGTACATTGGAGTTAACATCATCGTTTCCAGTATATATACACGTATCGTACCTTTTTGTAAATATATTTGTACCGCCGAGTTGTACTTAATTATTGTTATAATTATATTAATTCGATTGAACGCACATTTGGGTGAAATGTTCTCGAGAAACAAGTGCAAACAATCCAGTGACAAAGAAATTTGATATAAAATGTCTTTGCCCTTTTTTGTCCGAAAAAGAACGAACAATATGAAATTTCGAGGGATATTAGTTGAACGTCGAACAAATTGCAGGATAATCGAAAAAAACGAAAATGAATTCCAATGTGTACAATAGAGGGGTGCGGGGAGGAAGACAGAGAGAGGACACGCAAGCGCAAAAACGATCAATTGGATTTCCATTAAAAACGAACGAATTAAACCGCGGTATTACTATCGAGCACAACGAATAAACCAAGATAATTAATTTTACGCCCCGGTGTATAAACTTTCGAAAACACGGAGCGTCACCGGGAAACGCGCTGCGCGAAATTCCGCGTCGCTCCGAAATATAAAAAGGAAATCTGTGCGCCCGGTGTTCATTTTTTTCTAAATTAATACTATACTGCAACAATTTATTCAATTTCGATGGAACGCGAACGCGCTATGTATTTATCAACCGATAGAGATAATAAATGCTTGTCAATTTAAATCTGCGAACTTCAATTTCTCGTTAAACTTCAATTTGCTAAATTAATTAACTCAGTTTCACAATTTCGCCCCCCCTTCCCCCCAATCATCTCACTCTTTTGTTTTCTCTTTTGTTTTGTTTCAGTTGTTAAGTGCACCTCATGTCCAAGCTTCTACGCGAAGTTTCGGGGAAGTAATTTGTTTCTCGTTGATTGAATTCTCATTCTTCCTAGGGAAATATGAAACACGAAGACCAGAGAATATCATTCGAATGATTATTAGCGGAAAGAGTGAAATTGCTTTTGAAATTCATAAAATTAAATTCCGATATTGGCAGGAGTGTCTCTTTCTGATATTTTTCACCAAAAATATTCAAAAATGTATAGAAATCGATGAAAAAATCGATTTATTTCAGGTACAACGTGCGCTGTATAATTGATTTTATTCGCGTATAATCGAACAACGACAATTAATTAAAATAAATGTTTTAGTAAATCACAGGCCATAAGATATATTATATTACACGTTTACTTTCCGCGAGTCTCAATAACCGATTCTCAAAATCGAAAATCCAACGAGTCGCCCGTGCGGTCGTGAAACTCCAACTCACGCTTTCGTTCAATCGCAGAGCTACTAGAAACGCCTTTGTCAAAAGCACAAAATATTGCACAGCGGTGCGCTAATCAGATCGTCTAAAATCGCCGGAAACTTAATTGACGTTGGCTCGCGCGTTAAAACCGGAACTCACCGCGAAACGCGCGGCGAACATTCTCGACATTGGTTCGAATTAATTTACCGGAAACTATTTCACCGATCGTCGTCGTTGCGCGACCCGGCTACACGTTAATTCGCATTAATTAAACTGAATTTTCGTTTAGCCGTGGACTTTTTGGCCCAGCTAATTAAGCGTCGTCCCGTCGATTTCGCGTAAATCGAACAGGATCGTCATCGTGCCGTGTCATGTCACGTTGACGCGACAGACCCCTCCCCCCCTCACCCTCTATATTTTCTCTACTTGTTCTTTTTCTACCGTGAAATTGACGCACTCAGATATACCTCCGAGATCCCGCTTGTTAACGAAACCGTTGTTAGCGTTAAATATTGAAAACTGGCTTATTAGCTAAATTTACGAGCTTGGAATAAAACCATGGATCGAAGTATACAGTGTTTCATTTCGTTGAACGATTGTTCATGTTTTGCGTTGCATCAGGTAGAAGAAGATTAGCGAGAGTATTAGAAGAGTATTATTTTATTGCAGTACATTATTTCATTACTGAAAATCAATCGTTAAGGATTAATCACAGGATTGGTATTGATTATGCATTTCTCGAAGGACCACCCACTGATGTGCGGAATGAATGACTATAATACAGTGGTTCTTGCTACTCCAATGATTTATCGTTAATTTATTTGACTAACTACTGATAATTTATTTGACTAACTACTGTAAAAAAATTATTATTGTCCTGATTTCCTCAACATCCTCCGTTTTATCGAGCCTTGGATTACTCTTTCCAAAGGAGGAAATTTATAGAAACGTGTTAAAACCAATTGGGAAGTATAGGGGAAATGGTGGCGAAAATTTCCCATCGCTGCCTATGAGAATAGGGCAGCAATTCTGAGAACGAGATTGCCTTCTGAAAAATGATCCCGGTTGCATACAAAAATCCTTCGAGCACGCACTTGTAATAATAAATTTATGGAACGCCTTGCTTGGAGTTTTTCTAACAATAACAACTGGTCAAATTCCTGATTTGTCACGCTGTGTTGGAGCACATTCACAAGTCACAACTGATACGTACTCGATTATTTATTTATTTATTTTTAATTTTGTAAACTTAATTTGTTAATTTCACTGAAATTCGACAGAAATTAAACGCTCTGTTTCAAAGGAAAAAGAGGAGAGACGATACAGAATATACGGTCGATTCTTTTCTATTCCCTCGGACTTTCAGTGTTTTCAAACCAAAGTCCAAACAATCCTCGAAGGATTAACCGTTATGGAAGGAAGTTCCACGAGAGCAATCTCTAGCTTGTTTCCCTCCGGTTATCTCCGAGAATTATTAACCAGGAGGAACGATGCATTATCGAACGAGTTGGCCGAGACGTGTAAGAGAGAACGGATTCCACAGGCTCTGGCCGGAAATGCGTTGGATGTCGGCGCATTTGGAGGGTGGAACTCCATCTTCCACCTATAGGTGGGACCTAAATTCTTCAAGGATGCGGCGGAGCGACCGTTGCATCTCCCGAGAACGAGAAAGGGTTTCCCTGCTCGCCGCGGGAGCCATTTTTCTTCGCCCGCGACTCGATTCGATTTCTCGGGGAAATGCTCTCGCCGCTCGGGGGGCGAGGGGGAAAAAAACACCGAGAATCGGGAGACTGCTGGCGGATCCGGTAAATTGAAACTGGAATGGGAAACGGTGGGCAGAGTTCGGGAAATGGGCGCTCAAGAGAGCGAGCGAGACGCGCGGAATCTGCTTTTCAGCCGGCGGGATCCCGCGAGACATCGGCCAAAGAAACGAAAAACTCTCTCTCTCTCTCTCTCTCTTTCTTTCTCTTTCTCTCGCTTTCGCTCGAAAATCGCGAATTCCAATTAGACAAATTGTGCAAGTGCGCATTTTGAGACGTTTTTCCAAGGCAGTGAGCGAAAAGAGAGAGAGAGAGAGAGAGAGAGAGAGAGAGAAAGAAAACGATGGCGCACCGCGCGAAATAAAGGAACTCTTCGTGGCTGAAAGATGGAGATAGAAGTGGAATTTCGCTTTTCCCCCCCCCCTCGGTGGGGTTTAATTTCGCTTGATTGCGAGTTTATTTCCATGGCTAAGGGGATTTTGTAATTTAACGGAGGCGAAAGTGGTGCAAAAATGAGACCGTGGGACAAAGCACAGGAATATAAAAGATTTTCAGCCTCATAAATTGAACACCCTAAGCTCCGATGATAACGACCATGAGAATATTTATCTCTGTGTTCTTTGTGGCCGTTTTGTATACTGTAATTTAATAAAATGATAATTACTCGATCTGAACTATTTTATCTTCTGCTGTATAAATATAAAGAGATCCGCGTTAGAATGATGTTACCATTTTATGCGATGAATTTCGTTATATTGTAAATTTGTATACTGTACTAATATTGAATGGTCTGTACCAATATTGAATCATTTTATGCGATGAATTTTGTAACTCGTTATACTGTCATTTGATAAAATGATAATTATTTGATCTGAACTGTTTTATTTACTACTTCACTGTTGTATAAATATAAAGACATTCGTATCAGAACATTGTTACCATTTCATGCGATGAAATTTCGTTTCTCACTTGGATCATAAGAGATAGTATCGCTACGAAAATGCGATCCGTTAATTATAAATATCACGTCGTTCATCATTTCATTCATATATTTGACCAATGTGTAAAGGCTATTATTAAAATGTTCCTATTTCGTTATAGCTTTATGAATGGATCGCGAGTTGCTTTATGAAGAATGATCGCGCGCGGAATGGCGAAGTTTAATGAACAGCTTAAGAATTGCCGTCAAAGTCAGCTCGCCGGCTTCGCAAATAATTATCGAGGTTGCAAAATGAGTGACATTAAAAATTTCAACTCGTAACTCTTTCAGATCAAAGCCAATCCCCTTCCTTTCAATTTTGTCATGCTGGCCATGCAACACGCCTGTAACGTAAACAAATCATTTAATTTCGTTTCATTTAGAGATTGTGTTACGTCCCGCGATTCGGAAAGCGAGCAGGTGTTTCGCGTTTTTTTTTCCAAAGTCGATATTTTTTAATTAAAAGGCCCGGACCTTTTTTGTGTCGCGCAGCGAAGCCAATAAATTTCGTTCTGGCGGAAAATTATTCGCGCGAAATGGCAAAAAAAAAAGGAAAAAAAAGAAGAAGAAAAGAGCAGAAGTCTGGGTGGAAAATCGTCGCGATCAAGCGTAATTAAGTTTTCAAAAGTTCGGTAAGTTAAGGGCCACGGGTCCGATATTAAATATACATTAAATATACAGTTGAACTTAAGTCGCCGGGAATTTTATAAAACTGTCTTGCGAACGAACAAAAAAAAAAAAAAAAAGAGAAGAAGAAAGGACAAAGGAAAAGAAGAAGAAGAAGAAAAAAGAAACTTCCCGCCAAGCGGGCAAGTTCAAAAAAAATAAAGTTTCGATCGAATTTTCCTCTACTTTAACTGCGTGTACAAGGATCGAGATAAGATTTTTCTTAAAATTCATGCAATCGTTCACCCTTGTTTGCATTCGTTTAAATTCATCAGCCGCTGCATTTCTCTCCCGTGAATTTGCTCCTTTATTTTGACGTGTTGAATATCTTAAACCGACTCAGGGAACAGTGGTCAATTAAAAAAAAAAAAAAAAAAATAGTACTCGTTCGAGTAAGTGATTACGACGAAATAGAGAACAAATTAAATTTACTGTTTTCTTACAATAAATATACTAAAAAAAATTGTCTCGAACGTTTCATCAGGTACTTCGTATGAATAAACTATCTATAGCCTGTGTCAAAAAATCCATTGCAACGAAATTTCTCAACGATCCAATTTCTTTCGAATCAATCAATTATCAAACTCACCCGCGATGTCAACGCGTCCTCACTCGATACACGCCCTTGGTCTTTTCGAACTTCCTCACCCTCGCGATGAACGCGATGAACGCGATGAACGCGAACGGAAGGTGGATGGTATCGGCGTCGGTTGGATCGTAACGACCGAACGTAATTAGCTTTTTGAGGGGGCGAAAAGCGAGCCAGGGGCTTCCTTTCAACGCGGGAGAAAGAGACGTCACTCGCAGATTATCTCTGGTGGTAAATTAAGCTGGAGCTGAGTCGCGGGGGGAATGTGGGGCGGAGGGGGAGGGGGAGTGGTATCGTTCATCTTCCGTCGACGTCGTCGGTCGTGGTCGTCGTGGCTTCTCTCGAACGATGCGCCAGACTTCGAGTTTTCCATGCTGACTTTCTGCGAGCGAAACTCGCGGCGAACTTGGAAGTTGCTCGGACCCGGTAAAGAGAATATCCTTCTACAGGCTAAATGGCAGATGCCCGGGGTTGGGAGGGTGCGGGGGTTGTTGACGGCATCGAGGCGTCGACCTCTACGTTCGGAGATAGATTCTTCGGGGGTAAGATCGATTTTTGGATTTGCGCGGATATTTCAGAGAGAGGGAGAGAGAGAGAGAGCGATGGAGGGTTTTAGAAGCAGATTTACATTTGGTTTCTGCGGCGATGACATTGAGAAGACGCGAGATTTTATTTCAGACTTTTTTTTTTCCCTCTAGGTTTAAGATTCGCCACTGGAATGGAATTCGTTGCTACAGATTAAAATATCGCGGAATAACAAGTAAATCGAGAATTCATGCTCGTTGCCAAGATGGCTCGACGTGAGGATTTACATGATCCAAAATCGACTTATCATTTCATTCCCAGACTCGCAGATTCCCTTCCCGTTTCATTTGAAGTTTCCCATATTTCGAGTAAATATTGAATAAAAGATTGACGATTTGTTATTGCTGAACTGTAAACTCTGAATTTATTCGACAATAAGTATCGGATAAAAGATCGACGATTTGTTAAAGAGGAAAGAACAGCGGGACATTTTCGCTGAAAAATTGGCCGTAATTGCAAACGCTGAATTTATTCAATAGTGAATGCCGAATAAAAGATTGACGATTTGTTATTGCTAAAGAGGTGGCAGAACGGAGGAAAAATAGTAGTTTTGGCTCAAACTTAGCTACAGCGCTACAAACTTCCAGCCAACCATATTTTTTAATAAGAAATCTAAGAAATCTGTCGAACTGATTGGCATGATTCGGTGTTATTTCCATCCTCTGGAAATTAATTCGCCACCACGGTCGAGCGATCGAACGATCCGCAAAAGAAGAAAAAAGTCCAACAAAATGTTTTCGCGAATGCACGCCGATCGGTGGGATAGAGAGCGGTGGTGGGCGAGCAGGAAGAGGGCGGGAGGGGAAACAACGCGCGAGCGTGACCGAACAGAAGCGTTAAATTTTCATTAACGAAAATTACGAAGTGGGGGCCACGCCGGCTGGTCGCTGATAGTTCCAGCAATTATTTTAAACGCGGCCTGTATAAATCAGCTGGCCGAACCAAATGAACCATGAATAGCAGTCGAATAGAACCGGAGGGATATGTCCGTGGAGACACACAGCAGTTCGGTCTCGTAATTAAAAACCCAAAAAAAAAAAAAAAAAAAGAAAAAGGAAAAAAACACACGTTTAACGGCATTTTCGTTCCGCCTCGCAATTTGTCGAATCCCGGCGATAAAGTCGTACGCGCTGGCCGATTCGTCGCGAGTTGTCGTGCTGGTTCTCAGAAATAAAATTATTCAATGCGCGCTGGTTATTTTATCATCGGCGAAATGATCCCTGCGGAACGTTCTCGTTTCATGCAGATAATTTCGATTGAAAGTTTTTTGGTTACCCGGCGAGAAGTGAGGAGCCTGTTTGTCAAGTGTCATGGAAATTATGTAATTGATTTTCCACGATGAGTATTATTTATATCCACGAGTTAAGATTTTTGTCCAGAATTATCTGTTGAAAGATAAAATATCTGAAATAGTAATGTGACAAATATCATAAGTGATGTATTTCTGTCACGTATCAACCATTCCATAACGTTCGTATATTTTTAATAATTTTTTAATATTACTTTTCATTTCGCCGAGACTCGTTTATTAATTTTCCCTGTTTCCCGCAAACCATTCCTTTAATCCCGTCGCGTTCTTCTTTTATCCCTCGAACGCGACGGAAGCACAAGTCCCCGCGGTAACTGGATAAACATAACTTGACGTGTTAATTACGTCACGTATATTCATATACGGTCGCGTATATTCATTCGCGTGGATACGCGGCTCGTCGTGACCTTTTTTTTTCCTTTTTTATTGCGAGATAAAAAGTACAGCGTGCAGCGAGTTAAAATATTTATGAATATAAATATTTCACGTGTGTACGAAAGCACAGTGACGCGAAATCCGATCGCGAGTTTGAGAGAAGGCAAAAAAAAAAAAAAAAGAAACAAGAAAAAAAGAAGAAAAGAAAGAAAAAAAGGAAAGACCAGAAGTTTTTAATTATTATTCATCATAATGGACGTTTCATTCTCGTCCGACCGTTTAAATATACAATCCACGGATGGGAGTCGCGGTTTCGGATGGCCAGGGAAATATTTCCATTTAAATCGTGTATCGATGCAATATCCGCGGGAATCTCCAGTTAATACCTTCGTTACGAGACTGTTGTATATTTTTAACCTTCTTCGTGTTATTTCGTCCCGATCCTGGAGAATTGGATTCCCCATTTGATAGCGGATCCGTACCCGTGTCCATAAAACGTGTGACTGCGAATGAATCGTGTAAAAGTTGAAATCGAAAACCCGGGTCGTCTATTTTTGCGACATAACTTTCCGTCGAGGGGAACTAGGTTTCGGTACAACAACTCGGAATTCTGCTAACCGGCTCGTAAATCATATTCGGGTTCGCGTACAAAAATATACATTTTTGTAGAATGCTCGACAGTCAATAACGCGGAATAAGAGCTTTCTCAGTCTGACAAGTTCGACAATCAAGCGTGATTGATTTTAAATATTTAGCCAATGGTACAAATAGCACGGAATCGGAGAACAATATTTTTAGAATTAACGTGGAATTCCAATTCCTTCCAGTCGTTTACGAATTACGCCAGGCAAATGACACACACCGGAGAATACGTTGCGTGAAAATATTCCCGAAAGCAATGACGAAAGAAACAACGAAACGATTCCGCTTGATCGATAATTCCATCTTCATTTCCGGATGCACTGTATCAACACGAAAAGCATGACTGCTAGATCGCGAGGCAATTTAATATCGGTACGAATCTCTTTTCCTTCCGGACCTTTCAAAAAACTATAATTTACCGTCTGTGTTTTCATATGTGTATATATATATATATATATATATATATATATATATATATATATATATATTTTAAGAGAATTCTTTCAAATAATCGGCCGATAAATACACCGTTCCGACGCGATCTTATATTTTCTTTCGGAAGATCTTTTCATTTCGAGCTGGGATTTCATTGCGAAAAGAGAAACAGGATAACAGAAGGGAAGAAGTTGTCCTCCACCCTGCAGGAAACAATATCGTGAAAGACTGACACGAAGTCGCGCGATATGTATCGACTTCTCTTCTTGTTTTTCCGCTTTCTCCCCACTTTCCACTTTTCATCGCATCCCTCTCTTCCTTTCTCTGGTCGTTCTTTTTCTTCCTTTTCTTTCTTTTTTTTTATTTT
Organism: Tetragonula carbonaria; assembly: GCA_032399595.1. Taxonomy (NCBI): domain Eukaryota; kingdom Metazoa; phylum Arthropoda; class Insecta; order Hymenoptera; family Apidae; genus Tetragonula; species Tetragonula carbonaria. The sequence continues at coordinate 3,696,917 of JAUCRC010000007.1, forward strand.
ATCTTTTCACGGTGGAAACACAATTCGTTGCAAGCGATTCGATTATTTCGCCAAACGTCGCGGGATCGGAATGCGACGTGTCCCCCTCTTTGTTCTGCAATAAATTCGCGTTACGGTCGCTTTTTCTTTCTGTTGTTTTTCTTTTTCTTTTTTTTTTTTCGTTTAACGTTCGAATTCTTTGTTTTCGCTACGCGCGAGTCTCGCTCGTCTTTGATTGAAACGTTTTTCCCTTCCTTCCCGCGCGCGCGCGCGTTCGCCCTGGGAGAGGGGGGGGGGGAGGGAGAGGTGGAGAAAACTACCTGGCCAATGCTTTATGACCTCGTTTTTTGTCTCCTCAGATCACGAATTTCACCGAAAAATGTGCGACGATTTCAATTTCACCGTGGTGGCGATTTTTTCTTTCTTTCTTCCTCTCCTTTTTTCTTTTTTCTTTTTTTGTTATATGAAATCTCGGTCATAAATCGACGTTAAAATTGAAGAAAGAAAAAAAAAATCGACGAGATATATCATATTTATCACGTTTCTTTCTCCCGTGATTTTTTCCAATTTTCTTTTCTTTATCGTATAGTAATAACTATTCAGTAATAATTCTTTCAGGAAAATCAATGATTGAACAAATTAATAATAATCGTATGGAGTGAGTTACAGGAACGTTTGTGCGACCTTTCGAACGGTCCATATGATTTCACGATGGTGTTACGTCGCGAGTGAAATAATTAAATTCAATCATCAGTTGGCGTTCCGATCGATACGGAATGTTACAAAATATACGAATCACATGCGACTACAGGAAGAGGAGGAAGAGTGCGAACACGCATAAATCAACAACTCTGCTAACTGTCCGAAAGCTGGAAAAAAGAGCGCGACATGTATCATCCGTTTCCGGGCTGAAATCGCGAACGCCAAAGCAGATCTGTCGGAGAATGACAACCTCCCCCGTCGCCGAGATTTTTTCCTCCCGTTTAAACGGCGTAAAAAAAAAGGAAAAAAAAAGAAAAAGAAAACACGGGCTTTCAGCTGCGAAGAAGAGGCCGGTCCAATTAAAAATCACACAATTGCCGGGTGCTTTCTAATTAACTCGATGCCCGTGTACATTTCAATCGGATCCGGGCCCGGGAAAACAGCGACGTAAAAATTCAATTAAAACAGCGTCCGCGTTTCCCGTTCCTTCGCTCGTTTTCCAGCGCGAGGACGACGTTGCTCGCTCGCCGAGACTCTCGCCCGCTCCGCTCCGCTCCGGCGACGCGAAAACTCGATTTGCCGTCACGGTTAACGTTGGTCGTCGCGGCGTCACGCTCAATTTACGAGGATTACAAACCGCTCATTGCTGCGGTACACATCCCTCCATCGAAGCGACAACGACCGTCGATCCGAGCCCGTCGACGTCGTACCCGAGGAGGATGAAGAACGAAGCAGCAAGGCAACCGTCGTAAAAGTGTCACCGTCGACGCTCTGTCATCCATTATTTCGGCCGCAACGCCTTTTATTTAAGGCACTGCAGTCGATCACTCTGTTTGCACGCGACTTTCACGACGTATGATCGATTGTCCTCCCTTTGATTTCGATAAAGTGCAAGGATTATTTTTTGCGAGGCTTTTACAATTTTATACGTCGAGGATATTTAATGTCAAATACGTGACCACGTGATAACGCGATTAAAAACGTGATTAAACGAATTTCAATTTACGAGTTTAATGACGAATTTCATATCGGTGATTTTCATCACCATCATTAACGTCGTTTTTTATCATTCTCGAACGTTGGAAACTGATCTTGTAAATAATGGAAAATTTCTACCCCAAACAGTTTTAACACTGTCCCATTGAAATTTAATTTAAAGTTTTATCAAGTCTACCCGGCATTTAATGTGAAACGAAATCAGCTCACCGTTTTCTTCAGGCGAGATATGGGTGACATGTTCAAGCCAGCGATGATCGCCATGAGGGAATTGAAATTGCCGATGTTGAAGCACTCGCGGGCAGTCTCGATCCAATATTCGACCACACGAACGCGTTGTTTCTTCTTCGCGTGCTGCGAAGCATAAGTTTCAGTTAAAAATTTCGAATGCATTTCTGAAATTTTCAACGAAACGCATACATTACTATGTTATTAATAATATCTATCGTGTACTGATGATTTAAAAATTTTTTAGGAAAATCACTGCCAATTATTTGCGTTCAATATACCTTGCATACTTCAGTCGCGACGAAATAGCTCAGTCTATTGAACCACTGGACGTACGACTCGAGATTGCGCGTTTTCTTCATGTCCTTGAAGGATGTTTCCAAATGAGGAGATTCCTGGAAAAATCGAGACTCATAGTTTGTATAAAATACACGTAAAATTGCACAAACCTTAATTAATGATTGGCCAGAAAGTATTTTTCTATGCAAATAAGAGGCGAATTTTTCATGAGATGAGAAAAACTTTATTAATATACTGACCATTTTGTCCGATTATCTTTCGCCATGTTTTTAAGCAACTTCGTGATTCCCCCCCAAAAAAAAATTTTTTTATCTTTTTCGACACGAAAGAAAAACCGTTTCACAAAGATTTAAAATCTTCATCAGTTGTGAAATTTGGCGAATCAATTCTGTAACAATCAATGCTGTAATTGAAAGGCTTCCTCGTCATACACATCAAATAATTCTTTGTTGATTTTTGATTTTTCACTTTCAAATCGACACCGAACGGACAACTGTTAACGAAATCGTGCATTTTCTAGAAAAGTTAGGTACCAGATACAATAAAACTCACGGTTTAAAATAAGGTTATTACATCTTAAAATATACACGTCCTTCTATCAGAAAAGAACAATCTAATATTTAACCCTTTCGCTTCGAGCGCCGGATATATCCGGCATCCATCTGATGTGTTTACAAGTACCAACTGTGGTCAATCATAAATTCTTCGTAATCGGTAGAACATTTTTTATTGATTTTATTGACATATTGGATTAATCACATATTAAGACTACTCTTTGTTGTTACGACATCAAAACGATCGTTTACTGTTTCATTCTAAAAAATCTATCGAATCCATTCGACAGTGAAACGAGAGTTCGTATACGTTTTTTTTTTACAAGACTTAGGAATAGATCGGCTTAAGGTATAATTCTTAATCTTTTAAAAATTAAAAATTGTAATATATATAATAAATATATATATATATATATATATGTATGTATATGTAAATGTCTAAAAATACGTCAACTGTAATTGGTCTAATGTTTTTAGAATAGCTAATATAATTTTGTATAAGTCTTTTAATATTAAAAATGTGAACTATACGTGTTATATTAGAGCAACGATTGTTTTATTAAGTTGATATTTAAGACTTACGCGCACCGTGCACATTTCTGGCGCGTGCTTCAGTTCAGTAACGGCACTTCGGCGGACTGCACTGCCGAAGCGAAAGAGTTAAGCAAGTTACATTCCATCGTAATAGTCGAATAACTTTGTTTCCAAATGACTTTCAATCAGCATGAAATAGAAACGAAAACAATCTTTTCTTTTTTCAATTTCCATCTCCCACGAAAGAAAGAACACAAAGTACGTTTCCTGCAGTTTTTCGCAAGCAAAGGAAGATCTTACTACTTTCATAAGCAAAAGAAAAATGCACTGCAGAAAGGAAACGTGACGATATGGTGTTTGCGGCTGCACGAACCTTGGCGAAGGCTTGGACGAATTCCTCGGGGCCGATGTAGGAGAGCCTCTCGAGTTCCACGTGGGTCAATTGCTGCGCCAGGACCGTGGCTGACGGACACAGCTCGGTGATGTCCACCTGAAAAAAAGAAAAAAAAAACAAGAGGTGACAGTTCCATTCGTTTCGAGCGTCGTCGAAGAAAAGCGGGTTGCAGAAGGTTGCTGCGGGGTCAGGTCGAGGGTGCACGCGATGAAAGCAGGGCGCCAAACGAGAACGCGATTCAACCGAGACAGACGCGGAAAGACAGAAAGCGGAAGCCGGCGGAAGTCGCGCGGTTCCTCCTCTTTCTCCTTTTCAATTTCACGTGCTCGTGATTCGTCGAGTGAACTCCGAGCGAGTTCTTATCGTTGTCGAACGATATCGTGGTTCACAAAGCGTCGCGATGTTTTCGTACGCTTCTCGATAAACATCTAGACGGACGTGTGTACGTACGCACATAGTTGGATATATATAAAATGCCGCACATAGTTGGATATAAATAAAATAATTATATATATATATATATATAATCTTTGTGATTATTGCTCGTGTGATGTTTACTAGGGGACGTGGTTCAAACGATCGTTGTATTTAATAAAATTATAAGACAGGTACACAATGTGGTACGTTGCTAAAATGCATAAATTTCGTGTTCTGCCTCTATTCAAAGTCGCTTGAAAAATCTAACCTACACAATGTACCTGTCTTATAATTTTATTTAATAAAATTATAAGATAGGTGCACAATGTGGTACGTTGCTAAAAGTGCATAAATTTCGAGTTCTATTTTCATTCAAAGTCGCTTGAAAAACCTAACCTTCCCTCGTCTCGTCCTAGAATTGAAGTTAATTAAAATTTTATACGAATGTCCCAGGCGTGAAGCCGACTATCCCCGTAATAATCGTTTCTCACGCGAAACGTTCAAAAATTATGGAAATCACCGGCTCGAGTCTTTCGCTATTCGCCAGCGCGAAGAATAGTCTCAGTTCGTTCTGGCATTAGCGTTACAATTGAGCGAGAGGATCGCAGTTGATGGCTGGTTACACGGAGAATAGGAGGTACTCGAATGAGAAAAAAGCGTTTTCCCAGCGCGAATATCTATGCTTCTTCAGCCATAGTGGCTCGCGACCACACGTTCGAAGCCGCTGCAATTATTTATGCTCATCACCGCCATTGTCAGACGCGGCGCCGCGAATGAGAGGAATAAGTCTGTCGGACATTTCAATTTGAATCGAACGCGTGACCATTCATATCCGCCTCCTCGTTGGATGAAACGAGCCGCCAGGAAATTTATTGTATTCTCTCGTTCAACTTGTCTCTGGGAATAGCGGCCCGTCGCTGCAAACATTGACCCATATCACTGCGTGCTTCGGGGCACGAAAAACGACGAGAGAGAGAGAGATCCCCCTCGTCGACTATCTCGTCTATTATTCATACTTTTATTGAAGCTCTTCTTTTGTTCAATCTGCATCCCCTTCTCCATTGGATTTCGTGTCTCTTGTCTCGAGCGACGCAGTTCTCCTGACTTTTCTCTTCGACGATTTCACGAATATTTACTGTGGAGTGATTGAATAGTGAACGTCCATCGGAAATTGATTCTAGCATTAAATTCTTAGAAATGTACGATTTCTAAAGAAATTTTTTAATGCTGTACATTTTCGATAACTTTGTATCTTCCTATTTATATATATATATTTATATATATATATATATATTTATTTACTTATACAATTAAAAGAAGAAAATCTTTTTTAATTAAATATAAAACAATCTCAGTTAATTAGCATTACAATATTCAAACACTGCAAACGGATTGTAATTATTCTTCCACGAAATTTTGCCACGGTTTTTCGCCACGCGTGCCACTGGAATTGCGAGCTAAAAATAGCGGTTTAACGCGGTTAGATTATGAAAAAGTAATTGCTCTATAATTAGTCAGCTGTTACGGAATATATGGAAATTGCCGGTAATTATGGTTCACGATAGATAAAAATTCTTCAACCGCGTTCTATCCGAACGTTGAAACTCTCGGCTGGACACTGTTGAGAGAAATTCTCTCGTGATTCAAAGGAGGAACGATAAATCTGAATCTGGTTTTCTTCATATCAGAAATCGTGATCGAACGAATTTTGTTCTAATTGTCATTCTCACGAGAAGGATTTAACATCGATCTATTTTCGTACAATCATCTGGTGGTGACTGTTTAATTGAAAACGTTGAAGACATGATTTATAATAACGTTCCATGTTCATTTAGAATGATCAAAATTTTTGAATCACGGGGTATCACTTCATTCTACATTCAATTATTTCCGTATCAGTTTTCAGATTACGAAAATTCGTTCGATCATGATTTCTGATATGAAGAAAACCAGATGATTCAGATTTATCGTTTCTTCTTTGAATCGCGAGAGAATTTTTCTCAACAGCGTCCAGCCGAGAGTTACTTAAATAAGTCGTATTTCGTCTCCTCGAGATACATACGTCACAGCGTCTCGTCGACGCATCGCAAATAAAACCGCGAACGAGATCAGCGAGCCGCATGATTCGGTTACGGAGGCGAACGACGGCCTCCGGTTTCTTCGAATTAGATCGTCAATCGAATTACCAACTGAGCGAAAGTCGCCCGACGTGATAGCGGAGAACGATCTGGACACGAAGTCGACAGCGTCGATCGCAACTGCTCGCGGCAAGCAGAGCGCGAACGAAACGTTTTTGATTTACGCGCGAATTCCACCGTTGCGCCTCCTTGACGAACAAGCCGTGCTCAACGACGCGTGAACGACCAAACAATTCGCTTTTTCTTCAGACGAGGGAACGACGATGGATCAGAAATTCTACGATAAAAAAAGATGCGAATGTATCGATATTAATCTTTTTAGTATCTCAATATTAATATGATATATCGATCTCGCGGATTTCTCGAAGGATATCTTGAATAAATTTCGACTTTGATTAGAAATCATAATTTATAAAAAACAATTCTTCTTCTCTCTCGTATGTAAAATTTTCTATTTCTAAAACAAAAAAGCGAGAGGATATTCATTTTCAAGAAGAATATGACGATTTTTATAAATATATATCACCCAGAAAATTGGTGAAGTGCTAATTAAGTAAGAGGCAGTGTTGGGTATCATTCGAATAAATTTTTATTTGAAGAGTAAATAAATAATGTTAAATAATGTTATTCAAATTATTTGCTATTCCAATTATTCATTGTTCGTTTGGAGAACCGTCATTCGTCATTTTCTACTTATCATTTCTTATTCGCACAACAAGGCAACGTTTATTTATGTTCTTATATATCTGCATTTCACTCTCGTTTGTAACTAAATAATTTCAGATGATCTTTTCGAAAAGAGAGCAAAATAAATTCAATTAGTTATTATATACATTTTTACGGTTTATTACATCAGTACAGTTCTTTACATGCATAGTGTTTCATCTTTTCTCATTTCGATTATATACACATATATGATAACAATAGGAATTGTGTTGCAAATAACAAAAATAAAAATGTTCAAAGTAACTAGTAATTTTTATGTACGTATCTGCATTCTTTAGAATGCAATGCGCGAAACATTCTTTAATTCGAAAACTGAACATAACGAATACATAAATTCAATTTGTCTTTTTATTCACGAATAACGTTGATTAATATATTCGCCGTTAGGAAATAACAGTGAGATTGAATTTATTCGTTGGTTTGAATAATTTTTGCCCGACACCACTGAGTGGATTGAGTCTATCGACGGACGTATTTCCAACGCTGTCTGTAAATACAGTCTTCGTTGGTTTTTACTAGATATCGGCAGACGATACAATCTCTCGTGAAAACTCTCGTAAATGTTTGCAAATCTCTTGTTCGAAACGTTTCGAAACATTTTCCATAAGTTTCGCTGGCATCAAATTAAAGGGGATGTGATCTCGTTTTTCTATAATATCATATCTTCTAGCTGTTATTAAGTTAGCCGTTAACTGCTGACGATGAAATATTAGAAATAGGTATATTAATTCTCTGTCGGTGTCCCGAGGTAAATATCTCAGAGGCAAAAGAATTTTAATCTCGACTTGTAGATTTTAATTACAAGGCTCATGCAAATTGAAAATTAACGAGAAGTTTCACGTCGCGGATTATATCCGAGGTGCAAAGCGACGACAATATTCGTAACCTACGTGGTATTTCAACGTATTACATCACGGATTATTATTAAATACCATCAGATATCTTCGTTTTCTCCTCTCGTATTTAAAACTTTCGGTCACTGTCATTAAAGCATTATCAGACTGACGAAAGGACGCGTGAAAGGAATTCGCTGCCGGTAGAAAGCTGAAAGGATTTTGCAAAGCAGCGTTAACGAAAATCTTTGCGATTCGCCGTGTTACTCGAGGAAGCAAGGAGTGAAATGAGTTAAGAGTTTCGAGGATTGTTCCAACGCAACTTCTTCACGACAACCCGGTGAGTAGACCCGGTCACGTATCTGGAGCAAACGAAACAGCAACCCGGGTTCAAACTGTGCTAAGACCGGGAGTTCAGTTGTTGTCGAATTAAGGGAACTGCAACGAAAGCGCGAAAATATCAACGGAGAAAGAAATGTTTTCTCTCGTGCAGATTCTCCTCGGGCGAAATTGATGCCCGATGGTAAAAATTAAAAAAAAAAGAAACGCACGTGCTTTTACAGTTTCCCGTGCTGCACGCGCGCGCCAGACTGCTGAAATTTTCAAAGAAATTAAAAGCTTTCACCGTCCCGCATAAATGAAATTAATTCGCAGCAGCGCGAAAGACGCGTTGGAAGCTGGGTGGAAACAAAAATTTCTCGAAAATTTTCCGTCCCCTTCGAACGAAATCCCGGCTGACGAAAAGGAATATACTGTATTTCTTTCGTTGTTTCAAAACTTTGATAACAAACGATCTATAAAAATGTACGATCGATTTCCCGAACGCGTTTAACAGGTTTAACAATTATATCGCCGATAAACTTTATTGTTCGTTTAAATTCGTTTCCTTTTTTCTTCTTTTTTTTTTTTGATTTGGAACATTTTGTTTAGCAGCGAATACGAACTGCTCGATAGATCGAAATTCTGTACACGACTCTGTCGTTAAATAAACTGTCAAAATTGTCAAATTGTCAAATTGTCAAATTGTCAATAATTGTCAAAATTGTTCAAAAATTCAAAGACAGTTTCGTCAGGTTCAGTTTGAACTTAATTCGATTGTGCTCGTTAATTGATGAAACCGATTTTGAATAAGTAACTGCGACGGGGTAAGATGAACCTGAGGGGTTCCTTATCGTCCAGGGAACAGAATATAATCCCATAATTACTATTCTACGAGCGCGGAATTATCGAACAGCAAAATTCCCTCAAGTTTCAAATTGCTGGAGTTTAGTGAACGATAATGTTTGCGGTGTTCAAAGAAAACCTGGAGGACAACGCCGCGCAATTCTCCAGCGGATCGTGATACGCAACCAAATACGACGCGCCACGGGGGCTGTCACAGTTTCTTGTATCAGATAATTAATGACGACTTCGAAATGGCAATGTATTTGAAATTGAGATCGGTGCTACAATTTCATTCGAGTCCCTCACTTGCCATTTGCGTTATTTGCGTTGCTTGCTGCTAGATTAAACGTTCACGTTCGCGTTCAAACGTTCGACGTAGGATTTGCTTCCGCGAAATTATCGCATGAATTCGACAACTGAATCCTTTTCATTTCATTTGGTGATATCTATATGCCTTTTCTAAAGCATAGCTAAACGTGTACGTATCAGGTTTGGAGAAATATTTGATCGTACGATTGTAACATTTGCCTGACATTCTTCAATGATCGAAAATTAGATAAAACAAAAGAACAAACAAACAAACTTGAAGCTGAAATTTCGAGGCTCAAAGCTCGTCGATAATGTTGGAAACGAGTGATACTTAAATATCATTTGAATTTTATTTTAAATCTTGTATATAAACATTGCGTGTATGAATATTCTTTTGTTCTGCGTCAATGTGTACCGCCATACGTACGCGCAACATAGAAGTATATTTCCAATTATAATAAGTTATTCTGGCAAATTCGTGCATATTTTCCTCGCAATTACCGCGAAATTGCAATTTCAAAAATCCACGGAAACGAAATACGAAAGGCATGAACCAACGTTAACTAACTGTGTAACCTGCAACGAACTTCACCCATTCGACGGAAATGATTATTACTTTCACGAGGCAGAACGAAGAAACAGTTGCATCGCGAAATGTCTACAATAAATAATAATGATAAATAATGATGGCGATAATGATTATGATGGCGATAATAATGATAACGATAATGATAATGATAATGATAATAATAATAATAATAATAATAATCGAGCGGCACACGATCACGCGAAACTGACAATGACACGGTTCGATCATTTGAAAGCAGCCATTAAATCGGGTGTCGTTGTTTCGCAGAACGAATACACGGCGCACCGTGTAACGAAGTTAATACGGATTTTAACGCGTATTATCGTTATCAATTAAAATCCCGTTATCTACAGTTAACAACGTTAATGCGCGCATTTAAATACAACCCCGATAGCGGCGCAGAGACTGCGTTTTCCACGGCCTTTGTGTTTGTCCCTTGGCTCCTCTCACCGCCTTCTCTCGCCATTACGCGGAAGAAAACGTAATTAAAAGCTTTGTCCTGCACGCGAAGAGCCAAAAGACGAATTTTCCGCGCTTTTCCCTCTTTCTCGCTGGTGTCACAGTGTTCTACACATCGTCGTTCGCCGTACGTTTCAATGCGTCGTGCATTCAATTTTGTATACTCCCAGAGGATATATGTATATGTATATATATATATACACTTTGGCGAACTATTGGGAAACTTTTTTCTCTTTCTTTTTTTATGTCGAAGAAATGCATACGTATTCCATGCATGCGAGAAATTGTGTAAATTTATGAGCACAGGGTATATGAATATGTAAAAGTTTCTGACAGGCTTGTCTACGTGTGGTTCGACGAGAAGTGGTTTAAACTGCAAGCTGTACGTATAAAAATTGTCGGGCAAAATGCCGTAAAAGTTCCAGCGTTGCTGTCAAAGAAAATGAACAGTGCGAAGTTTTTAAAGAAAATAGGGGGGGGAGAGGAAGGAAGAGGGAGAGGAGACGAAGGTTTTAATTAAAAAGGAAATTGCGCTTTTCGCAAACCGCGCGCAAATTATTTTTTCCAGAAGTTCCGCGCTGCTCGTGTAGATTAAATTAATTCGTATAAACATCGAGCCACGAATTGATCTATTTTTTTTCTTCTTATTGAAAATAGAAATTCATTTCTTCCTCCCCGCCCCCGCCGTCGGTATATAAAAGGAAATAATGCATTTTAACTGAAACTCTCATTTTCTCCCGTGCATCGAAAGGATGATTTTTATTTTGCAATTTAAAATCCCGACCGCATGCTCGATCGCATTTACGCGATGTTTATTCTCTTTGTTTATGTTTCATTTTTTAACAAGCCGCCAAGAATTATTCATCGAATCGAAACGTTCCCACGATGAAGCTCGAAACACGTTTTTCAAGTTTCACTTTATACACCGTCGTGCAAACGGACACGTCAACTTCGTCAATTTCGTCTGTTTGTTTGTTTATTTATTTATTCACGTTCGAAATCTCTATCTGAGATTTTTATCGGCGCGCGCGAGGAAATTGTACGTGTTATAAACGACGAAAGTTCGAGCACGTCGAACGGCCATTCAACGTCTATCGACCAAAAGCAGTTATAAAATCCACGTCTTCGTATGAAATCACGACGTTGCGATTTTCTTTTTCTTCTTTTTTCTTTCCCCTTCCTTTTTAAATATCCTAGTCCGGAGCTGAACTTTCCCGAGCGAGTAACTGTTTAAATGCAATAAAGGCTCTTGATTGAGAAGCCCGTGGTGTGTTCGCTCTTTCGAAACTTTCTTTCCGCGGTGAACGGAAAGATTAGAGGTATACCTGAGAACGTTTCGCGGTAGAACACATAAAAGAAATCCAATCAATCCACGGTGCGTAATAAACGCGTGGAAATGGCCTGGTTGAAACGTTATCCGTCGTAGAAGCGAGATGTAAGAAAAATTCCCCCCCATAATTATTGATTCGAGACGAATGTTATTGTACATTGAGAAACTCTCGTTTAATACCGCCAGTTTAATATCGGAACTCGATTAGTCGCAGTTATTTCCTCGGACGTTTAATTTTCAGCGTCGGATGGTTGCAAGTCAAACTGTAAAATCCTTTCCAGACTGTTTTGAAATCAATTAATATTCGCACGAAGAGTTGAGATTAATATTTCGATCGATCGATTTAGTCAATCGATTGTAAATGTAATTTTGAATACTAAAACATGTTTGGCTTCTTGATTTACTGTGCAGATATATATATATATATATATATATATATATATATATAAAACAGGGCGAGACTTTGCAAATTCATATTTCTTTTTTTTACGAAACTTGAAAAAAAAATAGAGACAGAAATTCATTTGAGAGAAAATGTCTCTTTCAAGGTAAATGGAGAGAAATGTTTGTCGCGTCGCGAGAGAATGTTTCAGCATTTACTTTAAATAGTCTCCTCGCAATGCTGATTACGCAAGGTATTAAAATATTCAACTTGGCGCAGATTAAAGAAAAACTCGATACTACTTTCCCTCTTATCTTACGTCGCATTAAAGATAGGAACCGAAACTTCTTCACTTCCGTTTAATATAATATTCTGCCTTTCCTGTCCGTTATCCTTACCTTCTCTTTTATAATCCTCTTAAAGTTTCCTTCTCCTCCCCCCCCTCCCTCCACCTCACTAAATAACGAAATAGAAGCTGCAGCTTTGTTGGCCAATATTAAATTCCTGTTACCTCTAAGCCCGATGTGCGAAACGTTCGATGGAAATTCATTTCCTCAACTATGCGACTAAAGTCAACTTGGTAAGTATTAGATTGCAAACGGATCTCGAGCATATTCAAGATCTCGTTTCGATCTGAAATATACTTGTAAGATCTTCAATCAACACCGACTATTAATTAACTCACTGAAATTGAACCCAAACAAATGAAAGGAATTAGAAATTTACACGAAATTGCCTATAAACAAGTAGATAAATTAAAAAGTTACTTTTCAGACTCTAAACACCGTACTTTCAGGAATCCTGAAACCTTGAATATTCGCGTGTACAACAATATCTTTGTAAAGTTTAATGGGACAGTTTTGCAAGAAAGATCCGAGAAATTCAAGAATTTCGTCGAAATTTCTGCCAAGATTCCTCTGAAATTCCTTTCGTATCGATGAACGTCGACGATCAGCAATCGATCGAGAACGATCTAGGCGGTGATCGCTGCGACTAATTGCGAAGAAACATCGGATAATCAAACGGCCACGGCCACGGCCTCGACGACATTTTGGTTCCTCGCGTTATAAGACCGTTTCGAGCAATTTCCGGCCTTCCGTGCTTAGAAGTTTCCTGTCAGCGTCTGAATACGACGTTAGAACGGCGGGAAGACGATGGAAAGAGGAAGCTCGACGAGGGGAAGAAGAAGAAGAAAAAGAAGAAGAGGAAGAAGGAGGAGAGGAAGCAGCGCGTCGACGATGAAAAAGAGATTATGGGCGTATTATTGGTTTCGCGAGTTACGGCTCGCTTCTTGAGAAAGTTCGAGCGAAGCTGTCGTCGCGGCACGTCGCGGCAACGAGTTCAAAAAGCGCGGCCAACTTCCACTTTAATAAGACGTTGCTCTCTAAGAGTTCGAACTCGCCTGTTTCCTTATCTCTCTCTCTCTCTCTGTCTCTTTCTTCTTCTCTTCTCGCCCGCGTTATATTTTTATTGCATCCGACTTTCTGCATTTCCGATGCAGTCCCTGGCCACGGGTGTCATGCAAGCGGAAAGTTCTTTTTTTTTTCCTTCGTTCGACCGCGATCATTTTTCATCTTTGACTCGAGTTGCGAGTTGCCAGGTATCACAGGCAGCGTGAAATTCGTCGTGCAATTGTGTCGATGTAGAAAAATGAATTTCGGACGATCCTTTTGCAATTTAACATTGCGCGACTGATTTTGTTACTTAATATAAAGTAATAATAAAAAATATGAATGATAATGAATAAATTTTAGATTAGAACCGAAACAAGCGATTTTTTTTTCGTGCACAGTCACATTTTGTGTGCACAATTAAAGAAATAGAACCTGAATGAACAGTAGTTTCAGATTTCATAATTTTCGTCAGTATTTCATTTTAATTTGTCTTGTAAGAAGAAGAAGAAGAAGAAGAAGAAGAAGAAGAAGAAGAAGAAGAAGAAGAAGAAGAAGAAGAAGAAGAAAAAATGGTTAAGAGAGATTCGACTGGATGTACGCGATATCTTGTTTCAGACAGTTTGCGGACGCGGGAAATTGCGTTCGCATAAATGCTTTCCACGTATAGGAAATAAACGACAAAACTGTTGGCGTTATATATCTGTCGTAACAATTTCCAGGGAATCAAAGAGGGAATTTGGAGGGAATATTAAAGTCGTCGGTTAAAGAAGCTGCTTTCAACAATTTCCGGAAACTTTTGATAGGCAATGAAGCAATTTCATCCGCGTTTAGACGAGGATGTTATTTATTATGCCGCAGGAAATTTATCTCCCTTTGATCATAAAGAACGGCACTATTATTCATTCGTCCATGATGAAATATGCGTTTAATACCGGGATGATGAAAGATCCTCGAGTTTAGAAGCGAAACGATTACTTATTATTGCCTGTTGTTATTACAATTTAAACGAAATTTCCGTACGGAAACCGATGTTAACGTTCCAGTTCCGTTTTTTCAAATCACAAAGATTTTCAAATAATATTTAAAAATCAATTTGAAAGGCTACCTGACGTTGTGCAAATTAACGTTTGATATTTGAAATAATTAAGGTTTGTACTTATTAGAAGTATCTTCTTGCAGACACTGTAATTTGATATAATGATAATTATAATAATTATGTATTATAATAACAATATCAATATATGTAATTATACATTATAATGATATATTTGATAATATTACGTATCGGTAATCCATTATTAAAACTTAAGTCCGTCGAGACTTCGATAATTAGGATATTAGAGTAACATGGTATCGAGAGACCCAACTATCGAAGTATCAAGGTATCGAAGCGAATGAAGACATCTAAACGCTCTCAAGTTATCGATTTACTTGTACGGTGAAACGGAACTTCGTTCGATCATTCACATAATCGAAGAATTCGAACAAGAGAAATTTACCAGCTTTTCTCATATCCTATTCCCCTTGATAATGAAAAAATAAGAGATAGTAAACGTTGATCAATTACTAGTTCGTATATCCGAGGTTCAACACGAACTAATCTGAAATTTGTATAAACGGAGTTCGATCGTGTATCAAAATACACAGATATTACACAAGGTACCGAACTTCGAAGGAACTAAGCCAATATCAAGACTACCCAAACATCAGAGTGTCTGCTCTTGTCAGAGATTAAAGGTTAAATTAAATCACGTTGAATTTGATCGCGATGTAATACTGTTCAGATAGTGGCACAGCGTTTGGTCGCGATTTATAATACGCTCGATTGTAGCGCCATATTGTTCTCAGTCGAAGCTTCCTTTCCTTTCAATTAACACTAAACGTACCAAGCGGGGTCAAATGACCACCTTTCAAAATTTACTTCAAAATCGTACATTCATTGTTATTTCTTTCGCTAATCTGACTTTCTGTAAATTCTCTGTATATTATCTGATTATTCAATTTTTCGCTTTCTGTTTTTCTCTTAGCTTATTTTTTTACCGAGAAAAATTCTTTGCATACCTCATGTACCGCGAGGGGTCATTTACGAAATTTACGTATTTTTCTGACTGAATTTATAAATCAAAACCAACAGAAAAAGTTACGATACCAAGTTCGAGACATAAATGCGTCAAAACCAAAACCAATGGTAAGCGAACACCCGAAACAATTAGTTATTATAATAAGACTAAATTTGGCGTCGATGTGGTTGACCAAATGGCGCGAAAACACAACGTCAAATCCAAATACAATAGATGGCATGTGCACGTATTCTTCAATATCTCCTATCCTGGATTTAGCTGAAATCAATGCATAGATACTCTATCGGGAAACAACTGGAATAAAGTATATCAAGACAGCGTTTCCTGTTACAATTAGCAGATGAACTAGTCACAGAGTATCACGAATTTTTTGAAGAAGGAAAGGAAAACCTACAACAAGGAACATCAAGCAGCCCAAGCAATATTTCCCAATCACGAAGAACATGTCAAATAAGATTGTGCACGGGTAATAAAACCACTCAAACTTGCATAATTTTGCAAAGAAATCGTCTGCGGAAAATGTATAAAGGAGAAACCAGTCATATGTAAAAAGTGCAATTAATTGATTATTTTTTTTATTTAAATAAATATATATGTTTGATTATTTTATTAGAAATCAGAAGTTATGTTGCGAATTATTTCCTTTAATAAATTAGGAGTTTCTTTCTAAAAATCAACGTTTATTCGTAAGGGGTCAAATGACCCCTTATGGTCAGATAGGTATATGTAAAATGCCGGTACGTTTAGTGTTAAATCATATGAACCTAACCTAAATCTAACTTTCTTTTCAATTGAATCTGAATCACATGAACCTAAACCTAAGAACTGCACAAATAGGCAGCGTTTTTACTTTATCTACCTATATATTTACAGATAGTTACATACATAGTTCTACATAGTTCTACATCAAGGAAGCACTATTCAACGCGTTTTTTTTTTTTTCAAATAGCATCCCTATCCCTAAATGGCACTGATGAAATGGTTAAAAAAATAAAAAAAATAAAAAAAACGAACTGAAAAACATCGCCGAGACGAGCTTGTCTGGCAGAACGAAATGAATCGCCGGTCGTCCGAAAACAGAGACATATCGAGCGAAACGTATCGAGAGAACGGTAACATAACCAGGAACTGGAGGCAGCGGTATCCGAAACAGGTTTCCGGGAACGGAAGCGGCAGCCGCGCAACGAAACAATTGAGGGGTGGAGTAATTTCTCCGGCCGCGTACGATCATCGATGAAGCTTGTAGCGGTCGCCGCTCACGCAATTCTGCCCGTGATTAGCCGGGGCACGATACGCCGGCATATTTAACTAACTAATGCAGTTGCAAATTAGCTATTAGTAGGTGTTACACGCGGTGGCAGATAGGCGGCAGGGTAATCAAATTAAATAGAATAGTTACTGTCTCCGGTGTCGGAGGGCGAAACTACATAACCCTGTTAGCCTAACTGCGCAAAGTGCGCGCGTACTGCCGTGGTATACACGCGGAGGAGCAGAGCAGAGACGAGAGGAGAGAGAAAGAGGTGCGTGCGAACACGTATAAACAGAGACGACGCATAACTGAAATCACAGGGGAGGGATCACTGTTATCAGTATCTCGCGCGTCTCCGCGTTGGCGAAAATATTGAAACGTCTGTCAAAGGAGGCTGGGAAAATCGAATTGCTTGATCATTCTGCCCTTCTCGCCCCCCCGCCCCTTTCTACGCGTTCACGCGTCCCGCGTGAAAATTTCATTTTATCTTTTCTCTCTCTTTTTCGGGATTAAACAGCGGAAGAGGTCAGAGAGAGAGAGAGAGAGAGAGAGAGAGAGAGAGAGAAACGTTAAGTCGATTACCTCTATACAGTCTCGCAGTGGAAAATTGGGAAAATTACAGAGTCGTCACGTGTGTTTCGCGATTTCGAATTTTCCCGCGGTTGGTCGTTACGGGGAATCCCGAGTGCGTGGAGATACGATGGTCGATTGAAGAGGTCGACTTTTATAAAGAACATAAACAAATAAGGGAGGGGAGAAGTACAATTAATCTTTTCTGAATATTTTTGAAATTACTGCAAAATACAAATTTCAACGACAGAGATATTGTTTCTGTAGGAGCCTAGAATGCTTTTAGAAAAATTAAGACAATCCGATTTTTTTTTTTTTGTACACGATCGATCTTAAGTTAAAGTAAAAGTGAAAGATTTGCCACCAGTGAATTTTTAGAATTGGCGATTCAAATGGAACTTCGTGGAATGTTTGTGAATGCCTTAGGCAAACGATTGAGCAACCATAGTACCGATGTAAATGCTAGAAGTATCGATACACTTGGTATCGATATAGCACGGGCACAAAGGACGGTGCTACCAGAACGGAATCGGTGCACGAAACGAACAGAAGGCTGGCGGAATATTAACAGTTGTTATTATACTGGAACTTCACGGAGGCCACGATTAACCGGTTAATCGTTTGTTAAACTCGATAAATATAGTTCAGCTCGTGGAGCGTGTGCACGCATAAACGGATGGTATATATTTGGTATAGTATATTCTGACACAAGTAGAAGTTGTTTGACCTGCATAAAATGTTAATCTCCTTCGTTGCGACTGTGTTGGTTCCACAAAGTGACGGTACAGCGATGGATTATAAAATTATAAGGAAATATATTGTGAAAACTTGCAAGTACAAAAGAGAATATACGTTAAAAGTATATTTTGTTACCTATTAAGTTTTTAATAATCTGTAACTTTCTATCTTAATCCTGTATCTTTCATACGATTTAAAACAAAAATTGCGGTTGTGTTTGAAACAGACTGAAAAAAATGTTATCTTGTATCTTTTACATATTTATAATGAAAAAAAATTACGACTGTATTTGTTGAAGTATATACGTCGTAGGATGATAATGACTTTTAGCTTACTCAATTCTAGTTATTAGAATTACTTTCTATACAGGGTGAATCGCGCAAATTGCACACGTGACGTAACTTTTAAATTATGCGTTTAGTAAAAAATTGTTTAATACAAAAGTTGCATGGTTTTAAGTTCACTTACGTTTATAAATTATTGCAAGAAAATGGCCCTAATACTCTACGCTAAGTTTTCATCCTCGAGACAAATTATTGTAAAATATCTTCTCAACTATTAGGATCAATCATAATATTAATATTTAATATTTGAAATTTAATAATAAAAAAAAATAAACCTCTCAACACACACAAAAAATTGATACACCATATTTTGCCTTCCTTAAAACTGTACAACTTTTGTGTTAAAGAACCTTTCCATTAGACGCATAATTTAAAAGTTATTTCAGGCGTGCAAGTTACGTAAAATTCACCCTGTATATACGAGTAACAAAGATATTATTTCTATATATTAAAATTTATTAGCACACTAACTGCAAGCCTTTCGCGTCTTCGAACACTAGCAACAAGAAACAGAAAATTTGTTGCAATGCAATTCGACCGAAAGGTGTGGGAGATGAAGGAGATTCTTGGGAGTAGACTTGACGAATGAGTGAAGAAAAGTGGCCGAAGGTGCGCTTTGACGGTGTCAGCGAGCGCGCGCGTATATTCACGGCGTTTGTACGAACCTGCGAGAGTTGCTCTGTCGTTGCCTCGGTCGCCAATCTGGCCAGACCCTCCTCGTACCTTTCCAAGGCCGTCAGTCTAAGCAGCAAGTTTTGCAGCAATGCCGAAACTTCCTGCCTGGCCGCAGCGTCGACCGCAGCGACCTTCTGCGTGATGGACCTGACGTGGCCCATCACCCTCTCGTCCCGGAAGTCGTACGGGAATGTTTCCGTCCATTCGGCTAGCAGCTGCACCAGTCGCGGCACGAAACGCTGCAGACGTTCCTGGAACACGCCAGACAGTTTCCAACTGGGCCTCATCTCTGCCTCTCTTTTTATTAGTTCGCTACACACGTTGCCAACCAGGTTTCAAACCTGAGGTGAGGAAATTAACAGGCTGGAGAATACGCTGGAGTACGGAATCGATTAGGATGCTGTTGCTCTTAACACGTTGACTGCCACGGTACTTTTCAGGATCCCGGTCTAAGAAGCCAATTCAATTTAATCGTATTATATTATTAAAAGCTCCTATTACAGTACATAGTAATCATCAAAAAGCATATCAAATGTGTTTTTTTTTGAAAAAAAAGATCTTGCGAATTATCTCGTAATTGGCTTATGTAAAGAAAGACTATTAGATGGCCCAAAAAAGTATATATATATATACACAATGCACAAACTTTTTCATAAAGTAACTTCTTCTAAAATAAAACTTATAAAACTTATAAAGTTTAGAGAAGCATTCGTCGACGCGTTGATTGGAGAAGAGATTCAACCAGTTTCAAAAGAAATTAGATCGCAAGAGTTTCATTCTTTACAGAGCATTCGAATCTGTCGAGAGAAGCCAGCCCTTTGCGTGGAAGATTTTTTGAAAAATTATTACAAATAGAAATATTCTTTTGCTTGTTGATGTCGGATAAACTTTGCATTATTATATCTTCTGTTCATTTATTAATCAATTTTCTGTTCATGTAAGCCAATAATGATTTTTTGTTCTCTTCCCTGAGGCTATCTATTCATCTTTACACTGATACGACTACGAATTTCATCGTAGCTGCGGAAATATGGCAAGTAAACAAACTACGAGATAACTCGTAGTTGGCAATCAACGTGTTAAGAAACTGCCAAGTGACATGGCTATATCTTTCAAGATACTAATAATAGGCGATCGATTCCCTCTTTAAACGAGTTAACGAGTGGTCTTAATGATATGTTGCAACTCATTCTGCAAACTATGGTCGAATCGAATATTTACACGTACAGTGAGGAGCATAACTGAGCATACAGTGATATTGTCGATACTTTAAGCTGTCATAAAAGAAAATCTATTCGATCTCGTTTTGAAGCGTAAGGTTTCTATTTTGACTGTGGTAAACATCATGATTCCGAGAGAGAAAGTAAGAATACTTTTATTCTCAATAATTGTAAAAGCATTAATTTGATCCACCATGGTTTTGAAAATTGAACGATTCCTTAAAATACTTGCTGTGTGATTTTTTTTTTCTTCGCAATTTTATTGAACATTGAGCATTGAGATTAGATGACGAAGAATGTTGAATTTCTGTTATTTAACTTAAGCTCGTTAAAATGATGAAAGAAAATTTGCAAGGTTTTAAGGGCGGCTTTAAGACAAGTTTTCAAAGAGTCGTTGGTAAATGGGAAATATTAATCTTGAAGTGATGATCTTAATCATAAACAAAATTTTTCACATAAGTGTGAATTTTTACAATTCGTTTTAAAGAAAAAAAGCACTTTTTCCATTCGCCGCTTGGCGTTAAAATATCTTGGAAAAAGAAGCAATCGAGAATAGAGAAGATTTACGTCTTATAATGAGATTAAATAGATTATTATACTTTCTTAACGAAGTTACAACAGAAAAGTATTTCCTTTAAGTTAATCGTGGAGCAAAACTGATTCCACGAAAGCAATTTATACTTGCCAAACCATTAATGGCAACGAGCTTTTGTTATTTTTCGTATTTCATATGCGAATACTCGATAAAATGTTATCGATGTCGAAAATCCACGTGCGCGTTCAGTTATGCTTGTTCTTTCTTTCATGTAACTATTAACTGAGATAAAAATCCCAAGAAAGAAGAGATGAAACACCTAATCATCTTCTTTCGAGTCTCGCCGTCCCTCCGACGATTCGCAGGCGACGCAAGAACAAGAAAAAAAGAAAATAGAAAGAAGAATCCTTCGCTAAGTGCAAAGAAGCATAAATTCAAATTATAAAGAAAATTAGGCGCGGAGATGGAAGAGAGAGAGAGAGAGGGGGGGGAAGAAAACAGAAACAGACAAAAACATCATTAAAGACACGAAGGACGATAGCGGGAGGGAAGAGAAAAGAAAGAGAGAGAGAGAGAGAGGGAGAGAAGAATATCGCCGAGGTGGAAATTCATTTGCGAGCGAGACATTTCTGGCCTGGATACGCGTGCTCGTTATTACAACGCGGAACGAGAGCGAGCGTGCCCCGAGAGGAGGAGGAGGAGGAGAAAAAGGAGGGGGTGAATGCGAAAAGGGGGTCGGTAGCTTGCGAGACGATGAAACGATAATGCACGCGGTGGCCGTAAAGTGCACGCCCGGAAGGCTCTCGCTGGGCTTTTGTGGCACGTCGGGATTCGCGGGCCTCACCTTGCCACCCTCTCCATTCAGGTTTTGCTGATGTTCGCAGAGGGCGCAGACCTCGCCGAGCAGCTCGTGCGGCTTGATGAAGAGTCTGGCGCTCAGCAAAAAGGCGAAGAGGTACGCCCGATCGGGATAATATTCCTCGGTGGGCACCATATGCTGCACCAGGGCTTCCAGCGAGCCCGACACCAGATTCCCGTCTCGATAGACCAGGGCCTGAAAACGAAACACACCCGTTTCGGTTAATTGATCGCCGCTGCTTTAAGACTGCTTGCACGCTCCGCGCGAACCTGGTGTGTCGTCGCACACCTCGTTTCTTTTCTTCCATTAAAATGTCTCGCGGGCTAATGGATTTTCGATATCAACGGCCCGGTAATTGAAGCGCGATAAATGCAAGATTAACGGGTCCCCTTGCCTTCCCCCATCACCGTTTGAAGTTATATAACTGCGAGCAATCGCATACATTATCGCGAAGTATAAAAACTGATACGGCTTGGGCAGAAAGGACACGTCTCACAGAGTTTGTTAATCCTTGTTTTCGATTTATTTTTCAAAGTGTAGACTCGATAAAGATTTCTCACCCCTTCGCTTCGAGAAAATCACAAACGAAGTGACAACCAGTTTTAGTCGCTGAAATGCGATAATTGTAATAATGAACTAGGGGATGAATCGTAATTCCCCCCCCCCCCCCCGAATTTACCAACAACGTGAGTATTCTATTAAATGTCACATTGATGTAGCGCGCAAGTACGGTGGCACGCCGTGTACAACAAATATGCAAATCAACATATTAATAACGTTACCATCAACGGTATTATGTATTAAAGCAACAATTTAATGGGCATGCATAGTTTACACGTTATGATTTATACTGCTGTTCGCAACTCGATGATTAATGACACGTATCGATATTTTAATCTCACAAACAAGATTAACAAGCAGTTGATTTCTGCTGCCCCGAAAGCAAACTGGAAGAAAACTGGGATTAATTTGGAATCAGCCAGTTAGAATGATC
Source organism: Tetragonula carbonaria (assembly GCA_032399595.1). Classification (NCBI taxonomy): domain Eukaryota; kingdom Metazoa; phylum Arthropoda; class Insecta; order Hymenoptera; family Apidae; genus Tetragonula; species Tetragonula carbonaria. The sequence goes on from JAUCRC010000007.1 coordinate 3,719,610, forward strand.
GTCAACTTTCCAGTTCTTTTCGGATATCTGTCAAAATCAGCCGTTGTGAAAGATCAACATCTTCTGTTTGCTAAAGACACCAACTAAATTCCTTAACTACCGTGCAAAATTCGGTGAAAAGCGAAGAAAATAGCTCTAAATGTAACGCGTACAATCCAATAATTGTGAACGTTTGTTCAAGAGACTGGAAGAAAGTGAAAGCTCTACCGTTATAAAAAAAAAAAAAAGAAAGAAAGAAGCATTTCAAGTAACAAGTTGAAAAGTAGCAGGCACAGTAAATTTTTCAAGTAAACAGTAAATTTTCACTCGCGTGTAATCGTCAAATGATTAATAAAGCAATTTGCTCGGCACGAGCGATTCACAAATTATGTGACGACAGTTCGCGTCGCGTTAATTACCGAGGCGATATTTAACGACAGATTAATGCGTTATCAGCAAACATATTAATTAAAGTAACGTCGTCGTTGCGCTATTAAATATGCTGATGCATAAAGCCGGATCTGGTTGCAGAGGAAATACGCAGTCGTTCGATAATATCGTTAAAACCGATATATAACAGGCAGATGAGGCGGGATTTAAATTCGTTTGAATGAGAGAGAAAGAAAGAGAGAGAGAGAGAGAGGGTTCTCCCGAATAAAAACAGATTTTCCCGCGATTTTCCTCGTTATCGGCGACGAACTAAGCGTAGATAATCGTTGAAATTTTACAGGCCGCGATCTTCGAACGACAGATTCCCAAGTCGTATTTTGTAACTTTATAGCCGCGTAAACATCTCGCTTAAAAGCAGTCGTAAAGTGAAAAGCACAATGGACGAAAATTCTGTCTCTCGCGCGAGAGTTCTCGATTTAATTGTGGTCTGTACGGTTTTACTGTATTCCTTAATAGTTTTGGACTTTCGCGTGTTCGTGTATTGTGGAGGATCTACATTCTCATACTGAACAGCAGTATGCTTTGGATCATTGTCGTGCATAAAAATATAATTGTCTCCAATTCTCATGTTTTCGACACTAGAGAAAAGATTCTATTTTAAAATCTCAATACAAACCCGCTGGTTCATTATTTCATTAATAAACTGTAATGTGCCAACATCATGTGTATTCAAACAATTAAGGAACCATCACCGTGTTTTACAGTGGGTAGCAAGATTTTCAGATTAAGTTCTATATATTTTTTTCTCCGCACAGTACTATCTTATATTAAGATTTGCTTGAAAATCATCAGTGTACGAATACTTTTTGTAAATCAATATTTCGATCAGAAGATGATCATGACCATTTTTGAACGATTGTCCCAATTATTCTTCAAACGATAACCAACGAATATTATAATATTGTGCTATTTTCTATCATCCCTTTACTCTTAATGTTTGCGACGGTTTAACGGGGTCAGAGTAACGACGGGGAACTCTTCGAAGTTCTGTACGTGTACGAAATCGGGAATTCGTTTCGGCGGAGAGACACGGCCGAATGCCCGGAGCTTTTCAGTCGAGCCTGGTAACAAAGTTTCTACCTGTGCCCCGTTAAATCTGCGAGCCATTAAAGTTGCGCGGACCAGCTAGGTAAAGCCCGAGCTCGACTCGCCGAGGATTCAAATGGCTTAAACTTATCGCGGGCTAATACAGTATTGACGGGGTAGAATCCCACCCCGTCGTGGAACTTCTCATCGGCGCGGAAACGCGAAGAACCAGAGTACCGCTCGAAAAAACCGCTCGCCGCTCCCCGTTCGAAAATTTGCGTCCCAGACACAGAGCTGGTCTCGTTGCGAACTCGCCCGAATGCAAATGAACCACCGTCGCGTGACCCGGAGAAATCTTGCGAACTTCCTTTTTTTGTCAAAGTTCTCGCTTGGATAATTGCAGCTCGCATTATGGCAAACCGGGGGGTTGATTGGAATTAGCGAGCGCGGAAGAAAATGGGAAACGATTGAAAGACGATGGCTCTGCGCTTGGCGGTACAGTGAAGAGCGTAATTGGAACAATTGGATGATGAAAAATTGTCGAGGACACTTTCGACTGTTCGGGGAATACTTTTCCTTTGAAAGTCGTAAAGATTCGAACGTGAGTGGAAACATTGAGAAATTTTCTTCGCGTCATTTTCAGGAACTGAAATCGTTCTTTTCGTAACGGCCTCTTGAAATTCATTCATACGGTGATTTTCTCTTCGCCGTTTTATCGAACGAGTTGAATGTTAAACGAGAATTCAAGAAATTCAGAAAATTTAACCGCAATGTCTAAAATCCAATGAAAGTCAGACAGCGTGTTTGTAAGGGCTTGTTGTAAAGAGAAAATTTCGATCTTTGAGATCGTGCTGGATTTGATCGTGAAAAAAAATTTTTTATTTACACGTGTTTGAATTTCTACGATTCTTGATAAAAAGTTTTATACAATGATGTGAAAGCATCTTTGAAAAGTCGAAGAACTCTGGCTCCGCGCTTTAAGATAAGATCAAGTAGATCACTGACACATGAGATATCTTTTTATGAATTCATATCAGTTTAAATCGCTCAATTTTTCATCGTCATTGATTCAATTCAGCTCTTCACCGTACGCCCGATACAATTGTATTACATATTTCTGTGCATGTGTATGTCTACATTTCACGGATAATTCTAATGAAACATAAATTGATACTTCAAAGTGAAACTCACAATTTAATGTAGCAATATATCCTTGTTAATACGTGTCATCCATTCGTTCCAAAATGTTTTACACCAGCAGGCATTTCCGAGATAATTGAAATCTTTTGAATTGAACAACACGTTGCTGCATTACGCGATATATCGCACAGTTACGATTACTAGCGAGCAAATTGAGAGAAATTGGAAAGATCGCGAGAAAACTTGGATTCAAGTGGAATTCCACTTTGGATAAACACGAAAGAAAAGAGTCGAAAAAGAACCGAAAGAAAGAAAAAAGAAAGGAAAAATACCATGCTAACTACTTTCGCCTTACGGAGGAAACGGAGAAAATGATCAATTCAAAATTCAAGCAGAAGAGTTCATTCAGACATCCTCTGCGTCTCGCCGCAAAAACGCCCTAGCCTGACTTCCGCTAAACAATTACCTCGGCGTACCTCGTCCTTCCTCTAATCGTTCTCTGCGCCAAGGCTATGCAATGACGCACGGAGTACAGCCCTCCCCCCATTTAGGCTGTTTTTTTTTTCGAGGTCGGACAATCGCGGCGCGCGTTTAATCGCGAGAGAAGCCCGCGAAACCGGGTCCCTAGCGCCGCGGTTTCAGCTAAACTTTTGTCGTCGCCGTAACAATCGCGGCCATTCAACGTCCAGAATCCCTAGCTTTCTGTCTGTCGAAAAAAAGAAAGAAAAAGGAAAGAAAAAAACGAGAGAGAGAGAGAGAGAGAAGAGGAGGAAGAAAACCGAGAGGGTGAGGAGGAGAAGAAGGAAGAAAGAAGAAAGAAGAATACGCGCGAGTCCACCTCCGTTATAAAAACATTCCAACGTCACCGGACTATCCGAGTGCTTCTACGGACCGCGGCCAGACCGTTTTTTGTTTTCGTCATCGATCCTGTTCGCCGCGAGCCACCATTTCTCCTTTCCACTTTCGCGTCCGTGCTTAAACCGCTTTTGTTTCGCGCCTGGTTTCGTGCTCGGGGAAACAAAACTCTTGGGGATAAGTTAACGAAGCCTCTCCTAGAGCCGTCAACTTCATAAGCAGAGAAATAACGGAACGCGACGAATCCTCGAGTTTGTGTATCGACGTCTGTTTTAGTATCGGTTTATCATTTATTTAGAACTGGTTCCTTCGACTGGTTTCAGTCGCCACGGGCTGAATTTGAAAAACAAAATATCATTGGTTGAAAAATGCCGAGCAACGCGATAAAAGTACATCAAGTAAAAGTTGCCTACTTGTGCAACAGTGGTTTAGATTCGATTGAAAAGAAAGTGATTAGAAAAAAAAGCTTCGATATGGCGTTATAATCGAAAGTCATCGAAATAACGATACGAGACGATTCCTCGAGTGTTTGTATCGACGTCTGTTTTGGAATCGGTTCATCATTTATTTAGAACTGGTTTCAATTGCCACGGGCTGAATTTGAAAAACCAAACGTCATTGGCTGAAAAATTACTGAGCAACGCGATAAAAGTAGATCAAGTAAAAATAGTGGTTTAGATTCAATTGAAAAGAAAGTGATTAGAAGAAAAAGCTTCGATATGGCGTTATAATCGAAACTCATCGAGCGATCAAACGTTGTGGCACTGTTCGATACGAAATCTAAACAGCCCGATAGCGCTGCATAGCACTAACTGACGGTTAAAAAACGGCAATAGTGATAACCGAGTATATTGATTATTAACGTGCGTTCATCACCAGCACTATTATTAATAAAAATAAATATTACTTTAATCTCTACGCTATACTACCATTTTCACTTGTACTCTGTTTTGATATTCTATTGGAAAGTTTAGGCATTCTGTTGCTGATTCACGATGTCACGAAGTGGATAATTTGAAATTTATCAGCCAACGTGTACAATATTATTGATTGAATTCGAGCGCAGTCACTCGATCAGTTCTGTGGCTTCTGAAAGGTATACGCGTCGATACGTTTAGAATTCGTTCGAGGAAAGATTGACGTACAATTTTGAAGAAATGAATGCAGAATGTTCCAACGGAGGAGGAAAAAGAGACTAAGAAACAATAACGAGAAATTGCAATTAGACAGTTATAATGTAACGTGAACAATGGCGATTTCCGTCTTTCAATTATAAGGAGGCAATAAAGCAAACTTTATGGAAACGTTCTTGCTGGAAATCGTTTGGTTATTTCCGTTATTTTCGTCGTTTTGTTCCCTTTCCTATTCCTTATTGTCCGCCGTTTCTCCTCGAGCTTTTTTCTGCGTCGTTTTTTTTCCAGTTGCAATTATAGCAATTCTACCGTTTGCGTACTTCTCATTTGTCTCATCTAATAATTTCACTTTCTTTTTCTTTTCTTTCTTTTTGACTTCAAAATAGAAAACACTTTCGTGTCATAGTTTGCTGTACTATTTCCGAAAAGGAAAGGGGGAGGAAAAAGATTATCTGACGCGTATGGCGAAGAAACACGCGTTCAAACTACGGTAGTGTCGAAATTGGTTTGCTAAATTTCACTATCGACGAGAACATCAAAAACTTCTTATCGAAAAAAAGATAAGAACTCCTTTGAACGCGGAATCACGAAGTTCTTTGCACCTAAAAAATGACAAGAGGCAATCGAACAAAATGGATAATATATTGTCTGGTAAAATTTTCGTTTCCCATGAAAAACTTTCATTTGCATACACGAAACCGTAGTTACTCTCTTAACCTAATAAAATTGAAAATGAAATTTACCAAGAATGGTATAACTAAAATAATTCGAAAGATAGAACTAAATGAAGGATTAAAACAACGCAGTATTGAGTTTAATGAGAAGTGAAAATTCGAAAAAACGAATGAAAACAATCATTTCCCTCTATTTTATTTGAATATCTCACAAGACAATTTTTATGACTCTACTCTTGTCTACCTGTACGATATCAAACCTGAAAATACGTCGGCAAAGAAATCGCAGATTCTGACTGTCACCAGTCGCAAATTTTCCGCCAATTTCTGCTTTCATTAATCTCGCTACTAATCCGCTAATTCTAATCTAGACGCGTTCGCCAACGCGTGTTCCACGCGGGTCGTCTTTGAACAGCGACGAATTGTGGAACAATTTCGAATTCGAAGAAGCTGCTGAGCGGGTTGGCAACGAGCGTTCCTCGAAGCGTCGCGCGAAAATTGCATTTCTCGTCGAGGCGCTCAGATTTGAAACCGTCAAAGTCGTCGCGGAGTTTCAGTCGCGCCATTATTTCTCGCCAGTCAAAGGACAATCAACCGTCGGCAAGATGACTGAATGAAGAGTGAAGACAGATTCTACTCGGGGTTTGATGCACGATGCCTCTCGACAGTGAAAGTAGACACGCGCGCGTTTCTAACAAACGATCGCGAAATAATGAGGAATCTTCTTCGAGGGCCGCGGCGAAATTTATCCAGCCTGATGGAATCCATTAGCGTTCGTTATCTTTTCCCTTTCTCTTTTTGTTTTGACGGGAATTCCGGCTACTCGCGACGAAAACACAATCCGCCAGAGGATTAAAATTGAAACGAGAGTTTTCAATTGGGTCTCTTTTTCCTTTTTTCTCTTTTTTTTTTCTGCACGCAGTTGTACCAATCGATCGATTATTCGAACTGATATAACTTTGTGAAAAAAAGATCATGTCACTGGTCAAAGTTTCAAATGTCTCGTCTTTGTGCGAGGTTTTCATACACGTTTGAATTTTATTTGAAATTTTCGAGAGAAAAGTATCTTCACTTTCTTCGCTCAGACTCGTTCTCGGAAAAAAAAATGTACTCACCACTATCGAAATGAACAAACTTCACGTCTTAAAGTGAAACCAAATGATCTTTTTTAAGTTATATTTCACTTTTTCATTGCCATTGCTGCAATTCATTGTTATCCTTATTTATTCAAAAAGTGAGAGTATTTGATAGAAATAGTTTCGCTGATAGTATACGTAACTATAATGTGTCGAATATCGAGCAAATAAGCCGATAAAGTTAAACGTATGTAATGTTGCTATGAGATATGAGCTTGTTCTCCGATTGACTATTTTCTATATTTCTTCTTTTTATTTTTTTTTTTTTTAGGAAATCGTCGATCGAACGAAAAGACAAAATGAACAAACTTTACGTTTTAAAGTGAGACCAAATGATCTTTTTTAAATTATATTTCAGTTTTTCATTGCCATTGCTGCAATTCATTGTTATCCTTATTCGTTCAAAAGGTGAGAGTATTTGATAGAAATAGTTTTGCTGATAAAGATAAACGTATGTAATATTGCTGTGAGATATGAGCTTGTTCGCCGACTGACTATTTTCTATATTTCTTCTTATTTTTATTTTTTTTTTTTTTAAGGAAATCGTCGATCGAACGGAACGACAAAATCGTTGATACAGACAGCTTCAGGCAAGCGCGAAATTTACGGGCAACTTTTATGAAAAGCTGCTCACCTCGCAAACGTGTCCGAGCTGAGCTTGCACAAGCTCGAGCGAAGAGATCGCTATCGTGCGAGGTCGCGAGCGCGGAAAGATTGTAAACTTTATTGCTTCGTAGATCCTGCGGATATAAAAAGGACGAGATTTATACGCGTTCCATCGGACATCGTTTGTAAACAGTCGAGAAGTATAAAAAGGGGCCGGTCTGCCGTGATTAGAAGTGAAGAGCAAAATCTTGAAAATCAAAAATTGCGAATTTTATACGCAAGCTTTTTACAAGCCAGTTTACGATTTTATATTATACAGAGATTCGCACACTCGGTAAAAAAAAAATTATTTATACTTCAAGCCGTTATAATTCGATAAAAAGAAATCGTGTAACAACCTAGTTGGTCACATTTTAAGCTGTGAACTGTCCCCACTTTGACAACTTAGTTTTTCTTCTTACATAATGCAGCAAGTAGCGAAACAAGGATATTTCTGTTCTCGGAGACATTAAAAAAATTTTCTTACTAAATTTACCATGGTTTTGAAGCAACGACCTCATAAAACTTTCTATGATTTTTTTTCCCACCATTTTATTAAACGTTCAGGATCAAATAACAAAATGTTAGGATTTCTCGAATTTTTGTCATTTAATTCTGATGTTCAAGGTTTAATAAAATGACGGGAAAAGAAATCGTTCGGCGAAGACTATAATAGAGTCCTGAAAAAATTTTTAAATTTTTAAAAGTGTTTGAATTTTTACAATTTTCGACGACGAAAGTATTCTTGCTTTTGCACCTGCTTTGGACAAAAAAAAAAAAAAAAGAACAAACGACAGGTAGTAGAAGTGCATTCGTGCTGCATTCCGAGAGACTCATTACTTTTTCGTAAAACGTTAGTAAATTATAGTTTAAGGGATAAGTAGAAAATTTCCAACTCACTTTATTTTTCAAACGAGAACGAACAAGAAGAACAGTTAATACAGTTTTCGATCGAGATATAAAATAGAGAAAAAGTTGAAAATTGACGTTTGACAACCTATATTACAATGAGATCGAGCCGTCTCACATGGACTTGCTCTACTTGTTGACTTGTCAACTATGTTGACTCGTGTAATCATGCTTGCAACATAACCTCTCCATTTGTAGTACGTGCCTGTGTCAGATACGCTGCACTATTACAGAGTTTGCCACTTGCGTGCCACGTAATTATATCAGCGTGTCGTAACAGGAGGATGCAAGGATTGTAAAGTCATCTGTGTATGTAATCGCTCGCGATTTCGCGCGTGCAGCGTTCGTTCGTTCGTTCGAAGGAGGCCAACGACATCTCTATCCCGGTGAAATTGGATGGAACGAGGATGCAAGTGATCACGATAACAAATTTTCCAACGTCGGCGCCGGAAAATACGAAACGACGCCTGGCAGGGATTGCAGTTTATGGGCTGGCGAGCGATAGGCTCGCGACTAGGGAAATTTTCGCGTGCCGGAAACTCTTTGTCCACTAATCTTATCGTTCGTTCTTCCCGGGAACTTAATGGAATTTTTAAACTCCGCTCGTCTTATCTGTGTCTACCCAGCGGCGACAGCTGCGCAATGCGAAATTGCTGGGATCCTGACGATGTGCGTTCCTTTCACTTACAATCTTTGTCGTTCTTATTTCACTTCGTTCTACTTTATTTTAGAAAACGCTACGAAAGTCGTTCGTACGCTCGGCGAGAGTATTCGTCGTTTCTCGCTTTCGATGCTACTATCGTGGCGTAGCTCTCTCTTGCGTGTTAACCATGCAAATTAATTGAAAAGTCAACAACTGAAAAGTACGGGAAAGCGTGCGTCATCCAAAGTCACGTGAAATTTAAGAATCGTCGGTACGTCGTGTTGAGTCTCGCAACGACGTTCGTTCGTTTTTTTTTTTTGATACTAGTAGTACAGAGAAAATAACAATATACAATAGTAAAACTGTGCGTTAAATAGAATTTCTGCAGAATCGTTTCTCTTGAAAATGACGAACGTACAATTGAACTTGAAAATTGAAACATTCACCACTGGTGAAGCAAACTCGACTTGCAACGGGCAAAGGAAAGTATCGCCGTGCCGATGGAAATAATAACCAACAACCGCGTCTAATTTGCTAGGAGAGTAAAAGAGAGATCACTCGTCAAGGGAGCGTGTTTAATTAGCCGTTGTTGCTGACGATTAATTTACGTGAAAGCGAGAACATAAAGCGAGAAGTTTATTTATTCTTTAATTAAACCCCGGGGAGGAGAAGGGGGGAGGCGAGTGGGAGAAGCATTTTCGGCCGATTGAAAATTGTTAACGAGCAATTTGCCTTGATATTTATCGAACTTCCTTAACAAGGGCATAAATACTGCGAAACAAATACGCTGCGAACGTATTTCACGCGAATGTGCAGCTTCATTTGATCAACCGTTCCTGGAATGAAATTCGCTGCTCTATTCTACTTCATCCCAGCGCGGCGCAAATGTAACGCGAGGCGATGTCGCCCCTGTTTAATAACCAGCGTTAGCGTTTTAATAAAACGGGCTCGCGATCGCCTTTGAATTCACTAAGGAGAGGGAGGAGGGGGAAGGGGGAGTGGCGAGCATTTTCCGACGCTTGCCACATTATGCGGTTTGAATAGGACGAAGAGAGAGAGAAAGGAAGGAAGAAGAAGAAGAAGCAGAAAAAGCAAAAAAAAAGAGAGGAGAAAATAGCAAGCAATGCGCCAGGAAAAATGGGGGTGAACAAGGGGGGAGGTGGAAGAAGGCAAATTCAGAGCCACGTTACCGGGATCCTTTGTTGTACCGCGTTGAGTCTTCCTTTCTTTTCTACGCGTTTCATCCAACCGCGCTAACAGCATGCTTCCACCCTCCTCCCCCTCCCCCTACGCCCTTCAACCCCTCGCCCCTTTCGAGCCGGCGGTTTTTATACATCCGGCTTAATAAAACGTTCAACCCTCTCTCGTTGTTACATCGTGCGTCTACCAACTTCCAATCCTCTCGTGTTCGTCGTGAGCCGCCCGTGCCACCACCTTTCGCCCCTAAGTGTCGCGAGATACGATTAAAATGCACGGGTGAGGAACGCGTGGGTGAGGAAAAGCGTAAAGTGATTTGCTTCATCGTCGAGGGTGAACGCGTACGTCGACGAGAAATACTAACTGAATTACGTTACGAAGCTTCGGTTCAAGCGTTTCTGATTTTTGCTACGAATTCGAGGTCAAACAAGATCAATTCGACGACGATGCTGTCGGGCTGCGAATTCTTTCCGTGTGAAATTGATTATGAACTTGTGCATAATATATAACATATATATATAATATATGAATGCATATGAAAGTGTATACAGTGTGTCTTGAATTTAAATGTCAAGATTTCGGGAAACCTCGTCTCAGAGAACTGAGAGGAAAAGTCTCCTTCAGAGATTTGCTTCTGCTTGCTTCATTTCAAAACGAAGAAAGATGCAGAAAAATTTTAATTCTCTCACTTATTCGGTAAGTTCATTCGTTGCCAATCAACTCGAGAGAGAGAGAGAGAGAGAGTAACTGAGAGACTATATCGTAGTCGCAGTGCACCGAACGTCAACTGGAACAATATCTAGCTACAATCAGAGTGATTAATGATCGACGTAATTCATCGTTTATATTGCCAAGAGTGACCAGTCTTTCGAACCGTATGTTTTTTTAAAACAAACGATGCATATATCGATAATAAGTATATCGACAATAAGTGTAAATAAATGAGTGGAAAAAAACGGAAAACCTTCACGTCTCTTCTTTTCGCGATTATTTCCCTGAAAAGAATGGAGCAGAAACGAGCCAAAGGACATTTTATGTTAGGCAATTTAAATTCGGGACAAACTCTGTACAAAATGGTCGAAAGCAGTTCGACAATTTGATCTCTAACCTTGAGATCTTGAGCGCAATGTAAAAACGAACGATTCATGAAACTATATCATTCGAGCGTGTACGAGAATAAACGTGGGAACTTGGAACGGAAAGATCGGCGAACAAGTCGCAAGAAAGTAATCGTCAACTGCCAAGTGGAAAATCAAGGCAATCTGACATTCTAAGTTAACGTTCCAGTTCATAAGGCTCGGCAAGCGCGTGCAAACAGACCGAAGTCGCAGATTGAACGCGAAATTTGTAACTTTCGGCGTGTTTTCTCCCTCTCGTTCTCTCTATGTTCTTGCTCTCTTCCGCGGAAACTGCCTCGCAGCGGGACGATATAAAAGATGGCCTCTTATTGCTTGTTTCAAAGTGAAACGAGAAACTACTGGCAGGAAGCGCCGCAGACGAGACATTCTACTCGTATAAATACGAATCGTGGAAAATACGGCAGACGTGACCGTGGAAAATTGAAAAATCGATGGAAATCAGCGCGCGCGCTAAGTTCGCTCGTAGCGAACGAAGTTTCGTCAACTGAAATTACGTACATACCACGTGTGTGTTACGCGTGCACCTATCCAGAAGCAATCGATATTTCTTGCATCTCGATCGGGAAGTTTGCAACCCAAGTTACTGCCGAGGTTCATTCGATTCTATGCAATTGCTGATTTTCAATATCTTTTCCGAGAATTTATCTATTTCTCTTTACTAAACAGCGAAGATAACGAGATTGAATGTCTCAAGCTTCTCCTTTCGAATAGAAGAACATACTTTCGACATTTCTTCTTCTGTTACCAAAATTTTTCCATTCCAGGGTTTCTTTACTTTGGAATTTATCATATTTAAAAACTATGTGTGTGTGTGTGTGTGTGTGTGTGTGTGTAAAATAACTATGATAATTTAAACTGATATAAGTTCTCTTTTATAAGAAAGATCATACAACGATCCACTTGGTCTCGTTTTAAAGCGTTTGACAATGGCGAATTCGTTTTTCTAAAGATGATTCAAGATCATGCGGCGAGTGGGAAAGTGAGGGTACTTTTTTCTCGAGAATTGTAAAAATTTAAACGCGAAAATTGTAAAATCTAAAAGATCCAAAATTTCGTTTTCGCGAACAAATCCATCGTGAACTTGAAGACTGATATTTTCCCTTTATAACGAGTCCTTAAAATTCGATTCTTTTTTATTATTTCATTGAACTTTGAATATTAGAGTTAGACAAAGTGGGTTAGGATTTCTTAAATTTTTTTCAACGTTTAATAAAATGGTGAAGAAACAAACTGTACAACAAGTACAAGAGATCGTTGTAAAGAAGAAATTTCAATGTTCAAAACGACGACAGATCCAGTTAGAAAAATAATAATTTTGAAGCGTAAGTTTTTACAGATTGAATTTTCACAGTTTTCCAAAAAGAAGAGGTATATATTCTCACTTTTTCACTTTCCTCTACACGATGTAAAGTCATTTCCCTTGAAGAAAACGAACTGACGATTGTCAAGGTAGAAGCTTCACTCTTTAAAAATGGGCCAAGTGGATCCTTTTTACACGCATCTTTTTTTTTTTTCAAAATTACATCAATTGAAATCGTCGATAATTTTTCATTTTCACTTCACAAGTTATGCTTTTGCACTGTAATTCTAAGTCATTTCCAAATCTGTTGGCCGAAGAGATTTTTACAGATTTTTTTAAATTAATCACCACAGTAGTCACGTCCATGATTTGTCTTTTGTGCTTTGATTTCAAATCAGTATTCTCGTTGCAGGCGACTATTAAATATTACAGTCGTATTTATGTTTAACGCTAACTCGTGAATATGAAATGAGACTGGTCCACTGTTCGGTTTGCGTAATTATCTTTTAATCGAATCAATCATTATTCAACACGGTTTTGCAGCAAGCTCTTTCCAATCGATTTTCGATTGGAATATTTGAGCACACGACTGCGTCATACACGAGCGCTATTTGTTCAAAGTAATTGACGAATTATTTACTTAAATGGTTTCATCCTTTATCGACCGAGCGGCGAGTAAACGGGATAAACGTTCATTAAAAATAACAATGTTTATATAAAATTAACAAGAACTCTAAAATATATTTCAAATTATTTAATATTAATTATTTAATATTAATTCGGCAATAAATTTTGCGAATTCGAAAATAAAAAACGAAATACCGATCGAATCTTTTGCAAAAGAAAGGGTAATAAAAACACGATGTTGTAAGAATAAAAATTATCACAGAAATTTAGTAAAATAAAAGAAAATCTTCATAAAATTATATATTCGTCAAATTATATTAGAAGTAAGTATCGTCGGTTTCTAATACTGTACAAAATTTTATTTTATGCAAGAGTTAATATAATTTAACGAAAATTGCTAAATGTCAATATAATTAACAAAAATTATCACAGATTATGTGATAATAAGTTAAATTATTGCCGCTAGATAGCAATGTTTATTAAATTCGAAGAAAACGACATTACTTATGTTTGTTCTAAAATACAATCGTCCATATTCGATCACGTCGTTCTTTTTTTTTTCTACTGCTGTTTACATTTCCGCGAAAAGGGTAAAATTAATAAGAGTAAATTCCTTATTCAAACGGAAGAAAATTTTCTTCTTGGTACGATGAACATTAAATAGCTGAATCGTTCACGGCGCGACATAGTCATAGCCATAACTTCGATGGGACGAGAGTTCTATTAACAGTTTTTTTGCGCCTTTTACGATGTCGGGCGCCGGAAATGAGATGAGAATTCAGTGAAAGGCTCGCGAGACAGGCCAGCCGATCTGACGCGGAATAATTCGTCTTTGACGAGCTGGAGAACTAGAATGCACAGTCTCTAAGACACTCCGTTAATCAGACTTTAATTTAACCGTTTGTCTTCGTTCCGTCGCTGCGTTTTTCATTTCCTGTTCTGGAACGGCACGAACAAACGGTCAGATATGGAAGGAGATATTGAAGGAAAGAGGTGGAAACGTTAAAGCACCCCATTCGAAATGAACATTATTTCTTCGTAATAAATGATAATCGCGGTGAAAGGTTTATACTCGTCCTTGATAGACACGAAGTCTATCGTTTTTAAACCTTGAATTATTTATTTATTAATAACTGACAGCAGGCTCAACGTACGACATATTAATCTGGGAATAAATCTATTTTTAAATTATACTGGAATAATTGTAAAAATTATAGTACCAATTTTATTCGAAAGTTTTTTTCTAGCAAGATGCACGAAGAGCATCTTATGAATTCTTTCTGCTGGGCACGTGTATGGTAGAACGTCAATTATCCGAACTAATTGGAAGACAAATCCGCTCTGATAAGCGGTTTTTTTCCGGTAATCAGTCTGGAAGAATGAAATCTGCGGTCAAAATGTCAGAAATTAAACACTTTTCAAACACGTAAAAAGGATAATTAGTGTCTGATAATTAGTAGATGAAATATATTCATCGTTCACCTAGTGTGCAATTCAAGAGCTTTCTCTCTTGAATTAATGCAAAATCCATTTGTATTTGTACGTACATCATTCGATCATTCGCTATATCCAAACTTCTACAAAGATGAAAATTTCTCTATTATCTGAAATTTTGTTATTTTGAAACTCTAATAGTGTTGATTCACTATTTTTCATGTATCCAATTGTACATTTTATGACTAAATTATACGTATTTCCACTTTTTCATTTTTAAACTTTTAAAATTTTCAATAACATTTAATTTCGGCACCGTTCTTTTCCTTTTGATAATATTTTCATGATTCATATAAATGAGAGGTCGTTCACTCATTACCAGAGGTATTAAAATGGAGAATTTGAACACGTGCTCCAAATCAAATTGTTCGACATACAGTTTAAACGTGTAAATTAGGCTGTATCGAAATTCGAATGATCGACGTTCGACTGTAATATCTTCGTGACGAAATCATGTTTAAACATTCTCGGCAACAATCACTCTTAATTACTTTTAAATGAAGTTAATAATAATCAAAGCATTGATAAATATTCACGTGTATTTACACGACAAAATACGGAATGAAATAGAATTCCACAAGAGAAATGAATATTCTGGAATGAAATCTGCACGAATTCAAGGGGAAAGATCCTTCGTTAGAAGTTTATCCTGTCTCTTACTTTTCATTGTTTCGATCGTACGTAACACGTCAACAATCATCATTCATCGTTTCGTTCGGCAGAAGCAGCAATCGATTTATTTAATCGAGTTTAATCGACACGTAGCTCGCTCGAGAAAGAGCAGTTCCACTCGTATAATATCTTCATTTTCGGTTCGCGTCCAATTACAAGCCCGACGCTATATATTATTCTGGGCTGCAATTTCACGGCCTAAAAAAAATGAAACAACGAGGCGGAGGTGGACGTTTGTACATCGAGGAAACGGAAGTCGGCCAAACGACAGTTGTGTGTGCGCATTGAATGCATCCTGGGGAAACGACCGACTCGGCAAAAAGGGTTGCGGAACACTGAAAGGAATTAGAGCGTGGGTTCAAAGAAGATGAAATGAAGACGAAAGAAAAAGAACCTGTTCGGAACGGGGCTCGGGGGAAAAAGGCGGCAAAAGAGCGTGTCGGAATCGGGAGAGGAATGGCGGAGGCAGCGAGCAGAAGAAACTGGAAGAACGTTGGGCGAGAGCAGCGAAAATGGCAGACAGAGAAAACATAATTCGCTTTTGACAAAATTGCAAGGCGAACGGTCCTTCGAAATTCCACGCGATTTTTTCCTTCGACGAGGAAATAAAAACTGCCGTGTCGCGGCAGCGACGAATTTTGAAAACAAAAAGAACTTTCTCCGTAAAAAGAAATATCAATATTTATCTGCTTCACGCGAGTAAGAGTGATAATTTTGCAAATCGAAATTCCCGCCCGCGATAGGAGAGACAGTGAACGGACTGTCTGTTAGCAGCGAGCTATCTGTTAAAATAACAAGCTACGTGGAACAGAATCGGGGAAAAGAATCAGCAATATAACGTAAAAGGACGAAAGAGAGGGCAGAGAGGGAGAAATCCAACGTAAGTCGAGCATTAAGCGGAGGACGAGACGGAATGTAACTGAAAGAAAAGGAAAACAAATGGGAGGCTGAGAGAACGCGGAATTTTTCCTCCGAAGGAAATAAATAAGACTGGAATTACGCGGGATGGGGAGAGGGTGGGAGAGGAGGGGGGCAAAGAAAGAGTGGAACAGCGGCTTCCGTGCGGGTAAAAATAAAAGGGTGGAAAAGCGGCGGTGAAAGGAAGAAGACGAAGTATAAGGAAATGTAAGGAAAACAAACAGGGTTCTTCCCAGGGTTGTTGTAAAGACGAAGAAAACGCGTGGAAAGCCGCGGGGACGGAGGGGGGTTGCTAGGTTAGGTTGCACGAAAGAAATTTGAATCGCAATTACGGAATTAGTTTCCCTCCTTCACTCTCTCTCACCCTTTCCTGTTCAGCCGGTGGTGCACGAAAATACAACAAGAAGGGGGGAAGGGAGGAAAAATAAAACGTCGACGGATGTGCTCGCGGCCAGAGCGGAGTTACGTTTGTCGTCGTTCGCTACTTCCGGCCCCCGGTGAATGTCGCCGACTAATTTTCCGGCTGCTCGCTGCTGCACACCACTTTCGAGACGGATGCCCTTTGCCACGTAATACTACTCGTTTGAAAAAAATCCGCCTACTACGTTCGCGAATAATTGTCCGGAAGGCGATTCGTTTGACGAATTTTCGCTCTGTCGTACGAACTCATCGATGAATTATCGTCGAATGGAAATTTGCGTCGATGATACAATGTTCACTTGCTGCTGGAACGAATCGAAAATTTTTTCTCAACAGTTAAGTTTAATTAGAAGAAAGAATTAATTTTTAGAAGAAATGCATGCACGAACTTAAGTTTAATTCAAAATCAACGAAATTAGTTTGTCTCGTATATTTTGATTTGTTTTATTCGAAAAAAAAGAATAGGTGGGATGAAACTTTTGGCCCACCCTGTATTAATATCACTGAACAAAATTTTAAAGCAGTGTTCGATAGTAGAATAAGGAACGAAATGCTTGACGTTGAGTGAAGAACGAATTATTTGAATGTCACAAGAGTGCTGTGCCTGTGTAAGCTGTTATTTCGACGAATGAGCAACATTCGAAAAGATTCGAAACGTTAATTCCATCACTTCCTCAAATTCCTGCTTTCACCAATGTTGGCGCGATGTCATCGTTCAATAATTCAACGTATTTATTTTATAGACTAATTGTACAATATCGATGGTTCGAATTTCAATTATTAAGTTACAATTACTAAAGTGAAGAATTAATCACGATCAATGTGTATAACGTGCATAACGACGACATGAACGTAAATAGTTTCGATATTCCAGTGATATAAATTCAATCGCACGGACGTGAATAATACCGGGAGTCGGTGAATCTGCCGTTTAACAAACAACGGGGTACGATTTCGTCTCATTTTCACGGTGATCACGTATAGCAGTCAGGGGAACTGCTTTATAGATATATCGATACACATATATTCAGTTTACGCGAGCTGGAGAAATTACTCGTCAGAGGCTAATATTCTCAGAAATTCTCTTATTCAGGAATTTATGTGTGTGTGCGTTACCAGAGTGTGTGTGTGAGAGAGAGAGAGAAAGTACGGTGCAACTTCATAGTGAGCATGGTTTCCGGCTAACTGCCCTACTCAGATAAGCCGAGACGCAGAGAACTCTCGCGGAAGATACGGATAAGTCGATGCTTTTCGCAGAATTATCGAATTATCGCGTTCGCGTTCGCTTTAATTAGCAAATCAACCAATTCGCTGAGCCTATTTGCCGAAGAAACGAGCGAGAAACGTTTGAGAGAATTAACGCGTGCGACACAGTGCGAGTTTTCGTCACTTCTTTTTCTATGAGGATTATTTCTTTGAATCTTTGTATATTTAAACGTCGCGTGGAGCTTTGAAACTGGATCAAATTAAATCTTTCGCTTCGATACGTGCTACTCAAAGTAGTAATAAAGAAATCTACTGCGAAAGAAGCTACAAATTATACAAACGTTCGCGGTAATTAATTTACTAATTAATTGACGAATGTGAATATTCTTTTTTTTTTTTGCTTTTAACGTTCAATGACGAAATATGTCACGCGAACGAAAAATTGGTAGAAAGATATAATATTTGTTTGTAATTAGACTCGAACGTAATGTCCGGAACGTCTGCGGCGGATTTCAACGAACATCCGATATTGATTAACAATTTTCTCTGCCGGATCGAACCGTTCGTTGGACGAAAGTCGTCCAAAATATTACCCCGAAGGTACAATGACTTTGTGAAAGCTCTCGTCTCTCTCAACGAAGATGAAATATTCGGCTGCAGCCCTCCTCATTTTCCTCTGCTCTTATCTCGGTTTTTCGATTATAGAATCCATATAACCAGCGTGGGGAATCGGCTGGTGCCCGAGCTGCTATCATTCTGCAGTCTCATCTAAATCAATAGCGCATCGTTGAAAATTGCAAAGAGGCATCCACACAGTTAGGAAAAAAAAGAAAGAGGAAGAAAAATAGAGCAAAGTGTCAAGTTTGCTCGATAGCAATGAAACAAAGCTGTCGGAGGCACGGTGGGAAAAAGTCAGACGGGAGCAAGAAAAAAAAAAAAGAAGAAGAAAAAAGAAACGAATCAAAATTGTCGGTAAAGGCATTACCTTTAGCGAAGAATATTTCGAGAGAAAATCAACGTTCTCGGTGTGAGTTTATATAATCAAAATGTGAGGTATAATTGGACAAGATTTTTTCAATGCTTCGAAGCTGTGAAAAAAACGAGAAGATGAAAGAACGAAGAGCCTGAAAGAAAGAAATTGGGACACTGTGCAAACAGATTGTCACAAAAGGGGAAAGAATAATAGAGTGGATTAATGCAGTGTCTCTGTGAAGTCTGTAGAAGAGGCCGAAACAATGGTCAAAGTCGAAAGTGAATGGTCAACTGAAGTTAGTTAAAAAAAAAAAACCAAATCAAATAACAATAGTAACATAAAAAAAAACTGTAAGGTAAAAATCTCAACGATGCGCAGATTTTTTTCAAAAATCGCTGTAAATTATAACAAGTATAAAAATAAATATAAAAGTTCGCGGTCTAAAAACGGTAATATAGAACTCTCAACTATGCGCAGATTTTCTTTAAAAGAATCGCTGTAAATTATAATAAATGTAAAAATAAATATAAAAGTTCGCGGTCTAAAAACGGTAATATAGGACTCTCAACTATGCGCAGATTTTCTTTAAAAGAATCGCTGTAAATTGTAACAAATACAAAAATAAATATAAAAGTTCGCGGTCTAAAAAACGGTAATACACCGATAACTCTCAACGATTTTCTTTTTTTTTTTTTAATTTTTTAATCGCTGTAAATTACATAAGACACGTATAAAATAAACACAAAGGCTCGCGGTCTAATCATTTATATATTTCTCTGTCAGCAACGAACTCGATCAGTAACCGATCGAAACGAACGATTGCGGCAGCCGTTCCGTGAGCATCGAGCTCCACCCTTCCGTACCGATCTCCCGTGCTCGTCCGTTTCGTCCGACGGCCGAATCTCGACCAAGCAGCAGACGGAGAAACGTAGATAAAGGTTTTAATTCCGTGCGAATGGATCAACGTGCGAAAATCGGACGGCTGGATCGGACGAGGAGGCGCGCGAGGCTGGGAATTGCAGAAAGGGGTGGGCAGGTGGGACTCGATTGATGGACTGGCTGAAACAATGGTTAACTTCGCAAGTAATCGCTTAATTCCTGGATTCCCGGGCTACGTCCGGCCGATTTCCGATTGAACTGTCTTCCTCGCTGTCTTTTTCCCCTCTTCCTTCTCTGTCGTTTTTCTTTTTTCCCTTCCTTTTTTTCTTTTTTCCCCATTTCGTTTTTTAATCCTGTTGATCGAGTTGCGGACGATTCCTGCGGCAACCGATGCACACTAAGCGAGTACACCGAATAATGAGCAATGAGTTCAGCAACGTCAACTGCACAAGAATCCAGTTTTTTAAATATCTCTAAATTTTTCTTTCTTTCTTTTTTTTTTCTTTTTTTGAGACGACTCGAAGAATGTATTTTTTGAACGTTGCCAACTAAATATCTTTGCACCGATCTTGGACACATGTGAAATTTAAAATTCGCCTAACGTCGTTTTGAATTTTGAAATTTACACTTGCATGCCGTAGAACAAACAGTTGTCGAAGAAAACTGATAAAATACATTCGTTAATATCTTCGTTGAATTATACCTTTTTAATCTCTGAGTTAATATACCTATTGCAAGTCAATACTTGTTCGATTTCGATATAAAAATTGCGAGAATCGAACGAGAATGATGCGTTTTTACACCAAACGAAAGAACGCTCGCTCGTTCGCTCCGACAAATTCGCGCTCATTCATTACACTGACGGCCGTTTAACGAACACAGCGATACGAATACAGTCACAAATTTGATTCGTTCGTTTGGTGCAAATGCACACACGTGATATCGAAGGTTCGCTCGGTTCGCATTTCATCTCGCGAACTCGTTGTCGATTAACGACCGAGGTGAATCGTTTTCAAGTTGGGGCGAACGATTGGGAAAATTTCTCCGAAACTACTCCAACGACCTTTCATTTCAATGGCTTATATTTTTTTCGCGAAGCCATGGGGGCTATCTGGCCAGTGTAAAAGTGGCCGCGAAATAAGACAAAAGAAAGCAAACAATGTCCATCCAGCACGCTGAACGACTCACTTTGTTGCTTTCACTGCGAAACTTTCCTCGTTGCGGTACTTTCGAAGAAGTTTCGACGGAATAGTAACGGCGATCATTGCCGAAGAAACGGCCGATTTGTTCTTGCTCACTTGGCCAATAGCTCGTACAGCTTTTTCCCTCGGTTATCGAGCCCCAGCTTCTCGCAAGCACGGCGATATTTCGTGGCAGACGATTCTGTTACGGGTTTTCAGTCATTCGAAACTGGTTCGCAAAAGTGTCCGGAGCACTCGAGCGAAACTTGCCGATACTATAAACTGTTATAACTTGGTGAAAAGAAATCACGACGAGAATCCGAGCTCTGGGCTGGGTTTTAAAGCGCGAAGCCTCCACACTGTGGTGGATTCTCAGCTCGTTTCTTTTCACAGATACTTTGACAAGACGCGACGAACGGAAAATTGGAAAAAAGCGCACCAATCCTTCGGGGAAAAAAATTGTAAAATTGTAAACGTCTGTAACACAGATGCCGGGAATTCTTTTCATTTTGTTTTCATGTTTTTAAATCTGCTACGATTTTGAACATCGACTTTAGTCTCCTGCATTACAACGATACGATCCTTAAAATTTGTCTAAAGTTTATTGTGAAAACGACAGAAAAGTTCAAGAAATTCTGAAGTTCAAGAAAAACTTTTATTTATGAAAAAAAATAAAAAAAAATAATAATAAACCCCGAGTATGGGGAATAACTCACGTGTTCTGTATTTATAGCAGCACCGTCACGAATATCTTGATGATCGGCACCAGAGCCATTGACCATAGCAGAACCGGCGCCAGCACTTCCGCTTCCTTTTCCACCCACACCGCCAGCTGGTGTTTGTGGCAAGCTCTAAAGAAAAAAAGAAATATGATACTGAAATATGAAGTAACATATCGTGAAACTCCTTATCGCGAGTGACATTAATTGCACGGTAATTTCTAAAGGTAAAAAGGTAAATCCACATAAAGAACTTGTATCTCCCAATAAAACGCATCTCAATAAAAGACGTAGAATTGAATTATTTACAGAAGAATTAATTTAATTCAATCGATCAGTTTAATTAAACAAACTTAAACTTTCAAGATTAATTTAATCTTTAATGGAATCGAAGAAAAGACAAGAAATAAAATTAATTATTCTTTCCAGATTCTTTCTAATATGATTTCTGGCTAAGCAAATGAAAACGCTAAAAATTTTCTAATTAAGTCTGTACAATAATCTCTCGCACATTATTAAAATTAAACACATTCTCTTCACCTCTCATGATGTTATTCATTAATTTCTCATCACGAGTATATATTAAGTTCATGATCGAAATAAACGATTAAATCGTACCTTCGAAGGAATCTAATTTTCAAAGATGAAAAGTAAATCTTTGGTCTTTCACTATATTTCGCCAAAAAGAAGACGATGAATTCAACTATTTAATGGAAGAAATAATCCTTTCTACGTGATTAATGTAATTCTTTTACCAAAGATGAAATCATTGAAATACTTAAAAAAAAGAAGAAAAGGCACGAAGTTGAATTAATCATTCAAGGAAGAAACGATCCTTAATTATCTTACAATCTTTGGCCAAACAAACAAAAGCGCTAAAAAGAACTAAAATCCTTCCAATTAATCGAGCCCACTAATCTCTAGCTAAAAGATGAGACTCTTTTCTTCCACATCTCTCGATGAATGTTGTACGTTAATTTCCCGGATTTATAGGCGACAACGGAAGACCAGAGAGTGGTGCAATAAGGCGTTACGCAAAAATTACGAGGATACGAGTGGCGCAATCTGAGATTGTAAATTACCGGACGAGAAAGAACCACGGCTAAGAAAGCGACGAGCTACTATTTGCTTCGAAGCGTTTCCACGGCTAGAAATCTGCGCTAGAATCTCGCCCCCGATTCTGCCCCTTTCACCGGGTTCGTGTCTTTCATTCGGCAAGCCTTTTCTCAAATACTGTTCCTCCCTGTATTTCTGCTTCGAGGAAGGCTTCCTCGCTGACTTCCTCGTCGAACGAACGGCTTTTACGGGGCAGATTAGATGGTGCAAAGATGGTCGTAAAGGGAAATTTCGTCGAACGTGTCCACTCGTTTTTTTATCTATCAACGGCGAGATAACGTTCAGCGAAGAACGTCGTGTATAGCGCTTCGAATTTATTTTTATCTTCTAACTACGGATACTTGGCGTTTCATCGACGTTGCCTCGAATTTTATTTCAATACGAATGTCAATTTGCCTTGTTTTATTTTTCGCGATCGATTGAATGTTGGTACCGTCTTGACACTCGGGAGATATTAATATTTCGCGTGGAATACTTTATAACTGTTTCGTGTAATCCATTGAAAAATACAAAGAACGATATCGACTCGTTAATATAATATACTGTTGTGACATATTTTAACTGCGTAGCAATTCTCCGCGAGGCCATTATATTAAAAGCAAAATTGTCCGGCGTTGGTTTCTATGAATATGCAAACCCGGCTCGCTAAAATGTTATCAAAATGCACCTCGTCGATTCCAATATAATATACTATGCGTATAAATATACATATTCATAGAAATGAATTGTATCTAATACGAGGTGAATCGCACGTTATTATATTTGGAAATACATACATAATCGGAGAAACAATGATTCAAGATTCGTGGATATTCATTAAGTGCAACTTCGAGTAATACAATTATTTCTCAATAATATTTCTTGCAACGTTGATGCAACGAAAGGAACGAAAGAAAAAAAAGAAACGAAAAGAAAAAAAACGAACGAGGCAACAATTTTAAATTACCGTACACAAATTTCCATGCTGTTCATATCGCGACGTA
Source organism: Tetragonula carbonaria (assembly GCA_032399595.1). Taxonomy (NCBI): domain Eukaryota; kingdom Metazoa; phylum Arthropoda; class Insecta; order Hymenoptera; family Apidae; genus Tetragonula; species Tetragonula carbonaria. The sequence goes on from JAUCRC010000007.1 coordinate 3,743,024, forward strand.
ATATGTAAAAGGGAAATTTCATACATACAATTTACCTACACGTGTAAATTTGCAACGTGCAAATAACCGCGTCGAAAGATATGAACTTCTTCTGCTCCGTGAATCATGATAATTTGACGCAACGTCGTTAAAAAACAAAAAAAAGAAAGTGTACAGTACTCTACGAACGAACGACTTTGCTATTAATAAACATAGTAGATAACATATTCGTTTAATTGTAACTTCGAATTACACTGAAAATCGCTGATAAGTTTGTTCGTTTATCAGTTGGCAGAGGGTGAATTAACAACCGACGCGATTAACAACCGATTTCGAAGGGCTTCGTTTACGATCCGATCGATAGTTTCCAAGGAGTATGAAGTTTTTACGAGAACGGCTGATAATTACGAGGGAATGAAACTCGCGCGACATTCTTTCACGCAATATCGTGCTTTAACGACGACTTTTAACGAAGGATTACGACACGCTCATTAGATCGCTCGTCAAGGGAAACTTTTCCATTTCCATGGAGTTAATGTTCGCGATCGATCGATCGCTCATCATCCACGAAATAAATAAGGCGAAACAACGATCGCACCGTGACGAGGGCATAACGTTATTTAATTGGAACTGACTTTTCTTAATTGCGTCAATTTCAATTTCTTTTTCTTCTCTTCACTCCTCGTCGACGAATATATATCGTTTCGAAAGGAAAGATCGTTTTTTGAACGGTCCGAGGACCGAAAGCTGCTTCGCCCTCCTCGTGGCCGACAATGAAAATCAATCGAGAAAGACAATGAAATCAATCGGGATGAAAACGCGGGTATTGTGTATTATTTTGAATGATTTGCGTGAAATTAGGCGGCGATAATACTGATAAATGAGCACGAGGAAAGAAACGGGAGCAAAAGAGTGTGGCGAGGGATGAAAGATATAAATATCGTTGATGTTATCTCCGATACACAGAGGCGGAGAAAAGTTCGATTCGCATATTCGCATGAGAAATTGCCTATACTTTAACAGCAGAACTATCAAAGTGGTCAAAACAACTAATTTATAATTTTTTATAGTTAGGCATAAAACAGTGTATTGTTTAAGATTTAATAATTTTTCGTAAAATATATGAACAGTAGCTTTACAGTAGTATTACAATGTTTCTCTATATTTTTCGTCTTCAATGTCTCTTGGAAATTTTAGAATTTTATAACATTATTAAATTTGAACAGTTTAAGGTATCTATAATTTCTCATCCGGTGTGCGAATAATTATGTCCGCCTTTATAGATACTTCATTATTTTGGAAGATACTTTATTTCGAATATTGCAATTTGAACGACAAAGCTTTCGCTGGTGATTGCATCTCTTTGCAAAAATTGTTTGATTGAATCTTAGCCGAAGAACATTTGCTTTTAAGTCGATAATTTATCCCGTTGGAAAATAGTGAACCAAACACACACACACACACACACAGAAAAAATAATATCATTAAAGGACCGAATCGTCCAGATGGCCATCCGGTTGGAATCGATCGAAAGTAAACTCACCATTGAAAAATTGAAAAAAAAAAGAACGAAACAGACGAAAAATGAAAAAACGGTGAACGAAATTCAGTCGGTTTTTATTCGGTTGTCAATAAATGCACGGCGGTTGAATTGTTAATGTATTTCCTGGGCAAACGGCAATATCGATTAACCGAACAGAAAATAGAAAGCGTTTCTGCTTTGATGTGAAACAAGAAGAATAGACGTACCAATCAATCCGCAGTTGAACATGACGTTTCTCATCGCCGTTGTCACGTTCATTTCATTCTGTACACGCGAAATTCCTTTAATCACGGTCCCATGAAGCTCAACCAATTTACCATCTACCAAGCGTTGTGTATTCATAAAACGGGAGAATTAAAAAAAAAAGAAGGAGAAAAAAAAGAAGAGAAGGAAGAAAGAAAAAGAAAAAAAACAGGGAAAATTCAAACAGCAAATTTCTACACCGAAATTAAATAAAACGTATGCAAATTTCCTCCGGCAAGAAAGAATTCTCTTCGTATTTATCCTTTCAATTTTTTACAATTCCCCCCGAGCTCTCGCGTCGAAAGTTCCCGGAAACGTTATTCTCTCTTTGAATCGAGTTATTCGTTTCTCGAAATTCGAGCCGGCTAATTTCAAATCGAAAAACGATTCGTTTCGAAAAGAGTCTCGGAGGACGAGAGACGATTTCAAGAAGCAATTCGTCCGCGAGTCTCGGGGAAAGATGACTCGGTATCGAGCCAGTCAATCGAATCAAGAACCACCTAACCCAGAAACCACCACCATCGGTTGAGAATCCGCGGTTCTTCGCGTACCTCGTTTCAACCCGGCGAACAAAGGTACGTAATTAAAAAGGAAGAAAAATACCGTAATTACGGAATCAAGAATCACGTAGAGACCAATCCATTACGGGTCTCCGGTCGGCGTGGCGTGGCGCGGCGCGGGGGGAGGCGGTCATTCAGCCTGAAATTGCCCTGGTTGAGGAGAACGCGCGGTTAGAAACACCGGTTTAATTGCCATCGTTCTCCGATCTTTCCTAAAAAAATCGGGGACGCGCGATCGTAAAATCGCGGTAATCATAAAATCAATAACAGTTCGAGGCAACACGTCGGCAACACGTTGACGGAGGAGAATGCGTTAGACGTCGCAGCGGCGGCGGCGACGAGGAGGAGGAGGAGGAGTCGGCTCCATTAAAAACGCTTTCAAGAATGGAGGTCGCGAGTCGATAAAGCGATATTTGGCCTTCCTTAATGGATCGCGGCCGATCGAATGGCACTTTGTAGGTGGGAAAGAGGGAGCTGCCACACGGTCGACAGAGAGGCTGGAACGAGGCTGGAACAAGTGGAAGGAAACGAAACAGAGAGGGAATCGGTACGCGAGAAGTAGCGAGGTGACGACCTCGAAGGCTTCTCCTACCCACGCCTGCATCCCACCTACCAGCTTTTATTTCGTGTATTGGTAATAGCGCAGAGTGCTTCTCTCTCTCAAAGTAATAGAGGCTTGAAGACCCTTTAAGTGACGTTCGCCACTTTGCGATAGCTCTTTATAGATGATCCCTCCTCTTTCACTCTCCTCTCCTCCCCCTGGCCACCCTTTATTCCACGCTCGATCCACCTCTGGTATCTTTTATCGGCCGTGAGGCGAAAGGGAAAAGAAAAAGAAAAAAGAAAGGAGAGAGAGAGAGAGAGAATAAAGAAGCAAGGACAACCTACACCTGCACCGGATGATATTTCTCTCTCTCTCTCTCTTTTTGTTTTTCCACGAGAAAGCGCGTGGAAGAAGGTCGTTCGAAGGTAGTTTCATTTACGCGATGAGATGGAACGATCCGAGAGGAAACTGGAATCGAGTTCTGGCGATCGTTTTGAATATCCGTCAGGCGAAGGCTGACGTATTAAAGGGAGAGAAAATTGACATTTCGAGATCCGAGAACATCTCTCTCCATGGATGTTTCTCTCCTTCTTCGCAGACTTACAATTTTATATATATTTCTTCGTTGCGTCCAAGGAGTTCACCGAAGTTTAACGAACAGAGGAATTACGAAGGTCACTGATTCATTATGCTGTTGCGTTTCAAACGAAACGAGATTCAACACTCTCCTTTAGAAAGTCTGCTTGTCATTATTCAATTAAATTGAAACTAAACCCTCTCTATCGCGCCAACGTTTCGAAACGAAGAGATCCATCGCCATTACAGTTGTGCAATATTTTCATGCAACTACTACTCTCGAAAATTCGACGAAACATTCCCTCCCTCCGCAATCTCGCAGGTTGCGTGCAACTTACGCTGCGAGAAACATCGCTGAAATTTCAGCGGCCTGATGCTTCTTTGAGGCGCGTGCTCGCGTGCTTCTTATTTTACGGAAGATCGGCAACCGGGCAACCGCCGAGGGTGGGTTTCCTCCTCTCTCTCGCGTCCGAGCTCGCCCGGATGTTTCGGCCCGTGGTTTTCTGCACGTTTCCGCGTGCCGAATTCGACCGGACGCGCGCTACTTTTTCCCGGCCGCATCCGCAACGCTTGCTTTAATTATTACGTTGACTGAAACTGCCGCGCTCCGGTACTCGAAATGTTTGCCCGCGGAAGTTTGCTGCGAGAAACGAAATCACGTTTTCCGTCGTATCTTATATATTCCTGCATACAGTATTCTAGAGATTAACAATAAGGAATATATATATATATTTTTAATAATATATATTTATATTTTAATTATATATATATTTAATACTCCCTCTGTCCGAAAATATGGTATACATTCGAAAGGAAATCTTCGATTATCTAGAGTTTCAAAAGCAACTGGCAATACTTATTATAATGGTATTGCTTACACTGATAGCTAAATAACCTAACATATTTGACAGGCGTTGCTTTTTTAGTTAAGTTGGAATTCGAAGACGAAAAATTAGTTTTTTTTAGAAAAATGAAACAGTCACCGCTGTAATTTCAAAATGGAAAATTTTAACCCAAACAACGTGAATTTACATAGAAGAGATGCCAAATCGAAGCAATTGACTAATGAACAACGTCGTGGTATCTTGCAACAGCTATTACAGTGTATGAAGAACAAATAAAAATCAGAACACGGTGTTGTTAATAAAGTTTATAATGCATTTAATAAATTAGAGAGAAATATTCTTGATAACGTTTTTATAACATTACAAACGTGTATGGAATCAATCATGTTGACAGGAGGGGGAAATTCCTATAAAATACCTCATATAAATCAGGTAAAACTTCGTCGTGAGGATCGATTAGTTGAAAAATACATGTTCAGAAGAAGCGTTCAACAAGGCTAAATCTAATTTTAACTAAATTTGGATTACACTAAAATTATTTCTATTTAATTATATTGTGATAATAAAATGAATTTAATATTATTTTCATATTTAATTTTAGTTTTATTTGATTTTTTTCGCAAATGTATACCATACTTTCGGACAAAAAAGATATTAAAATGTATACCATATTCTCGGACAGAGGGAGTAGTAATTATGGTGATTGACAGTAATTATGTATATTTAATAGTAATTAATAGTGATTAAACAAACAACGGACAGGATAAGATAACGAGTATAAATTAACAATCAATTGCCCCAGTCACTACTCAACAAAAGTCTTCTCCACAACTCAAACAACTCTGTTTCCGACTCAATCTACTCGATTGATTCTGTTCTACGCCTCAATCAACTCTCTTCCACCACATTCGCACTTTCCCACTTTTCACATATTCCTTCAGTCAAGTATTCCGATGCCTTTCTTCTCTTTTTACGATCCTTCAAAACTAGTTTCGGGATCCGTCCTTCGTTGGTCGTTCGTACTTACAACTACAACTACAAGTTATTGTTTAAACCTACGACACTGCATTATAATAGAATTTCGAGAAACATGAGAGTTTGAAAAAGTTGAGAGTAATAACTTTCGGTGGTAAAAAAAATATTGCTGCAACGCAAACGAGCGCTTTATCTTTTTAACATGGAATGCCTCGTTTCGAAACTGTAAAACATTCAGCGAGCGAGGCCAGCAGCGCGTAGCAGAAAAGTTCCAAGAAATTAACGAATCTTTTCGTTCGTAGTTATTCTCGGTAATCATGCGTGTTGTAAACTCCCGATTCTCGCCAGAGACAGTCTCTGTGCCTTTAAACGCGCCAGTGAAACGAGGCTTTCGTCGTTAAACACGATCCCGAACAAGCGGAACGACTCGATCAGCGTTTCGTCAGGGACGCATGGATCTTCGAATTTCCCGCTGACGAAGATCCATTATTTCCGGCACCGATTACGTACGTACGTACGTACGTACGTTTGCAGATTGGATCGCAGATTGGCGACGCGATCGTTTCCAAAGTTATGGCTTTCCGATAAGTGAAGAGAACGCGCTCCTTACCTTGATATGATATTTCGCATAGTTCGGATATTTCGAAGTCGCGAGGGGGCCGTGCGCATGCACACGCGAACCTAATGCGTTCTAAAGAGCACAATGGACGAATGTTCGTCTACCGCGCACCTCTGAATCTCTCAATTTCCTGATCCAGTTCCGAGATACGGACCGGGACGCAAACCCAGGTGCACGGTCGGCGAAATAAAAAAGTTAATAAAAATTATTTATTAATTAAATGAAATTATTTATTAATTAAATAAAAAAATTTAATGCCCGACGTTGTTCTTCGCGAACAACGATCGACGATGTGTTTCATTGGCAATCGAAGTCTATGAAATGAGATCTATGTAAATTTTTGTTTCTAAAACAACCAGAGTTTTTAACTGGAATTACTGACGATTAAAGCATTAAATTTCCATCCAGAGACGTTAGAGTGAAAGAAAAAGAAAGAAAAGCGCACATGCTTTCTCAATTTATTCGTTTTAAAATACGTTGTCAGAATACATTTATAGAATTTCTAACAAATATTGTAAATTGATCATTTCGACCAATTTGATTTTACTGTTAAGTAATATACATTATGTAATGTTAATTTAGATAATTACGGAAAGAACAATTGACAGGACGTTATTCTACGTACGAAAATGAGCAAAAAGAGAAAAAAATGCCGAATAAAATAGAATGAAAAAGTAGGATAAAAATGGAATAACATTGAGAGAGAAAATTGACCAAGTTTGAAAATTGATCAAGTATACACGATGCCGTAAACGAAAGAATTTTATTCTACATTTTCAATATCCTCGCGATTATCCGTCTAATATGGAATTAACTTCAACTACACCTGATAAGTGGCAATTCAAATTTTATTTTCGCGGAAACGAAGGCTTTAATCGAAAAAATCGTATTCTTTCTAATCTCGACAGATTTTTACACGTCAGAGTCATCTCCCAGTTGATTGGCCACGAGTCTCGAGATATTCTTTATATAACACACGACATTAAAGAAGAGATTATTGGGACGAAAATTCGAAAGAAAATTGCTATTTGTTATCGAGAAATATCTTTGGAATATTTCCGTGAGTCTGACAAGGAAATTCTTCCAAATAAATATCGAAATAAACATCGCCACTCGACGTCACGTTACTCCATCGTCGTTTTCAATAAACATTCGAATATCCTTGAAATTTTCATCAATCGTTCCATCGAAACGCCACTGCTCAGCCGACGCGAAGAACGCGAATCACCATCGAATCTGCATCGATCGCTTGCGGGACGGGATGTTCGCGTCACGCTCCATAAAACCCCATTCGAAGGAATACACATACACACATATGTATATGATATCCATGGCCCTCCGCTTGAAAGCCCGAATAAATATGTTCACGGCGATTTAATCTTTCGAGCGGCAAAGACCTTTTCGCTTAGCCTTTCAACCGAGCCGCCCGCGCTCTTTGCCAACCTCCCGTGTCTTCCTCCTGCCTCTCCCCCTTCCCACCTGGACACCACTTCTCCCAGCGAGTTTCCCCAGAAAACGAGTTACTCTGTTCTTTTAAACCGCGGAGAATTTCGTTTGCACGTGGAATTCTTGATTGACGCGATCGCCTGTTCTCTATACGTTGCGTTTTTCGTAAGGAAGAAAGAAAGAAAAAAAATTGAGTTGAGGATGCGTTCCTCTGACCTTGGTCCTACAGCTATAAACGTATAAAAGCAATGTGGAGGATGTATCCCCGGGACGTAATACCGTTAATGTGAGAATTACTTTATGGGACTGACAATAAATTGCCAATAAAATGACTTACCATCCCAATCACCTGATGGGAAAAGGGCCCAAAGAGAGTTGGCCTTACATAAAGGTCTCCACACACGATGAAACATCGATGTATACATTGATTTCTAGGTTCCACGATGCACGTTGCAATGTATACTAACTTGGCATCGGTGGACTCGACAGGCAAACTTACTTAAATGCAAGTTTCACGAAACTTAGAAGTATCGATGCATGCATGTGTGTGGGGACCTTAAAACTTCAATGCGCCGTGACTGTCAGTAAAATAGTACACAACGGTCAGTTGTAACTGTCAATATATAGTCAGTCAGTAGTTAACACCTAGCAACTCATGATGTAACGATGACCACCCTCGCCACGGATTCCCAAAACGTAGAGAAAATTATCGACGCGGCGGTTCGAAAAAAAAAAAGAACACCTGATGACCGCTCCTGATTCTCGAAGATTAATTAAGCCTTCGATTCAAGCGCGAAGTTCAACGTGCCACGGAATTTGCTATTCCTTGCCTGGCACGGTGTTAATCGTGTTACATAGGGGATTTCTCGGCGAGCAGCAAGAATGCAAAGCCCGGTGTTTGCGGATGTAAACGCGGTTCGGTTTCTTAACAGTTGTCGAGGAACTCGAAGTCGCAGCGTTACGTATTCGGAGTTGGAATTGAATGTAATCGCCGGTTAAAAGCTAATTGGGCTGCTGGCAAGTCGCGGTGATTAACTGAAAATCCGTGGAATTCATTAAGAATTCCACTCCGTTGGAACAAACGAGTTTAAGACAGTGAATAATTCGTTCCTTTAGAACGTGAAACCCTCAAGTTCTAATCAATTATATAACTGCGATACTGCGATACACCACTGACGTGGAAATTGAAATTTGAATCTTAAATAAGAACGTTTAGTGAAGAAAAACATTGCGACAGTCTGGGACTCACTACAACGTACACAGCGATGAATATACATACACATATGTGGTGTATTGCAGCATGTTTTGGCTTTCCAAAGAAAAATTTTATGCCCTTCTTACCATTGCTGTTCCGACAAATATAAATTGTTCTCATGGACAGGTTTCAAACGAAAGATTGTCAATACTTTAAACTGTTAACTTTGTTAAAAATGATCATACAACAATTTATTTGATCTCATTTTAAAACGTAAAGTATCCATTTTTATTATCCTGAATTCGTTTTTTTTTCTTCGAGTAATTTCAAAACCATATAGCAAATGGAGAATTGTTCTTTTCTTTGAAAGAAATTGTAAGAATCCACACGTATGTGAAAACGCTGAAAAATTTTACTTTAATGACCGAATCCACCACGATCTTGAAGATCACAACGTTTTCCTTAAAACTTGCTGTACAATTTCATTCAATCATTCCATTGAGATTCGAGTTAAACATTAGAATTAAACAACTGAAAAAATTTTAAAATTTTGTCATCTAACCCTGATGTACAAAGTTCAATAAAATTGCAGAAAAAGGAAATCGTCAAGCAAGTTACAAGAAATCGTTTCAAAGAGAAAATTAATCAATTTGCAAAATCACGGCGGATCAAGTTGCGAACAAGATTGTTCAATGTTTTTTTACAATTTTCGAGAATAAAAGTACTCTTACTTTCCCAGCCGCTGCATGACGTACGAAACATCTTTGGAAAAGACGAACTTAGCACAGTTAAAGTAGACCGTAGCTTTACGCTTTAAAGCGAGACTGAAGTCTCTCTTGACTAAAAATTCTCTTTGATCTTCTTCGACGAAGTTACAACAATTTAAAGTATCGACAATCTTCCATCATTGTGCGTTCAATTATGCTTCTTGGGCTACATTGAGTTGAACAATTTTACAAATAGCAATAGATCGTACTCTGCACAAACGAATTGAAAGTTGAGTCGTTGAGAAAGTTAGAAATTCGAAACGAGCGACACGTTTGAAATCTTCCTCTCGCGAAAAAAAGGGAATTATTATTAACGGCACGAAACATCGCGACGCGGAACTTTCTTCGCAGGGTTGAAATCTCCTTTTTTTTTTTTCTCTTTTCGTTGAAAGTTGCTTGAGCGGAGCACGGAGTGGCTCGAAGGCGGTACAACGCACGACAGACGCTTAAGGCTAATGACTTTCCGCGCCGCGTTATGAATTTTAATGAGAATCATAATTACATGGCAGCTCCAGCTTCTACTTCAACGAAACGAATTAAAGATAGGACGCGACCAGCTGGAAAGTGATCAATCATTCCGATCGGCTGTGTTTCCTTGCTTCATCGGTTACAGCACTTCGAACTTAGTACTGTTGAGCTAAGCTTCGAGTTTAGAAGACTTCGAGTCGCGGTTTTTGCTTGAGTATCAAAGCAGTTTGAGCTGTGTGAAAAACTCGTGTCATCGACGTTGAACTCGAAGACTCGAAATATCTAAAATTGTGCAAAGTGAAGATTATAAAGTAGATTGTTAAATGAGCTGTTCTATGCACGAATCGATTAAACTCCATAAAGCAAAAAGTTGAGAAATGCGATGAAATAATGTACATTGTTTTTTAAAATTTCCTTTATAATATAAATTCAAATGAATATTGTAGAATACCGATGTAGCTTTCATCTAACAGTATATAAAATTAATAAGAAAGAATAGCCAACGTACGTCGATAATTGCGAAGTTGCGAGATTACTCGCGAAACGAACTTCAAGAGCCTCGAGAGCTAAATTTAAGTCTCGTGTAACATTAGTGTTATAGATTCAACCATTAAGCTTGACTCCTGAAGTTTCGAAGGACACATTTCTCTTCGGACACGTGCGCAAGTATCGCGAAACTCGGCAGAATTGGCTCGAATTTCTTTATTACTTTGCGCGTGAGGTAAGCTTGCGATAAAAATCTGCAGTTCGAGCAGCATAATTCAAACTCTCGTAAAGCTTCAACGTGTGTGAGGAATTTTTTTTTTTTCTGTCCGCGACATGGACATCAGCTCGAGGAGTGACCTTTAAATTTCCATTTTCCAATGAAACATTGAGAGACTGAAATTCCGAAGTTCCAGTTGAAGCGTCGGCTGTTCTTTCACAGATAAAACAGAGTTTCAGTCACCAGCGGGAAGGTCTACAGTTTCCGCTGTTCAAACAGATTCTCATTAAGATCTGTTAGCCGAGTCGATTCACCGGCGTGAAATATGGCAAAAGCTTCTCTCGATACGGAATAAAAATGCCAGACTCACTCGAAAGCGGGATAACATTTTGCCAGGTCAAGAGAACGAAGAAGAAATCCGGTTTAATCCGTCCGCTCGATGTTCTCGCGCTAAGTCTTGGCCGCATTCTCGGCTATAGTTCAGCCAAGCTAGACGAGAGTTCGAGAGATCGCCCCTTCGAGGCGATCGATAGAGGAACTTTATCGCTGAAAGAAGACTGTTCGTCGATAAACACAGGCAGTCAGCAGCTTGGCTTAAGCGTGCAAGGGCCGAGTTTGTCGCCAGGGAAAACAACGAGCGACGACGCGCGGCCATCTTGCCCAACTGCGAAAGTTTAATTACCTGTAAAACGTAGGAACCAACGGGGATCCCCGACCAGCCGTCCAAATTGTTAAGAAATTTTTCGACCTCGACGAACCGTGAAACGAAAGCTGGTCTTTCCCTTCTGTTCTTTTCCTTTCTACGTACGTCTATCGCGCGCGAGTAATTGAATCCTGTAAAAATCTGCTGGCCGATGGTAAATTCAGCGTGATTCTGCGTTTGGACTTGTTGCTTGCGTTTACAACAGTAGAAAAGAAATTTAACAGCGAAGCTCTCTGTTCTTTTTTCCTAAGGATTTAAATTCGATTCAAAGAAATTTTTTAAACTAATGTTTCTTTCTGACATCGTGGTTCATCATGATTTCAAATGGATCGCTGATAGCGTGTAACTAAATAATTGCAATTTATTGTTCTGTGATAGTTACGTCTTTTCATGATCGTTCCAATAATGAGTATACATTATGACTGTACATCAGTATACAAGTATATATCTGTTACACGCGTGCTTCGAGTTTTCTTAGAATCTTTATCGTGGAAAAGCATCGCATTACAGCTGTAATTTCCCTGCTTCGCTCGTTGTTCGCTATAGGATCGCAATTTCCAAGAACGCGTTGCCATTTTCATCGTGCATTTTTATCTTCCTTCGCGTTCTGTTTCCCAGCCTCTTGACGTGCAGTGGACGTATCGTGGCTAAAGTGAACTGAAATATCCGTTGTGATCTGCATCCTCGTTGGCCAGAGTGAGAGTGCAGAAATGGGGACAGATGGGGGAAATAAGGAATAAAGTGCAGAGTAAGACCAGGCGAGATTCGCCTTACAAGGAATCTAAAAATATCGTAATCACTGCACTTCAAAAAAAAATACATTTCTATTTCGTACGTTTTCCATCTTTACGTTTATCTTTTTTTTTCTCTCGACGCCGCCTACAAACGTTAAACGCTTATCAACTGCAAATCGACCACTTGCGTTTCAAAATATACATTCTCGTTCTTAATCTCACGTTCATTTCGTTTCATTCTTTTCTCTCGATATACCGTCTGCAAATGGTGAAATCCGGTCAGACATAAATCGACCGACTGTACCTCAAAGGATACGATTTTCATCTCGATCTTACGTTCATTTTTCCTCGATTCATTTTCCATCTACGAACGCTAAACGCCAGCCATAAATCAGCTTACGCGTCTTCATCGCCGCGAATTATCGAAGCGACGACCGCGTAACAACCCTCAACGTGCCAGCAGATCTTGCATTATCAAGATCTTAATTAACATATTACACAAACTGCGCCGCTAACCCAAGAGACATTCGCCTCGCTATCGACCAACCTTGCCAACTATCACTGTCCGGTGTCTAAATTCCAATGCAAAAGACGAACAATCACGTACGTGCGAGTCGGGCCCCCGAACACCGCGGATTGAATAAAATATGAAAATCCGGCTTGAAACACGCGGACGTGCACGCGTCCTCCAGAGGATACTCGCGTCCAGTCCTGCAGCTTTCAGAAACGACTGAAACGATTTCCACGTGTAAACATTTGCCGTGTGGCTCGTGCCTGCTTCTGCGGTTCAAGTTAAATTGCCTTTAAAATTGCGTGCCGTCACCCCGTTCCCCCTCACCGGTTGTAATGGGTCGCAGACTTGGATGGTATTCGCATAAATTTCATCGGGCGGTCTCTGTCAGACATTCACGACGCAGCTTATGTCACGTAATAATAGACGAGGTAATAAAAAAATGATAGAGTAGCCGTTGACACTCGATTTTACTTTATTCAGAGAATACGTACAATGTGGTTAGATCAAGACTAACTCAGGCGGCTGGAGGAGCTTATACTACTTATACTACTGTTTATCTGCTTGTCACTCTTTTTATTAGGTGACTGGAGGAGCCTCTACTTATACTACGGTTTATCTGTTTGTTACTCCTTTTATCTGGTATGGACACGTCACGATGTCTGGGGCATATCCTGTTTATCTTTCCTTATCGGGTGGTATTTATCTGGAATTTTGGCTGTCACACTTACGCCGCGATAAAGATGGACAACAAGTTTTACGAACGCTCGTCGCGATCATCTCATTCGCCAGCGATTGTATTTTGAAAATTTGCCACGCGAATTTTGCGCATCGTGTGCAAAACGATCCTTTGTGCCGCGAGTTTCGTGATTTCATCGGGCTCTTCGTGAAGTTACGATCGCAAAGTGTTTACTTACTCATTCGAGGGGAATTACGGCTGATTTTTAATTAAAATTATTTTTACTCGACGGCCGATATATATAGCGTGAATATTTTTCAATTATTCGTTTGTTTCAATAACGGCTTCGATGTTAATTTTTCATTGACAAATTAATAAATTTATGGAGGGATTGCTTTCGATACGAAGTGGTACAATTATTCATTTTTCGTAGACAATTTCACCGCGACGATTGTTAACATTTGTACATTTCAGAATATCGTTGCTATACGTGATGGTAACGGTGATCTTTAATCGACGAAAGTAGGTTAAATGGATAAGGAATACTTGGAGAGTATTAAAAACTCGTCGTATTTGTGCATATTAAATTTTCCAGCCGATCACGTGTGTGCAAGAGTCTCATTAAATATTAGGTTAGAATGGAAATTCTGGGAAATTTATTATTTAATCGCATTAAAAAGCTTTGAAATGATTGAATGTTATTCAAGAACTAGCGGATTGAAAATTGAAATTAAATTCTGAGACACATTTACGAAGATGTGAAACGAAGATTGAAAATAATTTACCTGTATATATATATATATATATATATATATATATATATATATATATATAGTCTTTCTTATAGCAGGTAAATTATTTTCAATATCTTCGTAAAGATATATCTCAGAATTTAATTTCAATTTTTAATCTGCTACCTTGAATAACATTCAATCATTTCATATATATATATATATATATATATATATATATATATTTAAAAAAGAGAAGTGTTGGACACAGATTGATTTATAGGAATTGCCTATTTTTAATCTAAGGAACTTGCACTAAATTACAGAGCCACGAAATGAACGGTCACTTCAAAAGGAGAGCTGTGTAATTTCCCTGCGTATGCATATTAATGTAGGATTAAAGATAAAAATGTGAATAAATAGCAGCGTGAAAATTACGTTTTCGAAAAGAGGAAATATAAGAAGATCAGCCTATGGAACAGGCATTAAAAACAAGTAATTACCACGATAGCTAATTTCAAGTAAACTATGTTATACACGGGAAACTCCACTTGCTTATCGAGCAAAGTTCAACATTAATTTAACTTTTCGTATTTACGGAGGAAAACGAACGAATATATCATTACACATTTAAAAAAAAAATGAGAAAGAAATAAATGGAAAATACGGGTGGACGATATCGAATAACAATCGCTTTCTAATATTTCCATTTAATAAAAAAAAAACAGTAAGCAATACAGCAAACGAATAAAAGTAGCAACACACGCGGTTCGTAAATTATAATTATCATGTAAATTACAATTGCACGCTGTATTTTTTTCTTTTTTTTTTGTGGAAGATATTTCAAAGTAATTTTCGTTTGCCTTTCCGTAGCCCGTGAGGTTCAACATTAATTTAACTTTTCGTATTTACATAGAAGAACGAACGAATATGTTGCCGGTCAAAAGTTGAAGACCACTCGTATTAAATTTAGAATTTCTGCAAATAGTTTTGCTTTTAGATTTATTATACGCAACGGAACAGCGATCCTGAGTGTTCTCAGCGTGTACACGAAGTTGTGCAGAGGATTTTGAAAGGAAAATTTTTAATAAACATGAATCGATCGCCTGATCTTAAACCACTTGAGATGTTGTGGCAAGAGCATTAATGGACAAGGTCCAACTTTACGGAAACTTTACTCTAATGGGGATTTTACAATACCATACGCCACTTGAAAATAAATTAATTGAAATAGTAAAAGTTGAGTTGAGAAACAAGGATGGATTTTTTGATGAAAATGTTGCGTGCTCTCGTTTGTTTCTTAAACTTTTGCATTTAACTAATGTTTATGGTAAATTCGTATTTAGACGTTATGTGAAAAGTTTCTCGAATGAAATTATCTTCAAAGAACGAAAGTTCTTGTTTCTTAATATACGTATATGGTGATCTTAAACTTTTGACCGGCAGTGTGTATCATTACACATTAGAAAATGAGAAACAAGGATAGAATATCGAACAATAATCTTTTAATATTCCCATTATTCCTGAATAATACGAATAAATAGATAGTGTGCACGAATGAATAATATTTCCATCTTAAATAATATGAATAAATAAATAGTATGAATAAATAATACAACAAACGAATGAAAGTAGTAACACATACGCAGTTCACAAATTATAATTACCTACCACATATGTAGTGATATAATTTAAATGATTTATTATATTAAATAACAAAGAATACGGAAGTAAAACAACAAATAATAAATACAAGACAGACAACAATAATTCGAATAAACTCAAACGACGCAATTAATTTTTATACAACACAAATTATCACTCTTTTGACCACACTCATTCAACGTTCTTTTACGACTTTGTCTTTTTCACTCGCACGACTTTCTTCTTTTCAAGAAGAAAAGCGCCCAATGCCAACGCTGTGCTTCTCACATCACATTCATACTTTTTTCGTTCGCGCATCTGCAGCAAACAGGCCATCTATTAAAAGTAAAAGTAACTAAAAATATAACTACACACAATAATTTCGACACTACATATAAGTTATGCTTTTTTCAGAAAGCAAGTTCGGAGGTAAATTTTGTCGGCCTTTTCGCAGCGTGCAAAGTTGCAAACACGACGTCGTATTTTCCGGTTAGCTCCGTTAAAATAATTATCTCGTGGAGCTGATCACGCGAACAGGAGTCCAGCGATTTACTTGCATTAATCAGAGGGATGCGATTTACTTGCATTAACACTATTCCTACCGCGATCGGTCAAATGACCGTTTTTAAAATTTCGATTAGAATTTCCTATATAACAACGTAATTAAATCAACTTTAAACTTCACGACTTTTCCTTAAATATACGTATAATACATTTTTCAAAATTCACTTCTTTTTTTTATTGTTTATTTTTTGAGAAAAATTTGTAGTCTGTCTTACCTACCACGACGGGTCATTTGACCGGTAAAACGATTTATATCTTTTTGTAATAGTATTCTCTCAAGGACTCAATTTCAAAGCTATAAAGTCGTTACAAACGAAAGGCAATGCAGTTGTGGCATGATTTTAGCCGAAAAATGCCTACCAGGGACTGATTTACGGCACTTCCAAGTGTTTATTTGCCTGATTGGTATCCGGTCCAGAACCTCGGATTTTCTTACACCGTCTTATCTACTATGATTGTAAAGTAAATAAAAAATGCGGTGAAAACGAATAAAATGTACATTATATACTTCTGAATAAAAGAAACAGTATATTTTTATACTGTCAAATTGGCTTTTATCTTCATTCTATATTAAAAGATATAAGTTGTGCTAAAGACCGGTAATTTGACCGGTCGCGGTAGGAATAAATATACGTAAAGTGTCGGTAAGAATAGTGTTAATCAGAGTTAGTGTTAAGCAAAGGCGACGGAACATCGATATGCGTTACCGGCTGCGCCCCGGGGCACAAGCGTGAAATATTTTTCTAAAAGCGAGACGACTCGGCTTATCCTCAGACTTCAGTTTCGAAAATCGCGTCATTTTTCCGTATCTGCCGCCGAGACTCCGTGAGACCAAGTGAAATAACGGAGGAGAGAATCTTTCTCCTCGAGGAGATCCAGTTTCACTCAAGCTTTCTCCCCCCCCCCCCGCCCCAACTCGCAGCAAAATAGTTACCGTGTTACCAAATTTCGTACTGTAATTCTTTATCGCCAGATTTCTGGGGAAAAATCCGCTCCAATCTCTGACTGTCCTCGAATGAAAATTCAAGCCGCACGGGAAATTTCGTTCCCAGCAAATTACGATTTCAGTGTTTTTTTTTTTGAGCTGACACAATTTCTTCTAAATTCCATTAACATTAGAACTACACCCAGAGAATTAAAGCATAAAAAAATAGAATAAAATACACAAGCTTTTACTTACTTATGTATTTTACAAAAAATCATTTAAATCTCTAAAAAATACGCTGTTTCACATCTATAATATATCTAACAAAAATTATGAATTATTCATTTTGACCACCTCGGTAGTTCTAATGTTAATCGTTGCCCCGTACTGTAAGTACGCGTCTTTTTCTGAATATTTTTGTCTTTGTACTTGCGTAATTATAATATAAAACGATTCAGACTCGACGTTCCATTTTCGCAACACGAAGTGTTCTTAGCCCAAAAGATAAATAATACTCTCTCTGTCCGAAAATATGGTATACATTTGCGAAAAAAATCAAATAAAATTAAAATTAAATATGAAAAAAATATTAAATTCATTTTATTATCACAATATAACTAAATAGAAATAATTTTAGTGTAATTCAAATTTAGTTAAAGTGAGATTTAGCCTTGCTGAACGCTTCTTCTGAACATATATACTTTTCAGCTAATCGACCCTCACGACGAAGTTTTACCTGATTTATATGAGGTGTTTTATAGAAATTTCCCCCTCCAGTCAACAAAGAGTATTTCTCTCTAATTTATTAAATGCACTATAAACTTTGTTAATAGCACCGTGTTCTAATTTTTCTTTGTTCTTCATACACTTAATAGCTGTTGCAAGATACCATGACGTTGTTCATTAGTCAATTGCTTCGATTTGCCATCTCTTCTTTGTAAATTCACGTTATTCGGGTGAAAATTTTCCATTTTGAAATTACAGCGGTGACTATTTTATTTTTCTCAGAAAAACTAATTTTTGGTCTTCGAATTCCAGCTTAACTCAAAAAGCAACGCCTGTCAAATATGTTAGGTTGCTTTCGAAACTCTAGATAATCGAAGATTTCCTTTCAAATGTATACCATATTTTCGGACAGAGGCAGTAACAACTTAAAGTATCGCCTTTGAAATCATTGAATTGTAACCAATTGCATCTCTCATCACCATGATATGTCCATCGTCCGTAACCGAGCGGCTCGACTAACGAGGAAGAAACAAAACCACCGGGTACTGGCTCAAGAACCGGGAGGAATTCCTCGCGGAGAGAGCGGCTCGATGCGAGAGAGAGAGAGGACTTCCTGGTGTCCAATTAGAAGATCCGAAAATCCGTTTAATACGGTCAACGGCCGGGGTATTCCAGTTGGGTGTTCGCCGTGGGCGGCGAACTCGTCCGCGTGGCAAAGTGTCGGGCTCCGGGATAAAGGCACACAGTCACAGTCGCTCTCGCCGCTTTATATTTAGCATTTCGTGGACGTCTCGCCGTCGGTCTGCTGTCCGTCGTTGGTCTCCCCTGAAGATACTCGAGACAACGGCCGCGGCGAAATAAGAGGGAGAGAGAGAGAGAGAGAGAGAGAGAGAGGATGGGTTGGAAGAAGTCGAAGGGAGGAAGTCGACGAGTACACGTAGGGCGCGACTGAAGTTGACAATGGGTGTTCTGTCGGAGAGCACAAAGGCTCTTCTGTCGAAACGCGGCGCTATCCGAGATACTCGTCTGAGGAACACAGGAACGACGAGCCGAGATCTCGGTGCCCCTGGGATTTCCAGTAATAAGACACAGGGCTATCGCGAGCGCTGGAATTTCGAACAAAGCCGTCCAAGCCCCGTACAAGCGTTAATTCTTAAGCAGCGAATCGTTTCGACGATCCCCGGGAACCGACGCGTCTGAATCTTTCTCGTCCTCGAGTTTCACAGGATGTAGATTCGTTCAGAGATTCGTTTTACGCGTTGCGAAATGTCCCTGAAGATTGAGAATGATGGCGAACTGGTTCGTGACAGATCAGTGTACGTGCGAGTCATCCAATAGACAAGTTTATGATTATTACAGAAAAAGCTATTTTTGATCCACCATCTGCGTTACTCGATCTCAACTATACGATATAATAGCGACAAGTTCTCGATCTATTCTCGATGAAAATCCCTCCCATCAGTCAGATCGATCGTACCATACTACAGCACGCACTCACACAGGCACCGGTCAATAAACAGGTTCATTAAACAGTCAGAATCTTTCGTCTTTTTTTATTTAGGTCCCAGGCCATGCTTGGGTGGTTTTTCAAACAGTATCAAACAGTAGAGACAATCGGTCCCTCAGTTGTATACCGAGTATTATGGAATCATTCTCTCAAATCGATCGTACTGTACCAAAGCACCAAAAATTAGAGAAACTTTGTTTCTCACACATACACGTATAATACACACTGGTCAATAAGTTGCTTCGGCAGTCAAAATCTTTAATTTTCTGTTTCTAATCCTTAATTTTCTCCCAGTCATTCCATTGGGTGGTCCTTCGAACATTGCAAACGGCATTTTTTTTTCCGCAATAGCCAGAGTCAACAGTGCCATTTTATAGTTTAGGCGGTTCCTGAAAGGCAGAATTGTTTCGAGACACCAGCCATTTATTCCCATTCCACAATAACGGATACTGTCACACAACAGTAGTGGTCCTGCAGTAGAATTAGCATGCGTCCGCTATTGAGTCTGTTTCCCAGTGCCTGTGTTCAACACGAAAACCAAGATTAAGTACGGCGGCTGATGGATTTACGCTGCACGTGATTTCGCGAACTCCAGATATTGCTTGAAAACATTTCATCACGTTGGTAAAGGAGTATATACCTAAAGATATCGAGATGAATACGAGAAGCATCGGCGTATATATATATATATATATATATATATATATATATGAAACTACCAAGAAATTAAGAGAAACTTCCTCTCGAGCTCACTGCCATCGACTATCTCTTTAACGCAGAGAGTTGCCGCAGGAAGCTAGATCTTCGACCGCGACAACATGAAACGCATCCGGCCAGTATGCTACCAGTAGTTTCAACGACGGAAGTGTCGAACTATCCGTGCGAACAAGTTGGACGACGTTGAACCCGAATGAGGGGAGCAATAGCAATGGAACACGGCTGGTGTAAATCGTGGACACAGAGAGAGAGAGAGAGAGAGAGAGAGGATTCACCACGCGCATAATGGCTTTCCAATGTAGCAGCACGGGCGAAATATTTATCGGCCAGCGCGTACGGAGATAATGGAGGCGCAAACAAATTTACTCCCCTTTCCGCGGAAAGAGCCACGATCTCGCGGCCTTCTGTCCTTTACCCCGCGATTAATCTTTCGAAATTTCGCGTCGCGTTGTTTCACGGTCAGCCATGTGAAACCGGAAGCCGACCTACCTCGCCGTCAGTCAATTTCGAACGGTGGAAGTTCCGACGGTGTTGTCGATAAGCACGACGAAGGGCCAGGAACGTGTAGGTCAGCGACGTGCCCGGATTATCGAATGCTTTGTGACCCCGCGACTATAGTAGCTTCGATAATAATGTTCTGGCCGGTTTAGAGCGCTAAGAGTTGGCGCTCTGTGAAACAGAGTTTAATTAGTGCGTGCGGTTTTTCTGTGGAAGTGAAAGATTTGCAACGTTTCTGTGCAACTCGAGTCAATCATTTCTCTGAGATACGAGAAATCACGTTAATTCTATGTAAAATTGTGGAAGGACAATATTTGTTTTCTGAGATAATACTTAGAGTAAATGTATTTTACGATATCTTGAGAAAGAGCATGAAAAATGTGGTAATATTATAATTATATTGGGTTGGCCAAAAACAATTGCGTTTTTCTTTGTCTAATAGATCTTAAAACGTAACCAACTTCATTTTAGACTGCAAGTTTATTGCGCAATCTGATACTATGTTCTAGAAAAAGAAAAATGTACGATCTCGTTAACAATTGCTTGATTTCGAAATCAAGTATCTCCAAAAAGTGATGAAACGCTATGCAAGCTCTACTGTGTCTTTAAACTATGTCAGTGTCAGAGTTGATTTGCTAATTGACAAGGATATTAAATCGTTCTTGGAATTTTTCTTTTTTTTCGTCGAAAATGATAGGAATTTGCGCGAAAGAAGGAGATAATAAAGTTTTTGTTTCTTACGAAAAATTCGCTTTTCATTTGCACACGAAAAAACGCAGTCGCTTCAATAAGTTACTATAGTAATAGTTGAGATAAGGCTGACGATTGGATTACAGTAATATGAGGAACGATAAATGAAGCACATACGTCTGATCAATGGCAGATCTGTACTACTATGATTTCTGGCAATAAATTTTCGATGAAACGCAATTGTTCGAGAGTATTTGAAAACATTGAATTCTTTCACGCAAGAGAATTCAATTCAAATTGCTAATCCTTCTTATTTTAAACAAATACGACGATGATTTATACCTAAAAGATTCCAATGTTTTTAAATACGTGTTCCAAGTATTTGTATTTGATCGAAAGCTATTCACATGCCTGTGCTACTGATGAATGTATAAACTCTCAATTCATAAATCTTCTGTCTTTCAATCGTTTCTTTTTACACAGGTATAAATTTTTACTTTATAATACGCAATTTGATTCGTTTTACTGTTAACACTTCGTTACACAAATACCTGCAACTGACAGAAACAAGATTTCATGTTTCAGGTGTTTGGTGATTACAGTTTACTGTGTGAATGAGGCTGTTGCAGTAATGTTGGTAATAAATTGGATCGCTCGTTATTTGGATCAAAACAGTAACAATAAAAACGAGAAACGAAAATCGAGAGTAATTAAAAATAGCAACGCGCTCTGTTATATACTCTGGCGTTGTTTTGTTGCTTTCTTTTTTCTTCTTTTTTTGTTTTTTTCAACTTAATCCGCGATGATGATATTTATTTTGATTAAATGAATAACACACACGGGATCGTGCAGCAAATTCAGTTAATTATTTAAGCTGCCGATATCGCGCAATTCATTTCGCGTGCGAGTTTCGCTCGGCACATCGATAAAAGAGCGAAACGATAAAAGCGAGGCGAAATTTGGTCGCTTGGTTTTTCGAAAGATCAAACCAAAATACGCAAACGAACGTGAGATGATGTTGATTTTAAATTTCGGCGATGAAATTTTCATCGCAAAAATTGTCCAATTGTCAACAATATCTGCATTTTCGAAGAACCGTATTCGGGAAGAAGAAATGTTTTTATTCGATACAGAGAACAGACACAGATCGCAAGCAGGCGGAAGATCAAAAATACGTTTTTCCGAACATTCAGCAAAAAATATACATGAGAAAAATATACACGAACGTTTGTATTTGCTGGAAAAGTCTTAGAACGCTGACGCAGTAACGATACCCGTGAGATTACAGTAGTTGGATCTATCATTGGTCAGACACACGTGACACCTCGTAAAAAATATGAAATTATATCGTAAATTTATTATTATATTTCTGATGTTTTAACATTTCGTGCGACAAATACAAGTGTACATACAAATATACAAACATGCAATATACATATAAATATATTTAATTTTCAATTATGCGTGCAAACTATCAGCAAAAAAGCACAAATTTCTCCATCTACCTAGTTGCTGGATGTAGAAATTCGCACCGAATTTCTATTACAACAAGTAAGTGGGATTTTTCCAACAAGACTTCACGCTCTTGGAGTTTAACTGGAGATTTCAGCACTGCGAATGACAATACCCACACGGAAATTACCAGCTGCGCCGAAACGTAATCGAATCATTCGTCCTTATTTCGAACGATATCGGCCAATGAACCATCATTTGCATTTATGTATGGTCACAGTCCCTGGAATAATGTCTGGCCAATGATGTGGCAGTAGCCGGTGCAGGTCGTGTAATGCAACGTTGAAGAGACAAGCCGCCTAATTACCCTAGTCATCGACGGAGCCTCATTCGGGAGTAATCATCCGTATCGACTAATTCGACAGGCAATCGCCCGTTATCGTGCATCTAACTCAACGCCCACGCTTCATTAGTCGGAGCCTATCGTTCCGATGTTTAATTCTTAACTCGTCTTTCGCCTCCCTCATTCCCCTAAAAAAATCATTAACCTCTTAACGCACCAATTAAAAAGCTGCGATTCACCGGTGGCAAGTTTTTTCGGGTGAGAGGAAATAAGCACAACACTGTCTAACGAGTATATTTGGTTGTATTTATTTCACGAGTTCGCTCGGGCGCGCGGAAAAAAATCGTTTTCTTGCCTAAAACCCGACTTAACTCGGCCGAGTGAGTTAAGAGGTTAATTATTTAAGTAAGTGGAAGAAAATTGAATAAGTCTGATGACAGAGATATATTAAGCTCCTAATACCTCGCTACTCTCTATCCAAAATCATAGCCTTCGCACAATCGTATGCTCGCATTTTACGTCTTAAGGTTAGGATGATTAGACAAACAAGTCTGGTTTTCTCGTCAAGTCCCGGCACGCAGCAGGCGATAGTTGCCTCGGTCTTAGGCCGCGCAGAAAGAAATTTCGAATAATGAGACTTCCTCATTCCACGCAATTGAAAATATTAACGAATGGATGGAAAACGAAAGACTGAAATAAGCAAAAATTTAACTTCGTTAGAAGCATCGTAAGGAGAATTTTTCTTCAAGCTTTACTAATCCTACGCGAGGGATCTCGAGTCGTGTTCGTGCCCAGTGCCAAAAAATTACAGCGCTTTCTATTTGGATTTCTATTTCTTTAACTCGTGTGTCGCATTTCATTTCATTTCATCCTACCAATAAACATCTGACAACACGGCGAGGGGAAAAAACAGAAACAGAACAGAGAATTTCGTAGAATTTCGCACAAATTTCGTGTCTCCGCGAGGAAAGAAAATTACACCTAATTAATTAATTCTCTCGCATGCAAAGTGTAAAGTTGCACAAAAATCAGTAGTCCAATTGTCGGCGAATCAGTCGGCAATTGTATCGTTCAGCGAGAATCGTTTCATAATGAATTGAGCAGCCAAGAGGATAATTATATAATCAGAGGCTCAACTCGAGGGATTCGCATCAGCAAGAGACAAGTGGAGAGCAGAACAGACGCAACAGACGACGACGCGTATCGTCTTAAGAAAACGTTGCGCGCGGAGTAATAGGCTGCACAGTTGAACGCGATACAGAGAGAGAGAGAGAGAGAGAGAGAGAGAGAGAGAGTTCGCTGTCTAATTCTTGCTAGCGCCATTATCCATTGTACGGAGAAGTCGGCTAATGTCTATCCTAAATGGATCAACCTGCAGTGTCAGGCTGAACGACGATATAATATTCAGCGAATTCCCCCCTTCTGCAAATCGGTTTAACTTCGCGCAGCCGACCCGCAAAGCGGAGCACTCGCTGTCATCCGCGCGCCAATTTCAAAACAAAAATTCCATCGTTGCGTTGCTGATCGCTGTAACGCGTCCCTTTTCAATCGAATCCGTAATACGCGTAATTGGAAACTTTGCGAAACGACAAAAACTCGATTTCAGTCGAGTGGGAGTATAAGAATATCTTCCGAGTATAGAATTGTGGGAAAAAGAAAAAAAAAGTAACATGAAATTGAACCAAATGGTTTGTAATATAAATCTTATTGATACATTTGAGGAAAACTGAATGAGAGAAGAAAAAGAGAGAGAGAAAGAGAGATAGGTAGATTATGATTTATCGGTACATAACATGTGTAATAAAACTTTCGAGGTTTAAGCCAGGCTAATTTCAGCAGCGCGATGAACTCTGCAGCGTAATTAAGAACGATTCTGAACGAGCGTTCATGCTCCGTTCGACGTCGAAGCACGTCAAAGTCAAAAACGTTCGTTGCCGGCCGACAATCACAATAAATCCCTGTCTGTTTGTAAATTGCACGCGAACCGTGAAATCAATAATTAAAGCGAAATGGGATAATGAAGCGATGGAAATGCTTGAACAACAAAGAGAAAAACAGATTAATGCGGCCAACGGGTACAACGGTGTAATATGGCAGAATAAGAGTATACGGGCGAATTAAATCGCTTGTAATTTAAACGCTCGCCGAAGTGGACGGCGTGACTATGACTATGACTTCGATCGATAAAATCGAAACTTGATAAACTGAAATCGACATGCACGCGCCTCGAGATTATTCCGACGGAGTTTAATAAACGTACAACAAAGCCAAGGAACGTAATTAAAGGAACGGGAATGAAGAAAAATAATTTCAGACGAATTATGATCACACAATTTTCTAACTTACAAGCTTCTCTCCTAGACGCGTCGCTGTATTAATTACTTCACGTTCTATGCACGAATAGGATTTCAACGGTTTAAGTGTGTTATTTGGATAGTACATATTTGCTTACGAAAAGTTAATTTATTTCGTTAATTAATTTTCCAGCAACGCTCGACACATTTTTTTTTTAAAAAGCGCAAGTCAGTCACCGTTTGCTGGTCAATCAAGTTGTAATTTACCTTCTCTCTGTCGCGACATATTTTTGATACAAAAGAGTACTTCGAACGAGTAATTAAAAAAAAAAGAGAAATTTTTTAATTACGTAGATCCACGGAAATCTGTGTTTCAAAATACGTGTAGATACATAAGCGACACAAATGGACGTGGAGTTTAATTACACACACACACACGCACGCACACGCACACGCACGTGTACATTTCCGTTCGCTTGGTGCGCAAACATTTTTACTACACATTTTCACGAAACACGCGACGCAACTGATTGAATTATCGTAACTTCCTCGTCTGGAAAGAAACAAACCGAGGTTCTTGACCGGTTCAAAGATCAACGAATGCACATCCACCGTCTCGCGACGTTCATCGTAGAAACGAACGTTTCTTCTCTTTTTTTTTCTCACTCTCCATCTTTCTTTCTTTCTTTCTTTCTTTTTCTCGGTCGCGGCGTTCGCCGTCTGTCGACCGGCACCGAGAGAAGAAATTGTTACGGCAGCGAGAGAAATGAAAAATGGCCGGCTATAACCGTACGTCTTACGTGGAAGCCTGTTGTCTCGTAAGCCGAGATGCAGAAGCTTGCAAAGCTCCCGCGACGCGGTTTCATCCGTGACATTAATAATTGCGGCTTGTGTACCCACGAAAATTACTCTCTTTATCTGTCCTCCTTGTCCTCCGCCATCTTGGCCAGCCCCTCTCCCTGCTTCCCGCTCACCCCCGCACCTGCCTTCTCCTTCACTTTCTTTTTCTTCTCTTTTCCTCTGTTTCTTTCTTTCCTCGCCCTTCTCTCTTCCTCTTCTTCTTGTTCAAGCCGCAACGTTTCTTTCCGCCAGCTCTTCTTTTCACCAACGTGGTTATATTTACGAAGCTTTAATCCCCGGCCAAGTAGAGTAGCCCGACTTTAGAAGGGCAAAAGTGTCACTCCCCTTAGAAATTTCGTAAACGCTAGATAGATATACTGCGAGTATATCGTCCGGTTCTTTCTATCGTCCTCACCTTTCTTCGAGAACGGGACCTTCTAATGGACGTCCTTCGTTCGCGACTAGATGAACTTCCGGTGTTGGTAGCGTGCAAAGTGGTTCTCGCTCTCTTTCTTTGAAAGACGAGGACCACTGTCTTCGACCAAAAGTATCGAAACAATTTCGAATAATTTCTTTCGCGAGGAAAGAGAGAAAGGGAGATAGGGATCGTTTGAAAAATAATAAAGTCAAAAATTTATACAATATTTGTATAATATACGCAAAACCGTCTAAAATAATGTAGTATATATGATATAAATGATGTTTATTATATTAAATAACAAAGAAAAACGGAAACAAAAGAACAAACAATAAATACACGACAACAATAATTCGAATAAACTCAATCGACACAATTAATTCTTTTACGCGAGTGATCGCTCTTTTGACCATTCTCATTCAACGCTTTTTTTACTCTCCCTTGACTTGTTTTTAAAAAGGAAAGCACTCGATGCCAACGCTGTGCTTCTCACATCACATTTATACTTCCTCGTTCACGCATCTCCAGCAAACAGGCCGTCTATTAGAAGTAAAAGTAACTAAAAATATAACTACACATTACAATAATTTCGATGCTACAATAATAACTGGCTGAAAGATAATAACTGATGTATCGTCGTCGATAAGGTTGAGACCGAGAAGTTTCAATTTTTCTTCCTGTCCCTTTGCTGCCACTTCTCGTTTCAATGCCAGACTCCATAAGTGTGCACTTTCGTCTGTTAGCCGTCGTCGAGGGCCGTATGTTTATGGAGCCGCGAATTCGTCGTCGAGCACGAATTCGCCTTACGTCCCGCCGTCTGCGACGCAGACAGTTTTCACGGCAATATTCATGGCCCCATCTCAACGGCCATGTTGAGCGCGCGCGCTCAGCCTCCATGGACGTTCATTTCGTAAATTGCCGAGCGTACAAAGAAACCCCCGGAAGGAAGGAATTCGCTTCCGGTGTGTTATCTTTGCAATTAACACGCGACTCTCGACGTATTTCAGCTTGCGGGATAATAATAAAAAAGTCCGCGTCAGATTCAGCAAGAGCGAAGCGTAATATCGAAGAGGACCGACTACTGCGTGGCACTGCTGTGTATCGTAACAAGTGCACGAGCGTTATAAGCCGTTGGCGAGGATTTTCAATCTTTCGAAATCCCCGAGCCCGGCAAAGAGACTTATTTATCGGGCCATCAAAGTACAGCGGACTGTTCCCTGCGGACGACAGGTCGTAAACTTCACCGCGATATCGAGACTTTGAAGAAAGTGTATCGAGCGACGGCCGAACCTTGCAGTCGGGAACAACAGATTGGAAGGTTCTCGCACAGCAATTACACACGCAACGTGTCGATAAAACTTGACTGAAATTGAAAATGAGTTTTCGCGGAACAAAATTCGTCGTCCAGTTTCACGAACGAGCGTCGAGCAAAGATACGAAAGAGCTTTTAAGCGTCTATTTAAAAATTATTTGACGAACTCTCACTCACTGTTCGAAGATGTGAAGTCTTACTTTATCACACGTTTCAGTTGGAATTCCATGTTGTTTCAGTCTAGTTTTACAACAGTTCGCGTAGAATAACTGACACGACGCGCTGAACTCGCGTTGAAATCGCGTACAAGTCGTCGCGATATAACGGATGGAATTACCCGCGATCCTCCTTTTAACCATGCATTCAGCCTGGAACGGAGTCTACAGTTCATCTTCCTATCCAACTTCCGCCTGATAAACAGACTCTCGCGAGTCGTAGTAATACTGAAACAAAAGTGAACCACGACCGGGCCCTTGAGCCCCGGATACGCGCCCCAACAAATACGAATTAAGGAGTTGAAGTTGAAATAACTCGGCTATCAGCCATCGCGATAACGCCTGTCACGCTTAATCTGCCTGGATTTTATTACACTTTCAGACGCCCTCTTGCATCTTAATGCAATGTCTCCTTCTCCAATGGAACACGACAGATGAAAGGTAGAAAGTCACCGCTCATCTGAGAAGTTTCCCTCGCGACGAACTTGTTTTGGAAATCTCGGAATTTCAAAGATCGCTGTGCGCGCTGCTCTCTCTCTCTCTCTCTCTCTCTCTCGTTCTTCAATTTCAAGTTCCAATATTCCAGAGACGAAGTTACATAGAGGGTGCGCTAAAAGTTCCTTCTCACTTATTTGTCTTTTTCTCTTTCGAGTGAAACATCGAAATATCAAAGAAGATTAATTTTATTAATTTAAAATTTTCATTAATTATTGAAAATCAATCTCATTGATTTAAACTCGAATATGATTTTTTTTCACATTGTGTTTTAGAAATTCTATTTCTTTCGAAATGTTCTCACCGCCAGATAGTTCGCAAATTTGTGCCCTTTCTTCAGTGAGAAGTGATCCTCCTCGTGCAACGTGAAGAATTGAAAGGAACTCTTTGCAAATTCTGCTAGTTTAAAAATCATCAAATTTCCCGAAAATTAAATTTACTTCATTCGATCGATATGAAAAAGACACTAAAGTTTAATTTTCAAAGCTCTCATGCTCGTACAATCCGAAGAAGGGAATACAGTTATTAAGAGAAAACGGAAACGGGAGTTGGTAACGTAGACAAAATCGATAGGTTTGGCTTGCACATTTCCGGAAACGCGCATTGATCACGGCAGAAACAGAGCGCCGTGTAGAATCATACGAAAATTCTATTAACGTGTCGATGCCTTACGAAGTTGTACGAACGGTTGTTCGACCGAACAAGTGTTGCAGCACGGGTCTACACCGGCTTGCAATTACCAAAGCGTTCCGAAAGTTTCGTTCAGTTTGCACAACGGAAATCGACATTCTGTTTAATAATAATACAAGCTGCAATACCGGTCGATCGGTAGATTGATTGCACGGGTTCCCGTGTGAGATAAATCCCAATGTTTATATACGCACAGAGCTACTATCGGTGTAACGTTGCTACTAATTTATTTTATCTTGTTTATTTTAGCTAAGAACAATTAATAAAACCAAACGGTGTTTTTATACACTTGGAAAACTTCCGCTTGCGCTGTCCACGGCAATTTGACGAACAAATTCTTTTATTTGATATAAACTTGGGATTCATGTTTGTATTCAGTCGTGAAATTTTTTCCATCGTTCAGAGTAACGATATCGTAAATTTATCGGATTGCGGACTTCTGTACTTGTAAATTCCTCATAAATATCTATTAATTGTCACAAAATAACAAAAAGTAGAAATTTTTATACACTGCGATATAAAATCACTTTCATCACGCAAGTGACAAAGGAATATCGTAACGATCATAAATTTATCTTGATGACTAAATCGCGGGTTTCTCTGCACTTGTATTTCTCATAAATATCTATTAATTGTCACAAAATAAAAAAAACTGGAAATTTCTATACACTGCGATATAAAATCACATTCGCAAGTGACAAAGGAATATTGATCGTAACGATCACAAATTTATCTCGATGACTAAACCGCGGGTTTCTCTGCACTTGTAAATTTCTCATAAATTTCTATTAATTGTGAAAAGTGAAGAAAACTGGATTTTTCGTGTCATATGCTGCAACATAAAATTACTTTCGTCGCAAGTTTAACAAAGCAACGTTAAATTCTAGAAGAAGATCAACGTTAAATTCTAGATAGAAGATCAGCAAAAGCTATCTATCTTTCTGATAAGTGTTCCATTACTATATCGTACAAATACCGATGCACTTGTTATTTATATTAATCAACGGAATAGCGGTATTGATGAAGCAAAGATGAGAGGGAACGAAACGATTATCGACTGTTCGATCCTTCCGGATCCGCAGATACGCTCCATTGTGTCAAGCAGCGGAAGTTATTTTATGGAAGACTTCATTTTCAGTTAACTCGGGACTTCAATTTCCTCGTGACAAATCAAGCCGAGCTTACGCCGGAGCAAGATTTAAATGTGAATCGCGGTCTAAGACCTCTTTGAAGAACCTCCTCGCTCACGTGGATTAGAAAGATCCAATGAAAGTCTTTCTCGACTTTGCGATAAAGTTCTTATCGATCGCGGCTCTTCAGATTGTGAAGTTCGAGGGAGTCGAAGATTTGTTGAGAAATAGAGAGAGAGAGAGAGAGAGAGAGAGAGAGCTTACGAAAGAGCTTACGAAAATCGATACCGGCCGTTTCGTTATTGAATTATTAATCGCTCGATAACCGACCACGGCAAATATTCTCTTTACAGGTGCGATATTAAAATCTGGAAAATCTGTAGAGTAGAGTAAATAAATCCTTCTCTATCCTCTATCGATGGTATCGTTACTTTTTAGTCTCGCGTTTGTCTTTTATCGATGAACACTTGGCAATTCTATTTCATTGATCTTTCGCAATTTTATATTACGTTATGATCTCAAACTTCATCCGGGGAGACTGATCTTGGACTGAATTTCAATACACATTGACTTTCACGACAGTAACGTCAAAATTACATTTCCGGAAATTATCGGTATCGGTAAAATTTACAAAAATAAGTGTAACAATGGAATTGCTTATCTTATTTTCTAATTCGTTCCGAGTCTATAAAATTTCGGTGAATTTCTAGTTTAGTGATTTCTTTTCAATTTTGGCTATTTCTCCACACATACACATACACATACACATACACACACACACACTCTCTCTCTCTCTCTTTTCGTTTCGTTCCGGATGTTTCTCCGATCTTTCATATAGAAGAATACAAGATATAGCATTTCTTTTTATCTATGTTTTACTAAACAACAAACACCAAAAACCAAAAAATGGGGAAAAGCCGTTAAACTAGATATTTACTAAAATTTTGACGAATTGGTCATTTCCCCTAGTACGAGTAATTAGTCAAAGAACCAGAGATTAAAAGAAAATTCAAGTTCCACTTACAATTCCGTTCTGCACAGTTCTGCTTATCAATCCTCGAACATAACAAGCACGCCACCCGATATTTCTACAGAAAACTACAAACCGGTCATTCTCCCTACTGCAAATATACCAATATTAACCGTCCGCACTCCAAACCATTTTTCAATTATTATTTTCTTCCTTCTGGCAATTTGAAAATATCGAGTGCGACTCGATATGAGTTCCTGCGATAAATGAACGCTGATGTCACACTCGACGAAGGAGCGCAAAGTGTCAAAGAATCTAAAAAGAACTAAAGTTGCTCCAGTGTTGAAGAAACTCATCCCGTTTTCCCACGCTTTCCCAATAATCCTCGAAACGTAACAAGCGTGCCTATCTGGCGGAACGATTATTCCTTATCTGGTTTTCCGGCGAGAAAGCCACCCTCGCAACTGCGAACTACCCAGCGAGTGTCCAGCAGTAGCAGGTCAGCTTGGTGGCGTGGTGGTGGCAGCAGATAGGATTGTCCCCTCCAGAAAATGGTCGCCAGCGTAAACATAACTGTAAACACATTCGAATTCCGTGCAGCGTGACGATGGCTTACTGCCAGCTGGGAAAGTTCCGGCGGAATCGTTGCACCATTGGGGTTGCATGTCCGTGGAAGAGGCGTTCCGCAGTCGACAACACGCGCGTGGGGAGGAGGTGGTATAGGGGAAAGCCGAGAGGGGTGACAGTACGTTGTGTATGTGTGCAAACGGATTGATACGGCTTTCCTAACAAAATGCCACACGACTCGGAATTCCTGACCCGACTACGGCCGCAACGCGACTGAATGGAGAGTCCGCGGGACGCCTCTAGTCGCCCCCCGTAATAATCAGGGCTTCCGCCAGGAGGAATTTAAAACAGACTCCGGCTTCGCATGGCTCCCTCTGCCTACCACCGAATCACCAAGCTTCGACTCGATGGCGGCTGGTTTCCATGTCCGATGGATTTTCGAGCAGCGGCCGTGAAATACTTCGCCTCCCGTCGAAACATCCCCCTCCCGGGGGGGCTCCGTGCACGATTTTTGATTAGTGTGATTAGTTCCGCCGAAGAATGAATTTTCTGCCACGTTCTTTATTTTCCTCCGTTTTCTTTCTCTTTCTGTATGTCCGTTTTTTTCTTTTTTCAAGGGAGGATATTTTTTCGGTTGCTTTCGCTCGCTGTTCATTCGACGAGGATTTCCCTCGATCCAATTTGATTTCCGATTCGTTGGTTTGTTCGGGGTTTCCCCGTGGAGAGTATCTCGACAGTAAGCGCGCACGTTCCAGAGGATGCGAGATTTTTGGGGCTGGATCGGGATTCTTTTTTACATTCTGTTCATTCAATATATTTTTGGACCAGGCGCAATTTCGTGAGATCCAAACATTTAGATACTTAGAATTTTAGATACTTAGATCGAAACATCTAGAGTGAGTAAACCACGAAGAAACGCGAAACACGTTGTACCGTGAACATTAACTCCTTGACATACAACGACGTCTGGGATACGTCGTGCGTTCCCTAAAGGACTATCGAATTATTAATCTGCTTCTTCGTCATTTTTTTATTAATTTCGTTTATAAACATTGTGTTTATAACATTTTAGGCAGTACAAATATAAGTGTATAAAAATGATCTTTGTTAGGTTTACACAAAGAATATAGAAATTATTACTTCCGTTGAAAGTTTCCTCAGATGAAAAATGAACGTCTTTTTGGTCGTGTCGAATTTCATTTAATTCATACGTTAACGGGTTTAAAACGAGAGAATTGACCGGAGTCGAAACGGAGAGCGGAGAAAGGATATTTTCAAATGTTTTTAAACTCTGCTGTTTCCTTGACTCCGTTCTGGTGATCGGCCACGAGAGGCGGTCATGAAGTTCACCACGAGCCACGAATTTCGGACTTCTCGCGTCGGTGGCAATTTAAGAAGCTTACGAGGAGGAACTGCACTCTCGACGGAATGCAAATCTTCGCGGCAGCGTCGAGAAAATTGCGCTCACTCTAAGCCGTCGCCGGAGATAGTTTCCACTATGATGGAGATCGTTGCTGCCCGAGCGAAACTGAATCTCCGTCGCGCCAAATTAAACCCCCGACCGAACCCCCCCGGTCGGCATCACCTTTTTCATCGATCGGCGGTGTCGCTGCTTGCGAGCGATCCTGATGTCAAATATTTTTTCAAACTGTCTCGTCGTCGGTCGCGTTTGCTTGATGGCAGAATACACAACGTGTACGAACACGTGAACTCACGTGTTAATTATTCCCGCGACTAGAAATCGAAATGTAGCACAGTATATCATAGTACATGCTACGTAAGTAGATAAAATCACTATGTTTGTACCTTATGCGGGTGGGGCTGCGCAAACACGGGGAGCGGGCAGAAAAAAATTGAATAAAAATTGCATATACCTTCGTAGACTCGTAATTTTTTTGAAAGAAATATTTGCACACGTCATCAAACGTTTGCACCTCCGATACATTTTTCGAGATTATTTCATTTAGTTTTAGTTACCATATACACATGAAAATATACACAATACACGTATGAAAAAAATCAATATTTTGCTCAAGAATGGTATCTTGAAAAACATTCTTCTTTATGAAGTGGTACTTGCACATATGTGTCGTGTTTCACCCCGTTTTTTGTGAACACTATTATGAAAAAAATTTTAAATGTAACGTGAAACGATCGAAATATCGATAGATGTCAGGACAAAAATTCAAACGTTTTAATAAAGAGCTCTGAGACTGTGATCTCAGTCTCCCGCATTCAACAATTGGCCGTAGTAAGACTATGATTCCCGTTACTCGCAAACAATGTGTTAATCTCGCCTGTAAAAATATGTATCTTCAACATCTCTCAAGCAATAGCTACTGACGACATTGCAAATTTTTCTTAAAATTTTCGAAAGTAGAAGCTAAAAGTTTCGCAGAAATTAAATCGGACGAGCAGTTTGGTTTTAGCGTTTTCATCGTTATAACGTTGACAGTGTAAATGTCAATTCGATGATTTATTCAATTTGTTCGTTTAATTATTGGTGTATTTGATTCAAGTGCTTCGATTTTGGACGTCCGTGGGCAAGCGGAAAATCGATAACACTCCCTGTGGCTCCAATGAATACCAAATTCATGCGATCCATATGACAGTATGAAAATTTATCGCGAAAAAACGATTGAAAAGTTAATTAAGGAAATCATATCGGGCACCGTTCAACCATCATTCATAACTTCTATGACTTTTTTGATTTATATGAAATGATTAACACTATTCTTACCGATACTTCACGTATAACTATTCCTACCGCGTCAAATGACCGGTCTTTAGAACAACTTATATTTTTTAATATAGAATGAAGATAAAAGCCAATTTGACAGTATAAAAATATAGTTTCTTTTATTCAGAAGTATATAATGTACATTTTATTCGTTCTCACCGCATTTTTTATTTACTTTACAATCATAGTAGATAAGACGGTGTAAGA
This sequence comes from Tetragonula carbonaria, assembly GCA_032399595.1. Taxonomy (NCBI): domain Eukaryota; kingdom Metazoa; phylum Arthropoda; class Insecta; order Hymenoptera; family Apidae; genus Tetragonula; species Tetragonula carbonaria. The sequence goes on from JAUCRC010000007.1 coordinate 3,777,789, forward strand.
AAATCCGAGGTTCTGGACCGCTTCGGATACCAATCAGGCAAATAAACACTTGGAAGTGCCGTAAATCAGTCCCTGGTAGGCACCTTTCGGCTAAAATCATGCCACAACTGCATTGCCTTTCGTTTCTAACGACTTTATAGCTTTGGAATTGAGTCCTTGAGAGAATAATATTACAAAAAGATATAAATCGTTTTACCGGTCAAATGACCAGTCGTGGTAGGTAAAACAGACTACAAATTTTTCTCAACAAATAAACAATAAAAAAAGAAGTGAATTTTGGAAAATGTATTATACGTATATTTGAGGAAAAGTCGTGAAGTTTAAAGTCGATTTAATTACGTTGTATATAGGAAATTCTAATCGAAATTTTAAAAACGGTCATTTGACCGATCGTGGTAGGAATAGTGTTAATGAATCTACACGCAAAACATCATCAAGAATGTATCGATTGATCGTTGAAAATTTTGTCGTAACACTCGTCACCTATTTCAAATATTCTAGTTGCTTTGAATCGTAAGTTTAGATTACCTTTCACAGAAATACCCGAATCTATCATAATGTAATGTCGTAATAGCAAAATACGCTTCGTGACATTACGAAAGATCGATCGAAGGTTTTACATATTTTTGGAAAGAGGCAGCAACATCGATTAAAGTCTGTCTGAAGATTAAGATCAGAACGAGAATATAAACGGCGGAAAATGAATTCTTTTTTAATATCGTGTAAAACGTAACAACTCGACGATGTAAAATTTATAATAATTTCGTGTTGTTTTACTCGTAATTAAATTGCGAGAGTCTCAATAAATTAATTTCAGGCATTATAATAGCCCTGCGCGTAATATGATACAAATTTAATTTATTTAAATTATTCACTGCATCGGATTCACTGTTTTGAGAGATCGTTACTCTGGTAGCTGAAAGCGTTACAGTAAAACGGTCGCCAAGATTAATTACGCTTTATTCTCCTAATACGTTTAATTGCCATTGCACTCGATATCTCACTGTTTAAGTGTTCATTATTCAAAATCGAGAAGAATCGCTTCGTTGTACTCGAATTTCGCACAAACGCCATGAAAAGATAGAATCTGAACAAAAAAAAAAAAAAAAGGAAAGAAAAGAAAAAAAATTGCACGAAGAAAAAGTATTGAGCAAGTCCAACGTATATCATCAACAAACAAGTTCGATAAACGAACCGAACCGGAGAGAATAAAACGTGCAAAGAGAAACGCGCGTGTCGATTTATAGCAGCCTTTGGTTAATTGGAGAGGGAAAAAATGACAATTCTTCTGAATTCGTTGTCAACCGCAGAGGGAAAACAATGACAACTCTAAATGCGTCCGGCGAAATCGAATGAACATGGATAGATAAAGGTAGCGAGAGAATCGTTTGACCGAGTGTAAGCGCAAATTTAAGGCGACACGTAACCAGGAATAATCGAGCATTCAAACCAGCCTCGTTCGTGAGCGGACGCATCGGTGAATTCTGATTGCGTAAATAATCGCATAGCCGAGGGGATGAGATCAAACACCGAGTTATTCCAGCAGCAATTCAGCCAGCCGTCTGATCAGTGGCCGAGCTGACAGATTCTACTGCAGTTAAGCGCGTCCTGAGTAATGGAAATAGTCGTTGCGCGTTATTAACTATTCAACATAATGTGTACGTCGTCATTCCTCATGGAATATCGTCCGAACGGTTATTATAACCGTTTGCGATAGTAATCTTTATTCGACCGAGTGATTACAAAATTCGTATATTTCATTGTAAAATCGTATGTGTGCTACGCCAATTTTGTCCGTTTTCTTTCAAATTATTTTCAAGTTTCTTAGCATTCGAATCGTTAAAACTCGCTATGTGAAAGCTTATTGTCGAAACTGACATTTGATCAAGCGATTTCAAAGAATATGGATGGATGATAAATTCATATGTGAATTCATACACACACACACACACACACACACACACACACACACTGAAATAATATAATATATATATTATACAGGTAATAAATTTGTTAATTTGTCTATCATTTTCTTCTCAAATTATTTTTAGGCTTCTTACAATCAATTATTGTTAAAAGTTGTCAAAGCTGACATTTGATCAAGTTTCAAGATTTCAAAGATTATAGATAAATTCATATATTTTACTGAAATGATATAAGTAATAAATTTATTAATTTGTCCATCATTTTTTCCTCAGATTGTTTTTCTTAAAATCAGATACCGTTAAAACACGCTGTGTGAAAGTTCGTTGTCGAAAGCTGATCGATTTCAAAGATTACATCATGATAAATTCACAACGAGAAATATTTCATTGAAATTACATGTATCACATAGGTAGTATAAATTTATCAATTTGTCCATTTTTCTTTATTTCTCAAACTATTTTCAAGTTTTTTACATTCAAATAGTTAAAACTCGCTATGTGAAAGCTTATTGTCGAAACTGACATTTGATCAAGCGATTTCAAAGAATATGGATGAATGATAAATTCACATGTGAATTCATATATATATATATATATATACTGAAATAATATAATATATATAATATATAGGCAATAAATTTATCAATTTGTCCATCTTTCTTTATTTCTTAAATTATTTTCGAGTTTCTTGCAACAACCGAGCAGCGCGTTAGAACCCTCTATGGAAAAGTTCGTCTTGCGTCAAAGTTGCGTCTCTTGGTGATTTTCTCGCGAGGGAACCCGATCTCGAGGCTTCTCGAGTAACACGGCGATTCTGAGTCGTGTCTTGATCCGAAAGGCGCCGACGTTAGAGATTCCTTGCCGAGAGTTAATATCACGAGGCGACAGTGAGTTAGTGTGCTACACACGGATCGATACTGCCTGGCGACAAAGGGCTCGCTCGTTCGTTGACGAGGGTGCGTGCAAATAATTGAATGCTTGAATAAGTGAAGGCACACGCCTGTGGGGAAATCTTCGAGCGCGATGGGAGAAGAGATTGAGAATCGTGGAGCGAGGGTTGAGTGGAGGAGAGAGAGGGAGGTTACGCGAGACAAGAGCGTTGATGAACACATTGCGTTCCAGTTAAAGAACAGACAATGAAGGGGAGATTGGAAAGGGATGGAAATGATGGAAAAGTAGTGAAGATGTTGTCGGGAGAAAGAAAGAAAGAGAAAGAGAGAGAGAGAGAGAGAGAAGTACATGTGACGCGATCGAGCGAGATGAAAAGTGAATGTTGGAAAAGTGGGGATACGAGGATAGAAATGGAAAATTGAAATATCGAGACGAAGCAAAGAAAAGGGAAACTATACCTTTATAGTATATTTAGCGACAGAAGTGACTTGTATAAAAATAAAAGATCGACCCCCAAAGACGTTAGATCATTAAAAAAACTTTACATTTCATATTCAATTTCATTTTGCTTGGTAGTAAATTGGTGAATGTTACGATTATGGCAGATAGTATTGTAGATGAAATATTCTCATTGTTAGAAAAAAAGAAAAAAAAAAGAATGAAAGAAGAAAGTCGTCGTGGGAAGAAGCAAGGGTTATCGCAAGTGCGAGGCAAAATTCCTCCTTTTCCCGAGAGTGAGAGGCTCGTACAATTTCGTACAAACGTAGAGAGAACGGGGCAAAGTGAGATTGTAGCATTAACGAGAATCGATGCTAAGTCCATATTGTTCCATTGCGTGATATGATGCATTCGAAATCGGTATAGTTTGCAGATGGAAGCAGCTGTCGCAGCTTTGCGCAGCACATATGCTTCGTTCTACCATAAATAATTCGCTCGCATTTCGACAAAAGGTGCGAACGGAATTAGTCGCGTTTATCGAGCAATAACATTTTGCCAGCCTGTTTGGAACAATGTTTCAAGATTCAACGTATACTGTACATTATAACGTTATGCAAACGTTCTTTCGCTACGTAATTATACATTAAAGTAACTCTCATTGTCCTCTGTCTCGCGAAATAAATTTGGAAATTCTGGAAATTCATTCCAGAAACCCTTCAATTATCTCCGAATGGAAACTATGCATCGCTAACGCGTTCCCTTCGAGAACTCCACGCTTCTCTCTAAGGGAAAACTCACTTATCCATTCGCAGTCACTGCGGGTGTTCGTTCTGTAAGACACCGCGCCACCATCTTCTCGCGCCGCGTCGATTCCTCGGCGTCGATTTTCCAGCGTCAAACACGCTCGCACGTTCAAAGCGTGCCGTCACGTATAAACCTGTGTGAACCAGACGTGCTCGTCGTCATCGCTATAATAGCTACAGCCGTGCAAACAACCGCCAATAAGCGACAGACAAACATCAAACTGGATCATTTGCTGGATCACCGGTGAAAAGCAAGAAACTCCAGCAAATCCTGGTCAGTATCATCTTCGGCGTATTCGCTTGCCACAAAATTGCACAATTTTGGTAATTTCTTCTCTTTCATCTTTTTCTCTCTTACTATAAATTTGCTACACGGGAACGTACAGGGTTGAACGTACCATCGTTTCGAACGGGAGAAGTTGATGTAGCTCGATAATAAAATCGCGTCACGTCGCGTCGCGCTCTCGCGATACTTTACTACTGAGAACGTTTCACTGAATAAGCAACGTCACGAGTGTCTAGCGCTTTTATTTACACGTTTGCGCGACGTTTATCTTAGACGTTTTCCGTGCAGCGTGTGCATCCAACAACACAGCAAGTGGAAATTCCGCACGCTTGGAACGATTTTCACATCGTGAAACGGCATTCCAGACAGAATTTAAGCGAGAATATGGCAAACTGCAGCGACCGCGCAATTATTACAATTAACTGTGCCAAGTTGTAGTCTCTGCGAACACGTTCGACATGTATATTTCCGTCGAAGCACGTGAAACCTGGTTTACCTTTTTCCCTCTGAAATAAATGAAAAACGAGAGGAACAAGACTCGCGCATAGTGTTCAGCGCGATCTTGTTAATCCGGAACGACCTGGCGAATGTACCGGCGAGGTTATTCAGTTCACCGAGCACACACGTTGCATATATAAAGAACACATAGACACACAGAAAGAGAGAGAGAGAGAGAGAGAGAGAGAGAGAGAGAGAGGGAGAGAGAAATGCGCGCGGCAGTATCTCCGGCGCTCGAGCGAGCGCGTTATATGGAAAATCTATGCGGCAGCGGTCGGGTTACGCAAATGGAAGCAAACTATCCAATTACTTGGAATCACCGAAATCACCTAATCCGGCGTGCACCAGACCGCCGATACCCCGGCGCAGAGAACAGTTACACGGCCGGGCAATCACGAATAAGGTGCTCCAGCGGTATCGGTATCTGGGCCAAGGACGGTCCATTGCACTCGACACAGTTGCATACCGCGGGCAGGTAGCGTTGCAATTAATGGTGCAATTTAACCGGCCTCGAGTGCGCGACCCTCGAGTGAACCCGAGTGACTGAAACGATGAACCGGTGAACCGACGCCTGAACGACACGAGAAACGAAAATAAGGGGAGAAATTGGAGAGAAGGGATGGAGAAACGATATGAAGATAAGATCGAGAAAGTAAGCAGAGAAAAATCGACGGATAGACGCTGAAACGAAGAGGGAGATGAAACACCGTGGCTAGAGAGTGAAAGTACGGGGAAATAGAGGGTGGAAAAAATAATTTCGAGGCGGATGAAACGGGGACGACGGGGTCACAGAGGGACCTCGTGACCGGAACGATGCCTTCTCGAGAGTAAACCACCCCTCAGGGCGCTCCTCTCGTGCCCCGTTTCTTCGTCTTCTTCTTAGCCCGTAGAACTCGATTCCCTCGCTCTTGCCCTCTCCCGGAATCCGCCCTCTTTTCGCTTCGACCGCGTTTATCTTCCGAGGACGGTCTTTTGCGTGTTCACCGTTGCCCATCCGCCCTTTAGTCAAGTTCCTGATGATCATCGCGAATCGCGAGAGAGTAATCGGCGAGTAATTGGCGAGTTTTATTAGATCGATAAACGCAACGACGCGTTGTTTGCTCAAACATCTCGCGCGGCAGCGCGACGAGGATTTTCGTAAGGTTTCTCGTTCGCTTTGATTCGTTGAAGAGACTTCTCGTTCGCAAGTGCCCGAGGTCTGTTTGTCTCGTGCTTCGCCTTTTGTGTTACAAGTTTCAAGATCCGCCTTCAAGTAACGCGATGACCTGAGAATCGTGGGCAATGTAGGTCAAAATTCTGGGTACACGCGGGTTCTGGGCATTCGTACCTTTTTTAATTCGTCAAAGTGTCGTCCGTTTAGCTTCGCGGCTAATTAAGCTTCGTTAGAACATTTTCACTTGCTTCGGAGCAATATGTTGTTCACGTAAATTGAAATGTTGCCGCAGATTCAAAAGGAAGAATACACCTTTCCCGCCGTATAACGAAAGCCACTATAATGTTTTCTACGCGAATTATTTTTCGCGCAATGTCATTTCCCTCTGAAAGAGACTAATTCAGAGCCAACTTAAACTCTGAAAGTTTACACGCACAAAGAAAGAGAGTTAAAGGGCGCTGCACTTCGCTCTTTAACGTCCTTTTCCGCGGCGAAATCCGTGGCCGTGTACCCTCAGGCCGTCTTCGGTGTTGCGAACACGCTGCTGCATTATTCAACGTGTCGGTGCAACGAATGAAATTTCTCCGCTTGCGTCTGATACAGCAAGTCTCTCTCTCTCTCTCTCTCTCTTTTCTGCCTTTCGCCATCGAAATCCGTGGTAGCTCAATGACGTCGGCGGACGTCGTAGTTACTCAACGTTCGTAGAGACTCATTTGAACTTGTCGAATCGACGCTATTTCCGGTTTGATCGTTCCATCAGTTTCTGAACCGATTCCTCTTCTATTCATTACGTCATTTCCATTTAACCACCCTGCTTCTATTATTATTATTATTATTATTATTATTATTATTATTATTATTATTATTCATTTATTTTCTCCTACGTGCAATCGATTTTAGATTTTGAAAAATTACTTTCTCAGAAGTGTGTGTTTTGCCTTTGCGATTTTCGTGTCTTTCGTTAAGAAAAAAAAAATATTGCAATAATAACAAAGAGCACTCGGTCTCGCTTTATAAAATTATAAACGAAAACTTCCGTGCTAAAGTTTCATTTCGTTTCGCCCGGAAACACGGTAAAAATCGTCCGCCACCCACCATCGCAGCGTATTATCCTTTCAAATGAACTTCCGCCCCATCATATAATTTTTCGAAGTTCGTTCTCGTAAGTAGAAACCATTATCATATTCCTGCTGCGGCGAATTTTCCGCGAGAGAGTTTCAGTCTTTCCGTTTCTTTCTCCGCTTTTAATTCGTACTGCCTGGCACTTCGTTGATGGTTTCAGCGAACAAAAAGCGGTTTCCTTTCCCCCCTCCCTCCCCCTCGTGACTATTTTTATCACGACCTTTGCACTCTTTAAACATACACATTGCCTCGTTAGTTCTTTTTTTTCTTTTTTCTTTTCTTATTTCTTTTTTTCTTCCCCCGAAGAATTTCGAAACTCCCGCGTTGCTCCAGCTACCGAGCAAGGTTTTCCTTTGTCTCGGTAACAATCGTCTCAGTTTCGCAGCAACCGTGTATATCCCGACGTGATTTCCCGTTTTGCAATTATTGCACGGAACGCTGTAATTATTAATGTGTCAGGAACAATGCGGAGCACGTTTCATAATATTTATTTTACTGAAACACACTTGAAAGAGCTTAGAGAAAAATTAAGGGCGGAAAAAAAAACACAAAGTAATTGAAAGTGAAACGTAACGTAATTTATTTTGATGTCCCAGTGTTTTCATCATCATTACGTTTCCATTAATATTTAATTACCACTTTTACAACTGTCCGCCACAGAAACTGCGTGCATGAATTTTCTTGCTACGCTTTCGCCGTCTCTCTCGAGACGAGTTTACTTTAAGTTAACTTCGAATTCGTTAATTTGAATTACAGCAAACTAATCAAACGAATATATTCTGCTTCCTTGAGACACCGAGAGTCTCAAAGAGTTTCTTCTAAGTATTGTATCAAATTGCGTCTTCAAATAGCAAGCAGGTCATTTTGTTAGGCAAAAATTTCGATCGTAGACTCACTTGAACTTGTCGAATCGACGCTGGTTTCATCGTTCCATCAGTTTCTGAACCGATTCCTCTTCTATTCATTACGTCATTTCCATTTAACCACCCCTGATTCTATTATTATTATTATTATTATTATTATTATTATTATTATTCATTTATTATTATTCATTTATTTTCTCCTACGTGTAACGTAGCATCGTTCGTTACGTATTCGTGTATTTGCATGCAAATCCTTCCATCGAGAGTCAATTTGATTTGTTTCATTTGTTATTTACCTCACCTTACGATTAGATTCACATACCTTCTGTTCCATATTTTTATTAATCAATTCATATCGAGAACAATACCGAGTCGCGTTCGTTGATAAAATTCAATTTAACTTTAATCTGCAGAATTACGACTGACAAAGACGAGTTACGCGCATTTCAATGTTTTCCATTTTATCGTTCTGCGTAAGCTGTTAAGCTTCAACCTATACAGCCATTAAAAAAGAATCATAAAACAGGTTGATATTGCCTTCCATTATTAAGCTAATGACAAGACGAGTCAGGCAATAAAACCTCCATTATTTTCCAAAAAAGAAAAGGAAAGCCGAATGACCTACTTTATTGAATCTCCTTATTTTAAAATTTTTCACTCAATATTTTCAACTTACAAACAAGATATCTATCCGATCAGATATTTATTTCGTCTTTGTACAATTTCATCGTTGTATCATTAACAAGTTATCATGAATTTGTCGATCGTTGCGCACAAAACGAATTACAATGAATTCCAATCAATCAAACAAAATCCCCTTGAAAATGGAGGAACCGGAGGGAGAAAATTAAAATGAAAATTTCGAAGTAACAGTTATTCCATTATCGGTTCCATTGTCCATTTGAACTTTTCCACCTCGCAATATCGAGCGATAGAGAAGCGAGACGTACGCGCGTTATACAATACGTTCGAGACTTTGCCAACCTTCATATTTCACGCGGAGGAAAATTGAAAAACAGACGCGGAGGAAGAAACAAGATTGTCAACCTCGCGGAGAACGTGACAAGGGGATTTCTAATAAGATGAAAATACAACCGACGGCTGTACAGCTATGAGAATTTGGATTTCACGTCGCGAGGACACGTCGCGACAAATTTCGAAATTCGCTGCGAGATATTTTTATTCGTATATTTTATTCGTTGGAAAGCGAGTGAAATCAACGACCCTGCAAACATACAATATTATAAAGCAATACACGCTGAAACTATGAATCACTGTTTTTCCCCTTGTCGTAGAATGTTGCATAACAAATAAAACATACCACATCACAGATATTTATAAAAGTTGGAAAATTGATATGCATGTTACGGGATATTCGCGAGCAATGTTTTCTTCGAATTTAATAAACCTTCTAGTGACAATAATTTAACTCATTACGACATAAGCTTTATCGTAGTTGCATATTGTTAAATTATATTACAGATCAAAATTCTGTTAATTCTTGGATAAAATAAAATTTTCCACAGCATCAAGAAACGACATTACTTATGGATATTCTCGATATAGTCACGTATCTTACATGCATAAATTTCATATTTTTTCTTTGCATAACAAATAAAACGTATCACGCCAATAATATTTATAACAGTTGGAAAATTGATATGCATGTTACAGGATATTCGTAAGCAATGTTTTCTCCGAATTTAATAAACATTGCCTTCTAGTGACAATAATTTAACTCATTATGACATAAGCTATGTCGTAGTTGCGTATTGTTAAATTATATTACTATTAATTCTTGGATAAAATAAATTTTGTACAGCATCAAGAAACGACATTACTTATGGATATTCTCGTTATATTCGCGTATCTTACGTGCATAAATTTCATATTTTTCCTTTGCATAATAAATAAAACGTACCATGCCACAAATATTTATAAAAGTTGGAAAATTATTATCCATGTTACGTAAGCAATGTTTTCTTCGAATTTAATAAACATTGCCATCTAGTGACAACAATTTAACTCATTATGACATAGCTATATCGTAGTTGCGTATTGTTAAATTATATTACTATTAATTCTTGAATAAAATAAAATTTTGTACAGCATCAAGAAACGACATTACTTATGGATATTCTCGTTATATTCGCGTATCTTACGTGCATAAATTTCATACGTTCATTCCTGCATGTGTAACTCAGTTCAGTATCGTCTGACAAACAACGAATTTACGTATAGAAAATCGTATTTGCGCGAGTCTCTTCCATCGTGACATTGTCAAACTGATATTAAAACATCTTCAGTCCGTTTCGTTATATATCGAATAACACTGTAAACGTTGAACAAACGTCAGTTCAAAGTTCCGCGAATTAATCATACCATTAGCTTCAAACAACAACCGAGCTTTCGTAATCGCCTTGGTTTAACGTATGCCCGGCAGGCATACCCGTTCTTCGTTGCTCGGTTAATTTCAATTTCTCATGCAGCCGTATCTCTGCGAACGTAAGCTGTCATAATTGCAGCAACAACCCACGCAGCAGTGGGAAACAGAATCGGTTTAAACCGTCGTTCAAACCGTGATCCTAAACGTTTCTCTCTGAACATCGTTCGAGCAAGCGAGCGGTTCTTCCCCTTGATGCTTTAACGCTTTTGAACATTAAGGAAATATCTCTCGGATATTCCGCGACGCGTTTCCACTCGCATTTGAACAAAACAACTGACAATGAGGAGTTCAGTTGATCGTCGATGGTTAACGAACAACAAACTTGTCGAACGATCTGACTACAATTATTTTTTTCATTGATGACTTGGTTGGATATTTGGATATTTCATATTGTGCAGTTCTATTGTGGTGTAACAAACATAATTCGAAAATGTTCTTAACTGATAATATTCTTCGTTTGAATAAATTCAATTTGATGATATATAACTGTATCAGTATCCAAATATTTTTGTGCTATGAATTGAGGGACTCTAAGATCTTTTAATGTCGTTGCAGTGAAGAGCATAACACGTATGATAATGAAAAATTATCGGTACTTTACAATGTTATAATTTCGTAAAAGAAAAAAATGAATCGTATAACAATCTACTTAATCTCACTTTAAAGCGTAGAAATTCTATTTTGATTGTCTTGAAATAAAATTGTCAAGTATGTAAAAAAAGTACAAAAGAATTTTATTTACGACTGAAGTCCATCCTTGAAGATTGAAATTTATCCTCTTAAAACTTGCTTTACGATTTTTCTCCGTTGAACTTTGAACATTAAAATTAAAAAAAAAATCCCAATTCTTTATCTAACTCTAATGTTCAAAGGTTCGATAAAATGGCAAGAAGAAATCGTACAGCGCAACTTTAAGGGCAGTTTCAATCTTCAAGAGGATAGTGAATTAATGATAATTTTTAATTTAAATTAAAACGTGGTGGAAAACTGACTCCTCGAAGACAGAAAAAAATTGTAGCGATAGTAAAATTTCTTTTGTGAAAGCCAAAATATATCTTACGAAATGCTCTTCTTCTATTCTACGTACAAATACCAAATAAAGTATTATTCGTATGAAAATAATATTTTGTAAAATATTATTTGTAACTAAAATAATACTTTATAAAATGTTATTTGTATTGAAATAATACCCCACTTGTGTGTTAAAATTCCACGTGTGTGTTCGATTATAGAATGAATTCTCCGAATTCTATCCTCTGTCGGCAGTTTCACATATTCCAACACGCCTTCAATTTTCGTCTTCAATTTTTCTCAAATTTCTGCGTGGAAGCGTGTGTGTGTGTGTGTGTGTGTGTGTGTGTGTGTTTCGTGCCCACGATTCCCCCGTAATTGGAGCGCTGTGCTGTTTATTTCGTCGCGGAGACGCGAAACTGTCCGCCATCCGTCGCTTTTATCTACCTCAGCTCTCTATCTTGCCGTTTGAGCACGACTTTCCGTCTACGGCCAAGGCACTGCGAGAACTTTTCAGCGACACTGGAAAACGCAGTCGTCGCGACTTTTGCAGCGAACCGTGGCCTTTGTTCACCCCCCGTATCCGTTTACTCGTTCTACGGAACCGATGCGCCTGCGTTTCGAGAATTTTTCATTCACCTTTGACACCGGAGAGCCCGCCGAGAATTAAATACTTGCTCGCTTAACTGTCGGGCCCTCTGCGAGCGCAGAAGGTTTGGATTGCTTTGCTCGCAGCGATGTCTATCCGGTTGCCAACGTCGATCCGCTTTCGACGCTATTGTCGAGGATCGTTCATCGAGAGGCAGAGAGAAACGGAGAGAGAGAGAGAGAGAGAGATTTTCTGCAGGGAAAAATTTCGTTTGAAATTTAATTCGTAGTTTAGATAAACGAAGCGGAGTTGGCTGCAGTGATCAATTAACTTTGTTAAACCAATTGTTAAATTGTAATCGTGATCAATCGGTTAATCATTGTTGAAACAATAATTAGTTCGACCAGTTTTATGTCATTTGTAACGATTAATTGGTGATTTTCAAATTATTGAATTTGATTAACTTTTGTCTCATCACGATTCCACACTTTATATATTTTTCTCAACTCTCTGTCTTGAGGTTCGATCGGATTGAATGAATTTTCCAACGTACAAAAATGACAGATACTGATAGTGAGAGCAATTTTTTGAAACTATATATAGCGACACTATAGTCGAGGATCCTCAGTTTCAAGTAAATCAGTTTCAAGTAAATTTCTGACAAAATTTCCAGCAAACTCGTCAAATGCAACGGAATAAGTCACAGTCGAGCAAATAAATTTTTCAACGTGTGTGTCGATGAAGGTTAGACTAACATTAGACTAAGAGTCAGTAGTGAAATGCAAGTCCTCGCGCATCTGCCAGCGAATTTCAAAAATTTTTCAACGAGGCGGCTGAACGACCCTCGTGAGAAGCCGCGACTTGAAGCCCAACGATGGCTTCTCTGTCTTACAGGAGATCTCGAATTTCGATCAATGAACAAGAGTAACCGGGAGACTAATTCAAAGTGGAAATTCTACTATCGGGCCGCGGAACTTTGAAGGGCCCTTCGACCACTGGAACCACTGGAAAATTAGTCGTTCGTCGAGTGCCCGCGTACCCCTCTAATTATGCAACTGAAAATATCGGAATAAAGGAAGCTCCGCGCTTAATTGAGCCGCGCGCCGCGGAAAGAAGGCGGAGAAACCGCAGTGCCAAGAAACGAACTAACGAGATTAGACTAAGAGAACACGTTAGAAAATAAAGCAGAAGGAAAAGAAACTAAAGACATAAAGAAAAACAAAGCATGCTTTTTATTTACTTTCAAATGTCTTTTTTTCATTTAAATTAAATTTCCTCATGTAACATCGGTCGCTTTGTGTTATTTGTTTTGTACAATATTAGATTGTTTAAACTATTAACACGTTGAGCGTTACGATAATCACTATCTCTGTAAATATTTTGGAATAATGTTCGTTAACAATGGATTTCAAATAACCAAACGATATTATAAAACAAAAAATTCACTTTCGTTGTACTTTATCTCAATATAATTCAATATTTCATTCCACGGATAAAACGTGTCAGTTTGACCTGGTCAGTCAGTGTATTGTGAGAGATGAAAATAGAATTTATATTGTGTGTAAATTTACTTTGAAATCGAATTTACGTAGAAATCTGGTCCGGTAGTGACCAAAGGAAATCTTCGCGTGCACGAAAACTGTCTAAGAAAGCCCTATGATCAAAAGAACGTAAAATGACCTTTGAGGGCTTGATAAACGACACGGCAGTAGCAGGTTGAAATCCAGAGGAGAAATCACTGGAACTCGAAGAAGGAGCACGTGCTACGTCAAATTGTACCGGCCTGAGTATCATTTGTCTCTTCGGGGGATGCGAGGGTAAAGAAAACGTCAAACGGCAAGTTGCGCGTCTTGTCTTCGAAAAGGAACCAAAGGGAGAGAGAAAAAGCAAGCAGGACTGAAAGACGAATGGATTGGCTTGATAATAGTAGAATGAAACTGCTTTCCAAACTGCTACAAGATCGACGACACATTTCGTCGACATTCGTTAAAATTTCGTTCAAGAAAACGTGAGATTAGATTCCGCGAAACATCGAACATATAGGTATACGTATCGAATGTTTAATAAATATAACACATTTAAGTCGTCATTGGTTAAATTAGCATCCATCTACAGAGATTGGGATGTAAATTGTTACAAGATCGACGACACATTTTCGTCGATTCATTGAAATCTCGTTGGCGAAACATGGGATCGAATTTGTGGCTTCATTCTGTGTCGAATTTTTAATTCACTCACAGAAAAGACGACACAAAAATTCGAAATTTCGTTCAAACATGAGACTGGATTCCACGAAAGCTCGAATCTAAAGATACATGGTTCCACGTGTTCGAATTTCCAAGTACAACACGTTTTAATTGCAATACTGGTGAAATGTGATGTTTACGTGCGGAGATTAATCCCCGCAGACGTCTCGCGCGACTTTGACTTTTCGAAGGTAGCAATTTTCCATCAAACTGACGATACAATTTAATTATAATCCACTTTCACGCTCTTTCGTCATACATCGCGCCTCCTCTCCACTGATCAATTTTCATCCGTTCGTGCAGCAGTTTCTTTTCGCAAAAAAAATCCCCGTTTGTTGCACAAGCGAGCAAGAGAAAGAGAGAGAGAGGGGGGGGGAGCAAACAAGCCACGGGTAAAAACCGCGGTTTTCATATCAATTCATTACGCCCTCTCCCCCGGTGTCCTACTATTTTTCACCACTGCCGACTGACAACAATGTCGATAGCTAATCGATAGCCAGCGCCATCCCCGTTTCGTCGCCGCTCTTCGGGGGGCTATCGACGACTTTCGGTCATTTTTCATCCCCTTGTCCGGGCCGACGCGTTATTGCGCCCAAGAGTGACGCTCGCGCGAACAATGCCCGCGCGATGGCCACGCATTACCGCTCTCGTTCCTCGAATTAGCCGGTACAAAAGCCGCGTATCGGGCGCGAGTACGCCGGTATCGGGCCGCGACGTCGACGGAAACGTGTACGCGTTGGCCGGGGCTGAATTGTATTTACGTTGATAAAAGATTCATTGAAATTTCTGACAACGGCGAATTTTCGGTGCTGCGCGATCTCCGATGACACGCATTCGCCTGCCGATCTATACGACGACTGGTTTACGAGCGCGAGGATAAAGAGGGTGAAATATGCGGGGCAGAGGGATATGCCGATAGGCGTTGAAGTTTTCCCGACAGGATAATCGCGCCGTTGTCACTCATGTATACGATCGTGCCTGTTACCACGCGAAGAGAGATTCGAATTCGAACGAGAGTCCCTTTGTCATTTGAATAATTTACAAACGCCAAACGATCGCTGTTTGTCGAGCTGTTTTTTTTTTTTTGACGCCGAGACGAAAGTGGATGAAGATTGCTTGGAATCGTTGTAATTATTGCAATCTGAATCTTGACGAAAGTTTCATGCTTCTTACGAGCAGCATTGACAATCGTGAATGAACATCATCGAACGATTCCACTTGTATCGAAAGATTCTGTTCTCTCAACGAGTTATTCTCTCATCATCGGGACGGAAAACAGATTATTTCCAGAAGAGTGGAAGTTCTCGTTCGCTCTGTAACCACAAAACACGATGACCAAGCAAGTCGACAACGCTCCTTGCACCTCGATCTCGCAGTTACTTGCGCCGCTCGAGTTCTCGAATTTTACACCACCACGAAGAACTATTGCAGCCTTGCCGCTCGACGCATTCATCAATAACGTCCGACAAAACCCAACGTCTAAATTCATCGTGTTACCGTCGCGATATTCTACAGAGAACGAACGTCACAGAGGCGAAAGCTCGATCCGGTGACTTGAACCGCGTCTACCAGAAACGCGTTCACTAAAATCGGCACGTGGATCGATCGTTGCCCGATGTTTTCACTCGTCTTCCTCTCGAAAACGAGAAACCGTGGTGCTATCGTGACGTTCTACGGATTGGTATTTTCAAGGAGCGCTCGAAATGAATTTCCAGTTTTGTGCCAGACGGTTGAAAATCGGCGCGAGATAAATCGAATGCATCGATCAGGTTAAATGTCGGCGACGCGACGCGAGGCTGGTGGGACCTTCGCCAGATCTCTCACCCCCCCCCCCGCCCCGTCGATTTTCCACGCCACGAATGAAAAATCATGCGGTCCACGGCTTGAATACCAACGGAGGCCGAATATCCCCGTGTCGCGTAACAAACAGATGCTTCCGTTTCGGCTCGTATCACATTGTCAACGGTTCGTTGTATACATGCATGCATAAACAGAGAGAGAGAGAGAGAAAGAGAGAGATATCTGATTTTATCTGCACCGGTTGAAGAAATCGCTTTCCATTCTGCCTCTTCGAAGACTCGCAGATAGATTCGAACGGAATCCTTTTCCACGCTGTTACCTCGATTCTTCCTATCCTGCTGAATATATGTACGACGTTGCTACGCCCGATATGTTATTGTTTCTCGCTGCTCTGCGGAGTTTCCTTTCGTTACGTCTCCCTGTCGGAAAATACTACACTAAACTGTATCCCCTTAAATCGTCCTAAGTACAAAATCTAAATTTACGTAATAGTAGTAGGGTGCGTCTCACCTGAGGCTGGAAACGATCAATTGTATCAGAAAATGTTTCGAAATAGGGATACTAGGGATATAATATAATTGATATTTTGGATATACTAGGAATATAATATAACAATTATTTGGATATACCAGGAATATAATATAATAGATATTTGGATATACTAGGAATATAATATAATAGATATTTGAATATTTATACTACGATATACTAAGATATACTAGGATATATTATATAATATAATAATAATTGGATATACCAGGAATATAATATAACAGATATTTGGATATACTAGGAATATAATATAATAGATATTTGGATATACTACGATATACTAAGATATACTAGGATATATTATATAACATAATAATAATTGGATATACCAGGAATATAATATAACAGATATTTGGATATACTAGGAATATAATATAATTGATATTTTGCAACGTCGATCAAAAGATGGTCCATTACTTCCAGCAGATACTTGAACTAAAAAAACTATTGCACGCGATACTTGTCACACTGTCAAATTTCTTTACTCTTTGGATGTCAGATGGTGTTTCGTTTCCTGGATTATTTCGTTCATCAAATTTGTACCATTGGATTCTTTCTTTCTGTGTGACCAACTCTTAAAAATAAAATCTACGTTGATGTTCCAACACGCATTGTAGAAACATCACTGCACTGATGTCCAGTAATGCGAAACATTCCTTAAGAATTAGATTACGAAAATGTTTGGATGTCAATAGTCATCGGTAGTTATTTCATTCTAATTACAGTTAAATTCGAGAGCATTACTGCGAGTTATTTTGATTAAAATACCTTATACCTTTCGAGCTAATAGTTTCTCGGTATAAATAATTTTACTGTCTTTTTATCAAACAACCACGGGTCGAATCGAGCAGCGTATTGAGAAATATACTTAAAAGAAAACAAACTTGACCTTCAATATTAAACAATAATATCTAATTGTATCAATTAATCAATACCGTTCTCGAAACCATTCAACCTTCGTCTGAAATATTTTTTGATACAGTTAGTCGTTTTCGAAAAATACTTCGACTTCTAGTTTCAAGTGACCCTACTAAATTGGTATCATTCTTCACCCGGCTGACAGTGAATTAACATTTCTGACGAACGAAATAACGAAAAACTCGCGTCGTGTCTATAATCTATCAACAAATATTCTACTTTCCCTACAGTCCTTGAATTAACAACCGTTCTTCCTCCAAATACGATGGAATAACACAGGCTATTCGATCCGGTCTGTGACAGAATTCGTTCGCAAAACGTTCGATGTTGCTCCACCTGTTCGTCGAAGATAACCTTAAACTTTTTCCAATCCTATATCCCGTGACTTATGGAGCCGACACGAGACAGCATTAAGGGAGGTGGCACGCCACCGTGCAAGAAAGAGTAAGGACACGTAAGCCAGGGGTGTTAGTTCGCAGCCTGGTCACGATGCGAGTAACGTGATGGTAGGCAAAGTCCATGGGGGTGGTTTTCACCGGATGGGAAGGTGCGCGTGCAAGTCTGCTGGATAGAAGAAAGATAGATAGATAGGGAGATAGATAGATAGAGAGAGAGAGAGAGAGAGAGAGAGAGAGAGAGAGAGAGGGAGGGCGGAGGGAAGCAGATGGGAGACTCGAGGGACTGCATTATGCATCCGAGAGTGGCTGACTATCCTCGTCGTCTCGACGTTGAACGCGTAACGTACGGTTTTCCCGGAATATTCGAGGAAGCTGGAATTTATGGATGCTGCCGCCCGGAGGGATCGGGCCAGCCGCTCCCCGAACACCGTGTTTCCATTCTTTGATAATGAATAATTGCGACATTTAACGCGCTGCGTGTGAATTTCGAAGCTTAGACGGGATTTAAGCGCCACCGTGGATTCACAGTTTAAGCCCGCGCGCGCGCAGCTGCAGCTTTTGAACGGAGGGATTTTGCCCTCTGTCGCCGTTCAATGCCGTTCACCGGCTATTTATTTCGCTCGCGATCCTCCACGGATCACTCGTTTACGACGCCGAACTTGCGAATACCGTAGAACCAGTCGTGTGAAACGTTCGCTGCCGTTAGCAGACTGTTACTCGAACTATTTAAATATAGCAAAGCAATTGTGCAATCGTGCAATTGTAAAACAAACGTACGCACCATGTGGTTGTAAGTATTACAAAAAAAAAAAGAAGATCTAATCAGGATCGGGTACACAAAATTATCAGTGAAGTATTTCGAAGTATCTCTGAAGAAATCTGGATGTCGTGGACCAGTGCCGGGAAAAGTTAGGTTTTCCAATTCATAAAGTTGACGCTAGTCTAGGACTGCGGGTGCGCGCGTTTACACGCGACAGGCAGGCAACCAGGCAAATCGAGTTTATTGTCTATCGACAGCCTGTCAAAGGAGACGGAATCCTGGAGTGTGTTATACAAGACGCGGGATAGCGAGAGAGGGGACGAAGGGATGCCTTCTGTGTGCACTGGTGCGAAACTACTCAAGGACATGTACAGGGGAACCGTCACAGCACCGTCGACGGATCCTGTCGATGCCACACAGCCCGAGACAGGCTTACCGCCCAAAGCCCTGCGATTCGATTCGAGCCAGCGACCCAGATCGTTCCTGACATTTGCCAGACGATCCATGACAGATCCACCTTTGCCGGCACGCTGACTTCCGGTCCGTCTCGTTTTTTACACCGAGACCAACTCTCTCTCTCTTTCTCGTATAAATAAAAATGAAATTCCTCGCTGAAACGATAGTATACGCGAAAATTGCCCCTCGCCTCTTATTGCTGGCTGCTTTTACTTTCCAAGTTGCTAGCTCGGACATTATTGAGATCGCGTTGCCTCGATCGCGCAGCATCGATTGTCGATGCGACCAGAGTTGTGGAAAATTGACTACGGCTGAGTAACATTCTACGTACGAGGACACGTTTGGTACGTCGGGATCTTACGTTATGTTGTAGACGATCGAATAATTTTCATTGTAGCCAAAACATGTTAGTACGTATCGTTTTGTCGTTCTGTTTGTTGAAGATTGATAATATTAATGGGAGAAACTTCGGCGAGTAGGTTGCAGATTTTTGTGAAATAGATACGAACATGCTCGAAATTCTTGAGCACGTTTTATCGTTCTCGTAACGTTTAAAAGTCAATCTCGTCGAAAACTTTTCGATCGACCGAATTTCGTTTTTTCAGCACCATCTCGACAAAAAGAAAAAAAAAACAAAAACAAAAGAGATTAATAATATTAATGAAGGGAATTCAGCAAGTAGATTATGGATTTTTCCAATAGATACAATTAGATTCCTTTAATAATCTTAATGTGCTTGTAGAAAATATTTTAACGTCCAGAAGTCCATCTAGAGTGTCTTTAAATTTCTCTTCAATCTCGTCGAAAACCACCGACGTAAATGATTCGGTACTTTTCGTTAACCTTCCATTCCAATCTACTACTTCGAATTTGCTAAGTTTTCCTGCCAAGTACATAAGGGCAACAGCAATAATTTCTGGTTCTCATTGTAATGGAAGTGTTGTACATTAACTGTCATTAACAAATGTCCAAGCCATTTGAACCATTTTTTGTAATTTATTTTTACCACCTTTAAGACATTTTGCATATTTTAACAAGTAACTGTATGGATGTTCAACTTGCAAATCAAACTTTATAGTTTGTAACAAAATTCTTTCTAATGTTATGACTTCCTCCTTTGGATCTTCTCCAAATGTCATAAACTTTTCGATCGACCGATTTTATTTCGTTTTCCCAGCACCGTCTCGACAAAAAAGAAAAAAAAACAAAAACAAAAGAGATTAATAATATTAATGAAAGCAACTCAGCAAGTAGATTATGGATTTTTCCAATAGATACAATTAGATCCCTTTAATAATCTCAATGTGCTTGTTTTAACGTCCAGAAGTCCATCTAGAGTGTCTTTAAATTTCGGAAGCATCATTTTTCCCAGCGCTGTCTTTTTTCCTGACAGAAAAAAAAAGAAAAGAAGGAAAAAGAAAGACAGCGAAAGGAAGAAAGAGAAAATTCGCGCGACACATCGATTCGGCCGTTTATCGTGGAAGCTGCGCTTTCGCGGCAAGTGGAGCCAAACTATAAAAATAGTTCCGTCGCGTGGCCAGTGATTTGTCTCGCGCACGGTCCGCCACTTTTCACCTGCCATCGATTTCGTCCGCTGCTTCCGCCGCTGGATCCGCTGGCCCTTCCCTTTTATTTTAGTTTCATAGCCGGTCTACCGCAGTTGCAGCTGCGCAACGCCCGCTCATCCTAGCGAGTGCTCCTCCTCGCGATCGGCAGGAACGCGCGATTCGACAACTGCGTTACTTCGATTTATGTTTTTCATTTGTTCGGTCACCGGCTACGACGATAAACGGCAATCTCGAACTGGCTCCGTTCGAGTGTGTTTCAACTGGAATTTTGGGAGGCTCGATTCGTCGGAATTTGCCGATATTATTTTATCCATATTCGGTCTCTAACTACCGAGTATCGGTAACGACGATTTTCGAACTATTCGAGTGTTTTTAGCATTCGAGTGCTTTGAATTTTTTTTCTTCTTTGGAATGTTGACCCTTTGAACTTGTATGCCACAGTTGTAGGTGACAGTAGAAATTTGCTATGAAACTTGCATGCCACGCTGGAGGTGACAATACAGAATACTGTGAAACTCTGTGTGATCCCTCGAGATCTCACTCGACAATAATCACTTGCTAAGTTTTGTAAGTTTATCAAGAGGTAACAAATAATCATGTACACGCTATACCCCGTGGTCTGTTCAGTATTGAACAATTCGTCTCCGAGTATTACAACGTGCACTAATTTAACATTCCAAAATGGATTATGAAGACACGCAAGATAGTGAATTTCACAATATTATTACACGTTAAAAAATTACAAAAAATAAATTATACAATAACGATAAAATGAAGTAAATAAAGAACATTGGAATCTTTTTTATCAAAAGCAAAAGACAAATACTTTTTCGAAATCACAAAGTTGCCTCTGAAAGATGGCAAAAGAAACGAAACACTCGTTTTTCGTTTGTACATGAAAAAATCTGAGCGGTTACTTTTTAGCCAAGTTAATATAAATTTCTGAATATATAGTTAAACACACACACACACACACACACACACACACACACACACACACACACATATATATATAAAACCTGTGCAAACATCCTATAAAAGTATCTACAAATAAATTAATAAATTTGTGTATGCTGCATTGTGTATTACGTTAGGTTAGGTTAGGTTAGAGAGTCAACAGACCAAGAGTCCGTGCTCTTTATACACGATAAAGCCATGAAAACTTGATTCTACGCTTTTGTACACAAGGGAAATTCTCCATTCTTTTATTTCCGGCGAATCGCGAGCATGGCGATGCACTTGCGGTCGAAAGAGGCAGCAGATTGCCCGATCTTGAATATTCCTCTCAACCAGGTTGGCTGGCTGTTCCCTTCGTGCGAGGACTACGCTCACGAGAGATCGAAGCGAAAGCGAGCGCTAATTTTCCGACGACTTTGTCTCGTGCTTTCCTTCACCGCTCAGTTCGAGATTTACAACGCCGTACGTCGAGCTTTGCCCTCACTCAGCCGCAGTAAAACAGAACAGCGTTGCTTCGCGAAGCGCAGCCCCTTAAAGTAGCTGCGGGATTCAATTTTGAGAATTAAATTTAAGCTGCACTTTGAATTATATCGCGCTGTAATAAACCTCGACTATAATACACCGCGCAATACGGCACGCAACATCAGCAAGTCACTGCAAGAGTGACGTGTGTGTGTGTGTGTGTGTGTGTGTGTGTGTGTGTGTGTGGAGTATATGTATAAATGTTTATACATATCACTACTCGTAAATCTACGGATTAGTGGCAGTAACGTTTGAATTCAACCAAATTAATGATGGATTACTAATTAGAAATAACTGTTTCCATAACGCGTAATGGAATGGTTTATTAAGAATCGTATATTTCCGTGATTTAACTATTAAACATGGACGAAAATATATTGCACGTTCGATTGAAAAATCGTCTACGTTTTGAACTGATATTTAATTTCAGAAGGACTTCGAAAGAAAATAAATTTCAGAATTCAAAAATTGTAAAAATTCAAATGGCTGTGAAAAATGTCAGGAGATTTGTGTCTTAAAACCTATATAAATTCACCATGATCTTGAAGATTCAAGTTTCTCCTCTTTACAACTTCTCGAAACATGCAAAAACGATTTCTTTTTCTCGCCATTTTATTGAACTATGACCATTAGGATTGAAGGAGAAAACGTTAGGATTTAACCACGACGTTCAACATTTCAATAAAACGACGAGAAAAGAAGATTGTACAGTTTCAAGTTGATGTCAAGGGAAGACTTCAATCTTCAAGGTCTTGGTGGAAATTTTTACAATTCTTTCTCGACAAAGATCTATCCTTGTTTTTTCAAGTTTCGCACGACAAAAAGAAAGACAAAAAGTTGGTAAAGCAGAGTCTGTCACAAAATTTTAAACATCGATTATGCGAGATGTAGAAACTTATGAAATGATTTATTCAGAATTCGAGATTTTTGAGAAATACGTAGTCAAGCATAACCTGCGGAGATAGTAACGCAATAAGAAATTGCAAGATACAATTAAAATGTTGCACGCATCTTAAACGTTGAAATATAATTTAATCGCTTGATCAATTCAATAACAACATTGTAGAAACATACTTCGTACTCAAAGGAGCTAGCAGTTCGATAATCTTCTGAATCGTGAATTCATCGCTTTCTCTCTGTAACGAAAGATCGGCTGTTCAGCGATATCTGAACAATCGTGACACTTGCTTTCCTCGTAAGAGTCACCGCACGTAAACCAACCAGGAAATCAAACATTTGAAGAATTAAACGAAAGTCTGCAAACTTCGGCGTATACTCTGTAAATTAACCGAAGCAAACAAGATAACCATCCAGCCCGCCAAATCGGATTAAAGAAAGCTGAGAAGAGAGGGACGGAAGGTAAACGAGTTCAAAAGTTCAGCTTTTTCAGCGAAACTTTAGAATTTGTTACCGCGAGAATCCCTCTTTTCCCTCTCTCTCTCTCTTTCTCTCTTTTTCTCTTTTTAATTTTCTTATCATCAGAGAACCATTATTATCTGGCGATAAGAATGTGCGATATCGCCTGCAAGAAGAACGTCGGTATTATTATAGCGAGGATAAGAGGAATGAATTCAAGTAGTACTTCGGAAAATTAGCTGTTCGAGAGCTTTTATTCTCGAGTGGAAATTGCGAGAAGAAGAAGAAGAAGAAGAAGAAGAAGAAAGTAAGTTTTCAACGAGGAAAAAAAAAGGACTGAACTTGCGTCGATGAGTATCAGTAAGTTAGCGAGTTCGTCGAACGACTCGATTTTTGCGTAAATCTTTACAATTCGGATTCCGTGGCTCGTCAGATTCGCAATTGCCGTGATTTTTATACAAAACGCAGAGAAATTGCTCGGATCTTCCGAGAAGCGAAAAGCGCACGTTAATTTCGGCCCGTGTTTCGTCAATTCGAAACCTCGAGAAAGACGACGAAAATTTTCACGTGTAAAATAATCTTCCGGTTGGACGGCGAAATGATTTTAAATTTAAATGTAAATGAAACGAAATGTAAAAGTCGAGCGTTCTAAAGGGGGAGGAGGAAAATGGAATCTACGTTTTTTCAGGGCTATTTTAGTAACCTCGAACGCGATGAAATAAATTTTAGATCCCGTGGAATTTTTTACGCCACTCTTTCTCTCTCTCTCTCTCTCACACACACACACACCATGGAACTAACATTTGTCCAAGTTTCCCACTCGATTCTCCCGGACTGCAGCTTCATTTTCATCTTCGCCAGATTAAGATTAACAGCGCGAATGCGGTAACAAGCAGATGAGAAAGATTCACATTGTCGTGAAAGCGGAGCAAACGAAGTTACCCCTGCCTCGATTCGTTCCACTCTCATTCTTTTCTTTCTTCCCCCTTTTCTTTTCCTTTCTTCTTTTTCTTTTTTTCTTTGTTCTCGGAGAAAGTAGATAATCGGCTTTAATAAGACAACAGTCTACTCGTAACGATGAGCATCGCGACGAATATTTCGAAAGCTCAAGTTACATCACGCTTCTGCAAACGTCTGTTATTTAATCCTGCAGGAGAAGCTTCTCGTGCTCTTTTCATTTCAACTTCGTCCCAGCGCGGAACAAAAGTGTAAATAAATCTCTGTGCTTTTCACAGAGCAAGAAAGTAAAACACGATACTTTGGAGTTCGAGATCAAGAGCACAGATTAAATCAATCGAAGTAGTCGGCGATATTAACTCTTTGCGGGGACGAATGTCAATACTCTTTTTTTTCAATTTGGTAATACTCTGTTGTTACTATTGGATAGTACACTTTATAAATCGTTACTTTTTTGCTTTTCGTTTTGCAGGAATTGTAATAAATAACGACTTGAGTACATGTGTACGCAGATATAGAGATATCACAGCCTTGCTTTGATTGGTGATTTAAGTTTAATACTAAATTTGCTACAATCAAAATAAGTTTCACTAGTTTTTTTATAACCCCAAAATAAGGAAAAGGAAGATTTTATTGACGATAACTATGTTAGTAGCAGTGAAGACGAGTTTGTGTTCGACGATGAAATACTAAAAGAAAATTCAGTAAATTTGAATTTTTCAGATAATTGTGATAGTGATTACAGAAGTTATCACTAGTTAGTTATCGATTCTACGTTGCCCTCGTAAACCTACCATGCATATTGGCGATTGCTTAGAGAAATTTCACACTCTGAAGAAATACAAGAACTAAAACATATTTGTGTATTATAAAATAATAATTATTATTGTCCTTTAATAAAGTTTAAAATTCCATTAAACAAAATATTTTTCAATTAACTTCATATATTTAACGCTTTAGTACATGATATCGCTTTCTTCAACAAAATTTGTTCGACCCAGCGAGAACCGCACTTGAAAAAACCGCAAAGGGTTAAAGTCTGTCCGAACGTTTTCGAATTTTTCGTTCGAACGACTGAAATTTGACGACAACGAGAGACGCTTAGAAGAGCGAGAGAGAAGCAGTTCGCGTAGCGCGAGCGGGAAAATCGTCGGATTCAGCAAGTATCGAGAAACGATGACACGGGCATGGAAATGATTGAATAAAACTCGTTACTCCCTCGGTGTAATACGTAAAAGAGAGAAGCAATCTACTTTGGTATCGTGTAAAGATTTCAACCATTAAATCAATTCCGATAGCGACAGTCAAGAGGTTCGTTCAGACATCGCCGAATAAAAATACGTTACTCCACTCGATGAGATCTCTCCTTTGATAATCGAGGCAAGTATTATCCCGAGGAATAATTGAGAAATTCACGATCAACGATAAAATTTCTCCCAGTTGAAAAGAGTTAAAAAAAAACGAGTGTCCAGCGACGAAAAAAGAAAAAAAGAAAAAAAAAATCCTTCCAGAGGAATGAAAGAAAAATTCTTCTCCCTTCGGTGAGTCCTTCGGCATCCTTTCTCTTCGAGGGGAAAACGACGAAAGTTGGCCGCGATCAAAGTGGAAAAAACCGGACCTGTTTTCGCCTGTTTTTTTTTTCCCCCCTCTTTTTGCCAAACAGAGATCGTCCGGCCCAGCGAGACGGTCGGACCTTAAATTTCCGCTGTCGTCCAGAGATTCGGAACGATCTGTAAATCACCGTTGCCGCGAGACCCTGGCGCGAAACGAAGAAACGGAAGAAAAATTCCAACGGAACTCCTTTCTTCCTGTTTCCGAAGGTACGAGGCTCTTCCCTTTCTCACTGCACTCGTTCCGCTGCGCCGCCATTTTCCACTCTCTCCCCTCTCTCACGATTCGCGACGTCGTCCATATATCAACGGATTCGTCGAGATGGTCGTCGGTCGTATTTCGGATTTTCGCCTCTCTCCTGCGCGAATTCCTTTGCTCGAAACGGAAACACAGCCCCCCGAGAGGTATCGAGAAGCATTCGTGGACGACAGACAGATCTCGCGTTCGTGAGTTGTCCCTCGAGGCGAGTGCTTTTTCCAAATTTTTTCCAAGTGTATCGTTGCCTCCGCGGTCGTTCGCGCACGTGCGGCTCTCGGGTTGAAAAGTTTCCGTTTATTCGGTTAACGTTCGTTACCACTGGAATCCGGTTACCGTTGCTTTTGTGCGAGCGGCGAAACGGGAAGTTGGTATCCGTTCGAGCGAGTTGTTCCGTTCGTTTAAAATGGAATATCTTCCACCGATGCGTTCGATACGCTGCTGGTTACGCGTTTGATACGATCCGTGATTAATCGCGTAACTCGCGCCGATTTTCGCGTAATCTCCCTTAGAGTTGGACGATATTTTCTCTCTGATGTTCGACGATTCGTGAGAGAGAAAGAGAGAGAGAAATTGGCCTACTCGATGAAGTGGAAGCTGAACTATACTTGTTCGATTCGAAACGCGAAATCCAAGTTGTTTCCAATTCGAGAAATTGTTGCCTCGTATTTTTTAATCTTTATCGTTTACAGATGACCGCGAACTCGAAAACTAATATTTATTCAATCATTTGACATTGTTTAAAAATTTATTTTATCAATAGTTTATTAATATTCATTTTAAATATCAATATTATTGTTTAATATTTATTCAGTTGTCTCTATAATGATTTTCATCCCGTTAGAAGTAGACGTGTCTTTGTTCACCTCATCGTCGAGAGGTTAAATCAATCTTAAATATTTCTCGAAATCCATTCGTCCGACTGAACTCTCGTTCTCGAAATAATCACAATCTCAACATCTTCGCACTATGAAACAGTCGCCGCCGAGGAACTTCGGCACATCACTCGGCTGAAAGCAAAAAGTCGAGCAGAGTTGAACGAACGAACTGGCTTGGCCAACTTCATCGTCAA
The DNA here is from genome assembly GCA_032399595.1 of Tetragonula carbonaria. Classification (NCBI taxonomy): domain Eukaryota; kingdom Metazoa; phylum Arthropoda; class Insecta; order Hymenoptera; family Apidae; genus Tetragonula; species Tetragonula carbonaria. The sequence goes on from JAUCRC010000007.1 coordinate 3,805,242, forward strand.
AGCACCGTTTCCAGGACTAAATTTTACGAAATCACTAGTTCCAGCAGATGTTCCTTAATACCCCAATATATTCCCTCCATTGTCGAAACTTTCTCTCGGTCCATCGATTCCGGCGTTCCTCCGAGCCACTGAATCATTAGTCGATTCGCTCGGCTCTCCGTGATTCCTCGTACGGAAATCACGAAAATCTTCCCTTTAATACCTATTAAGGGCTATTAATACTACTAACGAATCTACTCGACCACCGAATGTTGGACGTTCTATTATTAATTATCAGTAGTTCTAATAAATAAATTTTCTACAATTTCAATTTCGTCGACTCCGCGGAGAATCTGGATCGTTTTTTTTTTTTTTTACTGTTTTCGACTAATCGACAAGTACACTGTTTCGATGCACAATCGGTGATTTTGAACTAAATATTTCAATATTTTAATACCTCGAAGGAAGAGTGAAAGAATTTGACACTGGACACGAACACGACTAGAGATCGCTCGCGTAGGATTAGTAAAGCTTGAAGAAAAATTCTCTTCTGAAGAAAAGGAAGAACAGAAGAGAAATTTCGTCTAAATTTAATCGCTCTGAATGAAAGTAGACTGTCATTCTTAACGATGCGTAACGAACTCGGAGTAGCAAAAAGTTAGAATAGCAGAGAAATAAAAGAGTGCTCTACACCGTCGAACTGTCAAAATAAAAATGAAAGTCGTGAAAGTGCAAGTATAGAGAGAGCTTAACATCAGAACTCATTCAATTTTCCTCAATTGTTTAAATATCAATAACGTTTATATTACAAACCACTTGGTTCAACTTCATGTTATTTTTTTTTTCCTTTTCCTACAATTCTATACTCGGAAGATATTCTATACTCCCACTCGACTAAAAACTTCCACTCGAGTTTTTGTCGTTTCGCAAAGTTTCCAATTACGCGTATTACGGATTCGATTGAAAAGGGACGCGTTACAGCGATCAGCAACGCAACGATGGAATTTTTGTTTTGAAATTGGCGCGCGGACAGCGAGACCTCCGCTTTGCGGATCGGCTGCGCGAAGTTAAACCGATTTGCAGAGGGGTGGAATTCGCTGGATATTATATCGTCATTCAGCTTGACACTGCAGGTTAATCCATTTAGGATAGACATTAGCCGACTTCTCCGTACAATGGATAATGGCGCGAGCAAGAATTAGACAGCGAACTCTCTCTCTCTCTCTCTCTCTCTCTCTCTCTCTGTATCGCGTTCAACTGTGCAGCCTATTACTCCGCGCGCAACGTTTTCTTAAGACGATACGCGTCGTCGTCTGTTGCGTCTGTTCTGCTCTCCACTTGTCTCTTGCTGATGCGAATCCCTCGAGTTGAGCCTCTGATTATATAATTATCCTCTTGGCTGCTCAATTCATTATGAAACGATTCTCGCTGAACGATACAATTGCCGACTGATTCGCCGACAATTGGACTGCTGATGTTTGTGCAACTTTACACTTTGCATGCGAGAGAATTAATTAATTAAGTATAATTTTCTTTCCTCGCGGAGACACGAAATTTGTGCGAAATTCTACAAAATTCTGTGTTCTGTTTCTGTTTTTTTCCCTCGCCGTGCTTATTGTCAGATGTTTATTGGTAGGATGAAATAAAATGAAATGCGACACACGAGTTAAAGAAATAGAAATCCAAATAGAAATTTAAAAGCTGTAATTTTCTTTCCTGACGGAAAGGCGAAAATTTATGCACAATTCTAAAGTGCTATTTTTCTGTTTGCTCAGAATTAATCGAACGAGCTCGATGCCGTAGTGGATTTCAATTTCTTCCTCGTTTCACCCTCATACTTGATTAGAAGAATGAAATGGAAAGAAATATGAAGATTGTCGTTTTGGAATTAAAGAAAATAGTATCTGAGTAAAAATTTAAGAGTTGTAATTTTCATTCCTAATAGAAACACAAAAGTTTCTGCGAAATGTTATCTTTCTGTTTGTTTAGGATCAACAGAACGAGTTCAATACCTTCAATTTCATTCTCTCACGAACTTATTTCAACAGGATAAAACAAGAAAAGGTATGAAAAGACGTATGAAAATTGTTGCTGCAAAGAACAGAAATTTGTCTCGTTCGCTAAATTAATGAACCTCACTGGTTCACGAACTTCGCTACCACACCAGCGAAAATTACAGCAGCTCAACGAAACGATACGTCCGCAATTTTTTTCCAAACTCTCATTAGCTTAACCTGTCCCTAGTTACAGCACACTAAAAAGTTGCAACACTCTGCCTCTCGCTCGTTTGCCCCCCTTTTGCTTTAATGTAACTTTCGGTGCTTCAATTTCTATCGTTTCAATAAGCCCCGCCCCGGTAGTGGAATTCCCCGCTACAAAGCAGCGAAATTAAAAAGAGAAAGTAATCAGAATTGCACTATGAAATCCCGAGAGGACTCTCTCGGCGAAACGCGCGCGGCAAAATCGTAGAAATGGAAAACTATCTTTGTTCTGAACTGTAAGTGTACCGAAAGTCACACATACCGTAAAAAATATGGCTGAGATTAACATTAATATTCTTTACTTTAATTTTCTGTAATTAGTCGGTAAGCTAGTTTCATCGGTTATAAAAGTCAAACCGAAGCTAAACAATAAATTATAATTAATTCCAAAAAAAAAAAAGAAAATTAGAAAGAGTAGAAAACGTAACGATGAGCTTTCAAATACAAATCGACGTAATTACCCGAGCACTCGAACAATTTCTCACGAGCATTTTTTCCTTCCATACACGTCGCAATTTCTCGACAAGAGGTTCCTCGAGACGCGAGCATCTCTCCTCCCCCCTCGCCCTTTTCTGTTTTTCCTTTCTTCCTAACGACCCGCAATTGCGAGGTAAAAACCAAATACTGTCGACGGGTCAAGGATTATTTCCTTTCGCTCTTTTGACGCCAAACGAGCGTCTCGTGCGTCACGAGGTTTCACCGAGGCACCGAGGAACTCGTGGAAAACTCGTGAAATATTCACGACGAAGAATAGAAAAGGGCCGTGAAACTTGAAACACGATTTCGACTGTCAGCCGTTGTTTCAGAGACGTTCGGCGAAAGTTTTTTCAAGCAGTTACGCGCTCCTTCGCGTAACGAAACACGACCCCTTTCCAAAGGGAGAACAACACCGTCTCCACCGTGCTGAAGAGAAGAACCATCTTGACTGGTCTCTCTAGGCAGTAAGGAAACGAGGATTCAAGAACGAGCGAAAGAACGCTTCTCTCGCTGGTAATAAGCGAGACACTTGCCCTCAGACACGTAAAAAATCGACTCCCGTCGAACACTCGCTGCCGCGAGATTCTTTCATTGCCACACTTCGGTAAATTATACTTCGGTTGTTCAATGTGTCTCATTGAAGAACAAAGGACGAATTAATTTGAAAGAAAGATTTGAATTGAGATACCAGTCAAGTCTCCTATAACGCGATTAATTCGTACTCGCGTTATATGGAAACCGTGTTATAAGAAAGTCAGAATTAATTGAAATCAGGAAATGCGTTCTATGGAAACGGCGTTATGAGAAACACAACCGAAATCAAGCACGCCGAGCGGGTGCTTAGACGCACGCAAAACCGATTTTACGGTTGGTATTCGCGGAACTCGCGGAATATCGATCTTTCCGGCGAAGTTTCGTCGGTATTGTCGGGAAATTAACCGGCTGAGGTTAAGGCCGAGCCCGAATTTTTCGCGGTCGATTTGTCACGAATGTCTCGAGAAATTCTTGCGTGCAGACCGGTCTGTTGATAAAGCTAAGCTTGGAACTTTTAGATAGTTAATTAACAAAGCAGTTGGAAAGTATCCGAAGATTGGCTCGCGATAAAATTAATCATCTCGTGTGAAAGTGAATTGCACGTCGGAATTCTTGGGAGATCGATTAGCCGCGAGGTCCGCTAGAAAATCTTCTGTTCGATAGAGGATTCGTATTTTACATACTTTGACAGTTTCTCTTACGTCGAAATTTGTGCTAAAATAATTCTTTCGCGTGCAGCAGACATCGATGACTGGCCACGTTGCCACTGCAACTCAGACTTGCCGAATTTGATGAAATTTTCATTTGATTAAAGAATGACAAATGCATTATTACAATTTATTCGCAAAATTATTTACGACTCTACCTATATATTGTATAAAAGGTTGGCTGATAAAGATATTTCCCAAATGGTCGAAACGCATGGTAATAAAAACAGCGCGGGTTTAATTCGAGCTCGCGATACGTCGCTCCTTCGTCGAGCACCGCTTCAATTGCTGCACGCTCCGGTGAAATTGGTTACAACGAGCCGAAAGTGGCCCCGAATCGAACTCGTTTCATTAAACTGAATGCAAACTGGCCTGATTCGCGCCACGCAGGTGGCCCAATTAAAGAAACGGTATTTATGAACGTTTGCCTTCGAGCTCGAGCAGCACCGAACGAGGTAGACGTTTAATTTTCGAATTTTTTTGATGTTTCACCCTCGGCCCCGAATTCGCCCACTTTCCCTATCCTTCGACGTAGTTCGCGCGAAAGTTGATGTTTCCTTTTTTTCGAATACCATTGAACAGGCGGCCGGAAACCAAGTCGCTCTCGCTCGGGTTCCATTTTCGTTTTTTTTTTTACTCGTTGATTCAACGCGTCGAATAGCTCGCTTCTTGCGCCTACAATTCTTACGAGCGAAATTATTTCAGTATATCTCTTAATGTAATTGACTTCGTAATGCATTTCTCAATTTCTTAACTGATTATCAGGACGTTCGTGTGTTTGTGGAAAATTTGAAGTTTCAATAATAGAGAAATCATTTATATTTATTATATATTTATTATATATTTATACGTTCATATTTACGAACGGTTCGTTATTTGATCACCGTAAAAAATAAAATTATTTTACTTAAAATCATTTTATAGTTACTATATATATATATATATATATATATATACATGTATATATATGTATATGTATATATATATATAGAGAGAGAGAGAGAGAGAGGAATACCATCAAGCTTTAATATATATGGATAACACTAACGTTCATTAGGATGTTCAAATTTATGAAAAATTTCAGAGCTCAATAATACAGAAATTGTTTGCGAACTATTTGATGAATTTACATAAATAATGACTCATTCTTTGATGACTAAGAATAAAATTATTTTATTTCAACGACTAGAGAACAAAATTAATTTTACTTTAAAACTCGAATGTACACGAATAACATAGACGTATTTAATAACAGCGACAAAAGAATCACTTCCAAATGTTAATCTATCATTTATATTTGTTAATCTTCCATAAAATCTTAATTTTATTATTAATAATATTCTCATTAATATAACAATAGAAGAAATTGCAATAATTAATTTTATATCTATTTGACATACACATACAATTCTTAAAAACAATGTACCAAACAAATTAATTACAATAAAATAAATATAAATTTTATTATATATATAATTCGTAAAATCATAAAACATAAGTTTCAATATAACAGAAGCTAAAATTATTGATCCAAAAAATGAAGCTTCAACACGAGCTTTTAATAATCATCCATGAACTATATATATAGGAATTTAACTAAAAAGGATATAATAAAATAAACGAATTTAAAATTATTGTAATGTACAGAATTATTTATTATATCTAAGATATAAAAATGTGTTGTATTAAATAAATTTAATAAATTAAATAATAAATACAGTAATGAAAAAAATCAGAGTATAAAATATTCAATTATAGTATAATTGTAGTATCGATTCATAAAAAAATCTATCGCGGCAACAGGCGAAAATTAACCCATGCAAACGAGCTGAAAAGCGATTGTTTCGATATCCTGACTTTTAATAACACGCTCGAACGTCTGTCTCGCTATTTACGATTTTCACGAGCTCGGTTACATCGACGCCGGTTCTCGTTGCTTCTCATTCCTGTCCACGTCGGCGTGCATCGTAAAATCCGATTCCGGCCAAATTAAAACAAAGAGAATCGTCTCGTTGCCGCCATATTGAACAAACACCAGAATAGACACAGAAAATATATTTAGAAAATACCGAATACGTCGTTCGAGGATTATTTCTTCGAATTGCATACAAGAAACTCGAGCGCCCACGGGCTAGAAATATCGAGCTATTCGAGAAATTCAAAATTCTACGTCGAACGTAGAGAAAAAATAAAATCACGCATTTTCGCATTCGTAAACTTCCCAAATATTATCATAAATTATTATTCACTTCCATCACAATTTATCACGTTATTATTTTGAAAATCACGTCCCATAAACCCATTTTTCGTCACGTAGAACTGGGAAAAGACAACGCGAGAGACAGAGAGAGAGAGAGAGAGAGAGAAAATACGAGCAGAAATGAGAACAGGGAGAAGGACACACACACACACACACACACACAAAAGAAAAGGAAAAAATAAACGATGGTTAGAGACACGAGAGAGGAAAGAAGCTGAAGAGATCCATGTGGGGTCGCGTGGTGTTCGCGAACTTTTTAATAAAGCCGACGCGAAATTGTTCGCGCGATGTTTACGGTTACATTGTTGCAGTTTCGCGTGCGTTGGAACGACCGATGCAATGAACGTTGTGCAGTGCAACACACCAACCTTGGTTGAATCCCTCGGTCGCTCGACGAGACGCCGTGGCAGCAATGAATAATTGCTGCCACGGTGTAAACAATCTTCGACGCGGCCGCCTAATTGCAACATCCTGTGTTTGATACTCGTTAACCGTGAGTGAAAGAAATCCCGACGTTTCGACGAATGCACGAATGCACTGTTCGTTTCCCAGGCGCATTCACTTTTAGAGTTGAAGAATAGACACGCAGTGGCTCGCGTGTGTCGCGTGCGTGTTACGCGCAACATTTCGGAATTTCGTTGGCACCGTACTAAAACGAGATTGCAGTGACTGTATTTGGAATGAAACTTGATGAATCTGCTGTGTTAAAAAAAAAAAAAACATTTGCTTAAGTCAAATCGAATTAAAGTGATATAAAAAGTTTAGTGTGGCGCGTACTTTGTTTATCTTTTCGTAGTTTCGCAGCGGGCGAGATTACAGTTCGATCGCATCCAGCATTGCAAGTCAGAAGATTTTGTCAAAATTGTTACGAAGAAAATGCGACATTGCTAGGAAGAAATTACATTAATAGATAGGCGACTAATCGTTGGAACAAAATGAATGATGTATTTAGAAGTAGTTACGTCTGAAGTGTATTACTGTATGATTTCTCTTTACAAAACAGTTTCTACTATTTAGTGTTCGAATAAAAGTCTGATTGGCAAACATTGAAAGTCGCTTGTCAAACTACGCCTATCTGAATTAACATGACAGCATATCCCTCACTGTTAGTGTCATTCTACCATCATCACTGTCTCTTATATCTAGATTCACTATTTTCCTTCGTATCGAGATCATCAATTTATATTTACATTCGCTGTTAAATTACTACGAGATTATTCAATTCGAGCGAGCAGCATATTTCGACGTAATTTCAGCTTGTGCCGGAATGTTTTCTGACACAACGACGACCATTTCTATCGCACTGAGTTTGCTGTTTCTCGGGGTGCCGATCGAACGCCATCGGTGTCGGCCAACGTTTAATGAATATTAAATGACGCGTGTAACGCGGCACGTTGTCGAACGTCACCGTGAACATTATGAAAGCGAGTAGGGCGAGAACGTTTTATCATTCAAACGTAACGCGGACGTGCTAAAAATTCCACTCGGGTGTTCCGCCTCGTGCGTATCCGGGCATACCTCCGTCGGTAAGAAATCGCGAGAATATTTAAAACAGCTGGAATTCTCGCAGATTCCTCTGTCGACACAAAGAGCACCCCCCGGTAATAATAGAAATTTGCTCTTTGAAAACTCGTTCCAGCTACTACCGTGGCTGACGAAACGTGGACCAAGACGTGTTCATAACTAGCGAGAAATTGAATTCCCTCGCAAACGCAATTGCTTCGGGCGCGTCTCGCGACACGGCGACGTCGATCGCAGATAAATTTATTTCCGTCCGCGCGTCGATTAAAGTTATTATTTACGTTCATTCGCAAACAGAAGCGTGCCTATTGACTTTTTTTCACGGCTTCGATTGAACCGATAACAACATTGCTCGATGGAAAAATGGAGGCTAAGAAATGAAATTTACGTTTGATGGTATTCTATTCGCTATGAGCAACGCTAAATAGGAGTGAAAATTGATTCCACGGATGTAGACTGTATGAAAATTTAGAATGCATCGCGCATTCCGAACGCGAAACAGAATCGCGAATGCTGTATATGTGTATCTTGAAACTATCTTGTGTCATTCTCCTTGTGTATCCCGCCTTGTTGATTCCGCATTCATAATGCACGACAAAAGGTTTCGCGTTGTACACTGTGATTTCAATTTGTTTCAGAAGACTCGGGAGACCGAGCATCGCGAGCTTACTACTGCAGCCAGTAGTACAAGTGAATGGTTGGTCAGACGCGTGCACAGAGTTAACAAGCTACGAGTTCTGTTGGAACTATAGAACACTTGTCACATATATTTTTATATTTCATAATTTTCTCCAAAAAAAAAAAGGGAAAAGAAAGAAAAAGATTCAGCATAAACATTCGTGATCGGGCTCAATGATTCGTTCAACAATTTTAATTCCAGTAATTATTTATTATCTTCTGAGTATAATTATTAAATTCTCTTCCGATTCTTCAAAGCTCTGTCTCGCGATATGTTCAGACTTCTGTTCATTCCAACAGAAACTATCTATCTAGCGGAGTTGAAAAAGGGCAAATTCATCGGAGGGAACATTCTTCGGGGGCCGTTACGAGGGGAAAATGGAGCAAGCCAGTTGTCAACCAATGACACGATCTTCAAATATCTTGCGTCATTACGAGCTCGCCGACAAAGCCACTTGAAAGATAATCACGAATTGCCAGCGATGAAAATCATCCGGAATATTCAAACGGCATTCGATTCGAGAATGGATTCGGCCACGATATTAATTCTACGCCCATTTCGAATAGTTCCGCCGGTTTATCTTTGATTGGATTCCAACTATCGGGCATCTCGAATTCAACCCCCATGTATAACCGGCGCCCGTATTAATTTATCGCTTTCCCGCCGCTATAAAGAAATTCCGCGTCGCCAGCCAATTTCCGTTCGAAAAGAATCGACCAAAAGCGCCAAATTAGCTCGATGAAAAAAGCAAAGTGAAAATTCTTCCTTGTCACGAAGAAGAAATTTGTTCCTCGTCAAATTTTACCTTTGTCATTCGTCTCGAAGTCGATCGGATTGGAAAAACACGAGCAGTCGATTCTCTCTTTGAAAATTGGTAGTTTTTGAAATTTCTCTTGGCTCTGGTGTGTTCGATAGCAGAATTATCCGATTCAGTTCGACCGAAATGTGGAATTCGGCGATTTTTCCCGCTTAGGGGGAATTTAATACCTGCAGATAACGCAATATTACGAGGTGTTGCGGTATCAAGGGGTTACATATCTACTGGAAAAATTGACCTTTCAAAGGTTCTATATTCTGTTACTATGATTCTTTTAGAATACCATAGAATACTGTTATTACGATTTTTCTAGAATGCTATAGTATTCTGTTATTATATATGATTCCGCTGGATATGCCATAAGAATACTCCAGAAAATTCAATTCGAGAAGCGTTTTCTTCTCGAAATGAAGCTATCAAATTCGACACTAGAAATATCTGAAAGACTGCTGAATCAATTTGGACGAAAATTGGTGATGATAAATTCAAGGTTATTATCTAGTATTTCACAAAGTGAAATTTTGATTCGTGTATTTTTTTTTTCTTTGTTTCATATTAACGAAGGAGTTGGAAATTCATGGCGAAAATTACAGTTTCAATACAGATAGCTGTAATTTTCGAAAAAAGGTATGCAACTTAAGAAGTTAAAGAAATTAAAATGAAAGATACACGACAATGCACGTATTAACATAATGCAAATAATTAAATCATGCAACGCTAACGTAGTATCGGGAATTTTGTTGCAGGTTCAACTTTACTGGTGAGATTAGTTTTGTAGTTTAATTACAAGTGACAGGATCAGAAGAGAGCAGCAAGGTGCTAGATAGCGAGTCACAAAAGAGGTGTGAGAACATGCCAGTCAGAGTGACAGTCAGCGAAAGAGAGGATTTTCAGAAAACGTATACATGTTCGCACACTAGAGAAAAAAATCAGTTGGAGCAAATATCTTTTGACAAAGTGAAATTTTGATGCGTGTATTTTTTTTTCTTTGTTCTTGTTAACAAAGGAGTTGGAAATTCATGGCGAAAATACGTTTTTTTAATTACGTTTCAATACAGATAGCTGTAATTTTCGAAAAAAGGTATGCAACTTAAGAAGTTAAAGAAATTAAAATGAAAGATACACGACAATGCACGTATTAACATAATGCAAATAATTAAATCATGCAACGCTAACGTAGTATCGGGAATTTTGTTGCAGGTTCAACTTGCAACTTTACTGGTGAGATTAGTTTTGTAGTTTAATTACAAGTGACAGGATCAGAAGAGAGCAGCAAGGTGCTAGATAGCGAGTCACAAAAGAGGTGTGAGAACATGCCAGTCAGAGTGACAGTCAGCGAAAGAGGATTTTCAGAAAACGTATACATGTTCGCACACTAGAAAAAAAAAATCAGTTGGAACAAATATCTCTTGACACGTTGAAACTTCGAAGCTCGAGCATTTTCTCGACCAATAGAGAGCAAACTCTCTTAACCGTTGTCCCCTTTATCTCCGGCAAAAGTTTGCCATCCAGCACTACCGACCGTTTAACATCGCACAGTTAACCAGCTATTAATTAGATTTACGATCCGAATCACGAGTTTCGAATCATGCGCAAGTTCCTCGGCTGGCCCCCCGTTAATCCGCAAGAAATTAATTACACGAATTAACAACTTCGCGACGAAACTTGAAACACCGAAACACGCGCCATGAATCTGATGGCGGGCTTGCATAAATCTCTTCGCTAGTTACATGGCTTGAACATTGTTTATTTAAAACACCGCGACAAACGCTGTCGACAGACTCGATTGTCAAACAAGTTCAAGTTTCCACGGATGAAGTCGAGAAAAGCGGAGATAGATTAAAATGCCACATTGAAATTACACTGTATTACTACTTAATTCTTAATCGGGAGTTTCAAATTAATTCAGCTGACACTGTTGAAGGATGTTGCACTAAAATATCCTCTGTTTAATTGTTTAAGCAATCACGTCGTTCAAATAAAAACATCAAAAGATCAAAAATTACTATGTTATATTATTATGTTAGAAATGATATTGGGAGTAATATATTAGAAGTATGTTTACTAATATTAAAAGCAAGTAAGCGAAATTGAATGAATATTAGAAATAGTAATATATTGGAGTAATACATTAAGAGTATATATTTACTAATATACTTCTAATATTTACTAATATATTAATAATAATTATTATTCTAATAAATTATTCTAAATTACTAGTATATAAATATACTAAATATATTAGTACATAAATATAAATATACTTCTAATATATTGCTCCCAATGCTACTTTTAATATATATATATATATATTCTATTCCAATATATTCGTCTCCTGCTCTCTCGAAGCTGTTAAGCCTTGCTTTAATTTTCGAAATTCGCCGGAGGAACACCGCCCGAGGAGAAAGAAGAAAAAGCTCGTTTTCACGGGGCGAAACGTATCCAGGAGATACAGAGGAGGCTAAATAAAATAAATAAAAGTCACGTTTCCCGTTCGCGTTTCGCCGACGACAGGTCGCGTCGTGGTTTTTGCCTGAGCCATTATCGCGAGCATCGGATAGATTTGGAAATTCCGGCGACAGGGGGGTCCACGTCGGGCGTCGGTCTCGTAAGAGAACGGACGTCGGTCCGTTTCTGTGACGCTTCTCCCCCCTGGAAATCGCTATTTTTACGTTCGCCGCGCCACTGAACGACCTTTAACCCCGCGACGCGTTCTTCCGTCGTCCAGTCACGTCTCTCGGATGCGCTCGCCGTCGACGTTGCGGCGACGAAGCAAACCCTTCCCCACGTAGATAACTCGTGCGGTTCGAAGCTGGAAGCCAACCCACCGGAAGCCAAAAAAATAAGAGACACGCGGAGAAAAAATGCGTAACTGTAACAGGGGACGATGCGACGAGAAGAAACATTAATAACAAAAACTATTTGAAACGTGGTGAAATCACGCGGCGAGTTCACGCCACACGCGTGTCCTTATAATTAATTCAGAAGGTTCAACAACGATTTCCGGTCGAAGTTAACGAGGTTTTGAAAAAAAACATTCCACTCGAAAATATCTGCTTTCGTGGAACACTTGGGTAGACTTTGAACTGAGCGTTCTAACGGGACGGAACGTTTTAGAATCTGTAAAAAATTCCACGAGAACAAGTTATTTTGGAATACTTGATTGAAAATTTCTACTACTCTTACTATTATTTATTAATGTTTAGTACTACTTCGAATACTATTTATTGATATCATAGTATTCATAACGTTAATATTTTTTTAATACCGATGAACAAACTATCTGTTCCTCCGATAGAAAAATCTTCATTTCCATACTTTTCTTCCTTTTTTTTTTTTTTTTTGTAAATTCTATTCTGTCTGAAAGTTTTTATCTTGAAGAATATTTACTTGTCTGTTCTCATCGGGACACTTGCAATGTGAAAACATTTTTCGATGAAGTTCGAAAACGATTTCAAACGAAACCTGTTTCCAAAGCTCCTTAACTTTTTCGATATTTTCAAATTGGAATTTCTTTTTTTTTTTATCAAATTGAACATTGGCAATTGTTATGAAGGTGCAGTTCAATTATCAAGTTATTTCTATTCGATGATTTTTGAGCACTAGAACCATGAACGATTAAAGCACCATCAGAGACGTTAAAAAAAGATAGAAAAAAATCTTTGTAATACAAATTATTTGAATCTTCAAAAGTACACTGCGTCTCGCGTCTGTAAAATTTCCAACGAAAGTTACGAACTGGGCATTCCGAACATTTCGATAATTCTATTCTATCTGCGTTATTTTACAGTTTCAATCGTCAAATCACGTTAATATGTACATATTAAATGAAATATATATAATAATTAAATAAATTCATTTAATTAATATATAATGCACGTTACACATTAATAGCAGTTTGCTATTTATTTAACTCCTACGTTTCGTTCTTTCATGATTGACTGATTGATCGTAATGATAATTTAAGTAATTTTAAAATCCCTTCATCGCGGCAGAGTTCCGCGAAAATTTACTCACAGAAAATATTCAACGCATCGGCCGAGCACGTCCCGAATGAAATTCATTGCTTACCTGGAACAGAAAATGGGAACAACGTGGTTAGATATTAATTAATGACAAATACTGCGCTGGGCAAATAATAGGTTGATAAAGTTCATTAATGCGTTCGTTATCATGGAAACCAGAACGCGTATAACCACCGGAGCTTCATTGATTACACTGTGTTACAATAATTGCTACGGTGATAAATTCAATTAATTCAAATAATCATGCAACCCCCGGACTCTCGTGATTAATTTTTTAACGACATCTCCGCGCTCAACGATTTATTCGAAGAAATTGTTAGAAAGAACATTATCCTCTTGTCCGTCTTGTCGATCGCGTTGCAGGCTCTCTAATTAAAAAAAAATTAGACTTTATCACACACACGATATTGCCAAATGAATGCGATTCACCGAGTGAATCCCGAGTGATATTAATTTTCATTGTACCGGGAAAGAAACACGTTCGGCCGCAAACACTCGGCGACGAGAATCGAAGGAGACGATGAAAGACGACGGGACGAAATCGTGCATGAAATCGGACAAATAGCCAGCGAAATTTGATCAAATTTCACGGATAATTTCGCTGGGAAATCGCGAAACGGAAGTCTGTTCTCCGCGAGGGCATCAACGGCCCTCCTCCCCCGGAAATTGATATCCTTTCGGTTTCAGCGAGAGAGAGAGGTTCCCTCCTTCACCGGGAATCGAGCTCTGGTCGGCTGAATTTTGCACGGAGGATGTGCTTCGTTCGTGTTCGCTTCAATCGTGTATCAATTCTTCACGGTTGATTTGCATGCGTGACCGGCAGACGGTTTATCGTTTCGCGTATAGGGGTCTGCTCGCGACCTGATAACCGGCGAATTGCGAGAAATTTATTGGGGTGTGCGCGGTGTCCTCGAATCGTCGCGAATAACTATGGTGTTGGAAGCAGCGCCGATTTACTACCGACAAACGGCTCGCAACGGAGAGCAATTTATCATCTGCTCATCCCGTAATTTCTCTAATGACGACGTTACTCGTCGTTTGATCCGTTGAACGATGACAACAGCTGTCTCAGGGGATCGGCTTATTCGGTTCGGTGATTTTTCAACAGAAATTCAACAAAAATCGAGATTCTTACTTCGGACGATTAAGTTCGAAATAGATAGAAAATCGATCGATGTGTGTAATTGCGATTTACTACGAGAAAGAGAGAGAGAGAGGAAAAGATAGAGTCAAATGGCCGGAAAAAGGGAAATACCTTTTCACGGAAAAGAATCATTTTTCCAGGGGACGAATTAATTTCCAGCATGGAGTTACGCGACGAGAGTGCAGAGCCGAAACGACAGATTAACTAGCCGCGGTGATAAAACGACCGCGGGGAACTACTCGCAGCTTGTTTACTTAATTCCACGCGTTGCCGGCGGAAAAGTCTACCGAGCGTGTCCCTCAAATTGTCTAAGCGAGTTCGTCCCCCTTTCCTGCACCATCCCGTTTCAGGTACCCTGAAAACTCCACGGTTGTTACGTTTCGTACGGGCAAGACTCGACGCAGGCTGGCTACAACAGCCACGTCCGAGCAAAAAGTTTTTTTTCGCAGGAATCTCATTTTCTGTTCAGCAATTTGCATCAGAACGAGAGAGAGCTGCGCCGGCTCTGTTAAGAGCGCTCTGCAAGTCGCACGCTGAATGGCAACAAATTAACGCTCGCACCGCGAAACGAAACGCCGGACAAACCCAATCCGCCGGCTTGAATTGAAAATAATAAGTTGCCGCCCGCTTCTCTTTGCTTGGCGTGTTCGTTGTTTCGCGTGCGACCTCGCGAATCACCAAGTGTCGCGCACTTCGATTTACTTATATTACGAGCTTTCAGGCTTCATTTCAGGACCGTCTTCTTTCGTTTTCAATCATTCGAACTTGCGCGTTGTGACACAACGGGTGACAGTAGAAATTTGCGAATAAAAATTTGGGAATTTGCTTGGAAGATTACAAAAAAATTATAAAAAAATAATTAGGTATGTTGCGATAATAATAATAATAATAATAATAATAATAATAATAATAATAATAATAATAATAAATGAAATCAATTTACCTAAAATAAATACATCACGTGATATATGAATAGACATTGCATCTTAGGGATTTTCATGGCCCATGACCTGAAATATCACACAGTAAAAAATCGCTGGTTTTCCATTGGTGAATCGGGGAAACTAGTGAATGCAACGCCAGTAATATGATTTTTCAGACCCATTACAGCGCTGTCGAATTTTCAATATTAAAATATGAAGCTAGTAAATAACCGAAATAGTTCTACTGTATATCAGAAAGGGCTCTATCCATGTTTTACGGATTTATCACAACTTTTTTTTCGATATAAAGTAAATTAAATTTTACAATAAAAAGTAAATTAAAGTTTCAAAACGATTGAAAACAAATTTCAGTTCAAACAAGTTTCGAAATATAGTTGTACGCACATCGAGAAACAAGCAGTTTGTACAATTGGAATTCACCAATTTTCTTTTTTTTCTTTTTTATATTATCTGTAATTTCTCTCTCGCGCAAAAGGAATTCCCGTTAATTCGGATTAACCAAAATTCAACCAGGAAAAGAACTTCAACAGTTAATTTGTTCCTCGAAACAAACAAAAACTACGGTTTAAAAATGTTCAAAATTGCTATATATATGAATTCTAAATGAAACAACAGTTAGTTCAAGTGACTTCAATTCGTCAAGTCTTGGAACATTCAACCCTTATCTTGCGAAGCAGTTCTTGACTTGAAAGCTTTGGTTTTTTGTAAATAGAAACAGTAATAGCAACTCGAAAGCAAGCAGGTATTCGTTGAAAGAAACGTTCGTTAATTAGCGACGAAAGAATAGAATAGGAAAAATGCGTGGTACACGAGCGAGAAATTACTGGATCAAAGCAAGAAAATTGCGTGGCGAATTTTTTGTCAGACTAAAATGGAGCTAAAACCGTGCGAAATCGAAGTAAGACTTAATGACGAACAAATTTTCTTCATCCAATACTTTAAGAATTCAAAATCTTTTCCAATTTCTTCGATAATTCGTGCAAGATTTTGAAAATCTTCAGGCTCATCGTCTACTGATTATTTTACTATCGAATAATATATAGTATAATAATTTTTATATTCACGCATGAAAATATAAAATTTAAGAAATATTATTATCATTGTTATAGAAGATTACTGATAAGAACCACATTACTTGTAACATGTGTGTACGTGGAATACGACTTGAAAAAGTCGATCTAATCGCGATACTATTCGCATGCACGTTGGAAAACTCGATCGTTGATGAAGAGCAAAAGTCCTGGAAAAGAAACGTATGCTACGTGCTGGCCGTGAACCGATGCTTTATGGATCGTTTCTCCCGGTTGAATGTTGCTTAAAGATCGAGAAAACGAGGCCGCTGGGACGGTGCCCGATCGGCTGTAAATAACGAATGAATATCTAATGACGCTTTACGATCCAATACATAGATATGTAATATAGGTCTTGGAACGGTATATCCTTGCGAGCAGACGACATTTTTCTCCATTATGACGAAAGAGAAAGCATCCGAACGATATCGCGACGCCGTTTCTCTTCGCTTAGAACGAAATTGACCTTCACCGCGATAATTGTATTATTATAATAGAACTACCTGAATAGACTGAATAATATTTTATTTGGTCATCACCAATTACCAAAGCAATTGTTCATGGAGATTTTCAGGGATTTACAACGCTGTGCTTTCAATACTTTAACTTCTCTGATAATTTCCCTTTTTCTTTTATCAGTAGATTTACATTTTTTTTCTCTGATCAAACTGTCAGTAGTTTTTTGTATTTCCAGTAGACTGCGAGTTTCTACGCATTTACGGAAAATTCGAAGATGAAAAAGTACATTACACGATATGCACGTAACGTGGAAAAATATATAAAACATTACGAATACAACAACACTTCGAAGAAATAATTTTCCACTTCTTATTTCAATTCATAAGAAATTTGAAGATCCACAATTTAGTAATCCACAAGCTAGGTTGTCCTGGTGTTCATTTTTACACCACGCAGGGGCGATTGACAATTTCACTAAGGTTCGTGGAAATATCCGTAAAAATTGATTTAATGCATTTAACGATGTTTCATAATGAAAACACATCTTTCCACGGTTCGTGGAAGCTGCGCAGTTGTTTGGCGGTAATCGAAAACGTTTTACTACTTCCTAAGAGAGGAAGAGCATTATCGTCCGATCCTTTTGACGAGCACGCGAGATTTATCGCGCGTGCTGAATTCCCGCGCTCGTTCGCGAGTGAATTTCTGAGGAAATGATTTCTCCCTCTGTCCGTTACGAGTGGCAGCACTAAAAACACTTTAACGATCTCCACATAATCTTCCGGTTCATGAATTGAAAATTATGAAAGAGATTGAAGTTATCTGCGCAGGATCTTGGAATTTCTTTCGCGGCTACGGTATCAAAAACTAGAACTGAATATGTCATACAAATTGACTGAGAAAATTTAACATTACTTCGTATGAAAATGTTTAGAACAATAAAATAATTGCATTATTATTTATCATAATAAATGATTTTTAAAATAATTAGGGAATTCTTTGCCATAGGCTGCAATACAAATAATATAAATTGATCGAGAAAATTTGAAAATATTTCAACAATAATTAAGGAATTGACAACGCTGTAATTTTTGCAATATTGACGAATCAATCAAACACGTTTCCTTCTTCGTATCACTATCAAGACAGAGAAAACATTAAATTTAACACAGAGTGATAATTCTTGCTTGAGATTTAGGCTCACGCGCTCTATTCGATCTATCGCATCGTACATTATCGACTATTTTATGTTAATCTCTTTATTTGCGCCTAGACAAACTCTGCGATTTATCGAGCGTATTGCCACGCGTGCACGGGTTTTACGATAAAATTTCACGCGCCGTTAAACAGATAACAGTGTAACACGGAAATACGCGACCGCACGAGCAGTCGTATTCGATGCAACAGAGTTTTTCTTCTCGAACATCGAGATGATCGATGACTGGTTCGTCATTTAAAAAAATCACACGGCACCCAAATTACGAAATTACGCGCAAAGAATTTATTTATAACTATGGTAAAAAAAGTATAACTTTTCGTTAGATAATACACGCGTAATATAAAGTGTCACTGACGAAAGCAAAAGCAAAAATTGAATCCATGCGAATTGTAAAACCGACCGAGTTAATTGTGCAAACCGCACAAATTTGATTTCAGCAATTTCTTCGCACGGCTCCACGTTCTTAATTCTCATTTCGTAAGTTTCCACAGCGCGGATTCCTCAATTTCACGTAGGTGCATGTTTGCCACGGATTATTTTCGCGATTGACGGCCAAAAATTTCGTTTTTCCCCTTCTCTTGTTCTTTACACGGGCAGGCGAAGCGTGAAACAATTTAAGTAGCGGCCTGTACGTATCGCCGCAGCCGATAATGAAACCTTTCCATGTGACGGATCTCCGCGGTTAAAAGAATCAAGGTAGTTTCCGCAAAGTGCTCGAGAAGAAAAGTTTCCCCATAAATCTGCCTCGAACACTCCCCCGTTTCGTTCAGAATTGCATACACCGTCCCTCTCGACCTACCGCGCGCAGTCCTCGCGAAAGAATTCGTCCCCATCTGATAAAATATGTGGGGAACAAGCTTCCGGGTATCTTCCGTTGAAAAGATATTACCTAACTTTTTTTGATTTTTGACAACATCTTCTTCGTAACTATTTTTCCTTGAGAAGTTTGACCCCCCCCCTCTCCCCTCTCTGTGATTTTAATTAATCTGTGCATTTTCACGTAAAACGCGTAACACATTGTTTTAATTCTAATTCGTAAAAATTTGTGTGTTATTTCGAGTTTCAGTGTAACGTCGTGATAGCAGTGAAAAATTGTGGATAATTTCAACTAATATGATTTCGTAAACGAAGATTATGCGACGATCCACTTCGATCTCGTTTCGAGTTTTCTTCAGAGATACGTTTAGCACGTGATGCATATTTTTCTTCTCGAGAATTGCAGAAAGTGGCCCTGGAAACGTTGAAAAAATTTTTTCACAACTAAATCTTACATTTTGTTAGAAATCGAAGTTTCCCTTTTACAAGTTTCCTCTTCAAATTTGCATCAATTGTAAGATATTCTTTCTTTTCTTTTTTGCTATTTTGTCGAATTTTAACAACTAGCGATATGTTGGAAGTTTCTTGAATTTTTGTTGTTTAACTCTGGTATTCAACAAAAATTCAATAAAGTCGTACAGAAATGACTCGTTATAAAGAGAAAATAATTTCAATCTATACAATGATGGTAGATCTAGTTGCGAAAAAATTTTTCTTAATGTATCTACACACATACACGTTTGAATTCGTGCAATTTTCGACGAGAGAGTATCCTCACTTTCCCACTCGCTGCATGATCATAAAGTCATCATCTTCGAAAGAAAGAAAAACGAATCCACGACTGTGCGAAGCAAAGGCTTTAAAACGAAACCAAGTGGATCGTTATACGATCTTTCGTTATATCAGCCTAAATTATATCGACAATTTTTCGTCGTCGTCGGAATAGTTGCATTCTTCGTTATATATATACAGGGTGTCCTATTTAATCAATTATTTTCTTCGTTACAGAAAAAGATAGTCATTGACTGCTGTTCAAAAGTTACTTTAATATATCATTCCATTTAAGAGAACGAACATCATCCTGAAATCTTGGATACACGTTCGCCTAAATAAGATTTATGGCAACCATAAGACGTCTCCCACGAAAGCAAAGTGAATTTTACTTGAAATCTTCTTTTTTTCCACGACGAGTAGTTTAGTATAATTTTAATATACCAACTCACCGTTTCACTCGCCAATTATTCGAGTATTATCATGCTTTTCAAAATTCCACCTCTTTCATGCACGTTTCCAACGTACTCTCGACAGACAGAGAAGGAAAAAAATTACATAAATCGCAATGCCGAGAGGACTTGCTCGATTTTCCACGACGGCTGGAAAATATTTTCGCTCGATGGGTTTCGCTGGATGAGATCGAAGGGAACCGATAATGTTCTCGAATCCAGCTGAGAAGAAAAGTTTCTCTATAAATCTAACGATTCTAAGGCCATTGTCCCGTTGAAAGGTATACGCGCGTGGATCGTCGCGACGCAACCTTTATGCTCGATGAAATATGCGTGAAATCAAGAAATCTGGCGAAAAATCAGCGGCGGAAGCTTCTTCATATTTTCCGTCGCGTTCCGTTGCAACAATACCTTTGCAGGCGACTGTATATATCGATAGCTAAAAGCACATCGAATCTATATTTATATTCTACATTCCGTGTGATTTAGGGACAACATGAAACCGTTCGTAAGTTTCACGAACGCGTTTAAAGTTTAACGCTGCGATACTTTATTCGTATTTTATTCGAGCAATTGTATTTCAAGTTATCTTGTCGCTTAAAGTAATATTCGTTAGATTAATTCGAGATCAACTGTGTAATGTTTTTCTTTGTAGTGTCGAAATTAGTCTTGAAATTTTGTTTGCTTGAAATTGCACGCGTCGTGAACTTGCCATTCACGTAACACTTGTTTTCCTTGTTAAAAATCAGCAAAATTAAATATTTTACGAAACTGTCGTCAATATTGAAAGTATCGTTAATGCTGAAATCTCGACATTATTGTATTTCGAATGTTACATATTTTCTCTGTCGAGGTAATCGGTGAGACGATTTAAAAATGCTAATGAACTCGCTGTTAATTCTAGGATAATTCACTTTAAAAGATTCCAAAGAAATATATTATTTTAGTAAATTTTTAAAATGCCTCGACTCTTTCAAAATTCACAGCAGAATAACACGACAAGTATACAATTTTGTCAATCTCGAAAAAGAAGTTAATCTTCGAAAGAGGTGAAACGACTTAAGAGACAAGCAAAAAAAGTAAAATGAATCGTGTATTAATAGTAATACTCGCTGTTGATTCCAGGATAATTCACTTGAGAAAATTTCAAAGAAATATATCGTTTCTTAATTTTAAAATACCTCAAATTTTTCAAAGTAAATTTTTAAAATACCTCGAATCTTCCAAAAGCCACAGCAGAATAGCATAACAAGATGCACAATTTTGTCAATCTCCAAAAAAGAAGAGCAACCGTCTCGAGAGGTCTGCGACGTGACGATAAAATCGACAAATAAAAGATCGTTTAAGCAGAAGTGATTCTTCAAGAACAGAACACGCTGTAAAACGGCGACGGCGCTCTTAGTCGAATTTCGACGTAAAGAAGAAGACAAATCCCTCCGTTCGAGAGGCGAGTCGAGATGGGAATTCTTAAATACGAATCGACGAGTTTTCGATCGATCGTTACGACCACGCGAGATACACGTCGCCGAGTTACGGCGCGGAGTTTCGATCGACGCTGGTTCGCGTCGACGACGATAAAAACCGAATAAAAACCGGATAAAAACCGACTATTCATCCATGCGGAAGTGAGCTCGACCGCGATAAACAAAACCGGGAATCGTTCGCGGTTGAAAACGCCTTCGCCCGGTCGATAAAGCTTCGGCCGCGCCGATCGTTTTCGACGACCGATTCAATATTTATACCTGATACGCCGTATAGCAACTTCCACAGTGGCCGTTAAGAAATTTTCCGCGCAATGCCATCGTTTACATTCGAGGATCGATACCTCGAGTTGCTTTCCGTAACTTCCGTTTGTTCTCTCTCTCTCTCTTCGCGAGAAGGATCGTCGAATGCCTCGTGAAAAGGTAATTAGAGTGAGAAACGAAAAATATTCGTTTCGGTTGGAACGTGAAACGACAGATATTTTCAATATATTTGATACTTAAGTGTATATCGAAGTCAGAGCTAGCGACTGAAATGAAATTATCAGATCGGTGAATTTGTCATCTAACGCAGATGGAACTTTGTACTTTTTGAAGAAACAATGCAATTACATTGGTCTTGTCGCGTCAATGAAAAATATTTTCAACTTATTCAAAAGAAATCCGCGCACCTCTAATTTAAAACGCCTGAGCGTGACTTTTTTCCCCGTAAATTTATAACATTTAATACATATGAAACTTTTACAACAGGATGTAAAACTTATTTTTCTGCGTTGTTCCAAGGAAATTATATCGAATTTCGAATTCACAAAATTTCGTGGTTTTCTAAACTTTTGTTCTGACGGACAAGATCTTTTGTTACATTTGGAAAACTCGTCACCACTGTCGTTTACGTAAAAATTTCGAGCAAAACGTCTTTTAATATTATCCATTCTAAAAATATCTTCACATTCATATCATGTGCATCGAATTAAAACAACTGTCGTATCGAATAAAATATTTTTGAAATTCCTTTTGCTTCATGCACCATATCCTTCATTTAGTCATTAGAAAATTGAGGTAAACAATTTGATCACTCCTTCCCGAGCCAACCGAAATTTTTACTTACAATTAGACTCCGGATTCGTGGTTCGCGCTCTATGTATCCGTACATAAAAATATAAACTCGCGCGTAATATTAATATTATTCGACGATCGTCGAAACAAGCAATTATCGTTTCAAGACGACATGAAAATTGTCGAACGCGAGCGCGATAGATCTTTGCCGGGCAGATTAAGTTCATGCACAATCCCGTATTCGATGCATTTCTGATAGCATGCAAATTTGAATTGCCACGATGAGCGAGGAAGGGTTAGTATACGAAGATCGACACTGATCTTCGACGAAAATCTCTCTGTTCCTCACGGCTGTCGGTAGTGTTCCTCACAGTGAACTACGAGCCGTGTCGATGCCATCCGATTCTCAAGTTGAAGCCCTTCGAAACCCGCCATTACGATCTACCTCTATCCAGCCTCTATCAATGCAGGCTTATAACGTCTTTGTTTGCGTTGGACCGATCGCGATTATTCAGTGGACATTGTGTTATTGTACATCGTCTCCGGATAGATCAGTTTCGAAGCATAATGGAAACGCCTCGTGAAATTTTGCCATCGAACCATTAGAGATTGTCCGCGAAATTTCTAAGCGAAATTCAGACAACAATTTTGAAATCAATACCTGACAAATCACACATAAACGTACGTAGAGGATGAGAAATTTTTATCGAAACTATCAGTTTTCAATAATGATTTAGTCCAATCACGATGCGAGTAGCTATCTTGAATATGTAACAAGTGCTGTGTAAATTGGATATTTGAAACTTTTTTTCATGTAAATTTCATAGATTTATAGCGGCGAATTTTTAGACAGTATTTTTTTAGTACTTTAATTTTTCTGATACTAGCTACTAATTATTAGTTAACACATTCTGTGATTTCTGAGAGAAATATTACTTGCGTGAATGCTTTACGGATACACAGTGGCGAATTTCTGTGGAGAGCCAACGGTGAATTATTGTGAACTCTTATTCTAATTTCTCTGTGATTTAACTAAGTGATTATTAATTAATGCATTTTTGATTTCTGAGAAATATATAATTACTTGTGAATACTTTACGAATTTACACTGACGAATTTTTAGAGAGTCAATGGTTATTATAAACTTTCTTTTATCCCTCTGACTTAATTTCTCTAGTTTTCATTAATAATTAATATATTGGTGATTTCTGAGAGAAATATTAATTGCGTGATTTCTGAGAGAAATATTAATTGCGTGAAATTCCCAATGGCGAATATATTATAATTTCTTTTCTGTTTCTCTGCATTTTAAGTAGTTTCTCTGATACTAAAAGCGATCTCTGAGAAATATTATTTATCGTCAGACAACTCAAAATGTTTCGCACAACGAACGTAATATATTTACGACCGTGTAAATTTTTTATACATCGAATTATGTGCATGTGAAACGAAACGTCAGTGTACGCACGCGTTCGAAATTTACGGTACGAAAGGAACCGCGTCGGAAATATAACCGTGGCAACGCCTCTGCTTGAAAACTATAAGCGAGTTAAACAAAACTCCTTAACTAGATTCCACGTTATATACCGACTTTCAGCTTAACTCTCGACTGCGATGTTTCTAATCGAATTAAAATTTCCGTAGATGTTCGTCGAAGTTAGATATCGCGATGGGACTAAATACATCAGACGTTCTTTGCGATTAATTTTGCCATACAATCAAATACCGTACGTGATGGCAATGTAAGATCGAGTCGCTTCGTGACACTATTAGACTTATTTCAAATAATTTCTTATATATTTTAATATTTTAATGAAAATTCTGCTTTAATAAATTCTAACAAATCATGAGAATTCGCAGTCTGATTATTATTTTTCAAGTTCATTTGTCTAAGAGTTTTCCAACACATTTGGAACGCTTGATTTTTCACGCTTAGGCTTGTCTGAAAATGTTTCTCTATTTCGATAATAAAAATCGCGCTTTAATATTTTTAATAAATCGTCAACCATCCATGGTCTAGTAATTATTCTACTAACTATACCACTTTCTAATTCGTTTACATGCCTTGTAAGAATATTTTCCAATATTTAACCTCATTCAGACTTAACTGAAAATATTTCTTTATTTCAACAATAAAAATTGCACTTTTAATAAAATAAAATCATTGAAATTCACAGTCCAATTATCACTCCCTAGCTCGTTCACTTTTATAAAATTTACGACATCTTCGCTTGACTTTTCATGGATTTTCTTAGAAATTTATTTGAAAATATTTCTTCATTCTGACAATGGAAATTGCATTTTCATATCCCTAACAAATCATCGACATTCGTAGACCAGTTATTATTACCAACTCGTTCTAATTCATTCGTGTATATAAAAGTTCCAATATTTTCGCTAACAAACAGCTGACTTTTCACACTCCGACTTTTCGTGCAAATTCGAGGAATATTTCTTCATTTTGGCGTGAAAAAATGGTGATTCGGTGCGTCTGGTAAATCATCAGAATACGCAGTCTAATCATTACTCAATATACACGGTCAATATACACGTATCGGTGACATACGTGACACTTGACTTTTCGCACCGTTGTTTAGTCAAATCGAGGCACCGATTAAGGAGAGAGATAAGTTTACGAGCGATGTGTCATCGGTTGTAGATGCTGTAAAGGAGTGAGATGTTAAGGTTGTCGAGACACAGACGATGGGCAAGCGGGATTGTGAGGAAAATAAAAGTAGTTAATAAAATTATAGTTATCACCAACCAATTCTGTCCATAAAAAATTAACAGGAATAAAAATAAAGCAAAGATTCACGAAAGGGTGTCAAGTTTTTATTTCCTTACAGAAATGAAGCCAGACATATTCTATGTGACAGACTCTGAGGGCGTTAAAGTCGCTCATTATTTTTTTTTTTCAGTTTCCCCTAAGTAACACGCGCGACTGAAAGTATATTCGATGTACGTACGTACGTAGAACGAGCAAAAAGAGCAAAAGTTCGTTTGCCCGGCCGATTTCATTCTGTCGCCGCGGCGCGCACACAAGCCTCAAGCCTCAAGCTTGAACATCGAATTCCACTTTCTCGCTAGTGCAGCGGCGTGCCGGCAATCCCGAGCACAATAACCATCGAAATCTCGTGCCGTAACCGATGTAACTCAACGTCAATGGACTCCAAGAAGTCTCTTCGAACACATGTTCCACGAGCGGGTCGAGGATGAACAAGGATGGTCAATAATAACTCGCGAGTTCGTGATGGAAAACACGGCGTTGCAGGCTTCACCACACCACGTGGAGGAATGAGAAATATTTCAGCCAGCGGAAATCTCTCGGCCGGCGTTCGCAAGGGGAAAGCTTCTCCTCTAGATGAAGAAATAAAACTATACTAAACTAAAGTATTTTTATATACCGGTAGAAAACTCTTGCACGTTGTATTATTTGGAAAATTAATCTCTTGTAAACGAGATTAGATTGTAGATAGTAATTGATAATGAATATTTAACGTTTAATTTATAAAAATTACAATGTATTAATTGTCGATTTTATTGTTCCTGTCATTATATTAAGCTATTAGTGAAAGAAATAAGTCGGATTTATATTATATGGTATAACATTTGGAAAATTGATCCTACAATGAAATCCAGATTGTGGACAACAATTTGATGAAATTTATTGTCCGCATAAAAATTCCATTGCATTGATCGCCGATTTTTATTGTTCCTCGCACGACAATTTTAATCTGTCATTGTATTACGCTGTGCAGGAAGAAATAAAACTATAGTAGCTCACCGAAGTATTTTCATATACTTGTGAGAAGCTGTTAGAATTATATTTATGCACATTGTGCGTAACAATTGGAAAATTGATCCTACAATGAGATCAGATTGTAGACAACAATCTGATGAAATTTCACCTGTCAATAAAAATTCGATTGCATTGATTGTCGATTTCTATTGTACAATTTGTCAGTATATCACGCTGTGTAGAAAGAAATAAAACCGTGGCTCAGTGAAATATTCTGATATAGTTGTAAGAAGCTTTCACAATTGTATTAAGTATATCGTACGTAACGTTAGGAAATTAACTCTACAATGAGATTAAATTGTAAACAGTAATTTGATGAAACTTAATACAAATAAATATATAATATTAATTATATTAATTTTAATATAATTTACACACCTAAATCACATTTCAAACACTGTGTTCTATTATGTTGATTTTATTTTCTCGCACAATTTTGATCTTTCATCGGCCGACGAATTAAATTAATTTGAAAAGCAACGAAATCAAGAAACTGTCGCCAGGAAATTGTAATTGTAGGCGATGTTGCAAAATTAAATCTGCTCTCGAGCAAAAGACGAAGAATCTTTGCACATATCCTTCACGAGGATTTCTCACGGGGGAGAGAAACGGAGAAATTACAGGGAGGACGAAAGAAGGTTGTTCGACGAGGAATCAATGCCGATCACGTAGCGAGCTACAGGGTACGGTGACCGTAGGCTTTGCGGACGATAAGCTTATCCTCTCGAGATAATCCTCGAGAGCAAGATATCGAGATCTACTCGTGGACTCGTAAATCGCCATCGGCGCCACGGATTTCCTTGCGCAAGGTCTGGTTCAGGCTCTTCGAGGCTGGACAGACAGAGAGAAGGGTTTCTTTTGAAAATTCCAGTCGTCGCGGGGTGCCAGCCACAAAGAACCACATAAATAAACGAAAATGCGAACTGCGCGGAGAATTAGTAATAAAGGTCGATGAATAATTGATGCGTCAGCTGGAATAATCTTTCCGAGTGTTTTTTCCTTTTTTTTTTTTTCTTTTTACCTCGTAGAGGTCAATTCCAGCTGGGATTGGAACTTATCTTTAAAACATATCGAGACGAATTTTCCTTTGATTTCGTGCGAAGAGAGAAGCTAGAGAGAAGTTAAACATTAAAAAAAAAAGGAATGTACCGCTACCTGATTGTTGATAAGGGACCAAGCGAAAATCAGGCAGCGATTGAAGCTCTGTAAACGAGTTTTCTTCTAACTTCGTTTTTATTTTTTTAAATTAAAAAAATGATAAAATATATTGCTACCTGATTGTCGATAAAGGACGGATAATTATCAAAGTTCTGTAAACTTCGACGAATAACATGTATCACATGTTCAAGGATCAACTATAATTTTGCGAAAGGCGGTGCGACCGCAATCACTGATGGTTCTTTTCCTCTAGAAAGTAGATTGTTAGCTGACAGTAGAACCGTGGCATAGTCAGCGTCAAAAATAATTTCAAGTCCTTTCGCACGCGTGTTAAGTACGAACACGTGAAATGAAGACACTCGAACATTTCCCTTTCATTGTCAGACGTCCAGAGTGAACAGATAAAAACGCGAGCAGACACGGGGAAAATGCTGACGACTGACTTTCTTACCCTTTCGAGGAGCATTTTTCCTGCGTAACGAGGTGAATTCTCGAAAAAGAGATCGAGGCGATAGCGTGCCAATGTAAAAATCTGAGACAGAGTCTCTCGAGTGAAAATACACCATAGGAAATTTATGAGAAAATCTGCCACGAGCATCGATTTCATCGATGAGGATTCGAAATCTCTCGACGATAAAAGATCATTCGCTTTTTAAATTAAATAAAATCGAATGAAAATATATATGGATAAAACTGATAATTTTCTAAATTTAGAAGCTGATACTTCTCGGCTCGTATCGAAAGATCTCTCTGACTTGGCTATATCTACGATGTGTATACGTTTTTATAATCCCTCGCTCGTTCCTGATCAATTCAACTTCCGCTTGTTTCCCGCCCTGTGATGCTCAGAAATAAATCGTCGAAGCAATAACTCTAGCTATTTATCGCTACGAATTCGCAAGCGTGACTACCGTCCAAGTGTCGCAATAAAATTCATCTTCCTCGAATCCACGCCCCCCGACCACGTTCTTCCTCTTCCTTTCTCGTCGTTCGTCCAAACTACGAAACTCTTTCTTCTCTGTACCTTCACCTTCTGCGTCTGTTTCCGCTCAAGAAAGGAAGAATTCCTCTTCTCTCCTCGGTCCACGCATTTGCTCACTCTCTCTCTCTCTCTCTCTATCTCTTTTTCTCGACACAGCTGGGAGTGTGCCAATGCGAGAAAGAAAATTAATTGTTTCCCACGCTGTGAACGCTAACTGCAAGCGTCCGACCTCTCGTCAGAGTTTCAGAGCGTGCCTTCTTTCCTTGGTGTCTCTTAAGCTATCTGCTGCAGAGCGACCCACCTACTACGTCCTTGTTTTGTCTCGTCCGACTGAAATTAATCGGGACCCGGGCGTGGAACTTATTTGTTTGGGACAGTTCGATTTGCCGGTGGCGAAAAAGCTGCTTAACCGAGGCGCGGGATCGGGGGCTGGCAGGCTTGAACGAGGTGAAATATTAGGTACGTAAAAGAGGGAAAAAGAAACACCCACAGGCTACAGGGATCCGGGATCTCCCTGGAGATTATTCGCTTCGAAATTAGATTAGCTATCCCGGGATCGGGGCGTGGGATTAATCGTCTAAGTAAATAACAATCGAACGTGTGCATCGTTGCTCTCCGTGCTAAGGAACGAATTAATTCTCGATACGCGTTACGCGTATACGTATATGATTTTGAGATTTGAAGTTTCGACGAGTTCTTCAAATTATTGAATGAAAACTCGTCGGCTGAAGTTGACGAACTGGCGTAGGAATTACTATAGCAATTATTACAGATAATCAAATCGAAAAATGGTGCTTTCGGTAGATGCTCCTTTAGCAAAAATTATTAACACGTGCAATTTTGAGATTTGAAATTTAACAGCTTTCCGTGTCAAATTATTGGATGAACTTTCAATCGTCGCTGAAGGTAACAAAAATTGAACCAATGACGTAGTAGTTATTGTAGCTATAGATCAAAATGGTACTCGTGTTCATTTAGTGAAAGTTATTAACAACGAAGACAATAGCGAATAATTGTTTATATTATCGTCTTTATTGAAAAGATGGGGGGGGGGAAGTTGCATGTTACTTACAGGCTGTGTTTTAAACTTTGCCACAAGTTATGGAAATTTTTTATAAACGTTCATTAAGCAATTTTCATTGCATTAAAAAGTCTATCCTTCAATTCCTGTGACTTGTAATAATCACTGAAGAAGAAATAATTGAAAACCAACTGGCGAACAAAATTTACAGAGGAAGCAAAAAAAAAAAAAAAAGAGAAAAAGAACTTGAATATTTGAGATCAAAGAAGAGAGATCGAGGTCCGCCTGTAACGATTAGCTTGTAACGACGGCGGTTGCTGAAGGGCGAACGCGTAACAGCTGGAGAGTGAATTATCACCGATCGAGTTAACACGACCCATTGTATCGGCAGAGGGTCTCAATCGGTTCGTTTCTGTCCAGCCGATATCCTCGTTGTCCCGTAACATCGTGACTTTCCGAGTAACGAGCAACGAGGGGGAGGAAAGCAGAGGAACGGGGACAGCCATTACCGCTTCTTCCAAGCTAGAACGTGGTGGAACGTTTCGGCAAAGGAGAGGTACAGGGCGCCAAGCCTTTCCGAGCTTTATTTCGCTCACAAAGGAGCTTCAGTTAAGGTAGTAACGAAGGCAGTGACGGAGTCTCATTACCACCTTGCGCCGCGAGGAAAAGCGATCGAGGACCTTTCCCCTGTTCGAGCAGCCGCAAGAGGAAGCTGCGTTAACCGGAACTCGACATCGTTCACAAAGAGAGCACCGCCTGCGACAGGTTTTACCGACTCGATCGATTTTATCATCGCTTCGATCCGGGCTCTCCCCCAAACGGCCAACCGAACGAATCATCGTTATGAAATCGTGAACGAAATTTGAAGTTGGAGTGATCGAGCGAGTCAAGGCATCGAGATCGAAAAGACATTGTTCCACAATGTCTTGGAAGGTTGCATTTACCAGTTAATTACGACGATGGAAAATTGTCGCTAATTTAAACTGATAGGTAGAAAAAAATCGTACGTATAAAGTGTGAAGCTTTCACTTCGACAATCGCGAGCTCGCTCTGTCCGAAGATGATTTTATTCACGTAGAAGTTGGGAAAGTAAGGATAGGTTTTTTTTTTTTCTTTTTGGAGGAACATTAAATCCTAAATCTTTAAATCCTATGGTATATCGAAGACTGCAATCTTCTTTTTAGAATGAGTTCTTAAAATTTACTGCACTACCTTTTTTTTGTCGTTTTTATTAAACTTGAACGAAACGTTATGACTTCTTGAATTTTTTTTGTCATCGATAAAATGGCGAAAGAAAAAAATCATACAGCAAGTTTCAAGGAATCGCTGTAAAGGGGAGAGACTTCATTCCTCGAAACGATGGTTGATTCAGTTACGAAAAAAATTTTTCACCTTCTTTCACAATGTTTGACTTTTTAGAATTTTCAAAAAAAAAAAAAAAATGTATCTTCACTTTCTCAACTGTTACATTATGTAAAGTTATTTTCGAAGAAAAACAAACTCACGACTGCCAAAACAAAAGCTTCACGCTTTAAGTGGGTCACGAGACCAAGTGGATTTCTTTTACGAAGTTATGTTATGTCACTGGTGCAATTATGCTTTTCACTCAGACGCACCGACGACTGAATTTTCAAATTTGTTTCGGAGATGAAATTAAAATTTCAACGAATAGGCAAAAGTTTATAATACGATAAAGATTAATAATATGACAAATTAGAAATCGATTCATTTGACTGTGTTCTGCAAGTAACTTCCTTTCGATAACAACTTGATAAAATGGCGTGTTGAAAATTATGTTTTTCACAGTATATCTACTTTTTACTGGCTCTAGAAAAACACCGTACGAAATTATGCAAGTAAACCATTGTTTGGGCCAATATTCATGCCATGGAGAACTCAAATATTTCAATTGCACGTAACCTCAATTGCATGATAATTATTCACTCGTTCGCTGTTGTAATTAGTAAACATGGCTGCAACAACAAGCATGTTTAGAATCCATGCAGAATAAAATATTGGTTGCGTTCGTTTCGACGAACTAAATCGAATATCAATTAATAAATAATACTGATTAACGGCAAAATAATGACGAAACATCGTCGAAACGAAAGGAACATAGCGATTTCATAACATTCGCAGTTTCATAACTTTCTAGTCTATAACGAATTGTGACACATGGTGATCGATCGAAAGCAACAGTAAAGTAATTGTCGCGCGAAGATCCAAACTTGCGTTACAACCTCGATTTTCCATCGTTTCTCGCGAATCTCGTCGCGAGAGAAAAAACAAAAAAAAAACGCAACTCCCCGGCGTTAAATGCATTTGTATCAAAGTCTCGCAGTCGCAGAATCCCGTTATCTTTCGGATCTCTATGAATTGTAAATTTATTCAATGGCCTGGTTTCCATCGTTTCGTCGTCGCCGCGGAACGAAACAGGCATTACTTTAATAACTTCTCGCATCGTTCGAGGAAAATGGCGTTTCGAAGGATTACTTTCAGCAGGAAGACGACCATTTCATCTTCATCCGTACTCAGTACCATTCGAATTCGAATGAAATTTCAAGCAAGAGTAGTCAGCACTCGATCGTCAAGGAATCGTAATATCAAAAATAGCTAGAATTTAATACAATTCATTTCAATGACTTACTTAAATGACACTGTATAATTATTTGTACCTAATATCGACGATCTGATATTTAGATAGATTCAACGATATCGTCACACTATTTTCTTTTTTTTTTTTTTTTGCTCTCAAGAGGAAAACTGGCGGGAAAATCAGTCGGTCTAATTTATAATATATATGTGAATCTCCGATAATAACTCGAACAAGCCACATGAAACGCTTGAATATTTGATTAGAAACGGTTGCTTCTCTTTAGTGAGTTTCCAACCACTTCGTGGAAAATCAAATCGGCGCAACTTGAATTGGACTTCGTCCGCCGGTGCTCTTCGGAGATATCATTAATTTATGAGAAAACTTAGTCCCTGTTTACATTTCTTTTCCAAGACCTGGAGCACAGACTCACAGTAAATAATATAGAACTTCCGTTCTCCGGGGAAACTCGCGGAAATTATATTTTACAATCTGGATCGCGCAGGGATCTACCTTTCCACCTAACGAAATTCTTCGACGAACGCTTCATTTTTATGAACAAAAACATAGCCTTTGTCTCGCTAATCAATTATTTTTTTCATGTGCATGCATCTCTGCTTAAACATCTTAGGACGAGTATTACATAGATATTTCATACTAGAAGGAATCTGTAAAATATTAAATATATCGACAAAAGTTTGTCAAACCAAAAGTGTCGAATAAATTGCGTATATACATTACATACGCAATACATGTATATTTTTCAAAAATTTTAGGACAAGTACTACTATGGAAAAAATTGAATTCCATACTAGAAAGTATCTGTAAAATATATTAAATATACTAATAACTGTTGAACAAAAAGTGTTAAATAAGTTAAGTACTACGTGGAAAAATTAAACATTCCACATTAGATGGAACCTGTAAAGTGTCGAACATATTCATAACTGTCGAACAAAGTGTGTTAAATACATTATGCAAAAATTATAGGACAAATACTACACGGAAAGATTAAATGGTACTTCACACTAGAAAGAATTTGTAAAGTGTTAAATATATTATATTTACCAAGCAAAAAAACTGTTAAATAAATTACATACAAATTAAAAACATTGTTACCTTAAGTACCGAATATTAAAATTTAGAAAGTATTCCGATCGTCTTCGAGCGACAATCGGCAGGATTCGTTATCTCCATTCTGAAGATGTCAATAGTGTAGCGTCACATTCACAATCACACCATCATCTCACCTGGTTTCTTATCTTGTTTTCGAAACACTGTTCGCGCAACACTCCGAGCATTTCAATTAGCACTATGACTTGACTGGCACGTTCCGGCTAGCACTTTGCACATCTTTTCATGTAAATGCTCGTAGCTGGGAGTTGCTGTCTGTCTTGAGCAACGTCTCGCTTCATCCCTCGCCGATGCACATTCATGAGCTGCTGGTCGCCTTTAGCACTCGAGCCGGACTCGAAACTCCGTGTGTTTACTTATCTCCATATCCTTCCGCGCTTACGTGCCCCGTCCATTTTGAAATTTACATCGCGGTTCATCCTCGACGTGCGGTTACTTTTACACGTGTTAGCGGTGTGCTTTGCATAGCGCTACTCTCACCTAGGTGGAGCATCTTCTTCGCTACGGAAATATGAACACGACTTGTGGTCGTTGCGTTCACTTATCTTGACGATGGTTTCGATGTTTACCTGACGAACTTACACGCACGTTGAAAACGTGTTCCAGAAGGGAGAGCAGGCCTCCTCTTTATTTCTGTCTACTCGGTTCTTTTTTTACAGGTAGATTTCGTTTTTCTTTTCTATTTGTTGCACTCACTCGTGCATTGCCTTCAGAGCTTTGTCGATAAATCACGCAAGAAGTTATTTCGTAAGTAACCTCACAAATCGACCTGGTTGTTCCAAGCTTATTTTGGCAAAGGAAAATGCAAGATTTCGCTGACAATCGATCTCAAAATATTATTTTGTCATATTATTCAAGCTCATAAAAAATCATCTGATATGTCTAGTGAAAAAGTTCTTGGAATTTTCTTTTTTTGAAAAAGATAAGAACTCTTTTTGAACGCGGAATTACAAAGTTGCCTTGGTAAAAATGGTAAGAGATAATTAAACAAAATGGACAACACTTTAATGAAATTTTCTCACAAAATATTCGCTTTTCATTTGCACACACACACACTCCCACGAAAATGCAGCCATTTTTCGACCAACTTAATACAATTTCTCATACGAAAGTAATCATACACCGTCATTATGATACCGTCCGATCAAACGATTTTCATACACGATATTCAAATTATACCGCAAAACGTTCGAAGCAAGACAGAAAGTTACAAGTGTACACTTTACGTACACTTGTCACATGCCGTTTACAAGCTGTGAACTTTCATTCCTGTTGTTCCTCGGGGAGCGTTTAAATTTTCGTTCGAGGAAGCGGTATCTGCCCGCAAACTGCAACTTCAAAGAACGGCACGTACGGTCGCGCGGCAGCGGCAACAACAAATAACGACGCATACGTTGCTTAGCCGTTTCCTAGCCGAAACTTCTGATAAATTCGCGCGTTCTCGAAGTCAGGAGAAATACGATCGCATGCACGTTACAGATAAGGGTGGAAGCCATTGTGCGGCGACCGGTTTCCCTGTTAACCACGTTCGACCACGTTCGCAAGGCGTGTTCTCACTTTCGCGACCACCTGCGACCACACGTTCAAAGATTTACGCGCAACTTGCAATTCCTACCACCTTCGTCGTTTTCTCGCCGTGCGTCTACGAGCGTTCGAAGTTAAAGCTCACTTCCTGTTTACCGGTCCCTTTCCACCATATCGATCCATAAAGGATCCATAAAGGAGGGAGTCGACGCGTCGCGACGGGCTGTCAAGCAGACGGCTTGTAAAAAAACGAAATCTCGTTCAATGGAAACGACGGACTTATGCTCGCTCGTTTGATTCAATATAGCGGGTGTCCTTCGCGGTGATGATTCTTTTCGCGAAAATATTCTGACTGCCAGTCAGAAGTTTCAGACCGCTGTATTACATTGAGGAAAGAATCTACGATCTTTTGAAGAACGATTTCATTTTATCCGATGCGATCCATCCAATTGTTAGCGTCTGTAGACGTCAGTCAAATATAATTTTTAATACACGCTTCACGTCGTGAAATCCGCCTTTGTTTCTCGATACAATTTTCACTACTTTTACTATTTTATTTTCTTTCGGTTGATTTACTTGAATCTTCATATTTGACGTCGATATTGCAGAATTTCCATTGAGTGTTTCTAGATTGGAGCATGTTTGCAGGCTGGCCTATCGTCCTCTGCACGACTTATTGTTAGACGAATGCTTAGATTCATTATCCTTTAGAATTTCCATGAATACTAAATTAATACTTTAAACTTTTAACTGGCAATGTATATCAGTGTGTAGAAGCGAAGTTTTAAAGTTATCATCCATTACACCATTTATCCATCAGACTTTTGACTTTTAACTTCATACTTTTTCTAATTAATACACTTTCTGTTACTGATAACAATGCTGGTGTCATCCTTTAGAATTTCCACAAACACTAAATTAATATTTTAAACTTTTAACTGGCAATGTATTTCAGTGTATACAAGTGAATTTTTAAAATTATCATCCATTACACCATTTATCCATCAGACTTTTGACTTTTAATTTTTATACTTTCTCTAATTAATACACTTTCTGTTATTGATAACAACGCTGGTGTCAGAAAATGACCAGGCGTTTGTAAAAAAACATGGATTACACGGTTCGTGTAATTTAGAGATCGATATACTTATCACAATAAGTTGTCAGTGTGCATAGACTAGGTCCAGTCTTCTTCTTCGATATCAAGAACCTTCGTTTTCAAAAATGCTTCTTTACAACAATAAACTAAAGTAACTATCCAAAAATGCTTCTTTACAACAATAAGAAGAAAGCAAAACGTTGAAACCCTCTGTTCACAATAACAACGTTCCACAATAATAACGTTCCACAATAATAAACAGTTGAAACCTTCTATTTTGCAACAAAAGAAATGGAAACGCGCGAGAAGAAGAAAGAAAATGGAGAGGGGGAAAGCACGGCGCTTATCGATAAGCACCTCCATCACTGTCAACGATGCGAACCGTGCACGTTGCCACGAGCAGCGCGATTAATATATTCATAAATCCCGACAAACGGGCCTGGATGCGAGTTGGTGGCTCGGTAATTAATTTCTAGCCTGGTTGGTTCTAGCACGCCTCTACGTACGATGATTCTGCCCGCCTCATTAAAGATCCGGCTGCGCGAAAAGGGGACGGAGCCTGGCCTCGAATGCAAACCAGCAATACGGGGAAAAAGAAGAGGAAAAAGAAAGGGGAGGAGGGATGGAGAGAGAGAGAGAGAGAAAAAAAGGGAAGGATAAACGAGACGTTGGTGGACTGGGAAAAACGCGTTGCTTACAAGAAAAATAACATTTCCTTTCGAACTATGGTGTCCCTATTCTTCCCTTCGTAATTTCTCTCCAACTCTTCTCTCTCTCTCTCTCTTTCCACTCCCTGTCTCTCTTTCTCTCTGCAACGTCTCTAGCACGAAAAGAGCTCGGCGAAGCGCAATATTAATCAGGCTTCAATAGCTCGAACGTCTGAGCCTGCATCAGGAAACGGTTCGTCCAATCGGGCTGAAAGCATTCTCGCTGCTTTCCAACGGTCCTGCTCTCGTCGTCCTGCTGCATGCAATGCTGAACTGGCCGTCAAGGCTGCCCTCTCCCCCTCCCCCGCTTGACGAATTTACATAAGGCATTTGCTGTCCGACGTCCACGTCCAGAGATTTCGCTTGACCAGGCTACTGCCTCTCTCATCGACACTCTCTCATCGACAATTCACCGATTATTTACCCTTTTATTTATTTATCGCGTGACTGCGAGACTCGATGTTATTCCAATATATACATAATTTCTGTACAAAATGTTAAAGTTTTTCCGACAGAAAATATACGATAATTTTATCGAATATAAAATCCAATACGAAACGATCTAAGTGTAAAACAAGCTGAGGGCGTTCAACGAATGATCGCTGAACTTTTCACTTTTCCCAAAATTGTCAAATTCAATTCGATTTCGTCAACTTTCGTTTGAAAGATTTGAACTCATCGATGCATTGAACATTGTGCTACACAGTTAAATGTCGTCTCACAGATAAAAGAAGCCGATTTATACCTCGAAAATAAAAAATAAAAAAAAAGGAAAAGATTTCAGGAAATTGCATCGATAAAACTGCTTCGCTCGGAAAATCATTTCAAAAGTCTGCTTCTTCACTCGACAGATGATGACACGAGCTGATAAAAATATCACGGAGGAAAAATTAGCTATGTACGTAACTGTCAACTAAAGATATCACACATTCGATGTGTTTTATAGCTTCGCATGCTTCTCTCGGTATATATTTCTTTCCAGACGTCGTAGATCACGCAAACGTCATAGAATTTCTTCACTTCGCGAATAATATTTCTCCGGCAAGCGGAGTACGGTTTGGTTTCAGAAGTTTCGGCAGCGAGGGGGTGAGGAGGGGAGGGGGAGGAAGCAGTTTTTCTCTTTCACCAGCATCGGTGGTGTGTACAGCGGTGCAATCTAATGGGCTGCATATATCAAGGACTCTCGAGCTCGAAGCTCTAGCTTACATGCCCGCTCTAATTTTTCACAACGGATTTCGCCTGGCACCTTTGCAGCACTTCCTCCACTTCCGGCACACTGGACTCTTCGTTCGTAATATTTACGAGATATCATCACCGCTTTGTTTTCATTATCTGCACTAATAGCCCCAACTTTGCACGTAAGGAGATTTTCTTTACCGTTGTCGTTCAAAAATTTCCCCGATTTTCCCCTTGGAAAGTTGCAATTCTCCAACGAGTTCTACATAACCCTTCGAGCATAACGATGACGTACCTCAACTGCAAACTGTCGTATCGATTTTTAATTTTCAATTTCCGATTTTCTTTTTGTAAAAAATTCCAACCGTAACATGTTTGTGCAATAAGTTTTCTCGATATAAATCGTCTAAAGGGAGAATACTCACGACGTGTAGAACAAAATCATAGCAAAATAAAAACCAGAGGAATGATGTTTCTTCGCAGCGAACAACTCTCGTCAACTTTGTACGTAACGAAGCTTCTTTATCCAGGGCAAATTTTATCCGTTTAAACTTTCCATCAGGGCAGAATGCGAAATGAATTATCGTATCGAGAAGAAATTTTTAATTTCCTTAATTTTCTTTTTGTAAAATTCCAACCCTAGCGAGTTCTATCCTTGGAATGTAAAGAGAAAGTATTTCAACGTAACTGTACATAAAAAAGAAAAAAATAGCGAAATAGGGACGAAGGAAATGGTAAAAACAAATGTGTGCTTCTTTGCAACGAACTTCACACGTAATAAAACCTTTTTTTATCCAAAGCCAGTTTCATCCATCGAAACTTTCCAGGGCAAAATGCGAATCGCCGTGTCGAGTTCAAATTTTAAATTTCCTATCTGCTTCTTATAAATTTCCAATCGTAATAACCTTTGTGTTCTCTCGATGCAACGAGAGGAAGTTATGCCTCACAGAAGGTGGATAAAGCGAGATAAAAACCAAAGAAATG
This sequence comes from Tetragonula carbonaria, assembly GCA_032399595.1. Classification (NCBI taxonomy): domain Eukaryota; kingdom Metazoa; phylum Arthropoda; class Insecta; order Hymenoptera; family Apidae; genus Tetragonula; species Tetragonula carbonaria. Next base: position 3,844,088 of record JAUCRC010000007.1, read on the forward strand.
ATGCTTCTTTGCAACGAACAACTCTCATCAACTTCGCATGTAAACGAAAAACTTCTTTCGTCCAAGGCAAATTTTATCCATTTAAACTTTCCAGAGCAAGATGCTCGCTCGAATTATCGCGTCGAGAATTGTAACAAATTTTGAATTTCCCCATTTTTCTTTTTACAAAACTCCAATTGCAATAGGTTCTATCTTTTGTCAATGCAACGAGGAAATATCCCAACAGTCTCGGCGTGTAGAATAACACGAAAATAAAAACCAGCAGCAGGGCAAATAGCGCATTGCTTCTATTTCTCAATGTTTTCACTCCCAATTATGAAAGAAAAGAATAATAGCTAAGAAAAAGCAAGAAGCTCGAAGCGAGGTCAGAGTCGACCCGGAACGAAGAAATCGACTTCGAATGATGCCAGATATTTTTCGGCGAACGAAGAACACGATGCGATGGCTACAAATTGGCCTGTTAGGAGTGGATCTTCTCGCTCGTGGCGTGTTTCTCGCCGAGCCGCATATTTCAAATTATTTCTCGGTTGCTGCTACGACGAGCAGAGTAATGATCAGCTGGGGTTGTGAAACAGTGAGCCTTCAACAACGATAATAAAGCTTGACGTTTCACGAGCAATAAGGATCCTTTATGCAAATCCGTCGTCGTGTTCTTCCGCAACTCTTCCTCGCCGTTTCTTCACGACAGAAGCGTGCACGACAAAACCACTCCACTGGCGTTCGACCAATTAATCCTCGAAACGAGACCACGGAGTTTCAAGTTTCGCAGTTTCAAGAAAGCACAAGCGGTTTGGACATCGTTCTCTGCGATTAGAACAACGATTGGAATCTTTTTCGTCGATCATACTCTGGATTAGGTTTAAAGTGAATCGCGGTGTAGAATATTTTACGCGTGTTACGTACATTTGAGATTCGAGAGATCAGTAGCTTAATAAATACACGAATTCTACTTGTTAACGCTAGAAAGTGGTCAAAATGACTAATTTCTAATTTCCTATATTTCAGGAAATTTTATATATTTATGGCAGTGTATTTTCAGATACTCGAGTGATTTTTAATAACACATATATTACGTTAATGGAAAAGCGTGTTCTTTATTGTACTATTAACTTCTTTTTTTACATCTTGCTTACTTTCATTTCTTTGCTGCAAATGTTGTACTTTAGTCGTCGGTAATGTTAAATAACATAACTCTGCTATATTCATGTTTTTGCAAATGGAATTCCTCCTATCTTTTCACAGATCAAATTTACCCTTTTGCGAATCAAATTTACTTTGTAGGTGATTAAAAGTGAAATAATACACTTTATTACTTCTGCTATACTCTCTAATGATGAAATACTCACAATTAAATTCTGTGCGAAAAAATTTTTTAACTGATCCTTCAAGTCATAAACTTTCAATGGATGTTCAATGGATGAATTATTATATGAATATCTGTTAATTTTTCCAAAAAAAAAAAAAAGAAAAAAACAATTGTCATGTCACGAACTGAATGCGTATCAGAAATATCACGCAGATAACAAGACAGTTTCCAGTATGTATTAGAATACGAACATCAACCTCGAGGCCTGAAATCGAATTTGTCGTATTTTCTTGCGAAAATAGCGGTGCAAAGTTACATTATTCAAAGTGACAACGTGTTAAGACACAATTTGAGAAGGAGCCAAATTACTTTCCAAATTATCTACAACGAACGAAAGAAACGACAAAAAAAGTTACTCAGATTGTCAGAATGACAACTGTCATCTGTCATGGAATATTTTTTCAAACTATCAAAAGAAAGATCGATTTCCTTTCCGGAGAAGAAGGTTTTCATGGAAGAATGCAAAATTGTCGTGTGCATTCCAAGAGAGAACTCCTTTGTGGAAACAGTCTCATTTATCGTTGCAAGCTGCATGCTGAACACCTCGAGCGAACATCACTAGTGAAATTGAACCTCTTCTGAGCCTCGTGAGAGAGTCCGCGTCGCGTGGAATCGGAATCGCGGGTTCCGACGATTAATCATCGGCGTCGACAGCCACCGAATAACCAGGCTCACAGTCGTTTTCAATGCACCAAGTGTATCCAAGTGACCAACAGTCTTCCGAAGTGACTGATTCCTGCGGTTGTGAAATCGAAGCTGATTGGTTCCAACGGTTGCCAGACACTCCCCAGACGCAATTTATCACCGCGCCGCGACGGCCTGACGGCGTTTATCGGCCTTACAAAAAGAGATAGAGGGCCAAAGCGGCGATTAGCTCGAGAGAACGACTTCGAAATAAATCGGACTCGCTCTTTTGAAACAGGGCGTTTCAAGGCGTGAAAATTTCGCCTTTCAAAATAAATTCGTCTTCCTTTCGTCAAATTTTGTCATCGCTCGTGCAATGTCGCGAATCCATTTGTTTTAAAGTTGTCGCATCGAAAATTAATGCTTCTATGTCGATAATTAATCGGCGTCGAACGTTTCGAGTTTCGAGTTTCGATGGAGAATTCGTCGGTGGAAATTGGATCGTGAATTAAGAGTTATATTATATACACGTAGCGTATATATCGCAAACGACGCTGTCGCTTGACTAGTCGCCGACTCGAACTACTGAAAATCGTGTCCACAGCTAGATACTGAATATTGAACAGAAAAAAAAAAAAGAAAATAAGTAAAAGATGTTGATGCAAAAGGTTTTGATGCAAGATGCTTCGTTTTCGAGAAATACTCACGATCAACCAAGACAACTTTCGACGGAGCATATTCAGAGCCTATTTTCTTGAAAATGACTTTGTCTTAAACGAAAGAATTTTATTGTACACGTTTCTGCGCTTATTTTGCAATATCCTCGTGTCGATTAATCGCGTCTGTCCAATTAACTAAATACATTACTATTATTATTAAATACACTTGATATAAATTTTCCAGCCAAAAATTTTCAACTTCGTTTAAAAATTCAATTCAAAAATTTCATTCCTACTTTTCGACTCGTAGAATCGATTGTATCGCCACGGGACACCCTATATAATACAAAGTATCGTTAAGCATTAAGCTCGTTTGCTAAAGAAGTTAAACGAAACGCCAAGGACGCGCGAATTAATAATAAAATAAATTTGAAATAAAAACAGTGAAAACTGATTCCTACGTCACGAAGGTAGGCGTTGTAAGTTCCCTAACTCGAGCGATAGAGCAGCATTAACGTTAATTAAACGTCGTCTAGTCGCGCGAATCGCCGAATGAAATCACGATATTACGTTCTATATTGAATAATAAATCAGGCGCGACAAGTAACAATTTAATATCGCTGTATCAGCAGTTTATACGGGGGGGGGGGCGATTAAAGCATTCTCCTCCTAGCTACGAAACAGATTTATTTCCATGGGAACAATATTTTATACGCTGACTCTAATAAATCGTATTTAGATTGCGATACTTTCCAAAGTAATTGCCGTTGCTTCACAACGCGAACACCTACGGTAATTAAAACGAATAATTCATAAAATACATGTATAATCGGACGATGCATTTTTATACGCTAAATAAGTATTTCGTAGAAATTATCCGACGATCGATTAGCAAAAAGATAGAGTCGCAAGTAGATAAACGCACAATGATGAATTACTCTCGGTCATCTCAAAAATAATTTGGAACCAGTTAAAATTTTTAATTTCCTTTCCTGTTGCTTTAAACTAAATAAAAGAATAAATAAATAAATAAATAAATCCTTCGGCTAACATGATGTATCTCTTTACTTTTATCATCTGTAAAATTAATTTAACAATTTATCTACTCGCACGTAGATACGAAGCCCTGCTTTTTAAAATTTTTAATCTTTCGTATCTTCGGGACAGCGTTTGGAATTGCGTCAACCAACCGATATACCTCAGAGAAAACTTTCTCCCATCGTTTCGCTTTAACTAACAGTCTACTAAAACTTCATTTGTCGAACGAAATTTTCGTCGATCGTGCTCGATTAAGCCGAGTCTCTGCCGATTATCTGTGCGCCAATTCCTATTACGTGAATTTATCTTACGATTGTTCCTCGCTATCCTTTGGAAATAATCTTCTCGCGCAAATATAATCAACACGATCATACGATTATATGATCCTGCTTTAAGCAGAGAAATCGTTCCAGCGATGGAATTCGAGAAGTTTGAAAGAGATTCATGACGCGGTAATGTATCAGACAGTTTGACGTCTCTCATGAAAGACTCTAATTTCCGGCAAGGCGCTGCTTTTACCGGCGTCCAATCATCCCTTCGTCACGTCGTTACTTCTCTTTTTCAACTCTTGGTTAGATTGAAATGAACGAATCGTTGCTGCACTTTCTTTTCCAGTAGCTCTCGAGGAAACCCTGGTCCCTTCTTAATAAGCATTTCCACCCCTGCTTTCCTTGTTTTCCGTTTTTTTTCCGCGCTTTTTCTCCTCTTTTCTGTTTCCTTTTCTCAAGCGAACGAACCTCATCTCCCTCGGATCACGACGACGAGAACCTCTGCAGCTGATTTCCCCTACGACCTCGCCCTCTAAACGATTGGATTTCAGCTTGGAAAATTGCTTGTCCGTGCAATTTCCGATTAACATTGGGACAATTATTTAAATACACGCAGATAAGCTTATAAGGTATTTTTATTACGTTATTATATTATCTTATTTTATTACTCTATTATTATTATTTCATTTTGTTACTACGAACGAATCGTTGGAAAGGAAAATGCGTAATTTAAATTGAATGATTTAAATCGCGACAAATTCAGGCGAATGCGTATATTTTTAACTTCGAACTAAATTAAAACAGAAAAATCCCTTGCTGCGTAATTAAAAGTTCGCCTTTAACTATCGAATCTGACTTTAATATCTAATCAAGACTAACTTAGACGAATGCGTATATTTTTATCTAAATTTCATTGAACGCTTCACGAACTAAATCAGAAAAACTTTCTTGCTGCATAATCAATGATTCGCCTTTAACTATTGACGACTAATCGAGATTAATACCATTTTATCGCTTCACAAACTAAATTAGAAATATCTCGCTGTGCAATCAAAAATTTGCCTTTAAATTGCCTCGACTAATCAAGACTAACTTAGACGAATGCGTATATTTTTATCTAAATTTCATTGAACGCTTCACGAACTAAATCAGAAAAACTTTCTTGCTGCATAATCAATGATTCGCCTTTAACTATTGACGACTAATCGAGATTAATACCATTTTATCGCTTCACAAACTAAATTAGAAATATCTCGCTGTGCAATCAAAAATTTGCCTTTAAATTGCCTCGACTAATCAAGACTAACTTAGACGAATGCGTATATTTTTATCTAAATTTCATTGAACGCTTCACGAACTAAATCAGAAAAACTTTCTTGCTGCATAATCAATGATTCGCCTTTAACTATTGACGACTAATAGAGATTAATACCATTTTATCGCTTCACAAACTAAATTAGAAATATCTCGCTGTGCAATCAAAAATTTTCCTTTAATTGTCGACTAATCAAGACTAACTCAGGCGAATGTCTGTATCTTTTTATCTGAAATTAATTAAATGAACTTCATGAACTTGGAAAACCCTTGCTGCATAATCAAAAGCAATTAAAAATAAAGATCTAACGAGTAACGCCAGAAATCCATAAATCTCGTCCAAGTTGGTCACGGCGAAGTAAACAATTTAAAAGCAGCGATGCTATTTTAACGCGAACGTTCGCGGCTGCACGAAAGTAGACGTGTAATACAATGGTTCCCGAAGGAGGGCGCGACTCGTAGCACCGGTTTCCGGAATTTATGGTAATGTTTGGAGTCGTAATGCTTAAAACGGTGACACGGGACGAACAATTTAATTCGCCAACTTGCCGAGTAACTACACAACCGGCTGCTACTTCCGACGATAGATAACGATGAATTCGGTTGGTGAAACATTTACAATACTCTGCCCTCGAGGTCGCCTGATCTACGGCGATCAACTTGTGGAACCATCGTACCCAGCGTTCCAGATATTTTTGACAACAGTGAAGAATTCACGGTAGAAAACGTAGTACGGTTCTCAGCAGAAAAATACAGTACATCCTGTACAATTAACTTTTTACAGAAAATTTTTTTCAAATTTTAATGGATTATCGGCGTTGTACGAAATGATCACATTGATCTACAGTGAAGAGCACAACAATGAAAATTATTGTAAATTGACGTAACTTCGTACAAAAAGATTATATATATATATACGATGTATGTGGTTCCAAACCAGATGGTTCAAAACCAGAGGTACAGCCTCTGTTCGACAATCGTGAGTGAAATAATTTGTTCAATTCAAACGTGCGTAGAAACGTTAAAAAAAATTTTTTTCCATAACTGGGTCATTTTGAAGATCGAGGTCTCCTTTTTTACAACAGGTCCCCTTAAAACTTCGTCACACAACTTCGTTTTATTGAACTTCGAACATTCGTTAGGATTTTTGTCGTTCAAAATAAAATTCGCGGACAAGAATCGTTGTAACAGCGAATCGAAGAGTCTCTTGTAGACAGAAAATTTCAATATTCTATAGCACAGTGAATTCACTCACGAAAAACATTTTATTAACTTTTACATGCGTTTGAATTTTTACAATTTTCGAGAAAAGTGTACCCTCGGTCTTTTGTCCGTCACACGGTATGAAATCGTCTTCAAAAAGGACGAACGTGCGACCGTCAAAGTAGAAGCTTCGTGCTTCAAAATGGAATAAAATGGATCGTTGTATGACCTTTTTTTTTTTATTAAGTGTATAATAATTTAAATATTGATGACAATTCTTCACAGTCATCTTCACGCACACAATTTTCGTACAAACTCATCTTAATATCTAAAACAAATTACTGGTGCGCGAGTAAAATGAAGGAAAGCTTTCACGTATAAATAATTTCGTTATTGCAAAGGAATTTCAATCAATGTTTCAAAGATTTCTTCTCGAGGGAAGAATATACAGGGAAACAGAACGTGATAACAGGACAATTGATAGACTCGGATCTCTCGATTTCCAGGAGAAATAATTGCAAGGTATTACCAGAGAAGGAGTACCTAAACGGAGAAACGGAACGAACTTGGGAAGCGAAGTGGGTCGTAAAAGTACGTACGGTGCAGGATTAACTTTGATCTCTGTCCATTCGTAACTGCGTCTACAGCGGCAACGGATATTTCGGGAAAAAAGGTCAATCGATATATCCGTACGAGATCCGTATTCGGTCCATATTCGAGACGTGCATTCCGCGTATATCTCGATTCGATGACGCCACTTGGGTCGCTTGTCCTCGCGGAAAACTATAATTATCGAGTTGCTCGATACGTTTCGCTATTTCCACCGAACGATCTGACGTGAAACTCGTAGGTCGCTTTGAAATTACAAATCTGACGAATTGCCAGAGATATCAATTAAATTCGAATATTTTTTCGAATCCAATATTATCTTGCCTTATATATATATATATATATATATATATATATATATATTTGTAGTATCGAAATTATTATAATGTGTAGTTATATTTTTAGTTACTTTTACTTCTAACAGATGGCCTGTTTGCTGGAGATACGCGAACGAGAAATGTGTATGAGTGTGATGTGAGAAGCACAGCATTGGTATCGAGTGTTTTTCTTTTTGAAAAGAAGAAAGTCCTGCGAGTGAAAGAACAGAGTCAGAGCAGAGTCGTAAAAGGGCGTTGAAGAGTGGTCATTTGTGTTGTATAACAGAATTAATTGTGTCGTTTGAGTTTATTCGAATTATTGTTGTCTGTGTTGTTTATCTTGTGTTTATTATTTGTTGTTTTGTTTCCGTTTTCTTTGTTCTTTAATATAATAAACATCATTTAAATTATGTCACTATACACACACACACATACATATATATAGAAAAAAACCTACGAAATATGATCGTACGAAGCAAATAAATTTCAAGATCAGAAAAACCTCAAAACTCTCTCGCTCCGATCGATCCACCGCGAGCAAAAAGTTCAGCCAATTACATGGAATTCTGGCTCCGAGTACTTGCCTGGATATCATCGAGGGGAAACTCGTGAGGGGGGATTCTGGAGCGAGAGTTCGTCGATAAAGCGCGATCAGCGAATCGAAGAGGAGCGAGCAAAGCAAAGAGACAGGGACAGACAGACAGACAGAGAGAGAGAAAGAAGAGATGGAAACAATGAAAAAAAAAAGAAAAGAGAAAAGTAGACCGTGGCCCGGAAACTTTGATCTATTTCGATTTTCGACGTCGATGGCTCCTTTTGTCCACGAAACTGAAAATTTGGTCTTCACCCGTTATGTAGGCCGCGCTTTGATCGACGAGGCTTGATTTCACCGGGGATCAGAGAGCGGCGGCTCTCGTGCGTGGCGCGCGCGAGCGCTCTCTTTCCCGCCAAGCTGCGCGAGAGAAAAAAAAAACCTCTCGCGGGTCACGTGGCTTTCGAATGAAAGGTCGAAATCGTCTGTAGGAAAGAGGAGGCTGAAAACGATGCTGACCGGGACCAGCGGAGGGGAGGGAAACATGGACGTTCGAATTCGAGGAAATGGCGGAGCCTTTCCGGTAAAATGTTTGACCAGCTTTTTATCATCCCCCTTTACCTACATTCTCCTCTCCCCGCGAGGGTGGACGCGCGTGCGCGTGTGTGTGTCCGTGTTTCTTCGTTTCTTTTTTCGTTCGTTTTGCTTTTTCGAAATGTTCGTTTGTCATTGAAAGGTCAATTGACAGAAAAGCATCGACACGAACGTGAGGTCAGATTATTATTCCTAAGCTTTTCCAGGCACACGTGCAGACATGTAGGACAATTCGTCCTTTGACGATGACGATAATGATGATGATGATGATGATGATGATGATGATGATGATGATGATGATGATGGTGTCACATTCTAAAGCTACATTCGACATAACTCTGAGGACGAAATAAATTCGTAATTAGCGTAAAAGTAGCGAGCAAGTTGGACTTTCAAAATTAACAAATTTTCTTTCAATCAAGAACGGAACGAAAACGCTAGAGAGACCGGATTCTTTCTAGGTTTTTCTAAGCAAACTTATTTGGAATATCGAGTGACATTTGTCTTTTCCTTTTTTTTCTTTTCGACGTAAGAAAAGCAACAATAATGGCGCTAATTGCAAAGTTTCCACGGTCACGGGGAAATGTTTCCATTCGGTCGGCTCTTCATCGTTCAGACTCGCGCTTTGAATTGCGCAACAAGCGCCACGGGTAAAATAATATTCATCGCGTATCGCAGAGGCGTTCGCGATTTCAATTCAAGACTTGTTGGACCCTTTGTCAGCTACCCTTTGTTTCGCGTTCCGCGTTGTTTCCTCCTCTCGCCTTCTTCACTCCTCCCCCACCCCCACTCCTGCCGCCGCGATTCTATTTTTCTCCTTGACAAAAAGTGTAAATACGTACTCGGCAGAATTTATAAAGCCTATGTTTACCACCAGTTCGATTCCACATTGCATTTTTCGTTCGATCGTATTCAACGTCGAACAATCGTGAACAAGCGTATTGTTAGAATAGAAGCGAGGTTACGTCCGGTGTGTGCGACACGAAGTATTATTCACGCAGAATTGGGCAATGATTAATTTTGCAATAATATCTGCGATCGTCAATCAATTAATCGTTGTCGAAATAAATTAGTACTGTTGATTGATTTTTTTTTATAATTTCTAACAATCAATCAGTAATTCTTTAATGATCGATTTTTATTTAATTATGATTTGTAACGTGTTATTTCTTCACGTCGCTATACGTTCAAACATGTTAATCGCGTGGAGTTCTGCTATTAATTGTTATTATTAAACCGTTTGCAGTTTGAGTAGGCTCATTAACAGACAATATTTACGCGTATTCTTTCCTCCATTTGGAATAACTTTTTTTGAATTTAGAATAATTTGATAAAATTTATATTCTCTGATACATCCTTGGCACAAGTATAAGAGCGTATTAATAAAGAATCTCGAAATTTTGATCATTCGACCAAGTCCATCTTCATCAAGAAGATTGTGCCAATAACGACTCAAGAACTATATAGATGAGATTTTCAATCGATGGATAATTTTTTGAATTTGCTCTGATAAAATTGCAGGGATGTGCATATTGCGAAACAATAGAAATAATAAATATGTAGTTTCTCAATTTGATGAAACGATCGTAATCGAGAGTACAACAAGATTTTGATTACATTGCTTACTCATTAATTCACGATTACTGATTATTTGATGATTAATATTCTGACTCCGCATTAATTAATTGAATTACGTTTCTGACGCGACGGTAACCGAAATGAAGTTTAAAAATTATGAGAAACGAATGCTAAAAATTAACTACTGGGACTTAACGAAATTGAAGGAAGAATGATTCAATTTCCGGGATTAATTTCCGGAATATAGAAGGAATAATAATTTAATTTCCTTCGAGGAGGAAGAGATTAAAGGATTTCCCTGGGCGGAAATTAAAATTATTCAGTTATTCAATTATTAGATCTGTACATTAGATCCTGACGAGGATCGTAATAGTTACAGTGAAACCTCGATTATCGGCATTAATAGAGGCGAGTGTGTTCAGATAATAGAATTTTCGGATAATAGGACGACAGCTTTCCCTGTATTAAATTTCATACGCGTACACACTCTGACGAGATTTCGTTTCGACACGAAATATCGATGGTCGAGGTATCTACTAAATGATCAGAATTTAAAAAATTCTAATACCAAAATTAGCGTTGACAACCCTTCCAAATGACCTTGAAAAAGATTCATTCCTTCTCTTCTTACATGTACATACTGTGACGAGATTTCGTTTCGAAACGAAATATCGGTAATCGAAGTTTTACTAAATAATCAGAATATAAAAAATTCAAATGTCAGAATTAGCGTTGGAAATTCTTGCAAACGATGTTGAAAAAGATTCCTTCCTTCTCTCGGAGAAAACTCCATTTTTATTGAAATGAACGCCTTTCTGCAGTCGATAAATATTAATACGAGTCCCTATCAGCGGCGAAGCTATCTGTCAAGAAACTCCCGTGGAGCGTTATCACATGCATACTGCAGACAATACCGTGAAAGGAAGGCAGTAGATGCTCTTCGCAATTCACTCACGAATCCCGCGCTAAATCCTCACGGAGCCAAGTAAGCCAAAAATAGAGAAGCAGAGGAATATATTCCGCGCCTCGTGAGAAGAGTCGTCGTGACGGAACGAAGGATTATTCCTCGTCGTGGCACGCGACACGTACGCAACACGTACGTAAGTACGACACTTAGGCGAGCACGAACAAGTCACGGAGAAAGAAAGGGAAACCAAGTCGAGGATGAATGGAACCGATTACGGACAACATGAAATCGAACGAAGATCCACAACATGTGTGGTAAATAACTTTTATCAAGAAATTCCTTTTAACGGATTAACCAATAAAATTGAGGACAGAAAATAAGCAAAATAATCACAGACAAAGAATTAAGCATGTATCTCAGCTTAATGATAAAATCAATCAACTCGAATAGGATGCGTATGCGAAAAACGAGGACAATAGAACAGCTACAGAAAAAAAGTTACAGAAAAAATGAAAGCTGAAAAGTAGCGCGCGCACTGTAAAGGAAAAGAAAATATATCAGTAGTGTCGCAGAGTTTCACAACACCTGTTCCTTTCCCACATAAATTATTAAAAAATCGAAATTAATCTTGATATATTATTAATATACTCGTTCATGGTTTCCTTAAACGCCAGTTTAATGTCATCGTTATTATATTATTGTAATCCTTATTATAAATGCGAGTTGATAATAATTTAATTCATATACTAAAAACTAGAAAGAAATTTCGCTCTCGGGGCAAGATATATTTCAATTACGAAATTAAGATTCGAGAGATTCAGAACTAACCACAACGATGCATGGGTGAGGAAGATTTCAATCCTCTGTTATATCTCTGGAATAATGCAACGTCAAATTAATTTTCAAGAACTATGTAACACGTTTATCTAACGAAAAAAATATAGAAACAAGGGGAACGATGGAAGGGAGAAGGAGAAAGTGAAAGTGAACGAATGAGCTGTGTGATTTCGATTCGAATTTGTTCGAGAAGCCACGAGAGGAACCTCGAAGATTTCTCGAAGCATTCTCGAACAATCTGTATTGCACCGAATCCCTAATTAGTCGGCATTGTTTACTTAGTTACTTAGCGGGCCGGAATAGGCAGAATAGCAACGAGGAACGAAGATCGTCCATCGTCAGCAATTTGCTAACAAGAACAGCCGGTCGAAGCATCGAATTAGGGGAAAGATATTAAATTTTTCGCTTCCGGCAGTCCAGTCCGCGGAAGTGCCGTCACTGAACGGAAACATGCGCCAGAAATGTACACAGTGCGCGTGGTTTTTGTACATACGTTTTTCTAAGTCTTAAATATCAACTGCGCTTAATAAAACGATCGTTGCTCTAATACAACACGTATAGTTCACATTTTTAATACGAAAAGACTTGTACAAAATTATATTAGTTATTCTAAAAAACATTAGACCAATTACTGTTGACATATTTTTAGGTATTTACATATTTACAAGACTCTACGATTAAACGTTTAATATAATTAATAATGTAACGCAAATTAGTTAATATATTAAGCCGATTTGTTCCTAATTCTTGTAAAAAAACGTATGCGAACTATCGTTTCACTGTCGAATGGATTCGATAGATTTTTTGAAATGAAACGGTAAACGATCGTTTTGATCGTCGTAACAACAAAGAGTAGTTTTAATATGCGACTAATCCAATATATCAATAAAATCAACAAAAAATGTTCTGCCGATAACGAAGAATTTATCATTGACTACAGATGGTACTTGTATACATATCATATGAATGCCGGATATATCCGACGCTCGAAGCGAAAGGGTTAACTGTCTGAGCGAGATTAATTCTGTCGTTACTCGCCGCGTGCGTTCAATTCGTCGGGAAAATGAATATGAATCCGTACGCGCGGATTTATACGCATAAACCAGATAATTATACACATTTTTTTTTTCTCGCGGGGCGGAACGAACGTGTGGCGTAATAAAAACGGCTGGTGATAATAAATTTTCCCCGGGCTTTCTTCCTACGAGGCTGGGTAATAAAAACCACGCTCGGCGAGGTAAGACGTAAAACGAATAATGGCATTCGTTACGATGCGTATTTCGTTTGTTCAACGAGATGCGTTGCTCCTGAGAACGTAATATAGATTGAAACGTTTTTGATGATTTTCAGTCTTGAAGGCGGAATTTGTACTTCGTTGATTGCTTAAACTCACACGCAAAATTTAGGACACGAATTTCCCCTTAATTCCTTCGATATTTAATGTTCTAATATAAAATGATATAATGAAATATTACGATTGGGGGCTGAAACGTTATCTTAAAATTCTGTTCAAGTTTCAAATCTATCTCGCGTAGATATAAGAGTTACCTTCAGTGAAGAACATGCGAGGAACTGCAGCAATGACAATGAAAAACTGGATAATTTAAACTGCTATAATTTCAGGAAAAAAGATCATCATTTTAAAATGTGAAACCTCTAGTTTGAGTTCGTCTGCTTTTGAAAATGATTTCCACCCCTATCATGTAGAGGGTACTTTTTGCTTCAAAATTGTAAAAATTCAAACACGTCAAATTTTTCATGATTAAATCTATCATTCACTGAAATTTTGTTCTTACAAAGAGCCTCTGAAATTTACTCTACGACTTTGCTCCGTTTTATTGAACGGCAAAGCGACAAGAATTCAAAAAACTTACTTTAACATTTCATCATTTAATCCTAATGTTTCAAGTTCAAATGCATAAAATAGTAAACGAAACTTGCACAGCGAATTGTAAAGAAAACTTCGAAACTGCAGTGGATTTAATCAAGAAAACCATTTTTCAATATTGTAAAATTTTGTGTTTTCATATATACGTTTGAATTTTCACAATTTTCGAAGAAAAGTATCCTCACTTACACACCTACATAACGTAAGTCATCTTTGAAAGAAATAAACTCACAACTGTGAAGAAAGAGGCTCACACTTTAAAATGAGGCTGATCGAAAATTTTTCATTGCCATTTCATACAGTTATGTTCTTCAATGTACTCTGTTTTATATTACAAAAATATAACCACTGTATTCTTTGCAAACAACATTCGTGTAAACGATGTTCGAAACAAATTTACAAATTTATGACTACAGGCGTGCGTTTCATTTGCTGTACATCAAACACACTATAATATTTATGTCAAAGGAAAAGCACAGTTCACGCGTTAAAAGCACCGCGGGGATCCCTGCTTTGGAATCGATCCGCGAATGACACGGGTGCGCCCCGCAATTTTGTTTTTGGCATTGTTGCAACAGCGTATAGATTACGGGGTCGTCAGGAAATTGCAGACCGCGTCGGTAAGGCGGCCATTATTCGGAATCATCGTGCCGAACCATCGTGAGAACGCTCGAAAAGATGAATACCGAGCTACACGCAGCCTTTCATCGCGGCTCGCAACACAAATGCATCGTGAATTTCCGGTTTCGTAATGCGAATCCCTCAAAGAACTTCGAATTCCTTGCGAGTTGCTTTCAAATAATCAGCAAAGCGTTTAGCGTCGTTAGCGACGTTTAATTGCGACCTCGATATGTCTTTTGTCAAATAGTATCTCCGAAACTTATTTTACCACTGAATTTTATTTTCAAACATAGAATTCTTTAAAATAATTTCCCCTTCTTGTTAAAATAATTCTCTTCTCTTGTTCGAAAATTTCGGCGAAAGTGCCACATCAAGGATCGATATTTTATAGAAATACTTGTAAGAGTCACTATACATTCGCATTTAATTTATAAAAATAACTAATTTTCATAGAAATCGACTGAAGTGTAGAAATTCTATCAAAGAAATTAGAATAAAAAATACAATAGAGAGCCACGAACCTTCGTCGTTTGCAAACGCTCGTTCGAATCTCTAAAAATGCAGCAACATTGTAAACCTATGAAACATCACTAAAAGAAATGTCCTCTAAGAGAAAAATTAGAATTTAGATAAATAAATTAGAAATCAACTGCAATGTGTTAAAGTGATTCGCACAACTTCGAGTATACAAATATCGATACAGTTTGACGCCGTGTATGGAGAAACCGTGGCAGAGAACGTAGCCACGTAGAGAACGAACTCCCTGACACTAGTTTCTCGTTCGCCGGCAAAGAGGATAAAGTTTCGTCATTATACGCGGCGAAGTATCCAGGCAAAAGCGTGTGCTGCAAGTTACGCGACCTCGATTTTCGATCAATCGGTGTTGCGCGCCGCGACGCTCGTTTCGAACGCGACGATTTACCAGGCGCACAACGTGCACTTCCGCCAGGCTTACAATGGCCGCTTTGACGACGACGTCAAGGAGAGTGATAACCATCGATATCGTTGTTAATGGGTTTCGCGACGGTGATACTGTGATTCGAGCACAGAATTCTCGCCTGTATCGCGGTTGACGCGAGTGTAAACATGACACGGAGGATCAATTTATTCACTGATGAGGCGGAAAGATGGGTTTGATGAATGAGACCGTTGGATCGCGATGAAGTGCGCGGATGTTGATTTGTAGAGGAATGCTGGTACATGCTGCGCATGCAGTGATTTGTTTGCTATCAATTTTGGGTCAGCGCGTAGATTTGCTCGATGACATCTAACTCTAACTTTAATTGCCCTTACTGTTACTGTTAAAATCCGGTGTTCGACATTTCGAACGCGTCAAGTATACAGGGTGTTCCTGGTATAACTGGTGCTACAACCGAGTAGGATTCTACGTGTTACTACTTTAAAAAATATAACGAATGAAACTTTTTCATTTGAAGGTTTATTTTTAAGAAAATCGAGTTTGAAAATTTCTCAAATCTCTAAGTAATTCCGTATCGTAATAGACACCAGGATATTCTATGTGCAAAAATAGAATAAAGGTTGAAGGTGATTCTACTTTCTGGAAGAAGAAATTAGTCGAAGAGAAAGAACAAAATTTTTGCATCTGAGGCATCATTTTAAGAAAATCGAGTTTGAAAATTTCTCAAGTATATACTTTACTGAATTTAGCTAATACTGTTCTGGACGGGCACGAATAATCGAGACGAGGATATTTCTATAATTGAAGAGATGTGTTAATAAATGAAGAACACAGAAAACTCGATTTTCTCGAATACGAAAGAATATTATTTTGCATTCTATACTAATTTTCGCACAACCCGTTAATTATTCTTTTCTATCAAGTTTCTAGAATTTTTTTGGTTAAATTAAAATATATTTCTGGAGATAGATTTTCAAACACGATTTCTTCTGAAACATAACCTGAAACGAAAAAGTTTTATTCTTTCTTTTTCTACAAACGCAGTTGTACCACCATTTATGAGACATCTTGTATATTTTTCAAACACGATTGTCTCTGAAACATAACCTGAAACGAAAAACTTTTATTCTTCCTTTTCCTACGAACGCAGTTGTACCATCAGTTATGAGACATTTTGTATATTTTTCAAACACAATTTTCTCTGAAACATAACCTGAAACGAAAAAGTTTTATTCTTTCTTTTTCTACAAATGCAATTGTACCACAAGTTATGAGACACCTTGTATATTTTTCAAACACGATTTTCTCCGAAACATAACCTGAAACGAAAAAATTGTATTCTTCCTTTTCCTACAAACGCAGTTGCACCATCAGTTATAAGATAGTTTGTATGTAAAACATCGTAGAGGGAAAAAATATCATAATTTCTATCATCGTGGAGATTCGAACTAGTGTCAAAAGCGCAATTTTTCACTGTGCTACCTCTCTCATAGATTTCTCCGTGATTTACAAAACTACACAGTTCTCCCGTAACCCGAGGGAAATATAAATTCCGATGGTCTCAATTGCAAACGCAAAAGCTTCACACCTTTGAAAACATTTCGCGACATCGCCTTCGTAATATCTTCCTTGAAAGGAGAACTGAAAAAGAGAATACATTTCAAGCCGTTTTCTCTGGAAACCTTTCGTAGCGACGTATAATGTCTCTCTCTCTCTCTCTCTACATATAATATACGTATCTTTCTGTCAAAGAAACTTCATTACGGATCTAACTTTTTATCGTCACACAATAAACGCGGTGCATACACAGCGGCACGACACCCTCGTATGTATTACAGCTCGAGGCTCACGAGGACAGCACTAGGTGCACACGCTGCTATCGGGACACCGAGGTTTGATGTTGTTAACTAAGTCGCACTCGACTTGATTATAATGACTCGGCTTCAAAGCGGCACCCAGGGGGCCTCGGTCATCACGACACCAGACTCGGCGCGGCTGTTGAGGCGGCCAACTCAAAGGAGCACACACCCCTTTGCAGCGTCTCACCACCTTCTCACGCTGTCTCGCATGTAATACACACACACACACACACACACACACACACACACACACACATACACACGTCGCATTACTATTTCCCATGTAAATACGTGTAACTGTAATGCTGCAACCATCGCGACGATGCATTCTGCTCGATATCACGGGGTATCATGCGGGAAGGCGCCAGTTAAGGGCTGATTAAGTGCACTTCGGCTGTTTGCTTCGCCGTGTATGATTTTCTCGCGTCAACTTCGCGCCTCGCGGGGGTCGTTCAAGTCGCGAAATTTCTCGCTGTATTTTCTGCATGACGATTGTCACATGCTCGAGCTCGTTCTTTGTACCACCGGTGTTTCTCGAAATCGAGATTTTCTCGCGCAAATTTTAGCTTGGACAAGAGAGTGATTTTGAAGATAATCTTCCGATAAGATTGAGCTTGAAAATTTCAGTTCAGTACGCGTGAAATTCGAGAAAGACAGTGTGTATCATTTCGACATCTAAGATTTGGCATTCGTGCCAAAGACACGCAGGAGGAGTTTCCTTTTTCAAGTGGATTCGAGATTTCATTTCTCATACATCTTTGGCAGACACTTTGCCAAAGGATCTATCTGATTTAATTTCCTGAACTCCAGGATTCTGATTTTCGTTATTTCTCCAACGTAAAATAGAGATATTTGAAAAAGGAGGAAATACAACTTACATTTACGGAGTATTGTGTTCTTCTTTAGTTAGACACGCTTTACTCACCTAAAACAAAGAGGAAAATCAAATGTTAGTGAAATCGTTTTGTAATTCATTTACAAGGAGTAAATTTTACGCTACAATTTCCAAAAAGAAAATATTATCCGTTTGTTGAAAGGAGGAATTCTAGGAGTAAAAGCGATGTGTTCGAGCAAACATATCAACGCGTGATTTATAAATATAGAAATAAAATTCACGCGGCGTCTACAGCGTGAAAATAACAAGTCGTTAAACGTCGATGCGTGATGCATATTTCATTATAATTTCCAAGCATCTAACTGGCATATTATTCTGAGAAAACTGATCCGCGTACGACGTTTCATCAACTTACATTTATTACGAATAACGAAATCAGCGCACGCTGATCTTTCACTTTCGTGCGATCAGGTTCCTCTTTATGAATGTTTACATTACGAAGACGTGCTCGCGATCTATCAAGCGTCCATGAAAATATTCCATCGCAAAGGATCGGGATAAATATTTGCCAGATAAAAATTTGCTCCGCCAGCCGAAGGGATATCGGAATATCGGCAACTGTTTTCAAAATGGCAATATGACGCTCCTTCAACATCCCCCCTCACCCCGTTCGAATCGAAATTTCATCGATCTTCGCGGAAATTCCAGTCGAGCCGTGAAGACTTTCATTCACTCTCTTCTTCAATTCTCGAGGCTTGAACGCTGATATTTCGCCAAACGCGGATATTTCTGAAAGTTACCACGTTTGCAATCGCAGGATTTAGGATTAACATCAGATCGAGAATCGAGAAGAAAGTTCATTAGAAAATTTGTAAAAGCAGAGATTTCACACGCGTTTCTGGCGATTTCTGGCAAGTGGAAAAAAAATGACGAAAGAATTTCAATTATCTCCAAGTATTCACTTTCGATGCACAGAAGATTATTTCGCAACGTTGTATATAATAACATTGTCGAGATCTCCGCGAGGTTCGCATTGAAAGAACGCGGCCGTGGATTGGGGAAAAAAGACGCACGAGGACTACAAGGGCAGCAGAGAATTTAGCCGTCCACTTGGAACGGTGATCCCCGCTGGTCAAAATGGAGGTTGAAACGCGGTTCTTTTCGACGAGATGCACTCGAAGATCAAAGGACGGACCTGCGTCGTTCTGTAATCCTTTTCCGTGGCAGGCTGTATCGATTCCCGAATGCTTCTCGAGCAGCCACTTCTTATTTAATAACCTATTCACTCGTTCGTGTTTGTAAGTACCGGTAGACCGCGCTTCTCGTGCGTCTTAATGATACTTGAGTAGCAGTTCCATGTTCTATTTCGTGGAATAATCTAATAAGGGGTCACTGCGAAATCGAAGAAGAGACCTCTGGCTGAAAATTCGAATATTTGGGTCAGCTCGAGGTACTTGGAAATCTTCGAATTTGCGATACAAAAGAACTGCGAGAGTCTTTCATTCTTAAGAAGCGATCTAGGACTCTCCGATCCGATTGCCGAAATATATACAAATATATGCTAATCGCCACGTGCTGATCATACCGATTTCTTTCAGGCAGATTTTTAGAAACGTTTGCGACAAAATTACTCGCTCCGTCTATAATTTGTATCTTCACTTCAGTCTATGTGTTATGTATTGCATTATTGTCGACTGCTCGGAAATTTCTCTCTTTTCCTGTATATAATAATGCAAAGAATCTGCCTTTAGAATTTTAATTAGAATTTTAAAAAAAGAAATTTTAAAAATTAAGAGATACATTTAAAAAGTTGAAAAAAATAAAAGATCGTTAGTGTCTTCTTTTGCAGACGAATCAGAGTCCAATGCAATGATTTTTAAACGAACGTGCGCGTAGTTGAAAAAAAAAGACAAACATAATCGACAATTTTAATTAACAATGCTGAACAACGGCCAATTAAACGGTTCACACGGTTCACAGAGTGATTGGAAACAGCGAGTTTCGAAGAAGGTCACTTTCCATTGTTTCCAATGTGCAGTCAAGCTCTTTCGTTCTCGCGCGTAATTGACCGCGTGGAAGAACTTCCTTCCGGTGTGTCTGCTTAATTATTCACCTGATCCGATTTCAGGTGACGTTTAATGAATTCTGATCGATCGATCAATACTTGAATTGGCCGTCATCCCTCGTGGCTGAACGCTCGCGAGCCGATTAACGAGCCGGCAATTAACTCGGTCGACATTTCGATTGATCGCTGTGCTGCGCGGTTTGAAACTTCCCGCGCATTTGCAACCATGCCATTCCGAGGCTTCTTTCGTTATTCTGCGCTGCTCGATCGATGAAAAAGGCAGCGATGCAATCGTGCATAGGCTCACTAAGTTATTCGATACTTTCTAGTATTTTGTAAAATATATCTTGTAAAATATTATTAATATATTTAAAATATATTTTGTAAAATATATCTTGAAATTTTATTAAAAGTGTGACATGTGAGATATTTGCCATTGTGACTGTACTGGTAAAAAAAAAACGTGATTGAATAGTAAAAGTTATATGTATATAAAAATTGAAATTTAGCAGCTGTTTTTACGTCACATACGTCAGCTGTTATTTCTTTAACACGTCGATTTTACTTTAAATACGAGCAAATAGTTGGAAATATTCATAATTAAAATTAAAATAATAATTTAATTCATAATTAAAAATTAAAATTAAAATAATAATTTAATTCATAATTAAAATTAAAATAGTTGGAAATATTCATAATTAAAATTACGCTAAATAACGAACTTAGATTTTAAATTAACATAATCTGATGGGTAAAAATTGTTTATCTGTTTCTCTGAGAAGCGAGACTCGCAGAATTCAAATTATCAATCGAAACTTACGAATTCATGCCCTGTTTCGATTACGCTGAATTCGAATAACAGACTTGGATTTTCAATTATGATTCGCTACTTGAAATCTGACAGACCTAAAAATTGTTTACCTGCTTTTTCTTTTCAGATAGACAACAATCGTGGAGTTGAAATTATTAATCGAGGCTTACGAGGATTTAAGTCTGATTGTTCTTGCAGTTAATTGCAAACGCCGGTGAAACGTTGAAATACGAGAACAATCGGACGCGGCTTAAACTCGAAATCCTCGATTAATAATTCGAACAATCCGAACTGTGAAAGCCTCGGAGCTCGCGTGGTTGATTTCAGTTACACTAATGACGGAGAATGTTAGTCGAACCTTATCAGTCCTCTGCTGATCTCTGATTTCTATATTAATTTACCATTGAATGATATATAATATTCTTTGACAATTGACCAGCTACAGAACAATAGCGTCAGAATTGACGGAAGAGCACAGATTTCATCGTAAGAATCAAAAGAGAGCAAAAATATTTAATATTATCGCGTACAGAACTCTGAAAAAGGCGAAACGAAATTTCTCATTTTAAGCGCACGGCCGTGGATAGCCTGGATTAGGTAGATTTTTTTTTTAAGCAGAAAAAGTTGCTTTCTCTTGAGCAACGGACAAGGGGGGAAAAAAAGACAAATGTTGGCGGAAGCAGAAACAGGAACCGCCAGGGACCGGATGTTCCGCGAACCTTAGCCTTCCGCTAACCTAGCCTCGTCGAGCTTGAAAGTTTCATACTTCTTTTTCGAAGTTCTTGTTTCGAGCGTGCACAAGCGTAGCAAAGGAGCACACAGTTCTGGTTAGTGAATTTTTCTTGGATCTTCGAATGCACATGCAGTAGTATCTATCTACCAAAGCATTTTTCACGCATATCGTGCAGGTCGCCGTGAAAAATTTCTTCTCTCTCGATAGACAGAAAGATCGATTCAACGTTACGATTCAACGTAACCGATAAAACACGCCGGTGAAGTTTAATGGCGCGCAATTTGATTTGTAACGACGTTGTTATCACTATTTTTATACGAATATTTCACCGTCTCTTTATTTTATTTTTTTTCTTTTTCTTTTCTTCTTCTCTTCATTCAGCAGTATACATTTTCTTCTCTATACGAGTACTCGATATCCGGTGTTTCGAGCGCTTCGTTCATTTTTCCTCGTTTATTTTTGCATAAATATAAATAACGGTATATTTTAATCACACTTTCGAGCGTACGCGGTTAATGCCTGGCGATGAAAACATTCACGCCTTAACGTTCTTCGGAAAAATCATATTTATCGAATGATTTATTTATCCGAGCATTCGAGAAACATATTTTTCTCGTTATTTTCCCGCCTTTTGCGAAACACAATTCATCGCGAGCATCAAAAATAACGAATAAAAGTTGCACGAATACGATATCATTGAAAAATGTAAATATGTTGTTTTTACGTTGTCTTGACAAATTGGAATAAGTGTGAAATAACGCCATTTATAGCGGTGCCTGTTGATCTTCATAAAGATACCGCTGAAATATTCAGAAATTTTATATTTAACAACAGGCATTTATTTTAGGATCATAAAGTATTAAATACCGGATGACTTTACGATGCTACAATCTAATGAAATTTGAATGAATATTTCTGTCAGCTGCTACTTTACAGTAAACATCACAGCATAACTGCACCATATAATGAAAAGTTAAACGATAATTTAAACTGATATAATATCGTAAGAAATGGTCTCATTTCGAAGCATGAGACGTCAGTTCGTTTTACTCAAAGAGAGAAGACTGAAGTCACATTACAAAATTTGTTACACGATTGACTTTTTTCAATTATTTTACTGAATGTTAAATATTAGAGTTAAATCTTATTAGAGTTTCAAATTCAATAAAATAATTAAAAAAAAGAAATTGAAAATTTCAATCTTAGAATTAATCGATTTAATCAAGAAAAAAAAAGGAAATTGTCTAATGTCTCTCTACTCTTTCAAGCAGAAAATGTGGTTTAATTGGTATTTCCTGACAAAATTATATCAAATTTTTCACTGTTATGCTCCTCACTGTACATAATTACGACGACTGTAAACGAACAAAATTACGACGCGCTTCGAATTCATCGTCTCGCGATTAAATTGCATCTTGTGAATTGTCAAAGACGCGCAACAGCGAGCAAGAATTTGCAGACGTTTGAACGTGCATGTTTGTCAGTGCACGCGTGGCCAAATTTTCATCGTGACACGCGTGTACGTGCTCGGGAAAGCGACGCGTTGGATTTTTCAGCCGTCCACCTCGCAGCGGCTGCTCCTTTAATTATTAATTCCGTTGCTTTCCCTTGGATTTCACAGATTTACGAGGTTCGTGCGTGCCGGCGAGCACCTTCGTTCCTTTAAGCCACACCGTGTTCGTTCCTACATTCTGCAGACTCGAAAATAAACAGGGGACACACTCTGCACGAAACAATGAAGAAAACAACAAAGGCGAATGGAAATGATCACGCGTGCTTCATAAGTTTACTTCTAATAATACCTGTATTTCTATTGCGTCAAAATTTGCGTCACTAATCACTGGGAATTATGAGAATTTAATACGGGCGTCGCATATACATTTCACTTTGATTGGTTAACAAATATATTAATGAAACACTCGAACAACCGTGTGAAAATGTTCTACATACAAATGGTTGCAGTTAATATGACAATTAAAATCAATAGGATTTACACGATTATGCTTCTTGTTCAATTGGAAATTTTGACAAAAGTATCCGTATCTTTCAAGCATTTGCAAAAGGTCTGAAATCTGTCATATTGTTACGGCTTCGATTGTTAGGATTGTTAAAATAATAATAAAATTGTAATAAAATTACTTGTAAAACTTCTTGCAAGAAGAGACACTCCCACGTGTGGAATTACTTAGTTTTCGAATTTTTACTTATCGTTAGTTTCAGAATCCTCCATCATGGGGCATTTCTTCCTGCGTCTTCGTGGCTGTTTTGAAGGTAAAGTCAGCAAGGGAAGGATGCAAGTATGGAAATTAAATTACCCATTATCCTCGAAAGAGGGAAGAAAAGCGGTAAATTAATCGTTACAAAGCCTTTGATAAGGTCTGGCTTGCGGGAGCCCATCGTTTTTTTGACAACTCTCCCGGACCGCGTGGCTCAAAGGTAAAAAACTTTCTTCAACCCTTTATTTACCGTGAAAACGCTTCCTTTTCTCATTTTTCCGAATCCTGCGGTCCTTTGTACGAAACGATTGTTCCACGCTATACGCCGGCTAATCCTTTCCAATTTTTATTAATTGATCAGGGCGATGGAATCGAAAATGGAAATGGGGAGCTAATGCACCTTTCAATTATAAATCTCGAGTTGTATCCTTCAATATCGAAATTTTTATCTTGATCGCTTAATTTTGTACGAGACTAATTTTAAAGTTAATTTTATATAAAACTATCAGCAATCGATCAAGCTTTTTCTTTCCCTGACTTTTTTTCTATGATTAAATGTCTCACGAACTGTTCTTCGTAAATACAATCGCGACATATTTAACGAGACAAGAGACAGTTGTAACAGTTTTGTGGTACTTGTTCGCAATCTAACGACAGCGAGACAAAGTCAGAAACAAAAAATTTCAATTAAAATTTTAACGAAGTGATGAACAACAAATGTCGAAATGCCGAAGTAACAATATTGTTGATACTTAACAACAGTGCAGGCGAGTTGAAATTGCGATTTTGAATTGCTTTTAATATGTAATTTAACTTGATTTAACGTTATACAATTTCACGCGCGAAATGCGTGCGCAATTATCGTAGATTAAAGAAATTAATGTATATTAACTTCAAATTAAAATTCTGTCGATTGAATAAACACGAGATACATGTGCATTTTTAACAAATGATTTTCCAACGCTCAATCTTCAATTTATTCTTAATAATAATGAGTAAAAAATATGAAGTAACAAATCAGCACAAATTTTTTCGTTGAATGTTTGAGTCAACGAAAATTATTAATTTCCCTAAGGATGATAAAATG
The DNA here is from genome assembly GCA_032399595.1 of Tetragonula carbonaria. Taxonomy (NCBI): domain Eukaryota; kingdom Metazoa; phylum Arthropoda; class Insecta; order Hymenoptera; family Apidae; genus Tetragonula; species Tetragonula carbonaria. The sequence goes on from JAUCRC010000007.1 coordinate 3,868,969, forward strand.
TATAAATAATTGAAATTTGCGCGGAGAGTTTTTTCATGTATATTTGGAATCGTGTGTGTGTGCGTGTATGTATGTATTTGAATCGAAAAGTCAACAACCAGGTTTCCAATTACGTTACGTTTGGAAAATTTGGAGAGCTGATTCCCTGTCGTAACTCGTGAAATTTTAGCCTCACGGTAACTTTGGGAATCCGATGCATGAATAGAGGAATAGTTGAAAATTAGCGGAGAACTTTTGGCGTGAAATACTCGTGTAACATCGCGTTCTTCCAGCTCCACATATCACATTCGAAATTCGAATTCGCACGTGGTCGGAAACGTTTAATTTTTAAATTTTTACAACAAAATTGAGAAATATCACGAATCACGCGGTACGGAATCACTCCCGCATGACAGAATCTGCCAACTGAACGAAAACAAGTGATTTGAAACTTTGAAGAAAGTGCAATACGTAATATATAAAAAAAAAAAACATTGTTACGCCTAGGTCTTTTGGTAACATTTTTGTGGACACGAATGACGTACTAGGAAAATGTGTTTCCATAAATAGTTCGCTAGATGTGATAAACTGAAAATTATATGGCCAATCATTGGTGAAGTTCGCCTGACAATCATTGGAATTTGGTTCGACGTTCGCGGGGAAAACTTGGGGGAACTTGTCGGTACGCAGGACGAGCATAGGAATGTTCGAATATCAGGATGACGTGGAAAGCCCCGAGGCTTGAGAACACCGCGATATCAAATTTACGAGACGCCTCGACGGATTTCACAGCTATGATCAACGTCGTGTGTCTCGGACAAGGGATGGATTTTGCGTTTCCATCGCGATCCTCGCGATTATCCGTTATACCTTGACGAGCGGAACCACCTTCGCAGATTGACTTCCTCGTGAGTATCGCGTCTTGGCATAAAAAAAAGTCAAAAGCGAAAAGAGAGGGAGAGGGAGAGAGAGAGAGAGAGAGAGTCATTCAAAAATCAAAGAAGTTGGAACAAAAGTAATCCTTGACTGTGTCCCCTTAAGAAAAAAAAAAAAAAAAATATCATATCTGGAATATTTCTAATTTCATTAGTTATCTAACGAGACAAATATGAAGTTAGAAACGAGTCTTGTAAAAAGTTATTAAAGATCGGTTAGTTAAAAATCCGACGACAGAGACGGATTCTCTAAATAATCGAAATCGTTGAAAAACTGTCAATCTCTTCGTAGTTACACAGTCTAATCTCTTTTTAACATTTAAAATGTTCACGACATTATCCTACGACAGCACGATATTTCCTGCAAGTTTAATTTTAATTGAATACGATTGTACAGTTCCGTCCAAAGATTTCTCCGTCTATTCTTGGAAACAACTTGGAGCAATGTTCAAACGTTCAAATATTCGCACAGCGCATCTCGAAAAAGGGGGGGGGACAAAATTTAGCAACGGCTCGACAACTTACGATTCGATTTTAACCGACGAAAAACAACGACGTCCCCCCCACTGGACGTCCACATTATTCCGATCGCCGCGTTTTCAACTACCCGCCGCAAGTTCTAAATAAATTCAGATACGCTCGTCGCGACTAAATGAGCCGGATGAAATGAATCCGGCCAAACTATTTGCGAACTGCGCCGCTCCCGATTAATTTCGGTGATTCATGATCTTCTTTCGCGCACAATACCTTCGGGTATCGATTAAAAGTTTCGCAGTTTGCGCCCCGGCGAGGGAATCTGGACGTTTACGCGTAACAGTGTCGCCGGGAGTTGTGTAACAACGATGTTCCACGAGATTCTACGAAAATTTTCGATTCTAATGGTTCTCAATGGTTGGCAAAAAATGTCCACGCGGGAGAATTGGACAGTCTTCTCTAAGTTTTGTTTCGAAATACTTTTTCTCGTCTCAGAGAGAGAGAGAGAGAGAGAGAGAGAGAGAAAGAGAGAATGTATTTTCATTTTTAACTTTTTAACGCTTGATTGACCGGTATTGATCGAAGAATGATAATAACTCAAATGAAACAAATTTAAAACGAGGCCGGTGATAACTCCATGCGTTTCTCATCCAACGACGAGATTGTTTAATTATTCGATTTCAAACACGATATTAGTATTTAATCGCGAATGAGTTATTATACAATGATATTGATTTAAAAGAAAAATGATTTCACATATTTCTCTTCTAGTATGAATTAATCGTTAAAAATTATAATATTTCTGTCGTACTGATCTTCAATATTTAGCGCGATATTAGTATTTAATCGAGAATAAATTATACGATCATTTTAATTCGGCATATATAAAGTTGAACAAAATCGTATATATTTCTCGTCCAATGTTGATTAATTATTTAAAAGGATAATGAGGAAACTGGAAACTCATCCGAATCCACTGCACACAGTGAGGTGGATGAAAGTGTTCACACACTCGACGAAAAATTGTTGTCTGCGCTTTAAATTGTTATAACTTTATAAAAAGGAAATCGTACATCTTAACCCTTTGCCGTCCTAAACGCTCCAAAACGCTCGAGATTTAAAACGCAGGGTGCCGTGCTAAACGCTCTAAAACGCTCCTTCAACACGCGCTCGTATTTACTGCGTTGTAAGACATAAGACATAGTCAGCAGATCTCAAACTGAGTCACAGGAAAATAGACTGTGTTCTTCTTACACAACTTGCATTCCTGCACGTTTTCCTTATTCCATAAATAATAATAAACACAAATTTGTTCCAAGCAGATTCGAGTTAGAAATCCCTCCTCAGTTATAAGTTATTTTGTGTTTGAGTCCACACCATGGCATTTTCATCTCGCGAGAAAAAATTTATAAAAGATAGTGAAAAAAGGAAAAAAAAACACGGGACAAGGACTTATTACTGGGGGAACAAGTGGTTTCACATCTGACAGAGCCGTATTGGGGAAAATGGCATCATATTTATTTTGATAATTTTTTCAGTTCTGTAAAACTTATGAAATTATTGCTAACACATAACACATATAGCTATGCAACAACAAGGGTAAATAGAAAAGGTTGGCCTGCTCAATTTAGAAAGCCCGCTCAATTGAAATTGAAACGCGGAGAAAGTAGAAAATTGCAAAATGAAAATGTAACTGCAATAGTATGGCAAGATAAACGCTGTGTTCAGATGCTATCTACAAATTCAGATCCCATAAATGATGGTTCAGTGTGCCGAAAAACCGGAAAGGGCAATGAAGAAATTGAAATTGCTTGTCCCAAAGCATTCAAATATAAACAGTGTGATCTACCACTCTGCAGGACGGGTTGTTTTTTGGAATACCACCAGGAGCGAAATGTGAAAGTACAAAATTAGGGTGACTAAAAATAAACATTTATTGATATCTTAGGATTAAAGTGCAAAAGAAATTATATGTTTACCTTTCTTTGTTTTATTGTTATCTATTTTTTTGTGAAGTGCTGCACTCAGATCTCAAAATTTAAATGCCCTGTTTAAAAAACGCGATTATTGCTGCCGTGCATGTGCATTTAAATCGTAGGCGGCAAAGGGTTAAAGCCTGTTTAGCCCTGCGTAGCCTTAGTATTCCTTTTTCAAAAATATTTTCACATTATCGTAGAGCGTGAGAAACGTTCGTCCTTGGAAATTGTAAAAATTCAGATGCCTCTGAAAATATTAAGAAAATTCCTTCGCGACTATATTTACCACGATCTTGAAGATTGAAGTCTCTTCTTAAAACTTACTCCACGATTTTCCTTCGCCATTTTACTGGATGAACTTTGAACATCAGAGTTAATCAACAAAATGTCCGGACTTTTAACTTTTAACGTTCAAGGCTCAAAGAAACGACACAGCAAGTTCTAAGTCCTGCTGGAAAAACATCTTTGGGAAAAAAGGACGGCAGACTTAAGATTGTTAAAGTAAATTGGTTTCACGCTTCAAAAAAAAAAAAAAAAAAAAAAAAAAGAAAAAGCCAACTGAATTACTGTGCGATTTTAAAATTATCAACAGCTATCGACAAGCTTTTTCATCGCGCATATTCACTGCGCGAATGAAATCTTTCTCACGTGAGAAGGTGAATATTAAAAAGAGGTACCTTGTGCTTGGTGCGATGACGATGGTAATGGTTGGGCCTTGGATGCTCGACGACGACGTGTTCGGAGGTGGTGGGTCCGAGGGTGGGGGTGTTCCCGCGGGGCGTACGGGAATGATGACGGCTGGCCTGGGCCGGCTGCTGTTGACTCCTCTTCGGTGACTGTTGTTGTTGTTGCTGTTGTTGTTGCTGTTGTTCCCTGTGCGTCTCGTGGCATCGACATACTGCCGACCCACCGCCAGCACCCGCCGCTGCTCCGCCGCTGCCCCCGCCGAAGGAACCACCTCCGCTTAGAGCCGCCGCAGTCAGCTTGCTGGCGTAATAATACATCGCGCACATTTATCCGGCGAGAGCTTAACACCACGGCCTGCACGCCACCTCACTGCTGTCATCACTGACGTTAGCGATGACGGTCGACCGTGTTTAGCGCGTTGCTTTAAGGCTGCTGGCCCTTCGGTCTTCGCCAGCTGATTTCACGCGAGCAAACCTTCGAGCGTGCCTTACACGTCCCGACTACTCGGCCGATCGTGCGATTCTCATCGATCTCCTCGTATTATTACTCGTATCACTCCGCCAGGGAGATCAGCAATCGGGAGATCGGTAAACGGTACGACTTTCCTCTTCCTCTTCCTAGTATTCAGTACCGAATGATTTTCCCCCTTTCTTTTATCTATCTGTCCGTGAATGTTTCGAGCGACGCGTGTGAACGGGGCAGATGGCTCTACTCGTAGAAAATGCTGGCTACAAATGTGAGCTCTTGGGTACAAAAAGGCACTTTGTTCTCTTCTGCTTTTATTTCAGGTATCGCAGGTTACGTTGCGTGGACGACGAGTGGGACGTCGGTACCGAGCTTTGAGACTCGCGACGCGTTAACGAAGTTAGAGTATTTTTGGTGGGTTTAGGCGAACGATACCATCGGCCGGGATACTATTCGTCGCAGTGACGCAGCGACTACGTTTGTCGTTCAACGATTTATCTTAAATAATAGGCGGCGTTAGAACCATTGGCAACTGTGGTACACACAGGCTGATGCGATTACAAACGAACGCTATGGTGCGCACGACCGAGCCACGACTGCAGGGCGCATTTGCGTTCAACTTTCGTATAAACAATCGCTGAGCGTATACAAACGCTTGGCCTGTGTTCCTAGAATTGAAACTGCGTTTCCACAACGCGTTTCCACAAAATGTTTTTGCAATCTGCTGTTTACAGTATAACTACGAAGTTTTTGCATTCAGCTGTTTACAGTACTACGTTACTACGTTGAAATTTCACTTCGTATAAGAATCTGCTCAAGTTGAAATTTACAGGCACCGTGATCACGAAGTAAAACGAGTTAATCGAAAGACAATTAACTTTTTCCTTCTGATTAAATGTTTTTCGTTACAAATGACGATCACCTATATAATTGCTATATGTAGCCAAAATGTTCAATTTTTTAATCGTGCAGTTCTTTGAACAATTGTCTTTACATTTTGAGATCAATAAGGTTCAATTACTGCTATTTTTCACAAAAAAAAATTTTAAGTCTAAGTTATTTATTCACAGATGAGTGGATAATGTATTATATTATACCACAGATGAACGAAGTGACAAAAATATATAGAGTGCATCGAACTATAGCTGTTCATATAAAAAGTTACTCGAATATTATTTTTAATAAGAGTACTCAAAGTTTTTTAATAACTTAGCACGTTAACATGAATTATATTTGACAGCAAGTTGGTCCTTATTTTTTGCATGTATTTATCACCAGAAATATTACCAATGATACAAATGATATTTCCACGTATTTAGCCAAAGAATTAATTAAAATGTATAATCATTTAACATTTTTTTGACTTGAAAGAAAAGTGAATATTCTTATTGTGTATGAAACACTTTTAATAAAAATAACATTGAATAATAGCAGACCCAGAGAAATACGAAATCTTAGAACAAGTATTATAGTTGTAAAAGAGTACAACAAATATAAATTACAAATTATATACACAATAAGCGATATACGATATAAATTATTGCATATAAAATAAATACAATAAATACAAAACGTACTTTGTATAATAAAAATTCTGTTAATACATTAATATATCGTTTTATCGTATCATTATAATATATATCGTATTATATTGTATTATCAAATAAACGTACACAAATAACAATCCGCCAGACAAATATTGAATATCAAAAAACAAAAGTGTCCTAAGACTTTTGAACGAAAGTGTACATACAATCTATCAATCTTCAAGAGTTATAATAAAATATACTATGTACAATATGCAAATTCAAAGAAGAAAATGTCAGTCTGCCGTTAAACGTCTCGTAAACCTCTGGAAAGTTGTCCCTGTAACTGAAATATCATCTAGTATATTTCCATACATCTGCTGTGTACGTTCCATTTGTTTCATAAACCAAAAAAGGAGAGTAACCGCTCGCATCGTTCGCTATCGATCGTGCGAAAAAGGAGTATTGTTTATGAGGTACGTCCACCACATGCGCGGTTCTCTATTTACAAAGCCTGTCTACGCGTCGAGCAACGGTTCGGGGGTGGTTCACTGTTAAAATCCCCGTAAATCTTCTTCTCCATAAAAGTCGAACGAATTGCAAGCGCACAAAGCGGCACGGTATTAAAACGCCGCTCGGAAATCCAACCGGCTGTCTATGATCTATCTTTCGCGTAAATATCTCGTCGATTGTACGATCGACTGAAAAATACGATATACGGTTGACAAGCGGACACTCTTGCAGCTAAGTCGAAAGAAGAAAACAATCGCGTCTCCTCGTAGATGATTAACTTTTATTCACCAACACGCGTGTTCGAACGTTCAAAAGAGTAGCGAATGCTCAAGCGAAAATGTTTAATCTTTACGCATGGGTAAACTCCAAGTCCAGAATTGATGGATCCTTCTTCGTTATTTAACGTCAGTGAAGACACAGTGACAAACGTTGTCGTGAATGTCGGATGAACTTCGATTGTTCCGACAGAATAACTTAAAAATTTAACAAGTTTAGAGACGTTCAATCAAAACCAAGCTGAAATTAAAATTAAATATTTCAACCAGCGATTCGCGAGAAGCGTCCTAAATTTTTTAATCGAGAAACTTTCGAGATACAACCGAGGTACAAATTAACCTACACCTTTCAGAGCAAATGAGAATAAAAAGTTCGACAATTTTTTATCTCTGCCCCGATCGATCGTCCGGGTACGTTACGAATTTCATAAAACGTTCGAGCGTTTCGAAAAAAGGGGTCGATGAACGTGTTTCATCTCCTCACGCGAGGGAGGAGCGAGCAAACTGAAATTTTCCACGTTTAATTGTAAGTTGAGTATAAGTTACGATTATCAGGGGGAATGGCGGAGATCAAAGGGAACTACGGATATATATATATATATATATATATATATGTATATATAGACTTCAGTATCGATGCAACGATGTGGCTTCGTTGGGTAGCCTTGAGAGGATACAAGGGTTGGTCGACCCTCACAGAGAGAGAGAGAGAGAGAGAGAGAGAGAGAGTCTGAGGGTTCATCGAATTATCCGGAGGGGGTTACTATTAATTACCGACGAATTAGCGTGTAACAAACGTTGTGTTCTTCCTCTTCTCGCTGTGCTGGATAATCTGATAGACGCGCGACGATCCCGACAAATTATCAACTTTATAATGGCCTCATTATTGTAAAATCCGCGCGGCAGTATCTTTCTTCACGGAGGCAAATTGATCATTAACAACTTTTCAATTTATTATTAACGCGCGTAACTGGAAATTTTCGCTGAAAAACTATCAACGAGCTTCACGCAAAATTGTTCGGAATATTGTTTTTAATAATTCCGAGCTTCAAAGTCCAGAGCATGCTTCGTTAGAAAAATTGCTCGGCGACTGTCGAAATTTGAAAACTTTCCAAACAGTTGCGCATGTTGTGAATTTTCTTTTTTCAACAGTCCGAATATTTTCTTTTACTACGCTAAAATTTTATTTCCCTCCGTCATTATTGTTTACACGATACAGTAGGGTAATACGATTCGATAATTCAAACTACAGTCTACTACTATTCGATACACGTAAATGTTATGCATTTTCTTCTGCGCGTATACAGCGCATACAGCTATTTCGCACAATAACGCGCAACGATAAGACTCAAATTAATTCATCCCTCTCCCCCTCCCCCCTCCCTCCCATGCGCATCACCTTCGTTACAATCATAAGTAACTGCATGCGATCGGTATCTAGTTGAAACGCGTAACGAGGCAATGAATAAATTATATGGCGTCGCTCGTATTTCCATGAGCGACGAACAGTGACAGGAGCCTGGCAACAACGTCATCCCGAAGGATGTGGAACGCGTAATAATAATAATAATGTTTTCTCGCGCGTCAATCGACCGCCATTAACCGCGAATATATACCGCAGCAACTTGGGCAAATCCATATTCTCGCGAACGAAAAAAAATATTCTTGCGATTAAAAACGACGGTGAAAAAACAGAAAAAAAGGAGAAAAAGAGATGCTCATAAAGTATTCATCGCATCTCGTCTTTTCAGTGAAAGAAAAAAAAAATTGATTCTTTCCACGTGAGAGAGTAGGGAGGGGGTTGGAATAACGCGATTTTACAGCTCGGTTGAAAAGTCCAAGTGATAGATTTCCACGATTGGGGGAACCGTTCCGTTGAACTGGAATTGGAACGGCGTCAAGCGTATCATCGTCAAAGGAGCAATTCTCGTTTCAGCAGATGTTAGACAATCACGAGGAGCGTTGTCGGCCTCCCGAGGGACGCGTCGTGCACCAGAGCATTACGAGATAATGCTAATATGTTACCAGGTGTCATGATTGTCTATGATCGGAATCCACACGGGCGATCGCCCGTGACGAGTTTCAAACAACGGGCGCGCGTGATTGAAAGTAACTGGGAATAAAATTGCCTCTTCCAGCGAGATTGAGAACGAATTTAACTTGCAAATTTAAGGATTTAGTACGAGATATCTATTTCGAAGACGACGTTATATTCTGTAACGCGAATTTCTTGTCTTTTTTTTTTTTTTTTTAGTTTCCGCGAAACGCCGGTGCCGCGAGGAACGATCAAGTTCCATCTGCGAAACGAGGATAGACAGCAGTACAGTTTTCATTTCATCCCCACGGCTTTACAATTACTATCGATCATTCCTCTTTCCACGGTCCCGTGGCGCAAAGGCAAACAGACATCTAATGGCATCAAACAGCGATATTAATAATTCAACAACAAGAGCCAACACCGGATCGACGGTCCGTTCCCTTGTTCAATCTCATATTTAATACCTATTAATATAAATTTCCATACTCCTGCCGGCAACCTCTCCTACCGCCGCCATACTGCCCGCCGCGACGTACAAATTGGAAGGCCCCGTTGTTTTTCAACCCCCCTCTCTCTCTCTCTCTCTCTCTCTCTCTTTCTCGGGTAACGAGACGCATTCCAATTGCATATTCAAACGTTCTTCATTCTACACGAATTACCAGACCGCGAATTTTCATGCGTTTAAAAAACGTGCGGGGGAAATCGACGGATTGCGCGAGAAATGATTTTCGCAACATTTTCGTAGAAAAAAAAACACGCGCCCATTTGCATAAACAACATCCGCAGCCGAGCAATTGCAGGCGGACGCGTTCGCAGAAATTGCAGAATGTACGATAAATACTTCGTTTAGGGAAACGGGAATCCATCGCGGTGAGACAGAGAATAAGTTTCTGGCTTTTTGATTCTACAATGGAAACTCGATTCTGTTCGAGGATTACGGAGCGCGAAGAGGGGGGAGGGGGGAGGGGGGTGTGACGTACTCCCGAAGGAATCGAGCAACGACAACTGACAATATCCGTTCGCGCGAGCACGAACTCGAGAGTTTATCGGCGGATCGGCGGATCTCCGTGGCGTCAATTAATTATCGAAACAGTGCGGTCATAATTATCCATTCGGTCGCCTCCGTGACTGTATTTATGGGCTGCGTGCATCGAATGCTCTAGCTATTTGCGGTCGCAAACACAAATGCAAACGCATTCCGTCCCGCTTCCGCGGAGACTAATTAGCACGACACGTTGGAAATTCGACAAACGAATATAATGCGCAGGCGGAAATGTAGAAAAAAAGAAAAAAAAGAAACGGAGAGATCTGGACGGCGTGTGCGAAAATACGAGGGGAAAATGTAAATAATTATCAGAGAATGTCCACTTAAAAATATTAAAAAACTGAGTCTTTATTAAATGGTAGTAGAAACTACTTTCCAACGAAAACATTCATTTTCTAATGTTGTTTCTTACATTTTCCAAAAAAAAATATAATAGTTAGATATCGTTGAAGACACTACCCACTCAAAAGTATTAAAAAGTGACAATTAGAAGAATCTGCTTTCCAACGAAGGATTCTTTTTCCAAAATTTTCTAGAAACATAGTAGTTCGAGACTGTTAGAGACAGCGTCCATTTAAAAATATTAAAAAGTGAGTCTTCGTTAAATAAGAACTTACTATCCGACGAAGAGTTCTTTATCTGATATTGTCTCAAGCCAAAACGTAAAATTATTAACCGAAACGGACAGTCTTCTCTAGTTTCGAAACTTTTTGAATTTTCAGATGCTTCCTCATTAGTAAACAGGCGTACCGTCTAAATTATTCCTCCGGTCGCAAATTTAATCAGGAATTTAATCAAGAACTGCCCGGACAACACTGAATTTTTCGCATTGCGCCAGAGACCACGTTAACAACGCCTGTTTCTCCCCTTCCCCGCCCCCCCGGCAGAAATTGCTGACAAAAAAATGTCCGCCTCATCTCCGGTACACCGAAAACCCATATACACGCGATGAAAATGCGCATTTTTAGCATCGGGGGCCGGCGTTTTAACATCGAACGCGCGACATTAACAGAATATTTATACGAACGTACGCCCGTGCAAACGTCGCAATTTGTGTAACATCTGTTGCGCGAAGTAGAGCAAAAAAAAAAAAAAAAGAAAAAAAAAGAGGAAAAAAAGAAACGCGTGCACACGTAGCAATGAGCTTGTACCGATATTAGCACACTCTGTGTTGGAAAAGAAAAGAACAAATTTAGAAACAGTCTCGACTTATATTGCTACGCGGAACGGCGATATTTTTGCACGGGGGAAGCTGCAAGGTATTTTCATCGTTCAAATTTCGGCGCCGAATTAATTTCACCAACCAGATGCCGCGATCGTTGATAAAGGCTACGGTATATGAATAGATCTAACGTACAATGTGTTTTTCTTGTTCCACGATTTCGGAGTTCTAGGGCCCCCGCGTACCATTTTCGTGTCACATTCTGTCGTATCGATTTAGGCAGGTCTTGCACCGCAGCACTACCAGTGATGAGAATCGAAATCAAAAAATATGGACATCTGCTTTGGGAGTCATTTATTGAATCGAACGTGGTGATACTTCATCAATGAAGGAATATAACAAGATAAAACCAAAAAAGTGTATAATTTTTAGCCCCCCTAAATTTAATCAAACAATTATCACATTGAGCAAATAAACATTTAAACAGAACTATGCTAATAGTTGTTTAATTATGATGTAGCATACTTGTGATAGTATCGCAGAGATAGCCACATTTCTATCGTACTTACTTTCAAAATGGCAAAGGAATCTTTTTTGATCAACTATAATTGTAATATTTCATCATCGGGAATTGAATTTTGCACGTTAAAAGGCACAGATAATCACGTGAAAATTACACAGACAAATGATCCATGATCCGTGGCTTTTCCATGTTTGAGAAATACAACAAATTGGTTTTAGTACAGGATTTTCCATAAAGTGAATGCATCATGAATTGTTTTTCAACGATTTTTTCTCGAGCAATTCTTTTCTCAGCAGAAATTGCTGTATGAAGTAATGTTATAGCGATTGTTTTCGATTTTCATGATTCAGTCGGACATTTTAAAACAATTTACAGAATTGCGAAATTCGAAATTTAAAATTTTGCAAAACTAGTTATTATAAAATTATTTCTTGAAATTCAAGTATTTCCTTCGTCAAGCAGATGCATCTGTGAAGTGTCCTAATGAGATGTACTATAAACTTTGATATCTCAATGATTTCATCGTTTCCTCTCGCAAATAACTATAATTGAATTTCCTTTTGTCGACGCTGCCAATTGTTATTTCTGTTTTTACGAATATATATACAATCGTTGCGAGATAAAAATATTTATATAGCATGCCGGATAAAATTGCACAAATTGCAACGAGTTTGCCAGTCAGCTCGAAATGACGAGCACCGAGCTCTTAATTGTTTGAACACAAAAGCGATACGCGCGGATCGTGGCCAATTTTACAATTATTGTTTCATTTTTCGGGAAAAGCGATTCGTTTTGATTCGCTATCCGCCCGACGGAAAATCGTCCAATAATCTTCCTTAATGTCGATCAATTTCAATCGAAAGCTTTGAAAATTTCAGAAAAATCAAGCTTCGTTTCCTTTCAAAAGCGTTCGAAATTATTCGATATTACTCGAAATAAAAAAGTTTCATTAATTGCGCATTGGCGAACAATTTTGAAAAACAACGTTTTGCTCGTTCGAAACAAAAATTTAGAAATAAATCCGACCTTATTTTCGTGCGATGTTACCTTTGGGCGATTAATTTCGTAACGAAATATTACACAGTATAATCGCTAAAAATGTAATCTTGTCAAACTATTGAAGTGTAGTGAGACATTTTCAGAAAATATGACAGCAAATCCCTCGTTTTTTTCTACATTTCAGTAAAGGGAAAATATCCGCGAAGCGGATGTAAACGTATATGGTTTCTGAAGAATGTACGCGAGTATCAAAGAAAACCAGCTACGTCAGGATTCTCCGCGAGAGATTAAATTAATTAACAGGGATACATGTTTGTACCAGCGCGGATACGGTAGATTTAAATGATTCTGAGACTTCACTCTCCATTCACTGTTGCCAGACTGCGGATTTTTATGCATTTATGGAGATTTTAAAAATGCGAAAATCGCATGTACAGACAAGGCATCTAAAACTTCATAATATTTCCCCCGGTGGATTCTTGTGATCGAATCACGATATGAACCAGAATGTTTTCGAAAATGTACTACAAATTTCCAGGTGAGCTCATCTGCGAAACTAACAGTACCGATTTGTTTTCCTCTGTCAAGTAATTTTCATCAAGCGATTTGAAACAAAATTTCCATTCAAAAATATTCACTGCCTGCGATCAGAAGGCGATCGATGATAATTTTTAAAAACGCTCGAAAGAAGGAAATTCCCGCTGAAGAAAAGAAAAGGAAAAAGAAAAAAGGAGAAGAAGAGAAAGATCGGCAGGAAAGCAGTGAAGGGCAACGAGTCTGAAATGGGGCACAGGGTCAGCCTCGGCGATCGTTTAGAGGGTAAAACACAGGCCGGGCAATCGAGTATTCGAGCCGCTGGAAATCCAGGGGAACGCGCACCGCCACAATCGCTAATGAGGTTAATCCGCGATTCCGTTTACATTTTCTCGTTCACGGGGCACGAAACGAAGCCAGCCAGTCAGCTCGCTGGAGGGGAAAAAAAGGCCGGCCGCATAAAGCGGGAGGGTGGAAGCGGCGAGAAGATGTAAAAGCAGGGACTGGAGCGGGGACGAGGGACGCGGCGAGAAATTACGGACGACCTGCGATGGGAATAAGAGCAGTGTGTTACCCTGTACATCGTTTCGAGTGCACTGCACTCAAATACACCCTCTCCAGTCCACAGCGCAGTCCCCTCTACCTCCTTTCCCGCCTAGGGCGCGCTCGTTCCCGCCACTCGTCGCGACCTAAATGAAACTTCGTCCCTCGCCTCGATCAGTCGATCCACGCACCTGCCTGGGTGCAAAGGTCGCTTCTCTCTCCTCCTCCGTCTCTGACTCTTCTCTCTCGTTCTCTCACCCTCCCATCGCGCACAGACATCGTCACTCTTGCTTTCTCCGACCATTGTCCTGTCCTCCTCTCGTGGCTGTCTTCCGTTCTTTTCTCGGGAGGATCGTGCAGTGGCCGAACTACTGGCGTGTCTTCTTGCAATTAGCATCAAATAGAATTTAACGCTAGATTTTTAACCGACGATCCAAGTGTTAAAAAGAAAGTTTGACGGAAACAGAAAGAAAATTTACAATACAACAAAGAGCACGAGCTTTTGTTCATATACTTCACGAAAAATCATTCGACGCTATTATAGATATATAAAACTTACATGAAAAATTCTAAATTGGTCATTTTGACCATTTTGGTAGTTCTAGTTAAGTATCCAGTCAATGCTTACGTTTTCTTCTAGTTTTCCATTTTTTCACTTCTTTTTTTTTCTTTTAATAGAAGCGTTTGCGTTTCTTCGTTGCATTAGAAATGAACTTTAACCCACACCTTAGTACGGTAGAACTTTGTTTTGACTTTTATTCGTTTGAATAACAAGAAATAGTAGATAATAGATGACAGAATCAATTATGATCAATTATGATTTAAATCTGGAGCTTTAATTTCTCTGATACGAGTAGTCGCTCTGTCTCTTCTAACACATTGATCGCCGTGTCATTCGTATCTAGGTGACAGTCAAGTTCCAATTAGGCCACGTCATCCACACGTGAGTGACGATCTCACTTTTAAATTTTTAAGCCAAAAGAATAATTATTAAATACTTCGAAGAAGCCATAACTACTTCGTTTGCGTAAAAATACTGTAAAAGTTACTTGTGATATATCGTGAACAAACGTTTTAAACAATGTCGACTGAGATTTAGGAGCTTTGTTGTGAATTCATTAAATCAGAGGTTGCTAACTGGCGGCCCGCGTGTAGTCTTTACCCCTACTTTTCTGATCACTGGCGCTATCCCCTCCACTGAGTTGCGGAGTATCGCGGCCACAATACTCGCATTACGTTTATATACGTATATAAATAAATGGTTTTCTTTATTGTAGTTGCTAAAGTTAAGGGAAGAATAATAGGGAAAGTAGTTTGAATAGGTCTCCGTAGTGGGATAAAATGAACAGAGTGGGGACTAATTTTCATGATGGGGGAACCGATAGACTGAATTCGCCGTCTTTGCTCTAAATGACCTATACTTGACTGCTGAAAAAAATGTGTAAAAGCTTCTAATTTGACAAGAGCGTGTCCATGTCTTCTTAACAAAACTTAACAAAAACACAAGAAAAAGGCGAGAACAACAGGATGCCTAAAAGTTAAATCGAGGTTCGTGGCTCTGCAAGAAATCTACGCGATAAACGTCTCAACAGTGATCAGTTTTATCTGTCGAAATCGATGTAAAACAGCATTGGCTGCTCGCAGTGATGAAACGCGAAGAAAAATCAATTTCCCCCTGTTACAGGGATTACAGTAGCACGATGCAATCTTGTTACGTGAATTGTTAGCGGAAGTTTATCGACACAATTCCAGATCTACGCGGAGATAATTCGACCGATTCCCCCGTGAATCGTTGCGCGCGAATCCTTCATACCAACGGATTTTTAATATCGTTTGTCTCCCGAACAAAACGGCCAAGTTGACGGTGATCGATCGCGTTCTCGCTGTTTGCTTTTGTTCGCAAAACCCCGGATTTCACGGGGGTTTTCACTCGTTTTCGCTCGTTCTGGCTGTTCTTTCCACCGCGTCTCTGTCGGCGAAGCGAACGCTTTTGAAACGCGCGCGCAGAGAGAGAGAGAGAGAGAGAGAGAGAGAGAAAGAAGACAGAGCTGAAATTTATTCGGAAATGATCGTATTATTTTCGCGCGTCGTGTCGGATAAAATCTCGCGTGCTTCGGATCTCGCGAAGTAAATTTCCCAAAATTTACACTGGAGGTACAATCAACGTTAATACTGATTGATGCGACACGGCGATAATCGTTCGTGATTCATCGTTCCGCCGTGAATTAAGCACTCCCGGCGTCGTCACGCTGAAAGATTCACCATCGAGTAATCGCTACTAGAACAGCTTTCACCCGTCCCTATCCTTCCACCACCCCTTCCTTCGCTCCTCTTTTTTCACTCTCTGTCTCTTTTAGTCGACAAGCAAGTTATGATGGATGAGTTTCGAAACTCGATGCACTCTCGAAATGAATTTCATTGGGCTATCGATTGATATGGGATACGTGCGCTGCAAGCGTAACGAAATTTTCTTTACTCGCCCCTCTCAGCTGGAGGAGGGGGGCAATTTCATCCGCGTCCATGTTTTAATTACACGAGGCGACGAAGAAGTTACGAAGAAATTAATAAGCCTAACAAGCGTGTACGATTACATCAGACGCTTTGATACCGAGATGTCCAGTTTTCTTTCTCTCTCTCTCTCTCTCTCTCTCTCTCTCAGTCTCTCCCGTTTTTCTCTCATTTTTTCAAGCGACTCACCCCTGGGAGAATTATAAAAATTTTCATGAAAAAAACTTCGTTTCCCTTCGTTTCACTCCTGTGCAAATGCACTCGCAAGTTTCAGAAAATTCATTGTCCGCGTCTCGGTTCTATTTTCACGTGGAACGTCGAACGTCAAAGTATCAGCTTTCGAGGCGAGATAGTCGCGTGTACGCGACTATACGCATAGGAGAGTAGACGCAGTTTACAGTTGATTAAAATTTCGACCGAGTTCGTGGAAAAAACCGATTCGCGACGGACGATTCGAAGATTAGCCGCGGCAAATCCCGTTGGAGGATAACGACGAGAAAAAAGGGAGGAGGGGATTGGAAGGGGTGCACATTGTGCAGCGATTTCCGATTATTGGATAAGACGGAGGAAAAATCTTGCCGGAGGATTCCCGAGATAATACCGAAAGAGTTTCCTTCTTCGGTCCGGGGAAAAGGTGGCGAGAACAAACAGAAAGCGGTTGTCTCAGTTAATATTGAAGTTTCTTGCTGTCTTTCTGACCTCGTTCTTGTAACTTAATCCACCCGTTAAGTCGCTGGGACTTGTCCCTCCCTTTTCGATTTCGATTTCCAACATCCCAAGTTCTGTCAATGTTCGGACTCTAAATTCCGAAACTGTCGTAATCTAAGTAAAAAAAAAAAAAAAAAAATTGTACGACGATAAATCTGGGCTTGTTTTCGCGAGAGCTTGAAACCGCTGCCTTCAAAGTGCATCGTTCATTTTGTTTTACATCACCTGGCAGGTGAGAAAGCAACGTGGTGTGTAAAAACATTCGAAAAATTTTTCTCGTGATATTGAACTGAATTTAAAGTGAATTTGAAGATAAAAAAATCTCCAGTTTACGACAACACCCAAAAAACTTGATTTACGATTTCGCCTGACACTCAAAGTTCATAATAAATCGGCGGGAGAAGATCGTACGGCAAGTTTTGAGAAACCATTTGAACGAAGGGGATTCAATTTTCAAATGCATCGTAGATTCAGTCGTGAGAAAAATTTTTCAATGTTCTCGAGAAGAAAAATGTTCCTTGCCATTCTCTGCGCACAGTGTGAAAATGTCTTGGAATAAAATGAACGATTATCATTGTACGATTTTTCTTTTTTACGAAATTACAATAGTAACTGCAAAGTTTCAATAATCTCGAAGGACAGGTTTGGAAAGTGTCGAATTTCTTCTTCTCTCCGAAACCAAGTGACCAAATAAAACACTCGAAAATTCAAAGATTCTCGTCCCTCAATGGAAATCAGATATCAGGGCTATTTTTCAACGGATATTCAACTTCGAAAACATCGCGCTTCGTTGAAGTTCCGCCCTTAAATCACCCTCTATCTCGGGTCGTTCAAAGAAAACACGGTTGTCGAGGAAAGGGAAACTACCAAAGATCCCGCGGACGATAGGTAATTGACGTTCGATCTCAGTTCTCGATAAAAGTCTCGTTGAAGCCGAAGTCACTTGGAGAATTTCGCTTAAGTTACCACTTACCAAGGACGATGAGTTCGCCTAGTAAGGAACTACGTGCGTATCTACCAGCTGAGGAAATGAATGGCACTCGAATGCTATATCAGGCAAATTCGCAAGGCGATAAACAAGCTTCCGCAATAGTTGGGATTAAGGACAAGAGGTGCGCGTTGCGCGTAATAACCGTGAAATTGCGAAACCGAGCAGCCGCCTCGCGAAGTCGCCTCGAAATTTAACGAGCTTCTTAAACAGACACGACGTTTCTCAGTTTGCCTCGATCTCCGACGCGTTCGTGGAAATTTGTATTAGCCCGTTCGGAAAGTTCGTAATAGAGGGTTCAACCAGGGATTAAGTTTCGCCTAATTTGCGAATTCATTCTATCGCGCATCGTTGCACCGACGAACGTTCGAAATAAAAATTAAAAAATACAAGCCTCGAGTATTAGAAACGGAATGTTAGAAACGTCTCAACGCTGTTTATTAATCTTTTACAATTCTGTTTTACAATGGTCTCCGAAAAAAAACGGGAGAAACACCGTATGACGGCTGAACACATACAAATAGAGAGCAAAAAACTTTTCGTTCGTTTCTTCGGACTTCTCCAGTGTTTGCGCACTCCGGCAAAATTTGGAGGCATATTTAGCCATGTTTAAATCACGAGCAACTGCATGAATAATGAAAAAAAAAAGAAAGATATCTGTAGTAAATATTCTCCGGCCTGGAGGAATATGTGGCCCTAAAATAACCGCACGAACGCCTCTCTCCGTCATAAAAATACAAAAGTAGAGCAGATAAATAGTTGAAATGACGCACACGAGTACGTGAGATCTGTGCCACTCAATTTGGTTGAAAGCTTGGGGATAAATTCAATGAGGGGAAAGGATTGGCTGG
The DNA here is from genome assembly GCA_032399595.1 of Tetragonula carbonaria. Lineage (NCBI taxonomy): Eukaryota > Metazoa > Arthropoda > Insecta > Hymenoptera > Apidae > Tetragonula > Tetragonula carbonaria. The sequence continues at coordinate 3,887,698 of JAUCRC010000007.1, forward strand.
ATACGATTGGCTAAATATGTTTTTTTAAAACGCCATCAGTGCTCGAGACTCAGAAGGTGTTTCTTCGTCTCTGTGCTACAGTATGAACAGATCTGGACTCGTATTTTCTATCGTTAAAGCAGATCTTAAACAAGCCGAAAACTACATTTATTAGAATCTGTCGTAGAATTAGTCGATGTTCTTTTCGTATTTGTTATTCTTATTTGTTCTTCTCTGGCTTCTCGATAATCAACGGCATGTTCCACTGCCAATTGGAGTAAAAAATGTTGTCTCGATATATTTTCTTCTGTCGTTTCCTTATACAATATCCAGGCATTTATGCCTACTAAATCAAGGATATTAAAAAATACTTGGATAGACCAATATAAACTAGCTACCAATAATATTTAGGTTCTTTTACCCACTCTTTCCGATACTTGCAACTTGAAATTTTAGGCACTTTATTGAAATTTCAATTCACAACTATTTTTGATTGAGCTTGCTACATAACAGCCTTTGCAGAAGTGTACCACAAACTCATATAATACGTAGAATGCGCATTTTAGATTTTCGAATCCAATGCTCTTAAAGGGAGTAAGTATTTCTCTCAGTCAAATGACCTGTCGTGGTAAATAACGGCCAGGCTACGCGTGTTTATCAGATTTGACAAATAAAAATATAAATAACTGATGTAAAATTAATTGTATATATTTAAATAGAAAAAGTCATGAAGATGTCAAATGTGAAAAAGCGATAACATTTCATGCGAATTTTCTAATCAAAAGTTTACAACCGGTCATTTGACCGGCCATAGTACGTTTAGTGTTAAATATCAATTACATTTGAAATGCTTGTACAACAATTTAAATAAGAACGTGGCCCATCAGTCGGCGACTTAGCCTACTGTACTTGAGTCGACGAAGAAAGGAAACACAGAGGTTACGATTAAAGCGAACGTTATTACGACCAAAACTCTCTGCGAGGATCCACGTTCAATCCCTGAATACCAAAAGACTGAAATACCAGGCTGTGGAAAACCACAGACTGCGGACGATCGTGCACAGGAGGCGCCCATACGTACGCGAGTACGTGGACCAGCGGCATCTGAAGGACGATTAAACGGAATTTCGATGCACGACACGAGCAGATTCATTCCGTAGCCGCTTCAACCCGGTCGTCCGCTCTTCTTCCCAACCGGCATACGCTTCTGTACGTGGCGTTTAGTCGCCTAGCCGGATGCTTCTTCCTGCCTGCGGTACACCGGAAGTCTCGACGAGTTACACCAGTTCGTCGTCGACGAACGGTTAGTGAAACGCGCACGTGTGTTTTGAATATGCGGCGAAATCTCCGCACGTGTGTAACACGCACACCCTATCTGCGATCGTCTAAATCGTGGAAATGTGTGTGGAAATTTCGCAAATTTTGTAACTTTTCGCGGGCGATTAATTAACAATATTAACGTGAAAGGAATTAGAAATTATTACGCGAACATCAAAATGTCGCGAATGAAATAAAACGAATTGTTCCATTTCACATCTGAATAATAATAATTTCGGCGTGTGTTTTGAATATGCGGCGAAATCTCCGTACGTGTGTAACACGTACACCCTATCTGCGTTCGTTTAAATCGTGGAAATGTGTATCTTGCAAATTTCGTAACTTTTCGCTGGCGATTAATTAACAATATTAACGGTGAAAGAAATTAGAAATTATTACGCGAACATCAAAATGTCGCGAATGAAACGAAAAGAACTGTTCCACTTCACGTTTCGAGTAATAATAATTCTAAATCTGAATAATTTTGACGAAAGTATGTAGTTACCTCGAAGTCAAACGACTTTCTGGTTTCAGAAAGTTTAACCCTTTGGACTCTGAATTATTTTTCGATTATCTCTTTTTTTGCGATTTAACTGGCAATTTAAAAATGTCGAGTAGACACAAGAGTTCCTGTGATGAAAAAAAAGAAAAGAAAAACTGATATCGAGTCACGCTCGACAAAGGAGTGCAAATAGTTAAACAGTCAGCAAACTCGAAATCACACCTGACAATCGATGCCTCGAAAGAAAGCAACTTGTGTCTCACCACTCGCGTGCGTCGAGCTTGCATTCTGAGAAAGCTTGTGTCGGTCAGTCCGCGAACATTCAATCTGAAGAATTAGCGGAAGAATTAAAGAGCCGGGCAATTCCGCTCTCTAAAATCCAAGATCGTCGGCTCTCGAGGTAAGCTTCCGGTATCTCGGCTCTCTACGAAAATCCCACTGGCATAGAGAGAACGCGTACGCGAAGCCTTGCATTTACGTGCTCGCGTTCAATGCCGGGCAGAGAGAGAGAGAGAAAGAGAGAGAGAGAGAGACAGAGTTGCCAAAGGCAGTGGGACTGGTACGACAGAGAACAAGAACAAGGGATTCGGCTAAGTATAATTCTGCAGGTTGTCCCCGGCTCGACATAACTAACGTCCCTCTCCCCCGACTTCACTGTGCCGCTTGAATATAGGCGTTTGCGCTGGGAAAGCCATTAGCGACCGAACCAGTTTCACCAGCGGCGTTTTCCCTCGTCCCTCGACCGTTTTCCGAGCGCCACCGTCTCTTTCTTCCTCTATCAACGGGGGCCTGAGACAATGTCGCGGACCTTTGCATAACTACCAGCTAGCCCCTGTGCGCTGTGTGCTCTAACATTTCTGATCTTAAAGCGAAATCCCAACGAGGCCGCGTGGAAACACGTGACTGACCGGGTTAATTGACGGCACGCAGGGGAAAGAAACATGGCGGATGGTGGATTGTGAATGTTTGTGCATTCATCTTGGGAAATCTAGAGCTCCAAATGTCTGTATACACGGTAGTATGCGTAACTGTATCAGTGACAATGAAAAATTGAGTCGATAACTTGAGACTGTGGTGTGAAAAAGATTGTATAACGATCTCGTTTCTTCGGTTTCGTTTCAAAGCGTAAAGCTTCTGCTTTGACAGACACCAGTTTTTTTTTTTTATATCGTGTAGCGGATATCTTCTTCTCGAAAGTTGTAAAAAAAAAGTCAAACGTTGTGAAAGAATCATTCGCAAACTACGTAGGTCCACAATCGTTTTGAGGATTGAAGTCCTCCTCTTAAAACGATTTCTTTTTCTTTCATCATTCTACTGAATATTGAATATTTAGAATAAAAATTTTTAGCCTCATCATCTAACGTTCTGTGTTCGATAAAATGGCGAGGAGAGAAATCGTACAGCGAGTTCCAAAGAGAAAATTTCAAAGACACACAGCGGACCTGAGTCAAGAAAAATTTTTTTTAATATTTCTCTACTTTTTCAAGTATAATGAATTATATGATATTTTTTTCACATAATGACATTGGTTTAAATTATCGACGATTTTTAACGTAGAAACATTTAAAAAAATTCTTTTCATAACTGGTCTTGAAAACTGAAATTCCCTCTTTAGAACGAGTTCTGAAAACTCGCTGTACGACTTCATTTTGCCATTTCAGTGAAATTGGAACATTGGAATAACGAAACGTTCGGATATCTCGAATTTCTGTCGTTTGACCCTAATATTCGACGTTCAGTAAAATGGTAAAAGAACACGGTACAGCGAATTTTAGGGCATCATTGTAAAAACTTCAATCTTCGAAACGATGCTACGTCTAGTTACGACAAAGTTTGCAGTTGCTTAGGAATTAAAAGACTGTACTTTAATATGAAGTTATAGATGTTTGTGATTCTTTTTCTTTCAGTCAATAAAATAATTATACACACTTCAAACAGGACTGGTAAGCATGGTTTTCATATTGTAAGCAATCTGAGCAAATATTATCGCATTTACGCAACAGAAGTATCGAAATGTACGAATTTCCTACAAAAAAAAAAAATTTGATTGACATTTAGGAAGCAATTATCTCTAAGTCGTACGTTCCTAACTCTTCTTCGTTGCGTCGTTAACGGAGCGAAACGCGCGTCATTTATCCTCGTGAGCCCCGAAATCGTTCCATTGTAACCAACAGAGACCACAAGTTTGCACATCACGCGAGATAATTCGAGCACAATGCCACCGTACGATCTTCGAACGGTGAATCTTCAACATCATCGACGTTGCACCGTGACCGGAAACAAGCAAACCATGAGCTACCAGCTATGCGGTAGAGGAAACGCGAGCTTGGCAACGTGATTTCGGTTTGGGAACGCCGGTTGAGCGGTTCCGGACAGGAAGCGAAAATCCAGCGAGTTTCGAACCTCAGTGTCTGTAGTTTAACCTTCCCACCCATAGATTTCGTTACCGTAGCCGCCATATTGTTGTTCGTGCTGCGCTGTCGTCAGGTCTCAGCATTTCCTGATATTACTCGCTACTCTGGAAGTTTTCTTCAAGTTTCTCGCGATAGTCATCTTGGTTGGATTTTCTTATCGTTTCCTTAGCCTGTTCTGTGGTCCAAGATTGTAGTTTGTTGAACCGATCAAAAAAATATTTGAAATTCTCGGCCATTGAAAGAATAATTACGAAAGATTTTCTGATATTCGAATATTTATATTTTGAAAACAGCAGTTGGAAGATCTGCAGTTTCTTTGACGTTCTTTTTTTTCTTTCACACTTTTCACAGAAATCTGCTTCTCATTCCTGTTCCTCATCCTAGAATAACTGCTTCGTTATGGTATATTACACCATCATCTTTCATTATCTTCCATCGCGAAATTAGTGTTTATAACGTATCCATCATGGGCTTATCACGTTTTATAAGAATCTCTCCTCGAAGCATCCCTGCCATTTCCTGTTATTCCGTTCGTGATATTTAACACTAATTTAATCAATCCTACCTGCCTTTCGTACAGCCCGTCGCTCAGCTTTTACATCGCGATCGGAGCCCCGCATCAACCCCCATTATCTCTTTCTCATTTTCTTTCCCTGCTATTTACCGTCTCATCCACGACCTACCATTTCCTTTTACGGGCCATTAATCAAGGAACACTCGAGCATCTTCTATCGTTCGCCATTACGCCTTTCCACTTAGTCATCGATTACGGTGAAAACTTCATGCGAATTCCCCGCCACCACAAACAAAACTGCACTTTCAGTTGAAGTTGCGCCGAAGTATGTGTTACCGTGTTACATTATACGTATTTCCCCTGTGTGTACGATGGTTTATAGAGTGGAACTTCTTGCAAGTGTCTCTCTGGAACTCTATCCTCGGCGAGAGGGTAACTTTGATGGATTGCCGTGAGAATAGAAAAATTCCTAACGCTACGCTCTTCGCACGGTAATTATTAATATCGATCGAGAAGTCCATTTAAGCAGGAAGTTGCTCTTTCTTTCTTTCTTTTTCTTTCTCTTTTTTTTTTTTTTAATTACTCCGCACGAACCGTGGAGTAATTTAAATACAATGAACACGTGTAAGATGATTTTGATACTGAAGGTACTGAAAGAGACGTTCGTGCGACGAATAAATGTCAATTTGTCCGAGATTTTTGTAAATTTAAAGAATGGAAAATTATAGAGATTTAAGAAAGCGGAGTAATCATAAATTTTCAATCAATGTCAGCCTTCGATTTATTGCGTTTTCCAATGAATTAATCGTTATGGCTGGAAAAGAAACTATTTCTGGGCAAGAAACGAGAAAATTCATTTATTGCGAGAATATTTCACGAACGATCGCAAATACTGTGGTACTGAGTGAGAAACAGTTTTTTCCAGTTTCTCAACGAAGTTGATCGTTACGGTCGAGGCTGTTCTAACAGCTTAGTCGATCAATGAACGATCATTAACGCGTAATAACTAAACGTTGAAAGGCTCTTTCGGTATCGATCGGCTCGCACCCTGTTATAGGTTCTGTTGGGTTGGTTAAAAAGTAATTGCACCTTTTTCTAATGTGCAAGTCGCCGAATAAACAAGTTTGTGAGTATCGCAGGCTCAGAAGAAGCTAAATTTCTATTTCACGTGAAGAACTCGCTCGTTTCATTTGCACACGTGAAAAAGAAAGTTGAAAGATTCCAAAGGTAATCGACCAAAATGATCAATACAAAGTCAACGAATTTTCTGTTTCTCATGAAAAAATCGCTTCTCCGCACTAAAAGTGTGTGTGTGTGTGTGTGTGTGTGAGAGAGAGAGAGAGAGAGATGATCTGGAATGATCAAACGTCCACGAACAGAGTGAATGTCTTGATATGCAAACGCGATCTAAAAACTGATCCATTTCTTCTCTCTTTCTTTTTTTTTTCAGCGTAGCAACGATCATAAATACGAAACAGCGAACCGTGGCAGTTTTTCGATCATCGAAAAGGCGAAAGTCAGCCTGTCGAAAGTTGCCGGTCGCTCGTTTTCGATTCCCACCGATACCGGTAACTATCGTCTCGTTACTGGCGCGACGACAATTAACAGAGATTTCGCGACGGAAACGGCGATTCACACGGCGAATCGTTCAATCGGCGCGTCTGTCGAACGTGTACGAATATATATCTGCACACGAATCGGCGAATCGTTCCATCGCGTTTCGGCATTCGTGTTTCAATTACCGATTCGGTTAAGTTAACAGTGCCGCGCACGCGAGCGGCGCCGGCCTATTTCGATTCGACAGCATCGTTGAAATTAATTGGGGAATCGGCACTGGCCCGGAACTGGTCCGATTCTGCGGACGTGGCCTGTCTCTCTCTCGGAAGACGCTCGTAACTGCTGATGCAATTTCGACAGCTATCATCAACTGCGATCTGCTCTCGTGCGGCAAAGTCGTTACGGAGGAATCGTGGAATAGGGTAAACCATGGGGCTGGGGGGGGGGATGATAATCGGAAATTGCGAACTTTACGCCCAGAATTACGCGACGTAAAAATCGATACGCTATACAAAATAGAAGAGAAAAGTAATAATTCTCAAGTCAAGGATGTAAGTAAGCGTGTAATTTCGAAACAATTCTTAATCGTAAATTCTGGCGGTAAATTCTAATCGAGATGTGAAAAAAAGAAGACGTCTCCATTTCATTATTTTTCAAGAAAAAAGTACGAAGGTTAGGGAAGATGTGGAAAATTATCCATCTGTATAATTCTTAATTAATTTCGAAACAGGTCTCAGTCGTAGATTCTGGCGATAAATTCTAATCGAAATGTGAAAGAGAGAAGAGGCAAAAGACAAGGTCTTACTCCACATCTCCTTTTGTTATTTAGTCAAAAGAATCGTGCAAATATTACGCAAGCTGTATCGCGTTAAAAAATTAAATTTGGCACTAATGACAACATTTACAAGTCGTATGATATAACAAGTGGTGAAATTCTACCCTGTAAAAATAAAATGAAATACAATAAAAATTCGATACGATATTTATCATATTTTTCCAAATTTAGAAAAAACAACTTTTCGCCTGTCTAAACTTTTATTTGAGAGAATTCTGTCTCGAATTTGCAATAGACGACGCTCATAAAACAAGTGCACCTCATTTGTTGCATCCGTGCTCTCTATTCGAACGGATGGGAATGGAAAACATCTCAAGCACCGGATACAGATGTGGCAAATTGAATTAACGATTTTTAATAGCCGGCGTTGTTACGCGGAGTTCTAAATCGCGATTCCAACTAATCGACATGGTAATCGTACAAATTGTATTATACGCGATTTGGTCGAATGGTGCGAGCAGATTCTCTTCACGAATAGGAAAGATCGCATTCGGATTGATCTCGTAAACTATCGAGCATCGAAATTTTCGCTTGCTGATATAGCGTAAAATAATTCGCTTTCTTGACAACTACCGACGATTAAAAGGCAAACTTTCCATCAGAGACATCGAGCATAAAACGATACAAAGCTTTACGGTAGACTGAATCACACAAGCTTTTATTTCCATTTTACATTTCATGAATTTTCATTTACATTTGTCTAAAGACAGATTGCGAAATACCATTTTCACCAAATCTGGTATTTAATGTTCAGTTTCTGTTCAGCGTTTGCTGATTAAACTAAATTTGGTAATTACCATTCGAATTGTAATTTGTACATTTTATTACATTTATGTTAACCTTCAAAGTATTTTAAAATTCCACGTAACGAAAAGAAAACGTGAAGAAAATATAATTCGTGGACTATTTTCGATACCTTTCATTGATATAAAAATATTTAATATTTTTGAAACTTTATGGGAATAGGTTCCGCGGTTTTCTTCCGGAGTGCAGACAGTTTATTTATTTCCGCCCGTTGGACTTTCAAACAACGCGAATATAATCCGTGCAGATTGTAAAAAAATAAAACATGGAAAGTTCTCGGGTTCTGCCGTTTCGATAATTTATTCATGCGGTTTCATGGGGCAGAAATCTATCCCGGGATGCCGTAAAGTTTAGACACCCGTGTTATTGGGAATTATAAGAACGTAATGACCCATGAAAATCGATGCACCGTATGGCGGTGCATTGCGAATCGGGCTTGTCGCCCGCGAAGTTTGAGTGCCGGAGATCGAAATGCATACGAGAAATTCGGTTCGATTGCCATCGCGTTTTCGCCGTTTTACTCCAAATTCCTCGCAGCACTAAAGACGAAAGCGGAATCGATTTATCTCGCAGCGCTCACTTGAAACCGATCGTTTTGTAACTCGAGCGAATTCGTTTCGTCGATACGAACGAATCGATATTTTTTTAACTTAACGCGGAGGAAATCGAAACTTTGCGAAACAACGAAAAGATGGAAATGATTTATGCAGATAAAAGATATAATGGAACAATTAATCGTTCTCGTCGCATTTATTACGCGTAGAGAATATGAAAAAGCTTCGCGAAAATAAACAGAAAGAACGTGATTGAAAGGATAGCGTTCTTTTTTCTTTCAGTTATGCAAGTATTACGAAAGAAATTAAATATAATAAATGTGAAATATAAATTGATGAATAAGTATAATTAACATAAATTGAAGGTGTAGTGTAACGTTTTAATCAGTTGTGCAAGTATCACGTGAGAAATTGGAATGCACGATTGACAACTTGATTTGTTTTGTCGAAACAAATGTCGAAACCGTTTCGCCGGAGATTGGCGAAGTAAGAAAAAAAAAATCGTCGGTCGCCGGTTCGAAGACGCGCGAAACATCGACAACAGTTCGGTACAATTTCGATAACATTGAAACACGAATTAGTGTCAGGCAAGTTTTATTAAACTGTTTCCCGAGGCACCTCGTCGAGAAACTTATTTCGAGCCGGCGTTGAAACTGCCGGTTTTTCAGGTCGGTCGAAGTTCCGAAACTAACTTGCGCGGTACAGCAGTCATGCAAAAACGACAGATGGCTGGAAGTTTCGAGTAAAACATCGAACTTCCCATAATGTATTCGCTTTTTCCAGCTGTCAGGACGCACGTTCCACGCCACGGGGAGGAATCTGACTTCAAAACTTAGCATCATTTTCCACGTAAACAATGTTCAACGACTGTTAAATTCGCCTTCATGGAAATTGAATCGCGAATGCAGAATCGAGAATCGTGAACGTTTGTAACTTTGACTTCGTTCCATGAAATCAATGTGTTTCACTGTGTCAGATTTCGTTTATCGTTGAAATATAGTGCCTTTTAGTGCCTCGTCGAAATTTTTTTCGCAAGTCTGTCTGAACAGAGCTAGCAACGTACTTAAAAAAAGGACTGGAAAAGTGAAAGTTGTCTCTGACGCGCGACATCATCGTAAAACACAACATAGGAAGCTAATTGAAAATTCCACTCTGACAAGCGTGAGAAAAATATACAAAGGGAAATGAAATTTCGAACTTGTCAACCGCAAACAGACCCGAGTGTCTATCTCTTGTTTTTTGATTTTCCAGTCGGAAATCTAGCTAACATACCGAGAGAGAGAGAGAGAGAGAGAGAAGAGTTCAAACAACGAGCAGGTTCATACGATTTGCAAATTTCCAGGCGGGCGAGAACATTTACGCGTAAGCTGTTTCCCCATTCGCGCGGTTTAGCATTCGGCTGGTGCTGACGTCGCTGGAAAGAAGTTAGAAAACAGGGGGTTTCGCTGCCTTGAAATTCGCGACAAACGCAGCTGTCACATCCCCGCAGCAACACGTGGTCCGACAGTCTGGCTTGGTCCGAATACATTATAAAAGGTCCGTTGTTTCAGTCGAAACTCGCGGCCATCTGTCGTTTTTCGCCAAAGTTCGCGTACGCCTAGTTCGTACCTAGTCCGCCGCTCTGAAATAAATTTCCTTTTGTGCCTCCCTCCCTCCCCCCCACTTTTGACTGATTTATGCGCTCACGTTGTGCGACAATCGTTGTGCAAGACGAAACTCAAGATTCACGTGGGATCCGTGCAAGATCATGTAGCAATAATATTTCTCTCTGAGTGGATTTACCTTTTACTCGCCAAACAGCGTGATTGCAAATTCACATTCTCGGGAATTCGTTTCGAAGGAAACTATTCGAAATCCACTCAAAATCCGTGGGAAATTGTTTCACTTTCTTTTTCTTATGTTATGTACATTTAAGTCTACGTATGAGAACGATACTATTCGATCTACGATATTATTTAAAAATTGTGTGAATGTCTATCTCGTCTAAATTGCTGACTTCACCAAAATTGCTCGATCGAATTGTCCGATTTGTATTCCTAAAATGAACTATTCAGCTTGGCTCGAATGCTATACCTGCGATTGTTACCACTTGTTTCCTAAGGAAATCTCAACAACTACTTCCCACTACTACTTTTCAGTTTCAGCACTGTTTAATCGCACTGTCGAACAGTTGTAACGAAGGGATAATTATAACGGTGTCTCGTAACGCCAGAAGACGAAAGACCGAAAGACGAGGGGGGTTGAAGTTCGCGTGAACAGACGATTAAAAGTACGCGAGTTTTACCCTCTTCTTCGCCGACTTCGTCATCGTGCAACGTTCCTCCGCGACGGAACTTTCACCTCTTGTTGACTTAACGATTATTCCCTATTTCAAGAAGTTCCCAAGCGCCAAGATTTTAACACGTTCGAAGTTCGATAAGTGTGTTTTACACGGCCGGATCGATGAAGACGCTTCCCTATAGAATTATAACGATGCTCCATTGTTGAGCGTAATTAATGTTCGACGTGCAAGTTGCGTATTATTTTGCAATGTAATCATCACGATACCTGAAAGTTTCGTTCAAATGATGACGGCACACTTCATAATGATCATTATACCAGTCTTTGCAATTATATCCGCATAAATTACGAATCATTCGCATCAACGTTTTTCGTTTACGAGGAGAATAACTCCGCTTGGAGGCAATTTTTTCAATTAATTCTTCTGAGTGAGCACGAGGGAAACACAGCAACAGTAGCTTTACGATAAAACGTATCGACGTCCATCAATGATCGATTAACTAAATGATATAGCAATTATATTGCGCGCACTGTACGACAGAAATTGATAGAAATACGAAGTGTAGAGTTGCAACAGATCATCGAGCGGTTTCAATGCCTCGTTTTGCTGCAATTTTATTGGAAAACACTTTTCTTAATTCGAACTTTTGAATTTTATAGCGTTTGACGGTCGCCGATGATCAACGATATTGCGCCGGATGTGAAATCTTCGGCTCCAAGCCCGTGAAATGACATCGAAAGAGTTCCCTAGCGGACTTGTTGCTATATCGATCGGTTTCTGAAAAGCCTGGAATCATTCCAGGCCAATTATTTCTGCGCCAGGCCACGAAATCTGAGCTTCGTAGCTTTCGTATCTCTATAGCGCAACACAGAGACGATACGAATTATATTATCGTTAGTATCATATCATTTGATTGTCATTGGCAGAAACTTGAACGATATGCAGGAGATATGTCTCCGAAATCGTGGTACAATCGGCTAGGCTGTGCTTTACATTTAGACATCCATTTATGAGTGCCTTATGAGTGTCTTATATCTTTGTCTTTTAATAGGAAAATTAAATGGAAAATTATTACGAAATTATTTTTTCTAATCAAATATTACGATTTCTTTTGTAATCAAACAAATAATTTCTTTTACAATAAAGAAACAAATATTTTTTACGGAAATTATGGTTGAGCCACGTGCGATCGAAAAAAACGAAGAAGAGAAAAATAATTAAAATTTGTACACTGCAATTTCATTACGTATGAAAGAAAATTAAATTGTATTTTTTTCACATTTAAAACAAGTCGGGAAAAGGGAACGAAATTTTGACGCTTTCACTAAGTTTAAGTTTGAAAATTTATCGAGTATACTTGAATTTAGCTAATTCTAGACGTGATAGAAGAGAATAACGTGTGGAGTAAAATTTTTCTGTAAGATGCCTCGTTTTCGACAAAATCGAATTTGAACATTTATCAAGTACTTGTGTATCAAGCCAACTTCTAACATATTCAGTTCAATTTTTTTAAAAATGAGGCTACCAATGAGAAAATTTCGTTTCACATTTCTGCACGTAGAATAATTCTTCTATTAATTATCCCTTTCTGTCACGTCGAAAATTAATTAAATTCAAGTAGTTTAGTTTAGAAATTAGTACATTTTCAAAACGAAGCCTCAAGTTGAAAAAAAATGTATTCTTCTCTTTTCGACTTAGTTCTTTTTTTTTTTTATATAGAACCACTTCCTGATTATACCACGATTTCGGAAACACTCTGTATATTGTAAATCTCTAAAGCAATAGACTGAAATGGAACTATTAAAAGACAAAGATACTCATAAGACACTGATAAATGGATGTCTAAATGTTCGAAGTATAAAAAAAAAATCCAACCAGAAAATATCCAAGACAAAACACTTTGGTCGCGAACAAGTTTGGAGAGTGAAACAAATCATTGTTTAGATTCCGACGAAACTGAATTCGCTGAAAAGTTCACAATTTTCAAGATTGATCTCAGCCAGAGACAGAAACTTCCCAATAATTTCTTTTCTTCTACGTTCCGATTAATTTTCCACGAAAGTCGTAAACCTAACTCGCGGAAATCCGGTCGCGGATTCGAGTTGTTACCGCGCGTTGATAATACGTTCAAAGATAAAACCAGCCGGACAGTTCTTTTTTTCTTCCGCTTCAATTGCGAACATGTCCTCAGATAGCAGCGAGATGATAATTGCAAGTGAAGAGAGAAAATAGAAAAAAAATTATACGCACGTTGCAGAGCGAAAGGACTTATATGAAAGGGGGAGGGGGGGGGGAGAGTGCAAATTGAATTGATAGAGAAATTAATTGCGCTGCCAGTTGAATTGGACGTGAGTCCAAATAATTCAAGTAGAATACAGTGCGCGAGACGTGACGCACGGTTAATTGGTTAAATTTATAATTATGATACTTCGGCGCTCGTGGCAGAAACAATACCGCGGAATTTTCTCTCTCTCACTCTCTCTCTTTCTCTGTAGCTTCCCAGTGACGTGTAGTCCCAGTGACTTGTTGCGTACAACTTACGTAGAATGGCTTTTAAATGTTCTGGAACTGTTCCAAGATCTATAGTTTCTGGTTAAATTCACCGGGCCGCTTCAACGTACCGTTCCCACTTACGACCGACATTTAAGCCGCCGCGGCTATAATTTTATCGCTGCCGTGCCGACTTAATTTCGATCGGATTAAGGGAATCTCTTCCGGCTAACGAGCGTTCATTTTTCTTTCGCAAGGCAGAACCGGGAACGTTCGCATGTTTCGAACACACGTTTCGAAATTTCATCAACACCTAAATGTCTAAATGGGACGTGACACTCGCGATATTTTTGGATACACGAGGTTCGATATTGTATCGATTTTTTTTTTCTTTTGTAAGAACAAGCTTTCCGTTTGATTCTCGATAGTATCTATCTTATTCGATTGAAAGATCCATCACATTTTGTACGATCAAACGTGTTGTTCAATTTTTCAGATTTGACCAACTTGATCTCGAGATAGTTAAAATTTTTTAACGCTAGAACTACCGACGATTGAAGGTTATAAAATTTCCACCAGAGACATTAAAGTGAAAAAAGCAAAAGAAAGCTTTATAATACAGGCTCTTATTTACACGTTTCATGAAAGATCATTCGAGTCTTTAAAAATAAATCTGTAAAATATTTAACAAAAATTACAAATTGGGCCATTCTGTGTTGAAATATTTTACATAACACACACACACATACACACACATATATACACCAAAATTTTCCGTGGCAAGTGTTCATATACATTCACGAGCCATCCTACCTTCGAAAAGAATCCGAGCTGCGTTTCTAAATGTATATCCCGTCGACCATCGTCAAAAATTGATGGCCGACGATATCTCAAGCTGCTTCACTCGTCGAAACAGCTGGAGAAACGTTCGACCACCTTCGATATCGATTGTCAGTAGCGTCGTAAATCGTAGCGAACAGCCACGCAGATGTATTGCAAACGTTTCGGAAACGAAAGAAACAGCGCGAAATCCGTGGCAGTACGTTCGTATTCGCATGCGAAATGCAATCTAGCATTCGAGACCGATTATACCGAGACCTCGCAACAACAACACGATGCAAGCGGATCACCGAAGAATTTTCCACGCGGCCATAGATTTCAACCGGGAGCCGTTTCACATCCCACGATAGATCAGGCTCGTTGTACGTACGATTTTGCAAGGCGTTGTCGAGTATCGACACGACAGACCATTCATAATCAAGCTGCAGGTGTTCTAAACGAAACGACATCCAATTTCAGCCGGGGCCAATATTTCGAGTCGCGCGACTCGTTCGCTGAAGAATCGAAAATTTATCATACGCGTGGGAGATCTCCGTGTACAGGGTGTCGCGAAGCTTCTGCTTCGCCGCGAAGCCAACGTGTTGTATTGACAAAAGCGAACGACGTCGCGGACTGACACTTTGCACGCGCGAGTTTTGTCACTTTTAACCCTTAACGGTCCGGAAGTATTTCAAGTTTACTTCCCACCAGGTCCAAGCTATTTTTCACACGAAGAGAAAAAGTATCGAATTGTATCCGAGGTGGAATGTCATCAATTTCTGTAACATTTTTCCACTCTGTATTCTCATCAGCAGCTCATCATGGTCATCTTCTTCATCCTCACTGTAACTTATATTTGGAATTTTTCTTCATTTTCTAGGAACTACTTTGCTATCACTACTATTGTCACTATCATTATAGTCTGAAAACTAATGCTTCTCAGATTTTCATTTTCGTCGATAGAAATACCGAATTCAAACTCGTCGTCACTCGCTAATATCATTGAAATTATCGATATCGTCGTGTATTATTCTTTCAGAGTTTCCGGCCATATTTTACGGTTTTATTAACAAAATAAAATATAATAAACTAAACTGTGTAAAAGAGCTCCGATAACGCGCACGTTCTTTTGAAAAATCAAACACAAGACTGACTTTGCATGCGAAGAGCACAAAAGTGCACGTACACAAAAAACGGTAAAAGATAACAGAACATAGATAACAAGCAGAAAACAAATTCACAGAAATGACATGGCACAATACTTAACGCGTTAATAGTAAATATGACACCTCTAACAGTGATAAAAATAATAAATTGGTTTTTGCCGCCATGTACGCGGCATTGGACCCAGTAAGTAAAAGTGCCATGCCGCTTATATGGCGGCATTGGCTGAAAATTATTTCCTGCTGAAATAAGTCAATGATTTTCTTTTTGTTACATACGGCTGTCAACATTTGAAAGCAATAATTTTATAAAAATCATAGCGCACGCAGGCTAACTGTAGGAAGAAAATATTTAGAAAACAATATAAAACGAACTAGCCAAGTTCAGTCTCGAGACATTCCAAAATGTCTAAGATTTACAAATGTGTTTCGTTTTCTACAAAAAAATTTGATTTGACTCTTTTATTGCAAGCACCGGATATATACAGCATATCTATCGATGGAGATATTTTGGAGTAATCATATATGAAAGAAATGTACTTTGGACATACATAATACATTTCAGCCGTCAAGACGAGCTTCTTCTGCTTTTTCTACCCGACAATGGAATATTTATACGATAAAAAATTATGAAATTAATGAAAAATTTTTCTCAACCTATTTGCAAATTCGGAAGAGATCGGCTGTAAGTATTACTGTTGATCTCCTAAAAATTCAAGGTTAGATTTTTTTGTTTGAAAGATTAAAGTTTGCTTGATATAAACATTCTGGGCCTTTGTCGAAACGTTACCAGGAAATTCAGAAATGATTCTATTTGAAAACGGATTGAAGGACTCGGAAAAATGATTCGATCGATCACTTTCCCCGGTCAATTGCAGTGCAAACCCGGCGGAGCGGAGTGTTGTAGCGAAAGTTAAAGTTAAATAATGGCATCTCGCGTGGCGAGTATAGTCGTCATTGCACGAGAAATTGCCATTTCTTCGTGACGAGTATACTCGTCATTCACAGCTAAGAAGTTAAGCACGTATCGCGACTCGCTCGATACGTCGGAAATTTCACAGGGGATTTCAAATTAATTTCGAATAGTTACTAAACAGCGAGCTATCGATGATTCTGCGAGAAAATTTACGCTTCGCTCTTCCTCGCTCACAGCCACGCTGTCGATGCTCTTCAGCGGTCAAGAATTTCAGCGGTTAAACGCGCTTTTCCGAACAATTTTCCAGCAGATGTTCGTTACGTGCTGTCTTTGACACCGGCGCGTTTTCAATAACGCTGGAATCTCGCGGGTATGGCCAGCCGCGGAATCAAGCGCCGAGAGATCAAAAGTGAAACAAATTGAAATCACCAGCAGCGGCGGGGGATTTGTTTCTCCTGCGAGCCAGCAAGTCGGAATCGATTGTCAAAACTCTGCTACGCTGCTCGGTCGGGTTGCTGCTCCCTTCGGGTTCAATGTTCAGTTCGTTTCGTGCCGCGCGTGTTGTTCTCCTCCGTGGCGGAAGAAAGGGAACTTCAGAGCCGCGATGTTTCCCCGCGAATTAAATGGAAATCGCGGAATATCGATATTCGTTCGGATCGCGCTCCGAATACAGCCAGTCCGGATACACGGACAGCTGTTCGGAATTTGAAACGAGCCTAGCTATATAATTTCGGCTAGGAAACTCGCTCTGGAAATTCGACGAAGGCCTCCGATCACAGAGCGCGTGATTTGTAACGTGGTGGCGTAACGTTCGTATTGGGGATTAGGAACGCGATATAATTTCCAGTTATCCCGGTTAATTCCACTTGTTGAACCTTTCGCGGCTATAAAATCCGTTTGGCGATTTCGGCAACGAAGCTCGAATAAAATTTCCAGCGAGGAACTTCCCGTTCTCGAATTTCGAACTGGAAGGCAAAATCCGTGTCCACCGGCGAGAATTTTGTTCGATGATTCTATTAAATATCAAACGACTGCTCTGTCGAGAGCGTTTCGAAGTTGCCGGCTCGTCGGGTTTTATTTCACTCGATGAACGACAAACGGACATTAAGCGGCGGACGCACGTTCGAGCGAAGTTAATAGGTAAACAAGGCCGATCTCTCTCTGTCTCTCTCTCTCTCTCTATCTCTCTCTGCCTGTTATAAAATAACGTTTCACCGGTTTCTGTGATGGCTATTGATTAACACGGAGGGGCGCCACGGACAGCGTAAAAAGTGAACCGGCGAGAGCTGTCATTTCGCGAAACCACCGCGGCACGTCCGGTTTTCAAACCGGTTGAAACGTTATAACACGCAACCGGGCCGCGGCTTGGATCGACTCGACAATTCCCACTTTGGACGTTATTAAATTAACCAACGGTGCGCCAACCTCTGACGCCGAGGCTGCCGAGAGTTTTATTTAACACGTTTTACACTGCTAATGGAAAATGCCCGTTACAATTGCCGAGCTATTAATAATTTCGGGCGATACCGCTGCTCTCATTTTTCAATTAACTTACCTAAAAATATTCTATGTGGAAACGCGTTCGCACGCCGTTGTATTTGCATAGTGATTAATGATGTACGAGCGTATCATTTTAACCCTTTCGCTTCGACAGTCCAGTCCGCCGAAGTGCCGTCACTGAACGGAAGCACGCGCCAGAAATGTGCACAGTATATACGTTTTCCTAAGTCTTAAATATCAACTGTTCTTAATAAAACAATCGTTGCTCTAATATAACGTATAGTTCACATTTTTAATATTAAAAGACTTATACAAAATTGTATTAGCTATTCTAAAAACATTAGACCAATTACAGTTGACATATTTTTAGACATTTACATATTTATATATATATTACAATTTTTAATTTTTAAAAGATTAAGAATTATACCTTAATCCGAACTATTCCTAATTCTTGTAAAAAAAACGTATATGAACCCTCGTTTCACTGTCGAATGGATTCGATAGATTTTTTGGAATGAAAACAGTAAACGATCGTTTTGACGTCGTAACAACAAGAGTCTTAATATGTGATTAATACAATGTGTCAATAAAATCAACAAAAAATGTTCTGCCGATTACGAAGAATTTATGATTGACCAGAGATGGTACTTGTAAACACATCATATGGATGCCGGATATATCCGGCGCTCGAAGCGAAAGTGTTAAATACGACGCTGCTTTTCAACGGAAGTTGATGAAATTCAAATTTTCATCGATATCGTGACGTGTATCTGAAATCGACGAAAATTCTGCCGGCAATCCTTTGCCTACTGTTGACCGCCTAAAGGCGCTTGCAAAATTTGCTTTCGAGCTACCGTTGACCGCCCATAGGCGCTTAACTAACTTGTCGGTCCGCTGAAACGAGAGGCGCCTATGTATACGGCGCTCACTTCACGTTGTTCGAATAGAACTGAAGGCGTCTACAATAATCGCAGCAAATCTCACGTTGACGTGAGTGAATTTCAATTCGACGATTACGTCCCGTTAGTCGTGTATTATTTAAACGTGATTATTTTACAGTTGTTTTACCTTTAATGTGGTAATGAATTAATTACAGAAAGACGCAAATGTGTAGCAAAATATGACGGGAGAAGGGAGATGCATTACGAATGCAAGAAATGTGATTATGTTTCGAATTGGACTGCATTTTACTAGATTGTTATTAGACATAGTATGAAATAAAGCTTAAAGTTAAATTTTTAGTACGTGGACTAACAATTCAATGCGGAACACGAATAAATGAATAATGTTGATTTTTTAACGTAGTGCAGTTTTAATTATTTCGATATACTTTTTCTCAGAAATGCACGCCGACGAAAATTTTCGTCGTTCTTAGTGTAGACCGCGATTGAACTCCTACCGTATGTTACGCGCGTTACGTGACAAACTATGTCGTAGCGAAAGAGTTAAAGCGAGAATTTACAAAAACATGATTCGACGGTTGAAGTTTCTTTTTACTTCGTTGGAAAGCGAGAGCGTGCGTCGATACTTTTTTTGCAGTTACCCGCGGATAAAGTGTAAAAATGTAAACTCGCCCGATCGTTTGGAAAATTATACCAAGTTCGCGTGAGACCGTGAAAACTCGGGGGTGAAGAATAGAGGAGTCAGATGAAAAATGGGGGAACGATGATGGTGTGAAAAATGATGAAGAATGGAAGAATAAGACGAAGAACACCGGGAATAAGGCGAAGGTGAAAAACATGAGAAATAAAGGAACGAAGGTGAAAAATAGGATAAGACGGATAAGACGAAGACGAAAAAGATGAAGAGCAAAGAAATGAAGTAAAAAGAGATGACGAATAGAGAAATTAAATTGAAGACAGAATTGAACGAGATGAAGAACAGATTAGAAATAGAAGAGCGAACGTAAGGAAACGTTTAACTTGTTGTTCAGTCCTTCGTGCTGAAAGCAACGAATAACCTCGAGTGCTCGTAACATCACACGTGATATCGATATATTTTTTCTCAACAGTAGAGCATCTCAATCGCGTCAAGAAAACATTATCCCATTTTGCAGCCGACGATGCCACGTCCTAGCGTCCTAAATACTTTCAAAATCCATCCTAAATCTTCGATCACAGTCAAGAAACTCCAGTAGCTATTAATTTAAATTAAGAGTCAACGTCGTAGTTTTAGAAATGGCTCAATTGTCGCGTTGAGAAATGGCTATCTCGACGATCTCACTGTGTGACATCTTAATTCGATCAAAAAACTCCAGCAATTAATTTTTAACGTAGTTTAACGTAGTTTGAGAAAATGACTCGATTGTCAAAAATGTACACAGATACGACGCGGCACGAGTGGAGGAAATCAACGAATAAAAGTTTCTCCAATCTCACCCTTTCGGTGTGACTATACTCTCGTTACTTCACGCAGCTAATAAAACGAGCAGACGCTAACAGATCGTCCAAGGAAACAACGGCGGGAGAGCACGGCGGTTCTCTCGTCGTTACGATCAATTCTTTTCAATTAAACGAAAAGGGAGAGCGGATTGACGTTTTGGCAAATGGTTCTTCTGCGGTCGTGGCGAATGCGCTGCTACAAGGTGACTCGGCTGCCGCCCTGTTGGCTCGACTGCCTCGACTCTGCGGTTTCCCCTGTCAATGCCTCTCCCCTACGTACCGTGTGTGTGTGTACCGCCACTATATGACTCGCCCATTTGTAGTGACCCAATATCACGTTGCGTCAGCCATCCGCCCTTCGAGCGTAAATTCCACCGAAGGGGAGCTACTCGCCCCCTTACGATGTTTTTCCTTTCCTTTATTCTTATTTTTCTTTTCTTTTTTTTTCTTTTTGGCACTATCACTCGCGTTGCCGATCGCGTGATTTTCGAGTGATTTGCTCGATCTTCTCTCTCCTATATTCGCGATCTCGCGACGACGCGTTTCAGCAGAAATTCTGAAAAGTCTGAAGATTGAAAATCGAGGCGAATACGTAGAATGAAGCTGAAGAACTGGGTATAAATCGAGTCAACGTGAGTTTTCAAAGAGATCGAATGCTTTTCTCTGTCTTTCTCTGGATGAAAGTCGCTTGATAATCGCTGACTTTGGACGTTGATAATGACAGAGAAGTAAAAAACCCGTGACGTTTTAATGGATTTGATAATCCCATCGGAAAATATTTCCGTCTAAAAGGTTTTCAACAATAATCCACTTTTAAACGCAATAAACGTCAACGTGAATGTTGCACGCGCTCGCGCGCGCACACACACACACTCTGTCCAGCGCGAAGTACATAGATATTTTAAGCGAAATAAGATGAACGGGGCAACCGTGTACATAAAACCGCAGCGACTATATACCTGCGCTGTGTTCCGCAGTGGAATAGGACAGCGTCTGGTCAGGCCATCCTTTGAGACGCAAATCAAGCGGACCAGTCGTCTCCGGATTACATCTTCGTCGTACAACTTCAGCTTTCAGCGAACAGCAGAAGCAGAGATATATTAAGGTAATTATCAGACTGCCACCGATCTGTATTCTAACGCAAAGTTCAGACTGAAAAGGGATTGATGGCGGACAGATGCAATTTCAAAGCCGTTCTACGAACGAGTTGTTGAAACGGAAATTTTCCATTATAACAGCGAAGACGGACTTGGACAAATATTACTCGAACGTTCATCGTTTCACGTTACAACGATACTGATGACAAAATTACTCGAGAAGTTTCTTTTTTTAAACTTTCTACCGAAGCGAAACCAAATGGGTTGAAACTTGCTTAATTGTGCAAAAATAGAAAATACGTATGAAATTCAAATCTAATATTATGGAAACTCTATGGGATTCTTTCATTTGTTTTCATTCTTTTCGATGAAAAAGTTTGCTAAAATTATTACCGAAAAAGAACAGAGTAATTTTCTAAAAATATTATTCTAAAATATACAATCACTGGTTTTGGTGACGTATCGATTTCATAGAAATACACAGTTTATGGACATGCATAATGACGAACGACTGTTCAGAAGCAAACAGATGCGTGTGATGTTAACTCGTTGTCATTATTATCTAATTGCGCCGAGACATGTGATTAATTAGGTAAAAAGATAAATACACACGGTCATTCAATGTACTCGATATTGTTCAATAACGAATATATTGCACCTGACAACTATCAACGCTACATCTACTCGAATTTAGCTGGGAATTCGAGGATTTTGAAATGCGAGTTACGATATTGTTGCATAAAACACGAATGAGATATCACGTTACAATGGTACGATATCATTCTGATGTAATTGATCCAGTAATTTCACCGGGTTCCTGTGATATTAAAAAAAAAACTCAATTACAGTGAAGCATAATTGTACCGATGACAATGAAACATTTAATAGATTAATAATAATTTCAACTGATAGAACTTCGTGAGAAAGGATCATATATCCGTTTACATTAGTCTCATTTTACCTGAGAAAGCAAAGAAAGATTAAGAAAATTTTCTTCATGACTAAATCCATTACTGAAGTTTCCTCTTTACCACGAGCTCTTGAAATTCTCTATTTTAATAAATTTCCAACTTTAAAGTTTAGATGACGAAATGTTGGGATTTCTTGAATTTTTGTCGTTTAACTTTTTCAATAAAATGGCGAGAAAAGAATTGTGGAACGAGTGGTGAAGAGGAGAGTTTAGTCTTGAAGATAGTCAATTTAATTACGAAAAGAATTTTTTAATATCACAATTACACAATTTCATTCTTTGCACGGTGTGAAAAAAAACGAATTTGGAATTGGAACGAACTCGCGACTGTGAAAGTGAAGGCTTCACGCTTTGAAACAAGAAAAAATTAGTAGCATCTATCGTTATACGATTACGAAGCTTTTTCACGAAGTTCGAATTTTTCATTGTCGTTCGTGTAGTTATGCTTTTCCCTATATATAGGTATATTGCAAACTCTATAACATACAGAGTGAACTTTTACAGCGCGACAAACTTACGTAGAGATAATGGCTATGATATTAGAATTTTTATGAAATTCAAAGGCAAAAATCTGGTTATAGAAATATGAAAACCACGAAAGTCCAATTATCAAACGAGCAATACTTGTTCACGAAACGAGCACGAATTTGAGTATAATGTGACCAACGATAAGAAGAAGAAGCTGTCGCGACGTGAAAGCACGTTATACAGCGTGGGTGAAATCTTGCGAAATACGCTTATAAAAGTCAGCGCGCACGTGACACCTGGAGGAACGTTACGCCGCCTGTATAGCAATGCTATCTCTGACATATAAATTCCCGATGCACGCCGAAATTGCCCGCGGTGTAGAACCGCGACTATCCTAAATATAAATTACCCGAATAATCCGGGACGCGCGTTTACGGGCGCGCGTGAATCTCGCACGTGCGATCGTGCACGCGCCAACAGGCCGCGATAAAACTATCCCGTCAGAATAGCGGAATCGGAACAAAACCGCTAGCCAGACGCTGAGAAAACGATCGATAGACATCGGAGCCGAAATGGCAGGGGCGCGGGAGGTCAGATGTTGCGTCGCCAATCCTTGAACTCGGCTGTATATATTTAAAATAAGTCGATGAATGATATATACGAGGCGAAAATGAGCAGGACACGAATGAGGCGATCGGATGTTCGTCACGAGGATCGGGCATTTAATTTAATCAGAGTTGGAATTTACTTGAATCGTGATTAGTTACTGAAACTCGCACAACTGACTTGTGTATAATCTGTCTTTTATATTTAGTTTTTTTTAATACTCTTTGTATTTAATTTTTGCATTTCACTTTTTTCTCCTTATTTAATCAGGAGGAATAGGACGGAGGAAATAGAGATTCGGAAAGACGTTCGCATTTCTTGTACATTAATAAACAAATTCAAATTGTCACTTGACTCGTGACTAGCATTACTGTGACATACTACTCGAGGAATATTTCATTTCGTGACGCAAACGGGTTAAAACGAATCCTACCCGAGGATGTGAACAGTCTCGAATTCACGCCTGTCGCGAACGACAAGAAATGCACGAAAATCTTATTCCTGACTTCCCAAACGTTGGCAACATCCGCGAATAATTGTTTCCGAGTGAAACGCTTCTTCCGAACCGTGTTCGTCGGAACTGCATTTGTCAAACGTCTTTGCAACGAATATAAAGTAAATTCAAGGTAGGATTGCCGAGACATCTTTGTTTCAATACCGAATGATTAACAAAAAAAAGTCAGAAATTAAAATTAAAGAAACGGAAAGTCGCCCGCTTAACTGCCATCGTCTTAACGCCGGTGTTTCCGTGAAAACTGGAAAAATTTTCGTTATTTCGTCGAGCAACTTTCGCTTTACGTGATTCCACGGGAAAATACGGGGCGTCACCGCGAGTGGAACCGCTTCTCTTTGCCGGAAACGCTCCGATGCTCTCGTGTTTTGCGTGCTGTATTCGGGAGCTTGTTTTGCGGTGCCGGATCGTATCGCGGGCTTTCGGGTAGTTTGTTGCGCGAATTGATTGTGCGAAATGAGTAATGGTTGACTGGGGACAACCAGAGATAGAAACTCTGCCCAGCCCCCTGTTCCCACCCATCCTTCTCTCTCTCTCTCTCTCTCTCAGTTTCTCTCTCTCTCAGTTTCTCTCTCTCTCTCTATGTATGTTCGCGTGGATCACTGTTCAATTTCGTGTGACACGAGCACGAATTTATAACAATTCCGCGAAGAAAAGTTTCCGCCGACGTTGAACCATTGTTGATAAACTGACACGTTTTGCGGCGAAGTTTATGTAAATTCGTTTAATTAAAGGAGCACAGTTTCACTGGAGATTTATTTCAATTAGTGAACTAATTGATGTGTTTCAAGTTGAGGTTTCTTTCATTTCTAGGTTATTAAAATAAAATTATTATATTATATTATTATAATAATATAATATAATAATTTTATATTATATATATAATGTAATAAATATATATAATACAATAATATAATATATATATATATCTCATATTGTTGCACTTTAATATATTTCACATGTTTCGTATAAACGTGCAAAGAAAGTAACAATCTCAAGTAATATTCAGCGACAGCCACAAACTTCCGGAATTAATCCCGCTTCTTCCACTTGCACGATTTCGCGAAAGATACATTCGCGAAAATACCCACGGTCTCGACTCGCCAATCCACGCTCTCTAACTAGCAATTTAAAAGCCATTACTACGCGGACGGAGTTCCGCCAAGAGGAAAATTCGCGAAGACGATGTCTCCCTCGACGACAAAGCGTAAACGCAATTAATTAGGCTACCGATGAACCGACGACGGCCTCCATCGGTCGTTAATTCATTACGTTTATCGCGAAAATGACGTTCCGCTCGAACGGGCGAGGCACAACACGAGCGAGGCGCGGCGAGTGTGTGTCGTCGTATCAAGCCACCACGAAGGCACGTGTACATACCACGGTTTTAATTAAGCTGCACGAGCAGAACGCCTGCCTCATCGAACGATCGATTCGCCTCGTCGTAAACGTTACGCTTTTTTTCAAAACGTTCGCCTCGTGTCGTGCTACGACACCGCGAAGCGGTGAAGCAACGAACGACCAACACCGGCGGCGACGAACTCGCGACCGAACCCGGTAAACCTTTATGCCGATAATAGCCCGTCGCCCTCCGGGGGAAAAGTTTCCTGGCAGAGAGCCGGTTGCACGGAATACCCATCTATCATCGACGAAATGCTCTGCATAACTTAGTTACGCGGCGGACGCGTCTACGCTTTTCTACGCCAGTCTTCCTTGCCGGCGTTTCATTCGGTCCGCGATACGTGATTTTTCGGCCGAGACGTTCCATTCCTCGAGAGATATCGCTCCCCGGCGTTCGCTCGCCCGCCATTCGATTTAAAAGAGAATTGTGCGATTTTCTTTCTTTTCTTTCTTTATTTTTCTTTGCTTCTTTCCTTTGGTTGATTTATAGAAGAGACGAGAAATTAAGGCGATCGTGGCTAGCTGATTCTTACATCTTGCGCGCTGTTGTATATACAACTGACAACGATTTCACTTGAATTTTTCGCGAAGTCGTGCAAATGGAATTCGTACTATTTTCATTAATAAAATTCAAATCATTTTCATGGAAAAAAAAAACAACGATATGTATACGTGATTCGTATTGTATTTGGAGTTCAATGGAATAAAATGCACAATTGTTTCTCTGCGCTGACGTTTCGCGAGCCGATCGTTATCCGACGATTATACATATTGAATATCGTGGACGCGCGTGTAAAATTTGAACATTCATTCAAAATGAATTTAAAAGCGCGAAACGAAAAGGACGTGTACGCGCGAAAAGGATTACACCAGTGCGTTTGGAAACGAGAATAAAAGCGTCCGAGACAAATCCATGAAAGATCGTCAAATGGTTTGAATTTTCTGTCCTCCAGAGTTCGTTCACCTTGCATTAAATTTTATTATAAAATCACTTTATTATTCTTATTATTATGCAATGTTATCATTACAAAATAAATTAAAATTCATTACAAAATTATTGCAAATTTATTACAAATTATTAAAAGTTCATTGCAAATTTATTGCAATCACGATTAACATTATCCAACAGAAACGCGGCATACAGAGGAAAAGACTTTTGCAGCCATAACAACTGATACGGTACTTCGAATGACACGATTCATTAATCGATTTCAACGCGATACGAATACAGGTTACGTTCTTACGACGTAAAACAGCTGCCAGCAGCTAATTTGCGGATCTCGCGTCGACCTAACTTCAACGGGTTATTATTGGTACGCGGCATTATTCAATTTGCAACAAGCTGCTAATAACATCGCCGCGTAAATTGGCGCAGCCATCTCCAAAGGAATTCAATTGAAATCAAATATTCATTAGGATGGCCACGGTAACACGGGTCCGGGTTAAGTAAAGCGACGATGAATTACAAGCGAGATATTATCGCCAGGCGGAATATATATTTCATTAAAGGCGCTCCCTCTGTTCATCGAACGCGAAAATCCCTCAGAAAATTGGACCGTGCACCGACATTATCGACAAATTTATGTTATACCGCTGCTGCGCAGATAGGCGATACGTGAATAACGAACGAACAATAAAATTTGAATTCGGGATTCCTGCGTAGATGCAAATACAGCGCGGCGGTTCGCGTAAATTTTCGGGGAACTTGCGAATCTCCAAACTATCGATGTCACGGTTGTATCTTTTGATTTCATCAGTCTCGATATCGATTCGATTTTTACGTAATGAACGCCGGCTCGAAACGTTTCAATCCTAACACGAAGCTTGAAAATTCTGGCCTGAGAACTACAATTCGGAATGTGTAGTCATGAAAATTTCCAAATATTCGTAATCTCGCTCACGCGAAGACTGAAAAATTCGAAATTAGACTAAAGTCTTCTACGAGCCTTCAGAAACTAGAAACTTTCGAAAATTGTTAAACTAAGGAAAGTTCCAATTAATCTTTCAATTTCATTTTCTATTAACCTCTTAACGCACTCGCACCCGAGTTCAGTCGAGTTTAAGAAAACGATTTTTTCCCGCGCGCCCGAGTTAACTCGCGAGACCTGCAGTTTTCGTTTTCTATATAAATACAACCAAATATACTCGTTAGACAGTATTGTGCTTATTTCCTCTCACCCGAAAAAAAATTGCCACCGGTGAATCCCAGCTTTTTAATTGATGCGTTAAGAGGTTAAGTTCTATTTCGTATTTATTGATCAAGTTTAAGTAGGGACACGGTCAAATCGTTGAATGAAATTTCTAACACGTCAGAAGTGTAATAGAAGACGTTTAATAGATTTTTGTAACGATCAGCTACGTTCTTAGTGCGTTCAACTATCTTGAAATTCAATTCAGGGTCCCGTCGAATATAAATATACACGTGGCGTTAATAAAACAGAGTAGAAGGATAATTTAATTAATGGAGGGTAATGTAATAGCACGGGACTTGCAGAAAATCCTTGCGGCTCTCCCGATGGTATTGTGCTTCCTAAAATAATACACCATTAGCCAGTTTGTTCAGCAAATTTATTATCCACCAATTCACATCCCGCGAAATTAGATGTAAAAAGGAGCCGAGGAGTAATTAAATGGAACCAACGAATTCTCTTATCACGTAAAATGTCGCAAACGAAAATGTTATTTCCAGTGGTAAAATATGATGAAAATACAGAAATTACCAGGAAAATCGAAAATTAACAGGTTTTTTTTCACGTAGGTCCGTAGTAAACGGAAATTATTTATATTGTGAAGGAACAAGATTAGAATTATCGATATAGAACAATGTTATTCAGTTCACTACGCGTTCAGTTCAAATCAGGGATCGATTAATTAACAGGCTGTTTTCGTTTTAAAAAAAAATTCCGTTCGATCTGATGTATAAAAAAATATCTGTCTTTGTGGAATTTTTATGAAAAAAAAAGCATTACGCTTAGGAGTGTTTTTCAATAGTATTTTTGTTGGAACAGATACTTTTGAATCTGTATAATAAAAGTTTCATGGAACATTTAATTAAAAATCCACTTTCACATATTCATTGAGTAGTGTCAGTATTTGCTACAAATATTAAGAATCTTTTTGATATTGAAGAACAAATTATCTCAATACTCCCGTCGACAGAGAAGATTTTGACTTTTATGCCTTACGAGTTCCATTCCGTCTGAAACTTTTATTTTTAAGAACTTTTATTTATCTGTTCTCGTTGGGACTCGTAATGTAGAAACATTCTTCGAAGAAGTTCTACGACCGACGTTTCAAACGGAACGTATTTAAAAATTCCTCTTAACTTTCCCGATTTCTCCGGAAATCACATTCACGTAATTTACAGCCACGCGTAATTACGTAATTTATAGTTTTCCGGTCTGTGGAAATCACGTAATTTACAGTTCACACACGCTAAATTCATTCTAAAATGCAGTGGCGAATTAACATTGGAATAAAACGGCGAAACTTTACGTTTACCTCGTCATTAATTACATCGTCACACTCAGTTTACACAGATATATTTCCACCGGCAATAGAAAATACACGCTCCACGTCGTCCGATCGACACTGTTCGCACGCGGCGCGAACTGTCGGATGATCGCGCAGTTGCGCGCGTTCACATGTCAACGTTTGCCTCGCGAGAATACATGGTAACGTGTGCAAGCGGCACAAAGCTGGTGGGATGATATCGAAGAGCGAGCGAAGCAAATCGCTCTCTTTGAAAGTTGCGGGGCGGAGGCGCGCGGGCTCACGCACGTTATTGAAATTCTAGAAGGGAATTTTTGCACTTCAGAAGACGCCCGAGCACCGCGGCATCAGTTACACCGAGAATTATTCGCTTATTTTCCCCGTGAACGCGGGCCAGAGTGAGTGAGTGAGAGTGTGAGAGAGAGAGAGAGAGAGAGAGAGAGAGGAAACTTTCCGCGCCGTGGAATATTTCCCGGGAGTTGCGCGAAACGTTCCGACGAAGGGCGGATCCAAGTGTTACATACACATCCGCCGCCGCGCGGCGACTTGTTTCCGGTTAAAAAGCATTATTCAAATTTCAAGCGGCTGCACGCGCGCGCGCACTTCCAAAGGATATTGACGGAAATTTCGTTTCGCATTCGCATTCGCGATCCACCGTGGATACAGCCAAAGGCGTTGTTAACTTTCACCTATTGATCACGTCGCGTTTCGTTCAAATTATACAGGGTGGTTCATTTAAGAGGGATCCACCGAGAAACGATTCGACGTTCTCGTCAATAGTGAAGTTTAAGTTTGAAGGCTACCTCATAGTACGTATAGGCATTAAATGATTTTCCACCAGTTTGCAATCTTTTTCGTTTCTTTCATTTTCGGACGAAAATGTTGCTTTCCTTCATTTTGATCAATCGGCGCCAAACAAACAATTGCGATCGTGCATTTCTTGTTTTTTTTTCTTTTTTTTTCTAAAACAAGCTTGAACAATCGGGCATCAGATTGCACGATAAATCTGCAGTACATATATGTCCATCTTTTAGAAACAAACGTAATTACCCATTCGACTCAATGAATCGAAATCTTTCATTAGTCAATATACAAGTGACTATAATGAACATAAATTTAAGTTAAACAAAAAAGAAAAATGATCTTATCTTTGAGAAAAGAAATATCCTTACCTTTAGTTATTGATCTTTAGTCAGTTTCGTTTCGATACCCGATAGGTGTCGTAATATGTTAGACGAAAAAACATCTTTTGCAACAACGTTACACGCAATTCGGAAAGATATTTATAGATTAGGTTAGCCTCACTTAAATGGACCATCCTGTACTATTTGCGCGGAGGTTGGTTGGAAAAGCGCCGATATTGCTGACAACGGGGCTCGGAATGGGGAGGAAAGAGACGGCGAATGGTTTGATGCCGCGGTTGGCTGTTTCCACGGATGACAGAAAGGGTTTGTAAATCAATTTCAATGCAAAGTACACGTGTAAATGGAAACGAGTGCAAGTATGTTTGCCCGATTGCACGGGAATATCGTGCAAGTGAAATTCACTGGACAGCTATCGACAGCAAAGCCCGTCGAAATGTGAAGATAGAAGTTATTTTTTTTTTTGTTTATTATTTAAATGCTGTCAATTGTGTCCGCCGCGTGCTTTGCAGCGAGTTAAGAATTGATATGTCGGTTTGGCTGCAGGTAAAGTTGTCACGAAAGCTGGGAGAATAATTGCGACTCGAATATTATATCGAATTTAATTATCGAGATACCGCGAATGCAACAACAGTGAAACAGCATGGGATATATAAATCCAAGAGATGTCGCAGATGAACTTTTCGCGATTGATTCTAATTGTGACGTCACTCGTATACGTACTGATTTCGTTTCATTTTTCATTCTATTCAAAACCCTTTGTTCTTGGAATTTTTTTTTTCTTTTACATCATCTCTCAGTATCATTTTATTCGTCATTTTATTTGAAGTGATACCTAAAATGATTCCGCAGAGGAAATAATTATCCCGTTCAAATGATACTTGGCATGAAATTTTGTTGATTCTTTAACATGTGACATCATTAAAAACAATGGCCAACGTGCATTGTGAGTTTTCTAAACTCTAAAGTATAGGAACTAACGATAGGTACTTTCAATCTTCTGAAACATAATCTCGCTATTTTATGAACTTTCCTAAGAAGCGTAGTTTATTCGAATTGTCTTTATTATTTCGAATTATTCCAGCGAGTGTCAATTGTCCCTGTCTTCAGAAATTCCTCGTGTCGTTTTATAGTTTCTAGGCATCTGTGTTCAAATATTATACCATTACGTAATGTTGTTACATAACACCTCATACGTATTTTATAATTATAAAAAAAGGGGAAATTCGAGCTGGATTCTTAGCTGAATTTAAGTATAATGTCCCCTCAGAAGGGACAGTCGAGTGCAAAGGATTACATTTGCACAAACATTCTCTCAACGAAAGAAACTGGAAGGAAGTGAGTAGTTGATCTTTTTGAAAAATTAATAGATAATTTTTTGAAAATTAATTTTTCGAGTATTAACACTTTAGTGGCCGCTCACACAACATGTGTGTGATGCTACCGCCGAAGGTTACCGCTACCAAACTCTCTGTGTGATGATTGATGAACGTAAACAAGTGTGGATATTGTTAAATGTGTTGTTATTGTTGTTGTTGTTGTTGTTCTTTTGTTTTATGTGTATGTTCGCACAATGTTGAATTATTTCGTGAATTTACATAAAGTTTTTTTAAATTAATTCCTCAAAAATATTGCCGGCTCCTGGCGACGTTTGACTGCGTAAACGCGCGGCCATTAAAGTGTTAATTATATTAAAAAATAGCAGTTTTGCCAATATCGTTCAATTCAAGGTGAGAGAAATCGCAGCGGTGAAAAAGATGCAAACGATTGAACGCGTGTGAATCGAGGAAACTAGCGCGAAACGCAAGAACGCGTTTCCGAAGTGACGTCTCCGTTGCGCCGCGTGTCAACGTTAATTTATTCAAACTCGCGTCTGGATCTAGGGAGGGAACGAGAACGTCTTAAACGAGGCCGTAAAGCGAAGCTGATCCCGACGCGGGCAAGTCGAGAAGTGACTGGCTCTTCGCGAGGATGCAAATTTCCTACGACGTTCTCGTGCTCGCCTCGTCTCGTAAATCAGGGACAAATCGTCGGGCGGGGAACACCCTCCACTCGAACACCCTCGTGGTCCGCGCGAAAATCCAACCCCTCCCCCCATTTCTCGCGTCGGATTTCTTCCCGGGAATCGCGTCACTTCGACTTCATCCACCGACGTCGAGTTGGGAAATCTTTGTCGTATCGCGATGACGAGTTAATGGATTAGAATCTCGCGCGAGTCGAATTGAATCGATGGGATCGCGCCCGGCGAAATTTCATTGCAGCTTTCGACGAACGCTTACGAGAATACTTTTATTCGAAAGAGAGAATGAGAGAAAGTGAGGAAGATGCCATTTGTTCGAAATTGAGTTCCAAATTTCTCTTCGAGATTTCAGAGTGCATTTTAAAGTGCATTTGGCGATATACTTTTGTGATATTGCAAGCTAAGACTTTGGTAAATTTCTAGTTGAACGATTCTTCCCAATTTTATCCGGTTATTTCGCTACAGATATTTTTTTTTTTTTTTGCTTTTTCTTTCAGGAGGAGCTTCATCTCGTTTTTGAAATGAGGAATCAAGCAGGGGGAGTCGAAAAATATTATACACCTCTTTTCAAAGCATTTTTCTTTTTTTTTTTAAACGTTATTATATTGAAAAATTTCTTCCTTCGAATCACGAAGATGTGATAATTTATCAGATTCAATCAACACGATTCGAATCACACAGATTATTTTTACTATTTGCGTTTCACACGAACATTCGTATTCGTCGCACGGTGATGCTCATCGTTTCTTTGTGAATGTTTGTTGATGTTTCGTTTATAACTTTTCCGACTGGTTTTCAATGACGAAACGAACCTCTTATTAAAGAAATGGTATCGAAGTAGCCAAAATTGGGAGAAGCTGCTAAATTATCATCTTTTTCTAGGAATATTTCGAAATCAAAATTATAATTTGGTCTTATCTTTCTCAAATCGGTCTCTGTTTTCTGTATTAATCTTCCGTGAAGCCGTCTAGATTTTTCATTTCTCGATCGATATTTATTCACATATTTCTCTGATATTTATTCATATAGTTCTCAACTTTTGCGCATTAGTTCCCCGATCGGTTTCGAATTGCTCGAAGCCGTCTTTCGTACAATTCCGTCGAACCTCGTGGCTGGTTTCCCAATTTCCCAGCACGCTGACGAAACGAAGAATGAGATTTATCACAGAGACAAGGCTCGATCTTCGTCTTTCAGGCCGGCATTATTCATGGATGTTTGCGGCTTGTCTCGGCAACTTGAATGAAGCGACGATTTCTATAGGGACGCGGCTGAAATTCCAACGCAACTGGCCAGGAGGAACAAGTTCATTATCGAAAGTTCTCGAAGAAGAAGAAGCCAAATGATATAATTCCTCACTGATAGCCAGGGGAAATAATAAGGAATTAGCCGGCGAAATTCCGTAATTGCTGAACTCGTCGCCGCGGATTAAAGGCGAGCGTCCCTTAAGCTTCCGCGTTTCGAAACGATTGTTTTAATTACCGTAGTCGTGAGACGTAGTCTCGACATAGTCGATTACTCTTCCAACCGAATCACGAACTTGACACACAGCTTGATCTTTGTTGAAAAATTCCACGAGCTAGAAAACTGGTTTGTCAACCATCGAGAAAGAAAGAGAGAGAGAAGGTAAAGTTAGCCTTTTCCTTGTTTAACAAATAAACGAAATTGAGAAAGTAAGATTTTTGTTGACTATTGCTTCTTACACTTTACAGAAATTTATTTCTACGAGTGATTTTTTTTTTCCAATTTATATAAACTGCGTGCGTCGTTTTAAGAGAGTAAACACTATTTCATTTGGAAAATTAGATGTTATGTTAGGATCAAGAATACATATCATGAAACGGATGTGCTCCAAATCAGAAATTTGTCCACTTAGAGGGAACATACCTGAATCGATTTTGATGAAATTTAATGTAATTTAAAAAAATATATATATTTAATCGCTATTTTTTTTTATCGACAATCGTTGATGTTGAAGGGGTGAAAACTACCCTTAAAATTTTGTCAAATATCTCGAAAGTTACTGACGATACCGTTTTTTATGTAAATCGATGAAATTAGTTTTTCAACGACTAATTTAATGATGTGTTTTGCAAAGAAATTTTATGCTTAAACAATATATTAAAGAAACCGTATTTTCGAAAATTCTTTCGAAGTAAATGTTGACAAATTTTCTTGAAGATTCTTGCTTATTAGTAGTATATATTCAAACACAAATTACGGATAAACTGGAATCTTGATTTTTGCATTATAAATTCATTATTTTCAAATCTTTCGCAAATCGTAAGTAAAAAGAACAAAGTAAACTGCATGCAGCAAGAGTAACGCAAAAAGTTTTAGAGCTTGGCTGATCTGTTCTACGCCATCCAACCCCGGTGAGAAGTCAGACAGTTAGATTAACGATAAATCATTTAGCAAGATCAATCATAGTTATTCGTTTCCCACATCAGTGGATGGTCCTTCGAACCTCAAAGAATATACGCAAAGGTACACGATCGACGCCAGTCGGCTGTCTTCAACACTTTATCCCCTTTATTTAGAATTTAGAATTCTCCAAGATGAGAAAGTACCGTTTCTGAACGTTCTGTTACAGCTAGTTCGGCGGACGCTGATTAACTCTTTAATATATAGGCCATAAGGTTGCTAAGAGTAACTATTAGTATGTAACTGTTTATTTTATTTTGTTTAGACGTAAAACAAATAAAAATCACAAGAAAAATACATAACAATATGTAGTTTTTTTTGGAATTTTATGGAAAATATTTTTTCCCAATGGACTATAAAGGTAACACAAATTATGTTTAGGCTTATTATGCAATGTCTTTTATTTATTGGTTTATTATAGCAAAATGTTAACTAAAATAATACAAAATTGTGAAATAAAATTACTATACAAAATGATGTGCTAATTATGATATTCTGCGAAGCAATTTCGTTTGGTTGTGAAGCAAAGATGGACATTGCACATAGTACATATATTATGCGTCCTATTTTCTATGCGGCGTTTAGCGCAATTTGCACATTTTTACGTAATTGCGTTCGGCATACGTTCTACTTTGACATTCTGTATAAAAAATGCAGATAAGGTTACAATTAAATACGATAATCACCAATTTTAAAATGGGGAAAAATGTTTCCCTTAGTCGTGAAAGGGTTAATTCCCAGCGAATTTGAAGCTCCGGTTGTTTCTCTTCGTTCGGCGCGGCAACTACTAAATTCCAGCGTGCCATTATTCCTCGATGCGGCAATCGATACCCACCCGTTTAGCTCGAACGGGCGCCGGGTTAAACAAATCGCGCCGGTCGTGAGATCGCGTGCTGCAAGAAGCAGCTGTGAATTATTCAGCCGTCTTTAAACGCCTTCAGCCGTTTCTGCCGCCTTCGGCGGCAGATTAGAAAGCGAACCGCGGGCCAGAGAAATTTCCGGATAATACCGATACAGTATACGCGTTAATGGCTTGACGCGTTCGACTCGAAAATAAACGGGCGGTTTTAAATGATATAAATCGCGGCTCCTCGAGAGAGTTCTCTCCACGCGGAAAGAGAGACCTGGGAATTGGCCCCCATCCACCTCTCAGGTTAAATTGGCCGCAACGGGCCAATGCGCGTAACGCTGTAATTGCAATTGTAATTGTAATTCCGAAGTTTTCACCTCTCTTTCCGGGAGTTCCGTTAAGATCAGATCCAGTGAATTTGCGAATTTTTGTTGATTTTTCTGTGAAAAAAAAATGAACTCAAACGAGTTGTCGTTTGTCGAACAAAAAATAATACACTTGGACAATTTTGTCCAACGTGACACGACGATATTCTTTTAACATTTTTCTCATTATGTTTACGTTCCAAGAGTAACGTTTACGGAGTAATATTTTAAAATATTACGGAGTAATATTTTAAAGAAAATACTAAGCTTTTCAGTTGAGAACAAACTCGCATTAAGAAGAAGAAACAGATGTTTCGACAAGATAAACTTACAGCAACATTATACAATTTGGATGTTACATATTTGCAGCTCCGTGCATCCTGTTTCGTTTGCTTATCATTATACCATCCGTTGACTCCAAACATCAACTATTTGCAACAATTATTACTCAGTATTTTCTTATTGCGTTAAACGATTGAAATGAGTCCTTGACGAATCATTCGTTCGGTCAATTTACTTCAGAAAAAAAGGAAATTATAGTAAGTAATTACATAAGTAATATTAAGTAAGTACATAAGTAATATCATTTTCTTCGAAATTTAATAAAAATTGCCATCCGGTGAGAATAACTTAACTTCTAGTTAAGTACATTGACATTCAATATGCTTATTGTTGAAATTGTATGAACTCTTAAATAAAATAAAATTTTGTACAGTACCAAAAAAACGACGAATAGAATAATCTTTTGGGTGTAATATTGAAAATGAAAACTAGCGACCAGACGTAATCTTCTGTAACAATATTCGATATTCAATATTCCCCCCCCCCTCTCCCCAAAAAAAAGAAAAACGACGATCCCCAGTTCATTTCAAAATATTACTCACACAATCGAGTAACAAAATCTATCAAGTTTCTATTTCCTGAGCCACAGGGCCTACATCAGAGTTTCGTTCAATTTCGACATAGTCGAACAACATTTATATTTAAATTCCAGCATCGCTGAACAATTAAAACTCGGCTACGTGGCAACGTGGTATCCCGATTCCGTGGAAACGCAACGGCAGGAAAAACTCGCGAGATTCCCCCTCCTCCCCTCTCCCTCCTTCCATTTCGCGAATCATGTGCAATAGATTGATACTCGAAACGTTGACCCGTTTACAATTTCCGATTTGCCCGTAAAACTGTGCAAATATTGAAATATACGGGGTAATATTGCAGGAATAATTACGCGAAACCGTTCAATCTGCATTCTCAATCTGGATTAATTAATTAACCCTTTCGGTCTGGCAAAGGAATCCAGGAATTCTCGATCGTCCATCAATTTAGAAAAAAATATATTTTTCGACAAGTTTTTTTTAATAACATTTACTATGAAATCGGATGAGAAAAATATTTTTCCTTCCCAAGGAAATCTGTTCGTACATTTGATTTTTGTCATACAGTTGCAAATTTTTTGCTACAATGAAGAGCTTGTCCTCTCGAAAATCTGCATAAAACTTGGAGTAAACCAAGAGTAAATTTTATCAGAACGAGTGACAAATTACTCTTTGCCCAGTCAGATACTTCGAAGTATTATCCGATGTACAGATGAAAACTGTTTCTTTTCTTCTTCTTTATAGCCCTTCGACATTGCCTTTTTCTAAAAAAATATCTTTATATTCACGTAATCTTCGGGATTGTTTCAACAAGTTAATACGAAGAATCATTGAAAATATTGCGCACAAAATGATTTGCTCGAACTATTGTAAATTTTCCATCGAATAAGTAATCTCACAAGTGTTTCATACTTCGTTTCTTTCGTTTGATCGAAAAAAATTGAGAAAAAGGATTTTATCGCTTCTTCCATTTCTCCGGAAAGGGTCAGGTATTTGGAGGTGATAATTAACTAGTACTTGAATCCGATCAATCGAGAAATTTCACCAGTTAATTCCTGAAACATTCGTTGTTTTTCTTTCTTGCTCCTTCGAGCCAATCCATTAAAATTGATCGATACAGGTTTAAGCAAAGTATTATTAGTTATATTTCTACGATTTTTACCATTCTTTATCCCCATTGTACGTCGGATAGTGTATTTTCGTGTAATAGCTCAATATTCTCATTATTATACACGTTCTTTTTAGCGTTTTTAAGAGAATTTAGTGAGAGATAGATTTTATAATAAAGTTTCTGGTAATAAAGCTTCAGTTCGTCATAGATGACTCCTCGTGTGTCGTTAAACTGGAGAAAAAGTGAAGAAATTGTCAGAGCATTCGAAGGAGGAACGTGATATCGTTTCATTTCGCCAATAACGTAATGTTCGAGCGAGGAGTACAAAACTAAAGTCATGTATTTCGCTGAAATTCAAGCCCGACGTGATCCTCTGTTCCTCCTAATGAAAAGAAAAAAAAAAAAAAAGAAAAAACAGAAGAAGGAGAAATAAACGTTGGAACATTTATGCGCTTCAAACGCACTGGCATTGAAAAAATAAAGAAAAAAGAAAAAAAGCTGAAACTTCCGGAGCAAACATTTTCGAAGTCATTACTACCAAATTGGTAACATTAGGATATTACCAATTTGGTTACTGTTCAGTTTTCTCAGTTTCTTCTGCTTAAATAATCTCTTTCTAAAATATTCGAAATGCTCGAAATTATTTGGATTATAGCGAAAGGAGAAGTTAATTCTTGGAAATATTTTATTATAAAAAAATATCATTATATTTATGTAAAAATAAAAACATAGATCATAATGTATACGAAATACTCGATCCGCTATGCATTCAGTTCAAATCAGGGATCGAAATCAACAGGTATTTTTCGCTTTTTAAAAGAAATCCTGTTTGAAGTTATATGCATTTTGCATGAAAAAAATATCTGTTTTTGTAAAAACAATTTCTATGAGAGAGAAACACTTTTGAATAATAAAAGTTCCATGGAAACGAGTTATTTCAGAACATTTAATTAAAAATCCATCCATTGTACTCATCGAATAGTGATTCAGTGTCAGTATTTGCTACAAATATCGAGAACTTTTTCAATATTCAAGAACAGATTATCTAAATATTCCCTCCGGCAGAAGAAACTTTTATTTCTTCATTTCACAAGTTTCATTCTGCGATCTGAAAAATGATTATTTTCAAGAACGTTTGTTTATCCGTTCGAAGTCGACAAGACTTGCAACGTCAGCTACCTCGATCTCTTGTGTTCAAACACAAAACTCTATGTCGTCGAACTGGTTCGAATCGAAATCAATCCGCTATCACTACCAGTTAGTTCGATACGTCGACAATCTCAAAGTGTTCAGAGGCAAGAAAGAGAAAAGTGGCGAAACGCCGCTTGTAACTGGCTTGGAATAGCAGGAAGCTGTGAAAAGAACAAAGAAGATAAATAAGATTCGAAGGCGGCAACCCTTTCGCCCTTCGAATCCTGTGCTCGCTTCTTGCAGGTCTTACTTACTGGGATAGGAACGGAATTTCGAAGGGGGTAGAAAACGGGGTTTGTTCAGCGACAAGCGCGGGCTGCATTTCAAGCAGGACTAACTCCTCGCCCCTCGAGGTTTCTCGAGTATTAAGTCAACCCCCTTTCTCTTGCCACCCTCTCTCTCGTTCTCTCTCTCCCGCGTATTCTCCGCGACTATTTCGGCCGAACCTCTTCGCCCTCGTCGTTTATTATCACGGTTATCTTGGTGAAACAATCTCCGATATCGTCACGCTCTCGTTCGCGCGGCGGAAGCACGCAAACTAAGAGTTAATGGAATCACCGAGTTCCATGACGAAACGTCGACTTCAGGCTGACGGGACGTCGCGTCGCATTGCTCGGGCGAATCAGACGAGCGACGGATAATTGGCGATGAAAAGATCGAGGCACTTTGAAAGGATCGTGTTCAATTCAGAGACGAACGAAAGCATTCGCTTTACTCGATGAAAAACTGTCGACACTTTGAACATTTGTCATGATTTGATTAAAAAAAAAAGGTGTCGTATAACGATTCAGTTGGTCTCGTTTTGAACTAAAGTACTAACTATTTTCCTGCGTTAGGTTTCTGAAAGATGTCGCCGAGGCAACTGAGAGGGCAAGAATATTTCTGTTCTCGAAAATTGTTGAAGGAATTTTTCTCGCGACTAGATCTAGAACTAGATCTTGAAGATTAATGTCTCCTCTCAAAACATGCTGTACATGATTTTTCTTCGTCGTTTTATCGAATTCGACTATTACGATTAAATTACGATTAAATGAATTTGTGTGGCGAAACAAATTGTACAGCAAGTTCTAAGGGGGTTGGCGTGAAGAAAAGCCTTGAATCTTCGAGATTGTGGTAGATATAGTGACAGAAAAAATTTTCGAATGACTTTCAATTCTCGATAATTAAAATATCTAAAATATTTCTCCATCGTGATGTAAAATGTTTAAAAAAAAAGAAAAAACACAAGGTGCTTGACAAAGTAGAGGTTTCACGCTGTAAAACGAGCATCTTATTCAAACAAGTTTAAAATAATTTTTTATCGAGCCTGCAAAGTACTTGTGTTCTTTGAAATAATTGAAGAACTACAATGTGCAAGCAATACAACTAAAAAAAGAGGGAATCAAATGAAAAAAAAAATGGAACCACGACAAAAAATGAAAGATCAAACTGACAAACATCACATTTTTCATTTCGCTCGCGTCAAATAGGTTTCCTACTCTTCGAAACATCCATTTCCCTCTCATTGACGCGAAAGGAAAGAAAGAAAGAAAAAAAAATCAAAAAAATGAAAAAGGTTTCGTTTATTTCGTGCGTGTGTCTGCCGTTGGTCGTTGGAAATGTCCAACGTTTCGATGACACGTGACGTTTAATCGCATCAAAGCTACAAGTTTGCCGAACTCTTTAAGCTCGTTGGCCTCGTTTGAATATCAAACGGTGAAAGACGACAGGCAGCACAAAGAGAGACGGGAGCTTTGGGAAATAGTGTCGGGCGCGTAGAATCGAGTGCACGATGGATTACACGGTAAATCGAGTAGGGTTTACCTTTACGGTTATCAAGTATCATTATGATCGCAACGTTATTGGCCCTGGAGTTACCGTTTCCTTCTTCCTCCGGGAGAGAAGGGTCAAAGGCAGGGGGAGAAGCAACGGGGGAATTAAAAAGCTCGCGAAGAACAAGCGTACTCTCTCTCTCTCTCTCTCTTTCTCTCAACGAACGAAGAGACACGGCATTAAAACTAATATCTGGAACAGCCTTGACGGACTGAAATTATACACCACTGTCTCTTGATTATTTCTCTCCTCTAGTCTCAGCTCTTTCTCTGATTTCACCTCGATTACGTCGTTATTATTCCTCCGTTGTTGTTGCAACGATCTTCCCTGTCTCGATTCACTGAAAATACACGAAACAACGTGAAACACCGGCCTGTCTTGGAGAGAAACGTGGTGAATAATTTACAGGCCTCGGTTCCTCAGTCAGCAGTGACAAAGTGCGTGTGAAATTTGCGAAAGATCTCTACGTTCGTAAGGAGTTAAATAGTTGCAAATACAACAACCATTCTATTTTCTTAACGCTGCATACTCGCACAGAATTCGTTCGTTTAAAGATATTTGAATATTTGAAGAAATCAGTGACAGCTAGTCAATACGTGCTGTCATGCAATGCAATGAGCCGACATAATTCTTGCTTTATCTTAATATCTTTT
The DNA here is from genome assembly GCA_032399595.1 of Tetragonula carbonaria. NCBI lineage: Eukaryota > Metazoa > Arthropoda > Insecta > Hymenoptera > Apidae > Tetragonula > Tetragonula carbonaria. The sequence continues at coordinate 3,928,712 of JAUCRC010000007.1, forward strand.
TTATTTTGTTTTATATCTTTGCCCGTACATAACATTTGAAGATATAACGTTTCTAGAAAAACAGAAGCATCATTGTTTATCTCGTCAATACAAACGTTTCTAAAATATTTTATTACATGTTGCACATTCAATATCGCACATCTCGTTCTATGATTGTTGTAAATGTTGTAAAAGTTCTCTCCTCTTTTTCTTTTATTAGATTTATTTGATTTACTATGCAATTCAGTTTGACACGTCAATCGTTAAAAATTAATTCTACAGATACTTTGTTAGAGACAAACATTTGTGCGATCTTTTGAAGAGAAAATTCGAATTGAAACACTACTCAGAGAAGAACTACGTGAGCATGCATCACGTTAACGTCCATTATTATCGCAATAGTAAGACTCACGAACCTGAACTTTTCAGAAAAGTTCCACGAACAGACGTCGGGTTGGAATTTTCACGCTGGACGTGAAAATTTTGATTTCACGATAGAGAGATGGATGTTAAAATCCTCCGGTATTCTCTTTGGCGAGCAAACGCGTTATTTGCGCAACGTTATTCAACGTTATTCAGATTCACTCATTCCCGGTGCAGAGAGGACAACGCATAGATTTTCATTATATGTCCAACCGCGCGACACAATTCCGGCAAAGTTAATTAACCGTGTCGAAAATCGTCGTTTATATTCTTTATAGAATATAATTTTCTGCTTAATGAGAATCCCCCCTGCCGAATTATCCCGGAGCCAGGTTCGCCTCTTCCTTTCTACCTTCAACCACGAATCCGGGACATTTTCTCCGCATTTACCGTTTCCCCGCTTCGAAATCGAATAAATCCCCCGCGATTATTCCTCGATCGAGTATCGCGCGAATTTTCGTCGCAACCGCGAACGTTGCGTCGTGTATAACGGCGCGACGTATATAACCGAGCGTGTATCGACTGAAATTACCCGCATTGAGCCCGATAATCGATCGCTCGACACGCGGTACGCGATATCAGCGAACCTCGGCGAACCAAGCGTTTTCCAAGCCGACGGACACGCAGGCCAAACAATGAGAAATCTCGCGAGCCAGAAAGGAAGAACGAAAAAATTTTCAGCAAGGAGGAGGGAGGGGGAGGGCCGAGGAGAGGAGGGAACAGATGGGTGGAAGAAACAGCGGACGATAAGAAGCGCAGTGGGACGCGTTGCGAAACTGAATCGGGCAAAGTTTATCGAGTTCCGCGACCGGGCACGGAAACGACGTTGTCCCCGTGAGGAAAGAAAAAAAAAAAAAGAAGAAAAAAAGAAAAAAGAAGAAGAATCCCGCGATCCAGAGCGAGAGATATCTCGAACTACGAGTCGATAGATTCTTCCCTCGTCTCCCGTCTTTTCGCCGTCCAAACGAAAGAATGGAGCAAACTTACGAGGCTTTGCTCGATCGGCGGTGACCGGGGAGAAATTTGACGAGAACGCTCTCCGCTCTCCGGCAGTAGACACTGACGAAGAGTCGGCAGAACGAGTTACAACACAAGAAACACGAGACACGTGATATTTCTCAGGCAACGAGACGAAACGTCGGACATCGGACGTGCAAGAACACATTCGACACATTCGTCTGGGAAACGTTCACGTGGACCGTGGACAGAGACGCGGCTCGATTCGTCGTACGAATTTTCGTCGCAGGAATTTTTCTTTTTTTTTTCCTTCGACTCTCGCTCCACCGAAATGATCCTTCTCGCTGAGTCTGCCGCTCGATTAATTAACTTTGCCGCGTAGTTCGAATGCCGCGGCTTACTGACTCGACTGTAACTCGCCGTTTTCCGGCGACAGTTCCGCCGCTCGAGGAAAGGCGATTCCTGTTCTTTAGGACGAAGATCGATCGGTGCCCTGCCTGTCGCGAAAATTCGACGCTTGGCAAATAAACGAGCGCCTCGACGATATACGCGATACATTTCTGCTCGTTTTTTTCTCTCGTTTCTCTGCGCCATTCGTACGGGTCGTCTCTCTTTCGAATAATATAATTTTTCAATCTCGTCTGATAAAACAACTGTATCGATTAATTCATACGTTTCGACGTCCCGCGCGGAGCTTTTTACCAGCTAGCAGCTTGAAGTCGTTCGCGTTCGTTCGAAACTGCTTTCGGGGGGGACTTAAGAGGAATTTACCGTGAGAGCTTCCGCGAAATCGTTCGCAGATATAATAAATTACTTTGTAATTTCACTTTATGAAGTTTCATGATTTTTTTCTTCCCCTTTGAGTTTAATCTCCCCTTTGAACTTTTCAATTATCCTCAGTTCATACGGCTGTGTGCACTAATTAAGTCCGTTTCCAAAGGCAGTCATCAAGAGTGCACCAAAGAACCAGTGATAAATACGATTTCTATGAAACGTGCCTATGCAAATATTCTAATTATAGTTTCCCGAAAATTATTCGCGATACGTCTGTCCGTTCGAAGCAGCCTGTTCTCAAACGATTCACCACGAATCCACCGAAGAAGTAATTCAATAATTCTGTTTAATAACAGATGTGATGAAGAACCATTGGTAAATACAATTTCTATATGATATTCTAATTATATTTTCCCGCAAGTTATTCATTCTCGCGATACACTTGTCTATTCGAAATCACAATCAGCCTGTTCTCAAACGATTCACCACAAAGTAATTTAATAATTCTGTTTAGTAACAGATTCGATGAATAACCATTAGTAAATACAATTTCTGTAAAATATACTAATTATGTTTTCTCGCAAGTTATTCGGAATATATTTGTCTATTCGAAATCGCAAATCTCAAACGATTTCACCGAGAAATAACTTTCTTAGTGTTTAGTAAGAGACATGATCACGACGACACAATTATTTTTACGAAGCCTTAGGCTAGACCTCGGTTCGTTCGAGATCGCAAGAGCACAGCCTGCCCTTAAAGAATTCACCGAAAATTCACCGAGAGCAAGAGCGAAAAAGAAAAAGAAAAAGAAAAAGAAAAAAAAAGGAGAGTATCCCGACCGTGGTTCGGCAAGAGTGTTCCTCCACTTACCACCGGGCACTCGGCGAAATCGTGCCAGCGCGTAATTAATTCACGAATCTCGGCCGGGATCGAGCTTCTTCGTAGCTCCGTTCGCCCCCGAGCTTTTAATCACGCGGTCTCACGATCTTCCTGTTATCACCATATCAGACCGGAGAAACAATCGCGAGAAACATCACTGTGCAACACACATACACACATTCTCTTGCAAAACTGCAAGAACCTCCTCTGCCGCGATAGACAGAGAGCGAGAGGCCACAATTATATCGTCGCCTGAGCGCGACCACAATTCACTGACCGAGCATCTAGCACCACTACTCTGACCAGCGCTGCTTGCAAACAAATATCACAAGTATCATATATATACGTGTGGTACCTGTACGTCACGAAACGAAACGAAACGAAACGAGCGACAACTCCTCGACGCGACACGAATAAATATCGCGCTGTCGGCGAAATATCGATGGAAACAATGCAAAAATTGACGAGTAGATGGAAACTGACTCGGAGAGAGGTTTCACCGACTTTCCCGCCAGCAGGGACGAGCGGGACGAGCTATTTCCGGTTTCCTCCGTAGGAGAGCGAGACGGGACTGAGCGTCTCTCGGCTAGCAGGCCTCGATCGGCGGGGTGGCACCCTCGGTAACGGGGCTGTGGCCCAGCGCGCTTGCGTTACGCTCCTGCGCGCGTATAACCACCCCGTACCGTCTGTCTCCTTTCACCCTGTCCGTTTCAACCCGCGCCTTTCTCTCTCGCCTCGTGCGCGAGAGTAACGCACGTCGCTGGCGCGCGCGACTCGCCAGGCTCCGGCTTCCTTTTTACCGCCGGAAATGCACGAATATCGCGAGAAATCGCAAGTCGACGATCACTCGAAGAACGAGATCGGTCCGAAACGGACATCTCGAGTACTGAGGTAAATTCTCACTTTCGGAACGGACTTTGTTTCGTCATACGCGGTTGCAAATCCGCGACGGTTTTAATTAAAGCGCGCTACGACCGCTCTCGCAGAACCCGGCCGACCGAAGCAGGTTTTTTTACCGCTCGTTAACGACGGATCGGTCGGTCAGCCGATAGAGTTCGTTAGCGAAGAGCGCGAAGACTGTGATACGTTTCAGGGGGAAAGGAGCGGCGGCTTGCAGAGAGAATGGCTTTCGAAAAACCAAATTGAAACGAGTCGAAGCGATTTGTGCGTTCTGTTTTGCGAAATTATTTGCGAAATTGAATGAAATGCGAAGTTTTTGGTTGTTTGATATTAATATTCACGGGAAATGTTCGAACGCTTGGCATTTAAATTTTTCGAATAATTTAAATATCGCCACGGGCCTTTGCAAAAACTCGGTCGAAAAAATGGCCAAGCGGCGCGACCGCGCTTTTTTCGTTTCATTTGTTTAAATATCTTTGCTGTGAACAAAACGCGATTAAGACAAGAAATCGTGCAAAATAATATTTACCTCTGTAGAATGACAAAAACATTTTTTTTTTTTTAGCAATTCCTGAGCTGGATGAGTCAAGAAGCAAAGACGCGGCAAAATTCGATCGTACGAGTCAGTTCAATTCTAGGAGCAATTTTAGACAGTCATACTTATTTAACCCTTTGCCCTCAGCAAACTTACTTTTGTCATTTAACAGAAATTTATTTACTTGTACTTGAAGTGAAGCATCATCACTTCAAGTAAAATGGCATAACATTTGGAAATAATCATTCGATTACAAATAGTCATCGTCAAACATTTAACACGAAATTTTGTTGATTGTGCGATATCGTTTAAATTTAGAGCAATCATCAACGTGAACTGCACTGTTTGCTAGAACAAGTGTGATATACACGAGTTAATGGCACATAGTTTTAATCTCTGGAATAATAATATCTCCACCATTTTTTTTAACTTTCGTAAGAAGCAATAAAAAGTCTAGTTTGTGTGAATTGCATTCACGAGTTACGTGAATTATTCCAATGAGCGTCCATTGACTCAGGATTTCAGAAATTTCTTGCATTCTTCTCACGTTGTTATTATAGCTTTCAATTTAGACGTCTGTTATAGATATTATAGTACCATACATCGCATGTCATACAACACCAAATGTATACGTTGTAATTATCAACAAATTATAAAAAGAGGTCCCCGCAGAAGAGACAGTCGAGTGCAAAGATTTAAATTTCGAATAATGTACCGACGAGTATATTTAATACCAACGAAATACGATCTCCAACTGTTCTGAAACTCTATCGCTCTAGAATCTGAACTTCATTACTCTGGATCTGTTGTTCGTGCCATTCACGACCATTTATTATCGTCTACGTGTATTCCCTGAGTCTCGATTTCTATATATCTTTCACCTGTGACCTGTGTTCGCTTGCTCGCGAAATGAACTTCACGTGTAATAAAAAAAAAATCTGTTAGCGTTTGAGGTGTTCAATGTTTCACTTTCTCTAGTTGACGAACAGGTGAGTAGCCTAAACGTGACGTTGCATTCTTAAAAAAAAAAAATATATATATATATATACATATATACGCAGCGTGCAGAAATGTCGAATGGACAACAGGCGCGTGGAATAAATAATACTTCAACTAGAATTTTTAACGATCAAACTTCGCGGAAAAATAAATTCGCGCTCAATGGCCTGGCCAGTAATGAACAGTAATTATTTTTTCATGGGGAACGATGGTATTTCGAGTATTTGCGAAACCAATTTTAAATTCGCTGAAGTTTTAACGATGGAACGCCGGATTCCGATGTGAAATAATAAAATAATGTAAAACCTCCGTGTTCCGTGAGACGTAATTATTTTTCACTCATTGGAATATTAATTTTGATGTACACTGATGTACGTTGATATAATGTTGTTTAATATCGGCACACGATTTCATTTTCCCCTTTATTGGATGTAAACGTGTAATAACTTCATGAAACTATTATAAAGAATTATCGAAGATACCGGCGTGTTACTGTTGCTGAAAAGTTGTTTCATTCAGTGAAAATTTTCTACATTAACGTTTGTTTCATGTTTGATTGAATCGTGGTCAGAAGTCTGATAAATCTCGAGGAAAGGCATTAATTTTGCTTCTTCAGTTTGCTTAGACTAATTGAAAGTTTTTTCGAAAGCGCTAGATGAAAAACAAGGACGTGTTGTCTGCACGACGATTTTCTTTGCGAACAGCGAAAATACCGAGCACACGATATACTGAGTTATTTATTTCTTGCGTTGAGGTAGCTCGCGGTAGCTCTTCCTTTTCGGTTTCACGCGCAAAACGATCAACGTGAAGGCAGAATTTCTGCACAAAACCGATGCAACGGACAGATTAGGGGAATATTTATGAAACGTGTTAATTTGCCGCGAATTAATTGCACAACATTCTCGCGTGCCGTTGCATGCAACTAAACGCGAGACTCGCATGAAATACCAATTTAATCGAACAGAAGTCGGAATAAGATGGCGCACGTTCCAGCGTAATTCTTGGCACAGAATTCGTCTGATCGTTACATTCATAAAATTTCAACTCATTGAAGCAGGCATTTGAAACAGATTTCACAAATATCACGCTGCGATACTGTTCTGTCCAAATTACTTTCTAACTGTTGTTTCCGCACAATCTCGCAAATCTCAATTCTGAATCACAACGCTGAAAAGGAATCGTACATGTCTGACCATTACTCCCACTATTTCACTAGAATCACACGACACGCTCTTCCTCGCTCTACTTCTCATTCTCTTGAAATCACCGAACGTACGATTTATCGTTCATTTCCGCAAGTAGAAAATTACAATTATATCGAAGTGATTACAACGGAGCGAGAGAAACCAGGAAACACATCTTTGTGCTTTGTTAGGAGACCGTAGTCTGTTGTCGCAGTTAACATGTTTCTCTGCATTGCACAGTGACAATAAACAAGCATTATTGCGCACGTCTAATTGAAACGAAGCTACGCCTGCGAAATTAACTGCTGAACAAACACGAAAGGGGAAAGATTTGAATTTACATGAATGATGAGACGATGAACGTTGAAATAGATATTATTAAGCGAAATGAATTCAGTAGACGAGCATTTGAATACGACAGTGAATAATCGTCGAATGAAAAACGACGTGACAGTGCAATAGATGAAATGAGGATGAAAAAGAAGCAACGTCAAACGTAGTCAGGAATTTTTCGAAACATATAAGATTACTCGGAGGACGTCCTGATCGCACAAAGGGTCGTGGAAAAACGTTAATGTATTCTCTCTTCAGCGTTCATTAACGCGCAAGGTGTGTCGTTGCAACGTCCACGTCGCGTCGTGTTTGTAACCGCGTTATGAGCATTCTCAGCCAGGAGTTAGCATAACAGACTCGCGTTGCATGGCGTCGCGTAGCTGTCAGGCCAATGATTAACATAACAAACGTACAACAACGGTGGTGGTTCGCATTTAGGGAAATCGACCGATCTACGACGGCGCGTTGGGAAAACCCAGCGATTCGTCTAGATTTACGAAGGCTCGCTCTGGCTCGAGAAAGTGCTCGAACCGCGTCCACTGCGAGTCTGTAGTCTGAAGCTGCAAGAATGCGCAGAATTTTATTCGATTAAAACGTCGAAAATTTTCTGAATCGGAAGATTGAAACATTCAAAATGTATCGGTGTGTAACACACATTGCGACGATTGAGCCGCTCACTCGTCAAATTTGATTAACTCCAGTTTTTGAAATTTTTGAAATTTCACAGGCAGAACGCTTGATTGACTCTTAACCTTTTTATATTGAAAATATAGAATCCCTAATAATTAAGTTTGACATCACTAAATGATCATGTTTCTCTTTGCCTGTGAATGATAAATAATTTATTGCAAATTTGATTAACTCTGTATTGATCAACTTGAATGCAAATCGCTGCAACAATGTAATCCAAACTTGTAAGAATTTAAGAGTCGACTAACTTTTCAATGAAGTGTAAAGAAATAAAAATCCAAAATACTTTTTCACCAAATGATTGGTACGACATAATCAAAACCAGTAAAAAGAAGAGGCAGGATTTTTTTCTCAATTAAGATATCAAAAGTTCTGACAATAGAAAATGATAGTCGCACAATTAATAAATTGGCTTGAAACGTGACGAAGTGCATATTATTATTTCTGTTCAATTTAACCACACTAACGATGATAATTGCACTAGTGACGGAACTATCATCATTAATTTGTTTTAAAAATTTATAATAAAATTTTTTTGAAGATTGAACTCGATGCCATCATTTCATTTTTACTTTCACTTGTCTAATTGATCGACTTGTTTAGTCGTGCGAAGATTATACCAACAATAACAATTATTTCATCTTACGTATTTCACATCTCGTCGGACGAAATCTAATATCTGTAATAATATATTCCACAATGTTTACTTGAATTTGAAAGAAAACTTTTGAAAAACAACGTGCACTATTCCGTCAGTTTTCTCCACTTTTTGCTCTATGGCGTTGATCGATCCGTCACGTGAGCGCGTTGACGCATTAATTGAAGACTCATCAGCCTCGAGAAGCTGAGAATTTCAGAATTTAAAAAAAAAAGAGAAAAGACAAGCACCTTCTTGAGAGAAATTCTGGAGAGAAGCACAAAAAGGAAGCAGAGTAGACATAACTCAGGGAAGAAATTCGGTAATTCCGCAGCGACAACACGCGTAAATCCCGCGGTGTAAGGGCGGAGGGGGGCGAGGGGAGCGGAAAGGAAACTGAACGGAACGTTAACGCTCCGCGGATGACGCGTTTCATTTGGGAAAGGGGCACCGAACCATAATTAGATCCCAGTGTTTCAACGTTCGCGCATACAGGTAAACTTCACCGTGAGTTACGTCTGTTCCCGTGTTGCATATGCCTTTTAGCATAATCGTATCCGCTGGCGGCAAGATGGCTCGGATTCTGAACGAAACGCAGTTAAGAAGGTCGGTCTCAGACAGCGGCAGCCTCACGAGAGAATTTCCCGTTTCGTCCCTTCTCGCCGGTGCGCGTGGCTCTCTGCTCGCTCTCACTCCTCTCAACTCGGCTTCCTCGCGAAATATTTTAATAGCCGCGAGCTACGCGGAATTTTCTCTTTGCCGCGCGTTTTCAAGAAAGGCACCGGACGAAATAAGGGCGAGCACAGATGGAGGAGAGCGGGAGAGGGGACGTTGCAATTAACATGAAGCATTGTTTTTGCATTCCGGCATTGTTTTGCAATTTGCGTTATACTCGAGAACTGTTCGTTCGTGTGGATACATTTAGTTCGTGCTGATACATTTATTAACCCTTTGCGGGGACGAATGCCGCCGCAAAGGCGACAGAAATTCATTTTGTTATCTATACCGTCAACAAGGTTTTTTTCAGTTTGGCAATACTTTGCTGTTACACTTTACAAACCGTTACTTTTTTACTTTTCGTTTAACAGGAATTGCAATAAATAACGACTTGAGTAAATGTGTACGCACTTGCTTCGATTGGTGACTTAAGTTTACTAAATTTGCTAAAATCAAAATAAGTTTCACTAGTTTCTTTATAACCCCAAAATACGTCGCAAAATAAGGAAAAGGAAGATTTTATTGACTATAACTATGTTAGCAGTAGTGAAGACGGGTTTGTGTTCGGTATCTGCGACGATGATAAATACTAAAAGAAAATTCTGTAAATTTGAATTTTTCAGATAACAGTGATAGTGATGACAGAAATTATCACTAGTTACTTATCGATGCATATTGGGGATTGCTTCGACAAATTTCACACTCTGAAAAAAATACAAGGACTAAAACGTATTTGTGTATTATAAAATAATAATTATTATTGTCCTTTAACAAAGTCTAAAATTCCATTAAACAAAATATGTTTCAATTAACTTCACATATTTAACGCTTTAGTACGTGATATCGCTTTCTTCAACAAAATTTGTTCGACCCAGTGAGAACCCGTACTGAAAAAGCGCTCGACCGCAAAGGATTAAACGTTGTTTGCCACGTTCGATAGTTTAGTTCGCGTTGACTTTTCGAGTCTATTTCACTGCGTTAACGACAAGTTAACTCGGCGTCATCGCGAAAATGCTTGCCAGGGAAAGTGACGCGCGCAGATTTAAATGACGTTGACCGAGATTTAAACGTGAAGATCGCCGATCTCCCGATGTTTTTTCTACTCTCACACGAGTACATTTTCGATAAGTCAGCTCCGCAGTTAAAAGCTGGATGTCAACGAACGAGTAATTTTCGAATTTGCCGCTAAGAAAGTGCGAAACAGAATGTAAATCTACGATATCGAAGACGTGAGTGGAATTTCTGTCTCTCCGCTCGCCGCCTAATTCCGATAATTAATAACGTAGCGCGGAATTGCAATACACCTTAATTACACAGCACAGTCGGAAAGTTCCGCGGGGCGATTAATCATAATCGCGTTCGAGTTAAATGTGAAAATTGTGTAATAAAACTGGCTGCTTTGACGTCGGTGAAGAATAATAACGCTTAGAAATTGGCGCTGATGTTACCACGAGAATTTTACTGATTCTCAAAGGGGCGTAACTTTGGAGAATTTCTTGGCTCGTTAGATGGGCAAATTGCAAGGTGGTGAGGATAATATCCAAAGTGAACTCAAGGAAGAAGAATGGCGTGTATCGCGCAAAACTGACGTGACAATGCAGTTGTAGTCGCGATTAAGTCTCGATGTTTAATTAATATTTTTATTCTATATAAAGGACAATTTATACAACAATATATATAAAGATTTACAGAGTTTCTGCAACACAACACGGTATGCGCATGATTCGTGTGAAAAATAAAACAATTCCAAAGGAATTCCGAAATCCGTGATTATACTTTCAAAAGCTGTGAACTAGCTAGTCTGTTCGTGAGCAACTTGTCAGCAACCGACAACAAATTCTGACAAATATCAAACTAAGCGAACTATCTACGTCATTCTCGGAATGTCGCTGCCGGAACAGCGAGAAGAAGCTCACTACACAAAACTGCGAAGCTTCTGCCGTTTGCTTGGAACTACTACGGGGAAAATACCTGTTGTTCAGCGCGGAAACCGGGGACGTTCAGAGTTTCGTCGAAAGTTGTCACCGCGTTGGGACGCACGCGTGCGCGCGTTCATAAAGCGTATTAAGTTAACTCGCGTTCGGTTAATGTAACGATAAGCTCGCAGTCTGCACGCATCTCGGAACGCGTGGATTATTCGAAAGCACACACACACAGACACACTAGGCGGCAAGCAATTTAGAAACTTGCTCTGTTTGAAAGACAGCGTGCGCGCCAGTGTATCTCAGGGCCGTTTTCATTCCTGTCGTTCTTTGAAACCCGCGCATGCTGCAACACGCGTTTGATTTATGCACAGGTTCGCCTAGTACCTAAAGGCGAGTTAATTCTTTGCGAGGCCCTCTCTCGCGAACAGCGATACGTCTTAATAATTACGCCTTACGGAGAAATTCGCCAACGTTAAACGCGTAATTACGTCATACCGGTTCATTAAGATGGTCGTTCGTTCGAGCGTACCGGGATTCTCTCTCGTAATTATAACTTCGGCTCAGTCGAGTGGGAATCGAGAAACGCTGCTGCACGTCCCTCCTTCGATCCTGTATATAGGCGTCATCTTCGTTCATCGTGATCATCTCGCAAGTACGTAGCGACGTGAATTCGAACGATCAGATTTGAATCGATTCGCGACACTGCAATTGTCGCATTATTTTATTCGATTAACTTTGAAAATTGAATAAATGAAAACTGGGATATTAAAAGTTGAAGAACGAAGTTCAATGAGAACGTGGACGTCATTTCTCTGAAAGGAAAATCCTTTTACAGTCCACTTGAAATACTATTGCACACTCGATTAATATAATAGTGTGTTCAATCTCCATCACTAACAATTACTGCTTCCCACCAACATTTCAGCTATATCAAACAGAGAAAGACTTTCATATTTCTCGAGCTTTCCATTGTTAAGACACGTGCAGTCTATGCTTCACGATTGACCAAACATTTTCAATTGGATCGACATCGAGGGACTGAGATGGCCAATCCAACACGTTCATACCGTGTGCAAATGCAGCTCGTTACCTTCTCGAAGTGTCCAAGACTAGTTTTCTTCGTTAAATCAGTCTTTAAAAATCCTCTTTCGTACAATTTCGATCTAGATCGTCTAGATTTGTAAAGATGCGTAAAAAAAAAGGTCCCAAACGTGAACTTTCATTGAATGTTCATGACAATTCTCTGGACAAAGGCTCCTTCGATAAAATTTTTGAAAACGTTTGGTCAACCACTGTCTCGTATGCTGAAATGTCAGAAATGGTGGAGAAAGCACGTCTCGTCGATAATCGCCAGTGGTGGGAAATTGGACACACTGTTAACTGATCGGTTGGTACTTTCGATTTGTGCAAAATTTTTTACAAAAAAGAATTTCTTCTCATTAAACACACTACACGGGCGATCACGAGGGACAGCTGGATCGATGGAAACTCTGTCCGAGTAGCTCGCGTTATCGCGAGGAATCGGTTTCCTTCGTTTGTCGTGCACTTTTTCCATCGTTCCATCGTGGAAAACAGCGCCGTAGAATCAGATATTCCCTGGTTCTCACCGATCCACTTGCGCCTTCTGCACCGACGCTACGACCGTTTCAAACCGTTGCTATACGTTATTACCCGCTTGTAACCATATGTGTACAAGGCTCGTGGGTCTCGATGGAAACTCGAAGTAAACTATGCCGGACGTTACGACGCAACTCCGACTCGGTTGCGCCGCCTTCGATGCTTGAACTGCTCTCTCTCTCTCTCTCTCTCTGTGTGTCTGTTGTGTGTGTGTGTGTGTGTGTGTGTGTGTGTGTGTGTGTGTGCGTGCGTTCGCAGTGCCACGTAGAATGGTAATAGACGGAAGGGATTCGTCCACGGGTCCATGACCGCAACTCCGGCCACCGTTAACTTGAAATTGTTACGTGTGTAACGAAGTGATAATGCACCACCCGACGTTAGTCCGCCACGACGTTTCTCCGATCGAGCATGGAGATAAAAGCGATCTGTTGTCGGTCGTAAAAGTTTGCAGCGTTCTGTTACGTCCCATCGACGTTGATTCGCGAGTTCGGTATAGTTTCACTGGAATATTTAGGCGCGAGAGTTTAGTAGAATACATCGATGCAAGGTCAGACGACTAGGGTTTTTTTTGTGAATAATTAGGCTCTTTAATGAGAGGCATAGAATTTCGCCGTAGGTACTATATATATATAGTTTAATGATTTTAATACAACCTGATCGTCAAATTATCGAATCAAGAATTACAAAAATCGTGTTACGTTGCATCGAGTTGCATTCGTATTTAGAATTGTTAGCAACTATACGAAGGAATTTCGCGCTATTAAAAAAAAAATCTACAATTCAACGTGAATTATTCATGAGAAGCGTTCTCCATATTTTCCAGTCATCCGATCGTGCGCCAGCGCAATCTACTTGCTGCCAGTCCGTCCACACGTAGACTTACTCTACTTGTCGCCCGTCCAGACACATACTGATTTAGTCTGCTTACAACCTGTGACAGCTCGTACAATAAATGCACTCGTGACACGTCCAGCTGTTGCACCGACTTAATCAAATTCACCGTATATTTTTAAATATCGTTGTCGATATTTCCTCGACTATAGGATCGAAGACAAGAGGCAAAATTCTAAATGGTATTGCAACTCGAAGGCCGATTGTTCCTTACGCTCAAGGATTCATTTCGCGCATGCGAATAAAGAGAAAATCTTCGCGACGCTTGTTATCCGTTTCCTGTTTTCTTCTCTTTTTCTCTCTCTTTTTTTTTAATAATCTACCGCAGAGAACTCCGTGCACTCTGCATGGGAGGGAAAAAAACTTGTTCTCCTTCGACCGATAAAACGGCCAGCAGCTAATTTCGACGCTGCACAACGACGCCACGTGATTGGCCTATCCACGCGGCCGCGAAATCGCATTAACTTCGGGTTAATATCCGCAGAAATCGCGGCCTCGGATCACCGGACAATTATCGTAGCCCGACAGCGAACACCGACCAATCGTGGCCTAGGATTTTCATCCTAGCTGCATCAGGTTCGCCTCGTAATTTCTCGCCAAGCGAGATACCCTGGCACGCTCCTGCGTTCTCCACCCGCTCGTTTTCTTCCCTCCATTTCTCTATTCTAATCATCCGACATCCAGCGCAACCTTTGAAATTTTTAAACGTCTCTTCTTCGAATACTTTTCGAACGAACAATGGAAACGTATTTGCTTACATATTTCATTTCGACTGACAAGCTAATCTAAGCGCACTACGAGTAATCACGTAAAATCGTGGTTTTATGAATACTCATTGAAAGAGTAACAGAGATTTTTATCTCGCGCGTACAAGTATAGTTTCAATTACTATGCTTCGAATATTTTATACATTCCACATGGGATAAGTCCAGATGTGAGTTTAACCGGTTTTTTGTAAAAAATGAAACAAGTTGTGTATAATGTTGTAAGATTCTCTCTGCTTATCCTTTAAAATCACAATTTACCAACATTTTGCCGAAAAAGTAACGATTTTTTCGGAATACAGTGCGTCGATATAGTGTTTAATGGTTATAGTTACATTTCTATAACGAGATATCGCGGCATCGTTGTAAAAAAACACAAGTGAGTCATCACTTTGTCAGACTATCAGATTAGATGGCTCGGTGTTTTTAGAGTTGAGAGAATTGAGAGAATAGTTAGTATATATTTTTCTAGAGAACTCGGCGCCAACTGAGCATAAAAGAGAATCTAACAACAGATGATTATGGACAAATGGAAGGATTGTTGGATGCAGTTTAAAAGCAGTTCGAAGTAGCAAAATGGGCATTTAGAATTTTTAGCATTCTTTTGCTTCTACGTTAAAGAGACGAATGAGAAATAATTTAGAATCACTTTTGTTGCTAGATATGAGGAGAAAGCGAATGCATAAGATTTATGGCAATTAATTTGGCTAAAAACTTGAGGATAAATCACGAATTTAACAAGGAAAAAAGATTAGCTTGACTAAGTATGTTTCCAAAATCCAGATTTCAGTGTACGAAAATCAGAAGGTGCTTGGGTATGAGTAAAACAGAAGTTGACTCGTATTTTCAATTGTTAAAGTAAAATATGGATGAGAAACAAGCTTACGGTTGAATAATGTATTTTTCTGATTCGAACAATCCGTTTCTTCATAATATATCGTCCCTTTTATTTATCAAATCTATTACTTGGTAACGTAATAAATTTTTATCATCCACTTTACAAATATATACGCATTCTAGGTATCGATCATACATTGAAGATGCGACGATTCTTAAAAAAAGAAACAAGAAAGTGGGTCGTCGTTCTCCGTCGTTTTGCCTCGTGTTTTTAAAATTTCATTCGCTTGAAAAGGAAAAACGAAAAGAAAAAAAGAAAGTTCCGCAAAGAATTCCAGCTGCGAGGAGCGTTTCCAACAAATACCATTAAAAAATTAGTCGATAACGAGACAGTCGGGATAGTCGATGGTTCCCAGAAGGCTTGCGACGAACGAATTTCCACCTTAAATTGTCACCTTAAGCTTCGAGGTTCTGCGAAACTCTTCCCGGAATCGTCGGGCGACACCGGCGGGAGATCCACGTAGAATATCGTCGCCGGATCCTCTCGAACGCGCGAATTCCTCGACACGGGGGAGTAATGCTGTACCCCTCTCCCCTGTACCATCCGCGCGTCTAGTAAGTGGCGCGCGATCGAAGAACTTCAGCTCTGTCGCGATAGCGGCCGATTCAAAGTTGCCAACTGCGATTTGGTAAACAGGCGAGAAGATATCGGGCCGGATTAAGCAAGTTGCCGACAATTGCTCGTTGATTTCCGCGGCGGAAACAAAAGGGAACGACCAGCAAATTCCAAGAGAGATCCGCGAGTTTCACAACGACGCCGCAAGCGTCGACGTTTCCTGAACACCAGGAGGCGACGAAGTTTTTGGATCTTGGACGTGTTTCGTTTGTCTGGACAATTGTTGAATTCTACATGGCTGTTAGACAAATCTCTCTCTCTCTCTCTCTTATTTAGTTAATCCTCGATTAATCACGGCGAAGAACACTTTCGAGGTTCTTACGAGAACAAGTTTCAATCCCCGAAGAGTTCGTCTGAGAACAAGTTTTTAATTTCGAAGCTCGTTATTGTGTAACTTCAGCAACAAGGAAAGAAAGAAGTTGAACAGTTTAGAAGCTTGTTTCAAATCGTTGATGTTCGTGAACGTGCACGGTTGTTCACACAGAAAAAATAGAAGAGACGAATGAATGATTGAAACTGCGTGCCAAGCATAATACAGAACACATTCTCGCTACGTAGATTGACTTCAGAATTTAATCCTTTGGTCTATGTTTTATAATCTAATTCTGATATTGATTTTCTATAATATTCACGCGATCGATTAAACAAATTTTCATTACCGATCAGTCAATGAAAATTTCATTCGCTGCTCTCAAAGATTATCACGAACTGAAAAATGATCTTTATCGATCGTGAAAAGCACATCTATCAGATCCGAAGGTAATGAATTATCTTTGAACTGAATAATTCGAAATCTCTTCGATGGAAAATATTAATGGTGCAACGTGTATCGTACTTTGCATTGCAATGTTCCTCGTCTTTGAAACGGCGAGCCCGATTCGAAAGCCACGCTGCCATGGAAACGTGTTCGCGCTTAAAAGTCACAGACACGGTACGAACGTTGCTGGAATTTCGGCTGAGAATGATTCACGCGACCGAATAATTCGCCATTGTAGCCCAGCGCGCTGTAAGCAACCAAAGTCAAACATCTCGCTCACATCATCGTTTACGCTAACTGTTAATTAGAGAGGCAACATATATAATTTACAACGAACTGCGAGAGGCGAGAGGCGAGAGCCGCGCGTGTGCGCGTTCCATTTCGGTGGGAATGCACTGTTGAAACGGTACTTCATCGCCGCGAATTTCGACATAAATTCAAGTAAATTCCTAGTCGATTCCTCTGGCGTTATTAATTAAACCGAACGCAACGCGTTCGATGAATTTGCTTGCCGGTCCGATCGGCCGAGGAACGCGCCGAGGTAACAATGGTTACCACTTCATTATAATTGTAACTCGCTCACTATGAATTCGTATAATCTGCCGTCGACACAATGCCCTAGTTGCGAGCGCTGCCCGGAAATTGGAATCGATTTCACAGCGCCAAAGACCTGACACGGTCATCACCTTATATAGCAAACGTGCAACGCTGCAATATCGTTCAGTCCAGTAAAAAAACATCGTTGCAAGTCGTTGCAATTCGTTGCGAACGTGCGAGAAAGCAAAGTGAAGTTTTTGTCGCGCGGCGAAGCTCTCGGAATAGAAAATAAAAGAAATTAAAAGAGATTAAAAGAAAATAGTAACCAAGTCTTTGAGCTGGAAGTGGAATGGACCTTATTCACAAATTTTCACCCCGAGAATTTCTACTTCGGGATTTCTGCTTCAGAATTCTGATTTCGAAGAACTCTTGACACTCAAACGATCGCCTATAGTTACCATTACCATCAGCAAAGTTGGAACATGATGTTTGCTTGAAAAGCCAAAATCAAAGCTGAAAGCTAACAGAAGATAGTTTAAGACACGCTCGTTTGATGAAGATACCAACGTGGTACGTTTGAAGAAATTATTATAACTTCTTAGTTACTGAACGCCATTACAATGGCTTGTTTGTTTCTTCAGTCGAACAGAGCTGTTACGATTTTTCAAATTCTTTTTCAACGACAAACTTCAATTTATTCGTTCTTTCAATTTTGAAATTTCAATTCATTCGAAGTTTATTCCAACGTAATTACATGGGGTAAAATAAATTTCACCGTTTGTTGCACCGTTTTGCGCAATTTAACTTCAGACCTTGCTATGTAGAGGTAGCCTGAAAACGTAAAAAATCTCGCCGCAATAGCTAAGAGGTTAACCGTTGATTCAGAATTTTTATGTTTCTCACTGCGATTCAATAATTAGGGGCACATCGGAACTCGACACGTAGAAAGAATAACTTGGAAATGCCAAAGGGAATTGCAATTAATTAAATTACGAATAATCGAAGCCCAATCAATTAAAATTAACGAACTTTGCCTGACTATCGTGATCTGACGACTATGAACATCGACTATGATCAGCAACAGTTTCTCCATATCTCGCGAGAAACCACCGCGGCAAATCGCGAGACGACGCGTGTTCTCGCCAGTTAACCGGAAACGGAAATTCTCAGAGGCGAAGTTCACCAGGCGGACACGCGAGAAACGGTTTTAATGCAGCGCGCGGAAATATCCCGCCGGGGGCAAAAAGCGGTCGTTCCCCTTTGCTTAGATTTCGTTTCCAGGCTGGCGAGCGGCCAAGGAGTTTCGATACAAAAGCCGCGGATTCGCGTAACGTATCGAAGAGAAAGAGAGAGAGAGAGAGAGAGAGAGAAACGGAAACCATCGCGCAGCAATATTCACCGGATGGGGCACGGTGTTTTTAATGTTTTTTAAAGCGCGCTTGTGATTTCGGCTTCAATTAGAAGGTCCACGAAATATTCAGCTGCTTCGTGAATGTGAACAATTTCGTTAAATGTTGTTCGATATTAACGATCTCTATAATCATTCATTGCTGTGAACTGAGGACAATAGTCATTCGTCGTCGAACACTTGAACTAACAATGGCTATAATCGATAATCGTTAAATGCTTGCTGTGAATTAACGACGACTATAATGGTTCATCGTTGAACGCTTACTTTAAACTAACAATGACTATAGTCGTTCATCGTTGAACGCTTACTTTAAACTAACAATGAATATAGTCGTTCATCGTTGAACGCTTACTTTAAACAATGACTAAAATTGTTAATTGTTGAACGCTTGCTGTGAATTAACGACGACTATAGTGGTTCATCGTTGAACGCTGGTTGTGAACTAACAGTATATAGAGTCGTTCATCGTTGAACGCTTGCTGTGAACCAACGACCAATATAATTGTCCATAAAGTATTGTAATTTAAAACTATTGTTGTAAAATTTGCGATTTGTAGGTTCGTGCGTTTTAAAATATTTCACACACAATTATATTATTAAACAATTTTACAAAAAATTGAAGTTTGCCATTATAGTTGCTATATAGTATATCTACAACGTAGTATCTATAACGTGAGCGTAGCTGCCCTTTAAAAATTACAAATCTAAATTTAAAACGATAAATTTCTCCACGTCGACAAGGAATTCTAAATCGTCCTTGTAACTGCTTCCACAGAATGGAATTGCGGAACAAGCGCAAAAAGGATTCTGATGGAATAAGAAAATGTATTTTCGCCCGTTGTCGGTGCAGCCTCTGAAAACGATTGCACGTGTGCATGACGAGGTATTGTCATTAAAAGAGAAACTCGAAGCCACGAATTGAGATACAAGTGCGAGTTCCATCCTTTTGATCATTTGCATTTCGAAAATTTAAAAGAATACGAGAGATATATAGCGTATATGCTGAATACACCGAGCGATCTACAAATGACGACGAGTACAAAAGGGAATAAAGAGCATTGAGACAACCACGATCTTTTTACCGTTTCATAAACGTTGAAAGAACGCCGTCGAGAGCAACGTATCTGCATACCGCATGGTAATTCGTTCGCGTAATGGTAAATTAATGCGCGTTAAGGAAAATTGCATGAAAAATTGTTGGCCACGTAGATACACACGAGGTGTTTAACGTCGGAGTCCGAACCTGGTTTTTTCCCCATTTAGATTTAATTCCTGTGTTGGCAACCTGCCGAAAGAATCACGGCACAGAATCGAGTCACGATCGTGAAAGTGTGACGTTTGTCGTATCGATAAAACCGCGATCGGCTCCGTGCTACTGAAACATTTCATTCTTCCTTTCGAAGTGTTAACAACTGACCGAAATAATTTCAAGACCGATTGATTAACCATCCACTGAAATAATTCCAACATTGACTAATTAATCGTTGACTGAAATAATTCCAAGATTGATTGATTAATCGTCGATGAAATTAATCTCGAGTGTGATTAATCATCGGCTGAAACAACTTCATGATTGCGTCATTAAGAATTGATTCAAATAATTTCGAGATACACCGACCAATGACAGACAGGTTGGTACTATTCAGAGCGTACAAATTCAATCGTGATAATATTTTCAGATCTCCACCAGATCTCCCATCTGGTATTTACGTTCGATGAATTTTTTTTTATCGAACAACGTGCTTCGAGATTGTTTCGCTTGTAAATGGAATGACATTTTTTCAGTGGCCGTGCTGTTGAATTAAATTAAAATGGACAAAAAAAAAAAGAAGAAAGAAGTGCAACGCGTTTGACTTGATGCTTTTTCATATCACGAGATTTTTTTGTCTTGTTTTATCTATTGATTTACTCTCGAAATATAAAGTTTTCATGACGCGCATGTTGTAACTTTTTTTTTTCGAAGTTAACATTAACGAAATGAACGATGCCTGTAAAATGACACAAAGGAGCTCGGAGAAGATACGTTTAGAAAGAAATTTATCTTTTCACAAGGCAAACTTTTTCGAAACAGGGGTTAATTAAGATAACGCAAGCGAAAATTTCATTACATTTTGAGTATAAAATTCCCAATGAATTCTGAAAGACCTCTACCTTCGAACGTTAGAACGAAAATTACACAAGGAGGAAAGATCATGCGTGAAAGTCTTGTTCTTTAAAATCTCTTCGAGTCTTAATTCACTTTCTTAATTAAGGCGACGCGCGACTTCGCGTCGAATTGAAACGCGTGCTAAATTCGTCCTTGGGACAGGACGAAGAAGCGAAAGACCACTAAACTTCTGTCTCGTCCTCGGGTGTTTTTCAGGGTAGCAGGCGACAATGAAAGGGGACGATAAAACCCTTAACGATACGGGACAGGGAGAAAAAGGCTCGTGGAGCGTCGGCGACGATTGAGATAGTAAGCTGTAATTAACTTTCGATGTTCACCGAGACGTTCGACGCCGCCCACGTCATCATCCACTTTGTGTCTTGCTTTCCTTGCGCCGCGCGAAAGCCTTTATCCCCAACCCTCCTCTTTCCTCTTCGTCAAACACATTAGCAACTCGAACGACATCTCCTGATAATTAAAGCGTACCGTATTCATTAATGAAACGTTTCACTCTTCTAAATGCAAACGAACTGGACATTGAAAATTTTAGAAACAAGTCAATTTCACGTCGAGTTACCCTCGGGCGAGGGAGACTCGAATCTTCGATCTTTGTCTTTCTCTGCAGAAATTTCTGTATTCTATATATTTTTCCTCCTCGACTAGTCGTCACTCGATACTTATCGCTCGTTACACTGTGCATCTCTTTGTTCTTTGTGCGGCGATTTTTTTTTAAATTTATTTAAAATTTGCAGTCAAAATGGACACGTAAGCAGTTATTTACTACGGTTGACGTTATCACTCACGATAGCCGCGGCCAAGTATAAATTACGGTAAAATATAAAGCGGCCCATAAAACGGGTAGAAAGAATTATTTATATTTATATCGCGGCGAGTTCAAAAAAAAAAAGAAAAAAAAAGTGCCTCGGCGAATTTCAACGTTATCTGAAACAATTATTCAACCCCGTCCTTTAAATACCACTCTTAAAAGTTTTCATACCCGCCGCGCGTAAATTAAACCGTAAAATGTCGAAAATATATTACCATAAACATCCAGTGTGCCAGAGATTCACATCGTATTTTGATATTTGATATAATGTGTACGTTCCACAGGTTGAAACGGAATTCCCTCCTCCTTGATTTCTATATTTGCGACGTGAAATTCTCGACGCATGATCATTATTTATCGAGATGGACGAGGCTCGACGGTTCGACAAAAATTCCAACGGGGATTTTTCCGAAGCATTCGCGAAAAAACGTGGCACGCTGACGTGGAACGCTCCGCTTGATATCTCCAAATGAGACAGCAAACATCATGGATACTCCTCGACGATTCTCAGGAGGAATAGCTTTTCTTCGCGATCGGGAAGAGAGAGAGAGAGAGAGAGAGAGAGAGCCGCGTGCGCTTAAACCGAGATCCCCGTGGCGGCACGAAGGAAAAGTGGAAACGCGGATGCAAATTGTCTAGAATTCCCCGCGAAAGACACTTCCGGCTCCGGCCATTAATGCAAAATATACGCGAAAGGAAATTTTACGTGGGAAAATATTGGCTGAGTTTTGCAAAACTTTCGAGAGGTGTTGGCTTCTGATTGGCAAGGTTGAAGCATAAAGTGTTGCTGCTTAATTTTAATTTTAATTTCAGAAGTATTATAATTCCCATTTTTTGGGTGTGTTTTACACTTTTTATACTGCCGAAAACATTCTTCTAATTTAGAGACTTTTCTTCTTTTTAAATACGATCGTTGAAGTTTAAAAAAAGAATTTAATATTAAGTAAAATATGGAAGGCTACACATTAGTGGAGAAAATTGTTAATTTTGCTTTCAATTATAATTTCAGGAATACTAAAATGTCCTGCTCTTTATTTTTGAATATATTCCAAAGATTTCTTCTAATTTAAAAGTAAAAAAAAAAATTAACTTTAAATGAAACACGAAAAACTACACATTAGTGGAAAATATACGTATAAGTGGAAGTATTTCAATTTTAATATCAAAAATACTAGAATTTTCTCTCCTTTGTTTCTGAGTATGTTCTTTTTATATTGTTAAAGATTTCGGAGAGATTTCTTCTAATTTCAAAGATATTTCTTCTTCTTAAATATCGTTGGAGTTTAAAAAAAAAGAAGTTTAAATAAAGAATTTTAAATAAAACACAAAAAGCTACACATTAATGAAAGAAATACGTATCACTAGGAATATTTGGTTTGAATTTCAATTTCAGAATTACCAGAATTTCTTCTTTTTTTAATTCCAGATTATGTAGTATGTTCTTTTTAGCATAAAGATAAAGATCTTCTAATTTCTTCTAGTTTAAAAATATTTCTCGCTAAAGTTTAAAAGAAACTTCAATTTTAAATAAAACACAAAAAGCTACACATCAGTGGGATGATATACGTATTAACGGAAGCGTTGTCCAATGTTTCGAAATGGCGTTGAAGACACGTGGAATTACGCGAGTTAAAAATTTCGCGAATCAATCGATGACAACGGATTGAAACGAAAATTGTTTACGAAAATTCGTAACGTGTTTTGCGCGAGATGTTAATCTCTGCAGATCTCTCCAGATCGCTGACTGAACATTAACAGGCATTCATTTAATTCAGTTACAAACAAACTTATCTACGTTCGTGCTTCGTTTAACAAGTACAGCAATCAAACACATTTGCACCGCGGACGCTTCGCTTTCCAATTTTATGGCCGCGGCTACCGCAGTTTACGATGCTTTGAAATTGTAACGAACATTCAGGGGGAAGGTGGAAGTCGATGTAATGCGCTTCGAAAACCAACAATTTTCTTCCTCTTGGCAATTTCGGGACACACGTGTTTCGGGTGGTGGGCCAATTTCGCGTCCCACGATGCTTGTACAAAGCTTCAACGTACGTCTTTCGAGTAATGAAAAATAAAAAAGCGCAATTTGCACCCGTTTCCGTTGGAGAGTCTCGACAGAAAGAAATTTGTTTGGCATTCACGAATTAACGAAACTAGGAATATTTTAAGAATCCACTGATCAATTACTAATGTTATTGTATTTATATTTATAAATACAATCGTCAACTTCAACAGTTGAGAACCAGTTTCAAGATCAGTGTGAACAATTCAAGTCAACGTCCGTGTTCTTGACTTTAAAACAATTTACATTTCGTTTCGTTGGAACGTAAATACTCGCTTGGTCAAAAGCGAGCGATTGCAAAAAATTTCGCGGGAAACTTCCGTAACACGACAGATAGAAGCAATGAATCCCCTATCGTTCGAGGGAAGCCACTTACGATCCCCCAACGCGATACACAACAGCAACAGCAATAAAACGTATCTCCCTGTGTACAAATCATACGACTTTTCCACCATCTGCACCAAATATATCTGACCGTGGTGGTACCGACCCTCGCTCATATTCTTCGATGAAACAGGATATGAGCGAGCCGCCATACGCGTAATAAAACGGAAGAAAAACAACAACAAGGACGCAAAATCGTGCAGCAGGAGTAGGGATTTCGGGAGCAAGATACAGAACGCAAAAGCCTAGATAAAAAGAGAGAGAGAGAGAGAGAAGAGAAAACAAAACGCGTGGCCGTTATCTGGTGCTTTCTGGTTAATTAAATTTGCATTTGTTTCGCTTTGGCGACGCGCCAGGATCATCCGACTGTGTCCCGGTGCTCGTCGATCCCTCGACAGACCGTAAGTATGGTCTCGGGCAGAGACTTACACACGAAGCTTGCCGCGGAAGATCTGCCCCGGCTGGGGCAAAGAGGAAATCCTTTAATCCCGCAGGAACGTTGTCCTTCCCACGGACCACTTTGTCAACTCGCTGCAAGGCAACTTTCAGCATACGTACGTACGTACACACGAGCGCTGTCGTGGACAACCGGTTGTCGAACGTATCGAAATCTTCACGCTGACGGAGATTAAACGTTTGTCGAGTGTCGTAACACGTGTCCAAATAAATTTCAATTGCAATCGTGTTGCCGGGAAATGACTGCTTCCCATGCTAGAGATATCGGAATTTTTTGAAGAATGGTTTTCAAGAAGAATTCAAAGAGATATGACTTTACGAATAACATTGTATCAATGGTAACAAATTGGTACGATTGATAACACGGAAATAAAATAAATAATTTATGAAAATCTAGATACATTGGAATTTTTTAGAGAACAGGTATTTTCATGTTCAGGAAGAATTCAAAGAAACGTTGCCCCATGGACCATTGATATTGATGGTGATACATTTTCTCGGACGATTGGTAACACGCAAATAAAATAAATAATTTATGAAGATCTAGAAACTATACTAAATGGAACGCTGAAGGAAATTGAATGTTTAAAGAAGTAATAGGTATCCAAATAAATTTAAACTCACGTTATGAAAGATAACTGTTTCCAATGCTCGAAATATCGGAAATTTTCCAAAGAATGATTAAAATTTAGTAAAATGGCCATATGAACTACATACCATTATTAATAATAATAAATTTTCTAATAAACTGTACGTACAAATGAAACAAATAAACTACGAAAATCTGGGAAAAACATAAATATAATGGCGTCCGCACGAAGTTTCTAAATTATATGGTAAAGGGTCAAGTCACTTCGAGTCACGCTCGTTTGAGGGAAATTCTGGGAAATTTTAAGGTTAAAGCCTGCTTTGACGATGGAAATGTTAACGAGAAACAGAGAAAACAGAAAGTTGAATTTTTTCCAAGTCTCCGAGAGATTTTCTCTCTCTCTCTTTCTTTTTTTTAGGGTCGTTGAAAGTTGATGAAGTGGTGGTTCTCAGAAGTTGGAAACAACTTTTTGAAGATTCGAGAACGGAGACTGAACTTGCCGTTCTTGAGGATTATATGTATAAACAGAAATTATGAAGAGGCCTCCTAATTTAGGAAATGAGTACGCGATGAAAGTGTCAACGGGAGTGGGGAACACGCGAAACGAAGCTTCGTGTTTTCAACGGGCGCGTAAGTAAATAGAATATTTCTAATCAAGTAGAACTCATCAATGTTTATTAAGGAATTTCTAAAAGAAAAAGAAATAGAAAAACGATAAGAGAAAGCAACCAGATTTATCTTAAAAAATCTTTCTAGGAAATCCACTATTGCATTAACTACGACGGAAGAAAAGAATATTGACATATATAGATTTCTCGCGAAGTAATATTGTGAAAACAAGTGACACGTCAATAAAATCTGATATAAATCCATAAATAGTTTACTACATACGAAAGTAATTTGCACAGTAGCAACTTCCAGTAATGAGTTGTGCAATAATAATACGAGTAATGTGAAAATCTGAGAATCACAAAGGTGTTGACATACGTTGATGTACGTTTCTTTTTCCAGTTCTATCAAGTATATGAACACAAAATATTTTTAATTATTTAAAGTTCTTTCCTAAGGTTGGCTCGATGTCATATTCGATAATATTTCAGTACAAAGAGATATTTTATAATTTAACAAAAAAGTACTGACCGCGAAGGTTTCTTGCAGCCACAGAATATAAAATATTTCTGATGGTTCAAAGACAAGCGCCCTTTCATAATGTTGACTCGATGTCATTCAACAACATTTGACATTTTGTAATTTTTCTAATAACACTCCGCAGATTAAATGCAGATTAAACTATACTGAAGTTACAAGCGTGTCGATACATTTTTCACTGTAAAATTTTTGCACTTCTTATTCATTATTGGACGTTGCACTAATTACTTTTGTACGAACATAGTGAACTAAACTAAAAAACAGATTTTACGAATATTATCACTTGTTTTCGTAAAGATATCGCCAGAAAGCTAATATAATATTTTCGACTCACTGCATATTTGAGCATGGACGAATGATTACTAGAAAGAAAGAAAAAAGACCGAATGAGGGAGTCGGAATAAATTTCGTTGAAACAAGAATAAAAACCGAGAGAACACCGTTATCAAAATTATCAAAATCTCTTTCCTCGTGATTTTCTCAGTACCGCACAACATTCAATCACGAGGCGAATTAAGCTTCATTTTCTCCTCCATTTTCAATACGGAAACATTGGCACATTGGACGAATTCGAAGAAGAAATTTCTCGTACATCTAGAACGAGAGCTGTCAGATCTCTGTTGAGAAATTCGATTGAAAGAGCCCTGGCAGGCTCGTACGTTCACGGGACAATATACCGATTTCCCTTCTGTTTCATAAATCCGCCACGGATTCGTTCGTGAAGGTCTGGCTTGAATATAATACATTATTGGAGAGTGCAAGCTCGGTCGCGTGCTTGTGCAACGAGCGAATGCGTCTATACAGTGGCGGATAAGTTATGGGTCCCGTAGCGAGCCGTAGATCCCATGGACGCAGACGTACCGTGATCATTATCAGCGGATTTATGAGAACGGCGCGCTTTCGCGTGCCAACGCACCTGTTAAAAGGCCTGTGAAATCTATCGGCTGCGTCGTTTAATCAACGAAATAATCGCGAAATGCGCCAAATCGTTCCGTGAATTTTCACTTGGACGAACGCGTGATCTTTCCGCGTTGATTCCTTTTTAGACGGTCGACTGCCATTGAACGACGAGAAACGGCAACGAGCAGCGGATTCGCGGATGCAAATAAAGTCAGGAAAATTTCAAAAAAATGATGACAATGAAGAATGGGTGACAGCGGAGAAACTGGCGTTTGAAAAATTGCCACCAGAATCTTCAAGTTCTTTTTTTTCAATTTTCAATCACAGCGAAGGGTGCCAATTGTGCCAGTGACAATGAAAAATTCTTGATAATTCGAAGTGATATAACTTTTGTGGGAAAAAAAGAATCACATAACGATCTACGGTCGACATTTTGAAGCGTGAAACTTCTACTCTGACACTTCCGCATCGTGCAGCGAAATATTCTTTTTTTTTTCTTCTTCTCGAAAATTGTAAAAATTTGAACGTGCATAAGAGCGTTAAAAGTTTTCTTAAAACTTCTTTTTGAATATTGAAGTTTGACCATTTGCAACGACCCCTTAGAACTTGTTGTACGACTTTTTCCACCATTTTATCGAGCGTCGAGTATTATTGAGGTTAAACGACAAAAATTCAAGGGATCCTGATGTCCCAAGTTCAATAAAACTTGGTGGAATATCATTTAAAAGGAAAATTTCAATCCTCGTGAAACTAATTGTTTCCATGCGAATGTTTTTAAATTTTCACAGTTTTCGAGGAGAAAGCTACATGATGTAATAAAAAAGAATGAACTCACGAATGTCAAAGTGAAGGCTTTAAAACGAGACCGCGTGAAATTATATGATTTTCCTTTACGAGGTTATATCAGTTTAAATTGTCGACAATATTTCATTCTCATTGGTATTAGTTTGCTGTGCTGTTTGCTGTGCTCTTCGCTATAAGTAGAACCAGACTATTTTACATTTGAAAATGAGTCGAAAATGTAAAATTAAATTTTTAACGTTCTAAATCTCAATTACGAATCTCAAGTACGACGCACTCGTGTAGCAAACTTGTGGAACAATGGGGAAATTATGGGCGAATAGATTGGGAAGAGATTGTTCAGAATATCTGATACGACATTCGAATCAAAGAAGACTGAAATTAAGAAATTAAAGATGTTTAGTTTCGAACGAAATCGAGCGAACTATACCTATAATATATATAGCGTCCGTGGTTCCTTTTTTTTTTTTATTGCAGCTACTTCTTCTAGTCTTTTATTGCTGTAGTTTCTTTTATAGCATCCATGCACCGCGTTTCTACTTCAGAAATTTCTTTCTCTCGCTGTTCTCCTTTAATGCGGCAGCATCTTGTTTAGTAAAGTTGCGGGGCGTTTTATTTCTGAAATTTCCTCCCTCCGCAGTTAAACCACTGACATTGATCGATCTCTCGCGCGGTTTCTTCGTTTCGAAATTCCAGTCTTTATTCCCGGAATTTCTGTTTTCCCCTATTCGATAGTTGAAAGAAAAATTCTCCTTGCATGGTGTTTTATATTTCTAGCATTACTGCGCCACTTTCCCAAAATTTTCGATAAAAGTCAAGAACGGATATCTTCAAATTTTAATAGCCACAATCGCAAAACGAACTCAAGACGATACTGCCAATAAATCACACGTGTGTGACGTACGTGGGACAGGGATAACATATGCGATGGACATTGGCCATTGAAATAATAAGAACATCAAAGAGAAACTCATTGCAAACTTCCACGATAATCGGATTAACGCGGAATCAGAGGAATTGATCGTCACTGACCATTAACTGAACACACACACACACACACACACACACACACACACACACACAGGCAAGAACATCGGTCAGATGGTACTTGCTGAGTCCAGACTAGTGTCAGATACTCTCAACGCTTGTAAGAATGAATTTACGAAAAACAAAGTACACCCTCGCGTGGTATCACGACGATAATTGAATAATCTTCGCTCATAACGGCGTCTAGTTATCGACACGTACTCGCTAGTGCCTTGGTATTTGAGACATGTGATATGTACATAAATATGTACAGCGGTGCAACCCTCATCCCTCATTTCAGCATATGCGACGTACGCTTGTCGTTGCAGATGTCGCGTCGTACCTGATGTATATTGTTTAACTGTTAATTAAATGTAACGCGAGTCACGGCAAAATTCAACATTTTGCGTACATAGTTGACGAAAGCAGGATAACCTGCTTCCGAATATTATGTGCAGTCTATAGATTTCAGCAGTGTATACCTCCTCTGGTGGCATGGAAATTCGTACTTCAGCATGTTCGTGTTAATAACAATCGCGACGGAAATTTCGTTTTTGTTTCCCAAAAGATTCGAACAATGTCCCGCGAATTTTGCAAATATTACAAAATGCAACAGCTGGTTTTGCTCGCAGCTGCCCCTGGTAATTAACAGCGAGAAATTTTCGCTCTCTCTCTCTCTCAAAGCTGGAATGAAACTGTCAGCCGAAAACTTCAAACCGCCCGGATTTTTTAACCAGAGCCACTTATTTGTAAACTTATTTCCCAACGATCTACAGATACACCTGTCCCCGGCGCGACTTGGAAGCGCCGAAACGAAAATTGTTAACCGCGTGCGAGGGCAAAGAGCTCACGAGAGAGAGAGAGAGAGAGAGAGAGAATCTGAGAGGGTGGAACGCTCGGCGCGCGGGTGAAGTGGCGCGAGAGCGTGAGAGAGAGAGAGCAAACATTCGGACCGCGACGAGAATTCACAATGCGGGCTGGCACTCGCTGCAACTCGACGACTCGCCACAACATTATGTAACGCCGCGTGTTACGCCGTTACGTGCGAAAAACCACGGCTAGCTTGCGCCCTCGACACTTCCGCATCCGGCCACGAAACGGCATCCCCACCTCCCGTCGTTTCGGCCCTTTCGCGCCACTGGATTATACCAATTTTCGAGCTCGTTGCTATGATTTGTGTGTGCGTATGTCGTGCCTTCGCTTGGTGTTCTTATCTAATGAGGGAACATACCGAAGAGTGAGTCGCCGATTTTGATGAAATTTGACGTAAATGCAGCTTCCGAGGAAATATTTGACACGTATTTTTTTTCTTTTTTTTCTATCGGTAATCGTCGATGTTGAGGTGGGGTGAAAACTACCCTATTTGACAAAGAACGTACTTTGTCAAATATCTCGGAAATTATCGATGATACAGTTTTTGTGTAAATTGATGAAATTAGTGTTTCTCAACGGCATATGTCATTTTGCGAAAAAAACCATTTGTATGAACGATATATTATAAAAACCGTATTTTTTAAAATCATTTTTTGATGATTTTTTCCCAGAAAGTAAGTTGCTTTCGTTCTTTCTTTCTCGACAATTTCGACTTACAACATCCAGACGATACAACTTCATCGATTCATTCTTTCATTTTTACTTAGATAATTTCCCGATCCTCTTTCTCTCGACAATTTTTCTTTTAATTTCTCGACTTTTAATTTCGGATTTCTGCAGATTACTTCGCTTACGTTCAACTGTTCGCAATTTGTTATTATTTGGTGCCAAGCTTGTTAGCTCTGTTGAAAGTTCAGACAAAGGAAGATCAAAAAGTGGCCGTGTTTGCATTTAATTACAATATCAGCGATATTAGCGAGGGAGGGAGATTTTGAAAAATAGCGTCCGCTAACGGCGGGCCCGCGTTAATCTGCCAGAGAAATTAATCGTGTATGCGTTTAAGATTACCAGGCAAGGCGAGGCGATCTCGTCCAAGAAAAATCGCTCGCGAAACAGAACATTCTGTAATCTCCTCCTGTCCTTCCTTTAATCAGAAGATATATTGAACGAACAGACGTTGAAAAAAACTACCGCGAAATCCCAATAGAAGGAAACTCCGAGAAATAGATTGCACTTTGAGAAACTCATTCGAAAAGTCTAAAACAAAACGAAGGGAGAAGTATCTCGAGTGTATCTCGAGTATATCGTTTAGGAATATTACGATCGTAAAAAAACGAGGTTTCTTAAAATCCGCCTCAACGCCAGATGCTTGCTGCTTCCCCTTTTGTAATTTGTTTTTCATTAAATTTCATCCCTTTCTCTCCCCTTCAGTCTTATTATTCGGCCACGCGGAGGCGGTTTCGTGTGGTTTCGAAAAAGTTTGCTACAATTTCGAACGACGAGAAACGAGGCTCATATCTCGCGACGAGTGGATTGAATTCGAAGCACGGAGGGGGCGTTCGATGGAAATTGAGATGGCGTGACTTTCGACTTTCTCGTCCCGGGATTCAAGGTTAGAAGCTACCTCAGAAGGGGTGACCGACGATCGTTGTAAAGAATTTTCCTGTTCACTCCTCTCGAATTCTCGCCTTCTATCGAGACGTTGATTCCCAATCCTCCTCGAGATTGACGCGTCGTATATTTCTTCACGCGTCTATTGCGCGTATCACGTGAAATTTACTTTAAAATTTCCTTGCCACTCTCTCAATCGGAATATTCTCGATATTTTTACGCGTTACGTTGCTCTCTGTAAATTCTCACCAAAAAAAAGAAGCAAAAAAGAGAAAAAGAAAAAAATGCAACAACTGTCCGCATTCTGAAATTCATTCACAAACGAATTGCGAAAAACGTTCTAGATTTTATTCTTCGTGGATGAATAATCCGCGATACATACGGTGAATTTTAAAGCGAGCAGCTTCTACTTTGTGAGTTCGTTTTCTTTTTTCCTTTTTTTATTTTTCGAAGATTTCACATCACGCGGGCGAAGAAACGAGAATACCTCTTTTTCTCGGAAAATTGTAAAAATTCGAACATTCGAAAATGTTTCTCGCAACTAGATTCGCCATCATTTTGGAGACTAAAGTCTTCTCTTCAAACTTGTCGTGCGATTTCTTTTTACCATTTTATTGAATGCTAGATGACAAAACGAATTCTCAATTTCGTTGTCCAAGTTTTAAGGAGTCGTTGTAAAGAGAAAATTCAAATCTTCGAGAATTGCGGTAGATTTAATCACGAACAGAATCATTTTAACACTTTTGTACGTAATTTAGGTTAGGCTTCCTCACTCTCGAAAAGAAAAGAAAAACGAATTCACGACTGTCGAAAAACAAAAGTCTCCAAAGCATTGAAACGAGGCGAAGCGGCTCGTTTAGATCAATAGGATTTTTTACGAAGTTTTGTCGGTTCAAGTAGCTCGCCATTACTCATTGTCATCGATGCAGTTTTACGTTATACGAAAATTGACGAAGAAGCGTAAGTTCGTCTCGTGGGAGAGTAAGAACGACGAAGACGAGTGTAAACGTTCAGAAGGCTGGTGAAAATGGCGGATGGCTTTCGAAGAACACCGGCAAAGGTTGGGGAGAACCGTGTGATTGGTCCAACGACCCGAACGTCCGTCGCTTTTGAACTTGGTCCACCGTTAAATATGGCAACCGACGGCCTGGGCGACTAATGTGATTGCTGGCAGACTGTTAGAGGACGCTAAAAGCACCGTGTCGTAAACTCTACGTTCCGCGTGCACGGAAGAACAAGAGAGAGAGAGAGAGAGAGAGAGAGAGAGAGAACGAGTAGAGGGTCGATGAGCATACATAGACACGCGTAGCATATCGGTTGCTACCGGCTACCAAACTTCCAACACTATCCGACAAACCCGGTTCCTCCTCGTGTAATTTTGTCCACAGGTGAACTTTGTATCGGGCAGATGCGACTGAATGCGCGATCTTCGTTGATGAAATATTTCGCGTCCCGTTTCCGTGTAATTTAGGTATCGTAAATTGTAGCAGAAGATTGGAAACGTAAATAACCACCGACAAATAAAGCACAGAATTTCCATCGGAGACATTAACGTGAAAGAAACGAGGAAGATCTTTGTAACAGAATAGGCTACGCAAGATTTTATTTCACGAAGGATCATTAAAATCTCGGAAATACACTGCTTTGTGTCTATACGATATCTAACAAGAATTATTATGCAATTAATCGGTCATTTTGACCGTCTTGGTAGTTCAAGTGTCAACGTATGATTTTTGCGTTTCAAGTACGTTGGAAGTATCGAAACCGCGAGTAAACAGATAAAAAGAAAGACGAGCAACGTGATCTGAGCAAAGTTTAAAATATTGTTCAATTTCAAATCGTTGGCTGTTGAATATTTCAAGGGGGGAAATCTACAAACGTACAAATGAAAGTTTGCAGGATCGAAAATTAATGTTGCAGAGAATTCGGTCGAGTGCGAATGTCGAAAGGAATTCGGGAAACGAAGTTACTTCGAGGGAATCAGTATTCTTCGGAGGAAATAATAATTATAATAATTATCGGAGCTTCGAAAGTTGTTGTAATTGATGCTTTCGGCGACAGTCGTTTGATGGATGGAAATAACTTACGGTATCATTTCGGTGTCGATATCTGATCTATCATCGTTCGAATACTGTTTAATGGTAACTATAACTGACAGATACACGAGAAACTTGTCTATCGATCACTTAAATGAAACTGATACGTCGTGAATGAAGCTTGCTTGATAATATCGTATATCGAACAACCTATACAACTGCAATTTTATTCATTGGCGAATGAATTATTTATAAATCGCGGAATGTATAATTCATGAAACCATTGCACCGTTGGAAATATTATTTCCAGCATCTCTTCTTAATCACGTTGCGAGCACCTAAACATTTGCTTTATCATGTTACTTACTCGTTGTTGAACTTCGTAACTAACAACCCGCCGTAACTAAGCGCAGTTTCTATCTTACCTGAAACATAAATAAAGAGTACAATTACTTACTGCTCGTTGCATTCCGCTGTCAGTACGTATCAAATAACACATTGCAAACTTTCCAGCACCAAAGAGATATCATTAATCCATAAGCAAACTGCCAAATGCTCGTATCGAGGAAAACTTCAATAATTCTCGCGAACATTTTTCAATAACAGTCGCATAGGCGGCAGCCAGTGTAGGAAATTTCCGTTCACCGATGAAATAATTAACGTTCACATGTTGAAATATACATTTCAACGAAAACTTGGAAATTTCCAAACACAGGTGACATTCTTCCATCTTGCCAGTTTTCAAGAACATTCTATTGACCGAATTACCAGAAGACCGACCGATCTGATCGTTAATTCCCTCCTCCGTACTAAATAAATTCGTACGCGTAATTCTGTTCGTTATTTCTCTGTTCGAGTTTCGCTCTTATCTAGCGAGCTTTCGTCCACTGGGTCAGACGTAGCAGGAATAATCGCGGTGTCGTTAATGTATTCTAACAGGAATCCACGGCAAGTCCATAAAGCCGTGTTACCATAACCCGTTAATTGGCCCTCCCAGGAACGAGCGAGATGGTTCTAACCGTACGTCGATGGTAAATTTATGGAACCCCAAGGTCTACGGGCTAATTCAATTACCGTTCCCATTAGGGCAAACTCTTCGTGGCCTGGTTCTCTGTCATCCGCGAAAGACTTCCTTGCGAACACGTAACGGAAAGAGGGGAAGAGCTGTGAGTCTCGATAGACTCTTGCAAAATGCATATCGAGCCTCTCTCTCTCTCTCTCTCGTCTTCTAGAATCGAGCTTTGAGCTCGCGATTTCCCACTCGTGATTACGTTGATCGTACGGAGGATCTTCGGAGATACAGTGGCCACAATTGGCAAAAGATCGTCCAACGAGGCACACTTTCTCAATTATCTGTTGTCGAGTGTAATTTCCACTCTGTGACATTGCTGCGGAGCGAGGAAACCTGGGAAATTGCTCGGGACTTTTTCCTGCGCCGTCCAAGAGCGAGGAAATTGCTTCTCGCCGCGTGTCCGATGTGATTGTTGCGGAAAGGTCGAAAAACCAAATTTGATATTTGAGATTGTTTGCCTAGTCAAAGTTTTTCAGACTAAAAATATGCGTGTGTGAGTGCGTATCGTGAAGAAATCACGAGAGAGAGAGAGAGAGAATAGAGAGTGCAGATGGGGAGAGTAACGGATCACGAGAGGGTTGCGAATCGCAAGAATATTATAGCGAGTAGCGAGTTGCTATAACGAAGCACATTTTCTTCTTTAGGCAATTAGTTGAGGTTAACTGCATTGACTGCCGATACTTTTCAGGATCCCGGTCTAAGAAGCCAATTAAATTTATTCATATTACATTATTAAAAACTCCTATTATAGTACATAGTAATCATCAAAAAACATATAGAATGTGTTTCTTTGAAAAAAAAGATCTTGCGAATTATCTCGTAGTTGGCTTATGTAAAGCAAGACTATTGGATGGCCCAAAAAGATTGCATTACATATTATATATATATATATATATATACACACACATAATGCACACAAACTTTTTCACAAAGCAACTTCTTCTAAAATAAAACTTATAAAGTTTAGAGAAGCATTCTTGGACGCGTTGATTGGAGAAGAGATTCGACCAGTTTCAAAAAAAATTAGATTGCAAGAGTTTTATTATTTACAGAGTATCCGAATCTGTCAAGAGAAGCCAAGTCCTTTGCGTGGAAGATTGTTTGAAAAATTATCACAAATAAAAATATTCTTTTGCTCGTTGATTTTGAATAAACTTTACATTATTATATCTTCTGTTCATTTATTGATAAATTTTCTGTTCACGTAAGCCAATAATGAGCCAATTTTTTGTTCTCTTCCCTGAGGCTATCTATTCATATTTATACTGATAGACTACGAATTTCATCGTAGCTGCGAAAATATGGCGAGTAAATAAAACAAAGGAGATGGTGAATAGTATATTTCTAATTCTTCTTTTCGGTTGACATCGAGAGAAGGAAAACGCACGAAACCAAACATCTGAATCAATCTTTAAAACCCTGCAGTCTCGAATTTCTTAATCAAAGATATTCGAGATTTCGTTCGATGAAAGCGGAAGAGTAGAATTCGCTGAAAATTGGTCAAAGACGAGTGGAGGAATCGATGAGGAACCTGGTTGTTTTGCAGCGTTTATTCTTGGACGTCGCCCCGGGGAAAAAGAAGGGGTGAACACGGGAGTCGGGGAATCAGGATAATCGAAGACGACAAACGCAATTAATTAAGCTCGATTGCGCGTCGCGACGCTAAATAACGTTGCCTAATGAGAGAAATCATTAGAGTCGCGAAACGGAGGATCAAGTTCGACCATTTCGCTCCCGTCTCTCTTCATCTCTCTCACTTCCTCTTTAATGAACTCGGCGCTCGTTTCTTTCATCGCGAGACAGAGCGCGTTTATTTCCACTGCTTTAATGCAAAGTTTTGCCTCCTCGAAAAATCTTTGACCGTAAGAACCGATCGAATTTCGAATGTTGGCATAATTTGTGAACCTTCAAAATGGTTCTTACTTAATTAGGTCAATCGAATCATCAATCAAATTTTCTATTTTTTTTTTTTTGATGCTAGAGAACTTTTTTAAATTTAAATTTGTTTCAAAATTGTTAATAAATCTCAAAATGTAAACGAAGTGACAATTTTCCTTCGTGTATCAATATATTCTGCTACGTCACAAAAATAGTATGTTTGAACGAGTGGAAGAACCCGGGGAAAAAATGGAAACATGTAGTCAAACAGCAAATAAATCCAAATGTAGCTAAATTAAAACGAAAAAGAAATGTTTGTGGACTTCGAAAAAAAAAAAAGAAAAAAAACGAAACAAGGCTGTCTCTTCTGTTTCACTATGCACTTCATACTCACAATCAGTCACGAGAATGTTGCAACAACGCCACCATCCAACTCGATATATAATATTTTTTTCTATTTTCGCGAGTGTGCATGTGTACGCGCGTGTATCCCCGACGGGTTCCAATTTATGGAAATGTTCGTTTAAAACAAATGCAAAAAGAAGAGGGAGAAAGATGAAACATTGTATCGGAAGATCCGTTTAATCAAGACTAACGCGTGTTTTATTGGTAGTTCGTTTAACATGACTCCAAAAATAGCGCTTCGGGGGGAAAAATTGCCTTGTTTTGAGACGAAACACAACAGCTGAAAGCAGCGACTGAAAAAAAAAGAAAAAGAAAAAGATACACACACGGCAGACGAATAACGATGCGTTCGATCGTGTCGAATACCCCGACAACCAACAGACCACTTTCTGTGTGTAGTAAGTTTAACGAATTTCCAAATACGAACGATTTTCCCTTTTTTTTTTTTGTGCGTGCGTGTATATACGTATGCACATAAATCAAAACGTGTTTCGTTATTTCGCCATATTTCTTCGCAATGAAACAACGTCAACGTAAATTACATTGATGCGTTTCTGTGATATTCGAGCTTCGAATTTAAAAAAAAATTCGATAGAAATTAATTAAAGTCCGAACTAGTTTCGCGGAAAGACAGCGACTCGAATAGATGGGGGGGGAGAGAGGGAAGGGTTTGGAATTTATCGTCGCAATCAATTCTTATTAAGCTGCAAATTTTTATAAATACGATTGAAGAAATATAGCCTGAGCGAAAATTTTCTGCTATGTGTATCTCTATTTTCGCACTCGTTCCGCTCTCTGCAGAGTCTCTTTTGCAGAGTTTAATTCTCCCATAAATGCATAAAAATCTGCCAGTCCAATTATTACTCGACTGTACAGCACGTCTCCTTTTTATGCAGTATTCGAGTGCGCTCGGTCTCTCAGAATATAAACGCAAATATGACAAAAAAGAAAGAGAAAGAAAAAAGAAAAAAGAAAAAAGAAAATTTCTACGCGAACAACCCGATGACCTGCGAGTCTTAATTCAACCTCGCGGGAGCAGCCCTCTGTCTCGCTTAATCGAAATTCACAAAGAAATTATCCTGGCAATCCATTTTGCCCGGCGAGCTGAAAAATCTTCCTGCAATCAATGCAATCGATACACTTTGTTCGTCAATTCGACAAAGGCGGCGCGGAAAGACGTCGACGAACAATTTCTAACGAATTTATTACGCAATCGTGCCCCGTGATAATAAATCGAGTCCGCGCGGTAAGAGGTTCGAGACGGAAATTCATCCGCGGTATCAAAAGGAGAAAGAAAGAAAAGGGGAAAAAAGGCGTCTGAACCTTAATTGCGAACGGTCAGGCAGTCTTTCAGGATCTCTATATATGTATGCGCTGGGTATATACCGCGTGTCTGTACAGGGTGGTTCAGTTAAAACGAGGATGCGCCTAGATGAATGCAGAAAGGAGCGAACAATTCACGCTGAAACAAAAGCTCCTTTTCTCACACGTTGAAGACCATTTTTTGGAAAATTTTCAGACTTTCCACCATTTCGATATTTATTATAAAATGCATATAACTGATCGTTAAATTAATAATCATTTCTGCACGTGCACGTACAAAATTTCAATTTCTATTTTCTATTTCCTTTCCAAATTTATATTTATTTTCCAGTTTTACCTTTTAAATTGCTTTATATATTTCCTGATACTTTACACACCTTTGCATATTTACGCTTGTCGTAAACGCACGAGTATCAACAACGTTTGCGTACAACAGAAAGAATTTTCATAGTCAGAATGAAACTATGAAACGATTAAAAAAATAATAATAAAAAGAAATACTTTTTACCACGTACTTTCTGCAGTCGCCGTAGATATCCAGGTGATTCCATTTATCCGATCCACCCCGTACATATCTATCCATGTATCCACATGTCTATATATCTATCCATAGAACCGATCCTTTCGTTTAATACCATCGATTCGATGTGGTCGACTATCGCTCGGCGAACAAGTAGAAGTCGCCGGTTGCCTCGAGTAGCTGCGATCGTTAAATCCCCGACCTCATCGACGATTAAACCACCCCCTCGAACTCCGAGGAGATAGTGGCCATTCACCAGGCTGAATGAACTTCTTGCGAGAACTGTTTCGACGTTACTCTTTTATACGATGTTCGTGATGGAACTGACGTTTAAAATAACGTTAAACTTCTGCTCTTTGCTTTTCTCGCTCGTGACGTCACGTTCATTCAATGATCGTTCATTCACGCTTTTTGGAGTAATTTTAGTTCGACGATAATTGTTCTAGTTTGACTGACTCGAATTACCTCTGTTATGTATAAATGTTACACTTTTATACGATGTTAGTGATAGACCTGATGTTTAACTTTTGCTCCTTGCTTTTCTCGCTCGTGACGTCACATTCATTCAATGATCGTTCTAATTTGAACGACTCGAACAACCAAAGAGAAAATATTCGTACTTTCTCTACGCCCATGATATCACGCTCTTTGAAGCAATTTTAGTTCGACGACAATTGTTATAGTTTGAGTGACTCATGATCCAGGAGAAAATCTCCTTACTTCTCCAACATCTTGCTCATATCGTCACGTG
The DNA here is from genome assembly GCA_032399595.1 of Tetragonula carbonaria. NCBI lineage: Eukaryota > Metazoa > Arthropoda > Insecta > Hymenoptera > Apidae > Tetragonula > Tetragonula carbonaria. The sequence continues at coordinate 3,967,942 of JAUCRC010000007.1, forward strand.
CTTTCGGATGATTTTCATTCGAACGACGATTGTTCCAGTTTCAGAACTTGAATGGTCAAGAAGAAAATCTTCTTACTTCTTGCTCGTAGTATCGCGTTCTCTGAAATGAGTTTAGTTCGACGACAATTGTTACAGTTTGATACAGTGACTCGAATGATCCAGGAGAAAATATTCTTATTTTCTCCAATATCTTACTCACGTTATCACGGTCTTTCGGATTGTTACTTGAAATAATGATTGTTCTAGTTCGAGCAACTCGGAACGGTCAAGGAGAAAATCTGATTGAAATTCAATCAACGATTGTTTTAGTTTGACCGGCTCGAATGGTCAAGGAGTGTGTCTCTTTACTTTCTAATTTCTTAATTTTAATTAGAGTACAATACGACTGTTGTAGTTTGAATGACTCGAATGGTCAAAGAGAAAAATCTCACATTTCCCACTTCTTGACTTTAATTCGACAAGAAATTGTTTCAGTCCGAGCAACTCGAATGGTCAAGGAGAGAATGGTAAACTCGACTGAGCTGTTTCGTGATAATCGTTGAGGTAAGAGGTGTTACCATTTGGTGCCTTTATTGCGATGTTTATGGCTCGTAAGGGTGGCCGTGCAATAGACGCGGCGTTTCGCTGGGAATTAGTATCGAGGGATGCTTGGATTATCTCGAGGTTCCTCTCATCCGGAGAAAATTTGCGGCCATCGTAGATCTTTGGAACGGAACGAACTCTATTACATTCCCTTCTAGATTTCTAATTCCGTCGCGCATTAACACATTGAAGTAGAAACACGCTTTTCGCAATTATCAAAGTTTTCACGTCTGATTGATTTTCGAGGAACCTTGAATCTTCTTCGAGGGAATTTGGGATGGGTCGACTTAATGTTAGAAATGCAGAAAGAAAGGGGCGTATTTGCATAATTGAATACCAGATGTATTAAGCCGATTGAAATTTCTCTGCAGCAAAAGACCGAAGTATTATCATAAAATAATAATACATGGAAAATTCTAAATCGACAATCTGCCCGACAAAATGAAACATTCGTTTCAGATTGATGTTCGAGATGAATAAATTTTCTATAAAGATTCGCAGATCCAACGACTATATCTAATATAAAATTGTTCAAACAGAAGACGGACAACGCGCGCGTAAGTGGCTTCTTCTACGCGGGATTTGAAATTTAAAGCAGTCGTATTTTGAGCGATCTCTTACCAAGAGGAGTGTTCTCTGTGTTGAAGAGTTGTCCGAATGTTTTTAGTCATTAGAAGCACGGCCATTTGTGGTGAAAAATTCGCCGAGTTTTCAAACGCGAAAAAGTTTAATTAGGTCCAGCGGCGGAAATAAAGAAAAAAAAAGAAGAAAAAAAAATCGAACATAATAGAGGATTGCGCTGAACGCTTGGCACGAATTCAACAAGGAAAATCGTTTTACCTATCGACCGCGTTAAAGCCGTGAAAAATGTCCTCGAAGAGAAGAAGAAGAGAAGAGAGAACCAGGGAAAAGCAGCGAACGTTTTGTTAAAAAACAGAAAAAAAAATACAAAAATCCTATCCAAAAATTGTCCGATTTGTCGCAATAAATCGTACTGTTTAATCGAATATAATTGATTAATTTTCTCGTTCTAACAGCAGGCAGGGTTTCACACACAGTTTCAACACGACTGCTGAAACTGCTGAAAATTTTCCTTCGAAAGACCCAAACAAGTCCCGAGGTTTTCAAGAAGTCAGATTTGAGAGAAAATCTTGTCAGATCTTTCGGCTTCTATTCGTCCCGATATTCACGATCTATCCACCGTGGAGAGAAAATCGACGAGAACGAACGGTGTATCAAGAGTAACGGGGAAAAATTTAATTAACCGTAAGAATGGAGTCGAAAGTTGACCGTAACGGCGTCCTGAATCCCTGGCAGAGATCCAGCCGCGAAAATCGCCTTAGCTGGCCGACAGCGGCGGCAGAGAAAGGTAGCGGAGAAGGAGCGGTGGATCAGTCGGGGAGAGTCGAGGAACAAGAAGGGCAATACGGTCTTTACCGTTGAGGTAGGACAGCACCGAGCTTTCCACCCAAGGCTGAGATCCTCTCTTACCCTTGTCTTCTCTCCTTTTTGTTCCTGCGAGGATCTCTCGCGTCGAAGGGTCGCTCGCTGGATGGCTTGCAAGACGCGCAAGGGAGGAAAAGCGACAAAAAGCAGCCAGTGATTTAGTGCACGGCCGTGGCGCGCTTCTTACAAGAACGTCGAGAGAGAGAGAGAGGATCGAGATAGCGACGGAAAGAGGGAAATGCCAAGACGGATGACTTTAAAGCCCAAAGATTATGCCCATTACACGCTACCGCCGCTCGTAAGTATCCAGTTGTTTGGCTCGATTTGTTGCGTCAGTCTGCTAATTAGTAATTGAAGTGAACACGAGTTGTAAGAATTCTTGTTGATTTTCTTGTTACTTGATGCACGAGTTACATGAATGCAAGTTCATTCATTAATTTTGTTGATTTTCTGGTTTTCGTGTTACTTGATGCAAGATAAATACGCAAGTCCAGTTTCATTGATTGTTCGATTTTCATTATTTAATATACAGGTTATAAGAATGCAAGCCCATTCTTGTTGATTCTCTGATTTTCTCGTTACTTGATGCACGAGTTACATGAATGCAAGTTCATTCATTAATTCTGTTGATTTTCTGGTTTTCGTGATGCAAGATGAAAACGCAAGTTTCAGTGATTTTTTTTAAATACACAAGTTATAAGAATGCAAGCCCATTCTTGTTGATTTTCTGATTTTCTCGTTACTTGATGCACGAGTTAATATACAAGAATGTAAGTCCAGTTTTATTGATTTTTCGCGTTATTTGTTACAAGAATGTAAAATCGTCGACTGTTTGATCTTTGTATTATTCAATGCACGAGTTATAAGAATGTAAGTCCATTTTTGTTGATTCTCTGATTTTCGCGTTGCTTGGTGGTTAAATAAGGGTATTTTGATACGAGAAAGGAAATTGTCTGATCGATAAATTTGATGATATAAAATCTCGCGATAAATCTATAGCACGGAACAATATACGTTTTATAAAAGTGAAATAACGTCAGTGCAACATGTTCGTGATTCAATTCATCACGACCGTTAAAATCTCGAGATATTTTTTAATAACACGTACTTCAATTTCTCTGTTACGATATCGTTATATAGTTGTCCAATAAAATGAAATCATTTCGTTCGAAATTGAGACCTTCTGAGTGGTTGCAGAATTATGTATAGCGCTCGGGAGAGCAGCATTTAAAATGTACGGAATGTCATTCTGAATAGTGGAAACGGTGTGACCCAGTTTTTTCCCCCCTCCTCGCGGGGGAAACGCGTATGTCGCCTCTAGCGAGAGTAGAAAGGCGCTGACTCTGTCGTTGACCAGCACACATGGCCAACGATTCTGATAAGTCAGTGACAGGAGCGAGAGAGAGAGAGAGAGAGAGCACCATCGAAATGCTCGAAATTGTATTCCGTTTCAAAAGGAATATCTCCACAATGGAGAATCGTATCGACGCGAGATAAAGAATATCGGAGAATGTTAATACAAAAGAGAACGTTCCACAGAAAGCAGAGATAGCATACAACAAAAGCAGAAAGGTTTAAAATGTGTTCTACAGATGTGCCACTATAGATTTCTGCAACAATGGCCTGCAATCGAGATTACAGAAATAGAAGCAACTTTGACACAAAAGAGAAAGAAAATAAAATGTACGTTGGATTCATAAGTGTAAGGAATGACATACTTATGCTTTCGAAAGAGTTTATTCTATGGTACAACCGTGGTTAAAGATGCTACGTTACAAGGTCTTCCTGATGGAAGAGAGTTTTTCCTCTTCTTGGCACTTCTTTTTTTTTAAATTTTGTCTTTGATAAATCGAAAGGAGGGTGAAAGAATCGTAGATGATCAAATCCGGGAATTTGCTCTGTGAATAAATGTTCGTAGGACACTTCTAGGAGAAATATTACTAACCATTATTGGTCATTTATTATTATCTATCAATTGTTTCTACTTCAAATATTCAAATCTATACCTATTGACAATTAAAAAAGAAAAAAAAAAGAAAAGAAAAGAAGTTAATTGAAAGGAGACTCGAATCGTGAATTTTGTTTCGATTGGAAATCCAACGGTCATCGATTGCAATTCTGTTCTCAACGATCGTTCTTCGATACGCGAAACGTCGCGACACAAAGGACCGCAGATACAGAAATTCCATCCTGCAGAACTATAACGCAATTACACGGCGAAAAGTGGTAACCAGAACTTCCGCATCCGTATTCATCAACTCGGTGTCCAGTTCCCTGTCCTCTTCGTCCTCGCTGTTCCTCGTGCAGAAAACAGATACAGAGTGCCAGCCTGAGAGCTGGCTGGATCGTTAAAAGTCTCCAATTACCGGGCTGGAATCGCGAACCTCTTAGAGATAGAGACAGTCCCCGTTTGCAGCTGCAGCTGCAATCGCGCCACGTTTCGCAGTTTCTCGCAGTTGCCTAGCTGCACCCTAACCCTCTACTTTCCTCTCTTCTTCGCTCATTCCAACCCGCTTGTTTCTTCTCCCTCGAACTGGCTCGATCTGCTTTCTTCGTTCGAGATCGACAGTTATAACCGGCGACATGCTCGTCTTTCGCGAACTTCGCCTCCGAGAGAATTGCCGTTGTTTTCACGATCGATCGATCGACTTTCGAGCCGAGAAACACGATAACAATGATAATTCTGATTTCATTAAGAAATCAAGATCACGATGATTAAATACAGGTAACCCTCCTATAACACGGTAGATAGGTTCCTAGAAAATGCTAGTACAAAAAGCCAGAGCCAGTACAAAAAAGGGGGTTACGTTCAGAAAATTTATTAAAATCAAAAATTTTTCTTAATTCCATATAAGCAACTTGATTTTTATTAAAAATATAAATGTATGTATAACACAAAACGAAAAGAAACAAAAAATATTATTTTCATTTAACGCGAACCTCAATTTAATAAATTTCTTTCTCATCACTGCTCAGTACAATCAAACGAGATCGTTTTTTTGCACTTTATCTTTTAGATACGGGGCGGCACTTTCCGCAACATTGCATCTCTGAGACGGCAAGCCTCGCCGCGGATAACTTGTAAACTGTGTACGACGCTTTCCGCTATGACATCGGAATAGAGTTATAAATGAATAAATTATAATTTGTTTATACATTTTCATGTAAAGCCACTATAGTTCGTTATTCCTTCCCGTCATTATTTTAAGGTAACTTAGTTTTTAAATATGTCAAATAAAAATCACGTTATTTAGTGCTTTAGAAGTGTTGTACAAAGGTTTTCGCAATTTTTTAATCGTGTTAGAGCGAAACCGTGTTGTAAGATGCCGTGCTGTAGGAAGGCTACTTGTACTTTGATCAAAGACTCGTGCACACGTGGATCAGGAATCAATCGATTTCAATTCAATGTTTCGAGTATGTCAGTATTCCCAGTATAAAGAGGAATTTCTTCCGTATCAGCATTTGATACGTGATTCACGTTATATCTGTTACAACTGTTAATTGACTAGCAGAACAGAGAGAAAGTTGCTTTCAGAGATTGTGACCGGATGAGGATGTTTGATTCATAATCCAATAAATTACTCCGATTGCTGAAATTAGGCGGTCATTCCTGAGAGAATTTCTAACAATGGACACGATCCTTCCTGTCGCTTGAAATTTTTCACTTCGAATTAACGTGTTCTCATTCGTGGCTAATTCATATTTAATTATGAATAATTAGCGCGACAGCGATTGTATTAGAAGAGTGAAATCCAAGCGGCGATTACCTTCACTCTCCCGACACTTTCTCGATATTTTATACATTTTTTCCCAACATGTACGTGTTCGTACGATTCCTTAATTACAAAGAATTTCTGTTCCTGCGATTTGAAATTACGGATTAAATTCCTCACAGAGAGGCAGCATGGATATTAGTATATCGACCACCTATGAACTTTCCAAACAATCCAATACATTAACAAAATAGCCGGATTTTTATTCACTACTCAGCCGCGCGCTCAATCACGATGAAAATTCGAATCTCCCGAACGTGCTGTTTGCCATAATAATTCCCCGAACGGCACCGATCACGAAAACACGAATCCCCCGTCCCCCCGTCGCCCAAGCAATTAAAAACAAAGCAACGTGGGAAAAGGTGATGATCCATTTCTCCTGGCGGAGTGATTCATTTGTCGAGGATATTTCACGCGACCGTGAAACGTGCTCGTGAACAGTGGAGTAGCGGGTCGCGTAGCTGGTAGACAAGCAGATATGCAGTCCAAACTGAAGTAGTAATATAGGCCACGCAATATATCCGTGTCAGGTTGACCAATGCCCTGTCCAAACCGCCATACATCAACCGCTGTATTGTGGCCAGTTCGGATTATCCTGGCTTTGAAACCGGCCCACCCACGATTTCGAATTTCCGCGCAAGGCGAAAGTCGCCGATTTTCACCGGTGTTCTTTCCGAAGAGCCGCGATTCCGAATCGAATTCGCCGCAAATCGAGAACCCCACGGGGGGGCTCCACGATTTTTTCTTTTTTCACCGGGGTTTCACCTACGCTCTCGATAGAACGTAGACACTCGTCTGTCGTATTTCGAAGTTGCAACGCAACGAAATGCCGATCTCGCGTTGTTTCGGATTTCCCGATCGTTTGGTTTTCCTCCAGAATATTCTAATCTCTACGATAATTATAAATGTAATGTATATAAATGTAAATGTAAATGCGAGTAATTTTATATTTATTTACGTTTAAATACTTGGAACGTCCGGATCGGTTTTTAACGCTTTCCTTCAGAAAGTTTTATGAATCTAATTTCTACAATTAATTGTATAAATGTTTATGTAAATGCGAATAATTTATTTATGTTAAAATATTTAGAAATTTATACTGCCAAATTGGTGAGGGCTTGGTCTATGCGTAAGAAGAGAAAGAAAATGTTATATAAAATTCGACACCAAACGCTTTGTTATAGAGTTATGAACAAATATCGTGTACGCGAAATATATAAGTAGCAGCATATTTTTTATTACAGTGCACAGATAGCATCGTTAACTATGTAACGTATATTAGATATATTAAGTATATTAAATAATCTTTCCGCATGTTAACAATTTCATTGATTATAATGCAATAAAAATTTTCATTTTCACGAACAATGATCGGTGAACAATGTAATTAACGATCGGTGAACAATGTAATTAACAACACCACAAAGTTCCTGAGTTTCAATAAAATTACGTTTTTAATCCTTTGCGCTAGTTTTTTATGCGTAATTGCTTCCGTTGGACAAATCTTTTATTTTAAACTGCTCCAAGCGAAAATTAAATTTGTAACAAGGCGTAAAAGTTTGTAACAAGGCGCTTCTTGACAAACTTTATACAATATTTCTCTCTTCTTTTTATGCGTAGATCATTTAAGTTTATAGGGACATCCTATATAAATTATAGAAATGTAAATAATTTTATTTTAAACAAATTTCTTCTAACTTAATGTCACATCGACTGCTAGAAGAGGTCATTAGCGACATGTAACATTCAGTTGTTCCCTGCGTTTTGTTGGATTCTATGGTAGAATTGTGTTTCTTTTAAACTTACAAAGTAAATGAACTGTCGACAGCACTTGAACGCAACAATTGCTGGTCAGTGATGATAATTTAGTTAATCGATATTCATGACTAATTCTTGAACATTCCGCTCTGAATCTTGCTAAAATTATTCTATTTCAGCTGTGGTCAGGCATTTTGTGACAAAAGTTTTCAATAACATTGTGAATTTCAGATCCATTTTTCTCTTAAAACCTCGTGGCTCTATGAACATTTTGACCAGAAATTTAATTGTTGGATTCCATTGTTGCTCTTTTTTTCTCTCAGATCTCGATAGACACTCAGATCACTGTAATAAAAAAAAAGTCCAAGTAATCCGACATGAAAGCTGGCAAAGCTACCAGCATCCTACGGTCCAAGGATTAACAGCCTGATCAACACGACCAAACCAACGTCCAAAGTTCAAATATCTTTGCACAAGTGGCACGGCCGAGGAAGCCGAAAAATAAACAGCAATCTTCTGGCTGATTGCTCCGCTCCTATTCGAGAAGCTGGATCGTATATAGATCCCTTAGCTGCGGATCTTGGCGATTAAGAGGAGCCGAACGACTCGTCTCATTCGAGACTTTCAATCAAACTTCTCAGCAAATCGAGCGATAATTCAGTCGGATCACGCGCTACCGGTTCGTTTAGTTTTTATGAAAGAAACGCGAGAAATACCTGGCACCGAACTTATTGGCCAGCGTGCAGCGTTATTCCCGGCCGGGGGGAAACAATTAAGGAGACCGGGATCGTGATACACGTTCTCGTTACCCTTGGAACTCCATCGAGGTGTTGTCCGCGCCCTCTGTGAAACTTTCGTCAATTAACCGGCGAATCGAGGAACAAAAGGAACAACGACGGCCCGGCCTTCGTCTGATCAATTAGAAGACCCGATATCTCCGGGAAATAGAGGGAGCTTGCGGTGAACACGACTGATTATCGTTGCGGAATTCCCACCGCCGGTGGAAAAATCGCTGGACGAGAATTAACAAAATAGCGGCGCTCTGTCTTTGATCAGCAGAGAGAGAGAGAGAGAGAGAGAGAGAATATCAAAACCAAGGCTACGCAATGTCTTACGACACCAACTCAGCGTGGAAAATTAGGAATTTCTAAATCAGGCGCGTCCAAAATTGGGATAATTGAATAAGAATTTTATTATTTGAATCATTTTAACCACGAATGTTCATAATATCCTTTTTGGGGAGTACTTATATTTGCAGACTAGACTTTTTCCCCCAGATCAAGCACACGAAAAATGAAACAAGAAGAAAAATTTCAGACGAGCATCTTGAAAATACCTTTCGTATAGCTGGTATCTAAAGAAACGAGCTCAGTGTTCTCATTTTCATATTTTTTTTTCAATTAATATAAATATATTTTTCTAATCAAAGTATTGTCTCGCTCTGTGAAAGTTCTCGTTTGTTTTAATATCCTCATAAATAATATAGGTTACATTGAACTGATAGAAAAATATGTAGACTATGTTGTGAATGTGAGTTTGAAGTTTTGGAAAGAATTCCAGAGGATCTTTCTCTGTAACACCACTGAATATTATCAGGAAAAATGGTCATTTTTTTTTTTAATAGCAATAATTATTTTTGAAGGGACGTACGTATCGGAGAACTTACTCCACGGAGATATTTCGCAGCTGTTTAATCTGTGAAATTGATATGCCAGGCAAAGTTCTGGTTTGTCTTCGAACAAGTACTTATGTCTAGAATATCGCAGTTTCTCCGTTGAGAAACAAAGCGTAATCTTGCCATCAGAGTTTGCCTCCGAACTATAATTACAAATTCCAATTCTTTCTTCGTCGCAGTCGATCAGAACTAGAAAACTTTCTAAGATGAGATATAAGAGGAAATCAATACTTATCTCAAGGTTCGAATCGTAAATGCCACTCGTTTCGTTATTACTAGCTTTCAGCGAGTGTGGGAATATTTCCTGATTTTCCACGTGTCGCTGACCTTAATCTGAAAGAATCCTGATTCAAAATCGATAATGGCACTAGGCTGCAGATTGGCCGATATCCAAAACGTTGCAGCGAACGAGCAACGCCATAAAGTTTCCACTAATTTCCGACATTCCCGGGATAGAAAACGAAAGAAAAAAGAAAGAAAAAAGAAAGAAAGGGGAAGAAGAAAAAAGAAAATGGAAAAGAGGAAAGAAAAGAAAGGAATAATATAATGTTTATCGCCGAGGCGAGTGAAAACTTGGCCCCGTTTCGCCGAGTAGACGAGATTCTTTTCATATTTCACGTCTGCCACCTTGGATCGATTAACTCTCGCAGTCGAGGCTGTACACCGGCTATTATCTTAATTGAAAACAGTCGGACAAGTTTAGTGGGATTTCAGGATTAAGTGTAAGCGAAGCTCTTGGCCCGCGGTTTCATTACCGTGTAGCGAAGATAGCGGATTAAATGTTCTTCTTAATCTTGGTGCACGTGTTTGCGAAATTTGTGTTGAACGAAACGAATGAAAAAAACGTATCGTCAACGGCTTTAGATCAATTCTCTTTGTGAAAGAACTCTCTTTATGACGGTATTACGATTTTTGATTGTACGATGTATAAATTGTACAAATTGTTACGAAAGTAAGTATTTGTGTGTAACAAATGAAAAAAAAAAAAGAAAGAAATGCATTATACAGCTTTGGATCAATTTTATGAAACGACGATATTACGACGTTTGAATCGATATTATGTAAATTTATATAAAAAAGTAAAGAATAAGAAATTGAGAGAAATTTGAAAATTAATCAGCTGGATGAAAATAGGGCTTCTTAATCTTGTTGTTTTTAATTTTAGTGCGCGTGCTTGCGAAATTTGTGTCCAACTAAAACGGAAAAAAGAGAAATGCGAGAATACAGTTTTTGGATCAACTTTTTTCACGAAACGACAGTATTGCAACTTTTGAATCGATATTGTATGAAATTTATCTACATAAGAAATTTTAGAGTGATTTGAAAAGGAATCAAGTTGGTGAAAACATTGATCAAAAAAAAGGACTTTGAATTCTCTGAAGTCAAACGATATGGGAATCGCGATGGGAGCCGTAAAATTATTATTTTACACGACAAAAACGCAACGTTTGCAGGTAATTTACAATCTTCTGAAACTTGCCTCGTACAATTAACTGGTAATGCTAGTTGTTAGTTTAAATTTGCGAGTTGAATGCTTCTCTCGGAGCGGGCACTTTATTAAGTCGCCAGTTTGATATACAAACGTATATCAAGTTTTCACAACTTGAGAAATTATGAGATCTTGACGTACACTCGCTTTGCCTCACGCTGTCGCAAAACTAAATAAATTCTATCAGCGTATAATTCTTACGTATGTTTCATACCTATTAAATGCATGAGCGTGATTTCTGATTTCAACAGTTAACAGACTCAATAAATATCACAAACGTACTGATAGTCTATTTAGACGAAGTATCATTGGCCGCGCGCGCTTCTATCGTGAATTTTCACGTGAACATGTTCAAGGTACGTCTATTCGAGGTGCTTGCGTTGCTCGAATTCAATTTAGTTCGAATATATATATATATGTATGCCGGCGACGCGATCCCATGCACGAGAGCAAGAAAGCGACGATTGAAACGCCGCGATCGATCGTAACGTCACGATCAAAGAAGATTTAAGGATCCCTCTGGCTCGGACCGAGGCTTCGCCCGTCTTCCGAAACTTTTGAATTTTATTTACTTGTAAGAGCTCTCCCCCGGAATCGGATAACAATTACCATCTGAGTCTCTTGCTTCAAGCCGGACGACTCGATTCTTGCTTCCGTTTAGGGAAATTCTTTCCAGGCACGTATGCGATTTCTACCCAGGGCTTCTGATACGAATTTCAACGAAACGAATTTGTTCGAACAGATTTCGAAATAATAAGACTTCGAGAGAGAGAGATTTCCTGATATTACTGAACACTCGAGTTTTTCTAGACTAAAGTTGTCAGCTTTCTGTTCTTCTGAACAATAAATGGCCCCTTTGGCCTAAAGGCGCTTTAAAAATTTGCTCTCGAGGTACTGTTGGCGCCCATGAGCGCTTGATTTACGAGAGGCGCCTATGCATAGACTCACTTCACGTTGTTCGAATCGAACTGAAGGCGCTTACATTTCCATTTAATAAATATAGATATTACACGGATACAGTTCAAGCAGAGCATACGCATGTAAATCGATAGGTAAAAATATTGACGATGAGCCTTTTCGTTGGATCCAAAGACATTTTCCGTCTGCGTACGCAAACAATACAAAAATTCGGAAAAATGCAACGCGCGAATGTGTAAGAAACATAAGCAGGGATACGAATTACGAATGCAAGAAACGTGATGTTGAATTACGTATGTGACCCATGTTTCGAATTATACCACACTTAGATTATGAGGTAAACTGTTAAATTTTTCACCAAGCGCACTAACAATTCGATACAGAATACGAATAGATAAATAATATTGTTTTAACGTAGTGTATCGATTATTTCAATATACTTGCGATACAATGCATATCATAAGGAGGAATGAAAAATAGCGAAGAGTATAAAGCAAGTTAGCGAAAAGTGAATTTTTAGCTGTCCCCTAGACGATTATTCAAGGACGTTAAAGTCGTCGAAATTGGCCACTCGGTAGTTTCATAATCGTTTTATGTGCGGTTACAAATTGGCATCTTAACTTATATTAACGGTGACCTTTTTAGCTACAACTTAAGCCAGTTTTAAAGTTCATCCGCTGAAAGTCGATCGTTCCGCGAATTCTTGTAATTAGTTCGCAAACAGTAAGAAAACGCAGTTAAATATTGTATCAAGAGAGGTGAAATTGTGCTCGAAAAGAAAGGGAATGTTCGCAAAGTGTAAAATACGTTATTCGATCGAAAATTTTCTACATCGATGTATAATAAAATCCGTTTCAGATTTGTTTCTTCCTTTCAATTTAATTCCTGACATGAAATTGTTTCCACTTTGTTGGAAAGGAAATGTCATTTAGATATTCCCGATGACGTAAACTTTCGCGTAAAGTGTGAAATTAACAAGCAACTATGTTTTATTTCGAAGTTATACATTAGTGAAACATTATTATTATTATTATCGTTGCTATTTTATACAGTACACTGTACAGTATACTGCTTTGAAACGAAATACAAGTCCTTAAACTCTACTAGATAAATCACACGCTGTTATATTCGAATTGGGAATGTTCGTACTGATTAATGTAGTAGTTTCAGCGGCAAAGTTCCGGCATGGAAATAGCTCTTTACGACTACGTTATTCGCACGTAAATGGAACGTAGACGTGTGACGTGTGCATTTGTCAAATTTGCGAACGAGCACGACTGAAACAAACGTCGCTCCCCTAAAACGCACGAAGAATGAGAACTACAATAATATCATCTTGAACGGTTGAAAGCATTCGAACATTCATCTCAGCAGTTTTCATCGAACGTCGTGAAATTCGCGATGAGTGAATACTGTGTGTGAAACACGAAAAACGTTTCTGTATTTGTTTGTTTATTCGTTTGTCTCTTGCACAAGAATGCAAGACACACACGTGCATAATGCTCGTAAATATTCAAGTAGAATAGAAGTCGAAGAGAAGAACATCGATGTATAATTTTCATTTTCGTTTGGATGCAAGGTCTTGGCAATTTCGGGTATCGGGCGAATACAAAAATTTCCTTTTTCAACGCGAAGTTTACGATCGAGTCCACACTTCATTTAGAGATTTTCCAAAAGGCTAACGCGCTTCGGCATTTTGTAGATTGAATCTAGGATAAACGTCTCGTTGCATTATCATCGGTCGTTCGTGCACAGAACCGCGAATATTAAAAGTTACGCCACACTTTCGAACGGTAAGTGTAATCGCTGTACTTCGGCCGAGCAATTTGTCGTTCGAAACTTTAGCCTATCGTTCTGTCGCCGCGTTAACTCTCGTGCCGCAAGCTGGTTAGGCGTATTACGGTTCCGATCTCGAACAAGTGGGCCGACCTGAGGCAGCTAAGTAATTACGCGTCGTCACGGCGGCGACGGCAGCGGCCAGTTTTGCAAACGAACCAACAAATATCCGCCGTCGATCGAAACCCTCGCTCATGAATCATCCTGTCGCGGCGTTTGTAATTCGCTAAATGTGTCCACGCGGTGTTGATCCGCTCGTTTCTGACAGATTTTCAAGGGGGAGGGGGGATTCATGGAGTGCTGACAATTATCGCGAGATCTCGAGTTGAATAATTCGCGTTGACTTCGCCGAAGGAAACTCCACTGGCGAGAGTTTGGCGATCAACGCCAAAGTGACGAATTGCTTCTGACAATCGTTCCAGCAATTTCAGCGAGAGGGAGGCACAAGTGATTCATCGTAATAATAATACGATACAGCATAAATTGAAAGATTGAAATGTTGTCAATAGTTGGAACTTTCGTAACTTCAGATTAGAAGTAGAAATCTCATTGTCAGGAGATTCCACTTGCACATGTGCGTGTTCGTTTTATAGAGTCACCACGCTCGACTGAATTTTTTCAAAGGAGATTCTTTTTAGGAATTTTAACTAGGAAGCAGAACTTTCCTTCCTTTGAAATTTTGTAAATTTCGAAACGACTTCGAAAACTTGTTCTCTTTCGTTTTCAAAACCATCGTGCGAAATCTTTGCCTCCTCTTCGCAAATTGATTAAGCGATTCCTTTTTTTTTTTTATAACTAAAATGTTCGAAACGAACATCGAGATTCGCAGTACCATTAGCAGTACTTATCGTATTACCATACAAATATGCGAGAAAGATGGTAAATAAATTTTGACAATCAATATCCATGTTCAAGTACAACTCGTGGGACATTATCGAATGTGTGTATGTATGTGTGAGTCACTTTCTCAACTAGCGATATGTTGCAGCGTCCGAAAAATTCCTTGAAGAAACTAAAAAAAAACGCAATTAGAGACTTTAAATGGCCTATACGCGCGTAAAATGTTTTAGACACATACAGAAATATTTTCTATTAGTTTTCTTTTTCTCCGTGACGAGTCATCGAAGATGATAGGCGTGTTTCGTAAAAACAAAGCAGATCTTATAGTAAATTGAGTCTTCCTTCAATTTTGTTTCTCTTTTTCATTTTTTTTTTCAAACACCATGTGTGTGTCTCCCAATTCTTATAATCTTGTTGCTTTTTTTTTATATTTATTTGTTAACCACGCAGAGCGACGAAACATTTCTTTTAAACTGTGTGCGTGTTGTGCTGAGCGGCTTATACTGAACTTCACTGCCCAGCAGCAGAAGCAGACGTGGTGTTCGTCGTGAAAATTTCGTTCGAACGATTTATAACCGACGAGTAAAGAGCAGTTACTCAAGTCTTTCACACCCCCCCCCCCCCGCGAATCGATCGAAGCGAAGATCGTAAGCGGCCCACAAACAGATCGCAGTCGGTGAACTGTGTGACCCACTGTGACAGCATAATTCACGAACGGTAATTTCACAGTTACGTCGACGAAGCGACGCATCACGAAGCGTGCCATCGTTATACAAAATTTCAAGTACGCGGCTTCATCGAGTTTTGCGAAGATACCGATGCGAGCAGGCTCTTCCCAACATGGTGGTTTGCGCTTAATCTCTCAACTTTCTTAATTAATAGCCACCCTTCGACCGCGGTTCTAGCGGTTCTTTTGTTTATACCCCCCCCCCTCTCCTCTCCCTACCCCCGACGCTGTTCGCATCGTTCGTCGTTTCTTGCGCGATATTTTACGACGAATTGCGCGAGCCCGTGAAAATTAATTGAATGACTAAACAATTATTCCGTCCCCTCCTTTCTTTTTTCAAAGATGACGCATGCACGTTGAAAGAAATCAATCATTCCCAGACGTGGAATTCTAAACTCTGAATATCATTTTAGAGGTTAGAATTTGGAACTCGGAATTTTCAATTGTTTTAATTTGTATTACGTAACCGTTTGTCAATTAATCAATTCAATTAAAAAATTATTTCATTCGCTAAATTAATTTCAGATTTCCTGATAGAGTGTTTAGATAATTAGTGTCAAGATGTGAGCTACAAACGAGAACTCTTCTCTTCTAATGCATTTTACACAAACGTAATCCAGTTACACGCAGAACTGTGAGACAGACTGGCGTTCCGAGACCGGAGAATGTCGAGTGCTTTCCCAAAAGCAGCAGGTCGAAAGGAAAAGCATCGAGCAATTACTATAGCTGAGGCGCGCACGGTCTGTCCAATATAAGGGTCTACGCGCGTCTCTTCGCAAAGTGGACATTTCTTCAAGAAAGAAATCTTCTCTCGCATGCCGGTCATGTTCGGCGAGCCCCAATTTTCACTGGAATTTCCAGTAAGGAAAAAGATTCGCGATCACGGCGCGCGAGATTGAAAAGCGAGCGCTTGCGGTGAAAGAACGAACCGACGGTTCGTTCGAGTCGCGTCGCGATAGATGTCAAAATGATTAACGACGCCCGGCTAATAAATATAATATTAAATTCCGTGTCGCCGGCGGTGATTGCCGCCACCCCTTTTCACGTGTAAAAACAAACGACCGAACGATCGTAAAGAGTTCGTTCGATGAAATAATTAATTTTTTTCCTCCCTCCCAGATGGCGCTTCCTACTCGCAATGGGCACTTAAGTCTGTTTTGCGATGAAAGTTTCGAAAGTTGCGAGAGGAGACCGAGTTCTCTGCTCGGAGAGCATTGATCGGGCTTTAATTATTCATGGTAGAGGAATAAAGTTTAAGTGGAACACGTGGAAGTTGCCAGCGGGCTCGAGGAAATATTCGTATATACTTTTGTTGTTGGGTGTCTCGTAAAAAATATAGACCGATCATGACGGTTGTGTTTGAAAATGAAATATTTCACAGGGGACGACAAAAGCATTTCAAACAAATCAGCCATCCATTGTATTAATAAATCTCTATGTTTGATGATCTAAAATTATATAGTTTTATATATAATTAATTAAAGTTAAAGTATCTCTTAAACTAATAGTTTTTCGATATACATAGGTTAATACATTTTTTTTTTTACAGAAAATGACCTGCTGCATCGATTGATGCAAAAAAATTACATAATTATAATTGAAGAAATAGTAGTGATTTTCGTATCTGCTACACGTCTATCTAGAGACAAATTAAGTATAGGAGAGATCGATGCAGTGGAGGGGGAAGCCAGCGATCAGAGAAGTGGGGGCAAGAGCTCGCGGACCGCCAGTTAGCCACCGCCTGGTTTAAACGACATATATAAACTTTTTACCAAGTATATATTTGCAGACAACAGTGATACAGAAAAGTGCCTATAGCATCGTAAATTTAGAAAATTTTCTATAAAAAAATTACGAATCGATCATTTTGATTGGGCGAACGTAGCACTCGATAAATTTCTCATTAAGTTTCTCATTCTTCACGAGCCGTTCAACAGACGGCAAGCAGAATGTCAAGGTTCGATTTCTAAGTTTCTCAACATGGCGTAGAAAACGTAAAACGTAAATTGTCCGTCGTTCCTTTCGGCGGTGGAACGGGCCAAATGCTGTTGAAACAGCTGAAACAGAACATCCCCGTTTAATATCCACCGTTGACTCTATACTTCAGTAAAGTTTTCCCGTTAACGACGACCCCCATGAAATTTACTGTCGTCGCGAGATTCAATTTCCCTTTTGGCAACGCTAGTCGAATTAGCGGGTTGATCAGTTAATTTTCGTTTATTCCTTTCACACGCTTTTTTCAAACCATTATATGCGTGCTCGCTGCATTTTCCTTTGTAGGAAATTGTTATTCAGAGCGATGTGAAAGAAATTTACGTCACTTTCGCGTGAAAATAAATTTTTAACGAAACGAGACAGACTGGAGAGAGAGAGAGTTCGTTTAATAGTAAATACGAATTACTTTATTCGAGTATTTCGAGACGAAATAGATTCGAAAAATTTCGCTCTATCGAAAATTTTTCTTTATTCCTGCGTGAAAAAAAAAGAAAAGAACGTTCCCATAAAAATTGGTACTTTCGTGAAATAGATCGTACAACAAGAATTTATGTAAATTCGTAAGAAACGAGTGAAAAATTTCGTTTTTTTATTTTTCGTTTTTTGAAGAAAGGCAAACATCTGGCGCAAAAAAAGGGAAAAAGAGAAAAAGAAAAACACGAAATAGAAATAGTAGGAAAGCTCGCGTTGAAAGATCGATACGCCTATGTCTCTCAAAAAATGAAACGACGAATCCATCTATGACTGGGGACGCGGCGAAAAACAATCGGTCACTCGTAAATAGTAAAGCAAACCGAAAATCCTGGGAGAAAATTTGGGGAACAGCGTCCGGGTGTTAGCGGCAGATCGCGGGAGAACGATCGTTCTTTTTTTTTTCTTTTTTCCTTTTTTTTTTTCGACGCGCGACTCTTGACGTGGCCGGCCAATAAAACGATCGTTCGGCGAACTCCATAGAAATCCGATAAAAGGGACGGTGGAATGGCGTTGAATGCCATTGAGCGTGAAAGCGCGTAACGTTTCGAGGCTCGTCCCGCCGCGGTGTTACTTTCGCGTTGCCGCGAAAAGCAATATTCCGCGACAATTAGACGGGACGTGACACAACACACTGTCTGTGCCGACAATACGCAATTAGCAAAGTACTGGCAACCTTACTCATTACACATTCGAGTTTAAACCACTAATAATCATGAGCGACTTTGCCCAAGAGCGCTAGAAATGGATTCTCACCGCGTGAGATCGGTCTTCATTCAGTCTCAGAGTGTCTTAGTCTCTTATCTTATTCAGAGTGTCTCCGCACCGCAGAGAAGAGATTTCACAGCCCTTTTGCAAAGCGCGAATTGCAGATTTTCATTCTGACTTCTATCAAGATTTGTAGTAGTATAAATTTAGTTTCTCCGGCACCTGTGTCGCAGATACGTGACGCTGGATGATTTTGTTCGTTCACATTATATCTGAGAAGAAACGATATGTGAACAAAAAGAAGTGTGTCAAACGTGTCGTATGTCATTTGAGTCGCCGACTTGAGTTAACAGAGTTTGCCACAGATGACTGAGGATGTTCGTTGCGATCTAAACAGAAATTTGTTTCGTCCACTAGCGACAACTTTTCGTTTCTGCATTTCATTGCATATTTATTCGCAACGTACATTCTTGTCGTCATTCTTGTCCAACAAGAAGGTTTCGAAAATAATGAATCTCCTTGTGAAACGCAGAAATTAAGATTCCAATTTATCCGTAATTTGCGTTTGAATATATAATTTTCATTAACAAATATTCAAGAAAATGTATGAATATTTACATACTTGGAAGAACCATCAAGCAATTACAACAGATACGCTTTCTTAAATATACTGTTTAAACAAATTTTTCGCAGGATGGTGTATTAAATTTGTCGTTTGAAAAACACTCATCAATTTGCATAAAAACTGTGGGTAGTTTACAACCCTTTGATGTGGGCAGTTGCCGACAGAAACAAATATTTGTCGAAAATTTCAGCCAAATTTCATCAAAATCGATGATTGACATTTCGGTTTCTTTATAAGTATTATGATAGATACTCTACTTTGAATATATTATTATACATATGATATATATGATATGAGGTAATCGAAGGAACGATGCATTGAATCGTAACGACGAGAAACAAAGGAACGCGAGAATAAAGCACAAGATGAAAAGCACGAAAATAAATTAAAGATACGAGAACGATATGCGAATAGCAACTCGATTAGCAATCAACTTGAATAGATATTCGAGCTTTGATTGTTTTTTTTTTTAATCTTCTGTAATTTCTTGTTTGTTTTCCTCTTATTAAAACTATTTTGTTCGCTTACCCATCTCTGTTTTTGCTCTCGTTCTACAGATAGCATAGCATTTTTGCATAGTTGTATATTTTTCAGATTTTTATACATGAACGATCTTATGCGACCGATCATGTCACACTCACGATAAAAGTTACCACACGTTCTACAGGAAAAACGAGATACGAGAAAAAGAACGACGATATTAATTAAAAAAAAAAAAACAATTATTTTACTGATCACAAAATTCGCGAAATAAAATCGATTGTGTTTTTTTTTTGTAAATCTTCTGTAATTCCTTGCTTGTTTTCCTCTTATTAAAACTATTGTGGTCGCTTATTCATCTCTGTTTTTGCTCTCGTTCTACAGATATTTTTGCATAGTTGTATATTTTTCAGATTTTTATACATGAACGATCTTATGCGACCGATCATGTCACACTCACGATGAAAGTTACCACACGTTCTCCAGGAAAAACGAGATACGAGAAAAAGAACGACAATATTAATTAAAAAAAAAAAACAATTTTACTGATCACAAAAAAATTCGCGAAAAAAATCAATCGTTGCCGCTAACAAGATCGAAAAATCCGCTACATACACCCGAAGCAACGTTGCTTTCCAATTCGCTTGGTATGTTCCCATCGTCTTCACCGCCTCGTAAAACCAAGAAATGGAAAGCCAACAAGCTTGCGAGTATCGAGACAACAAACAGAGAACGCCGAAATTATGGGAACACCTATAAACGCGGTTGGACTTGCGGTTGCACGACTCGAGGGAACAGCAGTCACAACGAATAAGTGAAAAAAAAACAAAACAAAACAGAAAACAGAAATGTAAAAATCTGTGAAAGAAATTTATACGACGTTGAATATGCCTGGAAAGAGAAAGAAGAAGAAAGGAAAAAATAGAAGAAACGTGAACGAAAACTACGTATTTCGCGAGGAAATTATTTCGAACACGCGACGTATAAAAGAGGGAAAAGCTCTCAGAGGCGAAAAAAAAGAAAGAAAAAAAAAAGAAAGAAAAGAACAGAGTGGTCAGAGGTGAAAGAAACGTAATTTAAGTCTCGTGCGAAGAGAGGGACCAAGAACCACGAAAAGCAGGAATTGTTTGCCAGGTGTTGCACGAACTCGACGGGAAAATGATTTTTAAGGAGAAAAGCTGGCAATGGGAAAAGGATTTAATAAAAGGAAAAATGAACGCCATAACCAGACGGGAAATAAAACGGAATTTACAGCGTTACGTCTGCGCGCGCGTGAGAGTTCCGAAGTGGCGGTGATATCTTGCAGAGGCCGGAAATTCCGCTGTATGTTTCGCAAAAATTGTCCAAGATCAAGGAACAGACGGAGCGAACGAAAAAGAGAGAGAATTCTTGCAGGGAATTTAGGATAGAAATAGAAATGGAAAATATCGTGTTCTTTTTATGGAAGAGGGAACGAAGAAAATTGAAGAAAGATATTTGACAATCTAGATTCGGAGAACCAAGTTACATTGATTTCAGTCTTCAGCGCAACGTAATATTATTCTCCGTCGGTGATTCCCAAACAATTTACGTTAATAAAACCAACAATAGCGAACATTTTTTAATCGCGGCGCACCTTCGTCATCTCCGTAGCTGCGGAGGAAAAAAAAAAGATTAATTTCCATTGCGTGGAAATGCGAAATTTAACGACACGTGTCAATAAGGACATCTCGTTTCGAGTACGAAGACAACCAATTGCATATAAATTAAAAAGAGAAGAGCTTTTGTTCGCTGCGTTTAATTATCCCGAGAGAAACCATAGAGACGCGAACGATGTAATATTTATAAAAATTCCGCCGACGTTGAATAAAACATTGCAAATAAAGGAAGGCGAGGCTTCGCGCGATTCCTTATTCCATTTACAAATGGAGCAAGCTCTATCAGGAATCGGGAACGAGTGGAACGAATCGAACGGGCAATTCCCCTTCAGAGAAATCGAACACGTTCTCTCGAGCGGCGAACGCCAAAGTGGCTGGATACTCCGGCGACGTGTGATCCGAAAAAGACGCGAGAAACTTGTTCGTGAGAGAGAGAGAGAGATAGAGAGAGGGAGAGAGGGTGGGTGGGAGATGGTCGGAATGAGAAACAAGAAGAAAAAGGTGGGGCTACTAGACAGTGGGCGTGAAGACTTGTTCGAAAGTTTATCATCAGTTTGCGCCGGTGCATCGGCAACCGGAGAGTTGCACCCCCTCCCCCCTCGGGCCCGATACCCGCCGGCTAATATCATTTTAAAACCAAAGTTTTCACGCAAACTTTTGTTTATTATTTCCCCCAGTAGTCGCTCTCCCCACGGCGGGGACCCACCTTAGCCAAAGGATAAGAATGTTCGAGGAATCTTCAATCGAACTTCTTTTATCCCGGCCCCGGATGTTACTTCCCCATCTGCTACTTGTTCCCCTTGTTTCCCGAACTTATCGGACGCGAGTATCGAAAGCGTCGAATGGGGCAAAGCTTGACGACACTCTCGCGCGTCGACGCGACGATCGCAGATACTCGTTTACGCGAGAAACGTGGTTCCGCTTGTTTTTAACGGCAATTGCCGAAGAGAGAATGCTCGTTCGAACTTTTTCTTTGCGAATTACGTGAAACTACGCACAGTACAGTGTTGGAGATTCGGGGAAAACTGGTGGTAGAAAGAGTAATCAGAAGAGAAATAATTCGTTATCTTTTTTTTTTTTGTAGAAATTTTGCAATCGTATATTTGGAAACCTCTTCTTTGTGAATTGTTGTAGATACGTGTTGTATTTTGACTTTACATTTAGCTGCGTTCACACATTAATATACGCCACTGTTAATAATTTATTATGCGACTAATTAAGGTTCGTAATTCCTACGCCCTATACAAATCAATAATTTAAGAAAAACTAAATCCTGTAAGATGTATAAATACAAGCAGCATTTAAATATTTTATACAAATTCCTCACGGACGCATTGACGTTATTAAAGAAAAGGAAAGAAAAAAAAGAGGGGGAGAGAAAACAATCATTCCATTCACGCGACTATGTGAACAAAGTCGATGGAAGGGCAGACGCAACGCACGCGGGAGCAAGTAGCGCCGGCCGATCGTAGCCAGACAGAGAGTATGTATTTTGACTTTACATTTAGCTGCGTTCACAAAGACACACATTCTAATTTATATCCGCAGTCTGTTAATAATTTATTATGCGACTAATTAAAGTTCGTAATTCCTACGCCCTATACAAGTCAATAATTTAAGAGAAACTAAATCCTGCAAGATGTATAAACACCAGCAGCGTTTAAATATTTTATACAAATTCCTCACGGACCCCATTGACGTGTATAAACGTTATTAAAGAAAGGGAGAGGGAAAAAAGAGGAGGAGAAAAAACAATCATTCCATTCACGCGACTATTTTAGTCCGCAGGGATCCGATCCGCCTATTCGTCGCGCTAGTGAACAAAGTCGATGGAAGCGCAGACGCAACGCACGCGAGAGCAAGTAGCACCGGCCGATCGTAGCCAGACAGAGAGGATAACAAAGGAGGAGACCCGGATTTCTATCGGTGATGCGGCTACGTCACAGCCAAACGACAGACTTCCCGATGGCTCTGGATGATCGGTTCATTTCCGATAGTTGCCCGCAATCGACAGTACACTACATGGACATTCCAGATACCAGATCCGTCGGCACGTTTGTCTCACGCTTGCGAGAGTGTATCCGCGTATGTGCTACATACTTCCACGTCATATTTATTCTCTGTAAATGCCGAATGTCAGAGGGGAAAAGTCAGAGGAAGGAAGAAATTTCCTTGTAGATATTAATATATCGATAGTACCTGCCGCCGCGATTCAGTAGCGCAGAAAATATATTATAGCGTGGAACTTCGTGGCCATAAATCACTGAAATAAATTCATAATATTTTTTATTATTTAAAATTAATAAAACTAGCTTCTTCCTTCTTATATTTTTGTTTCATTTTTTAAAAAAAAATTGGTGGTTTTGTTTAAGAAAGATAGAAGACTCGCGAGACAAGTTGGAAATTTGAATTCGTCGATTTGGTCAGTAATCCACAATTAATAGATCTTTCGGATGAAATCCAACTAAAAAAAAAAAAAGGAAATCCACATAACGTTGTGAAAGAAGATATATTAATAATTCTTTTCAGTGGACAAGTATAATATATTGAAAATTTCGAATGTCTTTTCGCATAGAATCAATCTTTCTTAATTCTTACAAAAATCGTAGGTTCTTGAAATAGTTACGACTGATTAGAGAACGAAGAAAAGAAGAGGCACGACAGGATTAGAAGAGAGCTTAACTTTCGACCAGGGGCGTGTGTTATGCCTATAGAGGAGCGAATTCAGTCTTTCCGGCTTGTGTTGCGAGGCATGGAGCTTGTTATCTGGCGCACGGGCACGGTTGATGTACCGTTTATTGCTGGCGCAGCAACTGCGACAACACTCGACCCATTGTGACCGGTCGCGGGTTTTCGAAGCGGACGCGAGTGTGTCCCGCGTGCTATCGGCATTCTTTTATCTCGTCGCGACGCTGCTTCGTTTCGCCGGATAATTTGCGACACTGATTCTTCCCGCGAACCCGTGAATTCCGCTGCCCTCTTTGTCCCTGATATTTATTTGACGAGACCCGCACACCGGGTTCGAGAAAATGAATTGCTCGTCGGCACAATTTCAAAACCGGTCGCGTTGCATCGCCCGCCTCTTTGATGGAATTTGCGCAACGGATGCAGCTATTGGCGTTCGATTCCTCTTTTGTTGCAAATTGCCTGATATTTGGAACGCTTGCACGGTAGACAGAGAGGAAGGAATTCATCTCGTCGTATAATCGAGGTGTTGTATCTTTAATGCGATATGATAAAGCGTGGAAAAGGGAAGAATGGCCCCGCGTGAAGTGTACAATATTTTTCAATATACGTAACTGATAGAAAAAAAAAGACAATTTTGAAACCTTGAAATGTTTTTCCTGCCTTTAGAATTTGATTCTTAGTACTGAATATTTTTCCTGACGCGAGGATGTAAAATTATAGAAATGTATAATTAGTAGGAGCAAGGTAAAAACTGCGTGAAGAGGTGATTTACTTTAACGTTAGCCAACTTTCCTTTAAATTCTTTAAATTTTTAGTATCCACCGCAAAGGCACGTGGAAAACTTCGAGCGCGAGAAAAATTTATACAAGCATCCTAAATATTGATAACGCGGTTTCGCGTTGCTCAAGGGGTATCTGAAGATATTCCACGCTAATCCAACGTTCCCAGATGTAACGCAACATTCTAATTATACAACATCACTAGTGAAACGAAAAGAACGAGCGTTTAAAAATATTCTGCCAACAAGGAATCAGTGCCGTACGGCTGTCAGCGGGTCCTCCGCTCGAAAATCGATTTAATTTCCCGGTGGCTTTATTTCCGCGATAAATTCGCGATAGCCAGTGGCATCCCCTCAAGACCCGTTCTCACACGTACGTGTACCTTCATTAATCTCGATCGCGCGTCACGTTACGCTTATATAGACACACCGGTCATCCAACCGGTGTAAGTGAAAATTCACCTGTGCGAATTCAGCGATGGCCGGGCGACGATGTATCGACCTGGGCCGCGATAACCGTTATCGATGTTCCGTCAAAACGGCCGAACGAGGAAATTAAAAATGTAACCTATCCGTGTCCGGCGTAATGGCACTTGACGACCCTCGGGGCCGGCGGCCATTTTTCAGCCGCCGTCTCGCCGGCCGTTCTGAAAACCGTTCGCTCGTCTCTCGAGCGATAAAGAAGGATCCGTCTGCCAGGAACAACGACGCCCGGCCTCGCGAAAAATTGATAAATCAGTCCGGGCCGAAAAGTGAGTGCGCGAAACGTTACGTTCCAAAACAGCCGCTTGTTTCGCAGTTTTATCGTGAACAGATCAGTGGATCCAGCAGATGTTTATAGTAAATTTACTACGAACGCGTCGAGTAATGGGCTGATCAAAAAGTAATAGCGTTTCTTTCTTTCTAACAGAACAACGTACAGAATGGTGCATGTTTCCTGTGGCGGCGCGCGTATTTTTAGAAACAACCTCTATATTTAATAATCTAAAACTAGATAGTTTTATATATAATTAATTGAAGTTAAAGTATCTCCTTAACTAATAATTTTTTTGATATGCATAGGTTAATATTTCTTTTGCAGTAAACGACCTGCTGCATTGATCGATGTAAAAAAAAATTACATAATTATAGTTGAAAAAATAGTAGGAATACCTTCGTATCTCTTAACACGTCTATCTAAAAGTAAGAAAAAATGCATTTGAAACATTTTTAAAACGACGAATAATTTCGGAGTTAATCGCGTTCATAGAAATGAGACATCCTGTATATATAATATCGTGTACATAATAGTTTAGGTCGTCCGCACTACTCCAACATTCGTATTTACATTTCGTTTCTTCCTTTTTAGTCGAAAAAAATTGAGAAAAGAAATTTGATTGCTTCTTTTCCCGTTCCTCGAGAATATTAAGTCGGGCATACGTCTTTTCAGAATCATCAGAATTAACGGAGAAATCTACGATGCTTAATCGCTGGCAATTATCCCTCGAATTCAAGGAACAGCCGAGAGAGAAAATACGAGTCGCGCAAGTTCAACGTACGATCGATGAATCGCCGGATCTGCGATTTAAAAATTTCAAGGAAACACCATGACGCGACGCGGCTCTTCGAAAAAAATCGTGAATGCGTAAAAACGGTACTTAACAACGCTTCGAGGAACATTCCCAACCTGTGCTTTCAGGAGAAATTAATTAGTTCCATTTTGCACGGTAAACAGAGAACGACATCAACCAGAGCAGATACTTCTCTCGGGGGAAGGAAAAAAAGAACACGCTACATTTTTACACAAAGCTGTACATTTTCATCCCCTACAATGCACATTTATCGTTTTTTTCCTTTTCAAGAACCGTACCTCTAAGATTTTCGTTTGAAAACTCACCGCGCAGTTTTATAAATACATCGCTGTAATTGACTATGAGCATCACTTATATGTAATTGGATATATAGAAAAAATAGTTTATAGAGTATCATCAAAGTTTCAAGAAAATGACGATTCTATAAAAACACGCTGCACTTAAATTGTTTAATTTCACTCTGAATTTTCTTCCGAAAAATCCTAGGTAACCTTTCTGTTCCTTTAATTATCTTCGATTTAATCAGAAACCTATTTCATTCTCAGCAAATTCCCCAATTTTTCTTGCTACCGGCGATAGTTAGTAACAAATTGGTACAAATTTGAGAATTCCTAGCGGGCCATTTTTCTCACTTAATAATTCCAAGTAATTCCAAGACACGAGGGATTACGCGATTCTTTTTTACGTTTGCCGTGCTTTTGCGGTGACTATTGTTCAAGCTGGCAACCGCGGCCATAAAAAAAGCTCACAACCATTAAATCACCCCGTGAAAAAGAGAAAGAAAGACAAATAAACGGTTTCGTAGAATTAATTGATCAGCTTGTCGCCACGTTTCACGCGTCGAGTAAATCATTTTCCACTCGTATTTTTTCTACGACGATTGACATCCTAACAGAATTTCGTTCAATTTCCTATTAAATGGATCAGAATTGTAACTCGCGAAACATTTCCTAGAACATTTATTTTTAACTAATTTTTTTCGTCAGATATTTTCTAATTTATTAATTCACGCATGAATGAAAAATTGCAGATCAAAGTGTTTGATTAAACGCTATCTGATGCTCCAAAAGAATTTCGTTCAATCTTCCACTAAATCGATCAGAATTGTCTGACAATGAGTAATACTCGTGAGAGAACATTTCTTTTCTCAACTGATTTTTTTCATTGGGTCTTCTCTAATTTATTAATTTACATATAAATGAAAAACTGCAGCTCAAAGTTTTATCGAATCGAACGGAGATTCAATAAAGTGTAGAATTTATAATAAGCCTAAATATCTAGAAGATGAATTACCTCAATCTAAACACCAAACTTGTCTTGATCATCATTGATCAAATGATTTTTATCCAGATTAACCATTCGCTTAAACGATCTGTAGAGTAACCCCCAAAATCACATCTTACTGAAATAAATCCGTAATTTTTTTATTGTATATTTTCTTCAATTCGCGAACGCTCTGGCGGTCAACGTTCGAAAGAAATAATTTTTAATACACAGTGAAAGAAATCACGTTTGAACGTAAATTTAATTTGAGTAATTAGAGTAACATTAATTTTTTCTTATATTTCGATGGTTTATTTAAAAAAAAAAAAAGAAGAACAAGTGGGAAGAAGACTTTTATATTAAGGTTATCCAACATCGTTTCGATGTTTCGAGGAACCATTCGGCGTGCCACGACCTTCAGCGTCCTGAAATTATCCGAATTACAAAAGTGTTAAACGTCCGCGGAGAGGTTCATTAGCCAGTCAGACGATAAGGTCTCGCGTTTCGAGGCGAATGAAGTCCGAATCGAGAGTAACTTAACAAGAGGATCCCGAGCAGAAGAGTACGGTCAGCCACGAA
Source organism: Tetragonula carbonaria (assembly GCA_032399595.1). Classification (NCBI taxonomy): domain Eukaryota; kingdom Metazoa; phylum Arthropoda; class Insecta; order Hymenoptera; family Apidae; genus Tetragonula; species Tetragonula carbonaria. The sequence continues at coordinate 3,995,781 of JAUCRC010000007.1, forward strand.
AACAGGCGGGAAGGATCGAAAGAGAAAGAGACAGAGACAGGGAGGGAGAAAAAAAAATGGTGGAACGAATAGGGAAGACAAATTGCGTGGCGTGGAGGGAAGCCTAAAATGTCGGTGGACGTGAATTAAAAGGAAATTCGGCCGCAACACGCGGCGAATGTTCTCTCGAAACGAGCTCGTTGCCCTCCCCTCCCCCCACCCCCGCCTCGTCGAATTGGACTCTAATTAGAAGGACCCGAACGGAGGAGGAAGAATTCTAGTAGGCGAGAGGATAACACGCGAGCCATCGTCGCTCTCCTTATCAACTGCAACCCGGGCTTTATTTTCCACTCGGGATAATTGTAACAGCGGGTCCTAATGATCGTTGAACTCTGTCCTATTCTGCGTCTGTGGTGGTATGCCATGTATTTAGTTTCTGGCACGTTCGGTTTGCTTGCGGGAATTGTATCGTTATTGTGGAGCGCGTTGATCGCGTTGTTTTTGATAAGCGACGTGCGAACTTTAATTAGGGATGGAACAATCTTCTGTTGTGGCGAGAAAATGTAAGGAAATTAACGAAGGTGTTTAATGTGCTAATTTCAATGAAATAAGGCATCGTCGACATCTCTTTTTCTCATGACATCAAACGATTCGAATAGAATCACTTTGTGAAATTCTTATTAGTTGTAGAAAAAAATCTCCCCTTCTTAAAATCTGTAAATTTCAATCGTTTCAATTTCCTGAATGATCAATGAAAAGTATAACGAGAAAAATACAGGGATGCGTGATTGAGCCACTGAATTATAGATGAGCCAAAAAGATTTGTCAACTCGGTGGTACCAATTCGAAGAACAGGTGAATCGTGAGAGAGGTGAATACACACTCGACACTTTGTACTCGAGCAATCCAAATCTACAATTCCACCCTTAAATGATCCACTCGCTTCTCTCTGTTGCGCTCAATTTCTTCGTTCCCGTTGCTTCCTTCGCAAATTCTCAAATTCCATTTATCACGGGCGAGCGAGAAACAGAGAGAGAGAGAGAGAGAGAGAGAGACGAGCATTTTCAATGCCGGAGAACGATAAATCATTCAAAGGTCCCCCCTGAACCGTTATTTTCCGAGATTCTCGCGCGTTTACCTTCCACTTTGTCGACGCGTCGTGAACAATTTTCGCGAGTTGTCGTCCCCTCACGGCTACATTAAGCAGCGTAGAAATTGGCTGGCGGCAAACGAAAGAAAAAGGGAAGAGAAAAAAAAGAAGAAGAAGAAGAAGGAGAAGAAGAAGAAAAAACAGGAGAACGAGAGAGAACAAAGCTGGGCTTTCGTTTGTACGTCCGTCCGCGTACGAGCTCGTTTTAATTCCGTCTGCCGCTAAACCGGCATGCAAGATTACGTGGCTGGCTCGAGGAAAACTCCGTGAACGGTTTTGTCTTGCTGCAGGTCTGGGCGATCACGTGTTCCCTCCAAGACTCGTGGCCTCGTTCACCCGGCGAATTTACTGGAATCTACTTAATGGACCGTAGATTATTTCCTAGGAAACCGGTACGAATTACAGTAGTCCCCCAGTTAAGTGTCCGCACTTTCCCCTACGTTACTTTACCATTGCGGTTAAACGTGACAATTGCCTGCACAAAACGAGCGTCATATGTGATAATGTGATACTGGTGTCTGGTATTGGGCTCTTTCTAATTCGCAGAATACACGCTTCCTGTTGATGCTCAATTGACGATTATTGTATCGCGTTAATTCTGAAAATGGGGATGGAAGAAACTTCAAGAATTGGAAATAACTGACAAGGAACGAGTGAAGCAGGAGTGGATGAAATAATGTCAATAAGTGAATCTCTGAGAAAATGCAAAATCATAAGATGGGCAAGTACAAGTATTAAGATAACTAAAGGTAAAATAAAATGACATGAAAAGAATCGATTAAGAGCTGAATTATTAATAGAATATCATTCTCATAATCATTCAACAATTGTTTTTCCTACATATGGAATTGCAGACAATAAATTAGTAATTACTATTGCTCCCCAATATGATATTTGACCTCATGGAAGTACATAACTGAAAAAGAAAAGCAGTTGCTATAGATAAAAATATAATAGTCCTTCCAATTGCTCATACATTACCTAACTTAAAAGAGTAGTAATACAAGTTTCGTCAAATATGAGCATAAATCAGAATAATGTAAAAATAAGCATTTATGAGGAATTGCATATAAGTCGTACTATCAAAGTACGAACCGGAAAGGATGTATAAGAAGAAGCAACAGAAATGATCCACAGGTAGTATATAGTACAGTATAGCAGCGTATAACAATCAGTATTGTAACACTTCTACATCTGTGTCTATAAGTTTTGGAGTGGAAGTCTTGATTTGTTCGAATAGATGTTTTGTAAAACTGTAAAATATAATTTTTTAACCATTATCCATGCAATGTAACAATAATGTTTCCTTATATTTTGCAATTCCTTCCAAATTCTATTCTTTATTAATATTAAGGTTAAAGGAAATTTCAATGATTTGCTTAATTTAAATTTTCTCATGATCACGTGTTCCTGATTCTATACTTTTTTAAGACTGAAGCATTCACGAAACGATTTCTTGGTAATTAATAGGATGAAATTATAAATTTATGAATTACGAATTGAAATTATGATATAAAGGAAAATTGTGAGTTAAAATTATGACACTCGTGTATCATAATAATTATATATGAATAAAGGATCTGGAATAATTTCGTCGGTTGTATCGTAGGTTGCAACAAAAGTTCGAAGTATTTTCATCGTTGTTCTCACTCGAGACAATGAACGTTTGCACGACTCGCGGACGAATAAATCAATAAACGATAAGAACAAGGCGGTTGAAATGTACGAATAGCCGAACGATTGCTTTACAAAGAAAAAAGTAGAATTAAGTAATCAAGGAGGTCGGCGTTGCTTTTCGTTTATGTTTCAAAGCCGCGAGAAAGTACGTAGTAACCGAAGCATCGCTAACAGAAAATCGAGGAAAGTTCGCGCGAGAAGAGCAACTTCCCAGAGTGTACTCATCTCCGAGCGGAATCAAGCTTCGAGTTATATACACGCTATAATATCAAGTTTTTATATTAAATCGTACCTCTCCTGGACTGCGCGAGAATGTCGCCGAAAGCGAGACGAAATGAGCGAAACAGCATAAAAATGACGCGTATAAATAGGAAACAAGCACGTGTTGCGTGAGGTGAAAACAGTTATCGGGAACGCTTATCAGGACAGAGCTTCAAAAAAAAAAAGATTCGAAATCTTTTGAAACGAACGAGTGCGTTGAAAGTTTAATACGACTCGCCCGGACCTGGAAGGCGACTGTTATAAATTTTATGAATGCATAAATAGAGGAGAGGCCACGATCAGAAACGGCGAGGATCGCTTGATTTTCGTTTATTCTTTCGCGCACGAAAGTTCACGTCAAGTATCCGGGGCATGAAAGGCTCTCTAAACGCTCGACAGGCTCTCTGCGCCTGTCGATTTCAGGAATTTAAACAATTTCGCGAATATCGACGGCTACATCGACGGGGATATTATAAATACCTCCTCTCGTTCGACGTTATTAAGCCCGATGTTATTAAGACTGTCGAATTTATTAATAAACAATCACTGGGCGGCAAATTAATCGGCTTCGCGTAATTTCGTGAAACTGGTTGGATCGATGGATAAACGAAGAGAGATTCGATTCGAGAGGTCCATGGACGAAAGGAATTATTCCGCGTTCGGAGTTTAGAACGCTGCGCCGAGCGATTTCTCCTAATAAAATATACAAAGAGATTTAATTCAGCTAAATTCATTTGAATACGAAAGTTGCCGCTCGCCTTGAAATAGCGAGCTGCTGTCGAAGAAATTACGAGGCAAGGGACCGAACCCAGTTTCATTGCTTCGAGTGTCGTATAAAATAAGAACTGACATAGAATGAAATAAGTTGGGTAGAGGTAAGATATTGTATTCACAATTCAGCACGAAATTTCTTTATCAGAACCCGGAAATCGGAACATTCACGTAAACACTGTCGTTTCAATCCTTCCGAGGGGACATCTTGAATCAAGTCAATACCTTGAACTTTCTCTTTTTATCATTTGCTGATAATTATAACGAACGTATATATTTGGTGTTGTATGATGGCGATGTACAATAGTATAATATCTGAATAGACGCCTAGAGTGAAAGCTATAATAACGACGTAAGAAGAACAGGAGTATTTCAGGAGAAGAAATTTCTGAAAACAGTCCTGAGTCAATTGACACTCAATAATTCACATAAGCTTCTTATTGCTTCTTACAAACGTTTAAAAAATGATAGTAGATATTATTTTTCTAAAGATTGAAACTTTTGCATAGCGAATATGTTGATGATGTACTTTAAATTTAAACCATATCACATACTGGAAACAACAAAATTGCATAATCAACAAAATTTCGCGTTAAATACCATTCGAATGATTATTTGCTTCGTGTCGTTATACTTGAAATGATGAACGCTTCGTAAATATATTGCTGGTAGATGATACGAAAAAAAAAGTTTGTCGAGGGCAAGGGGTTAAAACACGTCTGATTTTACATCCAATTTTTCCCAAACGAATCTTTATACTTTCGCAAGCATCCACCGAACTGAATCTGGTCGCAAGAATCTGCGAAAATTCCGAACGTGATCCTTCGACTTCCCCCTCCTGTTCCCAATTTCGTCGATAATTTATCATTTGCTCGGAGAATTCCGGGCTCACCGTGCACGAAATTAAATACCCTCCTGACCGGAGGAGCTATTCGGCTCGCGAAGCCGTATACACAAAGTTTCAAAGGCCATCGAAAGGAGTAGTGCGTCCCAGTGGGACAAACAAACAAACGAAAGAGCCGATCAATGCTCGGCCGGATGAAGTCCCTATCCCCGGGATAGGTCCAGGCTGGTTCGCGAGGCAATCAAGAGAAAGAGAGAGAGAGAGAGAGAGAGAGAGAAGGGGTAGTTTCGAAGGGAACCGAGCGATGGGTTCACAAAGAGCTTTGGTACTTTCATTCCAACACGCTCGGTATAAATATTTTAGCATTTGTTGTCCGACATCTTGTTAGCCGGGGGTCGGGATATTTTCGACCTGGCGAGGAAGCAGCATCGCACGCTTCGCGGACAAAAGTTTCGCCGGCGGACGAGCGAAAAAAGGATTGACAAGAGGACGAGGCGCGCCGCCGTCGTTCTCGTCGACGATATATTTGTCGATCTAATGGACCGACCGAGAGCACCGCTACATCAAGCGAATATTCCTGGAAATTTCGCGGGATAACCGCCTTTTGTTCCGAGTCTGCCCCGAGAGATTCCAGCTGGAAGGGGGCGGAGGGGTGGATCGAAAGCCTCCGCAGGAGGCCCGAGGAATTGTCGCCGTTCTCCTTCGGCGAATTCTCCTCTCTGAGCCTTCTCCCCGTTTCGCTCGAACGGACGCGCTCGCGAAAGAAAAGTTTGTAACGAACTTGCAGCAACGAGACCAGCAGGAGTCCGACTTGTACGCCCTTAAAACGACGACGGGAACTAGGATTCCTTCGTAGTTTCGAGACGAGATGAATTCGAAGTAACACGTTTCGAGGAAGAACTTTTCATCTGTCCTCCGACACAAACAACACTTTGGATCCGATGGCACGGATATCAATAGATACGATGAGATTGGATATCAATGTAGAGCAGTAATTAATCTCTAATTAATGGCTTACAACAACGAATGGAATTTTTCATTCTGATTAAATGCAAAACAATTTCGAAATGGGAACGAAAAATTACGTCAAAGGAGCTGTTACAACCATTTACAACGGGTAGGTACGTGACGTAGAAAAGGGAAACGAGTCTTCGTTTGTGAAAATTACTTTAATTACACGAATTTTCCCTCGTAGCGATAACGTTCATAGTGAAAGGCCTTTCTAATTACGTTAATATCATAATCTAGCGCTGATGGAAGATCGTAAATTTCATTTTATATGTATGCCGATGTATGATCCTTGAAACGAGTGACGCAGGCAGAGGGGGGGGGCGGGGGGAGGGGGAAAACAGAATTGCTCTCGAGCTCGGGGGAGCTTTTTCCATCTCTTTTCCTAAGTGAAAAGTAAGTTGCAAAAAGAAATCTCCGCGGCATCGCACGGGTTTACAAGCTGATCCCCGGCTAAAAGAAAAGTGGTTAAGTCGCGAGGCGGTCGCTCAAAGGAGGTTTGAAGTTGAATAAATAACGCGGGAGGAAATGCAAAGGAAGGAGGCCAAAAGGAACAAAGCTGCGTAATTAATTAAATTTCTGAGGCATGGTTAAAATCTTCTTTGGATAAACGGAGGAAACGCGTCAATAATTCACCGACGAAGACTTTTATCCTGATACAATTTTCTAGCTTTCCAACTTTCTCGGCTCTTGTCCTGATACGATATTCTAGATTTAAATCGATTTAACTCCGGCTTTTTTTCTTTTTTTTTTTTTTGACAATTATTCTCTCGAAAAGAGGCTTTCGTTTAATTTTTCGCTCAACAAAAGTGAACGAAGAAGATCGTGAAAGTCGAACTGACTTTTCATACGTACCGTAGCAAAAAGGGGAGGATAATATGATTAGTTTTAATCGTTGCGAAGAATGGTCTCCCCTCGTAATTCGGGCCTACCGAATTCAACATTACCTCCTGTCGTTTGCTCAAGGAAACGAAACTTCTGAACAAGAAGACTCGGTGACGGTTAATCTAGATGCAATCAGTCCCCTGTAAAATTGTAGAGCCGGTTTACTTTGAGAGCCAACGATCCAACCAACTTTCATGAACTTCCACGGCCGGGCCGTCAGCCCGGCTAATTTCAGTAATTATTCTTTAATTTTCTACTCGGGGAATTCGTATTTTCATAGGGTAATATTCAAAGTGGTATAAACTATTTTCATCGCGCAGTTCTCCCCTCTGATCGTAACATTTAACATCTATACAGGCACGAAATTTTCAACCCGTTCAGGGAAATTTGCTTGGCAAATTCGATCCTGGCAAAATCGAGCGATTTTTCCAAATATACTTTGCCTTGCTGATGTGTTCTGGAATTTTTAATTTCATTCGATGTCGAAACCGGAAATAGAGACAGAAAGAGAAAGTAAAGCGTTCCAGAATTGTTTAACCCTTTCGCTTCGAGCGATATATCCGGCATCCATATGATGTGTATACAAGTACCATCTCTAGTCAATGATAAATTCTTCGTTATCGGCAGAACATTTTTTGTTGATTTTATTGATATGTTGGATTAATCACATATTAAAACTCTTTGTTGTTACGACATCAAGACGATCGTTTCATTCCAAAAAATCTATCGAATCCATTCGACAGTGAAACGATAATTCATATACGTTTTTTTACAAGAATTAGGAACAGATCGGCTTAATATATCAACTAATTTGCGTTACATTATTAATTATATTAAACGTTTGATCGTAGAGTCTTGTAAATATGTAAATACCTAAAAATATGTCAACAGTAATTGGTCTAATGCTTTTAGAATAATTAATATAATTTTGTACAAGTCTTTTCATATTAAAAATGTGAACTATACGTGTTGTATTAGAGCAACGATTGTTTATTAAGCGCAGTTGATATTTAAGACTTGGAAAAAACTGCCGAAGCGAAAGGGTTAATTTTCTTACTACTTTACTTACTCTGTATGTTCGTCTTCGAAAATGAATGATCACTGTCGACGATATTTTTCAGGTTCGTCACATCGCTTGAATTTTATTTCAATCCCCCAAGGCTCTGGAACGCATCAGAAATGGAATCTTGACGAATGTATGCGTGCGCGAAATAGCCAGAACGAATGGAGTACGAACAGTTAAGCAGGAATGAAGGAAAACCGAAAAAGGAATTTAGAGAATGAATGGGAAGCGAGGAAGGGTGTTAAGGGAGGAAAGCTCCATTAAATAGCACCCTTTTCGTACGCAGCGTTCGCATTCCTTTGACCAGACCAGACCGGGCCAGTAGAAGAAGTCTGAGGTGAAAGTTTTCAGAAGTGAAAAGATTACGAAGACCAGCCATTAAACTCGATCTATAACCGAAATAATCGAAATCAACGACGATTCTCTTAATAAATTCTTGAACGATACAATGAAATTCACACGAAAGGAAAAAACAAAGGATCTTTCCTCGGACTTTTTAGGAAATCTGCGAAATCCCTATAAATGACGCTCGGAAGTAAAGATCAGTTGGATTTTATGCGAGCTGCAAAAAACGTCGAATTATACGAGCGTATGACTGTAATAAATTGTGTGATTTTATATTTTCTACACGTGCATATTTGTCGTCAGCCGTATCTCGACATTTGTAACATTTAAACGCTACAGACACAATTAATGCGCGACAGGTTGGCAACTTTTGAAAGATAATGTCTCACTTCGTCCATTACCTTCGAGATCCCCGGGACGACGATGTTTAATCGAAACTGGCAAGACATTAGCTAACAATTCGGGAATTTGAATATGGAGCTTGAACTTCGAGGGAACGTTGATTTGAATTTACAATGCTATCACGGTGTCGTGCAAGGAATTACGGGACTGTCAGAATTTTGCATCGAACGAAGCATACTTCTCTAACATACTTGTCCGATATACTGGCTATGAAAAAGTTCTCGGGTCTTTTATCGTATCTATAAACTATAACAGACACGTTTAAATATATTTAATCTGTTGATTATAACTCAGAGTCCCACAATGTATTACCTGAATATTCTAATCACTTAATAAAGTGATCGCAAAGTATCTTCGACTCTGAGAAGAACGTCGGATATCCATTAATTAAGGAGAATTACGATATCGCGAGAAACACGAACAATTAACAATTTTTGTTACATCACGTTGACGAATCAGAGGTTCCGTGAAATTTAGAAATAACGAGCCACGCTTTAATCGACTTTGCATAAACACAAGGGAACAGAATGTACCTCGTGGTTTGTTATTATACTAATGAGACGATGTTATGCAAGGAACAAAAGGCACGAGATATCCGGTTGGCGTGCCTATCCCTCTGTTCATTTTCCCTCGAGTAGTGAAAGAAAAAAAAAAAGAAAAAAGAAATCGTCGGATTCGTGCACGTTAATCCTAGCTGGATCTTCGAAGTCGGTTGTATGCACAAGATGTTTCACGGTGCTTGGCTGCAGCTTGAATAATGGAGAGAGATAATGAAGAACAGTAATGTATAATTTTTCAACATGCCTCTCTGCGAAGCATGCATGCTTTTAAATTATGATCGCAGCGTTTTCGTTTCATTTATAAGTAGAATATCAAAAGAGAAATTTTCGAAAAATTGTGCGTACAGGGGGATGATAATGAATAAGTGAAAATTAAAACGCATTGTAAAATTATATAATAAATGATAATGTATAACATGTCACGTGTCACGTAAAGATATAATCTTTCACGTTAAATTATAATATTAACAGCACATTGATATTTCGTTATATTTTCTCGCTAGAAATTACTCGTCGAAATAGAAATTTACCGAGGAACAGTGTATTTGATCTCACAAATAAATTAATGTAATCGTCTCCTCTCGAAATAAAAACGATTCGTTCACTTGGCTTCAAACTTCTTCCCCTGCTCGCTCCTTTGTGTCGATGTGAAATTTTCTCAAGACCAGCAGAAAACGTATTTAATTTACAGATGATTCAAATATAATATACCGCAATGCAATGAACGAGCTTCCATTTTGTCGGGGGAACGACGATTTTCCGCTTCATCCGACGGGGGCGGACTTCATATTTCATACTTTAAAAGCGCGAGGTGCTTATCGCTCGCCGGTAAACAATCGAAGTTTGGTTTCCCGAAGTCACAATCGAACGATCGCCGGCAGTTTAATAACGGAATCGTCACCGGCGGGGATCGAAACGCGGCCACTGGGATCGCAGGGAGGAGAAGCGCAAAGTAACCCGAAGGAATTCCCGAGAAAAGTTTTAATTAACCGCCGCGTTCGGTCCACTGTTCCCACGTGCATCTGAATTTTCTGGCCCGGCAACGCCGCCAAGATAACTTCCACGATCGTAAATATAGGCACCGCGTTCGACCGTATTATTGACCGAGTACTCGAGTTCAAACTCGAATTCTCGAATGGCAACGAACGTGCACGATCGATGAGACTTACAAATTGTCAGAGGATAAATTTTTTAACACTAAACGTATCATGACCGGTCAAATGACCGGTTGTAAACTTCTGATTAGAAAATTCGCATAAAATGTTATCGCTTTTTCACATTTGACATCTTCATGACTTTTTCTATTTAAATATATACAATTAATTTTACATCAGTTATTTATATTTTTATTTGTTAAATCTGATAAACACGCGTCGCCTGGCCGTTATTTACCACGACAGGTCATTTGACTGAGAGAAATACTTACTCCCTTTAAGAGCATTGGATTCGAAAATCTAAAATGCGCATTCTACGTATTATATGAGTTTGTGGTACACTTCTGCAAAGGCTGTTGCGTAGCAAGCTCAATCAAAAATAGTTGTGAATTGAAATTTCAATAAAGTGCCTAAAATTTCAAGTTGCAAGTATTGGAAAGAGAGGATAAAAAAAACTAAATATTGTTGGTAGCGAGTTTATATTTTCCTATCCAAGTATTTTTTAATATCCTTGATTTAGTAGGCATAAATGCTTGGATATTGTATAAGGAAACGACAGGAGAAAATATATCGAGACAACATTTTTTACTCCAGTTGGCAGTAGAACATGCCGCTGATTATCGAGAAGCCAGAGAAAAACAAATAAGAATAACAAATACGAAAAGAACATCGACTAATTCTACGACAGATTCTAATAAACGTAAAACATGTCAAATAAAGTATTGTAAGGACAATAAAACCCCAAAAATCTGTTCTAAATGTAAGAAATATGTTTGCGGAAAATGTACATTGGAACCTTAAAGTTACTTTGTTTAATATTTCCTTACTAAAATCAATATTTCTCCATTCAATCAGGAAACCTTATCTAAAAACCGGTCATTTGACCGGTTGCGGTACGAATAGATATATATTAAATATAGTTTAATGTTAGAAGGAAAGAAAAAAGTGTACAATTCTCGATGTAAAAATGGAATTAGGTTTCTATCAAATGAATATCTTATACAAGGTGGACCACTTAAATGGGATCGGCTAAGTAACTCTTTTTTAGAGACATGGACGAACTTTGCTTAATAAACGTTATTCAATACCGAGTAGGCCATATTATGGCAGTAATGACTTTTTTTTTTGTTTTTGTAGATAGAAATGTTTCGAAGATTCCAAAGCCACCTCCATTTTTATCCATTGATCAGACGAGAAATGATCATTTTGAACAATTCGTGTATATCAGTACACATGAATGTAATATCAGCACGAAACAAATGATCATCATTAAAAGTTTATTTATTTGTAGCTTGCACCACTTTTACTTTCATCGTTTCGAAAACGAAGACTAGTCAACCGCATGTAACATTCTGTGCTCAAAATGACCTTCCAAATGTGTTCACAATGGTTGCGATCTAGAACATTCTGTATATTCATGAGTTACACGTTATTTCAATTATATTGTACATTTACAATCGACAAAATTCGGGTTGTAATTCTCGTAATCTTACATCGTTACGAATTACTCGCAACGTATCTAAACATTTTTCAGACTACTATGAAATCCGTTGATTCCATCAAGAAACAAGAGAAGAACACGGATGAACAGAGTGGGAAATGCCCTAGGAAAGGAAGCCTTTTCTCTCAGCAAAGCGACTCCATTTCACCGAAAGAAATATTTCGATGTTGATTCGGACTCGAGCACTTATCCTGGTAATTTCGAACGCTCGACAGGATCTCGAGAAATTCGGAGCGGACTTGCGACACCGAGAATACCACGGCAGAGTTGACTGGCGAAGTCGTTTTACGAGCTAGCTGTCGCCTGTGCGAAAACACTCTCTGATATACACTTTCGACGATGCCTCTCTCCGATCTTTCTCTCTTTTTCTCTCAAGCAACCGAATCGGATAAAATGCTGACGGTTCTTTCGTGAACCACACGTGCCAGACACGCACGTAACATTTAGTTGTGTTTTGTCCTGGCGCAGGCAGAAAAGAGAGTGCAACGAGAGTTGATCGAGAGTAGGTGGAAAAGAAACGGGGCAAGATTTTTTTCTTCAATCATTCTGATATCTCGAAAGGCAATTTCGCAAAATTGCACGCGCAACATTGTACGTGTTTTGTACAAGAGGATCGAAAAAGTTACGAAAACTTTTAAATAGGTTCTACTTGTAACACGGATCGTAGAAGTTCCTCGAGAAATGTTCTTACGTTGCAAGTGTCTCCGATGAGAACTTGGATAAATAAACGTTCTTAGAAGTCAAGGTTTCAGACAGAATAGAATTTGTAAAGTACGAAGAGTCAAAATTTTTCTGTCGGAGGAACGGATAATTTGTTCCACGAATATCAGAAAGATTCTTGATATTTGTACCAAATAACACTGAATATAAAAATGGATTTTTAATTAAATTGAATCCGAAATTCCACGAAAATATTCTTTTACGCGAAGTTTTTCGCGAATTTCTTTCGAAAACGAGAAGAACCTGTTAGTTTCGATCCCTTCTGCACGCTTCTGAAAGTTAAGAATCGAAACGATTGGCTACACCGTTTCGTAAACGGAAGGACAATTTCGATCACTCGTTTATTTCAGAAACGAAATGTTGTACACATACATATTTCGAGTCGTATTGAAATGCCAATCTAACAAATAAGGAAACAAAAAATAAGACAAAATCCAATTTTAATCGTGGAAATAAATATTTTGTAAAATACGAAGAAGAAAAAGAAGAAGGAGAAACAGGGAGGAGATTTTAAAAGAAAGAAGAAATCTTATGAAGAGAGGGATCTCCAATCTCGCGGAAAAAGAAAGGCGAGAACGAAAGAGGATACGCGCAAGTATCAAACTGAAAGATGACTTTCGACACGCGGAGGATTTTCACGGAGGAATGTAATACTACGCTGGTATTATATCACGAGTTCTCATCGTGAGCCTCCTACGGAGAGACGATATTTAACTTATGAATATTTGCCGACGTACGATATGAGGTTTGTGCTTTTCAAGCGTCTAAGCGTGGCAGCGGGTAGGCGACGTGGCCGAACGAAAGGATGGAAGGGCATAGTTACACTTTCCGCGAGATAGAAATATCTTATCTGCTGCGAGAAGGAGACGCAGATACCGTATTGTGCTGGAAAATTGCACAGCGTACATTCTGTTTAATTTCGTTACCTTTCTCTGCGATTTTCTCTGTAAATATGTTACGTGTGTTGTACAAAATTTTGATATACGTATAATTTGATAATACATTCAATATACTGGAAAGTTTGTGTAATATATATTGCCATTGTGCAATTGAGAAATTCTTTCTCGAAGGATATACACAATTATTATGTTTTAATAATATAATTCTGATATATATTTCGTTACTCAAAATATGTATTCCCACTGAACACTGATAAATTCTTTTTCGAAGGATTTTCGCTAGGAACGAAATACAAAAAAGAATTGTAAAATTAATGAATATCCAATTTCTGTTTTATACACGCTTCGCAAACGTGGTTATGAAACGATCGGATTTATCATTTTAGGGGCTGAGAGTTTGTCGTAAAAAATAAAAAAAAAATCAAAATAAGAAATATGCGATGTTGAATAAAATCGAACCGAATCAAAGTTTAGTTAAATCGTCGTAATAGATTCTAAATAAACATGGACATTGGTTTTCCATTACGATATTTCCAACAACCAAGCTGGTGTAAGGTGTCCCCGGTCAAACAAAACTCGATGTTTCATATTATTGGAAAGTGATATCTTCTGGAGAACTGCCAGTTATTAGCTATGATATAGTATCGGTAATAAAGATTCAATGTGCTCCAGAATATCTGATCGTCTCGATCTGTCGTGCACAAATCAACGAAACTACACCAGAGATAAACGTTCACAGCTTGAAACAACATCGACCAATAAAATGCAAAACAGGGGGATTATATATCGGACCGTGTCGCGATAGCTTCGCGTAGTATATTTATTATTAATAGTACGCTTACCTCGCGTAGTATATTTTATTATTAAGAATACGCTGATATTTCACAGAATCCAACACGCTTTATTATGTTCCATTTCCACTGTATTCACGTACGTATAAAATCAATACTAAACGGAATAGAATCCATCAATTTTTGAAATAGACATAAGCAGCAGGAGTCCTAACTCTCTAATCAAACAGTCAAATTAATATGGAAAATCCCTTCATTTCGTAGATATAAAAAGAAGAAATTTCTCCGTTCCCGTATACGGGGACAGGATCTTTCATCCTAACTTTTCAATTTGGATTATAACTCGCAGTCGAGTAATTTCTATTTTACAACCCTGTCTTTTCGTTGTCAGGCAGACGGTCCTTAAATGTGACACGCCTCCTCCTCGGGGAAGTTTCCTCGTTCGGTAAAGTATCCTCACTTGTGAAAGCGCGAAACTCGAGCTCCACACACACAGAGAAGAGACACCGTGGTGATTGTGAATTTTCCAAATTGCTCGAAGAGGGCAGCGAGAGACGGCAGTCGGCGCACGTACGAGCGCACGTACGCGAAACTGAAGACGCCTCGTTGCAACGTATTCGAGGCGGAATTACATTTTTGATCAAGCCGAATCATCGCGGCGCATCGAGTTTCAATCGAAGACGTTCGCGACGAGCAACTTCGCGAGCAACTTTCGACCGTGCGAAAAGAAAAAAAAAAAAAAAAAAGAAGAAAAAAATGAAAAGGTATCACCGTAGGGCACCGCCGCGACGAACGAGGGAAAAAGTCAGCGCGCAATCAGAATCCTCGCGAGTTTTTTTCGAAAAATTACACGGACGAACGCGCAGCGCGCGCTGAAAGAGACGAAAAAAAAACAAAAACGTGAGAGCCTTCGGGAAGTATTGCGGCAAGTTTCGCAAACTCTTGCCAGAATGAACCAAGTTTCGAGATCCTGCAACGAGTTTGCTTCCTGAGATCGACTTGGATTACCAGGTAATACCGCGAGCCGACTTATGGCGAGCTGCCTTTATTCTTGTAGAAACGAGCTTTTGTATTTACAAAATAAAAAAAAAATTGTATAAGGTGGAAAGAAATGTTTCTCCGTGGCTATCGTACGTGAATTCTATCTTCGATTTTGATGGAAATACATGTAAAGATCTGCCGCGAAATTGACCTTGATCTTGAATTTCAAGGTCAAAACTTTCTTTTTTGCATCGTACAATATTTTGTTCATAAAGGTAAAACCTTTCCAAGGATATAGTCGCCATATAGTCGCAATAGTTCTTTTAAAAAATGGCAAAAAAGCGATTTTTATGATTTTCGTATCAGGTTTCACTAACGTTTAATTTAATATAAACATTACGTATATAGATCCACGCAAAACATAAAGAACTTTTTTTGCCATTTTTCAAAAGAACTATTAGGTTGTAACCTATGTTTCCTTCGTAAGGAGTAGAATACAATGCAAAAAAAAAGAAAAGGAAAAAAAGTGCCAATTATGCAAGTTCTTTACATGTATTTCCATCAAATCGAAGATGTGAAATTCATCTATTTCTCGTTCCATTCTGTACTACAGATTGGAACATTCCTTTCAATAACGACAGCTCTGCAGCAGGGATTTTACTTTTATTTCATCTTCGATTTTACCTTAATTTTTCATTTTCGTTGACGGGACAAACCGCTATCGTCAGATAGTTACGACGATATAAATAAACAACAATGAAAAGGCAATAGAAAAAAAGGAAAAATTACTACTATCACCGGTGAAAATATTTTACTACTTCAAAAAAAAGGAAGAAAACATTATTATTCATCGTTCTGGTCGTATAGCTTTGTTGTTGTTGGCAGATCATTAGACTGCCTCCATTCGTATTTTCGACTGACGAACGCAGACACAGAGACGAAGCACGAGCAGAGATTTGTTTTACACCTGGAAAACAATAGCACGTTGTTTCAGATGTTTCTGCGAATTTTTTCATTCTGCGTAAAACGCGTGGGAAAAAACCAACAGTTAGTTCAGTGTTTTCAAAGGTGTTTCGAAAGGTGTAACGCTGCTCGGTCCCTCGAAAAAAGAGCGAGAACACTCGGACGCTTGAAAAATTCTTCGGTCGAGCGAAAGAACAACGGCGAAACAGCGTTGGCTCGGAGGAAATACGCTCAGGGGAAAGAGAAACCCGCGCGGTTCGAAAGCAGGCGAAACGCTCGACGCCAGGTCCCGACGTTGAAGGAACCGAGGACGCGGTAATTGCTCTTCAACCGCAACGAGGCGTATTCACGTTGCAAAAATAGCGGTAACCGCGCGGGGCACAAGCGGCAAGCGGGAAACGAGCGGCGAACGAATATTACAAACTGTCACGAACCGGTGGAAAACTTGCCGCGGCTCTGTTGCTAAAGTGGACGAAGTTATTCATCCACCTCGGGACGAGATTATTTCTCGAGATCGGCGCTGCCTGGCTGGAATTGCCGGCGTGCGATCCGTCGCCGAGTCGCTTGCGGTCATGCTCGAAACACGCTGTTGAAACGCGCTCAGCTGAACGAGAAAGAGACGAGGGAAAGAGAGCTCTGGAGAGAGAAAGAGAGAGAGAGAGAGAAGGCACGTCCTTTGGGAATCTATTACCACTCCCTTTAATCATGGCGTACAGGCTGTTGAGGCCCCCATAGACGTTGAAACATGTTGCGATGCATGCATCAAGGGTTTCATGAAACGTCAGATGATGTTTCACAATCGGTTTGAGTCCGCTCTACCGATTCTTCAGTCCTTCGTGTAACGCCAAAGTTGAAGCAAGTGTTTTAAAATGTCGAATCGTCTTCCAGCTCCAATATTAGTGATCGTAATGTTAGGTTTATTATCACGGACTTTCTTTGTCCAATTAATTCTAGAAGTCTATTCCTCCATCAGTGATTCCTTGCTTCTCAGTGGTGCTTGTATCAGTGATGCATGCATCATAGCATATTTCAACGTCTATGGGGGCCTTTAGGGCCAACGTAACACCTACACATATGGATGTGCTCCAAACCCAGCGTCTCATATTAGGAATTTGTAAAACATTTGTTGGAATAGAACTCGCAGGTATAGGCTACTTAGAAAACTATAAACTTGAGATGCCCCGTAGATTTAGTCAGTTTCAAGTGCGATGAGGTCTTTCGTGTGAAGCTTATGATCAGAAGCGATAAAGTCTCACTATTTCTCAAAATTTCCCATGAACTGCGATAGAGAATGTGTATAAGAGTATGACACAAAAGAACAAAAGATAGTCAGTTTTTAAACCTTAAACTTGTGTGTATTCATTCCGTTCGCTACACTCAGAAATCACTTTTTCGATTGTAACACGTCGATAATTTCCTACGGCTCGTCGAACTGTATCGCGCATTTATTTTCGCAACTCGATCAGATCCCAACGGTGACAGTTGCAACGTAGAACGAAACTCTCTAAAAACTAATGAGCGTCGTTCCTCTACGCGGAGTCTAACGTGATTTTATCAATTCCAGTAATGTGACAAAAGTTTCGTTTCGCCGTCGTTCAGTGTCATTTTCGTTCCGAAAATGTAACGAAAATTCAAAGTTTCCCATTTTTCTCAAACGTCGAACGGTCACTGACTGAACGAGAGCGTTCGGCAACAAGGAAACACGCCCCGATCTCGCGAGTATTATCCAAAGAATAAAGTAGCAACGATGAGCAACATCCTTCCATCCCGTAAGAGACCGGAAGGGAAGCAAAGCAGAATTCAGACACGATTTAGGTCGATTGATCGAATCAACCGCGAAGCTTGCTAGCATGTGGTCTCGTGGCCCACGTTTTCCTAACCTCGACCGTTTCAATCGACCGATTGTCTTTCGATTGAATGCCACGGTGCCCTCCACCTCCCCCCCTCTTTTCCCCTACTCCCCACCCTTCTTCCGGTCGGCCGGATATACGAAGCAAGGATCGTTTCGCTATTCGATTTCTGCTCTTTGTTCGATTCGGAACAGTCAGGAGGCCAACGACCATGACAACGACGTCGTCGTCCCCGATGTCTACGGTGGAGAATCGTTGAACAATGGCGTGGCTGACGCGAGCGTCTCGGCCATTGTGGACGTTAGCGTTGCCGGTATTATTATCGGGTCTAGACTTTCTGATCGCCACCCGATCGATAATAACTGTCAGATAATGACCCGAAAGAGTATTCGAAAGTGAAATAATACGCTACATGGTTCCCGTTGGTCGGAATTGTGATTTCTCATCGACACCTTGCGAGTTTATTCTTTTATTTCTTTTTTTTCATTTTTTTTTTTCTCAAACGTTCTGCAGTTTCGAATAGACTGCGGACGTTTGCGCGAACTTAGATGTTTTCACGAACGGGAATATTCTATAATTGCAAGCAACGTCAAATATCACAGTGAGCAGTTCGTTTCAAGTATCTCATATCGCGTGAATTTTGGACTTTTTTCCCTCTCATTTTTTCTTTTTTTTTAAATCAATGAAATTCCGTATTCCGTGTATTATATTCTGACAAATGTTTACACAAATTCGCATTTTCGCGGAACGAAACAGCAGAAATGCAGTTTTAAATAAAAATTCATTTCGTCTCGGTATTTACCGCGTTCGTGCGTTTCTGCATATCGCCCTGCACCCAGCGCGTTTCTGCACGATTTCAATTTTTCATAAATACGTAAATACCCACGGCTTATTGATACGGTAGGTATATATATTCCGTTCATTGACTTTGGCGAGTTCCCGTGAAACAACAAAATAACCGCCGAGTGAAATTTCCATACGTCAAAGTTGCTTTAACGAAAAAAGAAAAGAAAAACAAAATAGAAATCGACTTCGTCTTATTCGCCTGCTCGATCTCTCTCTCTCTCTCTCTCTTTCTCTCTGTGAACCACATCTCGATTAGCCCAGCCATCAAGACGCAAATGTCTTCATCGCCGATAGTAATTGAGATCAGGAGTCGAAATTTTAATTGGCACGGAAGATCCCAGATTCTCGAAACTCTTCTCGCGCTACGTCGTTGCCCTCGAGATGAACTTTCCATTAGCTCTCTCCTTTTCTCTCTCTTTCTCTTTCGCCAGCTACGACGAATAATGTGTACACACTATCTGACGATAAGGGGCAAAATTATCAAAGAAGAATTGTAACAGGAAATTGCGGTAATCAAGGCTTTCGACTCGGTGTTAAAGACAGTCACGACTCTTGTCGATCGTGTACCTTTGGGATTCGAAGGACCAGCCATTGTTATGAGAAATATATATAACTATGGTTGGTTGCACTGTCTTTATTGTATAATAAGATGGTTTCTACTAGATTCAGATAGCTTGTCTGAATAACCGAGTTTGACACATACTATTGAGCGAATATTGACTGATGTCCAATGATTAGTTTCTTCATTAGATTGTTCTTATCTGACTATTCTATCTTGTGCTCTTCCTGACTCCATAAGTCATTCTGGAAATCATATCCTCTTTGCATAAGTCACTGCTGCTCGTATCGTAGAGCGTGACACAGCCGTGGTCAAGTATTATGCTACAATGTCTCTAGGCTTGATGAAAGACAGTGCTACTCTTCTCAGCACGTCTTTTTATATTTATATATATATATACATATATATATATATATATATATTTTTTTTTGGCAAGTCGAAAGGAAGGGATGACCAACTGGAATTTTCCCTATAAATAAGTGTCGGAGGACTATTAACGACTCGGTGTTAGCACTGACAATGAGGTCTGATCGTCCGACAATTAATTTTAAAGAGGGCTTAATTTCTGAGGGCATCAGAAAGAGACCGTTGGAATTTTAACATCGTTCTTTCCTAATTTGAACGACAATTAGAGAGTCGAACAATCCACCGCGAGTTTCGGCACGTTTGCTTGGCTTTTAGTCAACGAAGCGTTGAGTGCTGCTGCAGCTTATGAATAGCTCCAAGCGGGAAATTTTAAATGAAAGCAACTAGGAGAAAATCATTTCCACTGGTGTGTTTATAAGTACAAAGTTAAAGCAAACGTTAAACTTAAATTTAATATCAAGACCAAAATTTCATTTGAATTTGAATTCGAAATTACGTTTAACGTCGTTGCATTCGTTGAATTTCAGTTTGTTCGAGAGAATTGAAGGATATTCAATGGATTCTCTCAGAGTTATATTTTATCTTGTGATATAATTCAAGTTCAATCAATATATGGGATCTTTCTTTTAATTATTAAATGATTAAAAACTATTAGGCTAGTATTAGACTAGTATATATTATATGTGTGTGTGTGTATGTGTGTGTGTGTGTGTGTACAAAATCAAACCAGATAAACGTCAAAAGGATATATAATATTACTAAATGTAGATATATTGCTCCGAATTGATGTTTTATTTTACACCAAACCAACGACTGAAAACAGCGCATCGATCTTCTCTGAAAAAAGAAAAAAAAATGAAAAGAAGGAAAAATCAATATAAAAAAGTGCAGGTAAAATTCTCAACAAGAAGCACCAAACTCGTCGACCCTCGACCATTACACCAACAGCTTGCCTCCGGAATCCATACTTCTTACGTTTAAAACAGAAAATCGAAGGAAACTGGAGGAACAACAAATGGAAATTATCACAATTAACAACAATGACAGAAATGAATTTTTCAAGAAAACAATTGCTCTACCAAGGCAGAATCAAGGATCATAACGGGTCACAAAAATACAAAATTCACGCATCTGCTCGACATCTCTTCTCCCCCCCCCTCAACTTGCGATTTGTGGAAAGTTTAATTGACAGTGGAACATATTATTGTGCAGAAAATACACAAGTACGCGAGTAGACATCAACTGAACATAAGAATGACAACCTAAAGGATAAAGAACCTGTCCTAAAATTAATAACACCTTCCAAGACAGTCTAACCTTCAATAAATCGCAAGATTTCGTTCCAAGTCGCTAATATCCCACACAAGTGGTTGATGCGAATATAAATAACGAAAATAATAAAAAAAAAAAAGATAAAAGCAATCCTTGGTCCATTTTTCTTGCGCTCCGGTCCGAACTTTCGCGAGCCAGGAAAAAAATCTTCCAGGACCCGAGACTGAAGGCCGTGATTACGAGGGGACGCGTTTTTCAATTAAAGCGGCACGTTTATTGCGGGGTAATTAGGCTAGCGCCGCGAGTAGCTACGCTCGGTTCACTACCTTCGCCGCTGTTCGCCTTTATCGCGACGCATCACGTGATAACTCCGAGAGACTCCGGAGGAAGGAGCACGAGGGAGAGAAGGCTCTTATCGCGAAAGAAGACGCCCTGTTAAAGCTCCCGTAACCTCGAACAGAGACCTCCTTCTCCTCCTCTTCCTCCTCCTCCTTTTTCCCGTGTCTTCGGCGCTGTGAAAGCCTCGCGACGAGTATTTTACCAGCGGCGACGGCCAACTTTTGTTCAACTTGCTCGACACGGACGAATATATACCGTCTGCCACCGTTTTGAATTGGCCATTATCTGGATGCACCGTCGCGGGTATTCACGGGAAATGATGGAACGCGAGAGCGGATACTCGCGGGACTTCGTTTTATCGCCCCGGCGATGGGTGATTCCTCTCCGAGCGCGGAGAATTTCATCGTCTTCTTTTCCTTTGAGAGAACGTCAACTTTTGTCAGGGCCGACTCCAGATTCCAGATTTCATTTAATCTTCTGATATTTCCGCTTGCCAATAATTTTGCGGTCTGTTTATTTGTATGTATTAATTAGAAACTTCATGGAATCGTAATAGCGTAAGCGAAACGAAACTAGCATTCCTCGTCAAGCGCTTCTCTGGCGTTTTTCGCAAACAGTCACAGCCACCGAACTCGAATAAATCCAACTCGTATTAACGCGGTAAATCGCGCGAGAACTCGTCGACGAGCGACGCTGGGTGGTTAAGCGGATTAAAAAAATTAAGCGTCGAAAAATTCGCACTGCGATTCACTAGCGCGCGCGAGGGGCCAGAAACAAACAGAGAGAGAGAGAGAGAGAGAGAGAGAGAAAGGGAGAAAAAGAAGAAAGAGCGAAAAAAATCGAAAAAGAAGGAAAATAACGTCCGTGTGTATGTATGTGTGTGTGTGTGTGTGTGTGCGAGAGAGAGCGAGAAATATCCGGGACGAGTTTCGCAACGATGAGAAACTTTGAGAGAACGTCAGACACGATTAACAAGCCGTAGAACGTAATTTCGCTAAAAGCCGGAATAACGAGCCACCGGGGGGATCGAGCCGCGATCATCGCCAAATTTTACATCAACCCAGACACCGTACGACGATGATGTTCTCAATTTTCGTTGTAATTAGTTGCGGGCCCGGGCGCGCAGCTCGACCGTGTAACTCGATACGCGGGATCGATCAATGGAATTTCATCGACTAATCGCCGATCGCGCTTTCCGCGAGTTCCACGGCCAGCGGCTGGAATTATCCCGATCGGGAAATTTTCACCGATGATTTATACGCGACATCGTCATATTTTAGACAGCGATTAAAATTGATTAATCCCCCTCGAGATGGCTTTGAACAGAGAGCAGTTTCACCCGCTAGAAAAAGTCTTCGCAACGTGCCAACGCCCGGTTAAAATTGAACATATGTAATCTAAAATTTAACATAGAAAACTTGCAATTTAACTTATATTTTTGAATGAATAACAAAGAAAGTTGTATTAAACGCATTTATACGAAATTACGCGATTTAAAATTTCCTACAAACGAAACAGTCCGCGCGATGTGGTGTTATTACTTCCATGAAAACACACGCACGAAATATCTTCTTCTCGAAAATTATTCAATCAATTAATTTAACTGAACGACCTGAAATTCGTTCGTCTCTTCTGTGTCGAGATGAAATGAATTTACAATAATATTCTACGTGAAAAATGGCAGTCGAAGCAATACGTCCGCGACAGTGAGATCGCCGATTCAAATTTACGCGAGGCTGGTTCATTAATTTCGAGTAATCGAAGAATTGTTTCGACGTGTTCCTTACGATCGGATATCGATCGAACGATTCGTCATGCCTTTTTCTTTTACTTTTGCAATCTGCTGAATGGCAGAGGCGAGGAAATTCCTTCGAAAAGAGAAGGAGGAAACTCGGACGGGGTTTCGAGGAATCGCCGAGTAGATTTTTCCCCTTAGTAAATGAGAATCGACTCCGAATTTTAGCACGAGTCTCTTTGCCAATAACTCTAGGCCTTTGTAAGAAGCAACAGCTTGCTATATCGCAAAAGGAGGAGAGAAACGTATTTCTCGCCTGAAGAATGGCCGCCTGAAGAACCGCGTGAAGAAATGAAACTGATCTCAAAAATTTGAAATTTACGGCAATTGTCACAGAAGGTGTTTCATGAAATTGCACATTCGTGTGAAAGCACTTAAATATAGTTTTCGAAGTTGAAAGAAATAGCTCGGTGATTACCATTTTTCTAGAAACAGCATTATTTCATTGTCTCGAAGACCGCTGTCGGACATCGGAAAAAACTCTCAAGTAGTTTCGTGAACAATTATGCCGAGCCACTGTGTTCCTCTTTGTTTTTATCACATTATGATAATTCAGCTTCAAAAAAAAAAAGAAAAAAAAAGGAAAAGAAAAATTAAAAAGAAAGGGCAAAGAGCAATTAAGTTAGCCTCCGGACAGGTAGGATATCAATCACAAAGAAACACGAAACGTCAGAGACAGCCAAATAAACGATATATATATATATATATATAGAGAGAGAGAGAGAGACTCAAAGAGAGAAAGTGGAGATATTCTCGCGAAAGAATGGATATCGAGTTGCTGCTCTGTCTCGAAAGTTCTAGCTGTCGCGCGTACGATCCAGTGTGGTCGACCGGCAGTCCGCGATGGCCCCGCTGGATATTGGTTTTCAATTTGCATTCTCCCAATAGCCGTCCATGCATCATTCCAAGTTACAAACCAGCGAGCCAAGCGGGCAACCGGCCTCGCCCCTTCGGTCGTCGTCCCTGCCAGTTTCCGGCGGCGGCGGCGGCGGAAGAAAAAGAGGAGAGAGAAGAAGCAAGCAAAGCGGGCAAAAACATTTGGAACAGCGGCGAAGAACCGGAACGACACCGGATCGATAAATATTTGATGGTGTCTGAGAGCAGGTTAATCTCGTCGAAGGCTGTGTCAGCTATCCATCCTGATCTCGGTGTGTGTTTTTGGTCTCTCTCTCTCTCTCTCTCTCTTTCTTTTTTCCTTCTCGTTTCGTCGATTTTTTTCCTCTCCCGCCTGTAACGGGGTTTCATTCTGCGTAAGAGCGGGACGATGAATAAATAAGCGACCGAATGGAAATGGGGATTCGATCGACGCGGAAAACGCGGAGGAAACAGACAGCTGGATGAACGCGATAAATGTCGGAGGAATCGTCCCTTTTCGCGAGGACAGTGGTCGTTTATTAACACGATGACTGTCACGGTACTTTTCAGGATCCCGATCTAAGAAGCCAATTCAATTTAATCGTATTATATTATTAAAAATTCCTATTACAATACATTACAATACATAATCATCAAAAAGCATATAGAATGTGTTTTTTTTAATTATCTCGTTAGCTCATGTAAAGCCAGAAAGGTTGCATTACATATTTTATATATATATATATATATATATATATATATATAAAATATATATATATATATACACAATGCGCACAAACTTTCTCACAAAGCTACTTCTTCTAAAATAATACTTATAAAGTTCAGAGAAGCATTCGTCGACGCGTTGATTAGAGAAGAGATTCAACCAGTTTCAAAAAAAGTTACTGGTTTAACGGTATATGATTATAACGGCGAAAAAAAAATTGTAATTGAATATACGACGTGTTGTAATTTTATCGAATTATAAGTTAATATTTTTATATAGGTAGAAACATAGATTTGAATGCTGTCCATCCTTGCGACTTGAAGAATTGGCAAATTTTTAATTCCTTAGAAACAAAATTCATTTCGAATGTTCGTATAGCTGTTGTGTATGGTAATTTTGCTAATGAAGCTTTAATCGTAACAAAGGATAATATGGTGTACAGTATAGGAAATACCTTCGAATTTGGTATGGGTTCCATTCCTAGCAGTCTTTGTCCAAAGAAAATGGAAATATTGTGTGGTGAAGATATAAAAACTATTGCATATGGCAAACGTCCACACGTTTTGATTCTTACGCAGCAAGGAAATATATATTTCTAATTATTATATTTTCTGTTCACGTAAGCCAATAATGATTTTTTGTTCTCTTTCCTGACGCTATCTATTCATATTTACACTGATACGACTACGAATTTCATCGTAGCTGCGAAAATATGGCGAGTGAACAAAGTACGAGATAACTCGTAGTTGGCGTCCTAGGCAATAACACAAACTACGAGATATCTCGGCAGTCAACGTGTTAAACTACATCCCCTGGAAAAATTCTGATTTTCGTTGGCGGCGAAGTTTCAGTTTCGGGCGAGTTCACTGTCTTACTGCACTGTCTCTGGCGAATATTGCCGGCTTTTAGTCTTTAATCACGAGGCAGCAGCTAGTTGAGAAACTTTCTTCTGTATATGCCGCGCATTGTCAGTCGAACTATGCGCTGTCGTTACGTTTTACGGCGGAAATGTAGCGATAAGATTAAACTTGCAGCTGTAAACCTGCTCGTACTTTGAAAGTGGCTGTTTCCAGTTACTCTCACGAGTTGCGTTTCACAATGTTTGCTAATTCATTCTTGCTCGAATATGAAAAGTCGGCCCGAGAAATGATGCCAGATCGCTAATATGCTTCGTAATTAATGCCGAACAATGCAATCAGAGATAATTCTCAAACGGGAAGTATAATTATTATAAATTGAATTGCATCGAAACTTCGAAGCTGAAATTGCCCGGTATAATCCTTCAAACAGGAAAAATAATTACATTCGGGAGACGTTAATGAACACACAAATAGCCGGACGTTCATTTCGTTCTTTCAGACAACGGGGTAAAATTTCAAACCGCATAACGGACTTCACGTAATTTCTCTGGCCTCCTTCCCCGTCTATGTATATATATCTCTCTCTCTTCTTTCTTTAATTTCTCATTCGATACGAGCACGAGAATTAATTCGGCACGAATCGACACCGAGGCGTCGTCGAAATTCACTCGTCCGCCAATTGGACGACGCTCAATCAAAAGGATTAGCAGTTTGAAAAAAACGCTGCGCAAAGAATTCGCGATAAATTGAGAACAAACGAGAAACAAAGGAACCAAGCCCGTGTCCTCTAATTGAAAGAAAAGGAATCACGATTAAAAGAAACGAAACTTGGAGGAATTGTACGCCTTTTGTTTCCCGAGCGCGATGAAATTACACAGAGAAAGAAACGAGAAAGAAACGTCAAACATCCACTCCGGCACAAGATCAACCGGAGTTCACTTTGTGCCGGGCACAGTTAATAATGATGCCCGGGCTAAGCGAAACTTCCTAAAGAATTCCGAGACTTCTATTCCACGGAATGACGCCTCGATGTCGTTCGTGGAAACACAGGAACTTATTTATCGGCTACCATCGAGCGCAAGAGAAACGTAACGTTTCCTGTCAGAGGTAGTCCAACAGATGCCGCGTGTGTCGCTTGTTACATGTGTAACAAGAATTCGAACAGAGAATTTCATTGATCTCGTCAATGTGACAGGAAGGGAAATACAATTTCGTTGAAATGAATTTTTAGAAAAAAAGTTTGGCGAAATGGAAAATTAAATGTTTTTAATTTAGTGTTATTGTTGTCAGCGTCGTTTAATTTACGTTTCATAACTTTACCGATGAATTTTTAGAGAACATTTGGAGAAATGAGGATTATACATGTACAATTTGGTATTGTCGTTGTCAACGTTGAACAAACACGAAGGAAAGAAATATAATTTCATTAACGAATTTTTAGAGAACATTTGGATAAATGAGAATTGAACATCTGCAGTTTGGCATTATTGTTATTAATTACTGAATAACCATTGATATTCTGTTTCGTTATTAATATTGAATATGGTTGTTTAAATGATTATTTCATGCGAGTAAAAAATTCAGCAGTGTAACCGGCGTTTTATTCATCGCGCGCATCGTATTTTGAAGCAGTTAATAAATAATAGTTATTATATTCAGCGTATAGAGTCGGTTTCGTTGCTCGGTTTATGCATGGCTAACGAATTTTTTACCATAAGGCTGATCTACTGTTCCGCGAAACGTGTAAGTTACTACTACGCATTAGATAAGCGTTACACACATTAGTGAATACCGAATGGAAATAATTTGCGGATCCTGTAAATGATACATATTTTACGTTATTTCTTTCCTACGATGTCTCCGTTTTCTAATTCAATGCAAAACGTTGGGAATAAAATTTAAATTGTTTCAGAACGTAATACTTCCGGATATTTCGTGTTTTCTTTAACCCTTCACTGCTACTTTTGCTAAATAAAAATTCTCTCCCCACGAACCTGAAACTTCTTTCAAGAATTTCATAAACACTTCAACTGTTCTACTTTCCAAGTAATTACGTTAATGCAATAAGGAAAGAGTCGCAAATATCGGTATTCGTGTTGGAGAAATTTCTAGATGCCTTGTGAAACATCAACGTTCTTACGGAAGATATCACTTTCTGCAGTAATTGTTTCAATGAACTCACTCAAGAAATAACAAACGTCTCCAATCGTTTGAACCGTTCCGATCGAAAGAGAGAGAGAGAGAGAGAAAACGTTCCCTTCGATAATTATTCGCCATTCTTAAATTATATTTAGATCAATTTGCTTCGTCTCGATTGAAAGCAATTGTTTCAATCGTGAAATGTATAAAAACTTTTGTCGAGGACAAATGAGATTGCGAGGGAAATTTCCAAGCTTTCAATTCCTTGAAAAGAAATGAGACTTCTCGGGAACGAGAGAAATCAGTCTGAATGTCCTTTCCTAATATTTCAAACAAAGCTGTTCCCTCCGTTACGAGATAATTTAATTTCTATTACTCGGGCGATTCAAGCAAATATACCGTAAAAATATTTAAAGAATTTTCCATGTCTCGTTAATCGTTCTCCGTGTCTCTCGAACTTTTGAAGGCAATTCGCATACAGCAGAGTGCTCTCCTTTCCGGTGACGTGAAATCGCGCGAGACAGGTCAATGATCGAGTAACGCAAATTCGAACCGCCTTCGCTTCGAACCGCGCGGCGCGCGAATTCACGGGTAAATTTCAGCTTCGGGGCCGGGAATTCACTGGACCGTTTCCAGCGACGTGCTACCAGCCTCTCTCGGCTACTGGTTAAACACAATCTAATTTAATCCTTTTAAACCGTCTAATCCCCGGGAAACCATTCAAATAAATACACAATTGCGCACGCTGCGCGCCGCGTTTCTCTATCTATTGTTTTTCTCTCGTCCATCCCCTTTGTACGTCTCGTCTCGTCTCGTTTCGGTTCCTATCGTCCTTCTTTTTACTACTCGTCCGTCGTTTTACCTCTTCCACTTCTCCCTATTTATTCACCGACTGATATATCTAGCTTCCTCGCTGGCTCGATGCGTACGATTTCGCCTGATTTTGTCTCCTTCATCCTCATCCTGTTTCCTCTTTTCCCGCGCTGTACACGGTGGAAAGAAAAGTTTGTTCGTGGCTATCATACAAACATGCATTTTCTTCGCATTGTATTCTACTCATCATTGATTTCTTTCCAAAAAACCATAAGTCACAACTTAATTACTAGTTCTCTTAAAGAATGACAAAAAAGATAACACTGCAGACGCGTGAGTCCTAACAGCGACTTTATGGTTCTAGACGCGTGGATGTAATGTTTCGAATAATGTTAACAGTTTGTTAGTTTTATCATTTGATTATTTAGGCTCACACTGATGCTGCAACTATGATGAATCAATATGTTTGTGAAATCTAATACAAAAATTACTTCCAGTCCAGAATCATAAAGTCGCTGTTAGAACGCACGCGTCCGCAGTGTTAAATGATCGAGAAACTCATTTTGCCATTTTCAAAAGAACTTTACGTGTTTCATGCATCAAATCGAAGGTGTAGAATTCATTTTTGATAACCACCGATAAACTTTTCTCGCCAGCCTGTATATACTCGAACAATTGGATTTTCCATCGTCCGACTTGCGAAATCCAATCGCCCTTTCTTTCGAATCCCGTTTAAGTGGAATTCTTATCGATTATCGTCGTAATTGTGTTTTATCGTTATCTTCAATCCCGGTCAATTATTCACAAGGCTAATCGTTTGGGGACTGCTTTACCGGAGAAGAAAGTGTAATGCAACGGATAAATCGTCGATTGACTTTTCCAAGGACAACATAAAAGCTCCGACTTGTCCGTGGAGTTTCCTCTTCTTAATAATTAATTGTTTCGCAGGTTGTTGCAAGTGGTAATTTAATAATTCGCGACTCGTGCCTTCAACACGGAATATTCTAAATAGATGAGACTTGGAATAATAATGACAAGTTCTGGAATATTACTAACGCTAATTGCCAGTATGAATTCGCAAATACTTGAAATAGAAACGATGTGAAACCGTGGAATATTAACAATACTAATTAACAATGCAATAACAACGCATAAAATACCAGTGCTTGAAACAACGACAATGAAACCGCAGAGACACTCGACGAGATAGAATACAATGTATTCATACGATATTGTACCCGAGAAATGTTGAATATATTTCTTTATTCCCTTCTACGTAGAGTTACTTATTCCGTGCGTACGTGCATTTGAATTTTCCAGTACCTAGGACGTTTCTGGGGTTTATCCACTAGCTACAGCTCTGTTTATCTAGCCACACGAACAAACATACACCAAGTATTTGAGAATTTTTCCGTCGAAGTATTCGAACGTCGAACATAAATAAAGAGCCAGGGAACGTTGACGACGAAAAGCAAGGGAAATCAAACTCGCTGTTTGAATTACATCGAGAGAGATGTGTTATGGCAATCAATGTCAGTTCGACGAAAAAATAAAAAAAAAAAAAAAAAAAGAAAGGTGAAAAAGGAAAAAGGAAAAAACATAGCAGCGAAAAAGTTTTCAACTTACCACTTTCTCCTCACCCTCTTCGCGGCAATCAAACCATCGGTGGCAAACGAAACTACAGCTACGCGCACGATTCTTTCGTACCTCGCGAATTTTGCCCGACGAGATACAAAAGGCAGATAAAAACACGGCAAAGAAAAACGCTTGCAACTTTCTCGCCGGTTGATCAGTTTGCCTGGCAACTTCGTGGAAAGACTCGCAGCGGCTCGTTAGCAAGTTGCGTCGAGAGTTTTGCAGTTTCTCGATTTTTTTTTGTTCTCTTTTCTTTTTCTCGAAAGAGAGAGAGAGAGAGAGAGAAAGAGAGGCGCGCGTGGATGTTATCCCGTCGGTTGATTTTCACAAAACCGACCGGCCATACGTGACTTAATCCACGTTTTCTCTCTGCCACGTCGTCGTTCTCCTCGTGCCCCCTCACGATGGAAATTGCCCGATCTAATTTCCTCTTAAACGAGCAGCCGCGCGAGAGCCTCTCGAGGCTGGACTGCACGCGAAACGATTTTCCACTCGGCCGGAATAAAAGGCGACGCGACCACCGGCAGCCTGTTTACCCAACTCGAGCCTCGGTTTTTCCGCCGGAATTCGACCGCGGTCTCGCCGTTTCTCTCATTACGTACGTACGTGTCGACGATCGTGACGCGCTGCTTCCGGTCACCCAAAGCACAACTCGAACAACGAGAAAATCGCGAAGCTTGTCGTCGCGTCTGATCTCCAGACGAATGAATAACGTTGCGCGATGGTTCAGGTGGCCCCAGCAGAAGGTAAATGGACGTTTGTCGAAGGAGTCGCGGACTTGTGCTACTTGCTCGGTGGAAATGGGACCACCTTAGAGGAAGCGACATTATTTCGCCTGCATCAAGTGGGAATTTTATATGAGACTCGATGTTGGTTTAGGTTTAGGTTTAGGATCGTGGTTCCACAATGATTTCTGTGTCCAGTCGCTGAGTCAAAGCAACGATGTTCTCTATCTCTCTCTCTCTCTCTCTGTCTCTCTGTCTTTCGTGAGGCTGTTTGAGAACCTAAATGTCATCAAGTGTGAATCCGGTAGAATCGTAAAATTCACAGACGTAGCAAGAGATTAGAGTCGAAATTGCTGAATGCATTTGTATGTATGAAAATTAAACGTCGATTCTCTGGATCGGCGAAGATTTATAAAACAAAAAGTTGTTACGAAATGAACTATGTCCTTGAAATTCAAGGTCTTTTTTTTCTTTGCGTCGTATTCTATTCGTCACAAGGATCAAACATGTCTAAAGGAGCCATGGATCGCAATTCAAGCGTTTTCTCTCGAAAATTTCTATAATTCTTAAATACACTCGATTTAATTTATTTATCATGTTTTTCTATTTATACGTATTTGGTGAACTTAATCGTAATCTTTGCTGATCTAGAAGTGAAGAGAGTCAAGCAACACAATTAATTTTCATACGCTCTATATACATAGGTATTTCTCAATATTTTACATTATACTGTCAAGTGCGTATTTATGTTACTCATCAATCAATATAAATAAATTACGCTTCAATCCAGATTATTTTCTTATTCGATGGTGAACTAAAATATCTCGGACGTTAACGTTGATCCAATGCTTTTTCATCTCTATTTTTACCAATGTTTCATATCTACAATACCTCGTGATGTATCAAGATTCGATGGAACATCGACCGTAGATATTCTCTCCCCAACGGATACGATTTCAGATCTCTCCGGGTTCCCTCTTTTCTGGACGTGTTCCAAAAAAATAATTTGACGAGCTGCAGCTAATACTACTACCGAGAATCGCTAGTAGTATTAGTGTTTCACCGGTGGAAAACGTGCAACAACTTGGTTTATCCCCGGCGGTGAACGTCACAATCATCTCGTATTGTTATGGATATCACTATCCATAACTATATATCGTTACTATACTTGGGGCGAATAACCGTTGGATTACAATGAGGGACTGCAGTGTCGCGAATTTCAGCAAGGAATTGTTGAAAAATTTCAACCAACTGGGAATTTTACCCTACGAATTAAATAATAGCTTTATGATAAAATATCTCGAAGATTAAACGAGCAGCGAACATGATATGATATTCGCTAATAGCGAACAGTGTAACAGTGATTTAACTGTGTAATTGGAATATTGTTAGAACACGTTTCACCGTTCTATTAATAAAATCTGATTGGAACAAATTCCAGTATTGAACTGTAGAATAACGAAGCATTATGACGTTTAATTAACAAAGAGAATCTAGTTGGCGACTAGATGCCAACGGTGCTAATCTTAATTTGTTGTTCCTCAATTACTTGTTCCTCAATTACGTCGTCAATCACCGGATGTGTACGTATAAATTTCAAAGTGCAAAGCATAATAATTTAAAGTATGGCCAATATATCATTCCACGCGGTATCCTAATTGCAACGGTTTCCAATTCGAAACGAAGTAATCGCGAATAGTACAATTAATGTCTGCCGTCATTAATCATCGGTCCCGCAACTGTGCAGTAATTCACAAACGTAATAAATAATATAGTACGCGCGAAACCCATGATGTATCAATCTAAAAGTGATAAACGAGCAAGATGTTACTCATTTCGGTGTCCACTGTACCATAGATACCACAGCTGTGACTAACAGTCACGCGAAGTGAATCCTAAATTGCCCGTCTTACTTGTAATTGCAAGAGAGAGAGAGAGAGTGAGAGAGAGAGAGAATCAAACCATCTTAAAATTTAGGAATCAACTAGACAGATCATTGCTCCCGACAGGTTGTGTGAAGTTGAAAATTTACGAAAGAGATTGTCGAATGTGAACATGTCATATAAAGTATTTAAATTATGATATTCGATCAAACCATGATTTGTATAAATAACAATCCCGTCGCGATCCAAGCTCCAAGCGACAATTCGTCTAAAAATTTTCGTCGTTCAATTACAAAACTGAATTTGACCAATTCGAATTCAATCCATTTATTAATAAATTTAATTTGATAACTCGTCGTTCATTTTATGGAATCCAAGTTGAACAACCGAAGATTCCGGATAATAATTAATCCGTTGGGGTTGTTCCTTCTCTGCTTTTTCGAGGGAATCGAAGAAAACTGAATGCAAGATTTCAAGGCGTTGCAAGTTTACTAAATTGGCATCCGTTCTTAACAAAATTTTTATTTACTTTTCACGTCGAGTATGATATCTCGCAAAACATCCTTGCGACAGAATCATCGTCGTCGTTAGAAATGTCACTTTCTTCATCATTATCGTTATCTACGGATCGGATAAGATTACTCCTCGCAGGTTTCATTATTCTCCATCGAAGACTTTCCAACGTTCGTCATTTTCAAGATTTACAATCGCAGAAAGGACTTTGTCATGCAGTGAGTACGAGTGACGGACAGATATTACGAAATGGTAATAAAGATGATAAGCACGCACAACAAACAATGCAGCGAAATAAAAATACGCGAGAGAAGGTAAATCTGAAGGTTGAGTGTAACTAAATCCAGTCACGACTGACCCCGTGGAGATCAATTAGGCGATGCCGCACGTTCGAGGAGATCTCGATGCAAGGGACAAGCCTCATCAAGAAGTACATCAGGCCGAGCGAGCGAGCGAGCGAGCGCCTAACGAACCTGTCGAGGCACAGTGCGCCGCGCGCCGGCTTTTCTGCGATT
Organism: Tetragonula carbonaria; assembly: GCA_032399595.1. Classification (NCBI taxonomy): domain Eukaryota; kingdom Metazoa; phylum Arthropoda; class Insecta; order Hymenoptera; family Apidae; genus Tetragonula; species Tetragonula carbonaria. Next base: position 4,029,427 of record JAUCRC010000007.1, read on the forward strand.
GACCAAACGATGATGAAGCGCGCGGGCAACACGCGCGACACAGGCCGTGGCCCATGTGCGCGCATCGGAGGCAAAGGTAATTAATCTAAAGGGCATCAAACGAACGAACGGGGCAGCGAGCAGTCGCCAGACGTGACAAATTGCCTGGACGAGGACCTTCGTCGGCACAGCCAGCCGCACCGGACCGGTTCCGCTTGCCGCCGAGCTGTTTCCACGCGCCGAGGAATTCCTGCTTGCTGCCTCTGCGGCCGTGCGGCCAATCCGCAAGCGCGCGAAACGTCGATCCGCGTAACACGACGAGCCGCTGATAACCTTTGTTACCGATATGTCCGCGGTTTCGTTCTCGCGTTCGTTTCGATCGTGGCCCGCATCCAAATCCAATTACCCCACTTCAGCCACTGTGTTCGCCCAGTTTGCCTACGGAAAAAAAAAAGGAACGCACGAGCAAATGAGAAACTGTAGCAACGCGTACCGTAAAGATCGTACACGCACGGTACGGTGAAAATCATATGCGAAGGAAACGAAAGAAAAACTCTGTTGCTTGACAGAACGAATCATTGATCCTTCCGCATTTCCATTTCAGAACGGGACAGAACTCTGGTGCGAATATTGCGAAAGAAAAAGCTGAAAGTTTGTTGCGACGAAGAGTGCGAACTTGGGTATTTTTCAATTGTCGGAAATGCAAAGTATAAAATATACGAAGAGAGAGAGAGAAAAAAAGAGAGAGGAAAAAATGGACGTAATCTTTATGACAGCCTATAGAATTTTTATTTCAGGTGCGTTTGGTTGATGCAAATGTCCCGAAAAAGAACTAAAAATTGTCGCGAGTGTATGAACTTGGATTTTTTTAATTGTCGGAAATGTAAAGTATAAAAAATACGGGAAAAGAACAAAGAATGGAGATAATCTTTATGAAAGCCTGCAAAATTGTTATTTGAGATGGTCGGTGCAAATATTGCAAGAAAGAAAGAAAATAAAAATTGTTGCGACAAAGAATGCGAACTTGGGTTTTCTCGATTGTCAAAAATGTGAAGTGTAAAATACACGAAAACAAAAAAATTAACACAATCTTTGCGAAAATCTGTAGAATTTTTATTTAGGACAAAATAGGTCTGCTTGGTGCAAATGTTGCGAGTGTAAACTTGATTCTTTTAATAGAAAAGAAACGTAAAGTATAAAATACACTTAAAAAATGGATACAATTTCGAAATAAAATATATATTTTTGCACACTAAACGAAATGAAACTTTCCTTTCGGTCATATTCGGGTTTCTCGGGCAAAAGGCTACAAAGAATGGAAGAATCGCTGAAACCAAGCGGCCACGAAATAAATAAGGTCCTCTCGATGCAAACGACAGTTGAATTCCAGCTTCAACGAACTTTCAATCCAACGTTTTCATCGTCCTGGAAATCGATCGGGAAGGGCTCTCGTTCTCCTCGTTAATAAGTAGTTCTGCACGACCGAACGTTTCCATAAGCGAACTTTTTATCTGGTCGCGCGAGAATTCCGATGCACCGAGGTAAAACTGTAACGATACAAAGAATCACGAAGCAAAATGATGATGACACCGACGTTCGTACGACGATCGTTGGATCGACCTTTTGCTCGAGGTTTTCGCCCGTTTCGCGCACAGATTATGCAAATCTCCGTTGGAAATCCAGTGGAGAAGCGAACAAAGTCGAACGAGGATCGCTGCAGAAACTACTGCCAGCTTTGTAGATAGCTTTGTATTCCTGCCACCGATGAGTTCTTGGAATAAGAGATCTGCGTCGTTTCAGCGAATGATACCATCAGTGAAGAATCTGATATTGCCTTTGAAATTAGCTGCGATCAAGCACGCTACGAACTTGAACTCAAGATTAATCCTCGAAATTAATTCAGAAGAAAATTTTCTTCGCTCGATATTTCGATTTTTTTCAACACGATGAAATCTCGATCTGATCCTTTTCGCGGATCCTTCGAAGATCAGAGACGAAGAAGTAACTTTTTAAATAAATTTTTCTGTCCAAAGAGTTTCCTTGAAATATCAAAATTTTACTCGAACTTTTCTTCACGATTAAAAGCTCCCCGAAAATTAAAAGCAAGAAACAAACGAAAGTTTATTAATGAACACGCTATAATTGTTGAAAGAAACACTTCTGAATGTTTGTTTCAACACCGGTAGAATCAGATTCTGTCTGTGTTCTCGCATCTTTCAAACCTGCACCTTGCAAATGGATTTAGATGCAAATGTTAAACAGGTGCGAAAGTTAAACGATGCTGTTTGCCGAGAGAAATGATTGCTCTGATTTCGTGAAATCGTATCTTCGTTGATAGAGTACTTACAAATATTTGCGAGCCGCGCGTGTATTGTTCTGTTTGCTTCATCGAGCGTGTATACTTCGTTTGCAAATTACGACGCGTTTAATAGTTGGATAATTAAGTTGAACGTTTTTGTGTTTTCGCGGGTTATTCTCAGATCCGGCGTGTTATTCCATTTTAATTTCGTGTTCCAGGAATAACAACCGTGATAAAACTGTATTAACTTAATGGAACTGCTCGAGCAAACACGTTTCGAGCCGTCTGACGTCGTTTATAAAAAAACACAAAAGAATTCTATCAACGTGTTTCACAGGTCTGCTGCGAGAATGAATCCACATTCTTCTGTAAGAAATATCATTCATTTTAAAAATAATAACATTTCTACGAACTACTTTTTTCAAGTCTTCTACTATTCCTCTAAACGCAGGACCGAAATAATTTAAAAAACCGAAATATTCAACAACAAAGTCAGCATACGAATCCATTCGTCGAAAACCAGAACTTCCTGCAATGATTCAATTTTCTTAAAAAAGAGAGAGAGAGAGAGAGAGAAACTTCGAACTTTGTCCGAAAACAAAAAATGGCGAAAGCTTTCCCCGAAAAAGCGAAACCCTTCGAAAACAGCAGGAGGAAAAATTTTTTTGAAAGCTTTCTTCTCGACTCTTCAAACAAACGCGCGTTTCGAAACGCACGGCGAAACGACGCGAAACAAAACGCGGCATCCAGCGGGAGATGCTGTTTCGCGCAATGCTATCGATCGGATAGCGGAAGCGCGTGGCATTTTGAAAAAACAAAAAAAAAAAAAAATGACCGTCCAGATAGTCGACGCGAGTGTCGCTAGAGCGGCACAATCGCACGCACAACCGTGAAAAAAACGCGTGGCACATGGAACACGTTGCCCCGGTGACTCGATTTATCACTCGGCCATCAGGAATCCTGCCGCGACGAGACTATAGTTATTCGTAATTCGAGACTAATTACTCGATTCACGGCGGAGTAAAAATCAGACAAGCTGGACACTTCGGATGGAAAAGTTTATTGGAAGCCTCTGTCTCGCCAATAATTCAATAATTCGCGTTCTCGCTTCCTCGTTCGCTCGAGTTTGATCTCGTCGTCGCAAGATCTCGCTAATAACAGGTTTCGTTGAATTTTCGTATTTCCATGAATTTCATTTCTCAACTGTGCTGCCGCTTTCAAAAGTGTGCATTTACATGACGCGATGACGATTATACTCGTCGATCTAATAATATTAGAATTTTTTTTTTCTTTTTGAAAGACCGATAATTTTATTAGGTTTAACTTATTAATTAATATTAGTAACAAGAATATATTTGGAAAACTAGTCGAGTCACAAAATATTCTAACACGCTTAAAATTTACAAATGTGTTCCACCTTCCATAAAAAAATTGTAATTGCTTTTCAAAAAATTGCCATTTCTTCGTATCGACGTCGAGTATACTCGTCATTCACAGCTAAGAGGCTAAAATAAAGAAATTCTCCATAAGATAGAAACTTAAATTTTTGGTGATAAAAGAAGCAGCTTGGATCAGAAGAAATGGATTTTTTTCTGTTAAATTTTGTTTCATACACGCATGTATTTAGTTTTGAAAAGATCTTTGACAAATTATTAGTACAAATCTTGGATATAATACGAAAAAATGGAACCTTTTATGAAGAGAGTTCGTTCCAGAGACAGATGTTTGTTTGAACGTGATGATATGCGGATCGTATGAAATTATTATTAAGCAATCGAACTTTGGAATTAGAGCAGTAGGGGCTCTTTGTCATCAGAAGGGTGGATCTGAGGCTCTTTGCTCGACAGGAATTGCTTCATTACCATATATGGTCGCTCCTCAATTATAACGTGCTCAATTGACTGAATTATTAAATGACCAACTGAAACGCCCAATGTAGAACGGAATTTTCCGAATTTTAGCACACATTTAGCCAAGATATCACAATTAGAATTAGTACTTTTTCTGGCTATTGCATTTTTCCCAGAAAATAATTAGAACACTTCCGAACATGAAATTTTCTTAATTTTTGGCACACATTTAACTGAAATTGGAATCATTGCTTTCTTTCGTAGAAAATAATATCTAACCAAAACGTAATATAGAATGAAATTTTCCGAATTTTAGCACACGTTTAGCTGGAACCTCAGAATTAGAATTATTACTTTTCCTGGCTTCCATGTTTTCCCGAAGTGGAAATAGAAATGACAATTCTAGAATGCCGCACGTATATATATTCAACCAGTCCTGGATATTAAACCCTACTATAGGCCAGTGGGTATGCAGTAACATTTATCAGCAATTCAGTTCTCTAACATACGCCGCGATATTTATATCTCCTCCAGGGTTTCGAGTTAATCTCGCTTCTGCAACTCTCGAATTTTCCAATAGAATTTTTACGATACTCTCGTGGAGACTATGGCAAAAAGACATGCGCTTCTGCCAACTTCTTTTCACGACGCGTTCATCAACGTAATGTAAAATCAAAAAAAAAAAAAAAAAGAAAGAAAGAAAGAAAGAAATGGACGTCGAGTCGTAAGAGAGAATCGGATCGTAATCGTCGATTTCGCTTATTTCGATAATTCCTTCCTAGATGCAATTCGAGTGACAAATTCGCAGACGGGGGACTAATTTCGGATCGTAATTACGACGATTGTAACAACATCGTGAACCAATTAGAATTTAATACAGTCCGGAAAACTTATCAAAGTAAAATTGGAAGGAAATCGAGAGGAGGACGTAATTAGGCGAGCGTATTCCAATTAATCCTTAAGGCAAGGATTCGGCGAACAGGAATGAAGATGCACGAGCAAGTTGGTCATCGCCGGTTAAACGATCGTAATCAACGTGCGATATACGAATGGGTCGTAATACGAATAGTCGACCTATCACACGGAGATACAGTTTACGTTTATCCGTCTCTTCTCGCAGTTTCTGCTCGTTTAAATCTTTCTGTTGCGTAATTCTTTATCCAGATGATCGCTGAATCGCACGGACAATTATATAAAGTGATCAACTGTTCAAATTCGAACCTAAATTTTTTTACACCGCGCAATTCCAAAGATCGCCAAATTTACAAATTGTCCTCGAAAGTTGTTCAAGAAAGACAAAATATGAGAAATTGTGCAAAGTGAGACTCGTGATTCTGCACGAATTTCAAGTAATTAGGATTAGAGGATCTCCATCCATCTCTTGGATCAGCCTTCGATCAGTTGCTGTTTCTCAACGTTCCATCGACGTTACAATATGCGTGGCACATTGTAATCTATGAGCTATGGTGGACAACACACCACCTAGGCGACCGCCGGCAACGATGATATCAAATGTGATTGACGCGTTGTGCCATAATCTCAGGCTCTACCATCGCCGCGAATTACGCGTCGCTGTATTATATACATACGCATTCTGCGTACGTCGCGACGCGACGTGTTGTTGGAATTCCGAGCAAGCTGGAATTCCGAGCATCCCGTGAACGACAAATGGCCGGTGTGCAGAAAAATTTCTGACAGAAATGTGTCATTGCAGCAAATTTTCGAATTTCCAGATTACCGAGTCTTGGAATTTTCGAGCTGTCGCGGTACTTGGAAAACATTCAGCGCTTTCAATCTCTCAAGAACTTGGCGATTTCTCCAAAACATTTCAAATTTGTCAATTTAAAACTGTCGAAATTTCAAGTCTTGAAGATTGCCCGAGCAATTGTTGAACGTTGAAGTCTTCAAATTTCTAAATTGCCGAATCTTTCGATTTCCGAGCTTTCGATCCTTCGATGCTTCAGAACTTTCAGTCTCTCACAAACTTCTAAATCTTCTCAAGATTCAGAAAAATTTTGTAATCCTTTTTTTTAAACTATCAAAATTCTAAGTTTATAAATTAAAGATTACCCAAGCAATTACCCAAGCAATTTTCAAATTACCGAATTTTTTCATTTTCGAGCTCTTGACCTTTCGAACCTTCAGAATTTTCAGTCTCTCGAAAACATCTAAATTTCCAACTTCCAACATTTCGAATTGCCAAATTTTTCAATTCAAAACTGTCAATATTCCAAGTTCATAAATTGAAGATTGCCTGAGCAATTGTTCAGTCTTCAAATTTTCAAATTTCCAGACTGCCGAGTCTTTTAATTTTCGACCTCTCGATCCTTCGACTTCAGGACTTTCAGTCTGTCGGAAACTTCGAAATTTCTTCAAGTTTCAAAATTTCGCAAAAATTTTTCAAAAACTGATACTGTCAAAATTTCAAGTCCGTAAATTAAAGATTGTTAAATCTTCATATTGTCAAATTTCAATTTTCTTTCCCTCATCCCATTTCCAGATCCCTTAGCACGAAAGAATTTTACGCTTCATTGCCATTTCGTGAGAGATAGACAGATAGACAGATAGAGATAGAGGGATAGAGAGAGAGAAATGACTTGAACAAAGCTAACAGCGACATGGTGGTCGACAATGCCGACATTGTCGACACAGAGAAGATTCGTTTCGCGCATGCAGCAACGATATGCCGGCAGGATTACGCGCGGATCGTCGTCGAAACGGATTGCAACCACTTCTCTAATTTCCTAGCTACACGGAAACACACACCGACCGACGAGCGCGGAGAGAGAAGGGCCGAGATCGCGCGAACCATCGATTTCATCGATGCCTGGCCAAAAACTGATTCATACTATGTTTGCCCACATTTCCCCTGTTTACCGTGTTCCTGATTCTGGGTCAATCTCGTTGGAGAATTTCATGCTTTTGCGGTTGTTAGAGAGGGAGGTCGTGATTAAGTATTCAGACCGTCCTATTACTCCACTGATCTGCTCGCTGATCGAAATTTTACGCAAGGTCGTCACGAGCAAAATATCTGTATCTTTCCTGATAGTTCTAACAACGGAACAAATGATTTTCAATTGATATTTCGCTCCTTATTACACGCTTAAAGTGTATGAATAAGTTATTAAATATCACGTGATTATAACGTGGTCCCTCGACTGTACGATTTAGAAAGGAATTTCACGCTTGCAAAATTGTACGATTACTAGTGAAATTATATGATGATCTGCTCGCATTTTCGGTCAGTTATATACGTCGTATATTAAATTTTATTGGAAAAGTTTCAACATATTAAAAAGTTTCTAGTATTAATACTTTATAATGCCTCGTAGCCAGAGAGAACGCGCGCCTGACCATCGCGAGAATATTCTACTGTGCAGCGCGCATCACTTACTGCAGCATGTACTGAACATTCCTATTCATCATACTATATTATCTTCTTCGTCAATCTTCCATTTGAATCTTCCATTTCAGCTTGAATTATACAAAATTAGGAGCATTTTACGTAAAACTTAACTTACACTGAAAACTTAAATTGAAGTAAACTTCAATTCCCATGCAAATATCGTTGCTTGAAACAATTACCCTACAATTACGTGAAATAAATATTGAAAGAACGAAAGAATATTCAATCGTTATATCAATACCGGGAGCACGAATGTCGAAGCACGAATGTTATTTCAGAATTAATTAAAGAAACGTTGTTTTAGAATTAATTTGGCTACATTCTTCAAAATGAATCCAACTTTTAACGAAACGTGAAACATGAAATAGCTACTTATGTCTTTCCGCGTATCAGTACGTCGGAAACAAGTCAATTGTTTATAATAATCGTTGGCTCGGTTCGTTTATCAGGCGAGAGCAACGACATTAATTTTCCACGCAGCTCGGAGCGAAAATGCCAGCAACGCGGAAAGACAATCAAGCGATCGTCGAAGCGATCTTCGCCTCGGGACGTTCCTTCGTATCTCGTGGAACGTTTAAAAAGCGTATCCTATAACTCCCCGAGCTTTTATCTCGTGCCCGCAGTTTTTTTGCGCATCTAGCTTACTCGCGCTCTCAGGTTTCAGTTCTATGTACAGACACATCGTACGCGGCGACGTCGATCGACGTGTGATTCTGTTTGATCAATTTATAAATCTGAGAGGGTGAACCGAGCCGAGGGTGAAACGTGCTCCTCGGGACGATTTTCAGACGACGTGCTCGGCCGGCGAGTCGAAATTGACGATCATTCCCTTTTAGTGTACAGATGAAGTTAATTTTCTATGAACCTGCTCGGTTTCGATGCTGTTCGAACGCCAGGGACTCCATTTCCACGTTTACTCAGGATCGTAATGGAACAGTCTCCCGACCTCGTCAAGTATTGAGAGTGCATTCTTCCCCGTCCCGTACACAAGCTTTTCACGTACGTGTCCTGCTACTTCCGTATACGCTTTCATAGAATCGGTTTTATTAAATTTTACTCACATTTTAATCGTGACGCAGTCCCGTCTCATTAGCGGCAGTAATGAAATTTCAATACCTTGCTTTCTCTTTGCATTCTTTTCCTTTCTTTTTTTTTTTTTTGCTACCGAAACATATTTATTTCCAGGTATGATTCAGCAGCGAATATACTATAACAAATTCGCGATTAACACGTTCGACGGATTAATTTCATTAACGGCGATCGTTGAAATATCTCTCTCGCGAAGATATTAACAGAATATCAAAATTTACGGCAGTAAAGATAAAAAGACATTACTTTAACGAATCTAGCGAATTCATCGATTTCTCTAATTTAATCGGAATAAATAAATACTTCAGGATAAATGAATACAATATATACTATATCCTACGTGCGATCGAGGTGCAGTTGAACTCGAAAAATTCGTAGAAATAGGAATTCCTATCGGAAAGAAAACCATGGTCGTTTTCTCTTTTTTTTTCTTTTTTTTTTTCTAAAGCCGTGACTGCGCGATATCATACTCGCAACGAAACGAGTTTCGATCGACGCAACGTAATTATTCGCGTCTCGTTAATCCGCGTCACGTCGCGTCGTCCCGACGGATATTTCATAAATCACCGACGCTCGTGTGTGCTTTGCAACGAAAGAGAAAAAGAAAAAAAAAGAAGAGGGAGAAAGAGAAAGAGAGAGAGAGAGAGAGAGAGGAAAGAAAAGAGAGAAAAAAGTAATAGGCGAAATGATGCGCTCGTCAGGGAACAAAGTTACTTGTCAAATGGTAGCCGCATTGTTTTACGATCTCGGCGCCGAGACGAAATTAATCAGTCATATTGTAGCCACGGTCCCAGACACCGACAATTAATTTCTCGTTTTATAGCTACTCGATGTAGATTAATTAACTTTGAACAGCGCTGGCGGCATTCGACGGAGCTGTCGGTTCCGTTTGAGTGTGAATTTTTCGTGGAAGAATAGCTCTTCCAATTATGAGGGAAAGAAATGGTTGAAATATTTGGTGACGTTGCTCGTTGACGTTAAATTATTTGTTCTGCATCGGTGTCTCGATTAGATTCAGTTCACAGCGATCGAGTATTATTACAGTTATTACATTTCATCTAGAAATTATTATTACGGAATTTCATCTCTTTCTTGGAGTTAATTTTGTTATAGCATATATACGAACAACTTGAACAATTAATTTTTCCTTTGTCCTAGTAATTAATAACATTATTAAAATCTCTTACATTACAGCACATTTCTTCTAATAATTATTACAGAATTTTATCTCTTTTAGAAATTAATATTGCTTGGAGGTTTATATTGTAATTTAAACAACAGACATACTTTGAGAATTAATTTTTCATTTGTGCTAATAATTACTAACATTATCAAAGACTCGTATATTACATGGAAAATTTATACTTTGAAAACGGTCGAATTAATAGCTTCGTCGCATAATTACACAATTATATAAATCTACTTTTGTTGCAATTTTTTTTCCTCAAAATATTCTCTCGCCAAGCGTAAACATCTCGAGCGTGCGCTTTCCGTTTCCTCGTCGACACTCGTTCAAGGACACCCTTCGTTAAAAAAGTAATCCAGTTAGGAAAGAAGATTTGAAAGTTCGAGATACGATTGAACGACGTCATAAACCGATGGCGGAGAGCAAGAACACAATTTTTCCCTTGCCGATAATCGACAGATTTTCCGCTACATCGGCGCGATACGAAACGAATTTCCGCAATAATCGACGACACAATAACGCTTAAGCTTCCGGCCCTTTCGCTATTTATTAGACGGAAGCGCAACGCCGAGCCAGAGCGACATTTATATTCATAACGAAATCGGTTCCGCCCCGTTCCATGCCGCCAGCGATATTTACCCTCGGCAAATATTACGTGGAAATCATTCACCGAATCTCCCGTTCGCTTTCACACCCCTCATTCTTATTCTCGCGACTCGTGCTCTTATTCTCCAGTTGATTCTTGCTTTTTGGTGGTGCCGGACACGTGTAGGAAATTAACGAAAAATGATATTTAATAACATTTATATTTTCAGTTTGTCAGGTTCAATTCACGTGAATGGGAAACTTAATTTCGTCTTCCTTTATTCCATTTCGCAAATTCCCATTTTTCAGTTTGTCGATTCAAGCTTTTAGTATTCGAATTATCGTTAGACGTAGAAGGATAATATTAACGAAGGGAAATAATAAAAACTGTAGGAAAACTAATAATGTTGTAGAATCAAGTGTCTTGGTATAATTTATACTTATTCATATAGTATTAAATTTATTTCAGCAATTTATCAATCGGCATTAATATCGCTCTCTGTTCTACAAATTCAACTATAAACATCGATAAATTTTTCTGACAAAAAGTATACGTCTAGCTGATCGCCAATACTGAATTATATCGTTAGCATTCGTTGGAAAAGTAATAGCACATTTACCGCGCTAAATTAGAGAGAAAATACGTCCTACTGGAATAGAATATTGCAATCTGAAATATAAATTAAGCAAAGTAATTAGCGTAATTATGTCACATTATTTACGACAATTTTCACGATATACCTCTGCTGTTTAATTTCAATGATGAACTGTCACGCAATTGTTTAATATTTTTAAACCAACATATATACATTTTGTATTCAGAGTCATTCTACGATCATAAGATTGTAAAATTACAAACAATAGTTTGCAAATGCGCAAACGATGCGGCAGAGATTTTATTTCAAAAACTGTTTCTATTTCGATGTCAGATATTTTGTTCAATTTCATGACGTGCTCTGCGAGAAATTGCGAGTAAATGTTTCGACAATCTATAATTCGCGAAGCGGAAGTCAAAGCACTATGTAACATTTTGAAACGTTGACACGCTCGCCGACGGCGAGTCGTTTATTATTTTAAACTGTAGATTGCTCGAAAAATATATATTATTGTCAAAAAAAAAAAAAAAAGAAAAAAATCGAAACGAAGAAATACTTGCTCGATTCGAAAAATTTCATCGTTCAACATTTGTTTAGTGCTTAATGTTGAAAACAATTTTTATGCAAGTTCAACGCACAATTGAGATCTACTCGTGTGCGATTGCGACATCTTGCGCAGGTTAACTGATTTCAAAAAGCGACCGAAATGTACTCAATGTTCTACAATCTCGAGGCAGTTCAGAATTCAATTAGATACACGTTTAAGAGGCAATCAAGTAATGGATCCGCTGGAAACACTTGAGAGCATTTAATACGTGATCCACAATGGAGAATGCTACGATATGGACAAAACGAGCTATACAATCCGATACCTGTTCGATAAAATTCACCAGATGATATTACAATCGTCAAATAGAGGAAAATATTTCAGTAAATTTAGAGATAACATTACTACAAATCATTTCACTATTTATCTTCCGCAATCTTCAGATATATTACTTCCTTTTCAATTATTACGCTCGTCCAAATATGTACACGAGTATCTCAAATAATTCTCAAATAAAAAAAAAGAAAGAAAAGAAGCAAACAAGAATCGATAGTACGAAATAGTGGTAAAATAAGTAACCTACGTTTTCTTAAATGTCAATTTTCGGCAACACTACCGACTAAAGTGTAATATTCCTAGCAAAGAAATTAAAGTATAAGAAACAAATGATAACTAGCGTTCACGAACTTCTAGCGTTAACGAAGAAAAATATTTAAAAAATTGCACAAGTCTCGCCTCAAAATTTGAATCCCACAGCTCCTTCTGCCTACAACTTTCTTTCGTATCAAAATTGTTTGTTTCTTCGGGCAATTCAAGGAGAACAATAAATCGTCGAGAAGGATAAGAAAGGATAAGAAAACGCATCGGAAATAAAAATCGTCGACGCGAGCGATTCGGCCGTAAAGCTTTTCTATTCGATCGGCCATACGTTTGGTAAATCCCGGTGAAAATTACTCGCGTCGTTCCCCGTATTAATCCCATTGCGCTGCTGCTGCTGCTTACTCTTCCATTTCGGTAAACGCATCGCGGGAAAATCTGCTACGTGGCTAGAGAACGCGGCCGCGAACATGATCACGCCGCGCGAACATGTAAATTCAAAACGATTCGCCGCTCATTTCACAACCAGCCAGCGTCAATCGACGCGTCCCGCCTATTTGCGTTTCCTGCTTTTTCAATTATGCCGCGTGATCCGAGAGATCGGCCGATGTTAACCGCGTGAAATTTAGAAATATCCATCGCGCCGTTGAAAAATTTTTCCACGCGGTTATCTAATTTTTGATGGTTCCGTAATTTCGACGAGATATCCTGACACTATGTCGTTTCATTTTGTCGACGTTTCTCCGTCTGCGGAGTAACATTCTCGCGTTTAACCGTAATTTTCGCTACGATAGTCAACTCCGCCACTGAACGAAATCCCACGCATTGATCGAATCATTTCATCCGAGCTAATCCGTTTTGAGATAGAATCTTTTTCTGAATTTCCTGATGAACATTTTGATCTAGAGGGGCCTGGAATGTCTTTTCTCAAACAAACTTTAATTTTTCAAGCAAAAATCGAACTTCAAATTTTTAAGAGATTAATACTTAGAATTACACCTATAGCCGGTCTTTTCCGAATCGCAACAGATTAAGAAAGATTTGTTTATTACAAGAATTTCCTATCATGTAAATATTCCACTGTCGAATCGTTTTTGACAACATTTTGGCTAAGGCCTAGAATGTCTTTTTCAAACAAATCTAACCTCAAACTAGCCTCAAATTTTTGAGAGATTTACACCTAGAGTTATACCTATAGCCTATATATATTCGGTCTTTTCCGAATCGCAATAGATTAAGAAAGATTTGTTTATTACAAGAATTTCTTCATCGTGCAAGTATTCTACTGTCGAATAGAGAAAGTAGAAAAAGCTCGTCTCGATGGTTAAAGTGTATTATGTATGTCGAAAGTGTATTCTTAATATGCGATTACTCCAGCGCGATAATAGATGCCGTATAGAAAATCAGGCAAAAACGTCAAATACACCTGAACCCTATTAATTCCGAACTGAAAGAGAGCGAATAATCGAGAGGAAGCATTACTCCGCGTACGAAGACAAAGTAAAAAAAAAAAAAAAAAAAAAGAAAACGAAAGGACAAATTCAGGTCTTTACCCGACATCAAATAAATCTGAAAGCAGCGTAGTATAACTATTCTGATTATTAATCAACCGAGCGGAGCGTCACTCGAGAAAGAGATTGAATTCTTCTCGCGATTATTCATCGAGATCTCCGCTCTGAAAGCTAAGTCGAGCGCTTGGGATCAACGCTCAAGGAATATCCCTGTATTTAGACGAAGGGGACAAGAGGAGAAGAAAAAAACCTCGCGCTTTTCTCCGCGACGCTACCGGGCGCGCCCGTTTATCGAGGATCGTGAATTAAATATTCATCGGGATCGATTGGGAGCGGGCTACAGGAATTGTGATACGTTTCAAGGATCGAGGCGCGCGCGTTCTACTCGAGCCAACAGGCATCTAACATTCATGAATTTATCCGATCGGCTGAACTTTTATCGCGACGCGCCGCGTCGTGGAACGCTTACTGGCGGGAATTTCCATCGCTGCATTGGTTGTTTAATGATACCCGAGCACCGGAGGTAACGCGAAACTCGACTTCCGATGGAATGGGGATCGGCTACGAATGTTTTATTCAGCCAGGAATTTCCAGATTTCTGAGCCCTCTTGCTTCCGAGTTGCAAGAGTTTTCTTTTTTTTTTTCTTCTTTTCACCGCTCATTTTCCGCCAGTTAATTGTCCTCGGGCATGTACGTATATCTTTTCACTTTTTTCTTTTTTTTTTTGACTTTCGTCCCGACGACGAAGAAATTTTCGACGACGAGAGATTTTCTTTTTTCTTTTTTTTTTTCTTTTTTTGCAACTTTCGGTTACGTCGAGCGGTTACGAGCGATCGATGGTTAATAATTTTCACAACAATGTTTCCCAATTGTTTGCTTCGCAGGTTATTTCAATAAATATCTCGCTTAATCTTCTGGTTCGCAGGAAAATCTTCCCCCATACGAAGAATCCCGAACAAACACCGAATGCGAAGAGGAGTTGCAAAAAGAATCTCAGAACCACGTATGCACCCATGAGTTACCGAGCAAATCAAGCACGGTAACAGCGAAACGAAAATATTTATTTGGCAATCGGCAAATCGCGAAGTTCGCGACGATCGAACGACCCGAGTATTTTTAAGGTTTACCAATTACAAAGGGAAACAGCGAAATTTAGAATCACGGTGTAACAAAACCGGCTACCGGAATGGCAATTTCCGTGAAACAACAAACCCTGTTTTGGTTGGATTACTTTCGCCTCGCGTACTTCCGCAATGTTTATCCCTGCACGCGCATAAATCGCAATGCGAAGAGGAGTTGCAAAAAAGAAAAAAGAAAAAAAAAATTCAGCAGACTGCAAACTTGAATGGAAAATTTTGGTCACTGAATAATTCATTCTTAATACAACTTTCAAAGTAAACTTGAACGATCGAATTTCGAATTTTTCACTATCAATTTTCAGATCAGAAAAAGTTATCACTGACAGTCAGTTTTCTAGATACCACGGATTATTCGATTATTTTGCAGTTCACCAAAGATTTATGCAATGATTTGATCACTGAAGAATTCATTCTAAATGGAACTTTTAAAGTTTCCGTTTTAAAGTAAACTTGAACGATCAATTTCGAATTTTTTCGCTATCAATTTTAGCCAGAAGAAAATTACCAGACCAGACAATTAGATGTTCAGAGTTATAAAATTCAACTGAGAATTAATGTTATAATATAAATTACTTGATTCTTCTCTATGAATGCAAAAAAAAAAAAGAGAAGAGAAAGAGTAGAAAATACAAAAATTTCTCACAGTATATAGAGTAACTTTTCTGGATGGATAGTTTGAACCATGGATCCGTGGTACTCTGCATGATTTTGCAATTACGAAAAATTTATGCAAGGCGTGGAGCGACTTTGTGCGTTAAGGACGCCGCAGAAAGGGTTTCAGGGCTGAATAACTCGGTTGGCGAGGCAGTTACTTTTAATTAGAGCGCTAGAACGTTCTATCTTGGAGCATTTAAAGAGAGAGAGAGAGAGAGAAAGAGAAAGAGAGAGAGAAGCAGAACAGCGACTTAGCAGCAATTTTTACCCATTAAGAGCGAAGCAAGAGTCTCGCGAGAACCGTTTCATGAAGAATAAGACGAAGATCTTCTTACACAGAGACTTTCTTGCCTGCTTTACCTTTCGTACCATTCTTAGAACACCTCTTGCTCTCTCCGTCCCAGTAATTACTCGAATATTCGATTCGCAATTATTCTCGCTATTATCGCGGAATCGTGGATATACTTTCTAAGGGGAGGAGAATCATTTCCCCCGGTCCATTGTTTGTTAATGGAAAAGCAAAGTGTTATTCGCGGAGATTACGACGATGCAAATGATAGAAACTGTGCAACGTTAGAAATTGTTTAGAAATCCCTTTACAATTTCCACTCGTAATTTTGAAATAAAGAAATTTCGAACGAAATGAAGTTTTTTAAATATTTAAAATAATTGCTTCCCTCTCTCGTGTGTCGTTTATTAATTTAACAATCGGTGAATCGAGGTGAATGCAGAATCACGCGCAACACGAAACACGAAACACGAAACGCAGCTAGCTACTATCATTTGATTACTAATTATTTATTAATTAATTACTGATTAACGTCCAATGGCAATTAATTACTTTGACTACGACCAAGACAATATGAAACATTCCGATGAAAGAAAAGTGCAACATTCGCGTTCGTTTCTTTTTTCTTTTTTCTTCTTTGCCATGTTAAAACAGAAAATAAATCCAGATATTTCCAGCAATTTACCGACAAGTTCAAAGCAATTTAACACCGAGCGAACATTTAATTACGAAATGTTTAATTTGTAAGCAATAATACACAGCCTGCGTCAAAGAATTAATTACCATCGACATGTGAAATTTAATCGTTTTTCGACGCTCACCCTTCGACTGTTGCCATCCTTTGGGTTCAGGTCCGAGGCCACTGTGCCGAAAATGGTTGGCTGTAACATCAAACACATAATTGCTAATATCGCTCGTTTTCGAATAATTGCAATTAATTTGCGAGAGAGAATTTATAAATATATGTTCGAGCACTTTCATTCGCATTCGAAGATATCGAAATTTGATTTTGAAGCGTTTCCGGAACAACGATGAAATTTGAAGCGCACCGTGCTTACAAAGAATAGAATCATCGCCGTCGTTTCACTAAAATCAGCAAGCATTCGTACACTTTTGATCAACGATAGAACCGAAAATGTAATTTCGAAACAACGATACAAGGCATTTCCCGTTCTTCGAGTCCGTTTTTCGAAATGGAAAAAATCACTGTCATGGGAAGAGAGAGAGAGAGAGAGAGAGAGAATTTAGAAATGGCGGAAAACACGTACACGGCTGATAGGCCATTACATCTCGCGGCAATTACACCTCGCAGCTTTTAGGTGGCAGCGGGATATCGTGCTTTTTGACATCGGTCGAACGGCTGTCAATTTCGGGATCGAGGGATCGTTGATTTCGAAATCCGTGAAATCGTACGGATGTTACGGGGTGGGAAAAAAACTGGGAATCGTCGAAACGCTGTCTGTAAAAGCTGTCGCTCTGTAAATCTGCGGAATGCCATCCAGCACGGTGGCCGCAGTCCAGCCATTAACTGCCCATGACTGAGAAAGTGCATTCGCCCAGTTCCATCGGGCAAGAACCGAGTAAGAGCGAGAGGAACGACGTGAACTACACACACACACACACACAAACATACTGCAAAGTGGGAGAGAATGGGAATTGTAGTCTGGATATATGTGGTTTATGCAGAAAAAGAAGGCGGGAACTTGGGTGATTTAACGATGTAATTTCATTTAATTCGCCATCCTTCTTCGGGGCGAATGTATACTGAAATAACAACAGCGATGTTTCACTGTTTAGTTCAGTGGTTCGTGTTTGTGCTAATACGGTATAGTATTACGTTCGCGGTGACTGCAGGTGAAAGCGGCAAGGCATTTCCTCTTTGAAAACAGAATTGTAATTGTCCACGTTAGATTATATATCGGCATTGCGCAAATCTATTGGCAGTTGAAACCTATTTCCATTCATCGATCAGGCAATAATTCTCAAATCTGGAGTTCCATAGCACGCTCTTGCAATGCTTTCTTCGATTTACGTTTACGTTCACATATCAGACGAACGAACGGCGAAAGTATTATTCGAATAATTGGAACCGCTTATGTTACCAATTAAGTTGAATCGCAAAAGTGAAGATTCATATATTGTTAGCAAACGATTCAAATTGTCGAGCTTCGAATTCTCGATATCGCGAGTTCAACGTTTCGGTACCTACATCGGTCTCGCAAACGAATCAACGGGATCGTTTTACCATGAAAAAAAAAGGAAAAAGAAAAAAATGAACGCGAGTGGCACTTGAAAAATCAATATGTAATTCCGTGAATTCAACAGGGAATAATTTCGATCACTGTCGATCAATGCATTTCGATTAAATCCATTAAGCGTTTCTCGAATAACAGAGTGACGATTTCCGATGACAATTATCGTTACGTGCAATAATCAAGCAGTAATCAAGCACGTGCTCGATGTGCAAGCAACGTGAAAACGATCATACGAATGTTCAAAGGAATCAGACTTTCTTCTTCGTTGTCTAGCATGCGATGATATTTAGAGATATTGGAGATATATAAATTTTCAGTATCGTTCGTTGTTTTTTTTAACGCCTGTCCACCGAGTGACGATTAAACGTACGTCGAAAATAAAGGTACTCGGTTGATCATGAAATGCGAGATCTGTGCATTGAACACGCTTATTCTAGCAGAAAATTGATGACGCATAATTTAACACGCCGCTGTGTGCCAATGACCATAAATCACTTAGCCAACACTCAATCAATCCCTACTAATTTTCGAACGAATTGATTTGATCGATAATTATACAACCATGGGTCTCCCCGGTGACCTTCAAACAATCTTAAGTCTCAACGATACCGTCTGAATCTGTAATCGTCGAATATCTCTAAAATGACACCTCTGCTCTAACGATGCGAATGCACGAATGATCCAAATGGTTCGCAACACGATGACACAATTTACAATGTTACAAGTTGAGGAAATTTTCAAATATTGCTCAGAATGCAGATGATTTCTCTAAAGATGGCCGAGTGATCACTGATCAACAGAGATTCTCTTGAGATGATTTTTTCTTCTTGTTTCGTTGAATATTAATTTAACAACTGATTATCGTCGTTTCTCTGCGCTTCAATTTACGCTCTATTTTGTCATTCAACGATAAACGTCACGCAAACATCGTGCACGAGTCGGAGTAGCACATCATCGATAATCGTTTGTAATTTCAAATCAGATTCAGATGGCTGTGAATCATTTTAATTAGCATTGTAATTATATATTTGTTAATTACGACAAAATCGATCGAGTAGTAAATTTCATAAAGCTTGCGCTTTTATGTTCGACACTTCTTGGACACCGGTGTAAAATTTGCACGAACTTCTTCCTACGTTTTGAATGCTTGATCGATAAGAATCGAATTAATAAAAATATCTCGTTCCAACATTTAAAATGAATAATATTAACAACCTTAACAATTTACTTGTACATACGATCGAATGAGACAGCAATATCGAATATTTAGAAAAACAAAGCGAAATGCAAAATTATCGTTTAATCGAAAATTGACACAGTTCTTGCGAGAGTAGTGAATCGGCGTACAATAGAAGAAAGGGAAAAAAAACAATCATTATTGTGTTTGGAATTGGTGCAACACAAAAAAAGAATGGCGTTTGCGAATGGCGCTTGCGAATGGCGCAATATCAAACAAACAATTGCAGTTCGCAGCGTCGAATCAATATTGCGTTTCACATGGATAAATGCGACCGCCAGTATATGTTCCGCGTACTGCACGACCGAATCGAGTTCCCCGTTATTGCCGTGCATGTTGGAGGAACTATGAAAATTAATTAAGTCTCCCTTGTACGCGCTTAGTATCATTTATCCAGTGTTTGTACAAATTTCAAAACATGCAACTCCTCGGATCAATGAACAGCGCGCGTCGCTGACGGTGCCAGGCGATGGCAGTGAATTACGAAATCGTTTTTCCACCGTGCATACGTTCTCTGTAATCGTAAATCAGCGAGATGAAACCAGTCGATTGATGACCGTTTATATTTTTCAGAATACACACCCCCTTTTTTTTTAAATGAAATAAATCGATGACTCGCACAAAGGGACATAATATTTTTTTCTCTTGCAAAGAGGCATAATATATTTTCCCCTTGGAACGACGGATTTTCATTGTGAAATCTCCGAACATTATCGGTCATAATAATCGAAGCTTTTTTTAATATTAGCGAGTGAAAGAAAGTTCATAGCGACAGCAATCTATGTTGTTGCTCTCTCTAAACAACGAATATTAATTATGAATATTAATTACTCTTGTGATTGAATATAGAAAGTATTTTCGTTTCTCACAGACTGAAAGAAATTCTCAGGAACGGTTCGACAAAAATTCAGAAACCTCTTTCGTCGAACGCGTTGTGCGGCTCACGACAATTCGTTCGCGATATCAGGTCAAGATTTCGATAGTGCTTTATGACGGTAATTTATGACGTAATGCGGACAGGTACGGCACGCTCGAGCGAGAAAAACAAGTGGAATCGATTCGGAAAAGCGGAACGTCCGCAACACGGAATCCGCACTGAATCGCCTGCTCCTTATCTTTATCCGCTTCGGCGGATCGGTCAACAATCGCGTCTCCGATTTAAAGAGACGCCGAGGGAAAGGCCGTTCGGTCGACTTTCTCGCTTTCTTGGAGATTTCCCCCCCCAAAAATTAATGCACGTCGTCGCAGTTGATATTTCATAAATCATCCAAATTTTAGTAAATTTACCTCTCGAGATGTCTATCTTTCTAGATAAGTAACAATAATTGTTTTCAGAAATGAGGTTACATCGAATAACAGAACAGAGAGGTAGGTTTAGGTTGGGTTTTTGCATTCGTGGGAAAATTTTATAGTGCAGGTGCGATGTGAAAGGACTTGTGAAATATACAAATTGTAGTGCTTTCTGTGATATTTGGCACGCGAAACAACTTTCTACCGAGGTTCTATTCTCTCAGTAATATTCTCAGAAAATAGTTTATTCTCTTTATTTCTCAAGAGACACAGGCGACAATCGCGGTAAAAACTGACTGACTTACAAGGGGAAAGTTCCACGTACGAGGCTATAACCGAATCGCTCGCGTTTGATTTCCAGATTCCGGAGTAAGTGCAGTGCTGTTCTTTACAGTTCTCTTACCGGCGTGGATCCTCGACCCTTTTCGCTTTCCACGTTCAATCCTTTGGAGAACACGTCTTTCCGCCAGAGAGCCCTACCGCCACGGTTTTACGCGGGAATATGCAATTTAGCATATTACACACGGTTCGAATGCTCGAGTGGAATATATGCATTTATCGAATTGGCCTCGAGCAAGACGATATCCGGTATATGCGTCGATCAGAGATTGAATATTTAAGTGGAACAGACGCCTTTCGCCAGCCGCAAACTGCATAGGTAACACGTTCCCTGAATTACCGACTCGAATCAAGTTCCATACTTTCGTGAGGAAATAGGAGAGAATAATCCAACATTCCCTCCTAATTATTGTATTATTGAATTTTATTTGCCATGAAAATATAATTCACGTGGCTAAATAATAGAAGAATAATAAATTCAATTGTTGCTGGTTAATTCTGCTTGAATACTTGATCGCGGTGAATTTGATGATAACTCGATAGTAAGAAATAATAAACGCAATCGTCCTTAGTTTGTCAGCTTCGGTTTACAAATATATATTTAATAGAATTGGAGAAATTGAGTTTTCACGAGCCGATCGAAATATCGAGAATGTATCACCTGCTTGCAAGTACAATCGCGTAGAGAACATAAAGGACAGTTTCGTTATCGGTATCGTGGTAATTCCGTAGATTTCTCTTTGTTCGTCGCTGAAAGCCACAACGAGAGGGAGGAGACCTGTTAGACAGCAAAATCGAGAAAACAAATGAAAACAAATATTCACAAATCCCCGGTGATAAGGGGGAGGGGATTTTATTCTGGAGCCATGGAAGGGAATGGTGGAGCCATTTTTCAAACACAAGTTATACCAAATGAATGCTTTTGCGCGAAAATAGCAATGGAATGGCGGATCTTCTCTTTCGAAACAATCAAATAGGGTTTCATACTTCATATTTATCGCTGTGTCTTCTTTTTAAATTGAACGAAGCTGATCTTTCGAATGTAAAGAAAAAAAAAAAAAATTGAAAAAAGATTCTTTAAGGGATAAAAACAGTTCTGCTGTTAATGTGGAGAGTGTGAAAAATATGAAATACATCTTAATATGATTAAATATCTGTATTTTGCTTGTAGACTAATTCCTTTCTTTAGTTTCATGCTTTCTTTAAACATTAAATTAAACTGCCGTTGAAACAAAAATGAAACAAGAATTACAGAAGGAATGTTAGAACGAAATTGTAATAATTAGAAATATTGCAACAAGTTGTACTTCCCGCACCTGACAAAGTGCAGCGAATGAGAAATAAACTGTCAGCATGTAGTAAGGGAACAGTAATTAAAAAAGAAAAAAGGAAGTAGTTTGAAGCTCAAAAAATAGTTCAACACCGCACGAATCTTTAAGACCAGAGTCTAAATGGTTCTTTGAAAGGTGGCTATCCCAATTCGTAAATTTTTCAGCTCGTTAAGTTATTCCGTGTTCCCATTGCAGGGGGCTCTCAAGCGGGTGATTAAGAGACTCCTTTGAGAATTCAGTAACCGATGTCCGTTTTATTTACAGAGTACTCCAGAGCCAGGTGTTCCAGGAAAAAGCTTGTGACACTGGCGAGACGTCTAAATCGACTTTGGTCCGCCATTTAAAAATGAAAAATCACTCGGAGAGATTTTCAAGAATTAAGTTTAAGAATTCACGAAAACCGAAGTTGGATTAAGATGTGGCTCTCGCGAAAACGGGAATTTAATTGTAAATTTTCAGTATAAGTGAATTAGACTCGAATATTATTTGAATGACATCTCATTTGGCTGGATAATATTATAATCTTGAAACGTAAACACTGATTTATTTAAACAGCCAAACGATTCGTTTCTCGAATTGTCTCGCCACTTAGCTATCAAATGCAATAATATTGTACATATTTCGTATTCCAATAAATGTTGATCGAAATAGTACCAATATTGCATCAACGTTGTCAATCGTTGACCCATCCTTCTCAATTTACGAGCGAAGAAATAATCTGTTATTGTTCGCATAAATTTCGCTAAAATTTTTGCGCGGAACATTCTATTTTTGTGTAATTGTAAAAATAGATACTGTAGGTCGTGAAAACGTAGTTAATTTTCAAAAGATGCAATTTGAATAAAAGCAGACGGATATATGCATCCATTTGTTTATTGTTCCATTTATATACGAAAATATTTGTTTAAAAAGAAACTCCGTTTTTTCGTCGTATCGAGGATAGAAATCGCTTTCTCAGAATAGCTTTCGCTATTTACCTCTGGGCATACAGGAACGTGGACAGGTCTTGTTAGTTTAACATATAATAGGCGAAATGTGAAGCAAGGAGAAAACTGATAAGCGAGTAATCTTCTTGCTAGCAAGTCTCAGGGAGAATTCCGCCAAGCCGCTGAATCACGTCAGAAAGTTAAAGGATGGATATAAGAGTTAACGAGGCAAAAAGGCATACAAAGACATATACGGACGTGAGAAAAATGAAAATCCAATACTTCGAGATCTTAATGACAAGAAAGACCGTGGAGAATAAAATTTCAAGAGAAATTTAGAAAGTAAAATAAAGGCGAAGCGAAGGAAGATTATATACTTCGCTTCGCCTTTATTTTACTTCGTAAGTAGCTGTAGAACGTAGAGTTTAGATTTTTAGACTGGTGCAATGAATTCAGGTAGATTTTAGCACGGCAATCGTATAAATAAAGATAAGAATGTAAAAATCAAAATTACAAACATCTTTGAAAAGTGTAGTCTTTGTATAATTAAGAATTTTGCGTTTTGCTATCTTCAAGTCAGTTACATACGATATAGAATCTATCGAGCCTATAGAAATTTATCTCTTCATTACGAAGGATTTTATGCTTTCTCAGTCTCAATCCCATATCGAGCCCACAGGAATTGATCTCTCTTTGCTCGGTTGACGCATTCAAAAATCAATTAATGCATCTGCAATTATTTTCAACAGGTTCACTCATAGTTGCGCTTATTCAACAGCCGATACGTTCGCGATAAACGTCTAGAAAGTAAACACTTCGAAATAGAGATTACAATGAAACAATGAACACAATGAAACTCGCAATTTCTTATCGGAGCCATTTGAATTCCTCCTCGAACCGTGTCAACGTAAATTAAAGAACTCGCCCGGCCGTTGGCACTCGTTTTACTTTCTCGATCATTTTCTCGATTGTTCTCCAACGGTTCGCAACGATTCGTAACGAGGATCCGTTTCGAGGATGTCTACGAAATCACTCGCCAACTGTGTTGGAATCATCGTTGGAATCTCTCGAGGCTCGAGTGTCCTGATGGTCCCTTCGGAAATTCCGGTAGCGAACCACTCGCGACAATCGACCGACGTTTTGCCTACGGATCCATTCTACTCTCCTCTTTCTCTTCTTCCTTTTATTTCTTTCGTTTCTCTTTTTTCATTTTCGTCTCAGTGTCAGTTCCTTTCTTTTCTCCCGCTTGCTTTCTTCTTGAAAAAATGAGCGGCTTTAACGCCCTTAAAGCCTGCCACATAGAATATGTCTGACTTCATTTCCGTAAGGAAATAAAAACTTGACATCCTTTTTTTGATTCTTCGAACAACTTTTATTTTCCTCACAATCCTGCTTGCCCATCATCTGTGTCTCGACAACCTTAACACTATTCCTACCGCGACCGGTCAAACAATGACCGTTTTTAAAATTTCGATTAGAATTTCCTATATACAACGTAATTAAACTTCGACTTCAAACTTCACGACTTTTCCTCAAATATACGTATAATACATTTTTCAAAATTCACTTCTTTTTTTATTGTTTTTTGTTGAGAAAAATTTGTAGTCTGTCAGTAGGAATAGTGTTAACACCTCACTCCTTTACAGCATCCACAACCGATGACACATCGCTCGTAAACTTATCTCTCTTCTTAATCACGTAACACCCCTCTCCTCCAAGTTCCTGATCCAGAGCGTGACGCGTTTTCGTTGCACATTTCGTTACATTTTTTGCCCGAATACCCCCCGGTAAAACATATTCTATGTTAAAATTCCTCCTAACTACAATTACAGGATCTGTGTATTTTCTCAAGGAATTTCAGTTTCCTTGCGTCGATCGATCGTCTCCCGCAAGTCGCAAACTTCGCGAGGACGAACCTTTCACGTTTATCGAATCTTTCGCATTTGAAAGAATGTCAGAGTGCTAAGGATTTTCTTCCTTAATTTTTTTTTTCTTCATTTCCTCGATCGAACGATCTTTTCGCGAGTAATCGAGTAAATTGTTGGGAATTTGATTGGAAGGTTACTTTCACGTTGTTTTTGACTCGATTTGCTCTTTGGTAAACACTCGGACAAATATTCGTTACGAAACGAATGTAATTCTTCTTCGTTGCACGAATTTTAGAAAAATATACAAAGGAAAGCAGATTCTTAAACGAAGAATAAATCTCCGAACGTTTTGTTCATTTTCGAACACATCATTCTATCTTCGTATTTTCATTAATGAAACAAACGCAACTTCCGAAGCAAACACTCTCAGTTTAGATATCATTTCGATTCGATCGACGAAATATTCGTTCTCACGGGCGACTGAATGCGCAATTAAACTGAGCCACTCTAAAATGATTGAAATTTTACACCGTCCGAGAGAGAGAGAGAGAGAGAGAGAGAGAGAGAGAGATAAACCTGCATAAATTTAATTAATATTGTTTTCCAAACGAAAATAAACATCAAACATTCGCGAGGGAAAAAAACGTGAAAGCGACGAATTCATTTTCCCACGGAGGGATAAAAAAATTGATCATGTTTTCATGAAAATACTCACGCGCGTGACGTAGTAATAAATTTGTAAAATAAATTTCCACCGGTCGGCGGACAAACAAATTTTCGATGCTCGTGTCCAGCGATCCTTGCAAAATGAATGCCCTATCCCGATTGAACTCCGATATCGCAAATATCCTTCTCCTTTTTGCCTTTTTTTTTTTTGGTATTCTTTTTTTGTTTTTTTTTTTGTTTTTTTTCAACAGTGGAAAAACGCGAGTTGAGAAATATTTAAAAATATAAATTGAGGGAAACAACGATGTCGTTGCGTAAAGTGACGCGCAATTTTCACACGAGAAAGCGAAACTTGATAACGTTACTCGCGTGTGTAATAACACTCGCTCCTAACGAAAACGGACGTTTGTTTAATTGCAACTTCGCGCCCGTTTTAAATTAGCGCGCGTTATGTTACGTTTGGCTCTGCCGTTTTGTTTAACAGCGGCTAAAAAGAAATTTCATTTTCCGTTCCAACGAACGCAGAGAATGATCAAAACAGCTTTAACCTCTTAGGCACGATGCGCCGCTATAGTGGGTTTCGCGGATGTCATCTTTTTGAACGACGTGCCACTATAGTGGCTTACTCTAGTGGCTCACTCACTCACCGTTTGAATTAAATGATCGTTTTCATATGTTTTGTTCCACACATGTTGTGCATTTTATAACAGTGTTAACGATATACAGACAAGCGGGAAGTATATATGTTGTCAACTTGCCACTCCGCGGATTACATAGATACTAAAAGAATAAACTATCGGATCGGAGAAATGATACAAAAACCATCTTGTATTGTTGATTACACTGCCAATATGGGTGCAGTCGACAATAGGGACAAAGTAACATCGAGTGTGCAATCAATCCGAAAAAGTATCAAATGGTATAAGAAATTTTTTTTCCATCTGCTTGACGTGACAATCTGGAATGCGTGTTGTTTATATAAGTTTGAAAAAAAGAAAGAAAGTAACAATGCGAGCGTTTCACCTTGGATTTCTTAAAGAAATTTTTGAAAAATTCGGGGATATGAATAATAACGTTAGTTGTAGCAAATCTATCGTTGATCACCCGTTCAGACTATCCGAAAAACATTTTCCATTGTACTGTAAGTCTAAAAAATCTAAAAAAAAGGGCTCTTAGGCAGAAATAGTTTAGCACTGCATCAAGCATAAGCTAGTATCATAATATTTTTACATCTATAAATTCCGAAGTGAAACTCTTGCCTCGTTCAAATAAATGGTTCTGTGAAACTGTGAAGTATAATTCTTACTTATAATCCTCACAACGTTCACGAAGCTCGTCGCCGTCGCGACGACGCACGACTTTGAAAATTACTCGAGAAATCGCAAGAGAAATTACTCATTGCCTGGTCGCGACCTCAATCATAGCTTTTTCAAGCCTAACGAGTACGCGACACTCGTGTTCCACCCGCTGCTTCTTATTTCCTTCGTTTATTTTTACGAGGTTCGTACCTGCTCGATTGCCCGACGAGGCTTCGGCCAAAGAGAGATGTAAAAGCAGGCACGGCCGTCGAGGAAGAACCACGCTGAAAATAAAACCTGGTTGTCCTAGCTGCCGGGATAAGCCAAGACGAGAAGAATCGTCTCTAAAGCGGAAATCCCTGGGCACGGCAATAAATCCAACCGAAACGCTCAAAATTTGTTCCCCCCTCCGACGTTTTCTCGCCGCGAATCCTCGTTTCCCTCTCGAGCTTTGAAGCCACCCGGCTGCCACTTTGCATTCTCGCCGGAATCGGATTTTCCCATTAAGTCGCTTAACACGATCGATACTTTGTCATATCGTTTCCATAAAATATTCTTTTATACCGGCGCTTGTTATTACACCGATCGCCTCGTCAAAGGGAAACGTTTCTTCCTTCGTCCTCCTGCAGCAGAAGTGTGTTTTTCTCTTCTTCTTTTTCTTTTTTATTCGTAATTAAACTGGAGAAATGCATAGTTCCTTTCGCAGTATCGTTTCCATAGTTATTCACGTTGCTTGGAATTCATTATCGACAACACAGGGATCGACAACAGGTGTTGAGCTTCACGAAACTTCGACTCGAGCGGGCAAGCTGCAACGTTTTAACGCTCTCGCGATCCCGCGCGCGTATATTTAAGAAACATTTCGCTTCGTTCCCCTCGGCGTTGATATTTTTCCAATTTCAGCGTCATTTATTCGAACGGAGTTTCACCAGCGCGCGCACAAATCCTCCGCCCGGAAGCCTTTGTCGGGCGTTATGCTCGCCCTCCGTTTCAATTCGTCGAAGTCGCGGCGAACGAAATTTCCTTTCTGCCCGCAAAAAAAAAAAACTCGTCAAACGAAATTTCCATCCACAATAACCGCGGATAGCCGGCACCAGGCAGACGTGAAGAACGCGTTCCCCAGAACTGGAGCGATTTACCAAAAGCAACTGAAAGATAGGACGAGGAACGAGGAGACAGAAGAGAGAAAGAGAGAGAGAGAGAGAAATCGTTTTAGAAACGCGTAATGGAGAAACCGGGCTGACGATATTTACCCGCCTGGGTATTTCGAATCCTCCGCGCGACGGATTTACATCGGAGCCGCGAGGATCCGTCTTTCCAGCTCTAGTCAAAAAAATCGTAAAGCGTCGTAACGCTCTATCTTTATATATATATATATATATATATATATATATATATATATATATATACACTAGCCCTTTTACACCTCGCAACCCATCTCGTTCGATTTCATGACGTTATGATTATACGTTTTTCTTAGCCTCGAACCTCGGAGAAACGGAGGGGGTTGTTTCTCGCCGCGCGTCCGAATCGAACACCTGTATGTGAAATGGATTTCTCGTACACGTGGTCGATCGTAAAGGAGCTTCCCAAAAGCCGAACAGATCGACTCTCCCCGTTCCTCGTAGAATTTTTCAACCTTATTGACTGGCTACGTTACTAGTATCCAATGTGTCGGACAAATAACGATTTGTACTTTTAAAAGAAAGAAGTCTGCGTTGAAAGATGTCCTTTGTTTCTTCTTCTAATCTCCCAATTTCTGTTCTTCCGATGGAATTCTATGGAATTAACACGCGTTCAAAGACGATTTAAATATCCGATCGACATCGGAGAGACCGTAATTTAGGATTTCAAGTTACATCGCACACAGGATAAAAATATACGAATTAAAATTAAGTATCAAAAATTGTAGTAGTCTCGTGCGAATCACTACGGTCATTTGTGACTCATTCGCTGCATTCGTGCTATTTTAAATTCATTATTTCATTGTATATCGTTATATTTATAATAACATACAATATATTATTTATGTTATACGTTACTATATAATATTATACATAGTATAAATAAATATAATAGAATCATATAGTTTTATACGTAACACTATAATGCAAAGTATCGAATAAAACAGAATTTGTCTGCGATAATGGATAATAACGATTTGTACTTTTAAAAGGAAGAAGTCTGCAATGTTCTTCGTTTCTTCCCTTCTAACGTTCTTCTTCTAGTCTCTCCCGATTTCTGTTCTTCCGATCTATGGAATTAACACGCGTTCAAACGCGATTTAAATATTTGATCGACATCGGAGAGACCGTAATTTAGAATTTCAAATTACATCGCACACCGGATAAAAATACGAATTGAAATTAAGTATCAAAAATTGTAATAGCCTCGTGCGAATCTATTTTAAATTTATGATTTCATTGTGTATCGTTATATTTATAATAACATACAATATGTATTATATGTTGTATTATTCATATTGTACATTACTATATGATATTATATGTAACATAAATAAATGTAATAGTATCATATAGTATTATACGTAACACTATAATACAAAGTATCGAATAAAACTGCGATAATCGATAGAATAGTTCCGGCGCCGAAGAGCGAGCCGCGTAACAACAAGAACTTGGAAAACGAAAATTTAGTGTTACTGCGTGTAGAAGTTTGTCCCCGATTCCCGTGGACACGATTTTCATGACGCTCGGCAAGCGTCGACCACTTGGATGCCATATTTCGTGGCTCGTTTGATATCCCAGCGCCGGTGCTCGTCGCGAAACGACGTGATAAATC
The DNA here is from genome assembly GCA_032399595.1 of Tetragonula carbonaria. Lineage (NCBI taxonomy): Eukaryota > Metazoa > Arthropoda > Insecta > Hymenoptera > Apidae > Tetragonula > Tetragonula carbonaria. Next base: position 4,059,166 of record JAUCRC010000007.1, read on the forward strand.
TCCATGAGCCAGACTGGTGTCCATTGTCGCGGCGATCGTGACGAGATTCTGGCGTCGACGCCAATATTTCGGGCCAGACGCGGCCTCTACGCGCTGTTCGCCGCGCTCTCTATTAATTATTAAAGTGATAACACCGACGCGGTGCTACCCGTTCCACGCTAGAAATGTCAATCGATAGGCCATTTATCAGACAATAAGTGAATCGATTCCTTTCGAGACGACTAAATTCATTGATCTCTACTCAGCAAGTGTAAATTTTTCTTTCCTCTGCGTCTACACTTTCCTTAAAAACTGTAACCTTGATGTATAAAGTTTGTATTCTCAGTTCGTACCGATGTAGCTTGTAATAAACTTCAAACGAGGTTTCCACAGTTTAAATAAAAAAAAAAAGTCCTTTGATCTGCCAATCTTTCTCTGATTATTTTTTAAACTGGAAATTGAAGATTAACGAAACAAAGGCGAAAAGATGTTAATCGTTTGGTTTTTTTTCTTTTTTTTTTTTCTAGAGAAAAAACACATTTCTGTTTCTCGACAACTTTAAAATACGTTTCTTTTTTTTTTCACGCTGTCGTACGATGACGTATTTGTCAATGGAATCAATCTTCCACGCGATGGATATTCCCTCGTGCATACGCCGGATATATTTATTTCCAAGTACAACGGAGGGCTCGATCACAAATTCCATTTCGTTCTAGTATAGTCATCGTATAGTAAATGTACACATAATACGGTGCATAGCCTTGCATAAGGATCCGTACGAAATTCTCCTTCTCTCTCTCCCCCGTTCTCCATTCCGCCCGTTTTACGAGCGACGATATTTCACCCAAAACAGATGGCATTGTGAGGTCCTGGGCTCGTACGAACGGTATATCCACATATTAGTCAAACATCCCCGATAGAACACAGACGGTGTATCTGCTATCGAGCCGTGCAATTTTCCCCGAATTGTATCCGTCGAATATTTCCCTGAGCATGCACGTGAAACACGCGAATATGATCAATTCATAATTTTCTGGTCTAACGCTGCATTCTTCACCGTGAAATATACGAAACTAAAAGCTCGTCCGTTCGTTATCGACGAGCAGAAAGAAGAAAAGAAAGAAAGAGGGAAATTGCCAAAACGAAATCGAGACGAAAGTACTCTATACTCTGACAACTCTGACGCGAGCAACGTGAAATTTCGTTCTAATTGATCACGCGGAACGCGGGCGAGTTGTTCGCCTTAACAAATTGCTGTTCAAATATTTCTCCCTTCTTAGTTGCAACTTAGAGCAGTAACAAGCTGCACGAACTAGTTAAGCGTGTGTGTCAACTGAGCGCATGATAAAGGGCTTTCGAACAACAAGTTCACCATTTGCTCTATCGAGCAAATTGCATTACGGGAACAGTGTGTAGCGCGAATTATCTCGACGCGTGGGTCAATTTATGCGCCATTCATTCGACGAGCACGCATTAAAATCTATTTTAATAACCGGGCTATAATAGAATAAACACGAAACGCGATGCGACGTTAAAACGACGATCGACCCGCTGATTAATTTCGATCGTTAATCGCGAGATATTACGCGAGTAAATACGAGGGGCGAGCAATCGTCACGAAGATGCACGCCCGTGAACGAGGAGAGGTCTCGTTAAAACCAAACAAAGTTAATCTTACTCGCGTTTCTAATTAAATTTATCGATCTCGCCTGTTTAAGTAACGACGCCGTATATTTCAGCTTGGACCTCGATAAATTCCCGGGATAAATGACCGAGCTACCAAAGATCAACTTCCGATTAAAAAAGACCACGAGGCAGAAGCTCGATTTCTGCGTTTTAATTTACAACCTTTAATCCGCTCGATTTTGCTTTTACGCTTGTTCGACGCCACGTTCCTCACCGGTCGTAAGCTTGCCGAAAAGCGGACGAAAGGAGGAACTAAATAAAAAAAAAAAAAAGAAACAACGTTACGAGTGCGTTCGCTTCGACCGCGTTTTAATCTAAAGTGCACTCGAACACGGCTTATCGAAATATCGAATGCTTCGCAGAAACTTGGGGAATACTCGTCGGGAGCCGAGTTACGCCGATGGAAAAACGGAGAAAACAGCGAGACCTAAACCCCTCGGCTCGTCAAAGGCGATTAAAATTGTTCTAGTTTTCGGAGGCCTCCAAACGGCGAATCGATCGACCGGCGACTTTTGTAGCTGAATTTAGTCGACCGTGTAATGACCAAATAACAAATTTCTTTGCTTACATCACCACACAATTAGTCATCGGTGATGGATGTGTGCGGCTCTGGGATTGTAATGACATCAGTTACGACTGAGCAATCAACGAAAGTTATTAACACATATTCGTCTGGCATTATTTGCACCGCCATTGACCAAATGCCGGCATTTTTCGACACTATTTGTAGAAACGATATGCTCTATATAAAAACAACCTAACTTTTAAAAAGTTATATATTTTTTCAGTGAAATTTTGGGAAATGAAATAAAATGAATTTGTATTTACATATGCACCTTTATTTTTGATTTTTTTTTTCTTTCTGAAGTTAAATAAAAATTAAATCCACAAAAAAGAAGTTGAAATGAATTACTGAAAACATACTCATTATTTTATTAGACAAAGTAAATTATTTTAATTTTATCAATAATTAACAGTAATTAACACCCAAGTGCTTAAACTTTGAATAAACTTCTTCTATACGCAGTACCGACTAATACGTTTTTTAAATTAATTTTTTTTTTTTTGCGTTTGCACCCTCATACGACGCAACTGAAGCTGAAATCACTTTCTTCGTAGAATTATCTCTGTTTGGTGAAAATTACGTTTCAATTTATTCGGATTTAATAAAACAACAATCAATTATTCACAAGCAATATACAAATGACGAATTTTTGTCATTTGGCTGCTGGCGATTGTCTGTGAAATGACGAATTTTCGTCGTGCGGACGGATATGTGTTAAATAAAACTTCAACCAAATACAGTGTTATTATTTTAGCGTTTAAACCGCGACGTTTCGCGTTTGAATCGTCTCATTTTGGCGATTTCGTGTTTGAATCGTGACACTCGCAGCGCGCGCACACCGAATGAATTCGAAATTGCCGCGCCGCGTGCATACCGTGCATACGTATACGTAAGGCTTATTCGCCTCCGCGAAAGAGGCGAAAGTAAATCGAACGTGAGGCATAAACGGGCGCGTAATTTGCGGCGAATGGAATTTGGCCGTGGCATTTTGACGCGATACACGCGATACACGCGCTCAGTATGCGAGCTGCGTTCTGAAATTGCTTTACCACAGGGAGACGTCGAGGAATAGATTCGTACACATACTGTGCCGATAGTTATCAGGCTGGCCCCAAAAAAGTAATCGCGTTCTTTTCTAGCAGATGGATATACAATGTGACTGACTTCATTTTAACCCGTAAATTGATCGTATAGTCTGAGGTCTGATTGTTTGAGTTTGCTTGTTTGGCGCCGATTTCGAAATCAAAAAGGAACATTTTCGTCACATTTTCGAAAAGGTGGAAAAATACGCGCTCGTAAAAAATTGTATGATATGTATCTTGAAGAAGCCTTTTTGAACTTTCGATTATTCTTGCAACTTCTTTTGATCACGTGAAAAATGGCAAAATGTAATGGAATAATACATCAATAGCTATTGTCTGTCGTAAAAAAATTCGCTTTTCACTTGCAAACGAAAGAACGCAGTTATTTTTCTTTTTTTGCCAACCTAAAGAGGGAAGAAATGAGAATGGATATTTCTCTGTTTAATTATGCGCGTTAAAAGGAAACCTAAGAAATAAAGAGTAGTAATAACAATTTCAGAGATACAAATTTGCTTTTGAAAGTAGCGAGCTGTAAGTCAATTTTAGAATGATAATACGACAAAGTATACATTTCATTCTGAAAATAGTGTAGAAAAGGTAGCGTTGTTTTAGCAATTTTAAAATTTCACGCATCACGTTTCTCGTCTCGCGAACTTCACGCGTTTTTGCATATGTAATCGTGTAAATAGCTTCGACACGTGCATACATACTACATGTTACGTACTTCATTTGCCACGCGTAACAAGAAACTTCTCCATTATCGGCGACAAAATCAGTCGACGCAAACAATCTCGAACAAACAAGCAAACGAGAAGCCAAGACCGACATTACCATCCTGCTGCGAGATCAGATCACGGCTGCGTTAAAATTTCCCTGCACAAACGATCTGACAAGGAGGAATCTCGCGATGGAATGATCGAAAAAAGCAGACTCGTAAATCTCCTGAATCACTTTTCCCGCGGAAGTAGCGTGGAAAAATCATTAGTAATCCGCGTTAGTCCCCGAGAGAGAGAGAGAGAGAGAGAGAGAGAGAGAGAGTTTCTGCAAGATTTCATTCGAAAAACAGAAGTCCTATGCGACGATAAGACGTATCGAGGAGACGTATACGTCAGCAACGCCGGAAACTGTCAAACAAATCGCCGTTTTATACCAATCGGGGATATAAATAAAACCGAGCTCGCGAAATCGGAGCTCAACTTCGATCGTAAAGACTCGATATCGCGGGAGATGTTCCTGAGCGACCGGAAAACGCTTCTTCACGGATACGTGTTGACCCAGATACTCGCGCGTCCATCTTCCTTTCTCCTCTTCTCTTTTTACTTCAGCGTCAGATTCAGCTGATTACGTCAACGTGTTTGGCGTTGGTTTATCTAATCGTAAAACGGTGGTCTTAAAACCTCTATCGAAATGCGTCAGTGATTTTAATTTGCGATACATACACTTCTTTACTCGCGTAGAAGGGATCGAAAAAAATTAATCGTAGAACTATTTCGAAGTATGTTCTTGCGTTACACACAAGTCCGAGTGAGAACAGATAAATAAATGTTCGAGCACAGTATAGAACTTGTGAAATGTAAAAATGAAAATTTCTTTTGTCGGAGGGACAGATAATTTGTGCTCGTCAATATTAAAGAAAACTTGTCAATGCTTAAATACAATAGCAAATACTAACACCGAATGCTATATATACATTGCCCGAACATAAAAATTGATTTTCAATTAAATGTCTTGAAATACTTGTTACAGATTCTCTAAAATATCTGTTCAATTAGAACGCTGTTCAAAAGACCCTTCTTTCTATAAAAATTCCACAAAAAGCAGATACTTTTTTTATACGAAATATACAAGTTCAAAACAGAATTCTTTTTTTTTTCTAACGAAAAGAAGCTGTTAATTACGATTCCTGGAACATACTTAATTTAATTGGATAAAATTTAACGTTTCAGTAGTTAGATATGAAAAGTTTCAAACTACATAGATGGTGAGAAAACTAGTTTAGAGTTGAATAGCGGGAGACATTAACACTAATTCCTGCTTGAATTCCTGAAATCAACAAAGGTGAGCACTATTTCTGAGTGCTTCCCTTTCCTATCTAGCTTCCTCCGTTGCGTTCTCTTTCCTTCCTCTTTTCTTTTCCGCTTCCTTCCTGCCCTTTCCTTTCCTTTGCCCATTCTCTCAATTTCCAAATCGTCTTCCTTCTCTTCCTGCTTTCTCAGAATTTCTTCTCTTCGTTCTTTTCGAAAATATACATCTCTGATCTCTTCTACAGGGGAAAAGCTCGAAGAAGCTTCAAGAAAAAAAAATATTGAAGTTTCTCTCGTAAATCTCGCGCGTGAAACTCGTGTCGATGTTGAAAACCTGAATTTGTAAAATGGCAAGGAAGCAAGCTCGTGGCTAAATTCAGCTGAATTTGCAATCATTCTCAACGTTACGTAACACGTCCGTCTGTTCTACTCGAGAGCACAAATATATATTCCATCGGCGAAACCACGAATGCATCGGAACGACGCTGGTATTCTTAGCCCGGACTAAAAATACGCGACTAGAGCCGGCTTGTGCCGACGATGTAACGAGCTTCAACGATATCTGCTAGTATTCTATTCGGAGTCGAGGAGCAGCAATTCAGACGGGCCCGATTGAAAAATAGAACGGGCACGACGACCCTGAACACGACTGAACCAACTGCGAACCCGAAAGAGTCGAGAGAGCAAAATCGTGCAAAATGTAAAACGTTCTGCGCCGAGCACAGGCCGCGAAAGAACTCTCAATTACGTTTCAATTACGACGGGTGAATTCGTTGTTACCCGCTTGAAAACTCGATAATCAGAAATTGGGGATGAAGGTTGAGATCGATCGGCCTGACGAGAAATTCCTGGACGGAGAATTTCATGTTTCCAACATCCAAGAGAAAAGGACTACTCGCTCGACTGCGTTAAATTTGGTGTTAAGTTTCAATTCAGTTTATTTGCATCTAATTGACGTGCAACAAGCGTAGTAAATACGTATCAACATTACGTATAATTGAAATACATATGAGTAAAAATATCGAATAAAAGTAAGTTAGTTCTACCTGCTTCTACAGAATAGAAACTCAAATAGAACTTTAACAAACAATAGATTAGATCAATTAAGATACAAAAAACATGATAAGATTCACGAGGAAAAATGCAAAGTAGAAATACTTGTAAGAATACTTGCAATCATTTCGTTGTCTCATCTCATACATCCAACAACAAAGTATCAGCTGAAATAAATGCTAGAAGAAACTTGTGTCTTCCGTGGAATCCAACAGAACAGAATCTGAAGAGAGGATTGTCCTCGGGGAAACATTGTTCGACATGAATGAATACACGAATCATTATCAACTCTGTAATTAAAATATTCGAACATGAAAGTGAGTACATCCTAGAGACGAAATATAAACGCGTGAACATCAAAATGGCCAGCTGGCCACGCGATCCGCTAGCGAACCGACGGGCGACAGTAATCACACTCGAACAACACGCGTAGCATTTACTCGGCCTGTAATTACCACCAGCAGCAAACGATCGATGCCCATAATGCTGACCATAATATCACGTCATTACGTGATTACGATAATGGGACAAGACGCAGCGCGGAACCTCATGACACGTTCCCATCGAGGTACATAGTACGTGCGTGCGAGCGTGCATGCGTGTCGACGACGCCACAGGGATTCCATCGGCTTGAGAAACGGCTTGAGCAAGTCCTCTCGTTGTCCCGGTGTCAGCCGCTCGCATCTGTCTCGAGATCTATTCGTGTCGTGGCTGCTTACTCTCGCGGCCGCGGCTCTCGCGTGAAATTAACCACCGGCTCTCTTGCCCGTTGTTCAACGGCCAGAGATTAATCGCGGTGTCCGAGCGGCGCGCAAAAGTTCGGGACATACCTCGGCTGCAGAAACGTCCCCGCTGTAAATATCCGTCCCGTGACAACGTGATAATAGAGACGGAAAATATGGAGAAGATGGCGCGCGCCGCCTCGCGGATCCTTTCCCGGATTAAATTTCTGACGTGGCGTAATTTATGAAATCGAGAACTCGCCGACCGCGGCCGGGGTTACGCGCGTCGTTTGTACCGCGATGCGCGAGGAAAAGTTTCGTCCGTAGACGAATTCTATTCATCTTCGATTCGAAGGAAATACATGGAAGGAACCTGCCGCAAGATATTGACCTTAATCTTGTATTTCAATTTCATTTTTAAAAAATTTCTTTTTCCACCACGAGGGTAAAACTTCTCCAAGGAATCGCAAGTTAATAAGCTCTCTTGGAAAAATGGCAAAAAAGTTAACACTGCGGACGCGCGCGTCCTAACAGCGACTCTACGGTTCTGGACGCGTGGATCACGTGATCTTTATATTTCGAATAATGTTAACAATTAGTTTTATCATTTGATTATTTAGACTCGCACCGATGCTGCAACTATGATGAATTAATTGGTGAAACCTAATACAAAAATTACTTCCAGTCTAGAATCATAAAGTCGCTGTTAGGACGCACGCGGTGTTAAATGATCGAGAAATTCTTTTGCCATTTTCAAAAGAACTTTACGTGTTTTATGCATCAAATCGAACGTGTAGAATTCATTTGTGATAACCACCGACAAACTTTTCTCGCCACCCTGTATTTACTCGAACAAATGGATTTTCCATCGTCCGACTTGCGAAATCCAATCGTCGTAAAGTCGCTGTTAGGACGCACGCGTCCGCAATGTTAAATGATTAAAAAACTCTTTTCAGAAACACTTCTATTTCTTCCAATCTTGAAGCCATAGTCAGCGATTGTTTAGGCTATCGTTTGAAATAGGAAACGTAGATTTAGATGGCCGGTGTTGATAGAACATATTGTGTGCAAGATCGATATTCCTCATGTCGCGGCACAGTAGTGGTAAATGTTTGAGTATCTACCGTAGGGCAATTGAGAAGATAGTAAAGCAGTAGATGAATGTAGAATTACTACGTAACAATCATTGTACTTTAGTATTAAAAATCGTTTGAGAGTGTAAGTAGAACCGTAGACATGAAACGATACTTAAAACATTCGCGTGGCTAATCACTCGTGCGAATCTCTAATCGTTTCGATCGAATTTTTCGATGCAAAATCAACAATACGAAGATTATGGCGTAAATGTATCGTAAACTGAATGTCTCGTTTCACTCGATCTAAATCGTACGAACGTTTTCAACATCACTCGATATCACTGAATTCTATTCGTTATTCAATACAATTAATTTTCTCATACGCGAACACAAACGCGCAAAGTGATTGACGAAAATAAAGAAAAGGAAAAAAGTATTAAACTGCCGAATATTAAATGCCGAGCAACTTCATGACGCTACGCTGTCTCGTTGTCCACGGAATTATATTCGCAATTGCATCAAACTGAGGCAATGACAATCAAGGGAATAACCATTATTATCGTTACGGTTGCTTTTTGAAAATTTCACAAGCTGGCGTAATAACTATATTTATATAGAAAATAACATTAGGACCGTTATTTCTCGGGCATCGTTTGTATAAGTAATTCAACGATGACCATTGTTCCCGTGTTTGCAATTGCTATTCTTTCATAACTAAGTTCACTATCGTTACGCGAAACAACGTTCCTATTATAATAACAGCGTCATTATATGCGCGCTGTATCATGCTGCGTTAAATAATATTTAAATACGCGCAAACCGTGTATTAATTGCTATGCAGATTAAATATGCTTCATTGAGGATCGCGCTGATTTCACCTAATTATCCTTCCTGCCAGCAACTGGCCTTCCTCCCCACGCTGATACTATTCAACGTTATTACGATAACGACTGTGTCAACAGTCGCGTAATACAGTAATCTGTTACAGTTGTTGTACCCCTGCTGCGTGATGAGTCAAACAACATCGAGGACGGGAATAATCGTTGTTCGTTCCCTTCAATTATTACGACACAAACGAATCATTACGAACGTTTAACTTTCGGTGACGTCACGACGATAAAGAGATGTAAACTCATGACGTTTAAAGTACAATTCATGCCTTACGTGTAATAAGACTCTTCAAGTTTTGTTTCTATGGGTTAACAAGAATAATTTAAAATCCTAAAGTATCAACTAGTTGGATCATAAACGAATATAGTAATTCGTGACAGAATTTATTTTATTGGTATTTAACTTTATTCGTATACTCTTCGATTATAACTCTGAATCCATACGAATCGTTGTTTACGCAAATGCATACTCTTATAGAGAAGAACGTGAAAATTTTTGTTATTTCATATATATTTCTTTCACACAATACGCACAATTATCTTGCATGTTCCATACACATTTATCATAATTATTTTACAAAATCCACAATTAATTTCTTAATTTTCGAATAAATTTAATCACTGCAGAAACAAATTTATTGAAAGTTGCGACTCAAATAAATAATAACATTGTTCGTGTTATTGATACGTGTGTTATTAATCGCGAGAGATTATCACCATGCATGAAAAATGTGCTTAGTATCGTTACGATATTTAGTAGAGTCACAAGCAGTAAAAGTGTTCAAAATCCTCAAAGTAAGAGTTTCGGAAATAACTGAAATTTTGTGGGGTCAAATAGTTGAAGAATTGAACGAGATTTCAGCACTCTGTTGGAGCAGATTTAAGCATGCTCCAATTACGTCTGGCGACGTTGAACGATCATTCTCATTATACAAGTTGACTTTGAACGATAAACGCCATCGTTTAACGTCCGATAATCTCGAATAACGTCCGACACACTCGTAACTTGTTGCAACTTAAATTATGTAATTGTTAATTGTACCTTGAAGTAATAAAACTTCCAGTATATATATCGCATAAACTCACAGTATGTCGACATACTATCCTGAGACAAATATCCGCGGTCACTAGTTATTAACACCAAAACGACAGTTGGTCAAAATGATAATTGACGATTTATAATTTTTGTTAGACATTTCAATATATAAATAAAAGCTCGTGTATTCTCCATTACATTATGTTCCTCTATTTTTTTCTTTTTTTTTTTTTTTTTACTTTCATGCTTTAATCGTCTATCGTAGTTAGATAGCGAGAACAGAAACAATCGTTTGCCATCCGACAAACGACACTCCGTTTTTACCTGGATTGCCGGTAGTAGGATCGACAAGAATCTGCGTGGCGGTTCGTGACGCGATCTCAACGGCATGATCGACGAAACGGATCGCGTCGACCCGATCGCCGCGAGGACACGGAAACGCCATTCGATCGGGGTGACGAGAGAGAGTGTATGCAACACACTGGACGGGAACCGCGGCCGCGTTTACGCGTACGCCTGCACGCTCGTTACGCCGCGGCGGCAATCAGCCTGCCTCGTTGCTGCGGTCGGGGTCAGGTGAGCGTGTTCAGATCGAGGCCAGAGAGGGAGAGACGACGCGGCCGGGGAAAAAGCTGGCTGCGTCAGGGGCGGACAAAGTGCAGATTGCACGTTGGGGAAAAGCGTTGGCGGCGCGTCAAAGAGCGATTAACCCCCTCGCGGCCTCGCGAAAGGAAATCCGTCCACCCGCGAAAGAGGATCGTTATGTTCTTTTTTTTTTCTTTTTTCTCTTTTTTTTTCCAAGCGGCAATCGACCAAACGACGGCCGTCCCCTGTCCGATCGTTTCGTCCTGATCATTGAAAACTCGCGAGAACCGATCGGGGATCGGGGATTCAGGTCGTTGCGTCGTTTCCACATTGTTTCGATCTAGCACGCGCGCGTGGATATTTTTACGACCGCTCTCCTGAACTCTGAACGCAGAACAGGCCACGATGGATTTTGCGGAGAACGTTGATTGCACGTACAAAAGTTGGCCAGCTCGTTCGTTTCACACCTGTCACTATACCGATGGTATATACGCGGTGATAAAATTTTGTTGGGAAAGCCAAAACATACCTCGTATTTTGAATTCCACGAGCAAACAATAAAATATTTGGTAAAACATTATTTACGTTAAAATTCTAGGTATGTGTTCACTTTTGCTCGTATCTTGTTCACTTGAGACGTTCTTCATTTCTTATCGATGAATATCGAGCGAAACATTCAGTTTCATGTTAAAGAATTCCACGTGTGTGTGTACAGTTTTGCTCATCACTGTATCTTGCTCATTGACAGAAAACAGGTGTTTCATCTCTTATCGATGAATATTGTCTGAATGTTCGTGAATATTAACGACCAGTTAATTACAAGAGAGTCACAGTCGGTCATTTGGATCGAGGTAACGATTAGAATAATTAGGAATCGCGATATCTTTCGAATTTGCGATCACCGTGATTGCGAGCTGACGAAGCACGCCAAGTTCGAGGTATCAATTGGCGAGCGAGTGTTGGAGGACACAACGCTAATGAGAATTCCTTCAGCGAGTGGCAATCTGGGGAACGGTCATAAATCACTTTCCGGAATATCGAGTCTCCCTTCACCTACGTGTAGACCCACGCGTCTAGCATGGTAAAGCTCGCACAATGGTAGAACTAATCAGAGATTTACACGGTAACGTCACTTGCACGAGCATTCACATTGTTAATTGTCACCCCTTTCGAAATTAGTTAGGCGAGTTTTAACACGAACAGCGCGTAACGGGCGTGAGTGTGACTTCGACGAAGAAAGGATACGTTTCAGCACGCGATAACTAATTCAGAGGAATTAATAGCGGATAATCTGTAATTCGTTGGCAGCATTAATCTCTAACTTGTAAATTCGGATATCTCTGAGATTGAAATATCCAAAGATTATATTTTAATTAAATTGTTATAACTTTACGGGAAAGATCGTACGGCAACCTAGTTGGCCTCATTTTAAAGAGATGAAACCTCCACTTCGATAAATACTCTTGCGAAGATTCAAATGCCTTTGTAAACAACAAAAAAATTTTTCTCACAACCAAGTCTATCTCCAGTTTCGAAGACTGAAGTATCCTCCTTACACGGCTTCTTAAAACTTGCTGTACCATTTCTATTCGCCATTTTATTGAACTCTGAACATTAAGCTCAGATGACAAAGATGTTGGAATTTCTTGGGTTTTTCTCGTTTGACTCTGATATTAAAGATTCAACAAAAAGACGTACGAATTTTAAGGGATTTAATCTTCGAAATTATGATAGATCTAGTCATGAAGAAATTTTTTTGAACGACTTTGGAGGCGTTTAAATTTGTACACTTTTCGACAAAAATAGTACACTTGCCATCTGCTGCTTGAAGAAAAGGAAAAAAAAACTCGAAATTGATAAAAAGTGGAGTATTCGTGCTTTGAAACGAGGCCAACCGGACTGTTGTATGATTTTATTTTACAAAGTTTAGAAGATCGATAATTTTTCATCGAGCGTGCGAATATTTTTCATTAACTGCACTAGAACATTCGTTGACGACACATAGCACCAAAAATATCATCAACTACCATAACGTACATCGCTACGTTAATTTTAACAAGGAAATATTATTCAGCTTGCATCGATTCGAAAAGTTACCTGATGCCAGCGGTAGCAGCTGGAAAGCCACTCGTCGGAGAAAACTATTCGATCGTGTAAATCGCGGGGAAAATCGGCACAAACGCCGGTTTACACCTCGGTAACACGGGCAATTCGAGGAATGCAACTAACTCCATTCACTCGGCGATCATTACGGGGAATACTATGCGGAGCAACTAACTCTGCGATTCACGAACAGCGAATTGTCGCGAACAAAAGATGATGGAGGAGCGACAGAGAGGGAGAGAGAGAGAGAGAGAGAAAGGGAGAGAGTGGCGCCGAGAACGAATGGAATATCGGTCGCCATCGGAATGTAAGTTAACCCTTGTTCCACGGTTTGCCGGACCGGATGAAACAATCGGCTCGCATCTTAATTACGCGACCATAATTTAACGGGGACCCGCGCGTCGCCGGAGCCTGCATTCGCGAAATGCACGCGCACCAAATGGATTACGGCTGATGCAGCGAATGCGAGCGACGATTACCGCGAACAATGCCGACGATATTGAGTGGTTCCCGGTTCCAAACAAGGGGCTGCGTCCGCTTTCGTAAGTGGACGCTGTCGAAAGCCGCTTTGACTTTGAACAGCCAAATAATTTCTGATTAATGCCTCGCAGGAGCACTTCCACCCGCTCCGTGCACATCGTTGCCCACTTTCGTTTTACCTGCCGATCCGCCCTTTCTTTTTTCTTGCTTTTTCTTCTTTTCTTTCTTCTTTTTTCTTTTTTTTCTTTTTTCTTTGGTCAGTGAACGTGACCAAAGTGCGATGTACTTTATTCTCCTTTCAATAAAATTTAGTTTAATCGAGTATAGAAGGAAACTTTTGCAATAGTAGAGAATGAAAGTGCTTAATTTAATATATATATATATTTTTTTTTTTTAAGAAATAATGCTCTGACACATGCTCTTTTCAATGAAGATTCCCAAGTTAAACGAGATCCAGCAACGGCAAGAATTTGTATTTGTAAAAATTGACGAGTTTGTCTGACGGCAGATTTGTTATGACAAAAACAATTTCTCTCTTCGCCAAGTAGGACGTAGATTAATTTTCAACAATTTGTAGCAGAATTTCGTTGTGCTTCGTTCAGCCTGGCGCAATCATCACGGTCAACAACAAAAACACGGGGATATTTATTATAATTTCATGCCATGAATTTCATCGCCAGTCCCGACGAACACGGGAAAAAACATTTAATCTGTAATTAACATCAACTCGAATCGAAACTGTTTTAATATTAGTCCCGTGTTTACACGGCAGCCTTACATTGTTATAACTGTATGTATTATACATGTACGACGTGTATACAACGCATTATCGGATATATTACGAAACAAGAGAAATTCGAATTTTCTCTATTGAATTCCCACTGATTGAATTAAGATTTACCTTTGCCCCGCAACACGTCATTTACATCGTTGTTACAACAACATATTAATTTTTAATATTCCTTCTCCCCAAAGGAATAAATATTAAATTTATCATAATTTATAACGAAGAAGAAAATATTAATATCTGCGAGAGATATTAATATTGTAATAAATAACGAGGGGAAAAAAAATCACTGCGACAACGTTCGATCGTTAGTTATCTCGTCGGTTTCTCGTGTTTTCAATAAATAATAATTTACATCAATTCGTTTTGCTCATTTTGCTAGACTTCTCTTCGAATTCGATCGCGACAAGCGCACGCCGCAAACATCTAAAATTATCTACACGTCACGATAAACACTCACCCATAAAACGTATCCCACCACGCAGGTGAGGAACGCGATCATAATTCCATAAACTGTCGGCAAAGTTTCCTCGCTGGACTCCCCTTTCTCCATGTTATTGGTCCACCGCAAACTTCAAAATCACAAACGTGCCCGTTACCTATCCACGGCACGATCACCGTGTCCGACGAAATTTCGTTTCGAAAATTACAGAGTTATCGCGCTTCGCGGCCCTTTGTCAATTTTCGATTAATCGCAAACACCGCCGTCTATTAACCGCAAATGGAATTCACCGTTCAGTTCGACTAAAGGATTTTTAGATCCCCGTGTCTGATTGAACCGGCTAAACTAAATCTATCGAGCCAGACGGTGTCCGAACTTAGATCCTTGGATGATGGACAACGCGATTTATTTATACGCGGTATCGGAATCAAAGGATGAGAAGTTTCCTTCGTCTGAACTTTTTCAGGAAAAATTAGAAAATCATCAATCTGGACTTTCGTCACTTTGAGCGTGAAACTTTTACTTTTGAAATCCTCGGTCAGTTCTTTCTTTTTCTTTTTTCAAAGACGATCGCGAAGAAGTTGGAAAATCACGAGTCTCACAATCAGTTTAAAGCGTGCAGAAGTCCTCTGCTTTTGGAATCGTTGAGCTTCTGAGAGAAGTTGTCCTTTCGTCGAGGAATTTAACAAAATTCAAACGTCTCTACGGACACCGAGAAGAAATTTTCCTCGACGGCTGGAATTCGATGATCGAAGCCTCTTCCTCGCAACGAGTTGTGAAAATCTCATTGCACGTACGCGATTTCTCATCGCGCTGTATTTTGATACGAAACTGCGCTTCATCCTTGTTGGAATCGTCCAAAGTACCGGCCAGTCACGAAGTGATAACAGTCTGAATATTGGGCAAATTCCCGTGCGAAAACTTATTCATTCATCGAAGTCAAAGATTCTACAGGAACCGAGCGCCAAACTCCACAAACACCAATTTTTCAAAGTACACATAAAACACGTGACCGCACACGGAGGTACCTGGAGAGTGCGTCGAGAGCTTCGTAAGTCAAGTCGACCGGTGCATGAAATCGCGCGGAGCGGACTCAATTTTCTGATAAAGGAACACCGTCCGAAGCAATACCCGATCGTCATAGTTAGTGAACGTAGCTCGACGTGCAGCCGCATCGTAACACGTATCATAATATGATATACCGAACTGAACAAAGACGGACGACCTTCCCATAAGGCGGCTTGAAACCCGTCGTAAAAACGAAGTTCCCGTAAAAATCCCGCGGTGCTCAATCCTTGCAAATCCTTCTCTTATCGAGGGGCAGGAGAGAGGGAAAGTTTCATCTCCCGGCACAAATAGCGACACGGATCCGACCGTTGTCCAGCAACAGTGAATCGATAAATCTGGCTCCGTGCAGCTATTTGCCGAGAAGGCGTTCGACCAGGAAACGCGAAAGCGCCGAGCAGAGCGAGGAACGAACGAACGAACGAACGAACAGGGGAAACGGAAACGGACGGTTCCTAGTTGACTGTGGACAAAAGGAGGGGAAGATTTATGGTGGTCACTTTATCGAGAGCGACCCCGTGATCGATCATTTACGAGCTACGCGAACGAGCGTAGAGTTTTCCTCTCTTTTTTTCTTTCTTTCTTTCTTTCTTTTTCTTCCTTCGTAGAAAGCTACGTCATTCCAATGATCCGAGTGTTTTCCTTCCCTTTTCTTTCATTTTCTTCGTTCACGGTCGGCGGAGTGACCTAGCACAAACGTGACCTTGATACGCTTACGTTCCTGCCGATGAACTCGTAGCGATAGGGACCACCGGGGACGCGGCTGGACGAGAAAGCCTCCGACGGGTATTAATGATTCGTCCATCGCGTGGAAAATTTGATTCGCCGCGAAAGAAAGCGCCGTTTTTTTTCAACATTCCACGATCAACGGAGAAGAGTTATTACAGCCTCTGGTTCTTGCTGTTCCTCCAACATCTCTTACGAGCCTCCTCGTTTCTCCCATCGTCGCACCGCGATGTCACGCAGAAAACGTAATCGTGGAATGCGCGATCAAGTAACGCAGACGCGTTCGACGAAATACGTTGAAGAAGGCGATAAATAAAAAAAAAAAATTACAAAACCAAGACTGCCCCTGCAGTGCTTATAATCATTGGAAAGAATTAACCGACACACTTCAAAACTCCGAAAAGAAAGTAACTCGATTTGCTAATAAAAAGGGAAAAAGAAAGAAAGAGGGAGATAGAGATAGATAGATAGATAGAGAGAGAGAGAGAGAGAGAGAAACTGCGCGAAAGCTGAAGTCTTGGAAAAGCTGACAGGATCAAAGCTGTTTCACGGGAAAGCCGCGGTCGCGCCACTTTGAAAACCCACTTTGCGAACCGCATTCCGGGCGGCATTCGACGCAACAAAGCCCCGCCGCGTTCAAAGCGAAACTTGCCAAAAATCTTCCGCGACATTGTCCGCGTCGCGTCGCCAATTCGCAACGCTTCTTCACTTCTTCGCCGGCGCGTCGTTCATCGCGGAAAA
Source organism: Tetragonula carbonaria (assembly GCA_032399595.1). Lineage (NCBI taxonomy): Eukaryota > Metazoa > Arthropoda > Insecta > Hymenoptera > Apidae > Tetragonula > Tetragonula carbonaria. The sequence goes on from JAUCRC010000007.1 coordinate 4,076,208, forward strand.
TTCGATCGCGATGGATCACGATCGGTCACGTTCGCGCGGTAGCGAGGCATCGACACTGACTGATTGGCGGGAGAAACCCGGCTTATTTTTAAACGACGACGATCGAAGACGAACGAATGAATTTTAGCGATGAGATGGCAACTTTTGGCGTCCGACGCGTGGTCGCGTCGAGACTCTGGACTCTAAACGCCGCTGCTGGTCTTCTCCTTCGCCTTTCGAGAGAGAGAAAGAGAGACGCGTCTCTCTGCTCTCTCGAGATCGCGGCGCATCGCACGCGGAAACGCGTATTAATAGTCCGAAGTGGAAGTGGAATGTAGGTGAGCAACGAGGAAACAGCAACGAGCGAACGAGCTGTTACGACTAGGCAGGTCCCAGCCATGTCCGCCAATTTATTGCCCGGCCGTATCACGATCGATCGTCGAACCACGAGTGTAACACAGTTCGCGTGCTTCCGCGGAGTATTTCCGAATCTACCGCCAACGTGTTCCGGCTCGGTGGATTAAGTTGTCAGCCTGCTGTTTCCATTTAGCGCGCGCAGCTTTTTTCCACCTCTACGCCGTCAGACTCGGTGCGAGATTCGGTTGAATTTCGAAGGTTTTTGCGGTATTAATACGTAGATTACGTTCCACCCGAGGCGCCATTGTCCTTCTATCTCTCTGCGTGAATTCTTCCGATGACGAAGATTCGATAAAGTCGAAACGCGGAGGCACAAATCCGTCTCAATGCCACTTTTACTTTTGAACGTGATGTCTCGCTTTTACCGAAAGTAACGAATTTTTCTTTCGTCCTCTGACGAAAGGGTTAACCATTTGCACTCCTTTGTCGAGCATGACTCGACATCATTTTTATCGCAGGACTTTTGTGTTGTGTCTCGATATTTTTAAATTTCCAAAAAAAAAAAAGAAAAAAAATTGAAAAATAGTTTGGAGTGCAAAGGGTCAAGTTAAACGCCGTGCAATGACAAAATTCGTAATACGAAAATTATGCGAAGCTGGTCTTTTCTGATATCTCGTTTTCTTTACAAGAAAGAAAGAAAAACAAATACGGAGATATTCTCTTTACTTTTTTTGTTCTTTTTTTTCAAAAATAAGACACTCTCGTCGATCAAAGTGCTATCAAGTAGATTGCAATCTATCCGCACTCGAGTCACGCAACAAATAAATCTAATCTCTCGCAGAGCGCTCGCTAATTGTACCAACTCCATCGATCCGTGAAATCTAAATCGCGCTGAACGTGAAAACACCATGCAGAAAACAAAGCGGAACGTCGGTGTATTTCGCGCAAACAGAGCGCAAGTTTCGGCTCGCTATAAATCTGATCTCCATTTGCGGAAGGTTCCCAGGGGGAATTTAATAGATCAGTCAAACCGGTACCAGCAGAGACGAATCGATTCCATGAAATTGTCACAGAAGCATGGACATCCAGATTCCAACGGTTCGAAATCTTTTTTCTTTTTTTTTCTTTCTCTTTTTTTCGCCGATATTTGATTCCCTTGAACGTCGTGCCGATCAATTTCATACAAATTAATAGAAAAAAAGAAATTGATAATGTTGAGAGAACTCGATCAATTTCTTTCGAAACGATGATGTGCAAGTGTATTTAAACTCGACATTAAACGCGCAAAGTTTATTTCCGCTCAAGTTACAATCGGCTTCCTCTTCGTCTTTTATTTTCAGTAAGCCTACCAGTCTCTGTTTTGATCTTTGTTGTGAATCTTTGAAGAAAATTTGAATCTGGTTCGGGAAAGAGAAGTATCATTTCGCTAGGCGTTCCCAGCGAAAGTAATGAAAGTTCACGGTATATAATCCTGATAAGGCGATAAACGAGTGGAAAGTGAATTTGAAGCGCTCGTATTCCGCGCGTCAAATATTTTTCAACCTGGCAGCATGAATATGTTAATCAGAAGGAACGAAGAAGCTACGATGTAGCCGCGAACAAAGTGCCATTTCCGCGAACGAACTTGTGTCATTTCACGTTCGGCGACGGCATTCAGATGCAAATTGAAGTCCATCGCGGATCAGCAAGGCTGAAAAAATTATAAAGGAACGAATCGAAACTAATTTCGATGTTTTATGAAACCGAATAAGTAAGTAACGGAGTTATCTTTCGCCCTGTGAACGGGAATCAACAATTTTCCATCACTCGATTAATAATTATTCCAATTTCATGAAAATTGATACATAGAAAGCAAAAATTTCAATGAAAATGTATTAAACAAACATGTTTGACATTATCTTTCGCACAATGTTGCAAATAAAGAAACTAACCAACTGGAGAGCTGTGCATTTAGAGGATGAAACACCGTCATTTTTGACGATTATTTAAAATTAAACAACAGTCCTGATTAATTTCAAATCGAATAAACATCACGATTTGGTATGTTTAACAGTGGTGGTTAATTAATAATAATCGCGGAACGTGCGACAGAGATGCCGATTGTGAATAACGTCATTCTACGTTCAAATCTATTTGACAACAATTAGCCCACTGTGTAGAGATGCGGGCGATATCAGCGACATTATCGATAATTTTAATGTATAATTATTCCGTTGGCTGTGACATGCTTTCGAAATTACAATTATCAAAACAACATTCTCATATTGCTGCGTTGTTATTTATTATTGTCATTATTATCACTATTATTACTATTATTATTACGATTACTATTATTATTATTACTGTATTATTATCATTTGTATATATTCAATTTCGAGTCCAAAGTAAAATATACTGTTCACAAGAATTAGAGGATATTTCAAAATGAACACGAAGCGATAAAAAAAAAAAGAAGCATTTGATTCCTTTTCATTAAACAAGAACAACTTTCTTTGATTTGACTTGTCGTTTGCTTTTGTGATGTTCTTGTTTAACAAAAAGAAAATCAAATGCTTCTTTTTCTTAAATCGCTTCGTATTCATTTTGAAATATCCCCTAATTTTTGTGAGCAATGCAGTAACGCGCGTTGCACAATGGCAAGATCAACAAGCATCATTGAGCGAATTTATTGTGAAAATGGTTTAACTGATTTTAATAGAGGTATGTTATTACATCTGCGAATAAATGAACATAAACCCGACACTGACGCAACAATTGATCGGTCGTTGATGAAACAATCAACGATTCATCGAAATTAACGTTGACTCCAATTACGTTCATATTCCCGCCATTTGCGTTCAAATTACTGCTTTTAATTCTCTCTCTCTCTCTCTCTCTCTCTATTTTTCTCTCGTACGCAGAATAACATTCGTGGTTTACAATTTATTCATTACAATTGAAAACGATACCACTCGAAAACGAAGATATTTTGAAACAGAGCAATCAATTTCGTGGATTCTCAATTACGTCAATTACCGCGCAAACGTAAAATACGTTTGAAACGAATGGTGTCTCGTTTCTTTTTCCTAAATTCACAGCGTAGCTATCCCTTGCTGGGATTTAGAAAAATTGTGGATTTCAATAAACAAGAATTCGTGCATTTCGCGTAAAAGCAAAAACGAACAGCTAACGTCTGACAATTCCAATCTGTCTTACTTTCATCAGTTTCAATCAACTGCAATCTCGTTGCTAATCCTGCGCAATCCAAAAGTCTAACAAAGCAGATCGGAAAAGCGGTGTTGCCGAAAATAGTTAAACATCGCAAGAGAGCCAGAAGTTTGAACAACAGCTGCACCAAAAGCAAAAAGCGAAGGAAACAAAACAGGCAATTCGCAGCAAAGTAGCAATAAACGGGGAAATAAACGTGCAATAAAGACGAGTGACGGACTCGCGATCAAAGAAACATCGTGTGTGGAAAATCGACAAACATTTTATCGAGGGATCGGGCAAGTTAATTTCACGGATCGGCGAGCGCGTAGCTGCGTTTGTTTAACTGTAAAAAAGGCTCGGAGCTCCCGAGCGGGGATTTGTTTTCAACAAGCAAACGCAGTTTCCGTTCGCAACGATCCGATTTCGCGTTGTAACGCCATGTTACCGACCGTACGGCGCTCATTATGATAAGCTGCAGGAGAATTTATCTGGGAAACCCTTGGAACTGTTTTAGGAAGCCGCAATCTGTTGCAACAATTTCACCGTAAACTACTTGCGCGCGCGCGCGATCCCTCTCTCCTGCTCTCTCTCTCTCTCTCTCTCTCTCTCTCTCTCTCTCTCTCTCTCTCTCTCACTCAGACAGATTTACAATTTCATGCACTCGACCGACGCGGCGTGCAGCAACGTTACAACAGTTGTTCACGGTTTACTACAATCAATCAACCTGATGCGCTTAAGCTTCGTGCGTTCAACTCTTTTCCCGGAGTAAATTCACCCTCCTGTGAAACGAATGCGTCGACGTTTAAAAAAAGATTCATTCGCGTAACATTCGAGATGTTTCTGATATATTTTAAGTAATATTTACTTACACCCATTATTTGTTTCATTTCTGCGCATACTAAAAGACCTGTTTAGCAATATTTGGCAAGCGTCTGATCTTTATCTCTTAATTCACGCGTCTCTCTGATACGTTGGAACATTCCATTAGAATGAAAAATCGACAAGGAAAACCGGTGAAACCCTGGGAGAACGAACGAGGAAAAATGCGTTGGAAGAACGATCAAAGTACAAACTTAGATTGTAAATTGCAAGGGCAAGCAAGCCGCAGCGACACGGCACGGAAGATGGTCTGGCGAACGCATCAGAGGTGTCCTTCGACCGCGCATAAAATGCAATTTGGTGGGTGTCAGACAGCCGTTACCGTTGCTCGCTCTGCTTCTGCAGGCAGCCGCGTTACGAAATTTAATTGGATTTATCGATCGGTTTTCTGATTCTCATTTCCCGTCTGGCCTGCTATCGGTCGGGCCACGCAAAAATCTCGCAGCCTGTGTAATCGATGTCGTAAACCCGGCCATCGATGATTTCCTCCTCGCTCTCTTCCAAACGTTTATTGCTCATTCCAGGATTTCAGTCCAAATCCCTCTGATCTGTTCACGTGAACCGTTCTACTTCTTCATAGTTCTTCTTGCCCAGAGAGTTGTCAAGTATATTAGAGATCGTTCTTTGAAATTACTTAAATTAACTTCTCGTAATAAATAAATACGAAATAGCCTGTTGCTTCTTGAACAATAATTACGTGAATTTTCAATTGCTACGCGACGAGTGATAGAAATGGTCTATTTCATGGAGGAGCAGATAAAAAATGTTATCGAAATTGTGTTTCTGTTCTTCTCGTAAATAATTGAACGTCGAATAGTTCACTTTACAAATTTTGTTTCTTTCAACTGTATTATCAACAGTGATAAACGTGAAAAACAGTGAAAAACTGTCTTATCTACAGCAGTATGAATAAGTTCTAGTTTTACCGACAATCGAAAGAAACGGGGCTCTTCTTATCGACTCTACAGTATCCATCGCTGGTACTACACCATCAGCTGGCAAGTTACCATGCTCTACACATCGGTCGGTAATGCAGATTCGGAATTAAAATATCAAAATAAATCCTTCGAAAATTAACAGCTTGCGAGATGTCATTCACAGAATCTAATAAAATTTTTCAATCTTACGATGTTACATTAAAAGCGATCGTAGACACTCATGAAGACAGGTGTAATAAATCATTTTACAAGTAGCCAAAAAATCCGAATGAATTCTGTGATTGAAATTGTATTCAACGACGTGTTTAACATAACTAGAAACACAACAGGGAAATGTCTCGGGAACGAACTAATTCTATGCAAGTCAAGGAGGCGTGGCATCGAATTCCTAGATGTATCATTATCGTCGACTCGATACATTACGTCCTACGCGCAATCATCCGATTGCAGGTGCATATAAGCGTGTCTTTGACCATATCGAGCGATATACATTACCGGAGATTTCCCGGTGATGTGTTTAATTGTGACAGGACAATGCGATGTGCACGAGAATATTATCGTACGATAATAGATAAATTCGCCGATGGCACGATTATGCTAATGCATCCTCGGTTTTACAAACTAACGTTGGAAACGCGATTAACGAAAGCTCTTTTCCCGTAATTTGCTCGAAGTTAACACTTTGTTTGCCAACGAGGAAAGATGTATGAGAAAAATGCGCGTTTTTCCTTTCTGAGATCTCAGAATTCTCAAAAATTTCATCAATCGTTTTAACCACTGTAACCAATTCTGACGCCAATTGATTAAAAAATTCTTTCTTGACGAAAATTACGTGCTTCGTGTTGCAAGACTATTCGACTGCGCGAAATCGCAGCGGAGGTCCACAATCAGCGAGATACAGAAACGGCGACGGTGCAATTTTTTCAATATACGCCGCAGAAAAAAGTGAATTCATGAAAGTTTCCTGCGTCTGCAAGAGTTCCCGAGCCGAGCGTACTCGTTGCGAGGCAAGCCGCGAAAAGGGAAGTTCATGCCGTGAAACTTTCACGCGGCCACCACGCTATGCGGCGCTGTGCAAATAATATAATTTTCTTAACTTTCCTGTCGCGAGTTTTCCCTCCGAGGGCAACATCGATAAATTTATATTTTTCCGTGTTACTGGTTTATCGTCGGAGAGAACATTTAGATCTACGCTTCGACATTTAGAACTTTCGTTTCTGTGTTTCTTCCAATGGAATATTGTGAATATGTAAGTAAATTGTATCGAGAACATCAATTGTATGTATAGGTTACAGTAACATTAATATTAACAACGCAAATTGTTCATCTTTGTGCATGAAACTAAACACTTTGAACTTATTACAGAAGATTTGATAGAATATGTCGATACTTTATAAAAAGAAATCTACCGAACGAGTCAAAGATATATAAATAAAAAATTACTCGGAAAGAAAAGAAATTGTAAAGATTGTTGCATTCGTTTGGATTCAAACTTCTGACATTTCAACAATCGTTTCGAAAGTCTACGACTGTTTGAATTTCCCTCGCAGGCAATCGCAGGTGAAAGAGAATCCGACTCGTTGTCACACTGATTCGCAATCAATTCGTTTGCGGAATAAAATATTTCAACAAGCCTATAACGCAAACGAACCGAACATCCAGTCGAAAAATGAAATCACAGTTGATGATGAAGCCACATCTACATCAGCAGGGAATACAGACGAAGAGAGAGAGAAAGGGAGAAAGAGAAAGGGTCTGAAATATCCCGTTGACATCGGTGATCGATTAATTGCCCGGTTCACTTTGCCGATACTCGTTTCCTGGCCAATCAACGTGAGGAAAAACGAAGGCAAAGAACGACCGTTGCCGGTATTCCAGATTTCCGTACGAGGAGAACGACCATTATTCAGTCTACCGAGCACGAACCATCCACCACGCGATCTCGCGACATTTTCTTGCAACGATACAACGAGCTAGTCGCTCGTTTTCCCGAACTGGCTGGCTGACTTCTCGAGGCAAACTCCGCCAACAGTCAGTTGGCAGTACAGAACAAGGAAAAACACGAATCGCCGAGATACCCTCGCACGCATCTCGAATAAGGAATGTCCACTGGCTACCCTTTGCTGGTCTCGCTCAATTCAAACCTCGATTGTTGCGCTGCAATTGGACTTGTGTTGTTGGACACAGTGGCTATTATTGGAAACTATTCAATTGTTACATTCATATAGAAGCGTTACTAAAAATGTGTACCACTTGCATGGAAGTATACACTGAAAATAATACGCTGATTTAACGTAACGATTTCAAGCGACAGTAATTTTCGGAGCTGAAGCGTGTCAGCGAGACTCGATATTCTTGGCGAGAAGGAAATTAAAAACTGTATCTGTCAGTGATTTCATTGGCAGTGTGGCAAGTGATACGCTTCTCGCACGTTTCGCTTCTCGCGAAATGTGTGTGTAAAAATTTTCGCAGAGAATTCGCGACACGTCACCGCTCGGCGAAACTTTCGATCGTCATTAGAACGATGGCGACGCGACGAGCGTGAAAGCGTGTCTTCGTCTTGCGATCGTCTTCGGCGAGATCCGGAGGAGTGACCTAAAGCCGGCTCGCAAGGGTGATAACTTTCCGTACGACGGAGCCGACAAAGCAGCTTATATGGCAACTTACGCGGCAACTCGTTTCGCCAAAGCGGTTTTCTATCTCGCGCTATTCGCTCCCATAGAACGTAGAAGGACAGTCGAGGCCTGTCGCGGCTACGCGTATTAGTGTACAGGCTCGCGTTAGAAAAGAACGAAGACAGAGGGACAGAGACCGCGTAGGAAGAGAAAAGAGTCGACGACAAGTTGCCGAGAAATTCGTCAAATTTCTAATTAAAAAGGTCTGGAATGATCAATTTCGCCTTTCGGTTTTCCAACAAATCGCGAGCTGCAAGCATTGAACGAACTGAGTTGCGAAATCGTTCCTTCGAATTTTTACATCCTTTTAACCTATTCCTGCTGTAAACGACGAGTATAATTCTCGCCGTACGAGAAAGTAAAAATAACAACTTGTTACTTGAATGAAATTTTAATATTATTTGTAAATATCTTAGACACTTTAGAATGTTTTGAAACTAGATTTGACTAGTTCTTTTTTTAATAATTCTTTGCTTCAACAGTTAATATTAATCAAGTTAGACGATAGAATAATATTGATAGAATAATTTTTCCAAAGAAAATTTTACGACAGCTGCACATGCTCTGCTGTTTGACGAGTATAATCGTCCTTCTAACGGCATAATTCACATACGATATATCTAAATACGCTTTTAACAACAGCTGAGAGGTTAAGTTCAAACAACGAGATGTCGTGCACCATCTGTCTATCACTTGAAAGTGATTTTCTATTTCTGAATGAATCGTTCCGGTAGCTCTCCCTCGAATCTTGCGAATCTACGTCAATTCTCGCTTCCTTGCTCGTCAGCGAAACGTTGAAACGTTCGACGCTGAAGAACAGAACCCTTCGAGCGTTCCCTTCTCTACAAACGAAGCGAGTAGTTCTCTTCGTCTTTGATCTTTTTGCACGGCGCGGTTTTTGGAGAATGGAGAATCGTATCGCTTACCGCCGAGTTGGTCGTCTGAACGGGCATCTTGGTCCCCAGCCCGACGAGTCCTGCGAGACACCTACGCGCGCAATCGGGATCGTTATCCTCGCAGATGGGGCAGCCTGCGGTCGATGAGCCGCTCGCTTCCCTCAGCACGTGATTGCTGCTGGTGTTGGTGGTGTAACCCTGGTCGGAGCTCGCGTTCGAGTTCGGCCTCGAGTCGTCCGAGCTGTCGAACGGTTTGATGTTTCGCGGCCGGTGCACGATCCCAACGGGCTCCCATATCTCGCTGGTCGACGAGGCGTAATAATTGTTCTCCTTGGTCTCGCGGCTCCTCTCGTCCACCACCTTTCCACCGCGCGCCACCGTCACCTCTTCCTTCGTCACGATCGACGACTTTACGCTCAGCGACGTCTCCAGCCGCACCGGCGCCCTTTGCAAGCATTCACCCCGGTTACCAGATATCGCGGTGGATCTCTCTTCTCGACGTTCTCCACGAGCATTTCATCTACGCACTTTTCGCGAACTTTTCGGGATCCGAACCGAAATGAAACTGGTTCGGACTTGGGAGGAAAGAAACTTCAAGAAGATCGGGATACAACGTTAACGCGTCAAGTGTCGTGCGTACTTTGTCTTTATCTCTAGCCGTTCAGGATAAGCAGCAGTTCCGTGGTAAGCAAAACGCGATAAGATCACAGTATTACGATTACATCCAGCATTCAAAGTCGGGAAAATTTTGTAAAAATTATTACGAAGGAAATACAACGCTGCTGGGAAGAAATATTGGTAGACAACGTGACTAGGAAAGTTACATTAAATCCATTAAAATTATACTGTGTATTAAAATTATACTGTTAATATGATAAATATCAATAAAAGCAATATTCAGCTAGTATTCTTTCCCGTAATCTTAAAGTTTTTCAATTTCAAATATACGTGTACTAAATTTGCTTCATCAGTGGTGATCGACACGGCACTTCACGCGTTAAACGAGAAAAGCTAGCCAAACATTTTATCTGTATTCGAATACTCAGAATTGAGAAAGATTGAATTTCGAGAAACTGAAGCTTGATCCACTTCCTGCTCGTGGAAAAGATCTTGGAAACCTTTTCAGCGAAAAGATTCAAACTTTGTTTCATATGGAAATTCGATTTTCGATTTGCAACTGGCGAGCAAATGGCAGGACAGGGAGGGATCAAACGCGAACGCGCTCGATAGCATCATCGTCATCGACGTGATTGCTATTTCGCACGGGTGCTAGCTCGAGAAAGATCCACGACGATACCTTAGTATTCCAGCCTTGACAAGGATCTGATTGAGCAGATCGCACGGTGGCACCTGGCCGGTTATCATGGCCTCGCGAATGGCAACGCCATCCGGACCCTCGAGAGGAATTGGCACGCCGTTTATCAGTAACACTTCCTCCTCTCTCATGGTGGACTTCTTCTCGCAATCGACCACCTTCACCCCGGGCCCGAGAATCGACTCCACCGTCGACTGTATCTCGTGATCGTCCATTCCTGGGGAAACGTACGCGATACTTTGTTGCTGTTGCTGCTTTTGTCGCTGATTAGAGCTAGAACCTCGGTGCGAAGATCGATATGGACGTGGTCGCGATTCACTGTCACTGTCACAGCCTCGCGATACTACGAAACTCGACGAAACGCTTGGAAATTTCATTAACATTGAATGACGCAGTGAAATGCGAACAGAGAGATTCTTGTACTTTATTACATTTTAAATTTTGCCAGCGACGTTCGGATGGACCTTTTCCCTGTTGTTATTCATCTTTATGCTTTGAAATTCTTCACGAGTTTAGTCGTGCAGCGATGCTCTATATTAATCACGGCGATGAAAGGAGGAGAAATGTTTAATTCAGTTAACTCGTACGACACAAAGGAAGTTTAAGACGACTTTCAAGCATCTCGAGGAAAATCAAAAATTCTCGTCCGTTTCGAAGTTAATTAGCCGGGAAACGAAACGAAACGAAACTCGTGCTTCAATTCGACTAATATCGAACATTAAGCCGAGAGTTTTTTCAGTTCTCTCGATGGACTGGTGCCGAGTTGGTGGAATATTTCAACGTAACAACGCAGCAACAAAGAAGCTTTTCATATTAATCTCTGTTCCCGAGTTCTCGAATGAAGTTGCTTGAAATTCTTTCAACGGCAACTTCCTCGAAACTGACGCGCGACGAAAGAAATATTATTCACCTCCAGAATGCTATTCGAGCGATTTTCATTTGAAACCGTGACGCTCCAACGTCCTCCCTGAACGATATCATCAACCGCGTCGAATCAAATCGAATAACGCTGATTTGTCGCGTGTATCTCCTGACGATGTCAGAACGAAATACAGTATTTCCTGAATCGTAAGTCATTCACGATTTCACTCGATTCAGTTACACCCGTCCCTCAATTTACGCGGCACTTTTTTTACGCGAGTATTTGTTTTACACGGCAAATTTACCTCAATTTACGCGATCTTATTTTACGCGATCAGACATGTATATATATATATATATATATACATATCGTGAATTAACCGATACTGAATTAATAAATATCATATGTGAAACCCAACGTCATGATGTACGTAGCAGTGACAACGAAGAAACAGATTCATCCACTGCGGAAAATCTCTTGAGTTAGCCAAAAAATTGAAATACGCCATTATAGACATTGATCCAAACATTCAACGAGCCTTGAAATTTTGTCAAAATTTCATGAAATGTTGCAGCGAATATCAGCGAATTTATGAAAACATAGTAGCAGAAAATATTGAGAAAAACTCATCTGAAAATATTTACACTCACAATGAAAATGATGTACATCCATATTAATATATTTCAAGCGATGAAGATGATGAGTTTATCCAAAAAGAAAAGGCTTATCGTTTTGAATTACAGTAGCGACAGTGACATCGAATAAAACTTACGTACTTCTGTTTTCTGAAATGTCTTGCTTATTTTTTCGTCAAGTTACGTGAATATAAATATGTACACGTGTATCTCTAAAACTTTTACTAGCTTTTATTTCCAATATTTTTCCTTTTATACTGACAGATTCAATTTACACGATTTTTATTCGCGTAAAATTGAGGGACGGATGTAGTTCAAAATTCAATCCATTCTATTCAAAATGCTATTCTATTCTTTTACTTTCATGAGTCTAATCAAATTTCATGTTGACAGGGATTTTCTGCCACAGATTGGCAGGTCCCATACTTCCTATTGGCCACGTATCGAACGAATGATTGAAAATTATTCAAAGAATATTGGCCTTCTTTCCGAGTGCTACAAAATCTCCCGCCACTTCCAACTAGGCGAATAAATTTCCCTCTGCACGGCGTGTAGTAACTGGATTACGCTGGAATCGTAGAATTAATGGACAAAGGAGGAACGAATGGAATTCAGTATCAATTAAACAGCCAACTTTCAAACGCTGCGGAATTGTGAAACGAAATTCGCGAGACGTCGTTAAGTCGTGCGACGGAGAGGAGACAAAAACGAATTCAAGGAAACGCTAATGCAATAATTTGCACCTGCCCGACCCGTCGAAGATAAGTCACGCTAAAACACATCCCCGAGGAGGGGGACGTCGGAGGAATGGAATCAGCTGCACGCTGAATTGCAAATGAATCCGAGATAAAAAAGGAAAACGAGTCGATAATATCGCGGAGCGGACAGGCGAGAGCAAATACTCTTGTCCACCGAGCCTTCGTCTAGATCTCAGATCAAATCGACGACGACGTGAATAATCGTTGGATTATTTTTAGAAGGCGGGTTATTTCTTCTCCACGCTGTCTGCGAGAAGTTTCTCGATACTAACGTCTGTTTGACAGGTCTTAGTTACTTTCGCTAGCACTCACGTACATACGTTTACAAGCGGATTTATGAACACGAAAAGATTGCGTTCAATGTTATGCGTATACGTTGTTTCTTCATTTCGTTAACATTTAATTTTCAATCAACAACAAGTTAGATACTATCGTTTATTCAAATATACGATGTATCGAGACGAACTACATTCCTATATTAAATTCTGAATGTGTTAACATCCTTGTTAATCATTTGAATGCCAGAATCTATTTAAGAAAATACTTTCATTCGTTCATTTCGATAACATTTAATTTCAATCAACAACAAGTTAGATACTATGTTTATTCAAATATACGATGTATCGAGACGAACTGCATTTCTATATTAAATTCTGAATGTGTTAACATTCTTATTAATCATTTGACTGCCAGGAGCTATTTAAGAAAATACTTAAAAAAAAATACGCGATAGCGGTTCCTCGATGTAACTGCGAAAAATGCCAAGCAACGCGATAAAAGTCGATCAAGTAAAAATGCACGCACGTGATTTATGTTTAATTGAAAAGAAAGTGACTAGAAGAGGAAGCTTCGATATGACGTTATAATCGAAACCCATCGAGCATTGCAAATTGACTGTTCGATACGAAATATGATCGCGATCGCGCTGCGTGACGCTGAAACACGTTAAGAATATTCGCTGTATTCGATTGTATCTCTAAAGTATCACGAAACTGCGATAAATTGAAAGAAAAGAATGTCTAGAAATCTCTGTCTCGCAATCTCGCAGCCATTCGAACTTTGCATCGTTGTCCACGGTGTAAAGATTCGGCCTGTTGCGAGAAACCGTCTCGTAAAATCCAAGTGTTGAGAAAATATCACGGCAGAGTTCGAGTAATTAACGAACGGTGCATTAAACGAACACTTGCCCGGAGCAAAGCAAACGAGAACCCGGCGATCGATGAGGAATCGGTTCGGCGAACGAGCACAGCTGCGCACGCGCGCAACCGGAGCGACAACGCGTTTCAAAATAATTCAGCAGGCAAGTCACGAGAATCACGGGGATCTCGAGACAAGAAGCTCGCGGCAATTCGTGAAGGCTCAGGTAATATCAACGAAGAAAGAGAGAGAAAGAGAGAGAGAGAGAGAGCACCTGCACACGTGCGTTCCACCACCTGACCCGTCCGAACTAACCTAAGCTAACGCTACCTGAGTGGAACCCAACGAGCACCTGCCTCCAACGATCAGCAACCGAATTTGCTCAGCATCGTCTGTTCGGCACTGTTTACTCGCATATTTGTCCGTTTATCAAACTATCACAGATTCTCTAGAAATTATTTCGATTATAGAAAACTCGAGAAACTGGAGGATCTGTTCTTTTTGCAATTGTCACGCGTTCGGTATCGTCTATTTCTTTTCAAATATTTTGTCAATTATAAGGAAACTCTTCTTCTGCGTCTGGTTTCATCCGCCTCTTTCTAAATATTCTGCTGTATAATTTCTTTTCTTTTTTTCCTGAATATTACGTGAATATTCTACGAATTTTATTGTATACCGATCTCGGAAGGAAATCGAAATTCCGCGAAATTTTACAACGATGTAATCTTCGACAAAAATCGTTTTCAAAGTCGAGCGGGACTCCAAAGTATCTGGAGACTACTGAGCTTGAGGTTTGCTTGGACAAATGAAAGGGAAACTTTGGAAAGCGGAATTTCGTCTCAAACGAATATTTCCGAGGGAAAATATTTCCCAGAGAAATCTCCGCGGTCCCATTTCCGCTTATCAATTTATACCATTCTCGCCGTGCGTTTCATAATATGCTCGCCGTGTCGCGGCGATCTACCGAATCTTCAAAAATCAGATGAGAAACAGCCGTTTATTCGCTGTAGCACGCTGTTCCATTATTCATGGCCTGATTTGACGATAGAGACACGACGCATTTCCATCACAACCGGGATGACTCCTTTTTTCGTGATAAATCGGTAACTTTGCCGCTGAGGTCACAAACGAGGTTAAGAACGATGCAAAGGACGCGTTATCTTTGCTCACGCACACGCGTCTCTATTGCGAATCGAATCCACACGTCGTTTGATTTACATCGTCGAGGAAAAAACCAGGGATCAGGGATCAGTCGGGGAAACAACGTTATATTTATGGAGAGAAAAACGCACACGCGTTCCCGGGCTCGAATCTCTTTACCGTGAACTTTGTTCCTTCCGTGCGTGAGGATAGAATGTATAAAGGACTCCCCGTCGAAAAATGAGATTCCGGGTTCAGAGTGTGGCGCGTGTTATGAAAAAATGTAACGCGAGTAACACGCGGCGAAAGCTCGTTCCTTTTGTTTCTCGACGAACGTGAAAAGTAACAAGAGACGGGTTAAATATTCCAGAGGGGAAGAGAGACGAAATATCTCGGTTAAAGAATGTTTCAAGTAAAGGCAATGCATCACGTCCGAAGGTAAATTCGTGCATTTTTCTCGCCAAGTATACTTCTTTCTCGCAGCAGCAGGATCTTTCGAGAACTGGGTCGACGTATTTTATGAGTTCATTTAAGTGTAATTCGTTTAATCCCCAGATTAAGCATACTTTTTTCTACCTCGTGTATTAATGATATTAATGTCTCAGAAAAAAAAAAAAGAAAAGAAAAGAGAAAAGATGAATTTTCGTTATTGAAAGAATGAAGAAGTATTTCAAATGCATTCTAGATCTAAGAAATATCTAAGACGTGACGGATGTAATCCCAATACACGTAACGTGTTAAGATTCATCCTTCGAACTTTTTACTTGAAAAGCTGACAAAGTTGAAACAAGTCGATGGCTGTAATTCGATGATGGGAGTCGAATGATTAAACGAATTATCATCCGAGTAAATTACGAGTTCCTTTCTAAATGATAATTCGTTTTCAGTTACCGTCGCGATTACGGCGAACATTCTCACGTGACGGTAACGAACATCTTGATAGCATTCATCGTTCAATTTCCCATGGAGAGAGGAACGAAGAATCTCGACAAACCGTGACAACGTTTACCATAATGTCGTTACTGGCGAATGTGTCCGGTAAATTATCGACTTATCGAACTGTGCGCGGTAAACTTTGTCTACCTCGAATCACACCGATCGTCGCAGTGTTTTTTCGAATCCTCGAATTTACTTCGTCCGAAGGAGTTGCCCATCTGAATCAGGAACTTGTATCGTTTACTACGATCGTGGTCGATTGCACGACGATACGAGTGCAATTTCGTGGCAAAACAACGACTTGCTCATAATTCTGACATTTGAGAGATCTCCTTGTTTTATCAACGATAAGGATATTTTGATTCATTCTTTCCAGAGACACACGAAGAAAGTTCAATTATTAAACTGCAAGTTGATTACATTTTCTAAAGAAAATATCTATTCGGTTAAAATTTAATATCGCATGTATTTAATGTAGACTATCGAATGTAATTAAACAGAGAGGGCGAAACTAATTTAAATTTGTTAACAAAATAAAAAATAATAAATGACGTTAGAAATTTTGCCGAGAACTTTCTTTCAACTGCGTTCTTTCGTAGCCAAAACAAAAGCTTTAGACAGTATACTGACCATTTCGTTCGATTCACTTGGCAATAAAAAGCTCAAAAATGTTCTTATCTTTTTCGACAAGAAAAACAGTTCCAAGAACGATTTGATATCCTCGTCGAATTAGCAAACCAATTTCGACACTTGCATAGTTTGAAGAAGGATTAGATAACTTTCGAGTAATTAATGAGCTTGCGCAGCGTTTTTTCCTTTTTAAAAATAGCACAGCGAAATATAACGAAAACGAACAATCGTTTATTTCCAAAAATCTTGCATTTTCTTTCTGTAGAACAATCAGATCATTTTGGCTAATCCAATAATTTTCTCCGATAACCTCCGGTTTTCCTAGCTCCATTCAAGAGAAAAACTGTTCCGAATAGTGACGAATGCGACCGTTCAACGAGACTGCAATCACAGCGATCCACGCAACTTTCGAAACTCGTTTTCTTTTCAATTAAACTTGTAATCTCGTTGCAACGTTGAATTATCGCCGATAATTCGCGAGCACAGATGGCGACGTTCGCGATCGTGACGTATGACCTCGCGGGTTTATTTTTATTTTCAGTCGACGAGACAAGACGACGCGTGGCAGACGAAACTGCGATGAAGAGGAAAAAGTGCTTCGGGAAAGGCGGAGAGTGCGTCTGGCCCCGGGGCAAGGAGGACTAATTAATTGCCAGCGTGCTAATTAAGGGCGAGAAACGTGGTGTCGCGGCGCTCTATTTGCGCAGCAAGCCGAGCACATAGAAGGCCAAGCTGTTTCAAACACTGTTTGCAAACTTCCAAGTTCAGACACCGTTCCCATTGAGCCTCATTAGTCGTAATCGCGTCGCGTTCGTACGGCTGGCCAACGTACCAGGACGTTTGGACGTGTTGATGTGTTTGTCGATGAAATTCGTCGGACTCGATCGGAACGTATCGGCTGGCTACAGGTGCCTACAGAGCTGACCGAACGTCCCGTGAATCACTGTCGCGCAAATGGAGACAAATTTCCAAGGTGAAACGTTGGAAACACACCGAGTGCGGTTCGACGACGAGAAGATGGCTTGTACGACGCTTGTCACTCGGGCTCGCTCGTGGTTTCCAAAGATTCGCGGGGCTGGATTTTGCCGAAGCTACATCGATCTTCGTGAGCTTCGCGTGATCGGTGACAACACGCCCGGAGAAAATTTGCGGTGCGAGATAAAATTTTCTGACGATGCTACAGATTAGTCGATCGTACTCGTAGCTTATAAGTTGACTCGACGCTCGACAATCTCGAAGAAAAAGAAAAACTCGTGACTCGTTGTAATTTAAATTACAAAATTATAAATTATATAAGAATATTTTAATTATTTAATTATATAAGAATATTTTCAAACTTACGTATTCCTCGCGTTCTACTTCACTGATATAAACATTCGCAACTAACGTTTAGTCTAGATCACAAAACTGTGCAGATATTCGCGGAAGAAGACCACGCTGCCAGTGGCAATATTCGATTTCGAAGAATGTAAACGAAACAAAGAAGTGAAATTTGAAATGGAATGAAGAAATTCCTCTTTCCAATTAAAATTCTTTCTATTGTTCTACTAAAACGATGACTGAGTCTTTCTACTATTATATTTACTGATCTTCTCAATTATTTATTACATCATTGAAGTATAATTCACAGACAGACTTCAACGGAGCGATAAAGAAATTCTAAAGAAATGATCAGCGCAGTAAATACCGAATCGCGACTAGGACGCGAAAAAGAAACGAGGCATCGTTTCGACAGAAACGTAACGGTGTTCGTCGAGTCCTGCAGGCGTTAATACTTCGGGTAAATAAAACCGAGGGCCAATTTACGTGTTTCAATAAATGCCTCAATTAAAACTGTAAAGTGGCGCGCGCGTTCGCGGCGTTTTTTTTTTCGACACGTGCTCGCGCTCGAAAGCACTGCCAACTCTCTCTCTCTCTCTCTCTCTCTTGCTCGCTCGAATTAATTAAATTCCCCCTTCGGGTGACTAACGAAGAAGACGTGGAAACGGGACACGCGAGCACGTGAGTCCTCGGGTTCGAGCGTTACATCAGACCTGTCTGTCGTCCGGAACGTAGCGGTGCAACACCCACTGAAACGCGATGGTCGACGCGCCGGTAAAACGAAAGTTAAACGCCCTTCCTCGGGCACGGATGAAAACTCGCGTGTGAGATCTGGCCGGATAAAAGAAAGCGCCAGTCGTGATTGTGTGCAAATTGCGCGCCGCGTTACCCTGTCACGTTAAACACCGACCTTTTCACGGAACAACGTGGAAAAAGATACGTTTCTCTCTTTCTCTTCTCTTTTTTTCTTTTCTTTTCTTTTCTTTTCTTTTCTTTTTTTTCTGCCAGAAATTTAGAAGAGACGTCCAAAGTTGTCCAGAGTTGCTCTCCTCTCTATCCTTTCTTTTTTCTGCAAATTTTACGAGCTGAACTGCAACGATTACGTTCATTGGAATTTATAGGATTATTTAATTCGATTTAATTTCTTGAAACTTCCCGAGCGAAATCGCGTTTCCAGCGAGATCCGTTTGTACAACTGTCGGGATAATTTTCACGTTGCGGTTTTCATGGTTTGTTTGTCCACTGTGGTTAAGAACGAAACAGCGCTAATTGAAATTGTTTGTAATGTTACGGTATGCCGTGTAAATGTACAGGGATAATTGTACGAATATAATGTGCAGTCCAACGAAACGGGAAACGAGTGATAGTTTAACAGAATGTCCGATGAATTTCGCGAATGCACGCGGCGTTGTATCGTGTATCATTCACCGCAAACGTTGCTCGATTGCAACATAATTGACTGTTTGAAACGCACGATGTTCGAAACGCAACATACAGCGAGCATCCGTTTCAAAAGGCCAACGTTTTACGGTATTTTCATCGTCGAACGTTGTAATTTATTCGCGGGGAGATCAATCATCAAAGATA
Source organism: Tetragonula carbonaria (assembly GCA_032399595.1). Lineage (NCBI taxonomy): Eukaryota > Metazoa > Arthropoda > Insecta > Hymenoptera > Apidae > Tetragonula > Tetragonula carbonaria. The sequence continues at coordinate 4,095,441 of JAUCRC010000007.1, forward strand.
ATATTCAATTCCGCCCAAGGTGCGCGTCTTTGGAAAGATAAACATTTTCTTTCAATCTCCCCGTCGAACGTACTAAAAAGGAGAGACCTTCGAGCTGAACGAGTAATCTTCAATGTTAAATTACTCTAAAAATAGCCACTTGCGCTTCGTGCTTCGAGTTTCCCTCCGTTTCTTTGCCTTTTAACGCGACCACGACGCGAAAAAAAAGTAGTACGCACTTCTCGACCAACGCTCTACGTTAACTAATTGCAAGTTAAATTTCAAGCGAACACAACCTGTAATATGGGCTCTCCGCCGAGATTATAATATTCACAATGAAAACGATGAATCGCGGTGGAAAAATTTTGTGATTTTCTGTTCCCTCGATTGCCTCGATCGACCAGTTTGTCTGAAACGTCTATTATCTAGGTTACTAATTAAAGTGGGGGGGAGGAAGGGAGGGAGAGAACCCGGTTCTCGCTTCATTGTCTTCCCGTCTGTCCTCAGTCTGGTTTCCCTGCGTCCGCTACCGGACGTAACGATGACGAAACGAAACAGACGTACGCGGACGAGCACGGCGCCGTCTTTATTCCACCGATCCTGTTGTTTATTCCCCGTGCGATGAAACAACCAACGTGGATCGCGTGTTCGTCGGATCCGGGGCTCGTGAGAACCAAGACCGTGACTCCTTGACATCTGGATGAGGGGAGAAGTCAACAGTCCGAGAAGGGACCAAGGTACGCGTCGGCCGTCGCGTTAACCATTAATTAGACCGCGGGTTTGTTAACCGATTCACTGCCAACTACGAGATATCTCGTAGTAAGCATCTGTACCAGCTACGAGATATCTAGTACTTTGCGCCACCAAGATTTAGATTGGTTGCAATTCGTCACGGAAGATAAGTATAAACTTACAATGCCGTTCGAATTAGGAATTATTAGAAAGAATGAACGAAAATTTTATGTAATAAAAATGACATTTAATGTAAGCGCGCGCAACAGTCAGAGGACTTTTTTAATGTTTGGAGCCGGCATTACACATCTGTGTTATTGATCGTCGCCGAATGTAATTAGCAGACGATCATCGTAAAATCGAACAAAACGAAAAGAAAACTTCTTTGTACATGGAAAATTTTATTCTCGCGTGCGGCACTCAGCGCAAGAATTTTATTCAGTGACGCCAGCTACGAGATATTTCGCAGTGTTTTCTTTTTCCTTTAATTACTGTAAATCTATCTTAGTATATCTGTAACTAAATATTATTACACTTTGTGAAAATCTATGTGTTTCCCTTAACCTCTTAACGCACCAATTAAAAAGCTGGGATTCACCGGTGGCAACATTTTCCGGGTGAGAGGAAATAAGCACAACACTGTCTAACGAGTATATTTGGTTGTATTTATTATATAGAAAACCAAAACTGCAGGTCTCGCGAGTTCACTCGGGCGCGTGGAAAAAAATCGTTTTTTTAAACCCGACTTAACTCGAGCGAGTGCATTAAGAGGTTAAAATAAAATTTTGACGTCCAGGGCAAAACGCTCTAAATTTACCTGGCAGTGAATGGGTTAATCTGCGTTCTTTTTCAATCTTCGATCTATCGCCGATGTTACAGTTTGTCGCAAAGTAACAGCTGCCTCTGTATTTCTATTGTATGAAAATTTTCATTTCTTTCGTTAAGAAGAAATGTCCACTGCGTATTTTAAATATCATTGATGTATAATGTAATCATAATATATGTAAAAAAAATTATTAATGTATAATGTAATTATAATATATGTAAAGAAAAAAGATGTCGTTTTCACGCTAGTGGTATAATTGTTTTACTGTAACGGAGACCTCAGATTATCGTTTTAGTTTCTGTTTCGTTTATGAAAGATATAAAATGGGAACCCGAAGGATAATTTATTTGCCTGTTGAATACATTTCTTGACACGATCGACAGTCGAAAAGAAGAATTTTCTTTACCACTCAAAGTGCAGTGAATCGAATCCCGTTTTCAACTTATTTACGCGATTTAAAGAAACCGTGAATGAAAAACGCGAATGAGGATAACAAATGAATATTCGTTGAAAGATTAACGTTCCGTGACGGAATCTAATTTTTCATAGTGTTCCAAGTTTCCATGGCTCTCATTCCAGTCGCCGCGTTTCGCTTTCGAGATGGCGAATTAAATTTTCAGAACAAGCACCAATTTTGCGCAAAGCGCAGAGAATATTTCGTAAAATTTTTCTCTCGTTTCGCGTGGAGTTTGCAGATGTACTTCCAAGACCACCACCATTGATCGAGTTCCGTTCCGTTTAATATCTTAGTCGGGACAAAACGTGGAACGAGGCTCGTGAGTCAACGAATTAAACGTTGTTCCAAGTTGCGTGATAAACGGAAACGCAAATGGCAAGTCACTTTTCCTTTCGCGAGACCGGTGAATTAATACGCTCGCTGCGGCCTGCGTGTTTCACGTATGTTATCCGTTAAAAAATTATTAAAGACTCCGACGTATTTAAATGAATGCGCGTTTTAAATTGAATCGTTGCCCCGGCATGGCTATCTGAAGTTCAAAATTCGCGCAGACGTGAATTTTTTAATTAGTGGTCGAAACGAATAAAATCACAGTTGATCGAACAACCGGGCCGTTGTTTGCGTTATTTGATCGAACGTGAATCTTAACGAACGATACCGTTAAACACGACGCATTGTTAAAAAGGTAAAAACAATGACCAAATTTTGACCTACGATGATTCAGAATAAATGTAAAGAAAGTTTAAGAATACCTTGATGACAAATCAACTCTCGCAACTCCTGAACTTTCGTGTTATTTTCAATCACACGCGATTGCGTCGCGAAACAATATCAATCTCGAGACGAGAGTTATCCGACTTATGCTTGATTTATTGAAAAATTGCGGTGAATTTACGAGTAGAAAGTGACAAAACGAAGTGCGTGCGCCTCGAGGTTGTCTTCGAAATGCAATTTCCTCTGACAATGTGCTCTGATATTACACAGAGTCACGAGCGCAACCGTCTGGAAACTTCATTTTCTCGCAGCAAGTTCCACATTTTTCTGTACAATTGTGCGGTATCGCTCGTGAACATGAAATTGAAAGATCTAACCAAGTGACATTTCGCCGCTACGTGCGAATGAATTTTGAAGCCAATTTCACTGGATTTGTATTTGCAAAAATTGGCCCTGTATTCGTCTGATGCCGGTCCGAGCTGCTTTGACGATAAACGATATACATTACGAAATATTACACGCACCTCGCTTCGGTCTAAGCAGAATCTTATCGCGCGGCCAAACTACGTATGTATAAAGTCACGTCCCGTTTCACAAGCGGCAATAAAAATCTTTATGTGTTTCTTACCCCCGAGAACAGCCAGCAGTTCCGTTACCATTTACGACTGAAAACGAAACGATTTACGTACTAGAAAATAGGCCGCGAATAATTAGCAATGGAAGGATAAACGATGGAGAGAAAGCAACAAGCAGGAGAGATCGCATCGATTTCAAACGTAAACGTAACTGCGAATCCGGCAAATGAAATTATGCAAATCTACAAAGAGAAGAAAGGAAGAAACGCATTAGCGAACTGGGAGAAGCGATTGCGATCCCGACGTTAAGTTATTCCAGGCACAGCGTGGCAATCGCTTCATACATCGAAGAACATCATCAAAGACGTGCAATTCGATGACGTTTAATTAACCACGGATCGTAACGCTACCGTTTCGCTATGGTTTCGTTTGAAATCTCGTGACTGGTGAACGGCGCGTGAATTTTCTACCGATCTGCGGATCGCGTCGGGTGAAACCTGCTCGCGTCGATGCATTGAGATTATCATTGAGAATCGCGGGAGTGTCATTTACCTCCCGAGTACATCATATCAGTCGTCGTACTATGTGCGATCGAGAACTCGTTCCAGAGCAACGAATAAAAATTCTCCCGACGATCAACAGCAGCCTCGTGCAAACGAATGGACCTCGTTAAAAGTCCGGAGCGAACTTTGTGCACGTACTTTTACGATAAACGAAGTTACGTCCGGAGGAGAACGTTTCGCTCCGCGTGATAATTTACAAGGGAGAGGGGCAGAAATCGAATTCCACGAGAAGTGAAAGAACGTCTCGACGACAGAGTGAATGAAGTTGCTCGATTGAGGAAATCCGGATGCTCGGATGAAAGTTTACATTGCTTTTCTGCGTCGATGGTTTACTTTGTATGACATTTGAATTTAAATCAAATGAACGAGGAAACAGACGAAACTGAAAATGCATTTCATTCGTGCCTTCGCCGAAAGAGCGACTTTTCGCTGTTCTTCGGAAATGGCAATCGAGAGAGGGAGAGAGAGAGAGAGAGATTTCAGCCGAAATATATTTTCCACGCACTTGACACGTTTAACAACGTTACACGTGATATAAATTCAACGATCGCGCCCTCAAACGTTATGATTTACATAATACGATATACTAAACTGCGCGGAGTGCGAAATTGCTCGGCTGGCGCTCTCTAAATACTTTCGGAATTATGACTGGTGCTCGTGCGGTTCATTTCGTTGGAAGAAGGCCAGGAGCGCTCAGCTAACTCGATTTAAAATTGAAATTGTACCCAGTCCCATTGTGATGTCATCCCCTTTCAGACGAGGAACGCGAGCACGAGGAATTGTTTCCTTACGTGATGTTATTCACTGCCGCGTCACTTAATAACGGCGATCAATGTCGCTCACAATGAACGATTTAAATATCGGGTCATCTCGCGCAAATTGCCCGCTCGCAAATCGTGAATGCGAACGTTCCTCGAAGATCGGAGTGAAATTTAAAATACAAAGTGGGAATCACGTAGTAAACCAGAGTAAGAAATTAATTATACGTCTCTTATGAATTACCAGTTAATAAATTTATAAATTACAAGTTGTACTTTCTACGACTATCACCTGCAGAAAATGCTTTCGCGTTTTTTCCCATGCCCTTGAAATTAAATAATTTACACTTACACTCGTGTGCGTTTGTAATTTCACTGTGTATTAAATTTCACGAACATTGATTGTACAAATAACGTGTTCAATACGATACAAGGTAGCTGCACCACCTTCATAAATATTTCCACACGTAGATCATATTATAGATTCACTGAATGGAGGGCGAGTTCGTCTATCGTTAACAAAGTGCAATTAATTATCGCAACGTTGCTTAGGGAATCGGGAGAGCAGCGAATATCCGGAACAAAGGGGTTAGCAGATACCCGGGCAACGTAAAATTCCGCTTCCGGCCGAGGTTCACGGCGAAGGAACGCGATTGTTTCGGCCGGCGCCGCGTTGATGAACACGTTCGCGGCGATTAAGAAGCCAATTTGCCGGCGATCCTCGCGATCTAAAGGCGGCTAAACGCTCGTTTCTCGAGCGTCGGGCCCTATTTGCTTGGTTTTTACGCGAGGATCGTTCCGACGCTGGTTGGATCGCGGCCAGAGATCGTGATACCGTGAAACTGTGGCGTCGAAATGGAGGGAAAACGCGTCCCATCGCGGTGGACTCGCGGGACGAACGAGTCGCGGGCTGCGCGAGCCGAAATTTGCATTGCAGAGTGAAATTAGCTGGGTAAAAAGTACCCAGCCGGCCCCGGTAAGGAATTTGCAATGTTAACGAGAGAGGCCGATCGCCGCGTTTCCGATGCACACCGAGAACCTGGCACGTACTCTCGTTTGCACGTTAATTCGTTCTCTTCAGCTTAAGTTTCATCAACGTCTTCCAGCAACTTCTTCCCCTTGCGAGGGATCCTTCTCGCGAGGTCCAGCTCCGAGCTGCGAGCTTCGTATCTTTTTTCAACGTTATTCTCCCTCCACATTTGCAAAAGGAGCAAATCTATCGACTTCCGCTGAATGAAATCGTGGTAAGTGTTCTCCGCATGTTCTCTGAATATTTTGCAGATTTCTGCGCGAATTTCTGCGCGAAATGAACTCTCTTCGTCTTTGTAACTTCACAACCAGATTAAACAGACGAGACATCTCGAGAAATTTAACTCTTTGACCGCGGCGTGATATTCGCGTGTCAGCCGCTGCGACTAGCTATCTTTACTACCATTTGTCACGTTTTCTCGTTCTCTTTTCTTTTAGCCATATATTTTTAGGGCACACTGTGTTATTTAGAAAAATAGCGAAATGAACGAAATTATAAAATCGGATGAGAAATTGAAATAAGTGAACACTCGCACAGCAAGCAGCAAAGGAATAAGTTTGCACGAGTCAATTCACGATGCGATTATATGAGAGTGTATATGTGTACGAGAACAGCGAAATTGAAACTGAAGCATTAGTTAGTTAATTAATATATTCAGCTATGTTGCAGTTGCTACGTTACACGAAACGATAAATTCCACGTTAGATCAATTTAGTGCAAACAGCGAAATGTGCTTTAGTAAGAAAAATTTGGAGAGCATATACAGGGTGATTCACGTAACTTGCACACCTGAAATAACTGTTCAATTATGCGTCCAGTGAAAAATTGTTTAATGCAAAAGTTATATTGTTTTAAGAGAGGCAAAACATGGCGTACCAATTTTTCGGGTTCGAAATTTCCAAGATTTCAACCTCCATTTTTTGAAACTATACTACATATTTTTTTTCATCATAACTCGAAAGAATATTAAATTCTACATAGAAAGATATTAACTCACGCTGGTCTTAAATCTAACTATTAAGGAGATATTTTACGACAATTTGTCTCCAGGATGAGAACTGCATAGAGCATTAGAATTGCACAATTTGTTTGGAATAATTTACATAAACTACATGTGATGCTCAAAATTGTGTCCATTAACACTTGTACAATGTTTGTAATCAACGAACCAACGGCCTTTCGTATATATTGGTCAGTGAGAGTGCACCTATACGCCTTTAGCAGCCAAAGGATTAACAAAAGCTGGCAAATTCTTTCTCTGTCACTGAAAGCGAGAAACAGCTCTGGGCCCGTACTAGAAATTTTTCAGAAATGCATAAACATCCGCTGCTGTATTCGGAAGATCGCGTAGAATAGAAGCAGGTATTGTTAGCGAATAACAGTGGGAGAAGAAGTATCGCTAATTCGTCGAACACGTAACGGGACGCGCGCGGCGAATTCCTCGCGTTTGCCTACTTTCTCGAAATAACCCGACCAGTGACCAGCCGAGAAAATCGTCCACGTTCCAAGCACGTTTCCATAATTCGAATGAATTTCCTCCGCGGAGAGTGCCTCGAATCGTCGGCGATTCTCGTCGTACTTTCAGTGGTAAACGCGACGAGGAATTTTATTAATATTTAGGTTAGTGGAGCACGCAAAAAATAGAAAACCGCTTCGCGTCGAAATGGTTCTTCGAAGTTGGTTTGAAAGTGATCCTGAGAGAAAAAATAAAACAGCGTAGAACCAGGCGTAGAAGTGCACAGAGAAATTTCCTAGTCGAAAATAGAAGCGCAGAACGCGAATTATCGACAAAGAAGCGGCAAATCCGAGACTCCCTTTGTCGCTGTTTCGTCGAAACGTCGAACATCCGAGCGACCAATCGGCAAGGACAATTTCATAAAGCACGAGAAAAAGTACAGAGTTCGATTCTCCGCGAATTTGTCGGAACAGTTGAATTTTTCGCGTCGCAAATCGCAGCCTATTCTTCGTCGGTATAGTGGCAGAGAATAGAGGCAATTAAATTGCCCGTCGACAATTAACAATCGTACATTCGTAGCGAATTGTCCGGCGCAAAAATGGAGGGAAAAAAGGCAGAATGATGGTACGCTGGGAAGCGAAAATAAATTGACAATGACGAGACAGATCTGTGGGTAATTTTATTACACAATAATTTACGAAAAATCCCAATACATGCGACTTGTTATCTAAAATACGCATTACGTAGAAATTAATTTGAGGATTTATCTCAATAAATGAAACATGCTATAATAGCTGTAATAGTCCGAAATATCAGACTTGTGGATTTTTAATTTTACATAATAATTTACGAAAAATCCCATGCTGTCTGCTGTCTACGAAATTAATTTGAAAATATGTTTCAATGAATGAAGCACAGTGAATAGCTATTATATTCGAAATAACTACGTACAACGTAAAATATTTCGTCCGCGCCGTATTCGAAAGTTGAAATTCAATTGTTTTAGGAAACGCGAACTATTCTAACAGACTTGAGCTTCAGGAAGCTGTTCTAGCTACGGACAAAGCTGTGTCAAGCAAACTTTGTAGAGTTATGCCATCGTGTAACGACGCGATTATTTACCTATACAAGTAATATAGCAAAATAGCAAATCATCTCGTGAACCTGGTCGCTCATCGCGTAACTAGAAATCTTGTTTGGTTCATGCCGAGCGGAAAATGATCAAACGCGGTTAGCTTATGGTTACTTGGAATCATAGTGCCAATGTTTTATATTAAATAGATAGGCAAACAAGAAAGGCACAAGCTCTTTTCGTGTCCTGAAACGACAAAGTTAACTGACCTGAAACAATGTTTCAAACTCAATACAGGCTCGGGAAAATTAATACAAAAAGGTATTAGATTTCAAGCGCAAAAATTTGACATATATAATAGACGAAATGACGAAGAAACACGAAACTCATCGAAAGAGATTTTTATCAAAAAAATTAGACTCTAAGTGTTTCAGAAATATTTCAAGAGGGTTAGTTTCGAGAAACTTATAAATAGAAACTGGTAGATCGTGGAAGTTGCGTTGCAAAGAAATGTGCAAAAGACGCAGCGGCGAGAAGAGGACAGGCGAAAAATGAGTCAACCATGAGCAAATTGATATCGTTGCTTGATAATCAAATGGTACGTCACACTCGAGTAATCGCATCGGTGGTATTTGAAGAGAGAAAGAGAGAAAGAGAAACGATCCGACACTGTGTGGCGGCTGCGAAACGTGTCAAGTAATTGGTGTCAAGAACGAGAGGCAGGAATCGTCGGAGAAACGCGTTTAAGCAATCGTCTTACGGGATGTAATGCATTTCAGGCAGTTAAGATAATCGTGGAACACTGGTTAAGAAAGGGATCTCGTGGTACACGGTCGGTGCACGCGCCCGGAGACCCGCTGCGAATAGAGACATTTCCCTTTAGGAAGCGCTGGCTGAGCGACATTGATGCCTCGTGGAAAAGGTCCCCGGTAATAACGCCTGGCATCGGTTAAGTAATCGCGTAATTACCCTTATCTTGTTTCACGTTTATACAGAGTGTCGCGAAATGTAAACAAAAGAGCATTGCTCGAGACTTATTTTTCCAGTGTGCGACAGATTTTTGGGAAAATTTTGCAACTTGAAAGGGAAACTTGGTTTCTGTATTCCTCGAGTTTTGCTTAATCGACATTTCAATTCGCAGACTGCGAAGAAATTCTAATTACGTTCGAATGAACGTGAATTTTTGAACTTTGAAAGGAATAAGGAAATTCGACCAAACCAAGCGAAAATATTTGAACGAGAATCATCGGCGATGTTAAGAACACGTATTTTTTATGATTTACGAAGTAAAAAAATTGCATAGGATACGAAGGAGAGTTTCGACTGTCGCAGAATGAGAAGTATTAGGTGCGAGCACTTTTACGTATGAACTTTCTTCATCGTTTTAACGTGCAGTATCGATCCTATAAATATTCGCCACACACACTCTGCGACATCGGCGTACAAGTGTCGTGCGTGCGCCAGCAAGTTCGCGCGTTATAAATCGTTTGCAAATAAACCTCGCGGAATTTCGTGGCGCGAGATAGGGCGACGCGTTATCTCGAACTGGCGATTGCACTTACCAGAGGAACGAAACAAAGCCTCGACCTGGTATCGATCGATATCGGCGAGCTCGTCGCTAAACGGAATACAATTGGACTAGTTCGGTTTTCCTTCCTTTCAGGTCGGAAATAATTGCACGGCGACGAACGAATTCGAGGGCACAAAGAACAACAGTGGTGTTCCGCCGTTGCGACGAAACGATAATTTTAATTAAATCAAGCGATAATTTTAAGACTGTGAAGATATAAAATGGTTATCGTGTCGTTCGCGAAGATGTTTGAACGTGAGTCAAATTTTATTTACGAGTGAGAGACAAAATAAATTCAAACTTTTGTCATTGACGCAGCAAGTTTGAATTTTATTTGTGAACGGATTATTGAATTATTGAAACAATTATCCAAGAACATTGAATATTGAACAAACTTTTCAATGATTTTACGTGACATTCGATTTTTTTTTAATTTGAAATATTCCCTCATCGAAGTACGATGAATACAAATGCATTAATTTAATTTATTTGACTCTGTCAGAATGCTCGATAATTTTGTTTCATTATAAAAATTCTCCATTCAATCGCGAACTCCGCTTCGCAGCTGAACGATCTCTCTGTGAGTTAAAATAATTTTCTCCATCTTCGAGCACTTTGAAAAATTAATATACGACCCCTGGTGTTTCGTCTGGCAGTAACCCTTCTATGGCCATAAAATTTCAGATCGATACACCGATAACGGGAGTTCGTCGAACGAATCCTCCCCTCCTCCGCCCCTGTCCTCCTGCGAAAGAAGCTGCCGCTCCAAACAGTGAACGTTAACCCCCGAAAAATATGCACCCCAGATCAAACCCCGTACGCGCCCCGTGTATCGCCCCGATAAACGCAACGGCGTGCACGCGCGTACAAGAGGGATGATCCGCGAGCACCCCTCGACTCTCGAGGATCGTGAGATACGAAACGCAGCACAAGTGGAACGAAATCCCCTTTAACGCGCGAGAGGATTACACAAGAGAACATTACGCTTACGATCTAAGAGAGAGAGAGAGAGAGAGAGAAAGCGTCGGGATTCCGCAATTGCGAGAGGACGGTTCACCCGCAAATTGGTTTATCGTATTTTTACGATACGCGATCGAACGGAAACAAAATGTTTGCTGTCTGTAAAAAAAAAAAAAATAATCGATCGATCGATCACTCGCGACCAACGCAATGACGATAACTTGTGAATCGAACAATCGATTCCAGGCCTGACAAATTGATTCCATATAAACAAGGGTTAAACGTTCATTCGATGGAAAATGAATTTGACATTTGGGGTTAAAATACTATTATAGTAGTGTGATAAATTCACGGTTCAGTATTATTCAATTTGAACATGTTACTCAACAATAAATTACAGTTTCAGATCTAACCACTATCGATCGAGGTGTGGAAACGAGATATGTTCCTGCAATAAACAGATTCATCCACTCTCGTTATTCCAGAAGTGAACACGGATATAGATTATCAAAGAAATCACGTAAAAAGGAGAACTACAGCACATTCGACTGAATGTGAACACGGTACGTGTTCACTTTCCTAAAATAAATTTATTCTTTCATATTCAATGTAAACTCTATTAACTTTGCAAGCTGACGGTGCAAAGATTCGAACCGACTAGACCGAGAACGATGCTGAGGCACGCATCGACAACAGAGGAACACGTTCTCTCCCCCATTGTCGTGTCTTCTGGGGTTCGAGCAGCAGCTCGCCCTCACCCCACCTAGACTCAGTCTTTGTTTGCTTCTTTCGAAAATACGATCGCGCATAAGCCATAAAAGCGGCCGAGAAAAATGACGAAACATCGTGGACAGCGGGGAAGAAAAACGGACAGCACGGCGGCGGAGGAGACGTCCACGGCCAAATATGGCGCGCGTGCCAGCTTTGACGAGGCCTGCCTTCCAACGCGGATCCTCCGCGCTCTACCCTTCGTTTGTCCTTTTTGTCGTCCTGCGTGCGCGTCGCCCGTATCTTTATATTTATAGTTACGAGCGCGCGAACGAATCGCGTCGGGTGGTCGAAACCGGAGGGCAGCGTTCCGTATTTACGTTCCGTTTAACTGCATAATGCATGCGCATCGGCGAGCTGCTCCGTTTTAATCCCCTGGCCTTCTCTCCGGCCGACAGAAGGAGGGGGAGAGAAGGTCGCTACAACCCTTTGAGCACCAGGGGTTTCGTGCATCTAGCCAAGAGAGGAGAAAGAGCCGAAAAGGACCCGCGCACACGATCGATAATTTTTAACATAGAATATGTTTTACCGTGTTCGGGCAAAAAATATAACGAAATGTGCAACGAAAACGCGTCACACTCTCGATCAGGAACTTGGAGGAGAGGGGTGTCACGTGATTAAGGAGAGAGATAAGTTTACGAGCGATGTATCATCGGTTGTAGATGCTAAAGGAGTGAGGTATTAAAGTTGTCGAGACACAGATGATGGGCAAGCGGGATTGTGAGGAAAATAAAAGTTGTTCGAAGAAGAAAAAAAGGGTGTCAAGTTTCATTTCCTTACAGAAATGAAGTCAGACATATTCTATGTGACAGGCTTTAAGGGCGTTAAAGCCGCTCATTTTTTCTTTTTTTTTTTTTTTATCAAATCTGAGAGAAAAAAAGAGCACCTCCTAAAAAGTTACGAGGCTCTCGCATAAAGCAAATTGTAAATTTACTATATATTTCTAGGCAGTTTGAGCGAGGAAGTTTGAGTTTGAAGAATTATTTGAGAGATTTTTTTCAAGAGAACAGTGTTATACACAATGTATACTTCGACGCTCGGTTCTTAAAGTAGGCTTTTCAAATGGTAATCCGTGATTGGCAAAATTGTTTCGATAAGCTCGATTCAAGATTCGAGAAATTTTACACGTTCAGAAACACGTAGTTTCTGCATGTTTATAGAAATACAAACTACTCCGAGTGTTAGAATATATATATATTTTCCTCGGCGTGTGTTTATATAAAAATATAAAGATATTCCAGGATATTTCAAGCAGCTGGCTCGCTGGAGAATAAAAAGATCGGCGAACTGGGCCCCCGCGAGAAGGAAACGAGGACGACCTTCGTCTGTCGGATGTCGTCGAAATGGAACTGTGACGCACGCTGTTACGCGTTAGGCGCTTGTTGCCGGAACACGGCTGGTCATATGCACGCGTGCACGTAACCAAATTAATGAATTCACTTTCTTCCTTCCTTGCACCAGCCGCTGAAACGGGTTTGTTACACTCGTTCGAGCAAAGTTGTCGGTGCAACGATTAACTTGTCGCTTAATCGTTCGAAGACTATCGAGCGGTTATTGGCCCGCTCGCCGTGCTTTTCCCGTTAACGAGTTGCCAGCTTCGACTCCAGTTTCGTTGATTCTACCACCGTTGTTTTTCAAGAGAACGTTTCATTCGTAGCCGTTTGTTGCCGCTTTCCTTCGACTTTGCAATCCATCGTCAGATTCGGTGTTCGTGCAAGTGGAAGTTTCTCGATCAGTTGCAGTTCGTACATTTTTGGAAAATTGCAAATGGCGATTTTACGTGCAGTTTCATTTTTTTCTTTTTTTCACTTTTTTGTGTGCACTAATACGTTAAATTAGTCGCGTATTATCCCGATGTGGAAAATGAGAAAATTGAAGGTGCAAAAATTTATTTATGGGTGCAGCGGGTTTCAACGTTGATGGCAACTTAATGCCGTGCCATTATTTAGCCATGATAAATGCGTTTTAATCCAGTACTTAGTACCGCGCTTTCAGGCGTCGGAGCTTAACGCGATCCTTAAAACAATTACTCGCTGAAATAATTCATTTCGCACTCGCGCGAAATACAAAATCGTTGGAAAAATTTCGAAACAACATACATACGAAGGTATTTCTGCGACGAGTACATTCGCGAATCGTCGTGGAATTGCAAAGTTCCTCGTAATTTCGTAACTGGCAGAGAGAGAGAGAGAGAGAGTGAGAGAGAGAGAGGACGCCACAATGAATTTCAGTTTGCATGCCACTCTTCTTATCGGACAAAGGACAACGCTTTTTTATTCGCGACGTTAACTCGCGAACGCGAGGGGAACTTAATTGCGGCCGCGAGAACTCCTTGCGTCTTTGTTCCTTTTCGACTTTCGTCGCTCGCGTTATTAATTTCGCGTTATTAAATAAACGTGGCAGCCGCGGTTCATAAGGGCTTCCACCGTGGCGTGGCTCGCGATGAATAGCCGTGCCACCGGTTGAAAAGCGACGACATTAATTACGGCTCAGACTGTATCGCCCTCAAGACCCGCTGTTCGTTGACCGATATTCCACCCGGGTTTATCGCCGGAATTTCACTTATTTTCCACCGTGCCTCGCGGGCAGATAAATAGCGGGATTCTTCACCGCCGCGGGAGAAAAGCCGGCGACGAAATCGGCGGAAGAGAATGCAGCGAAAACCTGAATTATTCAGTAGCAGAGATGACGGAGTGGAACGTTGATAAGTTACAAAACGAGAAGAGGTGACGTACCTTTGATTTTCAGCAGGTTCAAGAAATAATTCTTCACCCGAGATTACTCCAGTCCCAGAGATTGTAACTCGTTTCTTCTTTCGATGTAAAGCATATTATCGTAAGCGTCCAATGAAGTTGCAACGAGGCACGCGAAGAAGAAGGAAACATCGTCCGTGTGAATCGAGCCCGAAAGCGACGCGTAATTGCAATTACACGCGACGCGTGTCGCAAGATGGTAGAAACGGCCGCGAGAGAACGGAGGCAATTGAACTGTCCACGCACAACCAACCGAGCGGATAAATCGAGCGCAATCACCATCCGCCAAATTGAATTGACACGCGCGTCGCAGCCGAATGCAAGTCAGATTTCCGACTCTTATCGTTTCGAGCCAGCTCATTATTTGCCTTCGCTAACGAGATTCGCCTTGTTCCTTTCTTTTTTTTTTTCGCGAGTCGAAAAGTAAACGAACAAAAAGGGGAGGGGAGAGAAAGAACGGAGAAAGAGAGAAAATTCCTCAGGTTTCAATGACTCAGCGGGGCGAAGCAGCAAATACTTTTAATTACTCGATAGCCAAGAGTCTTCCTAATTGCATCTCAGGTCCTCGAGCATCCCTTCACGCGAGCCGCGAGCGGGCCGTGGATAATTAAAAAGAATAACTGTTCGTCATCACAATGAAGAAAGCAAACGATCTGTGGTTAGATCGATTCGATACGAGCATTTCGATATCTTTGTCCATCGTTAATTCTACAATCGATTCACTTTGATTCGTGAAAGTCTTGTAAAATATACATCGTAATATTTTCCTATTCACACAGAAATTCATTTCT
This sequence comes from Tetragonula carbonaria, assembly GCA_032399595.1. Lineage (NCBI taxonomy): Eukaryota > Metazoa > Arthropoda > Insecta > Hymenoptera > Apidae > Tetragonula > Tetragonula carbonaria. The sequence continues at coordinate 4,110,445 of JAUCRC010000007.1, forward strand.
GTATAATTATTTATTTACTTTGTTTTGTTCCATGAAATATCATTTTATTCCGTTTATTACATTATATTTCCTATAATCGTGGAAAAATGCATACGAGAATGCATAAACATCGGTAATCTGTTCGTGACCGACACAGTGTGCGTGTGGACAGAATTGGGTCAGCGCGAAAGTTCTTATCAGAGTTTTCTTTCCACCTCGGCGAAGATCCGAACATCTTCGATCCGACACATCGAGTCGAGATACCTTTCTCGCGAGCAGGTCTCGCGAAACGAGCACAAGGTTTAGAAAGTGCGAACGGGTCAGGTTTCGGTTTTTCTACTTTCCGCGAACCAACGACCCGTCTCGTTAGAAAACTCGACGACTGCTCTCGCGTGCGATCGCTATCACGCTTATTACTCGCGCGGAGCGTAAAGACCACAGCCACCTACACCGGGCGGACTTAATGGAATTAAGATTAGACTGGTGCTCGTGGTGCTCGCGTTACGTCGAGACTGGCGCGATACTCGTTCCAGATTGGAAGCATCTCGTTCTGTTGATCTGATTATTCTAAGCTGCTAAGTGGATGAGGAGATCGTCTATCTTACTAGTTTGTTATTCGTGCACAGTTGAATCACGTGCACGATTCAGTCCTTCTTTGTACGGTAATTAAAAACTTCCTTTCCTTTCGGATGATATTTGAATTATTCAATCGAAGATTACGCGCGAAAACCTGGAAAAGGTTGTTTGCAACGTAATTGCTGAATCTATCGGCTAGATCATCACCGGAGACCTCGTACAATTCAAGAACACACGACGAATCCATTTTCATTAGCCTTGAACAACGTGTGCCACGATACTTCGCTCTTGTCTGCGAAATCTCGTGCATTTTCCGACTACATACTTGCAAGGCACTCGCCTTTTCGGATCTGCTGACAAGTTGTTCAGAATTAACAAATATGTTTCTGCACACGTACAATACAATTGGGTCGAAAGAAACTGCTGAAAAATGGATATATATACGTGAAAAGTGAGTAAGAAAGGAGAGGGAAGGGACGTGAAGGATGACAGCACGTGCCCTGGTGACCGGTCGAAATCGGTTGGACGATTCCGGACAGGAAACGGGCCCGGCTTCACGGTCGATGGTCAGATCGTATCGATGAAAATTGCAATGGCCTCGCCGCGGTGAAACGTTCCAATTTCGCGAGGGAACAACAACGATACGGCTGCATACACAACACGACTGCATGCGCCCCGCACTCGCAGTCGAGTCAATCGAAACACACACACACACACACAATCGCCGATCGTCGTCCGTCGTACATACCCTGCGAGCCCGGTTTTCGAATATGGCGATTGATACTCGGTAATGCACACGGGGGGCGAATCTACTATATAGCCGCTATAAACTCCGATCCAGGGGCAAAACCTGGACCCTGCTGGCCTGTAATTATAGCTTTCACGTTCGACGCGATCGCCAGCCTATTGTTACTGCGCGCTGGTAAAAAGCGCGGACTTCCGTGTTTAAAAATCACGATGATAATACGTATCAGAGAGAGAGAGAGAGAGAGAGATAGCAATTGGAAAAATGTACGGAGTTGTTTCGGTTGTTGCCGTAGTCGTTAATAGGATTAGACTGCCAGTCGCTGCGAGTGGCAATTCCGTGAAATAGAAGCTATTTCTCGGTATAATATAACTATCAGTGCTTGGAATTTTCATTCTCTAACGCACACAGGTAGCGGCTACGTCTCGGACATACACTGCACACGTATCTCTTTAATACGTGCCGAATTCCGCGAACTCCAGACCTGGTGGAATTCTCACCATACTTTCCTAAAACGATAAAGCAGCAGCCGGGCTGCTACAAGGGAAAATGCAAAGGGAAAAACAAATGCACGTTAATAATAATATGGAGCGACCGCGGAACGGAAACTACCAGAAACTTTTATCAACGAACAGAAAATTTCCTTTCTTCGAGGCAGAAAGAAGCTCGAAACCAAGCGTCAACGAGCAAGAATACCTTACTTTACTCGATACTTTAATATCGTTCTCGCCTATTCAACTACTGCTCCTATTCACCGTTCCGTATCAATGGCAATCTCATTTTCGTGATACATCCACGACGAAAAACCGTACCGAGCAGGTCGAACCGAATTATATATACCTGGACTTGAAAATCCAGCTTTCCAGAGAGGAAACTTAGGAAACTCTAACGAAGTTTTAACGTTAATAGAGAATTTTTATCGAAAGAGCGGAGCGTGCAAAGTGAGGCACGACGAGGTAATGCCTGCGAGGTACGTCTAATTGTGAGGTACACCCGTTTCCTCGGCGAACGCGCGCGTGGAAACCCGCTTGAAAATTTCTCGGTGACCCGTATTCCTTTAATACAAAGGCATCTGGAGGCCGATGCCACCGATATTGGCTGAATGTCGCGGAAACGTTTCGCCGAGAAAAATTGCCCACACGTAACGTGCCTAGCCAATCTCGATCTGGCGAGCCAACGTCGACTTCGTCCCCAGCTCGGATTCAATATCATGTAAATGGTGGCGCAAAGGGTGGCCCAGCCTCAGCCGGAATGTCGTTCCGAACGGAAAACCAATCGGCCGTGCTGGGTAACTAGCAATTAAATCGGCGGACACTTGATTGCTCGCTGGCTCGCGCGCCGAGCGAACATTTTCGAAAAACTTTCCCCCCCCCCCTATCCTCAAGTCTCTAAATTGACGCGTATTTTCCCGCACAGTTTGATTCTCGCCTTACTTTCGTTCTATATTCTGTTTGCGTTGAATTCTTCCGGCGGTTCTTTTCTTTTCTTCTTTTTTTTTTCTTTTTTTTTTTCTTCTTCTCGAAGCACTTGTTAGTTTTCCGATTGAACGAACTCGTCGGAGCGAGTGACGAATACCAATTAAAATTCAAACTCGAGAGTATTAGAGAATTACCGAGTCGATGAATATTCGTTAATTGAAGTCAATTGAAGTTGAATTAAATGTGAGATAGTGCGACGCTCTTCGACATAAAATATCGTGCGTACGTAACGAAACTTCCGCTTTGATACGCAATCAGGCTTCATTCGCGAAGAGATCATCGATCAATTGCAGGCTTTTAACAGGATACAGCATTGACGTTTCCTGCGGCACACCTGTGCCGTCCTTGATTGCGATTGTTCAAGCTTAAATCCGTATTCAAGCGTTCAGTGTAACAAAAGGGAACTAATCTGTTTCTTTCGGTCTGGTACGCGGTGTAATTCACGTTTTTACAAAGCGGCAATATGCACACCTAACAACTGGTTAATTAGTTTTCAGGCTTGAAACGCATCGTCGATTATCGAATCGTGTGGAAAGATTGCTTGAAAATTGTTCCTCGATTGTCCATCAACATTTGGTTCTTCGATCGATACATCGTAGATACGCAGTAGAAATACTCGCGGAAATATCGCGCAAACAGCGTGTTTCATAATGCACACACTCGTCAACTAGGTCCAACGAACTTTCGCAAAAATCCAATAACTATTTCAAACTTCAATTTACCTCTCTCTCTCTCTCTCTCTCTCTCTCAAAATTCTCGCGCACGTTCGCTCCTCTCTGTGCCAAATAAACTCGCTCGCAATTGCAATCAACCGTTGCAACGAGCAAAACGGAACAATCAACGAGAGGGCATAAAACGAGCGAAACCGAGCGAGATCGTCGCGAGTCATCGTCGGCGACGAATAATTCCATTTACCCAAAATGGTGAATTAGTTGAACATTTCACTCTCGTACTTCAGACTACCATCGCTGATTACCTCGTTCTTGAATTCTCGTTCTTGCCGATCGCTTCCGCTTTGTCGCAACTGCCGAACATACTGAACCCTGTTAGCCTCGGTCCGCGTGTTCGTCGAACGAGACTGACTGTGTAGCGACTCATGTTGAAAAAAATATCACTTATCGCGTGCTGAACGGTCTTTCAAGCGTGAAATGAATAACCGTTTCAGCTTGTTCGCCACGAACATCCCGTCTTCGCTCGGTGTTTCCATCACGTTAGAAATTCGTTTGTTCTCCGACTGCTCGCTTTGGAAGATGGAGAAGTACGACAGTCTTACGATTAACCTGTGAATGATTTATCAGTCGCCGAATTCTTTTCTTCGTCTATCGACGATTTCGCGATCTGGTTCGACATTTAGATATACTTGCCATGACCATGTTCTTCGACCAATCGATTTGAATCCTCCGTCAACTTTTGACAAAACTTTCATCGAAAGTGCAACAGAAGAGGAGACGAGGTGAAAACACAACGAAATTTACTAGAAATGTTTTGTTTTTTCCTGCGACGGTGACAGAGGTACACTGATTGTGCCGTTCGTCAGTGTTCACCGTTCAGGCGGCTGTTCGCGTGCAACACACGAACGTTCTCGAAGCACTTGAAAAGGCCGGTTTAGGGCGCTGAGAACAGGTCGAGCGTGCGTCCGCGCGTTCCACGTGCGGCATTTCGTCCAAAATGGCCGCTCCTCGCTGGTTCTCGAGCGAGTGCTTGAATACATTATACCGTGTTCTATGATAAGGAAAGAACGCAGACGAGCCAATGTATAATACTTATTCTTACCGACGTCATCCGAGCGTTATAGGTCCTAGAACCTTATATTAGACAACGTGGACAGACACTTGTTATTGTTAGAGTAATTTGCCACCCTAGTGATCAAGAGAGAAGGCTCAAGTTGATTCCGAGGCAACCTTGCAGTCTTCCACTTCAGGGACGTGATCACTCTGAACTTTGCCGAAGAAAGGTGAACGAGCATATCGATCACCCAACTTTTAAACATGTCTAAAGTATCTTTAACCACGTCCTATTTTCACCTCTCGTGAAAATTTCTATTTTAAGCTGGAACTTTTGCGAGAAAATTCGTCGAAAAACGAGAGAGAGTCTCTTTTTGGTTTTTTCAATACTTCGTACAAAATTAACTCGACACGCGACCATCGCGTCGTGAGTGACTTTTTAATTATGGAGCGTATGCAAGACCGCAAGGGTCAGGCAATAGGTACTCGAGTATTCATGGCGAATGTGACTCGCGCTGTGTCGCGTTTCAGAGAACAGGGCCACAGCTCTGGAAAACGCAGTTTCGCGCAACAAGAAATTGTCATGTAATTTCGACTTATTTCGGGACCCGTCCTATTTATAGCGCGTATTACTTGTCCATTCTGCGATCGTGTGCGGTTAGACAATCGTTGAGAAATTTGTCGGCCGTGATGCAAAGTTTCAGCATACATGGTTCGGGCAAATTCCACACGTTGAAACGAAAGTGGAAAAGAAAAGGAAAAAAAAAAGAAAAAAAAGAAAACAGCTACATAAGCTGGACAAATGAAACAATTCTGATCTGGAATTTTTTAAATTAGCAACTACGATGATGAGCGTTGATGGAATTTTTAAAATACTAGAGTTTCAACGTTCGTTTTGTTACATCTAAAACAATGAAATTATTTTAATATTGAAATATTGAAAAGTTTTTTAACCACATAGAACTATTTTTCTTTCATTGAAAAATGTACACGATCTACTGGAGGAATTACGCGCGTAAAAGACGACGTTTTGCATACACCAAAACCTAATACTCACGTCTTTACTTTTTTTTTGTATGCGTAGGTAATATTAGTAGCCTGAATGGAAAGTTTCTCTGTCACTAGTAACCGACCAGTTGCGCGTTAAAACACACGCGTTACAAGATTTTGTTGCACGCTCGTAAATGTATATGCCATTTTGCCACACTCTACGATAAGAAGACGTTAGCAATAGGCTTTCGAGTTGTCAGTGGAATAAGATGCAGAGTAAATCTGCATATACTCTGTTCGATACAAAAGTGTAATGTCCTGTAGAAATGAAATCGAATTCAGAATTCCTTAAAGAAAAAAAAAAAATTAATCATCCGGTTTAGAGAGATTTTCATTGACCTCCAATTCCATGACGAGTTGAATCGTCGAAGACAGCAAAGAAAAGAATTTTTCTGAATTGATACAATTCGACACGCGTCCACTCGAACATTCGTATATACTTCAAGCATCATTTGCATATAATCTCTTTGATGATTCATTGGAATGCGCAGGGGCCGCGCGGATCGGATTTTTAGCGCTGTACAACTTATTGTTCGCGAGAAATGCCGTGCACGTACTAAAGCAACGCGCGAGTGCTTGTGTTATGAGTGTCGCGGTTCAGTCTTCATGTGACCAAAGTTGCATCGTAATCACGTATGTATTATAACAACGTTGCTGGACCTTTTCACGACTAATGGGATAACCCAGAGTGTATGCAACTTTAATGCAAACGAACAGCTTTGATACAGCTCGTGGCATAAATTTTCTGTTCTTAACGTGGAAATAAGGTGAATCAATCAATTTAAAAGGCAACGTTTCACAAAGTGCGATCAACCTGTCTTTACAACATATAGGTATCGTTTCTTTATTTAAAAAATAAAAAAAAAAGAAAAGAAAGACGAGTCCAAAATAAAGAAGAAGGAATAGATTCGCTTCCGAATCGGACGCAAGCGGTTCGCGGTGCAGAAAAAATTCCTCGCGAACTCCAAGTCGACAAAGGTCGATTTTCCTTTGCTCGGTATCGAGCACCGTGTTCTGTAAAACGATACGAATTGATTGCAGCCAATGACATTCGACCATCGCGTTGCGGCGCGCGAGCTCGCGGGGAAAGGATATCGAGATATTGGCCTCTCGCGGCGAGGTTGAAATCTTCGGCGTATCGGGAAAAGGAGACACTTCATTACCGCGTCACGCTATCGACTCCATATAATACTAGCTCTCCCTTATCCTCTACGTGACTCAATTTACTCGCGCGAGAGGCGACCGTCGCCCATCGCGTTTGTTGGAATCGCGCGTTGTTGGAACTTCCTTTCCCTCTCCCTCCCGACGTTAATTTACTCGAAATGAAATCCTCTGCTGCAGAACTCTCGCGCTTGCAAAACGCTGTTTCTCTAAATTAGGAGATTACCGCGAGGAAAGGATATTAAAACTTCCCGCGAAACTTATTCTGTTTTCTGGGATTTTTACAATGATACTCGAGGCAAGCTACCGGGCGCCAAGTTTCCAAGCGATACAGAGAAGAGATTAAGGATAATTGGATCGCGCTTTTTTTTCTTCTTCTTCTTCTGAAACATGATGCTGCGCTTCTGCTTTAAATTTAAATTCACGCGAGTACGTAGAGTTCTATTTTATAAATGACAAACACGAGGTGTTTGACACAGCGCATCTTCTTGAGGCGCATTCGCGTAGTTCACGTCGATCGGTTCGAATTAACTTTACTTATTTAACCACGCGTTATTCGTTCCTTTTCCAATGGTCTTACGTAACAAAAGTCAATTGACATCTTGATGCCTTCGTAAAGATAATATATTTTTTGATAATATATTCTTGAGTACGCTGGAAAAATTTCAAATTTCAAAAACGACGCGCGGTTAGATCTAAATAATCCAGAATTATCCAATTATTCTCCGGCTATTAGAAGCAACACCTGTTTCAAGACACCTTCGAACCAGACGGTGCGGTATTCACTGTTGGAAAAGAAGCGAATAAAACAGCAACAATGGCCGTGCGTGTAGCCAGCAAATTCACGGTTCTGTCGTGGCTCGAAGTGCTCGCTATTAACATGCTCGCTATTACGCGGCTGGTCCTTGGACATTTGCATTTGCATCGGCCGCCATGTGTCGATTGGTATTTATCTCGTACGCGGATCAATTTGCGCGAATGATTGCGCTTACGATGCAAACGAATCGAGCGCGTACGTACGTACGTACGAAACGTACGTTGAAAACGGTAAACTCGATGGGACACGAAACCTTCTGGCAATCTCGGCGTCGGTCTTTCGACGCGAACGAGAGTGCATCAGCAAGCGCCGCGATCGCTAATTCCAATTCAAATCACGCCCCTCGCTTCGTACGTCTACGCGCCGCGATTAAGTTGTGTACATACAGGTATACGCACCGGTGCCGCCCGAGTCAAAACACGCTCACCAAGTCGCCAACATTGCAAGAAATTTTACTTTTACCGCACGGACGAATTGATTTCGTTTCGCCAAACTTACGCTGCAACAGTTTTACGTTTTTTTTTTTTATTTATTTTTTTATTTTTTTTACGGTTCGCGGTGACAACTCCTTCGTTAAGTCCTTTCGTCGAGTTGAGTTTGTTCTCCATTTAAATTTCGCTTATTCGTCAAACTCGATAAATTCTTCTTTAGATTGTAAAATTTCTGATGTCTCTGGAAATTTCTGGATTTCAAGACACGACATCTAAGAACTTCTTCTTTCCGCGATGTGGAATGAAAAAGACATCGTCGATTTTCGCATTTCGCCCGGAATTTCGCGACAACTGAAGAATCTGAAATGTTAACCAATTGTTTCGTACTTCGACTTCTTTTCAACCGCTTGAAACTTCATTTTGCCCCTTGTTCTCGTTTCGAAGTCCCCAACCGAGAAGCGCCAGCCTCCCGCGCGAAAATATTTATGCGCTTGCGACTACGCCCCGAGTAAACTTTGTCCCGAGATGTAGTCCACGTCAATCAGTTGACGCACAGATAATTTTAAAATACACGTCTCGCCGCGCGAAGCGAATGAATGGCGCCTGCATAAGTAAATGGCTGAATGAACGAGGGAGGAGGAACGAGCGCCAAGTGCGAAAACAAGAATGGAAGTGTATTCCTTCGCGAAGCTACAAGCCGCTCTTATGCGCGCAGTTTACGTCTCTCTGCTGTAATCCGCGTATAAATACTGCGTATTCTTTCTAAAACGGTAGCGAGAACATTTGTTCGAGAAACTCGGTCGATGTACTTTATTGACCCCGATTAATTTCTTTTCAACTCCATGCACTTGCCGGTGCGGTTTACCTGCCGATTTTTTGATCCAACGCATATTTTTTCCTCTTTCTTTTTTCGCTGATACATTGGAATATTTAAATTTTTCTAAGTGAAATGAACTTTTAATTCGAATAAATTTTTTTAAACGATGTTCGATCATTTCGATCACAGATGTGCACAGCAAATTTGTAAAAGTCGTGTAATACATGAAAAAGGTGGTAAATTCTCTTCATATTGAATTCGCAAACGTGTATCGCGCGATCCAAGCGGCAAGCCAGAGTACGTTTCTTTAATTCCGCGCGTATACGCTGTTGTTCTTGCGAAGCTTTCATTTATTAACCGTGATTTGCTTTTTTTCGTAAGAAGAAGCGTATTTTTTTCGTAAGAAGAAGCGTATTTTTTTCGTAATAATGGGAAAATATTTCTCTAGCAATTGTGAAAAATATATACCGTGTTAATGGTCAAATTTCTCGCCACGTCTTCAATACTCGTAATATTCGCTTCGGACTATACCTCGTGGATAATAACGATCCGAGTCCGAGGATTGCGTTAATATCTGGCCCCCGATATTCGCGAATCGAATACATGGTGTTTTGTCTCGCGGGCAGATCGCGAAAGCGACTAGAGATTAGACCGCGCGAATACAATGAGGTTTAACGAAAACGAAAGGTGACGTTATCGGTGACAACGTTATCATATTACTGGGACGTTATTCACCTCGTTGGTCACGAAATACGTGACGGTACACGTTTATACACACATCGAGCACCAGATTACAAAACCCCGCTCTAGTAGAACAAGATTCTAAGAAACGATAGCTGATACCATTGGGGTTTGCGTGAACAGAGAGAGAAACTAAAGAGGAAACAGAAAAGAGAAACACGGTCGTTTAACATTCGTTTTTTTTCCAATCGGAATAACCAATAAGCTTTCGAGAAAATATTTTAATCGTGAGATATATGTATCGTTTCGAATCTTAACACGTTCCGTGCCGGCCGATTTTGGTCATTTTTCCGGTTTAGACCACTATTATACGATTAATAGCTTTGCCTCTGAAGTATGTAATTTTTATGATAGTGCAAAAACTATAATTAGCAAGAAAAGTGTCCATTAGCAATAAATTGAATTTCAAGGTTTCTCGTTTTAACAAACAGTTGATGTCAATATTAATTGAAAAGAAAATTGTTCAAATTTTGTTCCAAATGTTTTTAGTGTTATTGTTTATGTACTAAATAATAATAATTTATAAATATTATATAAATTACATAATGCTGTACAATAATACTAAATACTAAACAAGTAGTATTTACTCTTATTTTAATAACAAATTTTAGACCGAATTGAGTTGGTCCTAACAGAAAAAGATGAAGTCAATATATGGCTTCATAAAAAACTTTTCAAAAATTCATCGCTTTACAATGAAAATTCCAAGGTCACTGTCGGGCATATACGTGTTAATAAGTCGTCACGTTCGAAAATCGTATTTCTCATCGATTCTCAGGCACAGAGAATTACTTTACTACAATAATACTTTACTTTACTTTCCAATTCAAGTTCCTGATTGTAACGAATTCGTGATTGTAACGAACAGGATAATTTATCCACTTTGGAAATACTTGTCGGCTATTTAGCCAGCCCCGTGGGAAAGACGTACTCGAGTAACGACGTAACGCTAGCAGTAGGACGTGTTACACATTGTAACCACTTAACGACCATCTTAACAGCTGTCATTAGCAGGCTTGGACCTCTTTCGCCAAACATGGTAGTCCATCCCGCGAGGTGAGAACGATTTCCGTGCCTTTCCCGATTATCCCTGCTGAGAAAGATCTTGTCACTGGCAAACATATCTCACGGATAGAAACAATGGATGTAATAATGTATTTGTTAATTACTCGTAGCACGATCTTTGGTACTGAACGACTTTAAATTTCTCAAATGATATCGTTAAGTTGTTGATTTTTTACCTTGCGAATGTGTCTGATTGTACAATATTTTGCAAAATATTTACATTTCTTTTTTTTTTTTTAAGAGTATAAAACAATAGCGGTCAATCTTGGGGATTTCGATACAGTCCTGAGTTGCAGATGACTACGAAAATCTATAATACATTGGGTTATTAAAATTCAGTTTGTTCTATTGTATTTTTATCAAGAACGAGATTAAATGAAATTTCGTATTCCAAAAATCTTTAAACTATCGCGGCGACACTGGTCGAAAGTCAAAGCATAAAACAAGGAATCAGAAAATGAAGACACAAGTCCAAATATTACGTGTAGACTGTGTTTCTATCAGGTTAAAGAACGGTTTTTATTATCTCGCTGACGTAGGAAGTCCTATTCTTACTGACGGTAATACTTATCCAAACATTTCAACGTCCGAATTACAGAAACTGAAAGAATTCAGACGTATCATTCTACTGTATTCACTGTTCTTCGTAGATTTATCTCTCGCGTCAGCCTTTTTCAGGTTCAGATTCTATTTTCTACGTACCAGACTGCACACTCTCTCGAAAAATGCACGTAAACTCGCAGACCGTGAAAATTTCAGATATCCACTGAATTTGATGTTTGCAGTTAAAAATATTTAAATATTTGGATCGTCGAAAAGTAAGAAAAAGAAAATTCATTGGAAATTTACACGTGTAAAAGTGTGAAGACTGTACATATGTAATAACAACTTATAGAAAGTGAACTTTTTTTGTACAAACTGAATTTAGTTTTCTTCGCCACATAAAGGCTATTTACAGAAATTATACGTACCGTATCAACGTTTTCTACAAATATTCCCGCATGCTCGTTTGTTAATTACAAGCATAAACGAGTTTAGTTGTTTCTAGCCCGAGTTTCGTTGCAATAATTCACGACGAAACTTGGAAATGAAGATCGCTAATAAGTTCCGCCTGCATCGTGTTCACGGGCAAAAGGGCTAGCTCCCCCGTGGGTTTCCCCGGTTTTCAATTTTCTCGGGAATCTCGCGCCTTCGGTTGTGACGAGCCTGGAGTGCTAGGAGTATCGATCCCGCAGGAATCGCGTATGCGCGCATCAGGTTTTCCCGAGCTAGATAAACATACGATGTAATAAATAAATGTATCCAAACTACGCGATTTGCTTTCCCATTTGTTGATTGTAATCCCGTCAGACTGCGAATCTAACAGGCTCGCGTACAAGTTCCTATAACTTTAAAGCGATACTCCAAATTAGCTGCAGTTTAATAAAACTGCTTCTGCATCGTCTCGTCGAAAGTGTTCTGATGCTTACGGTGAAAATTACGTGCAATTCCTACTAAAATTACGTGCAAATTAGTGGGCTTCGACGATAACAGGAGGCAAAAATCTTTTTTCTTTTTTCTCCTGCCCGAAAGAAATACAAGTGGCAACTAAAGGGAGTTCTAATGAGAGATGACACTCGAAAACGTCTCTCTCCATGTTGCTTTTTCAACAGGCAAGAGGAGAGGAAAACAGGCTCTGTCGAAACTTTGTTTCTGTCATCTCGGTTAATGAAACAAAGTCCAAGACAGTATCTTCGTAATATTTAATCGTTATTGTTCTAACGAAGTTTCTGCCAATTTGTATTGTATATATTTCGCTTTCATTCGCTTCTGTTCACGGAAAGTCAACACGGAATGTCAATTACCGAAGGAAATAGAAGGCGCAGGGTGAATGAACACGGCTTCTTAAACTTTCAAAACAGCATGGAGGAATTATCATGGAGGAAAAGATGGTTCCAATTAAGAAGTAACTCTTGAAATAATGAATCGCGGAAACAGTTGAAGATATTTGCCGCAGACACGTATATAAGCCCGAGAGAGAGAGGGGTCTTCCTCTTCGTGGCTTTTTGCGCGAATATCGTTTGCCAAGTTTCGCGGCGTACAATGAGAGGCGACCGCCTCGTTTCGTGGTCCATTTATTTTCTATGAAAAAAAAAAGAAAGAAAAACTGAAAAAATTAAAAATCCAAGTCTCCGGCCAGAGGCGTACATTTCAGAGAGGGTTCCACTGTCTTTCAATTAACATTTGCTCGTTTAATATAACCGCGGTCCGCGGTTAAAGTATAAAATTGTTAATTCCTTTGAAAATTCTCTATCGGGGCTCGCCTCTCTCCGAAAAAGGAACTACGCGAATTATGCAAATGAATATAAATTTCAGTGTTAACAACGTTTCACGTGGAACTGGAGCATCACTCATTCCGTGATAGCACACCTTTCGTGCTCTCGTAAAAACTCGCTCTCGTGAAACACGAACTGCAAATACAATTAAAACGTACCATCAATTTTTATCAGTAACACGAGTAGCTTGAAAGCATCGATCGACGTAGCTTCTGGAGAAGGAGTTTGTACGATAAAATGACGTCACGAACCCTCTCTTTTTTTTTCTTCTCTGAGAAGAAAAATTTATCTCGATCTTGTAACTTTGTATTAAACAGAGAAACGAATTCTCGCAGTTCGTAAAAATTTCACATGTATTTTTAGCTGTTGTAAATTTACAGAGCTTCTAGCTCATACTCTATCCATTCGCGGAAACCTTCGTCGATTCTCGTTGCAGAGTGCAAACAACTGAACTCGAGGCTTCCTCGAAAGAGAGAAAACTGGAGTTCTTCCTTCGGCGAAACCCATCTATCGTTAATTGAACTGCCGCCAACTTCAAACGCCGGGCCAAATCGACGAGAATCGGCGAGAAGGTTCGAACGATGCGGTGAATCGGATGGAAAGCAACGCGAGCAAAGGTACAAACGCTTGGTGGTTTCTTGGCGTTCGCAGCCCGCCGGGGCTAAAGACGAGGTTACGCGTTCAAAGCGTTCCTCCTCTCTAACTTTTCTCCCCGTCGTGCACGTTGGACAAATAACGTGGACGCAGACGACGCGGCGGTCGCGGACGACCGGTGACGACGAGTGAACGAACTGGGAAGAGGGAGAGGACGAAATGGCTACCAGCCAGTCTGGTAAGAGGAAACTAATTCCGCACGCACAAAAGGATGGACTCTTCCGCGTGGAAAGCGAGCGAGACAGCCAAACGAAATGGGGAAAGAGACAGGGAACAAATACAGAGGGTTGAAGAGAGCAGATTGAACCAGATGCAGTCAAAGGGACTGTGTTTTCCCTCTCTCTCTCTCTCTCTCTCTGTTTCGCCCTCGTTCCTCCTCCCCCTCCCACCCCTTTCTCTCCCCGGACGTCGTTCGACCGACGATTTACAAGCTACGCCGAGAAGCGATCGAAAGTGTTTTCCATGGGATTATAAGCATCGAGGAGGCACCCTTGAAAAGACTTCGGCGAAGATTAATCGGTTATGAAGATGCGTTATGAAATATGCATGCTCGAGGTCTTGACATTCTACGGCGAAATATGCATGAGAGGGCGGTCATTGACGATCGAAAGAAATTTCTGCTACTTAACTGTCGATCGTGATTCACTGCGTTCGTAGTTTCTGTACGTATCTCTAACTGCGAGAGATATTCAAGACGCCCGTGCGAAACAGGATGTTCGATTCAGTCGAACGATTCAGTGACTCGCGTGGATTAGGTTTGGGAAATACTGTCGTAAGAGACACGCAGCTTGTTCGACGGCCGGCTAATTTCGCGCGATCGATCAATGCTCGAGCGATAAAAGCGTTGGACGGTTACGTTGTTAGGAATTAGTCATGCATGAGTTGCCCTAAGGTAAGGTACTTTGATCAGGAACCAAAGTACGAATAGGAAAGGACATATAAGCGCAGCAGAAAAGGGTCCACAGACAGAAATAGTTTAGCATTGCAGCAAGCACAAGCTAGTATTATACTTCCTCTGTCCGAAAATATGGTAATTCAAAATGGAAAATTTTCACCCGAATAACGTGAATTTACAGAGAAGAGATGCCAAATCGAAGCAATTGACTAATGAACAACGTCGTGGTATCTTGCAACATCTCATATAAATAAGGTGAAACTTCGTCGATTAGCTGAAAAGTATATATGTTCAGAAGAAGCGTTCAACAAGGCTAAATCTCACTTGAACTAAATTTCGATTACACGAAAATTATTTGTATTTAGTTATATTGTGATAATAAAATGAATTTAATATTCTTTTTATATTTAATTTTAGTTTTATTTGATTACAAATATTAAAATGTATACCATATTTTCGGACAGAGAGAGTAATATTTTTACATGCATAAGTTCCGAAATGGAAGTCTTGTCTTGTTCAAATAAATGGCTCTGTGAAACTATAAAGGTATAATTCTTAATTATATCCTTACAACGTCGAGAGTATCGCGCGTCGGCGTAGGCGCAATAATTTTACTCGCCAGCGAAAGAAACTGCGAAAAGCATGTGTAATGCACTGGGATTTGACGAGATATCGATACGTCCGATTGCGCTCAATTTCCGCTGAACGCGCGAAAAAGGAAAGATAAGAGCACGTTAGAACGTTAGAGGAAAGTCACGTCGTGATTACGTTGTAGGAATAGAGCAAGTATCAAATATCTTGTCACGGAAAACTGACTTCAACTTCTCTTGCAATCTGTTGGCGAATGTAGTCGGCGAGTCGCATAATATACGACAGCATTCATCTTGTTTTCGATGCTTTTGCTTCTCATTGGAATGAATTTGCTAGTGCACACTAGATTCTGAATAATTTTCCGCTTTTCCTTCGTCATTTCAAGATGCTGTTAAGAAACCAACGACCAGGTTTCTTTTGAAAATGTTAATACAGCGAGTGATCGGTTAACGAACACTTCAGATCGCGATGCTGTGTGCAAGAGTTGTAGAACTGTATTTTACACAGTCGTAATATTATTTGAAGATTACACGCGAGTGATGCGAATCCATTCTTGTCGATTTCCTAATTTTTCAATATTTAAAATAATGACAAGTGCAGTAGGTGATTGGTTAACTAACGATGATTATGTTCGTACAGTTTTCATCTCATTACGGACTTAACACAATAAAATGCGAATTCAAACAAAGAAAGATTATTCGAATTTCTTGCGTATTCATTGCGCATTCAAAGAGAGTACTGAAAAGCTTCCAACGGTATTTCAAACAAAAGACACAAATCGACACTCGATGATGAAAGCAAACGATAAACGTGCTTCGTCGATGAAGAATCTAGATTTTCTGCGAATTATCAGAATTTCCGTTCGAAATTGAATTATATAATTTCAGCGAGGAGGATCATTTGAATGTAGAAGAAGAATAATCATACAAAATAAATACACATCGTTGAAATAATATTATTGTTTTAAATATTCAATAAATATTATACATCGATAATAATAGATAAATTTGATCAATTGTTGTTGGACTCGTATCGTATGGAAATACAACGATAGCGAGCTCGCAACGCGATGCTATAAATCGCTCGACGAGCTCAAAGCGAGCGGATACGAGCGTGAACGATGATGCGGAAAGTTTTAATTAATTGGAGCGGAGAAAAGGTTGTGATTAAAAGCGATTAGCGAAAGGCCTGGCCAGAGAATCGCATTGATCACCGAGGATACACACCGAGCGGGTTTGAGGAAGAACGGTTTAGTTGGAACCGCTTTTGCGGTCGCCGCGCGGCGGTAGAAACCGATTTAGCAAACGACCACACGCACGCACTGTCAATGACTGTTTATGGGCATCTACGATTGCCTGCACGTTTATGCGCGGCCCAATACCTGAAGAGAAAAAAATCAATGAAAACCGCAGTGCAGCTTGCAAAGGTTGGCGCGCGTTTATCGTACCCTACACTCCAATTTCGAACGAATCCCCGCTTTCCTGTATACTTTATGTTCTTCCCGATGTAGTTTCGAACCACTCTCGTTTATTAACGACAGCTTCATGCAGCCGCTCGAGAAAGTATCTGTTCATTTGCTATAGAAATCGCGCGATACGTAGAAACTTCGTCTTGATTCTCGCAGTGATAAAAGTTGAATCGAGTATGAAAATGCTGATACAAAAGTCACATTAGAGGGAAATTAACATGCAATAAATGGATGGATTAACAGATATGCGTACACAATCTCAAATTGAAAGTGCGACTAAAATTTTAAAATGTTCGTATTTACTTTCGTGGATCGACCATATGGTTTCGAAAAGTCGAATCGTTCGATAACAAAAGAGAGACGTAAAAACCGTTCGACGCTCGAAAACTTTTGCACCGCTTCATCACTCCCTTAATTCCTTCAAATATTTAAACGCGTGAAATTTCCCGCGCGTCGATACACTCGTCGTATTTTAGTCGGCTATCACGCCGGTTTTGTTGGCGTTCTTTCCCTCATGCTCGAGATTCCCCCCCTCGACTTCTTGTCGAGCACCTACGCAAAGAAGGGTTCTCCGTTAAGCCATCTCTCGCCGAAACCTCTTCAGCCCCTCTAACCGCAGGATTTTTCGAGGTCCATGGGAATTAAAGCCGTGTTAAATAGGGGAGAGAAACGAGAGCCACGCGAGATAGCACGCAACACCGTGATCATATTCATGTTTCTCTATCCGACTACAACACCCGAAAAATCGCTCGAAACTATCTCGTCATTTGTCGGTTTCTGATAAAATTTTTCCAATAGATGGCAGGTTAAGTATTATAATTAAGTAGACTACGAGAAACTCAAAGGTGCAAAAGTTTGAAGAGTGCGTTGAGCTTCGACATCTTAAACTTTAACCCTTAACGGACCAATGCTGCCATATAAGCGGCATAGCACTTTTACTTACTGGGTCCAATGCTGCGTACATGGCGGCAAAAACCAATTTATTATTTTTATCACTGTTAGAGTTGTCATATTTACTATTAACGCGTTAAGTATCGTGCCATGTCATTTCTGTGAATTTGTTTTCTGCCTGTTATCTATGTTCTGTTATCTTTTACCGTTTTTTGTGTACGTGCACTTTTGTGCTCTTCGCATGCAAAGTCAGTCTTGTGTTTGATTTTTCAAAGGAACGTGCGCGTCGGAGTTCTTTTACACAGTTTAGTTTATTATATTTTATTTTTTTTAATAAAACCGTAAAATATGGCCGACTCTGAAAGAATAATACACGATGATAACGATAATTTCAATGATATTAGCAGTAGTGACGACGAGTTTGAATTCGGTATTTCTATCGATGAAAATGAAAATCTGAGAAGCATTACGTTTTCAGACTATAATGATAGTGACAGTAGTAGTGATAGCGAAGTAGTTCCTAGAAAAAGAAGAAAAATTCCAAATATAAGTTACAGCGAGGATGAAGAAGATGAACACGATACTGCTGATGAGAATACCGAGTGGAAAAATATTACAGAAATTGATGACATTCCACCTCGGATACAATTCAATACTTTTTCTCTTCGTATGAAAAATAGCTTGGACCTGGTGGGAAGTAAGCTTGAAATACTTCCGGACCGTTAAGGATTAATATAACGAATCGATAATTTTCCTGCCGATCTGCGTTTGCAACCGATAAGCGTAACGTATGGAGACGTGATACGCGTCCGTATGGTTAATGGAAAAGGCTAATTGACGAAATTATATATTGGCTATAATAAAAATATGTGAAATATTGGTATCAATTGGAGAGAATAAGAGTAAAGCAAGAGAGAGAGAGAGAGAGAGAGAGGATCTGAACGTGAGAGCATTCTCTAACAGCGATATTTCGAGAGAAGTGTCCGGCGCAATGCCTCTGACAAGCTAGCGTATTTAAGCGTGATTAAGCTCGGCAATATTGGGCTTTCGGTCACAAAGGGAATTTCACTTGCCATGGCTACCCCTCTAACCAACATCACCGTAGAGTGCCGTAACCATAACGTTAATTAACGTTCGTTAAAAGAGAGCTCCATGGAGGTTCCTTTGGTGTCTTCGAATTGTTCGAATCGTCGCCCTTTCGGCAGATTTCGCCTGGTCGTCGTAAGGTTTCCTTGTCTGTCCTTTGAATGCCCTGCTCGCGAAATTGACTGAGGCTGCCCGATGACAATTTCCGAAGATATAAGAGGAATTCGTGTTAAAAATAATACTCTGTCATCTATATATTAAAAACGAGAAAATATTTCACAGAACTGTAATGTTTATTTTATTCTCGGTGCGAGCTCGAGTCAGAGCTCTGTCTTCCAAAATTTCCAATTCAATGCATTCCTTTAATATGGCCTCGTTAATATGTAATACCTACTCGTCATTGTGCACCGAACGATCCGTAAAAGATCGTAAAAGAGCCCGAGTGAAAGGGAACGTTCGCTGAAAACGTGTATAACGCGGACGTAAGCGTAATCTTGGAAGAAGAAAATGTAAATCTATATCTGTGAAGGAGACAAAGTTCCCTCAATATCCTCGATACAATACGCGTTTCGAAGGGCCGCGTGACAAAGTCGGCCACGGACAGATCGTTGAGATCTTCTTGTTATCGTTGATCAAAGCGTCTGATCAAAGATCTCATCCTGGAGAGGTTGTCGAAGACACTCTGGAAATTCCTAGCGTGAATGGTGTTACGGAAATGCCAAGGAGCTGTCGAAATGGTTGGTCTTCGAGTTGAACCCGAACAACCGAGTTATTCGTTGTTAGCCTCTTTTCCAAAACTCACCGATTGCTCGATGGTTGCTTTCAAGACTCGTGCTAGCAAACAACTTACGACTACTTTGTCACTGGGGTCAGCCTCGATAATTGGAGAACTTTTTTTGGAGAGAAGCTTCGAGAGAACGACGAGCTATTTTCCTTTCCTTCAGTATATCAGTTTGGTAACTCCAATTTGTTTGTCGACTTATTTCCAATAAATATCCAAATTAATCGTTAATTAAGAAGCGAATTTTCGTTTGCCTTGGAAAAGTTATAATTGAGTTAATAGCGTCAAGTGAAAACTATAGAAAACGCGGAGCAACGAGAACCCGAGGCTGATGAATAAAAGTTTACGAGCGCGGTATTTCAAAAGCAGAGAGCAAATATTAAAAAATTAAAAAAAAAGAAAAAAATGAACGCCAATAGCGGGAAATAAGGAACAGACGAAAATTCATTAAACCACGCCGACGAAATTAATTAAACCAAAGTTGCAAGACGAAGTTGACTCGGCGCGAGAGTTTTGCAAATACAATAGCAGAGAATAAAATGCAATTCGCTATAATAACGGCAGTAATTAAACCATTAAGCGATCTCGTATTTGCTCCCTGGCCTTTAAATTACCATCTCGATCCTCTGTCTTTGATTCAAAGCCGTACCATGGCCACTGGTACGGTTTAACGTCCCTCGTAAACACTTTCGAGAGCACCACGAGAACACGCATAACCATGCACGCATTTATTATGAACGCCACCCACGCGTGTACCCACTCGAGCTTGGCTCTCCAACATCGACGAATATGATGCTTGCCCCGCGACGAACACCGCGATATGCCATTGAATTTGCATTCGATCTGGATCGAGAGTGCGAGCAGTTCCTCACTCTGATTGCGCGTAGTCCGACTCTCTCGGACAAAATCTAACATCGTACCAATTGATCCTTCTTGATTCTGGTTGGGAACTACTCCGTAGCTTCTGTCTTTAATGGCGGAATTTTCAAATGATGCTCCAAAAATCACTCCCTACTAAAATAAATCCGAAATTTCTTTATCATGTTATTTTCTTCAACGTTTGTTCTTTTAATAAAAAAAAATCATTACGTTCGATGTCGTAAATTTAATTTAAAATTAATAGAATTAGTTTTAGTTAAAAAAAAAAAAAAGAAGGTGGGAATCAACTTTTGGTCCACTCTTGGTACTAGAAATTTAAAGGAATTCGCATTAAATCCTTAACGTGAAAGTCAAAAATTTTGACGGACGAAACTTTAACACGAGATGCAATTTCGTCGTGTATTTGACGAGTTTTATACCTAGGCGTAATAGTTCCGGCATTAAAATGGCAATTTCGAATGAAGCTTTACGTGGCCGACAAGGCGAGTACAACGTCGGACAACGAGCAATAGCTCGACAGAGGAATTTTCTAGAACCGATCTCCAACGCGAGCGTATTAAGCGGATTTTTTTACGACGACACATTTCCATGTGCTTCCGTCGCGCCGTTATGAACATCTTTTATGATCGCGTCCCATAAATCGTGTTCGCGTCAACGAGAGTAGGAAGGAAGAAGGAGGATACGTTGTCCATGGGGAGAGTCAAATTCGTCGGTGACATAAGTGCAATCACGCCGATTAAACGAATTCGCACCGGGGTTCGTCATTCGGGGCTTCTTTAGATTGATGTTTTACACGAGTTGCTCTGTGAGCGAAACTCTAGCTGCGTAGATAACTAATATTCTTTGCAACTGGATTCCTCGAATCTCGCATCCTCGAAATCTGGAGTCACGCTATTATAATTTTTATAATATTTCCGCCATATAACCACAAATGTAACACTAATGAATATGCCAACGACGAAACATTTAGGGCGAGCCAAAGTTTCTTACCACCTGTATTGTTTGAAATAAAACATCAAAGTACAAGAAAACACTAATTTCATCAATTTTAAATTAAATTCAAATTCAAACATGATTTTTTTCTTTATGTTTTAAAAATTACTTCTTTCACGCGTTTTTAGTAGCGAGTGATTTTTAGCCCACCCTGTATTACAGCGGAACGCGTGCTTCTATTCGACTTAACGTAAATGAATATTGATTTAGTAATTAGTTCGTACTTTTCAAAATACCAAGTCAGTTCGACACGTTTCGCTTTCTCTCGGAACGCTATCCTATTTCACTGGTAAATAAAGTTGCAAATAGCACGTCGACGATTAATCATCGTCACTTCTTTTATTAAAAGACAAAAACAAGCAAGATGGAATCGAAATTGAAACTCGACGAACATAGTCCCGTCAGTAGGTCCGATCTTCTACGCAGATCAAGCAAAAGCACTGGAAATCGATTCGATTTCCCCGAGAAGAAAGCTCGACGTTCCGTCCAAATAAATAGAGCTAGCCACACGCAGACATCTATCGAATCCTCGGGAAGCAACGAAAATAAATAGCGCCGAGGTCTTGAAGCTTCCTAACGAGAGAACGCTAGCTAATTGGAAGAAAGCCATCAATTTCTGCGGGACGAGATTAAACGCGGCAAAATTTATGCCCGACGTATGTCCAGCTATCATTATTAAGCCAGTATTGATCGATTCACTTCGCTCCTTCGTATTTATTGCGATGGTCCGCGGTTTTTATCTACGGTTTCCACGATCGGGATTTGGATTATCTAGATCTAAATTTTAAAATCTTTGTAAAATTTCTCAACTTCCAGACTTGATTTCTTGTACCAAATTGCTACACATAGTAAGTGACAGAAAATGCTTTTACGGAAACTATTTAACACCAATTTTGTTACTATCTATACAGATAAGGATGAATAGAAAAAAGGGTAGATAGTACTCGCCGGAACATGATGAAAAGTTCTAATAAAAATATGAGTCGAAAAACATTCATGGTTTCAAAGTTATAAACGATTTTTTGTTTCGATTAAAGAATGGAATTTTTTCGCTTCGAGAACTAACTTGTAAATAGTAGTTTTTATTCTGATTGTAGAAGATTTTCTACGCGTTCCCCTCCTAAATTTCTATGCATACTTTGTCTCAAAGAATTACGTACTCTTTCAAAGATTTATGCGGATTACAACTAATTTGAAGCTATTAATTGGAGTTTTTTTTCATGTTTCATGGCAAGTTCTATCTATTATATAATTTACGAATAATCGGTATATTTTAATTAGAAAATAAAATCATTGCGTTCGTAATTTTCGTGACTGTTCGCAACACGAAAAAATCTTCTAAAAAATAAGAAAAACTACCCGGGCGATACCGCTGTCTCCGAAAAAAGCAGCGAACGGATATGGCGCGCGAGTGTCTGGCGCCGGTGCAGGAAATTGCACGTTAATCGGACCAATATGTCGAAAAACCATAGGCCACTGTAACTCAAAGGTCTCTGCCGGTCCCTGCGCTAACTATGACTCATCGAACTACTCATCCATCGTGCGTGTTACCCTCGTACCACGAGCTCGTATTCACAGTCACGATTCACCGCGTTCGTAATTGTGACCCGAGCATGCCTGAGGACACGCGACTGCACGCCCACGCCGGTCGCGCACGCTCTACGCCGGGGGTTGAGTCGAAATTCCTACGTGGGAAATGACGAAACGTGCCAAGGACGCGGTAAATTATTCCACCGAATTCATCTCGAAGGGAGGCGATCATATCGCATGCGTGATTCACGCGTTTGTCTGAATTTGCATACAGCATTTGGGGAGAAAATCGAGTATCGATTGGTTCGCTGCGAGAACGTTTTCCTTACGCCCCGATAATTGTTCCCGGCTAGTGGTAGCTGGGTCAGATGGTTCCTAATTAAGGAACTTTGTCCGGATGGTAGTAATTGGGACATTACGATCCCGTATATTTCAATTAGCGAACGCCACGGACACTCCCGCGGGTTAATTATTACTCGAGGAATCGGTAACTAATACCTGGACATATCAACGGAAATGATATCACGGGGTCGATAACTTCGTCGCTGAGGACGTGAGGCGAACCACGAACGACTGAACGACTGTGTCTGTATTTCACTCTGTATTTCACGCGGCAATATGGATCAGATACAACGTTCCGAACAGAGCGTGCCATTTTTAATCGCAGCGCTGAAGCGTGTTTTAAAATTAAATAATTCAACCAAATTTAAACCAAAACTGAAAATTTGAAGAGGCTTCGTATTCTCATGTATTTTCACCAAAAAAAAAAAAAAAATATTTAACGAAAAAGGATATAGCATCCCTGTTTACTAAATAAACTCCATCGGTCCAACAATTTCTATTTCCACTTACGTACCTCGAGAAAAAAAGAAAAAAAAAAGAGAAAAAAGGATCTATCTCGATTGAATCAACATACGTCGGAGCAAATGGATTTTTCGATGCATTACGCGCGATCGACGTATTCGCCAGGCATCAGTCAAAACGCTCAGACAAATGGACCACGTAATCGCAAGAAAAACAGCGGAGCCGGTTCTCTCGGTGCTGCTTTTTCGTCTCATTGTCGGGACGGGATAGCACTCGAGGAACGTTTCCGTGGGCTTTCCGCGCGATGAGTCATCCCGGGGAAAAAGGGCTGGAAAGGTATTCCAACGGAACGAAAGGAAGGGGCGTACGCGTTCTCGCGTGTACGTCGTCGCAGGGTCGTGAACCCTCGTCTACTTAAGGAAAAGGGCGAACCGGAGCTCCCTTCGTCGTCGACGTCGTCGTCGTCGTCGTCGTCGTCGTCGTGTATTATCCATCGGAGCTTAAGCTTCGTAAAAGCTGCCTCGGTTCATAAAATTTCACGAAAGAGAGATCGCGTCTCCAACGATGTGGCGCGCGCACGATGGCGAAAAAGCAGCGACGACGCGAGCAGCCACTTTGTGATTGAGGTTTAAAACCAGGATAATAAAGCTGCTTCTCCATTCTACCGTGACGCAGCCTCATCCGCGAAAATTAGAAACGTAATCTACGGAAAATATCTCCTTAATGACGCGTGAACAGGAAATGTGTTGAATTTTGTAACAATCCATGCACGTTATTAAAATCGGAAATCCATCGAACAGAAGGAATTCGTTGGATGATCGATCTTTAAATTACTGGCTGCAATCGGAAGTTTTTACAAACGGGCTCAATGTGATTGTTTCCAGAAAGAAGGAAAAAAAAAGATAGGATAAAATTGTAATTCATTTTAGATTGAACGTACAACCAGGCGTAATTAGATCAATGTTCGTCATACATTTCCACTTACTTAAATTTCAAAGACAAAAAGAAAGAACAGAATTAATTCTCGAACTGTAACTATTCACGCTTCTATCTACGTTTCTGCATAAAAGTCGCGAAATTGACGATCTTTCCGCTGTTCTTCAACGGGCACATCGTGCCCGCTCGGCTATAAATCATTACGACAAATATTAGAATCCTCCCTGGCGAGAATAACGGATGTAATTCCAATAAAGTCGCCGAAGAGGCGCTACGATCTGTCACGTGCCGGAGGAATCCATATCCAATCGGAAGACTCGTATTTACCGAGGGAAGATACAGGAGCACTTCCTTCCTGTCGTACGACGTACCGACGCGAATCGATACACTTACGTTTAGATGGCCTTCGGAAACATTGTTCTACGTGGAGTCGTAAAGCAGCGCAGCCAGTATAATCAGAGCCCATATATCCGGGCATAATTCACGTAAATACTCAACTCGTAACCTCCGATTCTCCGAATAAAATTGCGTGTGTTCTCGCGTGGAAAGAAATGCGTGCAACAGGTTACCCTAACTTCGTGTAGGACTTGGTTATTCAATTCGAAAGAAACGAGATCCCTTTATGGATCGTTTATTTTAATTTATTTCGCTTTACCGAACAATTGCAACATTCGTCGAACTTCAGAACTATTTGAACATGAACGTTCCTTCGATCCGTAAATATCGTTTTTCGGAAGAAATTTTCAACGGGAGAGCTGTTGCCCGTAATTATTGTAAGAAATCTCTAGAAACAAACGTGGTCAAACCAAATTAGATGTTATAGTTGCGCGATGCAATGTTCAGAAAAACGGACGGGTGCCAACAGCTGTGGAAGAACGAGAACGAAAGCGAACGGGTCTGAAAATTCCTGTTTCTCAGCTTGCAGCTCGATCACGTCCCAACCCTTTTTCACCGTTGTTTGCGTCGCGCAACGTTCACTTTTTTTGAACATTACGCGTACGGCGCGATGAAACACGAAATACGAAACGGAGTAAAGGCGAAGAAAGAACAAAAATGAGAAGTTGAGATCAACGCAAATGTTGAAAAGTAGACAAATTATCGTAAAATATTCTCTTAACCATTACGTTCAGAACCAATATACCCTATTACCATTTTACTTGGAATTTAATATTCTTTCGATTCGTGATGAAAAAAAGTATATAGTCCAATTGAAAAAAATGACTTTAGAAATTTCGAAATGTACACCTCTCAAACCCTTAAAAACCACACAACTTTTGCATTCAACAATTTTTTATCAGGCGCATAATTTAACCACTTGATCACCGTGCGCGCACCGGTGCGCGCCAATCCCTGTATCCTAAATAAAAGCGAAATAAATTTCGATTTCTTAACAGTGACATCTAGAATCATTTTCTAACACTAAAAAAATCGAAAAATATATGTATTCTTCCTTGATTTTGGATTTATTCGAAAAAAAGGCAAGAAACAATATTCGCGTGCCATATAACTGTAAAATTTCACTCTGCCCAAATACTTGCCTCAAAGCATACCACAACCAAGATAAATATCAGTTTTATTGTGTATAGTATATATTTGTGTTTTTTAGACTATAATATTATAACATTTCAAATTTAACAAACGTGCATATAACTTTTTTAATTATTTTAATATTTAATATTTGATACTATTGCATGGCAACTCTAGTGAAAATCAAGTGACTTTCTTTTTGTGCAAATTATATCCTAATTGATTGTGGCTCACCAATTAATATAAAATTGGTAAGTAAAAAAATATTTAAATTATTTATTTATTAGTAAAAGTACATTTTTTTAAAAAGTGAATATACGCGGCGATCTGAGGTTAAAAGTTACGTTTCGGTTGTGTAAGTTACGTGAATCACCCTCTACAGCCCCCCGTTAATTGAAATACGAATCTGTGCTGTTGCTCTGGAGAAACTGCATCGTTGGACGGTCTCCTTAGTTCGCTGTAACCGGAGGGAAGGATTGCTCGTGTTTCTTCCGAAACGGTCGTTGGTTTCTTACGATTTGGACAAACGGCGCGATGATCGATGAGCAATTGCCCGAGCAGAATTGTTGACGAGAGTAAATGCAGCGGACTGGAAGGAATGCTTGCTCGCTTGCCAGTGGACGAACGGAGGATCGAAATTGGCCGCCAGAGACGTGCATTAAAATTGGAAGGCATCGATTCCGCGTTACGAGGGTGGGTTTGTAACGGTCTGCCACGGAGTGTGAGAAACGGGGCGAGAGGTATCGCCAGGTAATCGATAAAGGTAATAATGGATGTCCGTAGCCGAAGATTACGGTAAACCGCTTTGAATGATGTACACGCGCGTGCCTGGTTTAGAGAGATTGATGAAGATGTAAATTGTCCGGGATAGGACGCAACCTGCGCATTCTGCTACGCGCCTGCTGCACGAAACGACGCACTAATTTTACAGTGACAAAGTTCCAACGTCGACATGATTCATGGAAAACTGGACTCTCTTACATATATTTCCGTCCACGTATAATACGTACAAGAGCTACATAGATACATTTCTTTTTTTTTTTTTATTGTAGAAATAAGTAGTATAAATTCTTCAAATATTCATGTAAAAGTTTCCCACAACCCAATTTTCGTTAAATCAGCATCCACTGAACCTTCGTTCGAATCGGCGAACCGATAATCATTAGTTTAGCAACCGATAAAGAAATCGCGAAATTTCGGAGAGGAGGTCAACACGTGGAGAGCACCCATACATAGTTTCTGTGTACGGTGTCCGGATATTTCCTATGCGGAAGCGTAAAAAGTGGCCAGCGACGCCACGTGTTCCCGCGTTGTAATCTTTTTATGCCTCATCGGGTTGAATCACCGCGGACCACAGCAGCGTGTGCACCGCGTGCGTGAAACGTACACGCGTCAGGTTCGAAAGAGGGAAGCTCACGTCACGCCCTACCTCGTGTCACGAGCTTACAGTTTTTTTTTTTTTTTTTTTTTGCGTTTTTGTATCAGCTGCCAGTCGCGAGACATATCGCTTTCCGTTCGATCGAACTCTTTTCATTCAACCGAACTCGACAATTATTCACATTCCATCTCGCGTATTTTTATTACAGCTTCGGGACTTAATTGAACGTTTCACGCACGGACGTAGCATCGTGAGTAATAATTGACAATAATTGGACCACGTGTATTTATTGGAACAGTGATCGTCAAATGCAAGTAAACTACGATTTCTGAAATCGTTTAAAGGATAAATTACAAATTGAAGATTAATCAAAGACAATACTTCGGAAGACTCGAGGTTCAAGACCATCTCGTTGTATCGTACCTACTTCTTACCGCGTTCATTACCGCATATATTGCGGTATTCCTTTGAAGTTACTATACCTCCGGAATATCTGACTATTTTTATTTAACCGCTCGAGCGAAGTTTCCTCGATCAAACAGCACCAAGCAGCATTCTTTCCGCACTTCAAAGATAATCGTCGAGATCTCGAGTTGTCGAAGCTCCTTCCGTGAAATGCCGCTAATTTATCAATGAACATGCCCGACTCGCCGGTGAACAGAACGACGCAACAAGACTGCGCGAGCAGCTATCAGGAACCGAGACGCAGCTGCGTAATCGACAATAACAACACGCCATTAACGAATCGAAAGGAACGAGGCTCGATCGACAGGCCGCGAGACGTTCCTCGATTAAATTGCACTCCCCGACAAATGGCGGAACGTTTCGGGATCATTAGACAAACGTTCGGCGACGTTATTAATGTCGACGTCGCTACGTCGTGGAATGAATCGTCCATCTCGTTCATCCCGAATCGTCCCTCCTCGTTTTTCCTCCGTGAAAAACGTTCCCAAGCGTGGCGCTTCAGCTATCGATCGACCGAGCCCCGCTCCAATTTCCCTCGCTGTTACACGATTCCGCGATCTGCATTCACCCGTCGCCGACGAATCTCGCTCCGACGAAACCCGGTACACACATTGCCACCGATATTAGCAAATATTAAGACACCCTCGCGTTTCGTGTTCTATCGCGAAACGTCACCGATGAATCACCGAGCGTTTCAAATGGACCAAAAATTCGAAAGCGTTGTCTGCTTCGTGAAATACTTACTCGAGGATCTACACGTTCCGTAGTGTCTACGAATTCGCGAAGAAGTTAGTTGAGAATCAATATTCAATAATTTTATACCGCAAAGACAAAATTTCGATATCCACGAAAACACCGCAATACCAATTAAAAGAATATATATACCTATATTAAAATACAAGTCAAATTTAGTTTCGTCGCTGATCACGATTTTGTACTTGATTTGTACGCTCGATAGTGATTTATGAATTCATGAAAAAGTCAGTTGAATTAATAATCAATATCGAATAATGTACCGTAAAGATATTGTTGTAGAGAATGTAGATAACGTAGATAATGTAATGTATATTGTGATGCAAGACCAAAAGTAACGGGATAACTTCTGTAACTTTTGTGAAATTTTGATATCCGCCAAATACCAATCAAGAGCACACACCTATAGCAAAATAAACGTTATATTTATTTCGCGTTACTGATCACGTTTCGTGCTGCTGTCAATCAATCATCGAGCGTCCGCGTGCCACTGGAGAGTGCCGTAATTGGCAAATTTCTGGT
The DNA here is from genome assembly GCA_032399595.1 of Tetragonula carbonaria. Lineage (NCBI taxonomy): Eukaryota > Metazoa > Arthropoda > Insecta > Hymenoptera > Apidae > Tetragonula > Tetragonula carbonaria. Next base: position 4,139,497 of record JAUCRC010000007.1, read on the forward strand.
GTAATCAAGCACGATGAAGTCGCGGATTTAATTGCGCTCATAACTGTGCCTTTTCGATGGCTCTCCTCATTGCCTGTTCCTCGTTTCCCTCCCTCCTTGCGCCTCCTTCCTTTACCCCTTTTTTCTTCTCTTGATGAAAAGAAAGCGCTCGTTAAAGCACCGTAGAACGCTCCAGAAGTATGGATCTCCGACAGTTGAAAGAGAATTCCACGGAGAAGAGAGAGAGAGAGAGAGAGAGAGAGAGAAAAGGAGGGCTGTTCTCTCGAGACCTTGCAAAGTGATACCGAAAGAGAGGCACCAGGCGTCGAAGTGAATGGCGCGTCGTTTCCCTCGGGATTAAGTCCGTGTCCTACTGCAGGATTTGGGAGAAATTCTTAACAGAGAACGAGAGAGAAAGAGAGAGAGAGAGAGTGAGAGAGGAGGGGCAATCTCACGAAGAATATTCCACCGAGAATATTAAAGCTCAACACCGTGCCTGGCGTTTATTCACAGAGATCTTCGACGAGATGTCTTGCTCGCAGCTGGAACTTCCCGCGTGTACGCATTGCACTCGAATGAAAAATGAAAGGAAAGTTCCTAACGGCAAAGATCACGGTCACAGGAAATTGTGCCACTCCTTTCAGTGCAAGAAGTAAAAAAAAAATATGGAAATAAAATAAGTTTGCCGTTTCTTTCTGTTTCTTAATTAATCAGATGAGCGCAGATCATAAATTGATTACTCGATCTTATACCGTGTTATACGAAATTTCAGTGAAAAGTAAAAGAGTACACAGGCAAATGTTCGCGGTGCGCCCATTGTATGAAAATTATCTCATCAGTATATGACATTAACCATACCCAAGTATATTCACTTTCGTACCTTCACACCTGTAATTTTGTCATTAGAGGTAATAATTATTACAGTAACAACAGCGCGTTCGTTCTTCTAATTGGTAAATTTGACGCGCATGTCAGATAGATGCACGTCTAGAAACAGAGTCGGTCGCGATACAACAGCGGAATCAAACGAAATTAACCGGGCTAATTCGTTCGCGATTCGAAAGGTTCCTTTCCCACGACGTTTTCCGATAATCAGATACCTGACGCGAGTTCCGCTCCCTCGAAGCTACGTGACCCACCGGCGGGCATCTGTCGGGCTGTTTCTGAAGAGATTCATGAATTATGTAGATAGATCAGCGATGTGGGAGGAGTCTCTACACGTTGGTTTCACGATCACCGAACGCTTCTGGACTGTCGGCCGAACCTTGTTTACCGGCTATGGATTTGATGGATGAATCTGCAGCGGTCGAAAAGGGGGCTGACACTCTATCCACTTTATCAAATCGGCATAGTCATCGTGTCATCGTCGCCGGCCGTGCTTCAATCGTACGCTTTCCGTATTATCCGCGATTTCGTCCGTGCATTTGCATGCGCGCGCCTTCGAGAAGCCCATTAGGTCACATTCACTGCAAGATCTCGATTCACACGTGACGTGATATTTCTGAAAATATCCCCATCAATACGGATTTCTCATCTCTGAATTACACTTGCCCACTTCCATTAATACTCTTTACTTTCAAAACGGGGCATTCATTTTATTCGTTTTTTACATCATGTAACAGGCGGGAACAGTGAACTTGAATTTGAAGACTAAAGTATACTCTTTACAGTGACCTCCTAAGGTCTGATGTACGTTTTTTTTTTCTCCCCCATTATTTTATTGAACTTTGAATGTTGGACTTTTAGACCAAGATTCGAGAAATCGCAACATTCGTTTTCGCTTAATATTTAAGGTTCAATAAAATGACAAGAAAAGAGTCATACGTCGAATTTTAGATCATTGTAAACAGGAAGCTTCAATCCTCAAATCTATTGTAGATTCAGTCGTGAAAAAAATGTTTCCATGTTTCTACATGGTATGGCAATTTACAGGATTTTCATTTTTTCCCCACTAGCTATGCAGTTTCACCTCGGAATAAATTAAATGGTGAATTTTGAAAGTAAAAGCTTCAGAACGTATCCAGGTTTACCGTTTATACGACTTTGTTTTGCGAGACTGTAACAGTTTGCTACTTGTAACACTTAGCGGATCCAGTTTTTCATTTTTTAGAAAAATTGTTGATTCAAATTCAGATTTCAAATATTCGAGAATTTCTGGCCCGATTTCTGTCGAGTAACGATACACGAGATATATCGTATCGTGCATTTGAAATGTAAATTCGACTCTCAGCCTAGTAATGAATTCGAGAACGGAAGTAAACGCGAGCAAACATGCTTTAATTGCAAGCGATAGCTTCGAAAAGCTTCGGATTGGTAGAGAGACAAGTTGGTAGAGGAAAACGTGCAAAATTCCGACGAAATGTTCGATTGAACGGGAAGATTCGCCGATAAGAATTACGAATGGTGAACTGTCGCATTGATTATGATCATCATTGTCAACGTTTCAATGTTAGTTTCAATTGGAAATATTGAAATTAACGACTTTGTTCTACACTGTCAGAATCACAGATGACGTACGTGTGCATAGATTTTTTTAGAAAATATGTTGCATACGTTAGCATGCAACGAGGATATATATATATATATATATATATATATGTATATATGTATATATGTGTATATATATATATGTATGTGTGTATAAAATTGTATAGAACCGTGAAAATATTACCGCTGAATAGAAATTAGGTCGGCGAACTCGTTCGATTGGCGCTCCTGACTTATGGAGCTCGCACTCGCTCTATTTTTCGATGCTTCTGTCACGGGATTCTCGACAGGATATTGGATTTGGATAGATTTAGTAATATGCTAGGTGCTACGATGGCATCTTGACTACAGAGAAATCCAATATCCTGCTTGTCGACGATCGTCAATGATTTGGAAACGAAGACGGAAATAACCGTCGTCCCTAAGCTGAGAAATAAAAAAAAAAAAAGGAAAAAGAAATCGAACCGTTTCGAAGCGAAAATTTCGTCTGAATTTCTGCGCAAATCTGATTACGTGTGCAAAAATCATCTGTTAAGTATGTTGTGAACTCAGAACTAAACAAATGGATTCTAAATATTTTGAATCGTATTTTTTGAGTATTTGCTGTTCTCGTAATTTGAATTTCCTATAAAAAAAAAGAAAAAAGAAAATTTCATGATGAAAGAAAAACATATTTGTTTTTTAAATTGTTCATATGAAATTCTTTTTTCGTGTTTCTCTTTTATTAAACTGTCAAAGGATTAAGCAACAATTTTGAAAAAAAAACGAACTTCGCCTGTCGCTGTCTCTTCCCAGATACACCGAACAAAGAACTACATTTTTCTATTTCAATTCTAGCGGAACGCTTGTTGCTTGTAAATAAAGAGAGAGAGAGAGAGAGAGAGAGAGATCTATCAACTTCAGTCAACACAAAGCGGCAAAAGTTTCAATGAATACGGGGTCTATTTCGATTTAATTAAATCGCTTAACGAAACGGAAAACACACGAGAGCGGACGAAACTAACAGATCATGAAATCAAAAACATTTTTGTAACATGAACGAAAATGCCGAAAAACTGATAAAGTGAAATGAAGAATGTGTACGATAAAAGGTTAATGCGAGACGTGACGTGAAACCTCATAGACGTAAACAATTCTAACAATCTAGTTGCATTCTTTAAAACGCTGCGACGAAAGTCATCAAGAAATAAAACACGAGTGTTATAAAAAAAAAAGTGATGAGAAAACGAGAGGAGAGAGAAATTATATTGGAATCTCTGGTCGAAAGTTTTTCACTAGAAAATCCAAAGTTAATTGAAATTTCCCTGAAAAAACATTTCATTTTTATTCGCGTATATAACTCGACGCCAACGAACGACAGAGAAATCCTGGAAAACTGATTTATGAAAGAATTCATTTGAATATATTTTAATGAAAGAAAACATTACGTTCGTTGCATGCCGAAGAGAATTCGATATTCCAAATAAATCAGACCGAACAAAAGAACGTGGGAAGACACTGACACTTCGCTTTAATTAAAGAAAAATTGCGAATGAATGTTGCGTCGACGTAACGATCGTTTCTGACGAATCTGAAAAAAAGAAAAAAAGAATATCGAAAAATTCGTGTCACCAGGTTGAACAATTAAATGCAATCGAACGTTCCCATCGATGGGAAAACGATGCAAGTGATTCGTGTAAAAGTTCCGACTTTGGAATGGCGGGAATCGCTAAACTCTCGTCTGCTCTCGTATCGATCTCACTTTCGCCCCTTCTCTTCTCTTCCCAACTCTTTTGTCCGAGCTCTCTTCGCTCGGCAAACCCTCGAGGAGTCTTGGCAGCGAGGAAATGCTTTCCACGATTTTCCATGCCTGGCCTGATGTCACATCCGGTAGCCGAAAACAACATCACGCGTTGGTGTTTCATCAACCAACGTGATGTTTCAAAAATTGCTTACTTGGGAATCTCGAGTACACACCTTCGAGACGGAACGATTGCGTCCAGTAGAATATTTTCAATTAGGTTACTCCTCTTTTTTTTTTCTATCGAATGTATACAATGATAGTTTTTTTCTTTTTTTTTTTTGTGAATAACCGCAATTTTAGTTGATATTACAATTAATATCTAGAACTATTTTACAGCATATCCAATATCAACTGAAATTCTTTCAAATATATATATAAGGATTTAGGTATGTGAAATTAAAGACTGGAAGCTTTTGATTCATCACTGTATCACTCTGATTGCTTAAAATGTCCTGTCTTCTCGTTTCTAAAGATATGTTAAAATATCTGAGATTCTTTCCTTTTTTATCTTTGATACGATAAGTAAAATTTGTACTATTGTTATTATGAACCTCTGAAGTCTTCAATTAAAAAGAATAACGAAGATTATGCTCTCTTTTTTTACGAAATTTTACATATTTTCGTATCATGATGCAACATCGTGTTTCGTTTGAAAATGGAGAGCACGTCAAATGTATCGCGATATTTTTATACATTTTGCGATCATAACAAATTAATCAGCAGAGCTTTCCGTCATGCGCAGAGCTTTTAATCAACCACGATGATTAAGTGTTCCCGGCGTAACGTTTACAGATTGAAATAAATCAATTTCGCGTCTGGCCAAATATTAGAAGCGAAACGTGGCAACTTGTCGCTTCGATACAAATAATTCATACGCAGCTTGCAGCACGAATTGTGTCATTGAGCCATTTTAAAAAGTTATTGAAAATTCATATTAATTAATCAAGCTGCAATTCAACCTATTCGTGTGTCTAGTTCATTCGGGCAGTTTATTTAAATTCCAATTAATTCGTTCTTTATAGTCTCAGAAAAAGTTCAGAACCACAAATGTAAATAATTATTATCAGAAAAAAAGGGAAAAAAAGAGTGAAAGAATGAAAAGAATGAAAAGAATGTACGAGTCAATCATGAATCGTCACGAGGTTTCGCGAGATCGCTGAAACAAGTTCCTTTCATCTTCCTGTACCAAAAAAAAAAAAAAAAGAAAGATATTCCAAAGAAAATATCCATCAGCAAGACGTACGTCATTCTCAAGTCATTTTTCATAAAATCCCACCAGCTTTATCGTTACGGATGATGTGCTTTCTCGTTGAACGTCAACACCCGCCGTAGACGATGCGAAAGATACAATCTGAAATGTCCCGTGCCGTAACCAGCCACAGGGATAATCGATCGCGGAGATGAGTCATCTCTCCTGCGGAAATTTTCGAAGGGATGCAGTTGATGTGGGTTGCCGAAGGAACGAAGTCAGCGGGGAAGAACAAGAGATGGCTGAAGGGAGGAGAGAACGAACGACGTGAAACAGCCCCTAAGCTTGGCTGATTGTGAGAAAGAAGTAACGCCTCAGTCTAAGGACACGTTTCCCACCTCGTTAACGATTAACCCCCTACCATGTTCTGTTCGCCTTGTCGACGCACCGTGTTCTATCAATATTTCTACGTTTAAAAATAAATGTGAACGTCTCGCCTGCTCGAGAGCGAGAGGAACAGAAAAACCCCATTAATATCTACAAGCATGTATGTTCAGCCTGGTGTCGAACTTCATTAGACTGCGAATTTTTACTCTACGTTTTTACAAAAACGCAATTGAGAGAGAAGACGAAGACAAAGTAGCAAATGCTGAAACAAGTACATACACACCGTGTGCGTTCGTAAATTTCTCATAAATTTCTCACATCTTAACACAGCGAGAGAAATAGAAAATTATCGTATCGAATTTCATGAGACTGCGAATCTTGACACTTAACATTTTCATGAACACGACGAAGACAAATGATATTATTTCTTTCCTCTGCTAAAATGTTAAAACAAGTATTTCATATTTTTGCGTTCGTATATTTGCGTGAGTTTCTCATAAATTTCCCGCACTGGAATATACACGCGGTGTGTATTTATAAGAGGCACCGTGTGAAGTCGCGAGTGTGCGTACGCGCGAGGTTATAAATAAGCATTTTCAAGTGGAGAGATTGATCGACAGGGAGCAAAAGGAAGACTGGAAATACAGACATACAGCGAAAACGCGAATGCAGATGCCTCGACAATGATTTCCGGAAACGGGCGAAGCCTGCGGCCGGGAAAGAGAGGGGAGGGAGGGATAGCCGGAAGGCATCTTCTTCGAGTGCTCTCGCTCGTTTCTCCGGCTACATCTTCATTACTCCGCCATTAACCGCTCGCTTACTATTCGTTTTCGACCCAATTATAAATCCCTTCCACGGCATCGGCCGACCGTGCGGGTAACTCGCTCGCTCCTCGGCCGAGGAGCGTGCGAGGTTCGAGTGTCTCCTCGATCTCCCGTAAATGAAGCCGAGTTCGAGGCTCGGATAATGCTCGGGCTACCCGTTCTACGCGGCCAGCAAGTTCCAACATTCCGCGATTATGCGCGACCAACCTGACCAGGAATTAACAATTTATTTCCAGCTCGTAAATTGAGCTGTCGTAGCAGTAACGAGCATCGCGTTCGAATGAGTCGCGCTCGTATGGCGTTTCATTTTATTGGATTTACTTCGTGCCAACACGTGGCTTACGTGCAACAAGGCTGCTCTGACACCGTGCAACGCGCGTTCCACCATAAGCAGATGGATACACACGGTAACACGCGTACGTTCATTCCCGCCTGCCTCGATCTATCGTTTCGCGAATTTCATCAACGCGTTTTCATCAACATCGACGATTCCTCCCGAGTTCGATGCTCCCTTGTCGTGTGTGAAACTCGTTCACCGTCATCGCTAGACAGTCGCTGGGATTTTGTTTCACGTTGCTTTCGATAACTGGTGTGTCGCGAGTGTTGCCACTTTTGAAATTATTGAAAACGGACTATAGTCGAAGAACTGTAGTTTCCAAGTCACCACCGTACAGAGTGGAAAGGAAAGTTTGTTTGTTGATTCATCTTTGATTTGATGCAAATACATGTAAAAACCCTACTGCAAAATTGATCTTCTTTTTTTTTGCATTGTATTTTACTCGTCAAGAAGGTAAAACTTCTCCAAAGAGAACTGTAGGTGTCGCAACCTAGTAATTTTCTTGAAAAACAGTAAAAATGCGAACGCGTGCGTCCTAACAGCGACTTTATGATTCCGGATGTTACGTACATGAATTTTACGTACGTAATTTTCGTATTAGGTTTCACCAACATTTGATTTGATCATAGTTGTAGCCTAAGTAATCGACAGATATTCGAAATATAAACATTACGTATGTAGATATATCCACGTTCAGAACCATAAAGTCGCTATTAGGACGCATGCTTCTGCAATGTTAAATGACTAAGAAACTTTTTTTTTTTTTTTAAAGCTATTAGATTGCGAGCTATGATTCCTTGGAAAAGTTTCACCTTCAAATCGAAGGTGTAGAATTCATCTGTGATAGCCACGGACAAACTTTTCTTCCCAGCCTGTACGTCTATTGAAGACTACCTTGCGAAGCAACGGTACGCAACGAAAAGCTCGACTTTGGCAGGAACGTTGAACTCGCGACCGTTAGTAGGACCAAGCATAGATTGGTTCTTTTGCATGAAGAGACGCGATCATCGTCGTCTGGTTGCATCTAACGGCTTTTGTACGGGTCGCTCACAATGCACGTGTCGGTCCCCCTCCGCGCACCAGCACCTCTCCTACGTATGGTTTACATACGAGCATAGATATTACTCTATAGTATCTAGGTTGGCTCGGCATTGTCGCGCGTGTGTGCATTATGGTACAATAACTTCAGCGAACAGGAACAGAAACGTGCTCCAGAAACGGAGATAGCGTCTTCGCCGCGAGAACGGAAGACGCGTTGAATCGAAAACGAACTTGGATTGAAACTGCGCGATAACGATCGTCGTCTTTGTGCGCTGTCACGTGCCTCTGCGAGCCTTCGTCGTCGACTCGATCCATTTTACCTCCAAATGAATGAACACGCGATTTTTTTCTCGAGACGATATCTCGCTGAAAAGTTAATTACAAATTACTGTGTACTTTCGTTGAATTAATAGAAGAGATAAAAATTAGCGTAAGATTTGAATCGCCGCGAATTTTTTCACACCTTGCATAATGCAAAAGACTGTGCAAACTGAAAATTCCGAAATTCGTGTAAATTTGGCGGAAAAACAGATATGTGAAAGGCCTATATAGAAAGGAAGAGAAGAATTCTTCAAACGAAGAGCGGCATTTGTGGCCAGATAAGCTCAGTTAGGCTCGTAAATTTTATTAGTCACTTCGTGTTGCCTCTTTGGACCGCACGGTACAAATTAAGCAACGTTTTATGACTTGGATGGGATTAAATTGACATCGGGCGTTCCAACACGTACTGCGATCGAGCTATCGCCGGTCCAACGAGAAGAGAATAGAAGTTAGACACCATTCAATCGATCGTAATTTTAGTTTCTAAAGTGGCATTCCGGGCGGCGATGTGGAACACAGACTAACCGAATTAGAATTGAATTGGATCTACTTTGTTCGTGACTATTTGGTCTTTTCGGTTCGATAACCTCCGTTTTGGATTGGAAAAGTGTGTCAGTTTAAATTAATCATCGTATCTATTCTCTGAACTGGCTTCCTTCGCGGATATCATTCGCTTTTGTTACAAACGAGATTCCGATTACGTTCGTCGATGATCTTCTATTTCGTAACTACTCGACGTAGAACTCTCTCTCTCTCTCTCTCTCTCTCTCTCGTTCAATTTCACTGAAAACGAAATTTCAAAGTACTGAAAGTTCCCAATTCGACGACCACTGGTATTTCACCGAACGCAGCACGAGTTTTCTTCAGAGAGGACGCGCGTGTCTCGCTCGAGTCGAGAGTGATCGTTGGAAAAAGCGGATCGCAGGTGAGCGTGTTCCGCGGAGCCACCTGAAAAAAGGAAGATCTGCCGGGCGAAAAAGATATATATATATATATGCACGGTAATCCGACCGCAACGCGTTCTCTTTGTTGCCGATCTCGTGTCGAATGGCTCCTGCCTCTCCACTTTGCCAGTCTCTGTATACTTTCATCTTTTTCCTTTTCCCCATTTCTTTCTCTCTCTTTTTCCTTTCCCCTTTTTTGTACCTGGCTGCACTCCAGATACATTGTAGGAACCAAGTATGGTGCCCTCTCCGAGAAGGACGAAAGAATCGCTTTCCATTACGTACAGGGACGTGCGCCACGTTGCATCGACAGGTAAAGGTATCTTCACACGAGCAACACGTACGGCACACACGTACGCGTCGCGTTCCATCTCGATCTGGCGCACCCAGGATGTGTTTCTGGATCCGATTCCCCGTCCGTATATATCTCCGACTCGATGGTTTCCCGACTCGGTGAAGTCGGAAACGCCGACTTATCTGGCTTTTATCGCCAGCGAACAAACAGCCCGCGCGACACGGTCTCGTAATACACCGCGATCAGGTAAGTTTCAGCGGTTGACGGGAGCATCATCGAGAAGCATCACGAGCCGCGATCTTTCATCACCGTACGCGTGTGTAAATCTGTACGTATACACAGACGTCGCGAAAACCGCTGAACGGGATAAACAATCCGCCCCGAAACGAGGACACCGAGTTTCGAAGCGGATCGAAAACCGCTCCGGTAGGAAAAGAGATTCTCCTCCTTTCGTTGGCTCTGTGAAAGGAACCTTTTTTTACCAGCCCTCGAACGAGGCCGCTGGACTTGATAGGCTTACAGCGGCATTCTTATTCATCCTCTCCTCGCAGACTCTTCTGATTGATCTGAATTGTTATCGAAGCTGAAACTCGACGATGAAACTCTCCCTTCTCCGTGCACACGTTCGTTCGGGAATCAATTTTATCGAAATATCTGGCGAAATCACTCGAATTACGCGGAACTTTCTGTTGAAAGACATTGGAAAGCCAGCGAATTCCAGGTTACCGGCAACATGATGAAAGACATGTGGAAAAGGAGCAAAGAAAATGTGGATTTCCTACCTAGCGAGCTAACTGCAAATCAAGCTGAGAAGCAATAATACGATCGCCGGCGAAGAACCGGATCCGAAGCGATAGAAAGCAACGAGGTGCGACGATTACACGTAAAATCGGCCAGTTTATCAATCCTCTTCTGAGTCTTGCTCCGAATCAGTTTTCAGGACATTCACAAATTTATTCGCAACTTTATCTCTTGATTCCCCGGAAATTTATTTCACAGCTTTGATTCTTCCGTGTAGATATTTCGATAAGCACCATGTCGTTCGGTCGTCAATTTAAACACTCGAACGTCTTCAACTAGACAGCTGATGGAAACTGCGTATCTAAATTGACATCAAAGAACATGGTATTCGCCGAAATATCAGCAGAAACGAAGAAAGTTTCGAAAGATGCCGCTCAAACTTACGAACGTACGAATGATATTTCGATAAGCATCATTCAATTTAAACACTCAATTCAAGTGAAACCTAGTGTTCGACTAGACAGCTGATGGAAACTGTATATCTAAATTGACATAAAAAAAAAAATGGTACACGCCGAAATATCAGCAAATACGAAGAAAACTGTGAACGAATCTGTGAAAGTTTCGAAAGATGCCGCTCAAACTTACGAACGTACGAATGATATTTCGATGAGCATCATTCCGTTGGGTTTAATTTAAACACTCAGTTCAAGCGAAACCTAGTGTTCGACTAGACAGCTGATGGAAACTGCGTATCTAAATTGACATCAAAGAAATCGGTACACGCCGAAATATCAGCAGAAACGAAGAAAGTTTCGAAAGATGCTGCTCGAAATTACACGAACGCAAACACGGCCGAATTTATGCAGCTGCGAAGGTAAATCTACGCTGGCAGAGGCCGAAGAAACGAAAGAAGAACAAATCACGTCGATGAAAATCGATGGAAGTCGATCGTCCCACTTCCTCGCTCGATCTAACGCGCGATCAACCATCGTCTAGCCGAGTGAACTGGTTCGATCGTTCGGTTTCGAAAACCAGTTTGCCGACGGGCCTGGACGATCCGTCTTGTTCACCTGCACGCAGACACGAGCCCGCCGCACGAGTACAGACACGCTCGTTAGCACGTGCGTGTACACACGATATAGAGCCCAGATTCGAGAAGCGATTTATTCCGCCGCCGGTGAGAAGGAAAGAGCCAGACACAGATCGCGCCGTGGTTGAAACCGGTAGTTCGCCGGGTCGTTTGTTTCGCGTGTCGACGACGCCAGACGGTCGAACAGAGGGAAACATCGCGAATGCGAATGCATGCGCCGAGAAAATCGAGGATGCGCCTGCCCGAATCGAGACGATCGTTTCTCGCGCGCTCGCCTCGCTATTTCCGTCGAACGATCGTCTCTCCCGTGTCGCTTGGAATCGCGCCGATATGGAAACCTGCAGTCGCCACGAAGCAACGTGGAGAACCCGTGGAATTGCATTGTTGCGTTTAACGAAGTAAAACAACAAGGAATAACGGGGAAAATGTGATTCGTGGACACTTCGCTATACACTTGACGATATTAACAGTTGAACGTCGGATAGTTGGATAAATGAAATACTTCTCGTGAAATATTTCGCGAGTAAACTTTCGTTCAGCGATGTTTCAGTGATATTTCACGGGCGGAATGTGTTATTCGTGAATAACTGGTATTGATATAGCTGGAGCTGTTTGATCAGTAGCTTTATCAGCTGCGATACCATCGGCTGATTTTGTGCTTTCTTTCCGAGAATTTTCTTTCAAAAAGAACTCTGGTCGTAATTATCGGTTCGCTAGCTAATCGACTGTTGATTCTCCTCCGTTAAATCGTCAAAGCTTGCGCAAGTGTTCGAATTTCGAATACACTTCCTTTCCTTCTTATCTTCCCTAATCTTCGGTTAAACGTCTTTATCAATTGGATATATTTCTTTTCCTTATCCGACTTCTCCGATACTGTGAAACCAATCGTAGTTACGTAGGGGATTTCCGTCGAAGAAGTCGAAGAACAATGCCCAACGGTAAACAATCTTGCTAGCATCTAGAAAGGCAGAAGATAGCAGTAGGCGTTCAGTTACACACACACACACACACACACACACACACACATTCCATATTTAATGCCACGTGTATGCGTGATTTACAGATACTGAAAAGAATCGCGACTACCGTTTCTTCCTTAACGCGTAGGAGTATCGAAGACGATATCCTCTTCGAGGTGTATTCCGAGAAGAAGAGAAAGAGAGTAATGGCACTTGTTTTCGGGTCCTTGACAGTGAACTGGTCTTCGGGTTTTGGCGTCGGACGACAATTGAACGACAAAAATAATAAAGAAAATTCGCCTCGCGAGCGAATTTACATCGATTGGGCGAATCTCCAATATTGTTTGACATTGGTGTTTAATGGACAAGTAAATTAAATTATTTTTACACTCGATACAAGAACTTCCACGTTCGAGAATGTTCGAATTCTCAATGAAAAAATAGTTACAAAACGTATGTTATTTAGAAATTTTCCGCCATATATTTTTCATCCGATTCGAGAAAGATCGTGCTCCAATCGTTTCGATCAGGAAGTTCTACGAAATTTTTATCAAGATCAATTCTTGGGGATTCCGATAAGATCGTATTCCGTCTCGGCAAATAATACTCTTACGTACGAGGGATTTGGAGAAACGTGAGGTCGTGTAATTTGTGACTCATGGATCGTTTATGTTTATGTTCCAGCTCGACGAATCGTGTTTTTCACGTCGTTATTATTTATTTCTTCCCAATTCTATCTTTGTTATTTTTCTACTCTCCGATTATCTGAAGCCGATTAGAACATATTTTTCTTTACTCTTGAAATAAATAATAATAATTCCGATATCGGAGCCAGCATTTCATTGATATACAAATCCTTCGACTTCAAAGTTTCACGACGTTGCGTATTTCGAGAAACAACAATTTTCACGGTTCGCGCGGATGAAGAGCGAACGACGAGAAAAATTCATGCTCTGTAAACGAGAGTTGAGTCATTACGGGCGAGCAAATACTCGTTACGCTGCGTGCACGTTGAATAAAAGAGTGTCGACCTCGAGACAATGCCCGTGTCTTCCATTTATCGAGGATCGTGGGTGTGCAAATTTGCGAGCCGCCATGTATCGCGAAAATAAACTTTCGCAGAGGGATCGAGCGGCCTCGATGACAACCGTCGTCCAATCCGCGATTAATTCAACGGCGTAAACTGTCAAACGCAGACACTAGCGAGAAAAGTAAGTCAAGCTTCGGCTGCTGCACGCCACCTTTACAATAACACTCTGGTTTGCTCAAATTTTTCGAAAATTTTATCCTACCGACGCGATTTCGAAAAATCTGTCGTCGAAACATTTTACGCGGTAATTTCCTTTGACTTTATTTTTGCATAATTCAAACGCAATTTCGACAGTCCAATTCGCAACTAAAACATAATCAATAAACTATTATCGTTGACGAGCAACAAATATACATGGTGCTCGCGTTCTCGCAATTAACGAGGTATTACATAAATTATTATCGTTGAATAACGTTTGCCGAATAAACCACTCCAAAAGTGAAGCGAAATTCATTTACTAGCCGATAACGTAAATTAATCCCAGCGTGGACTAGATCGATCGATTCGAGCACGCTCGTCTCTGTATTTCTTTCAATATCCAGCAAAGGAGAATGAATTTTATTAATTTCGTATTTCAATTTTAAACGTCGATTTCGAACTGATTCTGAACTGAATTTCAAACTCTCTGCGAGAGATTAATTTCTAATTTCAGGCAAAAATCTAGCAATTTCGAGCTAGTGAATTCCCCCGTTCGTACCATCTGTCAAAATAAATTTGAAATTCATTATCTCTCCATGGTAATTTCCATCCGTTTCATCGACGAACGTTTGGACACACACACACACATACACGCGCGATGTTTTATCTATCTTGCTTTCACGGCGAATCTTTGCCGTGCGACATGGGAAATAAAAGTGCAGGGATTCCCCAAGCCCGCAGAGCGCCAACTTTTAACGGGGAACCTGTATTTAGACACCTGTCGGGGAATTTCGCGCGGAATGCCAGCACAAAGATGCGCGCGGTTCGGGAAACAGTTCTCGAGCAGAGGCGAGAGGAAGCGGAATGCACGCAGAGAGAGAAATAAGCGAAGAAGACGCGACGCATTACATAATAGTTGGCAGTTGGCATAGTTCTCGAGCACGGCGGCCGCTTATTCACGCGTGGAACTCGCACGAGAATCACCGGGCGACAAGGCTAAGGGCGCGTTCACACGCTGTCGCAGTGGCGAGGCAAATGAATTTCTGCTCCAAGAATTTCCAGCCAAGCCGAAGCCACCGATATCGATGCGATACCACGCGTGAAATTACACGGCGATAAAGTAAAGTTAACTCGCGGTTTTAGATCAGAAGATTAGATCAGGAGGGGCACTCGATGACTTTTATTGATTCTTTGGTTCCGATGTTATCCCGTGATTTAGATACATTTCAAATCAATTGATCAAACCATTTCATTCTACTTGTAATTTCTTTCCTTTCATTTTCTCAAATTCTATCTAATTCGTATGGCAATTGAGAATTTCAAGAATTTCAACAACAAAAATGTGAAACGATTGTTCACCGGTGAAATATACAATCTCGATAAAGAACATCTGAATTTCATAACATCCTTATCGAACTTTTTTATTGCAAAATATCTCACTTTGATTTACAGGACATTAAATAAATCGTTCGAGTTCCTTTACATAACGTGTTTCACTCTTAGACAGCTCTGTACATCGATATAGTATATCTGAATTAATTGACTTTCTTCCAGATATAAAAAAGATTCATTTGCTGTTTAAATTAATATTATAAAATCGAGGAAGAATGTTTCGTATAATATCTCTATTATAGTTACAACTTTCGCGAATTCCGTCGTTTCGTTTTACATTAATCCAATTATATCACGAAGTAAAATGTTTGCCTATCAAGGAATCTGATAAAGAACGAAATTAACTGGACCTCTGAATTCTCCGAATTCCAATACACTTTCCTTTTCGTTGTTTGAAATTCATCGAACGCTGCGTTCTACTTCGTTACGAGGAACAATGCTCGGGCGCTCGATTAGTTCTCTGCAAACGTCTTTTACACGTACGTACAGCGTATCGACGAATGAAATTCTAATTTCCAATTCTTACTCCCCGTCCGACTTGACGAAAACTATGAATCATGCATCGAGCGCTTCGTCTAACCTTACCTCATTACACAGTACGTTATGAGTAATTAATCGTATTCATTTTTATCATCAATGATACTATACGTGTAGATTTCGCATCGTGTTACGTCTGTATCATCAACGTTGCCCAAGCATCGCGTTCAACAATTCAATTCAAAAGCTACAACGAGCGATTGAATCTCGCCAAAAAAAACGACACTTAGAAATAGACTGGAAAACTTAGGATTTCGTACTAACAAAAATTACACTGTCGCAGCCGAGGAATTGCTGATCACTTGCTCCATCGTTACTAATTAACCCATTGACTGTCAGGCAAATTTAGATCGTCTTGCCCTGGGAGCTAAAATTTTATTTTAAAGAAAACATGAAATTTTCCAAAATATAATAATACTAAGTTACAGATTTAGTATTGGAATGGCATTTACAGTAATTTTTATTGAAAAATAAATATATAATTAACATATATAAAAATATTTAATATGTTATGGCCGAATAGTCTAAGTTATTATTTTTCTAATAAAAAGTGATATTAAATATGTTTTATACAGTGTATTAAATTTTTATTCATCCTTTCTAATAATTCCTAACTCAACCGGCAATAAAAATATTCCCTGACCAATTGTAATCAATCGAAACTTGTAGCGCAAACTACGATATATATACCGTAGTCGGCAGTTTTGGTACATACGCTTAATACGCTTATATCTCGTAGTTGGCAGTCAATGGGTTAACTCCAGTCTGATCTCTGTTGCATGCTGCGATGTGAATGCAATCTTCAACTATCGATAGACCGCGCTGAATCTGAACATTTTGAGTTTGAACTAGCCGATCTTCTACTGTTAAACGTACGTATCTACTGAAGCACGTACTGAAAGGCCGTTTGCACGAACACGATGCTTTAAACACGAGTCGTCATCGATACACGCGAATACACCGCTGAAAACCGCACAGGGACAAACAAACGGACGATAGATGAAAGGGACGTGTGCGTTTAGACGCGTGGGATCCGCCTGTGAGCGAGACTACACCTTCCGATGTCCACGCAAGCGTACGCTCGTGTGGTTAATTTCACACTGTCATTCATAAACATCGCATTGGGTCATTTTACAAGTAACGCGATCTTCCGAAAGTCACGTTCTCTACAATAATGATGTGTGATTGTTGGCCATGAGAATTTTATAAGATTGGGTGAAAAAAAGTTTCTCACGAGTAACTTTCTATCTTCACTTGGAACGCGAAAACCAACCTTTCGGACAGCAAATGCAGAAAATATATATTAAAACTAAATTTATTATTTTATTTTAATTCCATTGAAATTGTAAGAAATGCTCGACGAATTGTTGTAAAAGAGCCCATCCAAGTGTCCAAATAAGTATAGAAACACGCACACGAGCTCGTTTCCCTCACCCAGTTTTCACGATTTCAAAGCCGAGTGCATGTTCAGGCCTATCGAACGGCATCGTTCGAGTTGATCTCATTGGTGAGCACTAAGCGTCCTCGGCGATTTTATCGTCGTGGACCTCGTTGGCTCACCCTCGATCGTTTTAGAAGCTGAAGATTTTATCCTCGAAAAACCGGTTCCTTCGCGGTAGGGCGCAAGAACAATAAATCTTCGTGGAAAGTAATTTCCATTCATGCAGCAACACACCGGGTGAATTTTACCGAATGTTCCATCGTCTCGCGGTAATTGTCAGCTCGATAATGTTGCCTCGACAGTTCAATAATTTCGTTTCCGACGGGTCCGAATTAATTTCGTTATCTGCAAACCTGCGAAAGCGAAAAAATGCTTCCCCTAAATTTAATAAATTCACGTTCATCGGTATTGATCGTGCCTCTAACCATTTAATATCCGTGCGGATATTTCACTTTCCTTCCCATTTACCTAACGAGCTATCTAATGTTCAATGACAAGTAGTCGAAGTAGAAATGACTGTTAATTTGTTTTATAGAAAAGAAGCCTGAAACACGATATACAGTACTTTTGTCGTCACTGGGTACACGCGAACCAATCAGGTTGAAATGAAGTTGTGAGAAGTTAATCACTTCGATCTCGCATCGACGCGAGACATTCTGAAATTTTACACCTCCAGTTGGCTCCGACTTCAACTTGCACCGCGCCACTCGAAAGTTTTTCATACGGAAGGACCTATTCCAACCAGCTTCTGTCCTCTTCGACCAAAAAAAAAAAAAAAGATCTCTGAAATCCCAAATTCCACGCAAAAACAAAAAAGAAAAAAAAAGAAACGAACGGAGGACGCAAGCTGATGGAAAGAAGCAGCGGAAGAGAAAGCGACTGTAATTTGACGAGCTTACCGGCCGCAAAGACGACGAAACCGGCACCGGCTAATAGCGCGTAATCGATAATAATCGAATATCGGAGCAAGGCTTGAAACGAAGCGGCGCGCCAAAGTGGCCGATATAAATAATTTAATCTCCCTCGTGTGCCGGCCAGAGGTTGCCGATCTCTCCGCTCGGCTTCCGCGCGGATTCGTCTGCAGAGAGGAGAACATGCGAATGTTTCACGCTCCTGCTTGTACGTACAACGGTACGTACGTGTACACACGTGGGAATAAGCGCGCCGAAAATAGATCTTCACTTTACAACCCCTTCGACCCCCTTCTTCGCAACTTCTTCTTCGTTCGACTGCGTCTTCGTCTCTTTGCTTTTCTTGGCTCCTGTCTATCGTAATGGAGGACTTCCTCTTCTTTTGTGCTCTTCGTTCAATTACGCGGCCGAGGATCGAGGAGTTCCGATTCAAACGATTCCGACCGACAATTTTCAGAGTTTCAGTTTCGTTTCATAACCGCGTACTCTCCCTCTCGAGTAAGACGGTTACGTTGAATGTTATTTGTTAAATAATTCTGGGTCGTTGGATTGCTTCCAAGCGGATCTCGTAGACGATAGTGTTGTTTAGAGAATGAGATCGTAGGGAAGAACTTGACATTGTTTCGCAATATTAATGAGAAATTTCTTGTGTAACTTGCGTCTAATCAAGTGGCTGTTTAAAATAAATATAAGTATATATTATAATTTCCTATTTTCAAGTGATTTAAAATAATAGGAACTTGTCTCAAATTTACGATTCACTTTCGACATTTTCTTTTGCACGCTTTAAATTTTCACAGAAAGTAATCAAGGTTCGATCAAAGTTCAATGTGGCAATAATAAGAATGTTGAAACACTGCTGAAAGTCTGCGTTCGTGTATACACGCGAATTATGTAACATGCAAATTTACGATACCGAAGGAAAGTATCAAAGCAAGGAGACTCGATTTATATGCAGCTTTGCTTTCGCGGAAACTGCTAAGCATCATCCCGACGTTCGACTATTATGCGCGGCTGATCTCCGATATACTCGATATTCAGAAGTGAATCTAAGAGTTTCTGTCCGGCGATTTGCATTTTCCTAGCATAACGCTGGCTGATTTGTACAAGTTTCTCGCGAGACGTAGACGAGCTCGAATACGAAGTTCCATTGACTTTGCTAATCGTGATTGAAGCAGACGTTCTCTGAGACGAACGTGATACCATCTCGAACGTGACATGTGCGCGTTACGTCATTCTATTGCATTAGATATCAGCAATCTATTTAAGATTAGACGTTCTCAAACGATCGCGTATACTGCTGCTTAGAATTTTGCTTCTTTAATGGAACAAATATTAACCCTTAACGGTCCGGAAGTATTTCAAGCTTACTTCCCACCAGGTCCAAGCTGTTTTTCATACGAAGAGAAAAAGTATTGAATTGTATCCGAGGTGGAATGTCATCAATTTCTGTAACATTTTTTCCACTCGATATCATGTTCATCTTCTTCATCCTCGCTGTAACTTATATTTGGAATTTTTCTTCTTTTTCTAGGAACTACTTCGCTATCACTACTATTGTCACTATCATTATAGTCTGAAAACGTAATGCTTCTCAGATTTTCATTTTCATCAATAGAAATACCGAATTCAAACTCGTCGTTACTACTGCTAATGTCATTGAAATTATCGTTATCATCGTGTATTATTCTTTCAGAGTTTCCGGCCATATTTTACGATTTTATTAACAAAATAAAATATAAATAAACTAAACTGTGTAAAAGAACTCCGATAACGCGCACGTTCCTTTGAAAAATCAAACACACTGACTTTGCATGCGAAGAGCACAAAAGTGCACGTACACAAAAAACGGTAAAAGATAACAGAACATAGATAACAAGCAGAAAACAAATTCACAGAAATGACATGGCACGATACTTAACGCGTTAATAGTAAATATGACAACTCTAACAGTGATAAAAATAATAAATTGGTTTTTGCCGCCATGTACGCGGCATTGGACCCAGTAAGTAAAAGTGCTATGCCGCTTATATGGCAGCATTGGTCCGTTAAGGGTTAATCGTGACTTAGGCGAAAAGTGAAAATCGATTGATTTGCCTTCGGAGAGATTCGAGCAAACTGTCGCGTTAGCAACCGATAGAAAGTAATTATTTTTGGCCAGAAGCAAGAACGGAAGAAGTGTTTCGCAAATCAGCAGAGGGAAGACGATCAAAGGTGTGATTTAACGTTGGACTAGCTTGAAACTATCGAGGATTATCTAGACGTTCGGTATAAAAGACGGTGTAATACGGTCTCAGGGCTCGATAGTGGCCGTTCAGGGCCGTATATAGCGGTGGTATCTCCTATAAAGAGAGTGGAATATCGCGGTAGCACGGGCATTAATTCTGGATAGAGGCCAGCAGCCTCGGCAAAGGCTGCTGGGAACTCTGGTATACGACCAACCATCGACCGATTAATTAAATTTTACGATTTAACCGGCGACCCGCGCTTCGCGTGGAAAAAGAACCTGGCTAGACTCGACGTGTGTTCGATACACTTCTAACCAGGAAATATATGAATGGAACTGCGCTTTCGAGGGTGATGCCGCGAATTTCGAAAATCGAAAGCTGTTCGCCGAAAGGAAACGATGCAATTGAGACTTCATCGAATTTTCCACCTACTTTGCTTGCGCGCGGTGTTAATTTCATCGTGATCGATTTCATCAGTCGAACAGAGAAAGGATTATTGGAAAATTAACTTCCACGAGCGTGGAATTCTACGAATCGGTACGAGCAAAGACGAGATCCAAGTTAAACACTGGAGGTATCGATGACCAAGAAATTAGATAGAATTTTTTGGAAACCCGAGTGAAAAGTCAGACGTCGAGATCTTACGATCGTACGTGAGTATGAAACGGTGGGTCGTGTTTCTTCCAGATCGTTTCTCCCCGTGTCGGAGTAAAATTCTGTTTTTGAGAAAATCTTTTCTGAACCGTGTCGGAGTAAAATTCTGTTTTTTAACGAACTGCGTTGGTAAAGGGAGGCAGAGAATCGAGAACACGTCTCGTGAACGTGAAAAGGGAGACGAGCTGGAATTTTGTAGGTCAGAAAGAAAATGGAAAGAGGAAGAGAGGAAACGAAAGCACTGTCGTAAAACAAAGGACCCAGTCTGACCTGACTAGCTCAGTAATTGCCTAGATTCTTGGTTTTCTCTCCCAGTTCTTTGTCTTTGGTCCATTTACCAGCGTCAATTAAACTTTGCATCAACAGAACGCATCGAACACCTCTGCGAGCTTTACGTTTCTAATTCTTTTTTCTTCTTCTTTTCGCAATCACTGGACTTGATATTTCAATGAAATATACATTTTTGCTTCTGCGAATTTCCCATAAACGTCCGCAATTATTTTTTCACCTGCTGAAAGGCAGATCAAATATTTTATTTTATTCAAAATCCCTGCTTCTCTCTCGGAAGTACGCACGTCGAGCAATGTTTGAAATTAAAATAAAGAGAAAGTTTACGTGCAAGCAATGACGTGACTACGTAATTTTTAACTTCGTTTTCCCTTCGTTATCTTCGCACGCCCGACTCAATTACAAGAAACGATAACAGTGATCAGTACACGATCAGAGTCAGAAGATTACCTTCTCGCTTCGAGAGAAAGAAGAATAGCTCGGGCAAAAGATAGATTAAAGGTAACGACAGATAGATCAAAGGAAATACACCGATCTGTTTTACAGAAGGGAAATCGCGCGGTAGCAAACAATCAACGTAAATGCACTCAGAGACGCGGAAACTGCCTCGCACCGACTCCTTTTTAAGGGGAAAGTCACCGACCGCTTAACGACTGGCAAACTCGGAGGATCTTTTCGCGATATTCTCTCGCAGAGCCTGTTCCATCTTCCCGTTTCCGTGGTGCACTGTGCACGTTGTTCGACATCAACCGGCATTATACGTCGTAGTGGAGGTGGCTCATTGTGAACTGGTGTTTATGGCTGGCTTTTATGCTCGTCGGCAACGAGCGTGCTCAAAGCGCAGAATAATGCCAGACGTTAATGCGTTTAGAGTTTTCTTTCTCTCTTTCTTACGATCTAATGCCTAACAGTCTCGCATCAATAGTCGTTTGAAACTGCTAGATCCCGTTTTTTTTTCTCTCTCTCTTGATAGTCGTCAAACACCAGAGGCTTTATTAACATTGTATTGAGCGATTCAACCGTCGCGTTAAGATTATTTCGTAGTAATTGTTTTGTGAGGTTCGACCCTTTGAACTCGCACGTCACGCTGAGAGTGACATTTACACAAATTTGTTGTAGAGCTTTCATACAACACATTGGAAATTGCTTTGAAAAGTCACAATTCAAAAGGTATTTGTGAAAAATAAATGACACTGTAATAATAAATGAATAAGAAATATTGAATATTATCGTTGCACATTAATTTACCAAATTTACCCCGAAATAAATGCAAGTGGACGCGCAACAACGATTTGGAAACAAATCGAGTTCAAAGAGTTAACGAGGAACGAAACAGAATATAAATGTGTAACGAATGCACGATTACGGTTTTGCTAAGTGATCTGAGTGTCACAGTATATTCTAATATTCAGTTTCCAGGATTTCATCTATTCTTCTTCCTCATCTCGCCTTATTGCTCTGAAAACATTTGCAAAAACATCGAAGGAAACCGAAGAAGAAAAGGAGCGATTCGATCATTTTCACGTACTTTCTTCGCGCGCTTTCTACGAAATTTAACTTTGACTCCGTATATTTGAACCGCAAGGCCGCGCGTCGTCTCGTCACCAGAATTTTTGCCATTCCTCAAGTGGCTAATGCCTGACCTGTCATCTCTGCTCGTCGCATCAACTTGGAATTCGTGCTTGGATTTCGCGTTCTCGTTGACAGCGTGCACGCGCGCTCTGTCATTTCTTTTCGTCCGCACGCGCAATACACGCATTAACTAGTTACGCAACTAGCGGCCACGTTATGTGGGTCGATAGTAACGCTGTCGCGGGCGTAATGAAACGAGACTCTAAGCACGTGCAAACACACGCCACGATCACACGCGCAGCCATCATTCAACTGGAAACTAATCGAAACTGGAGCGTTATTCGCGTACCTGGACGGAATACGCATCGTTCGTGCGTGGTCGAAACGAAACTCGCCCGAAAACGATCCAAAAGGTGTCAAAAAAATTCGTACCTGTGTAATTTCAACGGGATGTTCAGTCTTACAGCGAAATTTATCCTTAGAATCGAAGAATATAGCGCATTCTACTCCTCTCGGCGATTTTTCAGTAGCTTTATGACAAAATTTTAAGTGTACGAAAAAAAAATGATAATAATAATAATAATAATAATAATGTGTGTTTCTCGATACTGTACAAAATTTTATTTTATTCAAATTACTAGATGGCAATGTTTATTAAATTTGAAGAAGAACGACGTTACTTGTGGGTATTCCTAACATCTGACCAACAAAATAATCATCTTCCGTGATTCTCAAATCATTCGAAAGAACTTCAATATTGAATACACTCTTAATAAAGTCGATGCCAAAGCCACGCAGCTTTCATTACGTGTAATAAATTCATTTACAAAATAAAACTACGAGATGCCGCGTAGTCATGGGGGGCGGGGGGAGGGGTTGTGCAAAGCAATTGAGATAATTGAAAAACGGTTTTACTTGAGCAGACGTGCTGCATCAGCGGAATGAACAGTAATATGATTGGTTCCATTGATTCATTATGCTGGGCCTCGAAGGAATGATACGAGATAGATACGGTCCGCGGCGATGTAAATGGCGTAATAAGATAATGTCCATTATACGAGATCAAACTGCGATATCTTCGTTAAAATTCCCATGGTACATTGAATAATGAAATTGAGGAAATTGTTACGAAACAACTGCCTTGGTAGCTGAAGAGAGAAGCGATCCACAGTTTCCGATACGCGTGAATAAACAATTTCCACTAGGAATACGCGCTATTGGCGCGCTAATATTTAATAATTTTCTGCCGAGAAACGTGCAAGCCATTTTTTGCAACAATCGTACGACTGGAAATTTCATAAATAAGCCGAAATAAATTTTTTTTCTTTTTTTTTTTGGCGTGTCATTTTTATCGAGATCAAAATTACAAAAACGCCGTGTACAATCGGACTAGGAAACAATCGATTTACAAGCCGGTAAGAATTCTGATTTGTACGAAATACGCATACACGTTAAGAAAGCAGAAACAATTGTCGCGAGAAATAATTAAAATACACGCCGGCATAAACGAAGAGGCACTTCTATTTTTCTTTGTTCGCGTATATATTACGCGTTACGCTGTTCGCTCTGATTTATTGCGGGGCGAACTGAAATTAATGCACGTCGTCGGCACAATGATACCCGAATACCATTACTTTTGTACAAATAATTTTATTGTTCCGTCGAGAGTTTACGAGCGGGTTTGCGTTTTATTTTTTGCCGGAGCTGTACCACCGGTTAGGTCGACTGGTCCACACCAACTGGCCGAACGAATGCGAACCGAGATCGACGATAGTGACGAATTAGTACCGCGCCAGGTATTAAAAATGTTTTTCCACGCTTTTTACCCCGGACATTTCGTTTCATTTCGGAGAACGCGATCGTTCGAAGCACGGCAGAAAACAGCGAGATTTTCCTCCTTTCCGCACACGTTGTTCAATCACGCGGAATATTTCGCACCAGTCGATGGTAATTCGTTTAATAAATAATGAATTGAATAAATAACGAATTCGTTTATAAGTAATTTTATTGCCTGTGAAGGATCTTACTGTTGTTGTTTATATAGAAACGTAGAGAATGAATTCAACGGAGTAAACTTTGTAAATTTCCACCAGTACATTCAGGATTATTATTCGTTTGAAAGATCCATCGTCGGTAAAGAAATTTTCTAAAAACAGTTCGCACCGGTGTAATCAATCTCTCGGTTATTTTCAGCAACGATACGGGCCCGGGAGAATCGAGTTCAGTTGCTAAAACGAGTTTTACAACCGGCGCGATAAGAAGTGCAGGTAAACGACACACGCCGAGGCGTGAACATTAAATACGGATTTGAAAAATTGGCGGATAGGATAAAACAGGATGGAAGATAAAACAATTTGGCTAATAAAAACGAGTAACGTGAAGATGATAACACGTCGTGAAACGTGATTCGAAACACGATCGAAAGTCTGCGTTGAAAGGAAAAAAAGAGAAAAAGAAAAGTAGCTCAACTGCGAGTACGAATGATAAAAATGAAAACGATATCGGCGGAAATGCACGTTGCTGATCGTTCGATGCATCGAACGGGAGAAATGCAATCGACGGATCGAACGAGTGCATCGTGTTAACGTAAACAAGCGTTACGTAAAATCAAAGAGGGACGGATGATCGCAACGCTCATTAAAAAAAAAAAAAGAAAAAAAAGAAAAAAAGAGGATCTCAGACTTAATGATGAGGCTGTGGATTCGATCGGCAATGAAATCGACCTTGATCTCCTGTACATGCGCGAGGTATTCATAGATAGCCTCGATTATTAAGGTCGTCTTCTATGAACTGGCTGCAACTGTGCATTTATGCAACTCTCTTTATCTAACGCCGCGTGAATGGAAATACTTTCGGAATCCTCGGAATTCGATTTGCAATGAATCGCCATGATTCCATGGAAAATTACCATTTACGTTGAAGTAATTCTCGCTCGTGAATTCTAATTACAAGCGATCGAGCAGCGCGCGAGAGGAATAAGATGAAAAGTTGTTATTTCTTAATAGGAGTAAGAAATATTCCGGAAAATATTTTTCTTCTTTAGCATGTTGAATTTAGATTGAATTTAGATACCGTTGCTGTTTGATCTGATAAGAGAAGCTACATTGGTATTAAATGCGGTCGGAATACCTTCGTCGCGCAGAGAAATAAAAATAAATGAAATTGATTGAGGATATGAAACATCAAAACGCCACGGTTGCTAGTAACACGCTCATTGTCGGAACGTACAGGCGACGTTTATTCGTTTATTCGTATTCTCGCGTTATACATTTTCATCGTGCGTTTTCTTTCTCCGCGCGTGTCCAATCGTCGTTTTCCCGCGATTTCGAGTAATTAAATTCGTGCCTTTCATTCAGAGAGGTATTCTCTCGCAAAAGAAAAAGAAAAAAAATGGAGGGAGGAAAATGCCGTATTATAAATTGACCGAAAAGAAAAAACAATTTGCAGCAGAGGCTGCAGTTTGAAAGCGGAACACGCTGCCTATATTTAGCCCGGGTCCATAAAATTAAATATAATAAAGGAAACGCAGCGGGCACGCAATGGTTCGTAGGCTGACCGAGCAAAGCACACAAAGCAGGACTCGCAAATATTTAGCCCACTTGCGTACAGGCAACGCAAACAAATATTAAACCTGTTGACGGAGCGTGTGTCTGGGGCTCGGTGTTCCAGAAAATTTCATTCCACTGGCGGAACTGAGCCTGAGTGTAAATTTCAGGGGCTGAAATACATGGCATCCTCCGCTCGCGTTCGCGGTACACGCGAAATAAATAAATAAATTACACTGGAAATATTTTTAAAAAGCAAGCATCGTTTTGCCTTTGTTGTTATCAGAAAACGAGTAACAGAGAATTGCTGCCCGGTTAGTATCAGGTAGAGCACCGGTCTAATCTCAACGTGTGGACTAATCGGGGACACCCCTGTGTCGCGTAAACTAAGCGCGATATACTGTCAATATACTTTACGGTTCCAGGAAACATAACTATTGGACTAGCTAAAAAGTAATCTCATTTTTTTTCTAATAGGCGATTGTGTTTTTCAAGCTACGGCAGTGCCAAAATGCAATCTCGTTTGCTTTCGACGTTGATTTCGAAAAGGAATATTTTTCGTCACATTTTGCTGTGCTACCTCGGGAGAAAGGAGGAAAAACCTGCGCGAACGCATGAAAAATTATCTAATGAGTATGGCAATGAAGTTTTCAAGCTACGGCAGTGCCAAAATTGCTTTGCTAAACTTCACTGTTGATTAGAATGTCAAATCGTTCCTGGTACCATTTCTCATCAAAAAAGACGAAAAGTTTTTTAAATATGGAATCATAAAGTTGCCTCGAACAAAACGGATAAATTTTTTGTTTCTGATGAAAAATTCGTCTTTCATTCGCACACAAAAGAACATTGTTACTTTTTGGCCAATCTAATGCAATAGCACGTGCTGATGTAGTTAAAAATAGAGAAAATATATTATTATAGCGTGTTGTAGGATTGACAAATTTGTTGGAGGATGTCGTTATGTAACAATATCGTATTTCTTTCAGTAATGTCACAAATTCGACAAAAAATAAATTGGCTACATCTTTCAGGGTACAATTTGGAAATGGTACGTTTTACAGGGATCAAGAATTCTATGCAAAAATTAGTTTTCACAGGCTGTCAATTTGCAAGGGGGAAATTCGCTTGAACAGTTTCGCGAGCGGTTTCTTGCTTTCGCTGACACTCGCTGACGGAGCGAGTGGACCGGCCTCGTGGGTATTCGCGCGGGGTACCGGGAGGGCGGCTTAACTAATTTTTAACCCCCCTTTCTACCGACCAGTTGCCGTGCATCGAAGCCGGCATCGACGTTTGCCGTGTCCAGGTAAATTCGACTGCACACGTCTGTCACGTTTCGTACAGAAACAAAAACAATAACGAGACGATCGCCAGCGAGGATTCGTTGTCCGGCGCTGCGTTTGAAAGATTCGTAGAAAAATTTGATATCTATGTTAATATCGGCAGGGTATCCCGATATTTCGTTTGCGAGCTGGCACGTGTCCGTTTCGTCGAATTGGAAATTGGAATTCGTCGGAAAATAAAAGAGCGACCAGTTGATAACCGGAGGATTGTCAATAGGTTGATACGTCGAATAAGTAAAAATCTGATTATTTTCACGCTTAAACGCGCGCGGATAACGAAATATACGTGTATAGAGCTAGAGTTAAAAAAGAATTCAATGATTCGAATGGAGTGAACAGAAAGAGAAGCCAGTTGAACATCGTATTAATGCGCCGTTGATTTCTAATGAAATTGAATGATTTTGCGAAAACCAATTCCAATAAAATTAACTCCTCGACAAACGTCCATCTTCTCACGGCGAAAAAAGTTTCACTGTCGCGGCAACACTTAAATGTCGCGAAAAATTTCACGGACAACAATTGCACGGGCTTTTAATATTAAATTAAAATCGTTCGCCTCGACGAAAGTTCGTACAAATTTAATTCTAATCCTCCGAACGATACACGTGGAAACCAGTTCCGAAAGGGAGATCCGAGCAGCTGTGCATCGCCGAGTGGGTTATCTAATTTTCAACCCCACGTACCACGTGAATGAGCATAAGTTACGTACAATACCTCTCCCCAGGTGAATGAAAAGACACCTTAGCGCCGAGCGGAGCGCATTGTGTCGAAAACAGCAGACTGCCAGGGGCGCAACGAACGTAGGAAGAAAAAAGAAAAAAAAAAGAAAAAAAAAGGCAGGGTGGGCTTAACAACTATACAGACGGACTCTCGCCGAAATTATTAATTACACTTTCCGTGCACGGATATCCGCGTGCACCCGGATGTCCGTGACTCGAGCGCGCACGCGTATCTATGCTCAGTGTTACTTAGAATGCGTGAACGTGCGATATGCGTATCACCTAGCGCATCTGTTCCACAGATCGCACGTACCTTCTACGATCTTGCGGGCAGTTTATCCCTTTGCTGTTCAGTATAAATACGTACATCTCAACATGACGATGACGTTACGTTCTCATTTACTTGCTAGTTTCGTATGAAACGTGAAAATCAAACTAAATTACGGAGGAGTAAACTTCGTATTTATGCAAGAACATAGGACTTTGATTGAACACGATTATTTTAATTGCATGATGGCTGTATGTAATAATTTTATATTTCGGAGGTATTAAAATATTGATTCGATTTTTAAATGCGAGCTTCTCGAAATAATGAGATTATTATTATTATTATGTTGAATAAGATAACAATACTGATATAACAATTTTTAAACATTCTGGTAATTCCTTAACAATTTTTCATTCGAACACTTATGCACGGGGATGTAAGTATAATAAATGATGAGTGCATATCGGTATTACTTTCTTGTGGATGAATGTGTAGCAGGAAGCGAGATTTAAAATTGTAATTTGATTGCGATAGCAATTACATCGCCTCTGAGATTAAGTAGGCTCAGATGATTATCGTGTTTCATGGGTTTTTCTAAAAGGTGAATAATAGCCCTGTTCTGATGAATGCTCGCTCGAAATTCTAATTTAAAAAACAATGAAATGAAAGATAAACTCTCGAGCATGTTCTTCATTTTTTTTTTCCCTGTTCATGACTTAATGTTCGATATTACGTATGTATCGCACGATGAATCTTGATTTTACACGATCGTAATTGCGAAAAGTGTATCAGTGGTGTCATCGATATTATATAATTGTGATTACGTACATCACTACAGATGGATCACGTACTTTATCGAAATTAATATCACGCGATAAATGCGCTTATTGGTGAAATCATTTAACCCTGAAAGTTAAATATTTACCGTGGAAACGCATTCGTGTTATTTTGTCAGTTCCGGCACTGTTTAAATTTTTAATTATATACGTTGCAACTTAGTGAAACGAATTACGTTCTAGCGTTTAGAATAATACGTCCATTTATCGATATTCGCACAAAGGTTCCTAAAAGAATAGGAATGAAGTAGATTGAGAATCCATTGTATTAATTTCCATCCACGATACAAGTGCAAATTTTCCAATTTTCTAATCTTGGAATCTTTATGCTTTAAATTTAAATTCAAATCTCTGAATACTTCGCTACGTAACGTAGATGAAGAGAATATTGTAAACGTGACTCATCATTCTACTTCATTTTACTTAACTACATCAGATATAATGACGAATCGCGAACAACTATAATTAAGAAAAATAATTTTTCCTGGCAAACGTGACCTGCAAGATGTACTTTTTATTTTCACATAATGAAAAGATATAAAGAACCAAGTTATATGGGAAATAAACTGTCGTTGCATACGCGATACTACAGAAGAAGAGACGGAAAATCACAATTATGAAATTCTATTGGATTCGTCTTCATTTTCTAATCGGACAAAATATCTGTCAATTGGCCAGCCAGAACTAATACCACGAGAAATCTACTTCGATTTACCTTGCATCGATCTCGAAAATTTTCACTCCTCTTAACTCCTTCCTCTCCTTCATCCATACCGTCCGCCATAATTTACTCGGATTGTCCCTAATTGCTCGAAAATTTCAACAATTCCATCGTTGCATCGTCCGAGCGACGACTTCGAATCAAATTATGTCGTTCTCGTCACGGTCGTCCTCGTCTCGTTGCATTTGGGTCACCGCCACGATGAATTCCGTCTCTCCTTCTTTCGAATCGCGCAACAGGAATATCAAGGCAGGCCATGGACACCAACAGTCCACATACAATAGCTCACGAAAGTATTTTCAACAACTGTAGAACACAATTGTGTTACAGTAAGTAAAATTCACCTTTCCGATAAAACGTTTTGCAATTCTCACGCACGTACATATATTTTCATTATATTGAATTCAGATTTTGTTAGTATGATCGTGATAGTCGCGACGTCGATGGACTTTCAGAAATATTGAAATATTATACCCATAAAATATTCGTAAAAATTTTCTGCATTAAACGTTGGAATATTTTCGTGAGCCGCTGAATATAGGCGTGCACGACACAACTTCGTGCATCGTTCACAGGAAAATGCACGCGAGCAATCGTGTGCACGCGGACGTCGTCACGAGACACGAACAACAGGTGTGCAATACTCGTATCGGTAGCTGCGGCCACGCTTGCCAAGAAAACTGGGTTAGAAAAATCCATGATCGAGACTCCACGGCGGCTGTCGAACATCGCGCGAAACGCGGTGAACTTGAAAGCGAAACGACTCCGACACGTCGGTTCGAGGCTGTGATGCGATTTCGAATGCTAATTAATACGTTGGTATTTATGGAAAACGAATAGTTATTCGAATAATAAAAGAACGCGACGTTCTCTTATTATTCAAATGATCATGGTCGGCTGTCAACAACTTCATTTAACAGATGGAAATGAGAACGTTCAACATAAAAAATCGAATTCATTTCGATATTGCATAAAAGTATGGATTAAAAGAGTACTCGAAAATCGACGACGTCTGCATAATTTATGACTGACGTTCTGACCGATTACAACAACTAAACGACACATTGCCGATAACAAGCTTCACGAATAACCAATAACCAACGCAACTCTATTAACGGGAAGAGAAGCGTGGAAAAATGATTGAACGTTGGAAGGAAAACGGTGATTATTAATTGCAAATTTCCAATCTTGTTCCATGCAACAACCAATCGAAAACAATGGCCATTAAAAAATCCATTGTGCGCTCGAATCAGCGTGACGGTACTATAATTGAAGTAATTGGAGCGACACGATGTTGAATCGCATCAGCAGACGCTCGACCGTCCGTAACTCGGACAAAACCGACCGGTATTTATTTCTCGTTCGATTTCTCTTTTTCTTTCTTTTTTCATTTTTATTTCTCATTCTTTTCGTGTATACGAGCGCGACGCTGTCTCGACGATCGTCTCGACGTTACCGGCAGTCTCGATTATGTATCGACTCGTGAGCGTCACGTCTTGACCGTGGGACGAAACGACAACCCACGTTGCCTCGTATGATTTATAGACAATAAAAAATGCGGATCTGTCCGTCGTGGCAACGTGAATGCCTCGGTAATGATCGGCCGCGGAGATTGAAAATTGCGATTCGATTTTTTCTATAGAATTTTATTCGAGGTCTGACTTCAAAATTCAAACTTCCCGATGAAAATTCATAATGAAGCACGTGTGAAAATATATATAGCTGTTAAATATAGCGCTCAGAATACAAAACAACATTTAACGGCATTTAAATTGCAAATTTCAATTTTATAAATTGTTTTTGCTTCAGTTTCGACTAGTTTCATTTATCAAATTTTCAATCAGCGATTCGTACGTTTCTAGTTGATTGGAAAGAAAACGAGTTCGAATAAAAGAATTTAAAACAGCGAGAAATTAAAACTTTCTACGAAAGTGTTTTGCTGTCAAAGTGAATATTAATTTATTTATTAAATGTCAATTGGAGCGCGATTTAGGAAGACGAAACAATAAGCAGCGTGCAATCTCTTAAATTATATTTGTTGCGGATTTACGATTTCAAATGTTGCACACGCCACAACATGAGAAAATGAACGTCGATATATCGTATATATCGTTTCAGTTGAATTATAATTTCGTAGTGTCAGTGTGCGCTGATGCGCGTACAGAATAAATTCAAAAGTACAGAATAAATTCAAAAGTGGAATTTATGCAACGAATAATAATTCCAAGAGAATCACGTATTTATCATTTCCTCCGGGTCAAAGTTTTATTTAAACATTTTATTTTTTATTTCTCTGGTTGATACTATTTAAATGTATACTCGTCAATAACTACGAATCATTTGCAAAATTAGAGAACAGACCTCGCGAATCGTCAAAATACTAAACTGCTTTAATGAACTGAGCGCATTTATGTAACTAATTGTAAGTATGAACATCGCGAGTCAATAACGACCAATATGATTAAACATATATAAATACACTGCTCACAAAAATTAGGGGATATTTCAAAATGAATATAAAGCGATAAAAGAGGAGCTTTTGATTTTTTTTTATAAAAAAAAATTAACTTTCTTTGACTTGTCGTTTGCTGAATAAATCGTTCTTGCTTAATAAAAAAGAAAAAAAATCAAATGCTTTCTTTTTTAATCGCTTCATATTCACTTTGAAATATCCCCTAATTTTTATTAGCAGTGAACGTTTATGATTGTAAGTGAAAATCGAATCCTATTTGAATTGGCATCATCGTTTCAATTCGAAACGCGCCAAGATTCAAACTATACATATAGTGTATTGAGAATTGTACATACATATATACACATAATGTAAATATATATATATATATATATATATATATATGCGTAATATTTTACGCGACAGTTTTGTCACTCGTCTCACGGTCGTTGTACGCGACAAATCTTGCACGAGGATGCCCAACGTTTACGTTTACATCATGTCCACGCGAGCTGCGATTTAAACGTGGCGAGAAAGAAACACCTGTTTCTTTATCTAACTCGGCACACTGTGTTTTGGAGTTACTCAACGCTAGCGCGATACGTTTATATATTTCTCTTTTTTTCTTTATTTTACTTCCTTCTGTCTCGCGTTAGACGAGACAAAAAAAGACGACAACACTTGTTTTCCTTTCTTGCCACTTGGCTGGTCTCGCTACGCAAGAAACATTGGACATGTCTCGTAATTACAAACGCAAAAGAATAAAGTATCATCGGCTCACTTGACGTTCCCTTCTGCTCGGTAATCGTGCTGGCAATTCCACGCTTCGTAGTAATCCAGTGGGCACACAGAAAACACACAACAATTTACAACAACCGTTTCACGAAGTAACAGCACAATCCGCCAACAAGCACAGACTAGAGTACACGTCGTGCACGCTATCGACGCGAACGTAGCCACGAATTCGAACACACGCGGGAAATCAGACGATACTACTATTGTCCGTGCTTCTCTCGATACGAACGAATTCGTCGTACAGTGAACACCGCGAAGAGACGCGGTGACGCGTCTACCGAAACGCCTCTCGGCGATGACATTAATGTTTGTTACCGATGGTTACCTACACTCGCGGCTTTGAAAGAAACAACGAGGAAAATTACGAAAACACGAGACGTAACACGCACGATCTACACCATGTGAACGCTCGCGGCAGACTGACAAGTGACAATCGCAAGCCGGCGCAGCCCCACGCGCCACGCTATCCCTACTCACGCGCGTACACGTCTCACGCATGTCCACCATAGCTGCCGTGTGCACGTTTCTTTTCTCTAGTCGCACCAATTCTCCGAGATTCCGCGTGAAAATCCACCATTATTTCTAATAATTTTCGCCTTTTCAAAGAATTCGCCCGTGCCGCAAGCCCGCCCGCCATAACGATCGTCGTTGACTGGACCACTGCGCCACCATATGGTGAATATATTAACTACAGTTATTTGAAATTTCAAAATTTCAAGAAACATTTCAGGGAGTATACAAGTAGAAATTTAGCCTTTCAAATGTCCCAATATACGGTGAAGTATGGCTAGGAATTGCCGAATATATAATTGCGAACGTTATTTCCGTAACAATACGTAAATTTGTGGTAACTATTTCATCTTTAAGTTCATACGTTTCTCTGTATTATAAAATAATTTATGAGTGATAACGTCTTTGAACTAATGCCAATTTCAAGGATAAGATTATTTTAGAAGATTAACAGCAGTGAGAGCATTGAACTTAGCCAATGATAGATAAATCACCTAAGCTGTTGCACCTGCATTGCAATCGAGTTAAAGGATTATTTTCTACTTTAACCACAGGGTGTGCTACAGAACAAGCGAGTCAATGGTCGGTATAGAAGATTCCTGCTTAGGCAATAGCCGTTGGAACAGCATCGATTTCGTCTTTCCACGGAAGATGGCAACAACTCCAAGGATCGCCCTCCCCCTCCCCACTCCATGAATATTAATGGTTAAAACTGTAGCCAACTTCAACGATCGATTAACGGCAAAGTTCGTCTAATTGCCGCAGCACTAATTAAAATCAAGAGCAAGAAGTTGGAACTAAATTAGGTATGCGTTTTCAACGTGAGAGAATTTCGCATGCATATCCTCAACTAGATAGGATGGTATCAGTTTGTAGTTGCGGAACATCCAAATTGACGTGTAAGTATCGAGAACGACGCCATTTATTATTCGAAATTTCAAAATTGTAGCTTCGATGTCGTAACGTTCGATAAATTGCAAAACAAATTCCAAGAAAGATCTACAACTCCGAAAGGTAGCATCGTAAAACTAATACACACGTGTGCAATGTTTAACCTTACAATAATGGTAAGTAGAAATAATTCCACGGTAAGCTGTGTCGAAGTTTATAAAATTCAGTTTAGATAAAACGTCACGACAATGCCGCTGTTGGCTCGAAATAAATTTGGGCGATACATTCTGCGAAATCGCCAGCCGAGGCGATAGTGTCTTAGTAAGTTTCGATGGCAAGCAACTCATCGGAGAGTGCACTTCCTGCGAAATTCGATACGGAGAGCAAACTCGATTTAAGCTTTGGTCTCTTGACTCCGCCATTCCCAACTATCACAATCAAGTAATTCCCGGTTGCTCTTACTTACAGGAAGAATTGTGTTCCCTGCGATATGTCGTCCACCACCATAAACTACAGAATGCTGCAATTACACCTGCACTTAACAGTTTTTCAATCCATGTCTGTGTACCATGTGAAATGATGCTGCCTGTGGTTTGGTCGTCGTTCAAGGTAGGATACTTTCAAAATATTGTTTTAAGCACTGAAAGCACGGCTGCAAGGAGGCAACTACATTTTTTTTAGTAACTTAAATAAACCAATGGAACAAATCGTAAAGCTAATCGAAATCAAATATGCCATAAATTCATAATAATAAATAATATCCTTAAAAATAAACTTTTGCATTTTCGAATGTAAAAATGCGCATCAAACCTGTATCTGTCTTTCTTTGCTAACATATGCAATTTAAATATTGGAGCTGTCTCTTGATTGCTGCAGTTACAAGCTGTTCTCTCGTAAATTAATATAAATAATGCTAAAAATATGTTATGATTTATCGATTCGTTGCGACGTTTGATGAAATGAATGATTGATTTTTGAACGACCCTCTTCTCCGTCCACAGTGCAGTCATTTTCAATTTTTCAAATTGAACGATATGTGAATTTCGCAGATTTGTTCCTTCGATATGGAAATTTTAATATTAAAATTTTTACCAAAGAATAATGTGTAGAGATTTCAATATTAATAATTACACATATTTGAATATTGAATAATATTTTTCATTCATAACATTATATAAATATGTTTTAATATTTTCGGATGATAAATAACGATGCATATTTTTTAATAACAAGAAGCTTATGGTTACATTAGTAATTAAAATTCGTATTAATCAGTTATTGAAATATGCAAAATAATTTATCCAACTATATTTATTATATCATTATATCACTGTAATATTCAACTTAATCACGAAATCATTGCTCATTTTATTTTATGGAACATAATAAGCAATTTGATCTACATTACGTATCTCGTTTAATCTGAACAAACGATTAACTCGGTCTGAAAAGATACAACGAAATATAGGAACAAAATGAAAATAAAAGTCGACAAAATAAAGGCTGTTCCAAACGGTATTAGCTCCAATTATTAGCCTCTATGATTGTCAATGTTTCGTCTCACGGTACAAACAAATTAAAACGCGGAACCAGCTCCGTGTCGAGTAATTAAGACGAAGACAAGCGAGAGGGAACAAAGTGAGTGTCTGAGTTACGGTGAAACTTGAAGAAGGGAAACGGGTGAACGTAAAGATCCGGGGAAAAGCAAGGAAAACAGAAAACTTAAGAAAAAGAAAAATGCACACGAAGAAGCTCGAACGCCAAACTGTTTGTTTAGAATAATGGACAAACGAAGAAAGGATTGAAGTAAACGAACAAGAGATTGAAGCAAACGAACGAGGAAAAAGTCATGAATAAAACGTTGTTGGAAAATAGAATTTCACGATAGGATAGGAGGAAGAATCACTCGGATCGAATGTTGAAGAGAGAAGAAGTGGCAGGAGAAAAATAAAAGTATTTACAAAAAAGGTGGGGTGATGTAAGGATGGCGCTGGAAACAAAGAAAACGAGGGAAAAGAAGTAGAATACGGGAACAAAGAAAAGAGTTAGAGGACTAAAGGCGTAGTTGGATAGATGAACGAGGAAGAAAAGGAAGAGGTGGAAGAGAAGAAGAGACTAGTGCTTATATAAAAGTTGGAAGAAAACACAGGAGCTGTCGGTGGCGGCTGAAGAAGGGGCGATGATAGCGAGGTTCGGTGGTGGTATTAAGTGCTCTCTCGCCGGCACAGACATCTAGGACGATGATAAAAGCGCTCCTTTATTACTTTCTCGTAGTAGGTGCGATTTGAATTTCAAGAGGACACTTGGCCAACCCTGGTTGATTTCTCGAAAACGAAAGACCGATTTTCGTTGATTCAGAACAGTTAATAATTTGAAATAAGCATCTGGCTCCTCTTCAACGTTAATCTAATCTCTTGCAGCTTTGTTCATAAACACGAATAACGAGCTAAACGGCGACAAACAGCTTCGAATCTTGAGCTTTCACGTACGTAATTCAGCCACGTTGCGTTGTTCGCGTTCGTGCATCGACATCAAAGACCAACGAAAGCTTTTGAATAATTAATTACCGTTATTTAATTATTTAAGCCCAATGATTTAAAACGATTTCGCAGCCTGCACAGTACGTTATTTCTCTGCATTTTCCGAGTAGTTAATTACATTCGGCAAATAGATCGTTAAGAGTTTATTCGTTTATTCGGAGGATCGAACGTGTATGTGTTCTTCTTTTTCTCCTAGTTTTATTACTGCACAAACTTATATTCTTCAGTTTCAAGATTTAATAGGATATGCCATTATCATTTGTAATAGCTTTGTATTTATCGTCGTATTTACTTCCGCAAATAAGGTTGAAAATCCCTCGATTACAATGATTAAAATTTTAAAAGCATCAATAATCAACAATCGGACTCCGAAATGTTGATCGTCGTATCGATTTCACTCTTTTAAGACGATGGAACAGTACAATCTGCTTTTTAATTTAAGCAATGAGTTTGTATCGGTAAACTTTAAAGCGTATAGTACGAAGTATGAATATTCAATGGCTACTCTTTGAAAAGTTTAATAATAAATCGAGTGCCAAGTTTAATCCTTCCTCCGTTACGAAACACAGAATGTAGGAAAGAAGAATGAGGCCGCGAGAAATTGCTTGTTTTATAGGTCGAATCGGTTTCTGATAAGTTTAAAAGGCACTTGATAAACCAATCTTCAAAGTATCGTCGTCGTACTTTTCTTACACTAAATAATACCTTTTAAAATTATTCGCCGAGTACAATTATGTCATCGTTAACGTTAACAAAGGAGTTGTTCCAACAAAACTTATCGACGCGTTCCAGAGTAAGAATCCAGAATTCCAGTTTAGTTCTTGTTCATCCAAAATAAACTAACAATAAGTATATTCTCTTTATTCTCCCTCTGTATTGTTACATCTCAGTGCTTTAAAAAAAAAGAAGCAAAAAGAAACGAGTGAAAAAAATCCATTATCTCATGGATGTCGAGAAATTGCAAGATAGTATATACGCTTACAGCGTCCCATAGCAATAAGAATCAAGTTCCTCGGCTATTTACCTTGGAACTTAGCCGAACTGAAAACGCTTTCGGATGCAGCATCTCGATCCCCGATCCAGAAGCCCGTGTTGCTCTGCAAAAAAAGAAAACGTCTCCTCCTCTATTCGTCCTTACCCTCTTACCCTGATTCCCTAGACCCAGTCCCTCGTACGACGATCCTCCTTGATTTCTTTCCACCGTCGGAGACCCGGTCTTCTTCGAGCAGAAACTGTCGATATCTTTCGGCTTCTTCCTCATTCTCTACTGCCAGTGAAAGAGCCGGAATATTGAAGTTTTCGGTCAGTGCTCGATTTTAACTATACGACCGTATCTTCAACGAGCACCGAATCCAGACGCGGCGACTCGACTCGGCTTGGCTCGGCTCGACTTGATCTGACTCGACTCGACTCGACTTGACTCGATTCGATTCGACTCGACTCGACTCGACTTGACTCGGTTCGGCTCGACTCGACTCCACTGGAGAAAGAGACACTCGAGCGTTAAAAAAACGGGAGGTTGGCTAGGATCGGGGTCGGTTCGGTAGCCGAGTTGAAAACTGAGTGAAACGGACAGAAAGCCGAGAACGAGACGGACAGACGGACGAATCGCTGGGAGAGGAGAGTGGAGAAAGAGAATGGCAAAAGCGAGAAAAGCCGTGGGTGAAAGAAAGTCAGAGAGGGAGAGATAGAGCGCCCAGGCCAGGCATAAGAATCAAACAGGGGGCGGCAAGAGAGAGAGAGAGAGAGAGAAAGAGATGGCAAGTAAACGAAGCCCTTTTGACTTTCTGGGTCAGGAAAGTCGATTACTCGGCACCCCAGCGCCTGGGAGAAGCTCTTAACTCTTCGCCAAAGTGTAAACAAGCCTTGATGCTCGGCGTGCATGAATCTAACGGGTGTTTCGTTGCTTAACTTCCTTCGCGTAAACTCGATTAATTACTGCTTTTGAATAATAAGCCGGTAACTCTTCTCTGTTTCAAATTTCAAATTTCGAATTGAAGTTTCACTTTCAGCGAATCTTTTCAAAGATATCGAGATAACAAATGACGTTTGCTTAATTGTTGTTGCAGACATTTGTTTAAAATTGCACGAAAAAGTGAAGATGTGTTTTCAAGAAATAAATCGTAATTCGATGGTAATATTCTGAAGATTGTTTGAACGTTTCCAGCAGCAAGCGTTAGATCACGTTTGTATGGCCATACGATGACAAATTACATCGTTCAGCGTTAATTTCGTAAACGATGACACCCGGTAGATAGAAAAACGACCGCGTGGAGCGAGGAACGACCGTAGAAAGGTCTTTGCAACAGAAATCGTAATAATTACTAATTAAGCAACAGGCACACTTGAATCCGTAATTACTTCTCCCTTGGCACAGCCACGCAACAATTTTTAATTATTACAAGCCACCCAACGGGGAACAATCTGAATGCCTGCCTTCCCTTCGAACGAAACACTCGCTCTGTGCTTTTTCACCATTTCCAACAAGACAGTTTTCAGCCCTTCTTTTTTTATTTTCTCGACGTGTCGGCTAATACACGCCGAAAACATTTGTTTCCCTGTGTCTGTCATTGCTTTCTGATGACGAGTTGTAGGTTTCCCAATTAGGAATATTAATTATTCAAAGAATAATTAGAAATCATTCGAGAATTAATAAAAGGATAACGATACAATTGGTTATTTATCGGTGATACTCTGTCATGGATTGACAGTTGGACAAATTGGTAAAAAAGTTGATTTATCGTACGATCTGTCTACAATGACAAAATTTAACTTCAAACAATTACAGGCTGTTGCATTTCTTTTTAGTGAAACGAATCGTGCGTTTCAGTAATGGAAACCGATTTAATTAGTTTTCTGATAAACACATACGAACGGCGTCGTTGCAAGAAACTGAATGACACATCGGTAACGAATTGTTGCCCTTTATTATAATGGTTCAACCGTTTACGCGGTGAAACACGCTGTTATTATTAGAGTTTCGACGTTGTCGGTGAAGTTTCTGCAGCAAAATGTTGCATGCGAATTCATGGCGAAATGGATTCATTAAAAATTTACATATTCCATACGCGGAAGATCGTTTGTTGTTAAGGAGGGTGGGTTTATTTATGTAGTGTATTTTAATTAGCTTTTACGAGATAGTGTATAATTTATTAGAACGAGGATGTAAATTCACGTAACGCGATATTAATGTAGAAAGACATGCGTTTGTATAACAATGGAGAAATCAACTGTTAGAAAAATGGTTAGGAAAATATGTGCGAATGAGATTTTAATTTTAAAATTAGGGAAATTTTTCGGTGAAATCTGGGTTAAAACGTATAACGTGCGTAGAGTTGTTCTTGACTGAAATTTTATTGACTAAATTCCTTCCTACATATAAGTATCATATTTTGAGGTAAAAATTCATATTTCAAGATGAAAATCAGGTAAAGATTTGTGTTGGTTTCTATCATTGTATTGTACGTGTATATGTATAATAGAAGCATTTGAAATTCAATTATTTGTCATACTTTGGCTTTGTAATTATCTATATAACAAAACGATGTCAGTTGTTTATTAAAAATCCTGTTAATTGTTAAATCTTATGAAATTCACTGAAGGAAGAAACGTTACGAGAGCTCGATGTTACCGTGAAATTTGAGTTGCATCGTTCTCCAAAAGTTAATTATCCACTTCCTGAAGTTTTCTCCCCCTGGCTCCTAGCAGAACTAATTTCGTATCTTACCGACAATTCTCTACAGACACTTCACTCTCGTGAGGCGATTATTTTTGTTAATAAGGACAATTAACTTTGAGAGTTCTCGCAATCAGTTACGCAGAACCGTATGTCATTTTATATCCTCTTGCGAAAATGAACGATACGAGACCCGGTTAGGTAAACATCGGCTGTGAGAGCAAACTCTCGCTACCGTGAACAGCATAATTTTCAACGACACCAGCACTATTTCTACGAGCCGGCGGTGCAGTTATCTGTCAGTCGAGCCGGTTATCAACAGAGTCTAACGAATGTTTACAGTAACTCGGTTCTATTATTCATCGACGATTCTCTAACGCGAAACTTCGCTCGGATCAGGATGTATTCAATTTCCGTCAGTCCTCTGTTCATTAACATCCCCCCTCCCCCTCTCCCCCCTTTAATGGATAATTATATCCATCAAATTGCGTTCGTGCAGTCGTAGCGAGCTGTAGTCGTGTGACAAAGTCGACTGCTGATTGTCACTGACGACGTTCAAGTTCGTCGCGTTTCAATTCGCGTGGATTCCCTTGTAACTGCGCCGCATTTCATTTCGTCGTAATTACGCTCGATGCGGAAATGATCCTCCCCTGGCGATAGTTTTCCTTCCCCTGATCCTTTCAAAGGACGCGACATTCTTTGACTGCAATCGAGGCGAACGTAAAGAGTATTGGACAAGAAGCACGATTGAAAAACAAAGAATGTGTTGACGTTTCCTACCGTTTTCAATGCTCGATGAAACCTTTCGTTTTGGAGAGTTTTTCTTTTTTTTAATTAATAATCGTTCATCTGGAAACCTATGCTGGACTGATCGATCATCATTGATATTTAACCATCGTCGTTTAATTTCACGGAACACGAAATGTTTATTGAAATTGACTAGAAATTACCAGACTGGTGAGAAAATTGATAACTTTCGACCGAAATTAATAATTCTTGTATCGAACATTTATCGACGTAAAAGAGTGTATTTTTGGAGATTTTAAATGATTTTTCGTGAAATAAATAAAAGCTTCTGTGCTGTACCTTGTTATAATGTTTTTCTATTTTTCTTTTTTTTTTTTTCATTGGAATCTCTGATGAAAATTTTATGTTTCAGTCGTTGGTAATTTTAGTATTAAATTGTCCTTCGTCGCTCGTAAAGCTTGTTCAGTGTTCTCCCTCTAGAGTTAAATGGCAATTTGTTGTATCACTTTTATTTTTTTTTCGTCATTCGTTTCTATTGAGAAATAAAAGTCGCGTGTGCGTGTCAAGTTTAGAAATTTCATAGAGACTCAATTTTCGCGAGAGGAGAGGACAAAAAAAATGCGCACAAAAGCGCAGAAAATTCGCAATTCATTCGTCGGGGAAAAAATCGAAATAGCCATAGGGTTAACCGCGTGCATCGATTGAAAGGAACAAATATTATTTCAATCGTAGAAGGTGCAACGGTAGATTTAGGGCGTGCCAGCGGACGTGGAACGTGAGCTCTTGCGTTTCAAGTCGAAAAGTTTCTCGTTAATCTCTTTTCAACGGAGGTTACGAGATTTTCAACCGCAACCGCATACACAGCCACACAGCATTCGCGGGCACGCTCGTACACACACAATGGTGGCGGACGTATCTGAGTAAGCTGCACAGTCGTCTTTAGAAACCACAAACGGCGCTACGCTACAACGCGGTCATTATTTATTAAACTCGCGACTTAATAGCCTAGAATTCCTGGCCTCCTCCCGTAAAAATATCAACGAGTCTGCGGAGATATAGTATTATATACGTTCTGGTATTTACGGCCAGAGACGAGTCTCGCGTGACACGGAGTGAAATTGTACGAGCGAGAAAAATGTACGTTTCAAAGGGATGTCGAAGTTTCTAACTTAAAAGTCTTTCCCTTTGCAGTTCGAACGATTCGTAATTGAGAAATAAAAGAATACACGTACGCTCATCCCTCTTTTCACGCGGTACGTTATAACGCTATTTACGCGATATCAATTTACACGATCCGAATCTGCGCGACCAGAAAATACATTGCAAACATTGATCCAAACGTTCAACGAGCTACAAAATTTCAACAAGGTTTAATGAAACGTTGCAGCGAATGTCAGCAAATTCATGAAAATTTGGCAAAAAGAAAAAGATAAATTTGACAGCAAATCACCCGAAGAAAGTAACATTAAGAATGAAAA
This sequence comes from Tetragonula carbonaria, assembly GCA_032399595.1. NCBI lineage: Eukaryota > Metazoa > Arthropoda > Insecta > Hymenoptera > Apidae > Tetragonula > Tetragonula carbonaria. The sequence continues at coordinate 4,182,646 of JAUCRC010000007.1, forward strand.
TGAAGTCGAACTTCCAAATAATTCCAAGCGATCAGGATAATGAAAGAAAAAAAGGTCGAGTGTTTTGAATTACACTAACGATAGTAACACCGAATAAAATTTACTTTTGTTTTCTGAAATGTGATTATTATTATTATTGTTATTATTATTATTATTATTATTATTTATTAATATATGTGAAATATATTTCTATAACACATACCAACTTTTCTTTCCAATATTATATTTTCTTTTGTACCGACAGATTCTACTTACGCGATTTTCATTTCGTGGAATGGATGTTCCGCGTAAATGGATGGACGAGTATACACAATATTCTTGAGAGAAAGGCATAATTTTTCCAAGGGGCAAATATTTTGACCAGTGTCCAAACTGCTTCAAACAACACACAAATATAGTGTCGCTCGTGCTACAATTGGCAATAGGAATTTCCCTTTGCAAACTACCGCGTTTCACCATCGCGTGTACATCACGTTACACGCGGCGGCAAAAGTAAACAAATCGATGACGCGAAATTAGCAGAAAATCGAATTATACAGACAGTCGACGTCAAAGGATCAGAAAGCAAATTAGCACGAAATCATTCGATCGCCACATATGGGGGAAAAACGATAAACGAACACTTCGAAATCAAAGAGTCGTAACGAGGGATTCGTAACGAAACGTGCAAATAATCCGTGACAGATTCCCGCCGTTGACGTTCATACGATGCGAAATACGATTCGCGTGAAAGCTCGTCTTATTCCGGACGGAAATGACACGAAATGCGAACATGTACGCGTCATCCTTGCGTCACAGGATCACTCGCTGCATCACTCGTGCAGATTTGGAAAATCTGATTCACAATGTGAATGGTCAAAGATATAATTTCGAAAGAAAGAGAAGAAATGATTAGAAATTGTCATCCCGTAACTCTGACATTGAACAGCAAAAATGTTTTGGTAATTCATTATTCTTTGACGTGGTTTCTGATTTTCTCCGGTTCAGTTTAGTTTCCTGTCATGTTCAATAATATCAGGTACTCTTAACGCTAAGTGTAAGTTCCAAGTTGAAACGTTGACGATCTAATTAAATTAAGCCGGGAAAACGTTTAATTGTCATGAAGTGTCTAATTGTAAATAACCTCGCTCTTGAATCAAGTTACCCGACAATTTCAACTCTGATGTACATTTGGACATTAAATTTCCAACAAGCTTTAGATTCAGTTCTAACAAGTCTCAGCGCTAACTTTGATGTAACTTAAACATAATTCCGACCCAATTTGTATGCACATTAGGGACACGTATAAGGATTAGTCTGCGAACTTGGATACTATAGTCTACTAACTAAATGATTATCAGCGCGTACGTAGTTATCAACACCCGGCTCCCTTGATAATCTAAATTATAATCCTTCCAATAAATCGTGCGCACGGATTCCCTCGACGCAGCTAACGTGCAATTTCATTCAAACAATTCCATAGATCCGAATATCATCGTTAGTGCCAACTTCGAGAGTCGAGTGTCCCAGAATTGCTCGCTTGTTTTATCAGAGCTGAACTGTGACAGAATCTGTGACGTTCTAAACTGTGATCGAAAGTTTGCCGAAAGCAAAGGAGAAGAAATTCGCGCGACGAATTGTCGAATGAAGCATCGCGTCGCGATTGACACTTGCTGTGGCACTTTCATGAATCCTCTTGAAAGATAAGCTCTAATGGAATTCCATCAGACGCCAATTGCATCTGAAAAGACAAGAATGGCTCTATTATTCCATTCTCCGGCGAGAGAATGGAGAAAGTCAAAAGAGAGGATCGAGCGGAGAGAGGAGAAGATGATGCAGCGCCGGCATCTTCTAGAATATTCTGGATAAAGTGGAATCCTTGAGTTGCACTAGAAAGCGCGCGCAAAGGCCCGAAAAGCTTGACGGAAACGTCACGGAACTGCCACGCCCTGCCAACAACCACGCGGTGAGGCCAGTGACATGGTCATCGAGCAGACGACGTCACTCACTCACGGCCTCTTGTTTCCTTTTTCTCTTTATTGTCCGTCAGTCCGCTTCCTTACGACGTTCGTTCGTTTCGACTTCCCTTTATTTCCGTTTGTCTAACGGTGCGGCCGCGAAACAAAGAGGATGGACGCCGGGGGCGGGTAGCATGCAGCGCGCTTTTGTGTCTGCTCCTCTTCCTCCGGGCTCATCACCCCCACACCCACCACCAGTCTTTCGGCCTTCCATAACTTTCCATTCCTCTGCACCGTGTGCTCGCTACTTCGTCTAATCACTGGATACCTCGCCTTCCGTGGTAGAAAGGAAAACGGAACGCGGCCGGAAGTGGCGACGGCGGGCAGGTGGGGGAGAGAGGGGGCGGGCGGATGAACGCCACGCGAGTAAAGGAGAAGTCGCGACCTCTGTGTAAAACTGCGGAAGTTGCTTGCGAAGGAGCGCGATCGGGAACCCGATACCCACTTTCCACCCTATAGAAAGGCGAAGTCAATTTTTTTACGAGCCGGTAAGGGTAGCTGAAATTCGTCAAACTCGTTTCTGACGAGCCATTGCTATAGCCTCCGGATCCGAGTGAAAAGTTGCGCAGACACGTCTGAACAGCTTAAAAGAGAGATTGTTTATCTTGTTATTGTAGAATAATGAATTAGGAGATGTTTGTTCGAAAGCGATGTTTGACATTAGATTGATCGTAGCAACATTTCATTCGGATCGTAAATCGTCCGCAGTCATAATTTTAGCAATACTTTGTGCACCGATTAATCTTTGCTACTGTTGTTTTAGTTTGTCTAATAAATACACGCGATAAATAAATAAAGCGAATGCAAAGTTATTCGATATTCGATTAAGAGTGAAAATAAATCGTGGATTTTACCAACGCATAATCACGGGCTAGAGTGGAATTTCACAGCCGCTGTATTTTCAGCTAATAAAATAGCGACGATATCGCAAAAATCAACGTCGAATTCGTGGAACTTTATACACGAACTTTATTCGTGGAACTTTATACACGAAAGTACAATTGATTTAGGGAGGCACAAAATAATTTTTGCATTCATAATTTCGCGTATCACACAAAACACTTCGAAATTTCATTATCCAATAACTCCAGACTGAGGATTTTTATTTATGGAAAATCGCTATCTAGACTCTATCTCTCTGTTTCTCTAAATTTGTAAATTTTAATAATGACATGCACGTTTCTAAGTTTGTATATATTTAATAAAAATATTAGAATACATACAGTTTAAGTAGCCGTTTTAATTGCACAATTGTAAGTGTTAAACATAGATACTCAAATATAAATCATGGATACTTTCGCCAGTCAGCGTATTAATTTTGGTACGAATTTTCATCGATCTGCACTACTAGTCGTATTTCTTTCGTTTCGGTTGTCACGATTTCTTACGGGAATGGCGTCGTTCGATTAAATCATTCAAGAAGCCGGGCTGCGAATAGAAAACAATTTATCGTCTGCGGCGTATTGAAAGTGACGAGAGCTTGAATTTAGGATGAAGATTGGACAGTAAAGGACGGGAGTTTCGGTGATTGCTGAGCACTGAATCCGCCTGCAGTTTGTCTTCTACTTTGAAACCGTTTCAATATTTTATGCCGGCCAATTCACCTCCGATCGACGATTAAAACTGTACCCGATGAATTCTTATAGCTTTCTTCACTGAGTACATTCAAGTTTGCGCAATTCGTTGCTGAATTCGTTTAATGAACGTAACGCTGGAAAGGGAATCGAGATATCCAAGGACAGAATCGCGAAGAAAATTCTCTGGCAATTCTACGGAACTCGAGAAATGTTAGAATCCGAGATTTTTTTTTCTTTTTTTTCTTATCTAAGAGCATGCACTACGATCACTACTCCTAGAGAAGTACAAGTAATTAGGATGACGTGATTTATTATTACACAATGTTGATTTGAGTGGATGAATATTAATGTGGAACATTAATTGCAAAGTGGATGAATTTTAACTGAATCTACTGTATAGTTTTAGAGGAACATAAAATCTTTTTAATGTACAAACGTGGTCTGTTTTGTTCTGGACCAGTCAATTCTGATGACTCCTTACGCGCATGTAATTTGATATTTTCTCCTTTATTTTTGGGAATCTTGAGACAGTGATGGATTGTCTCGTTGATCACATACGTTGCGTCAGCAATGATTCTTATTGATTTACTTTGGAATCGTTGGATGTTCAACTGTTCCACACAGTTGCATCCCATAGACTCATATGGGTTTTAGAATGACTTTGTAAACTAGTACTTTGCTTTCGAAACTCACGTAGATTCGATCGACACTGCCTATACAAGCCAGTTGAACTTTTCGACTTTGAGTTCTAGTTGTTTGCAATTGGATAGCTACGTGCTGTTTCCATGTTAGTCTTCTATCAAATATTATACCTAGGCATTTGACCGAGTCTTTGGTCGGGATTCTGGTGTTGTTGATGGATACCGGATGGCAGGATTATCTGCGTAGCTAGATACTATAAACTACGCTGAGCTTGACAACACGTCCGTTCTGCTTTGACAGCAGAATCGCAACTAGAATCCGAGATAACAGAGAAATTGTGACATACTAAAATTTTGAGTATTTCGCTCGATCGTTCAAGACCTAGGATAATTGAGAACTAATATGTTTCATCGTGCTTTTCAATAACGATAACTAAATACAACGAATCGATCGAAAATCAAGTTATTTTACACGTATTCCTACAATATAATTGCGAAATATTTCAATATTATTTGCGACTGGCAAAGATCTCTCGAGTCTTAACTCCGGTTTTGTCGTTATTCCAGACGCTTCGTTGTTTCTTTCCCACTTGTAAGTCGATTTAATTTATCTCAAGCTCGAGCTTGTGGCCTAGTCAGTGATAATCGTCGAACAAACAATTTTTTTACTATTTTACTTAACAGCTGCGTACGCTTCTTTCCAGAAAAGAGTATAGATCACGGCGCTCGCCGACTTTTTCAACCCTCATTCATCATCCGCGCGTTTTAAGCGGTAGACTCTGAAGGTTTGCATCTTGCGAGCATACCGAGTCGAAATGAAGCGCATTTTAAAATGCACGCTGTGTGACAATTTTTCCTCATTCGAACAGATTGAAAGTGTTTGAAGAGAAAAAAGAACGTTCGTGATTTGTTTCGTTAGATTCTAACGTTTCTATTATTATCCACGTGTCTGTCCCAGAGAAAGTTTTACAACGGCGTATTTACGTGAACCCGTGTCGACGTTTGTAAAGAATTCCGGACCAGGAGAGGAACACAAGAAGACACAAGGAGGTCATAAATCGTGCATCTCCGCGATATCAAACCAACAAGCTCATCAGACGGTATCGAAACAGCAAAATCTCATTAAACGCGACTGTCCATTTCTCTTCTTTGGAGGTTTTCATTCTCAGAAATGTCTGTAAGATCGCTTCCGAACCTTTTCAACGTTGCCTCCTTGTCAGAGGAAACTCGCGATGTTACGCGTGAAACAATTCGGTTGCACCGGTCGAAGTGAAAATCCGGAGTGAAAATAATGCTCGTATAACGGCGAAGAACGTTGAGATATTTAGAAACGCGCATAATTCCAATAGGTTCCCATTTCGTGTTTGTCGGATTTGAGAATGGAATTGGAAGCGAATCATAAGAGTATCAAGATCCGTCATAGTTATTCATTTCCAAAATCAGTGAGTGGTCCTTCGAATATCCCAAGGGATATACGCAAAGGTACACGATCGGTACTGTCCTTAAAACATGCAATAAATACAATGGTATGCAAACACCTCCTCTAGCCACTGTATATCTACGAATCTCTGATCTTTCAAAACCAATACGTCGTTTATCAGGACGACGAGTCGCGATCGATTCCAAGATACAAGTTTTCACTCGATAAAAAAAAACGCACACACACACACACACACACACATAACAGGATACACGGAGCGAGCGTTGTGAACGACTCGTTCGACGTCGATTCGCAGGCAGAAAAAGAAAAAGGTGATGAGTCGAAATCGAAAGACGACAAGCCACTATGCTACCGACAATGAGGAGATTGTTCGGTGTTGGTTATCGGTAAAATAAAAAAAAAAAAAAAAAAAGTCGGAAAGCTGCTCGGAAGAAAAAGCAACTGGAGTGACAGCATCACGCGGCCGAGCTTTTTCGCGTCGTTCTCTGGTCGATTTTTCCTGTTGTCGAAAAGGGGAAGACGCACCCTTGCGAGAAGACAGACGAAGTGGAACGGAAGGGACGGGGAACACGGAAGGAGAGAGGGGGAGAAAGATGGAGGAGAAAGGTAGGCCAGGAAGGCAAGAACGAAGACGTTTGGTTCGAACTCTCGGGACCGGTGAAACAAAAGGCACGACGTTGAGAAAGAGAAAACGGCACGGTGGGTCACGAAAGGCACGTGGTTCTCTGGAACAAAAAGCCGCCGGGGGTCTTTTGCTCGGAGGAAAACATTTAATTCGTTCACCGCGCCCTTGTCTGGGCGATCAGCGAGCCGGAACGAAAGTGGCGTTTTGCATTTTAAAGGGATTTATTAGAATAAAAATTGTCCCGACCACGATCTCGGACGAAGATTGGCTCCTTGCTCGCCCCTATTTTTCAAACGATCTCTCTGACGATTCTACTTGCTTGAAACTCGTGGACGAGTTCTGTTTGAAATTCGGTTGGATCCGGTGGGTCTAAGAATGTATCTCGTTATAATTTTTTCTAGTTCACAGATTTGTCAAGTTCTAACTGAAATGTATCTAGAAAAATGAGATTATTAACTTTCTGAAACCGTGGAAATCGTTCCGGGCTTTCGAACGATCATCCCCGATATTCGCGTCTCGCGAGTTAAAACGTCGAACGACGGCTGTGCCATTCGCCGCTGTGACAAAAGGACTGTGGAAACACGTTACGACGAATTCCCTCCGAGCACGACTAATCCGAGTTACGTTTCAATAAAAATCCACGCTAGAACTTTGCACGCGTGTATTCTCGGCGACCATATTTCTATCCCCGCAGCCTCATAACGTTTCAACTGCGAGTTGAACGAGTTCGGTTTGCGAACGAGTGTGCACTGTCGATTCGAATTCATCGATGGCAAGTCGGCCACACCGCGCGTACACTTACACACGTATGCACAGCCGGTGGAAAACCGGGCACACCGTCACGGCATTTATCATCAAATAAGGCCACGAGTTTTCATTAGTCCGGAGGAAAGAGCGCCGGGCGAAATATGGGAAAATTGGAATCTCTTTTCCATGGCCTGTTTTTTTTTTCTTTTTTTTCTTTTTTTTCTCTCCCTCCCGGAAGCAGACGATGAGACTTGGCACGAAGAACGAACGTTGGCTCGGGCACAGAGCCGAGCTCGGGTCGCGCGGGTTTAGAACGGAGCGGGTGGCATCGAACGTCAACGGCGCGGCGGGGGGGGGGGTGGCACCGACGGCAATGGTTGGAAACTAGCGAAATGTCGATTCACGGCGAGCGGTATCGAGCGGCAGGGTCGCGTTTATTTGTTCGTGGAAAACAAAGGCCGAGCAACAGGCCCTCCTCCGCTCGTCGCTTCCGTCACCTTCACCCTCGCAGGCGTCTCCCAATTGGACAACTAGACAAGTCAAAAATTCAACGAGGAAAGAAGCCTCGAAACCTTTTGCTCGATACCTTTTTCGAATTCGGTCAGTTTTGTGACAGAGATGAAGAAAGAGAGACAAACGGTGGAAAGGTGGGGGAATCGCTAGACTAGTTTGAAACTCGACGACTGTACCCGAAATGGAAAATGGTAACCTACGGAAAATGGTGGAGGAGATTTGCTCGGGAATATCAAGATGATCCGGGCAAAACAAACTCTGCCCGTAATCACGGAGAACCGAGAGAGAGAGAGCCATCGTGTTGAGCACGATGGAACATTCTCTTTCTCTCTCTCTTTCGCGTTTCTCTTTTTTCGCGCCGCGGATCGATCCGGCTGGAAATATTATTCCAGCCGAACGGCGTGTGTCCGAAAAATTGGCCAGATATTTCCCGGCCGGCGCTACGGTTTCAGTGAAATTTTAGAGGACACACTTTTTCCTCTCCCTCCCCCTCCTCCCATCCCTCCGGTTTCCAAGTTTACGAGCAGAAACCAGCGTGTGTAGCAACTGTAGAACCGTCGCGATTTATAGGGATTGCGTCCTTTGCCGGTCAACGTTCGTTCCGCCAACGTGAGCTCCGTTTCTCGCTGTTTTGCTTTGTTTCGCGTATTAACAGATCGGCCGATGCTCGGTCGATTTTCCAAATCTACGGCTTTAATATCCGATCCCGGTGGAAACTTTTTGATTTTCTGATATTCAATTGCCTTTTTTGAAACGACCGCAATTTTGTTTTCACGATGTGAAATCAACTGAAATAACCGTAGCAGTTATGTAGTTTCCTGTATCCCTGTTCTGTTTGTACTTTTAAGTGGTCTTGCCCTGTCAACCTCATTTTCGAATCATGCACGAATCATTATTATTATGCGAAATGTGTACGTCGACGTCGTTGCATTAATCGCGCGGCCGTAAAACCAATAGACGCGTAATTTCGAGGTTCGGCTAGATACTCGTTTAGTCCGGAAGCCAGGTCGGCTTGTAGCCTCCGTTCACCAAGGATTTGCATATCTATGAGTGCAACTCGATGTAGATACGTGTAAGGGTTCTAGGTATACATCGAAGGTAGAAAGCCGGCGCGACATCGCGTCCTTTAAACGATAAAGACGGAAATACACACGTGGTGCAGTTACGCAAGAGAGAGAGAGAGAGAGAGAGAGAGACGAAGACAGCCGCGCCATGGAAGGCTGACGTCGCGTCGTAACGGGAAGGTCGTACGGCTATTTGTAATTGTAATTAGCAGCAGACCAATTCATTACGCCGACGAGAATAGACGGCGAAATATGGTAACGTTGGACACAGTCATTTGACGACTTACAACACACTTGCAGTGTGTTCAACAAGAACGCCGTTTCTCCGAAGAAAGCTATTCCTTTTTGTGAAAAATTTTGCAAAGATAGTATACTTGAAGTACAATTACGCATTGAATTAATTATTGCGTCCAATTGATGTGTCCAATTTCCGCTTCTAACAATTGTTGATTGTTGTCTTTGTTCAGAGAACTATCAAACATCCAATAAAGATGCGTATTTGGGATTTGGAACTCTATGCAGCTTTACAAACAATCTAGATGCTCAGGTGACGATAAAATTGTACGAAAGAGGATTTTTAAAGTCTGCGATACACTGATTTAATGAGGGAAGCATCAAAGTCGCGTTTGCACGCAGTTGAGAAAGAAAAACTGTATCAGCGTGGTTCAATTGGAAATGTTTGGTTAATCGCGAAGCATAGACTGCGAAGGACATATGTCTCAACAAAGGAAAGCCCAAGTCGTCGAATTCGAAAAATATAGAAGTCTTGTCTCTGTATACTGAAAAGTTAGTCTAGTGGAAAACGCGTCCAAGCAATAATTGCTAATGATAAGATTCTGTTAATTCAGCGCGTAATAGTATTTTCGGTGCACTTTCAATTTGTTCAAAATTTTTTTACAAAAAGAATATTTCTTTCAGAGAAACGGCGTCCACGTTCTTATCGAACGCACTGGTACATGGTTTACCATCAAACTGTTTTCATTCGAATACGTATCGTACAGGAACTTTTACGCGTGCACTGAACGTTCAAGATATACGATTGAAAAATCGTATTTCATATTTCTAATATACGAACTTATTCGAGTTTATTTCACTTCGCTGAGATGTTTTCGTATATACCGACCGTTGTTTCGTTTCTTTCAGCAAAACAATTTCGCGCGACCCGTCTCATCTTGCCCAGCTATTTTCTCGTCGCATTTGCTAAATGATTTCAACACGAAGAGTTTCTTTGATCGGGAAACGAGGTGACAAAAGAAAATTTCAATTTCGCCGTTCCCGAGCGAGAGAGCGACTTCGAATTTCCCGGCGACGCGAAACAAAGGTCATTTCGCCTGTTTTCCACCGCGCGTTTCCTCCTTTTCTCTCTGTCTGCGGACGTACGGCTTTTAAACCGTGATTAGGCGTGAGTCTCCTCTCTCCACGAGGGTCACGCGCGACTTTCTTTTTTTCATTTTCACTCAAGCGTGGCGCCAGTTAAATTTCGCTTTTTATCGTCGGTCGAACGGTCACCAACGGGCACGTTCTCGCGGAAAACACGTCGCGCTTGTTCCCCGCTCGTCGGTTTATAATCACAGCAGCAATAATTATAGCGGTAGGCCTGCTCAAAGCAGCATCAGATTATGCTTGTTTGCGAAGATCGGATCGCCGCAGCGGCGAAGCTACTCGGAAATTTCGAAACTTATGAAACACCTACCGCAACGTTTATTGGCTGAATCAATTTGAAACTTCGCAAGTTGCAACGCAACTGGGCGAACGATTACCTTGATTCTTTTCAGTTAGAGCACGGTCCACTACTATAGTTCAAAGAGTTCAAGTTTAATTGCTTGCTTGTGCGGTTTCTGTTTGTGGGATTACTGACTTCTCGAACTATATCGGGGGGGAAAAAACGAGTTTCGAGTATAGAGCTGGAAATTTCCAGCGTTTGTCGAAACTGACAAAGTCACGCGATGATCTTTTGGCTAGTACAGAATTGTGTTATTTATCTGAACTTCGCACACACACATTTGCCAAAGCTTCCGTTATTCTTTTCTCTCTTTCAGCCACTCGCGACGTACAAACTATCAACATTTCCCACGAATCAGCATATCATCTTCTCCCGAGAAGTCTCTCCTCTCCGTCAAGAGGTGCTTTACATAAAAAACGCATAACAAGATATGCCCTGAAACACGTATATATATACCATCCGCGTTTCCCCAAAGCTGCCGAAAAGCATCCCTTATCTGCTCAATCTTCGTCACGAAAGATCCCATCAAAACTTTCGCAACGTCACGGTTCATTCGTTCCTCAACGTAGCCATAATGCAGTATCCTGCATAAAATCTTCATCCAATTATCGTACGGGAGCAGGGCAGGCCTCGCCTCTGCCGTACCAAAATCGTTATTCGATCGTTCGTACGTACTATCGGCAGATTACTCTGCGATTTATGGACAGTTCACACAGTTTGGATAATTAGATTGTTTCGCGACATTTCGAGCAACGACTTGACATTATATGAAATAGATTTTAGATATATCATAACAGTTTAGTTTCTCTCTTGAACGTTACTTTTCGTGCAGCTTTCCTTTTTTTCTCTTTCATTCACTTTATTTTCTTTTCTTCTTATTATTAAATTTCTTTCTATAAAAGTATTAATTACTGTGTGAAACGTCTGGGTGATGCTCGCGCTTCAATATTACGACGTTGAAAATTTCGTTGTTTAAATTGCAAATTTCAATCAAAGATTGAAATTTAAAGACGCGCGAAATTTATAATTTTCAATTTCGATTTCTCGACTTTACGTTCCTTGAGGATTCGGTTTCGATGGATTATTGAAATTCTATCAAGAACCGCCGATACCACCGCCCCCGAAGACGCTGGGTTTTCTAATAATTTTCATCTGTCTGACGGATAAGTGAATTTCCCCCCCCCCCAAATATCATGAATTCCAGGAACGCCGGGAATAATTCTTATGGCGGGGCTCGCTGACAACTCGCTCTGGATACGCGGCGAAAATGTTTCAAGCCTCGTGAATAATTCACCGCCGGTCAAATTCGAATTCGAATGTTTGTAGTTCGCGTGGATCATTTTTCTGTCGCCTTTCGCGTTGTTTGTTAAACGGATTGTAATAATACCAATGGTTACAACGCGAAAACGATCACTTCTTATTTTCTTTCTTTCCCCCCCTTGCCAGAAAATATCCGAATTAATCATCGCGGTTGAAAAACAAAACCAAAAAAAAAAAAAAAAAGAAAATTGAACGTTTCGCAACGCTGGCAGAAAATTCGTTAATTGGCACGGGGGAAAATGTGTGTTCCGCAATAAAAATTTCCGGCAGTAATTCACGCTGTTTGTTACTTCGATATTTCCCGTCTTCTTCGAATATATATCGCGTTGAAATCCGGCCGATTATTATTCCGCCTGAATAGGCACGTGCGCTTTTTTTATCCCGCGGTGGCAGAAAGGAATCAAATTATGTTCGGTGCGCTCGTCGATTCGATTTCGAAAAGCCTGTTGATCGAAGCCGGAATTACCGGCGAGTTTTTCACCATTGTGCGCGGTTTTCCACTCGCCGGCTGCCTTTAGTTATTTAGTTAAACACTGATCAAACATTACATTGTTTCCTATTACAGGATATTTTTTCCCTTTTTTTCCCTCTCCTATCGCTTTTTTCTCCCCTCCCCCTCCCCTTCAACGCGTATCCACGTATTTATTCGGATTATGTATTGTACCGACGGTTTACCGTGCAATTGATCTGCATTTTGTCAATGCATTCGCGCAAGCGATGTATTGTCCAGTGTCATAATGTGGCAAGGAAGCGAGAAATACTATAAAAAAAGTTCAATAAAATTCTCTGTACGCACGTCGTGAACTACGTCGTTGTTGTACAGGGGAGAAAACAACGAATTGCTTTTCAAAGCCAATTTCATCTCTGACGCAACGTGCAAGATGAAAGAATTCCGCTTTTCTGTCTGGTATAATCACAGTGGGCAGGTGCGTTTGTGCGTTTGTGGAAAGTCTGAATGGATTAGGTGAAGGAGAGTTAGGTCAGGTCGAAAGGTTAACGAAACAACGCAATTGATAAATGAACAAATGAAGATGAAAGCAGTCTAGTTTGAACGAAAGCTATCTTTGTATTGGCGTGATTAACGAATGAAGTTGATGGAATGATTTCGGAAACGTGGTTTTCACAATCACGGGGAAATATGAGTGATTTTTTTTCGCAGTGATTTTGAAAATTGAAATATCGTTTCGGTAGGTACGTCAATTACTTTTGTGTCGGAAGATAGACGGGATCTAAATAAGCAATTTGAACGCCACGATTCTGTCAAACGGATCGATTATGCACTTGTTCGACGACTCTTTCGCCTTCCTTTTTTTCCCCCCGGACCTGTGCATAATGAAAAGCGCGAAAAGCGGAAATTTCATCGAAGTTAAATTAGTTCGGGATAGAATTTGAATGCAAAAAAATTTTTTTCCGAGCTTCGTGTGAATTTTCACCGGTGAATTATCTCTCATGTTCGAGGCTTCTCTTCGACGAAATAAAATATATGATATCGCGCGTTGCACGTGTATCATATTTGGAATTATTTTTCAAGAAAATTGCTTCGTGCAGACCATGCCTCGACCATGCGCTTGCGTAATAATTTCTCGGCTGAAAATTTAATTTCCACGTGAGTCGTAAAATTTCAATCGGTCCCACCGAACTGCAATACGCGAGCAATAACCGAAAAAATGACAAGACAGAAAATTTGATCGTAAGATGCACTCGATGAGAGTTATTAGCATATAAATAGATATAATCAGAAATTCGTATGGTTAACCGTGACAAAGAGAGAGAGAGAGAGAGAGAGAGTATAGTCGCCTATTTCCGGCGTTATGTGCACTTTGACGAAGGTTAGCACTGCCTCCGGGGCACAATCTCACCTCATCGGTTAGTTAAATTAGCAGAGTTCACAGTAGTTATCATTCACAGACGGTTCCACGTTCAACGACCTGCTTTAGACGTAGTAAAGTGCAACGAGGTGTAAAATCCTGGCTTCCAACGCGTCACAGAACATGCACGTTTCGCTCCGTGAGTGGGTTTTTACACGGAAACAACAGCCATCAGCGTGACTAGAGGGGAAAATGTCTGTAAATTTCCGGGGTGGAGAAAAATTTCGTAAATTGTCTGAGATAATTACGAGGTTTTTTTAATAAAAACAGATAAAGAGACGAAGAAGATTTTACAGCGGCTACTCGTAACGAAACGTTCGTTGCTTCTACAAAAATTTATAATACTTCACGCGTTAAATGCAGAGCCGGATCTGTATAACGCGGTTCGAAAAGAAAAATATATTAACACGTTCCCCCATGTTTCTTGCCGTCGCACAGTGACACTTTCCGTTCAAACCATTTGGAATTTTTGATTGTAGAACGAAGAATTTTTTAAAAATTTGTTACAAAATCATGTATCGACGTCTTAACGACATGTATATCGTCTTTATCCCATCGTGGCGCGTGACGATTAATTTTTTGCTAACAATAAAATCAACTCAATTCGGTAAGAAGAACTCTGTGAAATTTGTTACCAAAATAAACGTTGAAAAGTCAAAATATCGCAAAGTAAACGTTATCTATTGGTATTTGGTATTATTGTATAGCATTATATAATTTATATAATAAACTATTATCATTTAATGCATAGATAAAAATACCAAAAAGTATTTGGAACAAAATGTTTTATTTCAAAATTAACTTTGACATCGTTAGAAAATTGTTTTGCCCAATCAATATCTGAAAACTGAATTTACAGTTTTGTTGTCTGGAACGCTGTTATCTGAAACTCTGGACACCTTTCCTTGACAATTATAGGTTTTGCACTATTTTACAAATTACAAGACATACTTCAGAAGCAAAACTACTAATCGTATATATAACGGTGTAAAACGGGAAGTAACCAAAAATCGGCCTGGCACGTAACGTAATGCATAGCGACGGTCCAGATTGCATCTGACTATCGCAGAATTGGCTGCGCGTTCTCTCTCTCTCTCTCTCTCTCTCTCTCTCTCTCTCTCTCTGGAAAGGAAGATCGCGTTTCTTTTCCGACGAAAAAGGGGACGAAGGAGGGACAAAATACGAGCCTCGGAGAAGCTCTTTTCCACGAGGATGGTCCTGCGGACGAGTCGCCTCGGCAAGCAATCTCGCGAAATTGGACCGCGCGATTTCACATCGTTTCGCAGACGTTACCTCTCGCAGGCGTTCGCCCCGTCTATAGGAACACACCGAACGAGATAACGATCGAATAATGTCACTCGAGCCTGAAGTGCCAACTTTAATCGACGAAGAATGAATTACCTACGCCTTCGTTCGATCGCGAGCACGACAAACACGACTCGAAACGAGAATAGGACGATGTAGGATCGATGAGCGAGATAAAAATTGAGGGGGACAAAGTTTCACGATCGCATCGATCATCGCGTTAATCGAAAAATGGATTGGATAAATGATTGGTAAAATTCAGAAGATTATTCGATTTTATTCGAAGCGTAGCATTTGTTGTTAATGGTAATCGGGATAATAAAATTTCTAATCAATTTCGATGCCTTCGGCAGGCAATAATTTTGACAGTAATTTCTATTTCGTACGTGTTGGAGGACTGTCGATGCTTGCATTTTAATCGTAAAATGTACGAAGGCAGAGTACTTGATGAGACAGCAAAGATATTAGAGAGAAATTTTGCAGCGGTTTAAGCTAAACGCGAGGGAAATATTCTAGCATGGGAAATGATTTCATCGGAAGTTTGAATGCGTTAGCCTCGAAAGGGCCATCGATTTTTGCCCGGTGTGCCAGATACATACATAGATACCATCCCAGCAATTTTATCATCGAGTTGGAATTTATGCTTCTTGGACGCTCGGAGACCGAGCAATCTGGTCGCGGTGGTTCTTGTCGTTACGTCGCATCAATTTTTCCGCGGTTCTCGGCTACGATACAGAGTAATATACAAATGCCAGAATGCAATAAAGAATTCGATGTTTCGATTTATCGGTTTTCCTCCGAAGCAATAATTTGGCGACGTGGCGTTCCTCAAATAGTTATTGAAATTCACGGTGGCCAAAAGTGATCGATCCGTCCGTCCGTGTGTGTGTGTCGCTTCGGCACGATACGGCCAAAGCTTTTTTGCACGGGAAACAAAAGATTAAAAAAAGACGAGTACGAGTGAAAAGTGAAAAGAGAAAAAAAAAAGAGAAAAAAAATGAAAAATATTTTTCCTGCTAAAGATTCTAACACAGCGATGTGAAGCAGATGAAATGAATCCATCTGGCGATATTCCCTTCGAGAAAAATATCTATCTACGATTCAAGAAAAGAAAAAAATATCTCGCGGAAGGGAGAAGAAGAAGAATTTCGTAGGAAATTCTATAATTAATAGGCCCCTTGGATGTTCAAGGAACGCATTTCTTTCCGTCGAGTTCGACGAGCTCGATAATCGATCAATTCGATTATCGCGAAGTTAATAACTTATCCCCGATGTATTAACGTCTCGCGTGTTGCAACGAACAGATATCCAGTCGTTCCCGTCCGAGCGTCTCGTTTGTTTTCTCCCGGTGATTTTTCCAGACCTACAGACGTATCCAACCTTTGCCCCTTTGTTCCACTCCGTCCTTGTCCGTCCGGTGAAATAAAGTAGGCCCAGTGGGGATTAAAACCGAGCGCTCGTGTCACGTGCACCGAGTTGGAGCACGTCATTTGGCGGGTTTGTTCGTTCGTGTGCATTCTCTCGGATGCCAACCAGAATTTCACGTAACGTCACCATCCTTACAGCGAACAACCAATGATCCAGAAAAGATACGTCGATCCAAGAAGTTTCCTACATCTCAGTTCGACGTTATAAATCACTGGTGACAGTTTCATAGAAAATCGTTCGATTACGTTGCGAAGTGCGTTATAATCTTCCGGTATAATCGCGGAAAATTTACTTGGTGCATCCGCACGTGTCACGAGACAAACTATCGCAAAGGGGATACGCTCCTACAGACAGGCTTAATAAAAACGTATAAACACAATGTGAGGGACGAAAATATAAGTGTCTCCGACTCATCTCTCCAAGGTCAACATTCGAGAAAATCTCTCCACTTGCTAGCAGTCTAATCTTATCGGCTACCGGTCTGCTTTTCGCGGATTCGCTGCGTGTATTCCCCAAAATACGTACGTATCAATTGGCGATCTCAATGCACGACACACAATTGCAATTCCACCCTCGTAAATTGCAAGCAAACATCTCGGCGATGCCGAGAGTCGTTTGTTCTTCTTGATACTCGTTCGCTCGTGAGTGAGCTGAAGCGTCTAGTTCTCGAGGATCGTCGAGAACTAGAGTCGTAAAATTATACGTGTCGTGCCGTTCTATCCCGGCCGATTTCGTGGTTCGCTGCTCCGCGAAGATATACATGCGTGCAGTTTGAACAGAAGATGGAGAGGACGGGAGATCGCTAGAAAGAGAAAGAGAGAGATGGAAAAGGGGTTGGTCCGCCTATTTCAACTTGCCTCGAGGAGGCCGAAGAAGCTGAAGGGGTTGGAAAAGTTGTTTGGCCGAAAGTACGGGGAACTCGGTCGGTGGGCATCAATCGGACTTCTAACGAGCTTCGGCTAACTAGTTCGAACTCTCTCCCCCCACCCGTCCCTCACCCCGGGATCGTTACCATGGACAGCCCTATTTGAATTTCACTCGCACGCGGCAAAAAGCAACACGCTTCCAGTGGAAAAAACTTACCCGCGCCTTCGGCGTTTGCTTCAGTCCGATGGCTGGCTGGCTCCTGTTGCTCTGCAACAATAATTGAAAACGCCACGATCAGTGATTTCGAACTCATCGATATCATTCGCGCGACGTTAATCATGCCGGACTGCATTAGCACGGTGTCTTAATTATTCTGGCCACTCGGTGGTTCTCGTGTGCAATGATTTTTTAACGAGGTTGCTTGGAAAGTTGCGCAAGGTTAATGGAACCGGCCTTGAATATAGTGGTAGAGAATGGAACGCAGTATATATATATATATATATATATATATATATATATATATATAGAGAGAGAGAGAGAGAGAGAGTAACCGGGTACAAGGGAACTGTATAACCGAGCAGTTCGTAAAAAAAAAAATTCTAGTCTAAAGAGAGTTTCTTCGCGAGAAAATTCCTTCCTTAGGAGATAATTTTTCTAATTTTTATATCTCAACGGGAGGAAATATTTCGGCGTTCGCATCACTGCGAAAGGAAATTACGATCAAGATCAAAATATACAAGATGAAGAAGTGACATCATTCATTCTTTCCCAAATTCCGCCAGGCTAGTATTTTCAATGCATTTCCGAATACATATTTCCTCCTTTCCGACAAAAGTTGCAAACGAAGCATTCATTTTCTCTGACTCCGATCAGGGAACAGCATGTTCGACATTTTTTGCAGCGCGAACTATAAAACAGCGGAACTGAAATGGTTTTTTTTTTTTTACTAAAAACTCCTGTTTTGCAAATATCGTACGCAAATATTTTTGTTCCTCCTGGAAACGCTTCCCACGTTCCATCATTATTCATCAAGTGCTGTTTATCCAGCAAAACTGTACTTCGCCGCCAATGTTCCCTTTCAAATTGCACCGTGATTGTCGTGATTCGAACGTAAGCAGGAATGTATTCCGATAGTCTTACGATCTTTCCCGGTGTATGAACATAATATAAGCATAAATATAAACGCGTTAAAAAGATTTATATAAATATAACATCTACGTTCTTATAAAAACGTATGCTGTATCGATTAAGAATTTTATCAATATCCAACAAGATACGAACGTGCATAAATATTCGTCAGTTCTATTTATTATTTAGAAAATCATGACTCAAGAGAGTTGGATGTGACAACTCGGGTGAATAAAACAAAGCAAAGCGGTCACTGAATTTAAGCGGTGCTTAGTTAGCCTCGTCGTCAGATAGAAACAAGTTCACCCAGCGGAGTTTTTCCGATGGTGGTTGTTGGTTAACGATACTGCCACTCGGTTTCGATCGGCCAATTAAGATTTACGCGTTTCCAGCAATGACTGCCCGACACGACGATTCTGTACGATTCGACAGTTTCCCCGAATTTATCGTTTTGTCGTTTGTTCCTATGCTAGACAGATATCGCGGGAAGCGAGACAGGCCGCCCTCCTCGGCCGGATTTATTTACTGCTGTGGGACAACAACGTTCTGAACGCCATAAAGGAACGCGATAACGGCACATGCGCGAAATACTCCGTTTACTCTTTAAATGCTTGCAATCTGCTCAGAAAGTACTACTACTAATCTCAAGATTACGACGATCTTGATTTTCCTGCTTCTGATCTTCCAATAGTGAGAGAAAGAAACAGGAGAATGTTGCTAAAATTTGAATGTTACAATATCTATCGACTGCAAACATATTTTTGGTAGAAAGAGCTAACGTACAACATCTCAAGTATCTTTCTGCACCCTGGGACAAAAATTTAGACAAAAACTCTATACAGGTAACCCTCCTATAACACGGTAGATAGGTTCTTAGAAAATGCCAAGTTGTGTGAAACTGTGTTGTGTGATACCCAGAGCCAGTACAAAAAGGAGAGTTACGTTCCGAAAACTTATTAAAAATACAGAAATTAAAAACAGAGAAAAAATGCTCTCTCTCTTTAAAAAACGTAACGTCAAACCCCCAATCACTATCAAGTAACTTCTAATCGAACCTGACATCAAGCTGCTCAAAATCATAGATAGTTTCATTAAAATCAACAACATCAAAATATAAGCGCCACAAGAAAAATGTAATCTAGTTATAAGCTTTCAAGCTCTATATACAAGTTCCTCCATAGTAATTTTCCTATCCTCTTTTTATTTATCTGTTATCCACCTGCCACAATTTAATCTCCGCACTTAATCTCGTGAGATCTCATTATATACACTGTTAATTTAACTTTAAGCTACCTAATTTGTAAGATTGTAAGGCATATAGGCCAAACACAGGCCCAAAGCTATTAATAAAATAAAAAAAAAAAAAAAGAAATTCTGGGAACTTTCTCCATTGGCCAACAACGGAGACAATTGTCGCCAGTGGAGTGCTGTATGGAGTGTTTAGAGCGAAGGGAATATTTGCTTAATCGCTCAGACTTAAAATATTAAGTTGCGTATGTGTTCGTGAATGTGTGAGAGGACGAAGGTTTCGAGAATCCATATCGTAAAAAAATCTAGCAGAGAGAGAGTCGGGACTTCGTAGAGTAAAGACAGAGAGTTATGAGTCGTCAGCGAAAAGAAACATAGCGAGCTTTGATAGAGAGTAGCGAGAATACAGAGAGCATGAATCTTTTTTTCTTACCGCAGCATTAAGACCTTTTTATTCTGTTAATCCTTATTTCAATAAACTTTATTTTCGAACTCAACAACGTGGAATAAAATATTCCCTTTATTTATCTTCTTGTATCATGTTTCGTGAAATATAGAGACTGCGTAGATTTTTCAGATCGTCAATATATCCTTAGATATGAATTAGCCACACGTGTTATGCCGAATTTCTCAGAAATTGCGCAAAGTGTAAATATTTAAGCCAGTGGCCTCGAGGCAGACAGGATTGGAATATTTGCGCTTCTCAGTCGTTGTCGGAAGTTGTCGAATGGCGCAACGTTCGTGTGAAATACAGTCGGCTAAGTGCGCATTAACGTTTGTAAAGATGGATGCGCGAGGAGAAGTCGGAGTCCAGCTGAAATACACGCGATATTGAAACTAAACGAAGGACGTTACTTCTCTGACGGTAATAGACAAGACAAGTTAATTGAACGAAGGAGGCAAAACCGGCAAAGACACGACGATCGGTAGCCAGTTGGGCGTAATTCGAGGAAATTCAAAATCAACAACGGGCACTTCAGCAGAGGAACAACGAACGCGGTGCTAATTAAGCGGTTTATCTCGATTAATTCCGGATAATTGCGTCCGGTAATTAGTCCAATTACTCCGGATGGTTCGGCATAGCGCGCGAGTAACACTAGTCCTTCTCGACACCGTCCCCATTGGCCGAAATGTCGCAAACTCAACCGCAGCAACTGTTATCTTCCTGTGCTCGGATCTCTGTGTTTTCCGGTTACCCATTTGCAGAATTACTTTACACAGAATTTCATGATACTTCAAAACTGTTACGAGCCGTAACCGTATATGCTTTCATACGCGAGCGTGTACGAACGTATTCCACGTAACAGGCGCCACCTCGTATCTAATTCTCACTTAATTCGTAAAATCGTATCGTTCAGCTTTATTACCAGGTAAAATTTTATGTAACTCCGAAATGTATGTAATTTTAATACAGCACTTTAACCGTGCCATCGGGAGAGAGCCATTATATAATTTAATACGCGTTAATTATACTCGCCTGTGTAGTTTTAATATTGAGAGGCACTCTCCGGTAGGTCTGTTTCAATGAATTATTGAAATGTTTCAAAGCGATCAGTGAATCGTTTGTTCTCGACGACGTCGTAGATTCTCCAACGAGAGTGACAAAAAATTGTTTTCGAACCCTGTGGACTTCCAAATGCGCAGTAACTCGTTCAGTGTTGTGACTTTTGACATTACATTTTATCGACGCGGTGAATTTAACGAGAATTTTACTGAAATTATTTCGATTCGTACGAGTCGGGATATTGATACGAAAGCTCAGTAACGAAAGAAGCTTTGATTGTTATTTTGAAATTGTTTATACAACGTCGTGCAAATTAAATATTATCCAGATGCTCGTGTCTTATATTATATTTACACGGTGCAGCGTGATCATTTCACCGTGAATTGTTGTTGAAGTGTAAGTAAATTGAACATTGTACGAACGTGCTTCTGAATAACGAATCGCTGTATCGTGCAAAAATCATAGAACGAACTTTACCTTCTGTTGAACGTTTTATTTCAGTGGTTAATGTATCGCGTTCCCCGCTGAATAGATGGTTTCGCAGATTATTCCATGGTTTGCCAGCTGTTCGAGTTCTCGTAGATTGTTCCACGTATATCGTCCGGAAAAATTTACCAAGAAAAATGTGTTTGCCATTTCGTTTCACCGTGATGGACGACAATTCGGTGCCGTGGCTTTGTTGGAAAATCCCCCTTTTTTTGTTTAATCTTTCATTTTCACATTATGCTCCGCTGATGCGTCGAACATCGACGGATGAACATGTTTCATTGGAATCTCAGCGCTGATTATACTTCCAAATCCACATAGAATAGATTAATCCGCGAGATGAACAATTCTATTTCGTGTCACGGTATCGCCTAAACAAGTTTTTTTTTCTTTTTTTAAAGCTACGCTTCTCACGAAACCAGTTCGTTAAGCCGCGATCGAAACGAATGTTTCCATACACACCTCGAACGGTGAATATGGTGAAATAAATTGGACAGTATTTGTGGACGCGAATTGCCACTGTCGCGACACTTGAAAACCACCGAAAACACACGGCACAACTGGAATTCTGCGTAATGCAGAATTCGTATTTAATTGGCGTATCAATAATTATCCATTACCGAGAGATTAAATGATTAGATTATTTCATCGGTGAATTCACTCAGTCGAAATGATTCAATTGAAATCATCCTATATGAAATTGTGATCTTTAGATGACTTTTTATGTTCAGGCATTGACGTATTTAAACGTATTCAAGGATTAAGTCTTGTATGTATACAAGACTGAGATACAAAAGAAATTTGAAATTTGGCAAATATTTGTGTGAAGATAAATATATTAATGAATATTGCATATTGATATTGTGAATATATTGATAAATATTGCGTATTGACAAATATATTGTGACAACATATTAACGAACATATTGATAACTATATCGTGTAACATCTAAGTAGTTGAGATAAATATCTTATTCGTAATAAATTTCATTTCTTTATCTATTCTTCTCTCTCTGTTTTTTTTTTTAAATCTGCAGTTCAAGCCGAAAGATCATTCGCAGTGAACGAATTAACATCGTTAACCATCGTTAACCAGCAATTACATTTACATGGTAAACGTAACCAGGCGAACTGTGAGTCGTTCGCACGCTTACTTACGTTTTAATTACGAATTAGTCGATGGCGCGGTTTGAAGCAGTTTATACTCCCGGAGAAACGAGACCGCAGTAACTCAAGAAAAGTTGAGGAAATCGAGTTACCTTATACCCCGGTTCCTTACATTAAGCGGCACACTCGGGGCATTAATTTCTCGAGATGGCTTGTAATTTGTCTGTATTACCCTGGTTCCCGGAAGTTCGTCTCCGAGCGAGATCGAGGGCTTCTTCGGCGGCGTTAAATCATTCTCGTTAATTCCGATTCGCCGACTTATCGCTTATTTATTCCGCGAATGTTCGCCGAAGTTGCGCGGCGAGCTAACGATCGGCGAACCAAGATCGATCTCGATTTTCGCGATCCTTTCGCGGCGAGCAATCTGTGGAAAGTTCGTCGCCTCGGTTCACCGCGAAGCTAACACTATTCCTATCGACATTTTACGTATACCTATTCTTACCGCGACCGGTCAAATGACCGGTCTTTAGCACAACTTATATTTTTTAACCCCTTGTCCTATAATAACGAGTGAGACTCGTGGTAAGAAATTTGGGCCAAAAACAATAAGTGCGAGCCTGACTCGTGGTTCAGTTGTTCTCGATATTTTCTTACTTTCTTAGTTACGTGTAATTTTTCGTTATGTTCACACGTTTAAGTTATAATTCCCTAAAACAGTTGAACAACTCTTATACCTATCATGTCAGTAAAAAGAAAATCTAATATTGATGATACTAGTGAGAAGTGTGTTATTATTGCGGATAGTGGATCGGTAGATCCAACAATGTGCGAGTGTAAAAAATGTCGAGTTGCGTTACACGTACCTCATTGTTTCGAAAAATATCACACAGTTGAAGATTACTAACCTTCTACGAATTTTCTCAGAACATTATTAAGTTGAACTAAGTATTAATTTACAAATTGTTACTGATACATTATCTGCTTTCAGATAATAAATCATTTTTGTTCACTGATGAATCGATCATAATTACTTCCCAGACATCTTGAAAGTATTAGTTGTGCCTAAACGTGTTTATTATTTCACAATTCCTTTCATTGCACCGAAATATGCGTGTCACAAGGCGCATACACTTTGCGCAAGTTCGAGCACACGGCTAAACAGTTAAATGGCTCGACGCGTGACCGATCTTCTTGTTTATTGTGGCCCGAGTAATCGGGACTTAGCGGGTAGGACTTAGGGGTTAACATAGAATGAAGATAAAAGCCAATTTGACAGCATAAAAATATATTTTCTTTTATTCAGAAGTATATAATGTACATTTTATTCGTTTTCACCGCATTTTTTATTTATTTTACAGTCATAGTAGATAAGACGGTGTAAGAAAATCCAAGGTTCTGGACCGCTTCGGATACCAATCAGGCAAATAAGCACCGCGAGGCCTATAGGCCAGCGAGAACTGTAAACACTTGGAAGTGCCTAATCAGTAAATCAGTCCCTGGAAAGCACTTTTCGGCTAAAATCATGCCACAACTGCATTGCCTTTCGTTTGTAACGACTTTATAATTTCGGAATTGAGTTCTTGAGAGAATACTATTACAAAAAGATATAAATCGTTTTACCGATCAAATGACCGGTCGTGGTAGGTAAGACAGACTACAAGTTTTTCTCAACAAATAAACAATAAAAAAAAGTGAATATTGAAAAATGTATTATACGTATATTTGAGGAAAAGTCGTGAAGTTTAAAGTCGATTTAATTACGTTGTATATAGGAAATTCTAATCGAAATTTTAAAAACGGTCATTTCACCGGTCGTGGTAGGAATAGCGTTAAATAACGCGACGATCGCCGCGTCTTTTCGCGTCGACGATTCACGCGAAGAATTTCCAGCGCGCGATGAAACAGTTCGCAAAGAATTCCTTGCCGAGTAAAAGCAAAGAGAGAACAACTCGCGTGCAATGTTACGGGACGCAAACAAGCCGGAAGTTTCATCAAACTTGGCGTGTTCGTTTCTTGCTCGGGAACGTTCCGTCGGAATTTGGCAGCGAGACAGACCGATCGTTTCTGTATTCGTAATTGCCACGAGTTTTCCATTGAATCGTCTGGACGCGCGCGCGGGCCAGCGGATAATAATCTCGAGTAGCTCGACCCGGTTTCGATAATTGTTCACCGGTCCGGCGGCGGCTCCTTCAAGTTGGTCCGATTCTCCGGCTCCTACTTCTTTCTCGCCATTGTTATTTTTTCTTGCCGCCTCGTTTTTATCGGTCGCATCTTGAATGCCTGAGTCGTATCGTATTCGCGAGAACGAGCGATTCGATAGTCCCGCGAGTTCCAGCTTCGCTATGGATCGTTCGGTCGCTTGCGATAGACAGCTCTCGTCGATATTATCAAATTCAGCATCGCGTTCGAGTAAACTGTTTCGTCAACTACGTTTATCTACGTTTATCTACGTGTCCTACGTGGAACACGGTCGGTCGCTGGCGTAACCAACCGAGCCCGAGCCAAATCGAGCAGAATTGAAAACAAATCAATTTATTTTTATTGGAATGGGACGTGACTCACTGGGCAAGTAGGTGGCGAGGCAGGGGAAAAAGTTAGTGAAAAATCTGTTGATGGGTCACGTACAAAGGAAATGAGAGAGTCCCATTTGGCGGAGGAAATACTCGGGCCACCTGCGCCTTCAAGGCTCTGCCTCCGCTCCGAATAATTATACAATCGACGCGAACGCTTTGTGCAATCGTCGCGCACCGAGTTACACTGACATTCAATTTCTAGGTGAAGTGAAATCGAAGCTGTTCGAACCGAATTGTTATTGTTGGAGCTGATAGTCACTCGGTCATAAAATTGCGGTCACGTTCGAGATTTTCCGAACTCATTAACCGCCGGTGAACGTTTCCACTTTGCTTCAATCTGTGAAGTGTTGTCCATTGAACGCTTGAGCGACGTAATTTACGAACAAGTTGAGATGAAAGCGGGATTTCTCAAGAAATGTTGAATTTATGTTAACGTTTTGTAAACGTGCTCGTGACACGTTTAGTTGAAAATATTGAAAGATGCACGGTACAGGAAAATCAACGAATACGTAGTCTTTATTTAGCGATCTGTTGATAATGGACCTCTTTTTCAATTCGGTAATAATATTTCACGACAGAGAAAGAGGCTTTATTCACGTCAAGCCGATTCATTTTGCTGAAATGGGACCGGTCGAATCGATACCATTGAAATTCAGCGAATATTAATTACTTAGTCGGCGTGCATTCTAATTGTGAACGGAGAATTACACGCAGTTTCCTCGTTAAAATTTGAGTAAAAACCCGACAGGCACATATTGAATAGAACACAAACGGAGAAAATGATTATTACTTGATTAATTTTCGTGCTTATTGCGTTTCAAATCGTTTCGAATAAATCTGATTGTTGTTCCTACTTTCTACGATAAGACTATTGATATTTGTTTCATTTATTTCATTAATATGAGCATATTACATGAATATAATACATTGATTATTGTCATTTATTTCATTAATATATACTAACATGTAATATGTATTAATTTCATCAATATGTATTAATACGTAATATATCTGTCAAAGTGGATGATTGAATTTCATACCGATTGTTCGCGATAATTATACTTTCACAGATCATATTTTTGGTTTTCCTTTCGAATGAGAAAGATCAACAGTGATTTTAATTTTCCTTCTTTCTCTTCTTTCTTTCTTTTGTAAAACTTCAGCTTTTCGTCGATCTTTTGCTTTCGTGGAAACGAATAATGAGAAAAAGAAATTTCGCCCTTGTTGAGAGCGAATTTTCAATTATTTCGAATCAGTTCCAGATGAATGGATTCTTTCGTACAAGGAAAATCTGTTTACACGATTCTTTTTTCTGCAACTGTCATTGGCAGAAAGAATTTAAGTCTAAAATGTAACGTTCGATTATTATTACGTAATGTATTAAAAGATCATCAGTTTTCTTCCTTTTGCCTGATCTTGGAAATTCATTGTATCGCGAAAGAGTAACGACGAGTAACGAGGAAAATCTCTGAGCTTTTATTTATTATTTTATTCATTTTATTTATTGTGATACAGTCTCGTTTCATCGTTTAATACCTAATTACGTTACGTTCTCTTTCCACTGTATCGGTATTATTCCGGTGTGTATTTAATGATTACGTTATTAATTCTTTTCTATCGTTTATAATTTTCGCATCTTCAAATATTCTCGTTGCTAGCAAAGTATGCTAATAAAGTTATTGAAAAAAATGGATATAGGTGCAAAACGCATTGAAGATCATAAGTATCGGTATTTAAACTGATTAACTAAATACAGTGAATGTAATCGATATTGCTAATTATCCGCGTTGAAATTACTTTCGTCTCACCTGCTGTGAGCTATACTTAATCGAATTTCAATCTTCGTTCTGTAGTTTCTATCCGATTCGTTTCAATTCGATTCTATCCGACGTCATTTCAATAACTGCATACGATATTTTTATTGCTGGTTAATTTTATTTTCACAATCACGTTCGTCGCATGACGAGTTCACGAATGAGAAAATTTGGAAACGAAGAAAGTTAATGAAACGATCGAAACGTCATTTTTAAAAAGACTCGTCTTTATCTTTATGTATACTATAATGTACACATTTTCGTGATGGAGTTTTATATTGTTTCACAGAATCTAGGAAAAAGTAATATTGATTTACTGCCAGTGGCAAAACCCATTTCACGTGCACTGACGTGTGCCTGATGCAATCAGGAATGGAAAATAGAAAAAGATAAGAGATGACACCGAGCGTTTTATTTGATGCCATTCTGTTTGATCTTGCACGCACGAATGAAATTGTTCACGTTGCACGGATTAACTATTTTTAGCAAAACAACGAAAGGGAATCTGAATATCAGCCATTTGATTCTGCTTTTGCCGACATTTTTATCGAATCTTTATAACGAACGTCAGACGCGAAAAATAATAGATATGGAGAAATAATAGCCTCGTATTTTTCCGTCGAAACTGAAAGCTGGTTGAGTTGGAAGTACAACAGAACGAAATGCGGGAAAATTTTTGCAGAGCACAGAATACAATCGTCTAATCTAAAATTATTATCCATCTCACGAAAATTTCCAGCGCAAAAATAGTTCTGGCTTTCACTAAATTGTTTCATAGCTCGGACCACGCTGGTGAAACATTGTAAATACTTCAGATTCCTCTCGAATTCCTTCGGAAATTCAGCATCAAAGTCAATACCAAATTAAAAACAAAGTAGCGTCTCGTCGGAATAAATACCTAGTAACCCGATTTCGAAAGAATATCCAATGGAAACTAAAAAGAGAAATGTATCGTGGTAATACAACTGTGTAACTGTTATACTCAGTGAAGAGTATAACTGAACGTGTAACGATGAAAAATTGTCAATACTTTCAAACTGCTGTAACTTTGTAAAAGAAACTCATACAAAAATCTTACTTTAAACTGATTTTAAACTGATTTTAAACTTTGACTAAGTTTGTTTTTTGCCAAAGATGTTTTCTATATCGTGTAGCAGGAGTACTTTCATTCTTGAAAATTGTGAAAATTCAAACGTAACTTAATTCACCATAGTTTTAAAAATTTTTTCTTTACAATGATCCCTTAAAAATTTCCGATTTTTTCTCGCCATTTTATTGTACTTTGAACATTAGGGTTAGACGACGAAATGTTGGGATTTCTTGAATTTTTGTTGTTTAATCCTAATGTTTAAAGTTTAGTAAAATGACGAAAAAGAATCGTGCGTCAAGTTTTGAAGGTTTGTTGCAGAGAGAAAACTTTAATTCTCAAAATCACGATAAATAAAGTTTTTCGGTGCTTTTACACACGTATGATTCTTTAATTTGTTTTAAAGAAAGGAACAATTTTCTATTTGCTACGTGATATTGAAATTTCTTGAAAAAAAGAACGAATACAGAGAATAAAAATGAAGGTTTACGCTATTTTAAAACGAGATTTTAAAATAGATTGTTGTGTGTCTTTTTTTTACGAAACAGTTTATAAAGTATCGATAATTTTTTCACTTAAATCAATTGCACAACTGACTCCATGAAAACAGCGTTGTGTCTGCCAGAGTAGTGATGGTAACACTGGTAAAATTTTTTCGGAGAAACCAAGCAGCTTGCTTTCTTTAATCTACGTGCAAATACTCGATAAAGTATCGTTTATGTTGAAATTCTATACGTCTGTTTAATTGTATTCGTCACTGTGTGAAATATGACGAGCTATATCACGGACACGTGACACAGGATCTCCAGAGGGAGTATGAAATTAAAAATATTTCTGACGGAACGCACATTAAATTGAACATTCTCGGTAATGGGGACAAATTATCAGACGAATTATCGACTGCTTGAAAATGTATAAAAATAAAACGCCGAGTGCTTGTCAGGTACGGTTCAAAATTATACTCAAAATCCCGACGTTTATCACAAAAAAAAAAAACAAACGGCCAAAAAACACGGTTGCCATCGGACAGAGCGCAGCGAGCAGGAAAAAAAAAACGAGCCACGAACGTACGTACATACAGTGTTCGTAATACATTTAGCAAGCTTATATCACTTTTATGTGCGAGACGCGACTTGGGCGCAACGACACGCGAAATTTCGAAAATAAACAACAACAGGCGAAATAACGGTGCAGCGGCGAATGGTAGGAAGTAAAGCGTGCCGTTTCGAAACGCGGTCGTGTTCGATAACCGAGAACCGGAAAAAGCCATAGCGACGGATCGACGGGGCCCGCGCGTTAAAACGTCGCTCGGATGTTTCGCAGCTAGCTGGCCGGCAACGAAAATCCAATTAACGTATTGCGATCGATTAGAACGGTGCTCCAAGTCGGCCAGCTTGTATCAATGATAACGACCGGCTGTTGAACGTTTATTCTTTCGTTTCGTTTCGTTTCGTTCGTTTCGTTTCGTTCGTTCGTTCGTTCGATGTGGTCGAGTCGTGAAGCCATCTCCAAATGGCCACTTCTCCAACTGTCTATTCTATATACACTTCCCGGAGAAACGTTTATGCGAACTCTTCTCTTGCCGTACGCTTTGAATTTTCGATTCCTAAGTTACTGCGATTCTTTTCTTCCCCCTCTTTACGATATCCTTATCCAGCAATTTCCTCCGCTCGTTGTGAATTTTTTAGCCGTTCGCGGAAAGTATCCGGGATAATTGCATCGGTCTCGAGAAAAGAAAATGATGGTTCGAGAAAATTCAATTTCAACCGCGTGATATTCGTTTCAGCCGCGATTGTGTTCGTTCTCCCGTTCGTAGTAAACGGGATATTCGAGAAATTGTCACTGTTGAAACGCGAGGCAGAGCAAGGTTATGTTACACGATGAATTTCTCGGAGAAACAGGGAGGGAAATGAATACCAGTTGCTCGCTTGGCGATAAAAGAGTGAAATATTGAAACGGAAAACGTGTGGATGCGTCGTGGCCACGTTGTATTTTGACGCGTGACGGCCATAAGGCTGAAATCTCGTTACGATCTCCGGCCGAGAGTCGGAGTTTTCCCAGGTCCGAGCCAAGCCATAAAACATCCCCGTATCTATCATAACGTCAGTCTTTCGCCAGCAGCATACAGCGCGCCAATAAACAAATTTTTTTCGCAGTTCCTTCACACTGTCTTCAGCCAGTACCATCAATCAAACGAGTGTCGATTTGAAATCGTGTCGATTTTGTAATAATATTCATCACCTTTGACCGAATAACCACGTTGAACATTGCGTTGTACGTGTATGTGTAATACATTAATTATCTTCGATTCCGACAACTTTCTATTTCTATTTCAACAAAGAATTTAGAGAAATCTAACAACGACAGGCTACGTAGGCTACGTACGTTAATTATCGATTGACCGTTTATTTGGACTTTCATTTGAAGTTATCACCGGGATTTTTCTCCGGTTCGAAGAAACACGAAAATACAACGGGGCGTCGCCCGTGATTTCCCTCGATTCGCTACGTAATTTAATATCCTTCTGTTCTTTTCTCTGTTTTAGAGACCGTAGCTTCGCCGTGGTTCGTCTCTCCCCTTTCTTGGAGAAGCGAATATTATTTCTCCCATCGAACAGAAATGATTTCACTTCGTAATTCGTTCGTGAACGACGAGGTTTCTGGTACAAAGAAATGTCTCAATTTTATACCGTACAGTTTCGTGCAAGAGTGTACAAGGAACAACGTTGCTTCGTCGTTATCTACGTTATTGAATTCTCTTTTTAATAACACGGTTATGAAAAGCAATTGCTTGGCACGTCTCTGCCGTCCGCAAAATTTTCTTCTTTGCTTTAGATCTTGCGGTATCGCGAAGGTCGGACAAATTAAAGTATTTATTTCACAGTGTTACGACGTAAGTAGCTTTCCGAAAGTTTGTGCGACACGCTTGCAGGAAACATCTCGTTATCTCGACGAGAAGACACGAGAGAGATTTATTTTCGTTCTTATCTTTCGATGATATCTCGTTATCATGATACGATTAAACAACTTTTTAGCAATTCGATCGTAACTGAAATTGAACGCGGAATTTTTGCCGCGAGCACGATCGCGAATCGTACGAAGCGACGTCACCCGACGATTTGAATTCAAGCAAATCCGATGTAACTCGATAAAATACCGGAAGCGGTGAAAACCGAGCGGTCACCACTGAAATGAAATAACGGAGAGCCGAATGCACGTACGTTCGACCGCGTAATTACCGATATTAGTCGAACGAAACGCGAACGCAAAATTTCCAACGGCCATGTAAACGCTGTGAACGCGGCGGTTTTCGCGTTTTCAAGCCCGCGAGCCCGCATTCCCCGGTTTCCGCGAGGAATTACTCTCGTTTTTCTTTCGCCGGCGAATCAACCGGCGAATTTCACGGAAACGGGCTCCGCTGCAAATCTGATTAGCCCAGGTGGGGCTCGGTCGTTTCGCGTGGCACGATTTTTTAGTGGGACGTGCAAACACACCGCGACGTCCTGCCAGACTCGCTCAAAGACGCGCGCCGCGGCCTAGCTAGAGGGGCTCTCTGTCGCCTCCATTGTTACCTCGGACTTTTGTGGACCGTGGAACGGATTGTTTTCAGCTTCGCCGGCGACAGTTCTCATTTTTTGCTATTCAGAAAACCGTTGAAAGTTTTCGCCTGCTGCTGCGACTTCGCCCCGTTGCCCCGTGGTGTGTGTTTGCGCCGCGAATCGCCGTGACTTGCGACGAAGGAGAAGCACCTTTCCGATGAAAAAAAAAAGAAAAAAGAAAGTGCCGTTTTCGAATCGCCAACCGCGACGAAATTTCGTTGTAATTGCAGACACGCTTTGGAAACTTTGGGGAATTGATATGGTTTTATGGTCTTCCGTGAG
Organism: Tetragonula carbonaria; assembly: GCA_032399595.1. Classification (NCBI taxonomy): domain Eukaryota; kingdom Metazoa; phylum Arthropoda; class Insecta; order Hymenoptera; family Apidae; genus Tetragonula; species Tetragonula carbonaria. The sequence continues at coordinate 4,214,589 of JAUCRC010000007.1, forward strand.
AGTGGAAATGTTAGGTGTAGCCGTAATCAATTTTTGTTATAGAGCTCACTTGCCATTAGTTTTTCTCTATACTTAAAGAAAACAATTTTCGATTTGCTACTTGACGTTAAAATGTCTTGAAAAAGAATACAAAGAATAAAAGAATAAAAATAAAGTTTTTTTAAACTGACATTTTCAATAGATTGTTGCGTGTCTTTTTTTTAACGAAATGATAACAGTTTATAAAGTATCGATTTTCACTTAAATTAATTGTACAACTGTCTTCATGAAAATAGTGTTGTGTCTGCCAGAATGGTAATAACACAATGGTAAAATTTTTTTGAAGAAACCAAGCGTCTTGTTTTCTTTATTCTACGTGCAAATACTCGATAAAATATGTTTAATTTTATTCGTCTTGTAATTGCAGTCACGCTTTCGAAACTTTGGGGAATTGATATGGTTCTCTTCGGTGAGAGTGGAAATGTTAGGTGTACCCATAAGTATCAATTTTTGTTGAGCTCACTTGCCGTTAGTTTTTCTCTATACTTTCCATAGAAGCGATGTACTTTTCTTGTTAGCTTGTTATTGCGAAGAATTTAAAATTTTCTTTAAATTGGCCCTGCAGTGAAATACTTTTTCATTTTCATGCGGGATTTAGTGGAACAGAAACGAGGAAAATTTGTGACACCTATGGAGATTTGTCAAAGGTCAACAAATATCAGTGTTTTTCTGTTGGTGATTATGATACTTATCTGACACGCCTCGAAGTGGACGACCAGTTAAATTTGATGATATCTTAAATTCTCTAGTGGAGCTTGACCCAAGGTTAAGTGTACAGGAATGATCAAGAAGTTGTAGGTCCACTTTGTCAACCGTTCAAAAACACCTACATGAAATCGGCAAGATAAATAGACAAGGAATATGGGTTTCACACCAACCATCCGAGGCCAACAAAGATCTTCGACGAATAGTTTGAACTTTATTGCTCGCCAGATTGCGTACAGATACATTTCTACCCAAAATCGTCACTAGAGACGAGAAATAGATCCTCTGTAGCAACTTAAGTTCCAAACAATGGCTTATCTTCAAACCAGACACCGAAACCAATTCTTAAACCAATTATTATCCCCAAGAAAGATTTTATCGTGTATTTGGTGGAATCGTAATTGTGTAGTTTACTTCGAATTATCGAAACCTGGAGAAACAGTTACTCCAAATTTGTATTGGCGATAATTACAACGACTGCGTTCCAAATTGTTAGAAAAAGGTAATCGTAATACTCCAACAAATGCAAAATAATTGATTACTTATGAATATCCCTAACATTTAATTAAAAGACACTCGTCGACGATGTTCCAAATATCAGAGTGCCAAAATTTCGAGGCCTGTAGCATTGCGGAGGGAATTTACAAACAAACGAGGAACGAAGTTCAGCTTGAACAGATGCTGATTTCGTTCTTATTTTACGCGATAAAACGTGTTCGTTATCGTCTTAAACAAGAGAGACGGCGGGAGCATAATGTCTGGGAGGGTCATTAATTTCAATTTGCAAATGTAAGCCTGAGAGATGCGAGGAAGTTGCGCTCGAGTTTCTCCGGGAGTAACTCGATTCCGCGAATTCGCAGCTGAAAGCACAGTGTGATAACGCGGAATGAAAACAAAAATTATAATCAGTCGTCTCTCGAAACGTGTTCACTATTCATTTGATATTTGAAGTTATGCACGTAGCCGGTTAATAATAACAGCGTTCGCTGTTTGGTATGAGTTAATATACACGTGCAATTTGTAGATTCAACTTCATCAACATACACCAGCGATCGATTAGTAATCAGTTGGGATTAGAAAATAAAGCTATTCATTGCAAGAGATCTGTGTATGAGTTTGTTATTCACGTGTATTAATTAGGATATTCAATATAAACCACTGGGTTTAATGCAATTCATCGAAGGCAGTAGTAACGTTCGCAGTTTCGATTCGATAAAAATTATCGTTATCAAACCTATAGTAATTTTACAAATTTTGCAACAACCTCCTTCATATAACAAAGAATTGTGTTCTTTAGTTAACTGCGACTGAATCAACTGATCATTGACGTTAATCTCACGTCACAATGATTAAAATAAAATCCGCAATACAAGCAAATTTCCGACTATAATACTTTCAACTAAAAGTTTCAGGTACTCCCCGAGAAATACGAATATTACGATTCCAATACGGTTCGTTCTGAAATACAATTAATCCTAGTCTATAGCGGATACTGTAAAATAAAATACTTATTACAATGTAAATTAATAAATATTGATAAATTAATAAATATTGATTCGCGGTCCTCTTTCAAAGAGGATGTAGATCAACGTCGGTTGATCCGGGGAAAAATTTGCACAGACCACGCTAGTGACGTCGAACTGGTTAATCTCTACTTCGATAGAAAAGTTTCTTCTTTAAGAACGCGAACGTTTTAATTCGTCCTGGATCTAATTTTTCTTTCATTCCCTTCTGTTGCACGTGATTCTGAATAGATGTGTGCGTATTTCGTATCGGTCAGGCCGCGTTATTCATTTAAATGCCGTCACGTTTTTACATTTATTCGCGGCGATTCAACGCGAATCAGTGGCCAGCGCCGATATCTCGCCGATTCTCAACCGTGAAATCGCATCAGTACGCGGCGGAAATTCACCGTGGTTGCCCGGGTTACTGCTCCTTTCTGAATTTACGTTGCTCGAGCTGGCGTGTCAAGGGTTAGCTTAGAACATTGCCGAGCCGGAGCTTTTGGAACCGCAACGCCGCCAACTTTCCCGTGATCTTCCGTGACACAACATTTACACGATTCGCCGTAGACAATGCGCGACTGACTTAGCCAACAAACCACTTATCTGACACGCGTACATGCGGAAAATGCGGCTCTGTGACACTGTTATTAAGTTTGCCACGTCTTTGCCCGGAGCGTTCCACGTTCGAACCGTGTCTTGTTCCGTCATTGACAGATTTTTTTCAAATTTTAGAAGAACGTGCGGGACGAGTTGCCAAACGATGCACGCTTAGTCAATTTTGTTTGCTTCCTTGTCGCTGTGTTTTCCATGTAGTTGCTTATAATTTTATGAAATTTACAATGTTGTGACGAATTATTACTTGGACGATCAATTAGTCTCTTTTACCATTCTTGGGGTACAAGTGATCCCCTCTGTTTTCTACAGCACGAAATATTTTCGACATCTCGAAAGAGTGACTCGAACAGATACGTGGATATCGATAGTTTCGGATCATTCGTATTCCCGTCAGTATTTGTCGAAAACCAGAAACATATACAAGAATAAAAAAAGAAAAAGAAAAAAAATAGAGAAGGAAACGATCGAACAGAAACGACATTAGTAGAATAGGCCACTAGTCAGCCGTGTTTCAATGCCCTCGGCTAATGTAGTACCGCGATCCATTTCGATCCGGCTGGGCATCGTGCGAATGAAAATATATCAATGGGGTCAAAAGCGCTTTAAAGGCCAGTCACTTGGAACGGATTGTCCATGGGATGGTGAGAGGGCTCCCTCGCACGATAAATCTCCTAAAAACGATTCTCTTCAGCTGGTGTTTGAAAAGATTACACCGGACACTTTTACCAAGCCTTATTTTCTCGATGGTCCGCAGTCTGGGCGCTTCTCTATCGATAGTCAAAAAGAGGATCATTCTCGCGGATTTGATTTCGTTAGAATGCCAACTAGAAATTGTACGTTCTTTCTTTCAAAACGGAAAAATCGCGGCCACGGTCGTCGAAAACCTTTCGATGCTCTTTCGTTCGGACAAGAGGAGTTAAGTAACTTTCTTTAAATACTTCCGGAAAATGTACTAGTCTGGTAATCGAACTGTCGATGTTCGTGCATTCTGGGAAATAGGCCTGGTTCATTTGCAATGAAGGAAGAGATGAATTCACAGAAATTGAGTCGTGGGACAATCTTCATTTTCGACTTCATTTTTCGTAGATAAACAAAACATTTTCATTGCACGTGTATTTTACATTACATTCTAGAGAGTCTCTGTTCCAATTTCTCCAGTTTCGAAACAGATGTAGTACTTGTTCATTGACTCGTCGAATGAAAATTGAAGGGACGTTGGAGGAGGAAAGAAGATGACACCGATATTCTGTTTTCGTTCTATCCTTTCAATTGGCGATCTGCTGTTTGTTCTGTAAAATTGTTCCAAGCAACGTGTTGGAAAGTGGGAAGTTGCCGAAGGCAAGTTGCAGCAATTATTTGACAAGTAACCGGTGTCAAAGCACTTTCCGAGTGACAAGGAATGCATTATTAATTGATCGGGCAATTACTCGTACAAACTGGATGAACCAGAGCGGAGCCGCAAGCGCCACGTCCATTAACGTCGCGAAATTCTGTCAGCGGCGCGCTTCCCGGCTCGTTTCGCTTTTCATTTTCTTTCTTTTTTTCACTTTTCCCGTTTACATCGCCAAGCACCAGTGTGTGCCGAGAGAAAGAGAGAGAAAGAGAGTGTTGAAAGAAGGAGATATTAATTACATTAGAACAAAACGCTTGCCTAGACACTTGGCCTAGTAAGAATCCTCTAGCGAGTAAACGAGCCACCATAGCGCGCCGCGCGCACCCCGAGGAACGCGAATTCTCTTAACCCTGTGCATTGTAGCCGCTGTTACAAAGGCTCGTGAAAAACTGCTCGTGAAAAGAAAAAGAAGAAAAGGAAAAAAATGGGGGGAGGTGAATACTTCCTGTTGGTTAACTCGGAGCTCTTTCGCGCGTTTAATACTGGCGCGGTGCTAGCAAGGATACTGGTAAATGTTCTCGTAGAAAGGAATTGTAGGCTTGATTAATCACTGGAGCGAGTTACCGCGAGCGTTTTCGTGCGTATAATTTGGTTACTCCGCGAAAATTTAATTCTAATCTCGCTTAATCTCGGATTATGACGTTTGAATTGTTGCGATCTGAAAACTCGTACTTTCTTTCGGTATGCTGATTTCGATTTATATTTTTTCCAGGACAGGCAGATCCTTTTCAACCAACGGACGAAGATTGCGCTTAGGGGAAAACCGAAGACTCCACTGGTAAGCGAAAATAGTTTGTCAATAAAAACGATCGATTTGTTAGTTAATTAACTCTTTCGTTCCCGTTGAATATTTTTTTATAAATAGAACAAAATCTATAATTCTTAATTGGCGTGTTGCTTGTTGTTTAAATTCAGATTTTTCGCGTAAGTGTAATTGAATCTCGTCAAATACTACAACGTAAGTTTCATCAATCGCGAGAGCTATGAGAACGAGATAATTAATACGGTCAAATCCTAGAGTAATACAAACTTGACTTAATGTCGTTGGTAGTAACAGCATTAACGATTTACGAAAATTTACTCGATCTACCTTGATGCACAAGGTCACGATAATACGCTTTAAATCGCGTGACGAATCTTCCCGCTTTAACGCGAAAGTCTCAGAATCTCTCTCTAGCACGCGATTCTCACGGCGTGTTGCACACACGCACACTTACACAAATACGGCAACGATAAAATATTTCCCTCTATGCCGCCGAGTCCTTTATACGTTCCCCATTCGGCTACTTATTTCGCGCGTATTCCCGGAAAGGAATGTCGGCCATTACTGAATTGTATCAGAAGGAAGTTGGCCCAGCAGCCAGCACAAGACTCGCTCGGATTTTCCCCGTTCGGTAGGTTAGGTAACGCACGGCGGTCGGAAATGCGAATTCTCTTTACTTCTCTATTGTCCACCGTGCACTGGCAAAGTGCATGAGAGAGGAAGAAAGAGAGGGAGAGAGAGAGAGAGAGAGAGAGAGAACTGGGCTAAAGAGGGCCGGGGAGGGGAGATGTTTGCTCTTCTGGGAAAGTAAACTCCAGAGCTTTTCATACGCGCGCGACTCGTAGCGCTAACCCAATTTTACCGGTACGACGCTAACGGAGCTTCGGTGGCTACGTTTTCACCAGGAGAGGGGTTATTTGCCTTGACTGCACGTCCTTGCACGCGCTGCCGCGTCTTTTATGCAAAGTATTGGCAGAGATTGAAAATGCCTCTGTATAGAGAACGAGAGAGAGAGAGAGAGAGAGAGAGAGAGGTGGTTAAAATAATATAAAATAATATCGGTTCACGGTTTCAAACCTTCCGAAAATATTTTCCATCAGACGCGTGTTATGAGAAATTTCTCTTCGGGATATATGAACCGAAATAATGCTGGGTGAGTGTCAAAGTGTTTGCTTTGAAAGGGAACGATTGTACATTGGAGTGCAGCGCCTCTACACTGGTGGATAATCCGGTTACTTGGAAGATCTTTTTTGCGGAATTAGTTGGATAACAAAATATTGCGGCATTTTACGTTGAACTTGAAATGTGAAAGTCGCGGAATATATTCTGCAACTTTTCGCGGCTCTGAAATTCAAAATAATGGAGTGATATCGTTCGGCGAACCTCCAAAATATGCATATCTTTTGTTTTTAAAGTTTCGAATATCCTCTGTTCTTTTTTGTTTTCTAAAAAAAGAACATTGTAATTACACCTTTAAATGTAATTCGTTCAATAATATAGGGAAACGATGCTACGAATGAAATATTCATTTTTTATTTCTTTCAAAATCCTATAAATTCTTGAACGTGATTCTTATTATAATTCGTTGCCGAATATATTTACGAATTTATACGAACCTATGAATTCGTAGCAATTCTCAAATCATATTTCCACGTGAGAATAATAAAAATCGGAGAAGCGAACAGATGACAAATACCGTACGTTCTACGGTTCATAAAATTCGTGGAACGTAAAAGAAGAAAAAAAGAAAAGAAAAAAAGAGAAAAAAGAAAAGCAATAGTCGACTTTCAGAAGCGAGTTCATTGAATTCTGTTTAGACGTGCGCGAATTCTGTTTTTATGTCACGAAATTTGAGATTCCTTATTCGAAACACGTGCACGGTTCGACGGTGGTGACATAGTCGTCGTCGGGTGACGGTATCTAGTTTTATAGCGCGGGCACAGTTGTCTGAGCGAAAAGACCGAGCGTGGGAGGCAGAGTGAAAGGTACACAGGGGTGGTAACGAAGTTTTCAAAGACAACATCGAGTCTGATATCTAACGAGTTCATTCCACTCGGCTGCTATGGCAAAAACTGCAAGCGGAGATCTCTATCTGCCTAGCTTTTCCGGCCAGGTCACCCGTTCTCTCTCTCTCTCTCTCTCTCTTTCTCTACGTTTCCATCTCGCACGCTCCCCCTTCCCCTACCTCGTCTCCACCTTTTTTTTTAAGAAACCAACGTCGGAAAAAACGCGGAATTTCCTCCCCTTCTCTTTCGTGCATCGCGACAAAGCTCTTTCAAGGTACTGGGATTTTAACTTTCCAAGGGATTATTGGAAAACAAGTAACTTTGATCGTTCGAGCGTCTTCGCTTTCCACCTTCCGCTTGAAGCGTGCTTCCACGCATGAAATAAATCTTGCAGGATTCTCGCGGAACGAATCGTTTCCACCCTTCGCGGTAATTCTGTTGTATTTCTACTATAATAGATCTCCGTACGAACTTAGAATTTAGAAGAGAGAGAGAGAGAGCTCGTGCAAAATAAGCTCGCGACATACGGATGTTGAAATTTTTATCTAATCGCAAGACTAATTCACGGTCAACTACGGCATCGCGACACCATGCAGAACAAAATCTTTCAATCGGCTGCGAGGCCCTTACCTCTGACTCCGGCGACTGAACGATCAGCGAAGTTCTCGGTGGTTTCTCCGGAGGCACTTTCTTCAACGTCCCGGTGAATGAGGCGGTGGACGCAGCGCTGGACGGCGCTGAACCGCCCTCGTGGCCGTCGATCTGGCATTGAAGCCGGTGGAACTGCGAGAACGAGGTACGCGATGTATCGGCGCGTTCGAATTGCGGTAGACACGGCTGTGGCATCTGCGACATGTTCGCCGCTTGAATAGAATTCGGGTCGCTGGTATCGTGTTGAAGCCTGGGCGATAGTTTCTCGCAGACGGACGATTGGCAGGATTGGTGATTAGAGTTCGGCGCGTAGGACGCGGTCAGCAACGTTTGATGATGGCTGTGCGGCTGTGTGTTCTGGCTCTGCGACGTGCAGATCTTATCGTTCGGCTGTTCTTGATGGTTGGGCAGCGAGTTGGGCTGCATCTGGTGAATCTCGTTCCCAATCGTGTGCGGCTGAAAATCGGCGGATCGTTGCAACTTGTCGCACAGCTGGTTCTGCGCCTGCAGGCTCTGCAGACGAGCTTGCAGGTCGGTCTGTTGATGCTGAAACTGCGCCACTTTGTCGAGGATTTGATTCTGATTCTGAAGACACTGCAGTTTCGCTTGGAGGTCGCTCTGCTGACGCTCGAACTGGCTGAGCTTCTCGGAGATTAGATCGAGGCTCTGTTGATTCTGTAGCTGTTGCTGCTGCGGTGTCAAGCTGTCGGGTTTTTCGTTCCCAGGGCCCTGTTCCAGTTGGCCCTGAAGGTTGTCGTTTTGGCTCTTGCTGTGAGTCAGTAAGCTACTCGAGATGTTGTGACTTTTACGATGACTGTGGATTATGTGGTCAACTTGATCGATCGGTTTGTCCAAACAGGTCTCACCGAAATCCGTTACCACGGTGAGGACAGTCTTGGTGTCCAGCTTGGCCTCGCTGAGGGCTGGGTATTGGTGGCATATATTGGGACTGGCTCTCTGAGAAGGAGCCGTGCTAGCAGGCGGCCCGAGATTCGCCACGGATCCGCTAATGGGCTGCTCGTCGAACTCCTTCCTCGAAAGTTCCATATGCTTGGTTAGATCGGCACTCACGTGCCGTAAATGTCGACGTTGCTCCATTATGGTCCTCTGGCTGATATTTGGTATAGGTTGAAAGGCCGACTGAGTCATTCTGGCTTCCTTGCGATCATCCGCCTGATGCATTTGTCTGGGATCTCTCCTCTCCTCGGACTGATTACGCGAACGGGGGCTGGTGGAGAGCATCTGGTTCTGCATGATGTTTCTCTCGTGTTCCTGTCGTTGCCGTTGTTCGGCCCATATCGTCAACTCTTGCCTGGTTTTCTCGAAATTTTGATTGACAAACGACGGGCTCTTCTGCCCGGCACGATCGGCGGATCCCTCGCGGATCGGCATGAACGGCATGGGAGACCTTCTGACGTCCTCGATTCTCTTACCTTCTATGGTCATCGGGGACCTCCTGTGCTCGTCAAAGTAATCGGACCGTCTGTTCTCTTGCGGCATGGTGACTCTTTGATTAGGGCTTACGTTACCCCATTCGGGCTTTCTATCGGCTCCTATGCTCTTTCTATTCTCCTGTCTCGTATCGAAAGCCATCGGCGATACTCTCAAGCTCGTATCCAATCGCCTTTGATCAGACGGATACACTTGGTTGGCTTCGACTCTTTTCGGATCCACCATGGATCCACCGGGCTTCCTCGCTGGCATTAATATCTCCTGATTACTATCGCCGGGGAACGTGAACGTGATGGTGTCGTTTCGACGCTGGAAGCTCGACGTAACGTCCACGGAGATGGATTTCCTGTGTTCGGGCCTTGTGGTCACGTACAGGCCGCAATCCGGCTCGCACAGTTTCTCTCGGCCAGGCGGATCTCCGTTCGTGTCGACGTACAGGCCGTCCTGTCTCGTCCTTGGGTTCTGATTGATGGCCGTTAGGTATCTTCTGTCCTGCGCGTCGGCTACGATCTGCGTTCCCTGCACGATTATCGCACCGTCGCTGCGGTGGATCTGCTGCTCTTGCACCAGCGCTGGATTCTGATTCGGATCGTATTTCGGCTTCTGCAGGCCGGGAACGTCGACGCTCGCCGACTTTCTGTGCCCCGTGTCGTGGGTGATCTTGGAATTGCCTCGCGGAGGGACCATCGGTTTCGGTCCGCGACTGGGCCTCTCCGTAGTCGCGATCGCGAGGCCGTGGCTCACGTTCTGGGCGATCGGTTGAATAATGGGTTGAGTCTGATACTGTCCCAACTCCTGTGAGAATCGTTGCGGATTCGGCGATTGCTGGCCGAACTGCTGAGTCGGATATGCCATGCCGGCGTATGGTACCGCGTTCATGACCGTTTGAGGGTATTGGGTGTAAGAGTACGGAGGTTGCGCGCTGAACTGAGCGTAACTAGGCGGTGGCTGAGGCACGACAACGCCGGAAAAGTAGGGTGGCTGCGGGCTGGCGGATTGAGGAGGCATTTGCGATCCGTGTTGCACGGTCACGTACTGACCTTGCCCGGTGAACATTGGATTCGCTGCGCCTCCTTGATAGAGCGCCGGGTCCCTGTACGTCACGTCCCTTGTCACGTAACCGGCTCGTTCGGCGTACTGAGCTTGCTGAGGATACATCTGCTGAGGTCTCACCTCGAACTGGCTTCGTATCTGCGTGTATTGAGTCTGATCGTAATCAGGCATGAACTGAGGTTGCGCTTGAACCGGCAGAGTTTGAGTGCTAGTTTGAGAGACTTGTTGCGTCCTCTCGAGGACAGACTTGCTCTCCTGGCCGTATTGCTGGGGCGGAAGTTGTCCAGTAGGCGGATGTCTGTCCTCGGGAACACCGACCACGGGTTGCTTCCTTCCACACGTCGGATATTGACCTGTTTGCTGTGTTTGTTGTTGTTGTTGCTGCTCCTGATTGTGGCCAGCCGACTGATTCTGCTTAGCCCTGTCCTGAGAGAATCTGTCGTACTCCATGGTGCGATTTTCAAAGCCGTTGGACAAATCCTGCTTGGCATTATCGGCAGGCGGCTCGGCCCGGCCGTTCTGACACGCTGTCTGTTGATTCTCCATCGTTTGTGCAACCTGATTCTGGGTTCCCTGACTGTCGTTCACCCCTCCTGAGCCGGACTGCGACATGCTGGCGGCCCCCACCGACGGTCGTCCGCCGATGTAGCCGAGAATTCGCCCCAATCCACACACCGTGACGATTTACCGTGCAACCCTCTGTTGGAAATCTAGACTCTCGCTTCAACGCAATCGTCACGGATCGCGTTTTTACGCCTCGTAGATTCCGCTAGGTCCACTCGAGGCATGTAAACGTCGATATTGATGTCGTTCGCTACACTCTGCACTCCCTGTTGTCCGTGATCCTTATCGAATCTCGTTTCTCAACTTCGTGTCTCCTGCCTTCGTGTTCGTAGACCGCTTGTGAACAAATGCATCAAAATTTCTCGCAATTCTCGAAATATATCGACTCTTTCTTCCCCTATAAATGTTCGCGTAGAGAATTCGTTGCAATTTCTCGGTTCGAAATTTCGCTTCTTTTTTTTCGGCCGTTTTTTTTCGTCCTTTGACCGTTCGAAGATCGACAAGCTTTATACTTATACTAGCCTTTATCCACTTTTGCCGCGTTCGTTCTCCTGCCGGGAGATTGTTAATATATCGCAGACTCGCCGAACGGCTTTACGTGAAAGCTCGTTTTCGCAGCGACGTTTGTCTCTGAGCGGAATGTCTCTGAGCAATGGCGTTTCTCATTTTTCCATCAGCGAACGAGTACATAAGCGGCGTAATCTGCTTTATTGCGCCCCTTTGACGCGATCCTTCGGTTTCGTTTCCTTTCGTTTCGTTTCGCAAATCTTCGTAAATCGTTATTCCGTTCCTTCCTTTCTCACTTCATGATCGCCTTGTTTCCGGGCAACGGAACAAATATATCACGAAGGGTAACTGTTTCGCTTCCTCTTCGATCCTCCTTCGTTCGTAAATAGCAATTACACCGAAACGTGTCAGCGGGTAACAGCTCGCTCGTATCTCTCAGTTAGTTTCATTCGCCGTGAAAATGTTACTCCAAAAGACAAATGTCATTCCGAAAGCTTTTTGTCCGTCATTGCGCGACTTTCGCTCGAATTTTTTTTTTCCGAAAATACAGCTCTTCACGCTCGTTTTTACTCGTCGCTCGGATCAGACAGACGGTTTGACTATCGATATTGAGTCGGTGTAAACGTTAAAAAGATTGATTGTTTGCCGTTTGATTCTTTCGTTTCATTATCCGTTCCTGAAAGAAATTGGTTTTTGATTTCTGGCAGGCAGTTCTTCGGCTAACTTGCCAAGAATTGTCAGTCCTCTTGCTGTCAATCTCGACAACGACGATTTCCCGTTCAATTGCGTCAAGTTGAAAGACAACATTTGATTTTATCGTTCCGGTCTAGTGGTCGCGTAACTTCCCTCTCTTCTCTACTCTAACAGAATAGAATTAACGCTTTCGTTTCTTTTTTCTTTTTTTTCTGCGGTGTGTTGGCGTGACAACTCGTGTCGAGAAAATCGATCTGGAAAAGAAAGGCACGAAATGGTACTTCCTCGGTGTATCTTTCATGCATATTTTCCTCGTAATATTCGGCGGAAAGTAAACGAGTTTTTTTCTGTAATTGAAGCAGGTAGAAGAACTTCCCTTCTACTGTTCTAAGAACTTTTCTTCCTGGTACCCACTTTTGCGTCACTTTTTCTTTTTCTTATTAGTCCGATACAAACTCGGAGAGCTGAGAAATGGCAAGTAAAAATGATCCTTTTAACGAAAGATGTTTCGCGCACTGTTCTATATCAAATCTTTCAGAATTTACCATTTTAGCTCTTCAATTAGCCAAACCGATCGTGGAAAACGTAACAATACGATTATCGATACATTCGTTTTATAATACCATTATTTGGAGAGTAATCTTTCCTATCGTCCTTGATCGTCTACATGATAGTGAATTCTGACCCTCGTCAGAATAGTGGGACGTAAAAAAAGAAAAAAAAAAGAAAAAAGAAAACGAGAACACGAGACAGAAAGTCGGTGTGAGGCAACGTTTGGCTGTCAATTCGAAAATATCGCGAACGACTTTCGCAGATCAGCTTTGGTGTAAACGGTTATTCTCCGTGTCTGAGTCTCACAATCAGAGAATCCGCGCGAGGTTCAACTCGTCGCCGACAATGACAAGGCCCCAGAACAAAGAGCCGGTTGCTTCGGAGACGATCTATTTCACTCGGAGGAACGCGAATTGTTTTCGTGATTTCCCAAGCGCCTCGTGATCACTTTAGCTTCAACGGGCGGCGCCCATCTTTCATTGCTGCGAAAGTTACCCCGTGGCAAACAAAAAGAGAGAGAGAGGGAGAGAAAGACGTTTGCGGAATCTCTCGCTGCCTTGGAGAAGCCTCGGTGAATTACCGGCTTTCGTATCCGCGTTTACTTTTCGCAATTTCTTTCGAGTGACGCCCGGTACAGGACGCTCCGATCCGAAGAAACCACCAGATAGAGAATTGAAAGCGATGCGTTATTACGTGGAAGAAAATTAACAAAATTAAACCTACGTGATGTTTATAATGAATAACTTATTAACACTCGAGTAATTGTGGTGGTAAACTGAACAAAATTGGACTATCTCAAGACTTGTACGCTGTCACGACTCGATGCTTTCTATCAGAAATCTTATCGTTAAAACCTCTGTATTCGCGCACTCGCCCATACACACACACCGTACGCTCGTATTTTACGTCTCAACATTAGTATGAAATTTGACTTTTTCGCTGCGACAATCGCATCGGACACGCAGCAGGTAATAGTTGCCATGCTCTTTGGGAGAAAGAAGACCAATGTGATTTTCTCATCCATTTCCTCACATTAAGGAAATAACTCTGACAAGTCTCGTACTGTCGACGAGTTTTTCCGAGTTTTTCGCGAGATGGTTTGCAGGTGTTTTATTAGCTGAAGTGATGACGGTAACGCGGAAAGGGAGGACGAATGTGTCGCGCGTTTATTTGTAATAAGGGTCGACCATAAACCCGTTTATGAGCCACAGTTTTCAAACGACTAGTACCGAATTTACTCGAAACAGCTGCTGAACAGCTTGCTTTAACCGTCGGAGCAAATGGTCGATTTAATGGCAGATGGAGTATACACGGAGGCATTCGCCTGCAATTGAAATCAGTCAAGATGAAACTGAATGTCAATGTACATTTGCTTGTTACAGCAAACGTTGCGGATTTTTCTCCATTTGTATTTACAATAGTACGCAGAACAAGTCTGTCCCTTTGCAATTACTTTATATAGTTCTCAAAAATATAAATTCGTATAAAAATCGACGCGTCCAGTTCGTCGCGAACAATTCGTTGGTTTTCGAAGCTCGAAATAGAAAACGTGATATTGAAATAATGCATGTGTGCTGCTGTGTGTATTCTCTGTGGTATCTTGCTCTTGATAATTTTATCAACAGGGTCAGATGTGTCGAGTGTCTGTACAGTGTATACGGCCAGTTGGTACCGACACTGAATTTACTCGTGGGTTTCAAGCTAACAGACTTTGAGCAGGGCTGTGGAGATGGATGTAGGTTGGACGGATGCGCGTAAAGTGACCATCTCGTTTTGCAAACAAAGGACTCCTAATTCATCATAGCCGGGCTTTCTGATACGCGCTTCACATCCGAACTAATGACTGGTCTTTATGCGTGTGGGGTCGGAAGGGTTGCACGTAAACGCCTGTTTGCGGATTGAATGTCATGCGTTGTGAACGCTGCTCGAAAAGAAAGGCTAAATGGAACACAAATGGCTTAAATTACGGTTAAACTCCCTTCCCATGTACTTGTTCAGGGGACAAATTGGTTATATTTGATGTATATGGTGGGAGTTTGCTCGTTCGTGTAACAGCAATCTAATCGTATACAATAAACTCTATATAGTAAAAATATATCATGTAACAAATTGTTTATTATTCATTATTATATATGTATTTATTATTCATTATGTAAATCATGTGTATACTCTTTAACGTTTTGTATCATGATTTATATATATATTTACACAACGTACATGATCTACGTAGTTTACGTTAGTTATACATGTATTTATTATTTATTATGTATATTTACATGAACGAGTGAAGTTCCACTATATTTATATCGTATTATGCATATGTATTGTACACAGTCCATTCGATCGAAAAATAGAATCGAACAATAAGATACAAATCGGGAAAATTAAAAGAATGATAGAACGAAAGAAATTATTTGTTTAATCTTGCCGTTACACCGGCGACTGCAACGCCGAATAATTGAATTTACGACGGCTGTTTTAAACCGTCGTTTCCGCGCGATCGACAGTTTGAACCGCGTGATCAGTTGCGAACCGATCAGCAATCAGCTGTCCATTGTGCATAAATCGGTGAAAACGAGTGTAATCACACAACGGGATATCATCGTACGTTCCTTCGGGATATCGTTGCCTTTCCCCTAGAAGCTTACACGCGTGCAAACCCGACGCGACGAGGGAAACGGAGAGAGCGTATCACAATCTCGTTAGAAGCGGATGACAAACAACTTGAGAGTATTCCCTCGAATGTGTCTGAGGAGAATTTGTTCCCCAGTTGCTGTGAGAGGGAGGAAGAGAGAGAGAGAGAGAGGAAGAAAGAGGGAAGCAAATTGCTTTTGTCCTGTGTGAGCGTGCGTTCTCCTATGGATATACACTTTATACATGTATTTAAAAAATATACGAGCGTGTAACCACGTCGTCAAACGTGTGTGCACTTGGTTCGCTTTTTGAATGGCTTCAACGTTTCTTTATTACTTTGTATGGCTTATGTTTCATCAAAATGCATTTCGTTCTTTATCGCGTTGTAAATATTTCACGCGGCGTAACAACCGACTGAAAGTTACATAGTAAATCGTGAGCTGATCTTCATTGCTAATTTCAGATTAGCGCCACGCAGAGGGTGAAAATCGTCGACGAGAAAATTTCCCTTATCTCTCTCAGAGAGAGAGAGAGAGAGAGAGAGAGATTCTCGACTACAGACTTTCCTGAAACGACTGAATTCTAATTTGAGCTTTCTCCTCTTAAATATTTGAAGTGCGCAGCGATCAACGATCCAGGGATTTCCCCCGCTCGAGATTTATCTTCCAATTACGTTCGCCGCGATTCAAGCGACGAATACAATTCGTTCGTCGTGTGTATATTTTCGCAGTTACGCTACGGTATCAAGATTGAAATAATTTGATCCGCCGAGAATTAACCACGCTGTTCCTGAACTGAATGGAAACTAAATGCACTAGTGTAAATGTGATAGGGAAATTGTATTAGGGCTTACGTACTATATATATATATAAAACACGTCGCTGATATGTGTTCGAATATTTACTTTGCATTTACTTTGTATCCGGCCTCGGCGTGTATTTATATCGTGCAAGCTGTCCGTGTTTGCTAAGCGTACTTTGATGAGCTCCCTGTAGATGTACAAATTTACCATTTACCCGTACGTGCACGGTATTACTCGGATTACGTGCGTCGTCGTATCAATTACTAATTAATTAGCCGGCGCAATTAGTTCTCGCCTGGATTATCATACTCGCATCTTGACAATTTAGTTCGATTTGTGGAAAATCTTGCTCGGCCTTCAACGTTTCATCAACATGTCGCAGTTTTCGTCTAGCACGCTCTTCAAATCATCAACGTTTCTCCTTTCACTTTGGCAACTTTAGAATTTTGAAATCTAAATTCGCCTGAATTCCCTGGCAAATTTAATTCCGCGTAGATTCTACGAATCTCCTTGCAGATCTCCTTCGCAGTTCAGATTTTTCTAGATGACGTGCAGCGCGCTGTCCTTTCATCCTTCCTATTCCAAAGGAAACCTTTCCCTCGTCGTTGCGTAATACGCATACAGAACGCTTGTGAATTTAATATTAAATTTGTCTTTATACTCCCTACGACATTTCCTGGTATATATGTATTTCTTTTTTATTCAATATGATCTCTATTTTGCGTCGGAATAAAAAGCATTTTTGAAGTACATCTATTTTATATATATATATATATATATATATATATATATATATATAATTCGCAGAAAAGATCCTATTATAATCATCCATTTCCGTTATATTGGTCCAGATTAATAAAAAATCGTACGTGTTCGAACTAACCAACTTCGTTCATATTCGGCCATTTTGATGATTTAGTTTTAGTTTGCATTATAGCATTTATTAACACATTGATCGCCGAGCGCAAATGGAGTAGGTTTTTTTGCGGAGCCACGAATCCTTAGGCATCCTATTGTTTTTATGCTTTTGTTTTTTATTTTTTTTGTTAAGTTCATGAAGCACACGTACGTGCTTCAGCGCCGGCTTGTCAAATCAGAAGTTTTCGCATCCTACAGTTTTTGCATCCCTTAAATACAGACGAGAAATTTAGAGAATTTGCAACGAGGCTCCTAAATCCCGACATATCACAAATAACTATTACAGCGTTCATGTATTTTCACGTAAATAATGTAATTATGACTGCTTCGAAATAACTCAAAAATTATATTATTATTATATCGTTATCTGATATCGAAATTGAATTCGTTAGTTTGAAAATGATTTATTATTAAAAACTCGTTTTTCTACCAAATATCATTTACTAAATATTGCCTTAGGATTTAAAAATAAAAAATCGAGACTTGACTGTCACTCAGACATGCGAGTGACGCGGAGATCAACGTGTTAAGAATAAGAATTGCGACGTTGAGAGATGTAATATCGATCCACTTCACCGTTTTCGAAAGATTTCATTCGCAACTTATTCCGCGAATATGCTCACGTTGCACAAAGAGGCACGTTTGCAAGGGAAAACGTATATAAAATGTTAAGCACAGCATCAGACACGGCATGTGTGTGCGCGCATGGTCAGTTTAGACCGAGTATAGTAAACTCGGGTAAACATCTCTGAGAAGAAGCACGTGCTCGAAAACATCGACTCACCACTCGAGGACTTTATTTTCGCCATTTTCGCGTAAGTGATTCGATAGAAATCGTCAATTTTCGTGGAGGTTGACAAGATCCTATCGTGGAAGATTTTTAACCTTGTCATGTTCTCGAGGACTATCCTTCATAAAATGAGGTCGACGTTCTCGTACACTGTTTGACATTCGAGAATGCGGGTTCGTTGTTCCGTTGCTCGACGAAGCTAGTCGAAAAAAATTAGCGTGTTGAACATTCCCCGACGGAATCAAGATTTTAGCTTTAATTAAATTTTTTTTTTAAATTTCAGCTTCTTCGTCGTTTTCTTTCTTCTTCTACTTTGCGTTTCTGTGAAAAACTTGCCTTTCTCGAGCAGTTCTTTCGAGCAAGCCTCACTTCAGAAGCAAGCAGAAATGATTAAAAAATACAAGTTGCTACTTTGTTTCTCGTGATTTTGCCCCGATTGTTTCATTCCAAAAATTATAATATAATATAATATAAATCACGATGGAGATATGTATCTTTAGTTTGAGTTTTCAATTTTAATCAAATTCTTATTATTGATAGAGTGACACAAGATGGAAGAAATTTCTTCATCGAAAAGATATGATCATTCGCGGGATCACATTGCGTACGACTGATTTGCTATGTCGATATCTTCGTTAATGGGTCAGTATCTTTAATGCAAGAACGAAATGCAGACTCTAATTTCTGTTTACGTCGAACGGATATAGCAAATATTTACATGAAAATAACGATTCAATTTAATTCCTCTCTTCGTTCAATTTAATTAACGAAGCAGCAGCCCCAAATCTCCTCAAATTACGCAGAAATTCGCAATCCCGTACAACTATTCATATTTCGCGCTATCGTTGGTAATCCATGCAATCGACTAACTATAAATACCAAAAGAGAGAGAGAGCGAGAGAGAAGAGAGAGAACAATTGCCATAGTTGCCAGAGAACGTATTATCGAATATCGATAGAGTTCGGTTCATTTAAATGCATAAAACATCCTCTTTTGCGCGAGGCGACGCGCGCTAATGTAAACAAGTGCTCTAAAGTATTAAAAAAACTTCAACCTTTAAACGACGAATTTTTTTCAATTTCCCGAGGATTTTTGAATTTCTTTCCGAGCAAGGTTTCACCCGATTACGCGTTCGTCGGCAGATTCAGTCCCTAGTACAGGTAGCCTTCCTACAGCACGACATCTTACAACTCTAGGTTTCGCTCTAGCACGATAGGATAAATTGCGGGAACCTTCGTATAACACTGTAACACGGTTTCGCTCTAACACGATGAAAAAAATTGTGAAACCTTTGTACAACACTATACTTCTCCAGCACTAGATAACATGATTCTTGTTTGACACATTTAAAAACTAAATTACTTTGAAATAATGACGGGAAGGAATAACGAACTATAGCGGCTTTACGTGAAAATGTATAAACAAATTATATTTTATTCATTTGTAACTCTATTCCGATGTCATAGCGAAAAGCGTCGTACACAGTTTACAAGCCATCCTCGGCGAGGCTTGCCGTCTCAGAGATAGAATGTTGCGGAAAGTGCCGCCATCTCTAAAAGGATAAAGTGCAAAAAACGATCACGTTTTATTGCACTGAGCAGTGATGAGAAAGAAATTTATTAAATATAAGGTCGCATTAAATGAAAATAATATTTTTTGTTTCTTTTCGTTTTGTGTTATACATTTATATTTTTAATAAAAATTAAGTTGCTTATGTGGAATTAAAAAAAAAATATTTATTTTTAATAAGTTTTCGGAACGTAACCCCATTTTTGTGCTGGCTCTGGGTCTCACACAACACGTCATTTTCTAGGAACCTATCTACCGTGTTATAGGAGAGTTACCTGTATTAAGCATCTCGCTCAATCGTTCATCGCTCTCTAGTTGTTCTTACTCTAGTCACTCTAAGTACATCTTACGAGAGTTCAGTCGCGTGAGCCGAAAGTCGGTATTTCGTGCAGCGGCAGTCGTGTGCCAACTTTTCGATCGCAATTCGTCTACCAGCTTCGCGTGATTTCCTTTCGCGTCAGTATCGAAATCCCTTGCGTTTCGAAACGTGTTGTTCTCGAAACTGTTCGCGGCACTTGCGCGTACTTTCGCTCAAAATAGCAGGCAATTCATTCGAATGAAACGCGCAAAAATCACGTTAGAAACAGTATGATAGAATGAAATACTCTCTCTACCAATAAAGTAACAATCTGTATTTTTCCCAGCGATTTCGAAACTGGAGAAGTGACGCTAATTGGCTGGTAAAAGTAATCCGTCAGGTGTAAAAGTTATGGTTCATAAACCATAGAGTTCTTCTCTAAATCTTCGGTGCGAAAGAATTTTGTAGAAGAAATGGCAAAAGCTCCCATGTTTTGGAAGTACTCGAGAATTTCGTAACAAATGTTTGATACATTCACGTAGCAGTATCTTCAAGCCTGGCAAGTTTCGTTTACGACTCACAATCAGTTCGTGATGTCGAACCGAAACGATTCGTGTCGTGCACGTTCGAACGAAAGGTGTCAAACTGGTGGAAATTGGCGAGACAATCGGTTTCGTTTCGACGAGTCTAATCTCGCGCGGAGGCGAATCCCAACGGATTATAACCAAACCGAGGGACGTATTGTACGCGTTCGAATCGCTCTGACGAGCCAGTCAAGTTCTCTATTCCGGTGTTTCGTGTAATCTCTCTCACCTCGTTTTTTTAGCCTGCTTTCTCCACGTGCAACACGCACGCACGAAGAAATTCGTATCGGATTATCGACTTGTCAACGGTGAAGAGAGTTCACCGGAAACTGACGATAACTGGCGAGGTCGTCGAATGGACCGCGACCGAATTACACCAATTTCCTCGGGCACTCGTCGGGCGTGCAGTCGTCTGGTTATCGGTAGTGTGCGATCGACTGTCGCGATGCATCGGGATCAATTGAAATCGGCTTGAAATCCCATTACTTGCCAATATGTACGACAAAAACACACGATGAAAACCCGGTCACTTGGGCATTTATTTCCCCAAGAACTTTTCAATTTCCTCGCTGTACCGAGAACAATAAGACGTTCCTCCGCTATATACATCAGAATGTGCACCACAAGCGGGTTTAGGTATTTACGATCTCGTCTGCAAGATGGTTATCCGCTTGGTGTCTGCCAACGCGAGACGGCGCACTCTCCTTCTCGGAAAATAGTATTTTCCTTTTTCTCTGGTCTTTTCCTTCACGAATGTTATTTTATCACCATACACGGGTCAGCACCGCGATCGTGCGTCATTTTTGTGAAACATTTTCATTAGCACTTTCGCGTGATTTGCGAATTGAATTCTAACAATTCCAACGTTCAATTGTGTTCTGACAATTCTAACGTTCGTTTGAAATACATTGATATCGTGTCAGGGAAGCAGATATTGAAAATTCGACAGACAAAGTTTTTTTCACTAAAAAAAAAAAAAAGATTGCAGAATTTTTCCATTTTCCATTTTAGTTTGCGTATGAAACAATGACCCTTTGTGCTATGCATCGCCGGAAATTTTAATTTTCATAAACCTGTTTGGCGCCGTAAAAGCGAATGTTGATCGCAACGTTTTAAAAGAAATGTACTTGATATTTATTTGCGACCATCCAAAGTATCTCTTCCGATGCACAAATACGTTACCATATTTTTCCAGGGGAAAAATTTTGTAAGGTACCCTTACCACGTGAAAGAAAATGATGAAACATACGTATACGTGTAAAAATATTATTTTTACTATTATTTTAATTTTTTTAGTGTACGGATCTTTAGAACCTCTTAATATAACAAAGTTGCTTTGACTTCTATTCTCGTTCTCATTCCACACTATTTTCACGAAGAAAAAGTGCCGGCCATTTTCTTTCATGTGGCAAGGAAATATTATCGGCTTGTTAATTCTACAAACATGCATCGTCCTCGAAATATTCTTTTTTTTCGATCTCGTCCCGAGCTTTTCGAAATGATGAAACCGATATGCCACACATTCCTAGGAACTGAAACGCGAATTACACGGGTCAGAGCAGCACCGGTTGGCCGTTTTAATTGAGCGACTCTCTTCGGACGATAGCGTCGAATCCAAATTTCTCCAATTATCGGGCTCCGCGGCCGCATCCAAATCGATTGAAATCGCCACCGTGAAGAAAGCGCAATTGGGCAAATTGCTCGGCGACGGGTGAACGCAAAAAAATAAAATGGCGAACGATTTTAAATCCGTCGAGCGAGTCTCTCCGATCTAATCTCTTCTCGCGCAGCCCGTTACATAATTATAGATAATGTCTCGTGCATTATAACGTCTGCAACCGCGTTACGTAGGTGAAAGGTCGAGTTGTAGCCAACACACTGGAATGAAAATTTCCAAGCTTCCCGCGGCTGTCTCTATAGAACGCAACGCGCATGATAATGATCCGAGTTGCCTCGAATGCCAGCAGGTTCCTTCGACTTCGCGGTTGCTAATTTTGCATTGCAAAACGTGTACGTACAATCATCGACAGAGGCACGTGACACGGGAAGCAAGACGAATATTTTTAATCGTTCGATTGGTATTTAACGCTAACCGAGCCATGCTCAGTCAAGCGACCGGTTTCAAAATTTAATTTAAAATTATACGTCCATCGTTGCTCCTTTTGCTATCATTTAATTTTATAAAAATTCTTATATCACCCGATTGATTAATTTTCAATTTTCTGTTTTCTTTTTGCTTCTCGTTTTTTATTGAGAAAAATTTCGTCCGACTTGTTTATAGCGATCGTTTACAACTGGTTACGGTAAGAATATGGTTAAGTGTTAAATTGAAAGCTTTTTGTTTCGTGAGATTATAATTACGGAATCACAGGAGAAGATATTCCTACATAAATTACTACGCGATGAATTAATGTATTGTTATATAGATTATATATAGCATACGCGTAAATGAATCCTGATTTTAAATTACTTGCTACTCGCTGGATCTGGAAAAGGAATCCAACGTGCGACGAAAAGTAGAGGTATATCCTTCTAAAATCTAGCTAGCACATATCTCTCTGTGTAAATCGCGAGGACGAAAATTTCAATTCGATGAGCACTTTAAAACTCGAGCGATGAGTTCGGAAACTGGGGTATTCGGTTTTGTTTGGCACGAATAGACGGAGAGTGATTTCAATATGTAGATGCGTACTTCGATCAGCACAGTTGTTCGTTTTATTCATAAAGCTTGAATCTATACGAGATAAAAGGGGCACGAGGCGTAAAAGAATACCTGTATAGACACTTCACATTCAATTTGAAGCTATCAGTCGATACTTTCGTTGCAACACTTTTCTGAAAGCACCGACTTTCTTCCCTCTTTTTTTACCCCGTCGAGTAGCGCAGTGGCTTTTCTACATTTTCAACGCTATTATCGATATTAAAACGTCGGTGATTTTTTTATACCACGCAGCACTTCGACTATAACAATTTAACTTTTGCACTCTGCTGTCCCTTCTGAGAGAACATCGTAATTAGATCTAGCCAACAGCTCGAACTTCTTCTTTGTATAATTTTTAACGTTTTCTGACAGTTACAACGAACGTACGTAATATCTGATGATATGATAATGTGTATAATAATTTGTAAAACTTAGGTAAAACTTAAAAAACTTTTTCGGTATCAATGTCATTTCAAGATCACAATTTCTTTACACATACGTATAGAACGTATTTTCTTACCTAAGCTACACGATGCAATGAAAAAAAAAAAGTACAGTTGTATGGGGAAAAAACATCAATGACTTTCAAAAATCCTTGAAAAAAAATGACCTTCAAAAAAAAGAAAACTTTTTTTATCAGTTGTAGATTTTTCGACATCATTCACGATAGGCAAAGAATATTTTTTTGTATCGCAATTCGAAGAGATATTTAGACGATCTCATTTAAACAAGCCAACCCTGTATGCACAAACAAGGGGAAATTTCTCGAGAATGGATTTCCAGAGAGGAGTCTCTAATCGCGTTAAATCGTTTGTATAAATTAGAAAGACGCTGCCAGTATCGCCAATTTTTTTTTTTTTCGGCCGGTTTGCATCTCCTCGTGCCTCGCCAAGTAGCCGCAGTTGGATTCGTCCGATTTCCATATTTATCGTACCATTCGAAAAAGTTTCCCGCCTTAACTCGGTTTCCCTTCGCTCGAAGGCGAACGGCATCGACGCGGAAAACCTGCCGTCGTTTCATTTCGTTTGCCGTAAGGAGAGAAAATTAAATTCCGTCAATCGTTCGAGCTTGACAGGCTCGAAGAATGAAACGTCAACGACAAGTCGACCTCGCGACCTCTTCCTTCTTCGCTTTTCCTCGCGAGTTCTTCCCTTCGTGGAACTCATTAAGCACGCCTGAAACGCGAAAACGAACGTAATTTTCGTAAGTTTGTTGTTCCAATTTGCAACGCGTGATCGTGGAATCGTGGAATCGTTTCGGCGCAGTTTTCAGCTGTCGAACTCGCATGCACGATCGAGCAGACTTGGCGCGAAGTGGCAAAAGCAAGGACTGGTCCTCAGCCTCGAAATTTCAAACAAGCGGAATTGTAACAAGCGAATCGTAAGCGAAATTGAAAAATTCAATTTCTCGTCCGTCGTGAATTTTCTATTATCCTTCATCTATATTTCGGTCATTTCGTTGACCTTTTTCAAATTTTTGCTTTTGCATACAATTTTCTACGTATAACTTTATTACTATTTATCGTATGACATTTCTTAAAATACGTAAAGATAAATGAATTTTTCAGTAGAATATTTATTTCTCCTCTTATTTTTCTTTTTTCCGAGAAATATATATAGCCCTACCTACCGCGAACGTGGTAGAAAAATTTATGATATTTACTCTTCTAAAATTATACAATCGATTCACGGGGAAAGCTATCTGAATAGAGGTGCTGTCAAGTTACGCACGCGAATGATTGATAATAATGTTTCATTGCAAGGGTATACGCAGACCGCAGATTTGGATGGCACAGTATATGTAAAAAGTAAATCCGCAATGTTTTGGCTAAATATGAAATTTGGTGTATCACTCCGTGGCGAATATTTATCATAAAAATGACATTCAAAGAATATAATTAGCTATTAGAAAGAATAATTCTCATGTCGATAAACAGAAACTGAAAATAAGATGAAAAAAATAAATTGGTGACCTATTTGACGCATTTCCTTTCCATGGACTCCAACGAATAACGAAGAGGAGAATATGAATGTAGAGGACAGCGGAGATTAGTATTGAGTTCCGAAAGTGAGAATGAAGCAGAGGACCTGCTGATACAATTGGCAATTGTCTACGTTCAAGTGTAAAAAATATTATTTTTCTTTTTAAGAAACTAATGGTGATTTTCACCGGTCACGGTAGGAAAATAGGTATACAAAGTGTTTAATGTTCAACGCAGATTCTTGCGTGTTCTTTCAAAATCATCTGTCGAAGTCCGTTTGACACTCTTGGAAATCTTTCGAAGCTTTTCAGCGGAAAGGTACTTCCTGTCTGTAACATTACAACGCGGTGATACTCGTCGAGGTAAAAGAAAACCGTGGAAGAAAATATACGAAGAAACGTGACGAAATAACACGATCGCGGAACCTGAAAGAATCGCCGTCGTGACACTAAGGACCCTCCTGGGGGGGCGTAATAAATGAAGCGAACCCGCTCTAAAATCCTCACGGTTGATGAAAAATGCTCCCCGAGCATGCAAGGGTGGAGAAGAAACTGAGGCTTTATCCGCAAAGTCACGTCGTATATAGGCGAATATAAATTCACGCGGAACGCGGCGTGATTATCATAAGAATACAAAATATCTGACAAATCTCAAAGACGTTAATACCTTTAACGCGCCCCGATGAATTATTAATGCCTCGTTCGCACTAGTGATCTACACGCGACGAGTGATCGAATTCTGGAGTTTGTTCTTTGCTTTGAAATCTCTCTTGAAAGCCAGAGAAACGTATCCCTGAAATTCTTTTGCGCGCGAGTCCCTCGTCCCAATTAATCGAATCGAAAGCAAGAACGCAAGAGAAAGAAATAAAAGATGTATTAATGAAGCGGGCAGGTTTCATCGCGACTACGAGGATCTTTCGTTCGAGACTGAAGCGGTGTAATTTCAAAGGACGCGAGAAAGAGAAAGCGGCGAAAAGCGGGACACGGGGAAATACGGGAAAGTTTACACGAGCTTCCGTGCGTTTCCTTTTTGTAGTCATTAATCAGTCGTTCGTTACCAGCAACTCACTTTCATGTTGGCGATCGATGTTGTAGACAGTTGACGATGGCACTCGACCCATTTCACAACCACCGCGACTACAATTTGCTACTCGTCGTCGAAGATAGTCGCAAGAGCAAGGATTAAAGTCAACAAAAGTGAAACAAAAGGCACTTCCGGACGCACATAAAGTACGTTCGAGCTGACGAAAGGAAATGCAAAGGAAATGCGATTAACACTGGTACTAGAAAAATGAACAAAATGGCCAATTCGTAATTTCAGACGTAATTGATGTGGATCAATGCGTTTTTTCAAAAATCTGAACGATTCTTCGCAAAATGCGTTATAAATTTCTCCATCTTTTCTCTTTTTCTACTTTCGTATCTCTGGTGGGGATTTTACGCTTTAATTGTTTTAGTGTTAAAAAGAAAAAGAGGGCACGATGAATGTTTGCTTACACTGACTGGATCTTTCGTTCTGTGTTGTTTTCGTCGTGTGCTCATAGCCACGCGTTGGTCTCTTTTGAGAAATTATAATCTGGCGAACGAACACCGCAAGAAGAAGGTACAGGGAAAGAAATTTAATGGACGAAAGGATATAGTTGGTTTTAAAGATAATGTTTGCAGCGTTTCTTTGTTCTAGGCGTTTTATGGTTGTGCGTCGATAAAATGTATCAGAAATGTGAAATGAAAGCACAACACGGGGCTGTTAAATTTTTTTCAACTGTTTAAGTATGTTTTGAACAACTTGGTTCTCCGTCTATTTGGATACGTTACATTATTAATCGTAGGTGTGTTGTACACGTATTGTGTATAATTATACTATATATATATATATATATATATATAATACATCGTGTATATTTGTACCGGTTAACCGCTCTTGTTCTGTATTCCCAGACAATAGTGGTTAGCGAATCGTCAATTAACAATCGTTTCAACAATTCGTCCGTGCAAGGAATTTTCGAACGTTTAAGACAAGCGCGAAACATTTCTTCAAAGAAAGGGAAGAGATATTTCAATATTTTCTCGTCTCTTCTACACGATTACATCTCGATAATCTCTCTTTCTCAGCGCAGAATTTCTTGAACTTTTAGAATGAACTTTAGATGCGCATTCCGAAAGATTCAGTGCTCGCGTTTACGTACGTTTGTTAATGCCAATTCTTGTCTTTTTCACGAGAACGAAAGCTTCACCTGCAATGCTGGCCGTGTACTCGTGTGCCGTGCTTTCAACTTTTCGACTGCCGGGAATCGGGGAAAAGCTGCGGAATCGGGTTCTCGCATAATTCAACGACCGAGTCAGGCCAGGTCGTTTGGCGAACCAGTCGCCAGAGAATTCCATCTTCGAAAGCGCCGTGCCGTGTGCTTTTATTATCCCGCGGCTTGAGACCCCAAGTTGTCAAAGCAGCTAGTGATTTAACAATTTCCCGGGGTTTAATCTCCGCCGGTATCGGGCATAAGCACGTAACAAAGCGAGCTATGTACTTCGTTCTGTCGATAAAAATCTCCTCTGCGTCTCTCGGCCATTCCCTTCCGGGCATTCTTTGCCCGCATTTTCTCGCGATGAATGTCTCGAGACCTCCATGAAACGTGGAAAAAAGAAGAGAAATCGATATTACTGCACGTCGTTCGGTCTGGAAATATTTTCGATATCATTGAGAGAGATGGGCTGTTGGTAATTTACACGTATACTTTGACTCTTCGACGAAGAGCCTGTAGGATTCGATCCACTTCTCGTACGACGACCAGCAGACAAACGCGAATCTTCGAGTGTTCTTTTGTCGTAAACTCAAGGATGAAGAAATGCAAAGGATGCGAACAACGTTGTAAAACGAAAACGAAAACGAAAACGAAAGTCAGTAAATGAATATTTACGCAGGCTTATTTTTTTTTGTCCTTTTAACACGTAGAAATATGAAATTATATAAAGATCTGCTTTGAACTCAATCAATTAATTAATCACAAGTCTCTCTAAACTTACAAGAGGTCGAGACGTGACGCGTTACATCACGCTCATGATACACATATATTGAACATATGTACCTACTTATGTCCCTAGAGAAGAGTGTTTGTTCAACACGCTTCGAAAACGTCTTTTACCTTCATCAGAGGCACTCGCTGCTAATACACTCTGCGAAGATTGTAGGCTCGTGCTTAACACGTTGACTACCACGGTATTTTTCAGGATCCCCGTGTAAAAAGTCAATTTAATTTAATCATATTATATTATTAAGAACTTCTATTATAGTACGTAGTAATCATCCAAAAGCACATAGAATGTGTTTTTTTTTTCTGAAAAAAAGATCTTGCGAATTCTTGCGATCTCGTAGTTTTATATTCTTATATTTTCTGTTCATTTATTAATAAATGATTTCTGTTCATGTAGGCCAACAATGATTTTTTTGTTCTCTTCCCTCAGGCTATCTATTCATATTTACACTGATAGACTATGAATTTCATCGTAGCTGCACAAATATGGCAAGTCCTAAGCAATAACGCAAATAACGAGATTTATCTCGTAGCTGGCAGTCAACGTGTTAATTTATGCTTAACATATTTTCATTATTGTTACACTTCGTGCGGATAATTCAATGAAACAACGTAACGTTAAAAGGAAGGATAAATTCCGGACCGAGCTACGTAAAAATCTGCTTGTCATAATAAATATCAGCACGACCAGCGGATAACACGACAATTCGACGTTCGATCCGAACGTTTCTCGTTAAAAAAAAAAATTTCCCACGACATCAATGAATCTCTCGACTCGCCGAGACTCGTTTGAAATTTTAATTACGTACAAGCGAGGACGTTCCTGCCTTTTTGATATTCTCCTTAGACGCCATTGGAATTCATGCGTGAAATGGGCCGTGCGTCTGAAGAATTTAAATTAAAAAATGTAAAGGATCTTATGTGCCGCTTATCTTCACCTCGACTTTCTTGACTTTCTTCTTCTGTGTTTCTTCGCTGCGAGAGCCACTGTGAAATTCCAAAGTACTTCAGCATCTCGCAGGCAACTGTGCACGGAACACGCAGGAATTTCCTTTGCCTTGCCTGCTTGCGCGCTTCTTTTCTGAATCCTACTTTACAAATGGCGTACGCTCATTCCCCTAGGGCAATCTCTTCGGTTCCTTTGAAATGCGTATAATTGCTACTCATTTGAAGAAAGAAAAGAGAAAAAAAAAGAAAGAAAAAGAAAAAGAGAGGAAAGCTACACTTTACGACGCGAGAGAATGATTAGATTTTTCTATTTTTCCCTGTTCGATATTAAATGGAACGGGGAAAGACTTGGAAGAATTTTATCAATCTTCCTCTATTCTCCCAAGATTCGCGTATTCATTCCTATTAATATTTCGATTTATCCTATTAAATATTCGACTGAAATATGACCCAAGTAACAGATTAAACAGTAACGCTGCAGAACTTCTTAAATTCTTGACATTTTGCTTTCGTAATGTGACCGAAGGTAACTGTACGTCAATATAGAAAATATTCCCTAGTTCCCTAATTAACGCGCAAATAATCGTACGTCGAACGTTTACATAAATACGCTACTTCTACTACGCCCGGAATTCACTGCTGAAATTATGATTCTGTTTTTCGGACTGGCCTACATATATATCGGTGCATTCTGCATGCCGGCATGACAAATAAAACGCAATACGCCCGAAAACGAAGTTACGAACATCAACCGATGTTCGACGACGAATGAAAAGCCCACATTCACTGCACGGCAGTCATATTAATTTATCAATGTTTATTATTATACGAACGTATCGACGTTCGAATAATTCTTGCTGATTGCGCGGCAGCTGCAACGAATTCGCACAGAGGTGGATTGAACATTTTATCGTGGCCGCGTTCTAACACGCCCCCCGACCGAGAGAATGGAGCCATAACGAAACTGTTAACCCTCGATTGCAGCCAGTTACTTTCGAACGTAATGAAATATATTTTTAAACGGAACGATTCGTGCATCCTACAGACTCCGGAGAGGGTAATTTTCATTCTCTTGTACTTGTTTTTTTTTTATTTTTCTTTGTTCATACAGAAAATAGTTTGCTGTTACAACTGGATACAGATTGGGCAGTGTTCTGAATTGAAAAGAAATAAATTAATTACAACGATGATGTAATGAATTCATTCGAGAGTAAACGAGAGAAGGAGGATAGCGGGAGAAAATAAATAATTAAAATTATAATTTAATTAAAATATATAAACATTTTATTATAGAAATATTTATTTTAAGATATTTAATAAATATAATTTTTGTAAAACTAAATTTAAAATTAATTCTAATTTTTTTTAAAAATCATATTTATATAATTAATATAATTGAATGTATAAGTATAAATTATTTAAACTTGTTAGATAAATATGAAATTTTATGTGAAAAATTGTTTAATGAAATTATATTTTCTAATATTATATTATTATTATGAATATTTAATAAAAAATTTACATTAATAATTAATATTTCATTATATTTGTTAATATTAATATATATATATAATATTAATTTTTTTTATATACTAAAATATTTAAATAGCTTATGTTAGAGCATAATATTGAAAATATTAATGAAATAAAAAATTTCTAAATATAAATTAATTAATTTTTTTTATATTGAAAATATAATGTTTTAGACAAACTATATATTTAGAAATAAAGATTTGTTAAATCCAACGTATAAAGTTAGAAACTAATAAACGAGAACGAATGTTCTTGTATGCGTTTCTCGCCTTCGGGCTCTGGACTCTGGGCAAATTTCCGCGCGCGAGATGCGTTTAGAATTTTCCGGGGCAATCGTCGTCCTGCGATGGAGCTGTCCTCCGCGTGTGCGCCAACTGGCTCGGCATTAACTTTGCACGGTGAAGGCAAACTCGGTGGGTCGCGCGTGTTTTCTCATTTATTTAACGTTATTTCCGTTGTACTGCGAAATTCTCCTGTGTTATTTTTTTTTCCCTTCGGCGGCACAGGCGAGTGTTTCCTTCGCGTTTGCCTTTCATCCGAATAAAATGGCGGCAAATTAACTGAAACGAATCGGTAAACGAACAAGCCCAATTTCCATGCTTGTTGCTTTTCAATCTAACGGTTTACTCCTCCTCCTCCCCCGCCATCCTTTTCAGACCCTCGTGTTCAAACATTCTCCGCGCTCCGTTAGAGCTCGGACTATTTGAATATGCAGATTTCGCCGCGGTATTTTCGAAATTAACGCGGAAACTACTCGCGAGAAGATTCCCTCGCTGTTATTTTCGCCCGATTAATCCGGTTATGGAATTTAACTTGATAACGTTAAACGAGCGTTAACTCGGTTCGGCAGGGTTTTGTGTCTGCAAGGTTGCCGGTTAACGTTGTTTGTCAATTTTTCCTCCCCTCCACTCCCACCTCCTCGTTCTTTCATTTTTTTTTTCGGCCGGCTCTTTCTCGCGAAAGTGCACGGAGAACGTAACGGGAAAGTGGGTTAACGAAAAGTAGGAAACTTGACGTCCATGGCAGCTGACTGAATTTAATCAAGGTTTGACTCCTCTGATTTAATAGAAGAACACCCGGCGAACGTCTGAACGCTTTCGTTTTCGTACTTCGAGCTTGCTAATTTACTTTCAGTAAGAAGCTTCCTCCGTCTTCGTTCCTCGCTCGCTTCTTGCTTCCTTCGTTCACCGTCGTGTTTCGTGTTTCGACGAAGCTTCCAATTAATCGAAATACGAGGGACGAGTTGTGACAAACAGAAGCAATTGTATAGCTCATTGCCGCTATTTTAATTAATCTTTTCGTTTCTTAATACTTCTCTCTAGAGGATCGATTGTATGTAGTATCGTACCTCGTTGTTAAGTCATAATCTGTAGTTGTAGTTTTTGTGTCTTTAGTTGCATTTGGTTATAACAGATATGGTGAAGTCATACTCAGTATGAAGAAATTTGTGAAAAAGAAGTAAAAGTATGAACGTGGTGAGAGGAAGCGCGAGGCGTTTCTCTTCTTGAAGAAGGAAAAAGAAAGCGTCAATGAAGTTATGAAAAAGAGTTGTTAAAAAAAAGAGTTGTTATTTGAGTTGTGACCGCGTGTATTAGTCTATGTTCATTAGCTTGTTTAATTAACTACTGTTTAATCACCGGCGTTGTTATTTAATAAACATTATTTATATCTAATCTCTACATATATATGTGTGTTCAAGAATCAAATCGCTCGGTGAATAGAGATCTGCGTCTCCGCGAGACTTACTCTTCGAATCGTAAGACGGAAAGTAAACTCGTTCTCCGCTTTTCTTCTTTTTTCGTCATTTTTGTCGCATCGCGGATTTCCCCGTTTTTTGAAACGCTGCACTCGAGGCAATCGATTTTCCTGAACACGCACGCTTGCAATTGTTTGTCGGGACGGTGTACTCGAACTGAATTCCGAGTAATTCCACCGCGGGTGGAAACACGGGCACTTTAATAAACATCTCGAGCGATGTTTCGCTTGGAAATCATGTGCATTCAGTTTAACTCGCGACATTAAGCAACGCTTCCGCGGGCGTGTCACGGTACTTATTTCCGTGGTTGGTATCGATCCTTGCTCTCCACGCGTCTCTAATCCGCCATTTAATGTAACGTTAACGCGCACGCATACGAACACTTGTACACGTGGAGAAGCGAACTCACGGATTCGCGTTTAAAATACCGCGCGATGCGCATCGTAATCGAATGAAACGAAACGAGAAAGTAACTCGGGCTGATGAAAGGATTTCCAAACGAATTATACAAAGGCATTATCCTAATTAAGCGAAAATACTGTAAGATAAATGTCGGTTAGTAGCGTACGCCATTTACGAGCGTACGTGTACTCAAATTGTAACTCACTTCTGCTCGAATACGAACGTATTACTCGGAAAGTATTTATGCTAAGCAGAGATTGCTCTGCTCGTGAACATTTCGTTCTAAATGAAAACGAGGTGAAAAACTTCGCTTCGCCTGACGCGAAGAAGCGTTAAGCGTAAATCGGTTACTTCAAACGTTATTCTTGATTTCGAAACTCGATTTGAACAAAATTGCAGACTGCATACGTCTAGCGTGAAAAAAAGAAACAAACAAAAATGTAAAGTATGGAAAGTACTACTCACGTACTATTCCTCTGAAATTTGCATAATAATTTTGGTAATCGTTTAATCGTTTGCTAAATCACTGTTTGTCGATGGCTAATGTATCGGCTGTTTATTGGTCACGAATCGAAGTTTTACGTCGAAACTAAGTAGCCACGTGTTTCATAGAACATCCTAGTTCCGGAGGAACTGAAATTTATTGCTCGGAGTTTAGAACGTTCGCCTTTCCAACCTCCTCTCGATAACCAGCAGACGCGTCACACCCCGCGGAAGGAAGAAATTAGTTTTTAATGATTCTTTGATGTATTCGACAGAGAGTTCAGAGGTTAAAGCGCGATTTAAAGCCCAAGAATTTCGTCCATCGTCAATCAATGTCTGGATAAATCGCTGCTGTTTTCACTCGCTGCTCGATTCTGGTTCTTCCGCGCTAGACTTTTTCATTAATAGCCATCTTCGATACGCGTGAAATTAAATTTCCCGCGATTTCTCGACGCAACAATGTCAGACGTGGAGCAATGAAAATTTCTTCTTCTTGCTAGAAGAAGAATTACAACGCGAATCATCTTCGGTGATTATTTACTCCGTAACGTTCAAAGCAAAGCTCTCGGGTAATAAGTTAAGCTCACTGACACTCAGACGCGCCAGTGTGTGGAAGATGGTCCGTGAATAAGAATACCGCGAGGGAAAATTGTGGCGGACGGGTTGCACGCGAGCTTGGAAGACAAATGGACCAATCAATCCGGATGAAAAACGCTCTGTTCAGCCGCAAGCTCTATTAAATTTATGAACCAACGGCTGCAGCGTTAATTTTCGAAAATATTCTTTCTCTTCTGACGCCGTTTCGAGAGATTTGGTAACGCGTCTCTCGGGAAATCGATGAATCTTTCCGATGAAATCAGAAACATCGATCCAGGTAATTTGTTCGGAGAAAATGCCGAAGAAATGAGCTCCAGAAAAAGTAGAGTAACATGTGTGTAAATTTCTTCCGCGCCATCTGGCGAGAGTACGTGACGCCTCGGGAGCGACGATCCCGATTAGATTATCGAATGAAAGTCGAAAAAAGCCCACGGCCTTAATAAGAACAAACTGACGATCCAATTCTTCGACGATCGCAAAACGGTTCACACGCTCGCTTTGGAATAATAATTTTCCAGTGGAAAGGATCGTTAGTCGTGTCGCCACGTGCCAACGAAAATAATTCTCCGCTTCTCTACGCCGTTGTGTACGTGCACGCGACCATGCTCAAAGGGTGTTTCGCAAGTTCTCGAACCGAACTTGATGTTAATAGCCGTCGAGCATTATCAATTTTCGAAGTTGGAAAACATTCGTGTCACTGAAATCACTTTCAAACATTTTCAATTGATCGATTAAATTGATCTTACTATTTTCGTAAATTTTTCAGTTTCGTTACTTGAGCAATCCGCGAATCGCAATGTAGATTCTAACTCCAGGTGACAAGGTGTATTATTTCATTGAGTATTGAAACGACAGAGTCTTTTGTATCATATAAAACTCTACTAGAAATTCTACTACAACTAGCAATATTTGATTGCCTCGTCGATTCATCTTACGACTGAAACACCGATTTCAACTAGTATATAATATTTGCGACCATGCACAAAGGGTGTTTCGCAAGTTAGAATTGAACTTGAAGTTAATAAGCAAAGCGGCGTTAATAAATACGCTGAACATTATTAATTTCGGAGTTGCGAAAGCATTCACGTCACTGAAATCATTTTCAAAGCTTCTCAGGAGCTACATTGATCGACTGATATTCCTTCATTGAGTATATAAATGGCGATTTAACGAGTCTCACACCGTAGAAAACTCGCTGGAAATTCATTACAGCATCGATTTGACTGGAAACTAGTAATATCTGCAGCCACGCTCAGACATTTTCTCCGTGCTACGCGTTCTCTCTCTCCCTCTGCCCCCGTCCTGGTAATAGTTGGCGGCGCAATTTTTGAAACACCCTGTGTGTACACAGTCGCGCCGCGTGTGCCTATGCAAAGTAGAAATTGTGCTTTGTGCACAGAGCGCCGCGACAGAGCTGCAGATGTAGCGTACAATTTACGAAAGCGCGCCACGGCAAATGGCTTTGGGCGACTTTCATCCTTCATCCAGCCGTGGTTTCGCAGCCGTGGAAAAGGGCGCAGGGAGAAAAAGGGGTGAGGGAGCGAGGGCCAGGTCGCCCTCCGACAGGAGGGCGGAGAGCGGGGGGGGGGAATGGAAAGGAAAAGGCATTTCAGAGGAAGAGACTCGGCAAAAGGAGCGACCTTTAAACTCGCGATTTTCGATAGGAAAATATGAAACCCATTTCCGTCGCTGGAACGTGCAGTCGAAGGACGATCTGTCTGTGAATATCGCGTACGAGATAAAAGGCATCGAATACGTTTCGGTTATTGTACGGCGAACGATGTGCAATCGTACGAAAATGATTCGGCCCGATCACCGGTGCGTTCTGTCTTCCTAATCGCACGAAAACAGAAAGAGAAAGAGAGAGAGAGAGAGAGAGAGAAGAGGGTGGATTAAATCGCTCGAATTCGTTCGTTATTAATAGCTGGTACTTCTGACGTTTCCTTTTCTTTTTTTTTTTTTCTTTTTGCCGAGAATATTACGCGAAATGACTTTGTTCCTTCACTCACGTGTTCCCTCGTGTCGTGAAGCTCAACTGACGATCGCCTGAAATTCAGTTGAAAATTCATTGAGTCTTGAACTCGGGCTCGCTTCCTTTCGTCTGATCTGAACGAAAAGGCTATAAAAAGGTGAGAAAATTGAACGTAAATTGCCACGTCGCTTGAACTCACTCGCCTCGATTAAAGAATTCGCCATCATCTGTGCGAAAGATTGAAACGATCCACTAGCAGCCTCCGCGATAGTAATCTAGGATCGTAGAATTTAGCACCGGTATAGTAGTACGAAAACTTTTACGCGGCCTTAATCTGTTACTTCCTCCACCCTTCCCCGCCCCCTCCCTTCCGGGTTAATTCAAAATGCTTCGACGTAGTTGACCTCTTAACGCTTGACCAATTTTATTATCTCGTCGTGTCGCGGAAGACCCCGTAAGCGAAGTGGTAATTGAAGTAACCGAGTTCGAGCGGCCGAGAGGCGTGTGCAAAACTTTCATCCCTTCGTAATTAACCAACTCTCGCGACGCGGAGAGAGAGAGAGAGAGAGAGAGCTACTCGCGACACGACGGTCGGTGGAAATTTTTGTGTTAAAGCGAACGAGCTAATCGAGGAAAGCAGCGAGAATTAAGTTGGCTAGGGTTTCTGGAAGTAACGTCTCGTTACTCGAACCAAGTTTTACAAAGTTGTGACAAAAGTGTCCTCGCTTTTTCGCGATGAAACGTTTTCTACGAGTGCTCCGAGATCCTCTGACGGTTACTCGAAAATTTCTCGGCAATTCTGCGAACCACCTGCCATCGCGTGTGATGCGAGATTTCGAAATGTGGGAAATTATTTCGCTTTCTTTCGTGAATGTACAGAGGCTGAAGGAAATATTGGCGCAGCATTGTACATTTGTACATGTTTACATTTATATTACGTTATAACTATTATTATAATTAATTGCAATTATTATATTTATTACACGTGTTATATTTCGCATTTACATTTATTATAACAAATAAATTTACGCGTCTTCTTTAAATTTTCCTTCTAAATTTTTACTTCTCAAAGATTTTTTTTGGAAAGGTCGAATCAATTAAAATCCAAGACAACTCGAAAAATCGAAGAAAACCAAAAATAAAATACTGAAATGTTCATCTCGTCTTCGATAAACCGATCGTGGAACGATCCAAAGAGCCGCGAGGAACGAAATTATAAAGAGCGTCTGGCACGTGGGAATCGAATTTGCCGCGGTAATTACTCTGTTGACTGGTTCAAAAATATCGTCGCCTCTCAGAGCTCAGGTTCGCGCGGCTCAGGCTGCCATTAAAGGCAGCGCCGTTAGTGCCTCGAATTTATTCGGGACGCGAGTATCGTCGCCTAGTGTCGAAAGCTTTTGTACCGTGCGTCAGCTTGCCACGAAGACGAGGCATAAACTCGTCAAACATCGGCGTGCCTGTAGCGACAGGGAGATGGCGAACACGCCAAGGGAAGAGAAAAAGAGAAAAAGAAAGAGAAAGAAAGAGAGAGAGAGAGAGAGACATTTATGGAAAAGCGTGCGATATTGTGGAGTGAAAAATTGCGAGGTTAGCAGACGCACGCTGGAACAACTAACGAAGAAGCATTCGGTTTCATCTTGCTTGTTTCCGCCAGTTTTTCCGCTCGAGAGATCGTCCGCCAGACAGATATTTTAATGTTCGTCTTAACTACGTTTCATAGAGGACAAATTTCGGCATTGGCATTTCTATTGGAAAACGCGAGATCTTAAAATACGAATTAGTATTAGAGCCTGCAGATTTTCATTCGCATTTTCGAAAGTATAATCTTCGATGGAAAATTGTATTACTTATGAGACGAGCGATAGAAAGCACTGTACTATGGATACTTTGTGCATTTTGTTTTTTCCCATGTTGTACGCATTCCGTGCAATTTTCTGTGCTTTCAAGTTCTCCTGAATTGCACAAAAGCCACCAGTTAGTTTAGCGGTTGGATTTTATTCCACGTGTCGTGAAGGATGATACACGATGATGTAATTATTACGGGAAATCAAGGCTCCACGCAGAGAGGTATTGTTGAATTTGATTTTAATATTCGTAATTATCCGAATTGCTCGGATTGAAATTTCACAGCGGGGAAATGTTGGGACGTAATGTTTTACGAGAGAAATTTTATTGGATTATTTAAGTGATTTATTAATCAATTTTAAAGAATTGAATAATACGAACGAGAACGGTGTGGTATTCTCGGCGTGTAAGTGGAATAACCCGAGATTAGTCGGCCATAATAGAATGTACGATGTCGCTCGGGAGTTTCTAGACACTTGCTTACCACTGGCACAATTTAATTTAATTGCAACATTTTAGATAAAAGGGCCTGTAATGATCTCATTATCTATTATCACTTTAGCAGTATGTGACAAGTACGTAGCGGACAGAATTGAAAATTAATGTTCAATTTGCATTCCGACTGATTTCGGTGATAAAGATTCTTGATAACGTGAATTAAAAGATTATTATAATTATTAAGTGTAATGTAGTTTGTAAGTAACGTTGTTCTCCGACACTGTACGAAATTTTATTCAAGCTAAGTTTAAGAGTTAATACAGTTTTAATCTATAATGTAATCTCCATCGTTATTGACAATCTTCTGACAAACTTTCTATT
Organism: Tetragonula carbonaria; assembly: GCA_032399595.1. Lineage (NCBI taxonomy): Eukaryota > Metazoa > Arthropoda > Insecta > Hymenoptera > Apidae > Tetragonula > Tetragonula carbonaria. Next base: position 4,252,747 of record JAUCRC010000007.1, read on the forward strand.
CCCTTTTTGTAAAATGAGGGCGATTGTGAAGCAAATGTTGACGTCTATTAAATTTGAAAATAAAAATGACATTACTTGTGGGTTACACCTAGTAATTTTATCATATAAATATTCCTCGTACAGCGTAAAGATATTTCATATTTTACATTTCTTTAAAATTGATTTCTTCGAAATCGAAAGAGTTGATTTCTTTTCCGTTACGAGTGTACTGTATTTTGATGTTTCGAAGTATCATAACAAATGTAGTTTCTTCTCTCCCGCGCTGTACACGGAGATATTTCTCATCGAAAGATTTGATTTCGTATAATCCGATACTATAACACAGCAGAAACGATCTTTAAATCTTTGTATTATCAGTGTTGTTGAGAGCAACACGCGGTCGTTGTGTGGTCACGAAGGGAGGAAGGCACCGAGCAAACATCCTGGATAGTTTATGTGCAGCATGTATATGTGACGGTAACAGTAGAAGCAGATCCTCGTAGTCAGACCGTGATGCTCACGTGCAGGCCATCGTTGTGCTCAAGACAGAAACGTTTCAAAGTTTAAGTTGGTAATTTTTCTTGGTCTTTCACCGTGAATTCAAAGGCCGCGGAACTTCCTGGGAAACGTTTCACTCAATTTCACGCGGGAATGAAATGCAAAGTTATCGCATCCGATGTAGACCACGGAATAAAAGAAAAAAAGAAAACAACGATAAATTGGAACGAATAATGACAAACGTAAAACCTCATGAAAAATTTCGTCTATGCGTGTGTTTGTTTTTGGAAACGCGCAGCTGAATCGTAACATTTTTACGAGAAACCTGATAACGTAAAATATAATCGAAACGTCAGTAGGAAGAAAAAGCAGTTAAAAAATATGAACGACGAAATAACAATAAAATTGAAATGATTGAAAAAGATGGAAGAATCGCGCTTTTTTTTTATTTATTTCGAGTGACGAGTTGGAAAATTTCGAAAAACGATATCCGTCGTTTTATCGGTGAAAATTTTCTCAGTTGTTGAATCGTAAGCTCGGTGAAAAAAAAAAAAAAGAAAACAAAAAGAAGAATGGAAAATTTCGGACGATCTGTCAAATCGCCATCGATCACGGATCTTGTTTAGCCTGATCTTTTAATCGGAGGTTTTTTGCGCGCGCGCAAAATGAATACATCGTAATCGATATTTTGTCAGGCAGAAGTTGCGCCGTGTTTCAACTTTTATCGCGGATTCCACCGGCAATTATTAAACCGTCTAGAGCCGCGATTATGCAGTCAACGCACGGACAGCTAAATGAAACAACAATTTCTGATTTCTTAATTCAGAATCGTAAATTAATTCCGCGAAACGTTTCAAACGAAACGCAATTTTATTTACGCGATATGCAAAAATCACGCGATGGAAAGCAGACGATACCGATGGATTTTGCGATATTCTTTCAACGTTCGCGAAAATCTTTGTTTGACAAACTGTATTAATACGATATTTGTTAGTGATATTTTTAAGGTATTCTTCTCTAGGTATTCTTCTTCTATTAATTTGCAGACGTAAAATGAATCGTCTCGGGCGACAAGTGTTCGAAAGATATATCGTATTTTGTGAGAATGGCGCGAAAAGTTTTCTACTACATTTGTAAACACCTTAAAAGTTATTTACTTTATCGGAGTGTGAACGGAGTTTCTTATTGATTTTCCCATCAAGTATTTGTTTTCTCGCGACGACTTCAAACGATCGTTCGCTCGAGATAAAAATATTTGTAGCCGGGATCGCACGGATCGCTGCTTGTTTGCCATATATTCGTCGCGCTTGCGGATTTTATTTTGACGTGCTGCGATTAATGCGTGTTTGCTAGGGCAATTCAATGGATAGATTAGGAACGTTTGTTTTCGATCAAATGAAACGACATCTGAATAAAATTTCAGAATAATCGTTTTACAAATAAAAGTCTCTCAATACGAAAATAATCTCCATCTTCTCAAGGGACTTGAGACTGCACGTTATGAGTCCTTACTTAACCCTTTTCGAGTCAAAATTCGATCGAATCATTTTCCGACTTGATCCATTTCGAATCTAGAATCTTTTTTTATTTCCCTAGTGAATTTGTTTTTGAAAAGGGCATAGAATGATTTCTTCAAACAAAAATTCTAACCTCAAATTTTCAAGAGATAAACAGTTATACCTGTCTTAGCGTTTTCCAAATTGCAATTGACCGAGAAAGATTTTTTATTACGATAATTTCTTATCGTATAAATATTCCATTGTCGAATCTTTTTTGAATTTCCTGGTAACATTGGCAAAGACCTAGAATGTCTTTTTTTTTAAACTACAGAAATTCTAACCTCAAATTTTCAAGAGATCAACAGTTATACCTGTGGTCTTTTCTGAATTGCAATTTAATTTTCCGATTATGAAAGATTTTTTATTACAATTTAATTTCTTATCGTATGAATGTTCCTGTCGAATGGCTATTATAGTGTATTATATATTCTTAACATTAGTTAAGAATTACTTCAAAATACGTCTAATGAATGCGGTATATATCCGACGCTCGTAATGAAAGGGTTAACTTGCCACCACTCCGAGGACAATCACCATCATCTTCCAAATTCGTCCAGCATACATCAACGAGTTGATGGTTGACAGCAGAGTCGCGATATCGAGACAGAAGCTGGCGACGTTACCGCGATAGGGAGTGGTGAGGGACTAGAAATTCTCCTTGGGGAAATACTTAATGGCCGCGGCGATGCGTCGTACGCGCCGCAAACTCGTAACAATAGTTAATATTCACGAGAGTGAGGCGAGCGAAGGCTTGGCGAAGAGTGAAAGACTCTCTCGCGCAGTTCTCAAGTAGAGGAGAGAGCTCCACGAGCTCGACACGCTGACTCGACGGCGACGTGAAAGTTGCCGAAATGTAAGCTTCTCACAGTCTTAGTTTGCGAAGCCCTCTGGCCCGCTATCTCTCACGGCGTCGTTCTTTCGTAAAGACCCGAGAAAATAGACGAGCTTCTTCCTTTTCTTTTTTTTTTCTTCCGGCTTCGCCGCTGCAGAAGCGCTCAAGAGGCGTGCCATTCGAGCCGATGTCACGTTCTCCTAACTGCATTATAATTTCCATGGAAAATCCCGCACGGTCAGAAGCTCGCTGGCAGAGTGCCCTGCAAGACCGGATACCGGGTCAAGGAGAGCTTAATGTCGTGCGTCATGTTCTCATGAGGAATTTGTCATCTCGCCGTGTCGAATCTGCCTTTAATCAGCCGTGCTTGCGAGATGTATTCACGCGTTTCACTTTTTCCGCTCTTTTTGTTTTGTTTTTTTTTTCCCCTTTCAATGGGAAGTCTCCCTTGGATTTTCTGTTCTACGTGTTCTTTTTTACTTTAGTTCTTGCTTTGGCACTGAAGTGTTATTACAATCTCACGTCACTGAGAAGCGTGGCTGACGGAGGAGTGTGCTTGTACAAATTTTTAGACGAAGCGTTAAGTTTCTACTCTGCGTAGGATATTGCACGATCGCGGGAGCACGTGCCTCGAGGACGCGCGTTTAAACGAGCCGTGCGTTAACAAGTTTTACGTAGAAACGTTTTATGTAACGAGACGTTGTTGCATAACGTTTTGTTATTTAGCGTGGATCTCGGCTCGAGCTAATTACCTAGCTGCTCGTGGAAGCTCTAAAGCTCGTGGTGCAATTAAAGTCACATGCAGGGGAAACTCTCGCGCGGGAGTCTCTTGTAACGCGATATAGTAATATCAGGCATTATTTTGTAAAAAAAAAACAAAAAAAGACCACACGTTATAAACGCGATGTTTATCAATAATGGCGGAACTAGTTGTTATAGAAGACTCTTATTTCGAGGTGATCTTCAAATACAAGCTTTGAGAAGCCACGAGAATGTAGCGGCAGGAGATTCATCCACGAGGGATTTGCGATTTTCATTCACAATCAGTTAATCTCGCGTTCATCTCCGTCGAGTTTCTCGGACGTCGGACTCCAACTTGTAATTCTAATGTATTTCAAGCTCTCGTAATGCTGTGTCTACGTTACAACTTTCCGCGTAGTTTGAATCGAACACGTCGCTACCTTTTATTGCAAATTCGAAATTCAACATTAAAACTTTCGAAACTCGACAGACGCTCTAATTGAAATCAAAGAGATTCACTTTAAAGAGGAATAAAAAAAAAATTGATATTTCGTCTGATACTCGCCCACTTTCGTTCCAAGGGATTATCCGAACTTAAGAAAGTTCGTGCATTTCCGTTCGAGTTTCACGAGAACACGTAACAACGAAGAAGAAACTTCCAGAGACGTTGCTGACCGTGCACGAGTAGAGAAATCGAAAAAGTAGTCGTACCTCGAAATCATAAAAGAGAAAGACTTCGAGGTATTCTCGAATCCTCCGCCAGAGAACTTCGTCGTTGATCTTTCTGCACGGTGGAAAGTACTAAACGTAGAAAAACAGCGATGACTTGTCTTTGATTAATCTCCGAAGCGGAGCGAAGAAATTTATATACCCAGAGAGAAGAGCAGTGGCTCTCTCTCTCTCTCTCTCCACGTGGATTTCATATCTCATTTATCGCGGCAATTTCGCTATTAACGTTCGCTGCACGATCGTGTCACCTCGTTATCAGATTTTTAATAAACACTAACGCGACTTTTCGTTCGATTTTCAATTTGCTTCGCGTAGTTGGATTTCTTTCTTTCTTTTTTTTTTCCGCCGCGCGGTGTCGTTTATTCATTGACGAAAAAAAAAGAAAATAAATAACTCGCGAGCCCTAGCTCAACGCGATGCATTAACAATCACGGCCGACAACATTCGCGCCGTGAATTAACACAGTATCTCGGTGGTTTTCGCACAATGGGGAATCTCCATTTCTGCACGCCTTCTCCCACGTGAAAAATTCATCGACTGAATTTCCAGGTCAAGCGCATTGTGCGTTTGCATGTCCATTAGGAAGGATGATCTTTCTTTCTTTTTTTTTCTTTTTTTAAATATAAATAAACACGTGCAAATAATGAAAAAATCGCGAGCGTTTGCCTAACACGTGACGAGAATTATACTTTTTAGCTTCAGGTAATTCAGCCGCGCTTTCCAAGCGTTTCGTTAAAGCGGTATTAATTTTCACGCTACGGTTAAAGGCACGCGATTAAATATTTTGTCGGATGCAATTGGTTTCGTTCAGTTAGTATAATCCCTAATGGACTGCGCACAGTTTTTATTCCCTCTCATCCTTTTGTGCTCGCGTTCCATTACAATTATTGTGTCGCAGAAATGCATACTGCAAAGCGCGCGAGTATGCAGCGGCGCTGCCAGGCGGAATCGTAGAAATAAAAAGTACCTGAGCACGCTTGTACGCGGTGCTTGAGGAAAATACGGGTCACCATTTTTTTTTTTTAAATTATTTGCTCGCAACGATGCTTTACAATACCAAAAGCACGGTGTACATCGGTCTTAAATCTTCCAAAGTGCAAACACGTTCCGGCATTATGCTACTTTCCGTGCTCACGTTTCACGTCTCTCTCTCTCTCTCTCTCTCTGTGTGTGTTTCGTTTTTTCCACGTTACATCCACCGCGCGAACATTCTTTATATGTGCTCGCATAAAGAGACGTGTAAGTAAATACGAAAATTAAAAAGAAACTGTGTAAATTAAAACGTTCGAGCGTAAGTATTTCGTTTTCGCGAAATTGTCTCTTTTGTCTCAGTACACACTCCGTACAATGCAAAATTATAATATTATTTTCAATCTCTGTACAAATGTTGTTTCTTTGCCACTTCCTACGCCACCTTTTGAATTTATACCACATCGTTTGTTATCGCGCGATCGCGTATAACGAAACAGATAATTCGGTTCTAGTTAGGATATTTTCGACGAGTCTATTGTTTCCTTAATTAGCCGCTTGTTAAAGTGCAACGTTACGTTGCGTCAATATTTAATGGCGAGATATTTTCAATTAACCGTGGAATGGACTTTGCCTTTAATTAACGAAAATTCATAAATAGTTTTCGATAAATTACGCTCTCTTTGTTGTACCACTAAAGCCTTCATCAGCAGTGCGCTGCTAATTAATACGCTGTCAATACGTTCGTTAAATTTGTTGTTTCGCATTTAACGCATAACGGCCAACAAATAACTTGGCCTTTTAACGTGATTAATTTTATTTCAGTTCGTGACGGAACACATCTGGCAGTAGAAACACGCGATTCAATGAAACTTATTGATTACATCGTCAAGCAATAAATAATTCAGATGTAATGTTTTCTGACTTTAAACAGTTATTTCTACTAAGAATAAGTCTAAAGATGACTATTGTTGTATGAAAATTCCAGGCGAATTTTGCCAGAAGCAAACACATTGAACGTTCAGTCTGTTAATATAAACTTTTCACCAAGTAAAAAAGGTACACAAATTTCGCTGTAAACTTTCGCTGAAAGTCATTGTTCAAGCTCGAATCGATACGTGTCGCGCTTAAAAAAAAAAAGAAAGAAGAAAAAAACAGAGAGAGAGAGACAGAAAACGCAGTACTACGACATTTGAAAAATAGTCTCGCCAGGAGAAGAAAAATCGCCAGAGAACCGGCGAAACATTTTCCGTTGGAAAAAAAAGGAAAACTCGGTCGAATGCGACCGAGAGGCGTGCCTATTTTCTCTCGGATTCTCGTAAGCTCGTTGGCAACTATCTCGGCAAGAGAGAGAGAGAGAGAGAGAGAGAGATAGGGGCGGGTCGGTAAACTTCACGTTAATTTCATGCAGATTCGAAAGGGTTAGCGCGGGGGCAGACTTGTGAACGGAGTTTAATCCTCGACGGTGCTGTATACCGGAGCAGCGACGGTTCTATGGAAAACGTCTCGACTCCTTCTCTCAACCCTCTTCCGTTTTCCCTGGATTAAATGATTTCTGCTCGTTGACCTCCGATTATTCATTTAAGCATTGTAATTACGGATCCTCTTCGCTCTCTGTTTCGTCCCATACGTCGAGAATCGGCGTGGATTCCAGCTAATTTTTTGCCCAGTCGAGTTGAGCAAGCGAGCAAGAGGATTCCTTCTGTATTACTCCCTCTGTTCGAAAATATGGTATACATTTGAAAGGAAATCTTCGATTATCTAGAGTTACGAAAGCAACTGGCAATACTCGTTACATTGGCATTTACATTGATAGCTAAACAACCGACAACATATTTGACAGGCGTTGCTTTTTGAGTTAAGTTGGAATTCGAAGACCAAAAATTAGTTTTTTTTTATAAGAAAAAATAAAATAGTCACCGCTGTAATTTCAAAATGGAAAATTTCAATCCGAATAACGTGAATTTACAAAAAAAAGATGCCAAATCGAAGCAATTGACTAATGAACAACGTCGTGGTATCTTGCAACAGCTATTACATGTATATGAAGAACAAAGAAAAATTAGAACACGGTGCTATTAATGAATTGATTGAATGTCGAGATGCATTTAATAAATTAGAGAGAAATACTCTTGATAACGTTTTTATAACATTACAAATGTGTGTGGAATCAATTATGTTGACAGGAGGGGGAAATTCCTATAAAACACCTCATATAAATAAGGTAAAACTTCGTCGTGAGGGTCGATTAGCTAAAAAGTATATATGTTCAACAAAGCTAAATCTCACTTTAACTAAATTTCGATTACACTAAAGTTATTTGTATTTAGTTACATTGTGATAATAAAGTGAATTTAATATTTTCTTTTATATTTAATTTTAGTTCTATTTGATTTTTTTCGCAAATGTATACCATATTTTCGGACAGAGGGTGTATTATTTTGAACGAGAAAGACTGTGAAATTCCAGTGGTTCGTCAATCTTGCCATGTTCGATATTTTGCAATATTTTGTCGAACGATATTATTCCTTTGTACGATGATTCTTCAACGACTAATCAAGTTTACCATCTTTCAGGGCTTAAAAGTTTACTTGGCCATAAGATTCTTCTTCTTTCTTCTCAATCGTCGACTCCAATATTTCTAATTGCTCGGACGAAACGAAACCACCTCGAAAGAACTTCGCGTTCTCAAATATTTTCCCTTCGCTTCTTGCGCGAAAATGGATTTAGATAAAAAAATCTGCTCGGGCTTCGATTCAACTTCCTGCTTTTATGCGAGTAATCGCTGAGCGTGAGCGATCCTTCCCGAATATTGCGAATTCTGACTTTAAGAGCGAGCTTGACTCCTGTTTCAGTGGGCATGATCGAGAAGTGAAGCAAAAAATTGATTTTCAATCATGAAAGGCAGAACTAATTCGATAGCAAAACTAATGACAAATAAATTTCTACGTCCAATGTGACTTGTACGTCAAATTCTTTGAGACAGGAACTTCGTTATTATTATTTATCGTAGTGTCGCGTGTTATCGCAGAATTGTCGAGCGAACTTAACGTGCTCGACAACAACGTTCGACAAAGGTCAGTGTTGAACGAAACGGTGCTCAGCCGTGTCGATTGCTTTGTTTCTGGTCCTGAGGATTCCCTGTTTATCTGCAGCAGAATCGGTTGCTATTAAGTGAAATAACAAAATAATTCCGTGTTTCCGTTGCTTCATCGAGGCTCGTCTCTGTCCGCTAGAATTGAAACAAACCGCGATTGAAATAATTGGAGCAATCGTTGCGACCGAATGCCGAAAAAAAAAAAAAAAAAAAATAGGAATTGTCACTTTTCGAAAATAGCGGTGGAAACAAGATGCTACGAAAGAGCTCGGAATTCGTGAATTTCGGAGCGTGCGCGAATTTTCGGACTCTTTTTTCCTCTCTTTGCGACTCGTTATCGAGGCCCGTGTGTTCACGCAAGCGTGAAATGAAGCAGGACAAACGTTGGGCGAACGTTGTATTAGCTTTCAATTAATAGCGTTGTGTCGTATATTTGCACGCAGCGGCCAACATTTCGAAGTTTTGACTGTCGAGGATGTCGTCCGAGTTGTCGGCGAGAACAACGGATCGGTTGTTGTATCGGCAAAAATCTGTCAGCAGAATAACAACAAACGCGATTCTCGAAGAGGATACGCCGTTTCGAGGCTTGAAAATTTCCGAACGTGTCTTAATTTCCACAATTTCGCGATAAATTTCAGCCCGGTGATGCGATTTTGCGATTACGCTGAGTGAACGAGTTTAAACATGCATTTGTGACGAGTTTAAATATGCAAGCGCGTGGAGGGACGTATTTGCATGCGAAAACACATAAACTATTCAAAGTAAGGTACACATTATTCTACGTGTCACAGCGACGCGTCGTCCATATCTGTATCTGCAAATATATCCACTGAGCGTGATAGATACGTGATCGTCGATCTTGCAATCTTCATTCACTATCTTGCATGATCGATTTAAAACTAAAAAAAAAAAAAAAAAAAAAAACACTTGCTTTCACCTGCACAAGTAAATTTCTACTCGTCGCGTACTTGAGATGTTCTAGACTACGAGCTATTCCGTCAAACGTTTTCACCTAATTTGTCTAATTCCTCGATCTGTTGTCTGGAAAGATTCACTTTTAATTACTTTCGATAACATTGGATCGAGTAAAAAGTAATTCTCCCGATAAATGGCTTTAGGGTAGCATAATTCTGGTGATGTTAATCGGCAACACTTGCGTGTGTTTGAAAGGCATATCATAGAGCAATTAAAAAATAAAAAGTTGTGATATTTGTTTATTCAGTCAAAAGTTATCGCGTCTTGAAGATATTAGTGAAATTAAAGAAAAGAATCGATACATATTGAAATTTTATTTCAAAGAAGGGAAAAACTCAGTCTGTTAAAGGAATTTGTTTACGAACATGACACAGTGTCAGCACGTGTGGCACAGAGCCAGTTCGAGCATTTTCAATTCTGAAAATTTTCATGTCAAAGATGCTCCTGACTTTGGTCGATTGATCGTGGAAAAAAATTGAGCAAGACTACATTAGCAGTCTTGATATCGACAAAAAACTCAACGTCGATCACAAAACCATTTGGAGATTTGGAGATCATTTAAACAAGGTTGATGTTTGCGCGCCACGTGATTTATCACTGAAAAATTTAATAAATAGAATTTTTTTGGCGACCGGTCAAAACTCGAGAGAACTTGGCTAGGAAATTTTCACGCGTAGCCCTGACCTTGCGTCGTCAGGCATCAGTTGCGGTGGCCGACTTCAAAAAAAAAAAAAAAAAAAAAAAATCACGTTTCTCGTCGAGAAATCACACAGAAAGCTCTACAGTGACGGGAGATTACGGTTTCAGCACAAAAAAAAGAAAAAGAATGGTAAACGGCACACTTATTTGGTTCAATAAATTTGATTTAATATACGAGGAAAGCTTGTTTCACTTTTGGAATAATATACTAGAGATTACCGAGTATATCCGCTCTAGCCGTGGATTGCGGATTATTTTATCCAGACCGAGGGGCGCTCAGTGAAACTAAATATTTGCGAGGCGTACACGACGTTCACCACGAAAACGTACAAGCCGATAGCTCGAGTTAGAAACTCCGATGGCGCTAATAGAATCTGTAGCCCGGCAGGCAGGCAGGGTAGGTCCGATATTCTGTGGCGTACACAATGCATCGGCGATCGTTAATCGAGGGAGCAGCAGCAACGGTGCGCTGCCGGGGCGCTGACGTTGTCGCACGCCGCGTCACACGCTCTGTATTTATCGCGGCCAATCGCTATGATAATCAGCCGAAACGAAAATCCGCCCACCCTTGAAATTATTTGCGTCCCCCCCCTTCCCGCTCCCTTCACCCCGGAATAACTAATTGCACGCGGCTAATTAGACAACAGTCTCGTACCGAAATTATTGGCCCCCGGGCCCCGAAAACCAACTCTTTCCCTTCCTCGCTCTCTCGCTCGGTCACGCGTCGAAGGCTCGTTGAAAAGGAAGATTTAGCGGTTCTAATTTCATTTGGAGCCGATACGCGCGGCGAATTAATTTATCGCGCAGCCGTCCGCGCGCAAATTGATCCAACGAACATCAAAATTGCACGGTTTCGGATGATCGGCAATTTATTAACGAAGAGTGGCGTTTGCACTCTCCAGCCCTGTAGACTGAAAATATATCGAGGAACTAATTACACGTTTGACGGAGAGGTTTAGCCGTCCGTGTTCACCAGCCTCGCGTTTCGTACACTCTGCTTAGTAAAGTTTACTTTACTTTAGTTTGCTTTAGTCGGTTCGTGTCCTTTATACTTTCCAAGATCGTGTTCTTGAAAGTCGATAGCATTCTTCAAACAATAACTTCAATATAATCGTACGACGAGTTGAACCGATCGATCGGAGTTAATTAAAGGATCGTTTTTTTTTTATGTGGAAAAATGTAACGAGCCATAAAAATTTTTTTATTTCTCTCGTTGCGAATAATGTTGAACGTGTTTTTCCACGCGGGGATCGTGGAAAGAACATGAATGTTGATGAACGTTACGCTCGCGAGCGTAAGTTACGAAACGACGTATGTACGTCTATTTTCAAATTAGCTCGACGTTCCACGTTGTCTAATAAGCGTACGTATCACATTCGTCCCTCCAACTCCATTATAGTTATGCGTTACAATACGAGTAAAATCAACTTCGTTAAATTGGATAAAAAGTGCAAAGTTGTTTATCTTGTAAATATTTCTACTGGTTTGTAGAAAATAATCGTGTAATTAGTAGGAAAAATTTTAAAATGCTTCCATCTTACGGTCAATATATACTGGAATAATTTAAGAAAAGAAAACATTTAATCGAAGAAGAAAATCTGAGGTAAAAATTTGCACGCAGGTTCGTAGAAAAAAAAAAAAGGAAATGTGCCTAGTCTAACCCCAACCTGGCTAATGCTTATCGTCCGTGTGTAAAACTATCCGCTGTTCAAGAGTTAATTAAATATCTTTCGTTCCTTTTGACAAGCTCCTTGAAGTCTTTGATCCTTTATCGAACTCTCTCTTTCTCTCCCTCTCTTTCTCTATGCATTTTTACATGCAACACATTTACTCCGCATCATTTCGCATTTCGATGTGGCAAGTTACGTTTAATTCACATCGGCGGGATTTAACATTAACAAATTCTGCTGATACACGCGCGCGGCAGGCATTTCATTTATTTACACTAAATACAAACTTCGGAATTCGGACTGTGCGTTTCGATATCCGGCGCACGTTTTATCGAATTATTGCTGGCAACTGGCACAAAAAAAAACGGGCAGTCGGATATCGATTGACAGATATCGATTTATCGTGTACTTTGCTTTCGCGTATAAGTGCTCTCTAACTGGGGCTGGAGCGCGCGTGACACTCGGACAGCGAAAAATCTCTTGCAATTTTAATGTTTTGCTTTTTTCAACTCTCGCTACTCTTCTTCCCGCTGGTCGCAGAAGCGTATTCGCAAAGGAATAAAAATGCCCTGGCGTGCTATCACGCCGAGTAGATTGTTATTGGTTTGAAACCAATCTGCAGAAACACGTTCGTGGATCGCATTTTTCCTTCCCGCGGTAGATAAGGTAAAATGTTTGACATTACTCTTGCAATTGAATTTCTTTTAATATATTCTATTATTCTAATATATTTTGATATATTAGATTATATCACTATTATACTTTAATATATTATATTATTTTATATGTTACTATAGTCTGTTATTGACGCAAGTGTTCACAAGTGTGAGAGAACGACAAGTGATTACCACTGAACTTGATATACTTAAGACACAGTGAAATAGTTTGTTTGAAAATTGATATAGTTTGTTTCGAAATATTACGAACAAAATGATTCACGTCAACCTTATTCAATTCTCCTTTTCTTTAACGAAGCTACACCAATCAAACCATTCATTTGGTAGCTAAATCATATTATTTTCTCAGTTAACAATTAATTCTGTGGTGTTAGATTCATTTTGGGTATTTCTAACCATTTATCCTGTTTACAAAGCCCTGTTTTTCCATATTCATGATAGTTGATTTTGCAATACCATATTTTGCGCCAAATTTGTTGCGTATTCCCCTCGTTCATGTTCTTTAATTATGTAATTATTTCCGCAATTGTTAAATCATTACAAATTGATATCATCCTAGAAGTATGTAATTGTGTTTATACGTAAGCATGTAAATACTTTTACGGCAATACGTAGTAGAAAATACACAATTCGCATAATAAAACGTTAGTATGACGGAAGTTTCTAGTAATTGGTAAATTTCTAGTTTAGCGGCTACTTTTCTCAATTTTGACTATTTCTGCCTATCATAATTTCTTTAATATGACTTGAAAAAAAAAAGAAAAAAGAACTGAACTTCAACAAGAACTGTATAGCTTTTTCTACCTCGCTCGAGATTGCTTTTGTCGTTTTAATAATAAAATGAGCCTCTCATTAAAGAAATGACAGAGAAGAAGAATATATAATATCATTCAGTACAGCGTACAAAATCTATTCTGTCACACAGAGCGTTGCAAGCTGATTTTTCCAACGCCTTGATTCACTTCAATCCATTGACTACCAACTACAAGATATCTCGTAGTAAGCGTATGTACGAAAACTGCCGACTACGGGACATCTCGTAGTTTGCGCTACAAGTTTCGATTGATTACAATTGGTCAGGGAATATTTTTATTGCCGGTTGAGTTAGGAATTATTAGAAAGGATGAATAAAAATTTGATATAGCGTATAAAACATATCACTTTTTATTATAAAAATAATAACTTAGACTATTCGGTCATAACATATTAATTATATATTTTTATATATATTAATTATATATTTATTTTTCAATAAAAATAAATACTGTAAATGCCATTTCAATACGAAATCTGTAACTTAGTATTATTATATTTTGGAAAATTTCATGTTTTCTTTAAAATAAAATTTTGCCTCCCAGGGCAAGACGATCTGAAATTTGCCTGGCAATCAATTGGTTAATTACACAGCTCGGAAAGATCAGTTTCACGAAAGATTCAGTGATTCGATCGTCGGAGAATGGAGACAAATTAAATTAGCCTTCGGTGTGTACCAGTCGAACCAAATTAAATCATCTGACGCGATGACCTTCGAGATGTCTATGGACCTTGTCTCTATAGAGACCAGTAGAAAGAATTCCGGCGAAACGTTCTCGAAATTGCGCGCGCGGTGAACATCTTCAGACGATGTAATCCTTCCAGAGATTAATTCTCGCCTCGAAGGGTTAACCGTCGACATCTGACGCGGACGTTTCACCGGTTAGAGAATGGACGTTGCCATCAGTCTGTTGTCGACGCGGGTCATAAAAAACACAGCGGGAGGGAGAGGGAGAGAGAGAGAAAGAGGAGAGCGTGTTACGTTAACGCTCGAGCGTTTCGAAGAGATAGCAGCGAAGAAAAAAAAGAGGGTTGAGAGAGAGAGAGAGAGAGAGAGAGGTGGATTGAGAAGGGGTGAAGAAAGGGAGAAAGGGGGCCGAGGGAAACACGAAAAATGCATCGCGCTTTGATACAGGAGAACGATGCACGATCGAGCGTGTACGTGTGTGTGTGTGTGTGTGTGTGTATGCGTGCGTGTACACGCGTCCATAAAGTGTGGAACGCTCGTGGCCACGCCCGATCGACGGTCGTGGCTGAAGGAGCACGAGCTTTGAAAAGGATACCAAAAAGGGGATGGAAAAGAGCAAGAAAGCCGTGCAGCGCCGTCGGGCGCAGGCCTCCTCTTGACTCTCACCCCACCGCCTTTTCGCTTCTCTGTTGTTTTCGCGTTTTTCCACTCGCGTCGAGTCCGCCCGCCGAGTAAATACGTTATTGACGAGCCAGACGAGCAGTAGAATCGAACGAGCATTCGCCAGAAGGAACACACCGCTCACTGCTTTTTCCTCTTCCCCTTCGTGGCGGCTCGAGCGAAAACGAATTCTTAATCCACCTCGCTATTTATATCCCGCAGATAGATTCTCTTTCTTTCTTTCTTTCTTTCTTCTTTCTTTCCCTTGCCTTGGTGGGATCTCTCGTCGTTTTTCTTGGTAGCCGAGGAAACGCGCGGAGTGGTAAATTACATTTCCAGAGCGACTATTTTCCTCGTCAACGAAACGAGGTGGGAACTTTTATCGATAGTTTTGGCTTTCATTGTGTCGCGGTATCCTTGCCGCCAAATTCTCCCTGAGGATGGCAGAGGAAATCGACTTGCAACGGCGGACACGCGTTTTTATTATTTTCCATTCTGACGGCGCGCTCCGAGGAAACGTTCACAAAGCGTTTAGGTTATTAGAGGGCAGTTGTCCCCCCTAGAGGTTCGATACTCCAAGTAAGAAGTTTCGGGGACTTTTAATGCAACGGAAATTCTCTCCGCCGGAGAGAGTTCTTCTCGGAGACATACTCGGAATAGTTTGCGCAAAAAGTGCGAAATTCCCTGGTGAAACTTTGCTAGTCTCTTCCTCTCGGACTCGCTTCCACGGATGATTTCATAATTTCCCTACAACGATGGCACGAAATTTTCACTTTTCATTTAAGTGGAGCAGAAGCAACTCTTTCAAAGTACTCTCTCAAAAATCGAGACCCGGAAGCGTGGAGTTGCACGACAACTCGTCAATTCGGAAATTCAGCGGTGGTAAAAAGAGAAGAAGATAAACGAAACAGATGACGAGAGCGAGTGGAGAGAAACGGCGGAAACGCGACGCGAGTTTTACGGTCAATTCGCGTTGACGAAGGTGAATTGGGGAATCGGTTTCGTCGATCGGCAAGACAACGAGACGCAGCCACGTCGGTCTGTTTGCCCATTCGAAAATCGTGGCCGCGTGAGAATGTATCCGCGGTCGGGGTTCGATAGCGGGCAGGCGCGGAATTCTTGCCGGAATTCTGGCGAACGGAAGTCGAGGAATTCGAGACGAATGCGTCGAGACGTTCGTCTCGGGGGCGTATCTCAAGCCCCCGGTGACTATTTGCTATTCACGTAGAGTCTCCTCGGCCTTGCAGACAGAATTTGACGCATGGACAAGTTAATGCCGACATCGAACGAGTCGTCGACGTCGTCGGGACACGCGTTCCGTCTCTTAGATTCTGCACGTCGAATGACTCGGAGACTCTCTGTCGTCCTCAGCGCGTCTAATCGTGAAAAAAAAAAACGAGAACGAAGAGAGACGTGAAAATGAGGAACGGCAGTGAGTGACAAAGACTATATCGAGAATGAAACGAACGAAGCGAGATTCGTTCGACCTGGAAAAATATTTTTGAAAATGAGCAGCTATTCAACTGCACAGAGAATAATAATTATGCTCTCTTGTCCGATGGTAGATTAATTAATTAAATAACGAAAGAATGAGTTGTATTCATTAAACCGTCTCTTCTTTCCTTTTTTTAAAGTGGCATACGTTTATTTATTCATACATTTAGATATATAAGGGTTTGTGTTAACCAAAAAGGCGAATAAATTCGGGTGATGTTTCTAAAATTCCAAACACGTTGAATTCTATTATGTAATAACATAAATAATTAGTAAAATTATTAAAAACGATGGAAGTTACAAATGGATTTTACATCAGTAATAACGAATTTTGAAAAACACGTACAATTTTAAATTTATACTTTAGTTGCAATAGGCTTTTCTGAAATGCACTTTTTTTAATACAGGAAATTAAAATGAAAATGTGTAATCAAAATCGATTTTATTTTTAATTTTACGATAAAAGAATTTATGATAAAACAATTGTAAAAGGTAAAGCAATAATATCTCTTGTTATAAATCTTCAAGTTATAAACAAAGCTATTTCGCTGAAAATTTTTTGAGCTTCTTCGTTTTCCTAACAAATCTTTAAACTGTACATTTTCTTCCACGGATGTTCTATAAAAAATTTTATAAGGTTCATCCTTTTCAAATCTCATCCAGCATAACCAATGTATAAACTGTCCGTTCGCATTTCTTTTTCTGTTTGATGTTGCCCTCTTTAAGGATTTCGTTGAGACAAAATCTTCTCGTTTCGTTTCATCTGAAAGAAAGTTATTTATTCATCGACAGTTCTTTATCATATTATAGCAATCCTGAGCGGTATATTTATAATTGAAATTTATTAAAAAGTTGTTTATTGATTATTACAAATTAACTTATCCATTGACTTGTATTGTATACTATTGATCTATTCAAAATTAGATTTACACCACTTTCAAAAAAAGAAGAAGAAAAAAAATTATAATGTCAATTAACGATAAAAAAAATCGACATCGATGTAAAGTCACGTTACAAAGTAACAAAGACGTGTGAAAATCCATGTGATTTTCGTATACAATACGTACGATAAGATAAGAAGAACACTGTTAAAAAGTAATAACACCGGTTCAAGATTTAACATGTTACGTGATATTCAAAGGAGTACAAAGATTTAATAATGTATTAGGCTTCCAGTTTCTTCCACACAGCGTCATGCTGCATCGAAATTACGAAAAAAGAGGGATGGGTCGCTTTCGAGAAAATCCTGTCCGATATTCTCTTACATGGAAATATTTGAAAATAATGAATTTCCTTATGATGCAAAAATCAAGATTCCATTTCATCCGTAATTTGTGTCTGAATATATATACATAGTTTTCATATTCAAAAAAGTTTCTTAACATTTACTTGGAGAAATTTACCAAAAATTCATTTTTTAATACATTTTTTAAACAAAATATTTTCTTGCAAAACAGTGTACCATTAACACCATTAAATTTGTCGTTAGAAGGAGAATAATTTCATCGATTTGCACGGTATTTTATAATAATTTCCGAGAGCGTCCCCAACTGTCGGAGGTTAGATTTCACCTCGTCAACATCGATTGAAAAAAAAAAGAAAAATACCGGTCGAATATTTTTTGAAAATTACGTTCCGTCAAAATCGGCGATTGACTACTTCGAGATGTTCCCTTGTCAGTAAACTTTCCACCAAATGAATTTCACAACGCAGACGAACGACTCGAAGTGCAGAAGAATTTTAACGAACGCAACTTTCCAAAAATTCGACTATGAAATTTACGAAAATCGTCTGGAGACGAGAAGCAGTTTTTCGATTATCATGCGGGGTTGCCGACAATTTCCTCCATCGCTTTCAACCCGGAAACGGTAGCGGTTCAATAGCGCACCGATAGCGGAAACATCTCTTTATACGAGGCTCTCACCACCCGGCTCGAGTCTCGAGATTAATATTCATCAACGTATCACCAAGTTTCCGTGGGCTGTTTTCCGAACTTCGAGGGGGGGGGGATGGAGGTTAGCTAACGCGTGACGGTCTACGTCGCTGAATATCGAGTCGTTTCTTATTCGCGTAATCCCCGCGAAAGTGCACCAGCGTACAAGGAGATGAGAGAGGTGAACAAAGAAAGAAAGGGAGAGAGAAAGAAAGAAAGAAAAGGAAGAGACAGGAGGAGTAAATGCAGCGGAGTGTAACGCGAGATTCCGCAACAATGCGTGAGCTTTTCATCCGTCCGAGGCAGTCAAGAATGCTATCCTTTTCAAGAACAACGTCGCGGAAAGATGTGCATTCTGAAAAAAAAAAAAAAAAATAGAAAAAGAAAGATCGACCATTATTCTTCTCGTTCTCGTGCCTAGTTGAGCAAAATAGCGTTACAGCTTTTGGCTCCTCGCTTCCACCCGACGTGGCTCTGCTTTTAATTTCCCGATTCGTTCGCGTTCATTTCGCCTCGATTCTCGTTATTGCGTTCATTTCGTAGACGTGTATCGCGGAAGTTTCGCATTATTAAATCGTGCTTGATTAACCTGCACGGTCGTTCGTAACTTCGTTCACGCTGCGAAAATTAATATTCGTTAGCGGAAAGTATTCTCGTGATTCACTGTGTTACACTCACAATCGATCGAACAGCTCTCGAAGAGATTCTTGATTTCTGAGAAAAACTTCGCGTCTGAAGACACGAAGAAGTAGCGTTTCGCCATTTTCCACGAAAGCTAATTACACGGAGTGGCCATTCACAACAGCTAACTGATGAAACAATTTGGAAGCAAAAGTTTCGTTGTTGCATAAGAAAGTTTCTCATTAACGATACTCGTTCCTTTGAATTTGCTTGTTCTTTATATAAAGAAGTCTCAGACAATCGTTCCTTCTATTTGACATGATCACAGTTCATTAGAAGACTATTAAAAATATACTGAAACAAGTTTTAAATTTATAAAATTACAATATTTATATATATATAAAGTCTTATGAGTATATTTATGAAACGATAGAATTTCACTAAAAATTTGTCGTAAATAGTCATACTTTGACGTGATTTTGTGTTTTGAATTAAATTTTAATTTTACATTATCATGAATAAACGATAGAATTTCACTAGAAATTTGCTGATAAATACATAAAATGATACTTCAGTTTAATATAATTTAATTATAAATATAACTGAAACAATAGAATTTAACTAGAAATTTGCTAATAAATATATGCAATGATAGATTCAGACGTTTAACATAATTTTGTACTGCGTTTTAAATTAAAGTTTTGCATTTTGTTGAGCATAACAACACTGAAACGATAGAGTTTCGCTAGAAATTTGCTAGCGAGTACGATGCTTTAGACATAATTTCGACATAATTTTGCATTGTCGAACCTCTTCGAAATGCGTGGAAATCCGCATCGTGGTAACAACCTTCGGCCTCGGGTTGACAACAAACTAGCTCGAACATGATGCAAACGTAAAAGTTGGAGCTATTTCTCGGCTGAAAACGAACGAGTGTTCGTGTCTCGAGCGTCGTTTCGTCGTCGTTTTTTTTTTTTCTTTTTTTTTGGAGGCGGGGCAGAGAAGGGGGCGTTGACAGTGGAAATTCTCCGCGTTACACGTCGTCTGTTTCATCAAGCACTTCACCGGTTTTCAGCCGACAAAACAAATATTCCCCGAGCGAGGTCGCGACAGCTGCGCGAAAAATCTGGGTGATAGTTTAGGCGAGACCAATCGCGCAAGCATTGTCTATCAGCCGTATCTCTCGTCGGTCACCTGGCTGCTCGATTAATAACGAACCGATTCGATTCGATCTGTTGTTTCGTCCCGTCGCTAAGCATTCGATCGGGCAACACGTGCCGAACGTGTCAGATTTTCTCCGGGACGCTTGATTTTTCGTTTCACGGTTTCGCTTCGTCGACGCGTACAGTTGCTGAAATACAGTTACTGAAAAAAAAAGAAACGATTTTTCGAGTGCTCACTGTTTTGCGAACACTCGAGCTCTCGGAAACGAGAGGATGAAAAAAAAACAATATAAAATTCGTATCAAGTTGAGTTCTTATCGTAGGGAAATGGGGACGTCCGATCAGCGTTGACCTATACTACTTGCGTCTGCGCTCACTCGTTGCTAGACCGTTACCTTTGATGTATCTATACTTGGTTACATTATACCATCTAACTCGTTATCTTTTCCCACTGTTCGTTTGTAATCAATCGATTCTAATCATATTTTCAAAAATCCGTTATAAATTTCCATCTGAGAATATTAATTGAAAAGAATTTTCAACTAAAGCTAGCAAAAGTATCAAAAATTGTGTCAAGCAGTAAATTTCGTTTCTTCAAAAAACATTCCTCGTACGCGGAGAGTATTTTTTTCTTCTTTTTTCACAAATGCAAAATTCACAGAAATATTCCGACAAAGGTATTTAATTGTACGATTCGTACTCGTATCGCGCGCATTTCCGCATATTTTTCATCCGGTATCTATTTCACCTAGTTCGAAGTAGACGAGAAAAGTAAATAACCAGCGTAGATAACATTGTTTCGGTAACGTGCCTCCACACACCGCACGTAAATATTTATTGTACGCCCCTTTATCTCGCGCGTCTCATGAATTTCACCGATGAGTAAACAGATTAAAAATCAATGCGCGGAATCAGCAGCCCGGAATATCTAACACGAGAAAAAGCAGTTAACCTTTTATCCATATTTTATGCTCGCTGAATAATCGATTAACAAGCCTGTATAATTCAAACGACAAGCTCGCTGACTGAACGACGGCTAAACATCGTCAAAGCTGATGTTTATTGCAAAGATGAAACTTCGATCAATAACGAGAATCGAATGTAGGACTCTTGATTTTTCCCAAGGAACCGATGGAAATTTTGCTGAATGAAATGAACGTGGCAGGATAAAAAGGTAGCCGCGAATAATTAAATGATAATGAAAGTAGTTCTGATCTCTGTCTTGCGATTGTTAGCTCGCGATTGAAATTTAATCAACGTTTGCATTTGAAATGCTGTCACGAAATAAACAGGATAGAAGACACCGTGTCGACGAAGCAAAATACGTATGTACGTTACGTTACGTCGAAAGTGATAGTTCTAACATAGTTCAAACATTTTAGTTCGTTAGTTTCATATTTATGTTGTTTGCATATCGCAGATTGAATCGTGAATTTACGACAGTGGGCGTCGTAAAAACTGTAAAATCAAATTACGAGATAGATGTAACAGAGAAGAATTAATTTTCAAAATATTTACCATAGAAATTGATTCGCGGGGAAAAATGCGTGCGACATATTGCGCATGTTACTTTGCATTTATCAAATCCAGACTTGTAATTTACTTTATCAGCTAATTGGAAGCCGGGTCGTTATTTAATTAGAAGCTTCTGTAAAAAATTTAACATAACATTAATGAAGGCGAACTATAAGATAATTCGTATTTTTCACGTGATGCGTTAACTCATCGACAATCATATTCCACTTCTTGCTATCTTTTCACTTTCTATTCCATTCTTAAGATCGAAAATTTCCACACAGTGATCCGAAGATTCGTTCGTTTTTATAATAAACGCAGGATATAATAAACAAAGGATTGAAATTTCTTTCCAAGTGGTGATTCGCTTATAAAACTGGCGAAAATTTGCACACACTCCACCCCTATCGGTAGCAGAGTTTCAGCAAACCGGTTTAAAGTAATTCCTCAAACGCACGGCTCGCGCGAGCAAAGATTAATTCTGGCATCGAACCGGCCAGTTGTAACTCACAACGTTTCTCCACCGGACCGTTGACAACCGTATTTTCGCAGAAAATATGGGCCACCGATCAATTTTACAACTGGCAACGCTCAAAACGAGGTTCATCCGCGAAAGATAAATCCCCGGCGACACGTTAACTACGCGATTCTGTTCATTCAGCCACGTAAACAAATCCGGCTAGCTTGCATCCGTTGTTCAAGCGAACAATTCTCAGTAGTCTCTTGGTGAAAAAGTTGCAAGAGGAAAGCTCGATGATCTGTCGCTGCAATTAATTGGCCTTTGTCTACAGAGTTTATAACGAGTGGTCGCGAACGGCGAGCCACTCTGCTGAGAAAAATCTTTCAGAATTTACATAGCGAGAATAGCTGTTAGTTTCGTTGGAATTTTTACCTCTTCTCGCGCACTTTGAAAAAATAAAGAGACATTTTTATTAGGCGGAATATCAGCGAGAAAGTAAATTGCTTTTGCAGTTCGTTTAGAATTTTTAGTCACCCTTCGCACTCGTTTCGCTTAGATTCTTTGCGATTCACTTTCGCGCTGGAATTTTCAGAATTTCCTTGGATCTTCAGTTCTTTTCACATGCTTTGAAACAACCAGGAAATTTTCGGAACGTCAACGAGAAAATAATTGCCAGTTCCTTTAGAATTTTCAGTCACCCTTCGCACTGCTTTCACTTAGATTTTTTGCGATTCACTTTCGCGCTGGAATTTTCAGAATTTCCTCGAATTTTTAGCTCTTTTCACACGCTTCGAAACAACCGGGGAAATTTTCGAAACATCAGCGAGAAAATAATTGTCAGTTCCTTTAGAATTCTCTCAGTTCTTCTCGCGTTAGAATTCTCAGAATTTCCTCGGATTTTCGGCTCTTTTCGCGCTCTGTTTATAACTCGTAGATTCTTTTATTTAGACCTATTTTCGCGGTAGGATTTCAAGAATTTTTTCGAATTTTCTGTTGTTTTTCATTCTGAGTAAAACTCCGCGGACTTATTTTATTTGGACTTACAGCTTCGCGCACGTACTGTAGAAAATTCTCAACGAATCAATTTCAACGATTGTTGATTTCTTTAAGATTCTCAGTATTTTTCATATTCAATGATCTACCGCGAATATAGTTCGTTGGACCTTAATTCTTGTTAAATTATACAGGGTGTCAGCTTTGATTGTTCTCCGAGTACACTTTCTCTAAATGAATTAACAAAAAAAGAAAGGGAGAAAAAAGAAAGAAGAAGACTGAGCCGATAAAACAGTTTACTAGCAACTATCGTCACTGGTATTTTCCCAAGAGAAATCGAATAAACTCGGATACTTCGCTCGCTTAATCGCGGCTGTTTATCCCGGCAAACGAAGCGCTAAATCCGGCGATATGGTTTCCATATCTGGGACAAAATTTATCGCGAGACGGTATTGCAGGTTACGCCGACTTCTTCTCGCGACGCGACGCGACGCGACGCATCGTGCAGAAGATCGAAGCGATATTTCGATTTAAGACATATGCTCAGCGTTCCGTCTGCTCGTGACAGATGTATACTTCCGTGCGGATGGCTATGTATGGTATTACACACGGACGCGAAATAGACTGAATTTCGGTGGTGGCTTGTTGGAGACTCGCGAGCCGGATAAATTCAACGTCCACGGAGAATTACACGTTACGAGCATCGGAGATTTATGAAAAGAGTCTCGTGAGTTCTGTAATTTGTCATATTTCGGTTTCGAGATCGACGATTAACTCGAAAATCCTTCGCAATCCTCTTCAAAATAGTCTTCAAGATTGTCCGCGTTTTTGATACTTTTTCACTTAATTATCATGAGAAATAAATCTTGGATCAATACTTTCGTTTTTAATCCTGTCGATTTCGATGGCTATAGTCGCATTCGTTATTGAATTTTTAACATAACCGAATGAAAGAAAATCAAAGGTTACCCCTTCGTCGAGTAAATTTTTCAATCGACACCATTTTCTTTCATTCACTTTATTTCATCTCTAATATACCTATGCGTGTACCTACAGTGAATAGCATAACTGTACCAATAACAAACAATTGCCAAAAATTGTGAATAACTTCAACCGATGTAACTTCGTAAAAAGAAGATCATATATCAATCTACTTGCTCTCATTTTGAAGCACGAAGCTTGTACTTTGGCAGTCTTTGAATTTGTTCCTTTTGAAAGTGATTTTCACATCACGTGGCGGGTGAGAAACTGAGGACACGTTTCACTCGAAAATTGAAAAGATTCATACGCGTGTCAAAAAAATTTTTCTTAGGATCTCTTAATACTCGCCTGTACGATATTTTCTTTTTCGCTATTTCATTGAATTTGAAACATCAGGGGTGACAAAATGTTGGGATTTTCGAATTTCTGTCGTTCACCTTAACATTCAACATTCGATAAAACAGTAAAGAAGAAATTGTAAAGCAAATTTCAGGGAATAATTCAATCTTCAAAAACGATAGTGGATCTAAGCACGAAAAGAAACAATTATTGTCTTTACACACGTTTAAATGTGTCTTCAATTTCCCTCTACGTGATGTAAAATCATATTCGAAAGAAACGAACTCACGACTATCAAAATGGAAGCTTTGATCATTAAATTGAGATCAAGTGGAACGCTATATGACCTTGTTTTACAAAGTGGTATCAGTTGAAATTATTCACAAGTTTTCATTGTTATTACAGAGAAATGTGAAAATTCCTCGGGAAGAAAACGGATTGATCGCTACATTTCGAGACGTGAAATTTACTCCGTCATATACGTTTGACGACGACGTATTCGTGCTTCTGAAAGGTCAGATTGAATATATAAATGCATGATACATCGATCGAAATATTCTTCCGAGAGAAAGAGAGAGGAAGAGAGAGAAGCATCCTCGCGAGAAGGATTCTCGTCGCATTAAATCGAGAGGCTGTACCAGACAAGGTTCGTTCCTCAAAAACGAAAAATAATAAGAAATACTTCCTCAGGGAGCATCTCTCACAGAAGATTTTTCACGCTCCGGTCCAACAAATTTCAAATCATCCAGCTTTCCTCGAGCAAGCTTAACTTCCCTCGTTGAGAGAGTTGCAAAGAATACGTGTGGAAATTCAAAGTTTCCACGACCAACATCGTTCCACCGATCCAACGATCAATCGAACGAGCGTGTTTCCCCACTCGACAAACAATTTCTATGCTTTCTTATGGTAATTCGCCGATATATACGGGATGGGAATCGATTATCGAAAAAGGGATTACCCGCAAGGGACACGCGCAACGGTGGAATTTTACGTATTTTCGTCGTGTTCGATTTAACGACGTTATTTACATCGGGTAGAACTAGACAGAGGGAAGATCCGGCAGAGACAGATCTGGTTTACGTCCGAATTAGACGTCAGTTAGATCGGCTAGCTTCCACGAGAATCGTATTTCTCTTTGTACGGAGGAACGTGATTTCACCTTGATGGACTTCCTGTGCAATCAAGAATCTGTAAGTAGAATGCCAGTCTGTTTCGCGGATTAGATGCGATCGTGTTCCGGTATGAAGTTCGAAAATTATTGGTAATACACGCGGAGAATAAGAATAACGATTAATATTTTTGGTTGCATGTGAAATTATATATTAGAAGATATAGCAATCGATTGCTTTTTTATCGACTTTCATCGATTCTGAATGAAATACACTTGATGTAATACAAACTTTCGTGGTATGAAAAATGGAGAAAACATTTTTTGACAATTGTCGAGACAATTATTCCTGCGAGCTTTTGTTTCAAACACAAACGTGTACATAATAATGTTAACACAAATTTTCGGTTGCATGTAAAATTAAATATTAAAGAAATATAGCACTCGACCGACTTTCATCGATTTTGACAATAAACACGGATGAAATGAAGTTGACACTTAATATAATATAACTATTCGTGGTGTCGAAAATGGAGAAAATATTTTTGACATATCGAAACAATTACTCCTGCGAACATCCACCATTAATATAAATTATACAAATTTCGGTTGCATGTGAAATTAAATTATCCATTTCAATTATAAACGCTAAGATAAATTATACGAATTTTTGTATGCACGTAAAATTAAATATCTAAAAATGTACCGATCAATTATTTCTTAATCGACTTTCATCGATTCACGTGGACAAAATAAACGCTTAATATAATAATAATAATAAAAAAAAACGATTTTGGTGGTCATAAAAAACGGAGAAAATATTTTCGACATACATCGACAGTTACAGTAAACTTTCATCCATTTCAAAAATGAACGTGTACAAAATAAAGTTAATACATTCGCCACTATTGACACAATCGTTGCGTCCCCATTGGTATTCGCTGTTGTTGCATCTTCGCTTTTTCAAAAACAAATATCGCATCGTAGCGATAGTTGTTCAGTTACACAGTTATTCATTGGCTTTTAACAACCGGTGCGTTCGAAACGGAGAAAATTGTTCTTGCGGAAAGGAGCACGATTCCAAAATGTTTTGCCTCTTTCACTCGCGATATCAATTAATATTCGTTTCTATCGCGATCACGCACGAGTTCGCAATCGTTCAAATCAGTCGCTGTAAGATCTTGGTAAAAATCTTCGACTCGGTCTATAGTCGGAGCTAGAATGTCTTCGAATACATTGTTCACTGTTCATTGGAACGGTGCGCTTATTCATCCCCGAAGTAAAGAACCCAGGATCTCTATCGCGATCGATCGTCTGGATAGATACTCTCTACTCTCCCCACACCTTCTTCGTCTCTGTCGGTGCAGTGACGAGTCTAGACTACTTTAGTGGTAGGAATTGGACGACAGGTGATTGAGAACTAAGAGCGAATGTTCCCTAAGCGTAAAAATGTGGGGCAAGGAAGCCTCGTTGTTCGGAATTTCTTCTTGCGTGGCTTGAAAAGATCAAACTCGGGACTGTTTGTCTCAAGGATTAATCTCAAAATGTGGAATACGAGCGTACGGTTGCGTGTATAGGTGAGTGTGCATCCTTCTAATTACTTAAATATTAATAAAATATTTATCATAGAAGCACCACGTGGATTTACATTTTGTTTAATTTTTCCCATAGTAGTACTACTCAACAATTGTTCATAATCGTGTTTTTAAGAGACACTTTTGTGT
The DNA here is from genome assembly GCA_032399595.1 of Tetragonula carbonaria. Lineage (NCBI taxonomy): Eukaryota > Metazoa > Arthropoda > Insecta > Hymenoptera > Apidae > Tetragonula > Tetragonula carbonaria. The sequence continues at coordinate 4,279,664 of JAUCRC010000007.1, forward strand.
TCAATATTTAAATAAAAATAGACCACTGAGAACGCACCTTCCCTCTCATCCTTGCACCAAGTGCAAGAAGTGAACGATCATCGATGACCGAGAGATTGAAACCAATCAATCTGAATCTGTCTCACGCTCAAGGAAAGACACATCCCCACTCTCATCATCGTGGTTGTATCAACCGAGATATTTTAAGAAATGAAGGGTTCCACACACACTTCAGGAATGCCACGACGACTATATCTAACTGGCTATATCTACTCTTCCTACTGCTACGTGGCCATCTATGAGCAAGATTCTAAAGTATAAAAACGACAGAGATGGAATTATGTAGTGAAATCATACTCGAACGTTCCCTGGCACACGTCTTTTGAAATAATCGTTTGACGTGTTATTTAGAGCAATGACGATGAAAACGCAAAGGCGTGCAAATCTTGAAGAAGTTATAAAGAGTAGCGAGTTGTGAGATCATGCAAAAGACTTAAATATTAATGAATTTTATATTACAAATTACTTGGTTTAATTTTGTTTCTTCCCCCCCCCCGCCGCCGCTACAAAAAAAAAAAGAAAAAAATGCGTGAAGATCGATCGAAAGACTGTCGAAATTGTTCCCTCTTGGGAATAACAAGCTCGGAACCGAGACGAATTTTATAGCCTAATTCCGTGGCGTTCGCGGGAAACTTGGATATTCATTCGCGGGAAAATTGAAATGGGACAAACTGTCGCTCGTGCTGGGCCGCTTTATGAACTGCGAAAACTTGATTTCGCCTACTCGTATTCGCGGCCGAGGGCCAACTTTTCTTCGAAACTTGCTCCCTTTCGACCCCTCCTCCCACTCCCGCTTCTCTCGCCGCTGCAAACCGGTAACTCGGGCCGGTTTTTTCCGAGTAGCCGTCTTTCGGTTTTCTCCGCCGTCGTTGCCTTACTTTTTTCCTCCCCCCTTCTCCGCCGATCCCTTTCGCCTGGCGAATTTATCAGGTTCGTCGGAAAGTTTGCAAATCAAAGTTGCGTCGAAATGCTTCTTCCTGACACCGTGCGCTCCTGTGCGGCACTGTTTCTTCGCTCGACGAACGCGTTCGAAGCTCCGTTTTGGTTTTTCCCGGTGTTTTTCGAAAGTTGCCGCTGCGGAGGCCGAATGTTTGACGAGGAGACGTTAAATGTTTCAGCGGCAACTTCGTCGGCAACTATGGCGACGGCACCAAGCGCGACGCGTTGTGTGGAAGAACATGCTCCAAGTTCTATCTAGCGACGTGTTCGTGAAATAATAATCGGGTTCCACGCACCACGACGAAAGTTTCCGTGTTACTGAGTCTTCGAATCCTTTTGTGCTCTGATTTCTTTCTTTCTTTCGTTCCGATGTGAGAAGAAAGGAGAAATGTTCGGAGTTTTCGAATGAAATTCCAGAGAGAAGTCGTGTTGATATTCTGTATCAATTTTCTTTTTTTTCTCCGCGAAGAGAGGAAAGGAAAGTATCTCGACATATCCTTGTGGAGATACCAAATAATAGCAAGATTAATATCGATATTCGTGTTTTTCAATCGTTTCGTGGAATTTGCATGACTACGCTGCTTTCCTTGTCATCGTTGCCATTCGCGAATTTGTACAATCACCTTCGTATATTGACAGTTTGATTAACAGTTCGTGAAATGAAACATTGGCTAACAACTGAGCCAAGCTGAAATCGAGACTTTCTGGCTTTCGAAATTAATATTAATTATTGTGCTAGACTTATCGTGAACGGGATTCATGTCGAACCATTATTTCTGTTTCGACGTTACGATATTTTACATCATCCTGTAATCCGTCCCCACCTTTCAATTATCCTAATCTACGGATTCATATATCACAATTCGTTCATATATCACAAACATTTTCATCGTCCGCATTGTTTTCGCGACCGAAAGCTCGCGACGTCAGGGCAACGTGTTTCACAGAGAACAAAAGGCTTCGTCGAAAAATGACCCGTCTGTTATTTTCCCGTAGTAACAATCACAGCGGCGCAGGATTTTTCGAATTTCTTCAAACACTCCGCGTGGCGCTCGTTTAAAATTAATTTCTCCTTTTCTTTCGTTTTCAAGCGAGCCATCCTCTCCTCGCGTCGACAAAAAAGAAAGAAAAGTGTTCGATTTTAACACGAACGTAACGAATGGCCTGTAACGCGTAACATTTCCAATAACCACCTGCCGTCAAAGATGAACGAAACAGCCGCGCTGCATTCATCCATCCATCACCGTAAAATAAGAATATCATTTACCGCCGTATCCGGTTGGCGCGTATATATTTCGCGTGGAACACGTTCATGCGAGGCAAGCCTGTATATCATGATTAAGTCAATGCGCGACGACATCAATACCTTCGCCACGATATTTCACAACGACCGGTTGCAACAGTCGACAGCAGGGTCGTGTTCCACGTCATTTTCGTTCGTCTCAGATACACGCTGTCATCGCGTTCTATTTATATTGGGGGGTGTAAACGAAATATGAAGTTGGGATTCGCATGATTTGTAAATTTTACCAGCAGTTTCTTTTTTACAGAGAAGCATCACTAGCAGCTTTTCCAGAGAAATACTTGTACTATTTATGAATGTTATTACGAATATATTCATTTATCGATCGACGGTATCCTTGTCCAAATTTGGTTCTAACTATATATCACATAATTTATAATCTATTTATTTTCTCAACGTATTTTCGTCATTCAAAGAATTTGTCTCTGTAAATAATTTAAGACATTGTAATAGAGATTCCCGTTCAAATAAACAAATTCAATCGGCAACAGTTCATTCAATTGGACGTTACCTAAAATTTCGTTCCAGTAAATAAAGTTTTTATCTGTTATATTGCAGACTCGTTAAACTGAAGAAATTAATTCTGTGTCATTTAAAACTGTTTTAACACTAAATCTACCAAGCGGGGTCAAATGACCCTTTTTAAAAATTTCGTTTAGAATATCATGCATACAATGTCATTGCATCGCCATTTAACTTCACGAATTTTCTTATATCATACGTAGAATGCATTTTTTAATATTCATTTTTTTCCTTATGTTTTGAAAAAAATTTGTCGTCTGTCTTGCCACGAATGATCACGAGGGATCATTTTACCCTATTTATATTCTTTGCATAAATCGGTCTTTGTCTTCTATTATCTTACTTGCTATCTAAAGAAAATTGTTTATTTGAGAGTATGTCTAGCAATTTTCTCGCTACATTACAAATACGCAACGTTACAAAAAAAAAAAAAAAATGGGGTCCAATATTTTTCTCCACTATGAGCAGAAATGACCACAGGAGTTATAAATCGATACAGCCAGCCCTTGGATAAACCGATAAATTCGTTTTGATTTCCGAACATTCGGCGCAAATTCATTGAGAACAAGTGACGCTGTTATAAACCAAGGTTTATATTTATTTCAATTGAGAGAAGAGCTTGCCATTGAATATTAATAAGAGCAACAGAAGGGCCAGTAAAAACAATCACCGATATAATATACTACAGATTCACGTGACCGGAAGAAATGCCAGATAAGATTTCGCAACAAGACGAACAAAATCTATGTAAAATGTGAGAGAAATACGTGATAAATGTACAATCAGGAATCCTATGATTTATAAACAGTGTGGCGAAACTGAATAAAATAAACATTACTCATTTTTAAATATAAACAAATATTTTGTTCACCAAATAATTGTTTATAATCTTCATTCTGTATTAAGAAATACGTTTCTTTCTCAAAGTGAAAGTCATATGAGCCCTGACGGTAGGAATAGGTATACATGAAGCCTCGGTAGATTTAGTGTTAAAGTAAAAGTGACACATCTTTTCCACACGCGCAGAGCTGAACACGCTTTGACGCGGTAGCTTAGACAGCACTGACATTAGAATGTTATCGCGATAACTATTCCACGGTGCGTCGAGTTGCTATTGAAAAATGCTCGCGCGCCACGTGCCCGAAAATTATAAGCCCGTTACATTCGAGAAGTTCAAGCTACACAATTAATCACGGGAGGGGTTGTTCACGGTTGAAACGCGGCTACAAAAATGACACGTGTCGGCCGTGTGTGCAGAGCCTAAAGCGCCTTGACGCGGCGAGCGAGCACACACACAACACACGCACACACGCGCGTGCACGCGGCTCGATTAGAATATTATCGCCATAACAGCGTGTACAATGGCGAGCGGTGCGGCGATCTATGGTTTCACAGTGTCACGCACGCTATAAATTAACGCCATGCACCGGCCACCGAGGGTCAACTTGCACACGATACTTTACTCTGGAGTTTCTGTATTTCGTGTTGCACGCCGCAAGCACGTTCGTCGTCCCTTCGACGAGTCGCTATTCTCTTCCACACTCTTTAATACGATCAGCATTCGCGTTCAGTCTTTTTGTTCCTTTCCCGAAACGATTCGATCATTCTTTACACTCAAATTGCTCGCTTTGAACATTTGGCAATTTTCTTGGATTCTCTGTTGTCTAAACTTTGACGCTCAAAGCTTGAATAAAATGACGAGAAATGATCGTACGTCGAGTTTCAGCAGTTGCATAGTCATTGTAAAGAGGAAGTTTCAATTTTCACGTCCACTGTAAATTCAGTTGTTTTTTCAGAGAGTCTTCAGAGAATGCTTTTTTTTTTTTTTGTCACGGTATGACAATTCGTAGCATTTTCGGGGAGAAAGATGTCACCGCTTTCTCACCTGTTGCTTGATGTAAAAGCGTCTTGCAATTCGAGTAAAACGAATGGCGCGTTTTGAAAGTAGAGAGTTCCAAGCTTTGAAACGAACTCAGGTTTTTTGTCTTAAAAAAATAATCGCAACATTTTCAACGTTCAGTGTCCGAAATTATAATATGCACACTGTCACAGATATTTGCACATATCGAAGAACTATGCACGTGAAGTAATATGAATTTAATAGAATGTAACTTCAGCAACGATTCTGTTCGTATATATCGTTTTAAAATGGGCAGACACTAGTAGGCTGAAAGTGCTTTCCCCATTAACTGATATATGCAGACACGAAGCAAATGCACGGTCTTTTCGATAAAATTAGTCTCCATTCGAATCTACGAATGTCGCAATTCTTGCTAATTCGCCGTACACTCGTTCGGCCTATTTGCGTAATAAGCAGCGCGTGACTCCGTCCCAACGAGAATTTTCAATTTCGTTGCCTCGCCACAGTGATTGCGTTCAATTAGAAAGCGGGATCGCTAATTACCAAAAAAAAAAGGAGGAAGAAGAAAAAACGGGGAAATTGTTTCACGTTTGCTCTGTAAATTCGACTCTTTCTCGTCTGATTGCGCATCTGTGTTTCTTCTGATCTCTCGTTGAATTTCGAGACTCAACGATGGAAATTGATTATATCGAAGCTTTGTTAAGTATCGAAAGTACAGTTTTGAATGTTCATGAATTTCTTCGATGATTTTAGAAACAGTAAAGTCTCGATGCCGAAGACTGATTCTCTTTAATCTTTGTTTGCGAGTAGCAGGAAGATTCATTCCTTTCAGGTTTTCATTATTTCATTACCTCTCCATGCGTTTTATTTAATATAAAAAACAAGCGGTAAATGCAAGTTATTTTCAATCGTCTTAGCGACTTAAATCGTTAAACCTTTCTTTATTGTTTTTCTTTCAGATGCTTGAATCGGAGGCAGTGAGTTGATTTCTTTGCGCGGGGGTGAGTAATTAAAAATTTTCTAATGGAAATTTAACCACCGAGTTGTTCATTGTACTCGAGAAAAGGGAATGACACTCGTCTCACTCATTGCCTATTGTTACAAAAATCGTTATAAATGGCCCTGTTAAAGTTGCTCAAAGCGTATAGTCATTCTGACTTGATTCTCTAGTCAATTTCTCTAGTCAGCTGCCAGGTTATTTGCAATTCGTCTTTGTAATCTATTGCCCGTAACGTCTCGAATTATCCCTCTTTTCGCGCAGAAAGTAAAATTTAAATCGTACGATCGAGGATAAATAAGCATACAAAAATACAATGAAACGAATAACTAAAGTATTAAATCGCGGTTGTTGATTAATAAACCGCCGCTTAGCTAGCTAAAGGCGATCTAAATAATAGATGGAAAGTAGAAATTGAAATGCGCGAATACGAAATTATCGAGTCCGGCCGATAAAAAAAATGCAAATACCGTAATAATCGATGAAAAACGAAGGCGTGGAACGTGGAACCCGTCGAAATCGTAATATCGGAATATTGTAATAAGGCCATTTGATATTCCTATAAATTCGCTTAATCGGAATGCACGCGCAGTTACGTTCGCCGTACGTTTAAATGAAATCGGTAAGGTGTCGGTATTTCGTGCCGTTCTATCGCTATTTATTGTACAGGGTGAGACAGGATAACTGGAACCACTTCGGTATCAACAGAAATACACGTGCAATTTCGGTAAGAATTTGGTAAGAAGACGAGAAACGATTCATTTCTTAATATTTCTTGGATCTTTTGACCATGGTTAGGTTAGGTTTAGGACATTTCGAGATTGTCTGGAATTTTTGAAATCGTTATTGATAAATTTGGTATTTATAGAAATACACGTACAATTTTGGTAAGAATTTCTAAAAAGACGAAGAATGATTTATTTTTCAATATTCTTTGGACCTTTTGACTATAGGTTAGATTAGGTTTAGGTTAGGTTTAAGACATTGATTTCGTTTGAAAGTTTCAGAATCGTTAGAAAAGTTATCGGTAATTTAAATAATTTCTGAATGAATTTTATCGATACGTCACGTTGATTAACTGTTGTCGCCCGAAGAAGCGATTCTGGTTCGATTTATTCGATTTATTATGGTTATTTCGATTTGACCTCGACTTGTGTCAGCAAGCACGATGTGTTAGGCGAAATAGAAAATACATTAAGATGAAACGATCTGGATAAAATGTCATTTAATCGTCAAGCAATTGTTTCGCGTAAATTCATCAAGTCGTAGCAAACGCGATCGATCGTGTATGAAATACCTATGTTCGATTTATAACTGATTTAAACTGTACTAGAACACGTGATAATGTTACACTCGATTTATTAATAATTACGATGATGTATTAACAACAAACATAATCAGTGTAACGAAACAGTTCATTTTTTTCTTTCTTCCAGTTTCAACAGTTACAGTTGAAAACTATAGAAATTACGTAAAATATGAGAAAAAAAAAGAAAGAAAATGCGTTGAGTTACACAGACTCGAGCAACAGTTTTGTGGCGAAATATTTCTGGTATTGACTTCTTCGCGGAACATTCGACTCTTTAATAACAATGGGAAATCGCGAACAATGCGATACTCTAATTCTCGTACAATTGCCTAATAATATGATGCCTGTGAACATAATGGTAATAGGAAATGCATTATATTCCGCGCGGCTATTTCAAGCCATTAAACGTTGTGCATTTAACAATTCCGCGCCGTTCAATTTAGGCGTGCTGTTCCGATGCTGAAAATTGACCAATCTTCTCCGCGATGTGAATCTTTCCTTCTGTTAAATTCCAGGCAATATCGTAGAGAAATTTTCTAGAGCATTCTCTTTTTACGTGAAACTACAAGTATACCTACAGAATAAATTTGCTAGGTGTTTAATCTAAAGATTTGAATTTTTCTCCTTGCTAATCTCGCATAGCATTCGATCCTTATATATATTCGAAATTAACCACGCGCCATATAATATTTCTTTAACTTATGTCTGCGGTGTTTTTTTTAATTTTCTCTCTCGTCTCAGGATCTCCCTGGTCCGATCTTATTCCGCTCGAAGCATTCCACTACGAGATTGTGGGACATTTTCAACCAACAGTTCCATAAATGTTTGACCACGCTTTTAGAAGCTACGAAATTCACGGGGGAAATTCCTCCTCCTCTCCCGAGAAAAAAAAGAAGAAAGCACGACCGCTGCCGTGGAAATAATTTCGTAGCGAAAATATCGAGCGGAAAAGGATTTTTAAAAATGTATCAAACTGAGTCGGCTCAGTGATTTATAAACATTCTCATGCCTTTTACCGCCATCGTTTCGCATCTACCCGCTGAAAATCAATACCGAGCCGCGAATTTACTACAGCAACGAGCGCAAAGTCTATAAAAATTACAGGGAATACGCGTTTATCTGGAACCACGCGTGTTGATTCATGCGAAATCGATATAAACGTTGTACGTAAATAGGCGCGGGCACGCGGCGGCGAGCTAAGAATCGTTAATATCGCCGAACCGATTCTCGACACGGAGTTTCGTGGACACGCACGGAGAGCACGTTGCGTTGTAACGCTGTTAATTAATCGGACGTCGATAATTAAGGGGAAGTCTGGCTGGTTCGGGTGTTCGTCTCCTGATACCGGTCTCCTCCCTCCCTGCTCGTAAATGTTTGTTCGAATCGAACACGGTGTTCCCCCGGCCGAAAGTGCAGTCGTGTGCCTGCCTCGTGCGAGCGTACGAATTAAAATGACGTTCGATTTTCAGGTTTTCTTTTTTCGTCGGCTGGTCGGTCACAACAGGCTCGTTAAAAGTGAGAATTCCGTTTAACCTGAATTATTGCCGCCTGCCTCTGGCTTCAGGCAATAATAATTTGAAAATAATTATCACTCGTCGTGCGGAAGGACGAATAAGATGTAAATTCGCTTCGAAGTTTTATCAAAAGGTTTAATCAAAAGGAAGTTTTATCGTTTGGGATCAAAGTAGCGAGTGAAAGTAATCAACGTTCGATCGAATGTCAGTTGATGACGCTTGTTATCACGGAGGATAGAGACAGAAACGAGAGAACATCGTACGAAGAAGACTCGAGCAATCGAATTATTCTGTGCGTGTGCACAGAAATCGAGATTTCGGGGTGTTCGAGCTGTTCGATTTACATTTCAAGTGTCGTGGTGTTTTTGAACATGGGGAAGGCCATAAGGATGGTGCGGCCATCAGTTAAATAAATCGAAGTATCGTTTTTTCCCATCTTTCTCTTTCGCCTCTTTTCTTTGTTTCGTTTCGCTTCGAGTTCGTACGACAGTTCGCGGCGTTCCAGCGTAGCTATCGATTGTAAAACAAAAAAAAAAAAAAAAAAATAGAGTAGCTCGATGTAAAATATCTCCGACTCATTTCTCGATATATTCGTGAGCACGACGCGGCGCTGTCTCGAGGTCCATACATCAATGATAACGTCCTTATTGGATGGTTCCTGCGACACAGGCATTCCCCGTGTATCAGTGGATTAAAGCGTCCGCGCGGCGTTCGAACCATCGCCTTCCTAAGGATAGAGCAAAGCGAATTCGCTGGCGGGGAGATTGCACGGCAACGAAAATTCGCGCAATTTTCCGCGAGATTGCATGCATGAAAATTTTATTAATTCGAGAGATGCCGCGTCGCGGAATGGTCGGCCTTCCTCCGGCCGTGGCCGCTTGAAAGATTAAGCGTTTCATCGTTTCCGCGATAAATAATTCAGCTTCCGTCGGACGATTCATCGAATCTAGACGTCTCGGCCCTTGTTTCGCAACGAGCAGCGCGTTCCGATCGGTCTTTACCAGTATCCAAGTGTCATTTCGTTGGGAAAACTTCTTAGTCGAAAAATCGAACTCTTGTTACATTTTCTGTGTAGCATAAATAGAGGTCAATTGTTATTTGGTAACAATTGTATTATAAAGGATATTTCCTCGGCGACATTGTCATCTTTGAACTAATCGGATAATAGATCAATTATATTTCGTTCACTCGAACCGTCACTCTGTATCGGTAGTTCATGTCACGACACACATTACAGTATTAACACATATCCGTCCGGCATTATTTGCACCGCCATTGACCAAATGCCGGCATTTTTCGACACTATTTGTAGAAACGATATGCTCTATATGAAAACAACCTAACTTTTAAAAAGTCATATATTTTTCAGTGAAATTTTGGGAAATGAAATAAAATGAATTTGTATTTATATATTTATATACACCTTTATTTTTGATTTTTTTCTTTCTGAAGTTAAATGAAAATTAAATCCACGAAAAAGTTGAAACGAATTACTGAAAACATACTCGTTATTTCATTCGAAGTAAATTATTTTCATAACTTTAATTTTATCAATAATTAATAGTAATTAACACCCAAGTGCTTAAACTTTGAATAAACTTCTTCTTCATACGCAGTACCGACTAATACGTTTTTAAATTAATTCTTTTTTTTTGCGTTTGCACCCTTACACGACGCAACTGAAGCTGAAATCAGTTTTTTCGTAGAATTATCTCTGTTTGGTAAAAATTACGTTTCAATTTATTCGGATTTAATAAAACAACAATCAATTATTTACTGCAATATACAAATGACGAATTTTCGTCATGGGGACGGATACGTGTTAACACGTATCGTACTATAATATTGTGCAACGAGAGAAGAACAGATGTTAGATTTTTCGCATAATCGAGCGTTTCGAACGTTTGCAATCCCATCGAATTTAGCACGGGGAGTCGTTAAGGTAACTCCGATAGTAAGCCAATAGAAGTCACACGAATATTTGACGTTATTATTTTAATGATTATTCAGCGGGCCACCAATGGGAATATAATATCGCCGATCCGATATTGACAATAATAGCAGATGTTCGTTAGATATTTTCGACAATAACAATATTTCCATTCAAAGAATCGGTAATAATCTGGCTGTCGATATTTCGAACGTGACGTTTTCGCACAGTGTTGCAAATAATGCGGCCATTGTAATGTTCAAGCCGGGCCGCCATCGATGAAAATAATTCTGCTTCCTCCTCTCTTACTTTTTTTTTCTTTTTTTGTTTTACAAAACACGAACGTGTCCAATATCAGTTGTCAATTTTCTACGCAAAAGGGCAGAGCGAATTTCATATTGTCTTACGTCTTTTTCCGACTCCTCGCGGGACAAAGGATTGTATTTCCATCAGAATAGCGGAATTATATTATCGCGCGAGGTATTCCAATATGTGTTTGTGTATCGGCGAAGCGCTTATCCGATATGTATACAGACGTTAAACGTATAATTTTTTAATAAAATTTCACGATACGAACCTTTTCGTTGCGTAGGACGTCGCAAGCTTTTGCATCCCGGTGAAAAACACGAGGCGCAAAGCGTTTCAAAAGACTCTTCCACGTAAGATTAAAAAAAAAAAGAAGCGTAACGCGAAACTATGTCGTTGAATTTCCATATGTTTTCACGTTTCTTTCCTTTTTCACAATTGAAACAGGTAACATTTATTTGGAATAACTTCGGTCGGGGCGAGTTTGATTGCAAGGCGCGTCTGACCATGCACAGACCGTATCTACTTGAAATCTGTATTCTATTGTATTTCGCATATAGTTCTGCTTCAATATGTTGAAATGCAATAACCGCGAGTAAGAATTATTCTCCGATGACTAAATTAAATTATTCTTCGCTGTCCAATCGGCAAGGTACAGGCAGACGAAATTAGATATGAATAATTCGTGTTAGATATAAAATTCCAAAATAAAAATAAATGTGGCACCGGTGACTCATTCGCGTGAGTGTCACTTCCATTCATTACGCATGAAAACCTAACCCCGGGAATACCCCGGAGAATACGTCGTCGATTTCGAAATTCCATTTTCCTTTATCGACCTCTGACTCTATCGAACGTCTCTTTCAACATTTCCAATCATCACCGTAGACACACACCTGGTGTTTTCCATCTGCGTATGAATATGGTATAAAAATAATATTAAAGCGTTAAACGACAAAAAGTGAGAAAAAACGATGAATATTCGTGTTATACGATTGAATAATCAAACACAGAAATAGTATAGCAACCGATATAACGATAAACTAATAATAAATTAATAATGGGTGTAATAAACTAATGATAGGTATTTCATAGTAATAATAGGTATTTAATGTTTTCAGTAATAAACTAATAATAGGTATTTCATAGCAACTGTTAACTATTAACTATGTTAACGTTATATTCTTCAACATTGTATTCCTTTTTCTCTTTGTCATTTTTTTCGAGTTAATTCTACGAGCACGAGACGCTCAGAGTATATGCAGAGGAATTGCGGAATCTATTTAGGTAACTGTTTTATTTCTGGTAACGCACATATTGCACGACCAACGAACGATCCACCCATCGTTCGACTGACGATGAATTCATACATAATTAATGAAGGGATTTGCATCGATCGATGCTCCAAGTTGATAGTTCGATAATTATTTCGTTGGTACAACGAGGAAATTCGTTTAGTTATTGCAAAGTTATGCCTCGACTACTGGTAAATGTCGACCAGACGTGGCATACGAAACACAAACGATTACTATTTCGACGTATGGTTTCCTCTCGAGGAGTCAGATGCTTGATTTCGTTTGTCGAAAAGAAGTGATACTGAGGAGAGTTTTTTCTCACGAGTTGTCGCTTGTATTTTGACGCTTTGTTAACAACGCTGACGGAAAATCTCGCGATAGTTAAAAGTTCTTTCACCTTATTGAAATTCGCAGCATCCCCTCGTCTAGCTTTAGCAGCGTATTAATAATTTCTTAATTATCCGCTTTGAAACTTCGAGCCTAGATGATCGATCGAGTTCTGAACTGAAAGAGAACGACGTTTAATATAATCATCTTGATGAAATTTTTTATTAAATATCTCCATCGACGTCGTATATCGGTAGATCAAATTTCCTCGGTTCGATAGGTAATAATTCGACGAAGAATTTTGTGAAAACTGCGAAAGATTTGCGAGATGTTTCAGGAAGCCGAAGTGACCAACAATTCCACGATTCGTGCCAGTTTCTCGATATTTCAGATAAATGACAGTGAATTCTGTGACGAGAATTTTCAACGATAATTCTCGTAACTGACATTATCGTTATTTTCATTCTGCAATCTTAAATTTAATCAACGCGGTTTCCGAATAGCTTCATCATTGTACAGGAATGCTAGAATTGTGAAGTATTCGAAATTAATATCGTTTATTTAATACAGTATCTCGTTTCATAATGAATCTGTTTAATTTAATTGAATATAATTTAATTTAATTTGTCCAGCAAGAGAAAGAATCCGAAGATGTACGATTTCTATATTTGTATATTTTTCGAGAAGATACTGCGTTATTGATCCACAAGGCGGTAGCAGTAGTATTGGAAGCCATTGACCAGACAAAAGTCTCGCCCGGCAGTGTAGGTCAGACGTTTCGATGTTCATTCATGAAACTTTGATCATATCGTAGCGATGTAAATCTTCGAAGTGGATTAAACAAAGGAACGTGCTTAGGAGAAAGCTTAGGGTGAACTAAGTACACGAGAAATAAAAAGCTTTTTTATTCGTTGCAGAAGATATTTACCGCAGCACGTTCGTTGCTTGGAAAATGTTACAAAATTGAAGTAGAGACCGACAGGGATTTCAAAATCTTTTCGTTATTTTATCAACTGTAAATGATTATTGCATTAGTTTATAGATTTAATGAGAAAAATTAAAACGTGATATTACAAATATAGATTTTTCTTTTTTAAATTACAGATCCCGTTAGAATTTCCTTTTGAAAATACACCTTGGAAGTAGATCCAAAGGATCCACTTTACTTCTTCAAAAGTGACGAACGACTGCTCGTCAACTTACGCGAGGCCGAGGCGAAAACTTGCTAATCAATTTCGTATTTAGGATTCTTATGACGCCGGCGATGGCGGCCGAATGCGCGAGACCAGCCGAATGTAATCTTCGTAAAATCGTTGTTGGTTCGCCAACTTCGTAAAACCGGTCATATAAAACCCGTTGGGAGAAGTTAGCGGGCAAACGGTGTAAGTTAAAAGTGGCCGCTGCGTGTAGCTTTCTGATAGCGAATTTATGAATGATATACATTTATGCGCGTTGAAGGGTCGCGAAACTGATTCGGTATTTAAAAGAGAGAGAGAGAGAGAGAGAGAGAGAGAGAGAAAATAGAAAAAAGAGAAGAAAGGAAAAAATCCATAAATTTTCACAGACCGGAGATAAAACGAGAAAAATAAACGATAAAAAAAAGAACGGGGAGACGCGACGTAGCGAAACTCTTGAAAGTCGGCAATTTTGTAACTGGCGAAATTCGGTGGAATTTGCACGTTAATGCACGCCGCGGAATTACGTTTCGCACGAAAGTGGAGTACTTGCTCTCATATATTTTAACTTTCTGCCTGGAAAAAATAACGTATACTCCGGGGGTCCGGTTGTAGCTGCCTTTCGGCTCTGACAGTTTTTTCTTTAATCGAGCAATTTTCAGGAGAACGAAGGCGGCGTAATCGCAGTGAAACACTACTGGTTGACAGCACTCGCTGATCCGGAGAACAAGATGAATATTTATTCAAACATTCTTTGGTCACATCCGATTCGAGAAACAATGTAAAATCGTGCAATGCAATTTTTCTGTATTCTTCAATATCTGAAAATCACGAAAGTATCGAATTGCTTTTTCGAAGCAATCGTTTTTTACTTTTTCTCTCGCTGATGAGTTTTTGCTTGAAGAATTCTTTGGTCACGTTGGTCCGATTCGAAAGAACAACGTGAAATCGTGCAATATACTTCTTTGTATATTCTTCAACATCTGAAAATCACGAATGTGGATGACGTGTGCCGAGTTGTTCGATGCAATCGTTTTTCATTTTTTTGCTCAAATATTTTTACGTTGATGCGTCATATTTGGAAGTATGTTATAAAATCGTATATAACAAAACTTCTTGTACAATACAATATCAACGTCTAAAAATCGCGAAATTTCGACAACGAGTGTGTCGAGTTGCTTCTTCGAGATGCGATCGTTTTTTATCTTTTTCTCGTGCAATTCTTTTCGCCGATCCTTCGAGTCCTTTATTCTGACTCGCATTACAGTTCGTTGCTAAACGTCCTCTACGTTTGAACGTACGTATGCATCGTTGCGTCGTCTCTCTCGCGGAAGATATGCGCGTCGTGTATTATTACATCGCCGACAGCAATGCTGTTGCAATTCCCGTCGCAATCCACACAAAACTGCAAGTGATTCTTTGTGACAAAAATCGCTTCGCAGAAACAAAATTACCAACTCCGCATTGAGCGTCGAGACGAATTAGCACGGTTGAAATAGCTCGCGGATAGTGCTATGCAGACTCTGTCGGTTTCCCTCGATTCGAGAAATTTTTCAATTCCCCCTCCTCCCCCCCCTGCAATTCGTCGAAAATGCCGCGCGTTCGCCTGTTTTCACAGGACGAAGAGAAAGATCGGTTTCAATCTGCGAGAAAAGAGTCGGGCGAAATCGGGAAGGATGCCATTTTTCCCCGCGGAGCGATTTCGATAACGCGTTCTCGCCGATCTCGCAAATCTCGAGTTAGGGTGAGAAAAGGTCCGATACATCAAGGTGTGCGCGTCTCGCAGCGAATACACGCCGTATACGAATATATGCAAAACGTGCCGTGGGTATATATCTTTAAGGGGATTTCACGCCAGAGATGATCGATGACTGTGTGTTGCTGCACAGTTGTGTTACGTGGATGTGTGTGTGTGTGCGCGCGCTCGCGCGCCACGGATCGATCCGCTCGGCGAAACGGAAAGTCGTACAGCATCTTGTGCGAGCCAGAGAGTGGCTCATATTTCTCCAGTTACTCGCAATGATATTGCCACCGTTCGCCTCTCCGCCGCGGCAATCGCAACGGGGGGAGGGGGTGATCTTTGAACTTTGACCCCGCGCGTGCATACGGGGTGTTGCGGCAGTGATAGAGGAGCGAAGAGACGCCGGAGAAATAATGGTGGAATTGAATCGTCTCGTCCGGCGCTTTGTTTTCCGGCGAGAATGAATTTGAAAAATTCGTTCGGTGAATAATTGGCCGAACGCCGTGGCTAATTATCGGCTGCAGAATGAAAATAAATTTTTAAAGGAATCCCGTTCCTTCGAGGAACAGAGAAAAAGATGAAAGAAAGAGAAGCGGTTTCAACATGCTTGCTCGACGAGTTTCCACGTTTTATTTTCTTGGAGGAGAAACGTTTTTGTGGAGAAATACGGGGAGAACTTCTCGCGTAAAATATAGCACGGAAATTATAGTATTGTGGGGAAATTTTACTTTTACCACGTTTGAATCGTTCGCAAGCCACGTTAATTGGAATCCATAGAAGAATTATAATTACGAACATTGTTTTCTCTGCGGAATTTATCTTAGAATTCTTCGCGCTGTCTTCTTGTGTCAAAGAATTGAATAACTAAAGATTAAATCCTTTCAGTAGCGTCGAACGTTAATTATACATCTGGGTAATATGAAATTGACAACTGTATGAAAAGTTCTATACAGCTTATTTATAACAAATTTGAATCATTTTCTTACTGACATCTTGTATAAAAAAAAATCTTGTATAAAAACTACATTATTTTGGTTCCTCAGGATTATTCTCAACAAATTTGAACCGTCCTCTTTCTGAGACGCCCTGTATAAAAAGTACAGTTGATCATTTTGGCTTTTTAGAATTATTTACAACAAATTTGAATTATTTTCTTACTGACACCATGTATAAAAAGTACAGTCAATTATTTTTAACATTGAATGACTCTCTTACCGAGACACCCTTTATGTATGGTCTGTATAATGTAACGCAAACGCGAAGAGCTTCGAGCTTGATATTCGAGCATACGGTCCTGTAGAATTTTATCGGGCAATTGCATGACGCTTAATCCTCCGTAAATTTCAATAAATCTCAGATGAAATGTTTATAATAAACGCGCAGGTGTTTCAATGTGAAATAAACCATGTAAAAAATGTATGCTTCGTCGCGCGTCGTTTAATCGTTTCGCGTTTTTAATTCAACCAAGGGACAGCGTTGCTTCACATCAGCTGGAATATTTATTATCACTCGTGAAAAGCGAGAGTCGACATCGCCACCTCGGTGAAATTCATTTTTCAAAGGGGCTTGAATTATACGTGGAAACGCGCGCGATCGTTGCTTTGAAAACAACGGGTCTTTTAATTTCTATTAATCCGACGGCCGTTCCATTTTTTTCGTCGTATTAATGAAAAACGAATTCCTCGAGAATTCCTTCTCCGTTCTCTCGTTTCGCCTCCGCGAGGATGATCAAACTTGTTCGAAATTGAAAAAAAAAGTATCCCGGCACGCGCGTGTACATTCACGAAACGAAACTAAAAACAAGAAGCTCGCACAGTTATTGGAAAATACCGGCAATCGAAGTGAAATAAGAAGATTCAATTTCCATTTTCTTTTTTTTTTTTTTGCTTCTTTTTTCATCCGGAGTTCCTTCAATGGAAACACTGAAATGAAAACTCCGAGTAACGATATACGAAATATTTTCGAACGAGAGAGCATCAGTTTTTACGTGGAGCTTTCTGAAAACTAGCTTCGAAATTCTAGTAAAAAATATTAAAAAGAAAGAAAGAAAAACTTTGAAATAAATCTTGTAGACGGAAGTACCGAGTAAAGCAATTTTCTATTCGGCATTGTCTTGTAGCTGAGAAAGAAAGAAAAGGGAAGAGCTCGTTTGAACGAAAGGTATTAAAAATGAGAATTAACCCTTTAGCTGTGGGAAATTTTGACGGTAGAAGTTAAATCGCGATCTACACTGAGACTAGCGAAATTTTTCGTCAGCGTGCATTTCTCAGAAAGTATATTCAAATCATCAAAACACTAAATTAAACCAATATTATTCATATCCTGTATTGAATTGTTTCTGCACGTACTAAAAACTTAACAGTTAAGCCTCATTTCATGATGTATCGAATAATCTATGTAAAATCGACAAAAAGAAAAAAAAAAGAGACAATTCGAAACGTGGATCAATACATAATCCTACATCAAGTCTCTTGCATTCGTAATCTGTCTCCCTTCTTTCGTTATATTTTACTACACATTTGCGCCTTCTGCGTGGGTTAATTTAATTGCAACACTCGAAAATTTTACTTGAAGGGTGACAACTGTAAAACAACCACGTTCGAATAATATACTGGAATAATAGACTGGTCGAATTAGAATTCAATATTTTTTCAATTATTGTCAATAACATTTCGCCCATAGTAGCCAAAGGATCAAAAGAGAAACTGTTGTCGATGAAGCTGTTGGGAAATTGTTGTAATTCGCGTTTCCACCGGTTACCAAAATGTTCCCTCTTCCAGTTTCGAAATGAAATCGCACAACGAACGAGCGTTCCGTTTGTTTTATTTTCGACTCGTTAATTAATTCACAAAGGACCGCGCGGACTGGCGAAGTTTGCACGCGCGGAAAGACTGGCACGGCCATTGCTGCGCGACGACGATGAACATAGGAAATACGTTTGCCCGTGTCGGGTAATACATAAGCGGCAGATTTGCACGCGTAAAGTCGGATTATAACTCTGACTTTGACGAAATCCTCTGTCATCCGAAGTTCAAGTCCTCGTCGTCGACGATGGACGTCGGCGTCGCGGCGTAAACGCTGCCCTTTCAATCTCTCGGATTGCGCGCGCATTTAATTTCAACCCCCATCCCCTGCCCCTCCCCGGAAGGACGACATCCGCCAAAAAGCGAGCCCGCGCGCGCAAAAAAAAATGGTCGCTGATTTATTAAAGAAACGTGGAAACACATTTTTAATAACAACGCGGCGAAACGATCTCTTTTTGATCCTGTCGCTTGATGCGCACACCTCAGCGCTTGACGCTGCGCGTGCAACAACTAAACGAGAAATTACCGTCATTTTAGAATAATTCCCATCTGCGCGAGCCAAACCGTGTCGAAACGCTTGCAAGAAAGAGAAGAACGAGTTTAAACGTCTCTTTGAGTGCGCGTCGAGAGAAATTGTTTTCGCAATTTTCATGGAGAAATTCGCCTCTGATTTCGCAAACGTTTCGACTTTTCTTCCTCCCCCCCCCCGCCCCCTCCCTTTTGTATTGAAATTCATGTTTCTTTGTGCAGGACGAATGTAAACGGGAATCCCGTTGCAACACAGGCGGCGGCAGGTTGAATTTTTCGAACCGAACTTGATTAAAAATCGAAGCTGTCGGACACACGAAGCGGCACACGAAAATTATTCAATTTCGTCGGAAACGAATAAAATCGAGTCGTATTATGCAAATGATTATTCTTCGTTTCTTCTTTTTCCTTTTTTTTTTTTCGGGCGAGCTCCAATCGTTACGGTATGAATACAGAGGTAAAATGGCAGGGGTCTGAAAATAATTCCCTTTCCTCTGGGATACGGGTCGAACGAAAGAAAGTCTCGAGCTAATTTCGTTCGTCGCGTTCACTTGACTTTTCTTATTAACTTACGAGAAATTTATTATACCAAAATGACACTTGAATACGCTACGAAACTTATAGTAGTTCCCTGAAAACTATAGCAGTTTCTGAAAACGTGCAAAAAGATTCTTGGATTAAGTATCGATATTTTATATTATATATTTATTTATATTGTGTTGTGTATCAGATGAAATATTTTGACGTTTCTTGGGGAAAAAATCGAATTTCAAAAGCAAGGAATTCAATGAACGACAAAGTTTCACGTACACGCGAACAAGGTGTCGGATGGAAAAATTTTCAAGATTACTCCACTCGTCGGGAAACGAAAATTTTTGTAATAAACCTGTAACAACCAATGTCATATCCATCTCGGTGAGCGAGACAATTTTCGTTACGTCGTTTTCTCGTACTTACGGCCGAGACTCTCCCGCCATCGTATCGCATTTATTCGCGAACGCGAGCGAGTGCCTCTTTGCACTTCGCGTAGCGGAGTGCCATGCGAAGAAACAATGGAAACAACGAGCAAAGCGTGAAAAAAACGCTTGAAGAGCCGACGATCTCGATCCACTTTGTTAGAAGAGGCAACAGGAGAAGGATCGATTTACGAGGAGGGTGGTTAAGGGCTCATGAGAACCTAATCAACGAGAGACAGGTACACGAGAGCGTAGATAAGCGATCAAAGTGATGGGCGCGTGGCTATGGCCCATGTCGATCATTTAAACAGAAGAGATTTATGTGTCTCTTGGAGAATAACGTTGTTAGAGGCGCGATACCAGTTGCATACTTAACGATGCAAATCCGTCGAGTGCAAATTCGCGTTGTTGACCTTTAGATAAAAGTGTCTGAAAGATACGTGTCTTCTGAACAGATATTCGAACAAAGCAAGTTTCGTTAAACTTGTTTCTTCGTCGCATTTAATTAAATATCTTGGTGACAAAGCATTCTGCATGATTCGTAGCTACATTCAATACAAATTCGTTATTTCATGCTCTTGGGACTAAGATTCTTTTCGAGAAATTTCGAAAAAAATTTCTGGTATGATATACTTTAGTAAACTAACTGAATGAGTTTGAAATGTATCGAGAAATACTTTTTCTCTATCGGTTCTCTCGCAGAAAATGAAGAGACAGAGATGAAGCGAGTTTATAATCCTACGATTTTATCGTAGAGCTAATACTTCAGAGTTTGTTCTTCTAACAAAGACATACGAATTGAGATGTATCGTTCGATAGAATTCGGTATTTGTAAAACTAATACTAATTCATGAACGGTATTAAAGTGCCACTAGTGATGGTAAAATCGTATGAAATCTGCCGCTATCGTAGGAACATGGAAATTCTCTCCGTGTTCTCTGACTCAAAAGATGATTCAATACGACGAATTCGTCGTATTGAAGAGACGAAATAGTCGAATTCTCTCAATTTCGAGTAATTGAATCTTACGAGAATCTGCGTCCCCTCCGATTATTCGAACACCGGACTCCTTGATCAGAATAAATTGCAAAGATCTGACGATAAATTTCGGAGGGTTTCACTTCTTCGCGAGAAGAAGTATCCTATAAAGTCCCACGTTTCTGCGGTGCTCGTGCGAACTTTATTGAAGTTAGAATTAATCGAGCTCCGTCAAACAATCTCTGTTGCCTACTTAATTAAACTCGGTGTATTGATAAAAACAGCTGTGAAGCAGTTGTGCATCTCTGAATGAAAATTCCTTTTCCATTTCATTCGAGTGGGAATTGCAATTATGAGGGTAACACGCCGCGCATTTATTAAAGTACGAAGCTCGCTGAAGAAGAACTACCGAAGCAAATTGAAAATTTGAATTTTCCGCAAAAAGAAACGTTCGGATTACGATGTAGAGTAAAAAAAATTATTCGGAGAAATCGAGTGAAACGAGAGGTCAAATTTCGGCGAAACGAAAACGAAAGCTTACCTACAGAGTGAGAAGAGATTGCGCCAAATCGACAAAACTGGCGTGAAAAGTAATGAACTGGTCGCCTCTAGCAAACCTTGTTACCGGATTTTCCTTTCCTCGTTCGAAGAAAGAAAATTTCTATCGACGTTCGCTCGCGAAGAAACCTGCGTTCCACGGGCGAAAGGAACTTCGCCGGTCCACTTGATCGCGCAAACAACCGTCTATACTTTGGCGGGCATCCGATTAATTAGTATCCCTGTAGCAAAGAACCTGATATCCTGTGCCTGGAGGTGCAACGCATAGGGCTAGGCCCCTATCTCTAATTTGGATCCTAGTTTCAGTATGTACCGAGCCAGGAAGATTTGAGGGCACGTCACATTCTGCGCGAAAGGGGCAGGAAGAACGAGCAAGGGATGCCAGAGAAGAACAGAGAGCTAAGTGGAGAGAGAGAAAGAGTCGCGTTTCCTCCTTCAAGATCCTCCTCCAAGATGCGATAAGTTCGCCGGTTCTCGCACCTGAGAGAGCGAGTGAACGTACGATCATAGTCGGCCGTAGCGCGGCGAATTTATCGCGAAAATAACGCTCGTCATTTTCTTTCGCGAAACGTCGCCAACCAGCGCGATCGGTGAAAGCAGGTAGGAACGATTTTCACGCTCGAGTTGAACTTTTCAACGTTCAACTTTGTCTTGGAGAGTCTTGAGAGCGCGGTGATACTCTTTCACGCTCTTTACGCGTTCTTTCGTCGTGTGCCATCGAGCCGAAGTTTCGACTACGACAGTTGCCCGTTCTTCTAGAAATTGGAGGGAGATATGTAGGTAAAGATCTATATACTATAATATATATATATATACTATATATATACTATTATATACATATGTAGGTAAAGATATATATGTATAATAACGAAAGTTTTCGAAATAAATGCAAATGAAGTTTGTTAATTTGGGAATTAACAGATACTGACAAGTATCTACGGTCCAATGTTCCATCGGTGATGAAAAAAGATATTAAACTCTCGCTAGACTATCAAAACTCGCTACTCGCCACAATATTCTCTAGATCTATACGCTCTCACAACTATCTATATCTGCGACTCTCTCACTACTCTCTACAAATCTTCGCTCTACCGCAACTCGAGTCTCTCTCTATGATTCCTTCACGACATGCATCCTCGAAACCTTCGTCCTTTGCACGTACACACACGCACAACCGTACCCCGATATTTTAAGCCTTTAAACTTGGTCGACTAGACAAACAATCCGCAGAGAAGAAGTTTCGAGCAATTTCCCAAGTTTCCTCACCTCGCAGATGTCTCTGCGTCAGTGGTACAAACGAAAAGAGGATGATTCTCAAGCGAGGCAAGTCGAAAGTAAAGAATACAATTTCTCACATTTCAAGTATTACAATTATCGCGTTACGTAATAAAATTCGGGCCGTAAGTAACGTGTTTCTGCGTAACGGCGGAAGTTTCGAATGTGATTCCACGCGAATTTTCGAAATTACGCAATTGGAATTGTTTCGGGAGGAAATACGAGCCTTCTGTATTAAATGGAGCTTGTTCGCTGATAATAGATTGATATTCCAATTCATTAACACGTTCAATGGTGCCACTGGCCGGTAATGATTCGCGATACCGCGTGCCAAATGCGCGGAATTTCGCTGTAAATTGCGTATCACAGATTTTTCTAACAATTCGAACAGTCGGAGAAATATTATACGAATTTTCTCCCAACGTTGAGATCTCGATAAACCCGAGTTTTGCTCCGAGCTCCTCGAAACAAAATTATCTCCAATTATCTCGGATTCCTCGCAGCATTCGTCGTTGAATAATTAATGACGTAAATAACGCGGGCCTTGTCTCGAAGAAACCCAGTTTCAACGAATTTATGAATCAACGCCGACTGTTTATGCTAAATACGACCGTTGAACGAGGAGATGAATGGGAATAATGCGAAAGAGAAAACGAAGGCAAGAGTTTTCCCGGTTTTCCTTCGTGAAAACGTTCAACGTTTAGAGCAATTGATTGCCCGTCGCACTGGCGATTAACTGTAACGAGTTATGAATTAACGTCACCGGTAAATGGCAATTAACCACGGACTGGTGCTATTAATTATAATTAATCGAGGGGGCTGCGTTCATTAGGAAAACAATTCGTCAGATAATTCAGTGGAAGATACATTGTGCTCGTCGCATTATTGAAATTCGGTGATAATTGTAGAAATTTCTGTATTCGATCTGATAATTAGAGATTCTCTAATTATCCGATTATTCTGATAGAATAGAGAAGGAATGAATCGCAACAACTATTCCCTGGGAAGAAAAGTTCTCGTACAATCAGTTCTCTGAAATTTTGAGTTCAAATGGTATACATCTTTTTTTTTTATTTATTTCGTAAGGAAATATCCGTTGCTATATTATTTCATTTATCTCGAATGTCCTTTTTTTATTTTATTTCTGCTTTCTGCTCGTCGATTTCGTGGAAGTCAGCAATTTTACAAAAATTTATTTTAAAAATATCAGAACTCATGCTAGGATAAGATAGAAATGTTACAATCGTTCAGTAAAATTATTCAGCGAGAATTTGGAATGTTTCAACAAGTCAATTAACGTTTTCTCTCATTTCCCCGACAAATTAACAATATGTACAACGTGTAAAGTATATAAATGTTACTGAAAAATGATTCAACGTGATTATGCCATCCACGCGTTGTCATATTAAACAGAAAAAAGTTCGAAGTATGACGATGGTAAAATGAAATAGTCAGCCACGCGCGAGAAATGTTTCACGTGTACGATCATGTAATTTGAATATTTCACGAGCGGTGAACGACGATCGTTTCTTTTACGGGATGGGATTTCGCGTGAGAGACGCGAGCAATGTGTTCCCGGCATCACAAAATGACGCGCGACAATCGCGCGGAAAGTCGAATTTTTCTTACGTCAAATTACATCTCATTTCACAACAAAATAATCGCCAGTTCTTGAGAGCACGATCTGTTTAATCTTTCAGGGTGTCTCTCTCTTTACACGTGTAGTAAATCCAACTCTGTGTGTGTGCGTGCGTGCGTGCGTGCGTGTGTGTGTGTGTGTGTGTGTGTGTGTGTGTGTGTGTGTGTGTGTGTGTGTGTGTGTGTGTGTGTGTGTGTGTGTGTGTGTGTGTGTGTGTGTGTGGTAACACCAGGGTTTCCATGTATCAGCGAAGAGAATAACGTAAAATTTCCACGGGCACGTAAACGAACATTTGTCGTTCCCCGGCTCATGAATATTCCACGGATCTCATTATTTACGTGTATTAAATATTAATAAGCTCGTACGCTCGTGGTGAATCGCGTGGAAAGTTTTGTTCTTTTTTCTAATTTTTCACTCGCGCGAGATACGAAGCAACACAACAGCACTGTGTTAAAGGATGATATATTCGTTTACGTTAAAACTCGACTGCTTTGAAGGTAAAGGAAACATTTTCTGCAGAAACATCGCGTGCAAATTTCGTGATAAAAGGGGGGAGGTGGAGGGGTAGTTTCGTTTTTGTCAAGTTATTTGATTTTCAATCCTCTGCAACAGAGGTTCCCAAGCTATACGTGGTACGCGTACCTCTGGGAATGTGCGAAAATAATATTGGTAACGGCGGAAAATACCAAAAAAAGAGAAGTTAAAATAACAACAGAGAAACAAAAGTTATAGAGTTTTGATCTACAAGAAGGGATTTTGTGTTGCTGTGTTTCAATCCTGATCTTATGTTGGCCTGCTGTTGTAAGAAATTGAAATAAATTGTAGAATGTAAAATTGAGTCCTGTTTCTATTTAGCAAAGGAAATTGAAAAAGAAGCCAACTTCTTTGAGAGATATGGGTAGGAGTTTATAGACTCTGAGTGAAAAGCGATACAGGAAAAAAGGTTGAGAATCGCTGCTCTGTAGAGCGATTGTTACCGGATCAAAGTGACTCGAGAATACGATTAAGAATTAAGGCTCAAGAATTAATTTCAATCCGAAAAATTTTACATTTTCAAACTTACGGGTTTTCAAGTTGAAACGAAATTTCGTTTAAATTCAGAAGATTTCATTCATTCCATAATGCAATAGGCGAACGTGTTTCTTGAATAATGAAAATCAAATGTCAGTAAGAGAGTGAGAGAGAGAGAGAGATACTGGTCGTTAAAAAATGCATACATTCAACTTTGTTGGAAGTTGATTCACAACGAGATGAACTCTTCGCAACTCTTCGATCGAGTATTCGCAGAAAGATATGTGACAAGTAGCAAAAGTTCCTCGTGGAAACAAGACGACGAATCATTGTGCGCGGATACGCGAGACGCAGATTCTTTATGCATGCTTTATGGATATGTGGTAGAAACTGAAAGTGCGGGGAAACTTTCATTGTTCCGCGGTGTCCGACCTCTGGAAAACACGCTCGCGCGGCGAAAACCCGGCGACCATTCTTCTTCGTAATTTTAGTATACACTGAGCTGATCCGGTGGCTACTGTGTACTGCGTGCTATATGTACACGATATCTCTAGGATTTCGAGTATATTTCAGCAATCGCGATACTGTGAACTCAGGTCGAGAAACTGAAGAGAACATATCGTTGGAAAATATGGGTGTGCCCACTTTTCGAAAAGCTTGCTTCGCTTCGTTCAAACGCTTATGAGCCTAACGGCAGACGCGTCTTGAAATAACGCCGATCATTTACGTTTGCGTGGCACAGAACGCGGCGATAGAACAATGCAAAAGGAAAATACAATAGTACGATGGAACGAAGGGATGCATTTTCTCCTTGTAGGTGCTCTACAATCGTTGGTGTAGGTGTTCTACGATGCTCGAGAGCTTTCAAAGGGGGCATATATATATATACGCTGGCAGCTAATTCCAGAGAATTACACGCTGTCTTTTCTAACCAGCGAGGTGAATTTTTTGCGGAAATTCGAGGCTGCGCCTATGGAATTTCGAAAGCAAATCCAAAGCGGGAACCACCGACGGCGTTACTTCATCGAGCACCGATGAATGGGACTTTTAATGCGCAATCGTTCCTGCCAGAAGCGATGAATTGAAGTTCTCGGAGCCGTGTGTATACGTGTATATACGCGCGTGTATAAGTGTGTGTGTGTATGCGCGCGATGTTACGTCGAAGATTGCACGCTCGAGCTTGAAAGAAAGGAGCTATTCGCGCGGAGTAAGAGGAATATTAATTCGAAGATGATTGCCTTGGAAACGAATCGAACCTTCGAGGCGTTCATTCGCGTCTCCTTTGTATCGCAGCTGATAAATACCGAAAGTTGAAGCAATTTTTGCAATCCGACACCTTCTCATCTGCCAGGTATTTCAATAGAGCGCCAGGAATCTCGTTTATTTCGGAATTAAATTTCCGCTTTCCAGTCGAATTTAGTTAGTCCTGAAAGTGAACCTTCTCCTCGTTGTTTGAACGAAATATAATAGCGAACGGAAACGGTGAAGTTCGATTTATACGAATCAGTTGTATCTCGATTGGTTCTCTCTGGTGATACTGCGATATACGAATACGTGGAATACTATTGATCAAATTATTCCTGCTTTCGCTCAATTAACAGGGTTTTCGAATTTCTTCTACGTTCGAGAAATATAATACTGGATTCCTTTTTTCCATACGAAAACCTAACACCAGAATTATCGGCGATTGAAACGTGAAATTTCCATCAGAGAAGAAAAGAAAAAAAAAAGAAGTAGCTTTTATTTATACGTTTTACGAAAAATCATTTAAACCTCCAAAAACACTGTTCTACATCTGTCCGATAAAAGTATCCAATAAAAATTACAGATCGGTCTTTTTGAACGCAGATCTTGCTCTACATTTCATACCTAGGTCAGTGTTTCACGAAGAGATCTGCGAACCTAAATCGCAACACTTTGTAAGAGTGATACGGTCTTGTGTTCTACTTATTTAATTAATCAAAAAAAAAAAAAAAAAAAAAATGTAGTATCGTAGGTTCAAGCAATAACTTTCAGTTTTCGTTTAATTGTGATTACGACCCAACGAAGGTCAGACTTAAAAAATAATTTTGAAAGGTCGTGAAAAATGGGAAAGCGTATCGAAAAACCAGATGGCCTGTACTGTTTGCCGACAAAAAGGAATGCGTGGAAAGAGACAAAGTATGAATGCTAGCGTTGGGATGAGACGTTCTTCTTTTTGAAAAACCAGAGAC
This sequence comes from Tetragonula carbonaria, assembly GCA_032399595.1. Classification (NCBI taxonomy): domain Eukaryota; kingdom Metazoa; phylum Arthropoda; class Insecta; order Hymenoptera; family Apidae; genus Tetragonula; species Tetragonula carbonaria. The sequence goes on from JAUCRC010000007.1 coordinate 4,306,884, forward strand.
AGAGAGTTGATTGAGACGTGGACGGAGTCGATCGAGAACAGAATTGGTAGAACAGAGTTGTTTGAGTCGTGGAAAGGAACGGTGACTGGGTCGATTAGTTGTTAATTCGTATCGTCTGTATTATTATTAAAAATATACATCCCTTATCTAATCTCTGCAAAAAAAAAGAAAGAAAGAAGAGAGACGCGAGTAGGGAACAACAAAGAAAAAAGAAAGGAAGGCTGTTCGCTTTCGAAGATGGAAAGCAGCAGTCAGCTGTGCAAATGTCTTTTCATTAACTGGTCGAAATTGGTTGGCATATTTTCTGCAATCCCCAGCCAGCGAACGTTCACGATTCGGCGATCAAAGGCCGGGTAGCGCATCGGGCACACGCGTGACCTGGAATTTCCGGTGACTCAAGTAAATGTAAACGGAAACCGACCGTTCTTACTGCAAATGGCGGCCTGCAAAGGGAGACACGGCCTTGATCCCTTCGTTACGTGCGCCACGAAATTTGCCAACCACCTGTAATGCTAGCAAGCCGTAAGAACCGCAGACACCTGCAATTATGATGTTCATCTTGATGCTGGAACCAATTAAACAACGCGACACGATCGTTCGACGATTTCGAGTCTTCCTTCGTTTCATCGGTAGACTCACGCTTGAACTAAATGCGATTGTCCGAATTAATTGGGAGATAATCAGTCTGGAACGGGGTTTCCTAAAAATATATTCGCGAAATATACTCCATATAGGGTTGCATGAAATTTTAGCAAAATCAAAAAATTAATGTGAATATTTGGCTTTGTCTTTAATACGTGGTCAAAATTATATTCGCACGTATAGGAAAGAATTGCTGTCGAATAAATTTTCTTCGTGATTTCACAAAGCAAGTGTTTTAATTTGTATTCCTAGTTTGTGTACCTCTATGTCCGGGAAATGTCGCGGAAATATTTGCTCGGGTAAACGGGGTCGCTAAGTGAAAAAGTTTCAGGAACACGCTGGTCTAGAAGAATGAAATTTGCGATCAAAATGTCATGAATCGACTAGAAATTCAACAGTGGGGGAACACGTGTTTATATAATCAGCAGATGCTGCAAAATTTTCATTGTCTCTTCATCTGGTATGCAATTCAAGCGTTTATTCTCGAATTAATGCAAGATTTGTACGTGCATACAGATCTAATTAACTGAAATAATTTGATATAATTATCATCGCTTGTTGTTTTCAAGCATCTGTACAGGTGAAAATTCTTCTTGTTATCTGAAATTTTCTTATTTTAAAATTGTTATTTTTAAATTAATAATACTGATTCCCTATTTTTAACACTAAGCTAATTGTATATTTTCCAACGTTATATTCTATGATATTTAGTTATACATATTTTCGCGTTTTTTTTTCTTTGTTGAACATTCAATAATACTTAATCTATCTTTCAATTTTGTCACCACTCTTTTTCCTCCGGTAATATTTTCACGGTATAAGTGAATTCACACAGATGAGACACTAAAATTACGCATCTGAGGCAAGGATGTGCGTTTCAATATATAAATATTGCTCGACAGGTTGTATTCCGATAATCGAAATTCGATTGATCGACGTTCTACCTGCGTGTTAGAATTGTTACAGAAGTGATAGTGAACAAATGACAAACAAATGACAAACAGAAATAACAATTTCTAGGCAATGCGGCGCCAGAATATATTGCTTTAAGTAATAGATAAACATCGGTTGGAATTAATTCAACTTGGCATTTAAACAATCGAATATAGCCAGTTTTGCCCGCAACAGTAAACACGAAGCTCCGATTGCGTCGTTCATTGATGTTATTATTTACTAATGTGTTAACCAAGCAATTCAGAACGGGAAACATAATCGTAATTTAATTTTTAGATCGCATTTTAATTTAGTTTCTCCGTCTCCGAAATCTGCCTTCCTTACTTGACGTAAAATGGAACGACTGCGTCTGTTGAAATCTTTATTTATCGTACAGGAGTCATCGATTTATTGTTAAAAGTTCGAAATCATGTCTTTGTATCTTTTCCCAATAAAAAAAAGAAATCCAATACTTTTTGCGCGCCTGAAATATTAATTCTTCATCCCCACGATGCAACGTTTGACGTTTATTTTTCCATTTCCGCTCTTCGGTTCAGCCATTTCGCCATAAAATTCTCCGCCATTTTGTTCGGCTCTTCTTAACGAAGCAATATATCGCGTGCAGCCACAATTCGGGCGCAATTAATCGGTGTGCACAAACGGCCGATAAAGGGATTCTACACCCCCTCCCCCCCCCTCTCCCTCGCCCCTCTAGACCGAACCGAACGGCATAAATTTCGATTTCCCACTTTCTCCGTTACATATCGCGTGCTCGACATTGTAATCCACCGTGCCGTATGTACGTGACAACCTCTCATGAACTGTGGAGACCACCAGACTTCATCGAACAAATTGTCCCTGTCCGTGAATTAATTGCTCACCGCGTCATCGGCTCTCTGTTCTAGTCTGTTAGGCTACTTCCTCTTCCCTAGGACGACGAATGCTCTTGCAGGTTTTATTCTCGATATTGGCAGGTGGAAGGATTTAACTGTGGAGGGATCGACAGCGATCGAAAGCATCCCGTGTATTAATAGAAAAATAAAAATCCCCTTTTCTCTCGACGGTGACTCGTGACTTTGTACACTGATTCTTCGCTGGCTCGCAATCGGGGAAACTAGGGCTGACTAACTAGAAGATCTGTTTCAATTAACAAAGAATTTGTTTTCTTGGAGCTTTATTCTTCGCTGTTCTTGGTGAGCTTCGTGAATCAACAATTACAGTTACTCGATCTGTGGATATTCACTTGCGTACCAGCGTGATTTATAAATTTTCAATTTCACCGAAAATATTGAGCGGAATATTCACGAACCGTTCTCACGATGGTTGTGTAAAGATGGAACGACACACATCGACTCGCAATAAAAGTAGTCAGGCGATTCCTTGTCGTCGTTCCTCGTTCGATATGCAATTTTTTAGAAAGCGTAATATTAGAAATGAAGCATTTTTTTCTATGATATATATATATATATATATCTCACGTGTTTTCCATATCAATAAATTTGATTTTTAGTTTTTAATCATTCAAATCGATTTACGTGTTGGAAACGGGAAATAATAGAATTTATTGACTATTGCTGTTATACACGTTATATAGGCATCCGATCAGCAATTCAATCTGAGCCAATTTTTTAATAACGCTGATAATAATCGAATTTTTCTTTTTCATTGTAGAATTAATCTGATACAGGGAAACAAACGGTTTCGCCAATTCACGAAAAATTGTATTGACGAGATATAGTTTACGACGCGTTCAAACGAATACAAAACATAGTTGCAAGAAAGAAAAAAGACAAAATGATACAAAAATCACAAACTGAAGAATAGTAATTTACTTTTCAACTCTCAAAATGAAACACTCGTAGGAATGTTGGATCGCAGACAAGTTCTCAATAAATGAAGCTCCAAGTGAACAAAATCAATTACAAGCGATTATAAACAGAAAAAAAAACGTACTTCCGAACACAGACATCTGTTTAGGATCCAACGAATCCACTTTTAACTTAATCCCATATATTTTCCGAAATTATTGATCTCTACATATTCTTCTTTCTTTTTCTCTGTCTCTCTCTCTATCTCTCTCCACTTCTCCGTTTCGTTCTTCGCTGCAAGAAAATCACTCTGCTTTGGCGGTATTTCGTTCGTCGTATCACACGATAATCCCAAGCACTCGATCCAAACACTCTTCTGTCGCGCGTCTTACACTTAAAGCCAAATACCTCGTTCTCACGCGTATCATTCCATTCCAAACGTTGTTCACACGCTCGACGAAATCCCTCCCTCTCTCACTCTGATTTATCGCAGTTTCCAGCGCAATTGTACGACTCAACATTGTCCTCATTGACCAGCGTGAGAATCAAAGTCGCGACCCGTTGCCGCGAATAATGAAAATTTCATTGCGATTAAAAGAAAATCGAAACTCGTCAAACTTTACTTGCCCAGATCGCCTCCCCCCCCCCTCTTCCCCTCCGGTGTCGAAATCAATCGAACGAGCGTTTATCATCGATTCGACGAACGGTCGCGAATCGCACGCAAGCTCACCGATGTTCGCTTGTCGATAATTTCTTTTTTTTTTTTGTTTTTCGTTCGCCTCTTCTTCTTTCTGTCGCGCAGTTGAAAATCAATTCTCTGCAGTCAATATTTGCGCGACGTGTGTTTTTTCACTGTCCTGGTTAACACGAGCGATTTCTATTGCACGTCCAATGATATACTTTCGAGAAATATGACATATTGTCTTTGGTTGAAGTTGAACTAGTTTCAAAATTAAATTTCATTGTTAATCTTCGTCGCAGAGAATATAAAGTAGTAAAAATTCTAGCAACAGAGATGATCAATTCGACACACTGTTTCAAGAATTAACGTTGACGTAGTTTGCACAGTCTGTCAAGTTTTGCCAGTTTCTGATGCAATTTAGAGTGCGATAACGTTAATCGAGTAGAACATGCTCGCTGTTTAAAGGTATTCAGCATTGTCCTTATCGTTATTTTTATAGACTTGAAACTCGCTCGAATAAAATAAAGTCGCGCAAGTTAAACTAGAAATTCTCCGACTATTCTCCACTTTGCAACGCGATATCTCTGTAAAAAAAAAAGAAACATTCTCTACGTTACTTTTTTCTTTTTTTTTCACAAAAATTGATAAACAACAGGGAAGAAACGATAAGTAATAGAAAACATTTCACGACGAGCCTACTTTTCTTTTTTTTTTTTGTTTTTGATTTTCTAGGGAATCGAGAAAACTGGCCGTCGAAGGTTTAATTGAGAAATCGATATAACGGATGGAAGTTGAATTGAAGTTTGCTTATTCCTGAAATGGAGCTGTTGCGGGACTCTATATCCCAGACGTTCCCCTATCGATCATTGTATATTGTTTGCCCGATCGTTCTTGCCCTGATTATTTCCCGATTATAACATAATTTCGAGCGATTAAAATTAATCACCAGCGAGCGAATGCACGATGTAGATAAAACGCGTTTGAAAAATTCGTCAGCATTGTTTTCTCATTCTAAACACGTTTGATTGACATACAAATTATTCTTCTGTTTTATTGGTATTCATTAAAGTATTGTTTATTTGTATTTATTGTTTTATTCGAATATATCAAAGTATTTATTTTTCAAATATTGAAATGCGATTTCTATCAAAATCATACGACGAAACACGAGTACGATTAGAATCTGTCGCAGATTTGCTATTTTCATTCTTTATCCTCCTCGGAATACGTATATTGTCGAAATACAGAGAATTTTGCAGTCAGAGAGCGGCGGCGACAGAATTAATTGAAAGTTTATAATCGAATACCAAGTGAGCTAAACCAAGCGAATAATCTTTTTTAATAATTTTTAATCCAGTTTCACCCATGTGAATTCAATAAGGGTTCCCTTCAGTTCTCCGTCTTAGAGATTAAAAACTTCTCGAACTTCTTAATTGACACTGAAAATGTCCAACTTTGTTTTCTACGTGCCTTTATGGCTTTCAAACTCCTCGCGAAGTTGAACGAGTTAACTCACGAGTTATTCGTTCTTCCTGTCTTTTTCTTTTTTTTTCTTTTTTTTTTCTTTGACGATATTTTGAAAAAACAAACAGTGCGAATACCACTGGAGTTCTTATAAAAATTGGATATACTGTGCTCGATTCTTCTCGACCGTGACGAAGGGAAGCGAAATAAAAGGCGGGCGCTACTCGAAGAATAAGCCAACCATAAATAACTGAGTAGGATCAAGCTCGATCACGTCATCTTCCCTTTAGGATAATTCATCGTACTTTTTGGGAGAAGCTATCGTGCTATGATAGCTTTTTCTATAGAGGCCGCTAGCCTAGAAAAAGCGGGGATCAATTGCGAGGTATCGATCCATCCGTACGACCTGCGGGCTTGCAAAGACCCTCACTCGGTGCCGCAGGTTCTCTCGTTCCTTTCAGTTTTGTTTTCGACGATATCTCTTCCCATGGATACGTGGAAAAATTTCGAGCCATTCGCTTTTATTCATTCTCTGAACTCATCGTTCTGAGCCAGAGTCAAATCAAAACTTTTCTCCGTCTTTTATCGTAGAGATAAAGTCACACAAGATTACAATTTGCCATAATTCGTAAATAAATTGCTGGTAGACGATGCGAAAAAAAGAAAAGTTTGTCGAGGGCAAAGGGTTAAGTCGTTCTTTGGTAGTGGAGGAAGGGGAAAATTTCCTGATGGGCGACATTGAGATTGAGATTATCGACGATTCTATTTGCAATATTAATGTCAATCGTAATATCTGACTTTTTCATTTGAAAATTTCACGGTGACCTGCGATTTATTTCTCGATAGCCGAACAAGTTGATTCGAAAAGAAAGATAATTCGTGCAAATTATTTAAAATTGAACACTCGGAAATCAATAAGAGAAACAACTTGTTCGGCTGTCGAGAAATAAATCGCAGGTCACCGTGAAATTTTCAAATGAAAAAGTCAGATATTACGATTGACATTAATATTGCAAATAGAATCGTCAATAATCTCAATCTCAATGTCGCCATCAGAAAATTTTCCCCTCCCTCCACTACCAAAGAACGACTCAACCCTTTGCCCTCGACAAACTTTTCTTTTTTTCGTATCATCTACCAGCAATTTATTAACGAAGCATCACTTCAAATAAAACGACATAGCATTGGAAATAATCATTCAAATGATATTTAAAACGAAATTTTGTTGAGTCCACATCTTTCCAACATGTGACATATCGTTTAAATTTAAAACAACCATCATTGCACGTGTTTGCTAGAAACAAGTACTCTCAATCCTCCGCCATTTTTTTTAAACTTTCGTAAGAGGCAGTAAGAAGTTCAGTTCGTGTGAATTGTATTCTGAATTCTGCGAATTACTTCCGAATGAGTGTCAATCCTTCTTCTGAAATACTTTTGTTTCTTCTTACGTCATTGATATGTATACGTTCGTTATAATTGTCAGAAAATTATAAAAAAATAGAAAGTCCCATCGAGTGCAAACGAACTTATCTTTACTTAAAGATACCGATGCAATGCAATCGGATTGGTCGCGTGCTGTCTATCGACTTGATTTTCCACGTAAACTGACCCGTTGTCTGCGTAAACATCATTGTAACGTGCAATCCTCGTCACACGTCGCGCGTTGTACACGCGTCAAATCGCTCGAACTGTCGAACTGAATGAGGGACATTCATCACGAAGGTGGTCCGTCGTGGCAGAAGCAACGAGTTGCTTCGATTCTGCTCGATTAACCGATGCAACTTAATCGCGCGACTCTTGGACCAGAGGTTGGCCATTATATCCTAGCGTGCTGGTTCTCCCCTCCTCTCCACTCCTCCCTCTCCATTGTTAGCGGTTTAGCGCCGAGATTTTTAACGAATGTCGGTCAACCGTGGGGCACGACTCGTAAAAAATAATGGCTCTTTTTTTCCGGCGCAAGATGCGCGCGGCTGCTCGTTATTTCAACCGGCGGCAAACACAGCGTTTATTTATTGGCCCGTTGGTACTCTAACCTTGGCTGAAATCGTCTCGCATGCTTGCTCTTTCTCTCGAGTAGAGAGAGCCTGCTTCGTATTAGGTCGACGGAGTGTCGCCCCCTGCGACATTTTTAATTTTTTAACGTTTTTAATTTCAAACAACTAGAACTACGACCGCGGTAATAATTCAAAATCAAAAATGAGCAATTTATAATTTTCCATAGAAATTTTATGTGGTATTTTTGTATTTTATATTCTATTATTTATATAGTGATTTTTTAGTGATGTAGAAACCTGCGTTCTTTGTTATACTATCGAAATTTTGTTCAAATCTCTATTAATAAAAATTTTCTCGTTTCTTACTAAATTTCATTTTATTTTAGTCATCGATAGTTCTAGTCCGTAGATACGTGTATCTAATCGAAAAATAGCTCGGTTAATAATAATTAATTAAGTACGAGTGTGTGTATGAATTTCGACATGCTTACGATATGCTTACAGTCACATGAATATTCCGATTATCCATAATGATGCGTATGCTAATATTATAATAAATACAATGCGTGCGTTAATACACGTTATGAATATTCAACATATGAAATTAATATACAGTGAAAAACAAAAGGAAAATCTCAAATTCGCGTAGAGCAGCGAACAGAAATTCAACGGGAAATATCTCCTTTACGATGCGAGATTACAATAAAATTCGAAGATTTTAATTAAATTTTGATCACAAACAGACTACGGATGTTTATGCAATTTCTACTTTGCTCTCCTTACGTTTAACACTCCGTATGCATGATTTTCTAAATCATGCCTGCATTCCGTGCCAATTCTCAACTTATCCAATTCCACAAATATTAAATATCTTCTGAAAATAAATATTAGACGAAACTCTGATCTGGCATTAATTTAAAGACAAGGGCTATTAACCTTTTCAATGATTTCACCGAATCGTTAAACCTAACCCCGGATAGCGTAGCGAAATGTGTTTCTTTTTTACAGAAAAAAAAAAAAGAAAAAAGGAAAGAAAATCACATTCACCACCGCAGCGGCGACATTCACGGCGGAGAAATTCGCTGTTGAGATAATCCGAAACGCAGAAATTCATTAAGATCTCAACTGGATAAACTGGGCATAGCCTGGGTTTATGCCGTGTCGGCGTGGCACGCCAGCGATTTACCGGGGTATCGCACGTTAAAGGTTTAACCACCGCCAGGCAGATCCACAGCAGCGGAGCGGAGCGAAGCTTTCACCGGATCGAAGACCTTCCCTCCTTCCTTCGCAATCGGTTGAAAAAAAAAAATTCGCGAAATTCGCTTTCATTCGGCGCGTTTAACTAGCGCTTTACGTGCGGCGTTTCCATCACGCGTTCCTATTTCCGCTCGATCGTACGTCGATATCGCTGCTGATATCGTACCGCGGCAAACTGTGCCAGTGTTAATGCACCTCCATTAAGCCTACGAACGTCCGAATGATCTGTGTCGAAGCTAACTTTAACTGTTGTCCGTGTGTGTGTGTGTGTGTGTGTGTGTGTACTGGCACCGGTTTCATCGTCCACGTTTAAAAACGTGGATACCAGACAGATCATTTCAGTGATTTCCGATGATTTCTGACGATCGGTGGACATCTAAGTAAATTAGTATCAATTAATTAACGAATGTAAAGGGTATTCTGTATATATTTTAGTATCTGTATATATTATATTTATATATATCTGTATATCTATATCTATATATCTATATCGATATATCTATCTATTTATCTATCTATCTATCTATCTATTTATCTATCTATCTATCTATCTATCTATCTATCTATCTATCTATCGATATATGTGTGTGTGTGTGTGTGTGTGTGTGTGTGTGTGTGTGTCTATATATATCTATACATATTTTATATATATATATATATATATATATATCTGTATATATATATATATATATATCTGTATATCTATATATATTCTGTATAAGGGTATTCTGTATGTATTTGTAAACGAATGTAAAGGGTACTCTGTATATATTTAGTATCTGTATATATTATATCTATATATATATATATATATATATATATATTTGTATATCTATATATATTCTGTATATATTTAGTATCAATTAATTAACGAACGGGTATTCTGTATATATTCTCACATATCACGTGTCTCATGTGCATTATTGCTGATTCGAATCTTTCGCTTTACATTGATCGATTTATTTTTTTAGAAAATTAACAGATTCATTCGACCGACGATGTCGGTCAATTATATATTTGTGTATTTGATTATCTGTTCGATTATCTGTTAATTTGCACATCTATTTACATATTTGATTGTGATTATATTCAATTATTGATTATTTGGATTAGTTAAATTTGATTTGCTTGGATGTGTATATTAAATTCTAGTAAATACAAAATTTCACAGTTCAAAACGATAATCGTGTACAGACTCGTAGAAAGACGAAATGAACACTCTCTGAAATCTATTTATAAACTTAATTGAAGAGAATTGATAACATCAGGTTGCATAACGTATATTCTCTCCATTTTTTACGACAAATAGAATGAACGGAGTGAATTTCCTGTTACAGCTCCATATTCCTACATTTTCGTAAGCTAATGCGAAGATTAAAATCCCCTTGCATCGATGACGTTGTGGGAAAAAATCATTTGTACATATCTTTTCGTAGAACTGAAAGAGCGAATTATTCCATCTTCATTCAAAACACGTGTCTGTATAAAACCACCGTGAATAAAAATCCTTTTCGTCCTTTTCTCTCTTCCTCTGCTTCGCGCGTTCATGCTTTCAGTAATGTTTCCTACGAATTTTATACATCGCTAAAAGCTTCGTAAGGTGTGTACAAGAGGTTTTCCACCGGTTTTCGTGCATCGAGATTTCTTCAATCATCTAAGTGATCCACATTTCTTACGTGCTTAATTAACCAAGCCTGATGGCTTTTTAAAAACCTGTCTCGCGATTATACAGAAATAACGTTCTATAAAAAGTTTGCTCAAATGTATATACTGACTGAAAACATGATCTGCTTCGGGAGGAAAACGCGAGCAAAACGAGGCCGAGTTTCTTCCACGGTGTTCTTCGAAATCGGTCGAGTGAAACTCGATCAAATTTTCCTGTCAGTACTTCGTGCACTTTGTCGCCCAAAATTTGATTAAATTTGACTAAACTCGACAAAGTTCTATTCGCTGCCTCGAAACAAAGATTCGTTAAGAAAATTCATTCGCGAACGTTATTAAACATCGGCTGCGCTTTCGTGCGTTTCGGTACATTATCTGCCCGACAATTTTTCAGCGGTGAGTCGTGGTAAATCTTTCGATCGACATTTACGATTTGCAATTCGTTGATTCGCGTCGCAGATTCGCGACACGCAGTTGCTTTGATTAAACGTCAAATTGCCTTGATTGCGGCATAAATTGGGACATTAGAATCAGGCGATTAATCAGGGGTGACTGGGGTCGACACGTTTTCCCCACCGTCGTCTCTGCCACCCTCCTCGACGAAACTTCGATTTCGTCCGAGTCAGATTGAAACAACACCGCTGGCGCCGCATCCTCGGTGCGCGTGTCTCATTGTAATTTGCTTATTGTTCAATTCCGCGAAAGTTTCCGCGTCCGCCATTTTCGAGTAGCTTGCATTGATTGAAACGTTCAGCTCGGTATTTTCGTCCCTTTGAACGAAAGGCTGAGAAGACTTAAATCAATTTTAATCAATACAATTATCGTTTATCGCGTTACAGTCGAGTTACCCTTTCTTTCATAGAGTACAAAGTCGTATTGTAATTTCACGAATGATTTAGTAACTTTTAAACGTTTCATTCGTTTTCTCTTATTTCCGTGGCGTTAGAACATCTTGTTAGGAACTGGAAGAAAGCGCGAGTCGAGTTGGGAATGGCTTGAAAACCATGTCCATGAGTTAATTTATTAACAGAATCGTCGATCGAATAAAAATTTCTATAATCGTGGAATTAAACGACACGGGTGACTTTTTTCCAGATTATTTTCAGTCTCGTTATACAAAGATTTTCTCTAACGCATTAGCAATTTGAAAAAAATATTGCAATGTATAACGTAGTAGAATATTACAATATATCAGGTATACTGCTGATTTTCATGTGTTTCATGTTCGAAGGTGCACGAAGGTACAAAAATCCATCCATAATATATAGAAAATACACGGAATATAATTAGGTAAAACAAAGTTCTAGATTCTTTTTTTCTGTAGCCACGTACGCAAGAATCTGCTATGTTAAATCGAAGAAGCGTGTCTGCATCTTTCGCTTAAATCAAGTCATTAATATCAAGTAACACAAAAATAATTTATATATATATATATAAAATATAGAAATATATATATAATATAGAAAAGAAACTTTTGAGATTCAGCAATCATATACATCTGAATATATATATATTGTAAAGAAACTACTTTAACTGCATTTTAACTACATTTTAAAACTGAAACTACTTTAACTTTAACTACATTTTAAAACTGAAAGTATAATGATATATATTTCGAATGTACGCGATCGTTAAATACCGAAAGTCTTTTCTCCAAAGTTATTCGTAAAGTCACCTTTTGATTAGACAAAACACGGTAGAAATGCACCTAGTTTCGTTAAAAATGTACAACTTGCTTTCGTAAGATAGCGAAATATCGAAAGAATTAATCTGGTCACGTTGAAATCGGAGAAATCGGTCCTCCTTCCCGTCAAAAAGGCCGATAATCCACTCCGGCGATAAAAAAAAAAAAAAGAAACGCAACGGTATCGGTGCGGCTGGCAGATCGCGAAAAATCCGATCAGACGATTCTCGATCTATTGCCCTTAACATGCCATTAAAGTCGGACGTGATTTCCATTTCGATGCAAATCACGTAATTACAGCCGATGATGAATGACGACGACAGAGCGTATCCAACAGCCGGCAGCCGCTTATAATTCACGAAAGAGGAACAAAACGGATCGCGATCTCGATCAAGCTTGTTCCCCGGCACGTTGTACATCTTCTCGTTTATTCCTTCATAGCGTTCCACGATCGCGTTCAACTCTTCGTTCAGTTTCTTCACTTAAGTTTCCCATTAATCTTGTCCCGCTCTCTCTCTCTCTCTCTCTTTCTCTCTGTTTCTGCTCTCGATCTGCCAGTGATCCACATATTTCTCGGGTTACGACGATGAACGTTGGTTTTGTTATACCATGGACATACGTCACGCTAATTAGACGATAATTAGAACCGAGAGTTTAGTTCAGAACGTCGCAGAGTTTCGAAAGAATTTCGAAATGAAAATTGGGTCGTACCTTTGAGCCTGTTTTTCTATTCCTTTTTCTTTATTATTATTATTGTTGCAACACTTCTGAGACTTTCAAGATCTATTTCGTCTCGAGATAGAGTGAATTACGTGAATTGCGCGCATCGTGGTGCGCCTGAAGTTTACTACGTCCAAGACTCCGAAACCCTGCGGAGCTCTCCAAAGGATTGATCGCCTGTCGTTCGCCCTACTCCCTCATAACAGGAAGGTTCTATTGCAGGAAAATCGCGTGCTGAGAATGTAATGGAACGGAGGACAAGTCATTAACGCTGAAACTACCGACGTTCGGTGTCTACTTGGCGGATACAGCGAATACAGTGATTCGTGTGAGAAGAATTTCATATATCGAGATAGAAATTATCGTTTCAATTTGATGGTTCTTAGCATTAACACTTTAATGGCCGCACGTTTACGCGGTCAAACATCGCCAGGGGCCGGCAATATTTTTGAAGAATTAATTTAAAAAAGACTTTATGTAAATTCGCGAAATAATTCAACATGTGCGAACATACACATAAAACAAAAAAAACAATAACGACACATTTAATGCAACAAATTTAACAATAATTTAACAACAAATTTAATATTTTTCCTTTGGTACCGGCCAATAACCTTCGGCGACAGCATCACACACATGTTGTGTTACGCTCAACGTCATCCTAGGATCACTTGCATATCACTCATTGGATGATTCTTCGATCGTACACGTCTCGCGACAATCGGATTACAGACCTAAATTGATCGAGAGAGAAGAAATATCGCCCTAGATTGATCTTTCACGCGTTAGAAGAAAAAAACAGAAAGAAACACGAGAAGAAGTGGAAACAGTGCGAGACTATGCCTCGGTATAACCCGTGGACGGATACGAGTTTGCTGAATTTCAATTAGGTATTTTTATCAGCGCGTTTCACATTTTCACGATGCAGAGAATAATCGAACGACCACCTGTGCTGGCGGGTCAGCCGATGTCACCCGGACTACCGATGCTGACTGTCAAAACAGGAGGCCTCGTGTTAGATCTCGGGGCTCCGAGCGCCAATTATAATCTAATCAGTTTCACCGATGACATCTTTGAGTCGTGCACGGCTTTAATTAGAAGCGCGGGATGCCGCTTTTCATCCTTGATTATCGCGTGTGACGACCGCCTGATACCTGAAAGAACCACTTCAAAAAATGGTGGCAAACGATTTCGAGAATCCTCGGAGTTCATCGGTCCCACCGAGGAAATTTTGTGACTCGTGTTTCACGCGCTCGTAGCCTACAGGCTATATCACGATCGTTGTAAACGTTTGTTCGATAATAATTGTCCAGACGCGGTTCGATCAGCGCAGATTCCCTATGCAAACGAGTCGTTTTGGGAGCCACTTGAACGCGGTTGCGGCTTGCCCGATATCTACCGATATCTACCGATATATACACAGTAGCTTTACGAGTTTGTTACAAACGCGGTGCTTGTTATTTGTTGCCTTGCCCCGGTGATAATCGGATATTCGGAGTCGTTTTCGATTGTCTCGATTGTTTTCTTTGAGAATGTTCTGTGAACGCTTCTGTGGCGAAGGAAAATCTCGATTTCCACAGAACATACACGTTCGATTTTTCGATTTTAGACGAGATTCCTCGAGTGAGATTTGTCAAACTTCGATGTCTTGCAGTTCTGTAGGACATTTGCGATATGCTCGCGTTCAATTTTCAAAAGAAGAACGCCGCTTTAAATTTCGACTATTCGTACGATGTTTCGTATGCAAGATCGGTGATATTTTGATTTGTGTTTCGTCACGATTCGAATTAAGATTTCAAGTGGCGAATGAATGCAACGAAATTTAACGAAACGTAATGGCGTGGTAAATATTGCCACGAGTTACGTGAGCAACGGGATCAATTTAGAAAATGTTCAAAGGTGTGAAAGTGGATCGCAATGGACAATGGTCATCCTATTTTCTATAGCGACTGGTGCTGCAGCCCCGCATAAAAGATCGAGCCTGAATTATTCAAACTGGGTTAGCTGAAAGTTTTAGACGATCCACATTTCAGAAATATTTACCGTTTTCAGCGAAGTTTCGCAGTAAAAGTGCATTGTGAAATATTTAACGGCAATGTTTCGTTCAGCAATAAACTTTGTCACCTGGTTTATTAATGCTGTGTCGTCGCTAATATTTGGCCCGCAAGTTCAACATCAGATATGCCAGTTTAAGAGGAACAAAGTATCCAGAGAGTGAAAATCTCCAATTGTTGCGCATTCGGACATTTACAGCGAACTTATGTACGCACGAGTAAATGTTAACTCTTCAAATTGAAGATGGTTTTGCGAAGCTTAAATGCAAAATTGTGTCACAAAAAAATGAATATTGCCATTTTCACATTTTTTTTCGCAGTTGCAAGTGCAATTGAAATTTCATCAGATGTGTAGTCGTTAAGAAATAGCTTGCGATGTAACTGAATAGTGAATCAAGTGAAAATATCGAAAATATATCTGCACGATGAGAGCCCTTCGAGTCCCAGATCCTCGAAACGAACACGATCGATTTGATCTTGCGTATTATCTGAAAATTCTGAAGAATATATCTACAACATGTGCAACACTCCGCCGTTTTCACTTTCGAACAGCGATCGAAACTTGGTCGAAAAAAAAATTATCCAGAGATACAACGAAACAACGAATTAATGAGAAAATGAGCGGCTTTTAACGCCCTTAAAGCCTGTCACATAGAATATGTCTGGCTTCATCTCTGTAAGGAAATAAAATTTGACACCCTTTCGTGAACCCTTTGCTTTATTTTTATTCCTGTTAATTTTTTATGGACAGAATTGGTTGGTGATAACTATAATTTTATTAACTACTTTTATTTTCCTCACAATCCCGCTTGCCCATCATCTGTGTCTCGACAACCTTAACACCTCACTCCTTTAGAGCATCTACAACCGATGACTCATCGCTCGTAAACTTATCTCTCTCCTTAATCACGTGATACCCCCCTCCTCCAAGTTCCTGATCGAGAGCGTGACGCGTTTTCGTTGCACATTTCGTTACATTTTTTGCGAACACCCGAACATCCCCGGTAAAACATATTCTATGTTAAAATAGGAACGTCAAAACGGAGTATCGATTGCACTCGAGAACTCTCGAGATCCAGTCTCTCTCGAAACAAAGCGAAAAGTGATTACACGCAGCAGTACAGCAGTGTACAGTGTGTCGACTTCAAGCGTGATGCAAACGACGTCTCGAATTCGTCAAGGAGAGAGAATCTTCGCAACATCTCTCGATATATTCCCCGTTTCACGCATTTCGAATCGCATCGTCGGTTGTTTCACTCTGCCATCCGTTGCGAACGCGATTGTGCACGCTTTATCCAGCGATACTAACGACCGAGCAATATCGCGAGCCGAGTAATTGAAACGGGATATGCCTCGACAGGGCTCGCTGTTAGTTGTGTAACGGGCGCGATCTAATGGAACGCGAAATCGTCATAATTGAGACCGATGGTTAATCCGAAGCGAACCAACGGGGAGGAAAGTAAGTCGATACCTTCAGCTGAAGCTTCAGCGAGGGCGGTGGATTTCGTGGCCGCCGTAAACAACAGCTTTTTCACCCTCGTCCGAGCAGGCACGCGAGGGACTAATCTCGAATATCAGTCACGAGGAAGAACGTTCGTCGGGATTAGGGACCGGGGTCGACCCGAACCCGGTCTGAAGATTTCCCCGAACTGTTATTCTCGTTCGTTCGATCGAATCACGCGAATCCCTCGTCGTCGCAGGGTTTTTCGTTTCGATCGTCTTCGAATCTCCAGTCCACAAAGTTTCAGTGTCGTTTCACTCTCTGTGTAATGAAGCGCAGAAAGTTATTCCCGCAAAGGAAAATCGTTAACGTGGAAAAACAAAAGAATATGCGTCTATTAACGAGCGCTGAGAGAGAAAGAGAATGATAAGAATACGTCGGAGAAGGGAGCACGTTCGTTTAACGCAGCTGATTAACATCGAAATGAAAGCCTTCAGTTTTGTAACCGCGACGGAAGCCGTTACATAACGAGCTTCAAGACGCGCAGGAGCGAAGTTCATTGAAATGCTGATGATCCTCGGCCGTTGAACGCCGTTCGGAAAGCTAAACGGAACTCGGCGAAAGTCAAGGAGTCGTTCGGGGGAAACGACATGATTAATTATAGACGAACGCGTCCGGGCGGGCTGACTTTATGGCATTCGAATCGGTCCAAGTGCAAACACCATCATCGAGAGGACGGAAGAAGTTCTCTCCTTATCTTCTTAGAGTTCTCTCAGAAGGAAGTCAGTCGATTCTTATCGCGCACAAACGGAAGAAAAAACGAAAAGGAATAGGAAGAAAAAAAAATAAAGAAACGAGAGAAAGATCCGTGGAAACCGTTGGAAGGCTACTCCTCTCGGCTGCAGCTCGAGAGAAAGATTCCCGACTTTCGTTCGAAACTACAGAAGTTTCCACAAACTCGTATAAATTTTGATGCCTTCTTCAGATGGGCCGAACTATTCTTGCTGCTTTTAGCAGTGAAACTCTCCCAAGATTACTCTCCTTTTTTGCCCCGCTGTTTCGCGGACACGGCTCGACGACGGCTCGGCTCGGCGCGCCGGTCGAACGAGCAAAAGCGAAACTTTCCACCGGAATATTACGAGGAATATCGCCAGTCGAGTTGTGTGTCGGGGTTCTCTCCCGCAGAACTTACCAGGCCACGTTTCGTACGCGAGCGAGCCGATCGATTTTCGTTATGAGGGTTGATTCACGTGCTCGGCCTGGCGACGCAGGGCGGGAATCCACGACGTTTAAAGCCGAACAACAGAAACGGTAATCCAAAATAAACGGCTGTGTGCGTTTCACGACGAATCACAGGGCCAGGCTCGATTCTCGAACGCGTTTCAACGGACTCATAGTGGAACCTGTTGGATTTGCACACCTGAACGACTGGTTTTCACACTGGATCACAAACGTGTCGACGCAGCCTGGCTGGTTTAAACACTTCACTGACAACTTCAATGAGAAACTCTGGTAGGAAACTCTCCTCTCGGCTCTTTTCTATCAATATCACTGAGAACACACACGACTTTTCTTCGTGTCGATGGAAAACCATCCCATCTGCACTCTCGGTGCGCGACAGCACTTTATCTTCTCTCGACGAACGCCAACACCTTTTTCTCCGCGAATGCAGGATCAACCAACGATCGGTCGCTAATTAGCGAGTCGATATAGCGAGCTCGTTATCTATAGACACACCGGTTAATTACACCGTCGTCTCGCTTGGATCCATCCATTCGTTTCCCTCGTCATTCATGCCCCTGATCTTCTTCGAGATCTGCATCGATGCACCGATCGAATCGTTGGACGCGAACCGAGACGGCATGTACTCTCGCGATCGCGACGATTCACCAACGACGACGCGAAACGAAGGATTTCTCGACCCTTGGTGGGAATTGATTCGCCGATTAAAATTACGTTTCGATAGATCCACGTGACAATGTTTTCCACGGTTAACGCCGAACGATAAATCCTGTGCTCCAGATTCGCGTACTCGCTCGCGAGAGAGATCGTGAACGTTAACCTTCCACCGCCCAACCGAGATTCACTTTAGACCTAGCTCTCGTCGGCGAACACCTCCCTCGCCCCCGTTTGCACCCCACTCCGCGTATGTCCGCGCCCGTAGCAACCCCTAGAACGATACCAGCCGACGTCTTTTCTCACGAGGACGTTCCTCGAGGAGCCTTCGATCGACCCCACGCCACATGGACACCTAACCTCGAATTTCGAGGGCAGGCCAGCGCTGCCTGCCTCGTGTGTCGCGCGAACGCTCACCGCCGCGCTCGACCACGTGTTCTCCACAGAGGAAGGCGAATCGTCGTCGCCTCGCGACGATATTTTTGCTACCTTCGAGGCGTCACGGTGTGGCCGCGATGCGACGCGACTGCGAGCCTATCGCGGCAGCGACCCGGAATTTCGCCCCCGTTTCGTCCTCGACACTGAACCGAACCTCGACACCACCGCCGTGTCTCTCGTGCTGACAGAGCGCGGGCGCGCGCGCGCGCCCCTGTACACACACCACACGCACACACGGTTCAACGATACCGCCGAGCACCACTGATACGACGACCACCCGAGAGAATGCGGAGCTTCATTCAGGACAGGAAAGTTCGCGACGGGACCCCCAGCGAACTCGACGCAGCGTCGCTCGTTCCGGAACGAACGACGCCCTGTTGTCGTCGCGGCACGGGGTGAACGCACGACTTTGCGGATGACGATCCGCGCCCTCCACCACCCAGAAACTACCTTCCGCCGCTACCGCCACCTCCACTACCGTCACCCACCACCACCACCATCATCCACCTCCATCGCTTCTACAACCACCTCCACTTTCTTCACCAATACCAACCTTGCCGACTCACAGCGCGCGCGCGGGTGTGTGTGTGTGTTGCGAATATTACCAATACCCGTAGCCCTCGTCGGGAAATGCTGCCCTACTGCCTACCCTACTGCCACCGACCGAGTAGCTCTGCTATCCGGCTCGAGCGTAGCAACATCAACACGCTGATATTAACGCTAATGTTCTGCGTCTCCCCTCTCTCTTCTTTCTGTTTCTCTGTCTCTCTCTCTCTCTATCTCTTTGTTTCTCTCGTGCGGTATACGGTACACGCGTGTATGCGTGAACGGTAGGGGGGAGGGTTACAAGATAACAGTGTATGCGAGATTATGTACAGCGAAACAGCGGTACAACTGCGCGCGGGGTTGTTTAAATTTGCTGTCCGTCAGCCGTGAAGCTTCGCTGTTGTTGCCCACGTCGACGGTGGTGACTGATGAACGATCACAACTAGGACTTTCCGCCGCTTCTGAAAATTCTATTACACGTGTCGTGCGGTGAGATCTGTTTCCAGAGAGGAGACTCTTGTCTCTCGAATCATCGTGTGTCAGTTAGTTTTCTGCTCTTGCGACGACCCTTGTCTCGGAGCGTCTGTCTCAACCTGCGAAATCCTACTAGATCCTACGAGATCCTACGGTGTTTAAACGTGGTTAATACGCTCGCGCTCGAGTTTTTGTACTCGCTCGATATCGACACCTACAACGACGTGGATCCAACGAACACGTACATAGAAATTCTCTCTCTCTCTCTCTTTCCCCACAGAGAGAGAGAGAGAGAGAGAGAGAACAGATCCTGACGTACGAAATTCTCAGGCAGTGGTTCTCCTCTGGCGCAGGTCAGACGGTTGACAAGAGTCGGGGGTCGGAGGGGTGGTGGCGGCGCGCAGAGAGAAGAAAGGGTGGTCCACGGATACATCCTGCTCGCTCCCTCGGCCTCGGTTCTCCTGCCTGCCTGCCTGGTGTTTACGGGGCGTCTCGACGCAGGCGCCACCACCGGGTTGGGTGGTCACGCTTGGAAGTAGCGACGTCGATCGAATCCCCAATTGGGTGGGAGATGTGGGCACCCTGGGGGATGTTGGGGCGGCAGGAGGTTCCGTCTCGAGGTTAGGGGAGAACGGCGAACCCTCTGTACACACGGACGCATCGACACGCTCACTATGACGTAGGAATCAACCCATAGACGAAAGTCGCCGATAACATCGCACCGCGACGCGGTTACGCGCGCTTTGTGAATGGGAGAGACAAAGCCGAGCGTGGAGATCCAACGTGGCGCGTCGCGACTTTCCGTCTTTCCAAAGACAAACATATATGTGTGTGTGTGTGTGTGTTCCGATTTGACCGATCTCCCGATGACCCATTTCGAGCGCCTCCCTCTCGTTTCGATTAAACGGAATTTTCGTTCTCTCTCTCTCTCTCCCTCTCTCTCTGTATGACGTGGAAGCTCGTTCCTTGCTTCGTTAATGTCGCTCTGTTGCTGGATATTGGTAATTTCGCGATTGGAAGATCGATCAGCGTGGTCATCGAGAATGATCGGCGGTGGCCGCTCGATAGGGATTTTAATTAACTTTCTTTCGATTGATTTCACTGCTACAGCCGATCTCTCCGCGTCGAGTAGACTTGATTTGATGGGCTTTACAGCTGTTTTTATTTCCCTTGTCCTCTGGACATATATATATATATATATATATATATATATATATATATATATATATATGTATATTTCACAACTGGACTGGGAAAGTAAATTCAAAGGCATTCTCCTGCTAATTGGAATCACAAAGGTCCTGCGTATGGTTCTTTCTGTTCGAATTCATCACGTAATCGTGACTTTTGGGGGACAATTTCATTTCCTTCTTCTGCCACGTTGAGCAACTGGTTCAAGTGAATTTAAAGACACTTTTGTACAACAAATGATGTAAAGTCTAAAACGTTGCATAATAAAATTATAATTATACACGGATCGGATGAGCTTCGTTTAACGAATGTTTATTTTTCTATAAAGAAAAAGCATTTTATAAGTAAATTATAGTGTAGTTTCAATGTGATTCAAGTTATCAAGATAATCGATGAATTTGTTTATTGCAAATACACGAAGCAATTTACGATCCTTTAGCATAACTCTGTTATATTAGCAACAACTTTGATAATTGGTCAGTTTGTAAAATTCGAGCAGATACTGCACCTATCCGATTTCTTTTCAAACAGTTATAGATATTTACGTTCCATCTCAGCCTCTTTCTTTCAAACGATTCTTTGCGATAATAAAAATTTCATATCCTCACGCAAATGCAATACGGAATAAGGTACGTACAATAGAGGCGGCAGATTCGTTGTATAATGCATGTTAAAGTAAAAAGGTTTTCCGTTCGATCGTGTTGGTTCTTTCCTTTTTTTCTTTTTTCTTTCTCTCTAAAAAGAACAACTTTCATTCTCTTTACGCGCGAAAGTATTTTCTTCATTTGTGCAAGTCGAACAGTGTTTTTCTTTAACCCAAACAACATGTGATAAAGATCTATATTAATATTTTAAGTTGAAAATTAGTTTTCGAATACACCACCTCTCGAAAATCTTAGTACAAGCACTGTGTTTGTTTCAAGATTGGAAAAATTAATTAATATAGGATGGATCAAAAGTTTCTTCCCACTTATTCGTTTTTAATGAAACATCAAAATATAAGAGGAAAATTTATTTTACTAATTTTAAATTTAAGTTCAAACATGATCTTTTCATTGCGTTTAAAAAATTATTTCTCTCGAATGTTGAAAGAAAGAAATGATTAAAAAATTACAGATTTATTTTAGTAAAAAGTGATTTTCGGCCCATCCTATACTTTGCACGGCGAAGAATCTATTTGTATTTTACGTTCCTAAAAATTCTATCATTTACGAAAGATACAGTGAATAATGAAAAGTATCTTAAAAGTTTTACAAAACGTGCCCTGACCAAGAGGAATAGTGTACATTTCGAAAGCTGCAATATCCAGTCATGTGTCGAGTCTTCGTACGAAAAAAAAAACAAAAGAAAGAAAAGGAAATCAAAGAAAACACATTGCGCCGCAGAAGAACAAAGTGAAGAAGAAGAAGAAGGAAAAAAAACGGCAGTCGGTTAAAAAATCACAACAATGTAAATGCACGGCTCCACGAGCAGTTCACGCATCCGAAAGCAATGACAAAAGTTGCATTTCGGATTGCCAGTCGGTTCGAAATTGTCAGAACCATTTTAGAGACGATCGAAAAAATTGACGAGCAGCTCGACGAGAATAACCGTGACAAACATTCGCGCTCGATAGGGAACCGATGGAAAAAGAATGTCGACGGATTGATGAATTAATAAAAAATAAAGAGAAGAAAACAAAAAAAAGGGAAAAAATGAAACAACAAAGAAAGAGAGACAGAGAGAGAAAGGGGGAGAGGGAGAAAAAAGAAACAGGAGGAAGAAAAATGCAGCAGCCGGACTCGTGACGGGGCGAATCAAGCTCTGAGATCGCGTTTCCCTTTGTTTATTCGTTCTTTATCTATTCATTCACTGGCTCTTTTCAGGTTCGCCTACTAATGGGAGAACAGTTGAGAGTGTGTCAGTGAAACAGGTCGATGTTCTGTCCGACGGGCTTGAATTGAATCCATAGTTCGTTGCGATAATAAAAAGAAAACGAAAGAAAAAAAAAGGGGGCAAAGGGAGAGAGAGATTCCATTTGCTTGGCAACTCGTACGACTAGCAGAAGGAAAAATTCCTTCGGTACGACCTGCATGCCAAGTTTCGCGTCTGTTTGTCTGAACGCGTGGTTGCGATCCATCATTCTCTCTCTGCTCTGATTTATCTTTCCCCGAACCCCATTATACCACCATGATCGAGTTCCTAACATATTTTTCGGGGATAAGAGGCGATCGGCGCGGCTCTAGAAAATGCTTGCTGTTTGACGAGGGTATTGTGTTAAAGCCAATAAAAGTCTTTCATCTTTTCGATAGAATCGTGTTGTCCATGTAATATTATTCTGCACCGGTGACTAATAGAAACATCTACCGATTTTATTATAACATTTAATGGATAAAACATATTTTTAGAGTTTCTGTATTCAGAGTTAGCACACGTCGATCATTTAATTTCTACGCGTTAGTAATAATATAGAGAAGAATGTTTTGATGTTCACACTGTTGAGGAAAGAATAGAATCTAGAATTCAGAATAACGGAGATAATAATAGCGCAGGCTTTGATATGTAGATTATTGATATAGTATCGCTGCACGACGATGGCCTTGTCAATTATAATACAATGGATTCGACGAGCGTACTCGTATTGTAATAAATCATACTTGATCGCAGCTCGTTAAAGCAAACATTTCCATTAGAGTGCATTCTAGACCACGTACTATGTTTTTGAATAGTCCTGATTATTATGAACTGTGCTGATAGCATTTAATACACGTTCCCCCTCCAAAAAAAAAAAAAAATTACATTTGAATGTCCGGCTTATCTTCTAAATATAGAGAAATCACGTGTTTCACGATTTGATTCGGATAACTTTAACGAATTAAATGAAACTCGATACGACCAAAAAATAATATTTATTTTTCATTTTAACAATTGTATAAACTGAACCTAACATAATTTAATTTTTATGCTCTTATATTTATACAACGAAACGTCATAAACGTATAAAACACTTAAAAAATTAATAAAAAATGAAAAAAGAAATTAATAATTATATAGTTCTTAGGAAATACATGACGTCTGCCAGACGTCATTGTATGTCAAGAAGTTAATATCAGCCTCGTTCAATTGAGAGACGAAAACATTTAACTATTCTTGTGATTATCTTCGGCGTTCTACAATTTATCATCCGACACCATCAGATTGAAATACGAAATAGCGTAAGATTACTTTCGAAGAAATGTATTTCTCACCTAATCTCAACTTACTTGTATCACGTTCGATTGAAATTAATCATTAAAATCCCTGAGATTATTTCGAAAATACGAAAAAAAGCGTAAAATAATACTAGTTATTACACAATTGTATAATTATATTACGTGAAATAATATTAATCGAGGAACGTAGATTAATAGAATACATAGAAGTGTATATGTCTCGCCTGTAATTTCTGATACTTCAAAGACTTCATTTAGAAGATCGTCTAAAATCACGTTCAACTAAAATTAATCACTGAAATCCAGCACGAAAATACGAAGAAGCACAAAACTAATACCAATTGTTACACAATTATTATTGCATAATTATATAGTTGTATATACGTAAAATAATAATAATCGAAAAACATGAATTCGAAACAAATGTTACTTGAATCAATAAGCAACGTTCGATTTTACAGTCCAGTGTCGCAAATTAAGAAACATAGCGATGGTTGAGGGCCCAAGTTCGAACCGTGTACTCTAATCTTCACTTTCGAAAAAATGCGTCAGACCATGGACTTCAACAATGCCTTTAACGTCCAACAACCGTGAACTAGTAGGTATTTCTCGTCGCCAAGTTACCAATCAGTCATCCAGAGTGTGCACCGTTGACTATCGTTGAATAAGATTCTGCTGTTGCACCTCGATTTACGAATCCCTTTCGGGGATCGCGAGCTCGCGAAGGGTCGGCGACTCTAAATTGCCAGCTTCCACGCGGTTGCGTCGGTCTCGAGTGCTTGGCTCTTACCTCGGAGGCTAAAAGGGTTGGGAATCTTTGAGCGGAAGAGCTCGTAGGAAGGAAAGGGGATATATATCGACTTGCCCTAGACCTTCGTTTCGTGGCGTTTTACTTAGCCTGAGCTTGCAGTTCCGCGTCCCTGTTACAAGAGACTTGGAGGGGATCAGCTAGCCCTCCGGCTAGTTGAGCACCAGTGACCCAACCCTTTCTCTCCCTCCTTTGCTTTCCAGTCTCTCTCTCTTTCTCTCTCTCTCTGCTCTTCTTTCTGTTGTTTTTCTCTTAGGAGAGAGAAAAAAAAAGGACAGAAGAAGCGAAAGTCGTGTTTCACGACGTGTTGTGTGAAATTTCAGCGATTGGCGCTGAACCGTAACGAGCCTCGTAACGAGATTTCATATTTTCGCAAATGGAATTTAAATATATAAATTTGCTTCGCTCGCTGCCTGTAATCCCGTGCTGAAATGAAAATTCAGAACGTTTCATACAACACGCGTTAATAAATAAAATAAACACACGAAAGTGTCTATGTTAATGTTCAAATACAAACGACCGTATAAACGCATTTCCCGATTCGTTATTCTCGAATAGTTGTATGTTAACTTGCAATTCCGCGCCCTCATAACGTACATCACGGGATGAGTTAACCCTCCGGCTACTTGAGCACCGGTGACCCACCCTTTTTTCTCCACTATTGCCTTCGAGTGTCTTCCCTTTGTTTTTCTCCAGACAAAAAGAAGAAAAAAAAGAAAAGAAGAGAAATTTACATTATGAGCGTTGCGTGACACATTTTGAAATTTGATTAGCACTGAAATATATAAATTCGTTTCACTCGAAAAAATTTACATATACATTTCCCCGAGTTCCAATACATTCTTAAGCCCAATCTCCCGATTTGTTTCAAATATGACAAATATAATTAGGATAGTATCATTATGTGTCTTACTGTAGTAATCCAGTCGTGCAAATGGAAATTCAGAGAATTTCGTGTAACACGCGCAATATATACGAAAAAAGTATTTACAATACATTCTCTTAAGCCCATATAAACGCATTTCCTGATTTCTTTCAAACATAACAAGACATAACATAACAAACAAATCATAATCATGATGGTATCATCATGCGTTTTAATTTGCAATCTATTCGTGCAAGTGAAAATTCAAAACATTTCATATAACACGCGCAATACATATGAAATGAGGTAAATGTCTACAATGTATTCTCTTGAGCCCATACGCTTTTCTCCATTCGAACGTGACAAATATAATCACGTTAATATCGTCATGTGTCTTACTCTACTAATCTAGTCGTGCAAGTGAAAATTCCGAGCATTTCATATAACACGCGTAATATATACGAGAAAGGTATTTACAATACATTCTCTTAAGCCGATATAAACGTATTTCCTGATTTCTTTCACACATAATCACGATGGTATTATCATGCATGTCTTAATTTGCAATCTAATCGTGCAAGTGAAAATTCAAATCATTTCATATAACACGCACAATGCACGAAGAAAGTATCTACAAATGTTCCAATACATTCTCTCTCAAGCCCGTATGAACGCATTTCCCGATTGGTTTCGAATGTAATATAAATATAATCGCGAGTGGTTGCAAGTATCTTAGCTTGCAGTTCCGCGCCCTCGTAACGTAGACCAGAGGATCTAGCTAACCCTCCGGCTAGTTGAGCACCGGTGACCCACCCTTTTTTCTCCACCGTTGCCTTCGAGTGTCTCTCCTGCTTCCTTCTTTCTTTCTTTCTTCCTTTCTTCTTTTCTCCCCTCTTTTTTTCTCCGCTCCTCACAACCTTCGAATCTGCGATTCCTCCCTCGTACTACGCGCTCTCTCTCCCTGCTACGTCACTCCCTCGACTACGTTTTCCCCATGGTTTACAGCGGCGCGCGATAAGGGCTCGAACAATGCGGGTTATTACAGAGGGAAACACGCGGCTCGAGC
Organism: Tetragonula carbonaria; assembly: GCA_032399595.1. Lineage (NCBI taxonomy): Eukaryota > Metazoa > Arthropoda > Insecta > Hymenoptera > Apidae > Tetragonula > Tetragonula carbonaria. The sequence goes on from JAUCRC010000007.1 coordinate 4,333,700, forward strand.
TGAGTTACATACGCTGCCAGCGCGACAAATGTTTTCGAAGGTTCGTTCGGTGTTTAATGCAAACGTTTGCCTCCGCTGGCAGCGACCGTTTTCAGCTTTTCTTTTCGCTGAGAAGAGCGGCGAGGGTGTCTGCCGTTGGTTTGCTCTGGCTACGCGTCTCCGTAGCTTTTCGACGCTTTCGTCGAGAGTGGACATAGGGTGAGTTTCTGTTTTCGCGGTTAAGGATGATGTAGCGAGTACTTGAAACGAGTAACGCACGCTTTCGCTCCATTTCTCTCTCACGTGTGTGTGTGTGTGTGTGTGTGTGTGTCGTGTGAAAAGATCGAGAGTGGATTTGGAGAGTCGCTAAATCGTTTCCACATTCCGTTTTCTATGAATAAAAAGAATCTTCTATAAATTTCTATAAAAGGTCCTATTTTCTTCCCAGCTGAGAATGATTTTAAATTTATTCGTCGATCTAAATAAAATTATTTGAAATATCTATAATCAAAATATCTGTAATCTTATTCTTCTATAAATTTCTATAAAGAGTTCTATTTTCTTTCCAGCCGAGAATGATTTTAAATTTATTCGTCGATCTAAATATCTATAAAATTATTTTAAATATCTATAATCTAAATATCTGTAATCTTATTCTTCTATAAATTTCTATAAAGAGTTCTATTTTCTTCCCAGCCGAGAATGATGTTAAATTTATTCGTTGATCTAAATATCACGCCCTCTCAGGTACTTAGAACAATTCTCTTGAGAATTAGAGGCGCATCCTCGTCTTTGAGGAACGAGAAATAATTGGAAAAATCGGGAGACAAATGCAGCAAAGTTTGCAAGAAGACGGGAGAAATGTTTGTCGGAAGCGAGGGAATGTCGGTCCATCGAATAATCGATTTTAAATCGAGCGAGGAACGTCTTGTATCGATACAAAGGTGCAAACTGTAGTACAAGGAAATGCTATAAACGGCTGCGCGAAGAGCAGACGAGCCCGAAAGAAAGCGATGAAGAAAAATGAAAAGGGACTTCGAACATACCGAAGGTATTCTCCGTTCAACTAGGTAGAAAACTTTATATGGGCTGATATTTATTAGCTGCTGCGTGGCAATAAATATTTTTATTTGTTAATATTTTAATTGTGACAATTGCCGAATAAAAATCAAATTCAATTATTCTTGCTTTCTGCGTTAATAATGAGGAGTTTCAAAAGACTAAATGCATTGAAACGTGTCAAGTAAGAATGTGAAATAATGCAGGAAGGAAAATAGAGATATATATAAATAAAAAGTGATGGTGGATTTTGTAATTTTTAATACTTGAAGATCAATAATTTAATTACATTACATTGGCCAAAATTGAATTGTGTTTTTCTGTGTGTGACAGACGAATTTTAAAACTTCATTGGACAATGAAACATTTATTTTATCCGATATTTTTTAGACAACTTTATGATTTCGTACTCAAAAAAGTTTCTATCTTTTTTTGACAAAAACAATGCCGAAAACAATTTGATGTGTCAATAGTGAAATTTAATGAACCTACTCTGACGCTGCCGTAGTTTGAAAACTTCTTCACCGTACACATCGGATAATTTTTTACGAGCTTGCACAGTTCTTTTCCTTTTCGGAAAAATATGACAAGAAGATGTTCTTTCCTCAAGTAAACAATCGTTAATAAAATCGCGCATTTTCTTTTTCGAAAACAAGCTCGAAACAGTTAGGTGTCAGGTTACACGATGAATTCGCGGTTTAAAGTGACATTAATTACGTTCCAAGATATGTACAGTGAAGAGCAATAACTGTATCAATGACAATGAAACATTGTCGATAATTAAGACTGATATAACTTGGTAGAAAAGTTATATCAATCATGTAACTGATCCACTTGGTCTCCATTTTAAAGCTTTAGCAGTCGTGAGTTTTTTTCTTTTCTTCCCCCTCTTTTTTAAAGCCACACAGCGGGAAAAATGAGAACACTTTCCTCTCGAAAGTTGTAGAAATTCAAAACTCGTGTAAAAACATTGAAAAAATTTTCTCCACGATTAAATGTAACACAGTCTTGATGATTGAAATTCTCTCTTTACGACAATTCCTCGAAACTTCCTGATTCCTTTCATTTATTATTTTATTGAACTTGGAACATTAGAGATATTAAGATTTCTGGAATTTCTCGTTTGACTCTAATATTTAACATTCCATAAAATCGTGAAATAAGTTTTAAGGTTTTGCTGCAAAGGAGAGACTTGAGTCTTCAAAACGATGGCAAATTTAGTACCAAAGGGATTTTTTTTAATGTTTCAACGCACGTCTGAATTCCTACAATTCCTCTTTTCGAGGAAGAAGCAAAGTAATCATTTCAAAATCATTTTCAAAAAGAAAAAAAGAAAAAAACAGAAAAATCTCGCGACCATCAGAGTAGATGTTTCGCGCTTTAAAATAAGACCAAGTGAATGGTAAGCATCATTTTTTCTTACAAACTTACGTTACAGTTTAAATTATCGATCATTTTTAGATGCAGTTATGCTCTACACTGTATATTCATCTATAAAAAAGTAAAAAAAGGGGGCAATTACTTCTTGGCCAACCCAATAAATAAGAAAACGCGTGAAAATTATTAATTACCATGACGAGTAAGTTCAAATAATTCCCCAAAAGCGCGCTACGTGCTTCACGGAAGGCATAAATTTGGTCCGATTAATCGCGAACAATAGTTCACGTCGCGAAATAGGATATCGAAGCTAGTGGAAATTTTGAACGGCGCAAATTCTCGAATGAAAGGGAGGATTCCCGCAAATCCAGCATCGAACGCCGTGACAAACGCCGGACGCATTGGAAAGTGTCTTCAAGTGGTAAACCGAGTGTCGGTTGTATTAATACCCTGCCAAAATCCGTATCGAGAAGGAGAGAGAGAGAGAGAGAGGGAGAGAAGAGCCGACTTTATTCTCGTTGAAAGCCAAAGGGCGCGATGGTCGACAAGGACCGAAAATTCAGCCAGAGGAGAAATCCTTCGACGCGAGCGAAGAGGAAGAATAAGGGAAACTCGTTACGATCCGAGAGCGTGCTCCCGTTTCGCCAACTTATCGCTGCGACTCCGCTGAAAATTCTCAAGCTGCTTTCCCAGATTTTTTCCTTTTTTTTTTTTTTTTTTTTTTTTTTTTTTTGATGTGTTCAAAGAGTCTTGCCGTGCGAAATCTCATCGTCTGACACACAACAATCCGTAATGGAATATGATTCCGAGTGAATGACGTGGAATATTACGCCTTTCGGTTTGAAAGCAGGAAATAAATCGATGAAATTTCGGAGAGTTTTGTTCTTCGAACGCTGAAAAGGAAGGCAGAGAGATCAATTTTCCAGTGACAAGAAACGAGTAAAACGATAGGAAATTTCGTAAAAACGTTCGAACTTATACTTAATTTCAGTTCAGTCGTTTGAAAGTGACGTTAGAGGTAAAAGTATTTAATAAAATTGAATTAAAACGCGCCGAGTTCTAAAAGTTCTATTCTGAGAAACCGATAGATATGAAAAAATTCCAGTGCAATCTCTTTGAAAGATCGATCAGACAGTCCGATTTAAATATTTCGAAAATTCGAATTTCTTCTATTTCTCCACGAGTCTGACGCTCGACGATGGAACTGATTGCGACCACTCGCCACCATTTTTCTCGTACGAAAACTACGAAACGAACAGCGAGAAACTGCTCGAATCTGCCGGTCGATCGATTAATCAATCACTGAGATACGAGGCTAACGAGGCCACCGTGACGAAACAGAAACGAATAGCCCCGACTTTCTCAGGAACTTGGAAACGAATGTTCGCGAAGAAATGGTTTACTGCCTCATCGTGTGCCTGAAGTGAATTTTCCAGGTGAATGCTTGCTAACCAAATCGAAAAATAATCGTGCGGAGCAGTTTCGAATTTTGAGAGACGCGAGCTTGTTGGGGGAAAGAGGAAGTTTCGAAGGAGGAAGTTCAGAAAGAAGAGAGAAGCTTGCAGAAGCGAGATTTCACGTCGAACTCATGCATTGTGAAAACTATCAGCGACTCAGTGAAAACTCATCTTCTAAATAAATTTTCTGACTAAATTTTCTGAAAAAACGTGGATTATTCTTCTTACAGGCTTCTATATACGTTACAGTTCTAGACCAGTGGTTCCCAATCTTTCTTTGGTCACTGTCAATCTAAGTATCTCTAGAATCCTGATGCCTCGCCCCTGTGACACGTAATTCTTATTATTTAAAAAGTGAATTTTTGACGTGGAGGAAGCCTAAAGTGTCATTAACTGAATGGCAAACAAAGAACGTGACAACCGTGAAAGCAAAAAAATTAGAAAATTGAATTTTCATTTAAAGAAATGCAGCAAAATTGTAGGCCTCGCGTTTCAAATTGTTGGAATGTTGATATTCGATTTAAATAAAATTTATTTGCCGTCGAGCGAGGTACTTAGCGAAAATAATAATGATATTTAATTCAAGATAATTGTACTTCACAGTTCGGAAGAACTAACAGCATACAAGAAACATTTAGACAGTAATTAATACATTGATCTCTAAACTAAAATGTATCTAAAAACTTTTCTAAGATCTGTCATTAATTTAATAAAACTCCTTTAAAGTTGAAAGTAAGCCGAAATAAAATATTTCATTCTTCGAAAATATTCTGCTGCGTATAAACAAAAATGATGGATCCAAAGTATGGTGCTTCGCTCCGTATCGTTGATATTCAAACTCAATGCAAAATGACAAATTTATTCTCGTTGCGTCCTAATCATCAACGTACAATGGCGACGAGCAGATAGACTCTTGCACCTCTAAACTAAAAAGTATCTAAAAACTCCCCTAAGATCTGTCATTAATTTAATAAACAAACCCCCGAATTTAATAAAGTCGATGTTAAAAGTAAGCCGAAACAAAACATTTTATTCTGCTGCATATAAACAGAAATGATGGAATCAAAATATGATACTTCGCTCCGTATCGTTGATATACAAAGCGGACTTCGATACTCAAACTCAATGCAAAATGACAAATTTATTCTCGTTGCGTTTTAATCATCAACGTACAATGGCGACGGGCAAGCAGGTTCTTGCACCGACACGCGGCGAAGATTCGGTGGTTGTCGTCGCGCGGTGGCGCGGAAGTCTGGAAATTTTCTGGACAAAAGGAGTCCGGGGAATGAAGTCGCCCGGAATCGGCTTTGCGAAACGGTCTCGTAAGAACTTCGGAATTAAGAGCGAGTCGTGGCGAAGCGATAACACCGATAATGCCGAGTCGTGGTGCAGAGAGGATGCCAACTGGTCGGGAGATATGGGTAGCGTCGATCGTTCAGATGGCGGTTCTTTTGATAGAACTTTGCCTCTCCTGCCGCCAGAAGTTCGTATTTCGTTCGTATTTCTCTCCTTTCTTTTTTTTCCACTATTCCCTAGCGTATTTAGCGAAAAGTTGTTCGGTGCATAGCAGTGAATTATGAGAAGTTTACCAAGACGGTAAATTTCATCATTGCGATTTGTTTGTTCAGCCCTGAATTTACTTCGCGCGCATTGGTGATTGTAGTGTATTTAGTTTAGATTGTTCCAACAACTGTAGATCAAAGAAATTTAGAAGATCGTGAAATTGTGTTTGAAATATCGTTAGGAACAAGATTCTACGAGATGATGCAATTTAAATATATATCATGGGTAATTGTTGTGAAGTATAAAGTACACCTGGCCAATTCAATGCGCTCGATGTGAGTTCATTTGAGACTTTTAATGAATTTCTACGATACAACCGTGTATATTTAATTAAATTCTGGTGGTCACAGAATTATTAGATGTACGTCTGTGTAGCTAAATTAAAATTATACGTATTGTTTGTTTGTATAAGGATATAATCCCAACCAGTTGGATAAAGGTACCTGCACAAAATATGCTTGTTGATTGTTATTTAGATGAGGAATCAGTTTACCATTTTACCAGGTCTATCCATTCTATAGAATGGACACTATGAATAGACAAGAATTAACTATACAAAATACGCAGCATTGACTATACAAAACCTGAGCTATGAAATTTTTCAAAAGCCCCTTGCGATATTCGAAATTTTCAACGTCGAATGGCACGTCCATGCGGTAATAAAATTTTAGTGTAAAAAAAGGAAAAAAAATCGTCAATGATCGTTACCGATGTTTGCCGATAAAATCGTTAAACATTACGCGATATTATTTCGTAGTTTCGTGGATTAAGTTCGATCGATTAGACGGCCGAAAACACGCGGATTTAACGCACGGTATATTAATTCGCTTTTAAAAGCTTTCGATCAGTTTTATCGAGTTCCATCGATTTCGCGGCTGTTTGCGGTGGGCACAGGACAATGGAAGCGTTCTTCTCACTGCAACGTTTACGAAAAGTGGAAACTATTAATGCGTTTAAGCATAATTTTACGTCCGGCTGTGTGTTTTGTTCCGCGAGGCGCAAAACGGCGGAGCAGCTCCGGCTGTTCTCACCACCAGGAGAGAACGAAACGAAATTCTCGTTCGCGGGGCCTGAAGCACGGCACAAAGGCACATCAGACACAAAAGGCACGCGAGATAACATAATCAGAGCTTTGTTCGGGGTCAGCTGGCGATATTTATTTTCATTGTGCAATTATTACCGTAAATGTCCATAATGCGGAAGTCGCGCGAATTTAGCCTACCAGACGCGGCGAAATTCCTCCTGGTTATGCGAATTTCACATAAGCGGATTCTGCCTATTTGTTGGCAAACCAGTACCAACTACGTCACGTTGGTCTAATTTCGTAAAAAAAAAAAAAATAGTACGAGGAGAAAAACAGTTACCGTCGTTCGTTTCGCATTTGAGTTACTCGATTCATTCGTTTAAACGAATTCTTATGTCCGCAGTGAACTTTCCGTTCAAGCTATTTGGAATTTTTTGATTGTGAAACGAAGAAATTTTGAAGAATTTATTAAATATAAAAAGTCATACATTGACGTCTTAAGATGCGAACGTAAATATCCGTTTATCCTATCATAGGACGTGACGATCATTTTTTCCGTCAATTCGGTAAAAAGACGCTCTAAAATTTGTTATCAAAATAACGTTAAAGTAAATTATGATTTATTAGTATCTAGTGTCATTCTATAATTCTAGTATTGTATAATTTATGTAACAAGTATTTATAAGTACAGTATTATATAATTTATATAATAAATTATTATTATTTAATATTATTTATTATTATTTAATACAATAATATTTGGTACAAAATCTTTTATTTTAAATTAATTTTTACATCGTTAAAAAATTGTTTACTAAAATAATATCTTGAAATTAAATTCATTGCTTCGTTCTGTAACGCAGCTTTTCGTGTTAATTATAAAAACTGTAGAACATGCTTCAGAAGCAAAATTATTAATCGTAATGGCGTGGAGCGTAAACGGAAAGTAAATCAAAAATCGTAACTTGTTAGAGAAACGTCGAGTTTCGTATAATTTTGACAATATTCCAGATTGCTGCCATAAAAATCTTTCAGTGGATTTCCAGATAAATGGTTTCCAAATGCCAACGTTCCGAATATGCTGAAACTATCGTTGCAATTGGAACGAACAATTTTGAGAACTTTGAAAATTTGCAACGATCTTAAAGCCTCGGCCGATTTTTCGCGAAATGTACAAACAAATCTCTCGTGCACGTTTGTCGTACTACAAACCTTTTTCCTATGCTTAGCTCTGACGCGAATTCCATGTTTCTATTGTTCTATTTTTCGTTGGTTTTCGTTTCACCTGAAAACTTCGACGAAAAATCCGCTGAAACATTTTCGAAACCTGTTCGAAGCCTGTACACACCTGCGCGGGTGTGCCTCGGTCTCGTATCGAGTGCGTCAAAGTGCATCGAACAAAACAACAGGTCTAATTGAATCGTTGTTCAAGTAGTCCGGATGCATATTCACGCAGCGGTGAATCAAACACCCTCGCCGGCGAGGGGAAAGTTTCGAACGGGACGCGGAGTAAAAAACAGAGAAAGTGAACGCGCGCACACGCGTAGAATGCGCGCGTTCACATTCATCGCGATCATACACAGGTATCGAGCGCGAATCACATCCAGCGAATACGGGGATAAAAATGCATGCACGTGCGCGAGGGAGAAGGCGCAGTGACGCTCAGTGGTCCGGATCGAGAATTCACGCGACGCTATACAATGCTTTACAAAAAAAAAATCAACTTTCTCATTTTGTTAGTTTTTTTTTTTTTTTAATATACAACATATTGATTTCCACATGTCCACCAACCTCGAAAATGGAAAAAATAATAATAATAATAATTTTAGTTGAAACAGGCGAACACGAAGTTGGACATTTTAAAAATCTTGTCTCTCGTCGGATAATTTTCGGTTCTTCTTCTTCGAAATGTCCTGACAACTGTGTTTAATCTTTTATCCCGAATTTTTTTCTACGATGAAAGACGATCTATCTTGACGAGATATCGTACTTCCCACTGACGATTATAGTAATATGTTTTTAAAAAATATATTTAAAAATTAAAAATATATTCTTTTTATGAACGGAATGAAGAAAATTGAAAAAATTTTTTATCTTTAAGAAGCAATGTCGGCGTGGGGAAGGGTGCGAGCAAAAATTGCTCGATTTTCGAGAGAAATTTCATTCGTTCTGAAGCTGGACAAAACCGCTCAACGACTGTTTAAACTGTATTTTGTATTACAACGGTTCTTGATGTTCCAGAGTAATTAGAAAAATTAGGCCTCGGCAAAATTTCAGATCGATCGAGACAGAAATTCGATAGCAGCGTCACGTTAGTTTTGAATCGACGTCTATTCTTTCTATTTCATTCACATTCGGATAAATAACGCAGAGCTGCCTAGTTTTTTTTTTTTTTCTTTTTATCTCGTTTCGTGTAGCTGTGCGCGCGTAATAGCCCGAAAACGTAGCCATACCGGGGACGGATATTTTTTTTTTTTCAATGCTTGCTCCAAATTTCAAGTTACTCGTTGTTGCAACGAACTAGAAATCAAGCCTGAAAGGAGTGTCCGCGAATGAAAGATTAACTGACGCAACAGTTCAGTTTCAATAGGCGCGATGAATCCCGAATATTGCAGTAATTTTCGGTCAAAATTGAAACTCTAGTAACGTTGCTGATAGTCACTTTAGTTGGACGTGATTCACTTTCCTGATTTTACGCGCGTTTTTAAAAAACATCGCCATCGGATACTCCTGTCGTTGAATATTTTAAGATCAATGCGTAAACTTGCTTGCTTCAACATAAAATTAAAGGGACATGAAAATTCAGTTTCATCGATTACCAAGCGCGTTAAAGCGAAAGAGATTTGCCACGAATTATCCGCGGTAAATAACACCTAAACAATTCGAAAAACATTTCGCAAGCCTGATGTATCGTAACCCCCTCGTTACTCGACCAATTAAAACATCTCCAATAAACAATGAGACACCGTGCACAATTGAAACAATAATCCCCCAACGCGCTTACGTAAGCTTCGGCTGCCAGAATGCAGAATTCCTGCGACGCAACCCTCGCGTCTTGCCCGAGACCAATCGCTTAATTACCGAATAATCATCATGCCTGTGGATCGACACGCGTGCAGAAGTCTGTCTCCAAGCATGCAGTGCTCCGCCTTCCAAGCTGTGTAGTACACGCCACCGAATATCCCTCATCCGAGTACTTCGACATTGCCAACGACACTCGCGCGAGCATCCGCACGCCAGTGCACAAAAGCACAAAGCGCGCGACGATGCATCCGCGCGCGTTGTCGACACACCGGATTCGACTTACGTTACTCCACGCCGGTCTCGCCCCTTAACTTCACCCCCACGTCTCTCCCCGTCTCACCGAGAGCTACACGTTCATTAAATATACACCGTCGTTCGAAGACACTGTCGTGGACAGTGCAGAGAGAAATTTCACTGCTCATCGTGTAAGGTATAATCTGATATTTGCAAAATTCTGATTTAACACTAAATCTACCGGACAGTTCAAACGACCATTTGCTATTTAAATCGGAAGCTAACCAGAATCTGATACCAAATTTGCACTGAGTAAATCTACAATCTTGAGTATGTTTCGAACGATTGTTCATCGATAGTAAAACTAAGGTTCTACTTACTTACAATAGCTTTGATTGCTCTCGATGAATTTGCACTAGAAATCAAATCGAGTTCCCTACAGTAGGTAAGATAGTGACGAAAATCGAGGCATATTGGAACCGGGGGAAATAAAATATCATCTTTCGTCCGGGGTGTCAAATCTACGTCAACATTGTCACAGCTCCTTTAGATCATATATTATCACGTTTTCTGCTAAAGTCGTTGCATTACCTTTCATTTGTAACGACTTCGTAGTTTCAGAATTGAGTCTTCGAATCGTTCAGCCGATCAAACAGTCGGTCATTATAAATAAGACAGACATATTTTTCTGCATATTTTCCCCAGAGGACAAGTAATAAAAAAAGAAGTAACGACTGATTGAAAAATTCATTGTAGGTATACTGTAACATAAAGAAAAAAGTCGTGAAGTTAAATAATGGCGGTGCAATAACGTTTCACGTAAGAAGTTCTAAACGAAATTTAAAAAAAAAAAACGGTCATTTGACCGTGGTTAGCTTTAGCGTTAAAAAAGTTGGGGAAAACATTTTTATTTCCCATATGTGTATATCGTGAAACAGATCGCGAACCGATAGAATTAATTTCTGACCGTTCTATACCGTGTAATAAAGTCGACCGATGTGTTCGCGTGTTTTTACGAGTGGCGGTAAACTATTCGCATAGGCTGCGTCGAGCGCGCGCAAATCAGCCATCGCCGACTGTGCGGACGCGAGGGTGCGAGGGTTGCGAAGAGGGGTTGGCGACGCGTTTCGTTCGTCGGTAAGCGCGCCAGCACGAAGGAACGACGAGTTGAAAACCACCGGGAAAAAGAAAATAACGGTGAGACGAGAAAAGGGATGAAAAAGAGGATGTAGCACACCCCTGTGCTCGTTCCTTTGCAATTCGTGCCGCCCCTTCGAAGGAAGAAGGAACCTGTCCCCACTGGAATACGCTCGCTCTACCTACGAGATAATAATTCCGAGGTAATAATTATTCCCGTGGAGGGCCCCGCCGCGAACCTTTATGAAACAAGAATTTCCTGTCGTCTTGTCCGAGGAGTTTATTTAACAGGGGTGGCCGAACTTCGACGACGGTATTCGGGTTTCCCCGGCGATTGTTCGCCGCGATGCACGTTGATGAAGTTGGTTGAATGCCGGCGGTATTGTTCGCGATTGCTTGCACGCCGGTCAATTGCGATTGTTTCGCGACTGTACGACCTCTGCAGAGCTGCTGGTCTGTCGATGGGTTTTAATTTTTTTGTTTTCTTCTTCTTCTTCTTCTCTCTCTCTCTTTTTTTCATTGTGGAGGGATGAAGTTCGAAGAGAAGCGAAACGGGAAAATTCTTTGTTTTCGGCGATTTGTTTTTTTAATGGGCCAATGTGTCGAAGAGGGGTCGGACTGAGGTAGAAACGAATGTGTTTTCGTTAATCCAAAAAGACCGCGAGACAATGTAACGTGATCTCACAGTGTTGGTTCAATCAAGCTGGATCAATCAATTTTTTTTCTTTTTTTTAATAGTAGTGTCGAATCTGCTTTTGTAGAATAAATCGCAAGACATAGAAATAATTATTAATTAAATATTAATTAATACAAATATAATTATAATATAAGTGTTGATCGTAATTATATAATTTTCAATCACCTCGTGAAATAAACTCATAGTCGTTGTCCCTTTCCTCGATGTTCATCCGGTTTTTCTAAAATTCCTTTACCGCGCGAAAAACTTTCGAAGCATCTACTTGAAAACGCCGTCCACGGCCGCTAAACCGTGAAAATTCGACCGTTTATGTTTTCCTTCGTATCCGATGAATATTCCGCAGCTGGTGTTTGACTTCGTCGAGTTCGTTGAAAAGTTCGCAATTATCTTCGACAACGTGCTTCGGTATGAAAATTCGCAAGTTTCCGCTTTCCACCTCGCCAAATTGTTTCGAAATTCCAATGCAAACGCATAGAACTCCGTGTAAAGAGTGTAATAACATCGAAGCTATTTACGTGATACCGTGATTACGTCGCAACGTGTTGTTTCAGGGATATACCTTATATTACTTACAACTTATAGAGAAAAATCCACTTACTAAGCTTAATATCGTTGGATTTACATACTTGTAGTATCGGTTCACGAAGCTTCGTTAGGATATTATGCAAAGTATAGATTCCCGCAAAAGGTTGGAATATAAACTCTCGTGATTCCTCGCATAATGCAAGCATGACACTGATATAAAAATGGAATAATCTACAGTACAACGCGTTGATTCAATCGCAAGTGGAAGAAACAAATCTGCAGGTGATCACTTCTCCTCAGATTTATCTCATCGATTAGATCAACTCTTCACTCTTTCACCTACACGCGTGGCGTTTGTGTATGTGTGTGTGTGTGTGTGTGTGTGTGTGTGTGTGTGTGTGTGTGTGTGTGTGTGTGTGTCTTCTTTTTTTTTCGTCCGTCTCCCTCGGACAGGGAGAACGAAATAAACTGTAATATTGATTTAACGCGTGTCAAGTCGGTAAACGTTTTATTGCTTCTTGATTCAGCGCGACTAAACGCCAACGTCAGAAAATCTGCCGCCGGCTACGACGCAGTGGACAGTCACTCTGTCACCCTCCGGTGGAATTGTGCCGCTCAAACAACTTGATAGTTCAGCTCTCGAAGCGAGATTGTAAGACTTCCTCGCAAACGAATCTCCACGTCGGGCAAATAGACACAAGCTGCTTAAACTCCGGGCGAGCAGATTGCTCTCGCCCCCTGTCCATGAGCATCGCTTATATTCTCTCATCGTCTCTGCGATCTATACATCTTCTTTTTCCTTTTTCCTTTTTTCTTTTTTCTTTTTTTTCCTTTCAGATTGTCGTCCATCGAGTGGAATCCTACGGGGGATTGTTCATTTCTCTAACGCGTTATTTCCATCCGCACCGCGAAGTCCGAATTCGCGAAAGACGAGACAGGATGAATATTCATTGCCGGATGAATGAATTTCGTGCTGCGAAAGTTGTTGTCGAGTACCGCGAGAAGCAGTGATCATTTTGGATAGGTTAGAAAGTGTTTCTCGATTGCAGGATCGTTTTGTGCAATTAGAAAATGATTCTGATCAGAGAAAGTGAAATGAGATTCTGAGATTTAATTAAGAAACGAGGGTAAAATAATTCTTTCAGGTAGATTTCAACGCCGCACGTAATTATTTTTATATAATTAGAAGAATTTCAGAGAGAAGAAAATTTTTTGAAATCTGTCTTCCATCGCTGGGAAAAATTTCGTATGAAAATATTTGAAGTAACTTTAATTGGGGCTAGGTTTTCGTTTAATTCAGCAGTCTTTTAATAAGACGTTAATGGTTTAATCGACTTATCTTTGAAACGGGATCTATAAAATTTCGAAACCAAACAGATTCTAACACTTGGAATACACAGAGTGTCTACATTTTCTGCGAGTGAAGATGAGTATGCTCAAAAATTCTTCGTGAAGGGGCTGTAACGACAATTCGAAATAAAAATTCGAAACGATATTTACCTACGTCGATTCCATTTCAAAGTGTTGTCCACTTTTATGAATACAAACTTGATATCTGTCTCAAATATTGAATTTATTACAGTTCGAATTTCGAAAGTTGACTTATTTTCGTTTCATTAAATGCATTATAAATTCTTTCCGCCAATTTAAATTCTTTGCGTCAATTTGTAACGTGTGGTAAACTTTTATATCCCCTGACCTATCTTTAGGCCGCTGCTACATTTTCATCCAAGTGACTCAACTTATTATTTCGCATTTTCATTCACAGTTTCTTAACAAAGAATTTTTAACCATAGATTTACACGACATTTTCTTCTCTCATCCTCATTCGTAGAATCTACTAAAAAGTAAAATTCACGCCGAAGAAAATAAGAAATCATCCTGTCGAAACTTGCTCGCTGAAACATTTACTTATTGCTAGAACAACAGCTTATCGATTTGATGAATTTTTGAAGACGTACAAGTATCCGAAACGTATCCGCGATAATTATCACGTATCGCAGCATCGTGCAAAGAAAAAAGAGAAGAAAAAGAAAAACAGAGAACTATCCAAACAAAATTACCAGGAAGATCGGGTTAATTGCTGCCGCAGGAGCGATATAAAGTACGTGCACGGTCATTAATTAGTAACCGGGCCGAGTTGAATACGTTAAATGCGCGAAGCACGCCGTGTGCGTTGACGCTACTCTGTCATTTTCCCCGTAATTAAGCAAGTCCTCCCTCTCCCCCCCCCACCCCACTCCCCGTTCCTACCGATATTTTAATCGCGAATGACGCGGCTTAACCCAGATTTCAACCGGAGCGGTGCTTTCACGTGCGACGCGTTAAAAGTCAATAGCGAAGGAAAGGGGGGCGGGGCGGGGCAGAGGGGAACAAAATGGAAATGAAAGAGGAGAAAAAAGAGGGGTGGGGGAGGGAGGAGGGAAAGGAGAGAAAATCGAAGAATCGTGGCGAAAAGGAGGAAGGACGTCGTACCTAAGAAAAAAGTAGTCGAGGGGTAGCAGAGGTGGAAAACGAGGTACGAAAGAACCGTTGCCGAATTTCGTTTCTCTTCGTTTCGGGGACGAAACGGGGTGTTTGCCGAACGAAGAAAGCGGGTGAAAGAGGAGGGAGAAGCGAGTGAGAGAGAGAGAGAGAGAGAGAGGGGGGTTGGAATGCCGCCGAGGAACTCAAACGACGAAACAAGTATCGCGTTGCAAAGCCTACACGACGGCGACAGACGGCGCGCGTGCGCGCGTGCGACTCATTTTCGGAAGTGGTTCATTTTTTATTATTCCGTTTTCCCATTCCTCTAGTCGTGAAATGTCGTTCAGGAGCGTATCCTCGCCGATGGAACGTCGCGGTCGTCGAATCTCGGGGCGACTGACGCCGGTTTCCTCTCTACGCCACCGAGCTTTCGCTCTGTCTGAAATGATTCACTATCGGATCGGAGAGAAGAAAGACAAAAGCAGCTCGTCCCGGTGAAATGATAATAATAATAATAATCCGAGGAAACGAAACGACGCAAAAGGGACGCGTTTTATTCAGTACGCGAGACAAGCATCCGCGGGGTTAATACGCGAGCGGAGGAAGGCAACTTCCGTCATTATTTTCATATTTCCGGCTCCTTTTGACGGGATTTGCCTTTTAATTGACGCTTACCTGCGTCGCTCGTAATAAAACGTCGGCGGCCGATTGTTGCGAAAGGGGACGAGGGTGGCCGTAAATTAAATGTCATTTGTTTATTCTTCGGCATTGCGAACTTGCGTCGAGCATTTTTTAACGGCGGAGCACAGTGGGTTTTCAAGCTGAACGAATTGGGAAATACGGTATCGAAATATTCTGCATGTAAATCACTATAATGCAAATGATAATAAATGATCAAATAAATTTCTGCCTATGTCACTATGTATTAACTTTGACAAAAACACCAGTGTTGGATTCCGCTGGAGAGGACACTCGTAATTTTAAGAGGATTTCATTCTACGTTGCAACTGTGGTCAAGGATGATGAAAAAATAGTGCTACTGACTCTTCTCAGCAGGTCTTTTTATATTTTTCTTTACGGCAAATCGAAGAGAGAGGATGGCCAACAATTGGAATTTGTCCACATGATAATAAATAAGTGTTCGCAAGTCACTTTGCAGAGACTATTATTGATTCACGAGGGAACATACCAAAGTGTAAAAATCACCAATTTTTATGAAATTAGGCATAAATGTAGATTTCAAAACAACATTTGACCCGTGTTTTTCTTTTATCGGCAATCGTCGATGTTGAAGGTCTGAAAACTACCCCCAAAGTTGAGGGTGCGGAACATATTTTGTCAAATATCTCGCGAATTCTTGAAGATACCGTTTTCGTGTACATTAATGAAAATTAGTACTTTCGACGACGAATTTAATTAAGTGTATATACCATTTTGGAGAAAAGAACTTTAAAACTTCTGTTTAAACAATATATTTTTCATTAGTTTTTCCAACCAACTGTTAAGAGATTTTCTTGAATATTTGTTTATGAAAACTCTATATTCAAACACGAATTACGGAATAAAATAGAATCTTGATTTTTGCATTGTAAAGAAGTTCGTTACTTCCAAATCTTCGTCAGTGTTAGCACTGGGCCAATATTGCCTAGTCAATTAGTATCCATATCCAACACCACCAGTATCTCTTAAGCAATTACAAAGAAAGAAAATCTAGGATCCGCCAAAGTTTCAAAACTTCGAAAGCGTGAAACACGCAGCGAGAACGAATTTACCGGCTCGATGGGAAATCGAGTCACCGAGAAACTAAATCGATCGATCTCATTAGGCAGAGCAGTTTGGTTTCTGCCAAGTTAAACATTGGTTACGTATTCCGGGCTCCGATTAAGAAATTCTCGAATCAGGTTGAACGGTTCGACTGTTACATAACTCAACCGCGAGCAGAGGTGAAGAGTTTAAACGTATGTCGGTGATAGTCGTTTTATCGACAGAGGTAGAACAGTTATACTATCTTGGGAAAAGTGTTGCACTTTCTTGGAAAGATTTGTGAAACTTCTATGACGTATCCTTCAAAATACTTCTGTCTCGATAAAGTAGCGTGGAAATTAATGCTTCTTCTTTTAATTCGCTCGTTGATGAAAATTAAGAGTATCATCGTTCGCGAGATTTTGTTTCGGAAGATTACGTCGAGTCTAAGTAATGAAATCAGTGATTCATGCGATTGAAGCGAATATGGAAAATTGAATCGTCGATTAATTAAGGTGAAAGGCTGGTGTAACGCGTTTATCGATGGAAACAATCGTGGGAAGTAACGTAACGGATACGGGGGAAAACACGGTGCACACCGAGCCTGACTCGAATAACGAGACAAATGTTGGCCGGCGAGAGATGAGCACAACTCATTCTCGAAAGTGCTCCTTTTCTCCGTGTCCCAGCCAGGACACGCAATTTAGAATGCATTTCTGTAATTCAAAACGCAAGGAAAGTTTTCGAAAAAAAAATAGAAGAGAAAGAGAAAGAAAAAGAGAGGGGAAAAGAGGAAAAGAGGAACGAAATACGAGGATACAAGAAAGGAAACGCCGCGGTGAGCCGTGGTCAGAAAACAGGAAGACGACAACCTCCCCCCTTCCGCCCACCCCCAGACGTTTATTTCATTTTCAAACGAGCATAAAAATTCTTGGCGGGCGTAGACAAACGTGACTCTTCCTTTCCTTCCGTGCTTTTACATCAAGAGGAAGATATATCTGAAATCTCGCCAAAGAAACGACAGAGAGAGAGAGAGAGAAAGAAAGACAGACAGACAGAAAATTGAAACGGGTAATTGCGAAACGAAGCGGGACTGTTTATCGCTCGAAAGTTCCATTAATTTCAATAGACGAACCGCCAGTAAATTCCGCTAATTTGCTTGCTGAGTTGTTCGGAAACAAAGGTAAGTCAATTCTAGTTCTACGTCGGAAGTCGGGAATACTTTTGCACGTGACTGAGTCACGCGCGCGACTTTCAAGGACCATTGAACCCTTTGTCGCGAGAAGACCGAAAAACGCGGAGAATCGAATCGTGGAAGAAACGTCGAAGCAAAGCGATATCAGCAAACGCAGAGGGAGTAAGACAAAAGGGAGAGAGGCAGGGAGAAGAGAGAGAGAGAGAGAGAGAGAATTGAAAAGAAATAGAAAAGAGTGGCAGAGTGAAAAGTACTGGCACCGGGAGAGACGCATAATGGCAAAGGACTCAAACGAGGAGACAAGTGTCGCGCGACAAAGGGCCGCCGGCAGGGGTTGCGCACGACTCATTTTCGGAAGTGGTTCATTTTTTATTATTTACAGCCTCGCGTTGCACGCTTCGACTGGCTTTCGTCCGCGTGTGCGATCCGAGCGTGGGACAAAGAAGGACGCGAGATCGAACGCAGTGACAATCGCAAGAAAATTGGGAAGAACGAGAAGGAGGAACAGGGATGAAAAAGGGGATGAAAATAGAGAATGGTCGATAAAAGGGGAGAAGAAAGGAAAGAAAGGAAGTCCTCGCCGCGTGTGCTACAATGAGAAAGGATTCGTCGAAGGTGGGTCGTGTCTTGAAAGAGTCAAGACACGGCTATCAAGCCTCGGCGGGGCAAGGGTGGACGTCACTCGGAGCGTTCTGTCACAGTTTTAAACGTTGACGACTTTGGAAAACGGGCGAGGACGGGTCACGCGAGAGAGAAAAGAGATCTCCTCCGGCGAGAAAGTTTCGGAAAGTTGCTGGCCCGGTTGGACCTCCGCGAACGACTTTTCATTTAGCCTTCGATCGTCCGTCCTTCCGACCGACCAGGTCGATGTAGCCAATTTTCACCGAAGTTCTGTCGAGGTAATTACCGACAGAACGGTATAAGTGGGACAGCGAGTGAAGCGGAACAGATCGCTCCGGGGGCGATCTTATTGATATAGTTTTTCCTTGATGACTATGATTGAAATTCATTTTGGACCAAGGGAGAGAACGTGGGTTGAAGTGTTCGTTTATTACTCGCGACGCTTCGACCGATTGACAGTGATATCGACGTGTATCGCATTCTCAAAGATATTTGAAGCTTGCCAGTCACGCGAACAGAAGCTGAAAGGCAGAAACGAACAGAGAAGTATATGAAACGTAACGATTTTCGTTCATCCATGCTAACAAATGTTTTTCTCTGTATTCTTTTGCGCGAAATCCAAACGTGGCTTGGGCCGAAACCGGCTCATTCGGAAACAATTAACCTTTATTGCGCAGAACCAATTATCCCATCCTTTTCGAGTTCGTCGAACACTGAATTCCCCTTCTCAAAGAAACGCCGCGTAATAGTATCTCCGCAGGGCGAGTTATCGATTTTCATATTATTTTGCATCAAACGGCGTTTTCAAGATTCGAGTAATATCCGTGATAAAGGGATCGGCCGTACGTTCAAAGGATTCGGCCAGAGTTAAGGCTCGACGCGACTTAGAAGATTATTTTTCGAGTTTATTAAAGGATTGCGGCAACGGGCCGGTTATTGAACACTTCAAGTCTAAATGATATTAAATTCATCCGTCGTCTCTGTCGGTTTTTCTCCGATTCGATTGCGCTTAAAAAGCCATTATCGTTGTGCCTCGGTAGGACGCCTCGGTGAAATATAGAAAAACAGTGTACAACAGTTCAATCCTTTTAATCCTAAAGAAGTTTCTCACTCGATTGCAATTACTCTGGACTGTTACGCTCTCGTTTCTCGCTCTTCGTGGAAAATTAACGAAACGAACGTGGCCGTGCAATTCTGATTCCGCGAAGTAATAACGTATATTCCGGTTTTTATATTCTCCCTCTCCGTTCCTCTTTTCTTCCTTTTTTTGCATACGAATAAAATGCAACGGGAAATTATTATTATCATCGCGTGTAATTTTAATCGCACGTGATTACGCGTGCTGCTTTTAGTGGCAGCTTTCAATACGCGTGATAACGTACTGGGAATTTTATTTAATGTAAATGCTAGAGAAGAGAATTTAAAATATTTCATGTTTTTACATTTCGAGATTTAAAAACCCTTTAAAAATACGACGTCTTGTAGAGTTTCCCTCGTTATTAACATCGCAACACGACCACATTTCAATAAGAGAAAAAAAGAAAAAAGAAATTATAAATTACGATGAAACAAGGATAACGGTGTCGGATGAAACGACCGAAGTATTCGGAATTCCGAAACTCGTAAAAACCACTGTTCTCGAAAACAACATTTCATCACTTACTCCTCTCCCATCGTTAACAATACACACGACGATCTCGTAGCAACCGCTTTAATTACACGCTAACGTGTAATCGAGAGCAGGCGGAACTCTCCTCTCGATAGCCACTAAAATTCCTTTATCGCCGCGTTAAGGTCGAACGCGAGTCGTATCGATCGATGCTCGAGCCGATTCGTTCATGGGTCGTCGTTAACCCACGTACCCAGATCCAAAGGGAAACCCGTTTCGTCGCGGGAACAGCCACGAAATTACATTTCCACCGTAAAAATAATCGTAAAGTCTGGTCCGATGGTTTCTAAATGCCACTTAACGTTTTTACGACGAGCATCTTGCGCGACCGTCAGTTTTAAAGAGTTCCTTCGTCCTTCGACGAAGAAGGTAAAAGCCAAGAAGTTTCGATGTTGACGACGTCAGCATTGTTACGCCAGAGGTATGTAACGTGTGTGCTCAGGGAACTCGCGGCAACTTGGCCAAAAGTTTTCCACGAAACGTTCGCGTTGACTCTCTTCGAGCACACTTTGACCGGTCAACTGTAGGTGGTGTAGCCACTTTTGTTGAGATGATAATGCTCCGCCGATTGAGCAAACCTTCTTCGTTAACCTTATTGCGCGGTAAGCCGCGAAGTTCGCTTTCGGGGTCATTAACCGAAATTGCGAAAGATGTATTAACGTTGGAACTACCTTCGGTGCATTAGGTACCGACCGTTAACACTGGCGTAACATTTCATTTCCGATTATTCTCGATATATCGGGTCAACGATTCGTTTGATATTTTTCTCCCTTTTTTTTTTTTTGCGTTATTTCCGGACCTGAATTTTGTGGATTTTAAAGCACAATGCTTGGCCCTTAATTGGAGTTGACGTGAGAGTTAAATTTCATAGTTTGATAAATCTCTCCGTCGATTTGATAAATTTCTTACGCAAAACGAACTTCTGTTTTTTTTTTTTTTTCATGAAATTTATTCTCGTTTTCTTCGTGGAATTCAGTTGACGTGAGAGTTAAGTTTCTTAATGCTGGATAGATATACTACCACTTAATAAATGTTTTAAACGTTTTTTTTCGTGAACTTCAAACTCTCCCTCCCCGTTTCCTATATAACAATATATAAATATCTTGTAAATCGATGCTCGCTTTAATATTTAACGATATTAAAAATTAACAATGTTATCATCAGTTTGAAATGTTTTTGAAAAAATTGTTCCACTGTTTTCGCAGTCGCGACGGCGTTTTTTTTTTCAATTTCCCTTTCGAACACCGTCTCCGATTCTGCGCGCTCGCAGTCGCTTAACCCACACACGAATTCTAAACACAGTGATCTGTTCGAAACGGTTGCCTGCACGTCACGGACGTGCGATTCGATCGCGCTCGAACTCGTTCGTCATCATTCCGCGAAGCAATGAATGTCACAGTCCCATCCCCGACATTTTTTTCACCTCCTTCCTTCCAACTGTGATCGTGATTAATCGGCAGGCCCGATCGGTTGAAAGCAACGGGAGAACGGGAGGATGGCAGGTGGAGCGAATAAAGGGGACAGAATTAATTACCGGATGCACTCGTTTCGCGTTGATTCTGATTCCTCCATCTTGGAGAGTGTTGGAGAGAATATCGAGAAAAGATCGCCATTGGAATAGTCATCACGAAAATTGGGAACGTAAACACTCGCAATTGAGAACAAACGAGTGATTTCGCGAAATCGCTCGAAACGAAAGATGATTGCGTTACGTTGTGTGTTACGATAATGTGTACGATAATGAAATTTATTAATTCTTGTAACTGAATCTCTTTAATTTCGAAGCATTTCGTTATTCACGATCGGTATGTATGGAAATCAGCTGCATATATTAAACAGAAATCGAATTTGCAAATTTGCCCGATAATGAGTGTTGCGAGTTGTTTCGTTTTATTTCGATTCATCAATCCTTAGCGCGATATTGCAAAATTTCGTTTTGTATGATTAACAATTGTTTATCGCTGCATTTCAATGAACGTTCTGCGACTAATCGATTCGTTATTACTACAGAATCTCGCGGAAGAATTATTACATGGAGTTTCGTCGTAAAAATATACTATTATCATTCCTATTGTATTTGCGTGTTAAATTGAATGAAATTCGTCACGTCTAGAAGATGTTTGTTATCACGACGATTCGACGTTATTTCGATAATGATGGACAATGCGTCTGATTTAAATAAATATTTAACTCGAACGTTTAAAATGTAACAGTTGAGGCAACGCAAATGTTCTCTAGTCGCATTGGATACAGTTATTGCTCCCAATACAGTTATTATCCGATGAGAATATTTATAATGAATTATGGATATAGCTTGGAAAGTGGCATGGAGTACATTCAGTAACTGGAAATAAAACTGAGCAACAGAGTTTCAGCTTTTTTTCTCAGTACCAGCTACGTTTTAAGATTCATGGATCGTAGCACTTCTCTCTTTTTTTCAGCCATTAATAAAAGAAGACAGAAAAGGTTTCAAATCGCTCCTTTATCTTGAGAAGTATTGATACCCTTAGAAGTATCCATCGTAGAAAGTGGCATTATTCCTCCGAGAGAAGAATTATTGCACAAAATGCATTTCTATCTGTGAGATTTAATGATTTAGTGGGCCACTCACAAGTGGAAGAAAAGTTGTAATGAAATTATAATCTGCTGACCATCAGCCGTGCAGAATTCAAATCAAATTGAAATCGAGACTGAAATTAAAACTGAATTTAAACTTAAAAATTCAATTGGTAGAACGTCGATTATTCGAATTTCGATTGTAGCTTAATTATATTTACGTGTACACGTACATCTTAATTATATACATTCAATCTGTCGAGCAATGTTTGTATTTGAACGTGTATCCTTTCCTCAAATTTCAGTATCTCATTGAAAATTTTGAAAAGCGAAAATACGCATAATACGTATAATTTAGTCATAGAGTATAACGTTGGAAAATGTACAATTAGCTATATTAAAAACAATGAATCAATGTTATTAGAATTTCAAAATAATAAAATTTCAGATGACGAGATTCAGATTTTCATCTGAATAGAAGCTTGAAAATAGCAAATAATGGTAATTAGATTGAAGTGTGGACGTACAAACGAGTCTTGCATTATTAATTCGAGAAAAATTGAATCTTCAATTACATGCCAGATGAAAAGATGAAGACATGTACTTTTTTGCCTATAAACATCCGTATTTGAAAACTGTTTAAATTCTTATTGACTTATGACATTTTGATCACAAATTTCATTCATTACAATTCTTCCAGACCGATTATCCGAAAAATCGTATATCCGAACGAATTTGTCTCTCAATTTGTTCTAAAACAGAAGTGGCTAACTGGTGACCAGCGAACCCTTGCTTCCCTGATCGCTAGCACTATCCTCTCCACTAAACAATTGGAGAGATCGATGCAGTGGAGAGGATAACACTAGCGATCAGGAAAATAGGGGCGTGGTCTCGGGAACCGCCAGTCAGCTACCTCTGCTCTACTGTAATTTTCAAAATCTTTGCACCGATACGTCATTAAAAGTGAAAAATTACTCGGCCAAATACGCGTTTAGATCGCGAACACTCTTACGCAAAGAGTGAATTCTAATTTTCAACGATACTTTCTCGTTGAATTTAAGCGATATTTAAACAGTCGTTGCTGTCGGGCATGAAGCACGTGAAATAATGATTCGCGCGTTAATAAAAGACGACTGCGACGATCACGTGCATTATTGATACTTTAAAAATCAGTTGAAATTATAATTACGATGGAGGGGAAATATGCTCTGGCAGAAACCTGACGCTAATTTGCACGTCAATTAAATGCGCGCACATCATCTATACATTCAATGACGCAGGCATCAGTAGTTGTATCATTTATAAATGAGATAGAAATAACGAGCTTGAATTCATGAAAGTTAATGAACAGTAATCTGGCCGGTCAATAAACGATTCATTAATTAACACGCGCACATCGAAAAAGATAGCCCATTAATTTGCACGAATGCCCGAACACTTGAAAAACCGAATGCAGATCGAGTGCACTCGAAACTCATTTCTTGAACACACGGTCCGTGCACGAACATAATCGAAATAATCTGATTGTTCAAAGAGAGAAAACATCGGCCAATCTTCTCGATTCTTCGGAGAAGAAATTTGATAAGACAGGGATTCCGCTGTTCCACAGTTTATTTCCACTGTTTGCACCCGGTGGAAATTGCTGAGATCGCGGTGTTGCAATATTGGCACTCCGCGTGTGCAAATAGTATCATTCCTGAAACTAGTTCATTTTGTCTAACTAGAGAAAAAAAAAAAAAAAAAAAAGGAAAAAGAAAACGATATTTCGTATTGACGAATTTCAGAAATGTTCCGGAATTTTCGGGAACTGCTGCTGTAATTAACTAATTGCTGAAGATTTTAATCGGATAATACAACTCCGGCAATGAAACCGAGTCGTTCGAAATTCGCATGATTTTCTAAATTTTATTACACATCTTCTCGATTAAATTCTATTCAAAATCATCGCTTCCCTTTAGTTTTTAATTCTGACATTCGACAAGTGTTACTGTCAAATGGTTTAATTTCGCGAGAATAATTGTTCCTGCGCTTTTTAAAAACGCGTCGTTTCATATCGTTCGCCGCGAAGAGGCAGCTCAAAAAAATTCTGTTACAAAGCCTTAAAAGCGTGTAACACAATACGAAGATGTTCTCAAGTTTTGCATACTTGAGGGTCGTGTAACTTTAAAATGCTTGGCATGCAACATTTTTAACAGCACCTCTCTACATCGGATCATAATACACTTTCAGCCGCTGTATATATATATTTCTTGCCTCTCGTCGAAAGAAAAAATTCACATCTTTTTTACACGCGTGGAATAACGAAGGGATTCTTTTTTTTTCCACGAACAAGAGGAAAGAAAGACTTAAATACACATCCAGATACGTGTTTTGTAAGATTATAAATTCACTTTCGTTCTTGCCCTCCGCAACGGAGGGAAATACAACACTAATTTGAAAGTACGTACTATCCGAAGTGTAATGCTTTCTACAGTGCTTTATCATTTACAGCAATTTGCCAAGGTTCTACCTTTCACAATTACGAATTTGCACGAAAATCCATCCGGTCTAATTATAACTGATCCTCGTGATTAATTGCGTCTCCTCCTTTCGAAAGCAAGAAAAAACAAAAAAACGCCTCGCCACGTATCGTAAATTTTTATCCCATCTCGTTTTGTTGCATCTCGCGAACTTTGTGGTCTCGCGTTGCACCTCATTAATGCCGCGTAATTGGAGAAATTCTGCGAAATTCTCCTTTTTTCCCCCGGAAAGTAGTAGCGGATAAAGCGATCAGCTTGATGTAAACCTGGTTAACCGTCGCCGGGAAAGAAAATTAATGGTTTCAAATGGATCTCGGATCCATCTTGCCTTCCCTCGAGCAGACGCTTCCATCGTCGTTTCGACGAGCGTCTCGCCCGAGCGAAACGTTTCGGGGCGTAATATTAATTTTCGTTGCAATTATCCTATCTCATTGCGGACGACGCGGCGTTTCATCGCATAATATCCACCCGCGAATAGCGTATAGTCGCGATAAGAGCGCCGTTTCTCACGTAGCGAGCGAGATCCTTTGTTAACGGAAGCAGAGCGCGGGAAGATCGTAATTTAAAATACGTGCGAGCGTAGAGAGGTGTAAAGATGAAATCGAAATTGCAGACCGCCACGGGAATTGTAGATTTTGTTGGGGACAAAATGCGACGTCGGGTTCCGCATCTTTATATTTTAATATCTTTATGTTATTTCAATAATCGATCCTTTCGTTTGAAAGCAAGAAGTTTCGAGGATTTCTGAAGCCTCCGTCGTACGAATAATAATACGAGTTTAACAGAAATTAAATCGAAGTCAGGTTATCGATGTGATCGTCACGTTTTCATTCGAACTGGAGAAATCTTTCAATTATAGAAAAATTCGACTCGGTCGAAAAACGGGACGGGCCGTGGAACGAGGAAGATTTCGCCGTCGAATCGTGTAATTAAACCGTTCCTTCCGTGACGAATTAAGATCTCAATTAGACGCCACTTTTAATCTAGGAGAGCGAGTCGTACTTTGTGTAGCCGCATTTTTTCCCCGATTGTATCCCGAAGTCTTAATTACGGAGATTGGCGAGAGCAGATGGCAATATAAGTTGAAAGTTTACGGAACGAAGCTGGCGGAATCGAGATTAAACTCTGCCATTTACTAAGATTAATTAAATTAGAAACGGATAAAACGGTCTGTTTGAAACCACGAAGCTCACCTCATTCTTTTCCTTTTATTCAACTCCGTCCAAAAATAATGGTTTCTATAGTAAACTTCGGCTACATCCGCGCTGATTCATATTCTTCGTCGGCGCGATACACTTTGATTTACCAACATTTGTAACCAAAAGAAAAAAGAAAATGGCCCCTCTGTATTCCCTCCGTTCTCTTTCTCCTCTGTCAACATTCCAAACGAACATACGAAACGAAGTTACGGAAAAACAATATTTCACCAGCGTCCATATATAACCTGCAAACATACCAATCGTTTCGTTTATAGCAATCCCAACGATACAGTGAACCTAAATTAAAGCATCAAATATAACGATACAGCGAGTGATGCGCTGATATCCATCGATCACATGTGCAGCAATCATATTTTTCTCTCTCTTCTTTTTTTTTCAATAAAGACTGAAGCGTAATTAACTCTTTCGCCTTGCAAACATAGCGTTAAATTCTCTCCGACAAAGACAAATATAATTTATATACAAATGCGTGTATTGTTTATATATTGCTTATTCTCGTTTCATCACGTTGGTTATAATCAACAGTGTGTTAATGTATTCAGATACACGTTACGGATCGGTAGTTCTAATGTTGATAGGGGGATTAGATAATAGCAACGCAACATCTGCAGTGATTAGTCCACATTATGTACGTGAGTCAACATCTATTACGAAATCAATAACCTTCACTTGTATTCGCTAATCACTACTGATTACATCGTTATGATTACTAATTGCTCATATTATTGTACATGTACGTGCATTATTAAAAAAAAAGAACAGTCGAGTCTAATTAACTCTTTAATTTCGCAATTTCTATATATAGTCTATTAATCTTTCGGCTGTCTGTCTGTCATAAAAATTAACCGCTCTCCGATCGAGTTTTTCTATGGCAGCTGTCTATTCCCAGCAAAATCATTCCTGGACAACTGTGCAATTACCGTGGACGTTTCCAAAAACTCTTTTTCATAATTCCATCACTCTTTCTGGACAGTATCCATCCCGAATACTAATAAAACAGTCGGAGATAATTTATCCCGTTGCAAGCTCAATTACGGTAATTACGCGGTAAGAGTTAAAAAGTACAGCGATGTTTCCACAATTTCGAGAAACAATTTCTTGTCGCGTGGTAAAAACATTGCCAAGAATATCAGACGAGTAACAACGCGATGCAGGACACGTAAAAATGGAGTAACTGCAGTAATAATAATAAGGCAGCTCAGAAATACCTAAAATATTTTGATCTCAAGGTAAAACTCGATTGTAAATTTGCCGATGTACAAAAAAAGGACGAGACCGACTTTGTACGACCAAGCTGATATACAGGGTGTTAATTTTACATCGAACGTCGAACAGTTATTTCGGTTGTTGTTAAGAAAAAAATGGTTTCGATGTTAATAGAAAATTTCTGTGAGGATCGACCTTTCTTTTTTTCAAGGTCATCGTACCTTTTCGCCACTAACATTCATTTTTTTATGATGCCGTGTTGCAATCAATGTTAGGGGAAATTCAGCGCTCTGAAAATATGAATTTTATTCTAAACAGTGTAAGAATAATAACGAGGACAGTAATATTATTTTACTTTACAAGATAATTATTGCTCCCCCCCCTCTAACCCTTCCTCCACGCCAAGGCACGGGAGTTAAGATTAATAAACGATTCAATGACGTTTTTTATGACATTTCTGCGGTGAATAGTACATACTTATTTATCAAATACTTGGCAGTAGTAGTAGTCGCAATTCTCACGTCAGAAAAATTTATTTTTATTTACTAATTACCCGCTAGCAACTCTAGTGAAATTTCAACATTCCGAAAGTATTGTGCTTATTAAATTGATGGAGAGTTAATTAACATTCGCCAAGTTTAACAAAAGTTTTTTTAATAAAGTTTTACGATAGAACACATCGATACAGCAAAGAGGAAGGAGATAAACATGACATTTTGGTTTATAGTTCGAACACGTGAATTGTAATCAACAGCGAAATCATTCGTCTTCAAGGTTATTTCAATAGTCATAGATTCCTGAATTCATTTTGACTATAGCATAGCGAATTTCAAAAGAAGAAGAAGAAGAAGAAGAAAAAAAGGTGGATGTTCGGAAAAAGTACAACCTCGAGAAAAAGTTAGTCTTTTCAAGTTAAGCTTCGCGGGATTTTTTGAAATAGATGTGCAGGTACACGCCTTGAAAAACCATTTTAACCTCTTTGAACCAATTGAAAAGCTGGGATTCACCGGTGGCAACTTTTTTTCGGGTGAGAGGAAATAAGCGCAATACTGTCTAACGAGTATATTTGGTGGTATTTATATAGAAAACCAAAACTGCAACAGGTCTCGCGAGTTAACTCGAACGCGCGGGAAAAAATCGTTTTCTTAAACCCGACTTCACTCGGGCGAGTTCGTTAAGAGGTTAACACATTTTGAGCCGCCATGTTGGACATTAACCTTTTAACGCACCAATTAAAAAGCTGGGATTCACCAGTGGCAACTTTTTTTTCGGATGAGAGGAAATAAGCACAATACTGTGCTAACGAGTATATTTGATTATATTTATATAGAAAATCAAAACTGCAACAGGTCTCGCGAGTTAACTCGAGCGCGCGGGAAAAAATCGTTTTCTTAAACGCGACTTCACTCAAGCGAGTGCGTTAAGAGGTTAAATCTTAACGCGGTCGATTTTTCTTAACCGTTTGAATCCCAAGCAGCGCGATCGCGCTCTTCAGATTTTCTGTCGAAAAATCGCAGTACATTTCCAGCGCTATGGACAACTGACGGTGCAGTCACTGACTGTCGAAGTAGCGCGCTCAAGCTTTATTGACGCGCGTACATCACACAGCTCCTTTTCCTTTTAATGTAAATAATACAGTCAAACATTTTCTATTTCATTGTTATCTTCTCGATAATTTTCATTGAACAAAACTTGAAATATTCATAAACTTACGGTACGCATATATAATAATATAGACGTATCTCATAAAGTAACGAATTGCAAATTAAAAATATTTCTAGTCTTACGAACAAACAATTTAAATGAAGAGTAACACTTATAATTTGTAACATCGGTGTTTATCGAAACATATTGGACGAACTCCTTTTTTACATTGCACGCAAATTAAATGAGATCTTCTTACGTCATTTTTGGTGCTACAGACTAGTCTAATCATTTTGAATCACATAATTATTAGCAATGAAAAGCACTTATGGAACAATACGTTCGATCACTTTGCCAACTGCAATAAATGTGACGGCGCGACGTGAAAAAAAAAAACACTCACACGCACACAATCACATTGGGATTTGTCGACATAAAATAAAACAAGCGCTATCGCGTCGCTTGGCGTTTCTTCCCATTCGATTAAGACAAGCGCTATCGCGCTCTTCGGTGTTTTTCAACCATGTTTTTCCAATGACCCCTGGGACTCAAACGGTTAACGTTGACGGCAGCCGAAGCAATTCAGACGTTCGACTTCGAAATCAACATATATATATATATATATATATATATGTATATATATATATATATATATATATACACGTCGTATTTATTTGTTAACGCCATCACAAGCTCCGTTCGAGTGGCATTGCGCGAATCAGCGGCAAACAGCGTGGCAAGAGCGTGGTTATTAACAAGCGTTGATTGGTCACAGCCGGACGAGTCTGTCATCGATCGACATGAGAAAATGACTGGCCGCTATCTCTCGAGCTCGACAGTCTCCAGTTTCGTCGGTGGATGACGGTCTCGCAACAGTAACGAACAGGTTTAATCAGTGTCGGGAATATCCTGTCGGCTTGCACGTTCGCCCGGCACTTCAAATCCGCCGCGCGATATCGCGATCCGCAAGCGCGTTTCGAGAACGTTGCAGAAGCAACGGCAGGCAATTACAGGATTATTCCTATTGAATTTCCCTGGGCACGGGGAACAAAGAAAGAGCGAGAAAAAAAAAAAGAAGAGGAGAACGGAAAGAACTCAAACGGTTTACCAGTTTTTTTTCCTTTCGTTTTTCGACTCTTTTTTTTCTTTTCTTTTTTTTTTTTTCGTCGGCGTCAAACTTCCCGTGCGTTTTGTTTGAATCACACCCATTGTTGCGGAGCGACGCGCGAGGATTTCGCAGCGGGAAATTACGAAACTACGAAATACTACCCTTTTTCCCCTTTTCCGTCGTGCCGGAACCAAGCCAATGCGAAATCGAAACTGGGTCGAAATTAAATGAACATGCCTGTTACTCGGTTTGAAAGAGACCGAAACAGAGAGTGTGAGAGAAAGTGAGAGAGAGAGAGAGAGAGAAAGAGAGAACGTAAAAAAGTGAAGGAAATGAGAAGAACTATGCGGTCTTGCACCTTTTACAAATCTTTTTTTCGTTGAAAGGGGGTTGTTAAAAAGGGCCTGAAAAAAACTCTTTTGTCAAGTTTCGTTCGTCTAATTGTGAGTATTGAATGCGCGATGTTTTGTATGATTTTTACGAATTATGGGGAGCAATTTTTGAAATATGTACTGTGTATATAGTAATATAATCCCTTGTAGCGAGTTCTAGACAAATTTTGTTCAGCGAAAAGAACCTTATGAACTTTCCCTTCATAAATCGTATAATTTGATCGTACAATTCGTTCATTCTCCGTAAAAATTTGTCAAGAGTTTGGCCCATGTTTCGTTAATTTTTCTTAATGAAATCATCTCCCTTCGCATTTTGCAGATATCATTTGGCCCGATTTCGCGAGGTATATATATTGTCAAGTATTCTCGTTGGAATGAGGTTCCTTTGTGCGAGAAACATTGAAAGAAGTTAAACCTTTAATTAAGTTCAGACGCAGTCTTTCCCAGTGTCTGCGAAATAAAATAATTTCGAATCTCCAGAATTTCTTTTCTGGAACCTTACACGCGAGAATGTTTCACCAATTTTTGAATAACACGTGACACTGCGTTGAAACTTCTTTGATCGATTTACACGGATATATCACGCATACGTGGAACAAATACGTACGTGCATAAATTGTACAAATTTCCAATTTAACAGAATTTTGCGCCAAGATGCGCAGTGTCTGCACGAACGATACTTTGACAGTTGTAAGTATTATGGGAAACTCGTAGCCGAGGACACTTTGTATGACCATTCTCATTGACCATTTGACCGTAACGCGATTAAGAGACAGAAGTCCCAAGCTCCTTAACGTAATCGCATTACGTTTCACTAAAATCATGAATTTGAAAGCGAACTTGGCGTTTGTACAGTAATTTGACACGCCGATTGAATGGAAATCAACACAGATACCGTGATCATCGCAGTTTCTCATTTTTTACTAATTTCAATCCTTGAATCGAAACGTACGAAACAAGATTAAAATTTCGAACCAGCGTGTCGTGTAAGTATTTAATTTTCGTGGTATTCAAATTCGTAATTTTCGTCGCCAACGTCACATCGTTGTATAAACATTTCATTCGCAAAGAAGGCATAACTCAATTATTTTCGCCAGCCTTGATCAATTTTTTTCCATCTCGAAGAAGTTCGCAACTGATGAACTAACTCAAAGAAATCGAAACGTTTTCGCAATAATTCGCGAATGAAGCAGCTAATAAAAACGCGGCTAATAAAAATTCGATCAGCAGTGAGATACAGCCTCGCAACAAATGCAATTGCAACGCTTTCTAATATATTAGAATATTCACGCGCTATATATACGACCGATCAATTCTCGATCAACGGTAAAGCAGCCACGTATCGCGCATCAATTTCCACCTCCAGCTGCTGATCCACGCTGCTCGATCCCATCCTCTTTCATCCGCGTCTTGAGAACTTTCTCGTTCCAACATCAAGTTTATAATTGGCACCGCGAAACACGCCGCGCCGGATTATAATAAACTTTCCACATACGTTTCATCCTGCCTGTCATCTCGCCTCTCGCTCTATTTCCATCTCGACCAAGTCGTCTCTCGTTGCCCTCTATCTTCGCTCTATCTGCTTACATGAGCGCAGCGTGAATCGTTCATAGAGAGAGAGAAAGAGAGTTAGGCCGACCGTAATAATTTTGAATTCGGTTAACCCAACTCTGACACTGGGACGAGCTTCTCCGCTCTACTTCGTTGTCCCACCACTCTCTCACACTCTCTCTCTCTCTCGCTGTGGAACTGCTGCACACTGAGATAACTGCAATGAATCATCGGCTCCGATAAGCAGACACGCTCATTCGTGTGAACGTTCAGCCTCGCCTAGCCTCGCGAGCCATATCGTATCGCGACACGATCCGATTTTAGCGAACGGCTGGCACCTTCGACTTTGCCGAGGCTCGGTGGCGCGGCACTGCGCTTGAAAGGAGAGGATTTAATTGATAGGCTTGGTATACTGACGAACGTACCAAATCTTCAACAGTCGGATAATGTACCCTTTTTTAAAGGTCCATTTACACGAATCGAGCAGAACTGTGTGTAATTTTGACAACAACGAATATTGATCGTTCTAACGAAAGAAATCGAATATATATCGATGTATTTTTTTTTATTTTCGATAGAAGGTTGAATTGTAGCCATTAACCGTTGCCATTAGAAGAAGAGAATCGAAAAAGATGGGAGATGAAGCGTCCATTCAATTTTGGCACTTCTATCGCCAAAATTTTTTGGCTAATTCTCATTTTCTTCGTCAATAGTATGGAACGTGGGACTGAACGAAAATACTTCTTTGGAAATTCGTTGCACAAGTCCAGCACGAGGCTTGTGCAAGCATGTGTTGCTGAATTATTTTTTTTTTCTCATATTTCTTTTGTACTTCTTAATACTTCTTAATACTGGAAATAATGACGGGACATTATCAATATTTTACGTGCATTCGTTCTGTTCAGCTCGTGCACGGCTTGTCGGTAGTTGAAATATATCAAGGCAAAATACAAGTAAAAATACATGCATCTCTGTTGCAGAGATTTGCATTCTATCACTTTATTCGGCCGTGCAAAGTTTAACATCAGAAGCACGGAAGTTCGCAAAAATTTTTTTTTTTTATTTTCCTCTGCGAATCTGTCTATTTTTTGTACCGTGCAAAATTTAGCAGATATAAATATTCGAATATAGTGGCCAATCCAGTGGGGATTTCAATAGCCGACGATCTAATAATTCTGGCATCGCAGAAACGCGGGAATTAAATAAATGAAAACTCGTTCGAAACCAGTACAGTTTCCGCGAATAAATATAAAATATTCTACGCTGCGTACGCTAATTGCAGTTTGTGGCGCGCTGTGTAGCAAGACAAGACGACTTTCTGCACCGCGTTGGCTCTGTCAGAAATTATTACAGCGCAGTCGAGGTTGAATTTCGAATGAGTTGCGAATGCAGAATAATTCCAATCTTCGGATGGTTGTTGGTTTATTGTATCACGAGTTCCATCGAGGTCGACGCGCCAGCGCGGCTGGATTTGCAATTTCGGTTTATGCATTCCGCTCCCTGATTTTACAACTCTCTCGCGCGAGAGTTGAACGAGAGTCGAACGAGATCATTCTTTCCACATCGAACTTGTAGAAAATTGTTTTTCTTTCTAATCTTTCGTTTATTTACTCTGCGAGAGAGGAATCCCCCTTAAGATGGATTAACAAAAAAAAAGAGATGCGAAAGAGAAAGATAGAAATACAGTGATACGTAAATAGATATAAATAAAATCAAGATTAGAACACCGAGATCAATTAAGAAGAAATTAAACTGCACGATATGATTTCAATTCCTTGCGATCTACTATTTGAAAAAAAGAAGTCCTGAAAAAAAGAAGTCCAACAAGAAAAACAACGCCATGTATTATCCAACGCTATAATATTATCTGATCTTCCCTAGATCATGGTATCCATTTGTTTAACAGAAAACAAATTATGTTTTATATCTTTCGTTGCTGGGCGAGATAAAGAGCGTGCTTTTCTTATAGTCCTATCATTTCAATTATCAGCACAGGGACTGCGGATTTATAACGAGGATTTCGTGAATTAGAAATGAACGAAAAACTCTCGCGTTGGTATTGTGGGGATTTTCAATTTGGCGATATTGCATCGCATTGCCTTGGAAACGTAGAATCGAAGACTGGGAAAATTGAGAATTGATTTTTGTTAATTGGAAAAGTGAATAGAATTTTTTTGCATGCTTGATATTTGTCCTCTCCCGATATTTTTTTTTTTTTTTAATAAAAGCCCTTCCTCCCCCCGCCCCCCTCCCTTTCATCGCTTCGTCGAGTTGTTCGCGAGCGTGATTAACAATGTTCGGGAATAAAAGTTATTCCAATAAGCGGGCAGCAAACGCGGCGCGACACGGTCTTGAAATAAATTCTCTGCCACTTGTGTCCGAAGGTGGCGCGACGTGCATAAATCAGGAGAGTGCCCGTGAAACCGGTGGGACTCGACTCGAACGATAAAACTTTTTCCGTCGAGAGCTGGCCTCGTTCTGGTCCGAGATTAATAATGTACGTCCACGTTGTGAACGCGGCTTAGGTGTCTCTGTTTTAATTAAATTGAAATCCACAATGAAGCCTGTTAGGCGCTCTATTAAAAGACCCGCCTGGACTCGCTGCGGGGAGGGAGGGGGGGAAAGGCCGGTTGTTAATTCGCCGGAAAAGGGAAACGAGAGCGTGAGAACGAGGTTGAACAACGATTTGAAGACAACTGGCCAAAAAAAAAAAAAAGGTTGCGCAGGTTTTCAGGCAAATCGAGAACAATGCCCTTGAAGATCAAACGGGTAATTATAGAAGAAAATCACGCGTTACGTTAGCGATGTATTGTTCCACTGTGTTTTTCAATTCTTGAAATACCGGGATTTATTTGCGGGACGGTCGAACGGATTTGCAGGTCAATTGGTTTAATATCGTATTACAAATGCGCCCGGCGCATGATGTTTAAAAGACCACCATTTTATCTGCTACCCGATCCATCATTTTCGAAACGTATATTTTACAAAAGTGACTCCAGTGCTATGCAGGGTAAATTTGTTAAAATGTATTACGAATCCACTGTTCGCCGGTCGTTGGCCGATGTTTAAGCGAGAAATATGCGAACCAAATATTTTACAGGTACGTTAAATTTTAAACCAAACGGTGCGCGTGTAAATCGAGTACACTTCCGCCGTGTTAAACAGCTGGAGAGATTTTTATGCGAAAAAAAAATTTTTATGCTGTTCGTTGTATCAATGAATTCTAAATACCGCGTGTAACTGAAATAACCGGTTACACACACACACACACACACACATATATTGTCTCTCGGTTACACGAATTGATTAAAACGAATTTCTCGAATATCGCGGAAAAACGAACGAAATTCCAAATAGCCTCGAAGGTTATATACACGGTGTGCAAGATATACCGGGGAGGAATTTCGATCGAGCTTTCGAATAATTCTACTGTATTAATTGAGAGATCATGTTCATTCTGCATAGATTACGCGATGCTATCTATGCGGCGGATCTTGGTCGGAGCATAATTCCACGCATAACACAATCTTCCGGCAATTCCATTGACTTCGGCCGTGTTTCCGAATATTGACTCTCGTTTCGTCGAATAGCACGACGAAAAAAAAAGAAAGGGAAAAAAAGGGGGGGAATTTGAAAGAGATCTTACGAAATGCCCAAGAATTTCAGGCAAGGCAAGAAAATTGGATTTTGATCGTCACGTCAGCGAACGAAAAACTCACGGAAAAATGGCTAAACGAAGAAAGTGAGAGAAAGTGTTTTGTAGAAGTTCCAAAAATTTGGCTACGATCTGCATCCGGCGACGCGGAGGGAAATGTTCGCCACGCGTGCCAAGAAGAACTCTCAAAAACTTCAGCTCGTTCGCCCGGTTTCCCTGGAAATTCCAAAGAGAGAAGTTCGCGCGTCGCCGCGCCGAGCTTCATGCAAATTTCACCGACGGATCCTTGCGTCAGGCAGTTAACTCGAATTAACTCGGGTCGTCCCGATTCGGTTTTCGCGTCGAGTTTCGTCCACAGACGTTTCGTTTCGCGACAAATGTTTCGTTCTCTGGCCGAGTAGTGCTCTTCGAATGGGTCTGGATCGCGTTTCACCGGAAAACGATTGCTATTACATAGCTATTACATAGGCCAACGCTATGTAACGTTTGTTACTGGCTTCAGCGCAGCGTGGCAAATACAGGAATTTCTAAAATTTGACCATTTGACCATTTAGATGAAACTAGGAGCTCCATAAATTTCATCAGTCTCAAGTGCGACGAGATCTTCCGCATCATAGGGCTTGCCATGTCATAAACACGCTACTCGAAAAATTGTGTAGATAATATGGGATAGTTTTCAGAAGACAACGGAAATAGTTCCCAGAAATGCCACTTCAACCGAGTCATTCTCATGGACGGCGATGGGAAATTTTGAAAAAAATCAATTCAGGTAAACTAGGGAAAAGAATCACAGCAGAACACAAGATACACAATCAGATAAAAATACAAGGTAGAACACAAGATAGAATGGTCAGGTTGAACGTATAGTCGTGAAGAACATAATCAAATAAGAACACAAGGTAGAATATAATTAGATAAGAATACAAGATAGAACAGCAGTTAGATAGAACTGTCAGGTGGAGAATATAATCAAATAGGAACACAAGATAGAATATAATTAGATAAGAATACAAGATAGATAAGCAGTTGGAACACAAGATAAGAACACAAGGTAAAATACAATCAGATAAGAACAATCAAATCAAGAAACTAATCATCAGACATCATTCAACATTCGATTAACGTTCGTATCTGCAAACTCAGTCGTCAGTACCTTAGTCATTCAAAAAAACCAAGCTTTCTGAATCTAGCGTTAAGCTTATTACACAATGAAAACAGTCCAAATCAGCCATAGTTATTTATTCCCCTTCGAACCCCAAATGATGTACGCACGATCAACACCAGTCGTGGCGTTTCCTTAACAATTACTTTCGTGCTGAAAACGCGAAAGATGAAAGAAACGATGGAAGAAAAGGAATGTAAGGAGAAGAGAAAGATAAAACATCAGGCGGGAAGAAAGAAATTGGAGGAAAATAGAAAAACACCGTCCATAAAGTGGTGCGTCTGTGTTGCGTCGTTGTCGCGATGCGTAATGGAGAGCGAAGTGGGTAATCTAATTTCCCATTGAGGAGGCTGGACAAGCGAACAAAGAGCCCGAGAGAAAAGAAGATTGATTTATTCGCGCGAAAGGGAATTTCTTAGGAGTGCATCGTAATTGAATTCTGGATAAAGTTTACGCCGCGCAGGGGGGAGGAACGTAAAACTCGCGCGACGCGGGCGAAGGTACGCTTGGAAATGATCGTGAAAGAGCGGAGAAGTTACAGCGATCGCGATGGAATTATTTTAGGAATTTATTATCATTGCAGAGTAACGTAATGTATGTGTTTGACAATACTCGGAGAAGTATGTTCAAGCGCAGCCGATGGAAGATCTATTTGAAAAAAGACGACTCAGTTGCCTTTCTCGGATAATCCCGCGGCAAAGAGAATTTAGTATTTACAACTATCTGTCCTACAAACATTTCAGAAGCAAATGTTTCGTTGTTGTTTAATATTTCAAAAGAAAGGGAAGGAAAAAGAAAGCGAAAAAAAAAGTGAGAAATAGAAAGATTATTCTTTCGAGCAGTTGCAAAAATTTCGATGAAACTTCAGTTTAAACGCAAAAATTGTTCCTTTCTGCGACAGATTCTCTCTCTCTCTCTCTCTCTCTCTCTCGACATAGAAATCAAATCTTCGTAACAATGCGACGAGCAAAGCAAAGAAAAAGGAGTCGGAAGAAAAGGCGAGAGATAAAGAACGGCGAAACCGATGAAACGGAGGATCCCGGCGAGAGGTTCGAGAGGTAAAGAGAAAGGACGGGGGCGGCATCTTCACTTTTCGCACGGCAGCGTCACACTCGTTATTTCATGCTCGTTAACCCTGGGCATCGGGCAGCGGCCAGGGCCAGTTCGTAGCCGGCCGCGTTGCTTTTTAATGAAAAATTCTAGCCGCCTGTAGACGGTAATTTGAATTCATAGGTGGCGGCCATTGTCCCGGCAAACGGCCGCGTTCTCTCTGGCACCGGTTTCTTTTCTCCTTTTCCCTCTTCTTCTCCCTTTTCCTCTCGTTTTTTTCTTTCCTTTTTTTTTTTTTTTTTTTTTTTTTGTTTTCTAAAAAAGGCGGTCACCGAACGTGATGCCGCGCGACAGAAAGAAGCGGAGAAGAAGGCCAACGAACACGGCGACGATAACGATATAATTGTCCTGCTCTCTTCGAAACGTCCGTAGCGTTTTTTCGCGTATCCTTCCTATGACTCTCGCCTTCACTTCCGGCCCAGATAAGAAAACGCTCGGCCGTTGTCCTCGCAAATTTTTTGCACGGAAATTTTTTGCTGGATGTATTCCTTGCAAACCTTTGACGCTTTGAGGCTTTGCCGTGAGAACGTGACGAAGAGGGAGACTCCGTTTTCAACCGGCTAACTTCAGCTGGCTGAAGAAATTTTTCTAGAGGTCAAATTCGTAATTCGAGATGAGCGATAGCGAGAAAATAGCGTGGCATTTTTTCAGCCCTTAGCTTTTAACAGCTTAAGACTGTTAAGGACGTCACGCGTTCTTCTGACATCCTTTTAAAATATTGAAAATTCCTTCCTAGCTTGCTAGCTTTACTCGGATGTAAAATTGAAATATCAAAGTTTGAGAAGGCT
This sequence comes from Tetragonula carbonaria, assembly GCA_032399595.1. Taxonomy (NCBI): domain Eukaryota; kingdom Metazoa; phylum Arthropoda; class Insecta; order Hymenoptera; family Apidae; genus Tetragonula; species Tetragonula carbonaria. The sequence goes on from JAUCRC010000007.1 coordinate 4,372,381, forward strand.
GTCGTTCCTCCATAATTCATCGTCTTTGTCCTTCATTCTTTTCTGCGTAAATAGAAAACAACGAGGCAGTACTTGAACGTCTCGTGTAAAGTACAACTCTAAGGAACAACTGCTTTGCAAGCAATTGTTCGCAAACTGTGTGAGAAATACGTGAAAATTATTACGCGTGGCACAAGGTGATGCGATTTCATCCGCGGTAATTGATGCTCCAAACGAAACGGAAACGAACGGAAGATGTACACGCAAGGACTTGTGACTTCTATCGTGTCGAATTGCGTAATTCTCCTGTTCTTCCGTTCTTCGACTCTGGTTACAGAACAAGACAAATTTCAGCTTAACAAAGAGCATATCCAAGGGCGGAAAATATGCACGTGGCTTTTGAAACCTTCAGAGGATAAGCTCGAGGGCTAAATGTACCGGAAAAATGGAGTTTGATGATGCAATATGATACGGAGACGCTCGTCTCGGGGAAAGTACGTAAATAATTCTTGTCCCGGATGAAATTTTTATCCCCTTGTTTCGTTTTCCACGACTCTGGCTTCAATAATTCCACAAGAATTAATAATAATATGGACACACGAACGCGAATATTTTTCAGCTAAATTACTTTTCCAAACGTGTAACCGAAATTCACATGTAATCTGTATAATATAGGATCGGCCAGAAATCAACTAAAATAAACTACTAAAATAAACTAAAATAAACTACTTTCCAACTAAAATAAATTTCACTGTTTTATTTATCCTTTTATTTCAACGTTTGAAGTTTATTTCACCTGAATTTTAATTTAAAATTGGTAAAATTAGTTTTTGGTCCACCTTACATAATGTAATCTAAAATTACAGTCTCCTTGAGAAAATTATTCGAGCAATTTCGTTGCTTGTTAAATAGACCGCGAATATTTATGCACGATCCGATTTTTTGTGAATTTAATTTAAAAAACTGATTTCCCAGTTTCGACATCTCTTGTTAATTGCAACTTCGAGCGTGTAAAAATTCACAGACTGATCATCAAGATTCAATCACGAGACAAAACACACTTCATGCAAAGGAAATTACACTCTACGCTTTTCTTTTTTAAATATATATCGTGCAGAAGATCTGCGAAAGAGGAAAAAATCGTCTTGCTTCGTCTCGGCCACGAACAGTTTACGGATTTAATTTTTATAATTTTATTTTGCCTGTGCGGCTCCACGTATCCTTCACAAACTGTCAACTTCATCTCCCTACTATCTACTATTTCTGCCTGTGGTCTAGCTCGAATAAAATGAATTTATTTCCCATCGTTTCTTCGACACTACCGAACATTAGTGCATTCGTTGTTTTTCATTTGCTTTCGTGCTGTCCCATGTTATACGGGATACTCGGCTTGAAAGCTACCTGCTTACAATCATTTCGCATGCAAAAACACGTGGTTTTCTTAAAACACGTGGACAGATAGGCTGCTAGCATTCGATTCCTCTCCTTTCGTTTGTTCCGTGTTTCTGCGTCCTTTGTGTCCAGGATGACACAAGAATTTCCTCTCGTGGAAATATATAATGTAGTATCGAAATTATTGTATGTAGTTATATTTTTAGTTACTTTTACTTTTAATAGATGGCCTGTTTGCTGGAGATGCTGGAATGTGATGTGAGAAGCACAGCGTCTCTTGGCATCGAGCGCCATTTTTCTTTTTTGAAAAAGAAGAAAGTCGTGCGAGTGAAAAAAAAACAGAGTCAAGGCAGAGAGTCGAAAAAGAGCGTATGAGTATGGTCGAAAGTGTGATCATTTGTATTGTATAAAAATTAATTGTGTCGTTTGAGTTTATTCGAATTATTGTTGTCTGTGTTGTCTATCTTGTATTTATCATTTGTTGTTTTGTTTATTATTTTCTTTATTATTTAATATAATAAATCATTTAAATTATATCTCTACAATATTGCTCGATATTCTTCCTCGCGGTGCTTCCTCGAGATGGGCGTTCGATCGTTGAAACGAAAACAGTATCACGTCGAACGATTCTACGAAAACGATCCTTGGATTACGGTGCAGTTTGAAATAAGCGATGCTGTTTCTTTTTTCGTTTTTCTTTTTTTTTTTCCTCTTCGGTTTGTTCATTGATATGAACGTTACTCGCGAGAGGACGATGCAAACGTGACTGGATTTTACTTGCTTCTAAATTGATTTCGAAGCAACAATTGTTTCTGTGAAAGATTTGAAAGTTGAATTAACAAAGTTACAGTACAAAGTACATTTTTGTTTTTTTTCTATCTTGTTTCTGATAATCATCAACTAACGAAGAAACATTCTTCATCAGACATGGGAATTTACATGAAATTTGAAATGTCAAATATAACACGATTGTGTAAATCTTTTTTTTTTTAATATTATACAATTCAATAAGTCTATTCTACGAAAACGATCCTTGGATTACGGTGCAGTTTGAAATAAGCGATGCTTTTTCTTTTTTTCTTTTCTCTTCGGTTTGTTCATTGAAATGAACGTTACTCGCGAGATGACGATGCAAACGTGACTGGATTTTACTTGCTTCTAAATTGAATTCGAAGCAACAGTTGTTTCTGTGAAAGATTTGAAAGTTGAATTAACAAAGTTACAATACAAAGTACATTTTTGTATTTTTTTTTCTATCTCGTTTCGGTGGTATTGTGTTTCTGATAATCATCAACTGACGAAGAAACATTCTTCATCAGATATTGGAATTTACATGAAAATGTCAAATATAACACGATCGTGTAAATCTTTTTTTTTTAATATTATACAATTCAATATGTCTATTCTACGATATATTCCGAAATATTTTTTTTTCTTTTTTTGTAAGGATAAGGAACGTCGGGTTGTATGTTACGAAAGGGTGCGCAGTGCAGTCAAAGAGTAAGTGCAAAAAAAGGCAGCGATCAAAATTTACGGCCGTGTCTGCATTCTGGAATACAAATTTCTTTATTCGCAGAAATGGCACAGCTGGATTTATAAGGCGACGTCGTTGAGTTCTGTTCAGTTGTTAGGTAGACAGCGTGCTGGAAACGTGTCCGAAATGTTCAGTGAAATGTTTATCTCCGCGGTGCAATCCCGAAAGCGAACGGGATCTAGCATCGTTACATCACCCCGTACAGTCTTCAGAGAAACGTCGTAATAAGAGAATAATCCGTATAAATTTCTCTTTCAATTAGTGAAATTTCACCCTCGGCGAACACGAACCTTTCTCTTCTCGTTCGGCTGGAAATTTGCACGTAAACGTAAAAGTTCGAGGCAAATTCATATCGTCATATTTAGCACGTTGATGCATCATCTCCGTTCAATGTGAAATTTGGGATTTGCCATTTTACACAGCAGAAATTATACGTCCCGAGTACGTGAAATAAAACTGACTGACACTTGAAAGTAATAATGAAAATAATTCAGTTGAATCGAGAGATTAATAGATATTGCTTCGGTCAGCTCTTCCCCCAGATTTTGAAAAATTAAACTCGTCGCCAAATACGAATCAACCATCAATCCAAGAATAAGTTAAAAACCAACTGTTCGCTAAACGCACACGTTGTTAACCATGCGATAATAATCGAAAAAAGAATTAGTCGTCAAAGCCTAATTATGTAAGAGAGAAGAAGAAAAGAAATGAGAAATAAGAAAATAAAAGGAAATAGAAAGAAATAGGGAAATAAGAGAAAATAAAAGAGAGAATTCGATCAATCTCGAACGATGCCGATCGTCCAATCGAGTCAGTCGAGTTTCTCGCACAAAGTGTCCGAGTCCGCTCATACATCGGCTGTTGCTCATTAAGTTGGAGCGTATCGAGCGTTAACAAATCGTGCTCTCTTCGATTCGCAACGCGTATAAACGAAATATTGGAATCGCCGAAAACAACGTGTTTCAACTTTTTCTCGACGCGAGCGCATCGAACCCCCGTCGATTGATTCGTTTGCAATTCGTTGCGTTTTGAATGATAATTTAGCGAGATAATGGCGCGAATATGACTCGCGACTCGTTAAACGAGCCTGTATAATAACCGAGGCAGCAAGCATTTGCAACGAATCAACGATAACGTATGAGTATGATCGCTCGTTGTAATGCCCGGTGACAACAACGTTTACGTTGTTTCTGCTGGCTGGATTATCTGAATACTCAATGAACCACGATCTGCTCTTTTTTTTTTTTTTTTTTAATTGACGCTCGTTTTTCGTAGTGGAATTTATTCGGTTTTCGAATGACGCTTGGTGGAATCGTCTATTCTGGAATCAGCAGCTTGTCGCTTTGTTAAAAAAAAAAAAATCGTGTAAATGCGATATTTTCTTTATTCGTCCACAATTGTCGAGATGTTTCATTAAATCGACGCGGTGATTGGGATCACTGAGGACATTTAGGGTTTCAAATCAATTAATTCTGAAATTTTTTTATTCGATCTAGTTTTGTTAGTAACGTCTATCGAAAAGAGAGAGAGAGAGAGAGAGAGAGAGAGAGAGTGCAGAATACGAGTACTTGAGGGTTACAAATAAACTTTATTAATTTTGGTACATGTATAGAAACTATATTCGATAGATTGTGTAGTATCGAAATTATTGTATGTAGATGTATTTTTTAGTTACTTTTACTTTTAATAGAATGGCCTATTTGCTGGAGATGCGTGAACGAAAAAAGTATGAATATGGTGTAAGAAGCACAGCGTTGGCGTTGAGCGCTTTTCTTTTTAAAAAAGAGGAAAGTCGCGCGAGTGAAGAAACAGAGTCTGGAGAGAGTCGAAGAAGAGTGAATGAGTGTGGTCAAAAGAGTTATAATTCCTGTTGTATATTAATTGTGTCGTTTAAGTTTATTCGAATTATTGTTGTCTGTGTTGTCTATCTTGTATTTATCATTTGTTGTTTTGTTTCCGTTTTCTTTATTACTTAATATAATAAATCGTTTAAATTATATCCCTACAATAGTGACTTTTTATAGTATTTTTTATAGTCTGAAACGTTCACCGAGGAAAACAAAACCACGACGAAACACTAAAGTTAAAATCCATCAACGGCCAAGGTGCCGGTACCGGTCGAACTTACTTGGAAGAGACTCTTCTCACTTTCGACCAACTTTCGCGTTTTCCACGGGAAAAAAAAAAGAAAAAAAGAAAATTCCTCCAGAAAGAGCCTCCAGCCTCTCTTTCTCTCTTTCTTCCCGTTCGAGACGGTATTCGCGTCTTCGTGGAAATAACGTGTCTGAGCAAGGGTGCATTGCGGCTCTGTAATTGGACACCACTAATGCACCCGAATCTCGTTTGTCGAACGTGAACGGAATGAAAAGGAGGGAACAGGGGAGGGAAAGAGTCGGGCAACCGCTAAGAACGAGAGTGAGGAGTTGAAAGAAGGCGAAGGAGAAAATGGGGAAAAACGGGTAAGTCGATACGGAAGGCGTCGTTATTTGGTTTATTCGTTCATCCGATCTGTTTCCTCTTTGACTCGTTGCTCTCTACCCTGCTCGTACATTTTTCTTCCCTCTTTCTTTTTTCGCTGAATAAAGTTCGATTTCTCGTTCGATGATAGAAAGAGAGAGAGGAAGAGAGAGACAAAGGAACTTCGGTTTCATCATCGTTGAATGAAACTTTTAGTTACAGTGAAAATGCCAAATTTATAATTTTGTACTCGTTATAATATTAATTGTGAGTTTTAATGATTGACCGGTTCGTTCGTTCTACGTTGGATTCACCGTGAATGCTATTCTGGGAATGGGACGTTTGATGGAATAATCCCATTTTTGAAAAGAACCAAGCGCGCTATCTGCAACGAGCTTCTCCTGTTTCTCGTGGATCACCGTAGCTCATGTTTCACAAAGGATTCGGCCAATAAATCTCTGCTGGAAATATTCCCAAAAAGCGGCAGCTATATCCTCCACTTCGTTCAAAAATTGAATATTCTTGATGATGGTTAAGCGATACTTAATTTCTTATCAGCTGTTATTGATACGACTATATTTTTTTAACCGTTTGAGTCCCAGGGATTATTGGAAAAACATGATCGAAAAAACGCCGAAGAGCGCGATAGCGCTTGTTTTATTTTATGTCGACAAATCCCAATGTGATTGTGCTTTTTCTTTCACGTATTATTTTTGAAATTGAGCGTGAGTGGACGAAGGACAAGAAAGCACGTGTTGATGTAAGAGAAAAAATATTTGGTTTAATAAAGTTGCCACAACGTAACTTGCGACGATGCGTAGTTCTGTAGCACCAAAAATGACGTAAGAAGATCTCATTTAATTTGCGTGCAATGTAAAAAAGGAGTTCGTCCAATATGTTTCGATAAACACCGATGTTACAAATTCTAAGTGTTACTCTTCATTTAAATTGTTTGTTCGTAAGACTAGAAATATTTTTAATTTGCAATTCGTTACTTTGTGAGATACGTCTATATTATTATATATGCGTACCGTAAGTTTATAAATATTTCAAGTTTTGTTCAATGAAAATTATCGAGAAGATAACAATGAAATACAAAATGTTTAACTGTATTATTTACATTAAAAAGAAAAGGAGCTATGTGATGTACGCGCGTCAGTAAAGCTTGAGCGCGCTACTTCGACAGTCAGTGACTGCACCGTCAGTTGTCCATAGCGCTGGAAATGTACTGCGATTTTTCGACACAAAATCTAAAGAGCTGCTTGGGACTCAAACGGTTAAATACATCAATATACACAAACTGTATTGTACACAATTAGATCGAGGATAAACATTTACAATAAAAATGTACAATCTACTACACTAGAGAGGAGCGCTAGTCATTGGCTCGCATTATAATCCACTTATAATTCATATCACGTACGAGTAAAATTACTCGATCAACAAGCACTGAACGAAAACATATACGAAAAATCCTGAACAAGAACTCAAAGTGAATCCCAACTTTCCTCGTTCCTCCTGCGGAAGATATCTTCGTCCTCTCTTCTCCATCCATCACCTACATAATATATATATCCTCCCCTCCCCCCTGCCCCTTCTTCTTTTAATATCCAAGCTCTTCTTGTTTCTGATCAACTCGACAGCCCTTCCCCCCCTTCCCCTCTTGCTTTCATATCACCAGATATCAGCTTTGGGCTCGGTTCACCTTTCCGCTCGGCAGTTGTAGCTTGTCCGTTGCAGTAACCCGCGCCGGAAACCCGCGATGAGACGAGTTGCAACCGCGCGTCAGTCGATACGCTTCAGCCGCGCCGCGTCTTTCATATTTCATTCCTTCCGGCGGGCTCGGTTCACCTTCTCGCGTCTTTGTCGTCTGCCTTCCATAATTTCCCCGCTTCGTCGCTCGAACTCACAGCGCACACCCGATTCTCCTTCATCTTCTCCTTCATTCCCCCCGTCCTCTCTCCGCTCCTTCTCCACTGCATCGCGTCGCATTATCAAGACGCATCTCGCTTTTCTGCTCGTTATTTGCGTCTTTCCATCATCCGTTCAACTGAAATTGCTTCGAACGCTCGATGTTAACGAGGCGTAACGACCGATGTATCTTTCAGCTCGGAGGATGTAACAGTAGGAACGTCACAGGTGGACGATTTCCTTTCTTTTTTTTTTTTTTTTTTTTTGAAGTCGAAGGCTTTATCGATTGAACGATAAAGGGGAAAGGGGGACGCACGCTTCGCCGTTGCGTCTGAAGTTTACAAAACTACAGGAAGAGTCTGAAAACCTAGCTGGGTTTTTCTTTTCTCTGTATTTTCCCCTGTTCGTTTGGTTTCGATTCGGTCTCGTCATTTGGCCAGTCCTCGCGTATTTTCCGCCATTTTAGCTCCGTCGAGTCGTTCTAGTGTTTTTTCTTTTTTTCTTTCTCTCTCTCTCTCTCTCTCTCTCTCTCTCTTTTCCTTATTTCTCCACCTTATTCCTCGAATTTCATATTATTTCTTACGCGCTCTGTGTTTCACCTCTGCCTCCCTCCTGCGTTTGTCCCGCGCGGCCCATTATCCTCCTTTTCGCCGAGCCGAGTTCCTCCCGATACCCGTTTCGTACTTGTTTTCCTTTGCTCGGTCCCCACGACGCTTCGCCTTCTCATTTTCCGCGTCTGGAACCAGCGCCCCCCCCCCCCCGACTCAGCGCGACTTTCTCATCCAGCCATTCCGGAAATAGTCGTTAGAACGTGTCTCAGAATGTTGCACGTACGGTGGTTGTAGCAAGTATCGGCGCATATTGGAATTTATTTTCGAATTTTTCTTCACGTTTTTCTCTCTCTCTCTCTCTCTCTCGAGGTATTTGATTTTCGAACGTGGTTATATTACGTTTCTGCAGGCTAATTTAATTGTAAAATAATTACGTTTCAGTCTTGAGCGAAAAGATTCCTATTGGATTCCTAACCTTTAGACATTCTGGTTTTTTGCTTTCGTTAAAGCTAAGATTTGGAAGATACTCGTTGGATTCCTAATTTCCAGACATCTCAATTTTTCGAAGTTAAATTAAAATTGGAATTTCTTGCTTGATTCCAAATTCTTAGACGTCCTCATTCTTTTGAGATCCATTAAAATTAGGATTCTCAATGTTAGGAGTTTTAGTCAAATGATACTTATTGGATTCCTAATTTTTAGATATTCTCATTTCTGAGATCCAATAAAATTAGAAATTTCCGTTAAAAGATTCTCGTTGGACTCCTAACTTTTGGGACCCATCAGAATTAGGATTTTAAGTTAAATGATTTTTATTGGATTTCTAATTTTTAGACATCCAAGTTTTTAGGATCCATAGAAATTAAGATTTTCAATTGAAAGGCTCTCGTTGAATTTCTAATTTTCAGACACTCTAATTTTTGGCATCCATTAAAATTAGCATTTTAAGTTAAAAAAGTTCTTATTTCTAATTTCCCAGCTTTTAGATATCCTAACTTTTGAGATCTATTAAGATCAGAATTTTAAGTTAAATTCTCATTGAATTCCTAATTTTTTAAGATCCATCAAAATTAGAATTTCAAGCTGAAAGATCCTTATTAGATTCCCAATTTTTGAACATTTTAATTCTTGGGATTTGTTTAGAAAATTAGAATTTCAAAAAGTTAAAGTTCCAAAAGATTCTTACTAGATTAGATTCTTATTAGGTTCGTAACTTTTAGGATTTGATTACTTTCACAGAGATATCCCACGAGTTAACAACATTATCAAGTTAACATTTACATTAACATAATTACGGAAACATCAAAAACGAAACGAAAGTCAAGCAAATTTCGTCTCTATTCTCCGGACGAAAGTTGTATCGTCCAAAAATTTTTTCGAAACTAGGATTCCCCCAGCGGAATTTGCTACAGCTCTACCGAAATTAGTTCTTCGGAAACGGAGAAGAGATTCAGGAGAAATTAGAAAGAACGAGACTCTCGCACACAGTTTGACGTGATGTGGAGAGAGAGAACAGAATATTAACAGCCCGCGGCTGTGGTATCTCGAAATTCATATTTCACCTTATCGCTGAATTGCCCTCTTGTATGTTCAATCTTTGCGCCGCGCTCTCACTGTCCGTGGCGCAGTTAATATTCCCTTGGCTTTGCACAAGATGTGTCGATAAATTTTCCAAGAACCGTTCCCGTAAGAAACAATTGAAACGTAGATTTTAAATAAAGTTGCTGAAAACTGGTGGGACAGCGAAATGAAATTCTCAGAGATTCCTCTTACGATTGGATATGCAACGGAATCTCTTGGATGTTCGATCGTAGTTAAAATGCCAAACCATGATAATTCCTCTAATACCGCAGATAATTGCGTAACATACAAAATGCACAAAACAAAAACCATATAAAATAAATGTAACAAATATATCAAAAATAAATATGAAATAAATATAATCAATCTATATATTGTATTAATTTTCACGCAATGAAGTATCGTTCGCATTCTCAGAAGTATGAAAATGGCACGAATGACACGTGCAGTCTCGGTGTGATTACTTTCCATGCGTTCAAAATTAATTCGTATAAGCATCCTTCCTCGAAAAACATATCGACAGACCGTCTACACCATCTCTCGAAGGATTTCAAAGAGAGAGCAAAAACCTTTCAATTCCTCTCAGTCGATTAGATCTGTCTCAAAACGTGAAAAATTGCGTAACCACCGTGATTGACGGGCAATTCAATGCGGAGGACGAGGACGAGCAGCGAATTTCCAAGATACCGAGTTATATACGTCGGACTCGCCTTATCGTCGGGCTCCTTGTTCTTCCGTCATTGGCCGCCACAGTAGTCGCTCGTCAGTAGTCGAGGTCAAACCCCCGTGCAAGTTTGCCCTCTTACGCGGCCGAGGATGCTGCAGCTCGAGATATAGAGTCGCCGATCCTCGATTGCCTCGAAGTACCCACTCGCTGTGAGAGTTAGCTGGCTGCTGCTGCTGCTTCTCCTCCGTCTTCGACAAAGCGCGATAATCCGACCAAACTTTCGTTCCGACGAAGACGCTGGGAACCCGGAACCAGAGCCAGAGAGGAAGTGGTACGGGTATTGGATTGGTGAAGACTACTGGCGAGAAGATAGGGCAAGGATCGAGAGAGAGAGAGAGAAAAGGAGGACACGCAAGAATTGAATATCTATTATTCCGAAGGCGAATAGACGATGAAAACGTTGAAGAGGGTGAACCGGTGGTGGTTCTTGAAAGTTCACCTCGTTCTTTTCGATTGCGTCGTTACACTATTTTCTTGGCGACACCGAGGGGACTCTGCTTGTCAGCCGATCGTTCGACTGCTCCTCACGGCCGAGCAACTTTTCGCGGATGAATGTTCGATTCTTCATGTTTTTCCGGCTCGACTCGGAGAACCGGGGCATGATCGATGAGGGAATAACGACGAAGAGGAGAGCGCAAGAACAACGTTCCAGGGAGAATTGAGAACGTTCTCTCTCTCGTAACGTGATTCTGCATATTCCATTGTTGAAATGTTAACGACCGTCTTTCGTTACACACGTAAGAATGTACACGGTGATTGCGATTCGTTTTTTAGCGATAGTTTCTATTGACTTTTGCTAAATAACAGAATTGTAGATAATCGTAATTTATTGGAGGATATATTATTTAACAAAGTAACGTGTTACTGGCGTAAACTAAATTTCTTACAATTCCAGCAAGTAGAAGTCATATCTGTATCAAAATGTACACTTATTACAAAATTACATAGGAATTCGTTTAAGAAATAAATATTAAATTAAAGGAATAAACGTTTGTTCGATTAATGATACATCTTTTGCTGTTAGTATACAGTTGCCCGAAATCTTCATTTAACCATTTAGCAAGTTTATTAATGATGAGATAGTCTTTCAAAATTGTTCAAGAATTCCTAGTTAACAATACAAAGTATATTGTTGTCTTAATAATAAAAACATATTTTTGGATAACAATGAAACAATAATTTTTTCATATAATTACAAAGGATTCCTATTAAGTTTGTATAAATCGTCGAGAGGAGTGCCAAACTTTTTAGAAAAAAAAAAAATGTTTTTAAACTGTAAACGTTTTGTGTATATTCAAAACATATTTATATAATTAAATACATAATTTATATAATTATTGTGCACTGTGTAAGATTCGAGGAATCAGCAAGTATTACTATCTTTGCGCAAAGAAAAGCCTTGTGATATCAGGGATATATATGTAATATTTAATGTCGTTTAACATTCTTGTAGGAAAAGGGATCATTTTTTAAATACGAAATCACAATGCCGATAGTTTGTAAAAATACTCAAAATAATATCAATAGCAAGTTCGTGCTCTTATCGTGTGTTTCGATTAATCTTTCCGTCTATAACAAGGCGATAAATATTTTTCATTTCACAATAACGTATTGTAAAATGAGGAAATACAAAGAATGTTCAGTAAGTTTCATCGTCAGTTCCGTAAAGTAACTATTAGGAAAGATAAAGTATTTTGTAGTATTAAAATTTCTATCTTTCGAATAGCGATTTTTACAGATAGGTAACTAGGAATTTTAATCATAAATTGAGTGATGAACAATTAGGAGACAATAACGTTAATATATTTATAGCTTTTATGCACATGTTACTGTTAGTATATAGAAACTATTATTCTAATGTCGATACACATAAGATGCAACCGTGAACATTCGTTTATTCTCCATACTTAATTTTACTGTGATAGCAGTCAATTTATTTGATTAAAGAAGTAAGAGGAAATATTTTAGGTGTACAGAGAGAAAGAGAGAGACTTTACGGAACTGACGATGAAAGTAGCTTGCCGGAATTATTGGAGAGATAGGTTCGGAAGCAAGGTAATAACAATAAAATTCGTTTGAATTTTGATACGTGAAATCAACTTACTCGTGGCAATATTCGGGCAATAATTGATTGCTGCGATCATTTTGAATTGAAGCAAAATTACATTCATCCACGTACAAAGTGACAATAATTTAGAGTGGAAAAAAAAGCTGTACTTACCTATTTCATATTTGCTTCACGTATCCAAACGTTTCAATTCGACGCTTTTCAAACAAGAGATTGCCGCTAATTTGGCGCGGTAATTCCCAAAAATAAATCTCTGGATTTACGGGAAACGGTAAATTATGCTATCAGATCATCATTTAACTGGCGCGTTCGCAAAATATCAGCACCAGGCGTGGCATTAGTTACCTATTTCCGGTTTATATTTCGCAGGAAATAGTTTCAATTTATCGAAAACGCAGCGCGTGATCGCAGTGCCGTGAAGTATGAATATAACGCGAGAGCAGACATATATCAGAGGCAGCGATCTTTCATTTATCGGGCAAAGGAGGATTATATGTAAGCGGAAAGGGAGAAAATTGAATGCGTTTAGGTCGATATTTTAGAGGGTGGGCGACGTGGCATTAAAAGAAGATCACTGGCCCCTCGGATTTCCTTGGGAATTCCCATTTCTTCCGAACGTAGCATGTTAAGGCTGAAAGTGGGTGTGATTTGTCTACTCAACGATGTGACAGCTCCCTTTTTCGTGTCCTCGGTTTTTTTTCTTTTTTCCCCTCGCTGCTCCCAATAATATTTTCATCGCGAATGTAACGTAGTTAATCCTGCGGGTTATACCTTGCTGGAAAATATTATTCCTTGGGAACGTCATCTCAGTTGAGGACGTTAACAGAGAACTGCTTTGATTTAGAGAACAAATCTTCTTTTCTTTTTTTTTTTTGTTTTTTTTTTATCTCACACATTTTATTCCAGTCTACTCTCTAGTTACTATTCTATGTGTATAAATTGATAACACGCGTGGTAAACTTGTCCGCACGGGATTACACATTTCATTCTTTCATTTTTATTCAATTTTTCATCTTTTTTTTTTCATTTTCATTTCAGTTTCGTCTGAATTCTGCGGGGATTTTGCTGAAGGATTTTTTTTGAACAGGGGAACAACACGCGAAAAAATTGTTCGCTTCGTATCAGCGAATGCGTGAAATTTGCATCGCGCGATTTACTCCGATATTACTAATAATTTCATTTCGTATAAATACCTATGGAACTTTTTTCGCCATTTGTTAAATTTCGATACTTTACATTCAGCTTCCAATAAGAATTTGAAAAATCGTATTCGACTGTAATTGAATCTGAACTGAAAGTAACGTGAAAAAAAAAGAGAGAAGAAGTTTGACAGTGATGCAATATCGTAGCAAATTCACGAAGAATATTAAACGACAAGTGGCGCGATTAATTCGCACGAACGTGAGAGTATCCAATTTCTTAAAGGACCACGTAAGAAGGTCCTTCTTCGAGGAGCGCGATCGATCGATGAGATATATATTCAAGAAAGAATCGTGTCACGGGGAAAATGGCAAGGAAAGAGCGGCGCTTTACGCGCTAACAAATAATAGATCGCGTTGCGATGATCGAGAGGAGCATTTATCTTCTGAGTGAATCACGGCCCACGGGGAGGAAAGAATAATGACAAAACGCTTACCTTCCCGGATCCCCTCGAGTTGCATAAGAGAACGCCGGCAGCGTGGATTCTGTACTCCTTGTCGAGCTGCTCGTGCTGTCCTTGAATTTTCCTGCCGGCAAAATGAACGAAGAATGCCGCATTAAACATTGGGTTTATCGTTCATTAACGTAAAGGGGAGAAACTATTTATAGGATAATCTTTCGCAAGATCGATTTTCATCGAGACTTTGTCGCGCCACGACCACCGATCGAAAAGTTTAAGAAACTTTTAAATAGAAAGTTTTTTTAGGAACTTTCAGAAATTTTTTTTTAAATAGAAATTCCTTTTAATTTATTTAATTGTTCGGAATTTTTCTAAAATAGAAAACACGGGGAACTTTGTTTGAGAAATGTTCTTACATGACGATGAAAACAGACAAATAAAGAAATGTTCCTAGAAATAAAAGTTTCAGACAGAAAAGAGCTTGCGAAATATTATATACAAATAAAAATTTTCCCTGCCGGAGGAACAGATAATGTTAAAAATATTTATTTTTGACACTGACACTGAATGCTATTCGAACGAACATATAAATGGATTTTTTAATTAAATGTTCCGAAATGACTGGTTTCCGTGGGACTTTCATTCTGTGAGTACAGCATTTGAAAGTGTTCGCTTTCTTCCATAGAAATTCCATAAAGACAGATATATCTTTTTTTAAATATGTAACAGAATTTTTTTAAAAATGAAAAGTTAACCTGTTAATTTAAATCCCTGGATTACTTGCGTATTTTGTTAATTAGTGGACTGTAGATTTCCATTGCATTTACTGTCAACTCATCTTGGCGATCTTAATTAACTTGTTTGCAAAAGTTGTTCCAATTCCGAGATATTAGCAACATCATTTGCCACGATTTTTGCGAAATTTAATGAAACAGATCTTCCTTGGCCTTCAGAATCCATTTGCATAAATATGCGCGGTCCATTAATTAGTATTTGGTCTTTAACTTGCGCAGAAATTTCAAGAAACCACGCAAGAAAGGGCAAGTTTCAGTTGCAGTATAAAGTTCGAGCAAAAAAGTTCCCGACAGTAATATAAACTTTGCGTCACCTGTACTGCAACTTTTCTTTATGGTTCTTGAATACAGCATTTCTTATTCACCGTCCTCCCGTAGAAGTTTCGATTGATTAATATTTCCCGTAAACTTGTTAACAAGGATTATTTTAATCTCCATTATACACTTGTAAAGTACCCGTCGTCGTCGTCGTGCCCGTTGCTGAACTATTCTTTCGAAGCAAATTTTCCAGCGATATTCGGCCGAAGGTTTTCAACTTTTCATTCGTTTAATTCACGTATCGCAAGCTTTATTTATAAAATAGGGAACGAATGGCTGAAAAGTTCTCGTAAATAATACATATTAACACGAAATGTGCGTCAGCGTTAAATGAAATTAAACTCCAGATCAAGTTTATCGCGTGTTATTTTAACTAAAAATATCAGGATAACTATCGTTGTATAATGAATATAATAAACAATGAGCAATGCTTTGATGCTTTGATACTGTTCGTTGATACTCTCGAAACTCGAATAATCGAGAATTTCCTATTAAAGCGCAGACACATTATCCAAACTCGTAAATATAACGTTTAATTGGGATAAAATATTCATAAACCAATTAACAACATACACCATGACCATTGTATGTTGTACGACGATAGATAATCGATAGTAATTAATTATTGAACGGATTATTACGATCAACCTAGCGTACGAGCGTATCTCCGACTAGAATTATCCTTCGCTAATTAATCATCCTCCAACTTTGAAACTAACCTTCGTTGCTCCGTTCTCTCTGCCACTTTGTCTCGAATTTCGTTACACGTGTGTGGTACGCAGAATGGTTATAAAATTTATATGTAAGATATATGCGAAATTTATTAAACAGTATAGCTTTCATATAATCAAAAATTTAATACGAAAATAAAATATAGAGCTTATGAATAAAATGGCGCTCTATTGGAAAATAAAAATAACGCACGAGCAAATATTTTCTTTAGCAGTGATTTCCATTAATATTCGAACACTATACAAATATTGAAACTGTTCTAATTTTAAGTGAAAAGGATACGTACGATACGCTGAACTTAGATTTTAAAGCTTTTCGAATTTTATTGTATTTCAGGATTTTACATTATGTTGCAAAGTGAAAGCACTTCTCTTCTCGAAAGTGCTGTAAATTGTTATAGTATGTAAAAACATTTGTCTGAAGTGAGTTTGGAGATCGAAGCGTCCTCTTCGCAACGATATCTCGACACTTCTTATCAAGTTATTGAATATCGATCAAAAATGTGGTCACTCCCTGAATTTTCGTCATCCGAGCCTAATATTCAAAGTTCAATCAAAAATAAATCATACATCAAATTTCTTGGTGTCGTTGTAAAGAGGAGGCTTCAATCTTCAAATTGAGTGCAGATCAAATTTTCAATTTTTCCCCCACCCAGTTTGGAGATCGAAGCGTCCTTTTCACAACGATATCTCGAAACTTCTTGTCAAGTTATTGAACATTGAGCAAAAAATGTTGTCATTCCTTGAATTTTCGTCATCCGAGCCTAATATTCAAAGTTCAATCAAAAATAAATCATACATCAAATTTTTTGGTGTCTCCCCACCCACGGCTTTTATGTGATGTAAAAGCATTTTAGAATAAAATCAACGACGCGTTTCCAAAGTGACTTGACTTCATTCAAGCTTTAAAATCAGCCCAGATTTACTGCCGATAATTACGATTGCCGCGTGTAATTTTACTAAAAAATTGTTGCGATAATTTTACAAAATCATAACACTTGACGAGAGTGTGCTCGCTATTACAAGAGAGTATACTCTGTTGCTCATTTTTCTTAGACCAGCCTCGGCCAGTAAGCGAAGTTAGTCGGAGACCAGCGTTGCGAACATGTCGCCGACACGTCTCGAGTGTCAAAGCGCGGGAAGTCCATTCGTAGGCAAACACACGGCCGGTTAGATCCGCTCGGAGAGATTTCATTCGGCTCTTTAATTCGCTTTAATTCGTTAGATCGCGCCGGTACTCGCGTACTCGCGTGCTTAATTCGCCTTCGTCTTTGCGAAGCAGCCGCTCGCTGCGACAGTCGAGAGTGAACTCGACGAACGATCCAGCGACGAGCTGGAGGAAAGCTGGGAGAGAAAAGCTCTGGAGGAAATGGGAGGATCGAGGTGTCGAGGCAGGCGAACGATGCACGATGGTGCATTCGTCGTCGGGCGAATTTTTCCAGCCGAGAGTTTCCACGGCCACGGGCTGATTTACGGATCGAGAAAGTTGCGCGGTCGGGCGAAGGTCCTCCGGCGGAAAGTTCGGCAATTACGCGCGAGCAAACAGCCTTACAAATTCATGGCGCGAAGCAACCTGGCATCCAGTCTGTTCCTTCTCGGCTATGATCGTCCCGAAACCATCGAAATTGAATACGCTCCTTCCGTTTCGATTCCGTTTCGCCGCCTTCGCTAGTTTCGTCTGGCCCGATCGTATCGCGCTGATACGATCGTACACTTAAAATCGAATTTCAATCGGACAAATTGCGGATGAGGTCAAGTTGGAAGTTAGATGTTAGACGAATTTATCGAAACGATTCTAGCAACCAGGTCGGATTAATTAAGTTTGAACGATAGAGATTTACGTTTAAAAAAGGATGCAATTCTTTGTAGGGAAATTGCATTACTTTTTCTATGGTCTCCTTTTAGGTTAGGAACATACTTTTTACGTTTAAAAAGTATACATTGACGCATTTTTTCGTATCACTTCTTCAGCGTGCGATGTTGTTTTCTTTTTTTTTTAGGTTAGGAACAACGATTCTGGAAACAATGATATAAAACGAGATCAATATCAATTCTAACTTAACTTAAAGGTCGTTGGAAGGTCGATATTCTTTGATGAGATATTTCCAAATTTTGAATGTCCTAATTATTTGTCAGATAAAGAACAACTTTCTACCTGGATTCCATTTTTTTTTCTAACGATCTTGAAATCTTGAAACATGAAAATGTGAATTCGTATAAATATTCGTATCATAACGAATTCGTATATACTACTATATATTATATATACTGACTACTACTATTTATCATCGGAACAATCAATTTCGATTAACGTCGTCTCGTGATTTATAATTCATGGAATATCTCATAGTGTATTTGCACTGCAACCAAAGTAGAGAGTCCGTGCTTTTTTTAATTAATTTAACCAGCGTGTGTGTGTGCGTGTGTGTGTGTAGCTCTCTAAAGATTGAGTGAATAAACCTCAACCTCTCCATTCAGACCCATATATCACTGTCGTCGCGTAGTTCATCCACCGAGTTATCTCGAAATCCCTAAACAATTTAGATTCCCTCGCTCCATACTCCTGCGAGTATTTGCAATGACAACATGTGTGTCATACTTCCGGTTACATGATTATCGCGCGAAATAGAAAACCTCGACGAGAAAGAAAATAGAAACGTATTTCTCGGAATAATCGAAACTGCGAGTTTTCGTGCATTTATTGAAAAATTCGCACGAAATATTCGAAATAATTGAAGATATCATAAATATTAAAAAGAAAAATTGTTTAAATTTACAAAAATATTTGTTTCGTCTGTTGAGCGTAAAGTAATAAGTACTTTATCTTGCACGCGTAAACATGCATGAACGTCCACAATCTAGTAATAATAAAATTCACATTGTTGAATATTGAATTATTAATGTAAAGAACTGTAATTTTTCTCTTCAATGGGGATGCCGTGTTGCGGCGGCTTCGACGATATTGGATTTAATTTACCATCGGAATATCGATTTTTTTCAGAATGAGTTTTATGCAGGCTCAGCACGCAATTATGTCTCGCACAATATGTCGCGATTTTTAGTTAATTTCTCATTGAACATACGCGATGAAAGCGAAGTAAATTCGAACTTTGTACTCGTAATCTGGAAAATAAATCGCTTAATTCTGGAAATGTTCGCGAGATGTTATGCGCATAAATTCGAACGTGATTCACTGTTCGCGTAATTCAATGGCGCAATGGCACCTAGTCAGGGCACAATGTCTTCGAAATTTAGTCACCGAGCGAACGATCGCTAAATTATAGAAAACAAGATCTTACGGTTCTTCTCTTTGAAAAATATTTTCGAAACTAGTAAGCCGATCGTATCAGGGCCAATGGCAAACTTCATTTTCCGCGAGATCTTGTTGAATATTTCATGCTCGTCTCTCCGATATATATAACTTTTTCGGGAAAGCACGAAAAACCGCGGCTCGTCGAAGTTGTTGAATAAATTTCATCAAGTGAAATTATCTTTCGCCGAGTTTTTCTCCCGAGGTGTGTGTCGGGTGAAAGCGATTTAACTTTTAAACGCCTTCGATGAAGCGAAGAACACTGAAGGAGAACATGACAGCCATCGAAATGGACGATCGACTTCTGAAACGAAGAACAACTCGTCCATGAAAGTACCTATTCGAAATGAATAATTTCATCTTCGCGATGAGAAGTTTCTTGTTTCGGCGCGATGAAAAATTTGCTACGCAAAACTACTTCATCCCTGAAGATTTAAAATTGAAATAAGGTATGTAGAAAATAAATTTGTCAGTGATCAGATCAAGTTAAAAATAGATGGCCCACAGCCAGGGACTGTAAAATTCATATCGAAATATGAATAGTGATGAGGAAAGTGAAAGCTTTACTATAGACTTTTTTTCTTTTAATTATACGTTATATATATAAACGTATAATTAAAAGTATACGTTTAAATGTGTGTGTATATATATATATAAATGTGTGTGTGTGTGTGTGTGTGTGTGTGTGTGTGTGTGTACATTTAAATATAATTTTGTTCCAGTTTTGAAGTGTAAAGAATTATTATACTTATTACTAACAACTTACATTCCTTGAAATAAATATGATTATCTATATTTTGTGAGTATATTGTTTTTGCATTTCGATTAAAATGCTGTTTCACTCACGACTCAAGTGGTCGATCATTAAAAGTATTTCCAATATAGCACTGACACGATCATAGTCGTACGTAATACAATAATAATAGTAATAAAAATTACTTGAAACGTGTTTTTCATATTCTTGTGTTTCTCACTTTTGCTACTCTTTATTATAACAGCAAGAAACGTTGCTGACTGTCAGAGACAGTTTATGTTTCAAGACGTCGGTCTTAAATTACTAGAATCAACGACCATTTAATCAATCACTTGAAGATGAAATTTTCTACAGTACCGTATACCTCAGATTTGCAACCGCACGTTTCGTTAATTTCTACGAAATGTCGAGACGAAAAGCAGAAAGAATCGAACGTTCGGATACTCGGATTCCTGACTTCCTTCCCTCGCGTCCCTCGGTTGCCTTTAGTTCCGCTTCTCCATTCCCTGTCCTCCAAAGGGATCGTCAATTATTCCCTTGTCTATCGCGCGTGTCGCGCGGCTCGAACGCCGAAACAAGTCGAAGCCTAGCTCGAGACGCGTAATTGAACGCGTCGCGAGAACGACGGAAACCTCGTCGTCGGTGTATAATCGACGAAAGCGCGCCTGCAGGCGTCCGCAAACAGCGCCGAAGCGCGCGAGAAGCTGTGCAAACAGCGTCGAACCAGACACGGCAGAAAAACGACCAAAAAAAAAAAAAAAAAAAAGAAAGAAGGAAAGAAAAAAAAAAGAAAAGAAACGCTTTACATATCGCTGACTCGAGGATTTTCTTGAGTCGAGGTGTCGCCGGAACGCTCGAGACGCTCGCCAGCCGGAAGCTAAACGAAGCAAGCCAGACGCTGGCTGCTAATTTTCGGGATTTCAGAAATCCGCGTGAGCGCCTGGGCTGGATTTATTGTCGGCGGCGGCGAACTGAATTTGCCTGGGATAATGATTGCGCCAGGAAGGGGTTGAAGGAGGGGCCGTTAATCGGGAGGTCGTGGAAAAAAAGAAAAATGTTGCTTGTAAACGTGTTTTCTGCGAATTAACCCATTTGCGTTGCGACTTAACGCACGTTCGCAGTTGCTGACGCGTTAATTTCGTTAGTTTTATTTTTGTTGTCGTTGTAAATTCACGTTATTTCGCGAGTTTCTTTCTGGTTGTCATGTTAAACTTCGGTTTTCGGTCGGTATTGCTCGCTTGAAAATAGGAGAGAATGGAAATTGAGACAATTTTGAAGGTTTTTACGTCATCAAGGCAAAGAGAGAAAAGTAATTCGTTGACTTATTATATAATTCGTTTCGATTGACACGGTTACTATTCTCTATTAACACTGATTATAATGAAATGTCAAAGTGAAAAAGATAACGTGTATTTGTTACATGTTACATTACATATTGCATTACAATTATGTTACATTTATATTATATTACAATTATATTAAATTTTACTTAATATTAAAATCCACTTGGTATTTGACAGGAAACTTTTACATTTACGTTCACTCTAAATGAATATTTTAAACATTATTAAAGCAATAATCAGAGTTTCGTTAGGGTATTGACCAAAGGAGAGTAATTCTGGTAATTCGGGAGTTAACTGTATTTTTTACATTTCAAAAATTTTAATAACGATATTTAAATTCATATAAAACTACGAAAAATTTCTCGTGCAGCATACGTCATACTTCTGAATTAGACAAATTCAGTCGCAGTTGAATTTTTTACAATTTGCACGCTTGTTACATTTACAATCGCGGGCGTAATTCCGCCGGGGGCGAAGAATATTTTTCGCCGGTAACACGTTACAGCGTTGTCCATTATAAATTTTCGGAACGTTTTCGGAATTAAACCGTTTCGGAACGAACGTTTTAATAAAAAATCTTCCTTAAACGGCGCGCCGTTATTTCTAAATTATCAAAGCAATCTCGAAAAGCCGCGCAGCCGCGCAAATTTGATCAAAAATTGCACGCTCTCGCTCGCGATACTGTGTACTCATTTCGACTGTGAATTCCCCCTTTTTTTTTTTGCAATTTCACTTCGTAACGAGACACGAAAGTCGTTCACCGTATTTCAAGCAACAAAACTGAAATTAGAAATGGACCGTTTAATAAATTTTCATCCAGCTTGAGGATCGCAGCTACCGCTAGAGTGGAAAACTTGTACCAGTGAAATAGAAACGGGCAAGGGGCGCAAGAAAATTCGTGAAGGGTCGTTCAAATCGTATTCACAAAAGAGCTCGAAAAATTCACCGAGATCTCGATCGTTCTCTTTTTTTTTTTTTCGACGAAAAATATTTGACAATCCGAAGACGGTAATTTCGAGTGTCACGATACGTTGCAGAACTTGAGATTCAGAATGTGCTAGACGAAAGTGTATTGTCAATCGAGGGTTGACGTATAAAACTTCCTAAAAAGTTTCCAAAAGAGTTTCGAAAACATCCCAAAATTTCGGGTGCTCTTTTCCATGATCTATCAGCTGTACTACAAATTTCTTACAAAACCTAAAGCTAAAATTCTTAACAAATAAAGATACTCCTTCTGCCTTCTGAGCATCGTTCTACTATGGACATTTTGCCTGCTTGTAACTACTCGTTAATCGATTAAATTGAATTGCTCTCGCGGAACTTTCGAAAAACTCTCCGCTCGCGCCGATTACGCGCGAACGTTCCAGTTCGAAACAAATGGCGCTCGAGCCTCCGAGTGGATCCGTGATGAAATACGAAATACGAAACGCAACGTAACGGAAACGTCTCGCCGACGCGAAATTAACCGGGCGTGATCGCAGAGAGAGAGAGAGAGAGAGAGAGAGAGACGAGGGAATTCATTAATCGCAGGCGTGCTTCACGCGCGACGAAACCCGCGGAGCTGGAAGTTCGCAGTTTCGGCATCGACTTCGGGACGACTCGCGCCGGAAGCTACACGAAACTGCATAATTCCACGGTAGTTTGATCAAATTGTTAGTCCACCGGAGGACAGCCTAATAAATCTTGAACGAGTTAATCCTCCCGCCCATTTGTAGGGGGAGGGGTGTGGGACAATTTCGGGGGGAGGGGGAGGTGGAGCTCGACGCTGGCGTTACGAGGGTGTCCGGTGCCAACTTGCAAAATATATTATTCGAAAGCTACCGCTACGGGAAAATGGATGTTTCCTTGGTCCGGGGGAAGGGGGGAGGGGCAGAGGGGTTTCGTTCCGCTCGTGCCGCGCCCGTTTCGATAGCTCTTCCCGGGAAAGTTCCAAAGTTTCCCCAGTCTCGGGCACGCGGCCTGACCAGCAAATAACTTTTCCCGATTATTTTTGCTGCGATGACACGCCATATATAGAGCCACTTTCGCTTTTTCGTCGCGTGGAAATGTATAATTTACTTAACGTTAAATGGAGATGTTGGGGAAAGAGCTGAAACTGACTCTTCTTTCTACTTTTCGATTTCCTATTCGTCGTCGAAGAGGAATGTAAACATTTTGGTTACGTTATGTATATTTATAGATGCTTGGGGGATCGTTAACACATTGATCACCGTTGGAATCGTCAGACTCGTCATGGCACCACCGGGGGCCAGCAGGGTCGATGTTAGAATTAATAGAAATTAATAGTTGAAGTAATTAATAATCGTAATTTAATGACAATTGTATCGTATTTCGAAATAATTTTTAAGTATTGTTTCTTTGATGAAAGAAAATAATACGCTTGATAAGGCGACATTTCATTTTCCGCAAATGGGAGAACATAGTACAACGTATAATATATTTGATACAATGATATTTCACTCGTATGAACGTCATGAGCATAAAATACAAAAGTAGAATTACGTCGATGTGAAAGCATACGCGCGTATAATTTCACAGGTAACGCACGTCTGACTATGCGTGCGACTATTTTACTTACGATATGGCGTGCAGCAACTCCTGTCGCTGTTTTTCCTTAACTTTCACGCTTCCCCCTTCCTCAAGTGCAACTTGCAACTCTCTCTGGAGAACCGCTAATTTTCTGCGTTCCCCTTCCAAGAGCAACGAGGTCACCTGAAACAAAAAATATAAAATATAAATTAGAAATCTAGAGACGTAGATGGTAGATGTTCGTCTCCCAAGATAGAACATTTTCAATTATTTAGATAGTAATTCATATCGCTGAAAATGGCAGCAGAAGAAACATTAAGTTATTTTATTTAGAGGAAAAAGTTCTAAATTAGGTATAAAAAATTATTTCAATTTGTAATTATTCTTTTATTCTTTCGGTTTTCTACAAACAGCACCACGAAGGCGTCTTGTAGAACTTGTTCTGAAATACCGATCATCCAAAATACAGAAAATCTGGCATGTATCAAAATAATCGTGACCTCCATTTTTTATAGGATCTGTATTCGTATTTCGCCTATGACGTGACATAAAACTTCATTTGTCTTGTCAATGCAGTTTTTCTTCAATCTGCAATGTTTATAATGATAAATTTATAGATCTATTGTGCGCGGCAGCACGTCATTACCTACAAACGATATCATTCTACCTACAGTCGAAAACAAGGTAACCTAGATACAGTTTTCCTTTTTACCGGTAACCAATCACCATTTCAGTCGATCACAGACCATCAGACGATAAAGAAGTCGATTCTCAAGAAAAACAGAAACTAAAAAATTAATTTAAAAATCTACTGAAACAATAGCGCGTATTTTGCGAATTTTCAAACTTTAGTTTCCAAAGCTACGTCCGATACATGAAACAAATAATGCACAGTTAAAAGCAAAGAGGAAGAGGTATTTCTTAGAAAACCTCTTCCAGGAACGGAGGATGGACGAGCGTTGTTGGCGCGAAATTTGCTTTCCTGTTTAGCGCGATAGCGATCTCGGGGCCTTCGTTTCTCGCTCGTGTTCTTCTCTAGGCGCATGCAACGTGTGCACGGTGATGCACCAGGTGCAGATGCATCCGCGTGTACATGTGCGGCCACGTAGCTCGCTGAAATACGTGGCACTTGCATAGATATATTCGAGGAGATACGAGACCAAGCCGCGTAAGACGCGAGCGGGCGATCTGCCAGTCTAACCTGCACGCGAATGCGTCTCGTAATTGGTTAAAACCATTGTATTTCCTGTAACTTATTATTCCGAGATTATACGAATTCCAGACTGGCTGGATCTGCGTCTTATCTGTGGACTTGAGATAGATTAGAAATATCTCGACTTCAAGTAATAACTAAATAAAATTGACTAAACGTTTGAACTAAGTATTTAAAATTTTACGAATATTCTCTTTTATTCTCGGTTCTTTGATCAGGAAAGTCAATGTTTGATATTTCAGAAGATAAATGATGTTGAATAATAAACGTGCAAACGTAAATACATCAGTTAACAATATCGAATACAATACGAACATCGTATTTAAAAATTTCCCTTTCCATGCTTTTGCACTTGACGAATACGAATTAAATACATCTAATCATTACTTCTGATATATTCGATAAGTCGTTAAATTAAAATTTCAGCGCGCAAAATTTATCAATTTCCTGAATTGGTAATTGAAACCTAATAACCTAATGACCGAACTTAATTGGCGATCGAAGTTACAACGTTATCACAATTAACGAAAAGAATTCCCAATTTTCTATATATATATAAATTAGGAATTTACAATCAATTGTGATCAAACAATCGGATCCTGATTTCTCTTCATACTACAGTGGCAAGACACGGTTACTTGACAGAAAGAAAAAGAGAAAGAGAGAAAAAAGGAAAATTGCAGAGGGGAAAACGAAGTGTCGTGCGCAATGGAGGAAACGAAGGCTTGTCGTGCGAAATGGAGGAAACGAAGGCTTAGACAATGGAGGAAAACGAGTACGCGTTCTCGAGCTGATAACAAAACCAGCGATACAGTATCACTTGTTTTAGTTAGCCAGCACTCAATTTTAGGCAGTAATCCACGGAACTTTATCGTGACATCGCATTTTCACGTCGAGTGGATCGAAGGGCTGTTATCGGAGGTTTCGCGATATCAACTCGGCGAAGCGTGAATTTAAAGAAAGGAACGTCAATTGTTACTTCATATGGCCAGGATTTCGTTAATGATGTGAATTACGTTGGCGTTAAGTATTTGCGGAATATTCTGATTTGGACGGGAACTCGATTTCGATTTACACCTACATATACACACGCGCGACTTGCGTTGCACACTTCGAAATTTATTTTCATTTAATATTTGATATTATAATATTGACGTAATTATTGGTTGTAATAATATTGGACTGATATTCGAAAGGAATATTGCCATAAATGTTATTTGTTCGGATTTGAAGCTGCACACGCTCGTGTGCGACTTAATGTTTTTCGCTAGAATTAAATATGATTTCTGTATTAACTTGGTACATTTTAATGTTCATATAATATACATACAGTTCCCGAAATCGTGGTACAATCTGATTCTACATGTAAAAGTAAGTTGACGAAGAAGAGTAAAATTCTTCGTTTTCGAAGAAAAACGAATTTGAAACTTCACCGAGTGCAATTTGAATTTAATCAATTCTAAATATGGCAGATAAGAATGATAAACGGGGAGTTATTCCACGTGCGAAAATAAGCAAGAAATGTAAAATAAGTAATATGTGTTTTCGATGAAACGTCGAGTTTGAAAATTTATCGAGGCACACACTTTTAACAAAACATATCCAGTCTATTTTCTTTTCAAAACTGAACCCGTAGATGACAAAATTTCATTCTACATCTTTTCACTTACTTTTACAAATAGGATAATCTACTGTTAATTACTCTCTCCTGTTAAGCCTAGAATTGAAATAAATTCAATTATACTTAATAAGTATAAACTATTTTGTATGAAAAATTATTTAATGAAATTATATTTTCTAATATTATATTATTATTATGAATATTAAATAAAAAATTTACAACAGTAATTAATATTTTATTATATTCATCAATATTATATATACATATATATATATATATATATATATATATATATATATTTAATACTAACTTTTTTGTATACTAAAAAATTTAAATAGCTTATATTAGAGCATAATATTGAAAATGTTAATGAAATTAAAAATTTTTTAATATAAATTAATTAGTTTCTTTTATATTGAAAATATAATGTTTTATATAAACTATATATTTAGAGATTTATTAAATCTAATGTAGTTAGAAGCTTTAATTTTTTATCTCAGTTAGAATTTTATTCGATAATTTTATTAACAATAAAATGCCTCTTTTTGGCTTTAATTTAATAATAATAATAATATATATAAGTATAAACTTTTATAAGTTTCGACTCTTTATAAGTATAAACTCACAAACTCGAAAACTCGAAAGCGTCATACAGAAAAATCTTATTCTTTTCCCTTCGACATATTTTTACGCGTAAAATCCTCGCCGATTGTGAACATCCTTATTACAATTTCTCCCGAAGGTACAAGTAACAATCGATATTTCTTAACTCGTCGGCAACTATCGTTCACTTTGTCACTCGTTCGTGCCGCGCCGACGAAAGGAGAGGAATAGCAAAATTAAGGTGCTCTCGGTGCGCAAACAGAGAGAACGACGTAGAAAAAAATAGAGTGGTCATTACGATCACCTGACAGTTGAGTGACGTTACGCGACTATGCAGTTTATTAAAGATATAATTCGTCGGGCTGGCTATAACAGTCGCGTCTTCCACTGACCTAACAAGGATGTCCGATTACGACAGACAGGATAATAGCTCGGAACTTCGTAATCGGCTTTTAGTATCGCGACTATAAGAAGGGCCTAGGCTAAAGATATTACACAAACTCGCGTTTCGACAGACATCCTGTCGAATCATACATCTGACTGACTTCGTTCTTCCTTCTTCTTTTTTTTTTTCTTTCCTTTTTTTCTATTTCTTTCTCTTTGCGGAAAGAGCAACAACGATCGATATCGCGCGCTTGTTTAATTATTCTTCCGCCTGCTTCGTCTTTATTGTTCTTCGGTTCTTCCCCTCTCCTTTCTCCTTCCTTTTGGCGTCGTGGCAATGCTCTTTCGCCGCCTGCTTAAACAAACATCAGCGTTTCTCGAACGCAAAAACCCATCTCCCTTCAGTTCGCCAGAAATCTACTGTTTTATCGTGGAAGCACGCGTTTCATTATGGGAAACGTGTGCTTGAGTGTGAGATTTTTTTTTATGGGGGGGGGGGGGGGAATTCACAGTGTGAAATAAACTCTGCTTATTACTTAGCTCTTGGTTATTATGGTTATCATTATATTTTTCTTTTTTTTTTTTTGTCTTCTTGCCTGTTAGAATTTTACCACGAGTGTTTTCGTGTTATTGTCTACGTTTATTTCGAAAAATTTGACATGAATTTGTTTCACAGTATACTTGATAATTTTCAACGATTTTTTTCTTTTTAATCTTGTCTCGAGCTTCGAGGATACATTACATTTTTCGGAATATTTTTCAGCAACGTACTTTCAGAAATACTTTAGTCAAGTACTCTATGATTAAAACGTTATTAGAATATCTTAAGATTTGAGAAGCTGTTATAGCTGTTATAAATAAAAGAATATTTAATCAACGCAAATTTTTAAGTGAAACACTCTCTGAAGTATTAATAACATTGTCGATGCATATTACTCGTTAATTACCAATATGAAACACGTTATTTCTGTGCCAATAATCATTTCGTGTTATTAATAATTATATTATTCTCTCGCCAGTGTTTCCAATTTCACACGCGTATTACATCGAAACGGCATTACATTATTACGAATTATTTGCCCCCATTTCTTTGACAGAATCACAATCGAAATATACTGATTGACATTTCCATTACGATCTCATCATGCGAACAACAGTTCTTCGTTGCTCGCTAATGTTCGCGCGATAAAAGTTACAAGCATCGTTTTCCGTGCCGTGACTCTCGATGGATTTGCGAAACAAAATTCTCTCTCTCTCTCTAAAAAAATAAAAAAAAAATAAAAAAAGAGAAAAGAGAGAGAAACGAAGAGAAGCCATCGGAAGGAACGAGCCACGATGCAAATGCAGTGCGAGACTCGATCGAATTTCGTGAAATTGCATCCGCGACGCAAAAATAACTCGACCTCGTTCGCGATTCGATCGATCGGCCAGGCTTTTCAATTTCACATCGCGGAGAAGTCGGCTCTAGAAAAATCGCACTGAAAATTAACACTTCGACGGAGTGTGCATCGAAAGATACCTCGATCATATAGTTTTTGAAAAACGTTTCCTCCTCAAACGTGGGAATTCATTCTGCAAAAATAAGGGAACAACAGAAATATCGATTCTTTTACTACGGACGACGAGAGGGTGCAAGAGGAATCACATTTTTGGTTTCATTCGTGCATTCTGCATTCAATGGAATGATATCTTGTAAGATTTTGACCATCGAACCGAACGTAGAAAAAGCAAATTTACAAATTGCTAGAAGAACGAGATATCATCACTCGAACTGCAATGATTTGAAAACGAGAGAGAAAGAGTTTGAAAATCGAAAAAGATCGTCAAACCGAAATGACTGTAAAATCTCGAGCCGAAGGAAAATATTAATATCAATTGCCAGAAAAGCAAGATATTATTGTTGAAACTATAAATAATTTAAAAAGAGAAAGAATTTAAAAATTAAAGAAGATTGCCAAAATGACGGTGCAATTTTGACCATTGAGCCGAACAGGAATAAATTTCTGTTAAAAAAAATAAATGCAAAAACTGCTAGAGAAATGAGATACTATTACTCAATAGCATAAAGAATTTAAAAATGAAAGAAAATTGCCAAATCTGAAACGACAGTATAAAATTTAGACAGACAGTAAATTTACAAATTGCTAAAAAAAGAAGAAAAAGAAAAAAAGGAAGAAACGAGATATAATTTAAGAGAAGAAAGAATGAATGAAAAGAAAGTATCGCCAAATCGAAATGGCGCGTGTTCAAGCTCAAGCCGCAGAAACGGCGTATTAATGTCGCAGCGAGTGCTGAAAGGGTTAAGCTGTGCCTCCTTGCGAAACGTCTTCCCTTTCGTCGTACGTAATGACAGAAGTCCCGAGGGGAATGGCTGTTAGAGGAGCGGAACGAAAGAAATTATCTGCGATGAAAGAAGTATAAACCGTGGAACGACAACGCCAACCTTGGCGGACCGGCAAAAAGCAACGAATAAAATAAGGCTTCCGCGTCACTTGGACGATCGTTTCTCGGTGCATCCGCGAATCTCGATAATTTTTTGCGTCGTTCACTGTCATAACAACTGATTGTTAAGCCGAGACGGGGAAAAGATAATTGAAACGCGTTTATGGAGGGTTTGAAACGAATGTGCATACGAGCAGGATTTATTAGAGTACACGTGTATATATACAAACATATATATATACATATATGCTTGTATGTATGTTATATACATTATATATTATTATATACGAGCAGGATTTATTAGAGTACACGTATATACACACACACACACACACACACAAGCATAATTCTTCGCATTTACGTCACGATTAGGTTCGAGTAGCACTTGTTGTTAGAAATGGATGTCGATATTTTTCATATTTTTATAGATGAGAAATTAATATTTTTTCCAAGTGTATTTTAGTTTTACAGTGTATTTTCTATATAAGTGATTAAATTTTCGAAATTTGTCGATCTATTAAGGATCGAATAGGTAGAAATCTATTCTCTGAGGCAGAATTGACGAGAAAAGCATTGAATTAAATCCTTCATATATAATTATATAGCTCGATCGTTTTATTTCTACTAATTACGTGATATAATTCATACGTGGAGTTAATCAACGAAGCTCTATAAGTGCTAATTAACAAGTCGGAAATAATTACTTCTAGTATGTAATTTCCAAATAATAAAATATTTCGATCAATTCGATTTTCTCGAAACTTATAATTGAATAGATGTACATACGATATAATGAGATGCATCTTAAAAAACTTTCCACAGGTTTTTTTGAACTTATCACTGTACGTGTGCACCACTCATAATAATTTCCTATTGATTTTCAATAAAATTGAAGGAGTATTCTTCCGTAATAACCATCGTTCATGAGATCATTAGTCCGCATAAAAACGCATAAAAACTTCAATTAGAAAATATTAGCTAGAACAAGGAATATTAAATATTAGTCTAATTAGAACTCGATGGAGTTCAATTTTAACTCTCTTTCTCTCTCGTTCTCTTTCGAGACGAGTTCTTTCTCTCATTGGATCGCAACATCACCGTGGCAAATCCGCAAAA
Organism: Tetragonula carbonaria; assembly: GCA_032399595.1. Lineage (NCBI taxonomy): Eukaryota > Metazoa > Arthropoda > Insecta > Hymenoptera > Apidae > Tetragonula > Tetragonula carbonaria. The sequence continues at coordinate 4,403,339 of JAUCRC010000007.1, forward strand.
ATAACCTCTCACTCTCTCTCTCTCTCTGTGTAATGCGATCGCGGATAAACGAAACTGAGCAATCTGTTGTTTTTGCTATAATCTTGTCCCTGTTCCAGGATTTCTTAATAACTCTCCACGTCGTGGAACGTAACGATCAACTACACAGTTCGCTCTTTATCCGGAGCCAAGGATTACATCGACGCTAGTTTCCTTTTTACGCTAGTTTTCTTTTCTTCGTTTGATGACTGAAGCCTTTCCATACTCTCGTGAAAGTGAACGGATTAATTTGTTACAGCATGCATCGATTGCCGGCTGCTCGTTCCTTCGTTTCGATAATTCAGTCGTTGCGCAATCGACGACCACCGTTCGTGTTTCCAGCTGACTGGCCAGCTTTTTCTACGAAAGTATCGTTGGATGATTAGTTTCTTGCGTGTCCGAGAGGTAATGAGCATTCGATAAATGCCGTCGGCAAAATTTCAACTTACAATCTTCAGTTTCCGCGTTGTTCGTTCGATGCGATCGAGAAACGGAGCGATTGTAATGAAAACGGGAAAGATGTGTTATTGTATATCGAATCGAAAACCTTCTTCAATGTAACGAATCAGTTTAAATCTACTCATCACTTGTTCATTTCAACAATTGTAAAGTCCCCCTTATTTTTCTTTCTTTTTTTTTTTTTTAATTTGAAAGAACTCAACTTTCTTTTGAATTTAAGAATCAAATTTCTAATCGACGATCGTTAGTCATAAAAATAAAATAGTAACTTGTGTAAAAATAATAATGCATTGTTCCCATTACGTAGATAGAAACATTCTGAAATTCACTTATATTTCTATATGTATATATATACATATACATATACATATATACATATACATATATACATATACATATATACATATATACATATATTAATACCATATACCGCAAATTTTCTAAATCACGCAAAACTAATAATTCCTAGAGTTTTTTCTGGATTTATATTAAATTCTTTCCACTTTTCATACAAATGTCGGTTGCCACGAAAAGTGTTTGGTCACAGTTCCGAGGGAAATGAAATGGGAAAGCGACAGATTTTACATTGACATGCGAATCTCTCAGAAGCCCACGAGGCTTACATAGACCTGTCATAGCACGAGGCATGGTGCAAAGAATCATAGATTGCAAATTTTAACTTCAATTCGTTAAAAGGAGTCACATCGTCGGTTTTTGTAACGTGAAATCGTGTAGAAAACATCTGCACAACAGAAACAGGAAAAATCGTCGTTTGAATTCAGCAAACAGGTTCTCGATCGGCGTGCCGATTTTTATGGGCATTGCATGGGTTCTTTTACGAAAGGTAGGCGATGAAGAAAGAACTAGAGACACGCGATAATCGGATGGCCTCACGTTCTAAACATTACCAGCCTAACCAATACTTTGCCCGAGCGAAAAAGTTTCATACGCGGCGGCACATACGCATAATCCGTGTAATTTCAAACACTTAAATTCACCACGAAACGCACGAACGTCGCAATCGAGCGACCGCTCGCGCATCCACCATTCGCAAAAATCCACTCTCGAAGTGCAGTTGCGCCTCTCATACGCGCGAGAGTCATAGAATTCGAGTTTTATTGCTCGATGCTTCGTGTGGATCCGCTTCTCCCTTGAATCGATTGCAGTCGCTCGTAACGCGGCGAGGCGACGGACGAAAACCAAAGAAACCATCTAGCGACTTGAAAGTTAATGCTCGTTAAAAGAGGCTAACGCGCCTAAAGGGGACAAAAAGAAAAAAAAAAGGAAAAACAGTCATGGGAACTGTCGACAGAGAAGTGAAAACTTAAAACTATGAAATAACAGTGGTTTTTTTCCTTTGTTGAATTTTCAAATTAATTGCAGTATCAAAAAATTAAAATTTCATAATTTGTAAATTGAAATTATTAACGTTAGTCTGGTTTTCACATCTATCGGCACTCCGGGCAACAATTATATACATTTTTATGTGGTTTATTTGTTAGTCGAAACATATGATGGGGGCTGCGCAAGCCCAGTACAAAATATAAATACAACTTAATTGAAATAATTAATTAATATACACTTATATTATTTATACATAGTATTTGCATTTACATAAATTTCAATGAACTTAATTTTCAACATTATTTTCATTGTTTGCATCATTATCGTCATTAAGTTCAACAATACTCATTTCATTATATTCTAAAAAGGACACAATAGGCTTATGGTAACTGAAGTAAGAAACAAAAATGTTTGATTGGAATTTATGTAAATATCGTGTAAAAATCGATCGTCGTTTTATACTGAGTTTTCGATTATAGTCAAACCTAATGCTTCATTCAAAAATTCAATGGTATATATATGCTGGCCAAGCGCATTACGTCATTGCATGTCGGTGACGCGAACTCATAAGATTTTCCCCTACCAAAAATCGCTCAACGCGCCTAAAGAAGTTTTCACTTCAAAAAAAAAAAAAAAAAAAAAAAAAAAAAAAAAAAAAAAAAAAAAAAAAAAAAAAAAAAAGAGAAGCAAGGAAGAAAGAAAGAAAGAAAGTGCGGAAGAGGGACGAACGATAGAGGAGAAACGATGAAAAGGAAGAAAATAACCGCGGCGAAGGGCCGAGAGGAGAATGTTTCGCGACCGTGTTCATGAATTATCGAACAAACAGATGTTATGCGATGGCAAGCAGGGCCACACAGTGGCTTGGTTCTAACGTAATTTGATCGACCGTGGAGATACGGCCCAGAGTCCCTGTTACAAAATGTTTCCCTCCCGTGCTTCTCTGCTCGTAATCACCGATGAGGCTTTATTAATTGCCCGGGCAATATGGCGCGAGCCTAATTAATCGCCGCCCGTGGCTCATTATAAACGACACGGTTTAACGTCCGGCCAGACGAGCACCGAGAGCTCGCTTTGTGTGATCGAATCGACCACCGGTAGGCTTCAATCGCCGCCGTGTAAACCGCCCGTTAATACTCAGTCACGAGTTCATTAAATCGTCGATCGGCTGTAATGCGCGAGCCGGTTCGAGTTAGGTTTGCTTCTGGCCAGCGAAGTTACGAATCGATCGAAGCAATTTCGGGATTTCTTGATCTTCTCAGATGTTTCTGAGACATCTTTCGCGTGTAATTGTAATGACTCATATTGACGCTAGATATCGGAACTGTTGCAATTTTGTACAAGAAATTGGAGCACGTTTCGAAGGTTGAAACAACTATTTTATTTTAACACTTGACCCGTCGGGTGTTTGACCGGCGGTAACCGGCAGGTAAATTTGATCGATTTAATACTTTCTTGACATTATCTGACAATTTCATTCAGAAATAATGACTTTTGACGAGGAGTACACTAATTTTTCTAGAAAGAATACATTAAAATTTGCCGACGGTATACTTAAAATTTGATCTGGTTAAATATTAAGATTTTCTTACATCGTGTAATGTGTGGAAGAGTGTCATCACTGTTGAAAATACTTTAAATTGTCACAGTACGCGAAATCGCAAAATTGAGAAGTTTCCTTCGTGACTGAATCTGCGACTGATTTGAAGACCGAAGCCTTCCCTTTACAAAAATCCCTGAAAAGTAATTTTTTTATTAAACTTTGAATGCCAGACGAAAATTCTTTGAATTTTTCGTCACCTCACATTCAGAATTCAATAAAATGGCGAGAATAAATTCTGTATCAAGTTTTCGGATATAGTTGTAAAATAGAAGCTTTAATCTCAAATCCATTGTAGTTCTAATCGTGAAAAAATGTTTTCAATGTCTTCAACATACTATCACAATTTTTAGAAGAAGAATGTCTTTACTTTCCGCTGCGAAATGTAAAAACATCTTGCATTAGAATAAGGGTACTTGCGTCTGAGAATACTTCATGTTTGGAAAATAATTATTTTAATATTAATTTCATAAAATTATCTACGAGAGACAAGTTCCTACCAAGTTTATACGTTTCCCTTGGACACTAAACAAAATATGTTTTCGTACATTAAATCTAATAAAATTAATATTGAAGTAGTACTTTTCAGAGTAAGAATTTTCAGTGATTAAGAAATATTTGTAGCAATAAAGATACTAGAATTAGCGACTAACACGTGATTAACATTAATTAAATACTTAAATACGATTGTAATCAGCTTGTTACAGTACACAGTTTCTTCAGACGAGATAGCGGATAATTAGTCCAAATGAGGATAGTTTATTTGAGAAAAGATCTCCCGAAGATAATTAACCAAACGTAATCTTATTCTTTTACACCATAATACTAGACACTGCTGAAATAACGCATGTACACGTATGTTGTATTATCCACGTTTACATAATTCGTAGTACATAAACTACTAGGCCACTGAAATCAAGATAACAACTTCGTTCAATCTCACTAGCCCTTCTTGAACCACGGATCCATGTTACCATACGTCATTCCTCCCTTTACCAGAATTGTATTATCTTTCTTCCGAAACAAAAATTCATTTAACTACTATTCATTAACACACTTAAATTATCTAGAAAAATTATCTTAAATTATCACACTCAAATAATACTAGAATATTTTACAAAAAGTAACGGTAAATAGGCTTCTGAGAATTTCGATTCAACCACGAGACAGTTACAATAAATCGTAATACTTAGCTTTCAAGTCGCTAATAATCCGCACAAGCGGTTGATGCGACTTTAAGAAATGAATACAAAAAAATACTAACTTCGAACACAAAGTTGCTAGAAATTACAAAGGAAAAATGTTTCGAATTTTTCGACTTATCGTTAGCTTCGAGTTGCTAATAAAATTGTTTGACGTGGCTTTCAAGTCAAACGCACAAGCGGTTGACGCGACTTCAAATATATAATGAACGTAAGAAAAAAGAATTAAAAAATACCAACTACTTTGAGCACAAATTTGCTAGAAATTGCAAAAAAAAAAAAGAAAACGTTTCGTTTAATGATCGTTCGCAGATAGGAAAACGAGCAAAAATGTTCGAGCAAAGCAGAGAGCGCAACGCAGTTGGCAAAACGGAGTCGCTGGTTGATCGTGACGGTGGCGCGTAATTTTCATCGCGGCGTTTATGATAATACGCGGCGTTTAGCGTAAAAGTGAAAACGGCACTGGACTCGTGGAAGCGTGACCGGATGACGGTGCGACCGATGCACCATGCGCCGGCCAAACAGATTACGACACCCGCTGCTTTTGTCCCCCCCCCTCCTCCACCCTTCAGCTCCCTCTCCCTGACGTTTCGATTAAACGTCATTTCGCAAAGCTCTGAAATCGCGCTCCACCGACAGCTATCGATTAATCGCGTTTCACGGAAGGTGAAACGTCAGCCGGCGTGGAGCGTCTCGTTGGAAATTCTCGACGATTCGCCGAGCTTCTTCTCGCCTAATCGTCCGTTTGATTGATGATTCGCAGAAAGAGGTTCGCGGGAAATGTGAGTTGCATGTATGTTAGCAAGGAGTAGAAGATTTTTCGGAAATGGGAAATTTTTTCCGAGAACTTCCGAGCTACGAGCAATTCTCATATTTTCCTTCGTGCGGAAAGGCGATGCATCTTTAAAAATGAATGGAAAAACGAAAATATTTTTGTCTGCTGAAATATTTTGAAAACTCGCGCTTCGAAAATTTCGTCGAAAGTATCTCGATCTTGGTAAGTCTCGGGGAATTGCAAAATCTGATTGCAATCCGATGTTTCCCCGTCTGAATGAAATTTTCTCGAAGCGCAAGCCTCGCACGTTAGTGAACAGAAATATTTTCTTTCGTTTGTTGCATCGAAAAGTCTGTTTTACGAATGTTCACCGTTTCGTACAGAAAAATATGAGACGCTGAATGAATGGTTGCAGTTTATTGTAACAACGTTAAAAAAAAAAAAAAAGAATGTTGAAATGTTGATGCAACACAGATCGACTCTTAAACACAGATCGTAAGATATACTTGCAGCTTTGTAGAGAAGATAATGATGGTAGGAAGTACTCATTGTTAATGCGAATAATTTAGCCAGTATGAGCATTGAAAATAAACCACGTGGTCGACCAAGAGAAATTGTCGATAACGATCACCTGAAGGCTAATTTAATTTGATATACGTATGAAGCCTTGCATGTAGATTAGGTATGCAAATGCATTTGCACTAGTTTCCCGTTACTTGAAGCCGCGAATAAACGAAATGTTAGACGAAGTTCCCCACGATCAACAACGATCATATCAGAATCGAAAATTCACAGGCTGATGGTGATTCTAAATTGCTAGAAATTATGTAGAGATATTACTTTGCTGCGATGGATCAAAAAAAAAAAAAAAAAAAAAAAACAAAAAGAGGAAGAATGAGGAATCAAAACGCTTATTTTTGCCAAGTAATTGCAGCATTGTTTTATTAAGAAATGAAAAGACCGAGCTATAAAAATCCTGTGGAAAATAAATTCGATAGAGTTAAGCAATCGCGATGAAAGGTGAAACGATTGTGAAAACGATTTTTTCGTGCGTTGAAGCGTGACACGATACGATGTGGAACGTTGACGCAAATATTGGCAACGGGAACCGGATGAAAATCGATTACAGGTACTGGAAACATCGAAGAATCGTGTCTACATCGCACTGATTTTGCGTGACCAAAACTTTCCAATTTTCGACGTTTTTTTTTTTTTTCTCGATCTGATCGACGGAGGAGAAAGGTGGTGCCTTTCTAAACTGGACAATCGATCGCCTCCGATGAAAATCGATCGCAAGAAACCGGAAGTGAAAACGCGTTCGCTACCTTTCTCCGTTAATTAAGCCAGTGGAGTACGATGAGTCAGAAATAATGTCAATAAAACGGATAAATTCGAATTAGGAAAGCGGGAGAATTCCAGGAGAGAAAATTACGCTGTCGGTTTGACGTTGCAGGTTTATAGTGAAGGATGTGTGTCGAGGAAAGTTTCGATGTTAGTCGTAACATCTCACCTCGCACAATTCTTCGCGCGAGTCGTTGAAATCCTCTTTAACCCTTTTTCGTGTTACTTCGCTTTTTGTTTCCGTCTGTTCTTTAAATTTATTCGTAAATGAATAATGACTAACGAGAATAATGGAACCGGTGATCTGTTCTTCTAAACAAATTTCACGATTGATTTCGCTCTTCCCAAAAATTCGATATATATTTAATAATACTAATAAAGCTCGAATCCACCGAAAGACGAGAAAATTTCGATAGAGTTAATCCAGATTCGCGGAAAGATCAGTGACAGAAAGAGAGAGAGGCGAAGAAAGAGAGTGCAACGGACTTTCTTTGGCTGTTTCGGTTTCAAGTGGCCATTTGTTCTAGTACTGGCGCGTATTTTCTGGGTCGTGCCTCTCACTGGCCCGTCGCTCGTGCTCTCACAAGGCAAAAGTGACTATTGAATTTGCAAAGTACCACCTTGCACGGTGAATGGTGCCTATCGATTCCGGATCGAATTCGTCTCTCTGGCCTCGACAAGGATACCGAACGTCGAACGCCGGAGTTCGATGCCCTTGCCAGAACACACCTGTCTCTAAATGATCTTATCGAGCGTAATTCGCGCGAATACCATTTCATCATTTGCTTGACAGTAAAATAAGGGATAATGTTTACCTCGAGTTGCACGCCGAACAGGTCTCGCGATCGACCGGGTCTTGAGGTTTCTAGCTCCTGCATTTCGGCTTCTCTCTCCGCCAGTCCCATTTCTCTTCGAATATCTGAAACATCAAACACACGATCAAATTTACTTATCCTTTAGCTGCTCGTATTACAAAGTTACAATTTTATGTAGAAACGAAATGTCATCACGACGAAATGTCGTCGACAGAAATGTTATCACGAGCGAAAGTCATCTTCTAATCATTAACAGACGTGATATCAGTTTCTGGCAAATAACATTCGAATATTGAGACGTTCGAAAGATACGCTGAACTATAAATACGCTAATTGTTCGGGGAATGGAATAATCTCGTTTCTCGAGTATCAATGTTAAAGAAAAGTCAAATTTTTCAATCAGAATTTCACAGTTCCTTTCAATTTCGATAGACGTTGAAAATCAAAATACATTACAAACGAAATATATCAACCATAGAATTACTCTAAATATGTATTTATAATAGTCGATTTTGAACGATATTCTTAATCGTGCGCAATTAACAAAAGACAAACGAAGAAAATAGAATACAAAATTGAATTTCAAATTCCTCGCTTTTACAAATATACAATTGTCTATCACAATTACCGTAATTACACGCTCGTGTGTCTGTTTCCAGTTGAAATTGAACGTTTCGACCAGTCGAACATTTGAATGTTCGAGTACAGTTTGCAAAAGAGTAATTTGCATGATCTCAAATAAGCGGAGAATCGAGTTAACGATCCATCAATGCGAATCCATTTTACACGATTGCAATCGTTTGTCGTTATTCGAAGCTCGTGCACATTTGAAATCACGCGGGAATTGCTGCAATTTTTGACAAGAATACTTGACCATTATTCGAATTCGTCTGCTTCGAGGGAAACGCGTTACAAAAGCAAGTCGTCAGGAAAATAATGTCGCGTGAAAAAAAAGTCGAGGGGTGAAACGGTTAAGTGGTTAAATGGAACAACGTGCGAGTTTTGTACACATCGTTTATCGGGCGAGTGGCCGTGAATCATACGAGAGACAGAAAGAGAGAAAGAGAGAAAGAGAGAGATCAATCCTTCGATGCAATGCTTCCAGGTGCAATTAAACGTCTCTAAACATTGCGTGCCAAGCACGCCAGAAGGATCGACTTCCTTCTTCTTTCTCTTCGCTATCTCTTCCCTCTTTTGATCATCCGTTCATCTGCCGTCTCTTTTTATCTCGTTGCTTAAGCCCCTGGAATCGGGGACCGTGCTTGATGCAATTAGACGAAGATTGCCGCGAAACCCACGCGAGAACGCGCAACAACACAATGCGCGTCTCGCGGCGGCGGCGGGGGAGGGAACAATGGACGACGCGCCTGGAACTTCTCGTACGCGCATCGACCTTAACGATACGCCGCCGACAGCGAGATTATTCGGTAATTATTCGTAATTAATCTCGCCGGTGACGTTCGAAAACCGGCGGCGGCTGCCATTGTCCGATCGTTCCGCTGAATTATTTTAATTGCGTTGAAATCGATCGGATATGTATTCAGCGAGGGGGAAAGAAACACGCGAATAGGTCGCGCGATCGTGAGAACGTTACAAAAAGAAGAAAAAAAAAGTGGAATTTTAACGAGAAAAGTTTGAAGAAGACATTGAGAAAAATTGGCAATCGCGAACATTTAAAGAGATATATCTACGTGTCTGTCAGACGGATTTTGCAAAATATTATGCTATGTATTGTGCTATATACACCCTTCGTTTTCTAGTGTTATTTGCTATTTTATGTTATGCTTGCTAGCATTTACTGTTGTGACATTGAGAAAAAATTATAAACATCGAGAGGAATTTGAGGCTTGGATTAGACTTCGAACACGCTGACTTCGTTCATGTCTACGTTTTGTATTAGAGGTACCCATCAGTAATGTCGTTTTCTTCAAATTTAATAAACATTGCCATCTAGTGACAATAATTTAACTTATAACATAATCTGTATTCTAGTTACATATTCTAGTTGACTAAATATATTTAGTGTTTAGTTAAATTATATCTGAAATAAAATAAAATTTTGTCCAGTGTCAAGATACGATATTACTTGTGGATACACCTAATATAATGCTAATGTGTATTGTGCTACATACGCTCTTTATTTTATAGTATTATCTACTTATTTATGTCATACTTTCTAGCACTTATTACTGTTATTTATTAGACGGAAATAAATCCTAGAGTTTTTAGTACCACGATTTACGGCAGCGCCTCAGATCGAGATATCTTTAGCATACTCTTGGCGCGTTTATAGCGTCGTTAAATTTTTAAAATATCGCGCCGCTCGTCTTTTTCCTCGCGACGTAATCCGGCGAGCCATTGCGAGTACAATGGCAACCGATAACGCGCGCGCACTTTTTAAATTTAATAGAACAGAACTTCCTCGGTTTTATTTCTCGGTCGTCCAGTCACCGAAATTTATTGCTACGGTATTACAGATCTTTGTAACGTCACATAGTTTTCAAAAACGATTCTCAACAATGTATTGCATTGTCTTTGCTTTTATTGTATCTTATATAATTGTACATCTGTATTATATCTTATATGTTGTACAGCGTTGTCTTTACTTTTATTATATCTTATATAATTTTTCGAGTTTTATTTCATAATCTATTTAAATTTATTTAATTTAATAGAATAGAACCTTCTCGTTTTATTTTTCCAATCGCTGAGATTGATTGCTGTGTTATTACAGTCATATAGTTTACAGAAACGTAGTTTTCACAAACGATTCGCAACAACTGTGTTCAGCGATGTCTTCGCTTTTACTGTCTTGTATTTTCGAATTTTATTTTACAATTTACTTAAATTTTGTATCTATGATTTACTTAAATTTATCTAATTTGGTAGAGAATCTTCTCGTTTTTATTTCTCGGTCGTCTAATTACCGAGATTGATTGCTGTATTACTACAGTCAAGGATTATTTGACACTCTCACGTTCAAAGATCGTAATCGCTCCAATCGAGTTTCGCAGTTTCAACGATCCTGTTTCTTGGCAGCGAAACACGAAAATGTCAAGCTACCGCGATCGGCAACCTTCACCGGTGGTACAGTGCGTCAACGACTGCGTTACGTTATCCGGTAGATAGCGGCAATTAGATATTTTTCTGCACGAAAGTTTCGTCGGCCGTTTTATCATTTCGCGTTCAATCACAGTCACCGGCGAGATACCGTGGAATTACAATCTTGGCTTTCCGCTTAATCGCTGGGGAACCATCTACCAGCGTTGGCCTTGCCCCTCATCTGACGCACGATCCGCTTATTATATTGAAATGATGCGCACCGCGACTCGGGGATTTTTTCCACGTTTCTGGCCAACGTCTGTCGTTCGTTTCGCAATCAGCATCTCGTGCCTTGCAAGTCGTTTCTTCTCTCCGGGTTCATTTCGTGGAATTTTCTTGGAAAGGGAATTCGTTCACGTTCGAAAGTGAATCACCGACGAATGATCTCGCGAGACTTTCACGTGAGAATTTCGCAAAGGAAGAAATATGGTTTCCTGCTGTTGCAAGATCGAAGGATCGTTTCATCGAGTTGAAAATAGAGGAAAATTTTCTCTTCCTTACGTTCAGTGGCAATTAGCGGGAAATCTAGAGATGGTGAAAAAAAAGTGTAATGCAGTGTGTGTGTGAAAGAAAAATTTTTAAATATAGAGCACATTTGACCATGCAGCGTTGTTCAGATTTCGACTGTCGAACAGTGCCACAACAGTTTGGTCACGATGCTGAATTTACAATACGCTCGATGGATTTCGATTATAGCTCATCATATCGAAACTTCCTCTCCTAACTACTTTCTTTTCACTGAACTATCCGTATATAAATAGGCAGTTTTTATTTTATCTACTTTTATTTACAAATGCTTCTAAATAGTGAAAGTATTGTTGCCACAACATTTTTGAAAATACAAAAAAAAGAACAACGATAATATTTGATACGCGTTAGATAAAAAACAGCGCTGTCGCACCATTCAACGCGGTTCTTTGGCTAAACGATATTTGTCACGTTTCATCGTTTCATACTCATGCTTTAAAGCCAAAAATCTTTGCGAGCATTGTCCGCCTGCCGCGTCGTTTGTGAAATCAGCTAAAGAAAATAAAAGAATTCAAATGACACGCCGTATCGTCTATCTCATCTAAAATTTAATCTTCATTAACTAAGCCGCGCAAGGATAATAACCCTTATCGGACGCTTTTTATACGTGATTCTCACTAGGTTGTAGCTGGTTTCGGTAAATATGCGACAAATTTTCAGTATTATAAGAATAACATTTTTTGTTAGAAATTATTTATTTTTTGAAGGAGTATTACAAATATATGAGTTTCAAATAATTATTTATAAGTTTCTAATGTATGATATTTTTTGAAACAATCTCCAACATGGAAGGAATGGCTTTCCGTTGCACGTGTTTCACAGAAGTATACTGTTGTTTTTCATCTTCCAGGCAACTTACTAGATTAGAACATACTAAGCAGCCGTTATGTTTTCCTTTAGCATCAAGTTGCAAGATATGTAGTTTTCCATCTAATCTCTCCTCATTGTCTGCTGTCGATGCTGATGTGATCCTCATGATCTGCTGTCGGCGTTCCATGCGCAGTTTCACCGTCGCGTAAATTCCCAATTAGTGACATAACTAATTTCCAAAGATAAAGTTTATATGAGACATTGGCTTTCTGTTGTTATATTTACAATCAGCTTTATACAGAATACAAGAATTCAAAGAGAATACTTCAATTCCCCAGAAAAAAACTTTCCGCCACCATTGGTGGCGAGTTTCGACATACTCCGTTTTGTCACGTGAGAAGTGACTTACGACCGATAAGGATTAACACGTGAAAGGACGTAGAGAATTGCAGAAACATTTCAAGGATGCTCCAGAGAGGCGCATAGTGCATAGAACAGAATGCATGGAAGGATACACGTGGACGGTTAGAGGCGGAAGCAGAGATTGTCCGGAGGTGGCAACGCTAACGGGATCACCGATACGGATCATTAGCGTCGACCGTTGCGCCAGCGAAAATCGCGTCGAGAGACGACGACGGCCAGTCTTGAAATCAAGAAGCTTACTTCTTCGGAACATCGCCGTGCCGGAATTTTCGCGTATTTCGTTTTCCACGAAATGCCGCGTGAGTGAGTCACCTCGCGCCGCTGTTATTGCGAGAGCCGCGATAGTTGCAACCCGCGGAATCGCCGGGTTAAACCGATTATACGGGCGAAATTACCGGAGGCTTCTTCCCTCTTCTATCCTTCTCCACCTCCGCCCTCTTGCAGCTTTCTCCCGGTTTCGTTCCCGGTATCGGTAACCGCGTTCATGCTCATGAAAATTAGAATAAATCGACTCGACGGTCTTTCGGTTAATAATCTCGATTTTTCTCTTCGAATTGACTGACTGAAGGGAAACGCTTTATACATACATATATATAATAAGATATTTTATATTTGTAATAGAAATTTTTAGTTTATATTTATAACAGATATTTAAGTTTTGTGAATTCTACATTAGGCGATTGAAATTTTGTGAATCTTAACATATATCCGTCCGCATGACGAAAATTCGTCATTTCACAGACAAACATCAGCAGCCAAATGACGAAAATTCGTCATTTGTATATTGCAGTAAATAATTGATTGTTGTTTTATTAAATCCGAATAAATTGAAACGTAATTTTTACCAAACAGAGATAATTCTACGAAAAAACTGATTTCAGCTTCAGTCGTACAAGGGTGCAAACGCAAAAAAGATATTGCAAAGTTTGTAATGTTCACAACAGAAAAAGTAGAACTAGCTACGTATGTGACTTTTGAAACATTCCCCTTCATATTGGAACATGTTTCGAACAGTACCATTCGTTGAAGAACTATTAATTATTGATAAAATTAAAGTTTCGAAAATAATTTACTTTGTCTAATAAAATAATGAGTATGTTTTCAGTAATTCATTTCAACTTTTTTTTTGTGAATTTAATTTTTATTTAACTTCAGAAAGAAAAAAAAAGTCAAAAATAAAGGTGTATATACCAAATACAAATTCATTTTATTCCATTTCCCAAAATTTCTAACTAAGAAATATATGACTTTTTAAAAGTTAGGTTGTTTTTACATAGAGCATATCGTTTCTACAAATAGTGTCGAAAAATGCCGGCATTTGGTCAATGGCGGTGCAAATAATGCCGGTCGGATATGTGTTAATTGCAGGTAATCTGATCTTTGTAAATTCTACTATACACGATTATTTCAAATTTTTTGAATTTTCATTACAAACGATCTAAGTTTTGTGAATTCTACTCGAACCGATCCACGTCACACCGCCAAAGTGTTCGACTATAGAGCAGTCGATGCTTGAAATGTTTTCTCTTCTCTGCACAGCAATACGTTTCAAACTGAAACATAGTGAACACGCAATTTGAAAAAAAGAAAGAAAAAGAAAAACTAGGTTTTCGATTAAGGAAGTCGCACGATGTTGATCTGATGAAGTCTGATTCTATGACTTCTTAAGTGAGCGTCTACGGGTTTGGTCACCTTTTAAGGCAACGGAATTTAATTTTCCAGTGTTCTAGCCTTCTAGTTCCGGTAGATATGTCGAGCAGAGACAACGGGTTTTGTAAAATGTTGATAGAAAATGGGAATTTATCAAGTCTCGTTCTTCATTTTCTTTAGCCTTACTAGGCATATACAAGGTGAGTTTGTTCACTGAAACGCGAACCTATGTGCTGTGAATTGCGAAAACATTGTCCCACTTCGACAGTCCAATGCCACTTCAAAGTGATAATGACACTTTGAAGGATCAAACTTTAAGTTTCAACGATTAGCTCAAAACAAACATTTGGATTGCTCCAGTGATGCAAAATTTTATTTCTTCGTGATGCAAAATTTTATTTCTTCTTTAATATAACCATAATTAACATAACCACATATTTCAAAAAATTCCAACAACGATTTCAAGCACAGCATTCAGTCGAAGATTTACGAAAGGTTCATCTCGGCGAATTACATTGTTCTGCCAACAATGTTGCAATCATCCTCGATTAATCTATCGTGCCTAATCCAAACTACTATCATTAATCCATGTTCTGTAATATTTCTAGTAACCTGTTTCGACAACAACCTCGCCGCTTGCGATACTCTTCGTACTCTTTGCAAGCGTGATTCTCTCATTCGTAGCCAGCTCGTCGACGATATCTGAAATGTTAACAGATCGGCTCCGGGAGAATCAATCCCTCCGCACCATCAATCAAACTCACATCAGAATCATTCAGGGCACACCCACTCGACACGCGATTCGTCACACGTTCGTTTCTACGCGCAGAGGTGCGCGAAAGGGGTTGGAACCGACGTTGACGCGTGAATTCAAAACACGCGTTGCCACGACGCTCCGGAAGCGAACAGGTCTGGTTATCGATTACAGGAAAAATTCTTTGTCATCAACGACCACTTGTACACACGTACAAGCTTCTTCGTGCTTCACACGGTGCTCTGCGAGAGAGAGAATCGAATTTTTTTGTGTTTTGATAGATCGTTCTGTATCGTGAAGATGGCGTGAGCTTCTCGGGTGCATCGAACCTCATTTTTGACGAACCTTCTTCTTTTCTGCTTTTCCTGTGACCTTTGTCGATGAATTGTCTAAATACTAATTATTAAAATTATTTACAATTTATATACACGAGTGAATAAGTTATATGCATCTGAAATTCGTTCTAGATAGATAGATAGATAGATGAGATAAAAACGCGTATTTAAAGAACGAATTTCAAGGAACAATTGACAATTGACTACTGAATTTAAAGACTATCGTCTTAAAAAGAGGATAAAGCGTACAGAGGAAGTATAAAATATTCCTCCTTTCTATATACCTACCCCCCTAATTGAAAACGAATTTATCCCCCAAAATTAAAATAAAATGCAGTTTACTCCGAGTTTACTTCGTACCACATATTTCGTGTTCGTAATCTTTCCGAAAGCCAAAAACGATCTTACCAAATCATATTGTACGATTATTCAGTTTCCTCGCGGTGTACACCCTGTACGTGCGTCTAATATCGGTACGTCACGTACTCCCTTTCTTTTTATCGCGTCAAACCGAGCGCGAGTGGTAGTGGTCAAAGTCGATGTTAGTCGAACATCGATCGTTCGAGCTGTCCTCTCACCCGACGAGCACAATAATTAAAGTTCCAACGTTCGCTGGCGTTTTCGAGCGTTTCTTCCCTCGCCTTTCTTTGCTATTCCCTATCCCGTGTAAACAGGCCACGAACCACGCATTTCAAGCCGCCCATGATGGATAAATAATAAGGAGGAATAACAACCTGCCACCAGGTAGTGGCGCGGCTTGCGCGTTATTACGAACCGCTCTATCTACCGGCAACGATCTCCGAGAACCTGTATCGCGCCACCCTCGTTTCGTTTCGCTCACTTATCAACTTTTACACCACCTACGGAGAGACCTACGTGGCTGGCCGTGTTTGGTTTAGGTTAGGTTTACCACCGAGATTTCCAGTAGGCTCCTGCCTGCAAGCCAGCAGTTTTTCACCCTGTCGTGATCCTTCCGATCTTTCTTCTCCTTTCTTTTTTTTCTTCGAGGGGAGGACGTAATTATAAGGGGCGAGTTCTTAGTAACTATAAGTATATGGATATTTCGAATAATTTCAAATTGAGATCAAAAGTTTCGATATTTTGGAGGAAGGTTGAACGAAAAAAAGAAAAAGTTGTCTCTATCTTCTTGTGTCTATCTTGTATTTGAAAAATTTTCCAACAGCAGAAATTAGCAATTATTTTGCTACTGAAAAAAGAAAATTTACATATTCCGACTGGAATATACATACCAAATATAATTAATACAACTCATTTACTTACAATGTGGCACAGTATATATGCTGAAACGTTATAAATTAAAATTGTAAAATTTAGTTCCACGCTTGGTAAAACAAAATCATAGCAAGAAGAAATTGCTAATTTAAAGAACTTTTTAACAGCAGAATTTAGTAATTGCAGAGTTATTTTGAAAATAATTTTTAATAAATTTTAATTTTTATTAAAGAAGAAGAGAATTTACGTGTTCTGATTCCTTTTGAAAACTCCAAAGATACACCGAACATAATTAATGTAATACAATTTATTTACTTAAACGTAACAGCATACTGAATTAAACATTCTAAAATTATAAAATTTAATTCCACGCTCGGTGAAACAGAATCACAGCAAGGAAAAATGATTTCAATATTCCTTCACCGATTATAAGAAGCTAAGTGGAATTTAATAATTGGAGAATTATTTTATTATTAAACTTCTGACTCTTCTTGAAAACTGAAAAAGATACATCGAATATGATTAACGTGATATAACATTTTTACTTGAACACGTAACGAACATGCACGCTCGATCAAGCTGGTTCTAAAAATTATAATACTCAATTCCACGTTCGGTGAAACAGAATCACAGCAAGGAAAAATGATTTCAATATTCCTTCACCGATTATAAGAAGCTAAGTGGAATTTAATAATTGGAGAATTATTTTATTATTAAACTTCTGACTCTTCTTGAAAACTAAAAAAGATACATCGAATATGATTAACGTGATATAACATTTTTACTTGAACACGTAACGAACATGCACGCTCGATCAAGCTGGTTCTAAAAATTATAATACTCAATTCCACGCTCGGCGAAACAAACGTCTCGCAGCAAAATCTCGTCGATTGTATAATTCTAATGTCACACCATCAGCTCACCATTAACTGTCCACTTCGACTTCCTCGTCTCTCGAGCGAAGCAGAAACAGAAAGTTTCCACTTTCGTCGAGAGAACGGAGCACGCGCTTCCGAAAAGTTCGCGGAAACGCCGATTCGAATCTGCAATATCGATCGGTGGTAAGCACCGAAATTTACAAGACATCACGGTCCGGTTATCGCGATCCGTTGTCAGCGCGGGACTTCAAAGAAAATGTAGGAAGGTTAGTAGTAACAGTGGAGGAATATTTATTCCGAGAATTACGGCTAGTAGCTGTGTTAGCGTGCGCTCGTCCGGGCATAGGTTCCACGAACGTGCATAGGCGGCACTTATGCACGCGATGCAGTTCGTTACGTTACGTTAAAGCGGAGCATTTAAATGAGTTTATACGGGCTCGCCTCTTTTTTCCTTTTTTTTTTTTTCTTTTTTCTTCCCACCCTTTCACTCCCTGTTCTTCTTTTTCCAGCGGAGAAGGAAAAGCAATCGGAATGTGCCGTATATACTTTTTATACCTAATCAACTTTATACCACCAGGGTCGTGCCTCGAAGTGAATTCTCTCGGGGAGACTTCAGGATGGAATTACCGTCTGAGAATCAATTATTTCAATGTTCAACGTTGGGTGTTTTCTTTTTTTTCAACACGTCGATGTTGGTCAAATCGTTTTCATTGGTGGAGAGAGTAATGAGAAATTGTTAATTAAGGGAAACTGAGGGGAGAGGAAGAAGAAGGAAGTAAAATTTATAGAAAAAGATATTTTTTTATTCGTACTCTTCATTAGCGATCTTCGATGACTTTTAAAAGCTTTCAAATTGCTTAATGGAATAATTACTGTTGTAATAGTAATTCTAAGACGTGTGCTCTATGATAAGCTCAAGGGAAATAGAGAGGAGAATAAGGAAGTGAAATTTATAGAAAAAGAATTCTATTTATATTTTTCACTTGCAATCTTCTTATTAACCTTTCATATCTGTTGATATTTGGAATAATTACTGATTGTAATAATAATTTTAAAATTACTGTAGTAATAATTTTAAGGTGTTCATTCTATGATGAACTTGAGGAACTTAGAAAAAGAGTTTTATTCGTATTTTTTACTTCGACGATTAAGCTTTGGTTAATGGAATAATTACTGTTGCAACTTTAATCTTACGTTGTTTACAGCCTACTTTCATCTTAGCTAACCTTCTACTTATTTTCGTCGCTGCTTTTTATTTGGCAATTGGCAAACGTTTTTCACTATTGACCTTCTAGTCAACCTGTCTCACAATTTTTACGTTTTAAAGATACACATTCAAGAGAAGTGTTGCAAATGCATGTTTCTGATCGTCGGATTTCCTCGGGATTTTTCTTTTCCTTTTTTTTTTTTTTTTTTTTATTTAATCGCGAAACTGTATAATTTATATTCAAACGAAATTTCGTTAATTGTTGATCTCGCGAATTATCTATCTATCAACTCGTTCGTTGAAGGACTGTGAGCGGCGAGAATGAGTCACTCTCGTTTGAACTCACGCGAAATCACTTCCTCTCGTATATATCTGGCGGCGTTTCGTTTCTTTTCGCGATGAATCGCGGTTTACTCGCGTGACGAAACGTGCCCTGAACTATTTCCAATCGCGCGACTGCCGAGTCGAAATTAAGGCGGAATTCGATTTTTGTTACAAGGCGCTCGAGCGGCTTCTTCTTTCCGGAAATCGAGCCTTGATGGACAAGTCGCCTCGAGAGCAAGTGATTAAGAGATTATTAAACGTCAAGTGTAATTCTTGCGGGATGAAGACACGAGAAAGTTGGAGAAACTGCGTGCCAGAGAGATCGAACGAATGTGAAAATAGGCATTTTTGTATTCGTTATCGAAGTTTTGAAATTGGATTATCGTTATGAAATACTTATTGCAAATTATTCTGAGCAGTTGTCGTTTATTTCTCATTTTCTCGGTGCCAGGAAAAGAAAAGAAAAGAAAAATCAATGTAACGAGAATGACAAACGATGAAATTGTAAAGTAATTTCTACGAATTTAGAAATCTTAAATCTTTAAGGGTAAGAACGATATCATTTGTAGAATACACTTCCCTTTGTTTAGGAAAGAGGATCTGTGAAACGTTGCTTTACGTAAAGAAAAAAAAAAAAGACACTTCACTCGTAAAATTCTCGGCTTGTCATTCAGTTACATTGGAGTTTTTAATAAAAATTAGGCGATTACTTCTCCGAGTTCTAAATTGGAATAATTCATAGACGGATTAAGCCAGCAATTCTCTTGCATTTATGCAAGTTTATTCCGAATTAAATGAACATAATAAACATTGGAATTTCCGCTCTAATTTGATAAGAATCGGTCAGGAATGCTGGAACATAAATAGCGTAAAAAATAGGGCAGATATTCTTTATCCAGCTTACGAAAGAAACTCTTGTGAAAGAATTCTGTTTGTACAAAAATTTCAACAAATTTATATTTGCTAAACTCTTGCCGATCTTGAATCCACTGATTAGAACTATTATTTGAACGGTTTATTCTGTTGCGCCAACAAAACGAAACTTTCGTCCTAAATTCCTCCATTTTTCTAGTCTTTGTCGCCAGAAATATTCCCAGTTTTCTCAACTGAACCATAATGATCCCAATTGGGACATGTTTTGAACAGAATTTAAGGTTGACAAATTGTGGAACAGAAGCGGAGTTGGTGAAATTTCAACAAATTTATATTGCTAAACTCTTGCCGATCTTGAATCCACTGATTTGACTTATTATTTGAACGGTTTGTTTTGTTGAAACGAAACTTTCGTCCTAAATCCCTCCATTTCTCCAGCCTTTGTCGCCAGAAATATTCCCAGTTTTCTCAGTTGAACCATAATGATCCCAATTGGGAGATCGTTTGAACAGAATTTAAGATTGACAAATTGTGGAACAGAAACGGACGAGAGGAGTTGGTGCATTGTCGTTTCAAGCAACCCTGACACACATTCGAGGGCAACAACACGTTTCCCTAGCAGTGAAAACGAAATAACGTTCCGCTTGAAGATGACGGTCGACGCACGTTGAGTGCGAAATAAGAGGGAAACGGCTGAATTGTCCGACTTCTCGAACCGAGTCTCTCTCTCGAACGAACGAACGAGTCGATTTCTGTGTCGTCGGGCTCGATTCCACTGCGCCAGATACCTAATCCTCTCACCTCGTTGCCTTTGCCACGCCATGATCAGATTTCATCCAACAGCGTTCGCGTGTTTCCTAGTTCCGTGTTCGACTTTGTTTCGTTTCGTTTTCTTTTCGATCGAACGAGGCGATCAGGTTCTGCCGCGAAATCAAGTGAAATTTACAAAGTTCAACGGGACGGTCAGTCTCGACGAGCGCGTGTTCCTCGTCGAAAAGCTTGGAATCGCTCGCACCGCTCACGCGAAATACGCGAAATGCCCGAAAAAGTGAGCTTCGGAATCCCTAAATTTTACTTCATTTTGAAAGTTTCTTCGAGTTAGTACTAATCTATCATTCCTCGATTCTTAAATTTTCAGATAAAAATTAATTTATTAACGTTAGAGAGCTACTTGGTCGATTAAAGCTGAAAATGAATGTTCCTCACAAAGTGAACAGAGTAAAAACTGCTGTGCACAAGCTTTTATTTATACGTTTTACGAGAACACGTTTTTAGATTTGTAGAAATACGTCTATGAAACATCATAGACAGAGATCGTAAATTACTTTGACTATTTTGATCATAATTATTTTGGTAGTTCTGGAGAAACTGTTAATTTACGCTCCTTTCATGTCTTTGATGCATGCTTTACAGTTCGACTCTTGCAAGTTAGGTACGCGTACTCAATACGCATTATTATAATTCTAAATCTACGGCGATCGACGAGCTTTCATCGAATTATTGCAATTATTTGTTCGTCGTAAGCTACGTCGCGCTACGTCTGTCACGATCCGCGTTGTGATCCTAACGTGTTGCGACGTCTAACACTGTTGCTTTTGTTCGTAATTAAGAGCAATTAGACGACGTGCCACCGATGTAACTCGCTAAGGTGCGAGCGTGTAATTACTGGCAAAAACTGGCGGATGGAATGGCCGTAGCTTGATAAAGCATCTCATTATCCTTGTCTTTCTCCTTTTCTCCATCTTTCTCCGTCAGACCTCCGCCGCGCGCTTTTTCTCTCACGTGCGCTCTTTTATTTCCGGGCAGGGACGAGCGTGCAGACTCGAGGTACCTTTGCGGCCCTATCCCTCTTTGAACGCTTCTTTTTTTAATCCTTCTCTTTCTCTCTCTCTCTCTCTTTCTTTCTCTTTCTCTTTCGCTCCTTCGTCGTTTCATTTTTTTTTTTTTTTTTTGGTTGACGGATCGTTCGATCCGATTCAATTATCGGAAATTACCGACAGTTGGTAATTTCGTGACAAACGAATGAAAGATAGAATTTTGCATTTCGAAATATCGCGCGCGGCTGGTAATTTCAAACGGAGAAATCTAGAAAATTGTTTCGATTCTTGCAATTGGAATTAATGTTAATTTACAATGTTTCTGATTTCTATTTGCGTTTCCATTTTTATTCCTTTTTTTTCAAATCAAATCAGCCACTTTAATTTTGTTATTTAGAATCTGACTTATTCAGAGTCTTAGTTGCATTGGTTGAATTCAAAAAGGACAAAACAATATGGTAAAATTAAACGAAAGAAGAATCGTTTTTAAATGTTCACAGAATAGTTCCTTTTAGCACAAACTTTTTCACGATAAAGATAACATTCGCGAGGCCGTGAAATCAATTGAACTCCACGTACGAGTGAATTTGATAAATCTAAGGATGTAAAATAAATGACGAAAGTATTATAATACAAAGCAGCAGGTAATTAATCCAAACACGTAAATGTTCATTACGAACACGCATTCGTAATATCTTCGCGCGTTTTCCTCCATTCTTCTGCTTCTGCTTCGTCTCTCTTTCTGCAAATTAACGACGTTACTTGTTAGCCGCTTCCTTTTGTTCTCCTCTGAGCTCGATCGCAAGTGCGGAGAGAAAATGCAGGCCCATTGCTAACATCGCAAGATACAACCCCAAGATTGAGCGCATGAAATTGCTCGTAGAAAGGAAACAAACGACATGTGAAAAGTGAAAATTTATAAATATTAAATATCTCGGTCGTGAGTCGTGGATTTTCAAGTTGAACTCGCGTAGCGCCAAGAGGAGAACGGAAAAGGGGAGAACAAATTTCGAAAATGGAATTTAATTTGGAATTTAATCGGCAGTGAGGGGTTTGATTTATACCATGCTGCCATGCGCTTCTCTATGTGAAAACTTTACGCATAAATTCCAAGCTTAAAACAGAGGTTTCTGATTTTAAAATGGCACATTGGATTTTCATAACTCATCCCTCGCGAAGATCCAAATGCCGCGTGTACTATAAATCTTTGTCATTTCTGCGCTTAAATAACTAAATTGCTCGTTGCATGTAACAGAAGTTATAAAGTACAGATCACTTCTACGGTATATATCTCTCTGCTGAAAACATATTTACTACGAAGAATTATAAAGAGCCTTCAGTTGCAGATCTTTTTAACTATATATTATCTAAAATAATATTGATTAATTTTGAAACTAATTGACCTCGTAACAACTCATAATCGAAATTTTAACAATCGGTTCGTAACTTACACATATTTAAGATTTCACTTAAATATTAATAAGCATAAATTTATATTAAATAAATCATACTAAATATTATATTAAATAAATGTTTAATTTAAATGTTAATAATCCTGTAAATATTTAACTTGTTATTACTACAAACGTCACAGCTTGTACCAAACAAACAATGCTTTATATTCGCCGTAGAATAATAATTATACCGACAGACTAAAAGGACTAAAAATGTCCAATAGTCAAGACAAGAATCTTCAATTCTGAATTCGCGTGAATCGTCGTGACTTCGAATCTACCTTCGGCGACCTTCGCTTTGAATTATTCCTTACCACAGCGAGCAAGAACCGAACCGATCTTTCACTCGCGACAAATTTTCGTGAAAGCATTTATCAGGCTACCGAATTCCAGCTCGCGGACTGCTATTGTCAAGCCGAGGCGGTTGAACAAGTCCGACGAGGGGACTTCACGACACACGAGGGGAGACAAAAAGTGCATAACTGTGCATGCAGTGCACGTGCCGGTCGAGAAGTACGATTAACATGACCGGTAACAGCAAGTGGGTCACGACTACCTCGGATAAAGCCGACCGATTAAGAACACCGATCCGTGACCTAGACGCCTCGACATTAACCCGCCACCGGTCTATTCTCTTCTTTCCGACATTTCGTGATTCTTGTACGATCACAGACATCGAGGGCTCGTCGATGATGATGATGATGATGATGGTAATTTCGGGTTTCCACATTTCCAAAATGGACTGGAGTTGAAGAAAGTTGTACCCAGATAAAAAATACAAAGCCAAGTTGATATGCAGTTTAGTAAGGTTTGAGAGATAAAAAGAAAAAAAAATTCAAAAAGCAATTTATTAATGAATAAAGAGATATATATCGATGGATTGAGGGATTGAAAGGAAATCATTTTCGTTGCTTTCGTTACATATCGTGAATCGAACGGGAGGACGTTAGATGAATTTCTCTTTCGATTTTGTTGGATGCTTTAAACGCTATTAATTTATTAATCTTTCTCTAAGGAGAAATTTATTAGATTTATCCCTTTTCAAATTTTCCAATTTACATTCATTTCAGTTTGGTAAAGATTTTCTTTCTCGGAATAATTAGAAATCGTTGAAACTGTTCGCAACGCGAGCAGCCATGTTTTATCTATCAAACGATGGAAAAGAATCTCTCGGCAGATAAGATTAATACTCGCGCAACGGATGCGACGTAACATTGGTAATGCTTGCATAATCCAAACACACGCGATCGTTCATAAATCGTTCGTGATATATTATTTATAGCGTGGTTGTTGTATTTTCACGATGGTTTGTAGTACGCTTACACTTACGGAGTGTCTTTGACTCAATGTATTACGTGAGATTACGACGTTGTTCCGAAGAATAACATTCGTTTCTTCTCAACTTGTCAATCCCTTTCGTTACAATTACAATGGTGTAATGAAATCAATTAAAATTTTCTACGACCACCTTCGAATTTAAAATTGAACAAAAACCACCTGCGTATAATCACAAATTATATTTCTACGTTTTATTATTAATCACTCTCGACCGTGAGTTACTGCGATTAACCACTTGATCGATGTGCGCGCCAGTCCCTGTAGCCTAAATGAAAGCGAAATTAATTTCGATGACATCTAGAATCATTTTCTAACACTAAAAAAATATATATTCTTCCTTGATTTTGGATATATTCGAAAGCTGCTTCGAAGAGAAAAGGCAAGAAACAAAATTCGCGCGCGAAAACTGTAAAATTCCACTCTGCCCAACTACTATGCTTCAAAGCATTCCACACCCAAGATAAATATTAGTTTTATCGTGTATAGTATATATTTGTATTCTTTTAGACTATAATATTGTAACATTTCAAACTTAACAAACGTGCATGTAACTTTTTTAATCTTTTTAATATTTAGTATTTCATCTATTGTGTGGCAACCCTAGTGAAAATCAAGCGTCCCTTTTTTCGTGCAAATTATGTCCTAACTGATTGTGGCTCGCTAATTATGTAAGTAAAAAATATTTAAATTACTTATTTACTAGTAAAAGTACATTTTTTAAAAATTGAATATACGCGGTCTTTAAAAAGACTGCGGCGATCAAGAGGTTAAAACCAACAAAAAAAATTATCATTCCCGTGCCTACTTCCCGAATTATCACGAGGAGTGATAATTCAAAGATTCCTCGTAAGAAAACGATTCTCACATTGCCGTTTAATTTATCGAATTGCACGTGAATAGAAACGTAGATCGTAAATCCGAGTTAATTATGGAAGAAGAATGGAGCTGATAGGTTACTGGAAAATTCATTGGAATAATTTATGGCGTAAAGCGTAGAACGTAACAGGTGTTCTCTAGATAATAAACCAGCTCGCGTCGTGGTGAAACAATTTCTGTCGATCGTTGTAGGTGTTACAGAAATTTCAGTACAAACGATCGTGCTAGCTCTTTTTTACGACTGTATATTTATTGCGTTTTCACACAGAGAGAAGATCGGTGTGAATCGCTCGAAGCGAAGAATTTTACATGTCGGCCAACGAATCCTTCAGAACCAGTGCTCATTTATGAAAGAACCAAACTAATGGTGTTCTCAAGACCGTAGACTGTGGAATATTGTCCCCCCCCCCCGTTTTTGACAAGTCGCAATTAAAAGTGCATTAAAACTTTCACGACGCGCTCGTATCTCTCGGATAACAGGCATTGTATTAATAGTAAAATGGAGTTTTAATTCGGCGAGCGATAAGCGACGGAAACGCGGAAGTATGAAACGAATGTCGCGCTAGAAAGAACTAACCGGGACTAACAGAGGAGCGGTAACGGTGAAATGGAGGAAAATTGAAGATTAAAAGTCACGTCGTGTCGCTGGTTCTCCGTAATGGCGGTTACACGGTGAGCAACCTCCTCGATTTTCTCTCCGTCGTCTCGTTTCGTTAGTTCGGCAACGGGCCGTGGATTGGCCCGTCATTTAAATGCCAGAGCATACCCTCGAAACTGCTACCAACAGCACTGAAAAACCGTGTTCCCCTGTATAGGGGAAAGAATGGGTAGAAAAGGGTAGCTGCTGACAATTCGTCGAAATGCCAGTATCTCGACGCAAATGCCTCGTACACGAATAAACGCATCTCTTGAATTAAAATTTGTAATTTACACAGAGTTCTCCCCTGTCCAGATTTCTTTATGGGGTCTATACATTCTTCAATGTAAGATGGGATCACGGTTCGTGGTTAACGTGTCAACGTCTTTATCAGTAGAGTAGGTTGTTTTTTATTTGTTATTATGTAGCGAATTGAGTACGTATTATACATAAATCTAGATTTAGATTTTTCGGAAATTTCGTCATGGATATTGGGAAAATATCGGAGAGATTCTAAGAACCGGAAAGAGAATCAATTGATTTCTAGCTAATTTGTGAACAAATGAACATTTGTGTTTAAATTCACACTAAAACTAAATACAATTTCTGTTCATAATGCACAACAAAGTACACATTTTACGAAAAATCAGTTAAGTTTCTAAAAATTACATCTAATATAAGATTTCGAATAAAAAAATAAAATTATGAAGATTGGCCATTTTGACCATTTTGATGGTTCTAGTTTCAACTAGTACAAAGATTTAGATTCTGTTCAATTCTCTTCGTACATTCGAGATTTATAGTAAATAAATAACATTTGCAATCGCGAATAATTAATCACTGCAACGACGATTCTGTTTAAGAAATGAAGTGTTACTCGTCAGAGAATAAAGTAGAGTGCAACTTGTCAAGAGCAGAGGACTGGTTGTCAATTCTTGGAACGTAAATCACACTAAAACTAAATAAAATTTCTGTCCATAATGCACAACAAGGTACACAATCAGTTGAATTTTTAAAAATTACATCTAATATAAGATTTCGAATAAAAATTATGAAGATTGGCCATTTTGACCATTTTGATGGTTCTAGTGTCAACTAGCATGAAGATTTAGATTCTGTTCGTACATTCGAGATTTACAGTAAATAAATAACATTTGCAATCGCGAAGAATCAATCTCCGCAACGACGACTCTGTTTAAGAATTGAAGTGTTACTCGCCAGAGAATAAAGTGGAGTGCAACTTGTCAAGAGCAGAGGACTGGTTGCCAATTCTCGGGACGTAAATCTTACCGAAAAAGTTGCCGGCAAACTTCGCTTGATTTTATTCCGCGGCACTGTGTCTTCTGGTTAAAAAGTATACCGCGAATACCTGTTCGAATTTCCATTGGATGGCGAGTTATCCTGGCCAGGCAGCGAGCCAAACTTTTAAATCACCAATGAATCACCATCTGACAATAATGCGAGCAGCGAGATGATAGAATGACGGACAATAAGAATTTCACTAGGCAGCGCTTGAGAAATAAAATGTGTCTTACTTGTGAGATTCGTAATTCGTAATTTCTCTCACCATAGAAATACAGACGAAAAAACTCGTCAATTTATAGTGAAGAATAATTTTGCAAAAAGAAATCATACGACGATATACTTTCGGTCTGACCTTAAAGCTTGAAATTTTTAGCTTGACAGTCGATTCGAGGATGATTTTATGTCAT
Organism: Tetragonula carbonaria; assembly: GCA_032399595.1. NCBI lineage: Eukaryota > Metazoa > Arthropoda > Insecta > Hymenoptera > Apidae > Tetragonula > Tetragonula carbonaria. The sequence continues at coordinate 4,430,841 of JAUCRC010000007.1, forward strand.
CTTGAAAGTGAGAGGGTGAGGATACTTGTTTGTCAAAAATTGTGAAAATTCAAACATTAAAACAAATTTAGATTCACCATCATTCTGAAACTTGTTGTATGATACTTTTTCCTTTCATTTTATTGAATGTTGAGTATTAGGGCTAAACGACAAAGACTCGTTTTTAACTTAATGTTGAGTAAAATGGTGAGGAAAAAATTCGTACGGCATAAGTTTTAAAGAGGAAAATCTTGATTTTCAAGACTACGGTGAATTAAACGAGAAAAAAAAAATTTCCTCAACGTTTCGAATTTTTAAGGAAATTTTTCGAGAGGAAAAGAAAAGGAAATATCGTTACGCGATGCGAAATCATTTTCAAAAAAAATCACGTTTCGAAACAAGACCAGATGAATCGTTATGTTTGCGATTGTTTCTTAACGAAATTATGTAAGTTTAAATTTTTCATTGTCACTGGTACCAGCTGAAAAAATTTCATTTTAGCCAGTCATATTAGCCATTGGGAATAAATTTCATTCGCGCGTGAAACAAAATCCGCGGAGGATCAAGTGAAATTGTGGATCGCTTTATCCAACAAGTTGGCAACAAGTAATTCCGCGATAAAGCGAACAAACAGGCGCGAGGAATACTTTTGAACGTTACTGTACGCTTACGCCGGGGCGCGGTATCGACACCTCGTAAAGCAAGAGGAAGTCGTACCTTTCCCGTGTGTGTACACACCGCAATAAAACGAACAGTACACGCGCCGGTACACGAGCCGTACACGACCATAAAGCAATATTGATCCGACCTGTAACGTTCCAGGTGGATTTTTCTTCGTTAGGAAATTCGACGAGCGTCCGGCTTGCCATAATATTTTGTTAGGCTCGTTGTCACCTGAATAGTCGTCCGCGTCGATGTCGACGACAGCAGGAAATTGTACGAGGATACATTTGTGGACATTTTTCACCGCGTGTAGCGAACATCGATGCGGCCGATCGATGTATAAAATCGTTGCGTCGAAGGAGCGTGAAGCAGAGAGATTCAAATCGAATTACAGGAATTTACGTAGACGTAATTCTCTCAATACGTAATCTAACAATATTTGGAGAACAATTATTCTATGAATTTTCGTTGAATTTGGTAAAATTTCTTGGACGAAACTTGAGATGAAATTTATTCTTTTTCTTTTTTTTTTTTTTTTCAAAAGAATTGAATTCGACGTAGAAAATTACGCTCGCCCCGAAATTCGTCGCGAATCAACGTTTAACATTCAATAATATTTTAACCATGTATTTCGGTCGATTGAAGATGAAACAGAGAACGCAATGACAAAAAGCATCGAAACGAATAACATGGAATTACGTGCCTCGATGTCCCTATTTCGAAACGAGATTAAAATAACCGTGAATTGTTGGGTAAGAGTTACACGTCATTCTTTATACTCTATAAACACTATAGCGGCGTATTCACACAAAAGGAACGCGACGTAAACCTTCTAAAGTTGTCTACCATCATTTTTACATTACGCCTTCGAAAAAAGTTCTCTTTCTACTACGTTGAAACATTTTCTTTCATACACGTTGAATAATCAATTAACGCCACGCAGAATAAGGTAATGTCAAACTTGGAATTATAATTATCGCGAGAAAGTTTTGAACCGAGCGAGCCAAGCTTTGAATGAAAGCTGAATTACTCGTACGAAAGGATTAAAAAAAATTATTTCGATTAAAAAAAAAGAAAAAAGAAAGAGAAAGAAACAAACATATTCTCATTGACCTCGTTGAATTCACACACAATCACAAACAAAAGGTCCCGTAGTTTTAAACGTAAAGCGTATTCTGTATCCATTTTATAATAATTTTACTCCGTAACCTTTAGCTTTCTTTTTTTTTTTTTTTTTGAATCTTTCTTTCTTTCCTTTCCCCGCACGTTTTTCCTCGCTTGTCTCGCGCACGCGAAAAGTTATCGTGAACGTCGACGTAATAATCTGAGGTTCTGTTGCCACGCACAGCCAAGTATAATATCCCACACACGAAAATGCAATTGCAACGAGCTGGAAAATCACCGCGCAGAATAATTACTCTGATTAAACCGATAAAACAAAGGCTACACATCGTGTAGCTAGGATAGAGGTAACGTCGTTTCTATAGGGTTATCGTATCACTGTGTATATTGGCACCTCGTAAACGATGTACACATAGGACGAAGTCATTGATCTCCCCGTTTACACGGATCGCAATAAAAACGGCTGTACATCGTTCTGGACTTTCATTCCAGGTAACAAGCGGGCAGAGTATCGTTGCTTTGAGGCATTAAACGCTTCGTTGTAAATCACGTTGAATTGATAGAGTAATACCGAAAGGGGTGAAATACGAAAGTTTTTAACCGATGATCGATTTGCAACTGGAATGACGTGGAGATTATTTGGTAATTTGTAAAGTAATATTATTAAGTAGAAGATAATATCAAGTGAGGTGTGAATTATATTATTAAAATTAATCAACGCCTCACAGAAGTTACTTTTTAAATTACCATAAAGATGAAAATTGGTAAAGAAGAGAAGAAAGTTAAATTTAATTTTAAATTATTTATTTATTTATTTATTTATTTTCGGTCGTTGCTCGTAGATTTCTCAGCACTTCGTGAAACCAAGTTTATTGTGTTGGGGGTCTTAAAAGTAAACGAAGACGTTTTTTACGTTGATTAATTCGAGAAGTATTATTATTAAGTAAAAGATAATATCAAGTGAATTATATTATTAAATTAATTAGCGCCTCACAGATGTTACTTTTTAAATTACCGTAGAGATGAAAATTGGTAAAGAAGAGAACAAAGTTAAATCTAATTTTAAATTATTTATTTATTTATTTATTTATTTTCGGTCGTTGCTCGTAGATTTCTCAGCACTTCGTGAAACCAAGTTTATTGTGTTGAGAGTCTTAAAAGTAAACGAGGACGATTTTCACGTGGATGTAAAAGTTAAAATGTTAGTGGCATATTTTACACTGTGATTAACATTACGCGAGGTGCCGTAAACAGGGCTCGTAAAAATTAATTGAACCATTCGAATTAATCAAGTTCGCGCGACGTATCATCGTGCACAGTGTTTCCTCATGTGTATGCTAAACGAGGCTGTTAGTTTCACGCAAGCAAGGTCAACAAACTCATCGTGAATCGAAATTGCGTAACTTAGTCGCTTTAACGTGAAAAAAGAGACGAAAATTCTCTGTCGATTTCGATAAATGATTTGAACTGAAATGAAATAATTCACTCTTAGTTGAGTGAACACCTACTGAATTGACCAAGTAATAATAGTGTCAACACTTTCGAGAAATTATAGAAATGATCTTTTGATCAGATGTGCGATCTGCATGCAAAATAATTTCAACAGACATTCATTGAAAGGACGAGTTCGAAATTGAAATTTGCTCTCGCAAGATATTCGATAATCACCGAGAAAAATTTATACAATCGAGAATTATAGATATAATGCCGATAAAATCGACAATCGTCGTTGTGCGCGTGCAACTCCGACTAAATATATAATTCAATCATGGAACCATCAGTCTCGTGATCTTCATTGTCATGATTCGCCGTCGAGATTCCTCTCGAAAGTAAGACGACGACGACGACGAAAAAAAAAAACACGAAGCAATTAAATAAACGACGTTCACGGATCATTCGTCGACAACCATCGTTCCATTCGAAAACTCGTTAAATTCAGCAGGAAACCATGGCTGGCAATAAACTGTGCATCGTGCCTGCCAGGACAGCGTGACCCGCGCAAAAGACGCGCGCGGAGGCTGTGTTTAGATAGCGGGTTTAGCAGCTCGTTTAACGAGACGACGAGAAAGGGTAAGAGGGGAGGAGGAGAGGAAGAAAAATCACGGTTCGTTTAGCGACACGCGGTTCTATAGCGACACGGTAGTGACGGTGGTTCGCCATTTTCAAGAGATCCTTTCCCGACTGCCGTGAGGACCGTGAGAAATTTCGAGCTCGAGTGCCGAGGGTCGATGATCCTCGAGCGACTTCTCCACGACCTTGGGATTGAAAAAAAAAAACCCCCTTCGGTTGCCTGGAGGTTGATGATGTACAACCACCACCGGAAGTCTCGTACGCAATAAATTTTTTTTATCGTGTCGAGGGAGGAGGAGGGGGGAGAAACGATTTGGTCGAACGAAAGATCCTTTCAGCGTCAATGACATGGTTGCTCGTCAGGAGGCTCGTTCTTTCTCTCACATGACTTGGAAACGTAAATCGAAAGTCTGGGCGTAAAGAAAATATTATGTGTTAATGCTTGATTGATTAATACAATTAGAACTAATAAAACTAATATAAATTGATTTTATCATCTGATATATATATATATATATATATATATATATCGATTATATTGATTTTATATAATTTACAACAACGCAGGGTATCTCCGCACGCGACTCGGTATCGAATTTCTATTTGAAAAATCTGAAGAGTACGTACAACAACCAAAGAAAAGTTCCACCGACAGAGCCTCGAGGGAAGCTGTCGATGTTGCTAATACGAAGTTCGACGATTCCAAGAGAATGCTAACTCGCCGCCCAGAAGAAATATATATCTTCGATGATCCAGTAGGCGTCGATTCCAGATTACCGATCGAAAACCAATCAGCGAAAGCAAGGGAAGAGCGAGAGGATAAGGAGAGGGAAGAGAAAACGAAAGGAAGGATAATTGGAAAATTCTCGACTCGGCGGGCCGCAGGTCGAGGAAGCAAGATGCGCGCTAGAGCTTCCGGGGCGTCTTGCAATTAGCGCAATATTCATCTTCTCCGTGTTGCTTCGTGCAGCGTGCCGCGAAGTCCGGCCGGCGAGCGCAACAGAAAGGGTAGGAAGGAAGTTTTCTATCGATCGACGGCGATGTTTTGAGGTCAGGGCGCTGCGCCAGCACTGCGGCGACGGGGCACCGACGATGCCTACGTCGAAGTCGTCAACCACCGCGGAGAAACCGTGACCGATGATGGTGTCGTGTGTGCCACGACGATGATCTCTCTCTCCCTCTATTTCTCTCTCTATCTCTCTCTCTCTCTCTTTCCGCGAATACCGGATCGCACCTCCCACGGCCGGAAGTTGCGCGAGTCTACGATATATTATTATCGGCCGTTTTTCTTTTCCTTGGTCTACTTCCGGCAGCCGCAATGCGGAGGGATCCCCGTCGCTGCAAGGAAATCGTTGTTGCTTCTACTTTCATACGTAACACACACTCGGTTGTCAAACAGTGATTAACATTAAGAATTTACAAAAAAAAACTGCGTCGACTGGACATCTTTTTTTTTTTTTAAGTTGTCGATATTTTCTTAGAAATTTTTGGGTTCTCCAAGATTCCGAATATCGGTGCGTTTATGTTAGAAATATTTTGCAGTTTCGAAAGTTCGTTTGCTGAATGAAAAAAAATTGCGACGACTGGGTATTCCTTTTTTTTTTAAATTATCGATATTTTATGCTTTTTTCGAAATTTTTGGGTTCTCCAAGATTCCGAATATCGGTGCGTTTATGTTAGAAATATTTTGCAATTTCGAAAGTTCGTTTGCTGACGGAAAAAAAATTTCTTTTCTTTTTAAATTATCGATATTTTACGATTTTTCGAAATTTTTGGGTTCTCCAAGATTCCGAATATCGGTGCGTTTATGTTAGAAATATTTTGCAATTTCGAAAGTTCGTTTGCTGACGGAAAAAAAATTTCTTTTCTTTTTAAATTATCGATATTTTACGCATTTTTCGAAATTTTTGGGTTCTCCAAGATTCCGAATATCGGTGCGTTTATGTTAGAAATATTTTGCAATTTCGAAAGTTCGTTTGCTGACGGAAAAAAAATTTCTTTTCTTTTTAAATTATCGATATTTTACGCTTTCTTTTTTTTATTTTTAGAAATTTTTGGGTTTCCTAGGATTTCGAACGTTAGTACGTTTATTAATAAATATTGTGTAGTTTCGCGCAAGTTTCTTTGCTGACTGAAAAAGAAATTGCGCCGACTGGATACTTCTCTTTAGATTATCGATATTTTCTAGTTTCTTGAGTTTCCTAGGATTTCGAACAGTGTATTTATATTAGAAATGAATTTTGTAGTTTCGGAAGTTTATTCGCTGATTGAAAAAAGTTACGCCGACTCTACTATTTTGAAATTATTGGTATTTTACATGCGAGTGTATAAATACCAGAATTTGAAATAAGAGGAGCGTGATTGCTTTGAGGTTTTTCAACACTAATATTTCTTCTTTCAAACGAACGTAAAATGTGTAATAAAACCAAAAGAAAAAAAAAAAAGAATATAACACATGCTGAACAGTTGATGTTTCAGAATTTGAAGTAAGAAAAAATTCTCGCAGAAAGAAAAATTGAACGTTATTTTGAGGTTTACAACACTAATATTTCTTTTTTTAAGCTCTCTCTCAAACGAAAAAGTATATAATAAAACCAAGAAGAGAACATGAAAATAAGAAAAAAGGAAAAATAAAGATATAAAATAACAGGCAATCTGGCGAGATTTAGAACACGGTGAAATTATTCTAATCGTCAAAGAAAATAGCACAAAAATATCCACGACCCAGCATAAACCCTGTTAAATCCAGAATGCGTGTACCACCATGCAAATTCTCGCTGGGTAAAATATTAAAATACGTCTCGTCGAACATTACCCGGAATATTTCGCGCAACTTGGAAAGAAGAGAGAGAAAAAAGATTCGCGAAATGAAATTATCAGTTCACGGGAGATGAAACTGCAGAATGATACGGTAAAAATTTGAAATATACTGTACATTGTATAAAACTCCAACATAAACATCTCGTAAAAATTATATGTTCGAAACAGATGAAACTGGATCAAGATTATGAAGTAGCATTCTCCTCTCCTTTCGTTAAATCCATTTCTCACCTGGTCATCAATCTGAAATCTCGCTCTCGCGAATGGAGTCTGTCGCAAAATTTCACTTCGTCGAAAATTAAACAGAGAAAAAGGGAAAAATCGAGCTTGAAATTTGAAAAAGAAGGCACGTCTACACGCGTAAAAGAGCGTAATGTCGAAACGAACGAATGCAGCAAAGTTTCGAACTTTGAACTAACAACGGCAGAGGGTTCTCGATCATCGGTTCCCTTGCCAATTAAATCTACGTTGACTCGCGCGACTCGCAACACAGATGGCCGCAAGAAAGGAAGAAAGAAGCAGCCGGGTTGAGCTCACGCTTCACGATCGGCCAGAGAAAAGAGATCAGTCGGTTCGACAAGCAATCGAAGGCAATGAAGCCGGAGTGTGTGTTCCGGTGCGTTCGGTATATCAGCTGTCCTCTCGCACGAGGTCGTGGCAGGTGGGCGTCACGCACCGTGGAATTTGTTCTGGAACGTTCCGTGCTATATATATATATATATATATATATATATATATATATATGTATATGTATATGTATGTATGTATGTATGTATGTATCACCAACACGGAGGCGAAGGAGATAAAGAAACAAGGGGAGTGTAGGGGGGAATGACACGGGACCGCAACGAAATTATCCGAGCGGCCGCAGACGTTCTTAATGCCGCTCGTAACAGCACGGCGGAAACTGAGAGATACCGGGGAGACAGCGACCATTGCGCGCCAGCTGTCTCTGCCCCCTTGAATTCCTCCCCCTGTACAACTAGCTATCTGCCCTCGCCGTGCGTGCAACGCGGTTCTGCGGCCCGGTGGGTGCGGGCCGATTAGGCTTGCTCTTTCGCGTCTTCTCGCGAAAGTTTCAGTTTCCACGGCAACTCCGTTGGGGAACAAACGTTTGAACGTTCAATGTTCAGCTGACGAGTCTATATGTCAGTTCAACAGGGTTCACGTTGAATCGACTAACTCGGGCAGGCTTTCAGACTTTCGTTCAGGCTGTTGAAATCGAGTGAACTTGTGAGATATATCGAACTTATGAATAACAACCGGGGGTTACACAGCAAAGGCTATCACTCGGCTATCAGCTAATCGAATAAAAGAGAAACTGAAGCTTCTGCTGCCGCGGTATGCAATTTGCGTTCTCTAATTCGTCGTAAATTGCAGCAGTTGCAGCCAAGCACCGGAGTACCTTTTTAACATTTAACGTGTATACAACACGACGATTCACGCGGCTTATAGCCCCGATGAGGGGCGATTGCTCGTGGACGTGCAAACCCACGTATCTTCGTTGCAGCCGCGCAGGCGTGTCGTATGTGTGGCGTACGTGTGTACGTCGGGGCGGCTCACGCTGAACGTAAGTACGTGGACATGAATGACCGCACGGCATATGGCGTCCGTAGCCATCCCATACGGCGAATACTCTATCATTTTTTACGTTCTTCTTTTTCTTTCTTTCTTTCTTTCTTTCTTCCTTTCTTTTCTTTTCTTTTCTTTTCCCCTCTCCCTCTAGCGTTCAGTTCTTCACCAACCGCTATCTCCACTTCTGCTTCTGTCAGACCTAGTTGTTGGCCTCCTCTCGGCGAAACACTTGAAAGGGGGACAAGAATTGCGGTTAAATAATGAGTTACTTTAAACCGTCCTTCTCCATCATTCTACCACCGCGGAACTGGCTGAACCGCGTCTGTGACGAGACTTTAAATATCGTTGCCGGATTGGAAGAGTCTCAATGGTTGCGTTATTTGGTTATTTCGATATTTTTTCTGGAGATTATTATGGAGTCTCGAGGTACTGTCTGAGAAGTTGGAGAACGGTGATTCTGCTGGTAACCGTGGCTTCATGGATGAGAGAGGTTAAATATCATTCACGTAGAATTTAAATGAAAATGATGAAATTTGTAGGTTAGTACATACATTACAGTGCTAATGAGCTATCATAGTTTTCATACTGTGAATTATTATTACTATTTATGCTTTCGTCTTCTGCACCTCTGAAACGAATAACCTCGATACCGAAACTTGCAGAAGTTTTTGTGAATGTTATTTCTACTTTAGTTCAGCTATGGAAGAAGATAGTAACTCGAAAAAAAAATATGAAAATGTTTCTTCGTTACCTCTGAATGATTCAGCAAAACTGTAATGAAGTATTACAAACCTATATTTGCTACCTCTAGATAAAACACAGTAAACGTGAATGAAAACATGATAACTGTTTCCTGCATTCATTTACTTAGAGTGATGAGTGACTGAATACACATATGGATTTTTAACGTTAACAATATTTTTTTCGAGTGTTTGCGTTTAGAATACAGAAAAAACATGTACTGTATTTTGTAGAATGATTTAACTTTTAAAAGAAAAATTTTACAACCTTGTTACCATCACTATTGTGGCAAATTGTTTTCGCGAAGTCAGTTTCGTGCCACGATCAATTTAAAAATTTCAATTTAAAATGAAAAATTGTTACTACTTTAAACTGTTAGAAAAAAATCTATTTTGAAACGTAAAGCTTCTATTTTCACTATCCTGTGAAATGGCGAATGGAAAAATGTTCTTTTCTTTAAAAACAGTTGTAAAAATTTATACATATGTAAAGACGTTGAGAAAATTTATTTATCTGTCACAACCTTGAAGATTAAAGTTTCCCATTTACAATGACCCTTTAAAACTTGCTGTACAATTTCTTTTTTTTTTTTTTTGTCATATTGTTGATTTTTGGACATGAGAGTTAAATGACGAAAATTCAAGAAATTCCAATATTTTGATCAATAAAATTGCAAGAAAGGATCGTACAGCAAGCCTTTAAGAAATTGTTGTAAAGAGAAAATTTCAATTTTTAAAACTATAGTGGATCAAGTTACGAAAAAAAATTCTTACAGGCGTTTGAAATTTTTAAAATTTTCGAGAACAAAAGTACTTTCTCACCAGCTGTGTGATGTAAAAAATATCATTGAAAAAAACAAACTTATCGTCAAAGCAGAAGCTTCACGCTTTAAAATGATCTTTTACGAAATTATAATATCGACAAGTTTAAAGTTTAAAGTATCGACCATTTTTCACCATTATTTCAGTTATGTTTGTCACTGTTCATTTCAATGATGATTTACATTTTTCAATGATGTAAAAAATATCATTGAAAAAAACAAACTCATCGTCAAAGCGGAGGCTTCACGCTTTAAAATGATCTTCTTTTACGAAATTATAATATCGACAAGTTTAAAGTATCGACAATTTTTCACCATTATTTCAGTTATGTTCGTCACTGTTCATTTCCCACAAATATAGGTTCACGATAAAAATGTCTTCGTCAAGTCTTTGATCGATCGAATTTTTATTCAAACAATTAAAATCTACCGATTGCCACGACGTTGCATAAATTTTCGTGAATTTATTTCAAACGGAAGAAATCATTCCGCGTGCATCATTAGCGCGAAAGTAAGTCATAAAGACTCCAGTTTTCATCAGTGACCAGTGATCGGTGATCCGTTCGTGCACGCGATATGTCACGCGACGAAAGTGCCGATAGAAAAGTGAGTCGATTTCATGTAGGCACGCTTAATGACAGAGAGACGGCCGCAACGATTTTGCACGACGTGCTCCGTCGACGCATTTCCTATATCTTTACTCGTCAATTACCCTCTCTGTCCGCAATAAACTGTTTCCTCGTATACGCGCGCAACCAGGTATTATGCAAAATCAGTCAAATCGCGAAGAAGAGCAACAATTTACAAGAGCAATGCGAACGAAACGGTTTAATAACGTTTCATTGAATGTTGGAATATATCAAAATGGCGAATTGCGATTGTTATTTAAAGATTGTTAATGGTGATTGCATGATATTGGAAAGACGCACGTATTGAGTATTTTTCAGCCTGATTAAATTGTATATACATGCCACGGTAATAACAAGTCGCGACTGATGATATATCAGAGATCGCATAAACAGATCTTAATTGATGATTATTTTCCTCCTGATAACGAGATATTAATCTAATTCTATATTCTTCAATTAGAAATCTATATACGAAGTAAATCAAACACACTAGCGTTAACCTCGAATTAATAAAGTAACTAGAATTAGCATACATACACTTCTCGATATTTTACGATGTTGATAAATCTTTCACGTGGCTCTAAATAATTATTCAACTCCTTAAAAAAAAAAAAAAAACAGTTGCGAACAAAGCAATAAAAGGTAGCAATCGTCCGTAATTTTTGGAAACTTGAGCGCCCGAATGTTAATGAATTTTCCACTCGAGTTCCGAGTCAAATTCTTTGAAAGAATATGGAGACAAGTGCCGGTAAATTTTCTCAGCAGAATTCTCTTCGGTAATTGTTCAAATTCTCCGAAAGTGCGGGAAAATCGCAGGATGGCCGTCTGAAAAGTGGCAGGCCCGGGGTCCTCTCGTTTTTTATAGTCATCGCGGGTGGGCGGGAAAGTCGCCGATAAAATGTCGAGCAGCCCGGATCCGTTTGCGCGGTCGGAAAAGCACCGGCATGCTTAATAATATTCTCGTGACCCGAGGCTGGTTAACAACGAGCCCTCCGGTTGCCTATCGATCCGTGAACCGAGTCACGCGAACCGTCCAACCGGCCGCGAACAGTCTACCGAGGTAACGTGTCGGCTCAAACTTTTCTTTCCTCCCTCGGTGGCGAGTTTCAACCAGCTTCCCCCCTCAAGAGATCACGATTAACTCGATCGTAAATTAACTGGAAGAGGTAACCGAAGAATTCGAGCGAAACACTGCGAAACGACGGACGTTCGTTCCATATTTAATTTCAACCAATTCCTGTCGATTGTATTATTTATTTATCCGAACAAGCTTGAGCTCCCTGTTATCTAAAAATTTACTGCGCGAAAATCGTAGATCGTAAATTAACTGGAAGAGATAACCGAAGAATTCGAACGAAACACTGCAATATTTAATTTCAATTAATTCCTGTCGATTGTATTATTTATTTATCCGAACAAGCTTGAGCTCCCTGTTATCTAAAAATTTACTGCGCGAAAATCGTAAATTAACTGGAAGAGGTAACCGAAGAATTCGAACGAAACACACTGCAATATTTAATTTCAATCAATTCCTGTCGACTATGTTATTTGTTTATCCGAACAAGCGTGAGCTCTCTGTTATCTAAAAATTTACTACGCGAAAATCGTAGCTTCTAATTAATTTAATTATTATATATTCCAGCTAGGTGCGTACAATTTCACGCATTAAATGGTGTAACATTGTATTTTTAGAAGACCTGCGAGGAAAATCAGTGGAACTTCATCATAAAATATAAAGCTGTAGTGCGTGCAAAGAATGATTGACTACCTAGGCCAGCGTTAACGAATTTATGTCGCGAGGCAGTAAACTTGTAGCCAATACTCGATCAACTTTGCGAAGTATAGAGGAGCCTGAATGATGTACACGTTGAACGATTCTCGAACGTTGCAAGTTGGTTCCTCCGAGGTCAACAAGTTGAACGAACTAATTTCGGTAGTGAATAGTTATTCGGAGTGCGATAAACTTCGATAATTAGAGGCATTATACATTGGCAAACCAAAGCATTAGTATCCCTAAAGTTTTCCATTTCGAAGTTTCCAACAGAAAAATATTTAGCAATCGTTCGACTGAAATTTATGATCATCGACGATGATTAGGAACGTTTTAGATTCGTATCTCGTATGTCGCCACTGGTTAATTATTCATATATTGCAATACTGAGATATCGTCTAGACCGATATCGTGCCACACTGTTCATTTTGTTTCCACCTTGACATTAACAAACAACAAACGCTTCAACATGGAAGTGCCTTTCTGAATGGTTAAAATATTCAAGATAATCATTTCAGGATGATCAACAAATCGAAGAAAGAAAATCCGACAGAGCATACTGGCAAGCTATCAAAAATTCTTCACGTTGCGTTTCGTATAATTATATTACGAATTTGCAATTTAAATATCCGTAGTCTGATACGCCTTGTCTAAAAGAATCCGCGAAAATTTCTATGCCATTCTATCAGTCGTATTAGAAGTACTGTCCGTGATAGGTGCGTTGGCGGACGGCTCACCGGAAGTGAGCGCCGATTTTCGTTCTCCGCGATCCCCTCGGTAACCGGACGGCGGCGCCTAAACCGAACCTTCGTGTGCACACACACGTACAAGAGCAAACTATTGATCCGTGAGTAGTCACGCGATTCCCTCGTAGAACGCCACTCAAGCCTTTCTTGTGCCTTTTTCCTACCACCCCGTTCGGTCGCGCCGCCCTTAACTCACCCCATGCTCGAAAGCTTCTCGTTTCGTTCTTCGACCGATCCGACTCGACTTCCCCGACTTCGGCGTACACCTCTTGCCTCTTTGCCTCTCGGTGCCCTTTCGCTAAATCGTTTCCAGAGGCGCGGGCCTCGCGAAGGTCGATCCCTTGCCAGCGCTGTACTTATTTATACGGACGGATTTTCGCCGTGTCGAAATATCGACAGCCGACTGATATCGGTGAACGAGGATCGATGTCGAGCGTAGGCGGTATCGTTGATGGTTAGGCGGCGTTGCTTAGCTTGATAAGCAACGTCGGCTTGGTATCGGTGCCATTACAAGGTAGGATAGACGCCGATATCGAAGTCACTCTGCGGCCGGTGAAATTTTTATACACGGAAACGCGGAAAGATATTGGGTATTTTATATTTAACACTGGAGTCATTACATATTAACACTGAAACTAAAGTGACTGATTTTTGTTAGAAATTTCATCAGATGTGAATCGTTAGTAAATATTTTCAGTATACAAATGGAAGTACTTAGGTGAAGTTCCCCTGATTTTACGTTTTAGCCTCTCTTGAAGTGACTCTTCTTTCAAAATGTCTAGCTTAAGGAATATAAGTATGGATAATTGTTACATTTCTTTCTTTGTCAGATCCAGTGTTTAATTTCGCCAGAGGCGAATGCTCTATTTATTTGTACTATAGACGATTATCTTATATACGTGTACCTACGATAAATACGCTTGGTTAATCTGGCTTCCCATAAATGTTAAATATTGAAAGGTCATTCAGACCCAGGCTATAGAAATAAAAATAAAACTCGAGACGTGGTGCAATCTTCTCCTTTTACTTCATTCCTCGTTGTACGTGTACCTCTTGCGAGCAGCGAGTTTCGAGACTAACGCAAGCCAGCCGCCGTCACGAAAAAGCATCGACTTGGTGCGGTTTTGCCCAACGCCATCATCACCTACGCCGGCACCCTTAACTCACCCTATTTCCCCCGCTTTATCACCTGCCATCGGCTACTGCCGCGCACCCACCTACGGGAGCGCCTCGGTTAGGCCTTATCGGTAATGGTCCTATTTTTGGAATCTCCGCCCATTCTTCGCGTGACCTAACTCCTCCAACCCTGCTTGCCCCCTGAAGTTGGCAACGAAACGGTCATCGCGGTGGGCAACCTCGGGATCTTTTTTCTGGAAGAAGACTAGACTGAGAGATGAGAAGGAAGGATTGATGAATCTTCGGGACAGCCATTAACGTGGAAGTTTATTTTTTATTCCTTCTATTCTTTTTTTTTTTCTTATCAATTCTTGCCAGCTGTTGCATCAATTCTGGAACTCGAGGACTTTCCTTTCGAGCGAGTTGCGCGTTTTTTTTTTTTGGATGGAATACAGATGACGTCTGTTACGAATTTAACGTGGCGTACGAAGGTTTAAGCTAATACGTGTTCCTCGAGCAAAAAAAAATTTCCAGTTTTCTAACGTTATACTGTATCAAGTGGATCCAATCAATCTGCGATTCAGACTCATCCTTTCATTCAACAAGTACAGAAAAAAAAAAAGATACACGTAAGCTTCTCGATCATCGAACAGTAACGTCGCATTTTACACGCTTCGAGAACTCCCAACCAGGAAGGAACGACGCTGTGAGCGAGAATTTTCAAGAATTTGCCAGATCCGCTCTATGAAGGGGGTGGTTTTCGCTCTGTGATGGTAATACGCACGCGGCGTCTGTACGTAGGGTGTAGTAAAAATGGCAAATTATAAACTATAAATCCAAGGGAGAGGCGGGCCCCATTCGAGGACTAAACGGGCCCGGAAACGGGAACGAAAGTCGCGTTCTCCTTGTGATTTCGACGTGTGCCGCGGCGAAGAAACCACCCTTATTACCGCGCGGTGTACCAGAGGAGTCTCGTTGTTGCGAGAGAGAGAGAGAGAGAGAGAGAGAAGACGGAACGCGGTAGTAGAGTCTATCCGCCAGCTAGTAATGGCAGGTCGTATCGATCGTAACGAAATGTTCCTGGAAACGTGACGAGCTTCGGGCTGCTTTCGCTTCGTCCGCGCGGTATGCGTGTGCGAGCTTGCGAAAGTTGCGAAACTCATCCGGAACTCGCGCGAAAATCCGCCCGAGTTGTCCGCGGTTTACTTACTCGTAAATTTTCGGACACGTTTCGCATGGAAGTTTGCAAGTTGATTGCGGTAATCTGGAACTAATTCGTGGAAATTGAAAAGTTGCTCATCCTGTTCGAGGGCCCATTGTCGGATTAATTCCCTAGAAATCGATTCCTCTTTTCTTTTCTTTTCTTTTTTTTTCTCTCTTTTCTACAATTGTGCGCGATTCAGTAAAATCTGTAAACTGCGAATTTTCGTTCAAACTTATATATTTTTGCGAGTGTCGTTCAAGAAATTCATTATTTTACTTACTAAATTGTGATATTCAAGATCTACAACATAAATCATTAACCAAAAAATATAGTCAAAAAGAAGTAGGACAAATACCCAACGAAGTGATCGCGAGCTACAAGAACAACGATTCATTTTTACAATGGGCTAGCTCATTCTTCTGAGTAATTGGAATTTCTCTATCAAAGACAAATTGCTTTCGTTTTCCGAATCGTTTCGTTTCTCTCGTGTTTTTCGCAACGTGGTACGATTCATCGGTTTAATGAAGTCCATAGGGAAACGAAACTTCGCACTTCCTTCATTTGCATTGTCATCCACCTCCGCCGGCCTCTCCCCACCTCCTCCTCGTCGCCGCTTGAATCAATCGATTCCTTTCGCCAGGGCGTAAATAAATTACCACCGAGTGAGTCTAACTTTTCTCTCTCTCTTTCTCTCTCTCTTTCTCTTTCCTTCCTTGCGCATCGTCTTGGCGTAGACGCGAGACACCGAGCGATTCCGGCAGTCTGCGAAATGATTGATGGACCGTCCGACATTTTCTCTCTCGGCTTTTGCCGAGAATGATATCGATTCGGTCGCTCATCCCTATGTATTTATTCGCGTGCGTGGACACGCATGCAAAGCGAAACGCCTTATTTCCATAAGCGTATGTATCTGGCGAGTAGCGGCGTAGTACATTCGCGCAATGGCCAGGAAAAACGATCGTGCAATTAAACGGGTGCCGTTGGTGACGTGTACGCGACGTTAGAAAATTACGACGATCCTTCGCGTCCCGTGATCGCTTTCGCGCGGACCGAAAATTTCGAGATTCATTCAACAGAGAATTTCAAATGGAGAGAATTTCTCTCTGTATTTTCGATCTCTAGGCTTTGGAACTTCTCTTCAAGTTTCTAGATTTTTCTAGATATTTATACCGCCAGATTTTCTAGATCCGTAAATCCTTAAATTTGTTCGAAGTTTTCGTGTCTTTTCCTCGAGGCGTTTCTGGACGTCTCGACTTTCCGTACGAAAGCCGCGAAACGAACGAAGAAAAGAGCAAGACGGCACTCTTAACATACTTTCAAACGTTTCAGACGTTTCTACTAGTAGCAAAAAAAAATCATTGCTCGAACGAGAAGGCTAAGCCTCGCGCTGTCTGTCATTTGTCATCCAAATTAAATCCAGAGTGGTGGATACAGACAGCAGCGGTTGAAAGCGGTTTGTGGAACGCCGAAAGGAGACATGGAGGGGCGAATATGCCGGAAATACGGCCGCGTGGTCGCGCAGTTCATTCAGACAACGCTTGCAGGGTTCAGGCTTCGCCTCTCCGCGCGCGACCGTCCCTCCACGTTCCGCGATAGACCACGCTGTCTTTCTCTCCTCTCTTTTTTTTGTTTTGTTCCTTTTTCTCTCTTTCTTCCACCGGCGGAACCGTGTTCCATCGCTCGAACAATGGAGCCACGGCGCCGTAATGCACGCCAGAGGGTGATTAATAATTCCAGGAGCAAGCCTAGGCACGAAATCCGAAACATTTCCGACAAGCGCGGCCCGCGAAGGACGACTGCCCGCGGGCCTTGAACGGTATAATTCGAAGTCGATTTTTAACAATTAAAAAGTCGACAAGCTTTTTTTTTAAACAGATTTTACTTTTTTTTTTTTACTTTTTTTTTTCCCCCAAGACTTTGAACTAGATCTCTCGATTTTGTCACATCTACATATCTATTTGCTGAATGTATTCATCTATTTAGATTATTTATTTATTTATTTATCTGTTTAGATCTGCAAATTTTTAGACTTAGATTCAGGCTTTTACAGGCCGGAAGATTTGCAAAGATCTTTAAGCCTTCAGTTCTCTGGAATGTTTACATTTGCTTTGATTTTTCTAATGTCCTTCAGATATTCTGGATATTGAATTGTTGAAACGTCCACCTTTCTAAATCTCCTTGGTTCTTGCAAGATTTTGCAATTTTTCCAAGCTCCCTAGGATTTCGAAAATTTGTGCGTTCTTCGATTGTTCGATCTTCGGATATTAAAAAAAAAAAAAATCGTTGGCTCTTCAAGTTTTCAGTCGTCCGTCTATCTAAAAGACGGCTTCCCAAGGACTTTTCACAAATTTTCTGAAGTGAAAACTGTACAGTGTTGAAAAGAAAAGAAAAAAAAAGACACACACACACACACACGGGAAGAGGAATAATTGCACGTCTGGTGATATTTACACACGGTCGTTCACGTGTGCGTGCAAACATCAACGTCGCCAAAGCACCGTGAAACAATACGCGCAATTAAAATTCTTCGTTCGTCGAGCGTCGAACGAAGTGGCCGAGTTTCCCCCGGCTCGTTGGCCACTTCGAGACCACGGTCAAGGATAAACAATAATAATAACAATTAGTTTTTAACTGGTGTCGAGGAGCTATAGACGCGTTTGCTTCACGAATGGACATTTCGAGCAGTCGGTCACGCCCCAGACCGGGCAGAATCGTAAATTTACGGTTGGTCTGCCACAGGACGGAAACGGGGGGAGCATCAGGTGGAAGCGGAACAATGGACCCACCTGCCTTTGTACAGGGTATAAGGAAATTATTCGTGCAGAGAGAGAGAGAGAGAGAGAGAGAGAGATCCTACGACTTTCGATTTGTTAGAAAGAAGAACAGTCAGTGGAAAATCGAAAAACTGTTCGTGAAATTCGTGTCCAAAATGATTAACGTCCGCGTTATCTACGCTCTTGCGTTGCGAGGATCAAAGTTGAAGGGGCCACGAAACGAAACTCAAATGCTAGATCGTTGAACAAGTATTTCTGACGCACGTTCGTGTACACGTAATGATTAAAAAAAAATTTATATTCGCAGCCACGCGATGAGACGGCGCTGTATTATGAATAACGCGACGTCAAATTTAATGAACTCGAACTGGCAGATGAAGTCGGATACTCGCGTAGAAAAGAAAAAAAAGAGGAAAAGGAAAGAAAACTCGACAAACAGCCCCGACCCTAGTTTACCCAAGCGACCCACGCCTCTATCTCGCATCTCATCTAAGCACGAAAAAATTTATGCGGGAAATGACGTTCGTGCATCGCGTGTTTGCTCGCAGGGATTATGCTGTACACCTAATACGACGTATATTAATATCGCGGTATAATATACTATAAGTCTTGGCGACTATACCAAAAATCTGCGAGTGAAGTCACGAGTCTCGAATATAAACGTAAAAAAAAAAAGAAAAAAACAAAAAAAGAATCGCTTAAATCAGTCCACGTTTCCTCGTGATCTTCGTGAAAATTTCGATTAAAATGCTAAACGTAGTGTTTTAAAACGAAAAGGGGAGGAGAGGGAAGGAGTTAATGTAACTTGCCAGCACCGAGTTTTTAATCGATTGATTCGCGAGACCTATTAAAAGTGTTCCCGGAACTGTTCCTCGCTATCAGATCTCGATGGGCAGCGCAATGAATTAGAAAGCGAAGGAACGAGCGATCGTAATTCATCGATATTTTATCAAAAAGAACGAAGGAAAAAATCGCGTGAACAAACAGATAAGCGCAGCCTTGTCTCGCGTGTCTCTGTCACGTGGGAGGAGGTTAAGGACAGCCACGCGGCACACGAAACAGTTAAAAATATCGCTGTCCGAACGGTACGATCGATCCGAGGACGAGGAACATCGTCGTGGCGGTTGCAACAAACGTCTCGCATTTCGACGAGCTCGAAGAACAAGTCAAATTGTTGGAGGGAAAAAAAGACATTCGCATAGTTAAATGCGTTGCGCTGTGATTATTCATGAGAATTGCAGAATTGAGATGTTTCGTCGAATTCACCGGAAGTTGCCTTCTAACTCCATGAAAGTCGGAAAATTCAAAAAGTCATTTTGTTGAAACTGTCGATATTTCTGAATGACAGTATTTCAATTCGAATTTTAATCGGAACTGCATTACATGAAATTCTTGCCGATTGAATCAATTCCAGAATCTCGAAGATCTCGCAGAGTGTTGTGTACTTTAGCCAAATTTCAATCGAGGCTCCATCACATAAACTCTTGCCAATTAGATCCATTCGTTTGACCGTGAAATTGTGCGTGAATGTTTCTGAAATGGAAAGATAATCGTAGATAATAAGAAGAATAATTACTAGAATTTACAAGAAGACTAATTCGCCTCACTAGTTCGATCGAAAGAACATCGCAAATCGGCAAGCAAACTAAAAATTGAGATTAAAAATCCCTTATGCTCCGCTTCTTAATCTCTCTTCCTTTCTCTCTCACTTTCTGTCTCTTCTTTCCTCTCCTCTTCACTTTGCGAAACCGATTCGTTCGCGTTCCTCGTTCATTGTGCGCAAAAGAGCCGCATGAAAGGCAATTGCACAATGGGCGACCGACGATCCGGTTGGATCTTTGGAGCGCGTCGCGTTCAACCACCCGGCGAATACGACTTGGAATTAAAAGTGAATTCGCCAATAGATCGCGAATATAAAAGGCCGCGTCGCTTCCTGTTTCCGGGTACGGTCCGATCCGGCACTCCGTTAGCCTAACTTAGCTGAAACTGCACTCGGCGACTCTGAAATTCGGCCCCGTTCTTCGTTCTTTCATGGGACGCCACCGCTGCGGGTGAACAGTTTTCCAGGTTAGATTAGGTTCGTTCGTGCTACGTCCATGGTCGTTTCGTTGCTCTCACGGAGAGGGAAAAATTTATTCAACAACTGTCGATTTCTATGTTGGAACTTGGCGGAGAGGTTTCCGATAACGAAGTTGCGGTTGAGACAATCGGAGGAATTTTTAAGGAATTTTTATGTAAACGTGTTATTCTCCGTGTTATTCTGCGTAACGATCAAATTATTTTACGAATTTACAAAATATCACACGTCAAGTCTTCCAATCGTTTTACCAAATTCAAGAATCCATTTTGTATTGTACGGTAGAAATTCGGTGCTCGATTAAATGAACTCTCGTTACACGACCGAAAAATCACAAGTATGGGAGAGAATCTTATCATATGAACTTTAACTATATAAACTATCCGCATCGCGACGAATTCATACAAGCGGAATTCCGCTGTATCGTGTCGCAAGCTTTTTCCACATTCCAATGACAGAGATTTTATACCTAATTGTCTAGCGTTTATTATTGGGTCAGACAAAGTAATTGTGTTTGTTTTTTTAATAAATGGATATATATCTTGTAACTAACTTCGCTTTAAACCATGAATTCATTCCGTAATCTGATGGTCGATTGTTCGAGCTCGTTTCAGAAAAAAGAAAGTGCACGATTTCGTCGACACATTGTTTGTTGGCCGACGATTTCCAAAATCAAGAAGAGAAAAAGAAAAAGAATATTTTGCTGTATTACTCCCGAGAAGAAAAAAGAAGAAAAAAAGCTGTGCAAGCTTGTAAAAAATTATCTGACGTATATGGCAAAGAAACTCTGAATGAAACTGGCATTGTGAAAATTGATCGACGAATTGATGCCAAATCTTGGGACTGTTTTTCGTCAAAAATCACGCGCGGCATCGCGAAATTGCCCGAAAAAAATGGCCAAATACATTAATAAAGTTTCTCACTTCGAAAGTTCGCCTTTCGTCTGCACGCGCAAAGAAACACGTGCAGTTGGCTTTTCTACATTAGGCCAAACCTAACGCGCCCTGATTAAAATTTAGTTCGCATGAAACGTAAATTCTCCACCACGCTCCATTCATCCTGGCCTCCTCGAGCCCCTTTTCCGCGAGCGAAACGATTCGGCGGCCGGCGTGAACGTAAACCGAAAGTCAGATGCGGCTTGAATTCGAGTAATTTGACTAATCCGAGTGCGAGGGGTTTCCAGGCGAATTACAGGGACCGCGGGGAATGCTGGCGATACCGGCGTGGCACGGCAGCATCGACGATGAAATCGGAAGTTGGTGCCTTGCCGGGCTATTTATCGACCCGGTTGCCATGCCAGCCCCGCGTGTACACAAGACCACCATCCGCCACCATTATAGATCACGCCGGTGCTTGGCCAGACCGTGTACGCCTATCGTTGCACGCCACCACCTGTGTTTCTCGGGTGCGTCGACTCGACTCGACTCGACTCGACTCGACTCGACTCGACTCGACTCAACTCGACTCGACTCGACTCGATACGACTCGATACGACGCGACACGACTCGACACCGCTCGCTTTCGTCTACGTGCGTTCATTCACGAAATTACGCGGCCGTGATCTACCGATCGATCGCTCGCGATGCGCCAACTCTACCTGGTCACGAGACCACTCTATCCTTCTCTCCGAGAGACGCGATCTTTCTCTTTTCCCTCCTCTTCGCGGTCCCGTTTCCGGAACTCGCGCCTCACCTTCGCGCATTTCCACGATCTGATCTGGTCCGTGTTTCGACTCGTTTGGCTCGGATTAGGTTGTGTTTCGTGTCTTTATTCCTTATTCTTATTTAATCCTCGATGATTGGGAGGGGATATATCTTGGATATATTCAATACTTAGCGTGTTTTGAATGTAAATAACCTGTAAAAATTTTATTAAGAACGACGCTGATTTAGTGAACTTGCACGAATTTTTATTGGATTCCTGGGACTAGAGAAAGGCAGAAGAAAAAATCAACCCATCCGTTAAATATTAATTTCGTATTTTTCTACATCTGATTTAATTTCACCTAAAATTGTTGTAACTTCCGACAGAAAATGCTTCATTACATGAAACTTTATTACAAGTTAATTCGTTTTCAAGGAACATTGAGGATCTTTCAATTCCTTCGACTGTTCGAGTTGATCAGACCCGCAAGACAAATTGATGGAATTAAATGATAATGAAATATCGGGAATTTTTCTACAGTCGTCTCTCTGCCTTCGAATTTTTTTTTTTTTTTTTTTTATCAAATCGAAATAGCCAGCACTCGCTCGTGAAACAATAATGACAAAAGACAGGGCATTGTTGACGCACGAGGAGCATATCTGCTTCCGTGTGTTGTCGTCGTCTGTCATTTCTCATGCACGTTGATACGGATCTATACTGTAAATAGGGGTGAATTAAGATCGAATTTAAACGCGTGCTTTATCTAGTATCTTCAAGAATTGGTGCTTGAACCGGCTAATTACCCCAGACCGTTGGTTAACATTATCTAAGTGATTTTTCGAGATCTATAATCGACGAATTATCTCTGTTCTCTGGCATGGAAACTTTAATCGGGTCGTTATATGCAAATTCATCCAACGAGATCCAAAGAAATCTGACTACGTCAATTACTAAAAATTAGTAACGAATATTCCATTCGGGGTGGAGTTTCAATACTTAGCGGGAACGAGATCGCGCAGCAAATTTTGAAGATTTATGGTAAAGGAAAATCTTCAGTGTTCGAATTCATGGTGCATTCAGTCGTGAAAAAGAAATGTTCCAGATGTTTTGAACTTGTAGTATTTTCGAAGTGAAACTTTATCTTCCGACTTGCGACATGGAATGAAAATATTTCTGTGAAAAATGAATCGAGGATTGTGAAAACAGAAGCTCTCGACGCTTTGAAATTTAAAATCTATTTTACGATCCCTCCGTTAGGAAATTTTAACGGTTTAAATATCATCGATTGTTCGAAACATCGGGAATTTAGTAAATTTCTTAAACATCTTTTGCTTAATTCGCGACTATCGAAAATCGAAATATATCGCGCGATCGACGACCTGTTTCAAGTCTACTACGTGAATTACTGAAAATTACAAAATTACAAAATATTCTACATATTCTCGAATATTATGCACTTACTTGGACTTTGAACTTCTCACAAATGTATAAAAATTCGCAATTCAAGTTCAGATAAATTCGACCATTCTACGCACAGTAATTTTGTCACGATGATTTTCACGTAATTCGCGAATACTAACAAACGCAGAGATATATCGCGCGATCGACGACCTGTTTCAAGTCTACTACGTGAATTACTGAAAATTACAAAATTATTTACAAAACTTTGAATATTCTACATATTCTCGAATATTATCCTCTTACTTGGACTTTGAACTTCTCACAAATGTATAAAAATTCGCATACAATTCAAGTTTAGATAAGTTCGACCATTCTACGCACAGTGATTTTGTCACGATGATTTTCACGTAATTCGCGAATACTAACAAACGCAGAGATATATCGCGCGATCGACGATCAGTTTTATTGTTTCCATGCCTGTATCGTCGCATCAATTATTACGCTTTTTCTAAAAGAAATGAGTAATCTAGAACGTATTGACGCTTCGTTCTGCGTAACGTTGCACTTTACAGCGATCGTTACATGGAGACGTAACGCGTATCGACGTAAGAGAAGTTGTCATCGAGCAAATGATGGATACACATTAAGTGTCGTTGGAATGCAAAATAGCGTTCGATCTTTCTGCCAAATTGCCAGGAATTACGGCACCTCGTCATAACTGGGAATAACATCTTCTCGATATTTCGATTATAAAATCGCCGATGGAAATGTTCTCAAGTCGGCTCGTAATGTGCGATGAAAAATAATTTTGAAATTATCGTCGAACAATTGGAAATTGCACAAGGCGAACTTCTTATTATTTCCGTAGTCTAAAAGAGAGAATTTCTTAAGTAAGTTTAAAAAGACCTCGTCGCTTTCCGCGTCCGCGTGAACAAAACGGAAACAAACGTTACGCAATGAAAAATTACTTATCAATACGATCTTCACAATCATCGTGCACGTGAAGTTATCACGTTTTCACTTTCTCTCGTAAGGTAAATTTCGTAATCTCGACGAACATAGCGTTTCCTCCACTTTGTACATGTATTTGCTCTATTTGCGTAAAAATTTTAACAAGCTAATCATCAAGTGTGTGTCAGAACTATCGTAGGAAACTTGTAGTACTTCCTCGTACTTGGTTAATCACTTGTCGTAATTAATGCCGCGTGTAAAAAGGGAAACACCTCGGGTAACGTCCAAAGATCACGAAAAAAGGAAAAGAAAAAAAAATCGCAGCTGTCGCGTTTCCTTATCCTCTCGAACAGTCGCACGACGTTTAATCCAAAAGTAGCAGAGCTGCTCCGAAGTACAAAAAGAAAAGCAAAAAAAAAAAAAAAAGAGAAGAAAAACAAGCGAAACGTTAATTTCACGTCCGGACAGCCTCCGCATTTGCAACCTGTCGCGATAAGGGGCTCCTTATCTGAGGCAGGTGCGCGCTTCTGAGAAAATGTAGACGCCTATGCATAATAAAATAACTTCTATACTTACGTGTGTACGTAGTTGCAACGTAGCACGTTCCAACCGGCGCTGATTATTCCCTTTTTCGCTACATTAGTCGAACGAATCGCTCGTACGATCCGCCACGTGTAATTATCCTTTACGCGCGGATGCTAATTAAATTTTTCTCAGTTTAAAATCCAGGCATTGTCGGAATTTCTTTGTTTTTTTTTTTCGTTTTATATATATTTTATATATATTTATATATATTTATATATATAAATTATATATATTTATATATATTTATATTACAATATATTTATATATATTTATATTACAATTATATATATTTATATATATTTTATAAGGTGTCCTTTTCGTTACGTTGAACGAGTCTTTATTAATTACTTTCTACGCAACGTAACTCGAGGGGAAGACTCTTTCGCGTTCGTAACACACTTGTTAATTAATTAATTTTCTCTTTAATTTCAATCTAGATGTTGGTCGCAATTTTTTCTTCTTCTTTCGTCTTCTGTTTGAAATGGGAATGAAAAACGTTGGTTAAGTTTAAAATTGTCGAAAATGTGAAAATTCCAGAAAATTTCAGAATTTCTTGTTTAAAGATCTATTTGATGTGGCTAGAAGAAATTCATTAAGCGTGTTTCATCAATTTATATGATAATGAGCAGGATAAACATTCAATCGATTTAATGGAGTTTCTATCCATCTGCGGTAACTTAATACAATTTGCGTAAGTAACGATTATTACGGTAATTACAGGCAGTATTATCAAGCAAACTATTCTTAAATTCTTCTCGTGGGTCTGCCATATTGTGCTTTGAAAAATAAGAAGAATAAAGAAAGGAAGGACAGTAGAAACGACAGGGCATTAATCAAATATATACATTTTGTATATTTTATTGCATTAGTAATATTTCATATTTCATTATTTTTTATGTATACACATTTTTGATCATTCCTGAATTAACAGATATCCGTTTTGAACAAAGTTCATGTTGAAGCTTTTATTTATACCCAGAAATCGCAATGAAGATGCAAATTCCAAAACTGGACGAACTACATCGAATTCCATAACTTTCTCTAATCGTTCTATAAATCTGATCCAATCTTACGTCAGCGATTAACGTCACAATTTTCCTGGCGATATACTTTTACGAGTTTCGTTATCGACTCGGTGTATCGAACAAGTTAATTTGCACTCGAGATAACTCTTGTTGCATCTGAGAAAGTTCACGAGAAGAGTTTACGATTTATCGATCGTTGACGTCGTGAAATGATGGCGAAACCTTCTTCCATTAACAGTTCTACGCATGACTTGTTTCTGCTTTTCTTTTTAAAATCACTCGCGATTTTATTTCCGCCACGTGTGAACGAGATGAGATCGAAACTTTTCCGCTGCAAAAATTACCCAATGAAAGACTGCACGATATTAAACGAAAATAATAACTTTTACAAACATATGTTTTCGTTTTAATTTTTTATTATTTTATTTGGAAGTACAATTAATGGATCTTTTTTTCAGCACCATGTGTGATAAAACTAAAGAAAAAGAAAATAAAGAAGATTGAAAACGAACGAAGTTGTGAGTTTTTCAAGTCCTTCAGTTTTTCAGTAGAAATCCAAGAATTATCAACACACACGCACAATCTATTTTCCTATTGAAAATACATGAATTTTTATCTTTTTCTCTTGGCGTACTCTTTTATCATTCGAATTCTTATCTTTCATTAACTTTTACAAACATATGTTTTCGTTCTAATTTTTTATTATTTTATTTGGATAATATATATAATGATAATATATATAATGGATTTTTTTCAGCACCATGTGTGATAAAACTAGGAAAAAGAAAATAAAGAAGATTGAAAACGAACGAAGTTGTGAGTTTTTCAAGTCCTTCAGTTTTTCAGTGGACTGAAATCCAAGAATTATCAACAAATACAAGAATTATCAATTTTATCCTTTTCTCTTGGCGTACTCTTTTATCATTCGAATTCTTATCTTTCATTGCCCCGTTATTCTCCGACTTCTGCGATACTGATATTTTTCTTTTTTTCTTTTTATTCCTCCTTCGTCGTTCCATCCTTTCACCGCGCATTTCGTTCTGAAGCGACAGAGAATACGCTGCTCCGTTCACCAGCTGTAAATGCAAAACGTGTTTTTGTTCGAAAGTAAACGGAGCAAATCGTCGCCGAGAGGGATCCGAGGGATCGTCACGTTTGCAACAGCTACGAAAGATGTAGTTAATCTTCGATCGACAACTGAAACGACACGCTCGACGATGCAGGCACCGGACGCATCAGCGAAGTGAATCTTTACCGATGCAACTACTTTCGCCTCGATTGAAATGAACAACAACACGCTCGAACGGTTCTTCTGGTAACGATCCTCCGTCGACGATTCCTCCTCCGAGAATCGATACTCGATCGAGTGGCCACCTGCATTCTCGCGTCGCGGCGCTGTTAACTCTCGTGATTGACACGTGATTGTTGAGATCATTAGTGCCGCATGTCGAGTATTTCGGGAGTATTACGCCATTAGGAAAAACGATTTCCGCCTAGATGTGTCGAATTTTCGTCTTCCTCTGTTAATGGAGTTGGAATAGAGATTTACAAGAACAAGAAGAGGAATTTTTTTTTTTTTCTATGGGGAATTGCAAGAAGAAGTTTGCACAAGCTTCTTAAGAATTATAAAAATTAAAATTTTGTTTAGTCAGAATTTAAGAAAACGTTAGTACAATTTTCAAAGGCAAAGAAATAGCGCGTGAGAAAAGGAATTCTTGCGTTTAAGAGATAATTCAAGCAAGTTAAATCGTCTCCTCCCCGGTTAATAAATAAAATTGAAAGCAAACTTGGCTTTTGCCAGAGTCACAAACGAATTCGAAACTAACTATTGTACATATAGATATATACCACAAATTTTATGGCGACGATCAAATAAATTAAGCCTGCCTATTAATATATAAATTCATATTTTCGTGGTGATGATTAACTAAACGAAAGGGCCCAAGTAAAAGATTCTTTCGCCTATTAAGTGTTACTATTAACAATTACACCAATTACGTACTTTGGATGTTCAATACAATGTTTTATCGAAAATCACGTGCACCATCGACGTGGTCTCCTGGACGCGCAAAAATCCGCCTGGATCTAATTATCGGTGTAATCGATGGCGATCACATGGTGAATCGGTATCCAGCAAGTGATGGCATTGCAAGATCCACGATTATACACTGCACATCTGTGAATTCTTCCAGTGCCAAGACCCGCCAGAACCTTCCCGATGCCCTTGATCTTCGCTTCCTCCTCCTCGTCGTCGCTTTTCATTCGCTCGACGGGCTTGCCCGCTTCCATGTGCACCCGCTTAGCGATATATTTCCCTTTCTCTTTCCTCGTATTTTACGTGCGAAGCACGTGCTCGCCGACGTCGCGAACCGTTTCTCGAACTATGTCGTTCGGGAGTGTACACGAACGAAGAGCAGTCGTTCAGAAGTCGTACAGTTCCTCCGTGGAACCGTTAAGTAATCTATAATTTACGAGACAAAAAAAAAAAAAATGTACATTAATTCGCGTCGTTAGAACAGAGAACCTTCACTTTCCACGATATCAGTCTCCCTGCAGTCGGATTAAGCCGGTGGAAATTTTTTTTTTTTTGGTCGTTTTACTAGACTCTCTGCGATATTAACGCGGCGTGATCACTTCTGTTCCGCGAAGTAATTATAAAGCAATTCTGTTAGAGCGAACGGTGTTTCTTACCGTGGCGCGCCAGAGCGATAAATTATAACCAATTGCTGAATCGCGATAAAATTAAGAAAAAATAAGATTTACTGTATAAGTATCAACTGATCAGAGAAATTACTGTAGAAGTAGCGAAATAATTTTATTGAATAAAAAACAAAACATATTTTCCACTTCTATGGAACTGTTACGGTATCGTGAGTATTCTAATTTCTTAAAAATAATTACATGTGAAAAATGAACGCAAGAAGTATTCAGTAGAAATTATAAATTTTGGAATATAATATAATTCAGAATTTCCAATCATTTACGTAAATGAATGGAAACCGAATTGTCCTTGGAATTATGCTTAAATTTTCTGCAAAAATCGAAGTGAGACCGCTTGTTCCATAATTTATCGTCGTTGCCCGTGCAAAATTCCAGCCGACGAAACGTAGAAGGAAATCGAATTTCACACTGCTGAGCCTGCTGGAAATTCGAGCGAGATATATAAAACGAAAGTAGATCGTTTCGATCGACGATGGGAATTTTAACGAAAAAAAAAATTCGGTAGGAAGCATTCTTTCTTTCTTTCTTTCTTTCTTTCTTTCTTTCTTTCTTTCTCTGCTACGTGGGCGACGAGATTTCGCAAGCGATTTGCGAAACCTCGTCGCGTTGACCCCGCAGCACTTTTGACTTTTTGGCGAGCGATTCGATCAAGCGCCGTGGAATCGAATCGAATCGATCACGAATTGAAAGTCAATGAGCTGATTCCACGCTGCGATTTCGCGAAAATCGATCTCTATCGAGTGTCGAGCGTTGAATCCGCAGCCTTTGATAATACGTCGAACGTAGGCGAGTCGAATCGCATTACGCATACGCTGAATCACTGAAATCACCGAAAAATGAATATAACACTCTTTCGGCGCGTAGAGTGTTTCAAAAATCAATAGTACGCGTATTTAGCGCGAAACGAGATGAATTGGATTATTGCGAGATTTTATTTCGTTGCATGTATTATTTTAGACTTTATTTTAATATTATTATTGTTGTTGTTGTTATGTTGTTGTTGACGTGGAAATTGTGTAAAAGCATTTGATAGAAAAAGAACGATTGATCCCTGGAATCATGGATTTACTTGTCCGATAATTTTCTTCGAAACGAATTTGATAGGTTTTTGATTCGAAATTCGAATTAATTATGAGAAATTCTGATCGTTCGTCCGTTGATTCAATCGAGGAGAATCCTTCAATGAGGAATCTGTCAATGCAGCATGGTCTGCTTCAACAGTTAACCGAAAGATTGCTAGTAATTATAAAGTCGTAAATTAATTAAAAAAACATTTGATAGCGAGACATATATAAAAGGCTTGGTTAATGAGCGTTTAATTGCGAGTAACCAGGTTGAAAGACAATTTAGAAGAAACGAGCGAAAGAATCAAAAAAATTAGAACCTCGAAGAATTCACCAAGATTGTTCCCCGTAACAAATTGTTCGTCCATAATGAAAAGTCACGAATTCGATCTAGAAGCACAGAGAGATCACGTCAGAATTACGTAGATCCGGTAGTTCGTTCCAGGTAAAACGCCGATTAAAATGCGAGATTGAATCGAAATGAAAAAGAAAGAAGAAATCTGAAAAAGACTTCGATCTCTTCGAATTAAGAAGAGAATCAGTATCGTCAAAATATCGTCGTTCACATCGGTAAAAATTCTGAATTGTTATATTGGTCCAAAGGTTAATCAAACTATTCTTATCTTATGTCAAAGAAATAAAACTTAACGTTAGATCTGTAGACCAAGTTCACTCCAGTTTTCCATAAAATTTTATCAACCAATAATTGACAAACGAAACGGAATAATTCCCACGGAATTTTAGTCGATCGTTTTACGGACATTGACTCGATCAAACACGAGAGATTTCGCGTATCATCCATCCAGCGACAGTCCAACAAGTTTTCCATCGAACAAAATTCGACGAATCGCTCGACCGCTATCGGATCAGCGGAATCGGGTCGGTATTACGCAAAACTAATTGTCGCCGGTCGGATCGAATACCGCGGAGAATAGCCGCGGGCGAGGCGTGTATCACGATCGGGCCACAATCGACGCAATTATCACGGCTGCGCAAAAAGCTGGCCGCAATGGCGAGGTCGTTTATAGTGCATGACGAGCGACAATAACTATATATCGCCCGATACAGTTCGGCTCCCCCGAAAGTTCTCCCGCTTTTAAAGCCTTTTCATTTTTTCCTGTTAGCGAGCGTCGAGTCGAATCGCCTTTCGCCTTCCTTCCATCCTTTTTTTCACGGTTTCTCCTTTTCTTCGTCGATTTGTCACGAGACAAAACGGCGAAACGAAAATTGGAGAAATTCGTGTCGACACTGCGTGATACTCGCGAAATGAATCGACGAAGAACACAACGAGCGAGGAAAATCGGCGAACATTTATCGCGCTTGACATTTTTTGGGAACGAGAATTTTCGAACGAGCACAAAATGAGGTTTCTTATTAGGAGTATTATCGTTTGTAACGATCCTTTTTCTTTTTCTTTCTTTTTTCTTATTGCATGGAATTTCGATCGAGATTTTGCTTCGACAATTGAAAATGTAGATTTTGAAATTTTCTTTTGACTGTTCCAGTCAATTATAATTTGTAATTTATTTTTAAAAAAAAGGAAGGAATAGAAATATTTCCTTTGAAAAAAATCTAACTATCCTCTGCTCATTTGTTACGTCGAAAATTAACGTTTAGGACGCGGGTTATTTTGCTTGAAAACGCCAGTCTTGTTTCCAAGGATATGCTTATCGGAATGCAAATACGAACGTTTTCTCGTTTAAAGAAGCGATTTCAAACGTCTTCGAGCCACGTGTCGACATTCCACGCATTCTCAGCGACCCCTCCAACTCCATCGTACCACGTACCTCTGTCCGCAAATTCGATATCTCGATTCAGAAAGCAAAGCAAGAACGTCATCTCGGATGCAGCAGAAAAAAAATATCGAAAGTAGAATGTTAAATTTAAAAACGGAAAGAAAAAGAAGAAAATTCGTAGACTCTGTGAATCAGAAACGGGATGTTTCAAAATTTATTAAACGACCAGTCACCGAAAGAATCTAGTCTGGCTTTTCATCGAAATCTTCACCTGGTGGCCAACAATTTCCGTCAAACAAAATCAACTCAACTTCTTCAACACGAAAGGTATTTCTCGATCGTATTAACACCACTAACAAAGAAAGAAACGAACGAACGTAAGCCTGAACAAGCACCAACTCAATGAAAATCTTTACCGATCGAAAAAATTCCGAAACGAGGACTCGAGACACGGTTTCCACGGGAATTCGCGAACTCATCAGTTTTATCCAATTCCATAGGATTCCGTTATAAAAGGGGAAGAAGGAAAGGGAAGAATGATTTTTCCAACGAAGCGAGAAAGCGAGGACGCGATCGAGCGCGTGATCCTCTGTCCAAGTAAGAACGATCGCGTGAACGAAATAAAGAACGACGCACGGGCCGAACGCGGCACACGAACTGAACATGAAAAACCCGAGTGGGCCCTCTCGTGAAACTTCGGTACCGATCGCCTGATGTCGTTCCGGCTTATGCGGTGTTCCGTTCGGTTCCGCTCGGTTCCGTTCAGTTCCACGGAAACCACGATACTGACGAGCGTCGAGCCTCTCCTGCGCGCTTCCCTCTTTGTCGCCCCCGTTAACCTGCTCTCACTTCTTTGCCTACGTTTCTTCCCTTGATTCGACCACGTCTTCTTTGACCCTGTTACTTCTTCTTCTTCTCCATTTTTTCCTTTTTTTTTAATTTCCTCCCTCGTTGTTCTCTTCTTTTTTCTTTTCTTTTGAAATTACTGCCGACAAAAAAGTGATCGAGACGAGCAATTTTTCGTAAAAAAAAAAAAAAAAATATATATATATATATATATATATAGAATAGAAGTTTGTATTTCTTGTATTATAAACTTCTCCCTGGTTTCCGCATTTAATGGGTTAGTTTGTTTTCTGCTGCGAAGATTGTATACGAATCTGGTCATTTTCGTTTAGAAACTTTTCAATATGTTTCACCGTGTTTTAAGTAATTTTTTAGACAGCTCTTTCAACGGAAACGTAAACACGGAGGAACGTTGCATCGGCAGTTTTAAATAAATATGTTAGTAGCTTGCTTTGAAAAACTTTACTATATTCATTCCTTTGATATCGTGGCGCTCTTCAATTTACGAATTAACAATCTATAAAGATCTTTTTGTCCGTTTTGCGAATTATTCTCTTCACCCGTCGTCGTTTTTTACCCTAACGTATCCGCGTCCTCCCTCCAATTCTACTCAACTAACTTCAACCTCCTACTTCGTTCAAATACAAAGCCTACCCCGAAGCTCTTTTCTATCCTGAAACTTTTCACTTACGACACTGCTACAACCTCGGCCTCGGAATTTTCTACCTCGAGATTAAACCAATTCGATTCGATCTCAACCCTCGGTTCCCTTCACTCTACATTACGAAACCTCCTTTCATCAGTCTAGCCGACCTAAACACCTCTGGTTTCCCTCTTCTTTCCTTCAATCTTCACCCCCTCTGTTACAACCTTGCCAAGCAATCGTCGTCGAATCAACCTGCTCCGACTGCTCCGTTGGTTCGTGCAACGAGCTTGCTCGTGCCGCGTCCACCGATTTATTTACTCGATCCTTACCCGCGATCTCTTTTTCTCGTTTCTTCTCACCTGTCTTCACTTCGTGCGTCCCGTTTCTCTGTTGCGTCGCCCCATCGGTTTCCCTGTTTCGCACGACTTTCGGCCGCCGACGACTGACCGAGACTAACGAGCCGCGGCGCGAGCGAGCGTGTCCGCGGGGGTGGCTCCGCTTCGCCGCGACTGCGCCCCTTTTTTCGCTATCGCCAACCCCTCCAGCCAGCCCCTCGGGCATTCGCCGTGCTCGTACGCGACAACACCGTACACCTTCTCCGAAACACAGGGACTAATTTCCTCCGGTGTTTTTCTTTCCTTCCTTACCCGCTCGTCTTAGGCCAGCGTGCGGCAATTTGTCGCGTCGTTGCTGTCGTTGCGACATTGTTTGCAATCCGTTTGCAATCCGAGAAACTGACGAGAAACTCGCGACACTGCCCGGTGATAGATCTTTGATTATTTTTATTTTTGTTTTTAATTGATTTTGTCAGCTCGTGGATTTCGGATGATTTCGACGACTCGTTTAGAGTTTAGAGTTTAGATACTTTTTGTACTTCGCGAGAAAAGGGAAATGTTCCACAATTTCGACGTTATTTCCAACTCGTATTTGAAAAAAAGAAATACCAATTTTTACAAACATCTCGAATTCGTTTAGATTCTACCATAGATTCGTAAGAAACTGCTGGAGATGATAGAATGATGAAATTATGATATCCAAATGGAGATGAATTAGACGCCATCTGAAGAATCTATGCAAGAGCGCAAACGTTCGAAAGTCTCCCGGTCGCTTGTTTGCACGTCCGCGTGTTTTGTAACGTTTTCGTTGAAAGAGCTCTTGATAAACGTGATTTTTATGGAAACGACGCGGACAAATTATTCGCGAGGAGGAAAGGAAGTCACGCAGAAAAATACTGCCACTGCGTTGAAGCATTAATCGTTCGCATCGTGTGACTGGCCGACTGGGAAACGTATTTTTAAACGACAGAGACACGTTATTTTGCAATTATCAACCGACATCAACATAAGCGTCATTTAAGCTTCGCATTTGTCATTCTCCGCTAAAGATCTTTCTCTCTCTCTCTCTCTCTAACCTCTAAATTAATTATCCAGCTTTATCAACAACCAGCTTTCATCAGTTTCAGTTCTTTTCACTTGTTATTCCTTCCGCTATACCTTTACTTGTTATTCCTTCCGCTATACCTTTACTGTACGATTATTACTTGCGAAACAATATGGCGGACTTGATTTACGTCAAGATTTCGACATTTGGATTTTCAAGTCGCGTGTCTCAACTCTGAGAAATGTCGCCCTTCCGGTTTCATATATTAATTAAATTGTAACGTTATTCTTTGTACGAATAACACGGATGCATTTTCATGGCACGGAAAGGTATAATTTTTCACAATAACAAAGAGAAAAAGAACAGCGATGGAATAAGTCACACGGCTATGATCCTCAGTCTTTCATATTATCAGTATTATAAATACAAAGCATAAAGTTTTCCTTCAGAATTAAAGGATCAAAGTGTCGAGAATTTCTAATTTTTTCGAATTAACAATTCTCGAATCCCTCGTAACATAAGAAGTATTAAAAATGCACAGAACGCGTATAACATCCGAAGTATGTTAGCAGTGTACATAGTATATATACAAGTACGTACGTATGTAGTATAAACGAAATAATTCTCGCATCAAGTACAATATTTTGTAACATGATATTTATAAAAAGTAATTGTCCTCCACAGAACTCCGATAGCCCAATTTTTCAACTAACGAATCCCTCCAAGCATCACAGAACCATCCCTCTACTCCACTTCAATTCATTTCTTCGACGAAAAGAAAAGAACAGAAAATAATATTTCCCACAATGGTTTACGTAGAAATTACCATAACATCGCCGTAATCAAAATTCCTCTCCGCATTATTCGCCAAACCAAACCTCGCTCTTACCGCTCTAACGACCGGCGGAACTTGAAAAAGAAAAAGAAAAAAAAAAAGAAAAAGAAAAACGAACGTGGAACAACGTGGAAAAGTGGCAAACACGATTCCCCATAAAAATTCAACGAACTTGATTTGCATGCCGCGACAATTCCACTCGAGAATTAGATCCGAATGCACGTTCCTCGTGAGAGAGAAAAAGAAAGAAAGAAAGAAAAACAAAACGAATCGTCCAGGTGCATAGGTGATTTCGTCGGGCCGTCGGCCGACGAATCGGGTTGAAATTGAAATGAGCGCGAAGAAAAGAAACGAGCAATTCGGGTCGAGAAAACTGGAACGTCCACGTTCCGCCCACGCGTCTCTATCCGCGATCGATAGTAACACGTCGCTCGGACTATGTACACCGCTCTGGCATAATCAATACCGGCTGATATATCTGTAATAGGAGCGAAAGACAGCCGGCTAGCAAACGGTGAAAAAAAAAAGAAATAGAAAAAGAAGAAGAAGAAGGGACAGAGAGAAGGAGGAACGGCGATGATAGATCGTTGACGGACAAGCAGACGATGTAACTTGTCGTTGAAAGAGGGGTTGACTAGTCGTGGAAAAAAAAATTGCGTGCATCCTGAGACTGGCTGCTTATTCACGTCGTTTTTTACCTCGTGATTGCTCGCACGATTGCTCTCTTTCTCTTTCACGTTGCTTCATTTGAATACAGGGTAGCTTAAACGTTATCGAAAAGTATTATCTTCTTTTGCGACATGGATGGGTTTTTCCTTTTTTTTTCTTTTGGTGAGAAACGTGTGTTCCTTTTTCACAGAGATACTTGAAAAATATTCTCTTCTGTTCTGGAGATGGTGAAAAATGTTTGAAACTGATTAATGGATTAATGGAAATGTTGGAAATACGTAATAATATATATAAATTATTCAGATCAGAAAATGGTAAGAATCGTGAATATAGACTCTAGATTAAATTGCAAACCGAATTGTAGAGTAGATACGATGGAAAAATTTTGAATCTCAACAGATCTCGAAGACTCGTATATAAATTCCGGACGACGCGATTAATAAATTCACGATTAAACGGATTTTAATTGGGCACGCAACAAATCAACTTAACTAGAGCGCAACTTTTACGAGCGTATCAAAAATTTGCAAGTATTGTTGCAAAGTATGAAAAGAACTTAATTAAGATTAATTGCACCGTTCGAATTATAAGCGCCGAACGAGCAGCAAAGCCCGCACATTTTCAAATCCTTCATAAACTTCAAAACACCTTTCCAACGGGGAAATTAATTCCCCTATTCGCACGTTCGCGCGTTTGCGTTTTATCGCGAGCGGAACATTAAAAATTCAAAAGTTCAAGTTTCTAAGCAACCATCGACCGACGATAAGTTTCACCGACTATAGGTAGATTCACAAGCAGCCACGCGTTTCTCATTGTCAGTATAAATGTCGATTATCGTTCAATTACGTCTCGACGTCTTTGAAAGGTATATAAGTAAAGATCGATAAAATTTTAAATTTCGTAATCAGGAAATATGTATTATCGACTCGTTTCTCTACGGTTCTACTCGTAAAATTAAATTAATGTCGATGTATGTTTGTTACAAAAAAAGATTATAAACTTTTTGTTGTAATATTCCCTATCTTTAAATTCGAGATGTAACATTAATTTGCGTGTCTTAATAATTCTAACATATTAAATTAAATTCACAAATATGTACGATAAATGTTCCTTAATGTTTGTTAAATCTGTTCGTACACATTTCAAATTACAATTCAAATGCTTAAGTTAAACATTTTATACAGAATTTGCATTAACTGCGAGACAGTTTCAAGGGAATTTTAATCGACAAAAATCAAAGGAACAACCGAGAATAACTTAATTCTACCAAGAGTTTTGTCCTTTTGTTCTTTCATTAAATCTTCGTGGATAGTAAATGCTAAAAATCTTCTATAGCTTTGAAGTGATTTTCATTCGTTTGTTAAGAAAATCCGTACATGCAAAAATACATATTATCGATATTAAACATCGACTGAAACAAACTTTCACTTGGCTTTCGTTTCTTTAATCACGCTTCTAGAAACATCATGAATTTGTACAAATCGTATAATCTACGTTACTCGAGTGCCGAAATTAGCAGGAACGCGTTTCCCTGGCTCGATCGAAAGATTTTCCATTTCTGGCAATTACGCAATTTTACCACTTGAATCCACGTGGTGGTTACGCGACGCGGCGGAGTAGCTCGCGTTACAATAATTCGATCGAAACGAACGACAGCCGGCGGCTATAAATTAATTCGACAATTTCGCGGCTGTCAATTTAACCCTTTGTTCAAACAACGCGGCGGGAAACCGGGATACCATGCGCAAATACCATTGCAATCGGCCACGTTATTATTGTACAGCACGTACGCACCCGTGGAATAATCGCGTGGCCAACTTGCGTGGCCGTACGATGTTGCGGGCTTTACGTACTCATAATGCGCATCAATTATTCATCAGGCTCGCGAAGACTGAATGGGCCGCGAAGAAAATCGCGCTTCGAATTTCCTTGCTTTCTCAGGCTGACGCTAGCGCGTTTAAAAGAATGCTCGCGGAACGCGCCAGATCGTCTATCGTTGATTGATTTTTTTGTTTTTTTCAGTTACAATCTCTCGATTGAACAACGCGCGAGGGAACACGGTGTTACACGCGTAAATCGTGAAAAATGTGAAATTAAATTTTTAACTGAACGACGAAATTTCCCAAAGAAGAGGCTTCCCTTGAAAATTATGGAAATGATGGCAATTCAATTAATTCGAGTTCTTCGCTTCGTTAATATTGAATCGATCCATTTTGAGAAGAAACGAATGATGGACTTATTCTTTACAAATTATACTTGGACTTCGTCGTAAATTCGTTGGTAAATTATACTTGACTGACGATAATAAAGCCTCTCGATCGTGCATTGCTAATATACAATACATCGTGTTGTATCGTTAATCGATTCACTTTCTGAAAACTAAATATAGACGCCTGTCTTAAGATTCTTCGGCCGATTCTTGTTATACTCTTATTAACAATATTGTTCAATTAACACGTGAAATTATATAAAATTATCTGGTTACTGAAACTACTATATTTTGTTCGATGCGTTGAAACAATCGTTCTGTTCAGCGGTTTCTAAAATTCAAAATCCACGAAATGAAATCACCTATCTCCAACTCGTGCGTGGTACTCCGTGGTAATCCGCGAGTACAACGAAACGCGAGACAAAGACAGACAAAGCAAATCGCGCCGCGTTATCCGTGCTAAAGCCTGCAACAGATCCAGCAGCGCGTTCCATTCGCTCTTCTGTTCTCTGGAATTAAATCGAATCAAAGGAGAAGGGTTAAAGAAGAGACGGCGAGTGTTTACCGTGGTTCTTCGAGTGGCAAGAGAGAGAGAGAGAGAGAGAGAGAGAGAGAGAGAAAGAAAGATTTTATCTTTATATTTATCGAGGTTCGCACGGTTCCGTAACGGTGCTAAATTCTCTCGGGATCAAGCGCACCATGCAAATTCTGCCCGATGAACTCTTGGAATTCGACGACGCTTCCGCTGTTTTCATCCGCCGGTTCACAGAGCCTCCTCCCTCCCCCGCGCGTCGCATTTACATCCAAATACGAGCGAGAAGAACCACGACTTTCCAATTTTCTGCCGCGAAAATTTCGAAAATTGCGCGCAAGCGTAAGTAGAGCGTAGGTGAATTCGTCGCTGATTAGACAGGAAGTCGCGAGGTGATTCTGATCACGTCACTTTCAGATGTGATTACAACGGGACGGGATGAGAAGGAGATGACTTTGCCGAGATGACTGATCAGTAGGTAGTTGCGCGCGAGGTGTGACATTTTACGGAAAATATACGAAACGTGACAGCGGCTTCAATCTTCTTTTTTTTCTCTCTCTTTCTCTTTTCTTTCAAGAAATAGAATAGTGAAATTCGAGTTTATTTAAGAAACAAAAAAATGTATATTTCACTGGCAAATCAACGAGCAATGTAACATACTACTAAACAGTGTGTCCCTACTATTCCCGGCGTAACTTCATTATATCAGAAAAAATGTCGTGTAAACGTATGCTCGAGAATAATTCCAAACAAGAGTTGATCCTACGTTGGCTCCATTTCAAAATGTTGTTCCATTTTTCACGAATACAGGCTTGACTGTTCAAAAGTTGAATTTATTACACTTTCGAATTTCTATTTCTTCTGGCTCGCTTTCGTCTCATTAAAAAAAAAAAAAACGCGTTAATTCTTCGCACTAATTGTTAACCTTTTGTTTCAATACTCCTACAAGTAGCAAAGTAAAATTCATGGCGTGAGATTCATGGTGACCTTGGAGGCAAAGGAATCAGTCCTCCTCAACCTAGTCCATATCATTTGTGTCCAAGTAAAAAATTTATTACGACGTCATTTCAAATCATTTCGTCAAAGTCGCTCTGTGAAGAAGAATTTCCAAGCATATGACGTTCATGTCACATTTTCATTCACAGAATCTACCGGCAAAATTCCACTGTACGATCCAAAAATTAAAAGTTTAACAAAATTTAGCGGTGTCTTGTTCCATTCCGTGTTCTCCAGAGATTAGCAAATGAAAATGAAACTACTCCATTTTCAAAATAAAAGAAAAAGAAAAGGCTGAAGGCTTATTGAAGTTATTATTTTCGCTTCGACTAGTTGTTTCTCGAAATGGAAACGCAAACCTTCGAGCGCGAAGCATATTGGAAAGAAAGTGGAAGGCACGAAGCATCGTCATCGTTCTTCCTATCTCGGTGTGTTTGCACGCGCCGATATTGATCAATCGTGTTCCATATCCAAACAGATACGCGGGTCTTGCGAAATGGCTTTACGCAGAATTGCATTGCACGGGTACCAGGCGGCGTACTTGAAATTTCTGTACGTACGTATAAGTACGCTCAACTATGGAAAGTAAACGAGACAGCTGCGGTGGCACTTTGGCGAACGTGAATTTTATTGACACGAATCGGCGAACGTGAAAGAGAATTATCTGTTTCACGCTATCGCGATCATTTTTCAATGCGTATTGCCACGCAGAACGATAAATCAACGACGGCCACTTTCGATATTTCTTCCGACTTTGTATCGCTGTTTTTTTTTCCAAAACGAATATGAAATATTCTTCACTTTTCTGACGCTAGAAGTATATGTTTCTCTATTTATTTTTCATCGGTAATTTTAGAGCTACAACGATGCAACGTCGAAAATTTGTCACACGCTGCATCTTTCCCTCTCCTGTTCATTTCGTTTCCAATAATTTATTTTTTTACAGTTTTCTACACGTTCATTGATACACAAATTTCACGCGTGCAGATTCACAACTTCGCTATTGGCCATTATCTCGCCTGGAGTGAAATTTGAAGAAAAATCTCGTTCTCGAAGGGAGGAGGAAAAGAAATCAAAGTTACGAAATTAAAGATAAAAAAAAAAAACACATCACCTAGATGGATAAATAAAAATTGGAAGAAAAACTTTATTCGAGAAAAGGAAAAAGAGAGATTAAAGATCCGCAGCTGAAAATGCAAATACGTCACCGATCGATCATTCTTTCGCGATCGACGTGTCCCACATTTCGTTACGCGCGAGGATCGGCGTTTACGCTCGATTACGAAATTGTCGCACGCAAGAATCGTCCGACGACTTATCGTGAAATCGTCGTAATGGAATTCGCGAGATACGAGAGTGAGAGAGAGGGAGACAGAAGAAGAGAGGAGAAGATCGACGGACAGGGGGAAATCGTGTGTTTGCATAACGAGCGTTGCACCGATAAATCAATCAATCCGCGAGCAAGGGAGTCGTGAATCAAAGCGAAGCTTCCCGTCGAACGTGAAACGTGATTTCGTTTCGTTTCGTTTCGCTCGTTTCGATCATTTCTGAGGAGCGTTCATGTTAATTGGCCGCGAGATCGCCTGACTGAATGTTCACCGAACGGACGTGAAAGGGAAGAGAAGATCTGTTGAGCTAGAGTGGAACGGTAACGTCACGGCGCACCGTTACATCCATTTATTCGTAAAATTAGATTGATACACGTTTCGTCTGATAGCGATGTTTAAGATGAATGATGCCTTGCAATTTGTTCAGTGTCTCGAGAGATCGCGCTGTAACGTATAGTGATGGAGAAAGATAATGATACGGAGCAACTTGTCCAGCGAATTTGCAAATGGAAATAAAAGTTCTTTTGTATATTATAATATTCTAATATTAAAATTTAATATTCTAATATTAAAATTTTCTATCTATCTGTCTGTCTATATATATGTATATACATATATAGATATATACACGAACTTAATTACTATGTAAATACTCTAATAAATATTACAATAAATAAATACTCTAATAAATACTATACTATACAGAATATATATATATATATATATATATATATATAAATATATATATTCTCTATGTAAATATATAGACAATATTACGTATCATATAATAGATTATACTATCATGTAACTATAAAAATTTAATACTGTGGAAATATAACACATATCTTCAAACAGCTGCGCAATAAATAATAAATAAAGAAATGTAATAATTAAAATTGGTATAAGACTCAATTCTGAGATCATTTAATAACCAGTATGAGTTTCGGTGTTTTATATAAATTGTAATTAACAATAAAAATTATTACAGTTGTCATAGATATAATATAACATGTTGTGCATACATATTTTATCATATTATATATTTATATATATAGATTACATATATATATATATATTATATAAAATTTTATATATATTATAAATTTTCAACAAAAAATTATAATATCAACAAAAGTACATACTTGTACATGTATAATAATATATACATGTAAAATAATAATATTCCAATACAATCAACAACAAATAATACATAATATGATAATATTATTGTTATAATTTATATATGTATATATATATATAAAATATGTGCATGTTATATTATATCTACGACAACTGTAATAATTTTTATCGTTAATTACAATTTATATAAAACGCCGAAACTCATACTGGTTATTAAATGATCTCAGAATTGATTCTTATATCGATTTTAATTGCCACATTTCTTTATTTATTATTTATTGCTATTTAAAGACACGAACATTGATATTTTATTATCAGACTTCAGAACTCGAACAAAATATCAATCGTACGTTTTCACGATTTCAGTAGTAGACCTAGAGAATTCACAGTGAAGCTTCGTTTACCGACAAGAAACGTGATTTTGATAATCGGTATCATTTTTACGTTTCGGACGTAAGTGAATTCAAGTTGAATTCACTCGAGAGCCTTTCTTCTCGCGGAAAAGGAAGAAAGAAGAAAAAAAAGAGGGAAATTCGATCGCGAACTAACAGATAAATAACAAGGTTCGATACGCAGCCGGAGATTTCTCTGGCAGTGAGAGACTCTGGGGTGAGAGAGCTGAGCGAGTCGAAGCTTTTCAAGGCAGAGCGTGCGTTTCCGCGTTACGGCAGATGCGAGCGAAAGGAACAGCCGTACGTGAAAGTTCATGTTTTACGACCGTGGCATTACGCCGTCTGTCCACACCGTTAGAAACGTTAACGATCGAAAATGTTTTCTCATTCGTTCTAAGCGACGATGATTCGGCGTGTTTCGTAATCCGAGGGTTAGAAACGCCTCGGGGCACGCGCACGATCATTCACGAGGAAAGTCGAGTAAACGCGCTTCGATCCGAACGTCTATCAAATCCGCTTTTAAAAGTTCAAACTTTAAGAGCCTTTTGCACACGTATTTTGCAAGGGAAATATATAGAAGAAAAAAAAAAAAAGAAACTCTCTCAAACCTCAAGAAACCTTCGATCTTTCTGCCTAATCGACAAAATCGATTGTCTCGTTGATAAAAATTCAAATATAACAAATATAAATCTACACATTCAGCAAAGGTAATCGTTTGCATAATCCAAATTGAACGATCCTCGATTTGCAAAACGCGTGAATTCGAAGAGATCGACGAAGAAGACGTACGATGGTGAACACCTGGAGAGACCACGATCGCGTACGTCTCAGCCCGGCACTCGGACTCGTTTTCCTGGACGTGGACTTCTCTTTCTCTTCTTCCTTCTCCCGGAAGTCTCTCTCTCTCTCTCTCTCTCTCGTAAATCGGAGTAGAAAAAGCGAAGAGAGGTGACGCTGAAGGCAGCCACAAATCACTGTGATCGCTTCGCGAGAACGAGCGGGACGTCCCTTTCGACCAACGTCTTCTTCTTCTTCTTCAGCACGAGAGAGAGAGGAGAAGGAGAAATAGCCGAGGGAAAAAGAGAGAGAAAAAAAAATGAAAAAAGGGAGGGAAAAGTCTGAGACGCGGATATAGAGGCTTCGCGAAGCAGAAGCACGAGCATTTTCTCGCCTTCGACTGAGAAGCTTAATTGCGCGGATACCGTTCTAACGAACTTGCGGGAAGAAGTTAATAAACTCCGGGCCGAGCAATCAACGCTCGTCCATCAGTTTAGCCATCGCGCCGTGTAAAACCTTGCTCGCGAGTCGCAGTGCCTTGCTGTCTACCGTTATCGTCGTTCGAATGATCTAAAAGCGGTTCGAACGCGACACGAGAGCGAGACTCGGGAGCCAAGGGAACGCGATTATGGGAACGAAAGTGAGAGAAGCGTAGAAACGTTTGGAGAAAGTTTTCGAAGCGCAAGCGACGTGTAGACGCGATTTTCCGACACTGAACATGCGAATCGCAGAAGAAAGTAGGAAAGCAAAATATAATTGGACTTGATGTCTTTCTTTCACGCTCTCCTGTTTTTTTTTACAACACCCGTGTTTTTATACGCTTCATTTTGCACGATTAACTCCGATAAAATGAAAGGCGGAGAGAATCACGACGGGACTTCAAGATCGAAGATGTGACATTTCACAGTCGTGACAAAAAAAAAAAAATTGTTCCTTCTAGAGAACGTTTAAATTTCTGAGCTGATCCTTGCCTTCAAAATGTGTAATATTTACTTCAAGTATTTGACGAATAATATCACATCAGATATCAATTATTCAAAATTATACAATAATATATAATATTATACGTAATAATATTTGTAATTATAATAAATTATTTATCATTACAATTCGCTGTAAAATACCAACCGTGCAAAAAGCACCGAGGAAAAACTTTCGATCGAATAGGCGTAGCCTGGCTATTCTTTTGCAGAAGGAAACAACCGTAAATAACGCCATTCAAAGCTTGAAAACGATCCCAACCGATCGAGATTATACTCGTCTATAAAAATGGACGCGTACGCGCGCGCCACTCCCCCTGATTGTTCATCGAAGACGTACGGAAAGCAAAACGAAAGAATCGAAGACACGATTCTTCGTTCGCTTAATTGTCAAG
This sequence comes from Tetragonula carbonaria, assembly GCA_032399595.1. Classification (NCBI taxonomy): domain Eukaryota; kingdom Metazoa; phylum Arthropoda; class Insecta; order Hymenoptera; family Apidae; genus Tetragonula; species Tetragonula carbonaria. Next base: position 4,475,200 of record JAUCRC010000007.1, read on the forward strand.
GTAATCTTCGAACAAGCCACACGGCACGCTCGTGCAGTCGATCAACGACAAGAGGCTTCTTATTTTAGGGAAGAGGAGGAGGAAGAGGATCTATAATGTTGCACTTCCTACGAGACGCGCTGGCCACGTTTCTTTCCTTCGTTTTCGTTCGGCCGGAATGGCGCCACGCTCTTTCAACGATTCGCCACGATCATCTCTCTCTCTCTCTCTTTCGATCCTCGAAGCTATTATATCTCGATCGAGCACCGAGCGTGCTTATTAACCTCTTTTAATCGTCGATCGTTCGTTAAGCGTCGACGAGAGCGCGAAAGGAGATACGTGATTCCTCGAGACAATTCCTTCTTAGCCTCCGTTAATTGCCCCGCGGTATCTGTTTCGGGATTCTAGAAAAATCGATTGAATTCCTCGAATAAAAATCAAGTTTCGTTTTAGGCGCGACTCAGTTTTAGAAGTAAAAAAAGAAAAAAAAAAAAGATTGAATATTTGATCGATACTCTGGAAATTATTCCCCGATGAAAGTAACTGCTAGATGTTCCTTTCAAGAGGGTCTCATATAACTTTCGTAGTCTCATCATCTCGTAGTCTCGATGAGAGAGCTTGATCATGCGTAGAACGTGAACTTACATTTGCTCGTCACTTACAAACTTTTTAAGCGTATCTGTATCTAAACGATCTTTTAACAAATGAATAACGTAAATTCAACGATCGACCCAAAAGGATGCCCGAGTTGATTACTCACCACTCTGCTCGGTTTCCTCCCCCCTCGATCTCGATCCCTTTTGCTCCAACTAGCTCTCCAGAGCGAACGACAACGCTTCACTTCACAATTCACCTTCCATCGGAAGACTCACTCGGTCGATATAATACTCGATATTCTCACTTTTCAACACCAAAGGAACGTTCTTCACCACCGAGCTTCTTCTTCTTCTTCTTCTTCTTCTTCTTCTTCGTTCCGCCAGAGATCCAGCGTGGAGATCTCTGTGGAGCCCTAACGAGAGCAGAATCGGTAGACAGACGCGCGTGATTAATCAAGCGAAACCCGCAGCGCGCTGTTATCGTGCCCCTCGTGCGGAACTGTATCGTCCAGGGCTGCGGAGATAATGCCGTCTGCACGCTCGAAGCCCGCCGTCCGTTTAAATCGTGTAGAAATCCAGGCTGTGGATGTGCACCGACCTGAAGCCGCGCAACTCGCGTCCCTGACCCGCTCAACAGCGCCGGCCTCGATGAATCACGCGACCGCGGCTCAGATCTTCGATGTTCGGCGAAACAATCGACGAAAGTTTTCTCTCTCTCACTGGCGATCGGGTCAGACGCGGTGTTGCGAACAGGGAAACTCGCCTCTTCGAATTATGATCGAACACGCTTGGCTCTTGGCTCTTGGTAGCCAAGAGTCAAGTTCTTTTTTTCTCGCGGATTTAGGCTGCTTCCCGCGAAGCTTCTATCACATGTCTGCGAGCTTACAAGCTACTTCTGCGAGGAGTTTGTAGAACGCGAGCGCTTCTTCAGATTTCAAGGTTTTTCTAAAAAAAGCAAGACTTTGCACACTACGTGTATGAGTATCAGTTTATTATACTTTATTATACTTTATTTTATTTTATTTCTTGGAATTTTTGGATTTCCTTCAAGCAATGGACTTGCCTCGAATTTCTTTCGATTTTCGACTTCATGCACTAATGTTCTAAACATTTTTCTTTTCTTTTTTTTTTTGTTAACTTTCGACGAACATCATCAGGTTCGACATCACTCGCTCGTGTGTTTCAACAAATCCCGCGAGTCTTCTTAAGCTTTGCTTCGTCGCTGTGTTCTTCGACTTTTGCGACAAAGAGCGAGAATATTCTACATATCAACGCTATTATCAAAGCAGGAAATTTCTTTGCTCTCGAAAACGAATCAAACGAATTACCAAATTTAGAAAAATTTATAATTGACTGTGCACATGGATAACTCGACGATAGGTAGGTAAAACTCACCTACGTACGCTGAAAGCTTTTGTTTAATCCTGATTAAAACGACGGAGCGTGTACTTCGCGAAGTCTTCGAATTCCACCGCGTTATTATCTTCGATTAATCTCTTGTTTTACAGGGAAAGCTCCCGGTATTCCTTCGTGGCCTTCGCGTTTGATCTCCGACGATGTTGCAGCCTTTAATTCCCAAAATGGATCGAGTTCGTTAGATCCTTGCCGATCGAACCGAGAGATTTTCGGTGATTTCGCGGTTTAACTTCTCCGGGAGATGTTTCGCTGAATTTCATCCACTTTTGGCGTCTGTTCGATCGCGTTTGATCCCTCCGCTGATTCGATCTTTCGATCGATCAGTTTATGCTAACAACGTTGCAATTTGGAATTTTTCGTCCTCGTCGAAGCTTCACTTTGCACCGTTAAATAAAGCTTTGTTCGTTAAATGAAAACGTTTCGCGGGAGAAAGAAATTCTCGATTGCTTAATCGATTCTCGATTTAAAAAAAAAAAAAAAAAGAAAAAAACGGACGAATTTCATATAAGTCAGATTTATTTGTTTCACGTAAGTCCGAAGGAATATAATTCAATTCGCGAAGTTTCGAGTCTGAATCCGTCGTCGCTATATTTTCCTACAAATCGATTCCCCTGTATCACGCCGACGATATATTATTCGTTATCTTCGGAAATGTCAATACGGCTTATTATCAAGTTGCGCCTGCTACGTTGCGAACGAACGAAGCTGGTGATTTATTCCACACGCCGCGATCCACGATGCGACACTTTTCAAACCGGTTTTCTCGCCGGTTATCTCAATTCCCTCGCTAACCTAATTTTTCCCCCCTTCGTGCTAATGCGATCGACTCGTCTCTCCGAGTGAAAGAAAAAAAAAAGGAGAAATTACTTTGCTAATTATACTCGCTCGACGATCGAATTCTATCGTTAATCGATATGTCTTATTATTATTTTTCTATTTATTTGAGACAGCTCGTTCCTCCTCGCAAGGAAAAGAAAAGAAACGAAAATATCTTTCAACTCTTTAATTCAACAGGGGAAATAATCATTGTCAACTGATCTAATCTCGAAAATCGTTTCGTTCATCTCCATGATGAGTAAGTCATTCGAAATTGCCTGACCTGAAATTCAGGACACTTCGTTCCGAGCAACGGAGAAACTTCGCGTCAAACGATTTAACCTTTCAATGCACGTGCTTCCGCCCTCGAATTTCCCTCGAAACCGTGGAACACTCGCGGATCCTCAGCCGGCAACTTGCCAATCTAACGCTAACCAATCGTTCCCCCCTCCCCGTTCTCCTCTCGATTGTCCAGCGTGAACGCTCGAGCGAAAGATCTCGATCGGCCCCCTGGTCCGAGATAACCAAGCCGTGACGCGATTCTATCGAGATTAGGGACCTGTTGATCCCTTTTCAAACGAGTTTTAACAGATCGGACAGTTCGTAATCGAGAGCGGGTCTGTTTGGTCTGAGACTTTGCCCAGCTATTTGCTCCTCGCGGTTGGGTTTTCGCGAGACCGAGATTCGCGAAACGAGAAACGACGGCTGTTGGTCAATAGGTTCGAATTACGCTTTCAAGTGGGAAACGGGTCGAGGCGTCCAAATTTGGCCATCCGAGTTGTCTCGGCGAATGTCCAGATGTCCAAGTTGGACCTCGCGACACTCGAGTCTTCCTAGAAAGAGCTTCGCAATCCTCTCGATCGGCGCTCGTTCCGACAAAATCCTAGCGCTGGATTGATCGATCCAAGTCGTTTCGACGATATATACGTCCCGACGTTCGATAGTTTCGTCGAGAGGGCTCTTGATACGCTTCTTGTTCTTCGGAATCTTGATCTTGACAATCAGAGATTTTGCAACCTCTCAACTGCTTCGCAGACCGACACTCTGGAAAGTTCTCTGAAAAGTTCTCCTTTTTGTCACTTTCAACGATGATCGAACAACATGCACGCGCGTGTAAGAACGAGAAATTTCATTTTCAGAAATATCGAGCGAAATAAAATGTCCGAGAGACGTCAGTCTCGTCAATTGTCGAGAGTTTACGTCAGTCCAGTTTCACTCTGAAAACATGCCGAAGAATTCTCGATTCTTTCTCTTCGTCAGCTGAAGCGGCAGTCGCTTTGAAGACGATAAAAATCCTCCTCCGAGGAGGGGAGATCCTTGGCGAAATTCCAAAACTTGACTCCTCCAGGTTTCTCGTCAGGATCGTCAGAAGAGGAGGATCGATCATCTAAGATCGAGAATCAGAACATCGCGTGGCCGAAGGGGCGCGCAGACCGCGCGTTTTCGAACCGGCAAAGTTTCGATATCGATCTACCGCGGCGGCGATATCGCTCGATCGGTAAGAAACTCTGGTGAGCTCTGGCGACGAGCCGGATGCGGCGCGACCAAAATGGCGGAAGGTCAGGGTTCACGGGGTTGATACGTACGACGACGACGACGACGACGAAACCGATCGGAAGCGGTTGCTGTCGAAGGATAAAACCGAGCGCACGGCGCAGGTAAGAGAGGTTTTCGAGCAACTACGAGCCGGTCAGAAGGCGATGTGTCTTTCTCCCCTGCATCGTGCATCAGCTCGCCGGGGAGAGGGAAATGGCGAAACGATGGTAGGAGGTAGAGCGTAGTGCAAAAAGCGCGCGAAGAGGGGAGACGAGTGGGCGAACGCGATGGATCTGTCTGTTCTCCGGAAATCGGGATCGGGATCGCGATCCTGGGCTCGGTGTACAGTTTCGATACTCCACGGTAACTCCACGGTACGTCGGGAAATGTCTCGATGTCGTAAGTTCACGTACACGTCGCGGCAATTTCATCAGGTTTTCAATTGGTTATCTATTGGTATACATATTCGTGTGTATTTTTGTACGCGTTTTTTTACGCAAAAGATGACCTTGAAAAAATGAGAGAGGAAACGGTATTTTTGTTCAAAGGATATTTCTCGTGCTACGAAGCTTCTTCATTAAAAACAAAAAAGATATTTAGGTAGTCTTCTTCAACTGAGATCGGATATACCCTGTATATCGGGTCGTCGTAAACCTAGGAGTGATCTAGTTCTTAACACTTTGCCGGCGGGATGTTCGAGATATCGACAGTTGCAAGAAATATGTATTACTTGCTAGAACCATCATTGCGAAAGTTTTATAAATAACTGTAGAATTTTATTATTTTCATGCTGTAACAATCGAATATCTGTCAATATGGCCGATTTCAGACTTTCGTTTTTCACACAATTGCTTAAAAGACGTGAGATATGTTAAAATTGACGTTAGTTTCTGTTTGGAAGAGATAGATTCATAATTGTATGAATCTGTTTGTTTTAATTGTCATTTAAATTATAATAGTTCATCTTTTGGAATATATTTTGTTATTTTAGATGTATTGATAGATATTTCCATTTATTTATTTATATTGATATTTTTGTCAACCAGTCAAAGTCAAATATGTATATATATATGACGTTTGTAATCACTAATTGTAAATTTGGTACATCTTTCGACAGTTGTCGAAATAATGCTGTAATTATTAGAATTAACTAATCTATAATTGATCGTCGAAAGTTGATAATTTTCTGTTTCAGAAGAAATACGAACAATAAAGTAAACGAATTTTGTAATTATAAAATAATAGCACGAAATTTCATCATTCACAATATGAACGAACTCACCAGATTCCATACATTTTCACCAGTGTTAAATAATTAATTAATTTAATTAATTAATAATTGAAATCCTTGGTTGATCATCGTTGGTAATTGTTTGATGCACAGGAGATTAACAGAAATCCACTTCTTAAGAGAAATTCATTTCTATTGTAACTACGATATTTCTTTTCTTGATCCTATTGCGTCTCAAACCTCGAATCTGAAAATAGTGATCGTCAATTATCTGCGCGCCGCTGGAGTGGTTAGAGAACATTGACGATGTAACCTTGACTCAGAGGATTTTACAGTTACGTTTGTGAAAATACGTCTGGAATCGCTGTGAAATGTGAATGCTTGAACGAGTAAATCGAACGAAAATGTGAGAGATCTGGAAACAGTATCGATTTAGTTAACATCATTTCAGATTCGAAATTCTAAAAATTTCAAGTAAATTGAAACGATCGCGTAATACTCGAAAATTACGTATTTTTATCGTGTGTTTCTCTTTTTGCCATTAACTTTTATTTTTTTTTCTTTTTTTCTAGAAAAGAACGTTTAAAATTACACGTAATACCGCGTGTTAATTCTCTGAAGGAATCTTCAAAGTCTGTGAAGCATCGTAACGTTCACATGCTTGGCCGTGTGTTGACCAACGTTCTACAAAGGAAGAAACGTTTCAAAGACGACGCGTCAGAATTGCAATTTTACGCACAACTGACTTTGCTAACCCTTTACTGTCAGTTGGTTCCTGCCTAAAGCAACAGGTGGTCGTTGACGCCACGTGGTCGATCCTGCAGACAACTAGCAGTTTCGCATCCTCCCAGAGGATGCAAAATCTAGACGATGCGCAGAAACTTTCTCTCTAAAATAATTCGAAAATTTTAGAAAAACTAGATACAAAAGATTCGATGAATGAAACTTCGCGTGAATAAATAAAACATTGCTACTTTCAATAAAATCTGATATCTGATATCTCAAAGAGGAGGGAAAACTTAATAGCTCATAATTCGTATCTTTTTTAGCAGACAACCAGCAGTTTCGCATCCTCCCAGAAGATGCAAAATCTAGACGATGCGCAGAAACTTTCTCTCTGAAATAATTCGAAAATTTTAGAAAAATATTAGAAAAACTAGATACAAAAGAGTCGATGAATAAAACTTGGTAAATAAAATTTTGCTACTTTCAATAAAATCTGATATCTCAAAGAGGAGGGAAAACTTAATAGCTCATAATTCGTATCTTTTTTAGCAGACAACCAGCAGTTTCGCATCCTCCCAGAAGATGCAAAATCTAGACGATGCGCAGAAACTTTCTCTCTGAAATAATTCGAAAATTTTAGAAAAACTAGATACAAAAGAGTCGATGAATAAATTCACTTGGTGTGAATAAGTAAAACTTTGCTACTTTCAATAAAATCTGATATCTCAAAGAGAAGGGAAAACTTAATAGCGCTTCGTATTTATCTTAATTCTTTAGAATTCGTTATTTAATTCGTGTTCGGCAACGTACGATTCACGAAAAATTTGTTCACAGTGAACAAAACATAAAAAAAAGCATGCGATTGCACGTGAATGAAGTATAAAGTAGCCTTTTCCAATCCTTTAGTAGCTGATATATTGTTCGATAGGGATTTTACAGGTGTTTTACATTAATGGGAACAACATCTATGTGTGACTGATCGTAAATACAGTCCGGAGTTTTGTGTCCATCACGCTACAAATCGTTTAATACGTGTTCGATACAATTTGAACCATCTATTTATAATGATCGGTAGACTTCGTTCCTATACATACGGTAGACAGATATACAAAAACATCATATCGTACAAAATAGTAGTAGTAGTATCACCACCAGTTTCGTTCCCACGGATTCTTCTCTTATGTACGGTACCTTCTTTCATTGACCTTCGATATTCCCGGCTTATCGTTCTATTTCGTAACAAACCTTATAAAAATACGATCTTCTAACCCTTTACTTGGCCACCGTTTCCCTCCGTTTTTTTTTTTTTTTTTTCTCCTTTCCAACAGAAACACTGACGATTTCTCTTGGCTTTTGTCGAATTTCGTCGAAATACATCTGGCGAGGAAAAACTTGAACAGCCACTTGTAAACTCTGTAATCTGAATTATCGTAATTTTCATCGTCTGCACATCTATTTACCTCGTTTCATTTCGTCGCACTTTTCGTCGAAGCTCTTGCAGAGCTAATTATAAAAAATTCCAAAAATCAATTTAAAACCCTATCGACACGGTGAAGAAAAAAAAAAAGAATTCATGGTGATAATAAACGTTGAGGAAAAATAATTTTTTGTCTTTATCTTTGAAACAGTATGAAACAGTTGGACAGCACTTGGAACAGTGCGAGGAGAAAAGCATCGATTCGATCGATGAACGAACAAGTTACCGCGCCACGATCGTTTCGATCGGCCGCCAAATAAAGAGTTAAAACGCTTTTTCAGCCTTAGAGCAAAGAATCGAAAAAACGATTACAGTGGTCGTCGCCCCGCTGGTGGCGCGTGTGTGTCTCGATCATACGTCGTGCAAATTTGGTTCCGCATCCCTCCCCTTTCTGTTCTGTTCTCTCGCCGAGATTTGCGCGTCAAAGGCGAAACGACTCTCTCATTGTCAGTGGCGTTCAGTGGAAAAAAATTCGATGCTTCCGCGGTCGTTTTCTCGTCAATAAACCGTATATACCGTACGCAGAGATCGTTCGAAAGAGGAAAACAAAGTGAAAAATCGCGGGAAGGATTTTTCACGCGCCTACCTTGCTACGACCGTGCTCTACTTTGTTCCTTGTGGTCGAGCTTCTTTCGAGGTCATTTTCTTTTTCTTTTTTTTCCTCTTCGCTCTTTTTTTTTTCTTTTCTTTTCTTAATCTTAAATTGTTGGTTTATTTACTTTTCCTTTGTATTTTTCGTTTCGTCTCGTCTTCAACCCTCGGGGTTCAACTGTTGCGAGTGAAATTTCACCCGCGCGAAGAAAATACTTTTATCCAACATCGAATGTAACAAAAGCAACGACTGAAGCGCCATTGCTGCCATTGTGAGTAGTAGGCAACTCCATCTTTTTTTTTTTTTTTCAGTGAGATTTAAGTAAATCAACAAACACCGATTCAGAGAATCATTTTGGAACATTTTTTTTTTTTCCTACAAATTCATTTAGGTAGATTTCTCGCAGCTTTCCATGTTTCGGTAATTGAAGTCCGCAGCAACTGCGTTTGTTTCATTCACCGAGAACATGATGAAAATATCGTTGAAACTTCACCCACGTGACAACATCAGCGCGACTTCTCTCGAAATAAACCGCTTCCAAGGGTTAAATTTCGGTTTCATCCTCGTATTATTATTACGTTCGCGTCGCGAGGAAATGAACAACGGATCAGAGAGGACGAAGTGGAGGATCAAAGGTGAAAACGAGACGTTTCGACGTTCGAACGAAAACGAAACGAAGAAAAGAAAGAAACGAGGGAGGAAAGAGGAGTTTGATTTCCGTCCGCGGAACCAAGAAAAAAAAAAAAAAAAAAAGAGAAAAAAAACCCCACACGGGAATGTTGTACTATGATCCATGGTTTTTCCTTTTTTTTATTAAACAAATTAAATACAAAAGGTTTTCTTTTTCTTTTTCCATGTTTCCTACGTTTCCTTGTTGCTCGTGTCTCTGCCGACCGCGACGAGCAGTCGCACTCTCGAGTTTAATATAAATAATTAAAATTAACAGAAGAGAACGCAAGGGGCATTAAATAAAAAGTAAAAGAAGTCATCGGGAGATAGAGCGAAGGGGAATTGGGGAGGGGGGAGTGGGGAGAGGGCGACAGAGCTCGCGGAAGAAGAAAGTTCAAAGGCTTTTTCTACTAAGTTCTGACACGTTTTCTCTCTTCTCTCTCTTTCTCTCTCTCTCTCTGTCTGTCTCAGTAAACATACTCTCACACGCTCGCGTTACACAGATTCTACAAGGTGGACCTTTTTTTCGTTTTTAGATTAATTAAAGGAATAAGGAGGAGAGCTCGAGCTTCGGCAATTCAAGACTAGTTCGCTAACTAAATGATCGCTATATTATATATTGCTCTCGCCGTGTTACTCTCGAAGGATTTGCGTTTCGTTTGTCGGAATTTTTTTTCGCTGATCATGCTCCTTTCGTTTCAAACTGCAGCAGGTCCGATATTCACCCGTCCAATGTTCAAAGGTTTCAACGTTTGAAATTTCTGCTGAAGAATCTTCTTTTTTTTTCTTTTTTCTTTTTAATCAAATTAAATTCGTTACTGGGGGTAATCTTTCAACCTGACTCGTCGATTTGTTGAAGTTTGAGTCTCGCTGCGAGCCGCGAATTCTCGAGTAGGAATGGAATCGCGATGGATCGACGCGATCGGCGAGACGTAAATGCTTGCTGGAATGAACGTCCTCGAACCGCCGAAGTTTGCGAAAAAGAAAAACGAACAAAGGGGAAAGAAAGGGTCGCGAAGACAGGAAGATCGTTTCGGGGAAACATGGAGGGGAAAGAAACGCAAGAAACGATCGATCCTTACGGAGGAGAGGAGAGCTAGCTCTCGGTACGTACGCGAGAGTGAAAATGGAGGAAATGGAAATAGCATCGTTTTTTTTCCTGCCTGTTTTCGTTCGTTTCTTCCTTCTACGCTCGAGATACGATCGAACCTCATTCTTACTTCGGGATCGATTATATTTTCGAAATGCTGTTGGACACAACGCTCGCCGTTTATTGAACGCTTGTTGTTTCGAGAGAACGTTCGAGATTAATTAATAATATTTAAAAGTCATTAAGGGATATGTACAAAGAGATATTAATATGAATATGCAGTAAATGTCGCCGTGATCGCATGATCCGCGCCGAAACCGAGCCAGCACCGAACGTGGATTTGTCGATCGTCACGTCGCTCGGCTCGATTCGCCCGCGCGGATCGAGCGTTTGTGGCGAGGATCAGCACGGTGTTCAGCCAGTTTTGTTTCTTTTCCCAGAAACATTAACCTGTGTAGTTCAGAGTAGTCTCTGTCGCATTTACGAAGTATTTGTCTTGCGATACGATTCACGATGGGGGCGCAACAACTCGTGGAATGTCCATACATAATGATACACGTCATCACGCTCGAAAACCTCAAAGAGTCAGAGTTTAGTCTCCCTCGAGAAATGTTTTTCTTTTTTTTTTTTTTTTCAAGAATCTCGAGCGTTTCAGGGTCTTGATAAGAGAGATAAAGGAAAAGAAGGAAGCACCGTGTTAATCCTCGAGACTGCTACTCTCGCTTTCCACGCGCATTTTGGCAGAAATCGTCCGTCGCGAAAGGAAATGCCTTCGAAGGCCCCTCTCTCTCTCTCTCTCTCTCTCCCTCTGCCGCGTTTTCGTGCGCTCGCTATCGTCGCCGTCGAAGCACTCCGCCGAGAACGACTGTGAATTTTTACACCGTAGAATTTTTCTCCGTTTGCACGAAATCGACAGTGGTGTTTATCACCGCTTGGCGAATATTATCGGTAATTATTAGTTTCGGCTTGTCGACGATCGAGATATACGATTTCACGATGATATTAATCTTCTAGCGGTCTTCCCTTTCGCTTTCGCTAACTCTCTTATCTCGTCTCTTTTCTCGAAAGACGGGAGGCTTCGAAAGAGGCGGCCCGCTGCTCCATTCTTTTTCGTTTTATAATATGCTCTTCTCGCACGGCGCGGATTATACATATATAGATATATTTATATATTTATAATATATATTTGTTTTTTTATATATATATAATATATATATATATATATAAAACTAAAAGTACCGTGATACTGATAAAATTTCGGAAAATATTAGTTATCGACGAAATGCGTTTCGGTGCTCCGTTAATATTACTTCTTCGATAACGACAGATCGAATTCGAGAAAGGGCGAGAAATATAAGTTACAGCAGATCTAAAATTCGTTTTCGATTGATCATTAATTATCTCGGTAAAAATAAGTTGAGCATACGCGATGCATGTCGATTATTATTATTATAATTATTATTATTATTATTATGTATATCCTCTCTTAGATTTCCTGAAACGCTTAATACCTTGTTGTTGTATTTGTTTCCTCTCTCTCTCTCTCTCTCTCTCATTCATCCGTTCAAACTCACACTCGTTCTCACACTGTCTCTCTTGCTCGTTCTCTCCCTGTCACTCAAATTTATCAAGTATGATTTTTTTTTCCTTTAAAATTCTAATTTTTACTCTCGATTGAATTTTCTTCCGTCCTCTCGTTCCTATTGAACGTGCAGTCGCGCTAGTTAATATTAAACGCTGGAACAACGTAAACGAGCGTTACAAGCATACACACTCGTATACATCGCGGATAAATGTATTTTTTTAAAAATGTACTTCAAAAGCCCAGGAACGATACACGTACACGTACACACATGGTGCGACGAACACACACCCTCTCCGCAAAAGACTCGCAATTTTTCTCGTTTAGTCCCTCAAGAAATACTTTGTACTTGTGACCGCGTCAACGGTAAAACTCCGTACACATACACACACTGAAGCCGTAAAAATCAGGGAGTAACGCCCGTTGAAACGCCATCGATACGATAAATTTCTGCTTTCGCGACACGCGAGCAAAACACACTCGCAACGGTGTACAACAGACGAAAATGTAAAAGAAAAAAGAAAGAGAATTAGATTACTCGAGTAAATCTGTCAGTGAACACGTACGATTATTTCGTTAAAAAGAAGAAAGAAAATGTATAATAAAAACAGAAGGAAAAACCTGTGGCTCGAGATACGATATTATCGAAATTCTAAAATGTCTGAGCATCGAAGAAGAATATTAAAAGAAAATGAAGAAACAACGAACGGATGGATCTGCATGTGTAATCCGGTTTGATTCGTTTTTTTTTTTTCGCACACTGGAATTCCTTGTCTCTCGTTCAAACGCGCGCATACGTACAATAAACACACACACACACACACACACACACACACACACACACACACACACACACAGATGCACATATACACGTCATCCTTGCTGAATTACAGACTACTACGGTAAACGCTACACGCTATGTACACCAAAAAAAAAAAAAAAAAGAAAAAAAAAAGAAAAACGTATACTTAAACTATTCTGGGCGTTCGGGGATTAGCCTAAAAAGTAATATAATACAGAAACACGCCGTCATTCGTATTCCTTGCGACGATTACGCGATATATATAACATCTTTGGACTCGATTTATTACACATTTATAGAGAATTATTACTTATGATCTCGTAATTTCTCGCGCCTCTCTAGTCTCTCTCTCTCTCTCTCTCTTTCTCTCTCACTTTCATTCTGAGTGGCCGTTAACGTGAAACTGGACGTGGCACCTTTGTATCGGACGACAATACGTCTTCACATCAGTCTGATACAAATTGTTCTAGCGTTGTTCTTCGTTTTGTTCTTTCTCGTCTCTCTCTTTCAGTTTCATTTGCCTTCTTCCTTTGCATAGATTTCTTCCTCATGTCTCGCTGATCAGTGTGTTCTCTCGTAGTATGCCGTAAGGGCGTAACTGAGAACGTGAGATTCTAAATCTTCTGTGTCCTTCTCTCAGTGTTACATTACATTTCCCTCTTCGTTTCTTTCCTCGACAGTTCTGGAAGACGAGCGCTTTCTCTTCGACATTTCAAGAGCGCGTCCCTCCTCCGAAGAAAGGAGTTCCTCGCGAATCGACGCGACGATCGAGAACCATCGAAAGCACCGTGTGCGTCGAACAGTTTCAACTTTTCGTCCCGCCGTTTCGTTTCCTCGTGCGGATTCTTCTCGAAATGTTTGCTGCCTCGAATATTCCGAGAGACTTCGAAAGCGGGTACGAAAGCTCGAGAAATCTTGTTTCGGGAACGATCGTCTCAGTCGGTACTTAAATCGATGCTATGTTGTACCTCTTGCTCACGGGGTGTGACGATCCTCCTTGCACGCGTCGTGGACCACTTTAAACCGCCGACACTTGAGCGTCTTCGTCGTCTGAAAAAATTGTAACAATTATCCTCAGTGATTGCGCGTTTTGTTCTTTTATAGTCGTAGAGTAATGTGCTCCGGCGACTTGTCTACCTTGGCTGAATCACTTTTAACTTTGTTTCAAGGTACAAATTCGCTGTCGTAATACGAAAGAACAGAAACTTTAATTCTGTCTGAAATTATATACGTGTTACATGGTTTTTTCTTTTCTTTTGAAAACTGTAATTTCTGAACTTTGAGTACATTGATTTCCTAAAAGGATGTATCTACTACGAAGTGCTATGAATCGAAGCGATCTAAAGCGATCTAAATTAATCCTCCAACTTGACAAGATACTTTGTTACTATTACTAAAAATTCTTTCGTCTATTTATTTAACTAACATATAAAACAATAGCCGTTGTAACGCATACTCACAGAAACTACAGTTTCGACAAGGACTACATTCGATTCAACGGTGCACAGATAAAAAGAAAACAAAATAATCAAAGTAGCCGCCAAAGTAGCAAGTCCCTTCAGAAAATAAAAAAGAAAACAGAGAACACAGCAGTCAAATTATCCGTGAAAAATTCCTTAGAGAAACCAGCTATAAAAAAAAAATCGTAAAGTGATGCTGTAAAATGTAAGAAAGTCTATGTATCGAGAGAAATCGATAATTCGATCGAAACAAGAGGGATCGTGATGTGACGTGACGTGCAGAAGAAAAAAAAAACAGAGAGAAAGAGAAGAAAGGGAATTGAATGCAAGCAAGCATGGCTCTCATGCCACACGAAATTATACAATACGCAAAATGGTCAGACACAAAGGTATCGTCTCGCTGCAGTCAAAGGTCCGCTTGCAACAAGCTTGCAAAAAAAAAAAAGGAAACAGCGAGTGCACAAGTATAAAAATACAAACGATGCAATTAGAAACTCGATGTGCAACGAAAAATATTTCGCCGACACTAAAATAATGCAGATCTATTGTACACGAACGCAGCGGCTCTGCGCTAAATAATTCTGTCATTCTGAAATAAATTTAGAAAAAAAAAGAAGAAAAAAAATCGAAAATCCAAAATTGTTGTAGATTGTGCACACAGACAGAGAACGCGTGCGGTTACACACAGACAATTATTTGCATTAAGAATGTACAAGTGAAACATATGCGAATACAAGTGTTCGTTATTTACAGTTTACAGCTATGATCGTCGTGGAGAAGATAAAATCAAACAAATAAGTATAATTGTACATCGTATCAACAGACAATGACGATACAGAATCGTCCGTCGACGATTGTGTTCATACATACACTGTTATTCGATCGATAGAAATAGCTTAAAAGGTAGATAGAGATCGGTGTGTGAATTACTTTATGTTGCAATTGCATAAATTCGTCCATCGGAAAGAAAGAAGAATTCGGGACTGTTTGATTTGGTGTTATACTTTGGAGGAACTCTCTAGAGCTTTCTGTGCTACTATTTGTTTCAAAAGAAGTAGTCGTTATCAAACACTTCTACATCGTGATATTTGTCGATTTGATCTACGGTGAAAAATGTTACTGGTCGCGATCGCGATCGATTATAATTTCTAGCTGTACTTACATCGATAACAATTGAATTTGAATGCAATTTGATCGTTTTCAGACATGATGGATATATCAGGCTGCGATTAATTGATCAATTCGGATTTCCTTCAATGCGAAGAAACATGAATAATTAAAGGAGATAAGAAGCCGATATAAATATATCACGTCTGAAAGAATAAAACGAAAATGCAGCAAAAATATTCAAAAATGTTGCGCGGCGATTAAGCGGATTGCTAATGAAATCAAAAATTGTAATTAACATTTTTCTCCGTGCATTATCGAAAGTCAGTGATGGGACTGATATACTACAATATTTATTGGTAATCTTATAACTAATTCTATATCTATATCATTTCTCGAAATTTTCAACTAACAATTAACACTTGTTTTTCTTTCAATTTGAGCATATTTTAAAGCATATTTATCCCTTTTCGTATCTTTGTATTTTAAAATCCATTTCGTAAAAAGAATTACTTTCATATGATCGCTATTTCTATACGAGAATCCATTACACAGAAACACGTTTGTAAAAATTCTTATCCTTCTCAGAAAGGATTAATTATTATTCAGCTCACTCTGCTCAATTATTCATTACGCTACCTTATTCATCTCTCTAAATCCTATTTGAATCTTAACAAAAACATTATCTCTATTGTGATCACATTTTCCCCTAAAAAATATTTCCAATGTTCAATTTTTCAAAAAGTCACTCTATCCAAACCCAACTGTCTATCACTTAATTTAATAATAATAAATAAGTAATAATTTAATATAAACCTGCCGTTTATCAAATCAATTGCATCTCACTAAATCTAATTTGAATCTTAACAAAGATGTTACCTCTACTGTGATCTATTACATTTTCTCCTAAAAAATATTTCCAGTGTTCAATTTTTCAAAAAGTCACTCTATCCAAACTCAACTGTCTATCACTTAATTTAATAATAATAAATAAGTAATAATTTAATGTAAATCTGTCGTTTCATCAAATCAATTGCATCTCTCCAAATCTTATTTGAATCTTAACAAAAATGTTATCTCTGCTGTGATCTGTCACATTTTCCCCTAAAAAATATTTCCAATGTTCAATCTTTCAAAAAAGTCACTCTATCCAAATCCAACTACCTATCGTCATTTATAAAATCAATTGCATCTCACTAAATTTTATCTGAATCTTAGCAAAGATGTTATACCTCTACTGCGATCCATTACATTTTCCCCTAAAAAATATCTCCAATGTTTCAAAAAGTTTCACTCTATCGTTATTTGTAAAATCTAAGATCTGACAAACTGACTGACTCCAGTCGCTGTACTCCATATCAATCCCATCGCTACGATATCGACAGTGTCAGGGGAAACGCAAGCCTCGAAAGTGGACGAAGAAAGTATGTATGCATGTATATGGTAAATTCGTAAAAAAAGAAGAGTACAGACGACATATACACGCCTAGAGAAGAAACTGTGGTAGATAGAGTAGATTGGTATTTTAGGTAGCGGACTGTGCTTTGCATTTTGTACCATCTTCATGGTCGTTCCTGTAGGTAACGCCCTCGTGGCTGTGAGCACGGCCAAGCCTGTGCAACCTTGCCATCTGAGCGGCGACTTTGTAAGCAGGCGGTTGACGGCACTGTGTACTACCGATTCCTGGACGCATCGTCGCCATCGACGTCATGGTAGTCATGGTCGTGGTGATCGTTGTCATAATGGTCGTTCCAGCAGTCCCTGGTGGAGGAAGCGCCGCCGGTACTCCGAGGCCCACGCCTGCTCCTAATCCCGTAGTACCTGAAAACCCTCGACTCTCTTTCTCTCGATCTCTCACACTGCTGCGTCTCTCCCCTCCTGCTTCACAACAACCGTTTTCTCACCCCATATTCTCTTTACCGACGTGTCATTTCATCGCCATTTCTGCAACTCTGAACGAGCACGACTGACTGACTCTCTGAACGTGCTTCAAAAAAAAAAAACACGGTCGTCGAGACGATGGTTTTTCTTTCAGTGCAACGACAATGGACCGCGAATTTTCACACACTTTGTGGGAAATTGCGAGACACAGAAAATATTATTTAAGATACGAATTATACATAAATATTCGCGCAGCTTATTCTAATAAATTCTATCGGTACGCCAATACCATGCCAATACTCGTTTTTTTTTTTCTTTTTTTACAGAAATGCAAGTTGAATCGTACGAAATGTGAAAATACGTGACAGGTCGTCTGTTTCATTTCTCTGATTTTCAGATCAGAAAAGAGAAACTCGTCGGTACTCGTTCAGAGACGCAGTGTCGAGAAAAGTAAAGACGAACCGGCGGACAGAAACACGCACGTTATTCACCGCTAGATATCAGAACCCAAGAATAGAGGGGAAAGCATAGTTAGAAAACCAGTTAATGTACACCCTGAAAGGAAGCCACGGTACTCCGTTAATCCTGAGGAAACGCGGCAACACAATCGAAAGGAAAGAAAAGAGAAAAAAGAAGAAGAAAAGAAAAAAGAAGAACGATCACACAACATTGTCGATGCAACGCACACATCATTTTCTATACGCACGCATGACCTGCATACACGTGTACAGCAGGCAACGATACTCACGTGATCATTAGCGTGCACACGCCTTCGAGCAAGCGATTAATACAGATTAAGCCTTGTGCATGTACATATACATATATATACGTTATGCAATAAATGCCTCAAGCCCAAACACGCGTTGCTTCCGGTCGGCACAGAACCTCCATCTACTCCAATGTCCACTCGTTCTTTCTTTTTCTAACGTACGTATCTAAACGATTAGTAGCAGAGTCGTTTCATTCTCTATTCAATCATCCTACGGACATCCATTCGCCGAGAGACATCATTATTAGTTATCATCTACTGTACTCTCATGCACGGATATTCTACACGGATCATCCGGAAGCAACGCCAATCGCGGATAGACAGAGATTTTATTTCAAAAATAAAGAGAGAGAGAGAGAAAGAGAGAGAGAGAGATATCAGCCCAAAATTGCAAGGAGAAAAACTGAAGACAGAGAGAGGCAAGACAATCGCGGACTCACCTTGAGGATTTTGGGGTTGGTGATGATCGTAATAATGTTGGTGGTGATGGTGATGGTGGTGGTGGTGATGGTGGTGATGATTGTGGTTGTGATTCTGATTGTGGTTGGCAGGAAGCGGAGGTAACACTGCTACCGCGTGAGGGAACGGAGGTGCACCACCTCTCAAAACAGACCCTGCACCACACACAGGCCACATACGAAATGTTTCTTTACAAAATATACAATCGCACACACCGGTGGTATGGTATCAACATCGGTGGTATCTTTCCTCTTTCTCCTTTTCATTTTTTTTTTTTTTTTGTTTTTCTGCTTTAACTGTACACAATATCAATGTCTCTTTTCCCTTGCGAGAAGCTAAATCGAAAAGGAATTGGTCGACAGAAATTTCTTGTTTAAAAGAAAAAAGAAGAAGAAGAAGGAACGTACAGTTTTCATTTCGAGGAGTGAATAAGAAAAAAAAAAAGAACTAAATTTCTCGAAGTTCCCGTCTCTTTGAAAATGAAGGAAGATTCCTAGAGTGAGTGCCGCGAGCGGAAAGATCGTAAAAAATTGGGTCGATGTGTCGTTATATAAATATCGATGTATGCGTGTATGCGTGAATAATGCCACCTCTGCGTAAAGAAGCGAGTCTCTGTGAAAGAAGCTACAAGCGATAAATGTATTGAAAGCAGTTGGGACTCCCGGGATAGAAGCGGCTATAAAGCACGTTTACCTACGTTATCGGCGACAACGCTCGACTAAACGATAAATAAATAAAATAACCGGAACAGGTACGGTGAAAAAAAGTGTACGCAATATACACACACGTAACGTGTATCATATGCTGTGTAGCTCAAGTTGCACAGAGCTCGTTTTTCTCAACTATCATATAGACGAGAGAGAGAATGAAGATGAGTGGCCATGGGACATACGTTTCTTTGTTTTCTTTTTTCTTTTTTCTTTCTTTTTCAACGTTGAAATCTAATCGTGACTCGGAACATAGTGAAACGAATGACTCGAAGGAACAAACTATAGACTATGATTGTGCGAAACAGCAAACTGTAACGAGAGAACATCTTCGATTTACTTTTACGAGAACGAAGAAAAGAAAAAAAAAGCAAAAAAGACAGAGAGGGAAAAAAAATAAAAATAAAAAGTGAGATAATAGATGTACAACACGTATACACGTTTTCAAAAAAAAAAAAAAAAAAAAAACAAATCATTCTCTGTTTACTAACTACTGAAAATATCTAACGTTGCGCCACACACTACTTAAAAGAAAAAAAAAAAAAGAAAAAAGAAGAGAAAATTTTTCTCTGTGCGATTACAAATGGAAAACAGAGACTCATAGAACACCCAACCACGAGACGAACTTTCACGCAGTTGCTTTTGTCAATCAAGGACATACACGATATACATGTGTTGTCCGTAACGACATTTTAATTTAAGAACAAACAAAACAAAAAAAAAAAAAATTAAAAATACACGGAGAGGACAACTTCATCTCGTTGGACCACTCCAGATTCTTTCTTTGGTTCTACCTACTAAACTACGGTCTACGGAGCGGGCAAAAAAAAAAGAAAAAAAAAAGAAAAAAAATAGTACAAGAGAGGTAATGAGTACGAGCTTTTGGAGTTATTTGGATCTCTTTTGGTTCAAGTTTACGTACCTTGCATGGCGGAGTGCCGTCTTTGAGGTGGCGGTGGACTACCACCAGCTTCTACGCTGCTTCCACTGTGGCTGTCCAGCTGTGTACTGTGACCACTGTCACTGCTCGTCACCGAACCTACGCACACGTCCCCAAGACACTTCTATCACTACACATTCTAGCCCAGTTTTCGCCCCGATGCGCACGCTAACTGCTAATTAGTCTAATAGACATTAACCGCGTCTCCGCGAACACGTGTATATCCGTACATATATATATATATCATTCTTTCTCACTTTCTTTCTCTTTCTCTCTCGCTCTCTCTCACTTTGAAACAAAAAAAAAAAAGAAAAAAAAAAGAAAAAAGAGATCAGAACGAATGTCAGCTCGTTGCGCCTAACAGAAATGTCGCGCTACGGGCGGCAATTAGAAGTCGCGCTCGCACAGCATTTGTTTTTCGATGCACGCCTACCAGAGATCGTCCCTTCTGTAAACGACTACGCTATATTAGCTAATGAAATTCTAATAGAGTTAAGATTCGTGTTGTCTTTATCTTTAAGGGGGGGGGGAGGAGAATGAAAAATTGGTAAAATATCAAATATCCTGGAAAGTGACATTTATCAGAAGGAGACCATATTCCCAGGAGCAATAATATTTCTATTTCGTACGATATAGTCAACTTGTCAGCCAAAGGAAAATATTAAGAGAGATATTGTAGTAAAATTTGTAACTACTATTTTAAGTTTGTTCGTAAAATGTGATTGAAAAAAAAAAAGAACATAAAGAGACTAACAGCATTGAGATTAAATCGCTGAAGGATGTGATTCACGAGTCCGTATGTCCCATGGTGAGTGATCTAATTTGAAGCTAAACGTGCTTCGCCCTGGGATCGGGACCGTGGTTGTGTATAACACGGGACGATAATATTGATCGTAAAAGAAGCGCGAGCTACGGTAATCGGCGTACAAGATGCGTGTAAAATGGATAAGCTAAATATAAACATGGAACATTTATGAATTGCGTAAACGGCTGTGCAGCGTGCATATAAAATGAGATAGTTCTTTAGAATTTGCGAGATCTGACCAGTGTGTACGGTCACGAGCAATGAAAAAGTGCATTTTTTTTTTTTTCTGTTTTTGTTTAATGGTACTTCGCGAGATGTGTCTGGCTGTATTCGTGTGTCGCAGTAAAACAACGTTCAAAATAAAAATAGAAAGAAGCACCACGTGATTTATCGTCTAAAGCTAGCAACATGTATAGAGACACAGAAAAAAACTTGACACTATAGAGTATAGATGTTTTGTATATGTGTGTGTGTGTGTGTGTGTGTGTGTGTGTGTGTGTGTATACAATGTATGTCAAACGATGATCGACAGCATCTCGCTTCGAACCATTTTACGTGTCGAAATTAATCAACTTACCACTGGTCAACGTTTTTCTTAACGGCTGAAGATTGCTCAGGCTGGTTACGCTACTACTTTCAGCGCTGAGATCGACAGGTGGTGGTAAACTGGAAGGAGTATCGCTATGGGATCTCTCATGCATAGGAACTCTGCTACCAGATCCTACTCTCCTAGGTGCACCGGGACTAGGCTCCAATCCGCTGGAATGCAACGCTAATCCAGGCACTGGAAGCGCCGGTGGACAATGTTTTGGTTGATACGGACGAGTTTTGTGAGGGTCGGAAAGCGCTAACATTTTCCGTACTGCTTGCGGCGATGCAGCTCCGAACTTTGTACCTGAAAATAATAATGAATATTTTACTTGCTACTTTTTACAAAACAGAGTTGATGAACTTACAAAGTTTCAAAATTCCAATGAACGACAAAAAAAGAAATCTTACCTTGTATACTCTTTCTACCTTCGCTGGTGCTGCTGGCACTGCTTGTAGTGGACAAAGTAGGCGAAGGATGCCTTCTTCCTCTGCTTCCACTAAGAGGTACCGCTGCCGCTACTGCAGCAGTTCCTGCATGAGGTTCACATTCCACGGACAAAGCGTGTAACCGTTCCTCGTCAGTTATTACTTTCATATTAGCAAGGTACGCTTTCACTCTTCGAACCATCTGAGCCTCTTCGAACATCTTTTTCGGATTTGGCGCAGCCGTAGATTTTTTCCGTCTCTTCACTGTTGCCGTTTGTCCTCCTGGACATTGCAACACTGTTAGTGAAAACGAATTATCACATTTTTGGTTCTGTTTCTACGTGTTCGAGTTTTACTCACCTTGATTTCCAGTAGTCATTTGATTTAACGCAACCATGGCAGAACTAGGTGGCTGACCACCTCTCTCTAACATTATCGACAAATCGTAGGGTGAAGAACACATATTCGTTAACGTTCTCACTTCTTTCGCAATCATCCTCAGCTTTTCAAAGTTCACCAAACCTTCCACTCTGGAATCGTTGCCAAGGTGTATAAACGTCAAATCTTTTTTTACTACTGGATAAAATGGGATCTGAAAAAAGAGAGAGAAATGTTTCATGTTTCACTTTATTGCTTAATGAACAGAGTATTGGCGTATAGAAGTAAGACGAGAACTCACTATGGGAGGTTGCGTTTGTTCAGATGCTACCAATTGTCGATATTTGCTCATATTACGACTAGGATCCATTAATTCTTGTAGATCGCTGAAGAGCCTTTGATATTTGCTCGGTAGTTTTTCCCAGGAAGCTCTTAATCTCGAAACAGCTCCATGGCCCAAGCCGGACACAATCGCAAACATGGAATTGAAATTTTTACATTCTTTACATTGTCCTGTTTAACAAATAAACATATGTTAAAAAATTTGCACACTAAAAAGTTTCAATGACTGAGCATAAAAAACTCACGGGCTATTTTTATAAATTGTTTTATTATTTTACTACGTCGAACAAGATTATGTTCAGAACAAACTTCTGTCACAACCCAAAACATTTCTCTGTTGACTAGTTCTGCAAACTGCCTGAGCATAGGCACTCCGTATCTACTCTTTAATTCAAATAAATCATCCACGTACTCCGTAGATTCAATTTGTCTAAAAATAGCATACAAATCAATATTTGCAAAAAAAAAAAAAAATTAATATCATTATCAATTTACCTGAATATACTAAAATCTTGTAGAGTCAGTTGAATCGCGACTTCAACGGCATTTAATTGTAAGAAATGAACCTGAGATTCGCGTATAAGTTCTGGCGCTTGTTCATCTGCTACGAATGTCTCCGAGATACCATTAGTTTTTAAATAATACCGAGAACTTAAGCCAATTCGTTCAGCAAGGTTTTGCAATTGATCAGGTAGCCTGCGTTGTTTGATCATTCCCCCTTCTCCAACGCTCACTTCAGCTAAAGAAAAATTCGAACTGCCTTCGGCAGCGGTTATACCAAATTCTTGAAGGGCGAGCATTACCACCTAAAACGATATATTAGCATACAAATAGAAACGTTCAATCATGCATATTGTTTCCCCAAGATCAAAATATCTACCTCGTGCGCCGTTGTTTCCTTATGAATAAGAAGATATTTACAAGTTTGATCGGCTTTATAAACTTTCAAAACATGTTCCGGATAGTCAGGTGCCCTCAAGTCGTCATAACAATATAACGACGTAAGGTCAGGATTACTTTTTGAATGGTAAAGATTGGTAGTCTGTGAAAGTCCTCCTGTTCCAGGTGGTGTATGCGGAGGTGCAAGAGGATCGTCTACGTGTACACCGTCACTGTAAAACAAATTCACTCTCATGTAAAATATATTTTCTTAAACTAGAAGACAAAAAAACAACAAATGATAGATATGTTTTTAACGTACTTAATAGTATTCTTTGGCAGTATATTCATTTTCATGAGAGCTTTCTGCAATCTCTTTTTCGGTCCAAGCGTCATGAATCCTTTATGCTCTTTTTTAGCATCTTTACAAGGAGAAACATTTGAATCAGGTATTAACAGCGGAACACCGCCCACTAAAGGATTCAATGGATTATTTGCTGGAGTTATCGGATCCACGTGCGTAGACAACCTTGCCCGTGGATCTGTTTGTATTCTTGAAATCTCGGGTTTGTTTGCCCTTCCCCGCGGCCTCGGCGAGTCATCTGGCATCTGAAGCATTTCTTTAAACGCTACAACAGTAATTCATTGCTCGCATAAAAGAAGTTATAATCCACAGATTATAGTCTCTATAAGATGTCACATACCAAGTAAGTTTGATTTAACAGTTATACTAAGATGAGTAGATCCCCTTAAAATTTCGAGAGCCCTGGCGTGACTCACGTGCTCGAAACTCTGTCCATTTACTTCTAAAATCTGATCACCACGTTTCAAACCAACATCTTCAGCTTTTGACTTTTTATCCACTTTAGAAATAAAAATGCCGAAACCCCTTTCATATCCCCCTAAAATACTAAAATGCAAGACCTCGTCTCTTGTTGGCCTTGCTAACGTTACATTCCGCGTTCTCGCTTTCGCTGCACACGCAATGTTTAATAATCTGGAATTTATTGAAAGAGTTAGTAAAGTAAAGTAACGTAAACACTTAATAATTATCACACGAATATAAATTTAACAAGATTGATGTATACCTTTGTTGTCCTTGCATTTTCTCTCTTTCTAAACCGGCTTCAAACGCTTCCAAAAATTCCATCATAGCAGGATCAGTTTCAAAATCAGTAAAATGATTATTTACCCAAAGAAGTACTACACGAGCAACTCTATCCCTAACTTGTGCTTGATCAAACCATTCCAACAATTGAGTCGCAACTAATAAAGGACTGTCGATAAATGTTCGATGCGTTAATAAGAAATCTTCTATATAAGTGGGATCGGTAATACTGTTTTCTTCGATAAGTTGTAACATTAAACGTTCAGGAGTCCCTCGAATAACTACATGACCCCTCCGTGCTCCTCCATCTAAAGCACCTCTTAATTCAGTTACTAAAATCACTCTTCCATTTTCTTCGTGCCGCCTTGTATTTTCTTCTCCTTGATGTTGAATTCTAAAATAATCGGCCTGAGTAACACATACAAATTGGCAGTCATCACATCTGAAAGGAGAAATAAAAGCGTATTAATGCAATTTTCGATTTAACAACTACTACTAGTAGTAAATTTCTAACGTAGAACTGACTTTGTCCTCATGACACCTCTATGCAAAAGTCTTTCCATAGTGGGCAAGATTCCAAAACTGTCACCAAGGTGCAGCTGTTCAATTTCTCCATTGCTATGCTCAATTTCCACAGCACCATTTATAAGCACACTCCAGCTGTCTAGTTCTTCTCCATCATTTAAGACTATCATACCAGCACGTTCAACCACAGCGAACACCATTACAGCGCACAGCGCTCTTCTTACTGCCAAGGTCATGTTTGTGAAGGCCTTTAATTGCTGAGTGAATTCTAAGAGCGTTTCTATATCATCTTCTGTTCTTTCCATAGGATCTTTTTCTAAACATTCCCTGACTGGATCACGGACAGTCAAGCTCTATAAACACGTAAAGTCTTGTTAAATTTATCTTCAATTTTATGAATTTATCAGCTGACAAATATACTCACGTCCATGCTCTCTGCAAGATCTTCCTCTTCATCGCTATCCACTATGGATTCAACAAGACCAGATAAATCAACATCGTCCGCATCTGCATCTAACGAACCTTGTACAGATGTCATGGTATCTGAACCACTGTATGCTGAACTTGTGTCACTCGAATGGCTGCTTCTGTTGGATTTTTGGTACAGCTCTGGCCTGCCTGTCAGGCCCTGTGAAAACTACAAAAGAACAAAATTCTCCAGTTAGTTATCCTTTAGTTGATTAATATTACAGTTTATCGTTGCACAATTTTTAGTAGAAACTATAAAGATCACTCGACATGAAGTATTTGTGCTTGACGAGTATTGAATATTTATATACTAAATATTTATAGCCGCATCGATTTACTATTAAACATGACGTACATCGTAATACGTTCGCATTAATTGAAGGCGGTCAGCATATTATCTTTGCTATTGCTACATTCTCAAATATGCTAACCAAACTGTTTACATTAATGTTCGTGCCAGACGATGTTAATACAAATCAACGCGTTCTTTGTCGCGATGTGGCGGTGCAATCGCGATTTTGTAAACAATAGCACGGTGCAAGTCCAAGAGAAGATATCAATGCACCGTTTCTTTCCCCTCACGGGAAAGAAAAAAGAAAGAAAAGAAAGAACCTGCAAATAGAACAACGTGCGATCTATCATCTATCGGTCGACATCGATCTGTCAATCGGCAGGAAGAGACCGCAAATAACAGAATCAAGAGAACATGAGTAGGACAAAAACATGAGTGCGACGAGCGGAGCTCGTTTACGGAATAGTACCAGGAATGGGCGTGATGGGGGACAGGCTCTGCTTTTAAGTTAGGTTAGGTTGTCAGACATGACATCACGCACGCAGAGCATCGAACAGCCAGAGAAAACACGCACGGCAAAAGAAAGAGACGGGAATAGTGGCACGAATCATATCTAAACAAAAACATCGTGACATCTGTCATCCAATGATGATCGGCGACGATCGACGACGGTGGCCGGATCGTTGGAGGAGAATCGCGAGGAACGAGAAAATTAAATCGCCCAATAAACCCAAGGCCATTTTGAGCCCGCGGCTGATCGTCAAACTCACTTGGTACATGCCGAAGGCGTCCATCCTGTCGTCTTTACTAATGGCACTTGCTCGGCACTATACTCTTCTGTGTTTTAAACAACATGGGAAACAACATGAAGAAAAGCGAGTTAAGTGTTCGGCTACATCCTCCTTCCGTTCTTGGTCCACGTTTCGATCGAACACGCGAGACTGGCACCTCTTACTCGCGGGTACATACGCGGCTGTACATACACGCAACGCGACGTGACCTTTATATGCACGAAACTCGTGGCGCATCTAGCGTGCCCCGTGTCGTGGACCGTCAGCTTAGCGACGTAGCGGACATGGGACTGCCTCTCGTCCCTCCCCCACCAATCGCCCTGCCACCGGCATTCCCATCGAAAGTCTAGGGTCACGTGACCCGGCCAAGCGGCAAGCTTCAGGTCCGTCTCAATAGGGGGGCGCGCGTTGGGGGGCCCACCTGTAGCTTCTGACCGTGACAGTAACAAAACGCTCGTATCAATGAAGCGCCGCCGGTATCCGACTTAATTTTTCGCTTCAGCCTACTTGCACCTCGTTAATATATCCGATTATCGATCACATTATACGAAACGTTTATCGTGTCGCTTCGTTCCGTATTTCTTTTTTTTTTTCTTTTTCTAAATCGAGCAAATTTCTTCCAAACATCTCGGTTTGGTCCAACTTCGAACGGTGTAGATTTTAGAAGCAGTCGCAAAACTGGGTGAAATAAATCTTCGTCTGTAAGTGATCTATGATTGTCCAGAACATTCGGTCATCGATTACATTGTACCGAGAAATCGTTCGCTAGCACCGTTGCATAAAATTTCCGCGCGTGAATGCGAGAATGCCGATGGCGAGATGAAACACGGCCGTGTGAAACGAGCCTAAGGAGTCGACGGTCGGTCAATCGTCAGTCGGTAAGCGATTGAGAGAGAAGGAGGATGCTCGGTGAAAAGAGTACCGGTCTGCTCAAAGCATCCAACACAGCGGATAATATCTGCTTAAAGGCCACTGGCCGACACGACGGATGATTTATACGACCCGTTATGTCGTGCTCGTGTCTCACTTTTCCTTTTCTCCTGCTCCGCAGACTTTCCAAATTGCTTCTCCCATTCAGTTTCGTCCTACTCGACCGGGCAGGCACTGGCATACCAGTGCATACCACCGATGCACATTCCACAGACTCTTTAGGGGAGAGACACTCCAATGTAGATCATCTTACTCGCACGCGTTGCGCCTTTCGACCCAAAGCGCCGCGTGTCGGTAAATACTCTAGCGGAGGGAAAGCTGAATTTCCTTCGATCTTCGTTTTCTTTTTTTTTTTTTTTTTTTTTTTTCGCCTCTTTTCTAGCACGAAATGTAGATTTCCACATTTCGAATTGAAACTTCAAGCGCTCATTTCTATTGAATCGATATCCTGTATAAATTTCAATTCATTTTCGAATGAGATTACGTTGGAGATTTTAATTTCCAGAAGAATGTAAATGACACTCTGAGGGGATAAAATGGAAATATGTTAATTCTGGTGGGATCGCGAAGTATTCGAATAAAAAAAATTTTAATCGAAACCTATTTCGAACATTGTCAAGAACACGGTTAACGTGATGAGAGAGTGAAAAAGAGAGAAATTATTACTGCCGCCCACAATAATAGTTGAGGATTAATATTAATGTTATATCAAACATTATTAAAAATATTTTATATACTTTAAATAACGTTATTAAAAATATTATAAAACATACCATACACTTTCAAATGAATAATACAATATAGAAAGAATCCAGGAGAGAGAGAAAAAAAAGCATATATTCGCATTCCAATGAAAAAAATAAATTTTCTTCGAGTACAGCCGTATAAATCGTATTCCGCGTTACGTTCCACTTTCCAACTTCAGGAAAACCTTTTCTCGGTTTACGACGATCGCTGTTTACTCTTTGCTACTTGGCGAATATTCCACGTGTACGTGTCGATGGAAATAAGAAAACACACGAACTGATAAAACTTCTTCTCACGAGGGAACCAGCGTACATTTAAAATGCATGAGAAAACGTACAATGAGGAGAAGAAGAAAAAAAAGATTACTTTAAAAAGTTTCACCACTGGCCGCTTTCGATACGATCTTCTCATCTCTCTTTCTCTCGTTTTTTTTTTTTTTTTCGATTATCGAGAACACGTGAGCGCGCGTTGAACACGTCATGGATCGACGACACTAAACTTTCTTTCAACGATCGACATGCCGATGATGTAAGACAAATGATCTTGAACCTCAATGTTGCGAGGAAAATGATCAGCAAAAAGTGCACGCCATTTATTGATGGGATTACGTGCCGTGAGTCTTCCTCGAACAAACCAAAGTACAACCAAATATTATTTTCTTGATTGAATACTATGGAGAAATGATTAAAATTGGATTTTCAAATTCAACTGGATACAAATCCCATCCCAAATTTCGTCTCAATTTCGGATCAATGTATTTACGATAACAAGGTTCAAGCGCAGAAGAATCCAGATCAAAGAAAGGAAATTCTTACTGAAAGTATGCTTGCAATTTCTGTCTGAGAAGGGAAGAGAAAAAAGTTTTCGAAAACAGATGTTTACCGTGTCATCGAAGACCAAGTTGACCTGTCGATGGTCGGTTATGGGATGAGGGTGCGGTGGTCGATGCATCCTTCCTCCATGCACTTCCGGGTAATCGATCTGTCAAACAAAAAAGACAAAAAATAGTTAGAGAAGTAATTAAAAAAAAGAAATGAGAATTACAAAATATCAATTTGGAATTTCAACTCTCGTACCACACTCTTGTAAGAATTGTAAAATTCAAATGAAAACTCCATTCATTCATGGTTCGTTCTTTCGACGTTCCCCCAATAATGCATGTGAATTTCGTGCATAAATTTCGTTCTATCGATAAAGCGATTCCCTCGACGCAATCAGCGCGCCAATATTTCCTCGGCTCGCGTTAATCTTTCATCTTTTACAAAGCATGGAACGCTGCAATTGACACGCCGCGGTTTTCGAAGCTTAGAAATATAGGAATTGCTTGTGACAGGGCGTCTACTAATTCCTAAAAGTTCTTACATCTCTGGATCAAATGAATTGCTTTTCTTCTTAACGTATACTTTTTTAATCGATTAATCAAGATCAGAAAATCTATATATACAAGTATAGAAATTTTTTAACAGAATTTCCCTCTCCCCCCCCACCCTTTTTTTCTCTCGCGACACACTTTAAAATTAACTTCACTCTAGAAGCAAGGAATTTAATTTTCTGTCTGATCCTCCAATGGCAAGCACACCCTCTCTACGATCAACATTCATGAAACTACCAATTCGCAGTAAATTCGGCTGGCGACCCGAACGCAAGCTCGAGAGCAACGTCAACGCGTGGAGCGTGTTTCGAATTTCTGGAATGACAAACAAGAGCCTCCTCCACAAGCATAAGCAGCCGTGTCGTCCGCAGGAACGGCGTTGATAATCTAATCCGGTTCCACCTGCAACTTCTGCAGCTGCGTCAACTTCACTCGCCCTCTCGCGTGTCACTCGTGTGTCTCTCTTTTTCGATCAACAGCGTTCGTCGTTCAACGATGTGCACGGTGGAAAAAAATAAGAAAGAGAGAGAGAGAGAAAAAAAAAGGGAAAAAAAGAACACAGAGAGACAACGAGATGAGCGTGAGCTCGAGGCCGGAACCCGTAGGCCGGACTTCCGGCAGATACGCCGATTATAGTCACCATTCACAGAACCGCTCCCTCGCGACTCGATTGTTAAAGGCGGACAGGACAGCATTTAGCCAATTTCGGGATGAAAGTTGAATTTCCATCGGTCGGCGTTGATACGTTGATTCGATTGGGAACAGTCGATGCGAAACGCCGTGTACACGTCGCGAAAAATATTGTTCGACACGCCGGAAATTAACGAAATGCCTTCCTACGGTCCGTTGTTGAAAAATACATATCGCACACATAGGTGTGTGTATATGTGTGTTTACACAGTAGCATGTAACGCAATCCGTTTCGAGTAACGTTTGACGCGTTATTTTCACTGATTTGTAACTTTTAATTGGTTCCTACTGACATGTAATAATCGTTGCAGAAATTTATTTGTGGAAACGTTTATGATCGAATATTTTTTTCCACGTATGCGCGACACTCGCATTTTCATCGAAACGATTGGAAAAACTTAAACGTAGATTTGCTACGCTTCGTTATATTGGCTTATGGATATTCTTTCACGTAACGTGTATCATTCCGCGTAAATTTTTTATATCATTAACTCCTTAGCATATAATGACGTCTGGGAGACGTCATACGTTTCCTAAGGACTGATGAATTATTAATTTGTTCTTTCATCATTTTTTATTAATTTTCTTTACAAGTATTGCGTTCGTGGCATTTCTCAGTACAAGTATAAGAGTATAAAAGTTATCTTCGTCAAGTTTGCGCAAATGTTAAAAAATGAAAAATATATATCATTTTTTGGTTATATCGAATTTCATTTAATTCGTATGTTAAGGGGTTAAATAAACGCATGCTTGATTCTATTCTGCTCGTGTCTCGTCTCTGTTAACTTTAACTACATGCTTTTTCATCAAATATTGTAGTTTGGTAAACCTAGGTTCGTTTCGTGTTTAATTCGCGTTTTAAGTCGCGGTTTAATGAGAAACATGTATGCAACATGATCGAATAAATACAGTTTCAGATACAGTTCTGTAGAAATATTCATGTAGTCAATATTACAGTTATGGTATTATTATCAGATATAATTATCATACGAATATCGTATACAGCTCGTACTCATGCCACAAAGAATGCGACGTAATAACAATTATTCAACGTATTAATTAAGTTGGACGTAACAACATTCTGATGAATCGTTAAGTTAAAACAAAGCAAGCTCCAAAATTAACATGCAAAGTCAGCAGCTCGTCCAATTTGTACATAAAACTCATTTCGTTAGATATACATCTTTCTTCCTACTTGGAAATCTCAACGAGATAATGAAACAAGTACTTTAATTATCGATTACCCGAGCTAACCAATCCCTCACATACTTGCGTCTTAAACCGCAATTCATCACTATGTCGAAGAGGCTACAGGTGAAAGTATGCTGTACAAATTGTTTCAGCCATGGACCACAAAGAATTCCAAAAGAAAGGACCATTTTTTTTTCTTTTTTTTTTGGTTTGCTTTTCTTCTTGCCAAGCAACCTCCATTATACCTACCAATTATCATCAACACTATAATTCCTTAACCTCCACAGAACATTAAAGAATATTTATGAAGCATTGTTTGCTCGCCGTAATCTCCACACGTTTATTTTTAATTCTGACGTTCCCATCTTTCATATCGTTTGAATTTATTCTGATTTCACGAATGGTAATATTTTCATCGATCTGAGGTGCGACTGTCGGCGAAGAGACGTGTTTTTAAATACATTTGTTACTTATTATAATTTACCAACATGCGATGATTTTCAATCGGTTATATTTTTTCACGGTATATTTAAATAATTCTATAAAATTCTATAGGGTCTTATGGTCCCATAAAAAAATTTTAACATTTTAATTAAAATTTTAAGTTCATATTATATATACGAGACAGTATATATTTCATTAATCCTTTCATTCCAGATTTCATTTAAAAACCAATTGATTATGCTACCTTTGTACAGTCAGTTATACTGCAGCCATTCAATACTCATTGGGCACGTCGACTTAAAATTATTATCAATAAGACATGTTTTTGATAAACAGGTGAATATATTTATTTTGCCTAGTTTCTTATATATATATAATACACATTAACAATTCTTATACATTGATTTATTTAAAGATTCTTCTATTACTAATTTAATCATTATAATAAGTTTGTTTATTATAAATTATTTTTTTCTAAAAATTATTCATAATAGTTTATTTATAGATTTTAGTTTGTTCAAAATTTTTAAATTTTCATAGTGAATTATAAAATTTTCTCTATTTAATAATTAATACTAAAATCATAAGTTTGAGATAAATTCTAATAACATGGAATAATTTTTATAATATTTAAATATGTAGTACTTTTTAATACAGTATTTCTATAAAGAAGATTGGAATATTAGCAAATCTACGCGTTCGTATTAATGGGTTTCAATGCCTGCAATTAAAATTCAAACGAAATTATT
Organism: Tetragonula carbonaria; assembly: GCA_032399595.1. Classification (NCBI taxonomy): domain Eukaryota; kingdom Metazoa; phylum Arthropoda; class Insecta; order Hymenoptera; family Apidae; genus Tetragonula; species Tetragonula carbonaria. The sequence goes on from JAUCRC010000007.1 coordinate 4,507,763, forward strand.
TCTACTAATATCAGCTTTCTCACTAGTCATGAGATATGTTAAATTATCTCAAGCGTGATCGTTATAATTACATAATATTTTGAAATTGCCATTCTTTACTGTACGATTTACTAGATTATTGTCATAAAATAAAACAACAAATATTCGTCGATAGTAGACTTTTTCTAGATTTTTACGATGAATTGTAAACTGCGAAAATTAACTCGTTGACTGCCCTGAGAAATTACTTGTACTTCTGAGAAATTATCATATATATTCACGACTGTTCGCACACTGATACTCCATTTTAGCTTTTCATCAATTTATAACGTAGCAGTCCGAGAAACGCAAGCAATCGCGAGCTTGGTTTCTCGACGAGTATCCCTCGAACGGACAAACAAAACGCGCATAAGAAAAACGAAATTGATCTGTTTGCCTCGACGCGAATTACAACAGCGCATCGCGGACTTTGCGAGCGGACAACGCAGAAAATGTGCGTCAATAGTTGCATAATCGTCGATATATATGCATAATTATAAGTAATCGACTATCAAGTCGCTAACGCAGCATATTCCTTCGTTCTTTCGTCATTGTAGCCGCGTAACTTTTGATGAATCCGAAGTGGTTCAAGATCGTCCGTGTAATTTCAGTCAAGTGGAACTCAGGAAGTGTGTCTTCAGCACGAAACAACTGAGGCTTTGTCTATTTTTCTTTTTGGAAACAACAAGTACGATTTTGCTATACAGTGATTTAGTAAATTAGTGAAAGCTGTAAATTTCGAATTTCGAAAGTTGTACAAATGGTTTTTTGTAATCTTTCAAATTTCAGGTGGCTCCAATTTTATAAGACACCGTAGAGGCCGTAGTGCAAATCTTTCAAGTCGAGCCTAATGCAAATGCGAGATTTGGCAATTGTTGCCCGTGACACTGTGAAACACTTTCTCGATACCGGTCAATGTTTTTGGATCTCGGCGATGAAATTACTTTGCACATTTTCGTCCCATTTTTCCTTCTTTTCATCGTCGAGCATTTTTGGCAAAGAATTGTTCTCACGTTAAACTCGCACTGGACCGCATTGACAGTACTTGAAATTACTCCGTCGATTAGTAATCAATACGCTCGACTGATAAGTACATACTAACATCAATTTCACCTGACGTTCAAACATTTCCGAAATACGTGCGAGTAAATTCATTCGATTAATTCGAATAATTCGAACGTTATTCTTATCAGTATCGATACGTCACACGATTTATATAAAAAAAACTTGAACTTCGTTCCTAAAATAACTCGACGATTATCAGTTTTTGAATTTAGCTTCTCTCAATGCCTGCGAGGACAATGTCAATCTGAACTATATGCGAGCAACTTTATTTTTCTTTCATCGACAATTTAATCACCGAGAACGAAAAAATTACCTCCAAGAAAATGGTTGACGTCGCATCGAAAAATTCATTTGAAGAGACGATCGAATTGACCGAGTTACGAGTAAAATTCGTGCGAAAATTCGTGTCGGCCACAGCGTAGCAATTACGCGATGGTCGTTCGATGATGAATCGGCCCGCGTCTTCTCGCGTTCTTGCCCCTTTATCTTTCTGTTCGTCCTCGTTATATATATTCGCGCTTTGCGTGGGCCCTTCAGCTCCGCGTAGGCGAGCGCATACGCGCGTGCGTGCAAGCGCGAGTCAGCGATAAAGCGACACATTTCTCCCGCGAATGGGAGGACACGCTCGAAACCCGTTTCATTTCGTTTTCAATAAAGCTTTGCCTGTGACAAAGGACATCGTTGCTCTCAAACTTGTTAATTACAAGGCATAAAAGCACGTATTTCTACGATATTAGTGCAATCGCAGAGATAAATCATAGACACAGGGTGTGTCAAAGAAATAAACTGAAGAAATAAATCGACAAATATTCTTCAGACGTTGAGTTTGAAAATTTCAGAAGTTCAACTGGCAGAAGATTGTTCTCCATCGTATTGTTACATATCGTCACAGTCCTTTTGTAACAAAGAGTTTATATTTAAATAAAACAAGCCTAATGGGAGAGTAATAAAAGAAAGACTGAATAGATCAATACACGACGCTGAAGAATGAATGGCTCGGGGTTCAAGCGCGTTGGCAACTAGAGATCTGTCGCGTTTCACGAGAAAATGTTTATAATTAATTAACGTAGTTTCACTTTAACTTCTACTAGGAGGAAACCTACGAAGCAATACATAATTTTCTATAAATAAATCGCTCGATGCTGCTGTAATGATATAACTAAACAAAATAGAACAACGTAGTCGCACAGGAGTTACAAGGGGTAGAAAACTAGACTCGTAGTGCTAGTGTTTCTCTAATTCGTTTCTCTTGCAACGAAACGAATTCGCCGTGTGAATTTCAATAAATTCTCTTCTCCTGATGATCAACTGGTAGCAGATCAACGTGTCCCCGAAATCGAAAATCAACGCAGCCATTCAATTACGAGAGATTCGAAACAAAAGGATTCAGGATTCTCGATTTACATTATTTCCTTGATTGCGCGTTAATACGGCACATACGCGCGCCAGTTATAAACAGACAGAGTAAATCCAACGTTGAATCACCTTCCATCTGTTGTCACCTCGGGGTTTGTAACCTCGAATTCTATTTACCACAACATATGAAAACGCAAGCGTTTCTATAAATTTTACCTGGTGCTCATCGCTCGATCCGAGCCACGAACGCGCTTTACCGGCTGCTAAATTTCCATGTAAATAATTCCGGGAAATATACCGCGGCGTGTGTATGTAAATGCAGCGTGGCAGCACGTTGAGGACGCTCTTGTTCGTTCAGTTTCGTAAACCGAGATTCGACGTCGAGTCGAAGCTGCGCGTTGCGATTGAAGAAACGAAAAACGGTCTGGCCTGTCGAGATATCGCGCCCATTAATCTGTTTATCAACGCGTTGCGTATCGTTGCACTCTTATTCTACTGATTATTCAATGGAAATTCTTTCGTTTGTTCAAATCGCCATTTGTTTCCGATCTTTTCCCACGTGTCTCCGTAAGGCTCAAATTTTTATATCAGCTCTCTCTTTTACTTGTAACAACGGAAGGAAAGATATTTATTTTGTAATTCCTGTTGTAATTAATCGAATCACTTTATCACCGTTTGGTTGAATATTGATTGATTTAGCGAAACGGCGATGTCTAAATTTTTGTGAATCTCTGAGAATTTGTCGTGGTAACAATTACGAAACGAAAGTTTTTACCTCGTTCGAGACAATCGACAAGGGTCTCGGAGTACCAGGCCAGCTTCTTGACAACGAACGACCTTTCCTCTTCCTAGCGACGACCCGAGGCCGTCCAGTTCGGTTCATGTGCTTCAACATTTTCGTCGGATCGGATCAAACCTCACGCTCGCATCGATCACAATGTTTTCACCCACTGTCTTACATTTCAATCGAGACTACACCCTCGAAAGCACACACCTTCGTCCTTTGTCTTCCTTTCGTTCAACGCTCGCATATCGAGCCGCACATCGTTCAACATCTCCGATCTTCGATTTCTCGAAACACGAATGCGTACGTACAACGAATCCAACGGAAGTTGTGTCACACTTCTAACATATCGCACTCTGGTGCATCGAATAAAATCGCCAAAGACCGATCTCTCTCCACCGATCGCCCCTTTCACTTTTCAATTACCCGGCAATACGCGAGAGAGAGAGAGAGAGAGAGAGAGAAAGAGAGAATCGTGTTTAAAACCTGTAATATAGAATTCAACGTGGAATTATCAATCCGTACCGTACGTATGTACTCGATTATCCTTTCACGTGCTTTCACTAGTCCAGCCCACCCCGTTTCTACGACTAAGAAAAAAGAAAAGAAAGAAGATCGCGATCGATCTTTCTTCGAAAATAAAATAGAAAGAAATATAATTTGTTATGCGTCACAGTGGCAGTCACACTCGGTGGACGAGCCGAACCGAGAGAAGAGTAGTAGTGGGAAACGTGGTCAAGACTCGCGGCGGTGACCACTGTCCTCGTTAAAATGGCACACTTCGAGAGCACAAACGGAGCTCGCTTAATAAGTCACCGCGATAGCCGATCCGCGACAAAAACATTCACGTAGGATCGGCACCGATCTGCCGTCTGTCGTATCAAGGTCGCAATATCTTTTGGATTATCGGTGAAAGGTGGCGGCTGCAATCCCGGCTCGACCGTATCGAAGATCGAACGCTCGGTGACGAGCACATCGCGCGGGTCACGATAAACTGAATCGCTTGACGATTCTTCGAGGGCCAAAGAGAGTGACTCGACTGGGCCGCCGTCGTCACGTGACTACGCACGCAGTGACGTAGGCAGAGAACAAACCGCGATACTCGAGACCGCTGTCAGATCGTATGGGACAAGTAAAATAGGACGCGACCGATAGCGCGTTCGTCGTTTCACGGCGCGCCAATGGACCGAGTTCAGCGATACAAACATTTGCCAGTTGTTTCTGGCCAGCGTTGAATCATTTCTCGGCGATTTTCACGGATTTCCACTCGCCGGTGATCACCTCGCGGAGATCGAGCTGAAGAAATTGGAATTTGGATAGGAATTTTAGGAAACAGTCACGCGAAGAGCTCGAGTGAAAATTTAGACGTGAGGTCCAAAATGAGTTGAATTTGGACGCAAAACTTTCAATTCTAGAGTAAAGTTTGAGCTGATGTAATCTATACTAATAAAGGGATTTTGATAATAAAGAAGTGAATTTTTCAAGAGAAATTCGCCTTTAAAACGATGGACAAAATTTTAATAAGTTAAAATGTAAAATGGACAAAAGTTGAAATGAATTGAATTTGAACGCGAGACTTTCAGTCCTAGAGTAAAGTTTGCGCTGATTTACCTATGCTAATAGAGGGATTTTAATAATAAAGAAATGCATGTTTTAAGAGAATAATTTGTTTTTTTAAAAACGATGAACAAAAATTTAAACGTAAGTATATGGCATTGTAAAAGAAGATTTTGAAATGTAAATTATATATTTAAGACGCGAAAATTTGAAACAATTTAATTTATTTATTTTATGACCAATTGGATACGTTCAGAAGAGAAGTGAGAGTGAACAGAGTATTTGAATGAAAATTTGAACACGAGATTTGTACTTGGGATAAAATGAGAAAAAAGTTTGTACAAATGCATATCCATAATCCAATTTCAGTGGCAAAGAAATGGAATTTACAAAAAAAAAATTATTTAAGAAATTATGGACAAAGATGAAATTGCAGAAAATTTGTAAAACAAAATTTTACACGAATTTCATTCGAAACGGAAATATAATTTAATTGATCCTATTAGATTATATCTTTAGGATGTGAAGATTTCAAGGTTGTCGTGAAAAAAGTTCGTCGAAATTGCGACTGAGAGTATTCGAAAATAACGCGGAACTTTTTGACGACATTTCGGTCATCAGTCGTCGAAGAATATTCTTATATTTAAAGAATATAAAATTTTAGTTCACGTAGGTTACATTTGCCAAGAGAGATTACGTCGCTAAAATAAAAGCGAGATTCTATTTATGCGAGCGAAATTTTAAAAAATCTGCAGTGAATGGGCGTTCTCAGAGAGAGAAAGAGAGAGAGAAATAGTATCGAAAATTCTGTTAAAATCTTTTTACAAATCGCGGGCAATTTTTTAAAAAGTCAAATTCTCGGTGAAATTTCTTGAAAATATACACCGAAGATAAGAAATAAATTTTAATACTAAAGAATGTTTTAATAATCGTGGAATATTATAGAAATTATACAAGACGATAGAAAACATTTAAAAAAAAAAAAAACAGACTTGTATCGTCGCATTACTTTACCAAACCTTGGAGAATCTAATAAGCGAGAGAACCTTGCAGACGCAACGCTTTCTCCTTCTGTAACGTCGGAATATGTATACTAAAAAGCATTTCATCTCATCCTCGACAGCGCAAAGAAAAACATCACACGCTTCATTACCAGCGCCGTCGTAAAAACGTAACAAGAGGAGAAGATGCAAAACCAAACTAAAAACTAAAAATACAGGCTAAAAGCGAAGTGTTCTTGAAAAATATGTCGCGCCGTTCATCGATCCTGTTCTCGAGTTCTCATGAAATTCAAAACTTTTGTCTGATATTTACGAAAGCAATGGACAACACATGGTCGGACACGTGTTTCTCGTGGAAAACTGGACATGGGATTAGTTCCGTGTCCGTGGAAATTTCGAGACCAAGGCCGAATGGGATCGGACCATCTCGCCGAGAATTTTGAAACAACCTTGTCCTTGCAGGCGAGTCCTTGACTCGGATAATTTTAAGGGGAGAATTTTAGTCTGCCGGAAGAGAAAACGAATGCAACCGTCCAAAGTAGTACAAATTACTGGAAGAGAAGCGTAAAAGCACTCAAGTCGAGGATCTCAAGCCTATTGTAAAAATGGAAAGAAAAATGGTAAAAATGGTGAAATTTTCTCAGAAGACCTCGAGACATCCGATTTTATTGATCATCCGAAGATGAAATGAATCTCGTCGGTTTCTCAGAATTTTCTCCAATAAATCCCTTAACACTAGGCTTACCATGAGTTGACATATACCTATTTCTACCAAACATTTCTCCGAGACAGGAAAGATTAGATTTGCGATTACATGCCTTATAAAGTGTAAGTAAAAATTAATTAAAATATTCTCATAAAATACGGCAAGAATTTTCTTGGAGAAAATTAACGAAAAAGTTTTCTCTTTCAGAAGTCAAAATGACCCCTTGATAAACCTAGTGTTAAACTTAATTTCATAATCTCATCACGTGAGATGAAATCTCAGCATCATTTCAGCAAGTTGGTCGAAAACGAGCGGGAGGACAGTGTCGTGAAAAATCTGCCTGAAATATTTACGCCCCGGATCCCCGTGGAACGGAGCGACGCGTGCATGGAATTATTAAGACGAATAACAGGAACGGGAAGATGTTCGTGACGGGTGCATCGCGAAGATTTCTACACGCTCGCTACACAGCGCGTCTCGTGATATGAAAGCATCCGAGGCTCTTTAATTGAGCTGCCTGCAACGAAAATAACTCTTATCAAACTTATCAATTTATCTTTGGACTTGCTGATCCATCAATAATGACAAACGCGACTGACAACACGACAGTGTCAATGTTATAAAGATCCGTGCACGTGAAACCCAGGCTCGATGTCATCGTCGAATAAGATTTAACACTAGAACTAGACCACACCAGTCAAAATGACTGGTTTTACAATTTTATTTTAAAATTTCTATTTCACGTTACAATTTTTCTCCCCGCAATGATGCAATGACTTTTACAGTGATAACTAAAGAAATGATACAATGAATTTTATTTTATTTTTATTTATTAAGATAATCGAAATAATTTTGGTAGAAATAACTTCGTCTTAACTGTCGGTAGTTCTAGTGTTAATCGCTTTCGTCGCTTCTCTTTTTTTTTTTTTTTTTTTTGTAGAAAATTGATTTCCAGCGTATTGAACACGTTGCACGATATTATAAATTAAAGATTAAACTGAATGTAGAATGATTTTAGGCTAGTATAGTAATGGTCTCTAGATTTGTCTCTGTCCTCAATTTCGGCTGTACGCCGGGCTCTTGCAACGCTTCTAATCAGACTTTATCGCGTCTCGTACCCTCGCCTTCTGTACCCGTGCGTGCGAACTGAAAATTTCACACCGGCTGGTTTTCGAAGTTGCGAATCGCGACGCGGTGTGTGTGTGTGTGTACGCGCGCGCTCGTGTACGCCAGGCGAGTTAAAAATTTCGTCGCGCGAGACGAGAGGCGAGCGGTGGAGCAAGCACAGCAAGAAGAGCATACGCATATTCACACGCGTTTCTCGCCGCGACTGTCTACTTTATTTTCGGTTCTTCCTGCGGCTTCCTCCCCCTTCCATTGGCGTCATGGCGTTCACACACGCCACCGCTGAAAAACTCGCGTTGTGCGACGAGAAATATACCCCCGCGCTCGTGAAATTCCGCTCCGGCCTAGTACAGTCTGAAACGAACAACGTGTCTGTTTGTTTCTCTTTGCCTTTCCTTCTTCGTGCTCTCTGTACTCCACTGTCTCTCTCTTTCTCTCTCTCCTCTCGTTTTTCTCCTTTTTCCTTGCCGAAGACTAGAAAATTCGCCGCTACAGAACGCCAGAACAATCCAATCGGACCCTCCCTTCCTGCGACAGATGTCGAAAACCTGACACAAAACTCAAAACACATTCTAACACGGCTGTAACAAACTCTGGGATCTGGAAGTGCGCAAATCGAATTCCAACTGTGGGAGAGAATTTCGCAACAACATCTCGAACACGTTGCAAAGTGTTTGACCGATAAAAAAAAAAATGAAAATACGAGCGAGCCAGTCGTGCAGATATCTGTGACTGATTAAATTCACAACGAGAAAACAGAAAATATAAGAACCATATAGGTGCCTAGTCGCTAATGACCTCGATGCGACTTTTAACCAGTTAACTGCGAGATTTAGTTTTAAAAATCGCTCGCATCGGGATGCAATTAAAATCAAGCAATGGCGTCGAACGCGGGCCAAATGCTCTTTATTAAATTTAATAGTTCAACCTTTTGATCGCCGTGCGCGCATCAATACGCGCCAATCCCTATACCCTAAATAAAAGCGAAATTAATCTCGATTTCTTAACAGTGACATATAGAATCATTTTCTATCACTAGAAAAATCGAAAAATATATATATTCTTCCTTGGTTTTGGATTTACTTCAAAGCATACCATAAATAAATATTAGTTTCATCGTGTATAATATATACGTGTATTTTTTAGACTATAGATTTACAACATTTCAAATTTAACAAACATGCGCATAACTTTTTCAATTTTTTTAATATTTAATATTTGATCTATTGTGCGGCAACCCTAGTGAGAATCAAGTGTTTTTTTCTTTTGTGCAAATTATATCCTAATTGATTGTGGCTCACCAATTATGTAAGTAAAAAATATTTAAATTATTTAGTTACTAGTAAAAGTACATTTTTCTTTAAATTGAATATACGCGGCGATCTGATGCACGGTCCTTAAAAAGGCGATCAAGAGGTTAACTCCAGTTAGCCGCATTCGACGTGTATACTCGTCGTGTAAAATAAAAAAAAATTACCATTTTTAATTTGAAAATTTCTCCAAATTTCAGTAAGAAGTAATAAAAACGTCATTTGGCGGTATGTTTCCTTTAACCAATGAAACTGCTATGTATTTTATAAAAAAAAAATCGACAAACATAAAAAAAAATTACCATTTTTAATTTGAAAATTTCTCCAAATTTCAGTAAGAAGTAATAAAAACGTCATTTGGCGGTATGTTTCCTTTAACCAATGAAACTGCTATGTATTTTATAAAAAAAAAAGTTCGATCATTTTGTTTGGTATATCGGATAAAAAAAAATTACCATTTTTAATTTGAAAATTTCTCCAAATTTCAGTAAGAAGTAATAAAAACGTCATTTGGCGGTATGTTTCCTTTAACCAATGAAACTGCTCTATGTATTTTATAAAAAAAAAAAGAGTTCCACCATTCTGTTTGGTATATATCGGATATTCAATGTATTATAAACTACTTTTTACAAACTGAGTTGATCTTACCAATGCATCTAGGTATTCTCCGAATTGTTTTCTGTACTTCGCTGAAATTAACCCTCTATTGCATGAATTTTTACGACGAGTTGAAAAAAAAATATATATATGGCTGTTATGTACTACTTAAAAATGAGCGTGCTCATGAAATAAATTATAAAATTTCATTAGAAAATTACTTTACTTATTGCATTTTACGACTGTTGGCAAACAACTACCAACGAATCGTCTACTTAATTTACTATAGAACATTTGGACATTTAAGTTCCCCAATTGGGAGCGGAATGCAATAGAAGGTTAAACAAAGTTTTGGATACACGTCGAGAACGCAGTCAACTGGTTAAACTTGCACAGAAAAAGGAGGAAAAGAAAAAGGAAAAAATTTGCGCGATCCTGAAGAGGTACACATCTGGGACTCCATTCAGGTCTGCGTACGCTCGCAGACAAGGGAATTGCGGGAGAGGTGGATAGTTAGGTTCGGGGCCAGGTTTATGGCAGTACGTTGATGATTGTTTGGATTGCTTGTGCAGGAGCAGGGTCCCGATGGTTTCCCGCTGTTTGTTGTCACGGTGGAATAATCGACGTGTTGCCGCATTGTGTTTAATTGACGAGCAATGGAGTGTTCTTGAACGCGGGGCCATTCTTCGGGGACGTTGCGAAACGGAAATTTGAAATCTGAGGTCTTCTGCTTGAAACGCCAATTCCAACGGCGGGGGATAATTTTTCCAAAACGTCGAAACTTAAATCTTGGCAAAGTGCACGGAACGAGAAATGAAAATACGAGTTGGAGTCAGTGGTGCAGATATCAGCGACTGCGATTAAATTGATAACGAAATTAGAGATAACGATAATTGCCACATACGTGTACAACTAATGTCGAATTAATTGCAAACTCGGGGGAAATTATATTGTCAGAAAAATATTCGTCAGAAAATATCAATCCCATGGCTCTGCGTGACGTTCGAGATTCTGTGCTTCGTAAAACAATTGATCGGTTTTATCTCTGAAAACGAGGGGAAATTTTATACATTAAGAGATCTATTGAAATAAACACGTAATTTATATATTTTCTACAATTGAAAAAGAATGCAATCTTTCTTTTTTTTTTTCTATAAAATTCAAGAAACTCAACTCCGGGAGGACTCGAAAAATATTCGACACGAAACGCTTTTCTATATTTTCCCAGGGGAACGCACGCGCAAGAGGCAACCGACGGATCGGTGAAAAAACACACAGAGTTTCACTCGATAATCCCTTCCCTCGTTTCTGTCCGCGGATTTGGAAAACAGCTCTCCGTGACCGACGGATAATAAGCCGTAGCGAATCCGTGCAAAGATATCCCAAGAATCCTCTGTTCACGCGACTCTTTCTCTACCTCTGTCCCAGGCAAGTCTCGAGGGGCGATCGATTATTCCGTTTCTCCGACTCGGTGAACGAAAATCACGAACGAACGATCAAACAAACTCGGAAGGCTCCTCTTGCCCGTTTCACGAGACTCTCGACAGCACGATTTCCCAATAATTCTCGGTACAGGTGACAAAACTCGGAGCCGCGAATTTATCGAACGATCGAGTTTGAATCTGAACGCGATTTCGCCGTCTAAGCCGATCGAGAGACGAAACGCGACTGGTTGCGTGCTTGTCTGGCACATACGCTTGCCGATAAGCTCGCTATCTTCTCCGCGGATGTTAATTTTTCTTCGCTCTCTTTTCTTTTCCCTCCCTCTCTGTGTCTCTTCGCCACCGAAAGAGACATTGCACGCGATCTCGTGCAAACGAAACGTCTCCCTATCTTTCACTTGACCAAGTATTGGGAACACACGCTGATTCCGTGTGAGATTGTCAGTGGAAGATTGATTAGGCGTGAGGCGAGAAGTTTGCACGAATATGAAATAACTACGTTGAATTGTTCTGATAAATCGTGTAAAGCGGCTGCAGGATTAATCGATTATTTGTTGTTGATCTTTGGAATTGTGATTTAAACCTAAAAAACGATTTCCAGTTTTATCTGGCAGATGGTGATTTTCGATGGAAGGATCATTAACACTTTACCGACCGTGTATTAGCGGTGAATAGTTAGCCGATTAATAGGCTACCGGTCGGTAAAGTGTTAAGAAGGAATTTTCATCAGGTAACAATTGACGCGTGAGAAATCCAAATGGACAGGCAGAGAAAATTTTGGATCCTGGACTTTGGAACATGGCAGTTCGACAAGATTCAGATTCGACGTGAATCTGGGAAATGAGTTGCACGTGAATTTAAATTGATGTATCGTGAGAAACATTACGAAAAGACAATAAAGATGATAAGAATTAATTAATAATAAAGAGAGAGAATTTTTTATACAGAGTCACCTGAATTTAGAAATTTATCTCGTCTTCACTTCTCTCGCGCATATATGCACATTCACATTTTTCATTTTTACAATCTTCCAGTTTACCACGCTTTCGAACGAATGATCCTAAATATTTGCGAGCGAGTGTGTACCTCGGCGTAACCGAGTGTCAACCACAAGAAGCTCAACAGCGACTTGAAACTACCAACCCTTGCGAGACCATCGAGGATCCGCCGGAGAAAAGTTTCGGATTCGATTTCGGCCTGTTTGAAAGTTCGAACACCGACGTTCCATTTGCGGGGAATCGCGTAACGTGGCCGCTTTATGGTTGAGCTACTTAGTTTGCTGGCATCGCCAAACGAAATCCTCGGGCAGAGATTCAAGACAGAGTTTCAGAATGATCGAACTCGATGCTTCGAGAATGAACATTTGGCGGGTATCGATTGTGAAACGTTGATCAGGACAAACTTGCCTCGATGCGTGAAAGAAATTTCTGGTAAGTAAGATGTTGCAGAAAGTAATGTCTGTGGAAATATTTCTGGAAAGAATTTTGAGGCAAAGTTTCAAAGAAGACGAAACAATGGCAACAAGGATCTCTACTAAGGAGAATTTCTGAGGATAAAATTGAAACATGAATTTCAATACCGACGATACGCGATGAAGGCAAAGTACTTGAACGAAATTTCGAAATATAAAGGTCAATGTTAATTTCGACATCGATGGAAATTTTCTACCGAGGAAAAAAAATCATTCAATATCGGTCGAAAGAATTTTCTATGATGTGGCAATAGAGTACGGTTAGATCGATGAAAATTTCGATCGAATCGAAATTGAAAATGATGGAATCTTCGATAAAAAAAATTTGCAGTAAATTTGATTAAGAGCGCCATTCTTCGGCGATCGTTGATAAAAATCTTGAAAAAGTCTAGAAGCAGAATTTTAAGCGCTATTTATTTTATAAAGATGAACACACTGACAGCAATTGTTATAAATTTCGAAACTATCCCCAGCGTGATCGTCAATCTCGTCGGACTTCTGGTGAAAAGCGGCACAAGTATTTTAGAAATCCACGCATTCTTACTCTGTTCTTCATCTTCGCGGAGTTCGAGGAAGAGACGCCTGACTACCTGATTTCTTGTTAAAAATCGAACAGTTCGCTTGAGAGAAAGAGAACGAAAACCGAGAAGCGTGGACAGTTTTTTTTTTTTTAATTTTAAAATCACTCTCTCTCGACTGCGAGTGAACAGAAAGTGCGTCGATCGCCCTTTAATCGATCCGATTATCTTCGATTGTTCAAGCTCATTGTTCAAATTATTTATTACTCGTCGCAAGAAGCTAAAGAAGACGCAAGAAAAAGAGAAAAGGAGTAACAGTTTTATTACATTTGCAAACCGTGTAATTTCCTGTCCTCGATTACTCTCAATAAAACGCCAACTATTATCCAAGTTTTTCATTCGTGTGTGCGTATACGGTGGCACGATGGTTACACACATTTATACAACGTGTGACCGCGAGGTATGAATGGAAAGTTGAGAATTCGACGCACACAACTCTACATTTGTGTACGTGACTTCGGAGAATTGATAGAGCATCGGAATACGTTTACAAGAAGCACATTACACGGCCAGTTCACACGTTCCTCCGTTATTTCTTTCGTTTTCTATAGTTCTAATTCTTTGCCACTATTGATAATAGATTCCAGACTGAAATATTAATTTCAATAATTAATAATAGATCGAAATATGAATTGTTTGCCACTGTTAATAGATTCTAGACTGAAATATGAATTTTAATAATTAATACTAGATTCTAGACTAAAATATTAATTCAAATAATTGATACTAGATTCCAGATTAAAATATTAATTTTAATAATTAATACTGAATTCCAGACTAAAATATGAATTTTTTGCCACTATTTATAGATTGTAGACTGAATATGAATATGAATTTTAATAATTAATACTAGATTCTAGACTAAAATTATAAAATATTAATTCAACTAATTATATACTAGATTTTAGATTAAAATATTAATTTTAATAATTAATACTGAATTCCAGACTAAAATATGAATTCTTTGCCACTATTAATAGATTCTAGATGAAAATATGAATTTTAATAATTAATACTAGATTTAAGACTAAAATATGAATTCTTTGCCGCTATTTATAGATTGTAGACTGACATATGAATTTCAATAATCAATACTAGATTAAAATATTAATAATCATTTTAATAATTTTAATAATCAATTCTAGATTGAACTATTAATTTTAATAATTAATACTATAAGATTCTAGACTAAAATATGAATTCTAATAATTGATCTTTATTCGGATCTATATTCGGAATAACTAACATCAATCTTGATCTTGATTGTCATCGTTTCGCGACGAGCCTTCGAACAATTGTAACAATTTGCATACTCTGGTCAGTGTCTAGTAACTTATTGTTAGACTTGATGTTTCTGACGACAAACATATGTTTCTATGACAATACATTTTTCAGCAAAAAAAAAACGTTCGTGAATATGTCTGGAGTAAGAAATTCGTGTGCAAGTAAGAGTTGCAGAGAGTGTGTATACGTTCTCACAGAGTGGAAACGATCGCACAGATCTACAGCTTTCTAGATCTCAGGAAGTCCTTCATGGTTGAATGGTCGAGTGTTCGTGGAACAAGGATCAACGATCGATTCAATTTCATAAGGAAATAGCCGGAAGAGTATCACTTCGGTTATGTTTATTTTACACAATCTGATTGCATCCAAGTACAATTCCTACCTTCGACCTACAGAGATCTACACGCTCCGTTTCTCTTGAACGATTATAAAATTCACTCGTATTCACTTCGCAGACATTATATTTGATAAGAACTCGTGAAGCTCGGTTGAAGTTGTCTCTAATGCCCTCCAATGACGAATACATCAGAAAATATCGAAAACATAAGAATTTTTCTCTCTTCGATTTCTAGTGCTTTCTTTCTTTCGATCTACAGAACGCCTGGAGTGCTCTCTAATTCTAGTCATCAAATAATAATAATCGTATTTCATTTTCTAACGTGTTTGCTTTACCTCGTAAAATATCGCCGCAGAATCGCCTGCTATAAACCGTGCCTACTAAAACTACAACCGCACTTAACAAAACATCAAAGAACAGGCGATAAAATGTTCCAAACATAAATTTCAATGATCGTCGGCCCGTTATTCATTAAGCACATTACTGCCTCCCTTTACAACCATAACGCGAAGCAAAAAAATGCGGAAAGATGTTCTTGCATCATTGATATATTCTTATCATTCGTTTCAACAGAATTTAATTCACTCGAGTTTCACTTTCAAAGTGAGTATATAAATCTTCGCTTTTCTGTGATAATTAATATCTTTTATTAAAACAGTCGAATAGATTGAAAAACAACACGATTCTACTTAAAGCAGTTTGCAAAACGTTATTAACATATGTAGTTTATAAGTATATAAGTATAAGTTTACAAGTATAAACTATATGTAGTATATAAGTAATTTATTGTAATTTATTAGAGGAATGGTCTGCTATAAATTCTTCAAAAAATTGTCCCGCGAATATCTCAAAGTTTCTCTAAAAGAAAAAAAAAAAGAATACACATTAATGAAATAATTTTTCAAAGAAACAGTCTATAAATTCTTCCACGAATATCCCAGAGTTTCTCCCCAAAAAATATATACCTCCAAATTTACAGTGATCCTGCATATCTTAGAAATACAAAAAAAACAAAAAAATACACATTTCAAAATATACATTAATGAAATAATTTTTCAAAGGAACAGTCTATAAATTCTTCCACGAATATCCCGGAGTTTCTCCCAAAAAAATATATACCTCCAAATTTACAGTGATCCTGCATATCTTAAAAATACAAAAAAAAAAAAAAAAAAATACACATTTCAAAATATACATTAATGAAATAATTTTTCAAAGAAACAGTCTCTAAATTCTTCCACGAATATCCCAGAGTTTCTCCCCCAAAAAATATATACCTCCAAATTTACAGTGATCCTGCATATCTTAGAAATACAAAAAAAAAAAAAAAATACACATTTGAAAATATACATTAATGAAATAATTTTTCAAACAGCCAATTGTAAATCTATAAATTCTATATATACCTCAGAAAAAAAATACACATAAAAATTGTTATTAATAAAAAAGAAACTGTTTCACGGATACCTCAGAGTTCTTCCAAAAAAAAAAAAAAGAAAAAAAACAATTTATCAAAGAGAAACTATAAATTCCTCGAGCAAAATTCATCCTCGAAAGGCTCGAAGAGGCAGACGTTTCTAAACTGTTCGCCAAAAATTGCTCGGACGTACGTATAAACCGACGTTTTCAAGTATAGGCCTATATTCAAGTCCCGCGGAGCGGAATGGCGTGAAATTCGCGATAAAATGGGACAGTGACCCCAAAGCGGTGCGACGCGGCGCGCAATGGCGTGTGTGCGAACGCCAACGCGACGCGACCGTGTCGTCTAACGCTTGTGCATCATCCTGTTCCACGGCGACGTTTCTCCGATAGGGTGAGAGATGCACACGCCGATCTGCACGGCCGATCTTTAATGCGCATTGTCCGCCGGCCAAAGCGCAGCCTATAATCAGTGGACTGTGTTGCGATAGTATTGGCTTCGTACCTATCCGGATGCGAACGAGAGATACAGCGTCAGCGAGTGTGGCCACGAGGTTCTGTGTCCGACTGGCAGAGACTGCAGGTGCATCGCGAGAGAGAGTCGCGTTAGTTGAAGAAAAAGATCTGGGTCGATCCAGTGTTCCTGTCGATTTATCGTCGTTTAAATTACCTCGAATTTTTTTTCTTTTTTCACTTTTTTTTCTTTGCCCTCGGAAACATTTTTTCGTACCATCTACCAGCAATTTATATCACTTCGAATAAAATGATGTAGCAATTATTGGATAATAATCATCCTGTTTAAATGGTATTTAGTTGGCAATGAAATTTTGTTGATCGTTGCATTATGATACGTGGCTACGTTTCAAGCAATCGAGTAATTTCAATTTTTCTGAAAAATCTCCTTCGAGATGTTTTATAAACCTTTCGCGAGGAACAACAAGAAGTTTAGTTTAGTGTGAATTCATCTCAGAGATAATGAACGTCAACCTTAAGGAATTTACTCTTTCGAAATTTTGTTATTCATCTCGCGTCGTTGTATTATATCATATCATGCAACACCACGCCGATAATTTCATTATAATTATCAGCAATTATAAGAAATTTTAGCTGTTAGTTAAATTTAAGTATGACAGTCAAGCGCAAATGTTTGTCTCTTATCGTGTTCTTCCATTTGGTCGGGTAAATGTCGCAAGATTTTGTAAAATTGAGCGATGCCCTCGACTTTCAGCGAAGATTACCTTCGTCGATGTTACGGAAAAGAGTATTTTCTGATCCGTGGTAAACTCTCATGGTAATTTAACAGGGTGGTAACATTGTCGAAATGTTTGCTACTCTACCTCTTCGTTTATTTCTCATTCTGTCTCGTTTTATTTTGCGAATCCCGTGTAGAATTTGTAGAATTCGCCGGCGTTTCTTATATCCTCCGATTCAGATCAATTTTTCATCTGATGAGGTTTCCAAGTTCTAAGCCAAATTTAAAGTTCTCGATCTTTGCGAAAACGAACGCACGTGGAATGCAAGTGAAACGCGATTATTTATAATGCGGGTATACGTATTTCCTCGAGATTAAAGTTTCAGTATCGTAACTTTCATCGTTCGACGAAAGTCGAGCACGGAGATCGCAAAATGTTGCACGTTCGGGCGAACAATTCTCGCGATCAGTCAGCAGGAACGTCACGTATGAAATCCAATAGAAGTATCGATACATCGAACGAAATGAAGTATGTTAATCCCGCGCGGTCGTTTTAATCGGCTCTAAAACCTAATAATAATATTAACCCTTTGCGGACGAATGTCGCCGCAAAGGCGATAGAAAATCATTTCGTTATCTATACCGTCAATAGGTTTTTTTTCAATTTGGCAATGCTTTGTAGTACACTTTATAAACCGTTACTTTTTTTCTTTTCGTTCTTACAAGAATTGCAATAAATAACGACTTGAATAAATGTGTACGCAGAGATAGACATATCACAGTCTTGCTTTGATTGGTGACTTAAGTTTACTAAATTTGCTAGAATCAAAATAAGTTTCACTAGTTTTTTTATAGCCTCGAAATATGTCGCAAAGTAAGGAAAAAGAAGATTTTATTGACGATAACTATGTTAGTGAAGACGAGTTTGTGTTCGGTATTTACGACGACGAAACACCAAAAGGAAATTCTGTAAATTTGAATTTTTCAGATAATAGCGACAGTGATAACAGAAGTGGCTTCGAGAAATTTCACACTCTGAAAAAACACAAGAACTAAAACACATTTGTGTATTATTAAAATAATAATTATTATTGTTCTTTAATAAAGTCTAAAATTCCATTAGACGAAATATTTTTCAATTAACTTCATATATTTAACGCTTCAGTGACATGATATCGCTTTCTTCAACAAAATTTGCTCGACCCAGCGAGAACCGCACTTGAAAACCGCTCGACCGCAAAGGGTTAATGTAATAATCCTAATGACAAAATCATCCAACACTTGGTAATGGAAATAATATTGGGCTAACTCGTACGAGTCGTACGATATAAATCATGTCATCAAAATATAAATTAATCGCGCGAGTCATCAATTGGAACGAAAGTTAAAAATTGATCGGAACACGTATGTGTTTCCCTTGCACGCCTCTACAGTTCCGGCGTTTCCGGCGAGTAACGAGAGAAATATCCGGAAATCTTGCGGCACGTGTTCCGGACTGAAACACGCTAGCCACTCCAGTAATTTGGTAATTAATCCTATCGTTCATTTGCCGGTGTAATTATTCGTCTCGGCATTTCAAATATTCAGATAACAGTTTAATAAAAACGCGTGCACTTTCGCTTTGAACAGAAAAAAAAAAAGAAAGAAATTGATTGTTCCTCGCCCGAGGAGAAAGAGAGGAGAATACGCTTCCACTGGGTAATAAAGGGTAATATCAAAGTTCAATTTATATTCCCATTGTGTCTTAAATAATCCAATTTTTTAAATAATCCGATCAAGCAGTGAAACTCGCCTTTTAAACAACAGCAACGCGAGCTTTCGATATTGACACACACAAAAGCGTTTTTCCTATTATGTATGTTGCGTGGAAATTTTTTTTCCATTTCTTTTCACACGAAAACTCCGCAGACTATTGAAGCCAATCGAAGCATCACATCGAACGAATAGATTATCGTTAATATTGAAGTTATCCGATCCCGCTGTCAATATTACGATATTTTAGAATCGTAGCTTTTTATTAAATGTTCGAGAGTATTTTAGAATTTTGGAGCTTTTCATTTAATATTCACTACAGTATCATAGTATACTTCACGAAGACTACATTTTACATTAATAAATTTTACAATCGTAGCTTTTTATTAAATGTTCAAGAGTGTTTTAGAATTTTGGAGCTTTTCATTTAATATTCACTACAGTATCATAGTATACTTCACGAAGACTACATTTTACATTAATAAATTTTACAATCGTAGCTTTTTATTAAATGTTCGAGAGTGTTTTAGAATTTCGAAGATTTTCATTTAATATTCACTATATTATCATAATATACTTCACGACTACATTTTACATTAATAAATTTTAGAATCGTACCTTTTTATTAAATGTTCGAGAGTGTTTTAGAATTTCGGAGCTTTTCATTTAATATTCACTACAGTATCATAGTATACTTTACGACTACATTTTACATTAATAAAGCGTGTCACCATGCCTCGATGACCGATCTGCGATAGCGTTGTCCAGCAGCATAACAAAGACCGTACGTGTCGTTTTAATTGGATCCCGAATGAGTAAAGAGTGACAAAGTGACAAAAACACGTTTCCGACACGAGGCGGAAAAAGGCCTCGAGAGAAATATATTCGTTTTTACTCGGGTGCCGCAAGAGCAGCGCGAAACGTTGGAAAAGTAGCGGCAGGAAGCGGAGTATGCGTTGAATTCGAATCGTTGGCCTGGCCGGAAGTGAATCGTCTTGGAACGTGGATTTAAAAAGAAAGGGAAATGGAACACCGGCCGCTGCGATTTAAAAACTGCAAAAAAGTAAACCGGGTCGCGAGTGAACTTGATACCCTCTCCTCCGCCGCGATAATTAACTCCAAGTCTTTTTCTCCTTTTTTTATTCTTTCTTTTTTTTTTTTTTTTTTTCTTTTAATAAGAACGTCGACGTTGCAAAACATTTTAGATTTATTCTTAGACTTTAGTTTGAATCGTTGACGAGACACAATTTTAGTCTGTTGCAAAATTTTTTCGTTTGCCACACGTGGATGGTCATTCGGTTTAATTTCTCAAGGTTAATTCGACGTGACTTCGTTTTGGCAAAGAAAATTAGTTTCTTCGAGTTTCTCGAGTTAGACAGAAGCAATTAATTTCTTCGAGGATAGCGGAGAGGTTGACGCGACTTATTCTTTTTTTTTTTTTTTTTTTTTGAAAGAGCATTCAAACGCATTCAAGTGCTTTTCTTTTTTTTTCTTCAGCTAGCGATTTACTTTCGAGGAATGAGAGCAAAGGTGAACGTCTGTGACGTCAATCTTCCACTCCCGTAGAGTCGTAGAAAGCGAGCACAGTTGAATCAAAGTCAACTCTAGTTCTGTCCAACGAAATATGTATTATATATATGTTACGTCCTCGTTGCTTGTTTTCTTGAGCGTTTAATATTTAATCGACGAGACAATTCCACGGAAGCGTAATCATATCTGTTTCACGAGTTTACGCGTTTTCAGTTCCGTTTCGGAAACGTGCAATTTTTACAACGAGATAAAAAAGGTAACGTATACTCTTTTCATTCATTGCGCGCGATCTTGTCAATATTTTGCAGCAGAAGGTTTTAATTAACAAATGAGACTGTGGGAAATTTCATCGGGATATTCGTAACAGTATATTCAAGAGGAAGAAGAAAAAAAAAATCATCGTATTTGCACTTTTAAAGAATAACAAATTAGATGAATAATGGTATTATATTTTACAGGTATTTTATACGCGGCAATTTT
Organism: Tetragonula carbonaria; assembly: GCA_032399595.1. Classification (NCBI taxonomy): domain Eukaryota; kingdom Metazoa; phylum Arthropoda; class Insecta; order Hymenoptera; family Apidae; genus Tetragonula; species Tetragonula carbonaria. The sequence goes on from JAUCRC010000007.1 coordinate 4,528,767, forward strand.
TATTCATCAATATTAATGTCTTTTCATTCATTGTACGCAATTTTGTCAATATTTTGCGCCAGAAGGTTTTTAATTAATAAATGAGACTATGGGAAAACTCATCGGGATATATATATGTAACGTACATATGTGTGTTCAGAAAAGCCATCGTATTTGCACGAATAAAATACAGAATCGTAAATTGAATGAACAATGCTGTTTTATTTTACAGTTATTTTATATACGAATGTTAATAAATTAATATTAACGTAACTCTTTCCATTCATTATACGCGGTATATTTTATCAATATTTCGCAGAACAGACAAAGTTTTAATTAATAAATGAGACTGAAATATTTGTAACAATATATTCAAAAAAGAAAAAAGAAAAAACCATCGCATGTGCACTTTTAAAAATTTGATAAAAAAACACACACATACAAATTAAACGAATAATATTCTGTACGAGACAACGTTAATAAATTAATATTAACTAACACAGTGGTGAAAAAATACGAAAGAATTATAGGGGAAAAAAAAGAGAGAGAGGAAAAAGAAATAACCGACTGACGATAGTCGTGGACAATTTTGTCTGGGCGACGATTTATTTTAAGAATCGCGAACCTCCGGGGCTCTTTAACTTTTTTTCCCTTCACTTGTCGAGTGGATCTCTAAGCGAAGAAGCCTCGTCGTTCTCGCCATGGTCCATTAATCGCGAGGAATCGCGAGCCGTGCCCGCCGCGTTTTCGCGTAATAAGTCTCTTTGTGGTTTAATCAACCCTGCGCCACGCTTCTCGCGCGACAACGCACCGCGAGATCCGACTTTCCTTTTACTTTCAACGATTTCCTCGACCCCGACTCGTCGAGAATGCTGTTTTTTTCGCTTTCCAAACGAAAGCTCCCGCATTTTTCCACGAACTGAACGACCAGTCTAGAAACGCGATGTTTCATTTTACTTTTAAAGCTTTCAACTTCTCGCGTAGATATTTCGTCGATACGCATCTGTCGTGTTCGATCGCGAGGATTCCTTCTGAATCTGAGAGCTGATTGAGAAAGACGCGAGATCGTCTGAATTTGGACGAAAGTACGTTTTTTTTATCCATCGTATATTTTTGATCCATCTGATCGTTCGATGGAGAATATTAAACGACTCGTTGAGATTTTTTAATTCGTTGTTAGATTTCTATGATTCACGAAGGAAGTAACAAATAATTAACAGGGTGACAAAAGTTAAATGTACACCCACTGGAGTGTTTCAAACAATATTTAAAACAAGTCGTGCTGTCCGATTGATTATACGAAATCGAGTGACTTTTAATTGCAAACTAAACGAAGCAAGCATCAACATTGCTGAAATTACGCTGAACCAGCAAAATTTGTTTCTCTACATTGATTTTATAATATATTTCTTAATTGGCGAAATCCAATAATGCTAGCCATCGTTACGTACTGTTGCTTGCGAATGAAAAGTAATCGAACATGCACTTTATCGATATAATTCTCTCTTCCGTAGCATAGTGCAATTTGTTTCTAAAAATATCGATTTATCAATATCGATTCTTTCGATGCCGAAGCAAAAATTGAAAGACGATGACAATTCGTTTCGATCGAAACAATTTCAACTTTCAACTTTCGGCGAGATCGATATCAGAAACTCAGTTTCTGGTATTCTATATCGCGAGTTAACATAGTTTCAAGTTCTAGGACTAACCTCCATTAAAATTCATACGAAAATTTATATTACAGTTTCTGTGGATAGTAACAACTTGGAAATTTATTCGTAAACGTTATAATAAAGTGATGTCAAAATTCCAGCGAGTTATTCGTGTTAGAAATCTGTTCAGAAATTAATAATTTCAACGAATTCTACAGAATGATGATCGATGAAAAACACGAGCATGATTCGACATTCTGCATGTTTCGTGGGCAAAATTTCACGAGAAAAGATATCCTAATGGTATCGATTCCTGCTCGAGTCACAAACAACTCGCGAGGCTCGATTAAAATTCCATCAACCTTTACCCTCTTCCACCCCCCCCCCACTTACGGAAAACTTCGATTCCACTTTCAATCACGTCCCATTGAAAATCGCGGAACTTGCGCTTAAAGCGTCTCTCTCTCTCTAAAAAAAAATCTCTGTTGAAATTCTCCGTCAGCGGACTATCACTTTCCAAATTCAATCAGGACTTCCAGTCCAATCAATCTCACTTAATACCCTTTCTCTCTCCGCCGGGCAAATTTTTCACGCTACTCTCGCGCTACGCGACAATCAAGCTTTGTAACAGAAAAAAAGAAAGAAAGAAAGAAAGAAAGAAAGAAAGAGAAAGATTGAAAGCACGACGAATGAATCTGTACAGGGTGGAGAGAAAAGTTCGTCCGTGGCAATCATAGATGAATTCTACACCCTCGATTCGATGTGAAATACGCGAGAAGATTGATCGCAGAATTGGCCTTGACCTTGAATCTCAAGGTCGAGAAATTCTTTTCTTACATTGCAGTGCTCTACTCGTCGCGAAGGTGAAGCTTTTAGCGACCTGATAGTTCTTTTGAAAAAATTAATACTGCGGACGCATGGGTTCTAACAGCGACTTTATGGTTTCGGATTAGGCCGAGACTACATTTGATTCATCATAATCGTAGCATCGATGTGAATCTAAATAATCAAATAGTAATCAACTAGTTAGAGATGTTGTTGAAGGAAGATCAGTACAAGATTCTCCTCGTCCTGTTGATAAGAAAGCTGCAAACCATGCAAAAGTAGTACATGAATTTATGATTATGCTCTCAGTGTGTCATACTGTTATTCCTGAGAAAGTTGATGAAACTATAATTTATCATGCTGCATCTCCAGGTAATTAAATTCATATATAATTTATTTATATTTTAAAATGCTATTTGTATTAATTTTATATACATGATTATTTAAATAGATGAAAGAGCACTGGTAGATAGAGCGCATAAATTTAACTACATATTCGATGCTAGAACACCTTCTTATGTGGAAATAGTAGCTCTCGGTGAAAGACTTCGTTATGAAATATTAAATGTAATAGAATTTACTTCAGCTAGAAAAAGAATGTCTGTAATTGTAAAAACACCAGAAGGAAAAATCTATTAAAACTAAATACTAATTAGTAAATACTAATAAAACTGTTAACGTTACAACTACGCGTACTCCACAACACAATTAAGTCGCTGTTAGAACGCACGCGTCCGCAGTGTTGGACCAACTTTGCTTTCCACCCTGTATGTCGAGACCGAGAGACGATCGATCGAGCGATCGGGTGAATTTTCATGCGAGTTTTCGTGCACGTGCACGCGTATCAATCTGAATTCTTATCCGCGATCGATGGCCGCTTACGCGACACCGGATGTGATGACGGTGTTCATTTAGTCCGTGCATTTAGTTCATTTAGTAGTTTCGTAAACTCGCGTCAAACATCCTCCAGACGGATGCGAAAGCTCGCCATTGACGTTCTACGGAATGAGGCAGCTCGCCTTTCGTCGACGTGAATACCCTCCGTGATTAATTAAGGCCTTCGCCCTTCCCCGCACGATTTTCATTCACGAAACTCTCTTCTGCGATCGTGATTCAACCCTTTCAACGGGACATGAATCTCCGTGTTTCTTCTTCGTGTAGTGTAGCTTGACGGATCATTGCGAATCGAGTGATTATTCGAGCGAGTGACGAGTCGTGGAGTAACTCGTTGGTTAAACGAAATTAAATTCTGTTAATCGGCTCGTAAAGACGAAGCAAATGCGCAACCATTTTCGAAGTTCGAAGGTATGAAAAATGCAGAGAATGCACGTGACAGTATCTGAAGTGCAGTGAAAATCGCCTTTTACTATATGCATATGCATATATATATATAGAACGTCAAATAATTTTGTATTTTCAATTTCTGGATCGGACTCTACGAGCACGTGTCTCGAAAACATGAATCGACGAGCAACAATCTGCGTACCACTGGTGGACAGAATTATTTGAACATAAACGAGAAAATTAGTTTAATAAATCCGAAACGACGTCGATAGTTTACTTATCGTAATATATTTCAAGTTACTTGCACAATCATATTAATCGTGTTCAAATAATTTTCATTCACACGGTCTTACTTACTGTTTGAGCGCAACTTGTTTGATTATCTGGATATTAATAATCGCATTGCAAAATAAATTGGAGACTGTTTTCGAACATACTCTAGCTTGCAAAGTGAAATCCACCTAGATACAACGTGTGTGCTGTTACACGTAACACTATTTAACCTACTAATACATATGGACCCAGATGTGAAAATTACGTTCTGCGATAGTTGTTTCGCGTTGTTATGTCGTGTTGACACGTAATTAAGCGTTTTGGTAGAAATTTCATGGTACAAAGGAAAAGGGGAAATATACTACTATACTTTTTCTTCAATGATTGTAATAATCATCGTCAAATATTTCCTTCGCAATTTTTTCGTGGGAATAAACAAGTTATCTTAATGATTATGATGATATTGCGGAAGAAACTAAAAACTAATAGTACGCGTTATTTTCTGCAAATATTACAATAATTTTCTTTAAATAATCTTTTTTAAATAATTTCTCTAGTATCACACATATACGATTGTTAATGTAGTATTTGACGTTCGTTTAAACAACTATAACTTGGATTAATTACTTGCAGTTATTAAGCAAATATAATTTGGACATTTCCAACAGTCACAGTAATTTGCAAAATCGCTCGAAACTCGATGATTCAAGTAATTAAATAAACTAATCACGAGTTTATTGGTAAGAAGAATTTACTCAACCGACTAATTATACTTTGATAATAATCGTCAAAGAGAAGAAACACGAAATTCACAGTTATTATAAGAGAAGAAACACGAAATTCACAATTATACAATATTTCGAAAATTCAGGTTCAGAGATGAAACACAAATAAATTTCACTTTTAGAATTTCTCTTCGTAATGAGAATAATAAATAAATGTTTTCCATTCACGATAAGGATAATAAGAGAGAAGTAAAAAATATTGAGAGAATTGAGAGAAGTAAAAAGGAAATTTGCAAAATCTGGAGAAAACTCTGAAATCTCAAGAAATATTTCCGTCACTTCTTTTTCGAAAATATCATTCTTCATCGCAGAAATAGAATTTCACGACAAGAATGATAAATAAGAGTAAAATACTGAGAGAAGTCTAGTAAAAAGAAAAGTAGAATCTCTTTGAAAAGACTACGTCTGTCATTCGAAATGTCCCATTCTCGAAAATATACTCTCACACTATCCCTGGCGGAAAGTACATTAAATTATATTTAATATTAAATTATTCAACGATAAATTGTATTTAACACTAGAACTACCGACGAAGTTAAGACGAAGTTATTTCTACTAAAATTATTTCGATTTTCAATAAATAAAAATGAAATAAAATTCATTATATTATTTCTTTAGTTATCACTGTAAAAGTCATTGCATCATTGTGGCGAAAAAAATTGTAACATGAAATAGAAATTTTAAAATAAAATTGTAAAACCAGTCATTTTGACTGGTGTAGTAGTTCTAGTGTTTTTATTTTAATTTTATTTTAAAATTAAATTTTATTTTATTTAAAATTTCTATTTCATGTTACAATTTTTTTCCCCATAATGCTGCAATGACTTTTACAGTGATAACTAAAGAAATAATATAATGAATTTTATTTCATTTTTATTTATTAGAAATCCAAATAATTTTAGTAGAAATAACTTCGTCTTAACTGTCGGTAGTTCTAGTGTTAAATACAATTTATCGTAGTGTTAATATCGGAAAACTAAAACCAGTGGTTTTCATTGTGGATCATCTCGTCGTTTTTAACGACGATTCAGTGGTTTCTTAAACACACTCGAGTACATGTTCAATGTTCGAACTTTCCAGTTTAGGGGTAGTAAAAACGAATAGAAAACGATAAAAGTAAGAAATTATAGCGAACTGTGTTGCGAAGAGTGTCCAGCAAGAAGAGAACTGATAAATCTTTATGAAATTTATTCCACGAGTTTTACAGAGAATCTCGGACGTATCCCGTTTCCATCGACACGATATTTACGAGTTGAACAATTCCGGGGGATTGAAGCCAGACGGTGACGTGACGACGTCGGCGCCCGACGTCGATTCATCAATGTCGATAAGCTTCTTGAAAAAATCGCGTCTCTATCGTCGCTGACGCCTGGTTGTATCGAAGGATGAACCATGCACCGCCTGTTACGCAATTAACACGCCCGCATCCTGCACAATCATCTGTAGTTACACGAAATCCAGAATTTTCTTCCACTTGTTATATTCTCGTTGAAGAAATTCCTCGCGAGAAAATATAAAATTACATGCCGAATGTCGAACGTTTTCGAGTAATTTGAAACAGGCCAAAAGTTTCTTCCCACTTTTTTTTTTTTTTTTTCTTAACGAAACATCGAAATGCAAGGGAAAACTAATTTTATTAGTTTCGAATTAAATTTAAGTTCAAACACGATCGTTTCCCTTGAAAATTATTTCTTTCGAAATGTCGCCAGAGTAATTCGCAAAATTAAAAGAAATTACGGATTTTTCTTTTAGTAGGAAGTGATTTTTGGCCCACCCTGTATACAATAACATCTGAATGACAATTTTCTCTATTTCGTCGCTGCATTCATTCCACTTTGTCGAATTTGTTTGGAAAGTTTTTCTTGACAGTTCATCGATTCTCTATAATTGAACGAATAATAACAGAAAGATCTTACTCGTAATTAAACATTATTTCAACAATAACGAATCAGCATTACTTTTTATTATCTTCTCCTATCTCGTTATTTATTTAGCGTAATTATCATGTTTATGTATTAATCAATCTTGTTTATCTCTGTGCTATGATATATTGTCTTGAATCTTGTACTCGTGAAAGAATATATTTTTTTTTTTTCTTAACAAAACATCGAGATACAAGGGAAAACTAATATTATTTCCTTCGAAATGTCATCAGAGTAATTCGCAAATTAAAAGAAATTACGGATTTTTGGCCCACCCTGTATGCAATAACATCTGAAACGCGAGACTTGTATTTGACGAAACTTTTGACGAGAATTTTCGAAATGACAATTTTCTCTATTTGTCGCTGCATTCATTCCACTTTGTCGAATTTGTTTGAAAAGTTTTTCTCGACAGTTCATCGATTCTCTATAATTGAACGAATAACAGAAAGATCTTACTCGTAATTAAACGTTATTTCAACAATAACGAATCAGCATTACTTTTTATTACTCTTCTTCTATTTCATTATTCATTTAGCATAATTATCACGTTTTTATGTATTAATCAATCTTGTTTATCTCTGTGCTATGATATATTGTCTTGAATCTTATACTCGTGAAAGAATGTATTTTTTTTTTTTCTTCGTTTGAATAGAAATTAAAGATCTCAGAATCACTCGAGGCAAGGTCTTGTCGGAAAATATCAATCTGCCAACCGGATAATATCGATCTCTTTAATTAAAACGAGCACGAGTGAACACGCTCTGCTCTCGACCAGCCGCGAGCGAAAAAAAAAATTTCATTTCGCTTCTTCCGTATCGAAGAGAGCATTAAAAAGAGAGAGAGAGAGAGAGAGAAAAGGGAAAAAGGGGAGAGGAAACCGCGAGATTAACCATCGAGGGGGTAAGCCCGAAAACTAATAACTACGCTACGAGAAATCGGGAAAAACTGGGGTAGCGCACCCATTCGTCGACCACGCGCGGGATCACTTATAAATTGACGTCCACTTATCGACCCTTCGAGATATCGTGGCTTCGAGAGACCGACAAACACGCCTTCAGTTCCTGCTTTCTTTCCAACACGCATGGATAACCACGCGCGGTATAAATAGTTCATTGTTAATTGGAAATCGCGGTGTGTGCGTGCGTGCGTGTGTGTGTGTGTGTGTTTATTACATCGGCCCGTTAATTCCGCAGCTCGCCAGAGCTGTTACAGACGTATTATTACGTTATTTAATCACCGTGTGAAATTATAGATTTTGATAGATGTTCAACTGTGCATTCGAACGACAACTGGTTTTAGCAACGAATTGAATTTCTCGTTGATTGTCAAGAAACTATCGATTTGTTAATTGGCGAGAGTTAAGAAATTTGTCGATTGTTAAGAGTTCTCGAGTTGTTTTCACGTAGGAAATGTACGAGCACGAAATTTCCAACAAAGCAAAAAGCATCGCGAGCACCTTCTAAATTCTACGCTGCAAACGTCTCGATTAACCGTATCGATGATTAAAAAGCACACTCTCTGGAAACGATCGAAAAAATACAAAACGCGAAATCGCGAAATGCTAGAAACGAACTGAAAATAACGAGGTAGTAAATTCCATCGAGGATCGGGGGACGAGCAATCAAATGTTTTCCGAATCGAAATTGAAAGGCCGAAAATGGCCTTTTTTCCCCGATATTTTTACATTCGAGAATTTACAGAGAAGAAATTTAAAAAATGTCGATGTTTTTAACTCGCTGGGCGCTTTGCTGGGTAACTTTGCAGGTTCGTTACGCAAGGGTTGAACATGTCGTTTCGTTTGAACAGTCTCTCTCCCTCCCCTCTCCCACTTCGATCGAAGAAGAAAAAAAGAAAACTCGTGCGTTTTCCGCATCACAGACGGCAGAGGACGGCCATCATTTACTTTAAACATGCATGTTCGAGCGAGTTTAACCCGTTCGGGGTGACCGCCTTCATATTTCCACTTTGAAATTTTCATTAATCCTTCTCCCTCCCCCCCCCACTCTTCTTGTTTACCAAGTCGATCAACAAGTCCAATTAAACGCGTCGTTTGTCGATCGATTTTGTTCTTTTACGCCGTTCTCTTCGACGCTTTCGATTTTACCACGTCCGTCAAAGTTTTTATGCTCTATGCAAATACAGCTAGTCGGGACCGACAGCGGACGCTTAAATGGGGGTGGCCTATTCTGCGAAATGGCACCGAAAGAAAAAATGACGATCGTCGACTGTAAAGTTTATTCGATTGTAAAGAAATCGAGCATTTTAATTTTAATTCTGTTTTCAACTGAATACATTGGAACTACTCTAAATTTGACACGTACATGTTTTTAAACTAGCGATAAATTATAATAGAGCAATGATATATAAATTTCGCGAGAATTTGTTGAAATTTCTATGGAATTAGTTGTTGACCAATAATTATCAATGACTGAATGGAAAGCTTGAATAAAGGTTACATTTTCATCGATATTAATTAAATTAACCAATACACGGTTGCATGGTTCTATAATAGTATTAATATGTATAAATTGGATATATATTTCTCGTTTAATATGAAATTTAGAATAATTAATGGCAGAATTATATATGATTATTGAAATTATAGTACAATAATTCCAAAGTATCAAGTGTAATCTATTTTTACTTTGAAGAAAACGTTTGAAGAAAACAATTCGACGTGTTCTTTACCGATCGAGCAGTGTCGGTGAAACGTCGGAACAACCTGGAATGACATGAAAATCAAAAAGATCCTCTACATTAAAAAAAAAATAATAATAATAATAATAATAATAATAACAGACAAAAATTTAATTCTCTGGGAATTTTCTGGAAGAATAAGTTTTTCAAAAAGAGATCACGAATGTTTTACCATTTATTTATTTTTTTCGAAATTTCAAATACCCGGTATTGAAAAATCGAATGTTTAAAGCACAATTTCCGAAATAGCACGGCGAAGTTTCAAATATATACGTATATTTTTGTAATCGAGCGACAACCTCGGACAGGTTTCCGTTTCTTTCACAGCGAAAACGCTGTTCTCTTCCACGAAATTGAGCCCGGATGAGTCAGTGGTCTCGACAAAGAACGCGAGGATTTCAGAAGCTTCGTTGTGAATCAACGACGCCGACGCGGTGAAAAGCGGTTCGGTATCCGGTAGATACGAAACCGGCGAAATATAAATCATATTATTGCTTACGTAAGAGCGAAATGTGTCACCAGGGTCTTTTATATATCACGATAAGAGAAGGGGAACGACTTGTGACTAATTCCGGATTAATGTAATTTGATGAATATGTATCTTCTGTTCATAATATTGGTCAAAGGGTTGAGCTCGACTTTATTTGGTTAGAGTGAAAGATTTGTTGAATTATATCATGATATTTCATAATATTTGGAATTTTTTTCAGTTTTAGTTTCAACTTCGAATTCCTTGAGATTTGACCAAAATATTGCGCAATATAAATCCGTGTAAAAGTACAACGTAGAAGTATAATTTCTTCAAAGTTTATAATAAATAGGATTTTCGCTATCTTCCGACCTAATTTTAATTTCAAATTCAATGAGATTCAACTGTAAAAAAATTTTTCGTACGACAGACATAATCTGTCTGGTATAAACGTCTAGCATAGAGATCTTTGCGTCAAAATTTCGTGATTTAATCAACTAAAATCTTTTCCGCGATATACAACAAAAGTTGCGTAATGCACGATGAAGTCTTGCTCAGGAAAATTGTAATTCACACCGCGTGTGAAATCGGAAACGATTGTTGGGTGCTTAAATTCCAGAGCGACGGCGATTATCGAATTTCGATTAAAAATTAAATTTTTCGTCTTTCTTCAGCGTCTGCACGAATGGCGATCGACAAAAAGCGAATTCAACGAAGAGCGGAGAGACGGGAGAAGTGGCTGCCTTTCATTTGCATTCGCCTCTGCAGGCCGGTCTCGTCGAAATTAAATCAACAGCCTGTTATAAACACTTTAGCAGCGAAGTGCTTTTGACGTCACGATATTAATGAGGAATAATTATAAGCGGATCTTCGTTACGCCGAGTAATTTACATAGATTTGTTCGTGCACGAATTTCCACCGGCTGCGGTGGGCCAAACAAAGAACAACGTCTCGCGACCAACTCTAATCAAATTTCGATCAAAGAGATGATAGCCTGATTGCGAATTGAGTGCGCGGCACGTGGACGAGATCGAAAGTAAAGAGAGCGAACAAAGAAAAAAAAAAAAAAGAAAAAACAACATGACACTGAATAACAGGAGAAATTGCAAAAACGCGCGTGTACTTTTCGACTTGTTACCAAATTCGACCGTAGATATTTTCAATGCTCGTTGAATCCAAAAAAAAAAGAAAAAAAAACATTTCGCGAAGCAAAACACGAACAGGGCGAAATAAAAGGAGAGGAAGAGCTGTTACAAAATTTACCAAATCGAGGTCGATCGATTTTTATGAAGTATATTATCATTCGAAGTCAAACGACCATTTTATATTCATATTCTGCGTGTGTCGCAACGCTAACAACGAGTCGAAAAGCTTCGTGAAAAAGCTGAACGAAAATTTCGGAAGGAAGTCCATTGTCTCGATTGAAATAACTTTTTGTATCTGGAAAGCACGACATGAATCAAGGTTGGATCACTTGGAATTTCGCTGGTTTTACTCTGAAATCTTTTGTTGACGAGTTTCCTTTCGAGAAACGTAGGTATTAAGACGATACCGTTCTCTAGCCAAAGTCTCACGAAAAGAAATATGAAAAAAATAATGATAAAATCACTTGAAAAAAAAAAGAAAAAACTATCGATTAAACAGAACTTGTCGAAACTTCCGATTAGTCACCTTGGTGTACAAAGTGAATTTCCCAATAATTATTCAAAATCGCGATGATTCGTAAGCCTATGAACTATCGATCGATTCATTGGCACGAAAAAAAAAAAGGAACTTCGAATCAGTCTGAAACGAAAGAGGAAGGCACAGCGAGTTTTCCACGTTCTTCGCGCACCGTGTCATTAACTTCTTAACGCACCAATTAAAAATTAAAAAGCGGACCAATTTAATTAAAAATTAAAATTAAAAATTAAGAAAATAGAGAATAAAAAAAATTTCCACCAATTTTTTTTATTCTCTATTTTCTTAAAATACAAAAAAAAAAACATTAAAAAATCTTGAAAAAAACCACAAAAATTTGCACCTACTTCGCTCAACCGAGTTAACTCGACCAACAAAAAAAAAAGCTTGAAAAGGATCAAAGAAATATTAAAAAGATAAGCTTCAAGTCTAAATTTAGGACGGTATGGTAAATTTTCAAACACGGAATGACACAAAGAGGAATGTCACATTCAGCACACACAGATATCTTGTTTCTTTGAGAACGGTTTTATCGTTTTCAATAAAGAAAGCTGACAATCACGAGGCCAATAGCGGGCACAAAATGCGCAAACGCATACGAAAAAGCTGAGATTCACCCGGTGGCAACTTTGTTCGGGTGAGAGAAAATTAGCACAACACTGTCTAACGAGTGGTTATATTTGGTTGTATTTATATAGAAAACCAAAAGACTGCAGGTCTCGCGAGTTAACTCGGGCGCGCGGAAAAAGATTTTTCGTTTTCTTAAACCCGAAGTAACTCGGGCGAGTGCGTTAACAGGTTAAATAACTCGGTTACTTTCGCACGTTTTCCGCTATAATACACGACAAATAATTTACAATTTGCTGGCGCAAGTGCACGAAATATCGGCGAACGACTCTCGAAGCGAGAACGGACGTGAAAATTCGTTGCACGGACAGATGCATGGAGAATAAAATACGCTCGGTTGGGAAAAAACACCGGTTGGAGTACAGAGAAAGCGAGAGCGAGAGAAAGAGAAACAGAGAGAGAGAGAGAGAGAGAGAGAGTTGGGAAAAAGCAGGAAAAGAGGTAAATCGCATAGGAAGATTAGAGAGAGCTCTTAGCATTTTTCATTCGAGCTGGTTTCGATGCCGGTCGGACACCGGTCCGTTGCAACAGCGCGTTATTACTCTCACACACAGGTGTGGACCTCACCGAAATGCTTCGTTTCTCGTTTAAAGCCGCCTCCCTCCCACTCGAGTCGACGAAGCTTCGCACAATAAGCTCGGATAACGCGCGAAGCTTGAAAAGAGAGGCCCGAGAGCATAGCCCGAGAGAAAAAGCAGCGCTGGTACACTGGCGAGACCGCTCGCTTTAATCTCTGACATAACTTCGAAGACACGTGGCACACACGCAGGACGGAAAACGCTTGGCAAATCTCGTCGATTTGTTGTCTCGATGATTCGTGGAGAAAAACGTGTGGAATTTATTTTTCGATATTTAGAAACTGAAACACCGCGGTGAATGTTAACCCTTTGCACTCGTGTGGTCACCATATGGTCGCCATTCCTACATTTTATTAATATACTTTTTTTTCGAATTTTTTCTACTAGACCTCCAAGTTAACTTGTAATATATTCCTAGGAAATTTTTTCATTTCGATGAAAAAATGTGAAAAATAATTCCGAGTTGGATTGGTAAGCTTCTCAAATATAAATACGAGTACAAAGGGTTATTATTATTATCGATCTCGAGTGTTTAAATATGCATGTTTCTCCGCCACGAGAAATAGCCTCTCGATGTGTTTCAAGAAGATTTAAGGACAAACTTAAAACGATCGTGAAAATGTCAAACGTGTACTTCAATTCTTTCTTACAACTGGTCTGCTTTGATATTCGTAGCACGAATTTTTTTTAACTGTGTTATAAATAAATCTCTCGTATCATCACGTGGCCACAATGTTAATTTGAAAATAACTGTTTGAAAATAACCGTTTGAAAATAAGTAAATAAATTATCGGTGAAATTTAATGGAATTTTTATTTCTCGATTTAGGTATTAATGCGCCGACCGTTGCATGTTTGATATTGGGCGGTGTTATTCTAACGCATAGCATATACATGTAGTATGTGGGAAGTGGAGCAAAGTGTGATTCCACATCTGAAAACGAGTCGAAAAGTAAGAATAAAATTTTCTCGTTAAAGGAAAGTTTTCGCGTTCGAGGGAGTCGAGTTTGAAAATTCACCGAGCAGATTTGAAATTAGCTAATTCCAGACGCGAACAGAAAAGAAAAACTGGCGGGAAGTTATTTTTAATGCGAAGATAAAATAAAAAAATATAAAATAAAATTTTTCTACAAGATGCTTCGACTTTCGAGAAATTTCACTCTAGATTTTTTCACATATTTTTTTTCACGTAGAATATCGATTATGATCGAGTGTGAAATTGAAGTTAAATTCAAGGTATACTTGGTAAATTTTAAAGCACCATTTTTCTCGTGAAAATGAAAGTTTTCAATGACAAAGTTTTATTCTTTCCTTCTCAACTCGCTTTTACACGCTCTACTTCTCACAGAACACGCTGTATATTATAATTATCTACATCGATAATTATTAACATACCTACTTACAATTGCAATAGACATTTCATTTGTCAAAAAGTTTATACAATTGAAGCTGATCAACTTCCAGATAATTTTCAAACAGATGAATTCAGATAATTCTCAGATAGAAAGATTCGATTGATCGTCGTCAACTCAAAAATTTCGTTTTCAACGTGTGGCGTTCTGCAGACCTTCGAGAAGGTCTTAATAATTCAAATCGAACGTTTCACACAACATCGAGACGAGGTTTCAACTGGACGTAAAACAAAAAAAAAAAAAAAAAGAAAAAAAAGACTGGACGAAAACAGAACGAAAGATAACTGGACAGACGACAATGGAAGAAAGGGACGTGATGGATCGCGGACGGGGTGAAAGAGAAAGAGAAAAGAAGGTCAAAGGTTAGACGTCCAATTTGTAACAGGTCACCGAGAGACGACCGAGGCCGTGCAATATTGCCATAGTCTGTTATGCCCTGCCAATATCTTTCCTCCAACTGACACGTCGTATGAAAAATTCTTCTACCCGTGTCCGAATTGTTCCACGAATTGGTGCCTTCAGATTTCAAATCGGACAAACTGAGAGGAGGGAGCAAAGAACACTGAAACACGAAATATCTGAATGGGATTGTACAGGGTGGCAAGAAAAGTTTGCCTTATCATACATGAATTCTACACTTTCGATTTGATGGAAATACGTGTAAAGAATCTGTCACAAAATTGATTTTTCTTTTTTTTGCATTGTATTCTACTCATCATGAAGGTAAAACTTTTCTAAGGAACCTAATAGTTCACTTGAAAAATGGCAAAATAGCGAACGCGTGCGTTCTAACAGCGACTTTATGGTTCCCTGACGCGGATGTCTGTTTTAATCTTTGCATTAGCTTTCCGCTAACATTTTATTTATCATAGTTGTAGCATCAATGCGAGTCTAAATAATCAAATAATAAAACTAACTGTTAACGTTATTATATAAACATTGTATCTACGCTTCCAAGTAAAGTCGCTGTTAGAACGAAGCGTTCTCAGTGTTGAACGATTAAGAAACTTTTTTGCCATTTCTCAAGAGAACTATTAGATTACGACTTATGGTTTCTTGGAAAAGTTTTAGAATACAATACAAGAGAAAGAAAATTTTTTTCACATCGAAATTCCAGATTAAGATCAGTTTCGCGGCATGTGTTTCCTTCAAATCGAAGGTGTAGAATATGATAGCCACGAACAAACTTTTCTTTTCACCCTATATAAAAGGTAGAAATATCTACTTACAGATATTTTTGATGTGACAGATTAATCGTCGTATGCTTTCTGTTTTTCTTTTCTTTGTAAATCTTTTATTAACATATATAAAAGTGTTATTGTTTTCGAGATTTTAAACACATTAACAAAGAGGGATATATATATATATATATAGATTTTTTGATGCGTTTGCAATTGACAATTTTTTTCTTCGACGTTTCAATACGAATAAAAAATTTTATATTTTATCAAATTTATTTGAATTTTATAAAATATAAAATTTTATTTAAATTTTGTTTTATCAAATTTGTTTAAATTTTATATTTTATCAAATTTATGTTAATACAGCGTATCTTTAATATTTAAATAAATTATTGTTTAACTGCAAATAGTCCCACATTCGTAGAAAAAAAAAAAATAGACAACCGGGTAGTGTATCTCTTAATTCACGTGTCCAAAGAGATGAGAAACTGTACGAGCATCCGCAGTTTGCTCATGCAAATGCCCGACAAATAAATCTTTTATTCGCCGATTGGCACGGATCTTTAACCTTCGAAGAGAATAGGGGATAATAGAAGCACCGACGAATATCACAGTGGATTTATGGCTCTGTCCGAAGTGATTCGTCCGCTCGATGTCTCTTAGATTTAGCTTCCGCGGTGATGGATTACGCGGAAATCCAATTCAACCTCTGTATTAGAGCCTGTCTGCTCTGGCCAGCTGTGTAATTCACGACGGCGATTATTACACACGTACACAGTGATTCGCGAAAATATTCGATGATAACGGATGTATATCTCTTCGTTATAAGCACACTGCCGCTGAAAAATTCACAGATTTCGAAAGAAACTTCCCACTTCCGCTCTCGCAAGAATAACAAATGATATTTTACTCGCTTGCAGTGCCATTCTTTTTCACAGAAGTAGCGAAACTGCGATTGACTGCATTTAAAAAGAGATCAAAAATATATTTATAATATTCAAAAAAATTCGTTTAAGATATAGAGGTATATTTCAAATTTTTGAACGAACAATGTATGTATCGTGCAATGTCATCGTTTTGAAAACGCGCAGAACGTACCTATTTAGGGTACTCATAAGTAATGTCGTTTCCTTCAGATTTGATAAACCATAATTACCATCTAACGAGTAGTATTTTAACTTATAACATAACCTATATTCTAACATAATCTGTATTAGCTATGTTAGAATTATTATATAGAGTAATTCAACTTACAACATAACCTATATTCTAGTTACATATATTGATATTTAATTACGTGTTTAATTACGTGTTATAATAATTAAATATCGTAGGTTACATTATAGATATTGAAAATTCTATCAAGCGTCAGATAATATGAAATTTCCTATCAAAAAATGACGTTACTCGTGGATATTTTATTAACCAATGTCAATTCATTTACTTTTACTTGCCTGAAATATTTGAGAAACGAGCGCCTGAAACGCGATCTTTAATAATTCATTACGCGTGAAATCATTAAATATAACTGAAACTGGAACATGCTCAGAAGTTGCGCGTCTAATTATTCCTTACCTCGGGAGGATCATCGTGCTTCCTCATACTCGCAACGGAGTTCCGTGCTTTGAGGCTTAACGAGTTCCTGCAAAGATTTAATACCAAATGTCGCGATCCCTCTCGTGTAACTGTAATACGTATTAAAGGCGGCGTCTTTGTTCTCAATGGGAACCACCATCGTGTCGCGTTATATTTTTACGCTTGGCAAACTCGTTGCAACCCCCCCATCGAAACGCAATTTCACGGCGAAAGTTTCGAAACTTTCCCACCAACTGGCAACTACTTCGTAGTTTTCCATCTTCGTTAACCGCGATCGATCAATTAACCTGACGATGAAAAATCGAAAAACTCGGCGACGCATGAAACTCGAAACTTGCGCCGATCCGTTGTTAAAACAAGTTGCGCAACTTGCTTGTAACGCGTATGTAACACGTTTTCGAAGAACGAAATTCTAAATTCAGCGAACTTTTCTCTTATTGTCATGCTTCGACGTTTTTTAACACGAGCGAAAAAATGTTAGCTCGCGTTGAAAAAACGTTCGTTCAATGTTTTCACTCCGTGTCGTTCCATCTTTCAACGAGTGATTTTCATTTACACGCGAAATATTACCCGACGCTCTATAAATTAACAACGTAATAATTAATCGGCATGCGTATTATACAGAACGAAAAAAATTGAAAGATCGTTATAAAATTGTTTTATCATCGACAGAGATTTTTGGAACTAGCAAAGTGATCAAGACGACAAATTTTTGTTAGAAACTGTGTACACGTGATATAGTGTATTTTTAGAGTATTTGTTATTCCATCGACTCGAGTAATGACAGAACGAAAAAAATTGAGAGATCGTTATAAAATTGTTTTATCATCGACAGAGAGTTTTGGAACTAGCAAAGTGATCAAGACGACAAATTTATAATTTTTGTTAGAAACTGTGTACACGTGATATAGTGTATTTTTAGAGTATTTGTTATTCCATCGACTCGAGTAATGACAGAACGAAGAAAATTGAGAAATAGTTATACAATTGTTTTTCCATCGACTTGAGTAATGACAGAACGAAGAAAATTGAGAGATCGTATATAAAATTGTTCATCGATAGAGATTTTTGAAACTAGCAAAGTGGTCAAGACGACAAATTTATAATTTTTGTTAGAAACTGTGTACACGTGATATAGTGTATTTTTAGAATATTTGTTATTCCATCGACTCGAGTAATGACAGAACGAAAAGAATTGAGAGATAGTTATAAAATTGTTTTACTATCGATAGAGATTTTTGGAACTAGCAAAGTGATCAAGACGATAAATTTATGATTTTTGTTAGAAACTATATACACGTGATACAAATGATTTTTCGTAAAATGTGTACTCCATTGAATAACAAGGTTTCTCTATTTCCTTTAACTTTACCATCTCTGGTGAAAATTTTATGCTTCAATCGTTCCAGTGTTCTTTTAATTGCAGATAAAGATCGTTCGACTTCATCCGCTGAAAAATATGTTGAAAATATTTAAGGCACGAGAGGAAAGATAAATTTTCAGTCAAGTAACGCTTTCACTGGTAGGTTGCCACGTGTTTCGATGTAATTTTTTTTTCTTTACGATTATGGGAAAAAGAACTTGCGAAAAACCTTTAGCAATATACTAAAGATCACATTTCCTCGTACTCCTAAGACTTTTTATCCAAAAATTAAATCTCAAAATATCAAGAATTTCCATGTTCTTCGATCTGAATCTTAATTATTTTTTTACATAAATTTTAGTACAAATATTCTCGATATTTTAAGAGCTATGATATTCTTCGACATTAAATTCAAGTTAAAGTCAATACTAAAATTGTCATCGAAAGCAAGAAGTTATACAAAGATTATTATTCACGACGAATATTTATGTCTCTTCAGTGTGCAGAAAAAAAAAAAAGAAAATTCTTAGGATACATTTGGATTTCTAAAACAGATCTCTTTTCACAAAAAACAAGAAGTTGTACAATTATTCATTACTTACGAATATTCGTGTTTCCTTAATGTGCAAAAAACGAAAAAAAAAAAAAGAAAAAAAAAGGAAAATATTCCACAAAATCATCATAATTCCAAGTACGCATAATGCAGTTAATCTCAGTGGAGGAATAATCACTAGCTACGATACGCCGCATAATGGAGCGTTGTCAACCGAGGAACCGAGATAATGCTAGAAAAAACAGTTGAAACAGACGAGAACAGGAAGTTGTTATAGCACACACGGAGACGGGTGTCCACGGTACAGTGACAACGCGTTGCATAATCCAAAGTGCACTCGCATTCTGCATTCGCGCCTACCCTTCCTATCTTTCATTTTTAATCGATCCGCTCTGGCCATCGTTGGATCACACAGTTGCGTTTCGTTTAACGATAGTTTCGTGTAAATTCGACTACCGGAATGATCGAAATGATCATCGCCAATTGACAATCGTAATTCTCAGTGGAAGTATCGTGAATTTTACGTACGTCTTTTAACGAAAATGCTTTTAACAGCGTTATTAATTATAATTTCTTGCAATTTATTGTATTTCTTATCTTATCTTTTTTTCTTTTATTATATCTTGTATATTTGTTATCTTGTCTTTTATCGTATCCTGTTGCTTTTCAATCATCGTACCGTGAAAGATTTCATCAATGAATAAATATACTGGGCTTAGACGACGAAAATTCGAGAGATCATACTCAAAATCGTTATATTCGTTTCCACCTGATATTCAAAATAAAGTTCAATAAATTGGCAAAAAAGAGAAAAAAAATCATACAGTAAGTATTGAGAAATCGTTGTAAAGGAATGGTTTCCGTCCATTTCGATTCGATGATTTGGATTCAGTGATGAGAAAAATTTTTCAACATATTTACATGCTATAAGAATTTATAGCGTTATCGAGAAGAAAAGTATCTCAGAACGAAATGCAGTTTGAAAGTAGAGGCTTTAAGCTTTAAAACAATTATTGCGCGATTTTTAACAAAATTACGACAGTTTCAATACTACTAAAAGTCATTGTAACCATATTTCTTTGGTCGTTGATGGCCTTAATATAAATTTCGTTTTGTATTTTAATTTCTATTTTTTTATTTTTAACCGTGTAACTTGTATTTTTCTAAAAAATGGATCCTGAATAGCGATTTATTTTTCTGTTCAACAAATGTTATTTCGCGGCGTTTCTGCGTTTTCAAATTTCTTAAAAATACGCAAACAGTTCGCAGTTTGGGATGAAAAATTCCCACTTCAGTACAAAAAAAAAAAAAAAAAAAAAAGAGAAAGAGAAAGCCAAACGATTCAGAGAAATCGTTCGAATATTTTCATCGATCAGATATCTTATCACCCCTAGTTTGTCACTCGATAACGAATTTCCGTGAGTTTTCAATCGCACCGCGATGATTCACAGCCGAGGTTTGTCTCCAACATTTTCAACGACATGTCGTTCGGAATTTAAAATTTCCAAAACTCGCAAAAATCGATAAATTCGTCGATTATTGTAAATTTATTCCTCCAGTTTGGAAATATATTTCTATTGTCCACTGAGAATGAAAAATGAAGAAAGTCGAGAATCCCTGATTTTCGCGAACGATTAATCGTCAAGTATCAAACGTTGACGAGTGTTTTCGTGTTGTTTCCGCGAGAGAAAGCCAAGATGAGTTTCAAATAAGAGCGATAAGGAGGAAAAGCGGAATGTATACGGGCTATTTGAGAATTCGTGGCCGGGATAAGCGAGTTTCGTTTACGAGAACGATATATTGAGAATGTCATGGTTCGTGACGCTGGTTCTCTCGCTCGAAACGTTACATAATCGGAGTGATACTCTGTAGAAAAGTCGACGAGATGCAGCGAACGAAATCGTCTTAAAGAAAATATTAACTTAAAAGAAATATGAAATTCGTGATTCTAGCAGAAATTTTTAAAGTTTTCAAACGTACGTTTTTTTGTATTTTCAATTTGTGTATTTTTTGAATATTTTTTTAACAATAAGAAAAAGAATTAACCTTGTAACAGTAATAATTCTTTGAGAAATGTAATCTATAGAAAAAAGAATTCTTATCCTACGTTAAATGAAAAATTATTAAATTCCTCTTAAACTAATTGAGAATAATTGACGACTGTACTTGACGATTATTATGTACATGTTTTACGATCCTATAAATCCGAAAATATTCTCGAGATTCTGACTTGTCGGTAAAACAGAAGATCGTGTCGTAGATGGCAGCACGAACCACTTGATTTCACTAGCTGTTTGAAACGATTAGAAACGAGAAAGAAAATCATCAATCAGAGACATTGAATTCTTGCTGACAAATTTTGATGAACTTCAAATATCAAAGCCCCTGTCCAAGCCTTAAAATTACTACAAAAGTTAAAAATTTATTGTCATCGGGATGTTAAAATTGAGAATGTTTCATGAAGCAGACCAACTTTTTTAAATACTAATTCAATTTCCGATTCTCTGCTCTTTCATCAATTCACTCTGAATCGAAATCACAAATTTCCGATATTCTACATTCTTCAAACAATTTCCTTTCTTCCACGATAGATTCTCTGGTTCTAAAATTAAAGAATTTCCGCCATGGAGAAATTGAGAAATTGAGAGATCTTTTAGAATCTTAGAAACTCAAACACCACAAACGTCGTCGCCTCCATCCGATCCCAATTGCAAATTTTTCGAACAATTTCTTTTCCAAACATTGCTATAATAGATATTCTGTTCGATCCTTTAAAATCAAAAATTTCCCCCAGAAATCGAGAAATCTTTTGCAAGAAACTCACTTGAATAATTCACGCGCTACAACGTTTATTTAAAAATTTCTGATCCTCTGCCCTTTCATCGACTCACTCTGAATTCGATCGCAATTATTCTACATTTTTCAAACAATTTCTTTTCCAAACACTGCTATAATAGATTCTTTTTGATCCTCTAAAATCAAGAATTTCCCGCAGAAATCGAGAAGTCTTTTGCAAGAAACAAACCTCGATAATTCACACGCTGCAACGTTTATTTAAAAATTTCTGAACCTCTGCCCTTTCATCGACTCACTCTGAATCCGATCGCAATATTCTACATTTCTCAAACAACTTCCATCCTTTCCAAAAAAACACGACAGATTCGATAGTTACGACACATTCTTCTAAAATGCAGAATTTCACCCAGAAATCTTCAGTCTGTGGAAGAAACTGAACAAATCACACATTTGGGTAATACACACATACACACGGCAACGTTTATTAAAAATCCGCCATCCGGTCCGAACTGAATCGGAAATTTTCGAAAACCCTTCGATCCCCGATATATCGAGCACGTTTTCTCGAACAATTTCCCTTTGAAGAGCACGCAACCTGCCAAGAACAAAAGGATCATCCGATCCTCTCGGTTTTTTAGCTTTTCCTATCCTCCTCCAATCCCGAATAATCGTCCGGGGTAATCGCGATCACCGGGGCGCGAATCTAGAGAGAAGCAGACAGAGAGAGAGAGAGAGAGAGAGAGAAAGAGAGAGAGAGAGAGAGAGGGAACTCGACGCGGTGCATAACACACGCCGTAGGAGAGGAACTATTGATTAACTGTCTGGCACGTTGCGTCTCCAGTCTGGACAGCATTGTCTTTCAATATGCGATATCACTGCCGCGTCCGGAATAGTTCGCGAGCATCGTAGCAAGCAAGCAAGCAAGCAAGCTGGCCAGACCCCGAACGTAACGCTCGCCAAGCGTGCAACACGCTCGCGAGTTTTACGTCGCGTTCGTGTTTTCACGAATGTGGGACAAACCGGTCGGAAAAAGAGAAATTCGCGATTTCTCGATTCCTTGCTTCTCCTCCTCCCTCTATTTCTCTCTCTCTCTCTCTCTCTCTCTCTCTCTCTCTGTCTCTGTGATATCTTTTTCTCTGCGATAGTTACAACAGATTTTCAGACCAATAAGAAAAAAGAGGGGAAAATGATGGAGGTAATGGCAGGTTTATCGATCCTGGTTTCACAAAACAAGAATAGACACTACCGATCGGCGATTGTCGCTCGAAATTCTGCTCTCAGAATCACGACAAGGTCAAGGGATTATGAAACTTGCGTGAATGAAGAAGAAGATCACGCTTGAATCTTACTCGAGCCTGTTACTCCGGCGTTTGGAAATATTCAGAAACTGGATATTTGAAACTGACATATTTATAGTAATATACTTGTAACAAACTGTTGTAACACTTATGATAAACTAATATTTATTCTCTTGCGTGCAACAAGTACAACGGTATTTCACAACTCGAAGATTAAGAGAAACACAGCGTTTAGCACTCGAATAAAAGACAAATGGCTGCAGAATAATTCGTTCTCCGGCGATTGAAAAAAGCGGGAAAAAATGACAGAAACGCTTTCAGAACACACCAGTCGTGAAAATTCTGCAGAGTTATATTATATTGAGACTATTTGTTTACATTATGGTCAACACGTCATATTATGGTCTGTACGCGTCAACGCGAATAGAATGTTGAAACGCGTAGGTGGGGTTTAAAATTGAATTACAGTCTCATTTTTCATGGGAGAAACTGTAGCTATTGAAAGATTTATAGACGTAGGAGTGCTTTGCCTGCAATTAATTAACGTAATGGAGTATAATTAGCCCCGTGGCTCGATTCCTGTAAGCGATACTCCTTCAACAGCTTTTTTACAGCTTTCTTCGCGAAGCTTTCCCGAACGCCGATGTCACAAAAAAAAAAAAACGCAGAAAACGCGAATAAAATTGAATCCTTTAAATATAAATTATAACGTTTCAGTTTTTACCACATAAATTCACGTGTATCGGATTTTTTTTTTTTTTTTTTTTGATGAACGACACCGATGCACAGAAGTCCTCCGAAAAATGCTCAAACGACAATTATACTTCACAAAAATTATCCGTAAAATAGAGATAAAATTCACGTGTTCGCAGATCAAAAGCTTCCGAAAAATGCTACACGCATTTACATGCTCTGCAGCTATGAAAACGCCATGACGCTATAAAGTGTCAAAAAATAACAAATAATGAAAAATAGAGAGAGAGAGAGAGAGAGAGAGAAATTCTTCGATGCTCCGCCAAAGGAGTATCGAATAAAAGAATAAAATCGAGAAAAAAAAAAGAAGAAAAATGAAAAGTGTGGTTTATTCAGCCTTGATCGCACAAAGCGGATCGGTCATTTTCCGAGTCAAATCGAGCTCGAAATTGTCGAAAGCGCGTGTTAAATTAGAATTCGAAGCATCGCGGCAAATAGAATTCTCCGTTTCTGCGGAGTGAAACCCAGGAAGAACTTTTCGCAGTGAAAAACGAGTTTTCGCGAAAAGCAGAATTGGCGCCAATTCGCCGGATAAATTTTTACCAGTTGCGAGAACGCGGATCGCGTGAAGTAAGCAAACTTATTTTCGCAAAAAAAAAAAGAATAAAATAAAAAAAATAAATAAATAAATAAACCTATGGTGTTTCCAAGGAGTACTTACGACGATCATCTCGGAGGGCTCAAGAACGAAGCACTCGTTGGGTCTCCTGGCGCTGCCACCCGTCCGCTTCCCAAAGCTGCAACAGAAAACGCAAGCGGCGCGGTGAAAATCTCCTTTACTCGTGAAAGAGAATTATCCGCCGGCGTGTTATTTACGAACGGGGAGCTTAAGTTTTTATTAAATCGCCGGCACTCGAATGTTTTCGAGTTTCTCTCGTTTCAGCTCGCTGTTGAAAAGTGAGTTGTCTCGTTCTTTTGGAAGGATTGCTCCTCTTATTATATACGTGGTTTCAGGTTTCTTTTCGTATAATGTTTATTGTTTAAATTTCGCAATCGTAAAGAAGAGTAAACAATTGAATTGATGAAGGTAAGTGCTACAAGTATCATAAATGTTGGAATTTCAAAGCGTCAGTGACGAACGTTTCTATGACGACAGAAAACGCAAGCGGCGCGGTGAAAATCTCCTCTCCTCGTAAAAGAGAATTATCCTCCGGCGTGTTATTTACGAACAGGGAGCTCAAGTTTTTATTAAATCGCGGACACTCGAATGTTTTCGAGTTTCTCTCGTTTCAGCGAAGTGTTGTAAATGTAATATTTTTCGTTAATTGCAATATTTTTCTTGTTTTGTCGATAAACGCGTCACACAATGCGCAGAGTGCAGTAAAGATTTTTACTCCTCTCACGTTTTACCATAAATAATGTCTGTAGGGTTGAATAACCATTTTGGACGCTGGGAATATACACGTTGCGTCTTCTTTTTTTGGGGGGAGGGAGGTTTAAATGGAGTTTACAACAAAAAGTATGTCTCGAATTTCAAATTTATAGATGAGAAAACTCGTGGAAAATGAACGCGCGAAATTTCGATCGACGTAACGGAATCAAAAATTGTTTGAGAAGAAGACGAAATATCAAATTGGAATAATTTGTAGAAAAATCAACTGTGAGAACTGTTCTTTAAATATTCTGTTTAAATAAACGATTACGACGAAACATTTCTTTCTATCTGGAATAACGCCATGAAATAACTAAAATCAACAATCACGAAACAAATAGAATAATATGTATTTAATTTAAGATTAAAATCAACAATCATGAAACAAATAGAATAATATGTATTTAATTTAAGATGGTAAAATATTTATCAAACAGTGTTACTTTTCAACAGTATGACATGCATTTAATTTTAAGATGATCGAATATTTTCCAAACATTTATTTCATTTACATCATTCTTTATTTCATTTTCATTGTTCAATTCATGTTTTAAACTTTTGCCACAGCGGAACATTTCTTCTTGAAACGCTCTTTTTAACGTAACTGCGAAACATATAAAATAATATATATAATTTAAATAACAATTTTCCAGAAATTTTATTTAAACCGTGCTGCAACAAAATATTTCTTCTTGAAACATTGCTTTGAATTACGAAACCTATGAAATAATATATAATTTAAATAACAATTTTCCAGACATTTCATTTAAACCGTGCTGCAACAAAATATTTCTTCTTGAAACACTGCTTTGAATTACGAAACCTATGAAATAATATATAATTTAAATAACAATTTTCCAGACATTTCACTTAAACTATATTACAACAAAATATTTTTTCTCGAAACACTGCTTTAATTACGAAACCTATGAAATAATATACAATTTTCCAGGTATTCCATTTAAACAATAATAACACGCCTCTCTCTCCGCTATAACGAGACGCTCAAATATTCTCCATCCCCCAAAACCACCCCTACTCCGATATTAACACTTAAAGCCAACAAATGTACAAGCAAATAATTTAGCCGACTTAATGATCCATGACGGATATCGACGTCACAACGCGGAATGATTCCGATTTTATCGTGTAGCGCGCCCTTCGTTAAAGGGTTGAACGCGACGAACGTCGAACGTGCGCCATAAATTTCTTTCGCGCAACAATAACTATCGAGGGGGATGTTTGGAGTCACGGGGGTGGTGAGTGGGGACAGGGGGAGGTGTGCTCCATCGACACGGAAGTCATCGCCGGAAATGCAATTTATCAACGAAACTCTCGTGGACGAAGCAATATCCAAGGGGGGTCGTATAAATACATCTATTGTTGCGGTGTCCTGGCTTTCAAATGTTTACGATCTGGCGCGGAACGAGAGCGATCGACAGATGTTCCACACCCTTATTTTCTGCTCGCTCGTCGAATTGACCACGAAGTGTACAATTTCCCGAGTGTAGAGTGTAGCTCGGCCGAAAATATTATACGCGGCTTTAACAAGTTTATGCTTGAGTGCCGATTTTGTCACTGATAAACTTACTGTTCAAACAATAAATTTTCGAAAGTGACGGCCCGAGTGATATATATATATATATATTCTGTTATTTAACTGGGTGTTATTTCTTCCGTATCGTTTCTGAAATAATGATAGTTGAGACGACGACTGTTATTTGTAGAGGATATTTTCGATCGAATGGACTCTTGCTCTTCCGAAAATTTCTCCAGCCAATCACGTCCTCCAATTTATCTATAAAATTGGACGTTCCAACTGTATTTACATCGTACTTTCTCTGTCACAAAGTGATTCACATCTAAGGTACGCAGCATTCGACTAAATTAAGGCCAGCCAGCTCTGATTCGAAAACGTAGCTCGATAAAGGTCTATAAATCTCTATTTACGCAACGTATCCACGTGTGAATGAGATTACCGAAATAGCCCCCGGAAAATTGCGGTCAATATTTCGAGAACACCTTGTACCTCAATCGTTCTCCACATACGTATACACACACACACACATATATACAGATTTCGCTGTGTAAAATAATAGACATTCCACGCACAAAGGGGAAATTATGCCAGGAGCCAGGTTCGCGGGCGCCATTATTGTGTTTGATTCTCCAATTCTCGCATAACCGCGGCTGATTTTTCTCGATTCGACTCGAGCACGACTGTATGATTTTACATAGAAATTCCATATTTTCGTCAGAGGAATGATACATACTTTCTTCTAGCGATTATTTCATATCTCAGAAATAATCCGTGAAGAAAAGTAAAAAACGCAGCGTTCCTCGAAAATACAAGAATTCTGTAACATAATTATTTGATTGAACTTCATTTAATTAATAATAACAATAACGTAGCACGTTTATAATATGATATATAACACGTAATAATTAAATGGAATACATAATAATTTATAACATAATGATTTATAATAATATAGAATATATGATAATATAACATAATATAACGTGTGATTTGTGATGGATTGAATTTTAGTGCAATCAAATTTCAGCGATAATTTAAAAGTATCTGAATAGCGAATATGTTGAATCAATTAAATTAAAATTCGACTTCCGTGGATTGTCTATCGGTTTACATAAATACCATTAAAGTTACCAACATATTAAGCAAAGCATTTATGAAACTAATTACAATAATAACGAAATAAATAATAAAATTACTGCAAAGACTGCACTGAGGCTACTGAAACCAAAATTTCATTCGCATTAAAATGTAAATAGAAACAATTAAACAGAACGACTTGTAATTCCTCTTATGATCTGTTACACCGGCAAAATTTCATGATGATCGATAACGCTAACCAGCTCGCGAGAGTTAAAAGCTAAATTTCGGGATTGAAGCTGTGATCCAAGGGAATTAGCCAGCGGAGTTCAAGCCTCCGCCATACCTTTCCTACCCAGGAATGCTAATCCATTTGCCTTAATAAATTATGATTTCTGCGAGGTGTACGCATACATACAACTACCGTGCGGATCTCGCTTCCAATTAAGGTAATTAATGCACGACGAGCACGCAACCGCCGCTGCTCGGTTGGAAAAGGCTCGCTCGCCATCGAAGAAATCTCTAGATGTTCGATCATTCTCGGCTGTTGCCACTGCATTTAATCTCGAAAATAGGGCAGAACGACGGTGTTTCCCTGCTGAACGTTTCCCTACTGACGGGGAAGCAAAATATTGGAATCGGAGAATGCTCCTTTGAGAGGGAAGAAAGCATCGACGTCTTCGCCTCTAACGAAGACGTTCTTCCGAAACTCCTCTCGCGTAATGCATCCCCTTTTGTCGTCGAGTAATGATTCTTCTTTCTCTTCTTTTTTCTTTTTTAATTTTCATTATTTATAGTCGCATCGACCACTTGCGTGGGTTAGCGACTTGGAACTAAATCAATTTATTATAAATATTAGATATCCTGTAAAGTATTTATTGCGAAGGTATTTGTGTAAATTGTAATTTGTTGTAAAGATTGTCTTAGAAAGTGTATTAATTTTAGGACCTCTTTATTCTTTTGGTCAGAGGTGGCTAACTGGCGGCCCTATTTTCGTGATCGCTATCCCCTCCACTAAGCAAGTAGGGAGAGATCGATGCAGTGGAGGGGGTAGCGCTGACGATCAGGAAAGTAGGGGCAAGGTTAGCCAGTTAGCCGACTATGCTTTAAATTGTCAATCAGGGAAGGACTTGTGTTTAATTGATGTTTATTCGCGGTGTATTTTCCGCACTGGACAATAATATGTTCCACTGTCGATTGAATTCTGCATAAATCATAAGTTGGGGGATTTTCCTTGTTGAGAAGACTTTATTGAGTTTTGCGTGGCTCGTTATGATCCTTGAGATTATAACTTGATCGTGTCTTGATAGAAAACGAATAATTGTCTTTTTGAAAAATTCATTTTTTGATTGTTTTCTGAATTCGTTTTTCTTTTTCCAAGGTATTTTAACATCAAGTAGCAAGTGGAATAGTGTTCTTCCTTTTAAAAAGAAAAATGTAAAAACACTGAAAAACTTTATTCATCCATCACGGTCTTGGAGATCAAAGTGCCCCATTTATAGTAACCCTTTAAAACTTGCTATACGATTTTTCTTTCGTTATTTTGACTGAACTTTGAACATCAGAGTTAAATGACAAGAATTTAGAAAATCCCGACATTCCGTCATCTTAACCTTGATGTTCAAAGTTTTAATAAAATTGCAAAGAAAAAAAAAAGAAAAATCTTGCAGCAAATTTCATGGAATCGTCGTAAAGAGGAAATTTAAATTTTCAAAAAACCAAACCACGGTGGATCGAGTTGAGAAGAAGAAAATTTTCTTAACGTTTCCACGAATGATTGAGTTTTTATAATTCTTGAGAATAAATATACTCTTACTTTCCCACTAAATGATATAAAAACATCTTCGGGAAAAGGCGAATACTTGGAATAGTTCGAAGGTAGAAGCTTTAAAAAATGAGATCAAAGTAGATTCTTGACACGAAGTTACAACAGTTTGAAGCATCGACAATTTTCCATCGTTCGTGTGTTCAGTTATGCTTCTTGCTGCGAGCTAAGAGATTGAACTGAAGCAAGAGGAGCGCCACTTAGAAACAGAAATTTCGCTCGAACCTGATCGAACGAACACTAGTTAAATACACATAATGCGATGACAATACATTACGCTCTGTTAAACAATCAATTTTCCACTCGTTCCATCTTTGCTTTTCTCGATATTGTATCCTACTCTCGTTTCAACAACACCTTAACCGATCCCTCTGCTTCAACGCTTCGACAGGGCTCGGAGTATAACACGTAAACTCGTCGGAGAAATCGACATCGACATGGGCATACATACACTACACACGTCTATGGCGAACATAAATCTGGCGGAGCCGTAATACGAATGAAGGGAATATCGACAGCTGTGTATCAAACGCGATTCAACGAGGATTCGACCGAGAATTCGATGGCTGAGGGAAGGTTGTCCAAGGTTCTTGACCTCCCTCGTTTCGTCCATCTTTCTTTTACGCGCCGCGCGTTATGCATTTACACGTTCACACGTACGTACACGTGTACGTAAGTACGTGTTACAGTGAAAAGTTTTCGGCCATAGTGAGACTTCCGTTCCACAGTTCTGGTTTACTATTTTGTCTATTTCAGAAAATTGTGTTTCAACAAGTCGTCATCCAGCCGCTATCTGTATTTTAGATAACTGAACATTACGAGAAAAAGCGAAAAAGTAAATATAAATGTATGTTCTTGAGCTTGCATCGTTCGATTTAGATCTGTGTATGTATATCATATGTCTATAACAGATTATACAATTATTACATGTATATAGATCTTATAATAATATAAATATGAAATAAAACAGATTACATAATTATTGTAGATCTATATCCACTTATATAATAATTTAGATCTATGTAAATAATATATCCATAATAGATTATTACAGATCTATATCTACAAAATAGAATAATAGAATAAATATAACAGAACGTACAATAGAATAATTCTGATAAAATGAAATATAATAGATTGTACAACTGTTATAGATCTGTATCCACTTATCAACGATAATTTAGATCTATGCATACATTATATCCATAACAGATTATACAATTATACAATATATCTGTATCCACAAAATTATAACAGAACAACTATGACAAAATGAAATGTAACAGATTATATAATTATTATATATCCACATCCACTCATTAACGATAAATTTACAGAATCTGTGAATCTAACAAGATTCTACAATTGCACTGAAATATCTTTCAAATTATATATGTATTCAAATGTAATGTTAAATATTTAACAAATTCTTAATTTTCAATTATATTAAAATTCTTTCAAAATTCGAGCGAAAAAAAACTATCAGATTTCTCCTCCATTGCCCTCATTTCTTCTAGACACCGAATCAGTTTCTATTACGAGATATTGCCTGTACGTTGCAGTACATTGTAGTGTGAACACGTACACACACACACACACACACAGGTAGACGAACGGATAACACGTGCGTCAGGTGCGCGTGCAGCGAGGAAAATTGAATTCGACGTGGATCACGAGGGCCGGCTTCTCCATCTTGCAGAGCCCTTCGCGAGGTTAACCCTACAACCGTCACCCTGGCTGCTGATACGCGTTTCCTGGTGATTATGGTCGCTTCGTTGTATGGACGAAGTGTCACGTCCGTTCCTTCGACATTACGTCCTCGTCGGGTTTCTCTTGCGGTTTCATCGGCAGCTCGTTTCTTTTTTCTTCTCTCGTCTTATCTCGGGCCTCGTCTTGGACTTTGTAAAAAAAAAAAAACCAGGATTTTCTCGGGACGGAGGAAGACGACTCTCTGAATCCTCTGATCGAGATTAGGATTTTACATGGAGCCAGAGGATCCTCCAGTTTCTGGCAGAGTAACATTTCGAGTTTGTTTGTTTTTTTTTTTTTGAGGGGGAAAGAAACTCACAATGAACTCACTCATTGAGAAAGAAATGGAATCGTACGCGTTGTTGTACAACAATGTCTTCTCTACAAAAGAAATTTACAGGGGGGATTTCAGACGCGCGCGGTGTTGCAGCGAGATTGGATTTAATGATGTTTTACGATCCTAAGTTAAATGAAATTCGGTGAACATCTCCTCGCTGAACATTTCCGTGGGTGCGATGCGGGATCTGATAATCAGGCTGATACGACCGCCACAGCCGTTAAATCTTGATACGCTTCAATTACTCCAAGTTAACATTTTAACAATTCTCTCTCTCTCTCTCTCTCTCGACAGAGAATTTTTGTACTAAATTTCCTAAAAGTTATAATACTTGTACAAATTTAATATTTTAACACTTTCTTGGCGAGAAAGTTCGAACTATCGCTGTACAACTTTATTATTGTATTATTTTAATTCGACTATTGTTAAATTTTATTAATGGTCTCAGTACGATTGATTTCGATTTTGACTCTGAATTACTTAAAAAATACGGCTTGTCAAAATTGATCTCTCTGTTTGGCCAGAAACGTAAATTTAATTTATTTTAGTTATCATTTCAATTAGAATGTAGAATATTTTCGTATGGTTGATAAATTCATTTTCATTAATATTTACAATGTATATATATATATATATATATATATATATATATATATACACGTGAAAGCGTGAATTATAATACTGAACTTGTTACAACATTATATGTCGCGTAATGTAATATTTTTGACAAAATTTCGTTTCCACGAAAAGAAAGAAGATCGATTAAAATATCTCATTGCACACGTTTCTTTCGTTACTTTGTCTTCGTCCTGTTCAATATATTTCCAAAGAAAAATGTTCTGCTCAGGATTTCCCTCAGAAAGTGTCACTGCTGTTCGCGAAACGGCACCAGGCCATTTGAACTTTCGAACCATCGTGCCAGAACGGATTTTCCCGGTCACTTGGTGACATTATCTACTCCGTTTAACCCGGAGAATGGCTCTCGAACTCAGCCGACTTAATGAAATATTTTTCGACCGTCGACTCGGTCACCTCTCATTATACACGTGCTCTCTCGTTCTGTTTTACCAGTAGCATTTTATAACTGTTTCCGGTAAATAACGATACAGGCAGAATGACAAAAGCTTCATTCTCGTTTCACCGTGTTGAGAAGGTTTTCCCACGACCTCGTGGAACGAACCGTCCCACTGCGTATCTCACACACTCGAATAATATTCAAATTCAAAAAAAGATTCACCTTCTTAATGAACTTCCCCTTTGCATTTGCCAAGAAGGAGAGTTTGATAAATCGCGAAAATTTCGAAATTGAATTCCAGTCT
The DNA here is from genome assembly GCA_032399595.1 of Tetragonula carbonaria. Lineage (NCBI taxonomy): Eukaryota > Metazoa > Arthropoda > Insecta > Hymenoptera > Apidae > Tetragonula > Tetragonula carbonaria. The sequence goes on from JAUCRC010000007.1 coordinate 4,561,714, forward strand.
AAAAATTCTCGATTCGTGGAAACAAACAAAATTAATCTGGAACTATAACTTGGAACGACGCATAATAAAATTGCCATCGGAAACATTAAGATAAAAAAAAAAAATATGGAAAAGCTTTATAACTACAGAGAAATTACACAAATTCTTGTTCGCACGTTTTTCGAAAAATCATTTGAACTTTTTTTTAGAAATACATTAGTTCACATATAAAATTGCTAACAAAAATTATAAATTGGTCATTTTGATGCACTTGATGAAGATAAAACGAGAGATTTCCAGCAAAATGTTTATTTTCACGAAGTATATGCTATAATTATTGGACATTCTTTCAAATTGCCAGAATTTACTATAACTATCGCTGTCAGTTTCTATTTCTATTTCACTGTTATTTTCATTCTTTGGCTCACATCTTCATTCGATGAATCGCCATCAAACGCTTGATCGTCAAAATTGTTGTCACAAATACGTGACTCTGCTATTTTTTATTTTTAACCTCGTTATGACGAAGCAGAACTAATACTTTTGCATACTATTTTGCCGCCGATAATGACAAGCTCATTAATTATTAATCAATATTATATTAATATTTATTAAATTTTGGTTCTCCCAAAAGTTCCTTTCGTTCAATTAATGAATAATGTATGCACGGTGTTTTATGTTTCACGTCACATTATTGAATTATGATCTATTATTCTGTTCTATTATCTTTCCATTGCCATTTACCAAATTTCCGGGATTCGCTAGCGAAATGTTATTGGAGATACATTTTTATGTCATTTATTGAGGCCACGGAGGCAATTCTTTTCAATGAAAGGAATACATAGCAATCAGACTTTATTAGATTTATGTTTCTTCTGCAGTGAAAAATTTGGCTCGATAAATAACATGAAAATAAAAACCTCCAATTCTTACGACGTTTCGTCAGTAAATTCGAAAAGTTTTGGAGAAATGACGTCGTGTGACGTGAGAAAAGTATAGTTTAGGAATAAAACAAACGACGAGAGAGACGCGGAAACAGAAAAGAAGAAAACAACGAGAAGAACAGAAGAGATAAAGCGAGAGAAGATGAACAGACCCGGCGGTCGCGGTTTTTACGGAGATTAATTGAAATATATTCGCATCGTAACGCACGTACGTTTCCAACGAGCGCGTTAAGCTGATTTATAGCCTCGGGTATAAATTTTTGTTACGATATGTTGCATCGATCAAAGATCGATTCTCTCACCTCGAAGAAAACGCGCCGCGCCGAATTCTGTTCGTTTCTGCTCGGTCGTTTAAGCGGAATCGCTTCAATATCGGCCAAAAAATCGAAGGGAAACAACACAGAAGGTGGTGTTCGAATGAAAGTTTGATTTATGACACCGGGCGCGCACCGGTCGGCCAGGTGTTTCGTATGATAAAAATTGCTCGATAATAGATAATCAATTCTGGAGAGGGTGTACAAGAGGAGTCGGATTTACCGTTCGGATAATGCGCGATCGCGGTGATTTATGTTGCATCAGTGTTAATTTACGGATACCGGTTTGGAGAATTAATTACCGGCCGGCAATTAATTTGCGTCGTACCGCGTAGATTTGATCCGTTTCCTTGCGCAAAGCGACGCCACTTAAAAAAAAAACAAAAAAGAAAAAAAGTATGTAACTGGTTTTGTGTTTCATCGAATATAGACGTATCTTTTGTCTGTATTATGTTCTAATATAATACACTCTCTGATTTCGTAAATAATTAATGATTAATTAGTCTGACATACCTTTGACGTATCTTCGTGTTCCTGCTGCTCAACGTCGTATAGTTTTTCAATTCTCTTAACTAATTTCTAAATGCTCCATTGACAAACATCGCAGCAACCATTCACATAGATATACAATAACTCCCGCTCGACTTTCAATCGTTGAAATTTCCAAGCTCCACCGCAGAGAATCGTTTACGTGACAAACACAACGCACATACAACAAATGTGTGACGACAACAAAAAGAAAATATATATATACATACTTTTTTCTTATATATATAAAAAAATATATTTATATATATGTAATATAAAAAATATATATAATAATAATTATATTATAATATAATATATATATGTAGAAGAAAAAGAAACGAATAAAAAAGGAACTTCACAGAATTTCACGACGAAAAATATACCTATGAAATTACAGTTTGACCGAAATTTCGATAGGAATAAAGAAGAAAATAATATTTATAACATATATAAAAGAAAAAATAATATTTTGTATGTATGTATGTATGTATATATATAATTTATATATTATATATTGTATATTGTATATTATTTATTGTATATTATATATTGTATATTGTATACTATATATTATGTATTATGTAGTATTATGTATTATGTATTATGTAGTATGTATTATGTATTATGTATTGTATATTATATATTATATATTATATATATAATTATATATATATAAAATTTCTTTATATATGTATATATATAAAGAAAAAAAAAGAATAAAAGAGGAATTGTTCACAGAGCAACACGACGAAGAAATATTACGTAGGAAATTGCTTGAAGTTTGATCGAAATATCGAGACTCACCACACGGAGAATCGTCTACGGGGGAAAGCCGGGGGCGGCGGTGGCTGTGCCCGATGGCTTCTGTCGACGGACTCGCTCCTCAGAGCCTGGACAGCCTTCGGCACGGCCCTGAACGGCTCCTGCGACGCCTTGTTGATCATACCGGGGGGCAGATTGCCATTTCCAACGGTGTCGTTGAAATTACTCGCGCCGCCGCCGATGCTTCCACCGCCGTGGAAGCTGTTCCACCGTCTGACAGGACCTCTATTAGCAACATGGTGTCCGCTTCCGGGGCCGCTGGGACCGCGTAGTTGGCTCGTGTGCTTGTGCATCCTCTCTTGCTCTCTCGCGTTCTTCCCTCTCTCTCTTTCTCAGCCCTCGGTGATCACCCACGACTCGGAAGTCTCCTCTTTCGCCTCCATCCTTTTCCTCTTCTTCTCCCTTTCGCCGCCCAATTTTTCTATTTTTCCTTCCTTTCTTTATTATCTTGTCATCCGTCGCCGACGACTACATCCTCCAGGACTTGCCGAACGTTCTTCTTTCTCTTCAATTTCTTTCTCAAACCCCCTCTCCCCCCCGTCCCTCCCCTTTCCCTCTTTCGTCTTTCCAGTCCAAATTGCAAATTGCAAGTCCCCTTGGACGTATTATTTGCCTTCTTTTTTTTCTCGGACAAATTGAAAATTCTGTAACGCGTTTTTCTCTTTTGAGTCTTTTTATTTAAATTGAAAGTCTTTTCACGTACTTTTTGTACTCTTTCTACTCAAATTCTGGCGTCTGGAGCCGACACGTTCCCGGCCTCGTCGGGACAAATTCGGATTCTTCTTCGGAAATCGAAGAAAACCCTCTGACGTGTGCAGAGGGTTTTAATCATCGGGTTGTTTCGCTTACGGAGTTCCGTCGAAACGAGGCGACTCCGAGCGACGAATTCGAAGCCTGCCTGGAACTCCGTCGTCTGTCGAAAGGAATTGAAATTCTCGAGTTATAATACGTTTTCGCCGTTTCGAACCAGGCTTTCATCGATCGACGTTGGCGAACTTTCACGAGAAAGTTCTCGCAGGATTAACGTCGCTACCTAGAGAAGTTTCAAAGGATACGTTGTTTCCTTGGGGGGGGGACCGCGAAGTTTCGTTTTCCATGTATATTTGACTGCAGATGCAGCAAATACGCTGCAGCGCAATAACTAACATCTTTTTTTGGTGCAGTCCAAGCGTGAGCTCTGAGTTGTATGCACAGAAAAAAAAAAAAATAATAAAAATAAAAATAAAAATCACATCTCGTGTGAGAAAAATTCACCACCTCGGCGAGACAATCCTCTTTTCGAAAACTAAAATTCGCTGCTTGATGATGATGAATCGAGTTAAAAATCTACCAAATTAGGACGATATACTTCATCAATCACTATCATCGGTGAGAGTTTCTACTAATTAAAAGGGGGAAAAAGAGCTTAAGTCGTTTATGTTGCATCAAAAGTTGCAACATTCGCAGGATTCTGCAACGGCGCGCGCACTTTTCAAACGAGCGGAGCGCCGATAACAAAATGTGAAGAGAAGAGAATAGAATGTTAGAAGTTCTAAAAAAGAAAAGTCGTTGAAGCAATCGCTCGTTGTATGTCAACTGAATAATAAAACAGTAGTTGTCACGTTGATGTTTAAACCTCGTAATATTTATTCATAATTAGAAGAGACAAGCCTCCACAATCCTTTCAAACGAAGCGAGAAACCTTCGTTATTCTTCTTTCTCGGTTCAAAAACCGATGCCACGGAGTCATTTGTCAACTGGCTGGAAGTTGCGAGATTCACACGAGGAGTCAGGATTCCCAAGAATTCCCAGTGGTTGGTCTCGATCGTAATTAGGATCAAAAAGCGGCGAACACTGCTTCCGTGTCGCGTAACGGAAGTCTTTCTAAAAAAAAAAGGGGGGGGAAGGTGGTTCGTCACCTAAAATCCCTCGAACACAATTTTATTACGTGACAGAGAGAGAGAGAGAGAGAAAGAGAGAGAGAGAGAATATATAGTGTCGCGATATCGTGTAAGTTTTCTCCCAACGTCTTATCAAATTCTTTGCACATCGCCTTGATAACGACGAGGGAGAAAAGGCTGCCGATAAAATTCCAATCGACCATAAAGAGATCGAGCGTCGAACGAACGAAGACATCGTCGTGAAGCGTGAATTCTTCGATCCGCCTTGCGATTTCAACAACGTCGCTGACAAATGGCTCGATTTCGATTTTTCGATTTTTCGATTTTTCTCCGAAAAAAAGAGGAAGGCGTTCGCCAACGATATTATCGAAAGATAGAGTGAATTGAATAATCTTCTTGTAACAGTGAGAGCTTACTTTTGTTCTCTTCTTAAATACGCTTTAGATCAATTTCCAGCGAATTAATTCTTAACTCCTTAACATATAATGACGTCTGGAAGACGTCATACGTTCCCTAAGGACTGATGAATTATTAATTTGTCCTTTCATCATTTTTTATTAATTTTCTTTACAAGTATTGCGTTCACGGCATTTCTCAGTACAAGTATAAGAGTATAAAAGTTATCTTTGTCAAGTTTGCACAAATGTTAAAAAATGAAAAATATATATCATTTTTTGGTTATATCGAATTTCATTTAATTCGTATGTTAAGGGGTTAAGGCACTAACAGGAGTTTTAGAGAAACGTTCCTTATCTTTTTATTTTACTGTTAACACTAGAACTACCGACAGTTAAGACGAAGTTATTTCTACCAAAATTATTTTGATTTCTAATAAATAAAAATAAAATAAACTTCATTATATTATATTATTTCTTTATTTAGTCATCACTGTAAAAGTCATTGCGGGAAAAAAATTGTAACGTGAAATAGAAATTTTAAAATAAAATTGTAAAACCGGTCATTTTGACTGTTGTGGTAGTTCTAGTGTTAATAGCTCGATTGTAAATTTTAGATTAGGTTAGGTTTAGGTTTAGGTTAGGTTAAACTTCAGATTAGGTTAGGTCAAGTTTGATAGAAATTTTGGATTAAATCAAGTTTAAGGTTAAGTTTGATGGAAATTTCTTCTGAATAATTTCCAACAATCGCAGAGGAATTTCTTTGAAAGACGATACAAAAATGAACACTAAGCTTCCACAATTATAAAAAATGCCGTGATTCCATATTTATGTCATTCGTATTATATTAATAGTCAGCGAGATAGCGAGTACGAAAAAAGTTTTATCACAGTAATTGCATCTTCGGCCATTGTTTTCATTTAATTTCCAGCATAAAATTTATTCATTTCACTATCTCCATAGCAAACTCGCGGACAATTACGTTGAAGGAACTGATTATTTTCCTTCCTTACGCTCTCCCACGCAACTTTTATCTAAATTATATCAGCTAGGTACACTTTTTTTAACGCGTTAAAATATGCACAGTTCCGGGCAAATGGAATTATTCAAAGTCTGGAAATATCAGTAATTTTCTTCTAATCTACAAGTACATATGTATTAATATCATCCAGGCTGCCGCGTGAAAAGAATTCTCGACAGAAAGAAAATGATCGTTCCCATCTAAAATGGAAGATCCGTGCACGAAAGAGGATCGCCACGAAAGATAGGGATTGAACCGTGAACTTCAAAGATTTTTTTTCTGACCTGTCCTTCTTTTCAATACCCTTTGAATCGAATCCTTTATACTCTTTCATACTTTTTCGTTCTAAAGGTAGAACCAACAATGTGAAGCTGTTCACCGTGCAACGATTCGTCAGAATCGTGTTCCCAAGAACGATCTGATCCTTCGTAGATCAGATTCGTCCTTCGTGAGAAGTTACAAGTAAAAATTTCAAAATTCTCGCGACAATCGCATCCAAGACCACTCTATTATTACTCTTGCTAAACAAATGTAAATATTTTGCGTGTATAAAATAATTGACACATTTGTAAAGGAAAATTGAAGAAAAAAAAAAAGGAAGAAAATAAGAATTCGCCTCTGAGAGAATAAGAAGTGACAAAGACACCGAATCGTTTCGTCAAAACGATGTTTTCCGTACACGAGTTGAACAGTCGAAATTTGTAAAAGTAACGCAAATAGAGATTATGGTTATGCATTGTAGCTCGTCTTCGTTCTCTATCGCGGAACATAGCCACTCTTTATGCGGCGGTCTGTAACAATCTAGACGGTAACCGTTACTTTTTTATGGGGAACGAGCCGCGTGCGCCGTGTGCATTGAATAAAAAAGAAAACACTAATTCATACGAAGAACCGCTAAGATTCTCTGGCAGGCTGTATTGAAAACAGAACAGGCTGCGTGAAAATTCCGCCGGAGAAAATAAGATTTCATCCCACACTTTCAAACTGGTGCTTCGTCACGTATGCCACTGTCTCTCCATTCCCATTCCGCCATGTGTATTATCTCACAGTACCCGATATATCGCAACTCGCACTATCACTGTGTATACTGAATATGTTATTTATGTTATGAATATTTTTGTGATTAACGCCAGAACAATCGACGTTTAACACGTATCGAAATATTGTAGATACAAATCGTTATGATTGCAATGTTATAAAATCATCCAACGTGATAAGTTATAAATATAATAGTATAGTAATATTATAATATAATATTCATTATACGTGACAATTTTCATTATACACACAAATATAATAAAGTCAATTTAAATATTAATTAAAAGATTTGTATAATTACGTTATTTTCCGCCAAAAGAATTTTTGTCAGTATTTTTCGAACAGTTTTGTAAAAGAAGAATCTGAAATTCGCCATCTGTTGATTTGAACTTGGTTGTTCTAACGTTCAAATATCAATCGAAATGCAGGAAAACGAATGAGATCCATAGGGGTAAATCTGTCTGCAGAGATTAACCCTAACCTAGAAAAATTTATCTCAAAAGCTAAACTAGTCTCAAAAAATTTATCTCAAAAACTTAATTATAAAGAGATTAACTCTAACCTAGAAAAATTTATCTCAAAAGCTTAATTATAAAGAGACTAACCCTAACCTAGAAAAATTTATCTCAAAAGTTAAACTAGTCTCAAAAAATTTATCTCAAAAACTTAATTATAAAGAGATTAACCCTAACCTAGAAAAATTTTTCAGAAGCTTAATTATAAAGAGATTAATCCTAACCTAGAAAAATTTATCTCAAAAGCTAAATTAGTCTCAAAAAATTTATCTCAAAAACTTAATTATAAAGAGATTAACCCTAACCTAGAAAAATTTAACTCAAACTCTTAATTACAAAGAGACTAACCCTAGCCTAGAGAAATTTATCTGAAAAACTAAATTAGTCTGAAATTTATCTCAAAAGCTTAATTCCGCCGACTGGAAAACTCGCGAGACGATCGTGTCGAACGCTGTAAGTTTGTTCGAGTTCGGGAGCAGCGAACTGCGAGGAGAAACTCGAGGGAGGAATTTTTATTTCATGCCCGGTCAGTTTGTCGTGGCTCTGCCTCTGCTCACGTCCCGGTTACAAAGGAATTTCGCCTCCACTTTCGTACGTTTTCTCTGCGCGCCTACGACAAGAGGAAGACGAGCTGCTTCTCGAGCGCGTGCTCAAGAGGTTTTGCAAGCTCGCTGAATTTCTATACACCGAGAAGGGCTCGAGGAGGTCTACCTGCTTCTACCCTCTTCTTCTTAAACCTATTCCTCCTCGGGGACCTCTTATGCACTTCACTGTACGCTGTTACGAACACTTTTCCCAAGACCGTGTCGTCGTCCCCGCGTAATCTCTGTGTCTTTCGGATTTCAGACTGGCCGTGAGCATCGGAGAGCACACACGTATCTGTATCTGCCGTCTGACTGATACTTCTTTTTCTTCTCTTTTATTGGAATTATTATTTTTTTACTGGAATTCTGATATTTTTTTAATCATATCGAATCGATGGGCACACCTAGCTTGCACAATTAGTGATAATTCTAACAACTACCAAAACGATCGAAATGACCGTTTAGAAGTTTCGTTGGATATTTTACAGATGTATTTTTGGAGATTTAAATGGTTTTTCGTAAAAAAGTAAAAAAAAAAAACTAAGACAATCTAAGACCTTTGTAATAAATTGTTTGTTGTTCACACAAGTGGTTGATTAACGACTATAAATAAAAAAGAAAAATTCTGACACGGTTTTAAAGCTTCTTTCTTCGTTATACACGTCAGATAATTTTTTATGAGCTTGCACAGCTTTCGGAGATGACACAATGAAATGTAACGAAAATATTCCATTTTGATTTTCCATTTTGAAATCGATGCCAAACAAATTGTTAACAAAATCCTGTATTTTTTCTTTTTCTAGAAAAATAAAATTGATATTTTTGACGTAAAATGTTAGTCCTTGTTTCTCAATGATTTAACGATTTGTCATTAACGATTATTAACGATAATATCACCTGTTAAATTATGATAAATTATCCATTTGTTATTTCTGATTTAATTATTTCTGGTTTTATTCGAACAATGATATTAAATAATTATAATGAACCGGAATAATATAGTTGAATTATAGCAATCAATGAATATGTGTTCTCTTCATTTTATTTAATGTACACTTTGAATCATTTAAAGTGTTATTCTTTTTAATTTCTACATCTCTGTATGTTTAATTCTTTGTGTTCTGAGGTTTCGTTAAAGTTTGTCCAAAACAACGCCGACGTTTAAAAAATATTATTTCTATGAAATTACATACGTTAGATTATAACAATTTTACTAACAATCATATAAAATATATTCAAATCTACGGAATGAAACAAAAATCATTTCCTACTAAAATAAATCCGTAATTTTGTTATTATACATTTACAAAAAGAATTCTTTCTTTACAGATTTCTAAAACTTGAATTGAATTTCGAACTTGAATTTAATTTAAAATTATTGAAATTAGTTTTTCCTTATATTTTCATGTTTTATTAAAAAAAAGGAAGAAAATAGGTAGGAAGAAATTTTTTAGCCCACGCTGTAATTTTCGAACTTTTACCCCACTCATCATTCGCCGAGTTATTTAATAGTACTCTCAAGTACAATTTTCGAGTTTTATTTTTTAAAATCTCCCACTCCATTCCTACTTCTTTCTCTCTTCCTTAACAAACGACCGAGTAACCTAGGTCCATGTAAAAAATTCCTGCTGGAATTCCTCGAGGGGTGGAAAATGGTTGGCCATAATCTTCGAGAAGCGAGTGGCTCGCCGTGAAATTTCCCGAAAACTGGCACAACGGGTCTCGTCGTTGGCCAAAGTGGTTTGTTTCAGTGAGAAAGTTTTCGCAACCCCCCTAAACGGCCAGTTTTCTTTTCTTTTTTTTTTTCTTTCCTCTTCCTCGTCTTCTTCTTCTTCTTTTTTTCCTTTTTTTTTCCATCACCGAGTCGTTTAAACATTCTGACGCCGGGCTCGAGTGTTTGCGAACGCGTCTACGTAAACGTAGGCTGGAAAAGTTTCACAGACCGGACGAGTGGCCATCGTAGAGGCTGTGTCCAGCCAGAGAGCCAACCGGAAGGAAATTTCCAACTCTTCGATGTCCACTAGACCGCGGCGTTTCCACTGTTGCACCGGGATTGCGACGAATAAGGTTAAGGCGCAAAGAGACCATTCGGTGGGATCTTCAGATAAATCGACGAGACCCTTTTTCCATTCGTTTCGTCGAGAATTCACAGAATTCGAACCCGGCCTGGTCGAATTCTGTGAATCTTTTAAGAAAGTTTCCCAGGGAAATGGAATACGGGCTGGGTTTCTTGAATAATTCGTGGCTCGAGAATTTTTCCAGCCCTCCGTTCTGCGAAGGGGCGAGTATACCGCCTTCTGAAGAGTTCCAAAAAATTATCGGATCCTGTTCCACGTATTTTTTTTTTTTTCTTTTTTTAATGAAATTGGACTTGGTTATTTTATTGGATTTCGTTCGATAAAACTTTCGCGTCGATTTTGACGAATCTCTTTCCCTTCTGCCATTCTTAAATTACGAAATCAATCAAGATGTTCCGAGGAATCAAAGAAATCGAAGAATTAAAATATACTTTCATTTCTAAAATGTTCACCTTTCTCAACGTATCGTAGATATTTATTAAATGTTCCATGTGTTTAGCAACAAAAGCTAAACACGGAGCGGAGATAACGCGAGGAATCTGCGCATTGCTTGCAGACGATATTTCAAATAGTTGTCGAAAATTTGGCACTTTTGAAACGTTTGCACTTGTAAATTTGCATTTTTAAATGCACGTTTCAGAATACTTTCCGAAGCACTCTTCAGATTTTTCTTGCTCGAAAAATTTTTGCGTGGGAGGGAGTGAGGGAGGGAAAAGAATTATACGTGTGTTAAAACTCGTTAAAACGCCTCGAGCAGGTTAAAAGTGAAATTATCACTTTCTCAAGAACTTTTGATACATTAAGCATAATGGAAAGTCCACCGCGTTCACGTTTAATGTCAACGTGTCACGCGATCCGAGTCGCTGTAAAAATTATAATTTCCCTTAAATGTCACGCTAAACCGCGTCGCGTTTAATCACTGCGCGATGATGCATCACGATTGAGCAATAATGGCGATATACGCGATGACAAAAATGATTAGCCTACTTATCACCTCTATTTAATGTATCAACAACACGTTTAAATTTACATAACGATAGCAAAGAATACTAACCTGTCACTTCTCACGCGTACGCGTTTAACTTTAATATTACGCTTGATAACATTCACGCAGAAATAAAAAAACATTGTATTTTTTGTCTCTTGAGAATCGAGTATCAGTGTCACGATATTAATCGATGATTTAAATCGATGAAACTTCCGTCAGGAAAAATCACATAACGATCCATTTTGAGACGCGTGATGAAGTATAAATTCGAACATTCTTTTAACGTAGGAAATTTTTTTCGTCAAGAAGATGATTTTGAAGACTGAAGTCTCTTCTTTCTAACGATCCTTTAAAACTTGTTGCGTGACTTCTTTTTTTCTTTTCATCAATTTATCAAACGCTGAATATTAGGGTTAAAGAAATTCTAACATTTTGTCATCTGACGCTAACCTTGCAAGTTCAATAAAATGGAAAAGAATTCGAGCTTTGAAATGAAACCAAGTTATACAATCGCTTCCGACGAAATTATATCAGTTCTAAACTATCGACAATAATTTTTCATATCAATATCAGGAATATTTTTATTAATTCAAATTGTTTCAGATGCATTCTTATCTACACACTACTGTGTCCAAATATTAATTTAGCTTTCAACGGAATTTCTCGTATTAGAAGAGGCATTAAGATTCTCGTTGTCATTGGTACAATAGAAAATTAAGAAAATTCAGAAACCACAAAGATAAATAGAATAGGATCTGACTTTTAAGAGACCACTTCTCATTTCAGTCGCACACTTCGACTTAAAATCTCATCGATCGAAGAGAAGCTAAAAATCCATTTCTCAATAAAATTTCTCTCTCTCTTGATCAGACTAAATGTTCGACCATCGACAACCACGTGACCATTTTTAACTCGCAATCAGCCATCACCGAGCGTTGCGAGAGTCGCTTATCAGCGACTCGGTGTGTGCACAGCCAGACACAATTACGTAAAAACAGCGGTGGAACAGCAGCCAAAAGTTCTGTAGCCAGGCCTCTCTGCCTCTTCATTGCCGTCAGCCTTTCATCGCGGAGGACGAAAGGAATCGCGGCGATAACGAAAAGTTGGTCGCCGTTACGCGTTAACGAGCCACCGTTTAACAACGGAACCAGCCACGGTGAGAACAATCGCAACTGCGCGTGAATACGCGTGAATACGCGTGAATACGGGCGCCGATAAGCTCGAAACGGTCGAGAGAAAAAGAAAAAAAAAAAAAGAGAAGGGTTAAATTTCGAGTAGAAATGTACGAAATGTGTTTTTTTCCTGGTTCGTACAGCTAGTCGCTCGATTATTAATTCTAATTATTATCGGACGCGATTAGGTTCCGTTTAGGCTCTTCCGCTCATCGATATCAGCAGCTTTTCATGGGGATTTTTCGCGTTGGCTTGACACAATGGTTCATTCTTCTTTCAGCGGGAAGTTTTACATGGACGATCGACAAATTTCTGCTACGACAAATTTCTCTACTCCGATCTTATTTTCTCATTTTAGTCTTGATACGGTCTATCTGGACTATTTATGGCGACTTGACACCTTCGGAAGAGGATAAATAATTTAAAAAACAGTACTAGTTACTAGTATATCGCGAACTATTTATTTCTTCGTTTTTAATTCTTCGATGATTCTTTACTAAAGAATAATTACTAAAAGGATAGTATTATTTTATTCTGGTTAATACTAAATTATTACGTGTAGACCTCTAATTTAAAACATTAATTTTGTAAATTAATAATTAATAATATTATTATATAACTTAAATAAATAAATATATATATATTAATTAAAGAATTAATTATTTTTATTTTTATTTTTTATTATGTTTTTATTAATATTTAAAAAAATTTATTACTATTTAAGATTATTAATTATAATAGAATTTATTCATATAATTTTTTTATTATTTTCAGTCATATTCAAATTTAGAATATGAATATTTTTTATCTTTTCAATATATTCAATCTGTGAAGGAATTTTAGGATTATTATTATTAATTAGAGTAAATAATGAACATAAGCAAGTTGTTCATATAAAGATGATGTCCGCAAACATGTATGTACATGGAGACATAATATATGTAGTTTGTATTGTTTCAATTAATCTTGAACGCGATGAATCTCGAAATTACATACGTGTGTAGGACACTTTTACATCGCACTTGCACTAGAATTCCGTGTTTTATAATTTTGCGATGCATCGTAGACTCTGAAATTTCGTGCCAATAAATTTTGATTAAAAAAAAAAAAGAAAAAAAAGAAAACAGTCTATAAGTCTATTTTACTCTACACAGTCTATCAGTTCGCTGAAAAAAAGTTACGTGGCCAAACGTTAAACATTACGTTAGTACATCTACCGCGTGCAATGTGTTAAGAAGACGTTCAATATAAAATTTGCCCAAAAATTTGTCCAAATCGCGTGTCTCTATAAGAAATCCTTCACGAAGTTCGTTCAAACTTGGATATTCCTCAACGTAAGTTAGAAAAATGCTAAATGCTGAAATGTAGTAGTATGCAGCACGGATATATAGGGCGGCCATTGAAAGACTGAATTATATTAAACAAAATAACTTTTACAAACACGTGTCTTTTAATTTCTTATTATTTTATTATTTCATTTGGAAAAGTAATTAATGGATTTTTTCCAGTATTACGAAGAAAACACAAGAGATTGAAAACGAACAGGTTATGACTTTTTCAAACCCTTCTCAGTTTTCCAATGACTACTATACATGTACATGTATACGTATTATGACACAAATGTCACTTTGGATTCCTCATTATTCCAGCAAATTTCCCATAAACGCATTTCAAACAAACTCACCGGCGATCCGACGATCATCTCGCGTGATCGTAAATTTCCCGACAAAATAACCTTTCACAAACACGTGTCTTTTAATTTTATTATTCTTTTTATTATCTTTTTTATTATTTTATTTGAAAAAATAATTAATGGATTTTTTCCAGTATTACGAAGAAAACACAAGAGATTGAAAACGAACAGGTTATGACTTTTTCAAACCATTCTCAGTTTTCCAATGACTATACATATACACTGTACATGTATACGTATTATGACACGAATGTCACTTTGGATTCTTCATTATTCCAGCAAATTTCCCATAAACGCGTAAGAACAAACTCACCGGCGATCCGACGATCATCTCGCATGAACGCAAATTTCCCGACGATCCCGATCCCGATTTTATTTCTACCGGGAAGGGAATGTGAACGAGCTCGAGCAAACAAAGCCGAACGTGCCCGGCACGGAAATAGTGGAAGAAGCGTTGCGTGCATACGGGTGCGACGCGCAAATAGTTTGCATCGTATGAAAACAAAATTATAAAAAGAAAAAAAAAGAAGAAAGACAGAATAAACCCGGGTAATTTTCACGGAGGTAGGGGGGGGGAGAGAGAGAGAGCAAAAGTAAATGTCGCGCCAGTGTAATCAAATATTGACCGTGCCGGGCTATAGATTTATATTTTATCCGTGTAAACGTTATCTTTTTTTCGTGTCCCGCTGGCGTTATCTCTCGATTCGTTCGTAGCCCACGGGAACAGATTGCTTTTTCGTTGGTCGATTCCGCGCTCGCGCGCGCGCGTGAACCCATCACTCGACGAAACGTCCGCAATCGAATGTCGCCGAATGCTTTTGCTGCTGTCCAGACGGAAGCGAGAGAGAAGAAAGAAAGAAAAAGGAAAAAGAAAAAAGAAGAAAACCGATGGGCCAGCAAGTCGTTTATTACGTCGTTTGTATCCGGAACCGATGAAACATCGTTCTCGACGACGATCGATCTCGCGGTTCCAACGTAATTTCGATTGCTCGCTCGGTTTCGATCGTTTCGCAAATCGCGTTTCATTCGCCCGCGTTTAATTGGCCACGTTAACTTGCGCTTACACTCTGAAGATTTAAAAAAAAAAACAAAAGAAGAAAAGTAGCAATAATCGGCAGTGGACAGAGGAAGTAATACGAAGTATTAAACTAATATGAAATATTAACGTTCGATACATTATGCATGATACCACGCTCTTTGACACATTCGATATTTGCTTTCGGTTTGTTCAACGTGGTTTCCACCGGTTTTTCACGCGTTACGCGTATTCTGCGAATTAATTATTCCGATCCTTCGATTACTTTCACCAACAATTTCGCAATCGCATCATTTTACGTCTTATCGTGCGTGTAATGACACACTGATTTTGTATATTACGAGATAATCGGATTCGTTAGTGACGATCGTAACAAATCGCACGTATGCGAATAGTTGATCAAAGACGTTCTAGTTCATTGCAAATACGCGCGTGATTTTTTTATATTTTTCTAATAAGATGTAGAAATGAAATTATCGAGATTTAGATAGATGAATACGAGACTTCCAAGTGTCAAATGGATATACACGTTTTCGCTCAAGAATACTTGGAACAAGCATCTATTTCAAAAAATTTGGAGAAACTGAAAATTGAAGAATTATCTACCAGAACTTTAAGTAAAATAGATAAAATAGTTTATCTGAGTTGATATCTACAAGATCAAATTTGTCAAGTGTATTGATATTAGGTGCAGTTAAAAAATTTTATTATCTATTAATTGTAAAAAGTGTTCCGAGATTTTTGAGCAAGAATATCTACTAAATATTTTACCAGTGTTGTTGCCAATTTGGAATTAACAGGTACAAATTAACACAAATTTCCTTCGTTCCCGCGCATGATTAAGAAATTTCATCACCTACAGTAAACACTGAATTTCTAAACTTTCAAAAAACTTGAACAAAATACTTGACGAAGCTTCTGCTGCATTATACAATCAGTTTTTAAATCAAATCCTCGAAAGATACGGGGAGAGCAAAAATTTGCTTCAAGAAATTCACCAGTGAAATTTGACAATTTCCGGAAACGTTCGCGACCCAATTTGGAGAGTTGAAAATAAAAGAATTGTCATAAGATTTTCGAACAGGAATGAAAACTTTCGAGTTTTAAGTTACAGAGAAAGAGAAAGAGAAAGAGAAAGAAAAAGAGAGAGAGAGAGAGAGAGTCAAAGCATTCGTTCACTGAGAAGATCGATAACTACCAGACTGCGGACTTTCACGCGAAAGCAAACACTGATTGTGAAACAAATCTGATTGTCCCAGATTCTACTCTTTCAATTATTTCATTAAAAAAAAAAACATCCACGCGTAATTTATATGTATAAAAAAAATTCACTTGTAGCAATCTACAATAATAACGTAAGAGCGAAACTAAACTTTGTACGGGGTGGAAAGAAAAATTTATCCTTGGTTATCGTAGATGATTTCTAGATATCTTCGATTTGATGTATCGAGGAAATATGTGTAAAGAATCTGGCGCAAAATTGACCGTGATTTTGAATTTCAAATTTTTATTTTTATTTCTTTTTATTTTTTTGCATTGTATTCGACTCATCACAAAGGTCACAAAAACTTTTCTAAGAAACCCATAGGTCACATACAGGAAGCAATAGTTCTCTTGAAAAATGGCAAAAATGTTTCCTTGACCATTTAACATTGCGTGCGTTCTAACAGCGACTTTATGATTCTGGATGTCTATTTTATGTTTAATTTTCGTACTAAGTTTCACTAGCATTTGATTTATCACAATCTAAATAATCAAACGAACCGTTAACATTATTCGAAATCTAAATGTTACATTCACTCGTCCAGAACCACAAAGTCGCTGTTAGAACGCACGCGTCCACAATCTCAAATGATCAAGAAATGAATCTTCTGCCATTTTTCAATAGAACTATTAGGTACTACGAACTGTCGAAAAGTCTCACCTTCGTGATGAGTAGAATACAATAGAAGAAAAACAAAAAGAAAAAAAAAAAAAATTTGAAATACATGTATTTCCATTTTTAATATTTATTATTTTAGTATTCCCATCAAATCGAAAGTGTAGAATTCATTTGTAACAAATTTTCCTTTCCACCCTGTACAAACGACAGATTCTCGTCGGCATTCCAAGTCGCATAATTTCGCTGGATACACCTCTCGTGCACCAGCCGCGAAACAGAAACACGACTCTGCTTCTCGTTTTATCGGCGATCCGGGTCCCATAAAATTGTTAAACGTCACTTGTTATCTTCCAGCGCCATAGAGAACCGGCGATAATACCGTTCGAACGACGATCAGAGTGCCCGATCACGGCGTATAGTAATCCCTCGATACGACAGCGCGCCGGTGTCTGAAGTTTCCCCACGGAAATGAATGATCCGTTACCTCTCTCGGTAATTACCCTTTTCACGATACAGTTTCGCATTATGCAACGGCGTAACAACAGAATGAGATAAGAAGAACGCGGACCTTTCTGCCGACGGAAAGAGACGAGGAAAAACCTGCAATCGAGTGAACCTTGAAAGTTCGTGCCGCTTCAACCTTGAGAGTTTCGAATCCTTCGCAGTTGAGGATAAAAGTTGAACAAACATCCGAGTCAAGTTTTGCGCGTTTTAAGTTTTAGCCATTTACATTAAAATGTGTGTGTGTGTACATATATATACATATATATACACACATATACACATATATATATGTATATATATATATATATATTTCATATATAAAATATATTATAATATATATAATTATATAATATATTATATAATGATATAAAATATATTATATCATTATATATATTATAATATATTTTATATATGAATATATATATTATATATATGTATATATATATGTATATATTATATATATTTCATATATAAAATATATTATAATATATTATAATATATATAATGATATAATATATTATATAATGATATAAAATATATTTCATATATTTTATATATATATATATATATATATATATATAAATGAAAATGAAAATCATTTCGTTCGTAATATTTTATTCAAATTTATATTCATAAAATATGATTTTCATTTCGTTCGTGATATTTTTCATTCGCATATAATTACTCTTTCGAGTTTATTAGGATTGATCGTAAAATTGGACGAGCAAATAAGAATATTTAAATTTAACGAAATGATTTTTCTAATGATCGTCGTTAGAAAAAGTCGTTCGCGCGGTTTTTGCAAAAAAAAAAATCCAATTCCGATGGACCTTCTTTTTTTCGTTTCAGAAGAGAAAAAAAAAAATTGAATCGAAACTCGATAGTCGAAAGTTAAAAGAGACTTGGAGATCTCCATTTCATTCGCGTCGATTTGCATCGATCGAGAAAATGAAAGACGCTGTAATCTCGCAGAGACGAGACAATCGTAATATCTTGTCTTTTCGTATTCCAAAGTATAGTGATAAAAGATAATTAGAGTAAAGATTCTTTCAAGTAGTTACTTTCATTCAGTTAATACCCTAATTCTAAACGAGCGTCACCAAGAAAATCAATAATAAGAACACCATTGCGTCTTCACTTACGCAAACAGTTACGTAGATCTATGACTTTTCATCTATTCTACTAATCCAAGGTTATCAAGAAGAAATCGTAAAAAAAGGAGAGACAGATCAGT
The DNA here is from genome assembly GCA_032399595.1 of Tetragonula carbonaria. Classification (NCBI taxonomy): domain Eukaryota; kingdom Metazoa; phylum Arthropoda; class Insecta; order Hymenoptera; family Apidae; genus Tetragonula; species Tetragonula carbonaria. The sequence continues at coordinate 4,580,321 of JAUCRC010000007.1, forward strand.
AGGATATAAAAATATTTCGATCTGAGTTAACCGAATTGCTCCATGAAATTCCAACGGCAACAACTCTCTCTAACCGGCTGATACAATAACGATTAACTAGATATATATGTATAGTATATATGTATATATATATATACATATATATATATGTATATATCATATATATATGTATACATATATATATATATGTATATATCTATTTCATCAACCAAACTAGAAAAATATGAAAATACAAATAATGGTAATTAATTACGGGAAAATATAAAAATAATTAATAATTAACCAATTAATATAAAAGTAATTCATCAGAATTCAAATTAGAATGAAATACACTAACTATATCGAAGCTAAAATAAAAAATGTATGCGAATAACAATTAATATAAAGAAATATAAGAATAATATAAATGTAAATAAATACAATTACATAATACAAAAGAAAAAACTGATAATCTTCAGAATTCAAATCGAAATAAAACGAGAAGAAAGAAAAATCTACGACAAGTACCTTCAACTTTCTTCTGTCGAAAGCAAGAAAAATTAGCCTAATTGGCCTGTTTCGCTTCTCTACGAAACATCCCAGATTCAACGAACCAATTTTTGCACACGAAACACCGCATCAGAAATTCATCCTGCGAACACCGAGGCCTCGTTCACACCGCAAAGCGAACAATAACTCTTCAAAACGAGCCATGAAGGAAGCGCCCTTCTTTTTCTTTTTTCTTTTTTTCTTTTTTACAGAGGATTACTACGCAAATTGCTACTTCGTCTTCTGAGGCAACAAGCCGCCCTTGGAAGCTCGTTTACTTGCAACCCTTCAGCTTCATCGATATTCCTTCCCGCGTGAACTGCTCGAAAAAATCGCACGAAAACGAACTCGACGATGCCTTATTCGTGTGTGTGTGTGTTTCTTTCAGAAGTGGATGTATAAAAGAGCAGAGCGAGGTCGCAAGCTTATGGGAATGGGGCTCGTTAGCAGAAAACAGCGGGAGAAAGTCGCGGGATATCGTCGGGATTAGGACAGGAAACAACAATGACCAGGTTTGTTGCCCTTTCACCATCAAGGATTCTCTCTCTCGACTGGCCTTTTTCCTGTCTATCTGCTCTTCTGGTTTTTTCTCTTCCCTTCTCTCTAAGCAGGTCATTCTCTCTCGTTTGCCGTTTTCTTCGATCTTCGCGGCTCGCTGCAAGCAACGTCCACGAAGGCATTGTCAACGACAAGAATGACAATTGTTCTTGTCAATCGTCTCTCGCGAAAATATTTTCACGGTCTTCTCTTTCCGTTGATTTCAACGGTGTCGTGAATTTTGATGATAAATATGTGCATAAATTGTTTGACTCTCCGAAAGAAGGTATTGTTGAGCTGTGATGTTGAGTTGTTAAAATCTAGTCGGTGATTGATAATAAAATTCAATAGAATTCAAGAGTTCAAACTTGAGTAATTCAACATATAAATTCTTATAGTTTCCAGGTTGCTGATGATATCAATTGACAATTCAGTTCTGACTTTTATTTCGTAATTTGTATAATAAATTAAATATGATCATAACCTATAACCTACGATCCAATTAGGTATAACCAACTACTATTGTAATTCAGAGGATAATAAATTATGTTCATTCTAGTTGATTATTTCTCAAATTGCAGTTTGTGCAAACTATACTGTAAAAAGGTCCATCAGATATATATATATAAAACGTTAATAATCAAATATATATATATGGAACATCAATGTGTGACAAGCAAATGCTGTATGCAGTTTTCATTCTCAAGATAAATTAATCGTAAAATATCTCCTTGTCCATTAGGTTTAGGATTAATCTGGCTCAATACTTTCTTACTCGGAATTTAATATTCTTATGACGAAAAAAATATGTAGTTCAATTAGAAAAAATAAAGATAACCTCGAAAATTTGGAAACCCACAAAAAATTGATACATATTATATTTTGCCTTCCATAAAATTATTGTATTAAACAATTTTTCTATTCTATTAACTTTTGTATTAAACAACTTTTCATTAGACGCATAATTGAAAAGTTATTTCAGTTATGTGTATATATATATATAAATTTCTATATCTGCGTGTGTATATATAAATTTCTGTGTGTTTGCACACATACATATATAAATTACAATATAAAAATAATTGAGTCTGAACTGTTGTCATTAGCCAGCTGAAAGCTACAAGAATCTAGAATTGAATCACCTAAGTCTGGAATCTTGAATTTCATTGAATTTTATTATACATATACAATTCACGAACATTCTATCTGCAAGGAGATTCTCGTCTCGCTCGAAAGATGCTCGTCTATCCGATTTCCAGACAACGTCTCTCAACAGTCTCTCTCTGCTTCAAATTTTTCCTTCCGGTTGCCGGTGATCTAATCCCACAGGCCTAAATCGCGTCACGGCTCGTCGTCTTCTCTGTCGGTCGCGACGATGCGGCTGACGTGGCGCGCATCCCCGACGTGGAATGTCGCCGTCAAAGACGATTTTCCGCACGAATCTGCACGATGCATCCCCGGCGCCGGATTGCACGGCACGTCGCTGCGCCGAGGTTCGCAATCCACGAACGCCGAGCGTGCATTGCTGGCCGCGTGCATTCGTATTTATGGCCCGCCTTCTGAATTACGATACGCGCGTTTCCGTTAACGAGAGGCAGAGGCTGCGCCAGGCCAAGGGTGGCCAGAACCAGGACAGAAAGCGGAGCAAAGGGCGGGCAGGCAGGGGGAGAATATACAGGGCGCGTCACAAAACACGCATTGATTTGTTAAGCGAATTTTTGAATTATTGAATAATTAATAATTATATATATTTGTCCAAAATTAACAAATATATATATATATACATATTTGTCCAAAATTAATAAATATATATATAACAAATATATATATATATATATATATTTGATCAAAATTAATAAATATAATATAACACATGATATTAATATATATAAATATAATTATTACATATATTTGTTCAAAATTAATAAAAATATATATAACAAATATATATTTATAATTATATATATTTGTCTAATTAATAAATATATATATATAAAAAATATATATATATATATATATATTTGTAATAATTATATATATAACATATTAATATATATAATATTATATATAATATATATATATATATGATATTAATATATATAATATAATTATATATAATATATATATATATATAATGATATTATATATATAAATATAATTATAATATAAATATAATATATATAAATATAATGATATTAATATATATATATATATAATTATAATATAAATATAATATATATATAAATATAATTATTATATATGTTTGTTCAAAATTAATAAAAATATATGTAACAAATATATATTTATAATTATATATATTGTCAAAATTAATATATATATATATATATTTGATCAAAATTAATAAATATAACATATAATATTAATCTATATAAATATTTTGGAAAATATATAATAATTATATAAATATATAAATTATATACATATATTATAATTAATAAATATATATATATAATAAATATATATTTATAATTATATATATTTATAATTATATATATTTAATTAATAAATATAATATAACATATAATATTAATATATATAAATTTATAATTACTTGTCCAAAATTAATGGAGCACAGTCGATTCTTGACTCTGATGACGTTTGATGACATTTCTTTGTTTCGATTCGGCAATTGAAATTCAAAGTGTCAACTTGACTGTTAACATTCAACATTCAATTCGGGCAATTGAAATTCGAAATTCGACTTGACTGTTAACATTTGACACATTTCCTTCGGGTCGAGAACTTAAAGCAGCGAGAAATAATAAGAATTGTCTTTTTCAAAGTCTTTTTTGTCAAAGTTCTCGAAAAGGGCTGAGATTCACCGTAAAGATTTTGGAAATTTTTCATAATTCACAAGCTATACTTGCCGAAGGTAATGACTGTGTTTACGGGGTATGAAAATATTCTATATAATTACAGTGTAAGTTATAAATAATTTTTATAAATTATAAATGGTGTAAATGGTATATATTATTACTATATGCATCACGTTTGTGTTGTATATATTATTACATGTTATATTTATGTTACACAACATAATATTCTTTACATTTTTATATGTCACGAGGTTAAACGAAGGCTCAAAAATTGAAAGTAGGCTCAATCTGCTGGTGTTTGACAATACCGTTTCAACCGGAAGTATATACAAAAGAGAACAAGTACCAAGTATTCCTATCATTTCATTTCTCATCAGCTCGGACGAGTGTTTCTCTCTCTCAATTCACTGGCGAATCCTCCTCGTCGTCGTCGTTTTCTAGCATCCGGAATCGAAACAACCGGTATCCCAGACGTTCGTTTCGCAACACCCTGTACATTGATTTGCTGGCCGACAAAGGCTCGCCTTCATACGCTTAGCACGGTGGAAAGCTGGTTAAACGAGGGCGGCAACCAGCTTTATGGCTTTACATGGTGGCCACTGTGGTGTATGCACTTCCTATGCATCTCTGAATCGGTCGATCGCAGTCTCTCTCTGCTCTGATCTCCTATCTGCATCGACAAATTATGTGGCCGAATGAATCCTGAAGTGGCCGGGAAAACGCATCGATCCGGTTGCCGTCACTCACCCCGTTCTCTCCCTTTTCGCCCCACCTCCCTTCCATCCCTCAACCCCCTCCAACCGAGTTTCCTCCTCCCGTTTCTCTCTGTTCGACACACACAAGACCACTGGAATCGGCTAGCCTCGTTTTCCGTTGGCAAAATACTACGCGAGCTACCCGGAAGTTGGTCGGTGTCGCCGAGCGGAAAATTGGATCGGTGGATGGACGAGAGAGGTGAGAGTCCAAGTGAGGAGAGCCTCGACTTAATCCGCGCGATGCAAGATGCTGTGTTCGCGGATGTTCGCGTTCGTTCATTCATCGAGGACAAATCATTCGGGCAGAGTTTCATTCCTTTTGCACTCGCGTTTATATTTGAGAAGGTTAGGAATTACTATGTTTAGGAATTATTTGTCATATTCGATCGAAACAATGAAAACATTTCTCTGGGAATATATTACAAGTTAACTTTCTAGTAGAAAAACATTTAAAAAATACACAAATTTTATCTGCGTCTCAACCCCTTGCGCAATGAAAATCTATATAACATGTGTATGTGAATTTTGATTTTTCAAAATTTTTTCAAAAAATAAGTAAAACTAACTTCTAAACTGGAAGGAACACACAGGGATAATCGTGACACTATGTCTGCCATTCGTCGGCTATATTTGTGGTTGTGCCTATAAGAGTATATAATAGTGTCTAATATATATATATATATATATATTTATTTATTTATTTATTTATTTACAAAAAAATCTTCAAAGAAAAATAAAAAATAAAAGATAACATAAATTTCTTTATAGTTATATATATATATATAAATCTTATATATTATATATATATATATATAAGAAATTTATATTGTCTTTTATTTTTTATTTTTCTTTGAAAATTTTTTTTATAAATAAATGATCTCGGGAACAAAACAAAAGTGGAAAAATCTTTTATTATCTTATTTATTTATTTTATTTTATATACACACACATTTGAGCAGAAACTAAAAGAAAACATTGTAACAAGAGTCCCTAGAATGTAATACTAATGTAAATATATGTATAATAATTAAACGTAGGATGGCAACATACGAGTGCAAAGGGTTAAATTTCACGACAAAACCGACGACACGCTGATCTGAACTGAATCCTCGTGTTCGTTTCACTCGACAGTTGAATTTATTCACTGTTCGATGAAAAAAAGTCTGAGGAATTGCAATATTGAAGAAAATGACGAAATTCTTATCAACGTGTTTCTCGGCTCAGGTTGGATCAATGTGGTAGATTCTTAGAATTTAAATTCACTCGATTATGAATATCGAATTGTAATATTAAAAGATTCGATGGAAATGATGGAATTTTCATTATTGTACTTTTCAATTTAGATTAAGTTCGATTAAGTGGCAGATCCTTCGACGAAATGATCCTCCTATGATTTCGTAAATTTAGATTCACTCGAAATTTGAACATTCGAGTCGTAATGTTAAAGAATTCGACGAAGACGAAACGAAATTTTTATCGTCACACTGCGTTTAGCTTGGGGGCTCAACGAGGTGATCTTTCGACAGAACGATATCGTAATATTCGAATTTACTCGATTCAAAAGCTTCGGGTTAAGCCTTGGCCATTGAAACGAACAAGGCTGAATCTCTTTTAATCCTCGATGGGATCAAATCGCGAAGGAATTTCGACGGAGAGTCGAGAGAGAGAGAGAGAGAGAAAGAAACTGGGAGCGAACGAGCCGTTTCGCTTAAAAATTCTCGGCTCTCGACACAAAAAGTGTCGTTTACCTGAGTTTCTGGTGCAGAAACATTAGACGAAACAATGGGACTTGTTTGCGCGAGAAACGGAGAGAGAAGATTGTTGGTGAATCGAGTTAACTTCATTTCCAGTTGATACTTCCAGCTTGGGAATTGTTCTTCGACGAGGCAACGAGGAGACAAATCTGCCAGAAAAAGCAGTTTTCTACACGGCGCGTGAAATTTATCTCTATCGTTTCGTACGTTTCGCAAAAAAAAAGTCTAAACTACCGCTGGCAATTTGCTACTTCGGGGTTGTAAAAGAAAACCTTGATTCCTCAAAGCGATTAAAATACTACGTATCTTTGAGCCTGTGCTTTCGCATCTTCGAGGCTCGGTCCAAACAACGACCTAGTTGCGGGGTAGTTTGAAAAAAAAAAAAAAAAAAGAAAGGAAAGAAAAAAGAACGGGACGCGCCATCAACGCGACCTAGAAAATTTTATCGTCAATATATTTCATCCTCTTTTAATAAGAGGTTTCATTCTTTGACGCGTTTTACTGCTATACGATTTAGTCGTTAACACTGTTATTGAACTTCATAAACTTTTACGTTTTTTTCTTTCCTTCTGAACACTGAAATAATCTCTGGAATAATCGAAATAATCAATTTATATATTTGGCGTAATCTTGACATTGTATTGACTTTTTACGCAGGTTTTACAATCTATAATATTCCAGTGTCGGCCAATTCTAGATAATTCCTGGAATAATCAATTTGTATTTTTTATATATTATACTTTTTATATATTTTCGTGTAATTGTAATTTTCATTTCTCGCAGGTTTTTACGACCTAATATCACAGCGTTGGTTAACTCTGGACAGATCGATAGTACCAAGCAAATTGGCCCAAGGGAGATTGCCGTCAAACTTGTTAAAAAATTCATTCGATACAACATTGCAAGAATAACACGCGCTTCATAGAGTTTATAGGGAACGTGTTGAGGAATTTTATAAATAGTTCACGGGGGAGGCTTCTTAACCTTTCAACGATGCGGTACCATCGCTCGTGAGATGCATTATGCAGTGGGGGAGGGGAAAAAAGTTGATGAGCGGAGCACAGTAAAAAAAGTATGCTAAGTTATATATTAAAAAAAAAAAATTATATATTTAAAAAAGGAGTTCAATTCATTGAAACTCAAGTTTTTAGAATTGAGAAAGGAAAACGATTAAACATTCTGGTAATCCCTGACTTCTTCTTTGCAGTAGAAGTGTGCTAAGCTATATATTAAAAAAGGAGTTCAATTCATTGAAACTCAAGTTTTAGAATTGAGAAAGGAAAACGATTAAACGATTCGAGTAATCCCTGACTTCTTCTTCACAGTAAAAGTGTGCTAAGTTATATATTTAAAAAAAAAAAATTACATATTTAAAAAAGGAGTTAAATCCATTGAAACTCAAGTTTAGAATTGAGAAAGGAAAACGATCAAACATTCTGGTAATCCCTGACTTCTTCTACTCCCAATATTCCAGTACTCTAATATCCTATTAACAATTTCCTTTTATTTTATTTTAGAAGCCCATTGAATTACAGATTCGTGATATTCTCTTGCTCGAGGACTTCGGCGAAGGAAAGTGAAGAAAAAACGAGCGGAGGAAGGCAGCCAGCCTGGCCGAGAAGAAGCAGAAGGAAGACTCGCCCGGAAAGGCTCTCTTCAGAATCGATTACGGCACGTGCATCCGCCCACCGCTGATATTTCATTTTCGCGACTCTCGACGTGTTTCGCACACAGCTGTGTGTCTCCGTTTCTGCATACGAGTAGTACATACAGGAGACGAGATGAACAGCGCCAAGAACAGTGATTGCGAACAGTGCGCGAATTCCGCGTCGTCACGTTTTCGAGGGATCGGCAGAAGAAGTGTGCTAAGTTATATATTTAAAAAAAAAAAATTATATATTTAAAAAAGGAGTTAAATCCATTGAAACTCAAGTTTAGAATTGAGAAAGGAGAACGATCAAACATTCTGGTAATCCCTGACTTCTTCTACTCCCAATATTCCAGTACTCTAATATCCTATTAACAATTTCCTTTTATTTTATTTTAGAAGCCCATTGAATTACAGATTCGTGATATCCTCTTGCTCGAGGCGGAGGCCTTTTCTCGTCGAGGAGAAAAGGCACCGAGAGATAATGTTTCACGTCGGGACCCTCCGCGGACGATCTGGCTGCTCTAATATTAGATCCCTCTGCCTAATGCGTTTCTTGCTCTATCGCGATCGCTGGCACGGATGATTTATTCTTCGATGCCGAGAGCCTTCGGCCTTCCAAGACGATGCTGCTGGCGTCTTCGATCGAACCCTCCGGGAAGAGAGTGCACCGAGGGAGCCGATGCATCGAGCAGATGAGAGAGGTAACGCGAGTTTGCACGCGCGGGTAATAAGAAGAAGTTGCGGAAAATTACGGTGATGGTGATTGCGGCACCGTAATTGCGAATACCGTGCTTACATCGCAGGTGCATTGAATTTTCGTTTCGGGAAAGTTCTTTCGTTGGTTTGCGTGCTTGTTGCGTGTTGTTCGAAGTTTCGGGGGATGGTTTGTCTGGGAAAGAGTCGAATAATTAAATTTGCTGAAACATTAACTCGCAATAATGACGGCGGTGAATGGGATCGTTTGTATATGATAGAAGAATAATTGAAAATTCGTGAAAATACGTTTTCCTTCCCGAGCATCGTTAGTATCGAAATTATTATTATTATATGTGTATTATAGTTATATTTTTAGTTACTTTTACTTCTAATAGATGGTGGCCTGTTTGCTGGAGATACGCGAACGAGAAATGTGTATGAATGTGATGTGAGAAGCACAGCGTTTGCGTCGAGCGCTTTTCTTTTTGAAAAGAAGAAAGTCATGCGAGTGAAAAAACAGAGTCAGGGCAGTGTTGTAAAAGAGCGTTGAATGAACGTGGTCGAAAGAGTGATCGTTTGTGTTGTATAAAAGAATTAATTGTGTCGTTTGAGTTTGTTTTCGAATTATTGTTGTCTGTCTTGTGTTTATTATTTGTTGCTTCGTTTCCGTTTTTCTTGATATTTAATGTAATAAACATAATTTAAATTATATCACTACAGAAATAATTGAATAAAGAATTGTTTTTATTAATAATTGACTAAAACAAATTCCGAGAGCATTATGTCCGCTACACGGTATATTTTCTATTTTTGTGAGCATGATCTCAAAAATGAAAGTTAGGTAAAGAGTTGTCTTACTTGGTAATAACAGACTGATTGATTAATAATAATAATAAAAGGTAGAAACTGACTAGTAAAAATAACTTCAAGATTGACCAATAAATAAATGTTATACTCGTTACTGTGCTTTATACTTTTGGGAGCGTAATTTGCAAAATGAAACCTAGGTAAAGAATAAGTTCCACTTATTAATAATTTCAAGATTAAATTAATTACTACGCATTTTTGCTTCTTCAGGTCTACTTTGTACAAATCTATTCATTTCAATTATTATTATCAGATAAATTATAATGAATTATACTTATCAAAATATTTTGACAAACATGTAGATTGGTTATCAAATGTTAAAGAACAATTCGACGACTTTACTGAAAAATTTGTGACATTTGTATCCTGCCTAGTTTCTGAAAATCTGTATATCCAAATGTCACCGGTACCAGAGGAAAATGTCTCTTCAGTCTGAACTTTCAAACATCCTCGAGTCCACTATCTATAGCACGATATCTTGCAAACTTCTTCTGAAAATTTTCTCGTCGTCTCCACACCGCGACCAAGTTTCCAGAAGCGCAAAGGTTGCCCGCGAACGGGAACGCGAGGCGTCGAAGTGAAAGTGGACGAGGCGATCGGTAACGTTCGGTCTCGACCCGCGTGTACACGGAACACGGGATCACGTGGAATTGTGAGAGAGAACGATCCTGGCTCGCCTTGCGAGTCCCTGGTTCATTGAGAAAGCCCGTTCCCGCGGACGAGACGCAACGAAACAGGACATGAAACGCGAGTTCGACGCACCTCGGCTCATCGACGATCGGCGGAAACGTTGCGAAACAACGACACTTTCGTCGAACGTCGTTGCTCGAAACTGCAGAATCGCACGGCGGAATCATGGAGACTCGTGTCCTCGTGAGATTTTTTTTTTTTTTTTTTTTTTTTTAAGGAAAATGGTAGTAGTTGAGCAGAGAAATTAGAAACTTTTAAGAGAAGTTTAAAGAGGCGAACAGTTTTGGAATGTTTGGAGCGGAGACACTGAACTTTTTTTAATTATAAAAAATCGAGGACACATATCGATCAGATTCAGGCAAATTTTGTATTAAATAACAAATACATGTCCAATTCATATGTACTAATACGATTCGTACATATAAATTAAGAGAATTATAGTACGTGTATTGTTAATTGAATACATGATGGAAATGTAACAAGACCTTTAATCAAGGTTTCCACTCAGTTATTGATAATTATTAATTAACTCTTATAGGAATTTCAATAGATTTTCGAGAAATTTAAATTAATTTGATAATCATTTGATAATTATTGCTTATTTGGTATATATATTATGTATTATATATTATGTGTTATATATTTTATATATATATATTTATATATATATATATATATATATATAATTTATTGGCTCATTTAGTTCAAAAATACGTACGTGTTAAATTTAAAATAGTTTAAATGTACCCAGTTCCAAATAAAATGTTAAAATGTTAAACTTCTTTAACAATCGAATAATGTAGCAAACCGTGAACGCTTAAGGGGGCATTACTGTACTTTGAACGTTCAGGTCAATACGCGAAGAACTCGTACGCAGAAGTATTAAAAATGAAAAATAATAAAAATTCGACGACTCGGAAACTATCGATGCGTGATGAAATCCAACCGATTTAAAATCACCGGTGTTTGAAAATCCGCGAAAATCCCAGAAAATTACAATCGCAATGTACAATCACGAACGAAGAGCGTAGAAATAAAATCGCAGGTATACGTAACTCCGCGAGAGATAACGTGGCGATATTATTTTCATCGATAACAATTTCCACATTATTATTACGCCGAGCATAACACGCTCGCTGATATAATATAAATCGCGTACACTACCTCACATGGTAAATACGGTGTCTATAATAAGATAAAACGCGGCGATATTTTTAATCGGGATATTAATATAATCCGTGCAATCTGGTACAATCTTCCCCGGTAGCTTCATTATGCATCATATCAACGTGAAACACGAAGAACAAGTTGATTCAACGAATATTTATACGTCGAAATCAAAGAGGAGCCTATGCATCGATTACACGTTTTTAACAAATACGAGGCAAACGTCTAAAAAATTAAAAAGGAAAAAAACAATTTAAAAAAAGATGCTCTCTCTTTGAGCATGGATTGAGAAATTCCGTGAAATTTAAACTCATATTGTTTCCATTAAAAAAAAAATCTCCTTCATTAACAAATATATTATGGTAAAAGAAATTGAAAGATTTCGTCACTACGAAGTTATGTGTTTAAAAAAAAAAAAAAAAAAAAAGAAAGTAATGAAAAAAACACGCGAACGCGAGGAACAAAACGACGAAGTTTAAGAAAGTTTCTTGAACTTTTTATATGAGAATGAGAAATGCTTACTGTGAATTTGCATGCGACTCTAGAAATTCGAAGAGAATTTTAAAACTCTGGGCGACAGAAATCCGAAGGAATCCTAAAAACGTCCTGAAACCAAAAATTTTAAAGCTCCTACGAATCAGCGAATCGAGACGTGATTACACGAGATAAAAAAACATTTGATCCTCCACAGACGATAGATATCGAAGAGACATATTTCAGAGTTTATTCAAGAGCACCATTTACATTCTCGACTCGAAGATAAGAGAAACATTTGATTCCCCATCGATAATGCACACCGAAGATACACATTTTTAGAGTTTATTTAAGAGCACCATTTACATTCTCGAGTTTATCAAAAAACTTGTCGACGCGTCGCCTCTCTCCTCGGTCTAGCGCAATTTAAATCATCGTCCGCGATCAACAACGGAATTCGATCCACGCTGCAGGAGAAACTGACAGACAGGCAAGCTCGTAAAAGGCTTTTTTAAAAGGCTCGAGAGAAAGAGCTTTTTTTCCCTTCAAACTCTGCTCCATCGAGGCCAGGTCTAGTAGATCCTCCAGTAGCTTCGAGGAGAAGAGAAAAAAAAAGAAATGGCTGACGACGCGGTAAGAAGAACGCGACAGAAGAAAATACATAATGGACGATGGTGGAAAAGAAAAGAAAAAAAGAGAGAAGAGAGGAGAGGCAGGAGATCGAAACGAATTGACGAAGAAGGAGTCGAGTAACGGTGAAAATCCAGTAACTTTAGCTTTTCCTGTTAAGCCGGTTGTTCAGTCGCGTTAAGAAGAAAAAAAGAAGAAAAGAAAAACGGGATTACCTTTCCCTATCTCGATTATAAACCGCTGAAAGAATCTCCATTCGAAAGTTCGCTGCAAGCTATAAAACTCGCCTCCTCCTCGTCTCCCTCGCGACCCCTAACTCACCGATAGCGCTCACTTCCGGCTCTTTTCATCTTTCTTTTTCTTCCTCGCGCGAAATATGTTATTAACCCTTCCTAACCAGCGTTTGATGATTTCTTTTTCTTCTTTTTTATTTCTTCGTCCATTGCCTCTCTTTATCATCTGTCAGCTCTTTGCCATTCTTTTCTTCTTTTTTCTTCTTTCGCTGTGCGCTTAAGTTCGACGAGTAAAGTTTGAAGAAATTATTGTCACGATTCGAGGGATGTTTGGGAAATTTTCGAAAATACACCGAAGAACAGTATCTGCAAAATTAATAAGGAACTATCGTTCGCAACTGATGTTTGCATCGTTTGAACTGCCGTGTGAGTCGCAAAATAAAAAGAAAGTTAGATTGATTGAGAATTATCACTGCGTTCGAAACTATGGAAAATTACGATTACAAATAATAAATTGATAGCAAAGAATGTCACGATCTAAGAAATCACGATTGTAGAGACAGTTTATGTATAAAGAGTATATTAAAGAACGAAAAGTATATAAGTATGTATATAAGTATATACTGTAAGTAAATATGTATATAAGTATGTATATAAGTATATATTGTAAGTATATATATATAAGTATATATTGTAAGTATGTATATAAGTATATAAGTATACATACTAATTAAATAAGTATATAAGTAAAAGTATAAGTATATGAGGGTACTTTGGCTTATATTACGCTGATATACATAATCATTTTCGATACTATCACGGTGCATGAAACTGAAAATAACTCCTCGCGCCGAGATATGAGCTAAATTCGTAAAAATATCAAAATACAGTTGCCAGCGAGAGGATATTCAAAAAGAAATTTCCTTTCGAAAAGTTTCGATCGCGTAATATAAACTTGCACACTCCGAGAAGAATTTACATGAAAGAAGGCGGCTGCGATATCGCGGTGAAATTCCCTTGCATTTCTCCCGAGCAAGGATTTCCAGCTTTTCGCGAGCGTTCGCAACCTTCGATAAACGTTCCCCGAACTTTCGAGCCGGATGATTAAAAATTCAGCGAAGGCGGGGGAAAAAAATTGGAAAGTCTGAGAAGTTTTAAACATTTGAAAAACTCAAATGTCAAATCTGAATTCAAATTTCAAAGTCAAGTTCAAATTGAAATTCAATTTGGAAAAATTTCGAAAGTTTCTCTGCACATCTTTCTATGCAACGATCGTCTTAGAGTACAGTTTCGAGGACGGGCAAGAATCTAATCGATGGGATTCGAAATGATGCTAATCGAAATGATACGGGAACTCTTCAGAAGAGATTCGTCCAGAAAAGCGACAAATGAAAGTTATTTGCCAACAGAAATAACGTTCGATCGACGGGACGTCTGGCGCAAATCCTCGCGTTAGAAAGATTTCAGCGGAGAGCTCGAGGTGAAATAAAGAAAGTGGCAACGATCCAGACAAAGCGGACGAAGCCTGCGAGACGAAACGGAAACGAACGAGAAACTTTTTCACGGAAATGGAAATATCAAGAGAATCGGCTGCGAGGTGAGCTAAGAGAGACAAAAAGAGAAAGAGAGAGAGAGAGAGAGAATTGAACGTGCAGTCTTCTCCAAAGTATCGTCAGCCCGTTTCTAATGGTATTGCCACTCGATTTCAATTTCGTCTCAACAACGATTTCCATCTGTCAGTCCGGCTCCGGCTGCTGAAACTTTCTCGAGTGGAAATTGAATACACTATAGAACGTCACCCCGGCGACGAACAAATCGAATAAGGTTTCAGCTTTAACAGTTAACCAAATCCACGATGAAGAATAACGTCGAATAGGAGTCGCGAATAATTGATTTTAGTCGAAGTGAGTCTCTTTGCAAATTTTGTCTCGTTTTTCCTTTTTTTTTTTTTTCTTTTTTTTTCCAATCTGGATGATAAATTTCAAAGGTGACGTAGAATTTATCTGCACTTTTGCGATGGTTGGTTCGTCCTTGGAAATGGAATTTTATAGAAAGGCAAGTTTTGTACAAGTGCATAAATTTTGTAATGATTGGTATACTCCAAACTTTGAACTTTCGAAATGTCCAAATTTTCAACTTTCGAAATACCCAAACATTCAAATTTCCAATTATCGAAATATCCAATCCCAAAGAGTTCGAAATTTTCTAATACTCCAGCTTTCAAACTACCAAATCTGTAAATTTTCAAACTCTGAATTTTTCAAAATGTCCAAATTTTCAATCATCGAAATCACCCAACGCTTCAGGTTTTAAAATTTCCTGATAATCCGGCTTGCAAATTATCAAATCTCTAAATATAAATTTTCCTAATTAGAAAATTTCAAAATTCCCTAATACTCCAATTTTCGAATTAAGTTTCCAGACTTTCAACTTTCGAAATGTCCAAATTTCAAATTTTTATCCAAACGTCCAAACTGTCAATTATTAAAATATCTTTCAAATTTCAAAATTTCTCAATACTGCAGCTTTCGAATTGCCAAATCTGTAAATTTCCAAACTTTCAACTTTCGAAATGTCCAAATTTCAAATTTTTACCCAAACGTCCAAACTGTCGATTAAAATATTCAACTCATCAAATTTAAAAATTTCTCGATAATGCAGCTTTCGAATTACCAAATCTGTAAATTTCCAAACTTTCAACATTCGAAATGCGCGAATTTCAAATTTTTGCCCAGACTGTGCAATTATCTAACTATCCAACCGAATTCGAATTTCAATGTTTCTGCGATGCTGCAGCTTTCGAGTCGGCAAATCTCTTCAATTCCGCAACATCTGAATTCCCTTTCAATTTTCGCGAAAATATCCAAAATATACCCATAATAACTATCGCAACAGTTCAAAAATCTCCTAACGTTCCAGCTTGCAGAAATTACCGAATCTCCGAATTTCCCAACTTTACAAAACTCGCCCCGAACGTAATCCTCTCCGACAAGGCGAAAGATACGTTTCCCCTAAGTTCCCTCGCTTAGTAAGAACTTCTCACTTAACACGTGCTGGTACGTACAATACACTTACTTACTTACTTACTCACTTCTCAAACAGTTCAACGGCAGATATATACAGCAGAAAGTATCCGGAGAGAAACGAAGGAATTGGGTCACGCGCATGGAACAGAGAATGGCTTCGGTTTTTACGACTACAGGTCGTTCGAGACAGAGTTGTTCGAGGGCTGATCGATGACTTTCGCCAACGTTGCGAGCCGAGCCAGCTAATGGCTGACGGATCGAGACACCTACCAACTGTTCTCTTTCTCAAATGTTTTCGTACACGATCGAAAGAAAGAGAGTTCCTTGCTGGCTGGACTGGCGTGATTCCAATTGGAAAGAAAAAAAAAGAACACCGCTGGTAAGATAAGGGAGTTGCAACTGGCGCGGAAAGCGCGATCGATCCGCGCGTTGAAACGATTTCCCATAGGCTGGGTGAAACACGGTTGGTATATCTCTCCTCTCTGTTTCACGCGGTGGAACTCGCAGCTAAATGAAATTGAATTCGGACGATTGGCATCGATGTTTGTCGAGCCACGTCTTCGCGATTTCGTTCGTTATTTCGATCAACCGACCGACTGTTTACACGTATATTTTTCACATATCTTTGCTTCTCGTCACCTAATGTCCAATGATAACGGTGGGAAAAAAGGTTGTACAAATGTTAAAGAGCTGCGAACTTGGTAGAACTTCAACTTGACTCTTCAAAATGACGCAGACAGATCTAGCTACAGAAACGAAATTTTTTCCAACGTTTTCGATTTTCGAAAAAAAAAAAAAAAAAAAAAGAAAATTCACAGTCAAAATACAAGCTTCACTCTTCAAAACGAGACCAAGCAAATTGTCATATGACGAAGTTACAACAGTTTAAAGTATCATCGACAATTTCTCATATAAACGAATACCTCGCGAGAATAGTTTGCGTTAGAATTTTCAATGGCAAAATCTTTTCGGGGAAAGTCGATATATTCTACGTACAAATGCTCGATAAACATTATTTACGTTTCAATATGAAATTTCGCAACTTTCGCTCGTCGGTTGTAACCGAACTTTGGATACAAATGAAATCCAATGCAACGAGCAATTTTACTGGCCCGAACTATTTACGTTCAAACGAATGGAACGTTCCTCCTGTTGTACAAACTTCGGAAGATTTCACGGAGATTCGACAATTCGCCACGTGCCCGGTTATTTCCTCGATTTCCGCGAGAAATATTAATAACCTCGGACGCTCGATTCGAAACCTCCGTGTTTCGCACGTGTTATTTAAAAAAATCAATAATGACGAGTTTAATACCTTTCGGGGCTGATGTATTTTTAACGATGATGAGCCATCTCGTGTTCTCACATGTGAACATATCGACGAGTTCAAGCGGTTGCAATTATATTGGATAATAACACGTTCGAAAATGACGATACTCAGCTGGTGGAAACAGCTGGCCATCTCTCTCTCTCTCTCTTTCTCTCTTTCTACGTTCTGGAATTTCTAGCTGGAGTTTCTATCCCTTTTTATTTCGATGCTTGGACAAGGCTAATTCAAAAACCTGAATCTCTACGCCCGAGAGAGAAATATTAGGGTGCACTTGATTAAACACAGTGTGTTGCAGTGTGTTTTTTTCCTCTCTATATTTTACATATACCTTTTTTTTCTCCCTCTCTAATGGTAATGGGACAATCTTGTTCTTATACACTGTTATTTTTATATAGAGATAAAGACTTTCAAATGACGTGCAAAGCATCGTTTCTCGTTCTCTGTGGAATGCAAACATGTCCAACTCGAACATTTTCTTTGCATTTTGCGTAATTAAAGAAACGTGATTTCTTGCTGAAAGATATTACTTCGTTGCGTTCTTTTTCCTTTTTTTTTTTTTTTGGTTTCATTTGCTCCGAACAAGAGGCAAAAACAACTCCGTAATTACTAACAACAAGCACGTTGCAACCGAGGCGAACTTTATCAACTGTCGCGTTTTCTTACAGAGTGGAAATATTACTGGCGGGATACTTCTCCGATGAAATAAAACTAGCAATATCCGGAGTAGCGAGAAAGTGAACTAGACAGATGTGTATATATACGTCAATACTGAAAATGATGTAGCTTTGCGTTTCTTGCGTTGAAAGAAATCCCACGATCCGTCTCTAAATTGAAGCCAAATATTTGCCTTTCGAGAGACGCGGATTTTAAACGTCTCCGAGAGCGCTCGAAAAAATATCTAAGTACAAACGCGAACATAACCATATTCCGGAATATGTTTCCTTCCAGAGAGGAAGAGACGTTTCTCTCAAAAATTAGCGACGTATCTTCAAGTTTTATTTCCTCGCGCATGCGTAGTGAAAACTACGAGTAAAAACTACAGAATCTAAAACAAGTAGAATCAACATTCCTGGACGAGAGAGAGCTAGGTTTCACTAGAAATTTAAAATTAAAAGAAACTTCGCATTTGAATTTGTATTAATTTAAACATCATTATAATTAAAATTATAGAACTTCGTTTCTCCGTGCGCGTGTAAAAATCCGGCGAGTAAAATACGAATGAAATACTGATGAACAAAATAAAAGTTTCGTAGACGAGGGCAGTCGCAGATACTCGAACGACATAGACATCGATCAAAAGCGGAAAGGACGAAAGATGACTGCAGTTCTAATGCATTTATATACATATATATATATATATATATAGAGAGAGAGAGAAATATAAATATAGAAATAATAGAGAAATAATATAAAATAGAAATAATAGAGAAATAATATAAAATAGAAATAATAGAGAAATAATATAAATAGAAATAATAGAGAAATAATATAAAATAGAAATAATAGAGAAATAATATAAAATAGAAATAATAGAGAAATAATATAATAGAAATAATAGAGAAATAATATAAATATAGAAATAATGTAAATATAGAAATAATAGAGAAATAATATAAATATATAGAAATATAGAGAAATATAAGAAATAGAGAAATAATATAAATAAATAAATAAATATATATATATATATATATATAGAGAGAGAGAGAGAGAGAAATAATATAAATATATAGAAATATAGAGAAATATAGAGAAATATAGAAAAATATAGAGAAATAATATAAATATATAGAAATATAGAGAAATAATATAAATAAATAAATAAATAAATATATATATATATAATATATCTGAATTTCTATGAATTCTATGAATTTAAATATTCTAGTCAACTAGTTCTCGATGATAGAATATACACTGAAAGAAAAAGAATATGAATAAAACTAAAACTAATTGAGATTAATTAATACCGGAGTAATGCTAACAATTCACGATCGACGCGGCAGTTTGAAGAAAAAAGAAATGAACATACGTACGACTGATTTCGATTAATTCAGGAAAATATCACTCTAAATAAACAAATGAAAATGTCCATGAACAGTAGAACAACCGTATGAAAATATACTCCACGTGCAAATCGTTACAATTTAAATGATGACTAAAATAAATAGTTATTCACACTGTTCGGTAACTATGTTTCTGTCCAGAACGAAAAATTAATATTAACTTCGACAAGAAGAATGTCCGTATCTTTTAACAGCTTGTAAAAAGAAAAAAAAAAAAACTAAAGTCTGAAATCAGTCATACTGATGAAGTATTACTTGTTCTGAAATGTTGCATATTATACTTATTTACGAAGATTATTACTTGTGATAAATACAGTATATATTATATTTTATCATATGTAATTATTTATTTTATACATGTATTATAGTTACACTGTTACGCTGCTCGCGAGCTGTCTCGCCCCGTGTGAACGCGGCATTAGAATTCGTGAAGGGGACCCTCGGTGGTTCCCAACTCGTTCTCGATTTGCCAATCGGTTCGCAGCCTCGAGTCTCGCCATCGGTATCGCGAATCCATTTGAAATTAAACCGTCTCCTATCACGTGTATCGTTTGCTGCTCGTAACACTAAGCATTTCGTAACACTGAATTTACACGTACACCTGGCATGATAAATAACCGCGAACAGTGATCACTCACTCTTAGTTTTCTCGCGTCAGATCGCGGATGCAATTTCGCGTTTCCACGAATTCGGCTCGACGCAACGACGACAAGTGGAAAAACTTTGCGTTCGACGAGAGATTCGTGAGATTCGTTTCTTTACACGCTGCGCAGCTCGTTCGAGATATCGACGAAATATCAATTTTCGATGAAATATCGAACGTATACGTCCTTCCTTTCCATATTCGAAAAAAAACCGCAGCACTCTTCATACGAGAAAATACATCCAAACCAGAGCGTAAACCGTAATAAATGACAACAATTTCCCGTCTGTTAAAGTATGACGAAAAATTCTTTCTCCCTTTTTCTGGTGTAAAGCCGTTAGTTCGAAATTTATATAAATGTTCCCACGCCGATTCCCATTGGCCCAGTATCAACCCAGTATTTAGTCGTTCTCGCTGAAAAAACTTCAGTCGCGCTCGTTCGCGCTGTTTTTCGACGCGTAACACCAGAACATTAATTGAATAACGAGATCCGATGAACGATATTACACCGTCGAATATCACGTTTGATTAAAACGAGCACGTAACGCTGCACGCGCTGTTTTCCGATATTGCTTGAATTTCAAAGCGGAACGCGAAAATGCCGTTTTAAAGCTTAAAATCCGCGGGGCTATTATCATCGTCGGGCGAAAACGAGCGATACGCTGCTGTCAGTTTCTGAAGCGATCATCGGCATCGAATCGTCGTCGATGGCACTCGAAAATTACTACGGAATCAAACCGCTTGTTGATAAAGGACCGCGGATTACCATACCGCGTAATGAAACGTCGCGTTCTCGGATTCTCGGTTCAATCGGATAACGCACTTTTCACTGGGAATTGAAATTCCGCCCCCCTTCCCTTCCCCGGGGCCGATAAACGTTTCGAGATCAAATTTACAGTTCCCATCAAAGTAAATACGTCGATACGATAACGCCGTCCCAATGAATCCCCTAATTTCCCTTTAAATAAACAGCGTGATGAATTTTTCGACAGACGAATGGTTGTAAATTAATTTTCAAAGTAGTACGTAGATTGTTTTTTTTTTTTTATCAAGATTATCATAGGACACTGTTCATCGAGGTTACATTTTACCGGAGTTTGAAAAAATAAAGGAAAATACCGTGCAGCTGGGAAATCGACGAACTTTCGAACGCGATTAACTTTTCGGAAAAAATTTTGGAATGTACTGTAGAAGTGAAAAAATCTCGCGTGTTTAATTTCTCGAACGTCAAGCACGTCGGGATTTTCGGAAGGTGTGTATTTCGAAATTAAAAATTTCGGGAGTTAATTTTTGTCGAACGTCGTTCAAACTTAATATAATATAACTTAATATAACTTCCGAACGTGTGAGATGTGTTAAAAATGTTCCGCGGAAATTCGTCGAATTCGATATATTTTATTTAAAAAAAAAAAAAAAAAAATACATTTGAAAGGAAATTGAACAAGTTCGACATTTGAGACGCGGCGCGCATTCTCGAGTCAATATACGACATTATTACAGTATTTTCACGCTTTCGTTTCCAACGTCACTTATTTCCAGCAGTATCAAACCTTCTATACATCTGCAAACAAGATCCCCTCCGTCTACCAATAAATCCCCCAGAATCAAAATCCAGCAACTACGTTCGTCAAATCCTCCCCATGGCCAAATGAAAACAAACCCACATCCCACTCTCACTCGACAGAGATCAATGTCCAAAAAGCAACGACGTATATAGTATATAGCATACAGTATATAGTATATAGTATGCAAGTATACCCTCGAAAATTAGTCAAGTCGTTCGTCGACCCTTTGAAAGGTTACGCGAAACCCCATGACCATCCGACGTACTATACACGAGGGTATATACCGCATTAATTACAAAATCGCAAATAAAAATGTAGAAACTGTGAGCAAAGCACGAGGTAATTTTCCTATCTTTGTACGTGGAAAAGCAGTAGATGAGAATTCGTGAATAATGAAAATTATATTCAGCTATTGCAGTCTCTTTCGTAAATTTCTCTTTACTCTGTAAATTTCTCTGAAACCTCTTATTTTAACGAGGAATTGAAAAGAGAAACCGATCGATCTTAACTTCTCAGAGACTTATATTCGTTGTATTAATAATTAGTTATATATTATCTAATTAGGTAATTGTATATATACATTAACTGACTAATACTAGAAATATTAGCTGATTCGCTACGTTAGAAATTAATGAAAATGGGAATCGATCGTTTCAACTTCTCGGAGTCTTATATTACGCTAATATTCGCTGCATTAGTAAGTTATGTATTATCTATCTATCTATCTATCTATCTATCTATCTATCTATATATAAACTAACTGATACTAGAAATATTAGCTAATCAAAAAGAGGAATCGATCGATTTCTCAGAGATTGACATCTCGCTGACACACGTATATTCTCGCCACGAAGCGACTAAAAAGCGACTACTTATGAACAACGTCGCACGCATGTGTTGCATTTACACTTTCGTACGAAGAATCGAACGATCTTCTTTGCATCGCCCGCATTTCGCCGACCCTTTGAAAGGTTTCGACTGCGAACCAATTTGCAATTAAATCGCCTCCTAATAACGAGAAACACAGACTGGATCGCAGAGTCTATCGTATGCACCACCCCCCCCCCTTCCCACCCACTCACATGTTGGTCCACGTTTGCACGTGTGTTGCAACGATGCTCGTAAGATCGCGTAGGGACGCGAGTTTCAGCTAGTTAATCAACGGATGAACCGAAAGCCAACCGGTCAAACTAGGAGGGTGTGTCATTCGTGCTTGCAACCATCAACGTGGAACATGTGTGTGTGTGTGTGTGTGTGTGTGTGTGTGCCGCGTGCGTGGCTTTTCAAGGCTCAGCCTGCCATTAGGTGCAATCTCGGGGCCATAAATTGCGGCTGGAATATTGGAAGAAGCCGACAGAGCTTACGCACCGCCAATCTGCGGCCACAATGATGATGAATTTGTTTAATAATTGCCACGTGCTTTGCGCCAAGGTGAGAAGAGATTGGAAAAGAGCAACGAAAATCGAATGAACGAGGGAACAGAGGAAGAGAAAACTGAGAAATAGAAAGATCGAAGCTACGATTCTTCCGACAATTTCCCTGAGAACACGTACAGCGTAAACAAGTTTTTTTCCGGGTTTTATCTTTTTTGTCGTTCGTTGAAAAATCGAAGCTACGATTTTTCTTGGCAATTTTTTCCTGAAACGTGTTTAGTGTTCGAGCAGTCGGCAGAGAAGTTTTCGGTTTCTTCATCTCTGTCATTCGTGAAATATAATTTCATCCTGTCTTTCCTCCTTCGAGTAACACTTCTGATCATTTTGTTTCTTTCTTTCGTTCTTTCGACAAGCTTATCACTTTCATTTATCACTTTTACTTCCTTCCTGAGGTAACCTCGTTACGTCACTTTCATGATTTCATTGGAACCTTCGTTGAAATTCCTTCCGGATGGCCTTCTCTATTTCCCGAGATTAATTCTCGTTTGTTTATTAATACGATCTCTCTCTCTCTCTCTCTCTTCGGGATCTAACGATCGCCGTTAGGGATTCATCTCTATTTTTCTTCTCGCCTCTTGTGCCCTTCCTCGAATTCCTCGCTCAACATCGTTCGCAAACTTCAAAATCTAAACGTGAGAACGAAGCTGCGCATTTAAATGCAAAACAAGCGCGCGTACGTACGCGTCAAGTATTTAATATATTTCTCCGCGAACGATCACTCGGTTTCATTCCATCGCGCCGCATTAACGTTGCACAACGGGGATTCCGTCGCATTTAATAACGTTTATATACGCAAATGATACGCCAAGTTTATACATTTGCCGCGATGAAAACGCGTCCGCGGTTGAAAGGATGAAATATACGACGGAGAAATTGGCTGTTTTGCAACCGCATCAACAACCTGCATCCGACTGCTGACGTTGTCTGACACAAATAACCATAAAACAAGATAACTTCGTCTTCATACGTTGGCAAACACGATCAAACACTGAGAATATATCTCTCGTATTTATCTTTTTTATGTCAGCGCGTTTTTTCTTTCTTTCAAATTAGATTTACATGTACTTTCAAATTTTCAGATTTTTTTTTTTTAAATAAATATCGAACAAAGACTTGCGAAGGGAACTTTAACGAATTGGCAGATGAAAAATCATTAAACGAATTCTTAGGACAAAATTGCTAGAGTTTTTCTTTATCCAGAGAGAAAATTCTATTCTGTAAATACATTATTTATCAAATATTAGTATCTCGACTAATGACACGACATTTTTGAATTTAAAAATTTAAAAATTCAAAAAAGGAATAGAAACGAAAATCGCTATTATTTTTATTTATTCAGCGCGTTTTTGTTTCCTTTTCTTTCAAATCAGATTTACATATACTTTCAAATTTTCAGATTTTTTTTTTAAATATCGCACAAAGACTTGTAAAGATATTTGAACGTAGGAAAAAAAATAAAAAATTTTAAAAAATTGGCTGAAAAATCATTAAACGAATTCTTAGAATAAAATTGCTAGAGTTTTTTCTCTATCTAGAGCGCGTGACAAAATTCTATTCTGTAAATACGTTATTTATCAAATATTATAAGTATCTCGAAATGACACGACGTTTTAAAATTTAAAAATTTAAAAATTCAAAAAGAGAATAAAAACGAAAATCGCTATTTAAGAACATACGTATGTTGATTCGTGTTTCTATTTTCAATATTCAATCATATCCGACTGTTGTCTGACACAAATAATAAACTACAAACAAGACAGATTTCACCGATGCGTCTTCGTACGTTGGCAAAACATGGTCAAACAGAGAATAAATATCTTGTACATATTAAATGTTTATATTAAATTAGTGCATCGTTTTCTTCTTTTTCTTTTCAAATCAGACTCATGTACTATTTTTTGAAACGAAATGTCGAACGAAGGGACTCGTGAAGATATTTGAACATTTATCATAGGAAACTTTTATGAATTAGCGGATCTAGAAAATCAAAAGAAATTCCTAGAACAAAATTAGAATAAAACTGTCACGTAGTTCCTCTATTCAGAGCGTGTGACAAATCCACAGAATTTTATTTCGCAAAATATCATTTACGAAATATTAAAATTTTCAATTTTTCAAATTCGATCCAACGAAAATGACAGAAAACGTGTCGCTATTTAAGAACGTACCTAGATCTACGTTGATCCGAGTTTCTGTCTTTTGTAGATACGATCGAGTAATTCTTCGAGAACTTCGTTTCGTGTTTTAATAATTTTTGAAGAACTCTGTTTCATTTTACGTTAAGATACGCGTATATCCAATTAGCATATTAAATCCGCTTCGATATACGTATTCCACACGTCTTCTATTCTAATCTGCTCGTTTTCGATAGAGATCTTCTATCTTTCAATCGAATTCTGTCGACGTTAAAATAACCAGCCGCGCTGCATCAATTCCACGAGGCACAGCATCACGTTCGCCTAGGGCTTTTTACGTAATTTACGAGCGGAACTTTTGCAAAACGCTTCTTCGATATTTTCCTCCTCACTCCCACCTATATTTAGATGCTCAAAGCCTAGGATTAATTAACACACCTTCGTAACTGCTTAACAGGGTAGCCGCATAGCTGAACGGACATGCAAGGGGGCCGAAACTTTTAATGAATAAAAAATAGACAACGGTCTCGCTTCTTCTCACTCTCTGTCTCTCTCTCTCTCTCTATCTCTATCTCTCCATCTCTCTTTTTTTATTTTTTTTTATTTTTTTCATTACAACGGCCACAAAGCTCGGCTCCGCGCATCCTCCGGGCAATAAAACGCGTGAAACGAGTGAAATTTTTACGATCGTTCGCTATTACGCCGATTCGCTATTACGCCAGCCTCTCGTTAAATCCGCATCGAATACTGGGAAAGAAGAGAGAGATTTTTTTTGTTCGAAACGTTCGTCCGTTGAATACGCGGATCCAACACGGCGAAGCAATTTTGTCTCCGCGCGATAAGGGATAACTGATCGTGCTTGATTCACACCGTCTCCAATTTTTGTCCAACGTTGTCGCAGTAATTTTCAATTTTAACACGCCTTTAACAGGCGTCGATGTCGAATCTTGAATTTTATTTTTTCTTCTTTTTTTAACGCGCCGATAGTATAGTTGTACAAATCACGGCCGAACGGGGATTGAGAGAGAAATCGATAGTGTCCACGGACAAAGACAGAGAAAAACGATAAGGCTGTTAAGGAGATTATAGAGACTGTAATAAGGTTTATTAAAAAAAAAGAGAAAGAGAGAGAGAGAGAGAGAGACAAGGGCCGAACGTTCGAATCGATTGGATACACTCCCGTCAATTCCCGATTAATTCTTCGCGGTGCTCTTCTCTATTCGACGCGTTCGAATAGCGATTTTCAACCGATCGACGTTGGAATGAATTTTGGAAAACGAAGTCTTATCCGCGTCAGCGATTAACGACCTAACGATTCCGACCAGCGAATAATCCGGGAAAAAAGCGATTAACAAGGTAGATAATTTCAGCGAGTTCATAGTTAATAGTCTGACAATTACATATACTCATCTAAATATATCTTTCATCTAAATATTTCATCGAACTGTATCTCTGTATCAAGAAGGTTACAGCTATGTATCGAACAAATGAATCGAGTTGGAAAAGTGGAATCAACTCACAACCCACGATTTTCTTTAACCTGACACGAGTTTAAACGAGACGAAAAAACAAGAATTTAAAGTTTAGCTCCCGTTTCTGCGAACGAATGAAATACCACCGAACTCTTTTCATCGGGAAAGGGAATTACCAATGTAACACGAGTAACCAGAAAATGAGAGAGACGCGCGCGCGAGAGAGAGAGAGAGAGAGAGATATTTCCCAGAAATTGAATTAAATTAAAACACCCTTCCACCGAAAGTGGAAGAATGAATTCGCACGTTGCACACGTTGCGCACAAATCGAAGCAACTTGAAAGCAATCGAACAATAGAGAATAAAAGAGGGGACAGAGAATAATAATAATAATAATAATAATAATAATAAAAAAGAAGAAAAAGAAAAAAAAGAAGAAAAGGAACGGGGTTGACAAACACGAACGAAACGGTTGCAAATTCTCGCAACCCGGGGGTTGAAGTGGGTTCTCCGCCGAGAGGAGAAAGAAACCGGGGGGTCGCAACGTAAAATGACAAAAGAGCATCTGTCGACCGTCGCTCCGCCGAAAATCCTTTTCGTCGCGATTCGGTACGCGCTAATATTTACCGAACACGCGTTACGCTGCGATTTTTACGCCCCCGTGAAAAGCCAAGAGGCAACAGCCCAGTTGCAAATATTTACGGACACAGCATCGGCGAATTGACGGTGTATCCGCCTTCGTGCGTCTCTCTTCAGAGAGAGAGAGAGAGAGAGAGAGAGAGATCCTCTCTCTCTCGTTCCCTTGACAGGCCACTGACCCAAGCGAACGAGTGGGCGAAGAGGAGGGGGGAGGGGGAAGGGAAAAATAGGTGGAAAAATCGATAATGCGACCGTTTCGCGCGTCGCTCGACGCTCGTTAGAAAATTTATCCATTATCGCGCCCCTCGTTAATTGCCATCG
This sequence comes from Tetragonula carbonaria, assembly GCA_032399595.1. Taxonomy (NCBI): domain Eukaryota; kingdom Metazoa; phylum Arthropoda; class Insecta; order Hymenoptera; family Apidae; genus Tetragonula; species Tetragonula carbonaria. The sequence goes on from JAUCRC010000007.1 coordinate 4,607,770, forward strand.
TCTAACTACGCGATAATATGTAATAAACTGGGCCCGATTTCAACCGGTAGCCTTCCTTCGCGGAAACTGTAACACATGTATCATACGTGTGCAGCGGCGAATGCGCGTTTTAATGTTTTTTTGTCCCGGTTTGCGGGCTGGTTTAACCCTTTCGGTACGAGCGCCGCAATCCATCTGACGACCTGTGTGTACTATAACTCATATAATTCTAGCGTTACTGATATAATTGATAGAATTTCATATAAATGTCTTTTAACACTAGAACTACCACACCAGTCAAAATGACTGGTTTATACAATTTTATTTTAAAATTTCTATTTCATGTTACAATTTTTTCCCCGCAACGATTTTTACAGTGATAACTAAAGAAATAATATAATGAATTTTATTTTATTTTTATTTGTTAGACATCGAAACAATTTTGGTAGAAATAACTTCGTCTTAACTTCGTCGGTAGTTCTAGTGTTAAATACAATTTATCGTTGAGTAATTTAATATTAAATATAATTTAATGTACTTTCCGCCAGGGATAGTGTGAGAGTATACTTTCGAGAATGGGACATTTCGAATGACAGACGTAGTGTTTTCAAAGAGATTCTACTTTTCTTTTTACTAGACTTCTCTCAGTACTTTACTCTTATTTATCATTCTTGTCGTGAAATTCTATTTCTGCGATGAAGAATGATATTTTCGAAAAATAAGTGACGGAAATATTTCTTGAGATTTCAGAGTTTTCTCCAGATTTTGCAAATTTCCTTTTTACTTCTCTCAATTCTCTCAATATTTTTTACTTCTCTCTTATTATCCTTATCGTGAATGGAAAACATTTATTTATCATTCTCATTACGAAGAGAAATTCTAAAAGTGAAATTTATTTGTGTTTCATCTCTGAACCTGAATTTTCGAAATATTGTTATAATAACTGTGAATTTCGTGTTTCTTCTCTTTGACGATTATTATCAAAGTATAATTAGTCGGTTGAGTAAATTCTTCTTACCAATAAACTCGTGATTAGTTTATTTAGTTACTTGAATCATCGAGTTTCGAGCGATTTTGCAAATTACTGTGATTGTTGGAAATGTCCAAATTATATTTGCTGAATAACTGCAAGTAATTAATCCAAGTTATAGTTGTTTAAACGAACGTCAAATACTACATTAACAATCGTATATGTATGATACTAGACAAATTATTTAAAAAAAAAGTTATTGTAATATTTGCAGAAAATAACGCATATTATTAGTTTTTAGTTTCTTCCGCAATATCGAATTAATCATTAAGATAACTCGTTTATTCCCACGAAAAAAATTGCGAAGGAAATATTTGACGATGATTATTACAATCATTGAAGAAAAATAGTAGTATATTTTCCCTTTCCCTTTGTACACATGAAATTTTGTACACAATTCTTTTCCCCGCAATGATGCAATGATTTTTACAGTGATAACTAAAGAAATAATATAATAAATTTTATTTTATTTTTATTTGTTAGACATCGAAATAATTTTGGTAGAAATAACTTCGTCTTAACTGTCGGTAGTTCTAGTGTTAATATTAAAACTATAAACGACACTTGTTAGAAGAAACATTGTTTGATTAAGCACAGTTCTTATTTAACCCTTTCGGTACGAGCGCTCTGTTCGCTGTGATACTCCTGCTGTTATAGGCGCCGCTCCGAAAAATGCACACATAGCGAGCGATCATTTCTCTGAAATTGAACTTTACTCACGAGCGATCGGTATCGAGATCTTCGACAGTGAGAGCCAGCGAAATAAAATTCCGAAAGATAAAAGCTTTTGCGTTACAGTAGAATCTGTCTGGAAACACGAACAATCAAAGACGAGATCTGGAAGGTTTAGAAGTTTTTCTTTCTTTTTTTTTTTTTATTTTCACTATTTATCGTTACATCGATCACTTGCGCGGGTTGTTAGCGATTTGGTATTAAATCTTATGATTTATTACAAAGATTAGACTGTCTCAGAAAAACGAAAGATTCTTGTGTTAATTGGGACTGATTCTCTATCCTTTGGATCTCACTTGGCGACTTATGTTGAATTGATGTCTACAGTTGAAATTGAATTTCATTGTTAGTTAGATTGGCGAGTTAGATTGACGGAGAGATACAATTCGTTGGAAACACGAAAGATCAGAGACGAGGTTTTGAAATGTTTAAGTTAGATTTATGATTTCGAACTAAAGCTTGCAATTTATTATAAAACCTAGACCGTCTTAGAAAGTGTATTAATTTTAGGACCGATTCTTCATTCTTTAGATCGTCAGTCAGTCAGGGAAGAACTTACGCCTATATCCATTCGCACTGGACAACGAAATTGAATTAGAATTAACAATTGACGAGATATTCGACAGATAAAATCCCGAAAGATAAAAGCTTTCGCGTCAGTAGAATCGGTCTCGAAACGCGAACGATCAGAGACGAGGTTTCGAAAGGTTTAGGTCAGGTTTATGATTTCGAACTAAATCTTGCAATTTATTACAAAACCTTAGAAAGATTAGACCGTCTTAGGAAGTGTATTAATTTTAGGACCGATTCTTTAGATCGTCAGTCAGTCAGGGAAAAACTTACGCCTATATCCATTCGCACTGGACAACGAAATTGAATTAGAATTAACAATTGACGAGATTTTCGACAGACAAAATCCCGAAAGATAAAAGCTTTCGCGTCAGTAGAATCGGTCTGGAAACGCGAACGACAGGGTCGTTACGACGTGCGTGATTTCACTCGATGGAAAGTGTAAAGCGTACCAAGGGGTGAAGCGTACAAAGGGGGGAGGGGGAGAAAGTTCATTCATCGGCATCCGCCTCGTCAATGAATTAAAATCATTCAACGGCGATATCGTCGTCGATCCGAGCGCGGATTCCAATCAAAGAACTCCGATATACGTATTTTCGGGCTCTGTCGTGTCCCCCTCTTTTGTTTTCGTTGTCCGGGGAATTTCGTGGCTGAAACAGAGATTGCAACAGAGAGTTTCGGGATCGATTCACAGCCGGAATTCCCCTACGTCGTTACGAATTAGGGATCGAACGCGCGGGATACACATCGAGTAGGCATCGACGAATAGTGCTCGTGCCTTTTGCGAATATTTGGCAATGAAAAAAAAAAGTAGATTCCACGTAGAATCGATTCTGCTCGTCACTTAACGAGAGTGAGCGATGTCGAGTGATTCGCGAACGAATCGATTCCGAACATGGGGGGGAGGGGGGAAGTCCTTTGAAGTTTTTTCAAAGTGATTGAATTTGAACATCTCCGACACGAGATTTGGCCATTTGAATATTTTTTCCCGTGTACTTTTCGAGACTCGAATTCGATTCATATGTAAATGTGCCAACGACAATGAAAAACTGTGTAGCTTCTGAACGCGAGTGAAAATCGTTTCTTTCGAAGATGATTTTACATCACGCAGTATGGCGGTGAGAAAAGTGAGGGCACATTTTTTCTCGAAAATTGTGAAAATTCAAAAAGTGTGTGTGTGTGTGAAAATATTTCTTTTCGTTTGGTTAGATCCACCGTTGTTTCGAAGATTAAAGATGATCCCCTAAAATTTGTTGTACAATTATTTCTATATCGTTTCTCATCGAATGTTGTGTATCAAACGACAAAAATTCAAGAAATCTCAACATTTTGTCCAAGCTCACGACAAAAAAAATCGTGCAGCAAGTTTCGAGAAGTCGTTTTTAAAGAAGAAAGTTTCAGTCATCAAGACCAGATCGTGGATTCAGTCATCAAAAAAATTTCTTTATACTTCGACACGCGTTTGAATTTCAACAATTTTCGAGAGAAATGTGTTCTCAGTTGCCTGATGTAAAGTCACGCATTGAAATGAAACGAAGTGGATGAAGTTACACGATCTCTTTCTAATTGAAGTTGTATCGGTTTGAACTATCGATAATTTTTCATTGTCATTGGTGTCAGTTGTACTCTTCAGTGAAAAATAAAAGTACTTTCTTTTACTTGATACGTCTCTGATGGAAATTTTATGCTTCAAATAATTGTAGTTCTACTGTTAAATTTCGATTATCTCGAACAATTTTATTATTTCAACAATTAAATAGACATTACGAAAGTATATGTGTATTTTTGTGTATAATTGTATGTAAATTATTGTACGTACTTTATTAGAATTTCTAATAAAATGAGGACAAATAAAAGGAAGAACAGGAAACATTGTGGCATTGTTACCGAAATTGAAATTTTCGCGCAAGGGAAAAAGAAACGACGCGTGTTGCATAGAATACACCACTTTCGCTGCTGTCAAAACAATGAATCATCGTAATACGCTCGTGGAAGTAGCATTTCGAAACTGAAACGCAATTGAAACGAAAGGTGGAACGCAGTGTTCGTAAATTTGTTCGAAACTTGTTCCCTTGCAAGAAATAAATCGCATGTTTCGACGTCCTTGATTCGAAAGTCTCTGTAAATTTATCGATCAGTCTTTCAGGTAGTTGAAACAAAGTTCATCGACGAGATATCAATTTTTTTTTGCAATACTTTCAATCATCTCGAAGAATTGAAATTCCTTCAACGACAAAATTATACACTACGAGTCTAAAAATACACACAGTGACCAAAATTTAATTCCTACAACAATTCGTTAGATAGCGAATGTTTTCGAAAACGAAGATTCCAAATGGTGGCAAGGAGAAAAAAGGGAAAAAGAAGAGAAAGCAAGCTTGCAAGAAATAAATGTTTCGACGTCCTTGATTCAAAAGTCTCTGAAAATTGATCGATCAGTCTTTCAGGTAGTTGAAACAAAGTTCATCGACGAGATATCAATTTTTTTCGCAATACTTTCAATCATCTCGAAGAATTGAAATTCCTTCAACGACAAAATTATACACTACGAGTCTAAAAAATATACGCAGTGACCAAAATTTAATTCTTTCAATGATTCGTTAAATAGCTTAAATGTTTTGTGAAAACGAAGATTTCAAATGGTGGCGAAAGAAGGAGAAAAACAGAAGAGAAGAGAAGAGAAGAGAAAGAAGAGAAAGCAGGGTTACATCCGCCTCTGCGTTATGTAACATCGAAGCTGTCAGAAAAGAAAGACCAGCGTAGGCGAGTCGAAATGCTTCCTGGAAGCTTGTCGCACGTGTTCATCCTTCGACAGGAAACAAGGAGGGTAACCATATTGGCCGCTGCTGGCCAACCTAATTGCCAGGCTCTCCTGGAGGGAACAACCTCGTGACAGATCTGTCACGAGTGTGTGCTTAGGTTCGTTCGGAAAAAACCAGGCCATCGAGGAAAATACAGGAAGAAAATATCGAAGAAACTTCGCGTGTTTCGAAACTGGCGCAACTCGAAAGTTTTTCTCGCGAAGGTACGCGGACTGAGATTCGAATTTTTGAAGGTAATGGACGACTTATAACGAATAAACTGAATCTCTGTTTCTGTTGACCAATGAAGTTAATAAAGTGAGAAATTTGCATAGAAGCCCTTCTATATTCTTCTTCCTACACGTGAAAAAGTTTTCTCACGAATTGAGGAAAGTTAGGTAATTAAGAAACATTACTGAATAAACGCGAACCGAATCGAAATAATATCAAAGGAAACTAACAGCTCGGACTTTCTCTTTTTATAATTTGCTGATAATTATAACAAACGTGAAAACAACTCGCTGATAATTATTACATTTAGTTGATAACATTTCAGAGTGAAAGCTACAATAACGACGTAAGAAGAGTAGAAAGAATTTCAAAAGAAGAAATTTGCGAAGACAATCCTAAATGATCCAATTGACGCTCCATAATTCACATAAACTTGGACTTCTTTATTGCTTCTTGCGAAAGTTGACAAAATGGCGGAAGATAATCAATTTCCAGAAATTCAGACTATTCAAGTGTCATTAACCCTTGTATATTATACTTATTCTCACAATGCACGTTCACGATTGCTCCAAAATCTCGCGTTGAATACCATTCGAACGAATTATTTCCAACGCTACGTCATTTTATTTGAAGCGATGCTTCGATGTGAATAAATTGTTGGTAGATGACACGTGCAAAAGAAAAGAAAAAGAAAAAAATTTTTTTCTCGGAGACAAAGACTTAAAAATCGGAGCGTCTGACGATCGATACTTGGACGCTCGACGATCACCGAGGGGCGTCAATAACATCGACTGCGCGAAATTATTCGATTCGCAGGAACATTCTGGCGAGCCGATTTTCTCTTCAGAGTCGAACTCAATTAATTTCGCTCGTTTCGCGAATCATCCAATCGCGGGGATCGTCTGAGTCTCGTCGGTTTTCCCTAATACGCGCTCGTAATTGCGAATCGGACGAAATCCACGTGGCAAGAAGATGGTACATCGCGCGATACGTTTCACCAATTTCCCAGCGAAAACCGATCGCATTTCGAAGCGAAATGAAACGAAACGCAAATTTATACAACGTGGCGTGCGTGGCGTCGTCAACGTTTGTAGGGCAATTAACCTCGCCTCGTCTGATCGCCATCAAGGCTAAAGCCTCTGAAATTCGTCTGTTCGTGACCGCGTGGGTGAGTTACACGGGCTTATCGATCGACAATGAGGCTTCTTCGAAACGAGAGACCATCCCAGCGAGTCGAAAGACAAAGATAAGTAACGAAACGAGATTCATCGCGGGCGCGACATATTTGTCGATTTTTTGAGCGTGTTTGAGAGTGTATTTTCTTTTTTTTTTTTTTTTAAGAGAAATATTTTCAGAATGTTTCCTAAAACGATTAGAAATATTCTTCTCGTCGCAGAGAGAAGATAGAGAGAATAAATCGAAGAAACCTTTATGGAAAAAATGAAATGTGCAACGAGATATACAGAAATGATTCGATCCAAAGTATCTCTACATCTAGATATAAAAATGAAAGATGCGAGGGCAGAATTTAACACTAGAACTACCGACAGTTAAGACGAAGTTATTTCTATTAAAATTATTTTGATTTCTAATAAATAAAAATGAAATAAAATTCATTATATTATTTCTTTAATTATCACTGTAAAAGTCATTGCGTCGTTGCGGGGAAAAAATTCTAACATGAAATAGAAATTTTAAAATAAAATTGTATAAACCAGTCATTCTGACTGGCGTGGTAGTTCTAGTGTTAATTCAGGCGAAGTGTTTCTAGACGTTTCACGATCCACGCGATTGATGATCAAGGATCACACCCAACAAGCACGATATTATCGAGACGAAACCGAGCTGACTCTGGCCAAGCTAAATCCGGAGAGAGCCTGCCTCCTCCTCTCCGCAAGATTTAAATAAATTTGAATGTTGCACGCCAGCCGTGGCTACTTGAAAACCAACTGCTTGAAAAATTCATCGACGAAAAATGCGGAGGAAATCGCGAACTCGTGCAAATGGCACTTGGCCGTCTCGTCCAAAACGCGACATTTATCTCCGGTAATCACGGCAATAATCGCGGCAATAAACATAATCGTTGCACGCGGCGGAACCACGATTAATTATCGCCGGCTGACGCGCAACTCGCGTTGCCGTGTGTTTCGGACACGGTGTTTCCGCGCGATGTATGTAATAATACGGCGCTCTCCACTCGAGAGAAGAAGCAAGAGGCGGCACACGCTGCTCGCTCGTACGCGAGGAGACGAAGAAACGAAGAAGAGAAACGAGGAAGCGGAGCAACGACGTGTAACAGAAAGTAACGCGAGGAGAGCCGACAGAGGCCGGGGACTCTGGTTAGAATCGACTATCCCAGCCTTCGCTTTGGCGAACGAATCGTTTGCTCTCGTGCGACGACGCCTGGCTACACTCGTATCGTTCGTATAATACATCGCTGGAACGATTGTCGAAAGAGAGACAGTTAGTTGAGAAAATTAAGCGATAGTTAGAACCTTTCGATTTGTATTCAATACTTGATGATAATTTCTATAGTGAATACTTTTTAATATTCGTTAGAAAAACGTTTTGATTTATACTGAATATTTGATGGTAATTTTTATATCGAATATTTATTTCTGATATTCGTTAGATTTGATTTATATTGAATATTTGATAAGAATTTTTATATTGAATATTTGATGATAATTTTTATAATGGCTATTAATATTCATTAAAAAAAGATTCGATTTATATTGAATATATTTGGTGAAAATTTTTATATCGAATATTTCTCATATTCGTTATAAGATTTGATTTATATTGAATATTTGATGAGAATTTTTATAATGACTATAATATTCATGATATTCATAATTTTATAATGACTATAATATTCATTAAAGGAAAATTTGATTTATATAATTGATTTATATAATAATAAAATTTGATTTATATAATATTGAATATATCTGACGAAAATTTTTATATCGAATATTTCCAATATTCGTTAGGAGAACGTTTGATTTATACTGAATATATGATGAGAATTTTTATATCGAATATTTGTAATATTCATAAAAAGATTTCATTTATATTTGACGAGATATATTTTTATATTGAACATTTATATGATACTTGAACATTTATTGAATATTTAATTTGTATTTACACATGATGACAGAATATGCCACAGTAGAACTCTCTCTATCTAATAATAATGTATAAACTCGTCGATTTTCTCCATTTCTGTCTATTCATACGTTAGCAGTACACGTTCAAACAAATACATCAAATAAATGTATTTGACGAAAGACACTGATGGAACAATGGAATTTAAAAAAAAAAAGCAGTGAGAGAAGAGAGGCGAAAAACGGAGAACTAATTTCATTCGTTTCTCGCTTCCCGAGATCGCGACGAAGCGAAGACTAATTCAGTCGGTTCCTTTCTTTCGGTGATAATACAGAGAGAGAGAGAGAGAGAGAGAGAGAGAGAGAGAGAGAGAGAGAGTGGTTCGAAAAAGTTTCTGCTTCTTATCTGCGAGGCAAGTCGATACCGGCGCATTGTGTCTTTACAAAGCGGTGCTTACTTTCGCGGAAAAGCTGCAGCCTGAAATCGAGGCAAGAAAAACAACACTACGCGTGCGTGCGTGCGTGTATTTGTGTTTCACACAAAGCGTGGATGGATACACGCGTGGAAACGTCGTTCCCTCCGTGGCAGGCCTCCGAGGTCGAAGCGAGAATTCGCTTTTATTTCCAACGTCGTCGCCGAGTGGAATTGCCTCTCCGCGAGAGAAACGTCCCCTCCCGCCATCTTCTCGCTTCTGCGTTTCTTCCTTCCGCTTCCGCGGCGATGATGACTTTACGGCAAAAGAATTTTCCTTCCGGCCTTGCAACTCTCCCCGAAACTTTTCAAACCACGCGTATATATTAAACGTCTCGGAGTATACGTATCCGAGATTGCAATACTTCGCGATATTATACCGATGAAAAGTTTCCTTCATTTCAAGCCGGTTCGCGCAACTTCACCGTGAATTATTTCGCCGTTTTCCTTACGAAAGTTCATCTCGCGTTGGATTTGTGTAGAAAGTTTCTTTCTATTAATCTATACTTCGTAACATACGTGTGCATTTACTTTTTTACGGAACTTGAAAAGCTTTCGGCAGCCCTTGGCGTTTCAAATTTTCAACGTTTCCTAATAATATCGCGATTGTCGACTCTTTAAATTCATTAATTACGGGAATGTTTGAAGTTACGATTAGTTCTCGCCGGTAGAGCTTATGAATTTCACCCGATGACAGAGAAATATTAATTTACAAATTAATTAATAATATAATTACTGTATTAGTTTGCTAATATAAAATTAACATATTAATTTACTAAAATGAAATACAACGAAGCTACGTAAGTATTAACTCGTAGAGAGGACAAACGATCCTGTAATCATGCTTGAAAATCGATTCAACGAGCAAAAGTTGGTCGTCAGGTAGAACTCTGTTTGCAGAAGTTTCGGCCAAATTTTAAATACTTGTTAATCCACCTTAAATTCAATTCGGCGACGCCGAGAAAGAACGAAAGGGAATTTATGCTGCTCAGAGTTCCTGCGTTCGTAAGTTTATCCCAAGGAGAGATGTCGACTTCGCGAGACGACGTGAAAAAGACAGGACTCTGGAAAGACCTGTTTCCCGACGATTTCCAGTCTCGCGTGCGTTTTACGTCACCTCGAGGCTCCCTCGCCGAACCGTGACAAAATATGGTCGCGAAAAACCACTCTGCGAGACTTCCAGGCGTGTAGAAATTACGATTGCGCCATCGAACTGTAACGGGGAAACTGCGAGGTCATCCCGAATGGACGTCGACACTGCACGAAACTTGTTACTTAACCTCTTAACACTTTACCGACCGTGTATTAGCGGTGAATAGTTAGCCGATTGATAGGCTACCGGTCGGTAAAGTGTTAAAATATGTTAGTTAGCCGATTGATAGGCTACCGGTCGGTAAAGTGTTAACATACGAGTTAAATGAAATTCGATATAACCAAAAAATGATATATATTTTTCATTTTTTAACATTTGTGTAAACTTGACGAAGATAACTTTTATACTCTTATACTTGCACCGAGAAACGCCATGAACACAATACTTGTAAAGAAAATTAATAAAAAATGATGAAAGAACAAATTAAAAATTCATCAGTCCTTAGGAAACGTATGACGTCTCCCAAACGTCATTATATGTTAAGGAGTTAATTCGCGATAATTGCACTGAATTCGTAGGGAAATCTGGCGTACTTTATTTCCAATAAAAAATGAGTGATAATTATTCCTTGCTTTAATTGATAAACAAATTGTTTCGAAATCGGTCGTTGATTTAAATACACTCGAAATGCACGAACAAAGCGAAAGGATAATTTTAATTGGATTAATCATTTGTACAAAAGAAAGAAAATTCAACAATGCCGAGAGTGAAATGTACCGAGCCAAAAGAAAAAAAAAGAAAAAAAAATAGTTATTAAATTGCCAATTCGACGTTGTACCATTTACTGCGCGTCTCGCAGTAAAGTTGAAAGTTTGATATTTTTTCCCCCCGCATTGTTTTCCGATTTCGACCGGCCGCCATTGTGCCGATCGTTTGCACGCTAGCGCACAAATTAAATAACACGAGCAACCGCACACGGTTTTGCTCTGTAACGGGGAATTCTGTCGATACACTGCGCTGCACTTGAAACACTACACGTCCGCTAATAAAAGTGAGCTCCCTGTTGCGTCGGGAAATTTTACGCGTTATTGTAAATTAATTTATCCAAGCGATAACTAGCGATCCTTTTCAAATACGTGAAATTTTATAAGAATATCACTCTCCTGTCGTTTCTAATCCAATCTGTTTTTTTTAACGTTTCTAATTTCTGTGCAATAATCTATTTGCTGATTTACTGGCATCGTATATACTCTTCGACTGATATTATCAATTAATAATAATATTAACAATTACAATATGGATATTATAATTATTTCTGTACAATAATCTTTTGTTGATTTAATGGCACTCTTCGATTGACATTGTCAATTAATAATAATAATATTAATTGCAATATATAATAATTATTAATATTACTACTGTACAATAATCTTTTTGTTGATTTAATGATACTGCACACTCTTCGATTGACGGCGTTAATTAATAATAATATCAACAATTGCAATATACATATTATAAGATTGATACTGATATTATAGGATTTTATTAGTACTATATTTCAATTAATATTATTCAACTGAGAATCCGTATACTTTGCTCCGTGATAAAAATAGTTGCAGAGTAACATTCAACAGTCAACTATTCAGAAAGTTCACTAAAAATTCACTAGAAATTCCCGCCAATTTTATAATCCAATGTACGTTTGAAACTGTCAATAAATATCCCAAATAAACAGCTCAATTTCACCTGAAATCGCCCGTTTATTTCGAATGTTCGAAAACGACGAATACTTCGAGGGGAACGAAACTGTTCGAAAGGGAATCTTGAACGAGAAAATGAGCGACGTTAGACGATATCGTGTCGAGAGAGTTGCATCGACGCGGAAAAAAAAGTCAGCGACCGGCGAAACGCTCGTTTCGTAACTTCCGTTTTCTCGTTACGCGCGGTCGAACACAACGCGCGATCGTGATCGACGATGCGACGGGAAGAAGCGGCGACGTTGGAAAGTATATCCGCGTTTTAACATTAGAACTACCGATAGTTAAGACGAAGACTATTTCTACCAAAACCAGTCAGAATGACTGGTCTTTAAAAAAAAAGAACGTAATGATAGAATATTTTTATATTTATTGATCTATTTACTTTCTTACAAAAGAAATCTCATGTTATCTAGTACAGTTAATATCAAATTTGTCGGGTTTATTCGGCAAATATTGAATAAATCTGCATCTAGCTTTAGATGGAATTTAATTTAATTCGCCATTTTTATTCGTAATTACAATCATGCGAATCGGCTCTCAAGAAAACGACGACAGAATTCAAAAATGTGCGTGATCTTGAGTACGATCGAAGAAGCCTTTTTCAAAAATTAAATTCCACGCAAGAAATACTTTGAATCTTAATCGTTCTGTTGGAACTGTCACTCCTACAGAATGTCATAATTATTGTATGAATATCTACATACGTGCATATATAAATACTTTTAATGCCAAGTAAGTATTTCATGTCATTTCATATTATTTTAGTCCAAGTGTCATTACATACGTGCAATAAAATTTTTCCTCCAGAATAATAACTTATCAATCGGATATTATTTTTACTACAATGAGAAATAAGAAAACAAATTTGTATGGGAACTTGATCTGCAAAAAAGTTAATTTGGATTTTGTTACCGGTAATTATTGTAACAATTAGACGCCAATTAATTAGGTCCAAGTATATTGCTCGTAATTACGTATAAAATCAAGTACAAAAATTCGATATCGTGAAAATGAAATGCGAAATCTGATAAAACAATGTTTCATCAAACGTTCGAATAAATTCCACGCTTTAAATGTCAGCGGACGTGACGCAATTATTAACATTTATTTTTAACGAAAAGTTCAGAGCAGACGCGTCTTTTTTTGTGCCTGCGTCAAGCACGAAACGACGAGGAGGTAATCATTTTCTAAATTTAATTTAGATTGTTTTAGAATTATTCGTTACTTTATCAACAGACACCAAGTCAAGAGGTTAAAATCCAAATTACGTAGCTCGGATTAATCGCGAATCTTTTCCTTTTGCCGATTTTCTCCCCTCATTTTTCGAAAACAAATATCCCCAGCAAATATATGTCCCTTCTCAGCGTGAAAAGAGAAAAGAGAAAAAGCTTCGAAACTGTAAGAGACGGAGAGACACGAGAGGACGAATAAAAATCCGTTGCCACGCGATCAAAAAATCAGGAATATGTAACAATACCCGCGATGTTATTTTCACAAGTTGCCACGCCGCAACGTTCTGGAAAATTGGAACATCGCTGGCGGAAAATTTAAATTTCATCGAGAATTTCATGTCCATTTTATTGCAACGTTATTGCTATTGCGCTGTATAAACACGTGTCACTGTTTTCGTTGCGTGTCCAGCTCGTTTTCGATATTTCTCGAAAATACGACGAGCATTCGCGTGTCACACACACAGAAGTCTTGCCACGGATTGTTTCGCATAATCGAGGACAGTACAACAGAAGGGAAGGAATTTCTATCGTCGAGAGAGATCCTGTTGCGAGGCAACAGCCGCGCGCTAATGTTAGACGTTAGAAACTCGATTAGCGCTTCGTTGAATGTTGGTCGCAAAAATAGAATGCAGTTCAGTTTTCGATGCTTTCCCCCCCAAAAAAACCGGGAAAAAACTTGTTTAACTCGACAGACAGATCGGAGGAATAATAGACGACTGAAACAATTTCGATATCTTCTCAGAAATTTAATATTATCTCGCTAGTTCCCGTTATTCCCATATAGATCTGTTTAAATTCGATAAGATATGAATTTAAATTAAACTCGAATAACGCGAGTTCGAGTTTCGTTCCACAAACTTGCAGCAATAAGATTTACATTCAATTTAACTTGGAATTCATAGAAAACTGCAGGGTATTTCCTGATTCATATTGAAAACGCAAAATTTAAACATTTAAACACAGAACATTTGTTCCGTTTAGAATTATTTACGTTTTTAATTCAAACGAACATTCTATATCCGCTGAATAATTATGTTTGCAAGACAATTATGTTTATAAGAATTACATTATATTATATTATATTATATTTATAAGAATACGTATATGTATAAGAATACGAATAGTTCATAATTAACATGATGAATTACTAAAAAATGCATTTTATATATTCGAATAAAAGAGACAATTAATATTAGTATTCTAACTAATACATGAATTCCATGAAATCCTGTAGATAAAAAAAATTTGATCTATAAATTCTGTCATTAAAACAGAAATATGAATTTTTATATTCAATTAACTGAATCAAAGAAAAATATAATCCTATAATAATTGTAAATGACAGTATTTTTATTCTCCTATAAAATTTATTATTAATAAAATGTAAATGTCTTAAAATAATGAAAAATTCTGAAGTAATTAAAGTAAAAGTAATAACGGAATATATATATATATATATATATAAAATTTGACTTTAGAGGAGATGCTGAAAGATCTATCCACTTGTCATTTGAAGCGTTTCGAAAATTTCGCAAATGTAAAAAAAATATGAAAACGATCGACCCTGGAAATTTTCGAATTTTCGCAATACTTCGGGCCGTAGTTCTGGATACTCGTCGAATATCTCTCATTTTCGACGCGAACGCGAACCGTTTCTCGTTAGCGATAATATCGACACCCGCCGGGATGTTCGAGGTGTTCGCGGGAATTTCGGCGAATTTCAAATTGAAATGCAATCAGTGAACAGCGATGGTTGCTGTCAAGCGTTCGGCATCCGAACGAATTGCTGTTGCAGCGTCGCGTGGCAGAACAATGTCAACTGGGTCGAGGATCGCGAAATGGTGTGCTCAAAAGTGCAAGTGCACCGCGAAAAGTTCCTGTTGACACACATATTTCGCCAGAGTAGACGCGTAAACCAAAAAAGAAAGAAAGAAAAGGAAAAGAAAAAGGAAAAGGAAAAGGAAAAGGAAAAGGAAAAAATACAGTCGGCCAAAGATCGTAGTTTGTATCTCTTTGTCAGGTTGCTCCAAGTCTCGTTTAACGTTAAATTTATTCAGGGAAACAAAAGAGAGAGAAGGGGGATGTATTGGGACGCTTGGAAAATAATTCCAAGTACGTTTCATCCTTTCTGGGTGGTGCACGCTCCATTGTGTCTCTGTGAAAAAGAACGAGCGACGTGATGATACGATGTTAGAGCTGTGTCGGTGACCAATAAACCAGGGCGTGACTAGAAAGTTCAGCACCGACTTATGAACATTTTTATTGCGGCAAGCGTGCCGTAACAGCGGAAAATTTTCGATTAAGCTTCTCGTTTGAAATCGCTTCTTGCAAAGCGTAAAGCACATCGGAGCCAGAGTAATGGAGCGACACGTTTCACGGTTTTGCGCGATGTAATTTTTTGAAATGGACGAAGACGTACGCTGTTGAGAAAATTACGGGTACCATCGCGTTCCTCTTGTTAAAGATCTTCGTTTTCGTTGTCTCTGTGTCGTTGATCAGAGATAACTTGGAGAAACAGAAAGGTAATTTACGACATTACTTCGATATTTGCAAGCAGAGATGCAGCCCATTCAGACGGAAAATTAGGACATGAATTTCTTGAAACGGAAATTGAATGTCAAACGTACGCACGCTTTGACATTAAAAGGGAAACATTTCAGTTTCATGAATCAACATTTTCATTCCACATTCTGATGATTTTCCGGTCAATTCTTCGCAAAGCTGATTCTACGTTTCTGATTCAATCATTTGGATCGGAGCTACGTTTGTTACAGAATTTCGTACGATTTCTAGCTCGTAAAACTGAAATACTCTTACTGTCGTCGCTAGACTGCAGATTTTTATGCACTTGTGTAAAAATTCGAAGGTGAAAAAGAAATGCACATAATATAAAAAAATTAATTACAATACGTAAAAGAAATAATTTCCTATCTAAGTTCTGTTTCTTCGACCACGATTGATTCATGAATATTGAAAAAATGCATAAAAATCCGCGGTCTAATTAAGAAATCAGTGGCACATTGTCGGATAATTTAAAAGATTTTTCCGCAGTGTCTCGAAGAAAAATAGGAAAACGATTAAAACGATTGAACTGAATGAAACGACAGCTCTCAATTTCTTTCAATTAATCGATTCGTTCGTCGTTGCAATTGTCCTTGCGAAGGAAATTTTTAATCTTCCTACAATCTCGCAGTTTTAATCCGACCATTTGTTTTCGAATATCGCGAGGGGGGGAATTTCTCATCGTGATTAATTACGAAACGATTGATACATCCACCGAGCGTGTATCTCTTCGATTTATATTATTTCGTCGTGTGTGTGTGCATGCGCGCGTGTGTGCGACGATGTACAATAAATTCCACGAAACTCGCTGACCATTGGAAAATGAGCCGGATGACGCTCGATAATTCATCGTGATACGTTCTTTCTGCGATTTTCATGCGAGCCCGTGACGTGTGCGAAGATCGTACATATTTTTGAGAATTAAAAAGGGGCTGAGAGAAAAATGGGAAAAAATTTCCGATCACGTTGCGAATAAATGCTATTCATGTTTAACAGTTCCAAAAGATCCATTAAACTTTCTTTGCGAAAGGGATATTTGAAAGTCAATTTAGTTTAAAGTCGTTTGAAGAATTCTTAGTAAATGAAAATAGTTTCAACGAAGAGACCTTTTTACGACGGTGATAATTTTTGCAAAAAAAAACAAAAAAAAAACGATCAAAATTATGCGAAAAATTAATTTAATAGAATTCTGTCGAGTTATTTCTAAATTTCGAAAGTTACACAGGTTGTACATCGTTTATAACTTCTTTTATAACCAGGTATAATTATTTTGATTACCGGGTAGCGAATTGGGTAATTTCGCAATGTTAATACTCTGATACAATCTATTATATCAAGGAAGAGTATATGGGAAATATAAAACCGCCGGTGTATTGCGTAACTACAAGGGAGAACCGATTGACTCACGGTGAAAACGGTGGCGAATTTATCGCCGATATTCGCGATAATAAGGGGTTGATTATATATACCTTAATTAATTAGGTTACTAAATTAACCCAAAAACATTCTACACAAAGATAACCGCATTAGATACAATCTGCCATGTTTAGAAACGCTTGGAAATTTCTCAGGGATAAACAAGATTATTATTAGCAACGACGCGATTAATATTTCCTGCAATTAACTATACAACTTCCTAACTGATTTTCAATGTTTCGAAATCGTCGTTTTCGTACGACTCGTTAAGTCTTGAAGATGCGTGATCTTACCCTCGAAGAACGAAAGAAATTGATCGACAAATAATTGAGAACGAGTCTTTTCTTTTTCTCACGACGTTTCCTTCCATTTTTACTTCACTTTAAAGTGAAAAGATAATTGTACATTTTTTTGAATAAAAGGAGAGATTCATTTCATGTAAAATAATTATAGAAATATGTTTTCTCTAATTCAACGGATATGTATATTTAATTACTTTCTTATATTTCAAGTGTGAAATATAGGCTTTTATTAGCCATTATACGGCTTTTTATGCAACATCGAAATAAAATAAAATAACGAACCGGAACTTTACCCTCGTCTATTCATTTCTCTGCTGACAGAACGATAACAAAGTGTAAATAATGTGAAGCACACAATTGTAGTCAAGAGCGATCGAGATCAACGTGAAAGCCTACTTACGATCATGCCTAACATATGTTACCCGGAACAACCCCTAAAAAGAATTGCTCAACGCTGGACTCACCAGAAAGACGCTGACGAAACACGTTTAGAGAAACACGATTACCAAGTGAACAATATCAGATCAACCCTGACGCGATTAATCACTGTTCAACGTTCAAACATTCAGCGACAAACAAACGAGTTCGTTTCTTCAAACGTGGCACGTCTACAGTGGCTCGCGAAAGCATTAGAAATCATTGATACGTTAAATAAAAATACTCGTCGAAATACGTGTTCTATGAAGTATTTTACAATTGCATCAAACCTAACCTAAAAAGACAAAATTACAAGACTAAGTTTCGGAGCAAGGGTATATACTTGAATTTAAACGTGCAATCTATTATTACTATTATTATCATTAACAAGACATTATAGAAAATACACGTATAAAAAGTACTTTCGCGAGCCAAAGTTATCGCAAAGTGTCACACACAGCGGATTGAGAAGCGGAGGCTCGCGTAAGGGTTAATCATGGTGGAAATCACGAGGTTCGTCCCTCGTTCTCGCTGGCGGTAAATATAATCTGAAACACGCCGATCGATCAACCTGGTTCACGGATCGTGGATGCACGCGAGACCTCCTCGTCCGGCCTTCCGAATAACCTGTCCCTGTTGCAGCTGCTCGAGGTAATCCACAGATGATTGCACTTCTCCGCCGGGCTGGCGAAAACAAACACACGCGAGGGACCGCGGAGTCGAGTCAACAAACCGCGACTACCGGCGGACTGGACGCGCGCAAATCACCCTGATACTGTACCGTGCCGGACGTGCACGTGTGGCCGCTCGTCGATCGTACGAATACATGACGCGTCCAGAGACTGTGCGTGTGCGTGCGTGTGTATGCGTGGGGCTCGTAATTGAACCGAACCGGCTGGTAATTGTCAACCCCCGAAGCGCGCACCGCGGCGTCCGAAACTCTACTGCCACTCCCGCGTTGCTGTTCGACGCGCGAAGCTCGCCGCGCATGCGCGCATCCGCCGCCGGCGTCTCCCGCCACTAACCTTCGAAATTCTCACCAGGCTCGAGTTTTTCTAACCTCTGAGCTGTGAATAACGAGTACGCTCGTCACGAAAGAAAAGTAATTACTTTGTTTGTTACTTGAATCGAATTACTTGTTACTTTTTGTGGGGAACATGTTTGCAAATTTTAGACGTTTTTCTGGAATGTTTCGTGACTGGGATTTGACTAGTTCTTTTTCTTTTCTCTAGTCACCGTTTCTTGATATTTTCTTGTTGCGTTGTGTGCAAAGTCAGCCTGCATGCGTGTATAGTTTCTGCGCATGTTGACTGGGAAAATCATCTTTCATTCGTTTCAATTCACTTTCGTAAAAGAATAATTAACGCGCGTAAACTTCTTGCTGGAGTGAAAAAAACGATTGAATTACATCCAATTGAAGGTATAAATTCAACACGTACATCAGTAGGTCTGCGACGAAGTCTACGCGTTGTAATCGGGAAACAATTTCTAGATTACATACTGAAAATCGACTAATGCTCGATATGAAAGTGTAAATTTCTGATTTCTTTCTACTTTTTCCGAATATTTGATTTTTTGTTCACAACAAGAAAATAACGAATGTTCAAGTTTTGTAAATAATATTAATTAAATTAAACGATAAAATTATTGGATTCTTCTTCTTCTTCTTCTTCAAAAAGCTAGCGTTATTTCTTTATAATTTAATTCAATTTTACAGCAGCTGCACATGCACTCTGTGTTTGACGAGTATAATCGTCACCGATATCGTTCCAGCGATACAACGTAGATACACACTTTAAAAAACGGCATCACAGGTAATTCTGTTTGCCGTGATTGGCTCGTTTGATCTGGTTTGGTTTGTTCTTTTTTTTTTCTCACTCTTTAATAGTTTCAAAGATTTAATGAAGCACTTGTTTGTGTGACTTGTTTGTGGAGGAAAATAAGAATCTCTGCGAGAATTCGAGGACACTTTGGGACACTTTATTTTTAACATTGTTTACGGTGTTTACGGTGTAGATGATGAAATTTTTTGCTCATGTATTTTACAACGCTATTTTAATATATTAACGTTGTATGGATTTTTTTTCTTTTTTCTCGTACGTAACAAAGTATCGCGTTATATATTTCCAGTTTCACCGGTTTCCATTGTCTCTCAATTTTCCTCTGAATTCTCCTAGCTTTTCCCTTTTAATCGTACACGGATTAAAACAACAAACAAGACAGTCGAGCATTGTTGCCGCGTCGCGCGAAGGACACCGGTTTCCGACCGATTGAAATATTAATTCGAAAGAGCAGAACCACCTGCCCCACCCTGTTCCCGTAAAATTTAATAACTCACGAGTATAGCAAGCGAGGTATTGCTCGAGCCATGACGGCTGGGATGAAGAGCAAAATAGTAAAGGAAAGAAAAACGGCGGAAAAAAAAAGAATGAAACGAAACAAGAAATGGAAAACAACGATGGGGGAGAGAGAAAAAGAGAGAGAGAGAGAGAAGAGAAAGGCGAAAGGGTGAGATTCTTCTGTCACTGCAGGAAGGTCGGACGCACGCTCGTACGGAAACGAGTAAATTTTCCACTGCAAATAAAACTTCCAGCGAAAGGGTCCATCGTCGATTAAAGCGACGGAGGGGAAAAATGAGATACGTAAAAGCTTTCCACGACGTTGTTTGCTTTTCCCGTTCCTCGCGAGCGTGCGAACAAAAAGAAGACAGACAGAGAGAGAGAGAAGAATGAAAGGAAAATATATACGTATTTCGTCGTTGATTTCAGTCGCGGCAAGAAGCAATTAAAAAAGTGATTAACCGCGATGCCGCGCCCTTAAAAGCTACACTCAAGGCCAACTGTGTTTTTTCGATCGATCAAAAAAGATGCACGAAGAAGCTCTGCTATTCGATCGAAATTTTTACGCTTTATCCTGTAAGTGCTATTGCGGATATCTGAGACGTGATAGTTTAGATTTAGTATAATGATCACGTGTAGCCTGTTATTCGCGTTTATTGAAAGTGGGGTTGCGTAAGAAAGAGGGTTGAATAATGCGTTGTTACTCATTTACCAGTGCTTTCACGGGAGCTCGTGGCTCTTTTGAATATAGGTTGCGCGACAAAGCGTCGTAATCAAGCCAAGTGAACTTAATTAAATAGGTAATTAAATACTCGGAGTAGTCCCTAAAATTGTGAAACAACCTGGAGACATTGCACGATCCCTAATGGACTTTTTTTTAATTCAAATTTTAGTCAAACGAGAAAGAAGAGAATCTTCCATTAATCGCGTATTGTCATTCGATCCTTCCACAGAAAAACTCACCGGTGCATTGCGTAACAAAATTGGTTAAATCTGGAATCAGAGTACTTAATTTTTAATAAATATTTCGAACAAGAAGCTTCCTGCTGGATTTTCGTTTCCGTCTTTAGCAATGGAATCCAATCTAACTATTAACGTTTTAACATCGTTAACGTCACTCTTTCATTTATCGACGGTCGCAGGCATTCAACAAGATTGCTGCTACTCGATTTCAGCTTTTCCGTTTATAAGTACCATCTTCGACATAATCGAAGTGTCGTATTTTCAGTACTTCAGATTACGCGGTACATTCGAAGAATTATCACAGAGTTATCTGATCAGTTACACGATTCCGAAAGGTGATGCGCTTGATTCTGCATTGGCAGACACGGAGATACAGCGGTTGCGCGAAAGTAACTTGTCGCCGTGCTAAACTTTCTCAGTTCTCTCTGCAATTCCGCGGAAGTGCTTTACTTCGCAAAATTTCTTGTGCCAAAAAAAAAAAAAAAATAGAAAAAGAAAAGGAGAAAACATTTTAATACGAAGAAACTAGCGAGAAGCTGAACTGGAGTGCGGCATTTCTCTACCTCCAACGTTTCAATTATTTCAAACGCAGGGCTCACGGTCGCGGGCTCCGAAGGCCGAGGAACGCAACGAAGAACTGAAATGAAATTCTTCCGAGCCACATTTCATTAAACGACATTAAGAATGCCCTGTGCCGTGCAAATGAAGTCGCAATTATGCATGCACCGTAACTTACAAACGCTCGGACCCGGCGAGCAGATCTGAGCTTTTCATTTTAAATTACTAGTGTTTCGCCTAAACCGCCGTCATCTCCATCTGCTTTACATCGCAATAAACCCGCCGACCAGCTTGTCGAACAGAAACGCCCAAACACTGCCATTTATCTGTGTGTATCTCGCGAAACGGATAGAGGGAAAATTTTAATTTCACTCCTCCCAAAATGAAGCACGCGAGACTCCTGAAATCCCCCCTTCTCCCTTCGCCCTGTTAATTTACACGAAAATATAGAACATCCCCGACGATTCGTCTTACATTTACATTTTATATTTGTAATATACAGAGACCTCCTGCACGTGTAACAAAGTGAAATGAAATTCAGTTCATCTTGACTGCAGGGAAAATTCTATCGGAACCTATGCTGTCGGCTTTAAAATCCCGGCCGTTTCGATTTATTTTAATTTTTCTAGATGAATTTCAAGGACGTAGTATAATTCCCCATTGATCGAGCGATCTCAAGTACAATTTGAACAACTCTTCAACCTGTTACACCGAAAACATCGTAACTTTAGTTACTCAAAAGGTAAATGTCAATAGCAAAACCTACACGCAGTGACCTCGCCAGAATGATTTCGTTCGCGGAAATTCACGAACGTGAAAACGAACTAATCCAATCTGGCTAATGAATCAGTACGTACCGTTGAATCAGAAACAACTCGTAACTAGCAACTCGACGATTAATTAAAAAGAAAGAATTTCAAGATAAAAGTGGAGACTTAGAACGATGAGTGAAAAAAAAAAAAAGAAAAAGAAAGGACGGACACAACGAGCTGGAAGATACGTTCGAAAAGTCAACAAGGAAGACATTTAAAAAGCAGGCGTAATTTTATAAAAGTCAAAGGTAATCCCCACAACGAGAGAGAATAAAGGAAAGATGTACAGCCGCAAATTAAGTCCTCTTCTCGTCGAAATAAAAATAGTCGTTTCCCCGTCGAGCTTCGTAGGTATCTTATCGAGGGAACTTACGTATAATTAACGTAATGGACGGCTAAATACGAAGAAAACACCCGTCAGAAAACAGGATGCATCCTGCTCCCTCTGTCTTTGATACGTTTTGCGTATCGACGAACCATTACGCGACCTCGGGCAATTTCACAATGCATAAACGCACTCGTATCAAAACGCTGGCCAACGTTTCTGTCGCGGATTCGTTACTACCTCGACCACTTTGTTCTGGTAATTCGTGTCAATCCACCGTAATACTCCTCATATCCCGTCCGCGTATACGTTCTCTTTCTATTTCCAGCTCGCGTTGTTTCAGCTCGCTACTTCCGCCGTACAGTTTTCATCGAATGTCACCGTGATTATATAGTAGAGGAAAATCGCCCAATATGGGGAGGTTTTTTTTTTTTTCTTTGGAAGCTCGTAGATTCAGCTTAAATTGAGGAATCTTGGAACTTTTTGTGTCTACTGCTTCTAAATATTTTTGTCTATTTTTACCACTAGTTTTTTTTATGTATCATCAAATCAAAAAAAGGAAAAAAAAAGAAAAAACATATTGGGCACAAGGGATTCCTGATATGGGGTGGTAGATATTCTCAATATAGGGCGATGTTTTATAGTGGCGAAGACGTCAATTATAATTATATTTTTTTTTTCATTTGAATGGGATTTTCATGGATTGTGAAAATTGATAAGATACAATACAATAGCGTTATTTTAAACTAAAGTTGTGATATTACTTGCAACTTAAACTTACTCATCATCTCGTCAAACTACATTACTTACAATTAGAGACGCGCATTTCGAATTCTGAGAAAGAATCGGACGAGCCGAGCTAATCTGCTTCGTTTTAAATGCAAATAAACATTACCTTACTTTTTCACGAAAGAAAAATACGAAATATTTTTTTTTTCAATTTTTGCTGCTATCGCAAAACGCAATCAGAATCATGAAACATTTACGTTTAATTTATATAACTCTAAGTTTAAGTTTGATGTAGTATTATAACTTTTAGTTTAAAACAATTGTATTGCATTGTATTATGCCCTACCAATATTCATATAAGGAAGAATGCTTCGTTTTAAATGCAAATAAACATTATCTTCCTTTTTTATTAGTTATTACTCGTAAGGAGAATACGAAATATTTTTTTTCTCAATTTTTGCTGTTACTCCATGTAAAGCGCAATCAGAATCATGAAACATTTACGTTTAATTTACAACTTTAAGTTTAAGTTTGAATTAGTATTATAACTTTTAGTTTAAAACAATTCTATTGCATTGTGTTGTGTCCTACCAATTTTCACATGAGAAAGAATAAAGCACCATTTAAATAAAAAAATATAATTATTGACATCTTCACCATTATAAAACATTGCCTCCCAATACCTGGGGATTTTCTGTGTCCAATATGGAGAGATCGTGTGTTTTCATTAATTTGACAAATTAGCATCAAAAATGTATCGCGATCTGACATTTATTTAATAAATAGCAGACGCAAAAAAGTTTCACGATTCCTCCATCTAGACTAGAAACGAGTTCTACGAAATTCCAAAAAGAAACTTTCCCATATATTAAGCAACATTTCTCTGACCGATTTTCTTCTATATATATCGATCGAACTGCTAGTTTCTCGCTCGTTGTAACGTCGAACCGTGATCGAAGCGAGCCACACGAAAGTCCGCGAACGGTTTGTTACACCACGCTTTGCAACCCTCTCGTCGAACAACGTTCCCCAAGGACACCTGGCAATTTCACCTGAACCGCGGTTCAACGCTGCACAACGTCCCCATTCTTTTCGCTGCAATTTCCATTCGTACGGATTTTACGATCTAATTAAGACAACGGGGAAAAGGGGGGGGGTTCCCTCAATCGCGTGAGAATGCGAGAAAGTACGATGAAACGAGCCGCGAGAGCGAGTTGTCGATGTTCAAGTTGAAGGCCTACGCGAACAAAAGCACGAACGGTGACTAATAAGAGTTTAATTTAAATTAAATATTAATTAAACAGGCGAGAAACTACGCCTGTCGAGATCTCGCGACTGTTGTCCCACAAGTAATAAGAGCTCGTTGTCGTTGTTCTTCGACTCTACTGGGTTAGTTAAGAACAAAGTATACGATCTCAAATGTCGAAATAATAGATACAGCTCTGGTGTAAAAGTTTACTCGAGGGTTATTCTTCGCATTGCAAACATGATTTAGAACGACAGCTGCGTCTTACAGTGAGACTCGTTAATAAACACATTTACTTTTCGCATTTTTCGTGCAGTATATTTAACCTGTCTGCATCGTAAAGACGAATGAATAATAATGCTGTTGTCACCAATTTTTCTTTCATTGTATTCAAGTAGAAGATTTTCAGGAAGTAAAAGGAAAGCTTCGTATTCGCGTAATTTGTACATACATCGATATACGAAAGTCCAGTACTCTGTGATAAAAAATAGGAAGAAAAATATAATAAAAATTGTATAAGAACGAAGAAATCTCAAAAATATTATTAGGCATATACACAAAAGTCCAGTACTCTGTGATAAAAAATAGGAAGAAAAATATAATAAAAATTGTATAAGAAAGGAGAAATCTCAAAAATATTATTAGACATACACATAAAAGTTAGTACTCTGTGATAAAAAAAAAAATAGGAAGAAAAATATAATTGTATAAGAACGAAGAAATCTCAAAAATATTATTAGGCATATACACAAAAGTCCAGTACTCTGTGATAAAAAATAGGAAGAAAAATATAATAAAAATTGTATAAGAAAGGAGAAATCTCAAAAATATTATTAGACATACACATAAAAGTTAGTACTCTGTGATAAAAAAAAAAATAGGAAGAAAAATATAATTGTATAAGAACGAAGAAATCTCAAAAATATTATTAGGCATATTACTGAAATAACGACAGGAACGTAGACTAATTGTTTCGTTCAGTATGATAGCATTTGAAGTGGTCAATGCACAAATACGTACGAATAATCACCAATTAATTTCTAATATTCCCGCGACAGTAAACGAAGATGCTAGTCAAACGTTCAACGGATTCATGGCGAGGAATTGAACACTGGAACGACCATAAAATTCCCATCACAGATGATAAAGTGAAAAAAATAGAAAAGCTTCATAACTTACGTTTCGTACTTGTAAAATTTCTAACAAAGCTTACAAGATAATCATTCTGATCACTTTGGTAGCTCTGTTAAAGTGTTAATCAATCTCGCTTTGCGTTCTCACGCGTCTTGTCTTTCGACGGCTCTGATTGAGAGTCGTTCGATTCGTTCAGACTTGCTCCTCGGACAATGAAACGAGCAGAAGAAAGAGAGAGAGAGAGAGAGAGAGAGAGAGAGAAAAGAAAAGCATAACATAACGCGTATTACATAACGCGAATTTCACGAGAAACGGAGAGGGGAAACGTGTACGAGCCGGTGGCTTGATTGCCCTGGCACGAACAAACTGTAATCAGAGGCGTGATTGCGATAATATTTGCTCAACGCGATATTCTAACGCGCGGTCTCGCGCATACTTGCGCCAACTACTGCGAAGACGCGTTTGATAATTTCTCTGAAAAGTCCCTTACCGACTGATCGATTACCTCGATTTCTCTTTCCAGAATGATTTTTCGATTACATTTATTTGATCATTAATCCGAACAGAGGATTAAATTGGTTTCATCGTTTGGAATCTTTATTTCTACTTACTTACAGAAGAAACTTTTCATTTCATTTGAAACTTTGCCACTAATCTCCCTAATGTCGCGTGGAATATAAAATACATAACGTGGAATTGAACTCTATTGTAACTTGAAGTAAGTTGCGTGTAACTCGACGACGCTACTTGAGAATTAAAAGAACGGAATCTGTCTCGCCTGCTGAAATACACCTCTGAATTTCTTATAAACGCACAAACATGTGCAAACCAAGCAACTATACAACATTACGATTAAAAATGCATACTGAGAAGTGTTTCTATTTTTAATATTCGAAAATTCTCTAATAAGAGGAAGTTCTCGATTGAATGCTATATTTCAAAAGCACTGAAATCTTCCGTATTCGAATTCGAAACAAACAATTCGATTTATCCGTATATTTAAAAAAAGAAAAGAGTACAACAGGATACTTGAGTATTTTCGAACAACTTGTTTGAATATTTTCAAACTTCTTTTTGATTGAAAACTGCTCGCCAGATGTGCATTTATTTGTTGTAATTAATAAATATTTATTAGAATTAATAGTATTAATTACAATGTTAATGTTACATTAATAAAACGAACGTGGTAAAAATATCATATAGAATCCTTTTATCGTTGTCCTCCTCGACATAATTCTTTTCATGAATTTACACGTTCGTGCAATGCATAAAAACTTAGATATAAACGAATACTCGTACGTTCATATTTTTCCGTGTTCAGATATATAAAGCACGTGTACATACATATATCCTGCAACAAACAAATTCTATAACAATAAATATAACAATAAATATAAATATAAATATAAATAAATAAAAATAAATATAATAATATACAAATATAAATATAAATAAATATAAATAAATATAAATATTTCAAAATAAATTATTTCGTTATGTAATATCACCCGTACAGATATCAATGTTAATATTAATACTAATAATTCAATATTTAATATTAAAATTAAATATTAATAATAACTACAAAGATCATCTTTCACTGGATAAACTAATGTACCAATACAAAGATTCTTCGCTGGACAAAGTATCGTTCCGTTCCTCAAATGTCGAAACAGAGTATAGTTCAGAAATTACGAAACAGATTATAGTTCGCCCAAAGGCTTTCAAGCGGGGAGAGGGGGAAGGTAACTGGCAAAAGAGATTGGACGAAACAGCACGCGACGAGCGAGCATTTTCCGTAGCTTCGGCAGCCGATTCCTCAGAAAACAGCGCACCGGTTCCCTCATTAACGAAGGCTTAATTAGCGTGCTTCGCCTTTTTGCCGCGAACGTTAATGCCGCTTCCGGTTCCGCTTCCTTGATCTCTCTCTCTCTCTCTCTCTTTCTCTCTCGCATCGAGTAAACCGAGCGTAAGTCGAATCGCTCGGCTATCGTTCCTTAAGAGCATTACACCCTGCCGACCGTAATCAACGTGGAAACCATCGAATCGATACCCGATACTCCAACCACCAGTTGTTACCGCTAAACGCGTCTTTAAATGCAAAATGCAAAATTTCAAGCGAACGAATATTCGTTCTATTATCTTAATGCTCGTTTCGGCGACGGTCACGAAGAGTACTCGTTCGCACGTTCGAAGCCAATTCAAAATTTTCTTCGAAGTTCGACGTTATCGGCGTTCGGCGGCGTTTCATGCCTCGCTGCCTCTTGTCAATAGCAATCGTTTCAATGATTTTCAACGATTCACGTCGTATCGTTCTTCTGCAAATATGTATTTCATTGAAATTTCAAGGTCGAAGAAAATTATTCTTATCTCTTGCATCGTACTCCACTCGTCGCCGATTGGTCGCAATCGCAGTAGTCCATTCGTTGAAATTCATTCCTTGATCGAATTTAACAAATTTCTCGAATAAAAATTCCCTCCACGATCTGATCTACGTTACGAAAAATTCCACTTCTGTCAGAGTGAAGTGTACCATTTAGCGAGGAATTTCGTGATTAAAGAGATCCATCGCAATTGACCCTTTAATACTTCACAACGATATTTAATACACCGTTCATAACAAATCTGAAAAATTTCCTCCACGATCTGATCTACGTTACGAAAAATTCCACTTCTGTCAGAGTGAAGTGTACCATTTAGCGAAGAATTTAATGATTAACGAGATTCATCGGAATTAACCCCTTAATACCTCACAACGCTGTTGTAATACATAATAAATCTGAATGCCAGTTAAACGAAAAAGAAAGAAAAAAAAAAGGAAAGAAGCACGCGAATACTTTTCTCATCGGAATGAATGTAGGAATCGCGAAATCTGGTTTCGCCAGTGGAACAGGCATAAAAGGAATTCTTTTTCTTCCTTCGGGCGTTCGCTCTTTTCGCCGAAGGAGGCCGGTTCCCTTGAATCTACTGATAACAAAAGCCTCCATTAGCAGATCCGTCTTTACTTTGGCAAAACATTCGCCGCAGTGGCTTTTCTGGCTATTGCCACTCGACAAAGAGGAACGAAGATAGTTGCTTATTTTGGATTTTATTCACGCGAAACCAGTGGTGCTTGAACGTTGAACAGGAGATTATTGAAAAAAAAAAAAAAAAAACGAAAGCTAGGTCTTTTGTTATTGTCTGAACGAAGACGATCACATCGATTCGATCAATATTGGAAAGTGCAAATGTCTGAGATTCGTTTTACGGTAAATAGGAAAGGAAATGATCTTAAATTCTAAATGCGATATCTTACATATTGGAAACCGTGACAGGAACTAGAGAAATAATTAGAAAATTGATCGGAAAAAATTTGGATGAATTTTGTTTCTTTCTTCTATGAGTTACCAAATATATCTGAAATTATTAAAATTACATTGCAATTTATGTTGTTATTATTCGATTGTTTTTCTTTCGTTGTAATTTCTTTATATTTCATCCTGGTTGATCTACATGCACGCGCAACGATGAGGGAAATCTATCAATTTGTCCCTGTATCTATCAATTTATCCCAGCTTCCTCTACTTGATACAAGCAATTACTAACAGCTTCATCCTTGAAACGCCATCAAATGTTGATCAAGTTAAAACCATTTTAATGTTTCCTCTGCCTTTAACGAAAAGCACTCTGTATTATTTTCTTTCGTTCTCCCACGGATGCCCGGGCAATATTTGTAAAATATATTTACCACACTCTACGCCCATGAAATTATTCCTCTCTCCGCATCCGTATAATTTTCACACATTTTTCCCTCGTTTTGTATCCGCGAAACGATTATTCCTACTTACGATTTGCTCGCGCGAAACGCGCGAACGCATCCATATACAATAGTAAAAGCGCGACAACTAAATCCGACGACTAAATCACAGAAACTTGCAAGTTAAACTAGAGAATTAAAAACGCAGCGAACAGAAAAAAATTTGTAGTAAGATAAAAAAGCGCAATCTTTTATTTGTTATTTCTTTATAAAGAACAAAGATCTCGAGAAATCTCGAAAGTTCCATTTGTTGACCTATCTGAAAGATAAATTTCTGAGAGAGAGAAAAAAAAAGAATTCCTTGTGCGAAAAGTGTGAGAAATTACGAATCACGTTGATCCACCGATTCCAATTAAAATTAAAAGAAATTTCACGCATATGACGGGAGGGAAAAAAATCCCTCTAAAAACACGCTCGAACTGTAAAATTATAGAAAACACTGCGAATTGATCAACGACTCTAAGAACTGATCTGATCGAACGTGCAACGACGCAAAATTTTCCTCGAGGATCTCGCGATTTTCCACTCGATCTTAAAAAAAAAAAAAGAAAAAAAAAGCAGCAGCTTGTTAATAGACGAAGGAGAAGGGGAATCAAAAGCACTGTGGAAACTCTTTTCACGCTACGGTTGTCGGTACGGTAATTTATACGGCTGTTCACGCATATGAGGCGGGAAAAAATCCCTCTAAAAACACGCTCGAACTGTAAAATTATAGAAAACACTGCGAATTGATCAACGACTCTAAGAACTGATCTGATCGAACGTGCAACGACGCAAAATTTTCCTCGAGGATCTCGCGATTTTCCACTCGATCTTAAAAAAAAAAAAAGAAAAAAAAAGCAGCAGCTTGTTAATAGACGAAGGAGAAGGGGAATCAAAAGCACTGTGGAAACTCTTTTCACGCTACGGTTGTCGGTACGGTAATTTATACGGCTGTTCACGCATATGAGGCGGGAAAAAATCCCTCTAAAAACACGCTCGAACTGTAAAATTATAGAAAACACTGCGAATTGATCAACGACTCTAAGAACTGATCTGATCGAACGTGCAACGACGCAAAATATCTTCATCGAGGATCTCGCGATTTTCTACTCAGTCTTAAAAAAAAAAAAACAGCAGCTTGTTAATAGACGAAGGAGAAGGGGAATCGAAAGCACTGTGGAAACTC
The DNA here is from genome assembly GCA_032399595.1 of Tetragonula carbonaria. Lineage (NCBI taxonomy): Eukaryota > Metazoa > Arthropoda > Insecta > Hymenoptera > Apidae > Tetragonula > Tetragonula carbonaria. Next base: position 4,638,547 of record JAUCRC010000007.1, read on the forward strand.
TTTTCACGCTACGGTTGTCGGTACGGTAATTTATACGGTGTATCTGGTTATACGGGCAGGACGAGACGACTTGGACAGGTGAGGAGAGAAGCTACGGTGCTAGACGGTTCGATAAGACGACCTGAAATCATGCAGGTACCTACAGTGTCACTCAAACGAGCCGTTCTTCTTCCGGCTACGAAGCGATTCTCCATCGGTGTACAGAGCTTACTCGACGAACGGAATAAATTCCGTCTAAACACGTCGCGTTTTTCAATTAAGCGCCAGACATCGAAAAACAGCGAAAGTTGAGAGACTTTTTGAAATATTCTGAATAACATTGGCAACACTCGCCACGAATTTTATGAACATGAATGAACTCTGGTAATCTGTAACACTTTTGACGAATACACGTTTGAATGAAACTAAAACTAAATGAGACTTGACTAACATTGTGGAGTTGATAACTAACAATTATATATGCAGTTTTCATATATGCAGCGGTGGATTTTAACAGCGACGTGGAATTTTCGTGGAATTTTCGTGGAATCGAAGAGACTTTTTCTTTAAATGTTAAATTTTTTAAATGTATATAATACATATGTATATAATACACATGTATAGATACTCGCGAGAGAGAGAGAGAGAGAGAGAGAGCGTATTTTTACTTTTGATACAACTATTGAATTTTGTGAATTTAAATATTCTAGTAAATTGTAACATCTTCAATGTTCTAGTGTTTCATTTAAAATATACTACGATGTTCATTAATACTTCGAAATGTTCATTTTAAATACTTCAGTATGCTTGTAACACGAAATACACGCTGAGAGGAAAGGATTGAATAAAAGCTAAAACTAAATGAGACTGATTAATATCGATATAAAAGCGGATTTAATACTTAATTAATGCCAACGATTTATGAACGATGTGGCAGTTTGAAAAAGAAAAAAAAAAATACTTTCTGCATGCCGAACAGAAAGAACTTTCAAGAACAATAAAATTCTTCGCGTTTCGAATCACTTTTAACGCTCCACATTCCCCTTTTTCCCTGACTCGCTCGATTCCGTTTCGCATTGCGTGCCTCTGTTTTTCCGTTTCTCGTTACAAACAAGTACGAAAACTATATACATATATATATATAGTATATATATAGTATATATATATATGTATATATATTATATTATATAGTATATATATGTATATATATTATATATATATATATATACTATAGTCGCGAGGAGAATTATTTCCAAGTTGCGGTTGGATTCCAAGAACGTAAAATGACGAAGGCCAGAAAGCAATTGCAATCGCAGCGGCGAATAAAATTAATGCAAACTTTCTTGCTGCCTTTGTGGCTGTCACGAATCATGGCAAAGTGAATTTTACGATCGCTTTCAATTCATGTTTACGGGCTACTAGCGTCGTTGTAAATATTCTTTTGCAATTTTTCTTTTCTCTTTTTTTTGCACAATTCACGTTACGTGAATTTCCCTCGATTTTCACGATCAACTACCGTCGAAGACTTTTCAGATTCAGCACGACCGTCGAATGACAAAATTTCTAGGTGGAAGCATCGTCAGAAATTTCTCACTTTGTCCCGCGTCTCTTACCAAAATCCCAACGCGATAAATTCCAAATGAAAAAAGAAAAAAAAAAGAAGAAGAAGAAGAACGACCGAAAAAACGGGAAGTTTTCACCTTTTTTTTCGCGAATTCGTGTGAAAAGTGAACTCGTCAAAGAGACGAATGTAGGTTCGCAAGCCCGATCAATCGACACAGCGGCATAATCTCATTATTGTTTCATTACATCAAATGGATTCACGGCGAGGGGAACCAATCAACTAATAGAAACGAAGAGAGTTGTCGATTGATTTATACGGGAAAGTAACGAGCACCGGCAGAGGTATCATTTTTTTCCTTTTCTCTTTCTTTTTTTTCTTTTTTTTTTTTAATTACACGGAAATATTTTTCTTGGACGATCGAATCAAAGTGTGGGCGATCAAAGGATGTTCTCGAGAAATTAAAATCGCGAGCACCAACGCCGTGAATTGCAGAGCCGATCGCTTCGTTCATTCAACTATGGCAAATGGCAAATTAGGACCACGAGCTAACATTTCAGAGATGTTAAAAGTTTCTCCACTCGCTGGACAGAAAAATCGTCCAGAAATTTTTCTCCTTTGTTTCCACGTTTCGCTGTATAAATTCAACCTTGCCCTTTTTCTTTGTATGTTTCTCCCATTCTCTCTTCTATGCATCTGCTATTTTATTTCGTTATTATACTCCTCTATCGGCGAATGTTTCAGGATTACGAACGGTATTTTAAATACGAACAAAGAGAGGACGAACGTGGATTAATTTCTTTATTCGTAGATCGCGGAAAGGAGCTTCTACGTTATAGAAGATGAAGTATTATGTCAATTTGTACAGCTCGTGTCTCTTTTTTATTTTACAAATTTTATAATCTGCACACGTGCATGGAAGTTCGATGAAAAACGCAAAGAGTACTTAAAACTTCGTATAAATCCATAAAAGTCCACAATATCTATTTTAATTATATAGATTTTATTATATTATTATATTTTATTATTAGTGTCTTCAATTTCATTTAATTTTCTTTTTCAAATCTTTTAAAACTTCGTATAAATCCATAAAAGTCCACGATATCTATCTTAATCATATAGATTTTATTATATTATTATATTTCATTATCAATGTCTTCAATTTCATTTAATCTTTAATTTTCTTTTTTTTTTTTAAATCTTAAATTTTCTTCAATCTTCAATTATAATTACAGGTTTTGATTAACCAAAGAATTTCTATCTTCTTTAAGAGTCGATGTTACATTTTATTCTCCGCTTTGTCACCCTCGTAAAATGTACTCTCACGTATTCTTCTCATTTTATCTCCCTTGTCAAGCAAAAATACTACCATACTCGTCTCGTTTCACTGTTACACGCAATTTCCATCTTTTCATCTCTCACGTGCTTTCGATTCTTCCTGTTTTCGAGGCGCGAGCGAAGCGGTTAAACGGTATAATCAAAGAGAAAATTGTCCGCAATTTATGGCTGTCTCGCGGAACGCCACGTTTGTTGCGCGCTATACAACCATACTCCGTAAACGCGTAACACATATAAGAGTGAATGCACGTGCTACGGGGGATGATATTGTGTTCCCAGACGTTTCGAAAACTTGATATTCACGCGCCATCCTATTTTTCGTATATAGCACACTGTTCGTTGTTGATCCACACTGTTCGTTGTATCTCGTTCACGTGAAATTGTTTCGTTTGTTTCGTGTTTAAAATTTGATTGAACTCTGAATCGCGAAGCGACGAGAGGCTATAATTACGCATAAATTATTAAACAATCGAGAATATCCGCGCGTTTAATCAGACAAATAAAAAGTAGGATATATTCTAAATATTTCTATCCCCCGTGAAATTTTTACTCGATGCTTTCACGCTTAGTTTAATAAGATGATCGAATTTCCTTTCCGTTCGCGTTCAATAAACATACGTGAAAATTTCAATACGATACGCTCGATCAAATCTGAAAACAAGGAGAAATTAAAATAAAAAGGAATAAAAGAAAATCGTGGGAAAAGAGATCGATCGAACATCGATGAAGTTCGACTTTCGCACTTATTCCGGTCCAAGTTTGATTAATAATTAACGTCGAAACACAAGACTTTCACATGCATCGATTGAACCAGATCGGAGGAGGGAAAATGTGAACGTTCGAAGCAGAAAATTCACAGACATCGATTGAACCAGCTAGGAATAGGGAAAATGTGAACGTTCGAAGCAGAAAATTCACAGACATCGATTTAACCAACTCGGAGGAGGGAAAATGTAAACGTTCGAAGCAGAACGTTCACAGGCACCGATTTAACTAGCTCGAAGGAGAGAAAATGTGAACGTTCGAAGCAGAACGTTCACAGGCATCGATTGAACCAGATCGGAGGAGGGAAAATGTGAACGTTCGAAGCAGAAAATTCACAGACATCGATCGAACCAGCTAGGAATAGGGAAAATGTGAACGTTCGAAGCAGATTTTCACACGCGTCACTGTCAATTAGTCTCTTCTAAGACCGTGAACCATTAATTGTCTTAGGCTCTGTTAAACGGAACGTCAGAGTAAGTAATTGCCGATCGACCTTGCGTCGAATTTCTGCGAATCAACGTCTCTGGGAATTATGGTGCTACGCGATTAATTGGATTCCGGCCTCGTTTCGCGGTACACCGAGTTGAAAATTTATTCGGCAGTAACGATTTCTCGTTGCGAGGACGATTATCTCGAAGTCGTCGTTGTTTGAAGACCATTCGGTGAGCAACGTTCTTTCGACGCAACGCGTGTCTCAATTTTCAACCAGTCGGATCGATGACGAAACACGTGCCAGGCGAAACGCGTGGGAGGAAATTTATTTTATTTTTGTAAGACAGAAATCCGACGAAAGATCTTTTTCATTTTTTTTTCCATTCTATGGTATTTATCTAGCTGTTTAAATATGCATTTACAATTCAATTTCCTTAATTTCTACTTTATGATATTATGTGCGTATAATATTTAAATTTGTGATCAAATATTAATTACTGATACAGGTATCTGTTTAAATGCATAGCAATGGAATTATTTGTGTTAAAATAAAGTTCAACTTTTAATATACAAATGTTACGAATAAGGAGAAGAAAAATGGATAAATATATTACGATACAAGAATATTAATTTAACTACAACTATTTATCAAACTTGAGATGTACAATTACATATTAAAATATACTGGGATTTACATGAACAATTATACATATTAAAATATATTTATATATATACATTTATGTATATTTAAACAAACTACGATGTAAAACATAAAACAATTCTGTGTTTACGACGAAATGTAAAGCAATTTATGCGTTCAAACCATATGTACATTTAACCAAACTATAATATAATTCTAAAACTCGGTGACCGAAGCGTCGACTAACAAGAAACGGAGAAATTATTTAAAAGAGAAATCAAAAATATCGCTCTATGTAAGGAATTATTTTGTTAAAAACGGCATAACCTCCAAAAAATTACAAACAGGTAAAGAAATTATTTTTTTACAAGCGATCAGACAGCTCTCACGTCTCTCACGTTGTTGCGTGTCGCAGAGAAGACCGTGTTAAAGAGGATGCATTCGGAGCAACGGTTAAGAAACCTCGATAATTTATACACCTAGTCTAGTTGCAATGCACCGGTGCACTTGGTCAGGTTGCACACACGCTCGCCGCCATGCCGGCAGTTTTCTTTCTTTCTTTCTTTCTTTTCTTCCGCGGCTCTCGATGTCATAATCCGCGAGACAAACCGCGTTTCACAGTCACCCAACGCGCGTAGATAGACACATACATCCGTCGTTAGCTTAACGAACTGAGAAACGTTTTGCTTAACGCGATTACCTTTCGTTTTCCCTTGAAACGAGCCCCAGGAGGTGGGGGTGGGGGTGGGCAATTAAATCGCGCGCTTCCGAGCTTCGGAACCGCTCGACTCCGCGTCGAATTTGTTCCGCACCGTGCTTGCGCGTAAACTCGTCGCTTACGGTCGTCCATAAAAACAGGCAATTCGATTTCCTTCTGACGAATTTGATTTCCTGACGCCCGGACGATTCACTTTCGGGGAGATAATTCACGATCCTTTCGCGCATGGAGGTCAGGCACCGGGCAATTAATTAGGTTAGGCGATTGCTACTCGAAACTGAAGAAACTGAAGAAGGAACTTGCTTGCAATTTATACGATTTTGAAATTCAAGAGAAAGGATAACGTACCAATGTTATCGAATCTTGTCTGTATCAATAGTATATGTACTATATTACTATGTATAATATTTATGTACAATTATATATAATATATATTATTACAATACAATACATATATATATATATATTGTATTGTATTGTATGTATATATATATATATTACAATTTTATATATATATATATTACAATACAATATATATATATATATATATATATAATAAAATTACAATATATATATATATATATATATATATATATATATATATACTTCTCTAATTCTATGTACATGTTATGTACATATTATTGTAATAGTATATATATATACATATAATAACATTGCAACACTATTATGTTCATATATTATTCAATATTACTTATCACATCAATATTATTTAACATTATCGATCTCCGAACATTTACAATACATTTCTTGCACCAAGAAGCAAGATGTTCAACGTTCGACAATCGAAACAGCAAAGAAATCGAATTAACAGATTCGAGAAGTCGCGCGCACCATTTCATTAATTGTTATGAAATCCTTCCCTAGGGTTTAGGCGAAACTATCAACGAACGAACGTCGCGAACACCCGTCACAAGTAAAAACCTCCGCGTCGTCGAAGCTTAGAGGAGAAACCACCCCCAACAACTTGACGAGCCATTAGATTCGCGTCGCGTCGCGTCGTTACGGCTTAACACACTCGGCTGTTCCTCGCGACTTTTCCCTTCTTCGAAGCGAGTCCATCGATCACAATAACGGGTCAGAGTCTGCGTTCCTCTTACACGTAGACGTACACGTATACTTACGTACACACATATACAGGCATACGACAGAGGCATACAGACGTACGTCGTTGAGATGGCAGGAAATTCACCTTGCCTCGTTCGTGTGGCCGATCATGCTCGTGGCTGTTTCACGAGCATGTGTCGCGAACCGGCTGAATGGCTGAAGAGTGCCAGATATCGACCTGTCTAGACCAGAGCCTTATGCTAGTCCGCCAGGATACGCCGCTGTCTCGCGTTACCAGTTTACAAGCCAGTCAGTACCGTTACGAAAGTCCATCTTTTTTCCGACCCCGATTCGAACATCCGACACACGTCGACGATCGAAGAAACGCGCGGCTGGCGATCGTCTTTTCTTCTTCTTCTTTTTTTTTTTTTTTTTTTTTTTTTTGCGAAAGCCGATCGTAGACCGCGCGCGTCGAATCGGAGAATCGCGCGACTAGAACGAGCGATACATCTGTGATTCTGTTCTGACGATATACCAACGTCGTTACGTGATTCGACGAATTTTTGTTCACTTAGGATTTCCGTTACCTCTCTCTTCGCTTCGAACGAGTCGTTGATTGTCGCAACGCTGCGTGATCCAGCGGATTGCGAAGCTCCTCGCAGCTTTCCACGCCGATGTTGCACTTTTACACGTCGAGAATGAATGTAAACTTGAATTAAGTTTAGGCTTAGAGTTCGCAAAGGCTTCTCGAAATTTAATCTCCTCTCGAGGAATGATAATTCGCGAAAATAATGCGAAGAGAACGACGGTAGATAGAGAAGCAATGAAATTCGGGGACGAATAATACTAACGGACGGCGTGCAAAAGTAGTTATGCAAATTGTACGCTACGTTTGAGAACGAAGGCAATTCCTTTCGAATTCAAAGATACTCACTCGAACACTCTCCGACAGAATCAACACTCCGTGTCTTTCACTTACCTGAAACAGAGAAATTATCGTAAAAATTAAACAGCAATCAAAACACCGCAACTGAATTAAAAATTTCTTAGCTAAAGAGAAGAAATCGAGCCATAGTTGTCACAGTCAATCGCTTAATCCTGAAATCTGAATCCAGGCTTAGACTCCCCTTAGATATCCTGTTGTTTTTGTGCATGCTTTTATTTTTCACGTTTTCACGACACGAACGTGCTGTTCAGTGTTAATTTGGAAGTTTTCACACACTTTTTGCATCCCTCAAGTACAGATATAAATCTCAGTCAGTTTCGTTCAAAATGTTTTCCAACACATACGTCACATTACAGTGTTACGTATTTTTATGTAAATAAAGTAGTTACGACTCCTTTCAGGATAATTTAACAATTCACTCATATTATTGTCACATTGTTGTTCGACAATTTAGTTCGTTCAACTTGAAAATAATTCACCGTCGAAAACTCATTTTTCTAGTAAATATTATTATCATTATCATTATTATTATTATACATCTTTTCTTGCCTGAAAAATGTAAAATCAAGGTCGCCGCCAATATGCGGGTGACGCGGCGATCAACGCGTTGAAATATCGGTGGAATCTCGCAGAAAATAGAGGACGAAATGTCGGTCAATGGAAGAAAATTTTATTCAATTATAAACGCATTACAGCCCGCGCCAGGTCCCTCCGGCAACTTTCCACGTAATTTGCTTCCCACTTTCGATAGAACGAACCTGTCGAAAGCAGAATCGCGAAATAACCAGGACGCGGAACCAAATGAAAAAGAAAATCAGCCTGGCTGTTTTGTTCAATAGATAAATAAATCTAAGAACGTCTCGCGATCACACTCGAAAGTCACGCGCAATTCTTTCCTTCTCTTTCTTTCTTTTTTTTTTTTTTGGTTTTTCCTATTATCATTATTATCATTATTATTATTATTATTATTATTATTATTATTATTATTATTATTATTATTTTCTGTCAGTTGAGTTTTCTCAAACGATCTGCTTGTGGTGATTGCCAATTCCAATGAAAGACTCAGATGGATGCAAAATTACAATCGATTGTGACATTTCTTTCTTTAAAAGGAGGACAAAGAAATACATTAAAAATGAAACGGGGGAGGGGGGGGAAGAAGAAGAGAAAACAACTTAAAGTCGAGCAAACAACTTAAAGTGCGTCAGAGATTATGCATACGAAGGATTTCAATCGAAAGGTCACCAAAAATGGTAAGAAGTCCTACCAAAAGTTGTCTTAAATACAGAGAATCCGAAACGAAAGGCGCTCTAAATCGAAATCTCAGTGGCAAATTTCAAAAATTTCGACGCTGCCACGTCAAACTCGACGAGAGGAAAGAAAAAGAGAAGAGAAGGGAGAGAGAGAATTGTAGGATCTATATTATTTTCGATATATAATAAAAAAGACTTAGCATACGGTTTACAAGCGTCATCAGAAAATTAAAATGCTTTGTACCTTGTTGCTTTGATCAATTATATTAACATTTATTTCTGTTATTACACATTAAATATAATATCAATAATTTAAAGTGTCAACGTTGTTTCAATGCTATCATTGTTGAATTAAAAACACTATAAATTTAAAAAAGCACCATAAATTTAAAAAAGAACATAAAAATTCTATTATAGTCCATAGCAATTATACCCATGAAATATTTGTACGATATATATATATAGAAATCGATATATATAGAATATATTACATATATAGAAATCTATATTATATATATATATATTTCTCTCACTATGTATGTATATATATATATATATATATATATCTTGTGAAAGAAAGACAACAATGGACAAGTCACAGGGGAGAACGAACAGTTCAAAAAAATTCAGCGATCCTCGAGACGCGCGAGGAGCGAGAAGAAAGCTGAATCAATAAGCCGCCGATACGAGTCGATCCCCAGTGAACAAATTCATCGTTGGGGTTCACCCCAGGTCTCTCGAGCGTCCCCTTGCGCACAGCCGACATTCTGCGTGACTTTGCACGAGAACACCTCGAGCCCTTCGCCGAGAACAATCCTGACAGAAGCTGAAAGAAGCCTCGATCGATAAGCCAGCGATATGAACAATCTCTAGGAGTAAATTTTCCTTTCAGATACACCGGCGTCGCAGCAAAAGCCCCCTCTCTTTCTCTCTCTCTGTCTTTTATATTCCGTGTGTGTGTGTGTGTGTGGTTTTTACATTGGCCGAGCCACCCCTCGCGACGATCATAGGAAGAAAGACAGAGAGAAAAAAACGGGAGAAAAGAGAGGAGAGGCAGGCATGGCAAAAGGTGAAAAGGAATCCAATCGATAGGCGACGCGTACGAAAAAGACGCTTTCATCGAAGGAAGTTAATAAGCTACCGCTCTCTGCCACTTTGACCTTCCCCCAGAGAGAGAGAGAGAGAGAGAGAGAGAGGAGAAAAATGCCCAACGACCAGCAAATTTCCAACGGGAGGATTTTCCATGGAAGACCGGAAATAACGACGCATTACTACCCACGCGATCCTCGATATATTATATGTACATACGTATATACAGCGCAGCGGCTCGTAAATGAACATTCGAACGCATACACCGCGGAGAAACATTTATTATTTGTTGCTTGAAAATTTTATTAACGTTCCGCGCTGTGAAACACGGGCTGTTACGATCGGATGTTGGCAAATTATTCATTGAGAACGTGTTTGATAAAATTTAATACGCGATTCTTGAGGCTTTGTTATTCGATATCGAACATCCGAGATTTATCCCGTATTGATGTAATGGATAATTGATTGTTTCAATAATTTTGAGATTCTTGCAGAATCTCTCATGTAAACACTTGCAGCACTTGATAGATAATTGATAGATAAAAAAAAAAATATATATATATAAAATGCATATATGTATGTATACTAAATATTGATACAATGGATTAATTAATTAATTGAGTATTTTTTGAGATTCAAAAATATATTACACATTATGTTAATTACGTATACTAATCTTCAAGCATGCTTTCAAACTATATCAATATAATCACTAGACTAGATTGCAAATACATTTACGTATAGATATTCATATTTTCACAGAGGCAAACGAAGGAACGGGATCTAAATACTACAACGTGTGTATGTGAAATTTTGCGCGTAACGTGTACGTAAAAATCCGTGTACGCAAACTGGCCCGAAAGCTTCGAAAATATTTCGCGCGGAACACGGAGAGAACATAATGCATTCACGAAAGGTTTCCACGCAAACTTTCGAACCCTTTGGTGAACCACTGTTTCTCGCCCCTGCCCCCCATGAGGATATCCAGCGGAGGCGGAATCCTGCGGATGCAGATGGCGAGCACGTGCTCCGCCTCTGATATCAGGGGATTTCGAATCGGTCCTCCGCGCGTTCGGAGATTTTCGTTGGCGGTGAAAAAAGACGCCGGATAAGAGAAGCGGATCCTCTAATCCAGCTAGCTTTTGCTTTCTTCTTTTCTTTTTTTATCGTGGCACTTAGCTACTCGCCCCGTTCCTCGGATAATAGGATTGGAAGATAAGTGTACCCAATGTCGGTCCACCAATCTCTGGAAGAGTTATGAAATGGGGCGGTTGATCGTCGCGAGACGATGAAAAAATGCGTGCGATGCAGGCTTCGCTCCGGATTGAGATTTAGGGATGATTCAGCGGTTCAAGTGCTTTGCCAAGGTGATACCTTTCCTCGCGGAGAAAACATGTTTCTCTCTCTTTTTTGTTGTCTGGATTAGGCCGAGTCTGATTGAGGTCGAGTTTATTTGTTACTTGTTAAGTATGTTTAATTTCAGTGACTATATTTCAATTTATTGGGCCACTGGGTGAAAGATTTAGAACTTCATCGAGTCCCGTTCTTCGCAACCAATTTCAGTCGTCAAGAGTGCAAAATACGAGATGAAATTCGCATCGTAACTATATTACAATTTATCGGGTTACTGCTGAAAAATTTCGAACTAAATCTCGAAATTTTTAACATCGAATTGAAGCCTGTCTCCTCGCAACTAATTTCAGTCGTCAAAAGTGTAAAATATGAAATGAAATTAAATGCCTTAAATAATCATTCACGAACGAACGATATTATTAATTATTAAATACAACGATTTGTTTTCGCATATTTTCAATAAGAAATAGAAAAGAGGGAAAAAAATATCTGAAAAAGTGGTTAGAGGAGAAAGTAACAAGCACAATGAGTGACGGCGAGTAGCGTCAAATTGACTGGAATAATCGTTAACTTTCCTCGACTTTTTAATTTCACGCTGCTCGCTACGAGTTAAGAAACTCGTTTTAAAAAATTAGAGAAAGATTTTAAATTGCGCAACGTCGAGTTTCCCGATGTACCGTGCTTCGGATCTTCATTAATGAGGCGAACTCGCGGCTGTTCGATGAATTACTGTACGGACAAACGTTTATAATTAATAGATAATTCTCTTTCATTTTTTAAGTTACGTAAAAGACACGAGCTCTCGGTTCTATTAACATGATTAATCGAGTATTCGCCTCCCATACGCTTGGACATCTTCATACCGTGGGAAAATATAAGGAAACCATCGACTACGATTAGCGTCGTTTTATATTGTAACAAACGATACGTCGCGTCTTAAGTGTGGGACACCTGCAAATTTTGAAAGTTTACAAAATCACCGAATTTTACTGAAGAAAGAAAGAAAAAATATGTTAAGACAAAACATAGAAGTAGGTACAAGTACTTTTGAAAATTTAATTCAGATTATATTTGAATTAAATTCCAAAATAGAGGAAATGTCCAAAGAAAAGAATTATTAACTCGCAGAAATATACTCGGAGAAATATATCCAAATAAAATTGCAATAACGAAATATAATCCAACTCATATTCAATGTTCCACGAATAACCAAGAAATCTCAAAAGGATTCGAAAGAGCCAGCAGCGGTGGCGAACAAAGTAAAAGGAAGAAAAAAAAAAGAAAGAAGAGGAGAAAAAAGAGGAGGGAAAAATATACTCGAGATACCAATAAATCGCCAATAAACTTTCCGAGCAACGCGGCTCTCTCGTCTCACGCATTGAATTTCGAAATTGAGAGACTTCGAGGGGGTCTCGAGTAGCCCGTAGAACACACGGCGACTACGCGCGGTCCAACAATGTTTCTTTTTCTTTTTTTTTCTTTTTTTCCTTTTATTGAGAGAACCCGAAGGCAAAAGCGACGTCGTGAAAAAGCGGCTTTGTGAGGTTGTCTCGGCGAGTGAGGGGTTCCGAGCTTTCTAAAGGCACTCGACGAACACTCGACCACGGCCACGCCAAGGAGCGTAGCTCGTTCGAAGATAAGCTACACACCTTTTGCTGTTTTTTTTATTTTCCTCCTCGCTTTTTCTTTTTTTTTTTTTTAACGTTTATCTTTAACGAGAAATTTTTTTGTACTATTAGTGCGACATCGACGAGATGGATGGGAGAAGAAAAGTATGATTAATGAGATGTTTGAGAAGAGGGCTGTAGAACGAGATCAACTTAGGGGATGTCGATTCGCACGGTGACGCCTATCGTCGGGTTCGTAAATTATACAACCCGGCCAGATGCAGTTTTCTACTTTATCGCGGTGAGGTAAGCGTTTAGCACATCGATCGTTGGTCACGTCTTCGTTTCCTTTACCGACGGAATATTCGTTTTCTTTCACTCGGATAGTAAATGAAATGTAAAGTGTCATTTGAAACTGCAAAAGTATCAAGATTGTTTACTTTACATATGCATGTAAAAACGGATGTTGCATATTTAGTTTCGAAATATGTAAGAATTACCCAAAGGTGAATTTGGATTCTAGCATTGCTACAATTGCGCTTTTCATCGTAAGATAGAGAAACTTTGCAAGATTCTCGAGTTCAGAAGACAATTTATAGTCCGCTTTTGAGATCCTCCGTCGAAAGATTCACGTATCGCCTAACCGTGTTAGCCAACATACCTTCTGGATTTCCATATCAATTACTAGTTCTAAAAACAGGGTAATAAATCTTGCTCTACTCTTACGTTTAGCTTGAACGGTAGTTGCCACAGAGCTTGCCACTTCAATCTCATGATAAATTTACATTGCTCTACTTTTACATTCATCTACTTTTACATTCCAAAAGCAGAATCTACTACTCCAGGATGATTTACAGTCGAGCGTTGCATTTTAGAATCCTACATCCCTTTAAAGTCAAGATAATGCAAAACCAGAGTGTCAACAAGTATCTACAGTAATCTAGAAATATGTGAAAAAAATAGCAAAATTAAAATGATACACGTATAAAATTCGCGCGATAGTGCAGTTCCTGAACCACACGAGGGAGGGTGGAAACCACGTAGCCACGCTTCACAGTGAGTCACTCGATCATGTTTCCACGGAGTCGGGGGGCAGAACGGTTTCAGCAATCGATTTTGATCGTCATTTCCGGGCAGTGGACAAGGGACGCGGGCAAAATCGGAAAAAGAGGAACCTGAAGCCCGCGGCACCGCGGGTACGACTAGTACCAGTTCAAGTTCCAGTTCCAGTTTCAGTTTCACCGTTGGGTGTCCAAGGCTGACATTCCGGCCCTCGACATACACCTCTCAAACGAGAAAACCTCGCCGAGTTAGATTACAAACCGAGTTTGCCTGCAAAACACGATCCCCTCGCCGTTTGCGAACACTGGAACATCCTTGTCGTATCGTTTGCGTTTCTAGTCTCTCTCTCTCTCTCTCTCTCTCTCTCTCTCTTTGCCAGCCTTGAAACGTTACTCACGAGAACAATTTCAGTGGACGTCGTGGAATTTTGAATATCATTGGTGAAAGTAATTTTTGTTGCTCCTCGGAAGATTGTAGTTGATGGATGGTAATTTTTTAAATTTTATTTCATATTTTTGTTTTTTTTTTTTTTTTTTTGAGGATTCAAATTATTATATTATAAATATAATTATGAAGGACGGATTCGAATCATCTGCCGTTAGTAGATATTCTGTATTCACACAAGACTCTCCTGTCTCCTTGGACTTTAAACTAAATTCCGGCACTGTTTCAAATATAAAAATTACCATGCAACGAGCACGAAAATGTCACTTCAATTATATAACAAAGAAAATTTTATAGTTACAACCCTGTATTGTTCAATTTTCCTACATAATTTAACGTGTCTTGCAACGAACTAAATAAATAGCGTACCCAATATGTACCGTAACTTGACGAAAAGCTTCTAACCAGTCATGTAAGAATCTTCTCGCTTGGAATTCATCTCGACTGACAATAATAATGATAATGATAATGATAATGATGATCATAATGACAATGATGATAATGACAATGATAATAATGACAATAATGATAGTGACAATAATGATAATGATAATAATAATGATAATGATGATGATAATGTTAAAAAAAAGAAACAAAATAATAACCAACGTAACGTGACAGAAAGGCATCGAAGATTCCGGCGATGTCAATGTTAACAGGAGTTGGAGCCGCGGCCACCGTGGTCCGATTCGTGCGATCCTGTTTGCGGTAAATGCCGTTGGAAACTCGGCTTGAAGAGGAAGAAGGCTGCTGCAGCCAAGGCAGAGATATGCAGCAGGCCACGACAAACGTAATAAGTCGCCGGCTACTTTCTAGCCTGCGGCTCGCTGCACGGAACACCGAGATCCGTTCCTTCTTGCACACGTTCGCGGCCATCGCATCGCGGCGCAAACTTTCCTGTGCAGGTACACACCGCAACCGATCTCGACGATCGGCGGAGAACTGTGTGCACACCGTGTCCTCTATGTCGTGCCGTGCGTCACGATTCATCGGCTGCCTCTCTGCGCCGATCCTTTCAGCTGCCAAACCACGGAGCCTTTCTTTTTTTTTACCTCTTTCGCAATTTTCGTTTTTCATCTCGATGTTTTCGGTTCCTCGATCACGTGGAAAGAGTTCTGGTATCTTGAGATATTTGTGTTAACTTTTCTTCTTCTCTTTGGCAATTCTCTCAATTGCCGATTCGGTTCCTGTGGTTTTTCGATTCTTGTTCCATTTATCTCTTTCGCAATTTTCGTTTCTCATCCCGAGTTTCGGTTCCTCGATCACGTCGAAAGAGCTGTGACATCTTTGTGAAATATTTGTCGATTAATTTGAGAAACTGTATCTGCCAAGAAACGCAGAACTGTTCCTCCTTCTTTTTCTCTCTTTCGCAATTTTCATTTGTCATCCCAAGTCGGTTCTTACGGTTTTATTGATTAAGTCGAAAGAGTTCCAGAATCATTGGGATATTTGTCAATTATTGAGATTCTACCGAAATATTTCACGTTTCTTCAGGATATTTGTCAATTATTGAGAAGTCGAGTATTTTTTTTTTTTTTTTTTTTTTTTGCAAATACAAGCTGATTTGTACGAGAAGAATTAACACGTTCTTTTCGAGTACGTCAAGAAAGTCTCACTTCAGTTTTCTCTTTTCTTTTGGATTTTCAAAGAAATTCATTTTTTGTAAATAGAGAACAATACGTACAATAAACTATTCCTGTGGCCTTTTCAATGAAATTAAAACTTAAGTTCTCTCCCCAAGACAGCATTTCTTTTTTTTTTTTTTTAATTTCTAATAAATCGACTGAAATCATAAATTAGTTTCTTTCATTTCGAGTTGGAAGGAAAATCTAATTAAATGAAAGCAAACTTTTGAAAGAAGGCAACAAGAAATGTTTGATCAAGGAAGGTTTGAACAAGAAAGATCTCGTCTAAATCTCTGGTTAAAACGAAAAATCTCGGATCCAATTTGCAAAAGGGCATCAACGAGCGGATAAAGGGTTAAAACGCGTCCTTCTTCGCTTTAGATACAGGCTATCAGGCGCAAAACAGTTCGCGTGGGAAGGTAGAAAAAGAGTTCAAGGGCCCTCTGAAAGTGGAACGAGCGAATGTCAATTCCAGTTCTGGAGTCTTGACACATATCCTGGCGATCTATTATACGTATAATTTCGTGGATTCGTCTTATATCAATTATCAATAGACTATGAATAATTCATATGCGAATTTCCATATTTTCCAGGAAGAAAATGCAGATAATTCTAAGAGTAAATAAATAAATACGAAGTAGTAATGATTAGTTTTCAAAATTAATTTCCAAGAACAGCTTTACCTGTTAAATGTTACAACATTACACTTTAAACATTGAAAGGCTATTAATTAGTCTTCCAATATTCATCGACTTCTTTAAGCTTAATTTGCACAGAGATCTGTCTTATTCGAACTGCTCGATGAAAACAGACAAAATAGAATTTACATTAAGTAGGTTAAACCTGATATCAACATATTTTTATACTAACTATCGCGTTTTCCTACGAATCGAAAGAAACGATTTCACACACGTTTAAAAAAAAAAATATATCGTTACAATCTTCAAACGTGAACTATACAATTAACTATATAACTATATGTATATATATTCAAATTTATATTAGATTGATCAGATAAATAATGCTGCGAAACGATCGAGAAGAAGAACAACTGTTCGCGTGTTGCGAGGAAACAAACTGAATGGACTGACAAACTGTTCGTGTCTATTTTTATGTCTGCCATTTGTCAAATGCTTATAATTACGTTATTTGTGCATCTGAATGAATGGAAATATTGGCCGAAGATATATTTTGATCGATCACGTAATATCCTGTGTCGCAAGTCAAACGCTTGACTCTGTGCACCTACGAATAATTGTGAATAAATTGTGAATAATCGTTCGTGTTCAAACGAAATCGTTTTACAGTTTTTTCCCGGACTCTAAAAATATCTGGGATAATTCACAGTGTGTCGCTCTTCGTTCATTTTGCTGAAAATTTTGCTTTCGAGCAATAAGAATAAAAACTCGAAGGAAAGATATCCAAGAGACAGAAATCAGATTTCACCTGTCTAAAATTGAAGCGTAGAATGTCGTCTTATTCGAACTGCTCGATGAAAACAGACAAAATAGAATTTACATTAAGTAGGTTAAACCTGAATATTAACATATTTTTATACTATCTATCGCGTTTTCCTACGAATCGAAAGAAACGATTTCACACACGTTTAAAAAAAAAAATATATCGTTACAATCTTCAAACGTGAACTATACAATTAATTATATAACTATATGTATATATATTCAAATTTATATTAGATTGGTCGGATAAATTATAGGCTGGCCAGAGTTTTCAACAGTATCGATACATTTTATGCGTAAAACTAAGAAGAAAAAAAAAATGCGATACAGGCAAGCGTAGGCTCATGAACGTTTTATTAATAATTCGCAATAAAAATAGCCGTTAATTGCAACAAAAAAGTGACAACAAAAAATATTTATTATCTTCCTGCGATATGTTCCTCCTATTTTTACTCAGAGCGTGCGTCTATCGCCATATTTTTTTTCTTATGAAAAACACGCGGGACACTCTGCACGAGGATAAACGCATTTTACAAGAAAACTTCGTTTATACATTATCGAAGAGCAAGAATCAAAATCTCCCAACGTAACAAAGATGGAATCGAAATTTATTATTCCAAATTTATGTAACAAATGCAATACAAAGTATTATATATATTTTGAGCTAAAAGTCACTTCCCGTTAAAACAAATCCGAAATATTTTTATTTACTTAAATTGACTAAAATTAGTGAAATTAACTTTTCCCTTACATTTTGGTGTTTTATTAGAAAAAAGAAAAAAAAATAGGTGGAAATATGATATTTAACAGCTGAAATGATTTTCAATTCAACTAGTAAGTTCTACGTATGTATTTTCAGTACGTCGTCTTACATTTTGGTGTTTTATTAGAAAAAAAAAAAAAAAAAATAGGTGGAAATATGATATTTAACAGCTGAAATGATTTTCAATCCAACTAGTAAGTTCTACGTATGTATTTTCAGCACGTCGTCTATATTTGTATTTACGAAAATATAAAATTGCATAAACATCCGCAACGTCTGTTTGCCCGATAAGAATGTCAGAGAGTTAAAGCTTTTCCAAGAACTTTTATCCACGGCCGCACAAGTGGAGCACACCGAGCAACCGGGAATTAATGCACACATTCCTCCGCGTCGTGGTTTCAGCGGCCGAAACCATATCCGCAATGGCGACCCGCGGAAAAGTTAATTAAAACGCTTGACGTCGCAAAAAACTGTGACAAAATATCAACCACCTGGGATCGTAATTATATCCCTGTCTCCGAGCTGTCACGTGTACACGTCTTTGATCGTTCTCTTTTTCTTTTTCTTTTCCTTTTCTTCTTTTTTTGTTTTTTTTAATGCAAACCAGAGCGAACGAGAGAGAAAACTGGTTCAAAACGATCGCGACTTTCAAGAGAAATACCCAATATCCGAGGCAAAATGGCGGAAAAGAGAGAGAGAGAGAAAGATCTCTTGGATACTTTCCCCTTATTCATTTTTCATACGTTTGATTTCTCTGGTCGAAAGACATAAGCGCGTAAGTGAGAAAAGAAAGAAACGTGGTTTGATTTCTGTTTGGGATCGCAGACGTTTCTAGGACGGGGAGAATTTTCGAGATATCGATTATCCGCGTAATTAAAATAGACTCGGCGGTTAATTGAATTACTCTAATTGGCGAGATAAAGAGCGTACTCTTTCTGCTGGTTTTTTCGAAACGATGCGGCGTTCCACGCAGCCGCGTGCAACCTTTGACATTTAAGAGAGAGTCTCTTGTAAAAAAAAGGATTGTAAGATAAAATTCGCTTGTTATAACTACGTGTTTTATTAACATTCAACCTTCTGTACTGTTGTGTGAATAATCTCAGTAATCTTCGTTAACAAATTTCTCTGCCGACGTAATCTTATACTTCCTTTTTTCAAACACGACCAAACTACTCGTCGGCTTGACTACTCGGTATCTTTCGCTATCGTACAACTACTTCGATCGGCTAAACTAAAAGGATTGACGAGGCAATTTCAAATCAATTCATTCACTTAATAAATTATCTGTTGCCGACGTGATGATCGTATCGAAACAAACGAAACAAACGGAGAAAATAGAATTTATAAAATCCATGATTTTATAAAACGAACGACGCGAAGTGAAACGTTAAAGAAAAGCAAAACGATATTTCGATTCGCCGATTCTTACTTCTTCCTTCGAACTTCCTTCAAATCGTGCCCGTAATTTTTTACCTCGAATTTCCGATTTTCCGATTCAGTTTCACACAGTGCAGTTTGCTGCCCCTTTCTGCGTTTTTGCTCGCGCGTTGCAGTTATCATTCGTTCGCGTTCAAACGAAACGACGCAAACAACCGATCGAGAAGTCGAACCTTCGTTCAAGAACGAGACCCGTAACCCGACCCACATATCAGAATTCCACGTGCATTTTTCCCGCATTTTCTCACGAGCCGCGCAGGGCACGACACGAGCAAACGAAATCAATGCACACCGTACGATAAATCAACGAACAACGAGCATTATTCCTCGGCCTGGATGTACCTCTTGCTAATTTAACGCAATTAACCGAGCGCCAAGCTCGGTCGTAACTTCGTTAACAAAGACCATTCATCGGAGAATGCGAAACCTGGCTGAGCCAGTCCATATCCGCGGCGAATCAATTATTTCCCATAGAAATCAGGAAACGCGTTATCAATCGCACTGTCAACTTATTTCCAATTAAATACCTGGTATTATCATGATGTTCGAGCAGAAGTCTCTCGAACAGAGAGAGAGAAACGCAGCTGTTCGTTCTCGTTTCGTTCGCGGTACAGGGTGTGTTTCGACGACGATCGCGGGAGAGATAAATCGAAAACATGGAGACGAATTCGAGTTCTATCGGCGCATCGTTTACGAATTTAGAGATTTCTTGAACACGTGCACCATTGTCGAACTATTTTCGTGGATTTTCTAACGGTCAAAGACTCTGGAGAAGTTCGTCTCGTCTGCTGAATATCGTAGTTTAAATATTTATATTTAATATATTTAATAATTTATTACTTATATATATTTATTATATACATTATATATATTTTTTAATAATTTATTATTTATATACAATTAATAATTTATTATTTATTTAGTATTTATATTTAATATTTATTTAGTACTTAGCATTATCTTTTAGTAAGTATTTATACGTTATAAAATGTGTAAATGCATAATATTTATATGTATTATACATTTGCAAATAATAAATGTATTTGCAAGTGTACTTTATAATATTCAATATAATATAATACAAATTTATAATATAATATAATCTAAATATAAATATAATATAATATAATATATTATACATTTAACATATTATAAAACGTATAATATAATATTTTATACATTTGAATTCTAATCTCTTAACTGCAGTGAGAGTTTTCACGGAATTATATTACTATTGCTAAATAATAATAATAAGCGATCTGCGTATTTATATATTATAAAATGTGTAAATGTATAATACGTGTATTTTATAATATTTGATATAATATAATATAATTTAATATTTTATATATTATAAAATGTATAATACAATACCTTATACATTTGAATTCAAACCTCTTCTAACTGCAGCGGGATTTTTCACGAAACTATACTATACTTCTATACGACAAGGCCTGACGCGAACTGTACAAAACAGTGCAACAATAAGATTTATTTCATTTTTCGCCGGTGCTTTACACTATGTAAATTACGTTGCTCTGATCGAATGAAAATTTTGATATTGAAAGAACGAATAAATTAACTCTGATTAAATTAAAGTCTGTTTTGTAAAGAATTTGAAAAACCGTGTCAGTCTATACACTACTCTTCGACTTAGAAACAAGCTTTCACTATAGTTCATGAAAAAAATAGTAAACTAAACTAGCTAGTAAACTAAACTAACTAAAAGATTAATTATAGATTTTTAGAACAATCGGTAGTCTAATAGTAAGAGAATTCCAAGGATTTTAACCAGATAAATTAGAAAGACACTAGATAAATTTTCGAATTGAGTTTTCTCAAAAAACAAAAAAAAAAAAGAAATTTCAATTTCGTCGCGCGATCGCGCCACGATACTGTACCAATAATTGGGACACCGTGTATATATCGTGGGACGACAGTAGGCGCGGTCCAACGTTTACAAAAGGCAGTTTATGAAAAGCGTAGGTGAAACGGTGTTGGTACACCAGGCTGTGTGCGAAACACGAAATTAGGGGCGTCATTCATCCTACTTTCGCGAGGCCTGCGACGAAGAACGTGCGGTAAAAAAAAAAAAAACGAGAGAAAAGACCGGTAGTCGGTAGTTGAAAACGTCACTGGCTCGCCGCGATCCCGAACGCATACATATTTGATGCTGTGAGGCTCCCTTTTTTTGCCAGATAAAACG
This sequence comes from Tetragonula carbonaria, assembly GCA_032399595.1. Classification (NCBI taxonomy): domain Eukaryota; kingdom Metazoa; phylum Arthropoda; class Insecta; order Hymenoptera; family Apidae; genus Tetragonula; species Tetragonula carbonaria. The sequence goes on from JAUCRC010000007.1 coordinate 4,660,290, forward strand.
CCTAATACGATTACGCCATTGTATCGAGACGATGGAAAGCGTAATGGGAACGTTTCCAGAACGAAACCGGTATCGTTTCGTTATAAGGAGCCCAATTAATGATGGCTACTTCCGTCGTAAAACCTGACTCCTGAGAATCTCATTTTAGGATGCAATGAATTTTTTATCCACTCTAAAATAAATCTTTTAGTTTGTTCCTTAGTTCAATCGAAAATGAAGCGCAGCCAAAACTGTACTCGATGAAAATTAAATACGTAATTCTTTGATCCAGAATTGTTGATCGATCGCGTCGACATTTTAATAAAAATTAAGCATCCTCAAAGTTCGACTATTTTTCTTTGACTTTTAGAACATTTCACTCGTGTTCGAAAATTTTGATTTTATTTCAGCGGTTACATTTACCTTCGATGATGTCTATCGTTAATATCTGACTAAATTCTTCATAAAAGTTTGCTCTCGATGAAAATAACATTAACCGGAGAGATTCGATGCATTTCCGTTGCAAAACAAATTTCGCAGTTACTGCGAAAATAAAATCTTCAATCGATCATAATTGTCGTTTAATTATTTTGAAATGTCAAATCTCGCGCGAACACCTAGTTTCAAGAATTTGTTAGAAGTCAGTCCGAGGAATCCAAGAAACACTTCCATTTTGAGATATCAAGCATCAGCACGCGTGCAGCGATTGAAGCAAAATTAGCTTATAAAAATACGTGAACCCAACGCCATAAGCACACGAATTAAATATCACACCTTTTAACCCTCGATCTGTGCGGCCACCTTTGTCCTTCACCTTCCGCCTTTAATCACTCCTCCACACTTAAAAATAAAGCCTCCTCGATTCTTCCGCCAAGTCTCGTCACACTCGGATCAAAATCAATTATTCGCAACTCAATGTCGCATACTCGATATTACATTTTCCAAGGTGTATATATATATATATATATATATGTCTCTATCCAAGCCTTTCGTTGCTCTAGAGCAAAGTGTGATCGATCCTGAAACCGAGTGACCCCGACTTTTCTCCGATGTCCTCCGTGAACCGAGCGATTTTCCAGTCTCATTCACGATGGTCGTTCTCGATCAATAAAAAAAAAAAGAAGAAGAGGAGAGAAAAGGTAACAAAAGACAAACTGAAAATAAGAATCAGCTCTTTGTTGTATATATAAAGAATATATGTAGAATATATAAAATGGTGATCCCTTCTAATCCATTAGAAATTTTAATAATATTTGGGATTTTTGTGATAGAACAATTGTTGCGACACACAGCGTATTAAATTCAAACTGATATGGGATCAATCCTCTTGGAACACGATTTATTCCATGTCGCATCGAAACATACAATTAGAATACAGAAACAAACACAACGATGGAAAAACTTGTTCTCGTTTATTAAGCCCAAGTTTATTACGTCGTGGAAACCGTGTCAATCAGGATACCGTGTTACAGAAGAGATGCAATTTTTCCACCGTATATTATATGGAAACCGCGTTATAAGAGGATCGTATGTAAATTGCATCTATCCTATTATACGTAGGCTACTCACATATTTGCAGGAAGTTTTGCAAATGCAAAATTGCACGCAGAATGTACGTAATACGAAAAAAATACAGCGCTTTCTGTAACATTTAATGCATGAAACAATTTTCCATCGTGTTCCCATCGTTTTTCAATGAAATTGTCTTACAACACTTGTCGAGCCGCGAAACTTTAATTTAAATTTCTATTAAACAGAGTAAACATTGGTAAATAAAAATTTCAACGATGTATCTCAAAAATTGGAAAGAAAATCGTTACGGCAAGGGGTTAATCGCATCTCCCCTCGAAAGAGAGAAAAAAAATAATTTCCACGCAATGGGAAACAATCCCATTTCCTAACCCAAAGCAATCAATCTGCATTTAATTAGCCTTACGTCAGAATGTACAGGGTTGTAAATGGCAAATAGATGAAAAGTATATGCGAATACGTTGGCAGCGCCATCAGAAAAATACGTCGATCGCAAAGTGTTAATGGCGAACGACACTTGCACGATGGTTTATTACCTGGTGCAAGTTGTTAATTGCACGGATGGTAAGTAAAAGGCTCGTAACACGGCCGCGACAAGACACGAACGAACAACGAACATAGTATTTGCGAGATGCAGCTGTACACGGTGTACACGTTGTAAAATGTTCACGATGCCTCTCGAGCCAATCGGCCGTTTCGTTACACCTCGGTGCACTCTCCCTTTGAAACGCCGTTACATTGTTCTCTTGTTGCTCCCCTGGCAATTCGGGGGATTAGCGTTATCACGGTGATAACGTGGGAACTTTGAGCCGGGCTCGTAGCCGGTTTTCGACTGTTCATGGAAACGAAGGACAGTTAATTGAAGATTTGTGCTTCGATTCGATTATTCGCGAATTTGGGAGAATCTGATGGTTGATATTTCGATCGAAAATTTGAGAGCTGAGGATCATTTTGAGGAGTAGTTGATTTTTCATTATTCATGGAAATGAAGTATCTAAGGCACAGTTAATTAAAGATTTATACTTCAGCTCAGAATTTTGAAATTCGATCAATTATTCGCGAAAGGGGAAAAATCGATATTTCGATTGAAAATTTGAGGGTTGAAGATTATTTTGGACCTGCACTTGACTTGCAGCTGATTATTCATTATTCATGGAAATGAAGTATCGAAGACACGATTAATTAGATATTTGTACTTCAGTTCAGAATTTTGGAATCGATTGACTATTTGCGAAAAACTGGACTGAAAATTTGAGGTTTGAGGATTATTTTGGATGGAACCTGCACTCTTCGATTTCTCTATAACACGTTAATTCCTTGTGAAAATAAAACTGTTTGACAAAATTGTTTGACAACTTTTACTCCAATCAAAAATCACTGTTATAAATTGCTATAACTCATTCAAATTCAGTGCAACAATATTCCACGCACGTAACATAAAATGTACCAAACGCAAACATATAGTCACTTGTGTAATTTCTATAATTTTTCAAAAAGTTATTCTATAATTTTATATTATAGAATAAATTATAACTATATAATTACATCCTATTTTATAAATTATATTCTATAATTTTTCAAAAAAATATTCCTATCTTTCGAATAAAAATATCGCCAATCTCTTCGTCTTCTTTTTTATTCTTTTTTTTTTTTGCCTTCGAAAAGTTATCGTTATTCTCACGAAATGTACCATTATCAATGCTGGGATTATAATTATATTATAAAAAATAGTGTCACAAAGCCTTGATATCGTTAAAAAGAAAATTAGATTACAAGTGGTATAGAAAATAGAGATTAAATCAGCTTACAATTGGTTGGAAACGAAAAAATAAAGCTCTTGGGCCAGTTGACGATTACAATTTTGCTGAATGTGTGGTTCGCATTGGATCGATACGTGGGCCATCAAACGCTACTATCGTTCGTATGGGTAATTATTTATTTTAGGTGTGGTTTTGTCACTACAAAGGGTGCGTGGCGTCTGTCTAAAAAGATTGGATAATTGTTTACGGAGGTGGGTGGCTTACAAACGTAAAAAGTTATTTATACGAGGACTATTTTTACATTTTATTGGAAAAACACGTAAATATGTCAGTGAATTGACGGATCGTGATTCATCGAAATAATAGAGAATATTAGATTTGAAGAATACAAGTAGCAAAAATTTTAGTTTATATAGTAATAATATTAAACGAATTCGTTGAAGAAAGATTTGTGAACATGACTTACGTGCGATTAATCGCGAAAAAAGATAGATGGTTTCAGATAGTAGAATTGCTTGTATGGATACATATTTTTATGAACATGACTAAAGAAATATATTACATTACTATTGTACTATTAATTTACATTATTAATTATATTATTAGATTTTAGAAGTAAACTTCTAACAAGCTTAAAGTCATAATAAAGTGGCGCAAGTGGCTTTGCGACACCATTTTTTATAATATAATTCCCAGCATTGATAATGGTACCTTTCGTGAGAATAATGATAACTTTTGGAAGGCAAAAAAAAACGAAAAGTTCAGTTTATGTAGTTTAAACAAATAGAAAAGCTTCCTTGAAGGCAGACATTTACGTACAATTAATTGTGAAAAGAAATGATTTTAGACAGTGGAATTGCTTGTATAAATTAATTGATATTATTATTTCAGTTTGACACACAGTCTAATGAGAATGCATTTTTATTTCTTTTTATCTTTCAAAATCACGCGTATAATCGACATCGATTCAATCGATGCGAATGATCATCGCGCGTTCTTTCCTCGCGAGATTCTCCTCGACTCTCGCGGCACGTGAATGAAAATTCTCCGATTATTAATGATGAAGGCTCGTATGCAATATCGATAAATTCAATCGAATCATTACTGTCGTCGTTCGTCTCGCAAGAAGGAGGAAGGGGCGCATTCACGTGCAGCAAAATGGCAAGAATGTAGCGAAACAACGTGTTGGTACGTTCCGTACGGGCTAACGGATATTCCGTTGGCAGGAAGTAAACGAGAGGTATAATTTCCCGAACGAAACGAATTACAGTAATCTCGACCGCGTTATAAGAGTGATTTCTGAATTCTGAAAGCTGGCCATCAGAAACGAAGATACGGTGCGTTCGTGAGTTAAGCATTGTAATTCGAACGTGCCATTGCGGATAGTAGTGCCTAACTCGAAGAAGAAGAAGAAAAAGAAGAAGAAGAAGAAGAAAAAGGAAGAAACGAAAAATATAAGTTCATTATTATTGGGCACGATTATTCGCAAAACGATTCATTGGTGGTTTGTCAAAGAAATTCTATTAACGGTATCAAAATCAATTATTTGAGCATTGGTAGATTAGATTTAGGTCAGGTTAGGTTAAGTTCAATGCACTATGTGTTACGGATAGGCACGTGTGATATGTGTTGATACAAGTGTTGAAGAGGGCGATGAATATTTTATTTGCTACTTTTGTTTTGTTAGTTAAAATACATGTATATATTTATATCATACATATATATATTTTTATATTTTATGTATACATTTATATCATATACATATATATATATATATATATATATATATTTTTTTATATTTATATATTTATATCACACATAAATTTATATCATTACATATACGATACATATAATATATTATACATATATATATATATATTTATCTGTTAAAACAATTGAAATTTTTTAAAAATTCAGTAAGAACTGGTAATTAACATAATTTTTTAAAAGATCAAATAAAATTTATATTTGTTAAAATTGTTAAAAATAATTGCTTTTACTATTTTTTTAACTAATAAAAATAAAAATTTTGATGAAAAACCGTATTGCATTTTTATACGTCTTTTAAGAAGTACCTTATTTGCACACCTCTAGAAAATTTTATTTTCCCGCGAGCCGGACGATTTTTTCCAAAAAGTTCGATCATTTTTCTTATTGCACGAGGTCTCCAATTAAGAGATTTAGCCTCGTGCGAATTTTTTTCTTTTTTTTTTTTGCAATCCAACTTTTTGTTACGAAGCTAAATACACAAGGTACGTATTTCACCCAATTTTGCCCCGCTCGAAACTCGATTCAAAGTACAAGTAGAAAGGAAAACGTATCGTAATTCTAATTCGTGTGACGACGTGCAAAAATCATTCGACACGAAACGATCTCTGATATGCGAACATTGATTTCAAAGGAGGACGCTATTAGAATCCACCTTGATATCAATGGATATCGTAATTTCGAGTTAAAATAACGAATATACGCGTGAAAATCATTTTCCGAATATGAAAGACATTGGTCGAAATTTCGCCGAAATTGCGACGAACGTTCGGCGAAGAAGCGTCATAATGTCAGAAACGCGAGAAATAAAATGCGATAAAGTGAGAAAAAAAATTCATTTGATTACAGAACAGACGAACGTTAATAAAAGCGTGCAGTGCAAGACTTGCTGCAAAGTACTTTGTACGACCAAATAGACCAAATAGGCCTGTTTCTGGACTGTGAGAGACGAGAGAGAGAGAAGAGAGAATTCCACGGGAAAATACGACGTTTCGATTGACAGATCCCATTTCGTTAATACCATTGCGACACTGGTGGAAAAAAAGAAAAAAAAGGGAACACGAGAGGGGACCGCGGCGCCGGTTAATTAAAAAAATGCAAACTTTCTCGTGCAGTCGGTGGTATTCGCGTTTTCGCCAAAGATAAAACGCACGACCGAGGAGGAAACGCTGCGCCGACAAAGAGCTCTTTGAATACGAAATTTTTTCATTTTACGCAGGCCGCACGTACTTTCTCTCTCTCTCTCTCTCTCTCTTTCTCTCTTTCTCTATCTGGAAACGTGTGGCGTTCTCTTCTCAATTAAGAACCAGCAACCAGCAACCAGCAAAAGTGGCTTGAAAACCTCGATATACGTGGACATGATCGCGCACGTAATCGTAAACGTTGGGACATATTCTGGTTTTACACGAACGATAAAAAATGACAATCTAAGAGTCCCTGCTTTAAATACACAGACGAGAGAAATTTTTTTTTTTTCATTCTCTCCTTCTCGAAACAATCTGATTGCAGGTAGTATATTTTTAATCCTCGTTGCACCGTATATTCTTAAAAAAAAAAGGCACGATTAAAGGTTAATTCCTAATTTGCGTACAATTACAAACTTTCTTCGTTTCTCCGATACTCGCGCGAGTATTTCGCCATTTTTCCAAACACACCAGCCAGTGTCGTAAATTAACGATCGAACTCGCGACAAAAAGAATTCATTAAATGACCATTGAGAAGTTTCTCTCGCTCGGCGACTTCTGAAATCCGGGTTCGGATCGAACCGGTTGTTTTATTCAACGACGAAACTTTCGTCTAGACGAAACGTGAAATAACGAAACGACGAAGGACAGAGAGAGAGAGAGAGAGAGAGAGAGAGAGAGAGAGAGAGAGAGAGCAAGAGGGGTGAACGAGCGCTCGCGCGTAGCTACGACGAGGCTAGGCCAAGCCAGGCCGAATCCTTATATTAAAAAAGTTTCGCGCAGCCCTTGCGAAACTCGGCTCGCGGCTCGTTTTCCACCCTTGTGGACAAATTGCTGGCAGAAGTTTTTTGCACGACCGCGAAAACGCGGTTTCCACGAAACGGAAGGGGGCTTCCACTTCCGAGTGGGAACAGCCAGTGTGTCACTTTGATGTACCAGCTCGTTCTGCTCTTCGTTCTGCGAATTTTCTTCTTTTTTTTTCTTTCTTTCTCGGAATTTTCCATTTTCCAATCGCACGCGAGAACGGAATGTGAACGCGATTACACGAACCGGCGAGAAAGTAGCTGATAAAAGCGGCGAAAATTGTGAAACGTGGGCGTTTATATACAGAGTGTCCGGAACTTAAATGATCAAACTGCGAGAACAATCATAAAGCATGAAAAAAAGGAGAAGAAAATATTACGTAGAATTCGTCGCCAAATGCTGCAATTTGTCATGGATAGATGTTGTGACAAATATTGTTCATACGTGAAATGTGTAAGTAGCGACGAATTTTCTATTTAGTGTGTGTCGTTAAGCATGTCTTCCTTCACTAACAATTTCGTGCCATTAATTATAACAACGCGATTAAAAAATAATTTTTAATACCATCAAGTTTGATATAAGTGAACGATAGAATTAACAATACAAACGGAAGTTTTGCTGAGTTTCAATGAAATTACATTTTCAATTCTTTGCAATAGCTCTCCGTGTGAGGTTGCTTCTGTTGAATAAATCTTTTGTTTTTAAGCTACTCCATAAGATAAAAATCAAATGGCAGAGAAAAATGCGTATCTATTTGTCCATAATTCTGTAACAACACGAGTTTCCTGACAAACTTTGTGTAATACTTCTTTCTTCTTTTTATGTCTTTTTTTTTTTAACGTGTCTTCGCAGATTAATCATTCAAGTTCGAGACAGCCTGTTCTATTGTTCTTCATGTGTAAAAGAGATTTTTACGTTCTCTTAAATAACACGCATAATTTTAATTCCTAGACATTACTAGTCGAAAGAACGTAAAAAATAAATACAAAAAGATATACCATAAATTTTGATAATTAAAAAATGTAAACTGTTAATATTATTCAATTAAAATTTAATAATAATAATTATTACAATCAATATAATATTACACAATTAATATAATTAACTAATAATTAAATATACACTTAATTGATAAATTATTCAATTTAATTGATAATACACGATGTTACTTAACTTTTTTTCAAACTTTCCACGTCTCAGCATCTTTTGCAACAATACATACAGCAATTAAAACAAAAATTCTCATATTTATCGGTGCCTGACTCAAGAAGAATTTCAAAAGATCAGAATGAATCGCACGTCCCATTCATCAGGGAGAATTCATCTGGCAGAAACTTAATAAACATCAAGATCAACCAGAGAAAAACATAAACATGGCGCAATCTCCCTGTTTATCAATCAATTATTTACGACTGTGCACGAACGCTCTGTTTTGAATATTTTTTTAATATGTTTAATATTTTTTTACATGTGCATTACACGCAATTTTTCATCTTCCAGGTTCTCATAAATGTGTGAACATCCGCATGTTATTCACGAGTGAAAGTATGCTCCGGAAAGATACGATCTCACTCGTTAAAGACCATGGATTCAACTTCCGAGATTTCAGCTTAAAATCACGGTTAAGCAGGTAATAAAGAACGTTGAGCGTATGGTTGCGATAATAGTTAAAACAGTAATGGACAAAAATGGAAAAAGTTTAAGGAGCACCGACAAAAAATCTCGTACTCTAATCTTCATACTCAAAATTAACCGAAAATGGTGAAAAGAAAAAAAAGAAAGACATTCTACAGCAAATTTTAAGAAGTTTGTTCGAAAGGGAAACTGCATTGGATAAACATTCAAGAAATTCCAAAACCTCGTCGCTTAATCTTCATATTCTAAATTCACCGACGGTGATAAAAAAAAAAATTATACGGCAAGTTTCAAGAAGTTGTTCGAAAGAGAAACAATAGTTAAAACAACAGTGGACAAGAATTCAAGAAATTCCAAAACCTCGTCGTTCAACCATCGTGCTCAAAATTCACCGAAAACGACAAAGAAAAAAAAAATAAATAAATTATACAGCAAGTTTTCAGAAACTTGTCGTTAACCTTCAAGATCACGGCGAATCCTCGAAAAAAGATCTCTCAGCGAATTTAGAAACGCGTTTTCGCGTTTTTCACTCACAGAAACATATTCGAAACTAGGCCATTCTCGAACGATTCCCCGAACCGTTCGCAAAGTTGAAAATATCGACTTCTCATCGGGTGTGCGAGTAATTTCCAGACGTACCGGCGTTGCAACTCCAACCTTATCAACATTCGTCTTCACCCGAATAGACGAGAAAGGAATCCTCCTCCTTCGACGTGAATGATCCCTCAGGAATTAACCAGAAAGCAGCGAGGCAAAAGACAAAGAAACATCGAGACGAAGAGAGAGGGTGGACAGGACGCGCGCCACTCCGAGAACAATGTAATACTTCCGGTTGGTGCGGATCCACGAATGTTTGCAATTGGTTGCAGGCCCACTAGAGACCTACAATGGATCTCGCTTTCGTCGAAAGGGTGCCACACACACACACACACTGGGCACGAATCTAAGTGGCTGCAAACATTTCATCGAATTTGACGCCGAGGGCCTCCTGGCAACGAGCCTCCACACGCTACAAAAGGATAATAGACGCGGCAGTGGCGCGATCGCGCGGAACAATGGACACTGGACGCCTTTCTTCTTCATCGCCAATTTTTATTCCACCCTCTTTTAACCGCCGTTTCTCTCTCTCTCTCTCTCTCTCTCTCTCTCTCTGTTATATCGAGAAACGATCGGACGAGTTCTTGCATCTGTTAATCCGTGGCACGTGCCAGCGGCCTCGTGTTTTGCCTGTTGGCAAACCGCGAGGACGCTCGACCACGTGGCTACCACAGAGTGGATCGAATCCACGTGTATGTAACATATACGGTGGCTATGAAACCTATGTGCGTGTATTCATACTCTTATTTTTTGAGAGGTATATATATATATATATATATATATATATATATATATATATTTATTTATAAATTTATAAATTTTCATTTGTCGCAGAATTCTTTGTCACAGTTATATTAAAATATATATTATATAAAGCTACATATTTTAACGTGACTATAAAACTATACGTTTTAATACATATTAAAACATATAATTGAAACTGAAATACATAATATAATTGATTAAATTATATCACATTATAGTGTAATAAATTATTACAGGATTATTTAACACGTGAAATTTACATATCGAAATATACAGTTTTTTTGTAGTTATGTTACACCTTGTAGCATTTACATTAAAATTTTTACGATCGCGCCGTCTCGTTTCATCAAATTTAATAATTTCGATGAAACTGCGCGAGCAACGAAACCGAAATTTGTGCGAACAAAAGCGCGAAGCACGTTTCGACGGAACGACGAAAATTATCGAACGAACTGTGCAAGCAAAGTTTCGCAATGCGATTAGAGATTATTCGCTGAAATAATTCCGCCGCAGGTAGATAGAAACCCAATCAACGGTGAACGCGTTGTATCAACATCTCTTTCGTAACTATGCACGCCGCAGGAACGGGATAACTGGAAAACTGAAGCGTGTAGACCGTGGTCTCCCGAATTCGCTAATTTTGAATCCGAATTCTATCTCCGACAGGGCGGGAAGAGGACACGCGTTATCCGAAAATATTAATAACACAGTGGCACGCGTTCATCCGCGATAACGCCGCTGACAATAAATTGCAGCAAACTAATTCCATTCGGACGCGTTCCGCATGCGAAATTCGGGATGATATCGCCCGGACTCGCAACCGCGAAAACGAGATGATTCACGTGTCGATGGATCGAGAAGAAAGCGGCCACGCGCACCTTTGAAATTTTATTCGACTGCTCTTTGTGAAAATCAACGTATACGCGAGATGTATAATACTGTATGTCAAAGACAATGAAAAGTTGTCGACAATTTCAATTCGATACGATCTCGTGAAAGGAAGATCGTGGAACGATCCATTCGGTCCCGTTCTGAAACGTGAAGATTTAAGTCTACTTCTTCTAAGTTTCTTTTTAAAGACGATTTTACATCATGCAGCGGTAGAGGTGGCTAACTGGCGGCCCTTACCCCCACTCCTAGCTAGCACTACCCCCTCCATTGCATCGATCTCTCCACTACATTGAAATTTCCTCGCCGTGCACGAGCCCCACTCTCTCAAATTTAATCCGCTCTGACGTAGCGGATGGCACGAAGCGAAGAAAATCGTAAAAATTCTTAATCGAAGGTTAAGAATTTTTTCTCGCAGCTAGATTTACCATCATTTCGAAGATTAGAGTTCCTTCTTACAACATCTTGAAACTTGTTGCGCGATTTTCTCTTTTTCTCATCACTTTATCAATCGTTGAATGTTAGGATTAATTGAAAAATGCTAACATTTTTTTCATATAAAATCATACAGTGAGTTTTAAGGGATTTTCAATCTTCAAGACTCGAAAAATCTTTACACACATATACGATGTAAAATCATCTTCAAAGAAAAAAACTCACTGTCTAAATTAGAGTCTTTACGCTTTAAAATAAGTGAATTGTATATTTAAAACCAAATTATATGATCTTCTTTTCACGAAGTTGTTTTCAGTTTAAATTATCGACAATTTTCACGTAATTGTCACAGTTATGTTCTTCACCGTATTTAGAATTTTGTGGAACAAGTTTTCCGCAATCTTGATCCCGAATATGATGTCAAAAATTGAGAAGTCAAAAATTGGCAACGATATATTACGTCCAATGGTAGAGAAATCACGGTTATTGCTGTCCCTATATATTTTACAATGATACAATAGCACTTGTGATTTATGCGAACAGCGATTGTTCCTGCATTGCGGGTAAACCGTACTTGGTTCGAGATTTCACGTGACTTTCGGCTGTTGTGATGTTTGCATTTGTGTGATGAACGGTTTGCAACTGGTTCAAATGGAAGATAGATTATTACGAAGATTAAATGTTAGTTAAGCAGAATCTCAATTTTATTGGATAATGATATTCGCTGCAATAACATTTTCAGATCGTGTTAATTGAATTCTTCAGTATCCAGCTGGTTAAAAAAAATGTGACTGTCCTTTCAGAGTGATGTTTAATAATATTAGCGAATAATATTATAAAAATTGCAGAATCAGATTAGACCATTTGCACCTCGAATGGTTATCTGTATTGCAAAAGGATAGAGAACGGTGGATGACTCTAACAAGTCAACTAGTTATTAGTTTATTAAAAGTTCAATTTATTTAATTAAGAAACAGACGATTTCAATTTATCACTCTAAATTCATTTGTCAAACGACTTCTCACATTTACTTGCGCGCATCGAAATTATTTCTCTCAATTATTACAAGCCCTCACAATAGTCTACGTTCTGTAATTAACAAGTAGGAATATATTAAAGCATCAACGTCGCCGTTATCTCCAAGCATACGACACGCACAATTTTCCCCAATGCTATCAAACGACTACGTTATTTGTATCGACGTTTCTCACACCCGAAAATCACCACACGTTCCCAACGTAGTCGCAAGAATACTATACATACACGAAGGTCAAGGTTGTGCGACAGCTTGAAATTCCATTATCCTCTCGACAAATTCCATTGCCCAGCATTTTAGCGATATCTCCGTAAAAAGAGAACGAATTGCCCGTTAATGAGGGCAAAAAAAGATAAGAAAGGAGAAGCAATTTATTCCATCGTTGCAACCGACGACTTTCGGAATCGAATTTTCGACGGAGACTAGCAGGTCCCGTGACATGTATTATTCATGGACGACGGTGTTTCGACCTACTATCGCGGAACAAAGTTACATTGAAAAGTCAAGAAACGCGAATATAACTCGTTGGGAGTGGAGGGGGGAGGGGGGAAGAAATGAATTGATATTGGTGGAAGAAACAGAAGGATTTTTCAATTTTGCTCGAATTTTCTTCTTTGACGATCATCGAAGCTGCCTAGTATAATATTGCGATAATACAAATATTGTTATAAAATATTGAGCGTGACTGAAGTATTCTGGATACATTTCTCCATTGCTACGATAAATAGGAAAATAAAAAAGATTCTTTTATCAATTAGTTAATTAATTTCTCATCAACACACTTACACCTTAATTGCTGCACTGGTAACGTTTCGAAGTTGCAATTCCGATTGTAAAATAAATTACAATTGATAATAAGATTTGATATTTTCATACGCAATATTTTCGTTTGATAAATATTGCGAGAATATCAAAACTATCAAAATATATTTACGTACACAACGAATGTAAATTAAACAATGTTACAACATTGTAACTTAATGAATATCGAAGATTTAAGATTCATAAAGTTCATGATTATTAACAAATTGCCAAATGAAGATTAATCTCATTCGCTAGTTAACATAACTACAATATTTACAGCGTGAGTGCGATCGAGGATTAATCACCCCTAACTCGCGCAAACTTGAAACAAACTTCCATCCTTTATAATTTCAATCAAATCACAAACGAAACTAAAAGAGAACTCTAAAAGTTTCATAATAAATTGAAGATATATTTAATAAGTAAACTAATTATTTCGAGCATGACAATTTATGGTCTAGTATGGACTAGACATTCGATGGTATGGACTAATTCGTGCACATTTGTATTTTATTAATACAATATCGTAAAATCCACAATTGCTAATAAATTACCAACTGAAGATTAGTGACGCTTACTATTAGTCTCGTCTATTGCTTAACAATAACTACAACAATATTTACAACGTGAGAACGATCGAGGAATAATCACCTCTAATTCGCGTAAAATTGAAACAAATTTTCATCGTTTGTAGTTTATCAAATCACAAAGGAAACTCTAAAAGTTTAACAAGAAATTGAGGATACTTTTCTGATATATTTATTCAGCATGCTGTAACATGCCATTCCCATTGAATAAGTAAATTAATTATTCCGAGCATGACGATTTAGTATAGACTGGATATTCGATGGTCTAATTCGTGCACATTTGTCTTTTATTAATACAATATCTTAAAATTCACAACAATATTTACAACGCGAGAGCGATCGAGGAATAATCACCTTTAACTCGCGAAAACTTAAAGCAAATTTTGATCCTTTGTAATTTCAATGAAATCACAATGGAAACTCTAAAAGTTCAACAACAAATTGAGGATACTTTTCTGATATATTTATTCAGCATGCTGTAACATGCCATCCCCATTGAATAAGTAAACTAATTATTCCGAGCATGACGATTTAGTGTAGACTAGACATTCGAAGACACAATTCCTGTCTTCTAGAATTTGCATAGATCGGCCAAAGTTTCCAGATATACTCGAGCAAAGGAGTACACACTCGCGTGTACACAAAGAAAAGGAAATAGAATAGGAGCTCGTTCATCTCGATGAGGATTTCGCTGCACGTAGCGGTGTGTTTAGGCGTGCATCCAGCGAAATGCACCGGCGAACATACTGAAACCCGTCTTACGAGCCAAGGCTATCGAGTGCATTCCGTGTGCCGGTGCACGTTGTACTCGTCGAACGATTTCTTCTAAGCTTCTAATTTTCAAGGCTTCGATCGTCGTTTTTACGACGCGAGTCCGCGCAATCGGCGAACTCTCTATTCTTCCCTCTTTTCTTTCTTTATTTCTTTCTTTCATTCATTCTTTACCTCCCGCTGTTTCCTGGCAACGGTATTTTCCGCGTTTCCAGACTCGCTGGAATGCTGGAACTGGGAGTTGGCTTCTGACTCGCGTTTCTGGCTGCCTTGCCGCTTGTCCACGATTTATAAATCGAAACTCACTTCAGGTTCGCGGACGTGAAGGAATTGGCCGGGGGTTTTCTCCGTTTTTCACGCGGCGAAAGGTAATTTCGTCTGGCAATCTGGCGCGCTTTTACGAAGAATAACGGACAGCGATGACGATCCGTAACATTCACGAACTAATCGATTAATAGATTATTTATCTCGTCAAATAAATAACTCTAAAATAAATTTCCAATTTATCAATTTATTTCACAGATAGATTAATAAATTATGCATTTCGTGAATAAAATGTAAAGCTTGGATGAAAAGATCGATGGAAAGACTGCGACTATGAATGAATGAATAAATTATATGATATCATAGGGCAGTGACAAGTAAACAAAAGGAATTTTACAAAACGTGGATGTACAGGTCGCAGGCATAACTTTTATGAAATAATAGCTTAGATTAATAGAACAATCGTGAAGGTCGTAGTACGTAGTACTACATAGTATTAATAAATAAATAAATACGTAGAATACATAATAGGATAGGACAGTGGCAACGAAAAGTCTTACAATGAAAACGAAGGAAGTCTTACAAAATATGAATGTATAGGTTGCATGCATAACTTTCAAGACATACGAGAGAATTAGGGTTTCTTGTCGAAGGTGAAGGTCAATGGAGAATGTATCAAGTTATCCCTTTGAGTTCGTTCTGTTTTTTTACAATACTTACTTATGGCAAAATTTGAAATATAGATGTAAGTGTTGTGAAAATGTATCACCTTCTCCTTCTAATTTCGTCTCATCTTCTTAGGAAAGACCCTATTTTAATAGAAATTTCTTTGGTTTCTCGTTAAAATATTTTTCTGTGTCTTTTTTTTTTTTATAGTGTCAAAATTGTCATATTTTTTTGTCAGCTAAAAGATAGAAATAGGTGATAATCTGAGAGAGCAATATTTGGAAAATATGATATATGATAAAATTTCCTATTTTGTGCCACGTGTGTCCTGGCATTATTTCGATAAAAAAAAAAAATCACGTTTGCGAGTCCTCTTACATTTTGTTGCATAGTAATTCTCCTACTTTGTTCAGCTGGCCACAATATTTGTCTGAATTTATTAGAAACAACTCGAAGAACAATCACACTAAGCAGAGAACAAAATCTCGCAAGAGTGTAGACCTGGTCTTCAAGTTCGTTTCCTTTATGGATTATTATACAAAATCCACTTTTCATCCCTGTTTTATCAACGTTTTAGCGGTGGTTCTTTTGCGATGTGCGAGCAAAAACACTCGCGTACGATTTCGTTCGATGAATTAGCGTAGCATTCGTACATTCAATTTCGAATTATATTTTCAATTTCGCGATATTTCTTCCTTTCGTCCATCAAATTTCGAATGCTGTCGTCTTACAATTAGATGAACGTTCGAAGACGGAGACTTATGGGATGACCCGACCTGATCCATCTTGAATCCACAATCAGAAAAAGTCGCATTGCAATCAAAACAATCGATCGATCAATTGACTCTACCGCTTGACTTATTCCACTTTTCCCGAACTCAGCAATTCTCACGAAAGTATCAGCAACATTTTTTATTGCTCGATCTGCTTCTTCTTCACGGATCGAAAGACCGTGAAGGGTGGCTGCATCGGCGAAGTCGATCTCATCTGTAGCAAATGGCGCAGTTTTTCATTCTCTCCGTGCAACGTCTAAGCAATGGTGTACACGCCGGCCATTTAATTTAGTTAGAGATCGATAGGGTGTGGAAGAGCATGTGCTGACGGCAAACTCGGGGCTCGCTCGACAACCCTCCTTCGCATTTACGCGGCGCTTCTCGTATCCACGAACCCTCTTATACAGGGTGATCAACAACGCGCGCGACTATTATTAGAGAATCCAGGGAACCCTATCGTTTTATCAGTATAATGCCGAAGATCGCAATCTAAATTGGTGACTTGGACTTGAGCCGGTGCGTCACCAGCGGCCGCTCGTCCGTCTCCCCCCCGCGTCCACCCTCCTTCGATTAAAAAAAATTTTATCAACGCCGTCGGGGTGACTGAAAGATCGGTCACCACACGTCGAAGCGTAATTGCCGTAAGGTTGGCCGATAATTAAAGGCGTAGCTTTCGCCAACGACACCGCAGATCGTTCTACAGAGCTCGTTTTATACGATCTTTCGTTCAACGCGAGACCACGGTTATCCGTATTTTATATAAATTCGTATCTCTGTAAATGCGAATTTTCACACAAATACGTGCACGCTTGTACGATTTAAATTTTTCATTTGGACACGCGAATCTAGCGACAGTGTCTGGTTACATCGACGAGTAATGGTTACTCGAAAGCAAGTGGTTCTTGATTTCTTGTTATGAATAATTTTGATGATTTTGGAGATTCAGGGGGGAGGGGGGGGATGGATTAACACATCAGCAATTATATGGTTGAACATCCGTATATAATTTCCAAATATCTGCTGTTTGTACGTACGTGAATATAAAAAATATTATTCCTCGATACGATGTCGGTAGAACTACCAGATTCTTCGTTGCTTTTTATTATTCTGATTCATTGTCAAAAAACTCATCCTACTCGTCAAAATTATCTTCTTCTTCCATAGTGGAAGGATTTCTTTCTAACGATTGAAATGTAAAGAAAATACGTGACCTGATGAAAATTCGAAACGAACATACTTGATAAAAAATTTTTGATAAAAAAAAAAAATAATCAATTCCTTACCATACGAGTGTTGTTACGTTCATTTCGCAAACTTTTGATACTGCCATGTTAACTATATTCAGCGATATTATTGTAGTTTGGATAATTGGAATATTATCGTTCTTATTTAACTTATTTATTGAATGCTCGTATATTTATTAGACAAGTGAAAATGGTGTGATGATGTAAGTCTCGCGACTAGCAGGAATGCCAATTTTGAAACGGCATAGGACTATGCCGGTAAATTATTCAATTACAAATTTCAAATGAAAATACATTATCGATATTCATTTATATAGATAGATAGATAGATAGATAGATAGATAGATAGATAGATAGATAGATAGATAGATAGACAGACAGACAGACAGATATAGATATAGATATAGATATAGGTATAGGTATAGATATAGATATAGATAAGATAATTTCACATCCTAATTTCACTATTACAGAAGCTGCAGAAACGAAGAGACGAGTAACAAAGGACGGGAAAAATTGCAACACTGCGTATTAGGTGGCAGGTGAAAATATTGTTGCGTTTGGGACGATCGTTTCGGGTCGCTGAATTTTTATTTTTATAAAAACGTCTACACGTGCACACGTACGGCGCGCTGAAAATCATTGGAGTGCAGCATGCGAGAACGTCGTCATTACGCCGGGCATAGTGTTTTCTCGATGTGCGTATTTCGTCGTTTCACTTTTGAAGCGTTTTACGAATGGAATGCGATTACGCAACGCGAGAAACATTTGCTCGGATCGAAAGATCGAAAGATCTAACGAACGAGTGACACTGTTGTCGCTATGGGTGAAACAATCATCGAGTGTCTCGTTCACGAATGTCAAGTATACTCTTTGTGTTTCTCGTGACACGCAGAGAATTCTGTCTAATCATTCACAGTAATCGTTTGATATTTTTTATAGTTGCGACATTCAACTTGACTGGCTGAATTTTCACACACGTTCAATTCCACGTTTCTTTGTTACAAGTGCCAGCGAAATTAGAGCAATTTTCTAATCGAATTCCGAATTTTTTCACTGTGTATTCCGCGCGTTACAGTTAGTTACGTTTTTTTTATTCTCATCGACGATCCTTTTTCGAACATTATGATTATTATCTCGTGGTATTTATCCAAGATTATCATCGTGATTCTTTATCCAGGTGCGATTTTTAATAAGAAAAATCACTTAAATAAAATTTCTATTTCTCGTTTCTACCAATTGTCAGTTCACCCCGATACATCAAAAAACAATTAATCTGTTTGTGAAAGTAATAATTTTCCTCGACAACATCTGAACATTAAATAACGATAACCGCGCTCGCCCTCGACGCTACGCAACAATAAAAACGCAATTACCGGTGAAAAATACACGACGGAGTCGTTTAATTACGAGAAATAGTCGGTGTACGTGTTTTCGTTTAATAAAACCTATTATCGAGCGAACACCGCCGCGCGCTACGGTTTCCTTGCGTTTCCCGAGCACTGAGTCTGAAAATTGGCAGAAATTTTCTTAATTGCCGCCAATATCAAGCGTCGACGCAACTACGAGGCGAAACAAGGTTAACAATAAAAACAGAAGTGCCCTTATCGCTCACGTTAATTGCTCTCCGTGGAGCAAATTTTGTTCGTCGCTCGACGAATAAGGTGGGAAAAAAGGGAAAAAAAACTCCTTCCTTTTTACCTCACTGTCTTTTTCTCCCCTCCGCCTTCTTCTTCTTCTTTTCTTTTTTTTTTTTCTTTTTTCTTTTTTCAAGTCGCCACGAAACGGAGTTATGATATAAAGTGAAAACACACACTCGGCGGCTCCGGCGAACCAATAGGAAATCGATAAGTTATTCTATAAACGTTATCAAAGGAATAGTCGATAGATTGGTGGCCATTAAAACACCAGTCAAAAGCAACGGTGGATTCTGACGTTGAAACACACTCAAGGGTGTTGTGTGTGTTGCCCCGCGCCACTGTTGGTGGCAACTTTTCCTCCCCCGGGCGAAAATTTAATTATAAAAACTGGCGGGCCGACCCTCGACCAGGGCGGCCACCCTTTCTTTATCGAAATAGGAAATCGAGGATGCCACGTGGAAATAATGAAAATAGAATTGGCATGCCCCGGCATGCTCGAATTTCTCCTCGCGATTTGGAAAGCCTTCCCTACGTTTCCGTGTTCTTTCCTCTCCAATCCAGTGTGATTAAAAGTCGTTCGTCGTTCACGTCGTGACGCGAGGGTGTGACGTTGCCCTTTGGAGAAAACGAAACGGAGACGCTTTGAAATTGAAATTGAAGTTGAGCTTCGCTGCGAGCGGTGGAGTGGTTATATTCGAGATTATAATTGATTAATTTGATACGATGAAAATAAAAGCACGTAACCATGTATCAGTTAGATATAGGTATATTTTAATATAGCTATATTTAATTAATAAATATTTGTTAAAAATATTTGTTTAAATTTCACAAAGGCACAAGTATGCAAAATTCTGACGATATGTGTTCTCGTTAGTCCACGTGTTGCTTTTATTCCACACTTTCCACGGAAAGATTTCGATGAAAATATAGAGTCGCGATCTCGACGAGGCAGTAAAACGACGAGATTGATAAAAAGATATCAGAGCAGCGGCGATCGATTGCTCGCGTCGTGTAATATACGTGTTGCACAATCAGCCCCGTTCTCCTCTTCGAGAATTACGTGAATCTTTTATATAAAAGCTTCCGTTAGAAAAACAGTTCCATCAGTGTCAGCGGAACAAAGTGAAAACTGATCTTACGTAACACGAAGGCGAGGAAAAACTCGAATTGAAACGACGCGACACATTAAACGTGCACACGGGGAAAAATCTATTATCCGTCGGCGAGAATAACCGAAATGTGAAATTAATCTTTCGCGATCGTTCCGAAGATTTTACGCGGATTAAAAAAAAAAAAAAAAGAAAAACACGCGTGACTAAAAGACACGTGCACAACTACGTACGCACGTGTCACGTTGCTCGGAAACATGCTTTCGAAACTGCTTCGTATAATTTTGAATTTCTACGCCTTGATAATGAAATTTTCGCATTAATGAATGCAAATCATGCGGCTCAGACGATCCATAATTTCGTTCGATCACACATTTTACAGTGAGAAAAAGAGAGAGAGAGAGAGAGAGAAAAGAAAATCCTGTCTCAGAAAAGAGGAATTTGCACGAAAACAGAGAACTACCAATCTAATCTGATTTTTCGAAAGTCGAAAATTTCAAAGAAAAAAAAAAATTCTGCTTCTTAAAGTCGTATAAAGCGTAAGAGATCTGGAGGTGAAATGAGACGGAAAACTGGATTTTCAAGCGTTTCACTCGCGTGTTCATCAGAGAGGAGGAGCCACGAACGTGATACGTATTATCGACAACGCCGTGTCACGTGCACGCGGCCGTGTGTGACAACCGGCGAAACAACCGGAAAACAACTCACGACGCGATCGATAATTCTGCGAAAGCTTCGCGCGCGGGTCAATTGCGCGAGCTCGAAAACGCGAGGGATCGAGACTGATTGATGCTCGAATGAGAGAGGCCTCTCGACGAAATCTTTGAATATTCATGAGAATGCCCCGGCATTCCACCCCGGCGTTCCCTTCTGCACAGCCTTAATACATGAACAATTATGCTAGGATGGGATTATATTGTGATTAACTTCCTATTCTTTAATTATTAACTTAATACTACAACAAGCTAAACTCATTTAATTCAGGAATAATAACAATTATTTTGAACCGACTAAGTGATTTGAGATTGCTAATAATTATTTCAATACTAAGAATGTTAGGAAGATGAAACTTAATTATTTACAGAATAGATAATTTATTAATAATTGTATTGCTAATCTCCAGTTTCATCCCTGGTCCATTATTCAACTCTAGTAACTGCTGGTGTTTACTCGATGATTTGATACAATAATTAGATTTAAATGACAAGAGTTACATTATATTAATTTCCAGAATAACAATATTTTCTTCTGGAATAATAGCAAACTTTTGAAATAGACTTCAAAAAAATTATTGCACTTTTCAACTTTTTAAGTCAATTAGGTTTCATAATCAGAATTTTGTCAATAGATTTAAGAGACTTAGCATTTTTACATCTATTTATTCATGCTTTATTTAAATCAATAATGTTTATATTACGCGTGGGAAGATTTATTCACTATATGAAAGGAATTCAAAACTTTCGATTTTACAAGGGCATGTTCTATATCTATCCAATTAAAACTATAACTATTATATTGTCATTAATAATACTGTGTGGCTTTCTTTTTTTTTGGATTGGATTTTACTCTAAGGATCTAATAATTGAAAGATATATAATAAAGAAAATTAATGTATCTAAATGCAGTCTGCTTATTTTCTACAGTTTGTTCTGATGAATGGATGCGCGATTTTGTACAAGTTTTTGAGTCGCGTATGAGTTGCACATAGTCACATTGTTTCGACTTAATTACTTTCGATTCTCTCGTTCCTTCTCCTCTCCCAGGAGGATATCTTTTCTCAGATATGGCGAGATATCTAAGACGATTGAAGTTCGGTGGATGTTTGAAACGACAGTAGTATTATTTATTAGGACTATCGTTATAGAAGTGTCGTAAATAATTTCATTATTTTTTTCAACAATAATGCGATTTATTTCAGACTTTAAGCGCTTGAAAAAATATTCTTGTTGAAATTGATATTAATTTCTGCTCAGACAGAAACGTAATTGTATGACTCTATTATTTAAATTGAATTATAGTGATTTATACGTTGAGTATTTTGACACGGTTGATAGACCGTTTCATTTATAATAATATTCTTGTTAACCAACCAAAGTTAAGAAGAAGTATTAAGGAATTTCTGTTTCTATCCTTGTGCAAATAATTGCGTGTAACGATGAAAGAAATTCCATCGAGGGTGACGGAGAATTTTCGACTCTTTTTAAATTCATTTAAGTTCACTGTGAATACTCTTGTTTACAATGATGTTAGAATAAAATTCTCTGGAGAGTTTTGATTACACGTGATCTTCCCAAGCAAGATAATTGCAAGAAATTTGAAAGATATTCTGTAATTATTTCAAAAACTCATTATTTCAACGATATAACAGCAGTACTTTCCTCAACTGTAGGTTGAAAATATCTAATTGAACGCCAAGAAATTATGCTAAATAAATAATTCGTCTGCAGATATCGCGACGCTACAGCATTATAAAAAAAAGAAAGAAGTGGAAAAAAAGTGAAATATAACCTGAAAAAAAGTTTCATCACGAAACTCGGGATGATTTATAAGACTGTGTAACACGTTTCAAAGTGACTTTTACTTTGATCCGGATGAAATACGAGCCTTAATTACTGCACGAGGATTTCTTTGCAAATATTTTTGACCGAACGCTGCAAACGGAAAACGATTCGAAAGGGGTGCTTTCTTTCTTTCCCCCCTTTCTCCCCCATTTCTTGCTTTCCCTACCATTATGCACCAGTTCACGAACGAGAAGTTTCTTGCCCGTGTGTTTTTCCGAACCCACGCCTCTCGCTTCTTTCTGAAATTAAAGCCTACACTTGACACGGTTATTACTTTTCACTTTAATAATCTGCCACTCGCCGCCGCGGTTATTACACATTTGGCACTCTTGGATTTCAGCAGGCCAGCGGAATGAAGCGTAAATTACACGTCCGCGCGCGCGCGCCACCTTATTTAAAGTAATTATTTATTTAGAATTCGCAGAGAGCGCGCTCGAGTTCGAGACGAGATCAAAGGGAAAAATGTTCAAGCTTCTGGAAAAAAGTTTTCCCGAAATTGTTACGATCTGGTAAATCGAAACGGGTTACACAGCTGGGTTGAATAAATTCTTTTTCGCGAACTGAGCAACTAATGAGATTTAAGCGGCGCGGAAAGCACGTGGGTGTTGAAATATTGGATAAATGGGTCATCTAAATATCATCGACCATGAAATTAATGCAAGGCGAGTTTGATCTATCGCGCCGAAAATATTTCTGACATTTTCAGAACAATTATGGATGAACACCGATGTGACTTTGTGCCTTTCGTTGCCTCGAGACTATAATTGTTGTGCCATACAGATTGGAATATTCGCAAAGAATCATCGTAACGATTGAAAAATCACCGGACTTAAAATATTTTTTTCATTCGAACGAACGATAAAACACTGTGAAAAAAAAGAAAGAGTCAATTTGAAAACAATGATCTGCCTGCTTGCGATCTGATTGCGAGACACGTACGACGCTGGATTAGTCTTCCTTTCAGGAAGTTACCTTCGAATGTATGATAATTTATGGGGGAACGGATGTGAGAATGATCTCGTAAGAATCTACACTGCGATCTGTAATTTTGCGTGACCATGAAACACAATTAGCGCCTCAGGATCTACACACTTTTGCGCACTATTGTTTTACGAATTGTTTCTTATGTAACAAAACTGAATAGATGATGCTTCATTTAATTGATTGATAAAAAAAAGAAAGAAAGAAAGAAAGAAGCAAAAATCCAGTTTCTTGCCTGAGAAACCGACCGATGGAATGTAAATTAATTCATCTTGCAATTTCAAAATGCAAGTACTTTACACGTGATATATATATATATATATATATATATATATATATATATATATAAAATTCGATTCAAAGAAATGTACGAAAGAGTCTGATATCGATTTTCACTCGTCGAATTACGAGATACGGAGCACGAAGATCGTAAATTAGGAGAATGAATTAAAACACATATACACTTAGGCAGAAGGCCAATTTGAGAATTAAAGCGATCCGTACAGACTCGAAATTATTTATTAACGACGCGATCATTGGAAAAAAACACGTTGAAACACCGGACAGAAGGAAGAAGAAAAGCACGAGAGAGCAGCGACATCGGATGACAGCCGATCAACGTCTCGCGAGTGTTGTGGCGAGATAAAGAACGTGGTTGAAAGTTAAATTAAAGATCTGATTTCGATATTCGTCGAATTACGAGATACGAAATACGAAGATCGTAAATTAGGAGAATGAATTAAAACACATATACACATATACACTTAGGCAGAAGGCCAATTTGAGAATTAAAGCGATCCGTACAGACTCGAAATTATTTATTAACAACGCGATCATTGGAAAAAAACACGTTGAAACACCGGACAGAAGGAAGAAGAAAAGCACAAGAGAGCAACGACATCGCATGGCAGCCCATCAACGTCTCGCGAGTGTTGTGGCGAGATAAAGAGCGTTGGTTAAAAGTTAAATTAAAGGCCTCTCACCGGTCATCTTGGGTGACAGTGATGTCAGGCGGGGGCGCAGAGGGCGAGGCACCGTCCGGAGCATCCAGTTTGCCGGCTTTTTCCCTTCGCTGTTCCCTTGTCTTTAAAACGGATCCAACGAGAGACGCTGGAGAGATCACGCGATCAGCTGTGAACCGATCCTTCACACCGGCGACATCCTGGCGCGTTCGTCCACCTGTTCCAACCTCTATATCTCGTTTCAATTGCCAAACGAACAACAAATTCGGACGACGAGCGTGATTTTCCCGACACGATCCACGATTTTTATACTCTGTATATTGTAAATCGAATCGATTGTACGTTGTCTATCCGTATCGAGGATTGATAAAATTTGATAAAATCCTCACTGAGAATATATATTCAGCGTCAATTTCGAATCTTTCCACCGATTGATCACAACGTTCGTTTCACTGTTACTTTTGATCTTCTTTCAAGATCGCCACGCCTCTCGACCATTCGAACTTTCAGCACTTTCACAACTCCAGTCTCGAATTTTTCCCGACGAGGCGAGATCCTCCTCGAAACCACGTGTCAGGATTTTTCGCTGAAACCTTTCCGTCGAAACTTTGCGGAGAGCAAAGTCTGGTGATCCCCTGGCTGACTTTATTCCACGATCTGATCGTTCCTCCGCGTCAATTCAGCCTCCTCTTCGCGCTTTGCGAAGCGCGAAACGTTGACGAAGACACGCAAACGAATGGTCCCTTTGTGGCTCGTTAGCTCTCTCTCTCTCTCTCTCGATTATTAGATTTGTTACAGGAATACCTTCGCTTCGAGTCGAAGCTCGCTTCTCGTGAAAGCGAGGCAGGGCAATTATCGCGAGAAGGCAACGTGGCCTGTTACAAGTATATATATATGTATATATTCGATCGTAAATATAATACAAACGAAAAGTGAAAGAGCGACAGAGAGAGAATCGAAGGATAGTCGTCGAACGGAGGTTCGTAAGTAGGCAGAGCGGTCAGCGAAAGAGGCTCTCGGCTGCGAGAGGCTTTGGAGAGAAATGCTCCTCGGCTCCTCTCTCGTGGCTCCGGTTTTCCTCTGCACACAGGGGTCACTGGTCCCCCGCTGACTGCGATGCGATTTCGGTATGCGTGTCTCGTGCCCCACGCGAAACGAGTTCCACGCGATGCGAGCCTCGGCTGCAGTCGATGATCTACGCGCCGCTTTTTCGAGCGGTGAAATCCTCTTTAAGATCGACGCGCCCACGATGATTGTCCGATTCTTCACTCCACGGTTTCCCTACCGAGTCGATCGATCGACGAGCGACGATACGATATGTACGTGGATTCGTTGCTCCAGTTTGCTGCCAAGATGGATTATTCGATTATATTATACTTTCCGTAATTTATGTTGGTATAGTAAGTGGGATTTTACGCCGTAGATTGGTGGTCGATCGATTTTTCTCTAGAAACGAGAACGAAATTGAGATTCTTCTCTGGGATATTTCTGCTGGCGAGAGAAAATCTATCGACAGTCGAGATGTTGAAACGATTCGTCGACTGGTGATGGTTCTCTGTCAAAACGAGAGGAATCACGATGCTCCGCTGCTGCTTGTTTACCTCAGTCTTTCGCAAGTATCAATGGACAATCCCGTTGAAGGAGATGGAAACGAATTCTAAAAGCGGGAACGAAGTTCTTTCCCTCGTGGAGTGTTTATTCCATGGGGAGGGATTCGGTAATCCTTTCGGAACATTTCCTGGCGAGAGAAAGTCTGTCTATCGATAGTCGTCACGGTGTGTTGACACGTCGTTAAAACGATTCGTTCGGCCGGATTCGATGGATCGAAAATGTGACGGAACGAAAAGCTCTCTGTTTATTTCAATCTTTCACAATCGGTCTTCTTCGAACGTCGAATTCGTTTGAACGAATCTACGCGAAGATATCGCGAGATATCTCGTTTTCGAGTTTCGTGACTCCACGTCAACGCTGACCGAACTGAACGATCTTTTACCAAAGAAAGGCAAAGAAATCTCTCTCAGATTTGCCTGTGTCGGAGGAGAAGCAACTGTGGACGAAGGCGAGAGAGCAGCGGACGATCGTCACGCAGACACGAGATCGACACGACGATTCCGCCCAGCGGGAGGGCGAGTTGCGTCACAGAGTGACGAGGTGCGAGCAAGTCACTGCGACTACGACGACGTGCGCGTACTCGCAGGTCCAAGGGTACGCGCCTGTTGTTTTACTCACGCCAGTGGGTTCGAGGGCTGCGAAAAAGAGGATCCGCCAGAGGTGGTGCGAGGGAGAGGACTTCCGGCGCGCACGTGCAGTACCGGAAAGGCCACGCTCTTTTCCTTCTTATCCGGAAAATCGATCGTTGAGACACGCTGCATGCGGATGACAGACACACGCGTGCATCGCTGACCATCGGCCAGACACTCGGTAAACACGCTATCTCGTGTGAAATTCCTCCGATTTCTAAGCTTCCTTGCTTATTACAATTGACTTCTGTTTTCTTTTTTTTTTTATCGCTCTTCCTTCCTATCAGCTCCTCCTCTCGCGATCGGGATTTCACATTTTTCCTCACCCTTGTCGTGATCTTAATTTCTCCAATTACAAATGAAAAATTACAATTTCTTCTTTTCTTTTTTTTTTTTTCCCCCCTCCTAATTCTCCATCTGGCTTGTTTCTTTCACGTAATTTCAACTTTCAGCGGGCACAGTCACTTGTGTGCTGTATAGCGATGTACAAGTATTCTTCGAAACACCGCAGAACGCTTTTCCCGAATCGTACGATTGTCAATTTTTTTTGTCAACAAAACGCTGCGTGGCTCTTCGACTCATCCCCGTCAATTTCTATTCTCACGTTCTGTTCTCACGCGCCTGTCGAACCGATTTTCAACGATCGGACGTACACACGCACCGTCCGATGCGCGGTGTACCTCGCGGTGGAAATGCACGCCGGTACGGGAATCCGCCGGGAACTGGAATGCGATTCCGCGGGTGCAGTCGGTATTAATCGCGCAACACTCGCAACAACCACCGCGATATACTCGAGAAGACTGGAGTCCCTCACGGTAGGTGAGGCCCCCCCTGCCCCTCTCTTCTTTCACTCTTGCACGCTTTCAGTGTTGTACCCAGTGTCTCGTGGCCACCGGCGTGTTCCGCTCGTCACCGCTCGCGCCACGCGAGCAAACCCCACGGAGGGAGAGGAGGGGGGTGAAGAATCGATGGGGGCTCGTTTTCGGTTTCATCTGCAACCCCCCGTAAGACGCGAGGTCAGGGGTGGACAGTTTAAAAATGGACAGCGATGACGATGCACACTTTACAGACGAGATTGCTCTATCTCTAGTTTCTAATATAGGAATAAATCGTAACGTCAAAGTAAAAAGTATTCGTTAGAAAAAGTGTTTCGCGGCTCGTCAAATCGAATCTAAGAAACCTAACCTAAAAAGATTAAAGGACCGCCACGTTATTTTAGTGTCAATGACGATGTAAAGAGACTAGTATGGAATACGGAGAGAGACGATAACGAAGAACAAAGAGACGCAGTCGGCCGATGATTTATTATTTGGTTTTCAATGTTTGCTAGTTGCCGAGCCGCTGGTGAATTGTTTTCCCTAGTGAAATTTCTCGTGATAAGGATGCTCTCTCGCACGTTTTTCTGCGAATTCAAAAATTCGCTCGATCACTTTGACATCGCGAGGAATTGAGTTGTTAAACTCTGGTGACCGATGAAAGAGACAGAAATTTTCAAACGAAAATCCGCATTCGGGGAGCAAATAATTTCGAAAGTGACTCTCCGAAGCGAGATCCTTCGTGCTAAGGGAACCACGTATTTCGATTACCTACTTACAGCCCTGCGATCGAAGTCTCTCTTTCTCTCTCCCTTTCGCTGCTTCTCTCGCTCTAGCACGCTCCACGTTGCTCTCTAGATCCGTCCTTGTCGCTCCAGAGGACCTCTCTCTCTGTGTTCGTCAACTGTCTCTGTCTGTCCTTGCCTCGCGCGTGCTTCTTCATGCGCCCCCTGTCCTTCTCCGACGTACTCAGACGGAGGTGCTCGACTCGACTCGGCCCGGTTCGTAAATTCTCGGCACGATTACGAGATGGCGGGGTTGGCGCGAGTCGGAGCGAGAGGGCACGCTTACCGCGCCAGCCGGAGGAAGACGGCAGCGCCATGAAAGAAACTCGCGGCCGAGCGAGTAGAGCGTACGAGGAAGAATTCCTTGGAAGAGTGAGAGAGACGGACAACGCGTGAGAAAGCGAGCGAGTGAATGGGCGCGAGACGGAGTAACGCGGTGCATGAGAAATAAGGAAGAATGAACGTATGATTAATGAAGAGAAAGAGAGAGAGAGAGAGAGAGAGAGAGAGAGAGAGAGAGATGGAAATCGGAATAAAGAGACAGAAAAAAAAGGTAAAAATAAAAATATTCTATCGTGAAAAAAGAAAGAGGAAGAGAGAAAGAAAGAGGTGAAAAAGAGAAATCGGAGTAAAGAGACAGGAAAAAAGGTAAAAATGAAAATATTCTATCATAGAAAGAGACAGAGAAAGAGAGAAGAGGTGAAAAAAGGAAATCGGAGTAAAGAGACAGAAAAAAAGGTAAAAATGAAAATATTCTACCGTGGAAAGAGAGAGAGAGGTGGAAATCGGAATAAAGAGACAGAAAAAAAAGGTAAAAATGAAAACACTCTGTCGTAGAAAGAGAGAGAGAGAACAGGTACATGTGCACGAGTGTACGTATAAGAAAAGGAAAGACTAAGTGCAGATAAAAATGCATCAAAGAGTACTGAGAGAAGAGCACGAGGAACAAAGAGAGGCACGGTGGTAGAGCTGCGGCGAGTACAGAGAGACACGGAGAGAGTACTTAAAACGGGAGCCACACCCGCGAATCTTTTCCTCTGTCATGTTTACATCCTTCTGCGGGAGATCAGAAAGAGGAGCCGCGAGCTCGCGAGCCGCACGTGGGCTTTTGTAAAAGTATCGCGACAAGTGAACGGAGTAATAAGAAATCTAGGCGCGAAATGTTAAAGGTGCAGAGAATGACTAAGAAAGAGAACGTTTACACTCGCGTGCGAATCGGACAAATTAAACGCACGCGAAAGAACGAGAAAAGACTGAACTGAACAGATTGAACTGACGTATGTTGTAATAGAGAACGGTGAAGCACGGTGAAGCGTTTCCAAAAGATGATGATACGAAAGATCGAATTTTCGACTTTCGATGCTTCGATGTATCGTTGTCTGGATATCGATTATTCAGAGAAAACGAGAACAAGCAAAATTGTTGCAATGGACATTTGCTTTTTACTTGACCACGGTGGTTTAAAAATTGCATCAAAAGCAGATTATCAAACACACTCGCTGTCACCGTACGCACGTACACTATGAAGAAACGAGGTTACACGATTAATGAGAATTTCCGTGGTTCGAGGGACACAAAGAGAGAAAACTGCGACCGTAACCCTGGTACCGAACGATTTATGAGCCTGCTCTGGGTGTGCGTGATATACACCGTGATCATGAAGTTGCAAAACCTCTTTCGGAAAGTACCACACTCGTATATTTTATATCTGTACGACTAGAGACTTGCATCATTCTGTATTTTCGTCGTATTTCGTTCTTAGATGCGTTTCATCGTGAGATACATCGTTACTGTGTTATCACATGGTCCATTTATCATAGTTATCGAACTAATTCTCACGATTAAAAATGTAATTCAACCTAACCGCAGGAAGGAAATTGATACACATAAAATTTGATGGATGAAAGTCACGATCACGTATTAACTACACACAAGCTACTAACCGAGTTAATATTCATCG
Organism: Tetragonula carbonaria; assembly: GCA_032399595.1. NCBI lineage: Eukaryota > Metazoa > Arthropoda > Insecta > Hymenoptera > Apidae > Tetragonula > Tetragonula carbonaria. Next base: position 4,690,832 of record JAUCRC010000007.1, read on the forward strand.
ATCACCTAAATATTCAAACTAACCTGCGCAAATATCTTCTATACTATAAAAGTTCCAGACAATTACTGATACAAACAAAAGGAAAAATTCAATCGTATGAATGCTTTGCACACACCCAGTGCACGTACAATGTCACGTGCATAGATATACATATCTACATGCCACGATTGATTTCTATCTCGGCAGCTTCTCCCCGTAGAACGAATCGGTATTACATTGAAAACAAGAGGAAGCAAAAATCAGAAAGAAACAAACGTGGTCATGTGAAATACACGTGTTAATGTTTAACTCGAACTATCTTATCGTTGGATGGTTAAAATTATCGTGTTATCATAATTATCCTGGACTTGCAACTTTCTCAGAATACGAATATTAATTTACGCGAACTTAAAGTTCAATTAACATTCAGGTGTAAAGGAAAAGATAGAAAAACAACACACACGATAAGTATAATGAAATATTCTAATATTTTCACGAGCCACTCTAAATCAGTTGATCGATCGATTAATTGGATCTGCGAGGTGATTTTCACACGCGGCAATGTCCACAAACGGAATTGCGAACGCTGAATCATGATTTTAATAACAGAGATCTCGGCGCGATCGAAAACATCAGCCACGTGAATTTATCGTGCGCCGAGAGTTTACGAGAGTCTTGCATTTGCAATGTAAATCTTACACGAAATGAAGGCAACTCGACCAGCACGGCCGTGAGGGCCATTTCGAATAAATCAGATCCAGCCGTTTGTTTGACACGAAATCGACCGCTTCTCGATTTCTTTTTACGCGTGATTATCAATGAATAATGAACAAAGAAGAAACGCTGTCATTGCACGATAACCCTGAGAGAGAAAGACTGAAGAAAGAAAAAATTATAATAAAAGGTGTGGAGAGATTTTCTTACCTTGAACGAGGCAGAAACATCGAACCGTCGATGAACACCGAGCCAGAGAGCAGTATGTACCAGCTTGTGGCCAATTCGCCGGTGCTGAAATAATTCGAACAATTCTATCAATACTTTTCACCATGTTTAAATGTCAAGGATACACGCGTAAACAAAAAAAAAAAAAATTGAATTTTATTTACTTATTTATCTATTTATTTCTTCATTTTTTATATGTACAGCCTCGCTTAGAAACGATTTCTTAATTCTTAAATATTTCTTTCAATAGAATTAATTGAAATTTCAACGCTACAAACTCTAAATTTTTCAGCGAAATTGTATATTTACGCGTATCTTCATCTAAATGTAACTCGTTGCAAAGAAACTCGTACGCACGTAATTATATTCGAAAATTGAAAATATAAATTTTTCCTGCGTCAATTAATTACGCGACGTAAGGCGATTTCCTTGCGATAACGAGTTAATATTTCAACCTGGAGACCCAATAAGTGATAATTATTACCATCAGTTAATCGTGAGACTCCCGTTTTTACAAGTGGCCGCACACACCGGAAATTCGCGGCTCCGTTACTAAGAAAGTGGCGGCTAGCAATTAACTTTACGAATGCAAAAACTGGACTCGTTATTCATAATCGTAAAGTACATCGTTGCTCGTGACGAGAAATACATTTCCTCGCAGCGAAGGTATGCGTTGTTATATATCGATGAAATGTTCACGACATACAATAGCAATTAACTTGTCTAAACTACAGATTTATTCATAGAACACGTTCTCAGCCTCCTTTAGATACAAATAATTCAAGTGTACCATGAAAATATTGAATCGACGCCGCCGCCATCTTGGTTAAATTAAAAAAAATACCTCATAAAACGTAGGTTATACAACTTCATAAAATTATACTGTAAAATTATATTGTATACGATGTGATAGTAGTTAATTACTAAAACAGTAGTTTACTAGATAAGCGTTCAATTGCATTAAGAATTAAAGCTATATTTACATAAGTTTGTATGTACTCCTGTCGAAATTAAATATAAGGGACTCGTGTGACAAGTACTGAAGTTCATTGGGATATGCATTACCAGTGAAAGGAATAAAACGTTATAAACGTATATTCTTTACCTTCCTCGCGGAATAAAGTCAACATGTATAAGTGGAACGCTCGTTCTACTTACTTGAAAATACTTGTTGCGTTATATTCTTTTCCCACCAAGGTAAGATATGTTTCCCTTTCACTAACAAACAACATCAACCTGTTCATTAAAACCGCGGGAACTGACTAAACAATATACGCACTATCTAGTGACACCTAGAATCTCTTTTTACGACACTCTACTAGACACCGACGAGGTCCAGAGGTAAAAAAGGAACGTGTCGATAAAACAGTTTCGAGCATAGAAAGTACGTCGATAAAGAAATTTTCTACCACATTTTTACCACGCTTCCATTTAGGATAAAGTAGGGACCATTTTTATAAACAAAGCGCAAAATAATTCCACGAGACGAGAACGAGCGAGCGGCAATTCGAACAATCGTTGACTACTCGCACGCACAGTGAGCACATATTGAAATTTGGAAATATTCTCGACGTGAAACGAATTAAATTTTATATATACACTTACTAGTAGAGTACGTGATTCGCATGGTGCCTTTCGTATCGTACAATTTTGCAAAGCCCGCGAAGAATGGAATCTCTGCACGGTCGCAACGCTTCCAGACCCAGTAGACCATAGTATATGATCTGTAGATCCTGAAATACAACAAATCTTACTCAGTATAAGACAATAAATTCCATTGTTATTAAATAAATAATATCAATCGGGAAAGTATCACGATTAGTATTCAACTTTCAAGATGACGAATTGAATAATAATAATAATGTTCAATATCTGAATTTCAAAAATCGTTATTACTTTAATAGATCCATTTATCACAAGTAGATGACAATCTCTAAGATTCAAAGAAATAAAACATTTCCGTAACTATAGATTTAAATTGCAACCTCGATCGAGAAATTTAAATATCAATAAGAGTCATATTTTTTTACCCAAACAATTCTCACGATAGTTTGAAGCGTTTTATATAATCGATAGCTGAGTACGAGGAGCTTCTTCTAAGGTGAATTGCCGCATTTGTAAGGTACTCGAGCAAGTGTACTTGTGAGAAGTGTAGTATTCGAATTCGCAACAGCTCACGATCAACGTATCGACGTATAAGTGCGACGCAATCGACAAACTCGAACGAGTCTCGCGCCAACGCAATTGCCTCTAATGCGACCCTAATGTACCCTGTGTTATCGTACACTGTGATCTCTGCGCTATCGTTATCCAAATTGATCATCTGAACAGTGTTTATTAACCGCGTCGACGCAGCCGTACAAATTCAATAAAATGATCTTATCGTCGCCAAAACAAAAAGAAAAAGAAACTTTTCTTTTTTCTTCCTCTTTTTGATACTAAATATCGATTAACTGTACGGTTATTCATTTTCTTTTCTTCTTTCAATATTTCGTAACATGTGTGTGTGTGTGTGTGTGTGTGTGTGTGTGTGTGTGCACAGAAAAATTGTATTCCATTGTATTCCACATTCTTACATATGTAATCATATAATGTGGAATACAGTGTTTCGTTTATTATATATTACTATTACATATTATTATATATTACTATTATATATTACTATTATATATTACATATATATATATATATATATATATATTTGTAATTATTTAATTAATTTGGACCTCTCCCACCCGATTATCTTTTCACGAGGATTGGAAATCTCATGCCAGAGGAGCACCTAATTGTTTTGATAGTATATACAAATTGTTTTTCAATTTCATATTACAAAAATCGCCTGCGTAATGAACTTGTTAACCAACTTATTAACTCATTAACCTATAAACGTTAGTTGGATTAGAAAATTCATTTCCGAAAGGACTAATCGTCACAATAATCAGTCGTTGTTCGAACTTGAGAAGTTCATCGATGAAAGTTTCCCGTCCCCTTTTCACGGAAAGTCGGAGCCACTTTCTGCCTTTTCTGCTCATTTCTCGTCGTCGGCAAATCAAGCGTGGAAATTGAATCGTTGCCCCCCCCCCTTTTCGATTCGCCTCCGCAACGTCGTCTCCCTCTGTGTCTCGACTATTAAACAAAAGGAATCGTTTTCTTCTCGCGTCAAACGATTACGCAGTCTGATAGTTTCTGAAGGACAAGCCGTGCTGGTGCTTTCATTTTTTCGTTCGTTTTCGCCGCTTCGTTTTCTGAGAACACAATGCACAATGTCCGACAATGCGCTCTCTTGGCTATTACGCCCTCGCCGGAAGTACGTTCGAGTATATTAACTTTTCGAGCGACTTTAATTACACCCGCCGGTCGAATGGCAGCTCGTGGGAAACCTATCGCTGGCGAGAGTCGCTGGACTATATTCTTTTCGATGAAATTTTCCGACGTTCAAAGGACTCGTCGCACGATAAGATCATTTTATTGAATTTGTACGGCTGCGATAATTGAGACACACACTTGCACAAACCTCAGTGAAACAACGGCGATCGGATCGTCGTTTGCGAAATTCGAAAGTGTAAGTCAATTTGCAAACGGGTATGTGACGGATGAAGTAAAAAGTGTTCAACCATGGAAGAGTTTATTACAAAGGTTTTCTCCCGGGCATGTGAAAGAGAAATATAATATCAGAGGCAAACATGACCCGGCGTGCGAATATAAAACTATCCGCTATATCCGAGGGTTAACGCTAGAACTCACGGCCACTGGTGTATATAAAACTTGCACCGAGGAAATGAAAGCGCAGGGGACAGGAACAAGTTTACGATGCAATAAAGAACAGGAGTTTAAGATCGTTGAAATTTAAAAAAAAAAAAAGTAATAATGTATATGTAATATTATATAAATATAATGTGTATAATAAATGTATAGTAATATACATATATATATATAATATATTATAATAAATGTATAGTAATATATATATATATATATATATATGTATAACACAACAATATAAAAATATGTAATATTTATATAAAATAAATATATATATATATACAGGATGATTTACGTAAAATATTTCCTTTAGATTTAGAACCAACGTGACTTAATACTTTTTTATTTGGAATTTAATATTCTTTCGATTTGTGACGAAAAAGAAATATATGATTCAATTAAAAAGAATAAAGATGATCTTAAATATTTCGAAACCCCTGGAAAAATTGATACGTCATATCTCGCCTCTGTTAAAGCCATATATAACTTTTTGTATTAAACAGTTTCTCGTTAGACACACATATTAAAAGTCGTGTCAGGTGTGCAAGTTACGTGGATCACTGCAAGTTCCCTGTCTATATATATATTTGTATTTTATATGGCCCATCACATGTCACAAGGAATACTTTGTTCTTATTACAGCAGCGTTACTTAAAAAACTAACTAGATTTCGATATCTTCGTCAAGAAGAAAGTCGAAAGGGATTTTCCTACGAATTCTCCGAGCAATCAAACACAATCAATTCGTGTGCGCGAAATTACGCTAACAACGTTTAACGTAGTTGAATGATGGAAGAAGAAGGTTTTCGGTCGTTACGATAATTAAAGCGGCAACGCGCGCGACGTACATCATAACGCGCAGCGACTTTCGCGATAATCGATGTTACGTGATTAACGTGGCGTCTTATCAGCGCGGAGGTGGTGGCTGCATCCTCCTCCGCCACCAATGCAATTTAACGAACATGCAATTTAACCAACTTCTCAGATCGTTAGTCTAAGATCATCCCCCTTGGTGAACTGGGAATATATTCCGTGGTTCTCCTCGTCTGACGTTTAACGCGCAAACTTCCGCGTGATTCGATCGTAACGCCATTACTCCTTGTTTATCCTTGTTCGTGCAACGAACGTGAGTTTCCTCATTGAAGAATTCTGGCACAGATTTGGATTTGCAAAGAATTTTTTTTTTTTTTTTTGACATTAGCTCAAGTACAAGTAACTGTACGATTTGACAAAAATTTTTTTCAAAAACTTTCTCTCTCTCTCTCTCTCCTGAGAACTTGATCTATTCAGGGACGAATTTTTCATTTTAATTAAAACAAAGATATTCAATTCAGCTTCGTTTCATTTTTGGTAAATAAAGTTTCAGAATTCCAAAGAATAACTATCTTCGTAGCGGCATCGCGAATGGAAGCTAGCTTCTTTATAGGATGTAAATTCATTGTCCACAATTAATTGTCCTCTCGACGCTGATGTGTTTGTATATATATATATAGTAGAAACTGCCAATGTACATAATTTTCATTAAATACTTTATAGCCGTGAAGCAGCGTGTTTCTAAAGATGTAAATAATACTTTTCGTAAAACATAATCCATTGCGTTACAAAGTTGTTCTATTTCTCTAACTTCGATGAATCTCTCATGGGAATTTCACGAGTTAATCGTCGGTAGTTTTACTGTTGAACAGAGATTGATTTCGATTGATTTTTGTGAGCAGAGCGTTGATATTTTCACAATTGTTTCGCTTCTCACGATCGATAAACCCGTTGTAAGTTCGTCTCCCGTTACGGTATAAAATTGTGCAAATTTGTTGCACGCACGATGTTACAACCGATGCAAACGCTCGTGGGACTTTATGCTGAATGTTGTTGCATCAGTTGCTATTGCTCAACTTGGACGGAATACATAGTTGAAGCGTTTAACACGTTGACTGCCATATCTCGTAGATATCTCGTAGTTTATTTACTTGCCATATTTTTGCAGCTACGATGACATTCGTAGTCTATCAGTGTAAATATGAATAGAATAGCCTCAGGGAAAAGAACAAAAAAAAAAAATCATTATTGGCCTACATGAACAGAAAATTTATTAATAAATGAACAGAAGATACAAAATTTATTTTTAGAAGAATATTTTTATCTTTGATAATTTTTCAAACAATCTTCCACGCAAAGGGCTGGCTTCTCTCGACAGATTCGGATACTCTGTGAAATAATGAAACTATTGCAATCTAATTTTTTTTTTTTTTTTTTGGAACTAGTTGAATCTTTTCTCCAATCAACGCGTCGACGAATGCTTCTCTAAACTTTATAAGTTTTATTTTAGAAGGAGTTGCTTTGTGGGCATTGTGTGTGTGTGTGTGTGTGTGTGTGTGTGTATCTAATACGTAATGCAACCTTCTTGGGCATTTACAACCGTAACTCTCTTCGCGTATTTTTAATACATCGCGAACTCAAACACAGACGGGGAGAAACAGAGAGTTTCTACAAGTTTCTACCAAGTTACGCAAAGTTTCAAAAAACTGAGACTCCCTAGAGAGATCCGACTAGGAAAAGCAACAAGTTTTCTCGAACCGAATCGCGAAGGCTTCGAAGGGAGGAGCTGTTTGAAAACTTAGATAAGCTCTGCTGTCAAATCAATCCTTCTTACGAGAAGCAGCGGCTTCGCATCGGATTCATCGCGGCGCACGTATCGCGAAACCAAGATTACGAGACTCGGGCCATCGACTGTAATAATGCCTGCCGATTTATGTAATCCCGAAAGAAATTACCCATCGAAAAATGCGGACCGATGTGAAATCGGTTTTCCTAATGTACCGTAACGACTGTGCTTCACCATGGTGGCAGCCGAGATAAGGGGCTAACCCCATGCTCCCCATAAGAGGTTCGGAGTTATCGTTTCTTTCCTGTGCAAGATAAACGCGTGTTTCGGGGAAAATAATTCGAAGCTGGGGCTGCTCGACGAGATGGCTGGACGAGTCAGAGACAATTGAAGACAATGCGAGGAACACGTTTCCTTCCGAAAATGTCGTTCCTCCTCTTGGTAATCGGATAATCGGAAACAGACGATCGCGAGTAGAAGAGGCGACTGTTATACTTACGTACTGTTATCGCGTTTAACACGATAAAACGTACCAAGCGGGGTCAAATGACCGGTTTTCAAAAATTTACTTGAAAATCGTACGTTCGTTGTTATTTCTTTCGCTAATCTGACTTTCCGTGAACTCCGTTTAAGACAAAATAGCAATATTACAAAACAAAGCAACAAATTTAATTTCAAGGTTGTTGTTATTTTAACAAACGATTTTTTAGTAATATCGAAATTAATTTAGAACGAAACATTTTGTCCGGAATATTTTTAAATAATGATAATTATACAATACTATATTTAGAATACTTATCATATAAATTATATAATATAATATAATATAATATAATATAATATAATATAATATAATATAATATAATATAATATAATATAATATAATATAATATACAATATTATATAATATAATATAAATTATATAATACTACACTATGATACTAATAAGTAATACTAATAAGTAATATTTACTTTAACATTATTTTAATCACAAATTTTACGTCTTCTTCACCGAATTGAGTTGATCTTAGCAGACAATCGCATAAACGATATGTTAATGCATAACTATAAAGCAAATTTTTAAAAAGAATTCTTCGTTTTGTCAATGAAAATTCCAAGTTGGCTTCAACAGACAGTTCGCGTATGCGCCCACGTGTCACGGAACGTGTTAATCTGAAGAAAAGGATGTAGTTTCGAATGAATCGGATGATGGCCCACGTTTGGAAATAAACCGATGGAAATTTTATTTTTTTTTTTTTTTTTTTTGTTTCAATTTTGACGTCGACAGAGAAATATTCGATGCTCTTTCAATTTATTTATTCTGTCAAATTTGCGGCTTTTCGCAGCTTTTTTTTTTTTTTTGATTTTTCACTACGGACTGCAACAGACGAATTCTTATATTCTCACCGTGACAATTTGAACCGGAAGATTTCACGCGAAGGCGGAAATGCAATTTATAGATACACTTTTGAACAATACGAGAATACGCGAGTGGCCAGTTTCTGTTTTTTTTCAAGCTGCGCGCGATATCGATCCGCGTCGCGAAAAATACCGCGAGTGTTTCGAATTTTTCGCAAAATTCCGGAAAAGTTCCGCAGGCTTTGACCCTTTAATTGATATACCGTCGAACCCGTGAGAAGTATTTCGACTAAATTACTCTTCATTCCCCGAATCGTTCGAATCACCAGTCAGAGAAATTTGCAAAATCTCGATTTCACGAATGATCTACGAACCGAGGAGTTACACCCTCGTGAAGAAAATTCAACTTACTCCTCAAATTCGCTGAAATCTATCTCGTCGCTGAAATTTCGCGTCTCGCGAGGAAAAGGGTTTAAAAAAAAAATGGCTTCCAAAACACGCGACTGTGTAAAATCTCCTTCACATTCTGAAATTTATACACGTAGACGCGCGAGCTCTACGAGCGAAATACTTGATACTTGAAGCGAAAGATGTCAGGAAACGCGTTTCTCGCAGCGGAGAACTTGCTTGAACAATCGACGATTAAAACGTAAAATTTCCATTAGATTACGTTGAAGCAAAAAGAAATAGAATAACTTTGTAATACAACGAAAAGGCGCAAGCTTTCGTTTCTACATCTTACGAAAAATCATTTATTTCTCTGAAAAACCGTAAAACTAAAATTATAGATCGGTCACTTGGCGAACTTTATATTAACATTTAAATAAGAACTTTATACGATAGGATGAAATACACCAATTTTTATTTATAAATTTTACGAAAAATCATTTAAACATTTGAGAATACACTGTTTCACGTGAAGGTGAAAATTATAAATTGACGAACTTTGTATTAACGTTTAAAAAAAACTTTATAATACAATGAAGCACACAAACAACGCTTTTATTTATACATTTTACGAAACATCATTTAAATCTCTAAAAATACACTGTTTTACATCCGTAAAATATCCAACGAAAATTATTATGCAAATTGGTCGTTTTGACCATTTTGTTTAGCTCTAGTTAAATCTCTAAAAATACACTGTTTTACATCCGTAAAATATCCAACGAAAATTATTATGCAAATTGGTCGTTTTTACCATTTTGTTTAGCTCTAGTATTTCTTTAGTTCTAGTTAAATCTCTAAAAATACACTGTTTTACATCCGTAAAATATCCAACGAAAATTATTATGCAAATTGGTCGTTTTGACCATTTTGTTTAGCTCTAGTTAAATCTCTAAAAATACACTGTTTTACATCCGTAAAATATCCAACGAAAATTATTATGCAAATTGGTCGTTTTTACCATTTTGTTTAGCTCTAGTATTTCTTTAGTTCTAGTTAAATCTCTAAAAATACACTGTTTTACATCCGTAAAATATCCAACGAAAATTATTATGCAAATTGGTCGTTTTGACCATTTTGTTTAGCTCTAGTTAAATCTCTAAAAATACACTGTTTTACATCCGTAAAATATCCAACGAAAATTATTATAAATCTCCAACAAAATCCAACGAAACGTTAATATCCAACGAAAATATTACAAATTGGTCGTCTTGACTATTTTGTTTAGCTCTAGTTAAATCTCTAAAAATACACAAAAATTTACATCCGTAAAATATCCAACGAAAATCATTATACAAATTATTATACAAAATTATTATACAATTGTCGTCTTGACCATTTTGTTTAGCTCTAGTGTCAAAATAATGACATGACGACGAGCAGGGCGAGTAAATATGTAAACCATGGTGAAGCTTGCGGATCGAGATTCTCCATGGCGCCTGTCGGTCTCCGAAACGCGAGTCCTCCTCCTCTCGATCCCTTCTGGTTCGTCTCTTTTCTTTCTTTCTTTCTTTCTTCTTCTTCTTCTTCTTCTTCTTCTTCTTCTTCTTCTTCTTCTTCTGTGTTTTTTTTCTCGCTCGTACGAAAAGTGGAGCGAACACTGGACGACCTTCACGTACGGATCGTATGAACATGCCGTTACCAGACGCGTCTCGCAAGATTTCCAAAGGAGCAAGGCTGCCACGTAAATATCAATTATTCCGATCCTGCGGGATCGTCCTAACAGCGAAACGAAATTTCTATCAATTACGGAAACGGCGTGGCCCGCAGTATGAAGATGGATTAGGGTTGGCCCCATCTGGCCAACGGTAATTGCTTTTTCTCTCACTCTCGATTTTGTTTGTTTTCTCTTTACTTTTTCTTCTACTTCTTCTTTTTTTTTTTATTCATTTGAAAAACTGTATAAACGCGCGCGTAGCGCATCCTGCGGAATCGGTTCCCTATCGATCTCGATACTCGCTTCGTGTGCTCGACATCGAACACGAAAAATGCGAGTCCAAGTTGAAAGTGGTTTTTGCTATTGGAAAAAGTTGCCTCTCGTAACATGGCGGACGTGACGCGCGAGTTCATGCCGCGAGTGCATTCAAAAAAAAAAAAAAAACGAGGATCGAGTTAGACCTCGGTTTCCTCGGCCGATCGAATGATTAACCGGGAAGGAGCACGATGATCTGAAAATTCTGCTGATGTTACTTTCATTTATTTATTTGTTTATACGTGCTTTCTACGTGATACATTCGTAAACAAACATATTGCGAAATATATCGTTCTTCGTGATTTTTATATTACGCCCGAGTTGATATTGCACGCGTGTCGCGAAATTACGCAAGATGGTCTTCGAGTAGCGCAATATTTAGACGACAGTGTGCACAAATGACACGTTCGAAAACTGCGTCAGCCATCACGTGACACGCGAGCCTTTAAACACGTAACATAAATTGTCAGCAAATTGCAAATTTTAATACATTTTTTTTTAAAGAAAATTTCAACTTCTGCAATAGTGCAGAGAATGCGCACAGTATAGAGAAAGTGTTATTTATATTGCATTTAACACATGAAACAATCTTCTATTTTTTTTTTTCTTTTAATTATATTCTCAAAGATGTGATGTTGCATAAAAGTCCGCAATTTCATTAAATTTGAAATTACAAGCGTAGGATAATGCAAAGTTGATTTCTGCAAACTGTTCTGTTTACTCGCATGGGAGATCCATGCCAGTTCAAAATTCTCAATCTCTGAATTTATTCCTGAAGTTATGGAATATAAATAATTGACAATTGACTTATAATAAATCATATAATTTATAATAAATTGATTCATATAATTTATTTATTTATTATTCAATAAATATATAATAAATATAATAAATATAATATATTATATAATAAATATAATAAATATAATAAATATAATATATTATATAATAAATATAATAAATATAATAACTATAATATATTGAATCAATATAATAAATATAATATATGAATCAATATAATAAATATAATATATTGAATAAATATAATCAATATGATCAATATAATCAATATAATCAATATGATCAATATAATCAATATAATCAATATAATCAATATAGTCAATATAATCAATATAATCAATATAATCAATAAATATAATAAATATAATATATTATACAATAAATAGAATATATTGAATCATATTATTCAATAAATTGAATCATATAATTTATAATAAATTTATGATGAATTTATAATAAATTGATTTATAATAAAATTGACAATTAAGATAACTAGATCAGCCTCGATGACAAGAGGAATTAAAACACCTGTGCAATCTTCGTTCCACAAATTAAAAAATACTCGTAATAGCAGCAGTTTCGCAAAAAAAAAAAAAAAAGAAACAAACGTAAACGATTTACATGTTGGACCAAACCCGTAGATCTCTAAAATCACGATGGAACAAATGGACGATTTCCTTGTCTGAATCAAGGAACATTTAATCAAGCGCCACTTGAAACGATGGAAGGTCTCGATAGTTGGAAATTAAGTTTGTTAAATTGCTCTGACTGATTATTTAAACGCATCGTGGAGAGCCGACGAATAATTTCATTTTCCACGTAATAATTTATTCAAATTTCTCACGAATTACTGCACGAATTCTGAAACGTCAGGCTACGCAACTATTAGCGAGCGATTATGACAAATTATACCCGAATGAATTTCTCTGATTATTGCACGCTTGATTTTTCTGAACAACTGCGAAAAAAGTTGGAACTTTGTCCGATTGAGAAACTTAGAGGCTGCTTTTTAAGAAAAATTATACGTACAAAATAATACAAAAAATATCCACTGATCTTCTATCAGATTGTTAATTATATTATCTGTCTAACTCTCTTCGAGTATCATTGTCACACGAACAGAAATAATCAAAGAAATTACAAAAATTCTCCAAAAATGCTCATCAAACCTGAAATTTGATTGAAAATCTTTCTCAAGTAGTTTTTCTCTCGTGAAGATAATGTTTCAAGTTACATGCAAAGGGAAAACGTGTCAGTGTCTAACATATCCAGCAGAATATTTTTAAATCGAGTTCACGAGGTAAACGATAGGTAATATAAGTAACCTTCTTCGTATATTATTCGAAACTCATCCATCCTGACTGGCTGTCACGACTAATACCTTTCAGGCGGGAAACGTCGATCGCACGCTCGATTCATGGAGTAATGTTAGAGAAAAAAAAAAAAAGAATAGAAAGAAAGAAAGAAAGAAAGAAAGAAAAAGGGAGAAAACGTATCTCAGACGATACATGCACACGAATGTATCAACGCGAGCGAATTGTTCCACGAACAATTGAAACACGACCCGTTCGTTCCTTTAATCGCCGGTGCACACGCTCCGGAATATTCATGTTTTCTTTTCTTTTTTTTTCTTTTTTCCACCGAAAGGAATATAGCACGTGGGCTCGTCGACTTTCTATAATATTTGTTACCAGTTACTGAAATAATATCTTCCATATTCCTGCTTGTTTTTCCACCCCGTTCCCATGATCCGGCGTGCACATACATACTTGAAATCGAACATGTGCGTGCGAACAAAACGCTTTCGACAAACGCACGAAATGAAAACGAACTTCCCGGCGATCGCGTTTACACGTGTCTCGGCATTTCATTGGCCTTTCACCTTTGTAAATTCGAGATCCGATGCGTTTCGAAAAAAGAAAAAAGATACCTAGTCACGTAAATTTCATTTCGTTGCACGATCTGCATTTATGGCTGCGAATTGTTCGAAAGTATTTGAAAGAATCGAAGATCTTCCATCGTTCTCGAAAAATCATTTCTCTCGTTGATCACACGCGTAATCAATTGGACAAGATCAAGGATAACAATCGCGCAAAAAAATTCCTTAATACTTTTACATAACTTGACTTTGGTTGATTAATAAAATTAGTTATCCTTTGTGGACAACAATCGCGCAAAAATTCCTTGATATTTTTATATACTTGACTTCGGTTGATTAATAAAATTATTAATCCTTTGTAACTTTCAAGTCACATACTGATATATCGATATTTCATTAAATAATTGAACTTTTCCCCACAAGATGGCGTATACGTCTTTTGTCTACAATGTCTCATTAATCAATATAACATTCTTGATAACAGTTATCACCTCTATTCTGAAATATTCAGTTTTATCGTTCGTTAAAATATTTGAAACTGCTGAATTCATTGTTAATCGGTAGTATAGGCCGATATTTGTTGATTTTACGTTGCATAAATTTTTTCAATAGTCAACAAAAATACTCGGCCCACAGAGGGTTCACATGAGCAAACAAACGAAACAAAATGTCTATTAAATCGTTTAAATATCGAAATATCCTACGTACAAGTCATTATAAATTAAAATAAACAGATATGCAATATTAACTTAAACAAGAAGTATTTCCTAAGCACTTGTCTAAAAAACGAAAGTCTGAATATAGCGTTGAAAGTAACAAAACTGTTTACGATTATCAAGCAAAAATTCTACAACGATAGTTCTAATAAATAATATATATTTCTTACACGCAACTATCGGCGATGGTTTTCTATTCCCTATTTTTCCCCGATTGCTATATCTTCGGCTTTCTATAAAATTTTCATTGACCAGATCGTTCGAAATTAATTCGTTTTTCACCGAGGAGTCGCTTGAAGTTGAACCTTCAAGACGACGACGACGACGACGACGACGAGACGAATACTCAGGAACAAATTTCGTGATTTTATTCCACAAAACCGGTCGCACGGTTCTTCTCGTAGGCGCGAGACGCGATCGATGGCGTTTACAATCGAACGGAGCAAATGCACGCGGAAAGATAATGAAGTTGGACAGTTTTGTTAACGAGAGACGTGCGTCTATATATAGCCTATAGAGCACGAGAGGAGGAGGAGGAGGAGGAGGAGGAGGAGGAGCACGCATCGAGAAGCGTCAATCGTTTCCGCGAGAATGAAATTTCAAAGACTCGCGGCAAGCTTGTTCTCGTTGTTTCCGCCAATGCAACAAACAAAAAAAAAAGAGACGAAAGAGAGAGAGAGAGAGAGAGAGAGACGGAGAAAGAAAAAGCGTGAGAAAAGGAAACAACGAGACAGAAAAAGAGAGAGAAAGAGAAAAAAACCTGTCAATTATATCCCCACAGATCGAGGACGCCGGTACAGGCGCCATTATTTGTTTAAAACTGCCGCCCAGCTCCGCGGCAGCTGGATCGATATCTCGCACAATATCTGAGACTCTCATTGTGCTCGAAATCGCGGCCGTTTCGCCTGAATTTTCGACGTCTCCCTATTTAGACGAGGCTTTTGCATTGGTGCACGCGCACGTGGCCGCCATTCCACGCTCGACATTGCTCGGTTCCACTGGTTCGCAAATTAGCACGAAAAAACAACGAACAAAGCCGGACTGACGTCTAGAAATTTCCCCTTTCTTCTCTTTCTTTTTCCTCTTCTTTCTCCCCCCCCCTTTCTCTCTCTCTCTTTCTTTTCGTGAAAATTCGTCACTCGAAGATTCTTCTTAATTGGCCGGTCGTCTGCGATCGCAGATGAAACACACGATCAAATAGTCGAGAGCGAATATATTTCTTCAAAATTGTGGAACTGGAAGGTTCGCAGGTTTCAGAAGTTTCATCTCGTGGATGTTTTCTGGAGAACAGAAAAGCTGTTGGGAATTTGAGGTGCGAATCTTGACACCTTGTTCTCTAGTGAGTTCTTCATTCGTTGGCTTGCAGACGAACTGGAAGTCTGATCAGATCTTTGGAAGAGAATTCAATTTTGCGATCCGCAATCGCAATTTCTGCAATTGAAACTCTTCCGTGATGAAACAAACGAATTGACAACGAGAAACGGTAACGGACAAACGCTCGATAGCTTTTTAATGCTCGAACAAAAATTCAACACCCGTGTACACGAGTAGAAGAATGATGGTTAACCCTTAGCGGTCGTATGTCTGAGCAAAGAATCATTCTGATCGTATAATTAACGAAGTCGACACGCTTCTGAGACGTGATGCGTAATTCTTACTAAGATTTCACTATTTCTGTTTTATGTTCGATTAAATTTTTGAAAAACTAAATAAAGTATACCCATAATGGCAAAAGGAAAGTTAGTGACGGACGTGCGTCGTGAAATTGAAAGTAGTGACGATGAATTTTATCTCGAATTTTCCAGTTATTCTTTCGAAAATGTATGTGGCAGAGATTACGGTAGTGATATAATTACGAGTAACGAAACGTGCGAGACCATTAGATATTTCGAGCGACAACGAAATAGAAGAAAATATGGAAATAGAAATACTGCTATGAATGAATTTAAGGTTTGGAAAGATATCACGCGCAACGATCAACCATGATCAAAAAGGAATTTCTCCACGGGCTCCAAGATCGTTGTACCTAATTTTCCTTTATATTGTACAAGAATCAATCGATTTATTCAAACCATTCTTCACAGATGCATTGCTAGACACAAATTATTAATTATTAATTTAATTATTAATTATCGCATTAGTAACAAATAGATATGCTAAAAATAAAATAGAAAACTGAATTTACATGAACGGTCTATTTCTTGGCGTAATCTCGAACATGGGTATTATGCCCATTCCTAATTTGCAAGATTACTCGACCAAGGAGCACGTTCGAAGCGTATAGTTTTTCACAGATATATTTGCATTATGTTGCAAGAACTTAATCCGACCAGCACGAGTATAAACTAAATACGACCGGGCAAAGGGTTAAATATTTGAGAGCGTGTAGCATTTTTCAAAGCTACCTCTCTCAACCGTTTAAACGAAAATTATGGTACGGGGGGATTAGCGGAAAAGTGGTTAAACATCCGAGAACAGCTAATTCCTCAACATTATCTTTTAACCGTTCAAGATCAATTCCGGCGTAATCGGAGATAAAGAGACCAAAGTGAGTCCAAGAGAGACGTTCCAGCAATTTTAATCCGCTCCGCTCCATGGAAATTACTCGGACAAATTTACTCCGGGAGCAAAGACAGGTCTCGTTCAGGTCGAAATGGAAACAGAATATCAGCCACTTGCCGATGCTATTTTCCGCAGTTTCCCAACCCCATCCCCCCCCCCTCCCCCCGGTTCAAAGCGAAATTCTTGTCGCGAACTTGCACCGGCGCGTGTGTACAGAACACTCGACGCGCTCCGCCGAGTTACCAAATTTTACAGAAATCCTCCAAAAGCGTCGAACTTCCACGAACGAGATCGATCAGATTTCGAATTTTCTCTACTACCAGGAAATTTTCGCACGCTCTCGCGAGAGGAGGGGAAAACTTTTACCTCGTTTCGCGAAAATTCTGCGAACAGTTGCAGCAGATAAAGAACAGGAAAGCTCGCACGTGTGATAAAAAGCAACTTTTTCATTAGCTCGGCGGGTGAGACTTCTGTACACCGCAGAAACTTGATTTTCGAATATGAAATCACCACGTCGCCAAGATTTCCATAACTCTGCAACGCGGTGGATTTCCATTTCCGCGCCAGGCATTTCACGTTCGTCGTGAGGCAAAAATTCCTCTGCACTTCGCGAGCAAAGGGAACAGACATAATTAACAATCGCAGGAGAAACGAATTTTTTTTTCGACGTGTGACGCGTATGGCACGCTCGATTGGAAATTATACAAAAGTGCTGTTTAAATTCGATTGCACCTTTGTCGATGTAACGACTCGTATTGGCTCATCGCCCATTTTCGTTCTTTTTCTTTTTTTCGTTTTTTTCTTTCTTTTTGTTTCGTCTCGCGACAGAGGACATTTCGTTGCAAAAATTGTTCGATCGTTGATACGTCGCGCGATGAGATAGGGACACCGCGATGAAACAAAGCCCTAGCTTTTTCCGATCGCAATCAACCGGTCGACGTTCGAATTAGAAACGTACGATTGGTAGTTAGTTCAAGTCCCGATAGAACAAAGGGGGGGGGACAAAGCCAATTAAAGGATAAAAAGAGAACTGTCGCGGAAAACGCGCTCGAATATCTCGAAACGCGCTACCGTTCGTATAACTATTAAAAACACTTATACATATATAACGTAACGTAAATTGTGTAACAAAGGGGGAAAAGAAAATGATTAAGGAATAGAAAGAGGGCTGAATCTGCAAATACACAACTCCCGTTCGTGACTATCGAGACACATTGTAGCAATACAGCGAGTGTAGAAAGTATTCGTACACTGACGATTTTTAAGGAAATATAATCTTAACGTTTGAATAATTTTCGTAAAGAAATATTTGGAGTTATATATATTTATATACATTATATTATTATATATTATTATTTATATAATATATTATATTGTTATATTATTATATTATTATATATTATATTATATTATTTATATATTTATATATTTATAAATATTTGGAGTATTCTGTAGAGTACACGTAAAAAAAAAGAAAGGAATATCACTGTCTGTATCGTTCATAATTACATAATTTGTAAAATTATTAATCAGCGAAATATGAAATATCACAGCACTCTTGATATAAGAGAATTTCTTATGTTTAACAGACCTTAAACATCGTCAAATCACTTTTTAATCATGATTAACATATATATAAATGGTCAAGATGACCAGTTTATAATTTTCGTTAGAAATGTAATTACAAATGTAAAACAGCGTATCATTAACGTTTCGTAAAATATACATGATAAGAGCTTGTGTACTCCGTTATTCTATTTCTTTTACTTTAATGTCTCTAATCTCTAAATTTTACGTTTCAAAAATTTACGTCAATTGTTCCAGTGTTAATCGTATTAGTAATACTGAGAAACAGGTTTACCAGTATCTATATAACTTCGCGCTATTTAAAATTACTATTAAAAAACGGGCCAGAAAGAATTTGCAACTGAAGAAGAAAGAAAAATTATTATCAATTTACATACACAACCAGTGTAAAAAGTCTTTGCGAATTGTTAACAGACCAAGTATAATCGATACGTTATTTGAAATTCACCAATGTACGAATATTTTCTGTATAGCAACGATATAGTCTGAGAGAAGATTAAACAGTTATCTAAAGCTTGGATTGTCATTTCGTTTGAAATCCTACGCGAATGCTTGTCAAATGTTTCATACGGCGTCGTGTTTCCATCTTCCTTTCATCTCGGAATGAAAAATTTATCAGAGAGCCCCTTACTACTGATTAATCCTTTCGTGTCGTTTAACAGGAGAATCCTTTTCACCGAAAATTCTTTATCTCTTTCCGATACTGGAAAAAATGGAGATCGAGAGTTTATTCGATAAAGGACACTACATCCGAGGAATCCTACAGAGAGAAGTTTTAACGATATTAACTTCTGAAAAGAAGAAAGAAAAAAAAAGAAAAGAAGAAGAGGGAAGCAACGCGACAGAATTTTCAACTTTCTCTTCGGATTAACTCGCTGAGGGGACTTTCTTGCTTCGATGGACGTTTGTTAAATCGTAAATCAATCGTACGATTGTCAAGACGCGGAAAGAAACTTGGAAACGTGAATATTAGATTATGAACAGAGTGATTCACGAGACAAATAAAGAAAAAAAGTTGCCAGAAGTATCGACCATTTTTCACATCATAAATATTTGTAAAACACTCGTACACCAAGTGTATATATCTTTCGTTAGAATTTCGAAAACGAACGAAAGATAAGAAACTGACGCGACTGTTGTTGAATATTTATATTGGATCTCTTAATTTCACAAAATCAATTTTCGAGAATAATCATATTTCATGGGACAGATTTCCCGATCGAACGTAAAGAGCGCGACACGATTGGAAATTTTCAAGAATATAAAAATGAAAACTTCTTAAGAAACTTAGAAGATAAAGCGAAACATTTGAATGGAAAATTAATCGGAAAAGAATGAAAATAAAAATCTTTGAGGATATACCAGCGTTACGCTGATTATGCGAAGGATCATCTCTGTGAGAAGAAAACGGAAAAATACTCCGTAGAGTTCAGTTACCAGGAAGAAGTTTGAAAAATCCTTCGTTATTGTTACCCGTGTTTTAAGAAACGATCCTTAGCGAAAAATTCGGGAAACCATTTTGACCTTCGTATCAGCTTGGAACAAAGCTTGCTTGTTCTTCGAAGCAAGAACTTATCTCCATCCAGAAATTCCAGAGGGATGCTAGGACGCGCGCAAGTCCAGCGCGATTATGCGAAGATAAGAAACGGCTGATTATTCGTTTGGAAAGTTTTCGAGCGGCTCTGGCTGTTCCGTGGATATTGACGACGCCCTTTAACCTTTCTCGACCACCGTGAAACATAGTCACGAACGCATGGTCTTTGTTACGCTCGCGCGTAAAATCACGGATTATGAAGACGACAATAAACGTGCGCGTCACATCATTTTAAAGAATAATTCACTCGTGAAGTACTGTAACTGGCACGGAAATGTGACAAGACGAATTGTGAAAGGTGGACGTAAAATTTCGAGGAAGAAGAAAAAAGGAAAATTCGATTTCATCCGCAAGAAGTTGACGCAAACTTTGAGCTCACATTGGAACTCTTGAAGAATACAAGAGTGAAATTATTAAGAGTAGAATTTCTCGTTTCTTCTTTTTTTTCTTCCTGGAAATCGCTTGAGAGATTTCGCGTATTGTAGTATTATATATCGCGTGTCTTGTTTGTTTTGTAAGTAAGTGCACGGTGAAAGTCAGACGTAACGAAGAGACAATTTACTTTCATACTTTAAACCATCCGTTGAAAGTTCAACTCGATTAACGATCACCGTTGCACGACGATCGCGCGACAAAGAATAATGCCATGCGCTTACGGCTCGGATACCAAGTTCCAAGTTAGATTCAACCAGACGCGACAGAAATCGAAAGAAAATTCTTTAATTATAGATATACGAGAATTCGAAAGCTTCGGAAGATCTGAAGATTCAACGATACAACAGTCGACGACTAAAAAGTTCAATTGATGACAAAAATTAAAATTGAGACAAGTCCTTGAATCAAGTTCTAATAGAGAAGAATATCCAAAGTTACAAGAAGAACCGACAGAGGAATTGAAATTGAAGTTCAAAGATCTTTTTGGACAGTTTCGGCTGCAGAAGCAGAAAAAGCCTACTTTATCCTAGATTATACGTCGAAAGTTCTTGCGTTTCCTACGTGGGTTCAGGTGCAGTCACAGAACTAAACTGTTAATTAAAAAAAGAAATCAACTGTAAATAATTAATCGCGGTGTGATTTAAGATCGCTGCTGATAAAGTTGCTGCCGAATATTAACAAATTGATAATACCTCATCTCGTCCTTCCCGTTAGAATCATTTTTAATGTTATTCGTGATTTAACATCATCCTTCGTTGTCGTAATTTTCTCTGTATAGCGCGTTAACTCTGTACGTTAGCTGTGGTCAATTTCAATAAATCCATTTTATAATATTAAGCTTCAACGTGTCCTATTTGCAACATCTTTTCTTAATATATTGGAAGATCTAAATACATAATGTCTTTGCATAAAAAAAGATTTAATATATATTTAGAAATTAAATGTTTATCGAATCGATTTATACCTGGTCACTTTCAAAGCAAATTTAATTTATATATAATTAACATTCATTGTGTAAAAAATTTATAAGTAGAAATTTGCTTTTATATATATATATATATATATATATATATATATACACACATATATTATATTTATATAATTCGCTCAAAGAATGCTCAAGGATTTTCAGAGGGGCTGAGTAATCTTTTCTCTGAAAAATCGATGGTAAATAATTTTGAGATAAATTGTTGCAAACCTATATGTTTCGGATAAATTAGTCATTCTAATGTATGTACTATATGATTTGTGATTACACGAGTAACTTCATAAACTCACTTGAAGCGTTCGTCGTTCTGGATCGCGGCAGAGAGCCCTGACGAAATGTGGATCCAAATAGTCCGTCATAGTAGCCTATCTGTAGACTACTCTGCGATCCTTTTTCCTGCGTGCTCCTGTGTCCTGTTGAAGCACCACTTCCTGGACATCGCCGCCAAAATGGTCGCGATCCTCTTTGGCTCTCCAGCCTAGCTCGAAGGCCCGACTAGGCCTCTTCTAGGCCATTAAACAGACCGATCCTTTCGCGATAGTCTTTGACAAATATTTCACTTCCATTTTCATGTCTCTCTCTCTCCACTGTTCTTTTATTCTTTTTCTCTGTTTTTTTTTTCTTTCTAATATGCGTTCGAAAGAACAACTGTTTTATTCACACGACACGAGACATTCTAATGCCGCCTGAATCTTCCGTTTCTTTTTATTTTTTCTTCCCGATAAGATCCACGATGGCTGTCGTTGATCGACGAATTCTGCAATCATAAAGACAAGAGATATTAAAATACAAAAAAAAAGAAAAGATTAAAATAGTAACTCGTTAACGCGTAAATTGTTCGCTCTCGAAATAATTCGTATAATCTCGCAAGTAATCCTAGTCTGAACATCTTTTAAATAACAACCAGCGTGTGTAAACAGTGTGTTCTTGACAAAAGAAGCACACAATCAGCTTATAATCGAACGTCCGTGTCCCTGATCCTAGAGATCGCAAAAACGTCTAATCTTCGCGGCTCGAGAGTCGCCAATTCCATTCTTCCAGTCGAGATCCGATCGCGGAAAGATCGACAAGCCTATTTCCAGTTTGGCCGGCTATCGTTCCGCCGCATCTATCCGCAGGTGCAGCGCGCCTTAACGAGCGACTTCCGTCGCGCTTATAATTCACCCCGCGCCTTGTTTCGCGATTCATTCATAATTCGTAACGGTACTTGTTTCTCTTTTGCCTCCGAACGATCCGTTCGTTCGTTGCTGCCAGCGACACGCTCGTTTCGCCTTCGAGATCTCCCTTTCAGATCCGTGCACGCGCCACCTTCGAGGGCGGCTTGTTTGCGTTGCAAACGTACTCTTCCATCCGCAGCGACGTTTGCAAACACGTTCGCCTGAATTGCAGCGCAGAATGTTCGGTTTAGTTTCGACGCAATGGAAACGAACATGCACGCACAGATTGTCTCACGTGAAGCTAACCATTTCCTCTTCGAACTACTCGATATGGAGAAACACGTTTCGAATGAAAGGTTAGGTTAGGTTATTTCGAGGGGGACGTCTTATGGTGGCAATAAATCTTGTCCAGATGATTCTGCCTCAAGGTTTTTGTTTTTTTTTTTTTTTTTTTTTTAACGGAACTGTATATTTCCGAGTTTGCTATCTTGTAGCTGACGTCGAGACGAACCTCAGCGACTTAGGTAACTGGGTTCGTGTTCCAAGGTCATCCAAGGTTATTCAAAGCCGAGCATTTGGAGATTGGTTCTTATCAATGATTTTCAAAGCGGTGACTTTACGCTGGTTTGTGGTCCCTGCTCCTAAACGACAGATGCAAGACAATTTTCTTGCGAGGATTTTTCCAGAAAGATCAAGTGTTGTGAAAAATCGTTACACCTGTGTAACAAATTACTTCCGGAACATTAGAAAGAGTGTAGATACACTGATCTCTGTTCCTAAACGACAGTTTAGCGAGACATTTCTCTTTTGGGATTTTCTAAAAGGAATCAGGCGTTTCGGGAAGACTCCATTACTCCCCATAACGTGAAAAATAGTAAATAGGCAAGCTTGCTGACAAATTACTTCCGGAAACATTAGGAAAGTTGCAGTGCAACTCTCGTGTCGGGAATAGAGAATAAATCATAGATATCATAGATAAGGAACAACCTCTGGATCCTCGAGGTAAGCTTCGAGCGGCGTTGAATGACCTTGAACGACCTTGGAACACCAACCTAATTATCTAGATCACTAAATTCGTCTCAACCTCAAGAATACACAGTGAACTCAAAAATATACAGTTCTATTCAAAAAAAAAAAAAAAGAAAAGAAAAAAACAAAGGTCAGTTTAAAATCTCGGAAACGTGATCGCATAGGCAAGAATTTAAAATGCTTCCTCGAAACAACGTAAGTTTCCTTCGAAACATTTTCCTCCACAGCGAATAAGCTTGAGAGAAAATTACGTTAAACTGACATAGCTTCATACGAGACGTCCTGTACATACATAACTGCAAGCATAACGTGTCGACGCTAGAAACTGCGATCCAAGTTTCGATAGCTTCGAGATGTGCGTTCATTGACTGTTTCCAATCAACACCGTACGCGAATGTTCCAGCCATTTGATTATGCAGCGGGCATATAATTTTGCCCGATTGATTCGAACATCGACGGAGAAGTCGCGGGTTCGTAGAGAGTTCGGTGAGAAGTGAGAAGCTTGAACTGAACGCGAGATGATTGATCGGAGACTTCTGGGTAGTTGAATCGATGTTTATGGAAGAGAGAAAGTAGGAAATAACCGGAGATTCACCTTTTGGAGATGAATCGATGAGTAATGAGAGTTGATCAACGCGTCTCTGATGATTTGTAAATGAAATCTCAGACAGGTTACAGTCGCATTTCACCAGCAAAGCAAGTTAACTATAGAAATGTTACGTCATTCTCCGTACACGCGACCAAATCGATCTTCCAGAATCTCGAAAGTTACCAGGTTCGGTACTCCAATCTCTCTTGGCCACCATCTGACATATTCACGTGCGTTGAAACTCCATTTTCTCGAAGCGCGGAGCTTTCAATATCCAAACGCGCGATTTCGTGGTACGAATCTTCTTGACTCTGACATTGTGAATATAATGTACATATCTAATCATTGGATTATGCCGTGATTTTTAAGTAAACTTCAGACGCAGCACGTTTGAATTTCGATATACATTTATTTAGAAGAATTGTATAGGTGCCATTTTGTTCCACAACTTGAATGTTCCTTCAAGGACCTCTCAGGATTTTTTTCGACGAAAAACTTTTTAATATGAGTTTTTATGTCGTAATCAAAGAGTTAAAGTTTTTGCTATTAAGAGAATTTTGCAATAACCAAAATTGGTGAAAATCTGAAAGTGCCATGTCTGGTGAATACGGTGAATGAATTAGCACATCTCTGCCAAGATCCAACAGCTTTTGTCGAGTAGTCAAAAACAAATGAATAATCGCTGTCCTGATGAAACACGAGGCTCATCTGATTCGCTGGTTCAGAACATTTTTGTTCAATTGATGTCTATAATTCGACTAATTGCGAGCAATGGATTTCGATATTTTTAACATTTCTACTAACTCACGTGTCGTATAGAGTAGGTCATTCTCGATCAATGTTTTGATCTGATTTTCATCAGTGGCCGTTCCTGATCTTCAAGGCTGAAATCACCAACTTTGAACCAAGCAGTGCACTTGCGAACTGTTCTATCAGCTATAGCACAGTCACCATAAAGAGCGCAAATCTTGTTTGCTGCTTGTGTGACATTTTCGCCTCAAATGCCTACAATACATTTTGTTTTACTCCACGTTTAAGAGCGTATAA
This sequence comes from Tetragonula carbonaria, assembly GCA_032399595.1. Lineage (NCBI taxonomy): Eukaryota > Metazoa > Arthropoda > Insecta > Hymenoptera > Apidae > Tetragonula > Tetragonula carbonaria. The sequence continues at coordinate 4,716,275 of JAUCRC010000007.1, forward strand.
AACTAACATTAAAATTAATGTATCTTGACCAAACGTTCTTTTTTTTATAAAGATGCCTGAGAAATATCAAGAATATGAGAATATAATAGGCACGCGTCATTTGTTTTCAATTTTCATCGTTTTCATTCCGATAGATTCAGACATGTCCTAATGCAACCTACCGAGAATCCACACGAACGATATGTTTCTTTCCGGACAATTCAATACGTTTCGTATGTAAATGAGCAGTTCACTTGCAAAATTATTTTTATCAGCCGGTACAGTCCCAACTGTAACAAGTAGCGCGATAAACGTTTACAAACACGTTTAGCAAACGTGGCGGGGATTATTCGTGTAACAACTGGCGGGGCCGCAGACGTCGGATAGCAGACGTCGGCCAACAAACGTCGAAAAAGCGAATGTAGGGGACGAGAGGCCATCGATTTCTCGGTTCATTCTCCGACCTTGGTGTATGTAACGTCACGCGAGCCACATACCTAACTGCCTTTGCATCGGAAGCCGTGCCAGAAGAGACGTTGGCCACCCGTTGCAACCACCGAGCGACCAACCATGAAACGCCGGAGTGCCTCGATCAGTGCATTCGATCCGCACCGGTCGCCGATCTATCGTGATCTGATATCCGCGATATCCGTCGATCCAGTAAATCAACTTGATAAACTGCCAGACGCGTGGCGCGGATACCACGCGACCGCGAGTATAGTAGTCGAGCTCGACTTTTTCGCCGAGTCGTTCGGCTTTCGTATATTGGCAGCGTGCGCATGTAGCTATTTATCGAGATTGCCTACGTCAGTCGTGCCTGTTCCAACAGACTTTGTAACTACCAAAATTTTTACGAGGGCAATTTGTACTCGCGTTTGTTTGCACGCTTTTCCTTTTTTCATTTTGAAATTAATTTTCAATTCTGCGGAGATTGTCATTTTTTTTTTTTTTTTCGTACGTGCGTATTTATAGTTTCTGCAATTTTCGCCCGGATCACTGAATTGCTGTCGATACAAAACAAAAAATCAAATCATTTTTTTATTTTTTTTTTTTTATTTTTTTAACTATCAAATACTCTGGATATTTTCTATATTCGTGTTGTAACATCGCGTTATCGCGTTATCGTGCGTTCTCCACATTTTTTTCATCATTCTTGAATTTCTGGGGAATTCGAAAGTTAAAAGATAGAGAACATCCAAAAGATTATTGAAATATTTAAACAAATATTTCATGTCATATAAAATCGACGATACGCTTGTTAGATATTTGCCGAAAAATCAACTAGTTAAGAAACTAAATTGAAATGTTATTTCACGTCTGGATAGAGTTGCACAGTTTAGTCCCGGTAATGAAGAAAATCGAAATTCAATCAAGTTTCTAAAACGGGCGTCGAAAAATGCCTTGCAATCAAGCAGCAAGCTGCCTTGTCTTTTATTTGACGTCATGGTGCGTAAAAATTTCCGTCGAACGTACGTTTACTGTGTACAATTAAAGGCGTTGCATTCCTCGCTAAAAATAAGTCTGCTCGGTCGGAAGCAAAGATCGATCGATTCAAAAGACCTCCGTGTCCAACCTCCGTTCAATTTGTTTTTTTCTTTTTTCTCTTCTATCTTTCGTCCTTTCCTTCGGACGAAAGAATCTGCACTTTCCCTTCAGTTTCAGTATAAATGTTTGAAATACCGAGACTAGTTCCTTCAAATATTGAAGTTCCTCGTGGGCCTTGTAATACCGTTTGCATAAAATATCTACCACGAATGCATAAATACGTTAAATTTCGTATAACACGCGCTCTTAGATCGACTCTTGACAACACGAGGTTCGAAAAATCAATGCAGTTTCGAAATCAACAGCTTGAAAGTTTCGAGAACACGAAGGCTGAAAATTTCGAAAGCGATCAGAAAGCCCCGGGAAAAACGTCGGAAGTTTCAAATTCGAGCTTCGTCGAATTGCAAAATGTTCCAAATATCAAGTTAACATCTTAGATTCCAAATCTCGGGAACTTCGGAGTCCGGAAGATCTCGAACAAGAAATACGACCAACAAAGAAGATTCGACCTCGTCTGGATATCCGAGCACTCGATACAGAAGAGCGAGGATCAAACCAAAGCAGATATTAAACTTCAGATTAAAATGACGACTGTTTCGTCGCTAGCAGACGACACACAATTGCTGAGCAGTAATTTCTCGAATTAAATGGCGGCCAACAGATAGGTGAAACTACGTTGTTGGCGTAATCGACGACGGCGGGCCTACGATTTTTTTCTTCCTTTTTTTTTCTTTTCCTTTTCTCATTTTCCCAGCCATTCGGCGAATACGCGACGCAATTTTCCGGGATCTGAAATGGTGAACCGTGTACACAACGCGCAAGGCCTACCGGGATTCTGGCCTTTCCATCGTTGCGCAGAGAAACGGAGACAGAACGCAGAGTCTGATAATAAGCTGCGCCAGAACGGGAGACCTTCCGCGACAATGGTTTTTCCGTGAGACACTTTTCAATCTTCGATGTAAACCGTCTGCTAAACTTTTGTGCAGACGTGCTTTAGCCAGCATCCGCGGTTTGTAATTAACCTTGCTGATCGAAAGTATCAATGTCCGACGAGACTCGCGCTTTTTCTTTTTTTTAACCACTTGATCGCCGGTGCGCGCCATCCCTGTACTCTAAATAAAAGCGAAATTAATTTTGTATTCCTTAACAGTGACATTTAGAATCATTTTCTAACACTAAAAAAAAATCGAAATATATATATTCTTCCTTGATTTTGGATATATTCGAAAGCTGCCTCGAGAAAAAGCTAAGAAACGAAATTCGCGTGCGAAACGAGCGGTCTTTAAAAGACTGCGGCCATCAAGAGGTCAAACGTAATACTCCGTCTGTTTCTAGATTAATCTGTCACAATTGTTCCATGTGCAAATATCATCACACACGTAGGAAAATAAAATATTTCCCGCTGTCCGAAAATATGGTATACATTTGAAGGAAAATCTTAGATTATCTAGAGTTTCGAAAGCAACTGGCAATACTCATTTATTTTACTGGTATTGATAGCCTAAATAACCTAACATATTTGACAGGCGTTGCTTTCGAGTTAAATTGGAATTTGAAGACGAAAACTTAGTTTTCTTCTAAGAAAAATAAAATAGCCACCCAAATAACGTAAATTTACGAAGACGAGATGCCAAGTCGAAGCAATTGACTAATGAACAACGTCATAGTGTCTTGCAACAGCTATTACAGTATATGAAGAACAAAAAAAAAAATTAGAACACGGTGCTATTAATGAATTGAATGTGTTCGAGATGCATTTAATAAATTACAGAGAAATACTCTTGATAACGTTTTTATAACATGACAAACGTGTACGGAATCAATTATGTTGACAGGAGGGGGAAATTCCTGTAAAACACCTCATATAAATAAGGTAAAACTTCGTCGTGAGGGTTTATTCGATTAGCTGAAAAGTATATATGTTCAGAAGTTGAACTAAATTTCGATTAGACTAAAATTATTTGTATTTAGTTATATTGTGATAATAAAATGAATTTAATATCTTTTTTTATATTTAATTTTAGTTTTATTCGATTAAAAATATTCAAATGTATACCATATTTTCGGAGACAGAGGGAGTACAAAATTTGGTGACAATGGAGAACTTCTTCACTTCACTTGAAATTTTCAATTCTTCAAGGCAATGTTTAAAATAAAGGCAGCTTTTAGAATAAATTACAGCCTCAGGTTATTGCATGTAATGCTACATACGCGATGGACGCCGGCGCGACACGAACAGCATTGCCTCCGAAGGGCGGGAGAATTGAAGTTTTAATCGGCCGACAAAAATTGTAAATTTTTAGGACCAAGCGCGGCGCGAACAGCAGCGACGAGAGAGAAACGACGAGCTGCATCGACCTTGCGGATCGTTTCTGTTTGCCATTCCTGTTGCTCGTTTTATTCCTTCCCCTTCGCTTCTTCTTCATCTTCGCGCACTGCCCGCACGGGCTCTTTCTTCCTTTCGAAAAGAAACTTGCTGAGCCGGCGTCTCTCGTTCACAGACTCTCTCGTCCGCGTGCAACCACGCTATTCGGCCTCGCGTGAAACGGAATGTCAAGAGAAGAAAAGCCCGCAAGAAAGAGAACGCGTCCTCAGCGTCTCGAGACACATCGGCATCTCTCTGCTTCGCTATGATTCGTTATCGTCGGTTGCTGCCGGTTTCCTGGTTTTCATACACGCGCGCCTAACAAAAAGGGATTAGGCCAGGCATTGCCACCAGTGGCGCATGCAGCAAGTTATTTAGAGTAAGAGTTAGATATTATTTATTAGTGTCTTTCTCCGATATGTCCTTCTTTACTATTTAATAATATTTATAATATATTTTTATAATATACTTCTTTACTATTTGCAAGCACGTTTTTGTTGTTAAAATACATTATTGCGGCGCAACGAAGCTCACTTGAGAAAAGATTGGCACGTAGAGTACAAAAGTTTGGCCACCCTTGGATTAGACTTAACCCTCTATTGCATGAATTTTTATGACGTATGAGTTGAAAAATATATATATGGCCGTTAGTCTACTTAAAAATGAGTGTAATAAATTTAGAAAATTTTATTTATTGCATTTTATGACTGTTCCTGTATGGGAACTTACTGTACATATGCAGGTACAAAATCAATCAAATAGACAGAAAAAACAAAAAAATCTCCGTGTGAGTCTTTATCACATATAATAACCTTTGCATGAAAATCACGAAAATATTTTTTTTAACATAGAAACACAAACATATATATATGTGTGTGTGTATATGTTACAATACAATTTGCACCAAACAACAGTAACTATAAATTTGGCAAACAATTGTCTACTTAATTTACTATAGAACATTTGAAATTTAAGTCCCTAATTGGGAACGGAATGCAATAGTGGGTTAATCCATTTGCATTACAAGGAGGAATGAGTAACAATTGGCCCTTGTCGCCAATTTTTTTTTTTTTTTATTACATTCAAGTAGGAAAAGTAGAAAAAATTATATTTCAAGTAGAAAAGTATTATATTATATTTTACATTATTATATTAAATTATATTTCAAGTAGAAAAAGTTCACAAAAAACTGCAATATATTTCTATATACTAACTATATTTCAGCAATTTATAACATAAAAGTTATTCAATGCTCCGTAATAAAAAAAAAGTAGTAGAAAAAGTAATAGAGTAGACAAAGAAAAATTTGTTAATCAAATTTTTAATTCTCCTAGAGAAGGACAATTGAATGGAAAGGAAGCTAATTTCATAGCACTTTTGGGAATTTTCGTAATAAACTTCGAAATGGACGATTATTTTTTTATAATAAGACAAAGAAGATATGAAAATTCAATCAATGTGTAGTAACTTATTGACAAAATTATTTTTTGAATTTATAAGATCGGAACTCAACGTGTCAGAGAATATAGATAACGACAAACACGTCGATTGTTTTCCATTAACTATCCACCATTTTTTTTATCATTACTTTTTATCAAATTTTTCTACAAAGAGAATATAAAGAGAAAATAAAAGTCTCTTTTATAATGTATCAAATGTTGAACTTAAAAAAAAAAATAATACCGGAGCTAAACGTGATAATATCACTTAATTTTCATTCTTATTATTTGAACTGCATAGTATAATAATTTTAAAGATTTCTACGAACTTTCGAATGTATAATGGTAGTATAATTTACTTGCACAGCCAGTAGAGGAGAGGTCAACGAAAGGTTTAAATTAGGCTGGAAGGCTGAAAAAGACGAGACAGGAAAAAAGAAAGGAGAAGAATAGAAATTAGAAATAAACAGAAACAGGCGTACGTTGACGAGGAGCGAAACAGCGAACAGAAGACAAAAGAATTGAGTTTGAAATTGAATTCATTCTCGATAACATTCGTTTGAAACTGCGAAGATACGATATATAAAAATATATTTTGATATATAAAAAAATATACCAAATATCCAATATGTACAGTCTAGAAATTCCAATATTCGATGGCTACGTTGCATCTTTTTAATTTAATCGAGATAATAACTGAACCGCGGATTTTTCTGCAAATTCACATTTTTTTACACTGTGCGTGTAATTTAAAAAAAAAAATGTATCTTGGTGTAAAACTGTTTCGCGTATCAGATATTACAAAAAAAACATTATACCTCGGATGTTACATATTTTTTGATATAAATTGCAATTTCTGTGCAATTTCGCGCTTCTAAGTTTTCTGTAACTGTATGAAAATCCACGGTCTAATGACAATAACCAAACCTAACTAAACCTAACCCTCTCGATCAAAGATTAAAATAAAAGATTCACCAGCGAAAATTCTCCGCCAATAATCTTCAACAGTCTCAAATTTGGAAACTGATGATTTGTAGCCTTACTATGCGTAAACGTTTCGATTTTTCGCTATTGAGACAGAGGAATAAAAAAAAATACGCGCGAGGAAATTTCTGCACGCGGCCTAATGCTCTCCAGACACTATCACCCGTGCTCTCGGCGTTAATTGCAGGATTTCGTGTTCGAACAACGACAGACGGAGATTACTTAATTAATTACACCTGTTCAGACGATCGCGAGAATAAGGACTATCTCGAGTCGAGTCGAGCGATTCCTCCGGTGTGTTCCACTACTTTTTCCAAATTATTTCACCAACGTCGTTCACCTTGATTCATTTCAACCTACGTGCATGCAATTCGTTTCAACGATCTCTCTCTCTCTGGTATCTAGTATCGGCTCTAACCTGCAATTCATCATCCGAGTTTCTTTCTCGTGTCTCTCCACATTCGGAGAGACGTTAAAAAAAGACGATGAAGCATACACCTGTCCGGTCGATTAATTTCATTCGCGGAACGCGTCAGCCAGCTTCTCGGCGACATTTCACGAAACTAAAGGTGACGATTATGCAAGCTTGCTGATGCATTCGATAGCAGGGCCATTCGGGTCTGTCTCACGCGGCAGTTTCCCGTTTTCAGCATACGGGATGAACTTTCGGCGCGTGGCCTATATACAGGGTGGGGTATTTTTATCGGTGACTGATGAACGTAACTCCGTTATATATGAGTTGGACCAACGCGAAGGCCAACAGGAGGAATCTACCGGTCATAAGATTTTCGGTCTGCTGCCTTGTCTTTGCTCTTGTATACGGTGGGTCAAAAGTTTCTTCCCACTTATTTTCTTTCTTTTTTTTTTTTTTTTTTTTTTAATAAAACATTAATTAAAGCCCTTAGGCCCACGCGCGCTGTGTAACCAAAGTTGGAATAATCGAGTAAGAATTTAAGCATCTGATTGCTCGTGATGTCCCTTACTTATGTTCGCGACCAGAAGCTACGTGAAGCACACAAAAAAAATAAAATGAGAACAAAAATTTCAGACGAGCATCTTGAAAATTCGTCAAAAATTTTCATATTTTTTTTCAATTAATATATAAATATATTATCTTAATCAATGTACTGTTTCGTTATAAAAGTTGTTTTAACATCCTCGTAAATGATATAGGTTACATTGAACTGATGAAAAAAAAAATATGCAAACTATGCGCGGCGCTCAACAAATTTTTCTTGGCTAATAAAGCCCAAAAGATAAAAGGTTGGACACCCATGCATAAAAACATGAGAGAAAACCAATTTTATTAATTTTAAATTATATTCAAGCTCAAACATGATCTTTCCTCTGACCTGCTCTATACAATCGAAATGGACAGATATCAAGGAAAAGAATTTTTTCCTTTTATTTATCGTTGGAATACTGATCTTCTCTTTCATCAAGGAGAATTATTTTAATTAATTCCTTGAATTCAGGACTTTGCTACGAGATTTAAAGAACTATCGTAGCTGTAAATCGTGCGCAAATTATTACCAAGAAGTTTCTCTTTAAAGTTGCTCCCGAGTTTCTCTATGAGAAGACATTATAAAATCATTATAATACACTCTTAAGTAGAAATTTCTTTCTGAAAAGCCACGTTTTATAAATTTATATAGTAAAACAGAGTGAGACAGGATTTCAGCGAGACAGGTTAAATTGCAATGAAAATTCGAGAAATTTGTTCCCGAACAAGAATTCCCTGGAACTTCACGAAGTGTCGAGGAATCGAAATATCGCGCAAATTCAAAGAGCTTGGAACTGCAATTGAAATTCCACGGACACGTAAGTAACACGATGCAAAAGTTAATATTTAGACTCGAGGATAGTCGAGAATTTTACGATCCTGTGCCAGTACGGCAGTCAAGCTAAGCTAATAAATTTCTACTGTACATTCACTGTTAAAACACGAAACAGTATACACACCGTACGCAGTTTCGCTACATGCTAAATATAACAATAGCGTCTTAACAAAAACAGTGTTCATTTAAAAACTGATTTTCACTATTTAAATATTCTCGACCTACTCGCATAATTGATTAGCCTATTTTCCTAGACAGTTATTCGATTCGCCTACAGAGAAGTTTTCGAAGCGAAATCGATAACATTTGACATCGCGAGCTTGATAAAGAAGATTCTACGTGTACATACGCAGCATTTGTGCACGTAGTTCGCTCGTTTCGAAGCAATTCTGTAGATGTTACGTTCCACTTACGACTAGCTCGATATATTACGTTTCATCGTACCGTGAATCATTTATAGGCGAATCATTTATAATGTATTCCAATTGCCTCGAGATATACGATTAGTTAATTGGTATCACAAATTATCGATGAAGTTAAAAATTAAAGCGATGAAATAACTCACGAGAGAATTGTTATTCAACGAAATATTCTTGTAATCGAGAAAAATTCGAAAGACATGCCGCGAGTGTGGAAAAGAGATAATCGAGTTTGAGCTGTCATTTTGTTAAATGGATCAAACTTTCATTCGCGGGGAAAAAAAAGACACCTATGTGATTTGTGAAAAAGTTTCCACGGTTGGAGAATCTCGGAATTTCCAGTTCACTCGGCGAATTTGAGGAGAGCGGAAACAGATCGTTGATCGTCTTGACGATCCACAAATTATAACAAGTGGAGACATAATCATAGCGTGACGGTCGCGGGACGAAGGCACGCTGCATCCTGCAAACGTATACGATAACGCAGCAGCAAGGATATTATTAACACGAATTATTACGCTTATCGTCGCGGAGTAACGACTGGCCGAGGTTTGCGTCATCGTTCGCACCGTAAACCGTGAAACGTTAAAAAATAATTTACAATTCCGAAAGATTAATCGCGCGAATAAATCGGGCGCGTCCGAGCGTGATCGTTCGTTCCACGTTTCGCGCGAAATTACCCCCGGTTCATTGTTAAATGATGAATATTTAATGGCGAATAAACCGATTCAACAGCTCCGGCTAGACTTTTGAACAATTTTCTTTTTCTTTTTCTTCTTTTTCTTTTTTCTTTTTTTTTTGGAAAATTTTATTTCTAACGCGGAGAACGTGGATTAAATTTATTTCACGCGTAACGATAAGACAGTCGCGAATTATAAAGATCATGAACAATTTAGCCGTTCGACAAATTCTTTTTCTTTTTCATAAACAAATGAAGGAAGAAATTTTTGGAAAATTTTATTTTTAACAGAGAACGTGAATTTACTCAACCGTGGATAGATAGGATAATCGTGTATTATAAGTTACAAAGATCATAAAAAACTTAGCTGTCCGACGAATTTTTCTTTAGAAACAAATCGACAGAGAAACTTTTGGAAAATTTTATTTTTAACAGAGAACGTGAATTTACTCAGGCGTGGATAGATAAAATAATCGTGAGTTATAAGTTACAAAGATCATTAAAAAACTTAGCTGTCCGACGAATTTTCCTTTAGAAACAAATCGACAGAGAAATTTTTGGAAAATTTCATTTCTAACAAAGCGTGAATTGAATTTACTCGTGTCTGAACAACTGAATTATAAAAGTCATGAATAACTTAGCCGACCGTACGAATTTTTTTCTAAAAAAAACCAGTCAACGGCAAAATTTCTGGAAAATTTCATTTCTAACAAAGCGTGAATTAGATTACACTCGCGTGTAACAACTGAACGATCGTGAATTACAAAAGTCATGAACAATTTAACCGCTCGACCGTGCGAATTTTTGTTACAAGTGCGAGTACAACGGAGAAAAAGCGCAATGTTATTGATAAATTTTCGTCGCGGAAATTGCGCGCTGTCCAATAAATTCGTGGCTTTCGACGACAAACTCGTTAATTATCTTAATCCATGATCGTACGCGCGATACATTAATCCCCTAACGGGATAGAATTGCATTCCAATATTTCACTATTCTTTATTGCATCAGATACGTCACTTACATACTCCGAAATTTGCATAGCACGAGAATAGGCATCGCGAAATGTCAGAGAAATATGATAACATACGGTTCTGTTTCGTTTCCAATAATACAAACGCATCGGATGAATCTTTTAAATCATTTTCTTATGAATCTGTGACACATGAACAGACACTTGGGAAGAATTTTGTCACATTCGGCGAAATTAATGTTTGCGATATTTCTTTTTCACTGAGCAGACAGTATCCTTGATATTAATTGGTTGGCAATTTTTATAAGCGAAATTTAATACATCAGGCATGCTTTAATGCGATTTCGACACATTTTTCAAAATGCGACCTTTGATACGTCATTTTCGACTGATTTTATATTTTCCAAAAAAAAAGTGAACTGTAATTTCGATTTACATTTCCAAAAAAAGGAAAAAAAAACCCAAATGGTATCTTCCACATTTATCAGCAGTAATGATAATTTAATCGCATACCCCGTTCAATTTCGTTTCTCGTAAATCTCGCATAAATATGCAATCGTGTTCTGCCTTGCACAAGAAATATCTCTTAAATCATACAAAATAGCAAAGGAATACCGGAATATCGAAATCTCTCCAAGTAAATCCTCGAAATCGATGAGCGCGACGACTAGAAACGAGTAATCGTGACAGATATTCCGTGTTTCGATCGCGTTCCACGGAGACATCAAGGAAGCAAAAAAAAAAAAAACAAAACGAAAAGAAAAGAAAAGAAAATCGCGTGGCACGGATCGGAACGACGCACGAAAAGCAAAGGGGGCATGATGCATACGGTGCACCAACTGCACACAAACGGTTCTTTCTGACACCGAACGGTGTCCGCAATATCGTTGACAACATCTCTGGATTCAATCTAGATCGTTCAGCTCCCCACGGCACAGAAGTGGCAGCAAACTGCTGACAAACACGGACTGTCCCGCTTCGCGCTGTCAATCATTATGAAACCCTATGAAGAAAGTAGCTAACGGTAGCTACACCTCGTTATTAACCTGAATCGAGGAATTAGAGGCTCCCGGTCTCGAAAATCTCGAGTGTGTGTTTTCCAGTGAAATTAACTTCGACTGCGTGTTACGCGCGCGCTGTTATTATTATACCAACGGGCTATGGAAGAGAATATGGCATGGAACGTGGAACGTTTTTTTACAATGATAATGTACAGGCCAAAAACTCGTAACCTTTTCATTACATATGGCGGTCCACATTTGGGAGAAATAATTTTTATAATGAAAATAATCGTGAATTTTGTAACTTCTGACCCATAAGCGATGTCAATGATAGATTTGATGATAAATATTCATTTCCGACGATATACAACATGATGTATTTCATGCACGTTTAATCACTGTTTTGTTAACTTTGTAAACAAACTTTTTAAACAAATTGGTCAAGTTGTTCGTCTTATAGTCTACTTATTATATTTCTCAAATAATTTAACTAACCGCGTGTAAATGGAAACTTTTAATATTGAAATTAGGAACGAAATCGAGTAGTATTGAGCGTAGAAAAATATTTAGCACGGTAATGTGAAATTAAAATAAAATTAACTTATACATTCGAGTCAAATGTTATTATCCGAGTTGAGAATTGACGTTACAAAGAATGATCAGAAACAAATTATAACGCAAGACAAGATTATACAGCGACAAGATTATATTACGTTTAAAGGTGAAAATTTGTTTTGCAATTTAAATTATATAAAATTATTGAAATTAAAAAGTAATAACAAGAATAAGTAAGTTTATATATATATATATATATATATATATATATATAATTGTCCAAGTTAATACTTATTATATATATTTGTATAATGCGCGCCGGCCTCGTAACGCCAACATCTCGTCCTTTCCCCCTCCTTTCGTTCTTTTCTTCTTTTTTTTTTCTCTTTCTTTTTTCGCGAGCTCTTGCTCAACGCGATCGCGATCGCGAGCAAGAATCCCGTTACGCGAGTTATCCTCGATTTCTAGGACAGTGGCTCCGCGCGAGTGTTAATCGGCTGGCGCGGGCCGCTGAAACGCGGCTATCGAACGCATCTTCGATCGAGTCCAAGCGAACGAGAGCCGACCTCTGGAGAGATCCTTGGCCTACTACCACCCTGAGAGGAGACCGCTGTCGACGTAACGAGCTACACCGTTACCATTAGCACTAGCCAACGTGCACCCCACGCGCAACGATTAGAAACGCAACGACCTACGCCATCGTAATATACGCGTACATCCTCATTAACCGGCGCACGCACCGCCCCCTCCCGCTAATCCGCGCGCCTTTTTCTTTTATAACATTTTATTAATTCGACTTTGCCCCAACGCTGGCCGCTGTTTTGCTAGAACGAATGTAATGCCGCGTCACATAGCATCGCGTGACGAATGAAAAGTGGTCTCGTCGAATTTCGCGAACTCCGGATGGTGCCATTTTCTTTCATAATTTGATTTTCTTTTTTTTTTTTTTTTACCATTTTACCATTTCTTTATTTTTACGTTTCGCTGCTTCAACTTTGCAATTATCTGGCGACTTCCGTTGCTAATATTCGAACGCTAAATAACAGAGCTGTTACAATTTTGCAAAAGGAAATAATATAATTTCCCTTGTCATCCCAATGAGATGAGATAACAATATGCGCGAAAAATAAAAAGTGACTCCAGTGGTCCCGTCGATTCTTTTTTCGCCAATTGCGTGATCTTTGGAGAAAAAAAGAAACGAAAAAACGAATTTAGGACAATCGAAGTTTACGCTTTGAAATGACACCAAATATAGAGTCTTTTACGACTTTTCGACTTTTCGAAATTATTCTACCTTTAATTACGCGATGATCATTACTCGTAATGATTTCAACAGTTTAAATTAGGAACTTGTGGTATATTACGAATTACATACATAATAAAATTTATATTTCTTTAACAATGATTAATTTATATGGAATTTTTGTCTTCAACAATCGCGTGTATATGCCAATTAGATGTAAAATCGATTGTATGTATTTCTTCAGTTGTTCATATATAGGAACTTTTTACAAGTAATTTACTTCGTATTTCCTCGTTCTTTTATTATTGCGACAAAGACGTTGAACCTTATAGGTATAACCGAGGCCAAAGTTGCCTCTTTGAGTTACCGAGGTACTGCATGTATTTGCTCGGTATTATTTAGCAGTTGCACGCGTGCGAACCCGAGAAGGAAAAGCGGGCTTCGCGGATGGAAAACGTGGTAATCGGCGCACAGTTGGGAAAACTCGTGGTAATCACTCGAGGGAAGCTCGTTGCCATACTTCTCCTGTGAATCCTGTGCAATTCCACGAGTACTAATGCCAGGTAGAAACTCTCCTCAACAATAGACAATGTCTAACCGAATAACGTGCAACTTATTTGGTACGGTTGCCTCTCACAACTGATACAGTTACGAGCAGTTTCCTTTTTTTTTCTCTCTTCCTCACATATTTTTTCCTTTCTTCTTCTCTTCTTTTTTTTATTATAATTTCAGAACGCGTGTTCCCTCAAGAAATCGACTTAATTATTTTAGAAACGACTTGATCATGCATTGTCAACTTATACGTTTAGTTGTACGATATTATATAGTTGTAATGTGTTTGTTATATTAACAACTGTGATATCAGATTTACAAAACAGTAAAAATATCTCTGTATATATATATATATATATATATATATATATATATATATAGTTATTATGATTTTTACTTTTACGTTTATTACTGGAGTAACAAGTCATTTTAAGTGTCGCGTACAAAACTTCAAAATTAGAGGTTTGAGAAAATATTGACCTCGGATATATATATATATATATATATATATATATATTCGTGTTATTCGTATTAATAAAAGTCGTAAGCGAGTTGTAAAAATCTGATGAAATGCACGTAAAATCAGAAATCCGTCAAATTAAACATGGCGTTAATTGGGCCACATTTAGTTAGCTTTATTAATAGTTAGTATTCAGAAATTTTAATTCAATTAAACTTGATCCAACTGCCATCGCTGTACCGCCGTGTGTGTGCAATATTTTCAATAATTATTCGCAGAGGAACTCGCGGGTGAAATTCAAGAGATTACTTCAGGAAGGGAGAATCAGTTTCGCGCGAAGGTTCGAGAACAGTTTCGCCAACTAGCTAGCCAGTTTCAATATTTACGCGACGCGAAACGGTGGCTTGGAGGAAGGAACAGCCGAAAGAAAAATGAAAGACATTCGAAAAATGTCAGACATTTTTAATACTTGGCGAAACTAAAACAACCCGGAGCTAGGCGCTCGACTCTTTCGAATACTGAGGCGAATTCAGAGGATCAGAAAAACCATGGAACGCGCGGCTCGAGGGCGCGCACAAAATAAGGGGTGAATAAGGGGTGGCAACCCCTCTGATCTCCGGCGCGCCTCTCTTACACCCTTTCCTCTTCAAGCCACGCTCGAGTCCTCCAACCAACTTGGCGACGGCACCTGCGACAGGTACTTCGTTCTCGCGTGGAGAACGCCACTTCGTGTACACTTTAGAAGCAGACGCCCACACCGGCTCCACCGTTATTACCGTGCAACGATTTTTAATAAAAAAAAAAAAATCCTCGGGACGAAAGTATCTATCTCGAAGTGTTTTATTATCACTTTCGCGAGACGCTCGAGAAATAAATAATAATTTATTACTATATATATATATATATATATGCTATATATACTATATATACCATATACATACTATATACTATATATACTATATATATTATGTATACGAAATATATGTATTACTATATATAGTAATAAATATAGTAATAAATATGTATATGTATAGTAATAAATATATGTATATATGTATGTATGTATATATGTGTGTGTGTGTAGGGGGGGGGGTACATACCTGCGAAATCTGAGATTTCAGAAGAAACAGAAATATCTCCGATGTGTAAGTATTTTACATTATTGGAGTAAGTTATTGAGAACGAACTGTGTACAAGTAATGAGTACTATATTCGCAATATCATTTTCATTTATTTGTCATTGTATATCGATATCGATATACATTTATTATCGTTATATTAATATTATATTTCGATATTAAATTTCATTCGAAATTTTAATCGATACACTCGAAACTTACACTCGTTTCAGCGAACGAAGAGGGAATTTCAAGGAAATTTAACTCTGCCCGTTCCGAGAGTAATTTCCGAATGCAAACGCGTCGTCGCATCACCGAGCAAACGAATATCGTTGTTTATTAATACGATTAATAATAGGCATTCCACGTTTGCTCAAACGTTTCTATTCGCGGAACGCACACCCTTGTTGCGAGAAACCTCCCCTCGAGACGTCCTGGTTTTCCAAGTTTTCTAGCTCACGTAATCACGATCGTGTGTATTCCGTCCGAGAAGCTAGCAATCAGAATCGTGGCATCGACGTTCTCTTACATTCGCGCAATTCGAAGATAGGACGGCAATAATTGCAGCTAATTGCTTAACACGGTTGTCGCCCGGGCAGATCATCTCGCCTTGAATGAATCTCCCCTTCGTTCCGTAAAACCAAAGCAAAGAAAAAAAAATTAATAATAAATAAATAAAAGAAAAAGAGAGAGAGAGAGAGAAAGAATCTAGTGGACAGCCGAAGAGAGGGAAAAGCAAACATCAACGTTTTCCAACGTCGGCGGGATGAGAAGGGGGGAGGGCAATACGTTCGCCCCGCGGTTGCGATTCGTATCCCGGGGCTATAAAATAACGGTGAGAAGAAGGCGGATCACGCAAAGATGATCAAAAGGAAAGGAATATTCACGGCGGGTTCTCCCGTGGGCATCGAACCTACCGTAATAACTATTTCTTACCGGCGTCCGCGACGCGCCCTCGGGAATGGCGAGCAGCAGAGAAGGAAAACGGGAGGGAAGGAAATCGAGTTGAAAACGGGTCTCGAGAACGAGAAAACACCCGGGTCGACTCTCGCTCATACCACCTAAACCACCACGCGTGGGATAATTCTCATCGTGTTATTATCGTCGTTCATGGCGTACGCACGTTCGTTCTACAGAATGCTCCAACACAACGCGCTGCGTACGGGCTACAATACGTGCACGTATACACAGGGTAGCCTATTTCTTTCGCTCCTTTTGTCTTCTTTGTCGTTGGACGGATCTCTCTCTCTCTCTCCTTTTTCTTTTTTTTGTTTTCAAAAATATTGCTCGCGTGCAGAAATCACAATTCCGTGAGAAGATACAACGTTGTTTCAGGAAGGTTCGAGGATTTTTTTCCATTTTCGCGGAAGATAAAGTGCGCTGAAGGAATTTTGAAAAGTTTTCCCGTTTCACCGAGTTGATCTTTAATACTCGATCACTTGTTAATGGAACAAGTTCAAATATTTAATTATTTGTCAAATAAATCTAATGAAAAAAGGGAAAGAAAAAGGAAAACATATACACACGTTAAAGGAAGACATTAAGGAGCGTATTTGACTTCTACGGAGGTATACCAATGACGAAACATCGATCGAGATACAAAATACAATGTATCGACGACGCTTACAGGTGCAATAACGAAACGTGTATTTCCTTCTGAAAACGAGCCTCGTTAGTGGCAAGAGCGAAATTCTGAAGCGAGATAACTCGTCAGTAGCGAAAGCAGGATCTCGTCTATGATAGTGAACGAGTTAACGACTGAATTCGAGCGAAAACACGACCTTTTCATTTTGACGAATTAACTCGTTATCACAGAAATACTTTCCAGCGCGCGAGACGGGACAACTCGTCGTGGAATTTTAAAAGTGACGCGCATGCTCGATCGTTACTTAAACTTTCGATCGATGGATTTAAATTTACTCGTGAAAATCGTGTCCTTTCGATATTTCTTTATTCTCATTTAAGCGCTTGCTTTTGGTAAGTTAAAGCTTCCGCAGTTAAAGGATCAACATATGGTGGAACACGTCACCTAAAATTTCACTGGCCACTGGACTCTATCTACAGATAGATCAGCTAACAATCACAATTATTATCTTTTTTTTTTTTTGATCGAAGTTTAAAGACATCAATCTTTCGATTGAATCGTCAACAACTCTGTGGCGAGAATTTCAAATTTTTCGAAGAAGATTGGGTCTTCTTATAATAGATAATTTCGGTAGTTGAAATTTCCGAATTTCGCTTCTGATATCGATGTTTTATCGTGTACGAGTCGATCTGACTCTCTCTCTCTCTTTTTTTTTTTTTTTTTTTTAATTGAAACTTTCGATGATCGATGGTGAGTGCGTGATAAAATTGTTTCCAACAAGTTTCTGACTGTTTTCTTTTCAAATAGTTCACGTGTTTCGTTCATCGTTTCGTCCAACAAAATACACGCTGTTATTAAGCATGTCATGAAATATCATAAGCTGTTGTATTGAAAAGTATTGTAAGTACCTTTCATTCGAACACACCCATCAGATTGCATTATTTATTATTATATATTATTCGTTATGTGGTATTATAAATTGCTATATTACTTCAAGAGAATCATAATGGATTTGAATTCCCAAATTACCCAATGGTCACAGATATTTCTTTGCATAAGTTCTTGTCCATTGCATAAACGAAAATCAATACCAATGCAGCGTTTAATGATCGTCGCTCGTCAAATAATAATTATCGAATCGTCTTGTCCGTTCTTCAACACGTATACGCCCCTTTCCGAATTCAAGCCAGTTTCAACGAATTTTCATTGCGAAGCGAAAAATTTTTTAAAAATTCGTTACAGAGTCATGCATCGACATCTTAATATAACATGTATATCGCATTTATTCCATCGTGGGACCATTATACAATTACTTTGCTCGGCTGTCTGCTAAGATCAACTCCATTCAGACAAGACAAGAAGACATTGTAAAATTTGTTATCAAAATAACGTTAGAAAGTTAAAATAACGTTGAAGTAAATATTACTTATTAGTATTTGGTATTGTTATTATATATATATATATATATATACATAATATACATAATAATAATTATATATATATTATAATTATATATATATAGTATTATATAATTTATATAATAAGGATTCTAAGTATAGTATTGTATAATTCATATAATAAATTGTTATTATTTAATATTATTTATTACATATTTAGCACACGAACAAAAATATTTAAAACAAAATGTTTTATTTCAAAATTAATTCTGACATCGTTAAAAAAATTGTTCGTTGAACTAACAACGTAAAACTAAATTCATTGCTTTGTTCCGTAACGCTATTATGTTAAACTCTTCTCGCGATGATTATACTTTTTACACTATTATAAAAATTGCAAAGTAACTAAAAATCGGCTCAGCACGGAACGTGTTGTTGTTATTTATTTTTCCTTTTTTCTTCTTTCTTTTCCCCCCTCAAAAAATCTTCAAACTTCAACACATTCAGGGAGCCAAACTTTTCGAACAATCGGCCGGCTGCCTAAAACGATGGGAACAGGCGGAAACGTAAAAAAAAAATAGGACACCCTTTGTACACTCACGCACCAGTCGGCACCAAGTGCCGAGGTAAAAAGTCGTTTCCGTTTGGCCATCTGCCGATTTGCAGAAGGGAGAGACGTTCCCGCCTCGGACGCCCTCGTGCAAGGTCGCATAATTCATTTTACACTCGCGAAGCAAATGCGACCTTGGAGATTCATGCATTCTTTGCAAGATTGCGGACGATCCTCAGGGACACTTCTTGCCTCGAGGCTGGTCTCCACGCTCCAGGAACACTCGGAGCGCGTTTTTACTCGGGACGTGTGAAATTTGCAAGTCTCTTAAAAAATTCATGTGAACCAATACAGACACGCACTTGAAAGTTAATTCAAATCCCCCCAAACACAACAGCGCACCGTTGAATTTTCACGCCAGTCAGATTTGTTAAAGATTTCATTTACGTTCACCACGTGAAGATATTCAGTAATATTGAAATCCTGTGAAGCTCCGAATCGATCGTTTTAACCGCTGATGGAACTGATGGATCCGAGCGACGTAGTTTCGAAATTGTCAGTGACAGATTACTAGACGCTAGAAACGCTAGAACGAGTGGATCGAGAAAGGAGATTTGATTGAGAAGATAGAAGAGAGGTATGTGATCAAAGAGAAGTTGGTAGACCAAATAACTCCGCTTGTTCAGAACAAGGAACAGACAATGGATCAAACGCGTATGTCTCAACAGGACAGTGGCTTCAAAAACACGTCTAGCCACATCCAACTCGTCAAAGAAAAAAATAGACATCTTTGGAAAGATCGTTTTTTCTGGATCTCTGCAATTTAATTTAAAAAGAAGAACCTTTTTTTTGAAATCTTCGCTTCAATCCGTTTGTGACTCTTTCCAATCAATTTTCAACACTAATATTTTTTAGAATTTTGATTTTAAGTGAGACACATCCAACTCGTTGAGAAGAAAGTAGACATCTTTAGAAAGATCGTTCTTTTAGATCGTTACAATTAAAATTATAATATTTTGTATCTTTTAATATTTATCTATTGTATAATTAATATTCTTTTAATGTAATATTCCGTTCATGATATTCTTTATGTTTTAATATTTATCTTTTTATATTTTCTATTAGTAATTTATATTCCTTATCTTTTCAAATATAATATTCTTTATATTCTTATATAATATTTATATTTATTCTTATATAATATTTATATTATATTTTTCAAATATAATATTCTTTATATTCTTATATAATATATAATTTATATTCTTATATAATATTCTTTATAATATTCTACGATATTCCTCATATTTTCGATTATCTTCAAAATTAGTAATTAATATTAGTACTAGTAATTAATATTCCTTATCTTTTCAAATATAATATTCTTTATATTCTTTATAATATTCTACGATATTCCTTATATTTCCGATTACCTTCAAAATTTTAATTTTAAAATGAAAAGAAATTCCGAAGACTCTCTTCTAATTTTTTTCACCTAGATTCCACAACTTTGCGAAATTCCAAAGAAAGATCTAAGTATTTAAAACATATATCACGCTAAATTATTTGCTTCCCGAAGCAACAGAGCAATGAAGCGATAGAAAAAAGAAACATTTGATTTTCTTTTATTAACATCGAACAACTTTCTCTGAGTTCTTGTTTAATAAAAAAAAAAAAATCAATTCTTTTTCTTATCGCTTCATATTCATTTTGAAATATCCCCTAATTTTTGTGAACAGCTCTTGGAGATCGTCGTATAACGCGAGCGATCGTTTCGCGATGTCGACGTAATCGTCCATTTCCACGACGACGGCCAGTCTCCGTCTAAAATTCCACGTTCGACTCCTTAACGACCGGTAATTTCCGCGTAATTTGATGACATATACAGGAAATTCACCGCTGGCAAGCAAACGTTGAATAAATTACGCATGGATCATCGTACGAGCCGAGAACAGCTCATCGACGCGCGGTTTTTCCTTTCCATCGCGACGACAAGTGAAGCGTAAGGAGAGAAAACCGCGCGAATACTCACGAACGACAGCGTACGTTCACGTACGAAATTTCATCGAGACTTCTCGTCGAATTGACGGGGAGAAAGAGAGGAAAACTACAAACGAAAAGCAGCATCGTAGGAGGAGATCGTTACGTTTTATTAAATGAACGTGGCACGTCGCGATAAATTTAGAAGAGACGCGCGACTTTTCCTACAAGGTGCAAGAACGTCTACGTAGTGATATTTTCCACACTGAGACACAGTTCTCGACGTTTACGATCGTTCTTTTTTTTCTTTTTTTGCTTGCACGTTGCGACATGGTATTGGAAAACAATCGCGCGACGTTTTACCGAAGTAACATTCGCGTCTGATTCCCAAATCGGATCTCATCAACTCGGCGACAATATCGATTTGTGATATTTTCAATTGCCAGATCGTCGGCGAACAATTCCAACAAGTTCCAGATTAAATTGCAAATTCTAAACGGGACGATTTTTTTTCTTTTTTTTTTTTTTTTTTTTTTGGAACTATTTTAAGGAAGGATGTCATTAAGGATAGATTGAACTTCTATTCTTTCTCCACTTTCATTGAATAGGAAATATTGGTCATTAAACACGTTACGAATGCTTCCCCAACAGTACTAACAATATCGAGGATTTAGCAAGCAAATAAATTATTCAGAAAAAACAAGAGCTTGAAATGCGCTTCGTCTACTGAATATTAGATGCATAAATACTGTGTGACGCATTTTGAATAAATGCGTGTTTCCGCACTTTTAACACTAGAATTACCAAACTGGTCGAAATTCGAATATTTTTGTTAGACATTTTATACATAAAAAACAGACTTTTAAAAAAGTGTATTTTTGAAGACTCGAATGATTCTTCGTAAAATACAAATAATAACCCTTTGCACTCGGTTGTCGCTGCTGCGGCGACATTATAATATAAGATAATCAAATACCTCCGCTGTCGCCACAGAGGCGACATAATAAGATAAGCTACTACAAAAGAAACGTTGCTTTTTTAATTTAAATATTTTACATATTGAATTTAAGTATCCTATGCTGTTAGTTTGTACAAATAATTGTGTTAAAATTATTATCATTTTTCAATATTCCATAGAGGCGCGCTCGCGCCTTTGTAAATAGTCTGGGAGTAGCTGGTAGCCGATAGCAATAGTTATATTAGTAAAAGTTATATTAAAAATTGTTCGGAGTGTAAAGGGTTAAGAAACTGATCGATGATCTTCGAATTTTCTCATGAAACGTGATGAAATATACGTGTCTTCATATTTCTGGAGGATTTAGTACAAACACGATCGAAAATGTAGCTCCCAACTTTCAATAATAATTTGAATAATCCAAATACTGGAATTTAAGAAACTAATCGATGAAATTCGAATTTTCTCATGAAACGTGATGAAATATACGTGTCTTCATATTTCTGGAAGATTTAGTACAAACACGATCGAAAATGTAGCTCCCAACTTTCAATAATAATTTGAATAATCCAAATACTGGAATTTAAGAAACTAATCAATGATCTTCGAATTTTCTCAGGAAACGTGATTAAATATACGTGTCTCCATATTTCTGGAGGATTTACTACAAACACGATCGAAAATGTAGCTCCCAACTTTCAATAATAATTCATAATAATCCAAGTACTGGAATTTAATTGCCTTTGCACTCCGTTGTCGCCGCAGCAGCGACATCAAAAAGAAACATTATCTTTTTAATTTAAATACTTTACATATTGAATTTAAATATTCTTTAGCTTTTCTTGGATGCCTATGCTGTTAGTTAGTTCTGGAGTAGCTGGTAGCCGATAGTGAAAATGTCTCGCAGTTGCCGATAGGTTGATATTAAAAACATCGTTCGCAGTGCAAAGGGATAAAACACAAAACGGTTGTGCGTACCCGTCCGATAGAAATTTTATGCTTCAGTCGTCGATAGTTCTAGCGTCAAGCTACATCCTCTACGTCTACGTCCATTTTTTTTTCACGCAGAATTTTCTACAAGCAGCCGGCTCTTACTAATTCAACTAATTCAACAATATCGCGCTATATCCACCCGGTGTTCGGTGATCCCATCGAAGGGGATTAACCGAAATCGCGAGGGATCTACTTTAGGGAAACGCATCGTCCTAAATACACAAGAAGGCCTAAATACGACAAGAAGGATGGTCGAGTAGATAGGCAAGCAATAATCAGGCATTGTGTGCACGGCTGTGAAATCAATATTACGTCCGGATAATCGACGAGCATGACTTAAAGGCTTCGCGGCTAAGTTTCACGTTTCAATTGTGGTGGCTTTTGCGACGAACGAAAAAGAACCGTGACCGTGCACGAGGCATGGCTTCTAACAGGAAATGCCGGCAACGACTTGGATATATACTCCCTTCATTTTCTTTTTTGGCTTGTTGGAAAATTCTGTGCCGTTCGTTCGTTCGTCCGTGATACGTGTATTCCAACGATGTAATCTAACTGTGTGTAATTTGAAATTTAGAACGAAGGAATAATAATCAATTTCGCGGCCGTTGCCTTCATTTCATATACGTTGAGTTGAAATAGATTGTTTCCATTGTTCTCACGTTTACGGCAGTAAACGTTTGCTGCCGAGTGATTTTGATTTTAATACGATTTTTCGACAGAGAGGCGCTCTCTCGATACGATTATTATAATTCGTTCTCTCAGTACTATTGTTCAATGCCATTTAATTTAACAAAACGGTCTTTTAACGTTATTTTAGTAGAGACCGACAGCGCATGTACACGTATGTAGTTGCGAAAATTTTTTAGATGCCGTTAGAACAAGACAGAGGCGCAGCTATCCCAATTTCATCGATGAAAGAAACGTGAAGAAAGAGAATTCTTGCAGAGGACCCTTATCTAGGATTTCAGAAATTTCTACTGAAATTAACCATCGAATACACGGTGTTCTGATGTGACAAGTTTTCAAAGAAACTAACAAACGAATTGCAGATCCTTTTTGCCGATAGAAAAGTGAAACTCGAACGAAGTCTCATTTTCTAAATTATCGTGAATGATACTTTACTTCCAATATATCGTACACCTTTTCACATTCGTGCTTGTCGCAAACTCAACAGACTTTCATCGATTCATTTTAACTTGAAGAAACATCGATTCCGTCGTAATTTCGATCATAGCGAAACACCGCGCCAACAAATCTCTAATTGCAAGCCTGCTCGGAATATTGAAAGGTATAAAATACTCGACGTGAAAAAAAAAAAACGCTCGTTTATCATCATTATACGGTATCGCGAGTCTTTATTCTGCCTGGTTAGCATGATTTTATCGTAGTTTAACGCGAGTTTACACGGGGCCTTATTGCGAGCCTCTTCCTTTCGTGCGCGCGTTGAAAAGAGAGAAAGAGAGAGAGAGAGAGAAATGTTACGGCGATAGCTGTAAAAGAGTAGAGAAGGGAAATAAAGAGAGAGAGAGAGAGAGAGAGAGAGAACACGGTGTATAAACAGTGTAAAGCACAGGGGCAACGAGTATTCATCGAGTCCGGGAATTGCGAATGCGTGATGCACGGCTTCCGTTTGGAGACAGCATGAAAATCAGCCTTATCAGTTCATCCATAAGCTTTGCTTACTCCTACGCTTCGCATTTTCCCGCCGTGAAAAGATTCGAAAGAAAGTTGCAAACCGTTATTTCACTTATCGCCACTCAGGTGATAAATATGTCGAATTGACGGAGCACGAAAATTTGCACGAGCAGTCGCTTTTACAAGAAATTTAAAAAAAAATATATATATATGTGTAATTTTTTCCTTTGAAAAGGAGTTCTCTCTTTCACGTCCGCGATCGATGTTGCGCTGATCAAAGATATATGGCAGATATGCTTGTTTCGATACTTTGAGGTATTACCGTTTCCATTAGCAGACATTTCTGTGCCTTTAAGTTTTTCACAAACGCACGAATGCTCGCCCATTGACGACTCGATGAAGAAATTTTCGTGGAAAATCCTACCGAAATTTCTCGAAAAAATGTGCAACAGTCAGGATCATTTCGATCATTTCCGACTGAGAGATAACACGAATCGCCGGATTCACTTGACATCACTTTGCATCTAACGCTCTGCATTCTGAAATTCGATCGAAACTGAACTGAGAAATTACGAAATGGTAAAAATAAATTTAAGTATCAAGCGATTCTCAATGGTTCAGCAAGTAAGCAAAGTTAATTTTGCAACTCTCCTCGTATTTCTCTTGTCTCTTGAAATAGCGACGACCTCCTTCGAGATACTTAGCAGCATCGAGCAACGTATATTTGTTCAGGAGACGATACTTTCACAGGAATTGTCGCGATATCAATTCACGCGATCGAACGTAAGAAATCGCGAACAGTGGCAGGACACGAGTATCAATTCGTTCAATCGACGATTAGTATTTACCGCCTTTCGCTCGTTTTCCCTCAAAGAGCAATTATTCCGAGCTACGCGCGCCATTTTTCGCAATATTTTACTATCTGTCGTCTTTTCATTTCCACGGTCGTGATCATTAATCACCTGTGGCGGCGGAAACATCGACAGAATTTAAATTCTACTCGCTGGTTATCGCGCATCTGTCAGAATGACTGTATTGAGCTGTCTTCCTGTCCGCGTAATTTGAACGTGAACGAGATTTTCGACTAAAACTAGAAGTGAATTTAAGCGGGTATTATCGTGGAATTTCTCGAGCATTGCCGCATT
The DNA here is from genome assembly GCA_032399595.1 of Tetragonula carbonaria. Classification (NCBI taxonomy): domain Eukaryota; kingdom Metazoa; phylum Arthropoda; class Insecta; order Hymenoptera; family Apidae; genus Tetragonula; species Tetragonula carbonaria. Next base: position 4,741,662 of record JAUCRC010000007.1, read on the forward strand.
ATAATGAAGTCGTTCAATGTAAGAACGACTGTGAAGAAAATTGTATGTTCATCGAATAAATTGAAGATCGATATTACACATACAAGTCCAAATATTCCAAAAAAAAAGAAATGCAAATTTAACACTAAGACTATCGACAACTGAAACATAAAATTTCCATCATCAGAGATATCAAAGTGAAAAGAGACGATTTATGGAAAAGTTTATACATTTTACGACTAAAATTAGAAATAAATTTAAGCGGGAATTATATTTAAGTGGAATTTCTCGAGCATTGCCGCATTATAATGAAGTCGTTCAATGTAAGAACGACTGTGAAGAAAATTGTATGTTCATCGAATAAATTGAAGATCGATATTACACATACAAGTCCAAATATTCCAAAAAAAAAGAAATGCAAATTTAACACTAAGACTATCGACAACTGAAACATAAAATTTCCATCATCAGAGATATCAAAGTGAAAAGAGACGATTTATGGAAAAGTTTATACATTTTACGACTAAAATTAGAAATAAATTTAAGCGGGAATTATATTTAAGTGGAATTTCTCGAGCATTGCCGCATTATAATGAAGTCGTTCAATGTAAGAACGACTGTGAAGAAAATTGTATGTTCATCGAATAAATTGAAGATCGATATTACACATACAAGTCCAAATATTCCAAAAGAAAAGAAATGCAAATTTAACACTAAGACTATCGACGATTGAAACATAAAATTTCCATCATCAGAGATATCAAAGTGAAAAGAGACGATTTATGGAAAAGTTTATACATTTTACGACTAAAACTAGAAATAAATTTAAGCGGGAATTATATTTAAGTGGAATTTCTCGAGCATTGCCGCATTATAATGAAATCGTTCAATGTAAGAACGACTGTGAAGAAAATTGTATGTTCATCGAATAAATTGAAGATCATTAGATATTACACATACAAGTCCAAATATTCCAAAAGAAAAGAAATGCAAATTTAACACTAAGACTATCGACGACTGAAACATAAAATTTCCATCATCAGAGATATCAAAGTGAAAAGAGACGATTTATGGAAAAGTTTATACATTCTACAAGTCATTTAAATTTCTAAAAACGCACTATTTCGTGAAAATTATCAATTGATCATTTTAGTAGGTCACTTTGGTAGTTGCCAGTGTCAAAATGCAATCACTGCGTTTGGTCGGAAATTTCGAACTACGATCGAGTTAAGAACAATCTTCGATTCAAAAATTCGAAATTCCAAACTTTCCGTCATTTATTACAATTCCGTCAATTATTTACCATTTACGCAACGCAATGTTCGAGTCACGTCTTAATCGAAAGGCGATTTAATATTTAGGCGAAGAATGCTGACGAAAAAAATGTGCGACAGACAAATGCTCGGCGTTTCTCCTCGCGTGCGGCTGTCGCTTCGTTAAAAATGCACGCTCCGTCGGTTTTTTTCGAGCGGAAGAGTTTCGTATTTTTCGACACCGTGTCTAGCCAACACGGTTGATAGTTGACATTCTGGGCAACGATCAATGAAACTACTTTCTCTCTCTATACATATCTATCCGCTTCTGTTTTGCCTCGGTGAAAAACGCGTAACGCGAAGTTTCTCGGACTTTTCCTCGTCTACCCTTTTCTCGCGTTTTTTTTTTTTTTCATTTCCAGTGAAAGGAATCGTAAAGAAAACTTTTTCAGGGAAGTTCTTTCAACTATCATCAGGGGGGATCAGCAGTGAAATATTCATGAAAGACGTGAACTTTTAAAGAACGAACGTAAAAAAAGAACAGAGGACAGCTGTTGCGGTGATTAAATCGTCTTTTCTCTTTGTTGCGTGTAAAATGAAAATAAGAATTCAATAGTGGAATTCGATCGATCGGAGGTTTTTTAATTAAAATTCTCCTATCGTTTCGAACGTGGCGAATGCGTCAACGTGCGCACAATAAGGCCACGTTTTACGAAGAAAAACGAATTGAATATCATACGAAGATAAATCCGGGAATAAAATTAACTGATTTTAATTTCATTTTCATCTGCTCGATACGTTCGTCGTGGTGCAAGACAGTATGATCCAAGATATTAATATTTTTAATTTAATACGTTAATGATGTGAATTTTTATTTTAAATGCTCTGTATTTATCTATATAGACAATTGGAAATAAAATTCTAGCTTTTAGATATTAAAATTAAAGTTCTATCCTTTAATTCTATTTTTCTATTTTTCCAAATTCTAGTCTTTAGATATTAGAATTGAAGTTCTATTCTTTAATTCTGTTCAACACGTCTGTTGTAGCTAGTCGAATATATCAATTCTTTTTTTTTTTTTTTTTTTTTTTGAAATACTCTGCGCTGTCTGGATAATTTAAAATAAAAATAACGTATTATACTTGTAATTGTAATTCTGATATAATATAATCCTTCGTCCGGAAGATATAATCCTTTCCTCGACATAAAAGTGAAATTGCTGTAAAAGTGAAATTAAAAATTCAAACGAAGTTATTGATTCAAGTCTTGCCAAAAAAATTTCAAACTCTACTCTATATCATCGACACAGGTAGAACGCGATACCGGCACGAACGGCAATCGATATCGGGGAACGAAAGAAATCCGAACACGGTTTCTGCCTTCGTGTTGGCTGTCCGATAAACTTTGCGAACAATTCAATCAATTTACTTTTACTGTAAATGCTTCCGATCTCGTCGTTCTTCAAACATCCAGGTAAAAAAAAATGTTATATCGAAGCCAATCGCCATAATGGAACGGAGAAAATCAATTCTGTTTCGAATTGAAGCTTCGTGAAGAGCGCAATCGAATCACTTTGACGAAACTCGCGATACCCTACTTTCTTTTATCAACGATTTTCTCTGCCTCACGACGACATCGATATGAGAAATCGCTGAAATCGAAAACACCTATCGTCGAGATAAAACTCCATTGCTTCGTTTCGATTCAGTCGTATTTTCGTTTTACTTCTGTATGTTTAAAAAAAAATTGTTTCACTCTTACGCACGGTTGTAATAATTCTATTTTCACTGTCGAACGAGGTCAAGTATTTAAATACCATCTCTTTCTCTTTCTTTCTTTTTCGCATTAATTTAAATACACTGAGTAATTTAAATATACTGAGAATATGGAGTACCAATTTCATTCAAACGCGAAACAATGCTTTGACTGTGTATTTCTACGCAAAACTATCTTTTTGTTTGTATTATTCGTTGATTAAATCACTCGATTGATCTTATCATTTCTACGAAATTGATTGATTTGGTCGTGCATTGATACTTGATTTTATCATTTCGATTATATCATTTGCTTTTACTTTAAGTTTAAGAAAAAAGGTTCTCCGGCAGGTCGATATCAATCACATCGGCCTAACATAAAATCTCGCTCGAGTCATTGACGAAAAAGAAGAAAAAAAAAGAAGAAAAAAAAAGAAGAAAAAAAACACCACTCTGAAAACCTTGAAAGAGAATTAAAATCCAGATCAAAGAGGCTGAGGGGGGGGGGGGACCGTTGAATCGTCCGAAGCTTTTCGCGTTCTACGAGAAATAGTTGAACGCGGGCTTCTTTCCCGCGAAAAAGAAAAAAAGAAAGTGCTCCGCGTTCGAATGCGGAATGGTACGTACGACGTGTATACACACCGGAAGCATGTGTATCTACCTCTTCCTCTGATTACTTCCGGTCCGGGGAGCGTCGTTATTTCGCCGAAGACACTGGCGCGAAATAGACGAAAACGCGGAGTGTTCTTTCCCACCGTGCGTCGTGCTTCTTTTTTCTTTTCCTTTTTTTTTTCTTCTTTTTTTTTTTTTTTTTGCAACCCTCTCAGCGTCGACTCGTCTAGAGGCCGAGACAATTAACTACTTTCCTACCATTCTGGTGCCAGGTGCGCGAAGCTTGGAATTCGATCGTGGAAGCAGGTGAAGTCGCTCGCGTGCTACTCTCGGCGACCTCGCGTGCTCCTATTGAAAACGACGCGTTATCGATTCGCGTTAGGGGAGGTTCACTGACCATTGTACGCGGAGTCGCGGGGCCCGAACTTGCTTCTCGATCCTCCCTCCACCCCTCTGTTCGTTACTAATGTAACACCACCGTGTAAATTTAGATCCGCGAACGCTTGCACGTCAAGTCTCTTGCAGGTCTCTGACTATGATTGCAAAATAATTTTGCTGCGAACTTGGTTGATGAGCCAATAAAAATGTAACAACAATATGGCTGCAATATGTTTCCATTTCGATCGTTTCCATACGCTCGCTTCTAGGATCGATCAACTCCGTCTTTTGAATTTTTTTGAAAATTTTAAGCCAACGTGAAACAACAGTTGGACTGACTCTTGACTCTTTGCAACTCGAGATAAATTTACTTGATAATATTAAGTTTAACACCACTAAATGACCATGTTTCTTTTTTTTTTTTCTTTTTTTGGGGGCATGTGAATAATAGATAACAAATAATCGGAAGCCAATCGACACTCTAATCAAACGTTAAACGTAAGAATTGATTTCTTGGAGTTTGGAATTTTCATACTCGCCATTTCAATTTCCATTTCACTCGAAGAAGCTTTTCGATCGATGAAGCAGGCACATTGAAAATAATTGAGCAAATTTTATACCATTATATCTGCCGAATAATCAATGCAATTTAGAGAGCTAATACGCTCGACTGAATTTCATTTCAAAAGAAACGACATTAATAGAATTCCAAGTATCAAGACGTTTGCAATCGAGATACCTTCTCGAAACGTCTGTTAATGAAACTAAAATAGAGGTAGCGGTTTACAACGTTCGTTCTACATCTCTTTCGCTCTCTAACGTTTTACCAATTCAATTAAAATCACATTACACGGTAACTCCACGTGTTTCTATCCAGCACGTAATTAATGCATTCGAACGACCTGTAACGTGCAATTGATCTCCTTTTAAATCGGCATTCACACGATAAACATAAATTATTTTTCTTTCTTTTGAAATCATAACGTTCGAAACAAGGCTCGCGGGATAAAAAAAATAATCGATAGAAAATCGCTCGGCGAGAGAATCGAAAGTTACCGGTAAACGTAAACAAAACTCGTGTTACGATTCGATGGATCATTCGACAGACAATTAAACGAAATGGCGATTCATGAAAGATTCATGCTTCGGAATGGCCAGCGGTAGGCGAAACGAACGCGAAATGATAATTACACAATTACACCGACAGTTCGAGGATCGTTAAGATGTTTATTTCAACAACGTTCAACTCTCTCGTCGGACTCTCTCATCGGTGAAACATGAAGTGAACGATCGGAGCCAGGATATCGTACGATGCGATCGTCTTCTTCGCTTCCCCCCCCCCGGAGCTGACTTTAATTAAAATCCATTTCGCGGTGCTGAATCACGATCGTTTCGATACCGGCGTGTGTGTGTGTCTTATTAGCTGATAGGACGAGTAACCGTGGCCAGTGAAACGAACTGAAACTCGTCGTCCATTTATAAATCCACGAGCTGGCGAAGAAACGGAGTGAAGCGTGCAATAAAGGCGTCGACGAAAATTTATAGGATCGCGCGAGCGTATAATGTTTTCGGGAAAACGTGGAAACGCGATAAATTCCGCACGGGATGTTAACTTTTCGGCCCCGAGACCTAAACTGACAACAAAGCTCGGGAATTCCATCCCTTCTCTCCCCGTAATAAATAGTTATCTGCTTTTAACTGCTTGCAATAAATACAGTTTACGGGGGGAGAAAAAAAAAATCAAAATCGTAAACTTTCCGCTAACGAGAACGTCTGTCTGATTTTCGGAAATCTAATTCGCCGGAAAGAAGAATTTAACGCCAAGGGTGGCGAGGGAGCCTCGAACCGTCCGCGAGGTGCGACACCCCTCTAAATTCTGGTTAAATTATCGCGGAAGGGAACTCAATCTCGCGAAGCGTGAGTTTCAAGCCTTCGACGAACGAAACAAAATTAAATTTTGTCCCGAATTACTTTGGCAACCGAACGTTCAAATCTCCGACGTTCACTTTGACGACGACGGATTTTCAAACTCTAGCAACACTCGTTCGATATTTACGTTATCGTAAGATAGATATAAAAAAAAAAGTGATTCTTCGAAGTGATATGCAAAGATCTCATTTTCCTGTTTCCCAAACTTACGTCGATTTTCTCCTATTAAATCAACCATCCCCGCAGAGCTGAATTTTCACCTGGGAAAAATGAAAATTAAATCGCCATCCAATAAAAGCTAATAAATTACCACCAAAGAGAGAGAGAAAAAAGAGAGAAAGAGAGATTCGACCCCCGTCGACGCGATAGAATTTCTCCGATAATTAATTAATTACGTTCGTTATTTTTCATCGGACTCGATAATTATAATTACAGGTTGCCGCGCGTCGGACTCGAATTAAAGTCGAAAGATCAAAGTCCCCACCAAAAGGAAAAAAAAGAAAAAAAAAAAGGAAGAAAAAATTCACTAATAAGCGATGATGAAGAGGTTCGGTACGAAACCGTACAGGAGGCAGCGAAATTTCAAACAAATTTCAAACACAGCCGATATCCAGGCCGATTTTTCGCGCTGCACCTGCGCTCGCCGCCGTGCAGTGTCCTTTGAAGAATTTCATCGGCGATGACATTTCCCCTCTCTCTGTCTGGTCGGACACCGTACCACCGACAATGATCACGCTTCGAACAGACGCCGATGTTGCTCACGATCGATCGTTCGATCGTTCGATCGTTCGATCGCGGCTGCACGAGCCACCGAGATATAATGCCACTCGAAAGGGGGAGAGAGACCCTTGCACGGTCGTTGTTCCAACGACAATGAACCGCGGTGATACGTGGCCGCGCATATTTAGTCGGCAACCACTTCCGGTTCCTCGTTGCCGACCAACAACACGTGGCCACATCCCCACGAAAACGCGCCGCGTGTTACGTGCTCGAAGAACGAGTGTTACTGCCTCTTGCACGCGTCTTTTTCATTATGCGACCCGAGTCGAAGGAAATATCGCGTGATATTTTTATACGGCTACATACTGTAAGTACTAGCAGTTTTAATAATTTTTTTTCTTTTTAACACTATTCCTACCTATTTCTACCGAATGTACTATCAATCCTGTTTGATTACTACCTTATTCCTTTCGTATTTAAAATGAAATCTAAAAAAAAATTAGAACTGCATCTTGAACGATATTTCGCCAGCACAGGCCGGAAAGTTTTGGAAAGATTACGGAAGAAAGTCAGAGATAATAAACAATGTGTATAATTCAATACCATAAAACACTGTGCATATGTTATTCATTAACACTATTCCTACCGACACTTCACGTATACCTATTCCTATCGCAACCGGTCAAATGACCGGTCTTCTTTAGCACAACTTATATTTTTTAACACTAGAACTACCATACCAGTCAAAATGACTGGTTTATACAATTTTATTTTAAAATTTCTATTTCATGTTACAATTTTTTCCCCGCAACGATGCAATGACTGTGATTTACAGTGATAACTAAAGAAATAATATAATGAATTTTATTTTATTTTTATTTATTAGAAATCAAAATAATTTCGATAGAAATAACTTCGTCTTAACTGTCGGTAGTTCTAGTGTTAATATAGAATGAAGATAAAAGCCAATTTGACAGTATAAAAATATAGTTTCTTTTATTCAGAAGTATATAATGTACATTTTATTCGTTTTCACCGCATTTTTTTATTTATTTTACAGTCATAGTAGATAAGAAAATCCGAGATTCTGGACCGCTTCGGATATCAATCAGGCAACACTTGCCATAAATCAGTCCCTGAAAGGCACTTTTCGGCTAAAATCATGCCACAACTGCATTGCCTTTCGTTTGTAACAACTTTATAGTTTTGAAATTGAATCCTTGAGAGAATACTATTACAAAAAGATATAAATCGTTTTACCGATCAAATTACCGATCAAATTACCGATCGTGGTAGGTAAGACAGACTATAAATTTCTTTCAACAAATGAACAATAAAAAAAAAAGTGAATATTGAAAAATGTATTACACGTATATTCGAGAAAAAGTCGTGAAGTTTAAAGTCGATTAAATTACGTTGTATATAGGAAATTCTAATCGAAATTTCAAAAACGATCATTTGACCGGTCGTGGATAGGAATAGTGTTAAATTTTTAGTAGCGTATCTAAATAGTGAGGAAAAATTCTAAGAGTGTAATTCATCGAGTGGATTTTCACGCTTCAAATTCATATTTCTGCGAGTGGAATTTGACGAGAACAGAAGAGAACTCGACAGGAAAAAATTTCTCCACGGACAATCGCGTAAAAATCCGACGCGATCTGATGATGTCCGCGGAGAATTTCTTTAAAACAAAAACTGAAAAACAAAAAGATGGCTTTACTCGGATGACAAATGATAATACGTGGTAATGTTGAAAACCTAGACCACCAAAATCAGAAATGCAACTCATCGCGCGTCACCTTCTACGATTTTTCGTTTTTGTAAAACGAAAACACGCGAGCACAGGTAAAAAAGCACAGGGCGCTCTAGTCTAAATTCACGGATTTTAAAAAAAGGAGACGTCTTTCGCGAGAAGGACACAAGCAACACACGCGGGCACAGGTTCCACCGTCTCGTAATTAAGCTACCACCTCTTTTTTTTATGTCAAAGGTTGCACACGACGGAATTACAGGTGCATAATTAAGACTTCAGTCCGTGGCTGCGGCTACGATTTTCCAGTCGCGTGATAACGAGCATTAAATGAATTATGAACGAAAGTATTTCTGCGCGAACGTGTGTACGAACGTTCCTTTTTTATTTAACGAGTCACCGGGAGAGAGATCAGGCTCGTCGCGAATCTCTGAGCAAATGAATCCCGCGACTATGTCGAAGGTAAGGATAGCTTTTTAATCTCAATCGCGATCAATTCGAGATAATTCAGTTCGCGAAGTCAAAAGTACACATACAAAAAGTGTATTAAAATTATAGTTGAAATCAAGTAAAATAATTATCGATGATTGTGATAATAGTTCTTCGTTGAAATTATTGAAACTTAAGATAATTTGTTCTACTTTGTATTTTGTATATCGTCCGAATTAATAATGCAGATTTGCGTGAAAGTCATATTTTCGCGAATGTAATTAACGTAATAGAATATATTTGCAGATAGAATACATTTGTACCTACGAAAAATATTATAACGGATATTGTACTTTCGATGTTTTATGTTCGTTACGTTACCATGCATTTCACGCGTAAGTTTGCAACTTCAAATTTTTAATATCAGGATAAAGTGACTTGAAATTAAATTATTACACCTTCCAAGAGACTCGATAGTGCACGTTTTTCTACATGACGAGCCTTTTCACGAGCCAAATTTTTAGCACTAGAGTCTTCTCTTGTCGAATATTCCAATCTTTAAATCATATTTTCGTATTACATCATATTTCAACAAATAATAAAATAATATTTAAAATAGTATTTTCGTAATAAATCATATTTACAAACTGATTCCTGTTCAACCTTTAACAGTCGCAAGAAAAACTCCTTGAAATAATTGTAAGAAAAATTCCTCGCAACGAAAGTCAAATTTTTACTACCAGAGTCTTCTCTTGTCGAATATTCCAATCTTTAAATCATATTTTCGTATTACGTCATATTTCAACAAATAATAAAATAATATTTAAAATAGTATTTTCGTAATAAATCATATTTACAAACTGATTCCTGTTCAACCTTTAACAGTCGCAAGAAAAACTCCTTGAAATAATTGTAAGAAAAATTCCTCGCAACGAAAACCAAATTTTTACTACCAGAGTCTTCTCTTGTCGAATATTCCAATCTTTAAATCATATTTTCGTATTACATCATATTCAACAAATAATAAAATAATATTTAAAATAGTATTTTCGTAATAAATCATATTTACAAACTGATTCCTGTTCAACCTTTAACAGTCGCAAGAAAAACTCCTTGAAATAATTGTAAGAAAAATTCCTCGCAACGAAAACCAAATTTTTACTACCAGAGTCTTCTCTTGTCGAATATTCCAATCTTTAAATCATATTTTCGTATTACATCATATTCAACAAATAATAAAATAATATTTAAAATAGTATTTTCGTAATAAATCATATTTACAAACTGATTCCTGTTCAACCTTTAACAGTCGCAAGAAAAACTCCTTGAAATAATTGTAAAGAAAAATTTCTCGCAACGAAAGCGTCGATGATGTTTGCAATTTCGCCTGACAGAGATCGATACGAAATTTTTCCTTGCCTAGCCAATTCACGCGTCGATGGCAAGGGTAGATAAATTCGAAGATGCGAGCTCCCCTCAAGCCTTTTCACCCTCACCTCACCGGTGGCAAGATTCAGCCAGGGATCGGGAAATTGCCATGAAATTACACGAAAATTGATGCAACACGCGCTTAATGCGTGAACGCGCTACCATAACCGCCTCGTCGACGAATCTCCGCGAGTTTCTCCATCGTCTTTTTTTCATTTTTTCCTTTGTTTCTTTTTTTTTTTCTTTTTCCCCTCCAATTGCCTCTCACTTCAGACACGCTACGATATAGCCGTCAGAAAATTTTCATCCGCCAGCGTAATTCGAGCATAAAGCTGACTGTCTAGCAGGCATAATGAAAGCCTCGATTGGATTTCTTCGATCCGCGTGGAAACATTTTTCGCTCGTTGCCCGCAAAAATTGAGGGAATCGAGCAAACGAGGGGAAATTTTTCGCGCGATACGATCCAGCGCGAGGCAACGTCTGACGGACGTTGGGAAGCATTAAATTGGGAATTTCCCAACGTATGCCGTTTGTAGACGTAGATATGGAACCGTTCGTTGTATCTAGACCTTGTTCTTTCGAATTTGCTGCGGATCTTTGTTGTTCTCGTCGAAGAAACTGAAGTGATTCACGCGGAAAAAATCGGCAAGATTATCAATTGGACTCTACGCAAAGGATATGTCAAGCTTTGACTCGCAATGGAATCAATTGGGGCAGACTGAGCTGCAAGCAAAAATTGTTCAAACATTTATCGATGTCTATTTATAGATGTTTCGTTTGTATTAAGCTGCTAAAAATTCACTCCAGTTCACAAATAAAAAAAATAAATAAATAAATATAAAATTACTACATTTATTGAAACAATCTACAAAGAAAAAAAGATATCCATCCATCGTCCAAATTCTTTCTTATCGATCGAGTGCTCTTCCAATGGCGGAGCATCGAAGTCTCCCGAAATCAAGAAGAAATGTACATGTTCCACCTAACATGCGCCTAACCTGAAAACCCACCGGACTGCCTTCACTCAACTCCATCGCGAGCATTTAAAACAATGCTCCACGGCTAATTTTCCAGTCTGACAGAGCGTCGAGTTAATCCAGCGACAATGAAAATCGGGCCCTCGCTCTCGTTCCTCGAGTTCTACTACTCGGCCCGGAGGAACTTCGCGGAGAAATTCCACCGGCGGGCATTTCGGGGTCGGAATTATTTAGCCGGCGGCTAAAAGCCAAGGAGAAATTCCGCGCGATCTGCGCGAGCATCGAAACGCGACAGAAGAAACGGCGGAGGATGACGCGGGCGACGAGAAGTTATGCGAAGCGTGAGACCGGAAGCAATCGAGCGGTACAATTAGCCGGAAGGCAAGGACCCCTCGAAAGTGACGCGCTGAAGGTTGTACCTTCCTTTCTCCTTCTTTCACGCGTGATCGATAAACATCGTCGTTGAATTTAATTCTCGTCTTCGATCGATCGTGCGATAAGCTGTCGATTAAACGTTGTACATTAATCGATTATTTCGTATTTTTTCGTTCGGACGAAAGTTTGTCGGCTGAGATCTAAATGAGAAATATCGAAATCTACACCACGACTCCAGACATCTTACGACAAACACTACATTTGTTTTTTAGAATTAAATAAAATAACACAAAGAATCTGCAACGATGATCACATCGACAATTGTGCGTCGCAAACTGTACGCACAATTTGGAAAAGTGTTTTGTTTGTGCGATAAAGTTGTGCGTTAATCGATCGTATTTTTTCGTTCGAACGAAAGTTTGTCGAGATCTGGTCATTTTTTATTTTTCGTACGAAACATCTAAATTGGCACCACGACTCCAGACATCTTACGACAAACACTATATTTGTTTTTAGAATTAAATAAAATAACACAAAGAATCTGCAACGATGATCACATCGACAATTGTGCGTCGCAAACTGTACGCACAATTTGGAAAATTGTTTCGTTTGTGACACTGGAAATAAAAGATGTCTGACTTCCAAGTGAAAGTGTGCGAGTTCTAATCTACGTTCAAGTTGAAGAGAAAGAGCGGGGATTTATCGGGAAAATCAGATTTGAAAATTTGTCGCTTTGTACACTCGGGTCGAAAATTCTATTTTCGTCGCGCGAAATCGATTTTTCCAAAAGTGTGCCACCACGGTATTTATTAATAGCCTAATATACAATCGTTCGAGAGGTTCGTTTCACAGGTTGCTAACTGGCCCCCCTCAGTTCCAGAGACTGCTCAACGACAGTAGGGTCTTAGGGTTGTGCAATCGCCTCGCTTCGCTATTGTGTGCTCCATGGCACACGACGTTCTCCTACTTTCGCGAAGATTTAGCACAGGCTGCTCGGCGTAAATAACGTCTTTGCAAACTCGTGGTTTTCTTCGAAATATCATGTGCATCACGTTATAAATGCTAAAGATAGAATTTCTCTAAAATTGTACTGTGAACTGACGTCTTTCAGAAAAATCGAGATTAATTGTTCAAAATGTTCTTCTCTTTTCTTGCGAACGATCGAACGTTAAAAAATTCAGCCATCATCGAGGGAAATTTAAACTAACAATCGCGCGAATCGATGGTCTTTAAATATTCCATTAACATTCGAAAAAACCTAAGATTAATTGCCAAAGTGTTTTTCTTTCTTGCGAACGATGAAAAATCGGAATTCAGTCGTCACCGAGAGAAATTTTAAATTAACAATCGCATAAACTGGCGTTCTTTACGTTCAGACAGAAGTCAAGATTAACTGTTAAAATGTTTTTCTTACGAACAGCCAAAAATGATAACCCAGCCATCATCGAGGGAAATTTAAATTAATAACCACGTTCGCAAATCGTATGCAAAACGATTGAGCAACGCGAGCTTGTTTGAGAAATATTGAAAACAATTTGCGTTTAAGCTCGTTGCGAAATCTGAATCTTAGCCGTAATTTGCGTACCAATGTCCCGGCAAATCAGCATGTATCTGTATTTGTTACAGGTGTCGCGCACGGCCATTGCAATTAAAATACGTTTTAACGAGTGATTTATGCGAACGAACGATTGTGACACGTAACGCACGCGTGGGACTCGTTCTGTTTTCGTAACGAAGATCGGTGGGTGGAAAAACTCGAAGGTCGAAGAATTTCGAAAAAAAAAACTCTGCTCAAAGAAGCCGAATACCTTCCACGACAGATATCAGGCCGTGGAGACAATTGTTTCTAACCTGCACGTCCTCCATTTGAGATTTAAAAATTGTAAAACCCCAAATCACGCGTTGCGATGCGACGCGACCGTGTGGCTCGTTCTTTACGCGCGAGATCCTCCAATTATTGCACGAAGCGAAAATAAAAAAAAAAAAAGAAAAAAAGGACAATTAAAATGCCTCACTCGAATAATTCACTGCTTCCAATTTGCAAGCTGGATTGCAAGGTGTCTGCAAAAATTTTATCTTTTTATTTACGAATGCTCTTTCGTTCGATCAATCAATCGACAATTGCGCGAATCAGCAGGAGAAATATTAAAAAAAAAAAAAAAAAAAAGAAGAATTAACAATCGTCGATTCGCAATTAAAACCTCCAATATTTTCTTCGTTAATTAGCGATCCTTTGCACACCAATACTGTCTCATTCCTAAAATGTTACTTCTTATTATACTAGAGTAGTGCCCTCAAAAAAAAATCAACATTGATTTCAAATTTAAATTTATTATAATTAAATTTATAATATATCTTGAAATAAACATTTCTATGATAAAATATTTGAATACTTTCAATAGATTTTAAATTAAATATAATTTCTCTTAAAAATAGTATAATTATTATTATAAATATTATACAAATATTTATTAATTTATCTTCATGTTTAAAAATTAAATTTAACATTAAATTATTAGACAATAAATTACTCATAATATTATAATAAAATATGGCCGCACTTTTCGGGCTCATAAGTATCCAACGCTTATCCCTACCAGTTTTTGCGATTGGGACTATCACCTCCAATCTGTCTTTCGATGCCAATTCGCAGAATACTTATAACAGTTTACTGCTGTATATCTTATCATATTTTATTAATATTACATCATCACTATTATTAGCAGGACGCTACTTTAAAAAATTCGAAAAAAAAGAGGTACTCGATACCTTTAGTACAATGCCCGACACTTTGAAAAATTTACAATCTATCAAATTAATAATCAATACTTTAGAATACTTCCAGAGCACTCGTAGATACCTTTGCTGGTACACGCAGCTCTAGTTAGGTGTCTAGTCACCTAGTGACGTGTCTAATCGACGAAACACGCTGGAAACTCATCAGTGAACGCGTACAGAGCGTTTCCGATTTTGGTCAGGCAATCAACGCAACGCGTGCAGTTTTAAATGAAACAGTTCGCAATACCGAGCCATTAAAGTCGCAGGTGTAACAACATTCGCGAACGAATATGGCGAACCGATAGAGGCGAAAGAGCGAGGAGGATCGTGCAGGAAGCAAACGTCGGCTATCTGCACGTATGAAAAGGAGAAACAGAGACAGAGAGAGAAAGGGATGCTCAGACGGGAGAGAGAAAGACGATATGAACGTTTAGATATAAGGAGAGAGAGATAACGGAAGAAGGGGAAGGAGCACACGTTAAGACAGGTGGTGCGGATAATAACGTCTGTATAACGGAAATAACGTAGGCTGTGGGTCACAATAGTCTCCTCTTTACGCAGCTCGAGTCATGGTGACTTATGCATCGATGACTCAGAATGCCGCTGGTCCAGTTTTAAGGGTTTCAAACTGGCAAAGTGGCGCGCGCGCCTCAAAAAAGAGGGTAACGGCGGAAAACACGTACCGGTTTTAGATATGCACGAGG
Source organism: Tetragonula carbonaria (assembly GCA_032399595.1). NCBI lineage: Eukaryota > Metazoa > Arthropoda > Insecta > Hymenoptera > Apidae > Tetragonula > Tetragonula carbonaria. The sequence continues at coordinate 4,756,728 of JAUCRC010000007.1, forward strand.
CTAATTTTAAAGTTGGACACTGCTCGGAAGCTTCTTACTGTCAGTCGGAAAGCAAGTTTGTTAATAATGTATTTTTAAGATTTTGCTAATCTGTGAATTTTTTTAGCAACATCATCGTTAGTTTCATCGAGGTATTATTAAGATTAATTGACGTACTATCAACAGATATCGTCAAATAATTAATTCCTTCTTTTTAAGCGTCAATCGTTAAAACTTACAAACATTGAAAATCGTTGGTGTAACTGTGAAAATTTTACTAATTAGAAGCTAGCAATTTTTTCCGAAGGCAGATACATTAAACTTGCGATCGATTCTTTCATTCGTATCGACATAAATTCGAAACTTGAAAAATTTAGCAGATACGTACGAACGAAAGAGTCGATTCTTGCCATTATAGGTATTCTTCGTTCAATTTTTCAAAAAGTTAATTTAAAAGGAAAAATGTGTAATCGCACTTGAAACAAAACTAGTAAAATCTTGGTATGAATTATATATACCTCGGAAGCGTGTTGACTTCGTTAATTATACGATCAGAATGATTCTTTGCTTTGGTGGCTGAGAGTAGATATACGATAAAGGTTAATAGAAGGCTCAATTTACATTAACTTCACTACTTAAAAAAGAAAACATGATATTAAAAATATAAGCATTGAAGAATATTATATATACATAATATTAACACGTAAATCGAGTAGGTTTTTTGCAGGGCCACGAATCCAGGCTTACTCCCCTGAGGCATACTTCTTTATGTTTCTGCTTTTATTCTCTCTGCGAAGTTTATGTCATGCACGCGTTGACTTTCTTGTCAAATTAGAAATTTTTTTACGAATTTTTTACGCATCTCTCGAGTATAGACTGGAAATTTAGAGAATCTACAGAACGAGGTCCCTAAATCCCATAATACTTTCCAATATAACACACCATAACCACCATAATATGTAATTACGTAATTACGACTTCTTCAAAGTAATTCAGAAATTTACTATATCGTAATTATTTGACAATTTAATTTGCTTAATATACGAATGATTCACTATTAAAATTTTTCTACTACGTATATCATTGCACTCTTTCCTTGCCTCGAAAATTTAAAACCAACATCGTCTACCAATGGAAACTTCACTGTCACTCAAACATGGGTGATGCAACGTAAGTAGTGAAAGTAAATCCTCGATGAACATGGGAAAGAAACACGAGCAAAATCAATTGCTCATTTCGACGCTCACTTTTTCGAAAATTTTCAAACTGCGCGTCAGACGTGTATTCCGTCTGAAGAAAAAAAAAAAAAAAAAAAAAACAACGAAAGAAAGAAGAGAAGAAGAAGCGGCGAATTGTTGGAAGGAACAATTGAAACGAAACGAAAGAAAAGGAAAGGAAAGTGAATTACTCATTTCGATGCTCATGTTCGAAAATTTTCAAACTGCGCGTCAGACGTATATTCCGTCTGAAGAAAAAAAAAACAACGAAAGAAAGAAGAGAAGAAGCGACGAGTTGTTGGAAGAAACAGTTGACGAAAAGAAAGGAAAATGAATTACTCATTTCGACGATAACCTTTTCGTAAATTTTCAAACTGCGCGTCAGACGTGTATTCCGTCTGAAGAAAAAAAAAAAAAAAAAACAACGAAAGAAAGAAGAGAAGAAGAAGCGGCGAATTGTTGGAAGGAACAATTGAAACGAAACGAAAGAAAAGGAAAGGAAAGTGAATTACTCATTTCGATGCTCATGTTCGAAAATTTTCAAACTGCGCGTCAGACGTATATTCCGTCTGAAGAAAAAAAAAACAACGAAAGAAAGAAGAGAAGAAGCGACGAGTTGTTGGAAGAAACAGTTGACGAAAAGAAAGGAAAATGAATTACTCATTTCGACGATAACCTTTTCGTAAATTTTCAAACTGCGCGTCAGACGTGTATTCCGTCTGAAGAAAAAAAAAAAAAAAAAACAACGAAAGAAAGAAGAGAAGAAGAAGCGGCGAATTGTTGGAAGGAACAGTTCAAACGAAAGGAAAGGAAAGGAAAGGAAAGGAAAGGAAAGGAAAGGAAAGGAAATGAAAGGTAGCGGATCGATTGGCCGTCGATGATGGCGTGCACCAATCCTTCGGGTCACCCTCCGTGAATCCGATATAAACGCTTCCCGATGCGTGTGTCCGTGTGTTTGTAACGTATGCAAGCGTGCACAGATGTGCGAGAAGAAAGGAAGAAAAAGAGATTGCGTGTATGGGTGGTTCGTCATATGGGTTACCTCGCGAGCGAAGATCGCGGCTAGAAGGACAGGCTAACGGAAGTGGAATATTTCCTCGGCGGTCGCGTTTCAGTGATCTCTCATCAGCGGGAAACTAAGTTTCAAAGTATGGCAACTTGGAAGTATCTCGCTGTTGGTATAATTGGCGTTTCTAACCCTTGGGACCCACGCTCTTTTGTGTCCACGATTACGATCGGGGCCCACTTTCTATCGCTTGCCTGGGCGACTTCCCTCGTTTTCTACCTTCCTTATATAATTACTCGAACCTGTTTACCATGCAAACCGATGCGCCAATTTGCTTCCTTACGCGTTTCGTCGTGGCGAACTATCGCAACTATCGCGGGGGGAATTCACCTGCTTTCTAGCGACAATGTTGCGCGACAGGACACTTCTGTCCGCTTAAAACAGAAAATCGAAGGAAACTGGAAACAAGTATCGGCAGTATCTCCTCAGCAAAGGAGATCCCCCAACTTGCGATTTCTGCAAAATTCAATTGACAGTGGAGCATATTATTCTCCCTCGAAATACACGAACACGCGAATAGACATCAACTAAAACACGTGTGTTCTTCCCTGACTGACGATCTAAGGAATAAAGAAACGGTCCTGAAATTAATACACTTTCTAAGACCAAAAATTATGGTAAATTGCAAGATTTCGTTCCAAGTCGCTGACAACCCACCCCAAGTGATTGATACGACTGTACAAATAATGAAAACAAAAAGAAAAAAAAAAAGAAAGAGTTACAGTGAAAGAGCTTCACAGCGCTACTACGATTCGTAACGCTACTCGTTGTTGGTTTCAGGGATTCTTGTTATTCGGCTATTAACGCCGCAAGGGCAATGTCCCACGGAAACTTTGACAATAAAATCTTTGCAGAATATTACACCTGCCGGTGTCTCACCTCCAGCAATTTATACGCTGTCAGCCGACATATTTATGGAGAAAATTTTGTTACCGGAGGGATACTAACCGGCATCGTATAAAGTCGTAACAAAGATTTATGTTCACAAGCGTGTTCACGTACGTACACGCGAGACTCATATCGTGAGATAGATGAATTGTCTAACAACAACGATGAATTTTTCAACAAGACGAGAAAGGTGTATATCGATGTGATTTAATGTTTTGACGGTAGAGGCAAGCAAAGTTGGCGAATTCCCTCCAGCGAAATTAAAAACTGTTCAGCCATGTTACCTCTGGAAACGACGCGATATCAACACTTCCGAGTTTCGGTCGAGAAACTATGAGTTTCGTATATCGAACACCGGTGCACGTATGATCACGTTGTTTCGTTCGGACGATTCGCATAACTGTGACCAATGACGGTGAAAAATTGTCGATAATTTAAAGTAATATAAATTTTCCAAAGAAAATCATACAACGATATTGATCTCATTTTAAATTGCGAAGTACTATACTCTACGTTTGACAACCCTCAGTTCATTTCTTTCTTCCTTTTTTTTTTAATATTTTTACATCGTATAGCGGATGAAAAAGTGAGGATACTTTTTTCTCAAAAATTGTAAATATTATAAAAATATCGTAACAGAATTGCGTATAAAAACGACAAAAAATTTTTTTCCATTGGCCAGATACTATACCAGAACTCTTTACAACGACCTCTTAAAACTTGCTATACGATGTTTTTTTTAATTTTTTTTTTCTTCCTAGAGAATTTTGCAATCCAAAATGTGCAATAAGAAACAAAAGATATAAACTTCATTTCAAGATTCCTCAGAGCCTTATTAATTAAAAGAATTAAAAGAAGATTGATTTATCTAAATTTCCTTGTAGTAAAAAAAATTCCACCAAGCTAAAAATTAGAAAAATTATTAGAAGTACTCCGAAACAGATCGTAGAGACTTCAATCGGACGATTGACTCGATTGTTCTTCGAAAACTCGACCAAACTCGTTGCCTCGTTACGTAAGTGATAATCAAAGACAGGAAGAAGCCCGACTGGTATCACAGTGGATGAGGATGGATTTTCGTTCCAAAAGAATAAGCACGATTGCTTTTTCTTACGTGTAACTACAACGACTGTCTTATTGCCACTCAGACCTTTCCACTCCGTGATTTCTCATTCAGACGATTTTCCGCCCGCGAAAGAAGGAGGCAATCTTCCGCCTTTCTTCTTCGAGGAAAACACTTCTTCGTAACATCGTCGTGTCATTTATCGATCGTACAGGTGCAAGGCAATCTTGGAGAAGATCGATGCACGCGCACACGTCGAATATACGTCTCGACTAGTCTGGCTCTCATCATTTATTGCGAAGAAGTTTATCGTCGTTTGCATTGGAAACGCGACCGTCATACACGCGATCGACGTAATTTGTTTTAAAATTAACTCCAACTTAACGAATCAATGTCGACCTATCGCACAACTGTCATTAGATATGGCTGCGAATCTTGGTGAATTTTCAAATTCTCGTGAACGTTATCGAAGAAATGGAATCTAAATAGGAAGTTAATGTTTCTAAACATAGCCATTCGGATATACTTTTGCACGTGTATGTGCGTTGCCTGCATCTTCTGCATCTTCGAATTTTCCATAAATGGATGACAATCCGCAGTCTAACTAGTCATACAGAGAGAACTCGTTTAAATGACGAAAATGGTAAAATGGTAACAAAGCTACGCAATTTTATTAACATCTTTACTGGCTGGACTTCAAAGAATGTTAATCAATACGTAAAAAACATTAGTTAGATTTTTATATTAACTAACGACCAGAAAAGTAAATTTTAAATAGTAATACATCGACTACAGCAATAGTAATCAGAGCCATACAGTACGTAATATAAATAGAACGCTATTCGATCGTCTTAGCAAGCCAATGACATGGAACGCTGCAGCAAAAGCAAGAAATAAATCTCGTCGAAAAACACCGAAATCCGAAATTCGAAGAATACTCGCTCGTCGCCATCGCAAGAAAAAAAAAAAAAATTAATCGTTCGGAAGCCACTTAACCGTAACGGGGGAGGAGGGAGATAAAAGGAAGCACGTGGAAGGCCAAAGCGACAACGGCAGCTCGTTGAAAGAAAAAAAAAAAAAGGAAGAGAAAAGTGTCGGAAACAAGTACGACAAAAGGGGACAACTACGCGCAAGAAGAAGCGGCGCGCGATCATCGGGCTGCGTTTAACTTTTTAATTAATTGCAATTCCGCACCGACCAGGTTTCCGCTTGTCGGTGGTGGCGTGGCAACGTCACCATACGTCGCACGGAAGTCAAAAGAAAAAAAAGAAAAAAAGAAAAAGAAAAAGATAAAAGAAGCAAGAGGAAAAAGCAAAAAAAAGAAAGAAAAAAAAAAGGAAAAAGTCTCTCCAGAGAAATCGCTATTGGCGCGTCGCTGCACCTACACGCTCGACAACGAGGATGCACTTGAATCTCTTTCCCTCTCTCGCGCTCTATAAAAGGCAAATACGCGGCGTTACCACGTCGAACCGAAGTGAGAAACGAGACACGTGTGTGTGTATGTGAGAGAGGAGCAGAGAAACTCTCGAGATTTCACGTTCGAAAGGTGGTAACGACACGGCAACGAGAGCCACCCTGTAATTTTTTCTTCTCGTGTCTCACAGGCAACGAATCAAAGAGAAAGAGAAGAAACGCCAGACGGCATTGTCTCGTTCTCGTAGTGCATTACGTAAATGAGGGTACACCGTGACCATTGTATTCAATCTGCGCGAGTCACGACGGTGTCCTTCCGCTTCTAATCATCGGCGTGAAGAGCAGCGGCCGAAAGTGTGCGCGTCACGTCGCCATAGACAGGGCGAAACGACACCCCCAGGTCCACCCTCTTCCAGCTTTTTCCCACCTGCCGCCTGTTTATTCGCATCGTTTCGCTGTTCCCGCTCGAGTGTCTTTTTTGTCAACGACCCTTTGTTACGATTTGCGTAGAAGTCGTGATGATTCATGGTTTATATTATTTTTCATTTTTGGAGGGGATACATATATATATATATTAACCTACTAAAAATACTACTAAAAATATTACTAAAAATACTACTAAAAGCTCTCTATATAATATATATATTATTTTTTTAGAATTAATAGTATTATTTTTATACAAAAATTATTCTACGATCCCGTTCTCATCTTTTCAGTTTGATTGTTCTTTGTTCGTCTGTTAAATTTGGAATACGTCAGTTTAAATTTCAAGGGATCGGGCATTCGAGAGTAACAATATTAATGGCGAAAGTTAGAATTTGTTATTTGCCGAAGGCGTTGAGAAATTCAATCTGGGGATTAAATATTTTTTTTCCAAGCGCGTTATCAGCGATATTATTTCTTGAGAAGAGGGGGGGGGGCTGACTCCTTGAAAAAAAGATAAAGAAGAAGGTGCAGCTACAATACATTGTTAAAGCACATTTCGTTGAGACATTAGCTTAATGAGGTTAATCGGTGACAATACAGCTTAAACTGTATGAATCACTGCGACATATTGTCAAGTGAGAGAGAGAGAGAGAGAGAGAGAGAGAGAGACGTAATAAAACAAAAAATACACATTGATTTTATCTTCGATATTTTTACAATTGTTAATTAAACTTGACAAAAATTTGAAACAATTTCGCTGAAACTGTGCGAATCGCTGCAGTTTGCTCTTACTATCAAGTTATTGTAAGAAAGAGACGTAACCACAAAAAGAAAAAAGACAACACACGTCGACTTCATCTTCGATATTTTTTTACAACCATCAACTAAAGTTGACAACAATTTCGAGCGAAATTTCGAAGAAAATCATTGATTCAACGTCGAAAGAAACGTCGTGTCAATCAGTCGATCGAGAGCCAAGACTAATATTTCACGATCAACTTCCCCCGTTATTTCCGCTGTTTCGCGCCTCGTTCGCGTATTAAAATTAGAACGTTCGACAGAAAACGTCCGGCTCATTTAACCGGCACGCTGTTACCTGAACGCGAGCCTACCAGTTTCTCTCTTATGCAAAAGCCACGCGAGCTCCCCATTAAAGAAGAAGTTTTCCTTTTAGGCGGTCGTCCTAGATTTCAAAATTTGCGAAAGGCAAACTCTTTGCGCGTCCTAGTTGCGCGGACCGAGTTTAGATCGCGTATCAGGCCGTTCAGGCTGAGAAGTGTCGTGCAAGCGAAATGTACGGGAATTCGATCGTTATCAGGAAGAACGAATCTGCCATCGAGTGTGACGTTCTTCCATTCGAAAATCCTATCGACAATCGTTTCAATGTTCCTCGCGTAATTTCTATTCCCCTCCCGTATTCTTCCTGTATCTCGAACTACCTAACAAACTTTGATCTCGACCGAGTTTCGAGGCGAAATAAAGCCGCGTATCTTCGGAAGAAAATTAACGAAACGTTCACAGGCACGTTAACTCGCGATACAGAGCAGCTTTGAGCAACTTTTGCTTCCCCTCAGAATCTCGTTCTTTTTCTGTTTCAAAGAAATAGAAGCTTCACGCTATCGAAAGCGCGCTCGCGACTGTATGAAAAATACATTTATACCTTTGCGGTCGGGACAGAGGAACTTCCTCCTTTATGGATCTTCTTGTAAAATGAAACGAGATACTTTGACTGAGAATCCTTCGAAAGGGATCCTTCGGCCTTTGACCGCTGTTACTACAAGGCACGAGGTTTTTCTTCTCTCGATTCGCTTCAAACATCGATTCATCTCACGGCACGTCAGGTGACACGCACTTTTCGAATTAATCTTCTTCGACGACACGTTTTGCACCTGCTCGATGCGCCAATGAAAACGTAAATCCTTCGACGGATGTTGCTTTCTTTCTTTCTTTCTTTTTTGGCAAAAGGAGATCGAGAAATGGTCAACTATACGTCTGTTGAATCGGGAAATGCTGATTAGATTCGCGGATTCGAAGATGATGGAACGAGTCTCAACGAGGACAAACGCAATGCCAGAAAGGAACTAATTCAGACACTAAGAAGGCATTCGAACTTCCGAAAACTTCGGTGGAACCTTTCCACTTTGATTCTCAACGTTCGATTGCATCCTGATTGAAATCAGCATGAGAATTAAGTACTCGAGATACAAAAGAATTTGACGCTGTTTTTCATGATCCAATTCCCCTGTAAATGCCTCTATTAATTATTTTTTAGCATAAGTAATTACAAGAGATACGTAGGATGTTGATATTGCGTTTGTGCGCTGCTTTTTCGCGAGAACAAACGTTCTTCAAGCGTTTACACATCGCGCATACGTAATGCAATTACTTCACACAGGACCTCGAACTGACGTTCTCAATGGGTAAGTTTTTAGTTAAAAACTCCTATTCCCTTGACCGAGCGAATGAAACGCTAATGAAAATTTTACAACGGCCAGGTAACAAAAATTCTCGTCAAAATTTCAAAATTTATACCGCAGAATCCACTGGAATGGAAATTCCCAGGAACATTTAGAAAATTATGCTACCTAGCGTAAAATGTTATCCAACGATTTTATAATAAACGTTGTTGCCCTCCAGAGCCTAGAAAATCTCCAAAAATTTATCAATAAATTGTTAATCACTCTCCGCTGCAAAATTACGTCTAACGTTCCCGTTAAACTCCAAAAATTCTACTACAGTAGAGCATCATCGTCTGCAATACATGCGAGCAACTACGCGAGGGAACTTGCTTCGATTAAACAGTTATTCCCCCGTTACGAAACAACACGCAGCTCAGAGACGTCTGTTACACATAATTCCTCGCGGATAATAGAAACACTAGAAAATAACGATTCAACGGTGAAAAAAAAACACGAAAGGCAGTCGACTCAGGCCGAGAGTCACGGTCAGACGAACGATAATATACGCGGTTTTCTGCGTGGAATTCTAATCGGACCATCGACTTCTAACTGTTTACGAGATTGAGAAGGAGTTGGCCGTGTTCTCCGTGGCTCGGAACCACGGTAATCTTCACGGGAACGTGACCAGTGTAACCCAATTCACCGGCGACAAAAGCCCATTGGTAGCCTTGGTCGTTCGTCCATAGGTAAATCGCGCATAGGTGTAACAGCTGGCCACCTGCTGTGGGTTCCTCGTCGTTTGCTCTCTTTCCTCTCCCCTCTATCTACCTGTACGCAACAAGCACCGCCAGGGGCCTACGCTCTTTTGTGTCACGTTACACTTCGGCCAATTCAACGGAAGGGAATCAAGATGCACGAGACGAAGGCAAACGACGACAGAACCCACGACTTTCACCGTTTCGTGGACTTTTTATTTCGCGTGCGAGCGACTTCCTGCTCCGAGGGAGAACAATCGTTGCCACATCTCGCGGTGAATCGCCGATGAATGGGGAGCAAAAACGAAGAGATCCCTCCGGTTTAATACCGGTGCCAACTTTCTTCCTTTAATTGCGACTCTCGCGTATCGGAGTATCGCGTGAGTTTTCCGCTGGGATCGATCGTTTCCCTTCCGGCACGATCTTTATCTCTTCGCCCTTGTTTCGGCTAGGTTGATACATCTCCATTGGACTCGATTCCAAAAACGTATGTACGTTTGAATATTTCTGTTGCGCGACTTGTGAAGCGAAGGTGATATTCGTTATCAGACGGTGGATTTTTCGTTGACAAACGAGTAATTAATTAATCGAATGTTTTTGGCAAAAACCGATACACAAGCAAGTGAAATTTGTATCCAAGGAGTATCGTGCCTGATTTTCCTTGGAATTTTACGCATTAATCTGTGAATATATATTAATCAATGTACTCGAAGAGTCATAAAATTATTGAACGGATGAGATACATGACACTACCTGTTCTTCGATATTATACGAATAAATTACACGTATACATGTACCTCGATATTCGCCCATGGTAACGTGTTAAGCGATTTCGCGTAACTTACGTAAGATAAAGTATTGCACACGCCTCGGGCCATTGAACGCTCGTCAGTGAATCCCAGAATCTTAATAAACTTGAAAATCCACGGCAATAAAAGCATACCGAGTTAGATATCTTCCGTCACTTCCAAAGATACGATCGTTTCGCTTAATTATCCAGAAACGAGATACCTCTGGTCTATCAAATCGACCTCGTTGTAAAATTAAAAAAAACTCTAAGTGCTCTACCTCACAATCATTATAGAAATTAGCCGCTCCCGAATGACAAAATATTTGGTAAACATTGGCAAACAGATATTCTTTGAAAAAAAGAAAAGAAAAGAAAAGAAAAAATCGATATCTTCTTTTTATTATTGTGTCGGTGATCGACAAAACTAAACTGACTTTCATTAAATTAAATTGAAATTCACAAAAAAATAAATTCAAAAAAAGCAAACTTCAAACATCGTTGCATCTTCCAACTATTATTGTCCGTCAAACGGAACAGAATTATCGCAAAGAATAGACAATTGAACTAGGTGTGTTACGAGGGAACGCATAATCGAACAGCTTCGACAGGAAGCGTTCGACAACGCGCTCCTATATCCTCAATCGATATTTAAGTGCCTCAAGGATGTGACTCGCAGATGAATGCAACCATGATCTCCATCCTTGACACGTTTTTTACATTCAACTGTGGGGAACTTAAAAAGCGGCGCGCGGGAGGAACGGACGCGTTTCTTTAGCGATTCATCTATGTGTGCGCGCGTTTCCGACAGAAATGCGAGGACGTTGAAATATTAGGCATAGCAGAAACGTGAGCGTCGCTGAAGGATCTTAAAGCGAAACGGTGCATCTCTGCTTAATACACTGCCCACGTTTAAAACATTCCACATTCATGTCACTAACATCCTCCGCGGTTCCAGAATTTCCCATCCGACGATCCTCTCTGGTTTATGTATAACGCGCGGAGGAAAACCGCGCGCGCGATTCTCCTGCTTTCTTTCGTTCGAAAATCTGAATTATCGTCGCGACAGATTATTTGTAACTAAACGACGGATATATCTATGCGCTTGCACGAAATTTTTTAAATCCGTAAGAACGTACGTGACATGCAAAAGTATCGAAAGTGTAGCAGGTATCTGTTATAATATTTAGTAGATAAAACAGTTCCCTACCTAAGCTCCATTCTTTTTCCTCTCCTTTTTTTTTTTTTTTTTAAATATGAATTTAGACAAATATTCGCAGCCTAACTGCAAGATCCGTTCAAAATAGACATTTACAAGATAGACATTTACGATGTCTTTGGGGAAAGACACGTAGCTTTTTTATCAAGATATGAGACATTAATCATCGATGTGTGTATAAACTTGATGGACGCCATGTTCCTTACCCACCCACATTGAATGGGATCTTTAGCTAATAACGCATCATTACCAAGTACACAATTGCGCGAAAAAATAAATAAAATAACGATAAACAAACTCATCGACGTATTATCCCGAAAAATGTTACAATCGAAAATAATTCGACTCTGTGTCGGAGAACGTTTTTCGAAATGAAAAATCGCGAAGATAGATCTATCGCTTTTCCTCGAAGAAATTGTGTCACGTGCACGTTAAAACGCTGAACATTGACCAAAAAAAAAAGAAAAAAAAATGGCAGTGTAACAAAGTGCGCGACGTGCCTTCGACATGTCATCGGGAATCGCTCTCGCACGCAGAAAACTGGTTTACACGATGCAACGATTACCGACAAGCGAGATGCTAGGAATCCGAAACTCGCAGCTTCTTCAGAGAGTCAACGTACCTCCCTCCCCACTTTTTAACCGAGGAACGTTCAAACTTGCTCCTCCGCCACGGATGAGGCCACGCAATCGGACAATTTTTTTGACGTTCGCATGGAACAGGTATTCGGAACGGTTACTGGAAAGCAGCGCGTACCGCCAAGACGCCGACATAAATCGGAGTCGCCGTGGACCATGTGCATGTACAAGAATAACCCAAGCAACGAGGAAAATTAGCATTGAAACGTGGCTCCCGCGCTTCACCGCTCCGAATTTACTGACACGCGTGTTAACGATGAAATGGATGAATGCAAAGCAGTTTTCGACTATGAATGCATAGTCGATATGCGTCAAAATCATTAGTTATTAAGATTAGATTCAAACGTGTTGAACCTCGTGTCACGTGACTACGAAAATGACGCGTAGACTAGAAATGAAAGAAAGAAAAGATTCATCGGAGTATAAAAGTATGTACAAATAGTTTTTGCACTACTGTGGAAAATTCTTACGAATTATTATTTCGATTTGCAGATGCTACGTGCCAATCAAAACGCCGTATTCGAATACGTGGCCATTGTAATTATAGCGTCACGCGGGAACGCTTTGAAGAGGATAGAGAGATTCTCAAATGCCGGTTACAGAAAATACTACGGTACCATATCGCCGTATAAGAGTATTCGAAAGTTCTTAATGCCAGTGATTACATTTGTAAACTTATGTATATCTCTTGTAGCTCATGCGCATGGAACCTTGAACTTTTTCGAAAGGAATTATCGAAACTTAACGAGGGACTCACCGAAGCGATCGTCGCTCCCAACAACAATAATCCACGTGCTGAGAACACACTAGACAACACAACGTATGTACACACTCAGAGAAAATCACTCGCGGCTGAATGAATTATACGACCGACAGGGAGAGAGAAAACGTCAGTATCACTAGCGCGTTTGCGAAACGATACGCGAAACACGTTTATCCCGATGCACTGCGAAAAAAGAAAGACAACTCGCGACAGAAAAAAAGAGATGGAAAAACCGCGAATTGCAGAAAACGTTCGCTCATGATCATTTCGCGCAGCCGGCTGTAACTCTACTCCGGTTCGCTTCGGCTTCGGCGCGACACTGCGATCCCCACCACGCGCGATTCCCCCACCAACTGTCGCCGCTACTACTTCCAGTTTGTGCTTCCGATCTTCTCGGTAAAGTTCGGCAATTTTCGACGCGATCGGCGGGCCGCAGGGTCAAACACGGTAGACACGTAAAAGAAGGGTTAACGTTCAGAATTTTTCTCTCCATTAAATTCGGTTTTACGGTTTCTCGTTTTATCTCGCTACCTTAAATTAGTGGAATTATCATTGCAGAAAATTGAATAAATTTACAAAATATCTATGATAATTTATATAGCGATTCTTATGTACAAAAGTAGATTCTAAAGTAGAATCTGTTATTTTTTTTTTTATTTATTTATTGGGGTTAGTATGAAACAAAAGATATGGGAAAGTGAAAAATTGAAATATTTTATTTATAAAATTGTATCTATCACATAATTCTTTTGCTTTTATTGTCACCATTTTCTGTACATATATCCTTTTTTAGTTCGTAGATCTAAAAAAAAGATTGAAAAGATCAAAGAAAGATTAGGGAAGACTTTATTATTTAATATTATTCAAACTAATATTTGTCATTAATACATACTTGAATGTATGCTTCGGTCAATGTTATCATTTGAGGTAAAATCTGGGTTACATGTAAATCTTGCAACTCGTACCATTGACCAGTTGCTCTATGTAAAATGTGGACTCTGTATGTTCCTTGACCAGGTTCACCGTCATGAACTATATTTGCTACTAGATCGTATGTTGTAAATGGATGTTTTTGTTTCACTTCAGGTGTTAAAATATCCCCAAAATCAACATTTCTGAAAGCAGTATATACTTTCAAATTTATTCACATTCGTTTCATTAATAAAATAATATTGTAAAATATTACTTACTTAACTGGGAAATTAACTATGGTAGGATTTTTTTCGACAAAAAATGTGTTCTTTGTAAATCTCTGTAAAAAAAAAAGAAATAAAAAATGTGCCTATCTAATTATTTCTACTGGATTTTTACACTGTTATATATTTACTTTTATATAAAGTATAAGATACGGAGGAAGTTCTGTTATCTCAAATCTCTTCATAAAATTTTCCTTATAAGTTTTGTATTCTTTTTCAGTTACGGCATTAAATTTATTTAATAATGTATATAAATTAACCTGTATAAACAAAAATATATAAATAAAAGAACAACATGTATCTTATGTAATGATCAAAGCTTATATTCAATACTTACTTGAGGGATAATATTCTCAGTAAATTGATCTTTGAAAAGAGGTGGTGGTGGCAAATCACATGTTAAATATAAAAATGGGCTTTCTGTTACAGTTTCACCATATTCTACAGTATGAAGTAATTCGCTTCTCTGACTTTCATCTAACTCAAGTGGTGGTATCTTTCTTGTATATATCCGCATGTGACCCAAAAATGTTTTATATACAATACTAGAATCACGTTTTTTTGTACCATTTAGTGCTAAATGAAGAGCATTTAAGAACCACGAAAGAAAGTCAATTGGATCACCTAAAATTTTATGTTCGTAAATAAAATTTATTAATAAGAAATAATATATAATTTTTTTATACCCTGTTCAGTAAACTGGAACCTCTTTTTGCTCCATAAAACAACAGCTTGTAACATTTCATGTGGACTGACATGTGCTTTGAAATTACGTGGATTCCATAATTTTCTCATTAATTCTCCAAATCGTTGAACTAAAAGATAAGAAGAATCTCCAGGTGGCCTTTTGACGTGAGAATAATTAGATTCCCTCAAAAAGAAATCTCTTAAAGGCGTAACGTGAGAAAGTGCCTAAAATATTTAATTATTATAATTGTACTATAAAGGAGAACTAAAAAGAATCAATACTTCAAAATAACTCACTTGTAAAATAACATTACAATAATCATTTGCTTTAATATTATTCATTCCCACAATACCAGGTGAATATAAAGATCCATCTATGGCTCTTGATAACTTATTACTTTTATCTAATTGCGCAATTTGTGCTTTATCAAATGTTGGATTTAAAACGTACTTTATGTCATCCAATGATGAATCTGCATAATAGTTATCATATATTAAGAAACATCACTGATTTTTTGGTAGACAAAATAAAGATATATTTTCTTACCAATTATTTCATAATTGTCAGGTAAACAATAAAATTTTAAAGTATGGAGGTTCAAAAAAACATGATGGCTTTCAGCTACGCTGTGTGTATAAGCGTGAGTGTTTGTACCTCTACCTTGGAAATATTTTCCACATACCAAACAAGCATATACATTAATTCTTGATAACGACACTGAACATAGCTTCTCAAAATCAAAGTCTAGAAATTGACGATTTATAGTATCTAAATAAGGACACAGTCGTGGAGGTTCTGAATTTGTTATAATAATTTTAGCTTTCTCTGTAATCAAGAAAAATTTTTAGGTTAGAAACTATACATTTGAAGAACTAAATTATCTCTGGGCAATTAAATTTACTTAAGTTAAAATCAAATTTATAAATGTCAAAACAATATACATTTTTACTTAGAATAATTATAGATTTAACTATTCAATCATGCTAACTAAAATAAGATAAACAGCAGTTTAAAATTCCAGCATGTAAACAATAAACTTGTTATTTTATCAGCAAGTATTCAAGGCAGACAATAATTAAGTCATGCAGAATGTAGTTGAAAATACTCACTAGCCATTTCTTCATCTGTATTATTTCGTTCTGTCGCTAATTTTCGCTTTTGTAAGTTTCCTGATTTACTTGTCGCCATTTTTATTAGCAATTCAGTAAAGCATGTTTATATAGCGATATGATGAACAAACGCTTGTATATTATAACGGAAGCTCACATTATAACAATACATAAATTAATTAATATAGTTTTAATTACCTAAAAGGTATATTTTTAATTACCTAAAAGGTAAAAATGCTGTTAATCACTTTACTTTATTGTGTCTAAATAAAAATTTGATAAAAACATAGAATTTATATCATTATGTTAATTATATGAACACTATTTTTTATTCTTTTCTGCAAAATATTTAGATATCTAATATAAAATTATTAAAAGAATCATTTAATATATTCTTTTTTCTTTCCTCGTTTAAAACACTTTTGAGATAGAATTTAATTTCAACAAGTTAATAAACGTGTACGAAATTTCATTTCAAGCATGTAATACCGTAGTACACAACTTACTTTTTTAAATGAAGAATTTTTTTTGACAATGAAATTGCACTAAAAAAAAATTATCTACGATCCAACGAATTAACATATCTACGTGAGGTAATTATTTTTAAATGCAACGATTTTTGTCTTCATTTTTGTCAAATTATCATCATACATCCCTACAAGTTAAAATTATCGAAATAAGAGTCGCTGAAAAATGCAATTGCAAATATCTCTCGATATTCGATAGCTCGCCAGTCGATCAAAAGAATGTTCAGCGCGCCACCTACGAAACATATTCTTTTTAGATGAAAAGAGAGCAGCGCAAGCTAATTCCCCCGCTACGGATGCCACGACTGATCGTAAGAGGGTCTCTGATGGTGTGAACGCAAACTTACTTGACAAATATCCTCGGATAATGCATATCTGTAAAAGAGTAGAGAAACTTTCAACTAAAGATCGGCAGGAGACGAATTAAGAAATGTCGTAATGTACGGCACAAGTTTCTCAAATCACGTAAAAAGACCTTGGCCATTGGGTTTCTTAAAGTAAAAATCGTCCCGGTCCTTCGAAGCAGTCCGTTTTAATCTGGCAGCGAGACGATCTTCCTCGTTCTGTTGATATGGCCGTCGTCGAGGAATTTGATTACTTATGTCGACTATGCGCAACTAAAACAGGTATCCTCATGGGATTGCCAATTTTCGAAGCCGGCGATCAGATGCGCAACATTGACAAGAAAATAGCCGCATGTTTGCCAGTGCAGGTAAAGTCATGCACGAACGGTAGAGGAGCAATTTCGCTGCAATCTTCAGTGATCTGTCTTCATCCCCTCTTTCTAATTTAACTATAAATAGAGGAAGAAAATTAGTGCAAGGCTTCACGATCTTCTTATGACAAAGAACAAAGCCGTGCGTTAATCTCAAATCATATGCAATTGCTTTGAAAAGACTGAAGATTGTGATGGCACTCAGCATGTTTGTTAAAAGGATGTACATAGGATATACACGTGTATATATATATATATATTTATTGTATCAGTGTTGTCAGTTAATTGATTATTTTTAGGTGTCTATGACTGATCAACTGCCAAAAGTGGTGTGCGAGGAGTGTGCTTACAAATTGGATCAGTTGTTTGATTTTCGTGAGAAATGTTTACATACTGAGGGAATGTTCATGGAAATGTTAAAGGAAATTGCCAAGCAAGAGATTGTACGCATATCGAAAAGGGACTTGGAAGAAGTAGAAGAAATGAAGAGAATTCAAAGAAATATTAACAGAATACAGAATGACATGGAAAATGTGCAAAATCATGTAACCACTCAGGAAACAGCAGAGCCTACTATACATACCATGCAAGTCATGGATGAAATAGATTTGGCAGCTGGTGAACAAGTTGTTACACAAGAAGAGATGGGACAACAGGATACTGATATTGAGGTTACTGGTATCGACTGTTTAGATGGAGATACAGTCAGAATGGTGGATGAACATATACGAGAAGTAAATGTACAAATAAACCTAATATGCTTGCTGAAATAAATTGTACTATATTTATTACAATAATACTTTCATTCTAAGGTATTTCTTAATGTAATGACACGTTAAATGTAACCTAAATACATACATTTTTGTTGCAGGTTTCTAATCATCAAATAGCAATGCATTTGGAGGGTGATATGACTGTAGTTGGAAATTTAACAGTGAGCGGTCATTTAAGTCAATTAGGAATAAATTATGTTACTTCGATAAATCCTGAGGATCAAAATCGTGAATCAATTGTACATTACTGTGACAATGTAAAGTACGAATCAGTACCAATAAAACAGGAATATCATAGGTTGCAAGATAGATTGCCTACAGAAGATCCGACGAATGTACTCGAAAATAATGTAAGTTATTCAAATAGAAATGAAAAATAGGTAATGTAAGTTTGTCCAATAAATGATTTTAATTTATAGGTATCACATGAGAGCTTTGCTCCTACTCAGCCAGAAACTGGTAGTGATATAGAAGAAACACGTGTAGTTGAAAGTGAAACTCCTAACCATACAACTACTCAAACAAATACTATGGCGTCAACGAGTCAAATAACAACTGGAAGTCCAGAAATTTTAGTAGAATACACAAAAAGAGCCAAACATGCGTTATTAGAATCAACGTTGAATAATCCTACGGTAGATGAAACAGGCTCACACTGGTATGTGTGTCCATTTTGTAATGAAGCGACGTTAGGATCAAATAATATGATAGCGCATTTCGAACAATATTTCTGCTGCTGTCCCTGTGGTTTATATTTTACAAGTGTAAATGCCTTAAATGTACATAAAGAAAGATGTGATGTATATAAAAGTAAAACAATCAGCAAAGAAAAGGAAGTTGCAGAGCCTGAGTTAGCGTCTTCTCAAAATGATATAAATATAGAAGAAAAAAAACAGACAACGGTAAGGCAAAAATGGACTCCAAAGGTTTGTACTCAATGTGGAAAACAATACAGAACGAATTACAAATTGCAAGAACATATGCGGAAACACACTGGTGAAAAGCCTTTTCAATGTGTGACTTGTGAAAAAGCATTTCGTAGTAAAATCGGGCTTGCACAACACACAGCCACGCATACAGGGCAATTTGATTACAATTGCTCGACGTGTGGTAAAGGTTTTCAATCTAAAAGTTATCTCGTCCTTCACCAAAGAGTGCATTCAGATCTGAAGCCTTTTCCATGTAACACTTGTGGACAACATTTCAAAACAAAACAATCACTGTTAGATCATCAAAATAGACATCTTGGAGTCAAACCGTATGTTTGCGAAATTTGCGGTAGAGGTTTTATAACGAAAGGACTTTGTAAAAGTCATCAGAAAATACATTCGGGCATGGATAATCGTCAGTATCCATGTGTAGTATGCAATAAAATGTTTGTTAGTAAAAGTTATCTGAACACGCATTTACGCATTCACACGGGTGAAAAGCCGTATTTATGCGAAGTTTGTGGTAAAGGATTTTTAACAAGAGTCGATCTTAAGATTCACTCGACAATGCATACAGGAGAGAAAAGCTTTAAATGCGATATGTGTGGTAAAGTATTCGCCAGAAGAGCAGCGTTAAGGTGTCACAGAAGATTGCATACCGGAGAACGGCCTTACAGGTGTGACGTATGCGGTAAAACATTCACGCAGTTCACTCCTATGGCCATTCACAAACGTTTACATACTGGAGAGCGACCGTATGAATGTGACGCATGTGGCAAAACATTCGTATCGCGATCGACCATGATGTGTCATAAAAAAAAGCACCATAGTGCACCACCGGTGCAAAAAGATGAACCAGTTCCTCGTCAAAATGAAGTGAAAAATATATTACCAGCAGAAATTGTACTTCGCGATTCCCAAGAAGGAATTCAAATTACCGCAGATTGAAACTTACAATCAAAAGTTGGGAGACGTCGAAGTATGTACGAACAACGCATGATAGGAAATGAAATATCGAGTCTGCATTTTGCAAAAAGCGGCATTAGTCACCACGATGTATTCCTTTACTGTAGCATATATGTTGAAATTATATACAAAGAATATATTTTCGAGAATTCTTTGCAAGGGATAACAATGTTTTTTAAAGTCACTTATACATATAAAAAGTAAAGAAGAAATTAAATCATTGTTTATATTATCATTTTCTTTTTATATCGGCATTGATATTTTACCAAAGTATGTTGTTTTTAAATTGTCTACTTTTATATTTGCAATTTGTTTTGCTCTAAAACTATTCAAAGATCAATAATTATTGTTAATCAAACCATTAAGCTTGTTTGCAAGCTTTTACGTATGTGCATTATAGAATCTGATTTTTAGCTTGTGATAATATACTTTTTTCAATAACATATATCATAAAGATTATTACAATTTTTTAGAAATTTCTCGAATTTCAATCAAATATCTATGTTTATTTTCATGAAGATTATAAACAATTAGATTATAAACAAATTGAAATGAACCAATTAATAATTTATTTTTCAGCGTATTTCTGAGAAATGTAACGTGTGTTGTCATTGAACTAACACAAACGTTATTTATTTAGAAACATATGGAAATATGTTAGAAGAAATAATAATCCATTTTAATCGTTACACATGAGAATTTATACTTTGTATTGTGTGTATTATAAATTGTTATAAATGTCACGAAACAAAAAGAAACAAAATGACATAACATCCACTAGCTATAATATAACATAAAATATGATTATCATAAATAAAGAAAATAAAGTATTTTCTTATTAATATCAGCAAAACATTATTATTTATCGAATTAATGGCTGATAGCTACTTTTACTGCGAGGAGATACTATAAAATGGTGGTTTTTGTTAAATTTAAAAAAATTAACAATATAATTTTTTAAATTTAACAGAAATATAGAGCTACATATAATCACCTCCAACACAGTGCATATTTCTATGGCATCTCTGGTGGTTTTTTTAAAAAATAAAACGGCTTTCAGCACTATACATAGTAGAAATTGTGATATATAATAATAAAATGATTACATTATTTGTAAAATTGTGATGATTGTAATATTATTGACAAATCCTCTCAGACAAAATAATCTTTATCAATCGAATTCAGAATTATTCCCAAACTTTACATAGTTTGCATAGTAACAAATGATTTATGTCATTCTTTCAAATATCTAACGAATTTAATTAATAATAAAGGTTGATCCAAATGATAGAAAAAGATATATTTATTAAAAATTCTTTTTATTTCGAAACGGTATTAAATAATAATGTTAATGACAAGAGCTGCTAAATTGATACTGAGCTCGAAACTGTCGTTTAGCAGCAATAACGTAATACGGCATTATGCGCGTATATTCTTTTTTTTTTTCTTTCTTTCTTTCTTTTCTTTAAATGGACATAAACTTATTTTTGTCTTTAACTACGTTATTACACTGACCTGTTATGCAGCTATTACATACGTACACTCGTGTGTATGCATAATATACATATATACGCATGTGTATGTGTCTAGCGTGTTAACAATTTCCATTACAATCGCTGTTCCTATTTTTCTACATCGTCCTACAATTGACAACAAATATTTAATCTATAATTTGACATTAACTACCTATGCAAGGCATCGATGACAATGTATTTGTTTCGTTACTTTTTTTCCTCTCTCTATACTATAACTATAAATGGGGGAGGGGCCCCTAAAATTATGGGAAGTGTGAGTAACGATTATCAAATTCCAGGATTACGTTGACTCTTTACGCAACTTATTTAAGCATATTCTTTACATTTTTCCCGTGAAGCTTTGTTAATACAAAATACATATAAAATTGTAAATAGCCACGATAAAAAGAAAAACTCATAGAAAAATGTAACATTGTAAGATACAAAATACGTCCATCGTTGTTTGACATGTGTGTATTAATTTCTCATTTATATAAATACATATTTGCAACTTGTTTTTTCTTCTTTTTCTTTTTTTTTTTTTTGCGTTAGTTCAATCGCTTCTTTTTTTTCTGCTACGTCCAACACATTACTACGTATGGTAAATGTTCTTGTTTAAGCGTGCAGGTAGGGGCCCTCGCTAAATCAGTGATCGATGATGTTAATAAGTTCTCTAATATTGGATTATATGTGTATCTTACAAAGCACCACGATCTAAAGCTATACAATACATATAGGGTGTCTTTTCCTTTAATAAGATACTACAACTGGGAAATCGGACGTACAACTCTTGCACTTTATGTTTCACAATTATTTGTCTATCTCCATACAAATATAATTTCTTTTTCTTTTTCTTATTTTAAAGATGTAATAACTGATAATTAACAATGAATAACGTACGTAATCTTGAAAGAAAGTTTACGTAGCAGTGATAATTAGAATAATTACAGTAATGTATAAGCGCATTAACACCCTATATATTTTGTCTAGTTATATCACTTACACAATTAATAAACATATATTTTTTTAGTCAAAATTTGATTTAAACGACGTAAAATTAGAAATCTCTTTGCAGAATCAATATAACATTGAATTCAATAGAATTAATGCATCGATAATGTATCTTTGTTGCAATTATTCATTTCCTTTTGCAAGTGTTGGTGAGTTAGTACGGACATCAAATCGTATGATAATTTTGTATATATAATTATATTGATCCCAAAACTGATTTTTAACTTTTACGCTTATATATAAACTTAGTATAGTCACAGCGACGTATTGATAAATTTATAGACATAAGAAACGACTATTTGTAGGAACGCAAGAGGATTATTCGAAGGAAACATTATCACTATAATTATAAATTATAAATTTAATTGAACAAATTTTTTTATAACACAATTGTAAAGAAAGTCAATCTGAGGAAATAAAATAAAATATACGCGACCCGTTGAAATACAAAATTTTGCCCGATGAAGTTACAAATACACGATCAAACTTCCTTGCCCTTTTCGATCTCTTAAAATATGGACATAAAATTTTGATCAACTTCATTTTTGCATCTCTCGTGAATTATCAATTTTCATGTATTCTTTCGTGTTAGATTCTTTTGGCAGTATTTGCATTGAACATATATAAAAGTTATAAAAATGGTGTTGAACAAATATTACAAAAACAGTGATCGTAATAATAGATATACGATACTTCAAAGAACTATAGCTTTAAATAAGAAATTAGAAAATTTGACATTGTATTCATGAATAATAGGCTCGAAAAAAAAAAAAAGGAAATATATTACTACGTAAATTTATTTTATTTACAGATTTTGTTTGTCGTTCGAAACAATGATCTTCTTCTTGAACTTCATCAAGATCAACGAAACGATAACAGTACATAATCCAATATATACAAATAACAAAAATCCTAATGTACGAACTTAATACAAATTAAAGGCTATGCATTTATATAAAACATAAAGAGAATTTTACGTATTAAACAGTAAAAAAAGAAAAAAAGATCATAATTACCGGAAAATTATTTCTTTCTTTACTTGCCACATATTCACAAAATAATATCGTTAGGCTGTGAAACTTTATGTGTAACATTCCGTGATATTCTGTGCTTACAAAGAGATGAAAGTTCGGAAAATAGTGAAATAAATGATACTTCGCCATTAAGTAGTGATAATAGAATTAAAAAAAATTACGCAGACCAAAATATTTTGTAGACTCATGGATTTGACAGCACCTATGTTAATTTAAGAATTATCTTTTGTTCGCATAATTGTAATTACCGTTGCACTTCTTCTATTTCTTCTTTTTTCTTTTCAATCGTTTTACCGTTTTAATACTTCGTCAATGAATAGCAACGCAAAATTGCCACAAATATTAAATTACTCACAATTGTAACAGCGATGTAGTCCATCAGTCTTTCTCTCATTTCAACATCTGTCATGGTTCATTTCTTTATATTCAATATAATATGTACGCATTCTTGTGTCTGTGGTGGTTTGAAACATTCATGAGACTACAGATAACAGCTGATGTCATTTATTTCGAAAGATCGCAGTATATATGAAATAAATTAACGTTACAGAGTAAGAGGAATGAAACACGTTGGTCCTCTTTTGATATCGAATGTTACATAAGTGCCTGTATTCAATTTTTGTGTTCTCATGAATGTATAGTTTGTGAATTACATATAAGGATACGGTTTCACTACAGTCGATCAAATTACTCCACCTCATTTTGTCAATACTAAAGAATATATCACATATTTTTATACATCTTGAAGTGAAGAATATCTACAGTTATTCACGTGTTCTTTTGCCGTCTTAATTTATATTATTGTTTAGCAATTGGACGATTGTAATTATAAACATTTTATTTGTGATAAACTTACACGTTACACTAGAATATCAAATGTACGAACTATAATCCCGAAAATGGTGATAACACCTCCCACAGACACTAAATAATAGAACAATTTTCTTTCCTATCTTTTAATCAGTACTTTCGCTTTCAATAATTTTTTTTTTTTTAATTTCATATTAATCAATGATTCGTGTAAAAGTGAACTTAATCGCATGACATTAGAGTAAATTCTTCTAACAACGTGCCGTATGTAATCAAGCAATATCAGTGTACAGCGTTACAGTTACTGCCTCTTTTATATTTCATAGAAATTTTTATTTTATTATAAATTATAATTTTTTTTTTATTCGCGCACAATTAATTATCAAATGCATATTGTTTTCTTTTAACAAATTTACATAAATAGAAATTAAAATATTCTAAAAAACATTTACAATATTTGCATAAGAGACAAAAGACACTTTTATCTTTATCATTTCTAATAAATTTCTTTTTCCTAAGTGAAACATTTTTGCACAGCAAAATATGTTTTGAGTTTGTAATTCCGTTAATAGTATCAAACAGGTTTGATCATTCATCTGATTTAATGTAATAGTGATGAACATGATCGAATTTAAAATATAAATGAAATAATTTACGCATATACCTACTATTATTGCTCCAAAACTACAGCACTGATAAATAGGTCCAAAATGTTGATCAATGTGTACAATTTTTCTTCATCACAGGGTATGGTAAATTTAAGTATACCACCCTAGAATAAGTTATTTTTTTATACTTTAAATTAATAGAGTATAAATCTTTTTTACTTGAAAATAGATTAGGCTATTAACTAGGCTATTAACACTTATCGGACGTTGGTATCTTGTGCTTAGTGTCAACAAACGTCCGTTAAGAATTAATACTGTTTCGTATTTTTTAACGAATGTATTTCCAATTTTTACTTTTCAGTAAGGGATAAGATAATAATGATAAGATAATAATAATTTACTTACGATGCTACTTAACGGCGAGCGTCTGTTTAAGGTGGCGCATGAGGTGACTGCCGACGTCATGAACCTCAGGCCATTGTTTGAGCACAAATACTATGCCCAATACAACAAACGTAGTTGTTAATATGCGCACCCTGCACATGAAACAATGAGGCTTAGTACAACTGCAACAGAGATGTGAAAACAAAATAAAATAATGAGTGTGCGAAATTAAAATCAGATGGCGACGTACGTGATGAAGTATGATTTGAGATGAATGTGAATGAAAAATGAAACAAGAATGATGTAACAGAAGTATATATATATATATATATATTGATAAAACTGGTCTGAACTATTACTATATGATAACTATCTGCTTGTTATAAATAGAAAATAAACAAGTACATGATATATTTTGAAGTAAACAAAATTTACTTCAGAAATCTTGTACATTTGGGCTGTAAAATGTAATATTTAATTTCATACATATGTATCAATTTCAAACCTTTCCTGTAAAAATTAAAGTTAAACATATTACGATATGAAATAAGTGTACCTGGTTCTAAGGAAAGGCATCATTATACCAGCACCTGTTGCAACCAGAAGTAAAATAACTTGCAACACAGTCAACACTACGTTTATGAGTTTTACAACCAATGCCCTTGCATTGCTATTATCCAGACCCTCCAAAGTGACATATTGTTGATGTTGTTGTTGTTGATGTTCCATTTTACAAATTTTAGTTTGGCAACTCTCCAACATTTCGTGTATATCCCTTAATCGATCTTCACTTTGATATTGCACTTTTTCTTCCATATCTGTTATAGTCTGTTTCAAGTTTTCTACTTCGTTTTGATGCAGTTCAGTTAAATCGTTAATTTGTTCTTCCAGACGCTCGCATCTGAAACGTTCCTCTTGCAAAGCATGAGAAAGATATGTCACTTCTTGTTGCAAGCTCTAAAAATGTTTAAGGAAGAAAATTGAATATAAAATTATAACGTATAACGTATGTTGGTATTCCTCTGTTTTATTATGTATTCTTTAAATCATTAGAAACAAACCTTTAAACCTTCTAATTTGTCTTTCATTCTTTCCAAATTTTCTCTATGCTCTTGTAGTTCTGAGAAGATAGATTTGAGACTAAGTGCAGCATTATTACTACTGTGACATGTGTGTGCTTGCCCCCTACTACCAGGTCCGCTTTCACTTGTGACACTGGAACATTCTGATCCTTCTTCTGATGGAAATTTCATTGCTGCGGCACTATGAGTTGATCCCAAACTACATCCGCCAGGCAACGTCGCTGACCCATGATGAGCCTTTTCATCTTCAACACTAGCGTTATCTCCATTACCTGCACGCGGTGTATCGTTTACATAAAAAGTCGAGCCATCTGCAGAGACACAGACGTCGCAAGTTAGAATGTTATCCAATACCAAACTATTCTGCCTTTGATAACAACTAATCAGCTTATATACTTTTTCATGTTGCGATACTCCTGTCTTTTAAATATGGTTAAAGACAATTCAAAAACATTTTTGTTGTATATTAATAATGTATCATGTTTTGTAAACTTAAAGTAAAAATTGTTTCTTCTTTATAACTTTTGTTCTTTGAATTCATGTTCATATGTACGTTTTATACAACTTGTTGATGTATTGGATAACTAATATGCAAAATAGCAAACATTTGAATTTGTAAAAGCCACTAAAGACAAGGCAAAATTATTAAATAACTTGAAATGTTAATAAAATATTAATATAAAGCTTACGATATGTAAACACAACATTCTTACATAAAAATTGTCTATCAATGGAATGTGTAAACATATAAAATTTATGTTTTTTATCATATACAACAAAAAAGGTTATAATGTTAAAAATTAAGATTTTACAAAGTAAGATATAAATATAATATATTCTAAATAACAGGATGTTTATAAAAATATAAGAAAAGAATATAATAGAAAAACTTGCATAAATGTTACTTACTACTTTCAACTGCCATGATAGCGCAAAATATTAAATATTATTTATTCTTAAATGTGTGAAATAAATGGAAAAAACTATACATTAGACTACATTATAAATTATTATGCATATATACTATCATTTTCCACATATATAAATAAAAACTTATATTTTTAGATTATATATTCTGATAGTGTATTTACATATACAATTTGTATATATATTTTAAATAAAATAAACGTGCATACTATTGCTTGTAGTACCAAAATTTATTAGCATAAATCAAAATGTGCTTAGTGATAGTGCTTTTTAAACACGAAGACTTAATTAACACCTCTGATAATGAATATTATTCAAAAATTAAATAAGTTAGATCTGAATAAAATTATATTAATTTATTAAAAAAACAATTGTGATAAAAATTACTCACGAGATAAAGTATTTATATTATCTGCACTGCCAAATTTGTTTTTTATTAAGTGTGCAAATTCTCTGGGTTTGGACATTACACTTCTGAAAGATATAATAAGTAATAAATTAGTAATAATTATTAGGAAGTGAATCTTACATTTCATAAACGTAATTGTATTTTAAGATTTAATTTTTTCAAAATTAATAAACTACAACAATAAATAACGAGATGATTTAGGAACTAACAAAATCTATTTTCACACTAATACTCACCCTGAAAAACCACTGATTCCAACCCTAATATTACCACCCACGTTTCTGGAAGTGAATCTTAAATTAGATTAAAGTCTCATACTCTATATTTAGTAGGACAAAATAGATAGATTAAAAAGAAAAAAGTGGAACACAAAGAAATTACACTAAAGGAACAATTTTTCATGTTTGGCATCTTAATGTAACATTTCAATTTTTATACAATATATATTAATTTTCTATTTAATTAAAAACTTCTACTTTTTCAGTACAAGCACACAAGTATATAAAACAATAATAGAGATACTACTCTTTAATAAAATACAGTATATAATTTATATAATATATATTATAACATTTATTAATCAAAATTATTAGTATATATAATATATACATTTTGCGATAAGCGTTTAAAACAAAAATAAAGAAGGAAGAAAATTCTACATCTATTAATAACGATTTAAGTATATATTCTTAAATTTTTCATATTACTATATTATTACCATAATAATACTTTACATTACCATATTTTATTACCATTAAAATACTGTGCAAAGTACAGTTAATACAAAATAAAATTTATTTACTTAAGTCCTTGTCCCATATCCCGAAGCACTTCTCTGGGTTGTCTGTGACTTGTAGGTGCACCATTTAACTCATAATGTTTTAATTTTTTTGTGTAACTATCCAATTTTTTTTGGAGCTGAGAAATACTGTGCGCTGATTTTTGATTTTTCTTTTCAAATACCGCTTTGATTCGTGTAAGCTGCTGCTTGTCTGCATTAGCAGCTAATTTTAGATATTCATTTACATTTTCTGTAAAAAGAAAAGAAATTAAATGAATTAATGTTTTAGTTATAATACATACTGTGACATAAATTGCTATTGTATATAGATTTCATCATAATTCGGACAATCATTTTAACACTCTAGTACTTGATGAATATCAGCACTATACTAATTAACTGTTAATTGTGGAAAATTACCATCACGTGTAGTTTGTTCTATTCTTATAAGTTCTCGTGTTTTAGCAATTTTACTTTGAATGTGCTCAATAGCTTGACAAACTCGAGCAGAGTTAGAGTCAACATCATCAGTTATTAATTCAGAGGAGCCATTTGATAGGAACGATTGTGTTGCATGATGTTGTTCCTGTAAATAAATTTATAATTAAAATATACAAACCTGATGGACATATAATATATATATAATTGCAACGATTGAAAAGTAAATTATGACTAACAAAACACATTTCCTTAAGTCTACTGTTCGATAACTTGTATAATTGCACTTTGAATTTCCAAAGATTCTAGGTTTGTAACCACTTAAAATATTATATAAATACCTACTTAATTTCTTAACCTATAACCATAATTATACAGTAATGGTTGATGACCTTGCAGCACAGTGAAATTACATGCCACTATGCCATATTACATAAGTAATTTTATGTAAGCACATCAATCACATTTACTGTAATAAACATTTTAAAAGACAATAATATCAATTTCATTAATTTCAATACTTTAATAATATTAAATATCATAACATATCATTATTAGAAAATTATCATATATAATATTATATATATATATATATATATATATATATATATATATATATATATATAATTGATGGGAATGTGTTAATCAAAAATGAAAACATATAAATGTATAAATTGAAAGGTATTAAACATTTTGAAAACAAAATTATTTTAAAAGATCAAACTACATACTCCTTCATCATCAGTTGGTAAGTGAATATTTGGCACAAACTCGTCTTGTTCGGCAGTGATTAAATTGGTATTTGGTTCATCCATAGCATCTACTCGAATCACAGTTCCTGGTGATTTTTGCCTACTACCTTTCATGCTGAGGCTGCCTCCACCACCACTACTTCCACTGCCTGTACTACCCTCCCCTGTTTGGGAACTGTGAAGTCAAATTAATTTTGTACTGTGCTCCTTTTATTTATTTTCATTTATTTATTTATTTTTTTTTAGGAACTTATTTTTCTTATTTGTAAGTACAAAATATTGTATCATTAATTATATCATATTGAAGCATAAGCTTAATGTTTCAGTTTCATGTAAAATACTACAAAAAAATAAGAATTTTTTAATCTTAATCTATATAAGCACACACATAAACATCTACAAAAAATCAAATCTTACAGTGAAGCATTACGTGCTTTTGAAATATGTTCCAAGGTAGATGACAACGGCTGAGGTGAGGTCAATGTATTTCCTCTGTTAGGTGATGCACTGCGTGAACTATTCTTACTTGACGTAGTTACCATCAAATTGGCCATTCCTTTTTCTGAAAAAATGATTACTTAACTGCTTTAGTATTGCTGTAAACATTTTAGGTATATGAATTGAAATGTATTATGTGAACCATCTATTAACCAAACTATAACATATACATATATACCCACATATATCTTCTCCTTATCAGTAAATGCTATTGTATGAATTATTATTACTAGACTACAAATTATAAAACATTTGGAGGATTTGCTAAAGATGTAATATCAGAAAAAATGTAGATATATCATTTATTGTGATATCAGTAGTATCATTCATATGAAATGTATTAACTGTCAAATGAAAACCATTATCATCAAATGTTATCAATAACATTAATCACAAGATTTCTTTTATAAAATAAATAAAATATGATAAAATAAAATGATAAATCAATGCAATGTAAAAATTATACAGCATCTGTTAAAAAAAAAAAATTTAATAAAAAGAAATGAAATGAATGGAATAGCTCTGTTTTACTTGACCCCTATATACCTATTTTGAGCTACAATTTTCTCTAAGAGTGATATTATCTAATCTAAATCCTGTATGCATAATAGATTACATGTGTTGTCCAAAAATAGTACATAGGAAGTTTAGTTAAAACATTGGTACAGTTCATATTTGTTGTTGATGAACTTATTCTTATCGTTACTAAATGTCATTCAAATCAAATTAATATTTACAACAAATTTGTTGGCCTACTTTCGTGGCAGTGAATACACACTAAATCGTACGACTACGTATTAAATGTTGAAGTTACTCGAAAATTTGTTTCGAACGAAATAACAAATTGCCCATTAACGAAATTCGTTGTGGCATTAAGAAAAGAATTACGTGCAAGTACTTAGTTATTTCATTCACATTCTATCACCTTTAACTCAATCCTTTAACTGATGATTCATTCTTCTGATTATCATAATTAGAACATCGGCATTGCCCTCGTAGCAGTGTGACGGACGTATTACGCGGAAAAACATGTGTCACAAAAAAAACGATAAAAAAGCTGATATTTTATACATCTTTCGAAAATCAGTTATATTCAAATTGACGCAAATACTTATTTTGTCCTTCGGAAATAAAAAATTATTTACAACACGTACTAATAATCGATTCGCGAAATGACACGATACAGGTAAATGTATGATATTAAATATCATATTCTTTCTTTTTATAAATTAAATATACTACGATTATAGCAGAAGTCGAATCTCCGATTTTACTTTGATTCAGTGAAAAAAATGTATATTTCATCGCGGTGCGATACTGTAATCAAAATGTAAATGTACACGCCGCGCGAATACTTCAACACGTCACAAATAACACGTTAACTTTTTAAAAAGCTTTTCGACAAAAATTCCGATATACCACGGTTCCTATATAAACTAAGGATTCCCCACGAAAATAACAATATCGCTTCGCACGATTGTCAGATACGTGAAACGCGTAAGCGTTTCGATAAATATTCCCAGTTCTACAACAGGGTAAGCCATCTCATTGAGAAAAATTCTCGGCGATTCACCGAGAGACTTATTTCGTAAAAAAAGAGAAAAAGAAAGAACGAAGGAAAGAAAATAAACGAACGAGAGAAAATTCAAAGTACGCGCACATCGGAGGAGGGATCAACGATATTTAAGCAACCTGCGATATTACGTTACTATCGCGACTCATTTCCCACACGTACACGGCACTATCCGCGGTTATATAGGTTGAACAGAGATATAGGAAGTAATCGTCCCACCCCTTTCACGCTGATATCGAGAAACGAGGCACGGACGAAAACAAACAGACCTGTCAAGTCTCCTCCGCGGGTCTCTGACGTTCGACTTAACCGAAATAATTCGTGGCTTACCTTCGTCACTGTTTCACGTACTTCACGTAGCTCTTGGCTGAAGCATGATTTCACTCGAGGCGAGTGTCACACGAAGAATATACAAAGCAGCAGCCTTCCGCCGTATTGCGTTATTCTTTCTCTCTCTCTCTCACTCTCTCTCTCTCTGTGTGTGTGTGTGTGTCTGTCGTTTTGTCTCTCTCGTCAATCGGAGGATAGGAGTGTTGTTATCGTTTTTTCACGGGTGTGTCATAGTTCACCGTTCGGCATCGTAGCATCATCCGTTTCGATATTAACGAACGCGGCACACACTTTCGTCCTCAGGCACTTAATCGACGGTGAACTCATTCAGAATCATCGCGAAACGCGCACACGATACGACACGCTCGGCGAGGACCGCTTCGTTGCTTCACGACAGTGGAATACGCCAAACGGAACACAGAGCAACGTAGCGACGTAGAGGAGGGGATGAACGCAACCGATATTATCACTTGCACCGACTGATCTCTTTCGATTGCTAGGGATATTTCCTAGGGACGCGCGATTCGTCGATGTCGCACTGCCGTATCTATCTCAGTCCGTATCACCGCGCGTTCGTACAAATCTGATATTTTCTTTCTTTTTTTTTTTTTTTTTTTTGTCGTTCATCAAATAAATTTCACTGGTAACATATTATTTTATCGTACGTTCGATATGTCTCGTACGTGCGTGTATGCTTCTCGTTCAGCTTTGATTTTGTTTCAAACGTCGTGCTTTGTACAACGAAAACGAATTACGCATCGACAGTTGGAAATGAAAATAGTACGCGTCGTGTGTTGTCACAAGTTCTGTTCGACGTTTTGTTTAGCAATTGATCTACACTGAGAAACTGTTTTTTTTTAATTATTCATTGACGGGTACGATCGAGTAAATTTCACTAGTGCACGTATGCTTCTCGTTCAGCTTTAATTGATTTGAACGTCGTGTTAGACTGCGTATAGCAATTTGTACTACGACGAAATTACGTATTAATTACAACGACAACAGGAAATGAAAATATGCGTCGTACGTTGTTACAAGTGAAGGAGACTTTCTTGACAGTATATATACGACGTTTCGAATCAAAACACGGGGGATACTTTGAAACTTGTCTTGACACACTCTCGGGTACGACACTGCCTTTGCAAATTACCGCGCACTCGGATATCTTCGGCTAGACTCGGGCTGAATGAGTGCTGCGCAAAGAGGAAACGCATCTGACGAGAATCATAATTTATTTTGGATTTCAAACGCTTAAATATTAAAACATACGTGTATATACATTTAAACAACGAGCTACCATCTAACTTAACTATCGTGTCATTTCATGACAATTTCATTCAATGTCAACGAAGCAGAGCAAGAGTACGGTCGGAAATAAAATAAACTCGCTGGAAATAAAATCCTAATTAAATTTGCTCGAGTCGTTTAATTGCTCAAGCCTGTGAACGAGCGAACTTCCAAACGAGTCTTTATACCGCGGGCTAACGAAGTTCAACAAGCTGTACGGCGTCTCGAAACGCTCGTTCTCTCCCTTCGACGTCGCGTTGTCGTGTTCGTTACCAACGATGGTAAAACCAGCACTCGACACTTCTATGCAAAATCTCGAGCCCTCTAGCGTGGTCAAGTTCAAATGGAAGGACTGGTTGCTGTTCCGTAGTTTGTTCGACACCTTGATGTCGGTTACATGTTGCTTCACGTCGTTGATGATGGCTTGCGCTTCGAATACCCACTGTTGCTCATTCGGCTGCTCGTTGTTCGCTTCCTCCTTCATTATCATGTTTTTTTTTTAACAGCGTCAACGGGCGTTTCTTTTTTACTGACGCATGCAGTATCGTGCGTGGATATTATGCGATGTTGTCGTTTTTTTCAGTGTCAGAACGACTCATACACGGCTCGTAACGTCGAGCAAAGTTTCTGTCTTTACGTGCTAAGACAGGTTAGAACCAGGATTGTCAAAGACCAATATTGAACGTTTATGTAATCATATGGCGGACTTATTTCGTTCCCAAGGAATGAACAATATCGTTTTTCAATGACGACGGTGACTACGATCCGTGATCAGTTTAGACCTTGACACTGACGTAGTTGCAAATTGTGTCGTACGTTCAATCCTCACGTATCCTCCCGGTACACGTGTACCGAGTGAAGTACCTATACTATACTGACTGTATAAATACCGTGATGCATTTCTAGATCAGCGAGGCGCCATCTCGCGGCGCTCGTCGCTACTAAATTTGCCGCAACGTTGAACCAATAAGCGGGAAAACTTATTACGCCGTCGAGTAAAATATTAACGCAATAACGATTTGGACTTTAGACGATTCTCAAGCTTACAGCAGCGATGTTGTTATGCTTTGCCCTCTGACAGAGTTCTGGTAATTTTTAAAAGGCAAGGTAATGATAATCTATTAACGTCGATAATTAACTGAGTTTCCAGAATTTCACATTTTTTAAGGTTTCGAGGAAGAAGAAATTATTAACAAGAAAAAGAGAATTATGCTTCTTTAATGTTCTCGTTTCGCGGTCGATCTCAACAGCTCACGAAAGAAACGTGATATCATTGCGATGAAGCTCACGTACATTTATCAATTTCATCTGTAGAATGCGAAGCCCAATTGAGACAGGTCATACCTCTTGTTACACTCTGCACCATAGACCTTTTCGATGCGATCACGTACGATTATTAATGTTACTGTTGTTAAATGATAATACAATATAATATTATTATATTATGTCCCTTCTGTAATTCTTTTCTCCTTTTACGAATCAACGGGCGAATGAGAAATTTGAGAAATGTGAACGCGAGCCCAAGGCTTTGGTACTTCGCGAATTCCACGTTCGATCGATTTG
Organism: Tetragonula carbonaria; assembly: GCA_032399595.1. Lineage (NCBI taxonomy): Eukaryota > Metazoa > Arthropoda > Insecta > Hymenoptera > Apidae > Tetragonula > Tetragonula carbonaria. Next base: position 4,791,245 of record JAUCRC010000007.1, read on the forward strand.
TGCAATTTTCAGGGACGATCCTCAATGCCGGCGACTTCAATTTGAATACAATTTCAAGCGTTTAACATCTCGTGAATTCGACCTGAATTGATCGTACGATTTTCAACGACGATCGAGTCGATATCGCGGAGCAGGACAAGAGAATTTGACGAGGTTGCGACAGCCGCCCTCAGCCACGTAGAGATGAAGACGGGCCAAGCTGATACTGGGAGATGTGGGATCAGCTACCGGAGCTGATACTGACGCAGATATTTAGTCACCTCGGCCATGGAGATCGTGCCAATGTCGCACAAGTCTGTCGACCGTGGAACCGTGCACTTTCGTCGCCAGTTCTTTGGCGTTCCGTCACAGTCTTCATCGATCGTGATCTGCGTGGTGACTTCCCTTTGGCGGGAGAACTAACCGTACGCAAATATTTAGAAAAGATTAAACGTCCGACGTACAGTCTTTTCCTATGTACAGTCGTATACAGATTCATTTACGAAACCTGCCGTAATAATATTAACACTAGCACTACCGACAGTTAAGACGAAGTTATTTCTACCAAAATTATCTTGATTTCTAATAAATAAAAATAAAATAAAATCCATTATATTATTTCTTTAGTTATCACTGTAAAAGTCATTGCATCGTTGCGGGGAAACAATTGTAACATGAAATAGAAATTTTAAAATAAAATTGTATAAACCAGTCATTTCGACTGGTGTGGTAGTTCTAGTGTTAAAGTGAAAAATTGAAACTTTGGATCTTTAATCGTCAGTATCAAGTTAGCGAGATACCACGTCCAACAGTTGTTTTTAAAACTGCTAACTTAAAACTGCGCAGAGAACTGCTTGGGTGCTGTAATCCTTCTGGTTTCATAGTCAGTAGAATTCTATTGTAAATGAAAATATACATGATTCAAGAAGAAGATCAGTTGTTTGTCTATATATACATATTCCATAAGAAATATACTTGTATAGTTGACGTAATTGTGTTTCGCTTAGGCAAAATATTGGCAGCATATACGATGCCTGGAACTTGCCTGGTCACGACCGTACCTCTTGCCAAGAGAAGCTCGCATAACTCGTAACATTCAAGCTGAGGCAGGCGCCGAGTTTCTCACGATCGTACGAGCCAAGAACGTTCAATTGAAGAAGCTCATACTCACTGACTGGATCTTCATCTGTAAATGGGGGAACAGAGGCAAACTGTTGTACGCCCTCGCGAGCTTTTTAGGGTAAATCGTCTTCGTCGCGTCTGAGAATTTAATTAGATAGTTGTTCGAAATTCGACTGTTACACGGAAAGCAGAATTATATAATACAATGAATCTCGACTCTAACAATTCCTTTTCAAAAATGTAATAAACTCTTCGCGTTCAACGAGTTAATCTGTGAAAATTTTGAAAATATCTCTTCCACCACGTGTCAATGTGGCTTTATTCGCTGAGTTCTCGTATATCGCTATCATGTCACGTTGTTATCTCCGTTGTACGCTAAAGTAATTAATTCTGAGTAATCTAATCAATATCCTGTTTATGCAGCTGTCAGCACAATTTGGAAACACTAAGTTTGCTGAACGCGACCCTCGGAGTGAGCGACGTGTTGCGACTTCTCGCGAGTGCTTCCAAAGGCTCGACCGAGCATCTGGCATATTTAGATCTTCGGGGCGCGTTTCGGGAATGGCAGGCGCCCCACAGCAACCCAAGGCACGAGTAAACAGCTCCATTCATTCGTCCATCGTTCTTATCTGAAACTTTTCTTTACGAAAAGTTCAATCTCGTACAGGTTTATCACGAGTAATCTCGCGCAGTAATCTAAAAAACAATGAAATCATCAAGACGAGTGGCGAAAAATATCGACATCGCTCGCGTTGGAATTTTAATCTCTTTGAAATGAGATTTTCTTTGAGTAACACCGACTCGATAATGACAACCCAGCTGCGTGAGAAAAGAATTTAAGATTAAAAGTTATCGGGAGACATTCTGTTTTGCTAATTCTGATCCATTGTATCGCACAAGTAGGAAGGAACACGATAATAAACACGCCTGTTTCCGAAGAGAAACGAAAGAAATTGATCGTCAGTTTAGTATTAAAATTTAGTATTCAATGACGAAATATATTCTACAGATCTTTTAACAAGACCTTTAATAAGATCCTACGTTTCAAAGAGATCAACGGAGACAATCGCTTCGACAATTGCAATTTTTGCCACGATCCCTTCTTCAACTTTCAGATATCTGCGTTTGTTAGGCCGATTTCGCGCGTTGACGATACTCAGGCTCGATTACCCAGCTCTGTCCGATCAGACTCTAAACGCGTTGACCAACGCAGCGCCGAGAGTGTTGAAAACATTGCACATATCCGTGAGAGATTCGGATTCCAGGCATCACACGATCACCGATACCGCCTGGCACAATTTGGTCCTCGTCTGCCCCGATCTCACGGTGTCCTACACTATAGGTACAATATGATACAGAGTGACGTAAAACTAATTCCCTTCGGCCGACGTCGAAGCGAATATCACGCCGATGCTTCGCGGTTATTACCACGGTTTCGCGATTTTGTGAAGCGAACGCTTCACATTGTACCTCGAGCCGAGGCCGTTTAGAACCGAGACCACGTAATTTTGAGAAATTTGGCTTAAAAAACAAACGATTACTTTTGCGCCACTCTATCCGGTTATCGGCGTTTCATTAAAAGCCAAATAATCACTTCGCATTAAGCGATTCTTTACATTTCGCGATAAGATTGTCGAGAAAATCCTTGGACTTGGTTCTCCTAATCTGATTAATCAATAATCAAAATATTCAAATCAAGTCGATGAACTCTGATAGACGATTTCAAAGATACGTTCTGTTGAGTCAGATGCTAAAGCGATTGAAAAGAACGAAAATTTATGTAGTAGATGAGATACTTTTACTAAACATTAGCTCTGAAATCTGATGTTGAGTTCAAGTCACGCGTTTGGAAGAATCGCTTGACACGTCGAGAATGAATGATTCTACGCGCCATTTAGCTTGTTAAGTTTGATTTTCAGTTAACATATCGCATTACGAAGACATGTGCTACTTCCTGCTGCCCAGTGTGCCATTGGCTAGATTTCAAATGTTCAGCGGCCACGTGTGGGATCAGAGCAGATCTCGCAATTTCAGAAGTACCGTCGGACTGCTCATTACCCATTACACCAACACGCTCGGTATAATAAATTCTTCCAAATCCTACTATTACACAGCCTTGCACACTGTCCACGACAAACTCGCTTCCTCGTCCGTGGATCTCGCGTGCTCTATTTCGTAACGCGTTAACTGTCGCAACGAAGCTCGCTGAATCTCGCGCTTTGGCTATTGTCTCCTCCCGATTGTGCTAGGTTGAAACGAACGACTGTTTCTGTTCAATAATTTCAGAATTTTAGATGCACGTAACGATGTATGTTGCAACGAGATAAATACATAAATTTGCGGAGATGTCTATCCACGATTTCAAAAACAGACACTTCGCATAAATTCTTCCAAGACTTCAGACGACAATAAGAAAATAATTATGATCTGCGAGAATTAAAAAAAACAAAAAAAAAAAAAATAAATCACGACATATTGGATTGCGATGAAATTGAAAAAAAAAATTATGTGCACGTTACAGCCGAAGTAATGCTACAACTCAGAAATAATCGTGAGATGCTCGACGACTTGCTGGTCTCCATGTTGGTGCGCTGTAAACATCTAACGAGACTACAGTACGACGGTATAATAAGAAGTCTCGATACTTTGCGGGACATCTGCCAGCTGCAAGCTGAAAGCAAGACTCGTAAGAATTCGAACGTTTATTTTCACTCAACAGACTCAGAATCTCAGCTTCGAGTTTAAATAGAATCATATATTTCAATTTCGTTCACTTCGAGGAGAAAATTGGAAGAATTAATTCAGAAGGATAACTCGTTCTTTCTTTTTCTTTCTTTCTTTTTAATAGGTTTTCGTACGATCCACGTGAAGCCACGTAACGTTAATGCTCGGAATCGTGCCATACTGAACGACATCAACTATCATTACGATCACAAGATGGTGGAACAAGGAGTAGATTTTCGTATTGAAGATCCAGCCTCGGTTTTGGTGTTCTATTAAAACGTTAATTTAACGTTTCTCAGCTGTTCCACACCGGTATCTGTCCCACTCGCGTCTCTCCGCTCAGCCAAAAATAAAACAATTGTCCACTCTTCATCTTGCTGCAATTCATTCTTTTTATCTATTTTAATTGCATTTATTTTTTTTTTTTTTTTTTTTGGGTTCTTTACGTTTGTTTCGAGAATTTATTAAAGACTTTTTGTACGAGTACAGAGAATTCTCTTTTCTTTGAAATTTATTTCTTATCTGCAATAAAGAGTTAAACAATAAATTTACAGTGTTGCGAAATTATTTCTCTTCTTTTCTTTCTTTCTTTTTATTATCGACACGAAATCATTGACAGTATTATCGGATCGGTCAATTTAATAATAAATACGATATTACAAGAACGTACCACAGTAAAAATTTGTAGAAACATCTTGTAGAAAGTCTTGAACGATATAATCGAAAATTCGTTTTCTCGCTGGTATTGTTCCAGAGTTTTTCGAGCGAGTCTAAGGATCTAGGGGAAAGTTCTCGTTGTTTTAACGATCTAAGACAATATGTGTATAAAAAGTACAAAAAACAAAAAGAAAACGTGTATAAAAATGTGGAAGTTTAAAATCGGTGTTAGTTATATCACACTGTCCCGTGTAATCTTTTCTTTCATAAAATTTCTGACTAATCGATCGCAAATCCTCGATTTTTAATTCGATTAGATTTTCATTACGGCTGACTTGCGATCGATTAAACGAAGTTTTTCTTCGAAGGGACAATTCTATGAGTTTTTTTTTTCTTATCTTTTTAATCATCCCACTTTGCACGATATTAATTGAAGATAGAAGAGAAATACGATAAGTCTATTTTTGTTGGTTCTTTTTATCTTCAGATATCACTTGGTGGTTAAAAGAAATATTTTAGTTACGGTATAGTTGATAAAAAGAGAATTGAAAAAGAATAAATTGTTAAATACGATTAGATAAAATTGAAGATAAATTGACGCTTCGTGAAAGAACTAACGTTACAAAATTGATCTTCTGCAAAAAAACTTGAAAAAAAGAAGACTTATCATATTTCTTCTGTCGTCTTCAATTATTACACTTTACGTGCACGAATTAGCACTACGCTTTTCCAAGTGCAAACGATTTTAAAACAATCTGTTGCACTTTAATACTAGTATCAAGGACGGCTTTACGATCGTACGAGGTTGCAAACACTTATCACCTCTGCACTAAAAAATATAATCATTTCAGAAACGGAATACAAAAAGAGGTTTCTGAGATTTTGAAAATATCACCTCTTGCATTGTTACTTTCATTGCTCAAAAGTCTCAGGGCATCTTCTAGTTTTACTAAATCTTCGAATTGAATTTTATAGTAAAATTATTGATATATCAACAGCGTTTATTGTATAAAGTGTCGAATTAAAATAAATCGATAAATTGTTATTTCTTTCGATTTTAAAGAGAAATAAGAATGGAGAATTTTTAAGCGATAGACGCGAATTGTATTGGTAAAAACGAGCCCACGATAAAAGCTGCCATCTTTAAAGCGATCGATTTTGATGTTAATCCATCTGAGGTGAATGGCGATTATATCCGTAAAGGGTTGGCCTGAATTCACGAGAGCTTTCTAAAAGTACCTCAAGGGTCATAAATTGCACAAGGGTGTCCCGGTATTAAATGATCGAGCTGTGTCAATCTGCTAGAAATAAGAAAGGAACAAGAACACGACATATACGTCGGTTATTCTTATTGACGAGATGTCTGACATACTTTTCGAAAACTGAATTTAATATTTATTTTAGACATTGCAGCTCCATTTTGTTAGACATAAGCTTATTGTTAGACACCGTCACATTGGACTCTTTTATTATTTATTGTCACGCGTTGATTCTTATTTTGTACAAGTTATTTCTGAACTGTTCTTTATGAACTGTGATTTTTATATAACATAGTTTTTTTTCCCTTTCTAATTCTTTCGGTCTAATCAATACCGGAATCCCCATTTGCGTTAGTTTAGATATTACAGTCGAAGACTGGGACTGTTAAAAATTAATTTGAAGTACTCAAACATCAAATATGGAAATACGTATGATATTTATAGCTATATATTGTGCTCAAGTATATACTACCATAAGATTTGTATCATCGTTGCTCGAAATGTTCTCACAGATTTATGAAGAAAATTTCACGGAGATTTTTACGAAGAGAATTTCAATAGATTCGTTTCGCAAAATTAATCATTATTTCCTTTATAAATCTATTCTCTATTTTGTCATCTAACAAGTGATCTGTGGAAACGTTTCCAAAGCCTAAGCTAAGACAAAGAATAATCTCGAACAGCAAACAACATTTAAACTTGAAAAAAGAGAAGTATCATCGTTCGTGCAAATTATAAAATTATATCCTCCTTTTGCTATAAAATTTCGCAGATTCCCAGTCTTACCTGGAGCACCACGTCCGTCCAACAGAACCGGAAGACCCTCCCTATCTGTCTCTCCCTCAAACACTACTTGTTTCTCACTCGTCTATTCTCGTCAGTCTTAACGACAGGATTTCATATGAGTGTTCAGAACAGTCCTGGTGACGAAGCCTTTTCCACACCGGGGGCAAACGTACGGTCGTTCGCCAGTGTGATAACGCTTGTGAACAACCAGCGTGGACCTCTGCGTGAAAGCTTTGCCGCATTGGTCGCACGAGTACTTCCTCTCGCCCGTGTGAGTGACGTTGTGAGTCCTGAGCAGCGTCTCGCAGGCGAAACACTTGCCGCACACCTCGCAGGTGTACGGTTTTTCACCGGTGTGCGACCGATTGTGAATTTCCAGGCCTTTCGCGGTTTTCAGCTCCTTGCCGCAGAGAGCGCACAGATACCGACGCCTCTCGTAGTTCGGCAGGTCGCCGTGGGCTTTCACTTTGTGTTGCTTCAGCACGGACTTGTACTTGTAAACCTTGCCACAGACGTCGCATTTGTGCTCCGTCGCATTTGTGTCCTGCCGCGGCGCGTCCGCCTCCAGCTTCTCCTGGATCAACGTCGTCGGATCGTAGTGGTACAAACGGTTGTGCTCCTTCAGGCTGCGTTGATATCAGAGATTTTTGCGAAACTTTTTGTGAAATTTGCTTCTGGGCGATAACGAAAGAGACCGAGGGATTTTAGAAAGTAGATTTCGAAAGTGTCGAGATTGGAAAGACTCGAATTTTGGGAAATTTTTTTTTAAACGACTTCAGACGAGACGATTTTCATTTTTTTTTCTTTCTAAATGGAAGAACAAAGACGAAAAGATATCTTTCCTTTGCCTATACATTTTTCGTATTCGACCCGGATCAATCTGGCAATTGTACAAACGAACAAAGTGTATCGACGAAGATGAGAAATTAAATCGGGATAATTTTCCTTTCCATTATATATATACACTTGTCGCTTCGTCAGTGTCAGACGATTCTCCATGATCAGAATGAAATCACGATATCATACCTGTACACGTCGTCGAACGTAGTGCCGCAAGCGTTGCACTGATGAAACTGCATAAAGTTGTGCATAGTCGTGTGAGTCATCAAGGAATCCTTGTCCACGAAGTTCTCGCTGCAGATCTCGCACGTGAGCTTCACTTCTCGATGGTGTCGTTTCGCGTGTCTCTCCACGTCGGTGGCGTTCACACCCATGAAACTGCATTGGCCGCAGGGCGTCGTTTTCGGTGTGTGCGACTTTTTCACGTGGGCATTTAGCATGAACTGCTGCGGATACGTCTTGCCGCACGTGACACACTTGAAAGGTCTGTGGATACCGTGAACGATCCTCAGATGTGCCACTAATCTGGTCACGAAGTGAAACTTCTCTTGGCAAAGGTCGCAGACCTTCTCGTTCCCCTCGAATCTGCAATGATCAATTTAGAGATTTTGTTTTCCAGCGATTACTGACTACAGTCGTCTCTCGATCTTTATTTATCGTGATAGTCGTGAAAGAAAGAAATTGATAATCGGCAATTGTCAAGAAGTTTCACAAAAATTCAGAATCATTTCACAGTCTACGGTCTAATTAACGACGCGACGCTTTTTCAATCGTGATCGTACAAAACTCACTTTTGTCCAGGATCGAGAAGAATGTCCTCGTGCTTGATTGTGAAATCTTCGCAGCTGGCAAGCTCGTCGCGAACGTTGCTCCAGTGGCTGGAATGAGGGAACCTTCATTGACAAAAAGCTACACACATTCGCACACACAAGTATCGTGTGTATTCTCAACAATCAAAAATCAACCTCTTAACTCATTCACCGAAACCAAGCCAAGTTTTATCCGATGCTCTTGCAAACGCCGTGTAAAAATCCGCCGTCCCTATTCTCGCACAGTATTTCAATAAAACACAAGATCCCCCAATTCGCATCAGTCATCATCATCGTTTTATTGAAACAAGCGAAAAAAAAAAAAAAAGAAATTCATTCGTTATTAACAATATCACGGTCCCTTTACCAAAATCATCTCATCTCACTCGCAGTCGCGAGCCTCGAGGTGCGCGGTTCTCTCGTGAATCTTTCGATGCTTCTTGAGGAAACTGCCGGAAACGAATCCCCTGCCGCAATCCACGCACTGATACGGCCTCTCGCCGGAATGGTACCTAAGATGCATTGTCAAAGACGTTCTCTGCGTGAATCTTCGCCCGCACTGCGAACAACCGTACGGTTTCTCCCCGGTGTGCACACGCCGATGAACATTGAGGTTCTCCCTGCTGGCGAACTGTTTGTCGCATAAATCGCACTTGACGATCTTCTCGTCCGCGTGGCCCCGTCTGTGCACCATCAGCCGCCTCTTCGACGACAACACTGCCCCGCACAGATCGCACAAGTGCCTCGTCGTTCGTTCGTTCGACAGTCCGTGTCGTTGTTTCAAGTGGCTCTCGAGGAACGATTTCCGCGCGAAAGCTTCCAGGCAAATCGTGCACACGTGCCTGTATCGTCTCTCGTCGTTTTTCACCTCCAGCGGCAGAACGCCAGCGTGCTGCGTCCTCAGGTGATTAGTCAGGTTCTTCTTGTAAGGGTAGCACTTGTTGCAGTGATCGCATCGATACAGCTGCTTTCTCGTGTGGGTGTTCACGTGTTCCAGGTATTCCGTTCGAAGGACGAAGCCCTTGCCGCAGCGCTCGCATCTGAACGAGTAGTCCTTGGTGTGTCGCCGACGGTGGCTCTCGAGATTCGACTTTTGGTTCGATCTGTAGTCGCACAAGTCGCAGGCGAATCTCTTCGAGCCGGTGTGAATCAGCTTGTGCCGCGCTATGTTCATAGGACTGCGGAATGTCTTGCCGCATTCGTCGCAGCTGAACGCTCTGTCGATGCCGTGCAGATTCTTCAGGTGTTCCACCAGCTTCCTCGTGTGGCAGAAACAGGCGCCGCACTTCACGCACTCGTGAATCGCTCGGGAGGTCATTCTTCGCGACCTGAAACAGAAGCACCGATGAAGCACGAGTGACAATTCGAACGATCATTGGCGTGCCATTTTTACTCGCGTTTCAGTTTCAGCGACGATCTTTCGTTGTTCTTGTTTTAAGTTCGAACTATATACCTACCGATGTACTCGACGGTGTATGAAAATTTCGCATGAATTTCATCTTTATTTTTCAGTAGGCGAGGTAAAATTATCGTGGCAACTGTTGGATTTTTCTGGAAGATCATTCATCGTAAATTCGTCAGATTATTTTTAGTTATTCAGCAATAATACTATCGTTTTAACGCACAGTTGTAATCGATCCTTTCAATTATGAAACGTAAGTACAATATTTTTAACTTCCTACTGAACTCTTACGCTTATTGAGAAACGTTTACGTGTCATTATTCTCGCATTACGTATACAAATTAATTTTTTGTACGTAACCTTAATAAATGCAAATTACAACGTTTATTTCCTCGAGATACGTTAGAGATTGAAATTCCATGAAAATCAACAGTCTGACAATCGTTTTCGTCTAAAGCAAAACGTTCGAGTGCTCGAGGATGAAAAGCAATTCGACTTCCACCAGGTGAGGATTGAAAAAAAGAAAAAAAAAATAGAGAATTCCATTTCTTATCATTGTTTAATCGTCATAGAAATAACAAAAGGGCGTACAAATGTAATAAAAATCAAGTCACACGAATCAGCCGTTCACTCTGTCACTAGACCGCGGATATTTATCCGTTTCTTCACGAAATTGAAGCGTGTAAAACAGAGTGCACGCAACATACACAGAAACATATGAAACGTACATCTAGAGCTAGAACAATCGTTACAATATTTAGTAAACGAAACGAAAGTATAGAATACAAAATTATACAAACACCCGCAGTCTAATACCATCTGCTGCTGGTCACGCAATAAAAATCGAAAATTACACCAACAACGTAGAAACAACGTAAACAACGTAAACAAAACACTATGTACATTCGACAATTCGAAATCACCGACAGAACCCACGAATTTTCCATCGTCGAGTCACTTACTCGTTTCGCTCAATTCTCCTTCTTGTCGACGGCGGGATCGTTCAATCCCTGAGTGAAGTCCGCGATGATCTTCCTGATGGAGATGACAGGAAGCGGCGGCAGAGGGCCGGGATGCCGCTTCCTGTGACAGATCAGTCCCGGCTTCTGCGCGAACTTCTGCCCGCAGATATCACATGTGTACGGTCTCTGACCGGTGTGTATCAGGATGTGTTGCTCCTGAGCGGTCCTCCTCGGGAACTTCTTGCCGCAGACCGGGCATGAGAACGGCCTGATGCCCTCGTGGATTCTCAAATGGAGGTCGAGATCTCTCTTCTGGCCGAAGGTCTTGCCGCAAGTCGGGCAAACGACCTTCTCCTTCCTCTTGTGCCAGAGCAGGTGCTGCTCGAGGTTGCTCTGCGTGGTCATGCAACGTTTGCAGAGGCTGCACTCGTACGCGGGCTTGTAGTGCCTGTACTTCATGTGCGCCTTCAACGATGGCACGCTCTTGCAGGCGTGGCCGCAAACGGTGCAGATGATGGGCGGCGCGTTGCTGTGCATCTGCTTCGCGTGCTGCACCATGTCGTTCTTGATTTTGAACTGCTTGCCGCAGACCGCGCACGAGTAGTCGAAGCTGCTCGTGTGCTTCCGGATGAAATGGTCCTTCAACGTCCACCTGTTGTTGCTCTTGTACTCGCAGATGGTGCACGGGTACAACACCGGGCCGTGGACCTGCTCCGAATGCTCCTTCAAGTCTTTTCGCAGCCTGAACGTTTGGCTGCAGCTTTTGCACCGGTGTCTGTGCTGCTTCATGTGCGACGCCAGATACGACTTTCTCTCGAACTGTTTCCCACAAAAGTCACACTCCAACGGTAGTTCCGTCTGTTTCCTCGTATTTCTCCGGTGAATTTTCTCGTCTCTTCTCCGAGACTTCGAGACGGATTCGACGGACTTTCTCGTTTTCAGGCATCGAGACATCATCACAGCGCGGATCTTCAGGTTCGTTCTTCTGACTCGGTCTCTCTGCCGTCTTCGGTCCGTCTTCGCCAGGGTGTACGAGTTCTCTATTTTGATGGTGCACGGCTCCTCGAGAGGATTCGCGTCGCTGCCGTTCAGTGGATCCAACGCCGGCGAACTAAAACAGATTGAAGTGAGGTTTCGGTTAGGTCTTGCTATCTGCATAGCGGTATTGACAATGCTTCGGTATGGAGAGCTTACTTACTTGAAATATCTTTTTTTTCTAGCAGACAAACTTTTTTTTTTTTTTTTTTTTTTTGCGTGCGTAATAGAGATGTCTGCGTAAAGCAACAAGGAATGTTTTAAGATACGTATCTAATTTAATTTCTCTCGTCTCTCTCTCTCTCTTTCTATTTCAATCTCTCGACGACATTCTCGAATTTTCCTCTCGTTGAAAATTCAAAATTGCTCGTTTTTCTTTCTGTTGTACATCGTTCGAAGATAATAAATACTCGTCACAATGGAAATTTCTTCATACTTACTTTCCCCTTTTTCTTATAATTTTCTCAATGACGAAATATCTGTCTTTGATCTCATTAAATACCTTTACACCATCATACGTACAATTTACAAGTTTTATTAAAAAGTTTCGAGTACAGTTAAAAAATACAGGTATAACATCGTCCAGAGGACGTTTTCAAAAGTTAAAAATTTAAATGCTTCGATAACGAAACACGATATAGAAACAACTGTGTCGTTAGAAATCTTAAAACGTATAAAAATTCAAGCATTCGTTCGCTTCGTAAGAACGCTCGTTCAATATCGATATAGTCGTAAGTATAAAAATTTACAAGCTGTGCTACTTTGTAGTGAAAATTTTCCGTAGAAACTACAATTAACACCTAAAGTCAGACATACAAGTCTCTGTACACAAGTACAACGAAAATATTATTCGATAACATTCAACAATCAAGCAGGCGAAATGTATAAAAAAGGCTGAAGCACGCTGTTCCAATATCCAAATTGTATCCTTTGAAACAACGAACAAATTCGACGTATTCTTCGATAATTCATTCAGCATCTCATTGATTCGTCAAGGACCAACTTCAGGTTCTAGTTCCACAATTTCACGAGATTTTCCAAAATATCGAGACATTTGCAGCGACGAACTAATTATACATACTTTCATACTTTCAAATAAAAAAAAGAGAAACAATCACTTTACGTTTTTGATTTACAATTATTTGCCGTTGATGATCGTTCATAATGATCTGCTTTTGACAATACGTTTACAACAATCGTACGTTGTTTGGCCCTCGACGATTCAACGTACCCATTCACAGCCTTCCTTTGCATCAGGCGCGAGCTCTGATCCCTCAAAAAAAAAAAAAAAAAAAAGTTTCATTCAATTTTAATAATCGTGTTCCTCATAGCGTACTCCTTGGTGAACTCCGTGACGATGCTCTTGATGGAAACGACAGGCAACGGCGGCAGTGGTCCTGGATGACGCTTCCTGTGGCAAATCAGGCCGGGTTTCTGCGCGAAAGCCTGGCCGCAAATGTCGCAAACGTACGGCCTCTTGCCCGTGTGTATGAGAACGTGCTGCTCCTGGGCGGTCTGCCTCCTGAACGACTTGCCGCAAACGGGACAGGGGAACGGTTTCACTCCCGTGTGCACTCGCATGTGAGAGTCCAAGTCCCGGCCTCGGAACCTCTTGCCGCAGGTAGGGCACAGCACCTTCTCTCTGGTCTCGTGCCAGGTCAGATGTTGCTCGAGATTCTCCTGAGTGGTCATCCCTCTCCTGCAGATCCTGCACACGAACTCCGGCTTGTAGTGCCTGTACTTCATGTGAGCCTTCAGCGCGTGAAGATTCTTGCTGAAGTGGCCGCAAACGTCGCACACTATCGGCGGCGCGTCGCTGTGATTCTGCTTCACGTGATGGTTCAGCGCTTTCTTGATCTTGAACTGTTTGCCGCAGGTGTCGCAGGCGAAGTTGTAGCTGGTCGTGTGCAGCCGAATGTAGTGGTTCTTCAGTGTGCCTTTGTTGTTGCTCTTGTACTCGCAAACGCTGCAGTCGTATACCTGGCGCCGATGGATCTTCTCGATGTGCGAGGCCAGGTATCGACGAAGCCTGAAACTTTTCGGACAGTCGGGACACCTGTGCCTGTGTTTCTTCAGATGCTCGGCCAAGTTGCTCTTCTTTAGGAACTTTCGTCGACAGTGGTCGCACTCCAGCTGACCGATCACGCTCTTTACGTTCTTTTTCGACGTCTGGCATCGGCCGGGATGATTGTTTCGCAAGGATTCCACCACTTCTGCCTCCTCTTTGACGATCGGCACGATCTGGAAGTTCTCTTTGCCGATCCAGTTCTCGTAATCGTCCGGCAGATCCAACTGCAATTCTTCGACCTTCAACTCGCTGAGAGGGTCCAACAGTCTAAAACAGAAAAATCGAGCGGATCGTGTTATCGTTGGCTTGGGCAGAGATACGGGAGGGAGATTTACTTAACAGAAGTGAAGTTAAATCCGAAGCATTGCCAGAAGCAATTATTGTTAGAAATTCTAAGAGACTCGAGAGAAACATGCACGTTCGTAAGAAGATGCATATCCTTTGGAAAATATGTATATATTGCGTTCACTGAAAAATGATCTTGGATCACGCGTGGCACGTTCACTCGAACCTAAATTTTCCGTGAAGATTCTTCTGTTGGGAGATAATTCCAGTGTGTGTCTGTCCTCGTACCCCTTCTTGCTCTTCTAAACGATCCGTAACGGAGTCGCAGCCTGCAAACGTACAAAAACAATTAATTCGGAGGCGATCGCTTAATACATCAAATATACTTATCTTGCCTGTGTCTCTACTCTCCTATTTTCTCTCGGAAATTTTTCGCGCCTGAAAATAAACGCTTAAAAAATCTCGCGTGTTGTTACGTGCGAAAGGCGCGTGCAAAAGCAACGCTCATTCAAACAGCAATTCATCCAAACTCGACGAAGGTACCCGTTTCATTTCATCTTCCTTTCCTTCGTCTCGTTTCTTCGATCGACGTTGTTGCGAGGATATTGTTGTTGAACAGATCAGTGCTCGGTAAAAATATTTATTTCAAACTCAAAGCTATACACAGCGTGTACCTTACTTGTTAGGATATTAGGTATTGATTTTTAGAAAAATAGCCATCGCAGGCGTGCTTTCTACCGCGGACTTTACGCTTATTGCTAGCAACGTGGTCGACAACGAGGGGCGAAAGAGGGGGGGGGCAACGTTATTTCGTTTACATGTCGAGTGAAATCGAGGAGGGGGGGGGGAAGGGTTACGTTATGTTACAGTTAAACTCTTAAGAGGACTAGCTCCCGCAAATAGAATAAATGTCATCGAGACAATATCACAACGTGTATATGTACGTATCAACGATCTCGTGCGAAATACAACGACCGAACGTATTATATATTCACGATAACACGAGTAAAACAACACGAGGACGACGTCTATCGAGAGGTGATATCTTCGTATCGCGATACCAACGTATCAAGCGAAATCTATC
Source organism: Tetragonula carbonaria (assembly GCA_032399595.1). NCBI lineage: Eukaryota > Metazoa > Arthropoda > Insecta > Hymenoptera > Apidae > Tetragonula > Tetragonula carbonaria. The sequence goes on from JAUCRC010000007.1 coordinate 4,806,257, forward strand.
AATGATATATGGAATAAATTCATCATTTTTATCCGACCGATCGATCACACTTTCCGAGTGAAAAACAAAGAAAACGTTCATTCGGTGTTATAGCTTGAAACATTCTTTGATCTTATTCGACAACGCCAGCGGCGAGAAGCAACGCCGTCTCCACGTTTAACACTGTGATGTTTATAAATATTCAAGTGTACGTTTTATATATATATATATATATATATATATATATATATATATAATTCGTCTGCAATATTCTCTTTCTTTTCTTACAGCCAGCAAACGGAATATTTCATTTTTTGTTGTCGCATATATGTATACACGTATATATAGTAATACGAATCATAATTTGCACCTGACCGAATGGAACCAAAAATTTGTTCAACATACTGCAGCAAATTGAATCGACGCACTTTTAGGTAGCAGCCTAGAAACCGATCAAGATCATTTGGTTCTAGACACTCTTGTATCCACGATGTCGAAAGGAAATTGAAAAAGAAAAATCCTTTTTTCCCCCTTTTCTTTTTTCTTTTTTCTTCGTGTAAATCTTCAATTTACAAGGCTGTTGCTATATTTATACATTCTTACATCTCTATACTTAGAGTTACATCTAAAAATAATTATCGTCCGCTCTAATGTCTTTAATCTTCCAATCTCGATGGTATACAAAGGTATATTCTGGAATTTTCTAGTTCGCGCGCGTTGTAATTGTTTCGGTTCGATTGAACAGTCAGACAGTGAGACAATGTTGCTCTTGCTAAAGCATAAATCCGTTCAACGTGATTTCGATTCTCGTGTCGCGAAAAATTGTTTCGTTAATCGTGCTGATCACATTTGTAACGTTGAAATCATTCAACGAAATTCTTATCCGGAAAATGGAAAATATTTCTATCGGAGAGAAAGTGTGAACTATTACTTCAAAAATTCATCGTTCTTTTTTTTAATCAAAGAATGGAGCCAGTAAATTTATACGTTACAAATATGTTATATTAACTAGCGCAACTTTTAATTATCCTATTTCCAATCTATCCTCCAACCACGAGCAAAAACTTCAGATTCGTCGCAATTTCAGCGACCATCGAAGAAATTTATCTGTTTGAAAAATCGAAAAATTCTTCTCGTCGGGCCGTCTGTCTCTCGTGTACGCCGATATTCAGCAAATTCAGCGATCCTGGCGAAATTCGCCCTCATCAATTAAGTATCAAAATGTCGGGAAGGAAATCGAAAGATCGGCGAGAAAAAAACTTGAAACAATCCTACGCTTCCTCCTCGATCCTCTCCTCGTTCTCACGGGCGTTTATCTCCTGCACGTAACCCTCGGTGAACTCTTTCACGATATCGGCGATCGGCATCACGGGCAACGGAGGATGAGGTCCGGGGTGAGTCTTCCTGTGGCATATCAGGCCAGGCTTCTGCGTGAACGCCTTGCCGCAAATGTCGCAGACGAACGGCCTCTTGCCCGTGTGGATGAGCAAATGTTGACGCAGCTGGGACCTCCTGGCGAACGGTTTGTTGCAGATCAGGCAGGAATGTGGCTTGCAGCCCGTGTGCACGGCCATGTGCCTCTTGAACGAGTCCTTCTTCGTGAACGTCTTGCCGCACTCGGCGCACACGATCTTCTCCCGTTTCTCGTGCTGCGTCAGCAGATGCTGGTCGAGATTCTCCTGCGTGACCATGCGTCGTTTGCATATGTGACACTCGTACTTCGGCTTGTAATGCGCCCATTTCTGGTGCACGTAAAGGGAGCCGCTGTTCTGGCAAAGTTTGCCGCACACGTCGCAGTTGATCGGCTTCTCCTTGTGATGGAACCGCACGTGATTCGTCAGATCGCCCTTCACCTTGAACTTCTTCGGGCAGAACTTGCACTGGTGCTCGTACCGATCGGTGTGTTTTCGAATGAAATGCGACTGCAACGAGTGTTTCGACCTGCACACGAAGCCGCAAGCGGCGCAAGGGAACATCATGTTGTTCGGCCGTTTCCTCGACCAAGTTTCGTGCTTCCTCTCCAAGTGAGCCGCGAACAGGCTCTTCTTCAGCGTCCTGTAGTCGCACACCGCGCATATGTACGCGCCGTCCTCCTTTATGCACACCTTCTTCTTGTGCGTCCACGCCACGTGCTTCCTGAACGAAATCGCCGAGCTGAACATCTCCGAGCAGACCTTGCACTTCAACGCACCGCCGGCGTTTCTCGAGCCGCTCTTCCTGCCGCTCTTCGTCACCGTCACGCGATTATTCGCCGACTCTAGCATCTCCTCTTCCAAATACTCCACGTGTTCTATCAGATCGTCCTCCATTTGATCCATTTGATCCATTTGATCCATTTGATCCATCTGATCCATTTGATCTATCTGACCCATCTGCTCCATCTGATCTATCTGATCGATTTGATCCACCTGTTCGTCCTGGTCCAATTGTTCCTGATCGTGGTACACCTCCTCCTCCTCCTCCTCTTCCTGCTCCTCTTGCTCATCCTGCTGATACTCCACCATCTCTTTCGCATCTTCCATGTCGCTGGACGTTAATTTCTCGATAGTTACCATGCTACCTTGAACCCTGACCTGGTAAATGTCACCAGACGACGACTTGTCCGTCTCCTCCTCGTCGATCGTCCCGTTCAGGATTACAGGTTTGACGTCACTGTCGTCTTTCTGCTCCGCGTTCCTCGTCAGAGGATCCTCGCTCTCGTACAGCTTCTCGTCGGACGAATCGTACTGTAACTCGTCCTCGTTGTACAAGCATTCGACCTTCACCAACTCCTGTTTCTCGTCCTCTTGACCGGCCTCGTCGATCAGCTCGGATATATCCTCGTCGGGCAACGGCGTGTCGTCTTCAGGTACAAACGCGTAGTACGGCTTCCCGTCGAATTCCAGGATCTGCCATTTTTTCATCACGACTGACTCCTTGTCGTAGATAAAGATACCGCGCGAGTTGAGGCTCTCGAGCTCGTACCTGAAACATCATCGATCAACGGCGTTATTAACGGGTCGTTTCCAATCCCCCTACGGATCGTTTGTTTGTCGTCTGCAAACTTTCAAAGAGGGTTACGTTCGTTCGTTTTATTCTTTTTATTTTCAGTTCAGTTTATTGGCACCAAAGTTGCCAAAGTTCTTTTTTCTCTTTTCTTTTCTTTTCTTTTCTTTTGTTTTTTTTCGCGCGAAGCGGATTAAGTGGCTTTCGTTAGGTTTACGCAAGTTTCTGGGTTAGGTTGAAAGAAAAAAAAAGAAAAAAGAAAAACAAGAGAGAGATAACCAAGGTCGAAAGGGGTTGTTGTTGTTGTTGTTATTGTTATTGCAGTTTAGCTTAGATGCTACTTAGGAGATTAGTGGCAAAGAATGCTTGAAAGTGAGAACAGAGTGAGAACAGAGTGGAAGCAGAGCATGAGAGTGGTTATCGTGAATCGATACGCGTCGTCGGTCAGGGCGAAGTTTATGCTTTATTTTATTTCGTGTGCGCGGGGAATACCTTACAGAGATTACACAATAGAGAACTTGAGCATTTTACGTGATAACTGCGGATTTGTATGATTATTTACATAGAAAGAAAATCGACGGAATCGATCCTGTTCAATGTTCAATCTGACTCGTCGAAATGTAAATTTGCATAAAAATCCGCACGATGGTATATCCATAGTAAATCGAGAATCTTCCTCTTTTCTCTGATCGATATTCGATTTTTTAAGAAACTTTGATAAACTCTCTCGGTAAGAAAACGTTCGTAGAGAATATAATCCATTCGTCGAACAGTCGACGACATGAATCTCTATAAAGTCTCTCGTTCAGACACAACATCAGTCTTCAGAGAAAGTTCTTCGAAATCAACGCGACATTCTCAACAAAAAAAAAAAAAAAAAAAAAAAAAAAGAAAACAAAGTCCTCGTTAAATATAACATACAGCTTTCTGTCTTTGTTTCTTCATCGATGCCTTCAAGCTGTAATCGACGCAACTGTCAACGACAATTCAAGAAAAAAGAAAAAGAAAAAGAGAAAAATGGAAAAAAAACATCTTTATTCCAACTGACACACAGTTTCCTTCGTTTCTTCTCGTCCGGAAGAACTTGCTCTTCGAAAAGAAAACGAAGAAAATGAAAAGTTCTCTTCACTTCTTCATGAACTCCTTCAGTATGTGATCGATGTGCATCACGGGAAGAGGTGGCAACGTTCCAGAATGAATCTTCCTATGGCATATCAAACCAGCCTTCTGAGCGAACGATTTCCCGCACACGTCGCATACGTAAATCCTCTCTCCGGTGTGCAGCAGCAAATGCTGGCTCAAACTACTGTGAGTGGTGAACGCTCTGGCGCAGACGGAACACCTGTACGGTTTGTCGCCCGTGTGTATCCTCATGTGCTTCCTGAAGTCGTGATTCTCGAAGAACGTCTTTCCACATTCCTCGCAGACGGACTTCTCTTTCTTCTCGTGCTGAGTCAACACGTGTTGATCGAGGTTCTCTTTGGTCACCAGCCTCCTGCGGCACACCGGGCACTCGTACTTCGCTTTGTAATGAGCGTGTTTCTGATGAGTGTACAAGCTGTGACTGTTCCTGCACGTTTTCCCGCAAACGTCGCACATCACGGCCGGTTCCCTGTGGTTCAGTCGCGTGTGCGTGGTCAGGTCGCCCTTGATCTTGAACTCCTTGCCGCACTGCTCGCACGAGAACTCGTAACGTTGCGTGTGCTTTCGCACGAAGTGAGAGCGCAACGTCTCCTTCCGGGAACAGACGAGGCCGCAGACGATGCACGTGAACTTTCTCTTACTGGTGAACTTACTCTTGCCCGAGTCGCCGTGGCTTTCAGCCAGGTGAGCGATCATCGTCGATCTCTTGTTGCAACGGAACTCGCAGATCGTGCAGGACAAAGCTTCCTGCTTCAGTGACGCTAGCTCCACGAAAGAACTACTGTCTCTCGACGACACGTTTCTTCCACTTTGATTCTCGTGGCCGAGTTTGTGCCTTTTTAACAGGTACGTCTTTTTGAATTGTTTCTGACAGATGTCACAGGCTAGCAGGACATCGTCACTCGAGTCATTCTTCCTGGATGGCTTTGTCGTTTCTCGGTTGCTTTCTTCGCTGGGTGTAAGTCGGCAGTTGGAGTTCGTCCGGGACGATCTGTTCCTAAAACAGGAGAATTGTTAAGGTTTATTAGGATTGTGAAAAGCGCAGTACTTACTGTCAATGATTACTTACAGTCGAGGTTAATAGTTCACGACGCGTTTTGGCATGAAAATAGTAAAACTACTAACGGGGATAACAACGACGGTTCGTGCTTTTATTCGATTTGCAAAATGGTACAGACAGTATAGATTATAAATGGCTGACAATATATTCGTGGAATGTAATTGAACTTTGTAATTTCGTTGATATTCTTGAAAACGTCGAATGAAATCAATTACAGAAAATTTCTAGCTGAGTCAACAGCCGACGTGAAACATCGAATTCGTCGATTCCTTCAACTTTTGTAACCAACGAAACGAAGCGTTATTCAAGAAATTTTCCGTGATTATAGTTGAAACGTTTGCTTTTCGAGATTGTTTCAAAGATGTTATGCAATGTATTTTTAACTATGTTATTGACGGTGCAATCAAGTGGCAAAAATCCATAATAAAGGCAATCGTTTCTCTTTATGGCACTTCAAGGATGCACAATTATTGATTAATTGTTAGAGATGAACCTGCCGCTTCCCGAAATAGTTGTACTGAATTCCCTGAAACATAAAATCGTAGATACGATTAAATTTAAAATTAGCACATTGGTGAAGGCATCGAGTACCTTGAAATTTATTTATATAAATACCACAAGTGTAAACTTTGGTCAATGTTAAATAATTTTTCCTTTTCTTATACTTATCTTATCAATTTAATTAGCACGTAATCTCACATTTTCTAACTTTGTAACTCGAATGTACGTCCATTTGCAATTTTACGTGCAGCTGAAGTCGCTCACTGTTTTCACTGTTCACGAGAGGCAATTCCAATTCAAAGGAATTGGAATCTGTTTCTGTCTGTTTTCGTAGATCTAACGTTTAAATAGATCGAGTGAAATAAAAATTATATTAATTATATCACACAAATGAGTACACCTTCGATCGTATTGGAAAATCATGTTGTTTTATTTTAAATAATGACGGACAATTATGAAGAACCTTGGACGATAGTCAAGAAAAATATATATATATATATATATCTGCCACGAGATTGTGCCCAAAATAAATTCTTATAATCTCATCCTGTATACAATGTATTTCATAATATATCTATCTGTTCCCCCCCGAATGATTCGTTTCGCACAATTTCATATCAAACTGATCGTACAAAATTATAGTTTCCTCTTTGCCTATTCTATGTATGTGCTTGAGACACTGAACGAGAACACGAGCAAGTAAATGCTTGGAAATCTCAGAAGTCTTGACGTGCACGCTCGAGTCATAAACATTGAATAGTCGAGTGTAAAAGAGATGAAAAAAAATTCAAGCTTCTCCTCTCGTAATTTTCTCATACAGAGATAAAATCATAGACAGAATTCTGCAATTAACGATGTGCGGATAATAAACCCAGGAAGACAAACACGCTTTTCCTCTAGTAACTTTGCAATCGATTCAACAGTTTAATTTCAATTGAAACCTAGCTAATATAAAATCTTTCGATACGAAGAACACGAAAACCTCTTCTTAACCCAGATATGCGTATTCGTTCTCCCAGGAAGATAAATACAAAGCAATATGATTTCTGGCGCCTGTTTATCCTCTTATAGAAGAATCTATTATTATTCTTTCAATTATTCTTTCTTACAGGCAATACGAAAATTTGATTCTGTTAATTCTGTAGTCGTTGAATTCTCAATGTTTTTAACTCTAATTGACTTTGACGTCAATTTTGGCCGCCAATCGAGAGAAAGAAAGTTTCAGGGAAATTCAATGAACATAGGGATCGATGATTTCGTTCGAGATCAACTTCGTCGTGCATCGCTTATCTCCAAGGATAAGTTCGTCTGCAAAGATTTGAGTTAATTTTTAAATTTTAAACGAGAGACGCCACAAAGTTAACAAAGTATCTAGAATATAAAATGATAATAAAACCAAATAACAACCTATCAATTCATTAATGTTATTAGTCGGTAAATCATTATGCGTGAGATTCTAGATTCCCATTCGTTCAAACGCGAACTGTAACTTTAAGAACCACTCGGAAGAATAAAATTTTCTTTGACAAAATACGCCGGTCTCAGGCCAGAGAAAACGATTCCTGTATAAGGAACGAAAAGCTCGGAGATATCTGGATCAAGATTAATTTTCACATTCTACGACGTCGCTTCGTTCCCTCATCGAAACGCGTAGAAGACGAGTCGCGATTATTCTTTCTTCATAAAATCGCTGAGGATATGTTCTATGTGCACGACGGGCAACGGGGGATGAACCCCGGGATGCGATTTCCGGTGGCAGATGAGGCCAGGCTTCTGCGTGAACGTCTTGCCGCAAATATCACAGATATACGGTCGTTTGCCCGTGTGGATAAGCAAGTGTTGCCTGTACGCGGTGCGACGTGCGAAAGCCTTGCCGCATATGTGACAATCGTACGGCCTGTCACCCGTATGGGTCATCATGTGCTGTTTCAACCGATGGTTCTCCGTGAACGATTTGCCGCACTCCTCGCAGACGAAACTCTCCCGTCTCTCGTGCTGCAGCAGAATGTGCTGGTCGAGATTCTCCTGGGTGACCATGCGCCTCTTGCAGATCTCGCACTCGTACTTCGGCTTGAAATGCGCCCACTTCTGATGCACGTACAGGGAGTTGCTGTTCGAGCAAGTTTTCCCGCACACGTCGCACACGATCGGCCCTTCTTTGTGCTTGAATCGTACGTGTAGCCTCATGTCACCCTTGACCTTGAACTTCTTGCCGCAATACTCGCAGTCGTACTTGTACTCGGACGCGTGTTTCCGCTCCAGGTGTTCCTTCAGTCTACGCCTGTTCTGACACTTGAACTCGCACACGTCGCACGAATACTCCTCAGGCTCCGTTGCCGACGCGTACCTGTAGCTGCTCCTTCGTCTGCTCATACGTTTGCTCGAGTGTTTCCTGCTGATGTGCGAGTGAAGCGTCGACTTGTTCGTGCTCTCGTAATTACAAAAGTTGCAGGCGTACGTAAGGCTCTCGGCGTCCTTCGCCTCCTCGTCCTCCTCCTCGGTTTTGTGCTCCAAAGCGACGTGCATCTTGAAAGCGACCAAACTGCGGCATATCTTGAAGCAGACCTTGCACTTGTAACGCTGTGCCTGCTCGTGGACCGCGTTCCGGTGTCGTTTCAACATCTGCATCACCGGGAAGCAGATGTTGCACTCCTCGCAGGCGTACACCTTGGCGTCGTCGTACACGTGGTCCTCGTTCGCCGATGCCACGTCGTCCATCATCATTTCCTCCTTCTTCACCTTGACGGAACACGGATCGTCGCTTGTCTCGCCGTCGCCTGGAATCATAAATATCTCCTCCGCGTCGTCGTTGCTGCTCTTCAGCGCGTCGTCCGCCGACGATTTCCCGAACGATTTCTCGCGAAGTTCCGCGAGTTTCGGCGTTTGATTCGCTGGAAGGAAGGCATAGTAGAGGCAACCCTCAACGTCCACTATTTGCCACGGTTGCATGGGAATCGATTCCTTGCCGTATATAAAACATCCGTCCCGGCTTAGCGACCTGAAAAGTACAGAACAGTCAGTTAGGCACTTTTGGACGAACGAGCTGCTGAATTATTTCGTCGACAACTCGTGATCATTCGCCTGCCGCGAATCTCTCTCTCTCTTTTTTTTTCTTTTTTTTGCATGTATCGCAAGATACACGAGAATCTCGACGCACACGCACACGCACACACACACACACGAGATAATGCCTAGAATCGTTGTCATTGCGTAATTGTAAATTATACTTGTCCACGTACGTGAGTCTAAGGTATAGGTTTCCACAGACGAGAGAAGAAGAGTCAGGTGTCAGGTGTACAATTGCAGACAAATTGTCCAATTGCTGTGTAAATACCGATAGAGGTGAGACGTTAGTCAAACGAAAAGTGGGAAGAACTTCAATGAGATTGATCGACAGACATTTTCTCCTTAAACGAAGCTGTAATGAAGATTGATATCGTTGCTGGATAACAACACCTTTCAGAGTTTCGATTCAATGCTGGATATATTACATTAAAAATGAATATCTTAGTAGCACGTGTTTTACAGATGTGCAAGGCATGTACACTCAGAGTGTTACAAACGAGCGGAAAAATTGTCCAGTAATGTTAACATGTATCAACGAAAAAAGTGAAGTAATATTCTTTATAAATATAATTTAACGCAAGTGGATTGGAACTCCGACGAGAATTCGAACAATCGTTTTTCGATTATAACGATACAGAGATTCTTTTTTTTCTAGAAACGTGTTCAATCTCTGTCGCGTATTGTGACAACGTTAATAATTGTAAAAATAACATAGGTGATATGTTATCGCATACACGCATAACACTTAGAAGTAACATGTAATCCTTTACATTGTTTCTCGTCTTCCTGCGGTCCATGTTTTTACCGCAAATTATCCACATTTAATTTATTTTCGTACTTTCACGAGAGGAATCTTTTATGCGAGGAAGAATGGTACAAGTGGCGAGATCCTTAATTCGAGAGAAGTATTAGTAATGTTAATACGTGTTAAAACTTTAACAGAATATAAAAATTTGTACCATTTTTCCAGATGAACGAAGATCCCACGTATAAATGCACTTTGTAAAAAATATCAAATAAAATAAAATATCAACAGGATTAATCTCCGTTGTAACAACATAAATCATCAAACGTTGATTGCACGAGACTGTTCACTGTACAACAACGATCCTCGATTCAAACAACCCCGCACTGAAATAGTCGCCTATACAGTCAACGAGCTCAGTTGTTCATCACGTCGTTCAATATATGATCGATCAACACTCTCGGAAGCGGGGGATGCGATCCAGGATGAGATTTCCTATGACTGATCAATCCGGGCTTCTGCGTGAACGCCTTGCCGCAGATGTCGCAAACGTAAGGCCTCATGCCAGTGTGAATCAGCAAGTGTTGCTTCAACGCTGTTCTACGCGCGAACGACTTGTTGCATATGGTGCATGTGTACGGTTTGTCGCCGGTGTGAATCCTCATGTGCACCTTTAATCTACTGTTCCTGGAGAACGTCTTGCCGCATTCCTCGCAGACCACGTTCTCTCTCTTCTCGTGCTGCCTGATCATGTGCTCGTTCAGATTCTCCTGGGTCACCATCCTCCTCTTGCACACTTGGCACTCGTATTTCGCCTTGTAGTGCGCGAACTTCTGGTGCACGTACAAAGAGTTGCTGTTCAAGCACGTCTTGCCGCAAACGTCGCAGATAACCGGCTGCTCCTTGTGGCTGAATCGTATGTGATTCGTCAGATCGCCCTTCACCTTGAACTTCTTCCCGCAGGTCTCGCAAGAGAATTTAAAATCGTCCGTGTGCTTCCTGGCCACGTGTACCTTCAGCTCGTACTTGTTCTTGTTCTTATAGTCGCACTGGCTGCAGTAGAACAACTGCGGCTGACCGTCAGACGCGCAAGGCTTTGATACCTTGTGTTTCCGCTTGATGTGCGAGTACAGAGAAGATTTCTTGTTGGTTTTGAACGTGCACTCGTTGCACGAGTACACCTCGCCGACGTCCACGATCCTGTGTTGCCGCTTGTGCGAGTAGAGGGTGCTTTTCTTCGAGCATCTGAAGTCGCACAGATCGCACTGTTCGTCCTCGTTCCCGGGTTTCTTGCTCTGTTTCTTGCTCGAGCGAGTACTCATCGATGGCTGCTCGCTCTTGCATTCGAGCTCGGACGGTGTGCTCGGGACGAGCAAACTCGAGTCTTTGTCTTGCTCCTCCGAGGAAGCTCCCTTCGACTCGTCCCTTTCTGAAGGCTCGTCGCTGCGCTTCGTCACCTTGCACCTCTTCCTCGAGATCGCCTCCTCGTTGGCGAATTGCCGGTGATTCCTCGCCACGTGAGAAGCCAGAGTGCTGCTTCTCTTGCACGCGAAGCTGCAGCTATCGCACGCGAAGCGAGTCGTCTTTTTGCTTCTGTGCTCCGCCATGTGCTTCGCCAGATTCGACCGGCTGCCACAGTTTCTGTTGCAAATCAGGCACCAGCTCTCCGAATCTTCCCTCGCCGCGGACGGCGGCTTGTGCTTCTTTCGAACGTGAACAGTCAACGCGGACTTCTTGCCGCAGCTGAACTGGCAGGACGTACAATCGTACTGCCTCTTCTCCGTCGGTCTCTGCGATTGTGCATGCTGCTTGATCTGACTGCCCTTTGAAGGCACTCTCGCCGATCGAAGGTGGCCGGAGGAGTTCAGTCGTTTCCTACGAAGCCACGAGTTCAAATCGTGTGACACTCGGTGCCTGTTCAACATGCTCTCCACGGGGAATTTCATGGCGCACCTGTCGCATGTGTGAAAGTCGATGGTCACTTCGCGCTTCACCACCAAAGTCTCGACGACGTACGCGTTCGCGTTACCCTGCTGTTCCTCGTTCTCCGTTTTCACGCACGTCACCGTGGTTCTACGATCTTCTTTCGAACTTTCTCTCGAGGATCCCGGCGTTTTCTTGTCGTCCAACGCAGCGGGCACCAACGAATAGTGCAGTTTACCATCGGGATCGACGTGCTGCCACAACTGCATCGGGACGGAGTCTTTGCCGACGATGAACCGGCCGGATGTATCCGTGGTGAGGATCTTCTTGCCACGGGATCGTTGCCTAAAACACAATTGAAAAAAAAGAAAATAGAATGATTACCTTGAATGAAAGATTTCTGTCCACTGTTTTCGTATATACGGGCGTTACTTACTGCTGATCTAAGTCGTCTGTACGGATTTTCTATGCGACTTTTTTTTTTTGTCTGAATTTTTAGAAGTTTTTACGATACGGGTTGGGAGTGATTTTTTTTTTCTTTTATGATTTCTTTCTTTCCTTTTTTTTTTTTTGTTCTCTCTCACTACGATTTCCTTTATTGATATCTTCGTGTTCGATTCTCGAATGCAATCGTTACGAGATTGTATAAAATTAGAGAAACCCCGCTGGGAAAGAACGCGATGAACGCGCGTCGTCATACGTACGAAGATAGATAAATATAAAAATAATTACATGCATGAGAATATTTGCAGGTTAAAGCGTGAGTAAATATTTTCGAAAGTATCGGAAGCGTCTTTGAAAATATTTACTCGCCTTCGTTCTTTATGTATAAGCTGTTTTTACAGTCTTCTACACGCTTAATACTAATTCTTTCTCGTTTGTATCGTAAATTGCGATTCGATCTCAGATCGATCTACACTGTTTCACCGTACAAATATAAGTGAAAATGGCACAAGATATTTCAACCAAGAAAAATACGCGCTGTCGAAACATTCGCAGGTAAGTACAAAAATCTATTTTTATCGTTATCGAAGCCACCATGAATATTATCAGTGGACTACCGATGTTTATGCAAATTCGAACACTTTGAATATGTTTTTGCACATTGTACGCGTACATGTGTAAACTTTTTTTTCGTAGCATTAATACCTGAATTCAACTTGCTCGCTATGCTAAGTAACAAGGATAGAAACTTCAATGATCTCGAACTACTTGAGTTCAAATGAATCAAAGTGGTGAAACGAGACTAAAACGAGGCACAGATACTCTATAGAAATACATAAAAATCCGCAGTCCAATCGTCCACAAATAATACGCAATAATATCGCAAAGAAATCTCTGTGTTCGGAGAGTCAGCGGTCACACCGTCAGTTCGCTGACGCTTTTCCTGCCAAGTGGCACAGGGGGCGAGGACAAATGAGCGTCGGGATGTTTCCTCCTGTGCTCGATCATGTAAGTCCTCCTCTTGAAGGAATGTCCACAGAGGTCGCAGACGTGCGGCCTCTCCGCCGAATGCGTCAACAGGTGCATGTTCTTCATGTGCGACGTTCGAAAGTTCTTCTCGCAAACGTGACAGGTGTACGGTTTCACGCCCGTGTGCGTGGTCGTGTGAGTGGCCAGGTACCTCTTCGAGGCGAACACCTTACCGCACTCCTTGCACTCGTACGTCCGGCTGTGTTGCTGCATGTGACTGTCCAGGTTCTCCTGCGTCAACAGCCGTTTGTTGCAAACGCCGCACTGGTACTTGTACTCGTTCAAATGCACCACCTTTCGGTGCTTGTACAGCGAGTAGTCGCTCGTGTAGAACTTGCCGCAGATATCGCACATGTGCTGCGAGCTGCTGTGAGTGCCGACGTGGAACTTCAGGTCCCACTCCATCTTGAAACGCTTGCCGCAGTGTTCGCAGGCGAACTTGTAGTCGTCCGTGTGCCGTCTGATGTAATGGGACTTGAGGTTGCTCTTCGCCTTCGTGCGGTAGTCGCATTTGTCGCAGCAGTGCAGCAAACTCGTGTCGACGTCCTGGTGGATCGAACGATGAGCATTCAAGTCGCATTTGTACATGAACGTCTTGTCGCACGTGGAACACTTGAACGGTCGATGGAAGCTGTGCTTGCTGGCGATATGACGGAGAACCTTCCTCTTCTGTTCGAACGTTGTCTGACAGATATCGCAGGTATAAGTACCGTCGTGCAGCTTCTTGTACAGATCTTCCTGTTCCGTTCCAGACTCTCGCAATTTCGTCGGGCAATTGTTGTTGGCACTCAGTGACAATTTCTTGCTCTTTGTAGAATTCTTCGACGAGGTCCTCGCTTCGTCGTTTATTCTTTTACGCTTTACGGAATTCACGTTCTTCGTCTCGTTGCCTCGACTGGAGTTGTTCAAAAGTCTGCCGCTTCTGCGTCTGTGGTTCTCCGAGACTCGAAACGCGATTCGTCTTTGAAGAATGCTCGACGAAGGTTTGCGGGACGCTTTTAATTGGCCTTTCGTTCGATTAGCAGCGGCCGCTTTGTTCCTCGTTAAACGATGCGTTGCTTTCCTAAAACACGAATGAAAAGAGTCAATAAAAGTTCATGCTCACTCTTTCGTTTTTTTCTTCCTGCGTATTCTGATCGAAACGTGAGAATAAAAATGAATTGGTCGTGTGATATTTTTTTAAAATACGTTTTCTATTTTGCAGTTGAAGGTCGAATATCTCTGGTATTTCAACAGCTAGGTTTTCGTTAAGAGATGGCACGAGATGTTTTCGTATGACGAAAATGTTAGAGATGAATTCGAAACTAACTTTTAAACTCTCGAAATTTGAAGTGCTGGTTTTTATCTTGTAAGAGAAATTTCCTGTTTCAAGAACTGAAATTATAATACTTTTGCATAAATTTTTATTGGCGTTTTACTATAGTTATAAACAAAGACATAACAATCTAAATTCTTTAAGAATACTTTAAGAATACTAACATTCTTAAAGCTTTCTTTCTCAATCCGATTTATTTATTTATTTATTTTTTTTTTTTTTTTTGGTCGATTATAGTGGCGTAGTAAGATATTATTTTCATAGATTTTTGAAATTGAGATATTTCACACTATCATTTCAGATTTACTTGTCCTTAAAAATAAAAATGAGTTTCGAGAATTTCGAATCACGAAATTTCCTTGAGTTTCGAATTTTCGAAATCCATCCCTAATAAATATTATATAATAAATTATAAGCTATCGTATTAACAAATGTAGTCGAATATTTATTACTTACAAGAGACTTAATTGGAAAACTAGAATTTTATTGAAGATTTTAAATAACACAAACTGTGTTGTATCCCAGTATTTAGAGAATATTCACTGAAATCTTAACATTTCAAAAAAAAGACAACATTTAAAAAAAGAAAAAAAGACAACAAAGACTTTTTTTCTACAACTTCGATATATATTTTTCATTCATCACATACTGATGTAGATAATTGTTCTCGATATTTTTCTAAAGATAATTTATTATTCATTATTATAATATTTATCTTCTATATGGAGTAATAAGGTCTAGCTATCTTTCCCCTCTGACAACACATTTTTCACGGAACAGATATTCTTACTCATTATTATTAAATTATAATACTTACTTTTACTACCCTGCGTTTCACAAATTATCATAACAAAAGAAATTCCTGTCTTCATGCTTTGAAATTCATTTAACGACACTACAATGTTTATAAGAAAAGAGAAACATACAGTTTCAGAAATACTTATGCTTCTTACATTACTTTATTTTGTACTTACAGTCTTCGTCAGTGAAATATTTTCGCTTACATGCAAAGGAATATTTCAAACATAATATTTGAAACGTTATTTCAAATATGTGCTCAATATTTGAAATAAATGAAATAAACATATTCCCGTATAGATATTTCTCGTATGATATAAGTAAATGAACTATAACTTTATTGAAGTAATTTTACTACGCTATGCTGTGCTGATTTAATCATTTCGCTATTGTGGACGAGATATCTCGTCTGGAATATGTTGGCTGTGTAATATCATTAACAAACTGGAATTTGGAATTGTAGTATAAAGCAGTATAAAGCGAGATATCTCGTCGGTGGTCGATTCCACAGCTGACACAGTTGTGTCGTCCACGGTGACGAAAGAATTAAAAAGATAATATCGTGTTACAATATCAAAAAGGCAAACATACAAAATTACAGGTAAAGTAGAGAGAGAAAAAAAAAGAAAAGAAAAGAAAAGAAAAGATTTACTCTTGTTCGTTTTTGTGCGCTTCTTGATGCTTCAAGAACGAAGCCTTATACTTAAACACAGCTCCGCAAGTGTCGCAGTTGAAGCTGAGCAAATGTCGTTGCATGTGCCTGTCCAGTAAACTTTTGTTCTTGAATCGCCACTTGCACTTGGGACAATTATACACTTGGCTCGACTCGGCCTTTTTCTGCGCTGTCGCATAGTCCACGTTTCGGTTCCTAATGCCTCTCCAACGCATACGATCGCAAGGCTTCTTCCGTTTCTTGGCCAAGTACCAGTGCTTTCGAAGGAAAAACATGTTTCGATACGTCCTGCCGCAAATGTCGCAGCAACACGGCTCGATCAGGTGTTTCAGCTGATTGTGCCTCGTCAGGTCGCTGTTCAACTTGAACACTCTCGAGCAAATGTCACACTTGAAATTGGCGTGCATCGAGTGCTTCCTGATCTGATGACGCTTCATGCTTGGCATACGCTTCGACCTGAAATCGCACTCCGAGCACTCGAACATCTTGTCGCTCTCCTCGTGCAGCTTCATGTGAAGGTTCAGCGTCCTCTTCGTTTTCAAGAACTGATGGCACACCGAACACTCGACCCGTGTGTTACTGTGTGTCGCCAAATGTCTCTTCAACTCGTACTTCCTTCGAAAGACCCTGGAACAGTAGTCGCAGCAATTCGACGTCTTCTTGTTACCGGTGGATGACGCTGGAATGCTTGCGGAACTGTTGGAACCCTGCTCGAACCACTGTGACAATTGCAGCGGCATTTCAACAGGCAGATCCTGTGAAAGTGATTGAGTAGTTTCGTCAGTCTGAGGCCTCTCGACTCGTTCGGCTGGTTCGGCTAATTGTTCAGACGTGTCTTCCGGTATATCGTGTTCCTCTGACTTGATGACCATGCCCCCTGCGATGGATAACCTTCCGCCGGGCTTTTCTATTAATTCTTTGTGATCCACGGGTAGCAGGAAATATTTGTCAACGTTTTGCACCACGAGGTACGTTTGCTCGAGCGGATCGCGCCTAAAACCGAAAAAAAAGAACTTCGTTAGCTAGAGGAGAGGCTTTCGCGCGTATTTGTTCCGTGTACAGAATATACAAAGCTTTTATGTTGCTGGTCACAAGTATTAAGACACCTGGAAAACTTCAGTAAATTTCATTTTATTCAGTATTTTGTGTACGGCGGGAAGAAATCATTGAGAAACATTAATATCGAATTAATTACAAAGTGAAATAAAAAGTGTGTGTCCTAATACTCACAGTCGACATGTGCATATTGTCACGAACCAAATGATTAATAGACCGTTATTTGTGACGCATGGCACCGTGCAGTCTGATATAAATATATGGTCAATTTGTTAAACTGACCGGACATTGCGAATAAATCTACATTTGGTTCTGATTGGATTTAGGTATCAATCATTAATCATTAATTATCGTAATCGTTAAATATTAATATTAATCTACAACTGTATCATCCTAGGTACATGTGTCTGTTAAGATAGAAACGCACACGTTATTCTTCTCGCGAGCAATATCATACATAGCCGCTGAAAAATGTTGCGCACGTTACTGAAAAGAAACTCGTTAGAGAATTAAAACAACTTAGCTGTAAATGAAAAGAGTTTTGCTACAAATAATTAAGTAACATTGGTTCAATTTTATTTCACATATGCGATAATATTAAATTCTATTTTTTTTTTATAATACATGAATATTAAATATAAAAAAATAATCACCTATACACGTTAAAAAAGATACAATGAAGAAGATTGCAAGTTGTTATGTGTGTAATGAGTATTTCTTTTCGTTCCACTAAAAACAAAAAAAAAAAAAAAAGAAAAAAAAATGTCAGATCAATAGTATGTTAAAGAGTGTTATTCTCGAGTGAAAAAATTATTCTTCTGTACAATTTTAACAATACAATCCGTGAGAACTAAGTTATTTTACATAATTTTATATATATATATATATATATATATAAAATGTAATCTCATATATAAGATAATATATAAGATTACATATATGTATATTTTGTTCCTTTCTTCAAATTTACAAGCGATATAAATTTCTTTCGTAAGAATATCAGTATCTATATTACATTCTTTTCGTTACAATTATATTCATACACATATAAAAGATATTCTTTACGTAAATTATCGATTTACAAAATCGGGATATCTGCGAAATTTTAGCACGACGATTCAACTACCACGTTTGTCGATTTTTCGATCAAGGCTTCACATACACGAGAGAGAAAATTTTCATGCCGAAAAGCGACTTTCATTCCGTATGTTACATTAAATATACATCTATGCTGTACAGAGTACTTACATCAGCCTGTTGAACGAATCGAAGGCAACGAATATGAAAATAAATTTCTATTTTGCACAGATGTTGCATTTTCACTTCGCTTAAATTGATACTCGGGATTTCTATCTTTCAAGAAAAAAAAAAAAAAAAAAAACTGCACAGGAATAATTTTAGATTCCGGTGACAAATTACTGAAATGTTATTGTTTCAAACATCGATACAATTTAAAACGTTTATAGAAAAAAAAAAAAAAAAAAGAAAAAAACCAAATCCAAAATTCTCAAAGACTCGAACGTTCCAGTCTACAATTTGGTCTAACATAAATTTACTACGTCTTCTTCAGTATCTAAATCTACCATCCACATCAAGCCACCTGACAATGATGACAATACTTATCACATTCGATGAAACTTAGTTTTTTTCAAAAGTAGAGAAAGACTTACGTATCACGTAGCCTGGTGAACATAGTACAGCCATAACGATCGCTACTTGTACTTGTAATTCCAATCTCTTACACGAACTGAATGACTTAATGGAGCACTGAACAACTACCTCGCAGAATGCTTCGGAAGAGATTTTTCACAATCGTTCGAGTAGCCGATACCCTCGATCACATACTTCCCCACGTTCTAGCGTTTACAAAAGGAAAAGAGAAATTATACAAGAGCATAATCCCTTGCACGTTGGAGTTACTTGCCGCTCTTGTTCACGATTATTTTGTCCTGAACACCGTGCAACAGGTTGGTTATTTTAATCGGCGGAGGTGGCGGGTGTACACCAGGATGCTTCCTGCGATGCAACATCATCGGCGACCTCTGCGTGAAACTCTGGCCGCAAATGTCGCAGACGTATGGCCTCTCGCCGACGTGCGTCAACAGGTGAATCTTCTGAGAGCTGAGACAACCGAATGTTTTCCCGCAGATCGCGCACAGGTACGACTTCTCGCCTGAGTGAGTCCTCAGGTGTTTAGTCAGGCCGTATTTCGTTTTAAACTCCATGCCGCACTGCTCGCAAACGTACTTGATCTTGTGCAGTTCCATGTGATTGTCCAAGTTCTTCTGCGTCTTGAACTTCTTCTTGCACGTCTGACAGGGGAACTTCTTCACCTTCGTCTTGTGCTTGTAATGTTTGTGAAAGTACAGCGAGCTCTTGCTGGGATAAGACGAGCCGCATATGTCGCACACGCAAGACTCGGTATCGTGGTCCTTCACGTGAGTCGTGTAATCCGACTGCACTTTGAACATCTTCCCGCACTGTTCACACTTGTAATTGTAGTCCTCCGTGTGTTTCCTGATGTAGTGGATCTTGAGGTAAGGCTTGGTGCGTGCCTTGAAGTCGCAGAGGCTGCACGCGTGCAGGTTGACCGGCTCGTCGTGCACCTCCATGTGCCTGGTTAGGTGAGCGGTGGTCTTGAACCCCTTCGCGCAAACCGGGCACTTGTGTGGCCTCGAGTTGCTGTGCTTGAACATGTGTCTCGTGTGCTTGCTCTTACGATCGAACGTCGCGTAACAAATCTCGCAGGTGTGCACCTTCTTCTTCGGAAGAAGCTGCTTCATCGATTTGTTCTTCTCTTGCTCCTGCTTCTTTCGGAAGTCCAACGGCGCGTCGTCGAGATCCTCGGAAGGATCGCTACTGCTCGAGCTGTCCTTTACTCTTTCGTCCGTCTGGTTCGTCTTCGTCGACGGCTGAACGTTATCTTCTTTCGAAGGTTGTTGAACGTTCGTTTCGTCGGTGGAACCCGGTGGCGGTTCCTTCATCATGAACATGCTCAGCGACGTCGGTATCCGAAAGTAATTATCTTCTAGCTTTACTATCAGAAAAGTCGGAGCGAGTGGGTCTAGCGCATTGTACCTAAAAAATCACAAAGCTAGTCAGTCGATTGGACACTTGTGATCGAATGTGTGAGAGGAGATAGTGTGATTATTATTTTTTTTTTTTTTTTGAATTTCGTTTCTTTCGTTACGGTTCGATTTCGCTAAACCGCGGCACGAGAGCATGCACTCTGTTGTGTGTGTGTATGTGTGTCTAAGATCAGTAGCCGTTTTAAGAAACCTGTCACTTCAGCAAGTCTTTTAAAAGTGGTCATGCTCTTCCTCTAGTAGCTTCGGATGCGTATAATGCGTTTTCAGTGTCTGTTTCGGCTATAGTCACTGTGTGTTTTACGTAACTTACGTATAATTATTCTGTAGAAGAAATGACATTAAATAATTGCAATATAATAATCGGCAATGATGAAAGAAGATAAGATAACAACACTCGTATACATTGTAATTATAATTGGGGCATTTTCTAAGGAAATATGCGACAGTTTGTTTTATATATATTCGTTTAATATCATGCTATTAAATAACGACAAATTCAGTTCTTCCAGTGATTTAAAATTTCTAAATTAGTTTCTTTAGTTTTTATTGGAACGATTTCATTAAGATTTGTATCATCTTATACGCTATATCTGTATCTTTTTATAAATCGAACTGAATATTTAACGTTATTATCTTTATTATCTATAAAAAATATATCAAAAATAACTTAGCTTTAATTTTATTTTTAAATATAGTAATCTAAGTATATACAGAAATATACAAAATTGTTGCCTTCAGAGTATATCTTCAAAAATTAAAAAAGAAATATATATATATTTGTTACAAATGTGCATATGTACACTACATTTCTTTTAATAATGTCTTCCAAAAAAGTATCTTTAAAAAAAAAAATAATTTTGAAATAATATTATTCTAATATCCGACAAGTTAGCATCGTTTCAATTAAAAATTGAAGAGTTTGTTGTGACAAAATGTAGCTCACAGTTTAAAGAATATATATATATATATATATATGTATAAAATTTATTACAAAATTCAGTAATAATATTGCAGCATCAGTCGATAACTCAACAACTTTTCTTCTCAAAAATTATTTTCATAGAATGGGATATATTCTCAAAAAATTGAAATCTTCGTTGTTATTGCAACTGTTACTTCAACCGTTTCAAGTAAATACACATTTCGCATAAACTGTAGCATCAAAAATCTCAATTACCGTTCAAAAGGCACAAAAACCACTCTTTCCCATAGTCGACCAATCAAATCACGATTCTTCATTCTACGAAGAACGTGATCTCAAATAGATCATAATCTCGCGTCAAAGACGCAACTCTTGTCACTTTGCAATTTCTGCAGATAACTCCTGGCTAATTCAGCAATCTGCGGACGAGACGAGTGCAGTGGCGGAAGTGGTCCAGGATGATGCGTCCTGTGTCTCAGAAGGCTGGAACGTTGCGTGAAGTCCTCTTCGCAAACGTCGCACTTGTAAGGCCTGATGCCGGCGTGTGTCAGAACGTGCTGATAAAAATTACTGCTCGAGGGGAAGGCTTTCTGGCACAAAACGCAAGTCAGTATCTTCGCCTGGCCATGCTTGTATCTTCTGTGACTGATCAACTCGCGGGTACCACGATATTCTTTGCCGCACTCCTCGCACTTGAAACCCTTCTCGTGAAGCCTCAGGTGATTGTCTAGCCTGCTCCTGTGGAGGAACTTCTTGCGACACAGGTGGCAAGTGTACTCGTACCTGTTTGCCTCTTTGCTGCGTTTCTGATGCCTCCACTCGTGGCCCTTCACGTTCTTCACCTCCTTGCCGCAGAATCGGCAAATCTGCAACTCCGATGCGTGCGATCTCTTCACGTGGTACGTCAGGTCTGTCTTCAGCTTGTAACTACGGCCGCACAGCTCGCACACGTATTTCGACTCGTAGTCGCCGTGCGTGCGCATGTCGTGCCTCTTCAAGCTGTTCTCGCTCTTGTACTTCACGTGGCAGATCTTGCACTCGAAAAAGTAATCCGGCCGATGGATCACTTTGTGCTCCTCCAGCGTACGAACCGTGTGATACGCTCTTTTACACATGTCGCATTTGTACGGTTTTCGGTGCACGTACGTCACGTGGTTCTCCACTTTCTTTGCGTCGTCGAAACGCTTCTCACAGAAGGGACAGGTGTTCTTGATCTTGTCCAGCACGCGATCCACTTCGACTTCGTCTTTCTTTGAACGGGCAGATTCGGTTTCTTTCGTCAGCGAGGAGGACGTTTGGACGCCTGGCTTTAGTCTGTTCGAATTTCCTCGAAGTGCCAAGTCCTGTGAATTCTCAAAGTCGTCTGAATCGATGGAATCGCCCGGCAGATATTTCGACTTCGTGCGACTTTTCAATCTTCTTCTTGATCGTCCGCTATCGACCGCTGTTAAACAGTAAGACGAATTTCTCTCTCGGTTTCTTCGTTGTCCTGGGATAGGTTCTTCTCTGAAACAAGGATAGTGATACGTCAGTGAGCTAGGATTAGATAAATTATTTGTAAAAATAATTGTGTACTAATAAATGTAATAAATGAAAATGTCTACAGAACAAAGTCTTTAATGTTTGTAAAAAAATGTTACTTCGATATTGATTCGTGAGGTTCTTTTCTTTTGTTTGACTGTGAAAATTATGAAACTTTTGCGATAATGTATGTGAAAGCACGACTTGTAAGATATGATATAAATTTTATGTGATTAACATCGGAAATATATTGAAAGTATAACTTACTTTTGCGTCGCTTAATGCACACTTTGTCGTATAAAAACTGCGATATTTAAATGCCGGATGATACCATCAGACAGTCACTTGCAAAAACACGACAAACAAATTCTTACTATTCATCAAGCTCTGCAAGTCGTTTCTAATTTTTCCAATATGTTCAAATAATTCAAAATAGATGTCATTTTCTGCAGATTTTATTATAAAAAAAAAAAACAACAAGTCTTTGTTTCAAATAAAACGACGATGATTTCCAACCGATAAACAATGTATGGTGAAACATGGCAAGCTTTATACGAAATACACACGTCTACGATTTATTTCTTCGAAAATCCATGCTTGTTGACAAATCCCTCTGAATCCAAATTCTTCGTGCGATATTGAAATATTTGGTTTCATTGAAAGCAGTCTTTCGTGAACAGTTGTTACAGACTTTGAACTTGATCAACAGCGTGACAAAAGCAATAGAATCATTCGATCAATCTAATAATATTCCTGCTTGATATAAAACAAGAAAACTTTCTCTCGCTCTCGGAGCGCTTTTTCCGCCCGAATTTCACCGAAACAAATCCTTCTCTACGGCATAATCCACAACCAAGCTGTAACAACGTGTAACTGTCACACTATTTAAACGTTCGAAAGTTTCTGCAATATGTTCTTCGCGATATCCGCTATCGACGTGGTTTCGGTGAACGGTGGAAGAGGGCCAGGATGAGTCTTTCGATGCCTCAGCACGCTGGATCGCTGCGTGAAATCCTCGCCGCAGATGTCGCATTTGTACGGCCTGATGCCAGCGTGAGTGAGCACGTGCTGATAAAAATTGCTCGTACTTGTGAACGATCTCTCGCAGATGGTGCACGTCGCACCGCGTCTGTGTTTCGTGCTCTTGTGACTGCCGAGAGAATACGGCGAGGAGAACACCTCGTCGCACAGCGTACACTTGAAGCCGTCCTTGTGCATCAGCAGATGATTGTCCAAATTGTTGCGTGTTGTGAACTTCTTACGACAAAGGTTGCAACCGTATTTGTAAACGATCCTTTTGGCGACCCTGTCGTGCTGCCACTCGTGGTGCGTGATGTTCTTCACGACCTTGCCGCAAATCTTACAGATGTGAGAGACGTTCAGATGCGTCTTCTCGATGTGGCCGCCGAGATCGATCTTCAACTTGAAACGTTTGCCGCAGTAGTCGCACATGTACTTCGGCTCTATGTTGCTGTGCACTCGAATGTGATGATACTTTAGTCCAATTTTACGCTTGTACTTCAAGTGGCACATCGAACACTGCAGGTACGAGTCGTCCTCGTGAGATATCTTGTGCTCTTGCAGCAGCAGTTTCGATGGATACCATTTGTTACATTTGTCACACGGATGCACCTTCTCGTGGAATCGACGTATGTGCCTTTGTAACATGATCTCGCTTTTGAACACCCTTTGACAAACTGGACAGATAGTCTTCAAATTTTCTAGTATTCGGTCCATCTCCTCTTTCTGGGTTGCTGGGCCAGGCACTTTGAACGATTCTGTCTCCTTTTGCTCTTCCTTTCTCTGCTCCACTTGGGCATCTGTCGATTCTTCTGTTTTGCACTGCACTTTATTCTCGACTGATGTCACCTGTACCACCTGTACCGGCTTCTCATTGTCCTCTGGCAATTTCATTTCGTTCTCCGAGTCTTTCGACGTCGTTGGAGTACTCACGTTTTCCACGTTCTTCACTGGCTGCACTATGTTTATTATTACCTTATTCCCTGGTGTTCGATTCAAATTTGACTCTCGCTTGATAGGCACCACGACCTTTTTCACATCGTACGATATCGAACCATCTTTATCGGAAATCGGTATCAGAATATTTTTAATCACGTTCAATCCAGAAGCGTCTGCGTTCTCGACTGGCACCAGCGTATTTCTAATCTCGTTGGTCGCCGGATCTCTGACTGGAACCAACACCTGTTTCACCGAATCTATCTTTGTATCTTGCTGAATCTTTCCTGATTCAGTATTCGTACAGTTATTCATTCCAGTCGACGATGAATCACTGTCAACTGGACTCAACCAAATGCTGTTACTTACAACATTCCCGTTCGAGATCAAATCGACGTTCATTTCATTCCGCGTGGTTAAACTATCGGTTAAACTGTCTGCAACTCTCTTCGACGTGCGTGACTCGTTAGAATTTTGTACGATTTTTTTACATTCCCTCGAGCTTCGTACGAAAGCCGGATTAATTTTAAGAGAGACAGGCACTCGACTAACATTCGTCCGGTCCGGCATTCTGCGACAAAATATAACGAGCTGTTGCATCAGGCTCGATGGTTTGGCCCTTTCCGTCGTCGTCGTATTCCTGAAACATCGATTCACTTAGTCAATCGTAGGAATGAACCAATGCCCAATAGGGACGGGTGAACAAAAAAAAAAAAAAAGAAAAAAAGAAGAAAAAAAAAAAACAGTCGGAAATTGGATGGATCTGGATGCAAAACATAGTTTCAAGTCCGTAACAACCAATGATCTTGTTTATTCTTCCTGTGGATGTTATAAACGTCGTTAGCTCAGAGAAAATAAACGAACAGGCAGGAATTATGCAACAGTTGTTAAAATTAAATTTAATCAAAGGAAAAAAAAATCAATCTAGTACATGTAATAAATGCATCGAATATGAATTTTTTTGTTAGTCATACTTAAATTAATTTCTGCCGAACATCTGAGTTGAATCGAGTTCACACTCGTTCTTACAACATACACATTAACAATTCTTCTTGTTCTATTTGCACTGCTCCCTTCTTCGTAGAGTAAGCGTTCGACTTTGCAACAATTCTAATTATCGGTCAGTTTTATTTCACAGTGACTATTTATACACTTGGTACAATGAGCTACGTACATTAAATCTCAACCATGAAATTTGAGTATTGTCACTGGTAACGATGAGATTGAAACAAAGAGGAAAAAAAAAAAAAAAAAAAAAAGGTTCAAAAATATATTATCTCGATATACAATGATACAATTTTCCTCCAGAAACGAAGAAGATTTTTTATTTTGTTGCAAAATTGCTCATCATTTGTAAACAAAATCAATAAACACGATTCCCTGAGCGACAAACGAAAGAATGAGATGCGACGATGCGTGAGACGCAACAAAGTGTAAACACAGTGATGCTTGTTTAAATTCTATTTCTAATGGAATTGTTTCAAATGAATTCTTTTCCATAAGAATCACGTACATTATACGACGTAGTAGAAAAAGAAATATATACATGTATTTTCATAATCCCACCTTTCGTCGAAAAGTAGTTGTATCCGAAAATTGCTTTTTAACTTCATGTCGAATACCTACAAACGTCTTACTTAAATTTACAACTTCGACAAGAGTTAATGCTCGTTATTTTCGAGTCTACTGAGTATTAGAGGAGGATGAGGTGGCGGCGGGTGATCTCCGGGATGCTTGCGACGATGTATCATCATGCTCCCTTTCTGAGTGAAACTTTGACCACACAGGTCGCACACGTATGGTCTCTCTCCGGTGTGAATGAAGCTGTGTACCCTAAGCGAGTCTGATCTGGTGAACGTCTTCAGACACGTTTTACACTGATACGGACGTTCGCCAGTGTGTTTCCGAAGGTGCAGCTTCAACAAATAATTCGTGGTGAAATTCTTGCCGCACTGGCAGCACAAGTACGAGTGCGAAGCCACGTGATTGCGAAGATTGTACTCAAAGGCGAATGTTTTGTCGCACACGACGCGTTTGTTTTGCTTCGCCACCGACTGAGTGAGCACGTGCCGGTAAAAGTCACGTCTCGATTGAAATTTCTTCTCGCAGAGCGTCCTTAACATATCGGGCGATTTGTGTTTCATCAGCAAATGGTTCTCCAATTCTTATGTTTCTCGTGCTTCAACTCGTGATACACGATGTTCTTCACGGCCATGCCGCAAAATCTGCAAATGTGAGTGACGTTCATGTGGGATCTGTCGATGTGAACACTCAAGTCCAACTTCAGTTTGAATCGCTTGCCACAGTAATCGCACGTGAATATCGGGTCAATGTCGCTGTGTTTGCGAATCCGATGATACTTCAATCCCGTCGTCGTCTTGTACTGCATCTGGCAAACGGAACACTGATAAAACGAGACCACCTCGTGCGTTTTCTGATGTTCCTCCAGCGCGAAGTCGGTGAAGTATCCTTTGTGACACTTGTCGCAGTTGTAGGGCTTCCTGTGTGTTTTTAGAATGTGCTTCTGCATCTGGTTTTCGTCCTTGAAACGTTTCTGACAGAATGGACAAATGTCTCTTAAGGTGTCCAGTATCTGATCTACTTCTCCCTTCGATGCATCCGTTGGTAGTTTCTCTATTTCCTTCGTTTCCTTCTGCTTCCTCACTTTTTCTTCTTGTCCCTTAGCTTCTTCGCTAAAAGTATCAAACGATATCTTACTTTTCTCTTCGGTTGCTTTTTCCTCTTTTTTCTTACAATTCACCTGCGTACCTTTGACTTTACTCGTCAATGACTTAGCTTCGGCCTTTTTTCTCGGTGGCAAGCTGAATTCCGGGTTGATAGGCACTACGACTTTCTTAATTTCATAAGAAATCGACCCATCCTGTTCCTGCAAAGGTATCAGTACACTTTTGATGACGTTCAATCCAGTATCGTCCATCTCTTCAACAGGCACCAACACATTTCTAACTTGCTTCGTCACTGGGTCTCTAACAGGTACCAAAACAGTCTTCACTGAATCCACGATTGAATCCTCTGCTACTATTCTCCCTAAAGAGGAATCATTGTCGTTTACACTATCTTCGTCGTTTCTAGCCGTCATCGTCTCGTCATCCTCGTCCCGATTTATCTCAATTTTCCAGGGCATCGAGGAGACGCCTATCGTTGGACTGGAAGCTGGAACAGTAACTTGGAACTGCGGTCGATCATTTCTACCCTGGTCCAGGGACGTTTCTGCGATCGTAGACCTCCTGAAACATTCCATTCGTTTAGTCAGTCGTACGAAAGTGAACGACAACACGTCGGGACAAAAGAAAACGAAAACGAAAGAGAAGAACGGGAGGAAGTGAGAAATGCAGGGAGGATTGCAGAGTGTTGCAGATCGGCCTCCAATGGGTTCGACGTCTCGTTTCGATACCTCCGTTGGTTTTTTTCAAAGCTGTTAGAGTTCGAACAACGTAACGTAAACGACAAAGGGTGGTAAAGGAACGTGTAACGTGGATGAAACGACACGGTGAGTGTATGGAGCACACAGTGAGAACGACCGATTTCTGAAAAGGATTTAATTAAAGGAACAAAGAATTCAGTACAAGCAATGTATGTCGTCGAACATTGCACTGAAACAATTCGGTCATCAGGTTAATCGTGAATTTACAGTCAGTGTCTCTACTTACATCGGTAAAATTTTCACAGCTTCTAGAACAATCGAGTTTCATTGAACTCGCTTCCATTTCACTCGCTTTCTTTCTCTCTCTCTCTCTCTCTCTCTCTCTCTTTCTTTCTTTCTCTCATTCCGTTCGCTCGTTATATTTTCACAATCGTTATACATTCACAAATTCATAAGGCGACTCGACTTCGTACCCGAACGATTTATACTGCCACTTGCGCTGCTCCCTCCGCTGACCATTCCGCTATCCACTGTACTTTACACCAACTGTTTACATCGTTTAAGTACATGTCATTTTATGTACACGTCCAAGTCTTATTAGTAATTAAATTCGAACATTTATCGCTAGCGAAGCGGATTTCTCGAATCATCCGTTCTTCTTTCGACACGATTCTGTGAAAGCTTCGAGCATCTCCTTGCGCATTTGCCACTGTGCACGTTCTAACTCGAGACTTAACGATACAAAATAACGCTAGAGCTAACCAAAGAATATTTAAAATGCACGGCGTACATCCCCCTAGGCTGTAAACTTCAGGTTTACGCGAAGCAGCTTTTATTCAGTTGTAAAAAAAATATCGTCATTAGAAATAATTCACCATTCGTCGAACGAACGAAGAATATAGCCTCTCACCATCGAAACAGAATCACCTTTGTGTAGTATCTTACAAAGAAAGTTCACTGTTATGCAAAAAAATATCCTTCTATTCCGACTATTAGGTAATTTATTCGACTTCGATCCCCTTTAATATGCCTGTCTGTGGAATTGTCGTTGCTCGCTGCATTATTCGACTTGAAAACAGAAATTCCGAATTCTCAGCATAATGGCGAGCAACTTGGAAAGATATATAATTGGAACGGATGTTTGTGAGAGTTAAAGTCTGCTCTCAATATTCGCTTCTGCGTCTCTCGAACTCTCGTTAGAAAAAAATGAAGAAAAACGTCGAAAAGTCGTTGGGATTCTGTTTCAACGATCAGGAACTAGTTCTGCGATGCGAAACTCTGCTGGGAAGAACGAAAGAAGAAACTTAGAAGCGCAATGCGAAGAAGCGTAACGTAAACACACACAGAGTGCGAACATCCGCGAAAGCGGCATCTCGAGTCTTCACGCACATGTCTTCTACGACATAGTTCGAATCTCCTGAAGAGTTCTCCGATGTCCTTCGAAACGCTACAATCTACAAACGCGCGTGGCTCTCGAGCCTGCTAAGAAGCAACGGAGGCGGCGGTGGATGACTTCCGGGATGTTTCCGTCGATGCACCATCATGCTGCTCCTCTGGGTGAAGCTACTCCCGCACAAATCGCACACGTACGGCCTCTCGCCCGTGTGCGTGAGTTTGTGCACCCTGAGCGCCGCCGATCTGGCGAAAGTCTTCGAGCAGATCGTGCACTCGTACGGTCTCTCGCCCGTGTGCTTCCGCGCGTGAAGCTTCAAAGCGTGGTTGGTCGCGAACTTGTTGCCGCACTGGGCGCACAGGAACGTCTGCGAGTGCAGGCCAACGTGGCTGCGAAGATTGTGCTCGGTGGCGAAGCTTTTCCCGCAAACGTCGCACTGGAACTCTTTCGGCGCGCTCCTTTGGATTCCGTGGACCACGCGTTTGTGCGCCACCAGATAAGACTTCTGCGAGTAGGCGTTGCCGCAGAACTCGCAGACGAACGTCTTGCCGTCCAGGTGGCTGGCCTTGTGATCCTTCAGCTCGTAATTCGACATGAAACCCTTGTCGCACTGGTCGCAACGGTAACGAAAGTCACGCTGGTGAACTCGACGATGGTGCATCCTCAAGGACAATTTGTTGACCGTGGTGAAACCGCACAGCTCGCACGCGTGCTCGATGCCACGGTGGATCTGCGTGTGGTTGGACATCTCCGAGGAACGTTTGAACGCCTTGTCGCAGATCTCGCATTTGTACGGGCGGAGATCGCTGTGTTTGATCATGTGGCGTTTGTGATCTCCTCGTCTGTCGAAGCGCAACTTGCAGATGGAGCAGACGTATCGTTCATGCCCTTCGTGTTTGCTGTTCTTCTTCCTCCTTCCGGTTGAACTCGTCAGTGAGTGGCTGTCGGAGCAATTCGCAGAGCAGTTGGCTTCCTTTAAGATCTGATCTTTTCTGTTAGACAATGGTCTCCTCTCTTGTTCCGGCGATGGTTCTGACGACGGAGACTTTGATCTCGAAGATTCGAAGATCTCGACGGCCTGTTCACCGCGCACTTTGGATCTCGCGTCCCAATCTACGACACCGAGAGCTCTGTAATCAACAACGTGATTTTTCAACATGTTATACGTGTTCGCAATCGTTCGTCGAAACAAACATCTTGCAGGACATTTCTTTAACAACGACACACAGTACGTACTTGTAATTCTCTTTCTTTAAAGAGGATATGAAGGGGAGGGCGCGATCGACAAGCAAAGAATGTTGGTCGATTGGAGCGGAAAGTCGCTACACACAATTCGTTCATTTTTTTTTCTCTTTTAGTGAATAATTGTTCTTTTATTAAACATATAATAACGAGTATCAATATTTTTATAACTAACATGGAACTTGCAGTCGCTATGCTCTCTCAGTCGAACAGTCAAATTGTTCTGCCGTACGGCACGAATTTCTTCGACTTACACAGCGAATCGTAAAACGCACAATTGAAGTGAACACTCGACCGATCGGCGAGGTGATATTACGAAAAATCCATTGTCACTGGAGTTATTGAAACGCGTGAAAAAAAATTACGAAGAATATCGAATGCCTCGATAACAAACAAATAATACAATTACAGCCGCAAGTGTGTTATACGCGATTGGAAAAGAAAATGTAATGAATCGTTGAAAAAAAAAATAAAGAAAACAAAAGAAAACCATCGAATTATTCTTCGTTACAACTGAAAACTAATCCACGGGCACGCACTTCCTGGCGTTCTTTATCGTCGATCACGACAAGCTGCACGATCGTGAACCAATTATCGTTTTCGTAATGTCAGCACCAATGGAGTGGCCACAATCTCGGCGACGACGACACGTAACAATGATACCGAGAGTGGATCCATTGTTCTTCAGTTAGGTTCAGAGTTCTACCCTCGAGAGGGAAGGCACTCGAATTTAAACGCAGGTCGACTTTTGGTGAGATGTTAGATTGCCCTGGCACGAGAAGCCACGGTTGCAGATCTGGCAGACGTACGGTCGTTCTCCCGTGTGACCTCGCCTGTGTATAGTCAGCGTGGACCTCTGCGAGAATGCTTTCGGGCACTGGTCGCATTTGTACGGTTTCTCACCGGTGTGCACTCTCCTGTGCATCCTCAAATTCTCAGAATCGGTGAAACCTTTGCCACAGATGTCGCAGACGTACGGTTTCTCGCCGGTGTGGATCCGTCTGTGTTTCTTCAAGTGTTCCGCGCTGCTGAGACTCTTGCCGCAGTAATCGCACAGATAGAGCTTCGTTGGATTGTGGCTCTCCTTGTGACGGAACAGGGACCTCTTCGTAGCCAACACCCGTCCACAAATGTCGCAGGCCGTGCTTGTCACTTTGTTGGCCTTCATTTCAGGATGCATGCGTCTGCAGTGAGCGGAGAGCTGCCGTCTCAGATAGAAAGCACTGCCGCATAACTGGCAAACGAAAGGCTTGTCCCCGGAGTGTATGTTGTAGTGCTCCTGCAGGTCGATCGCCTTCCGGAAACGCTTGTCGCAGTCGTTGCACTTGAACGGCAGATCCGCCTTGTCCGTGTGTCGCAGCATGTGAATGCTGAGCGCGGCCAACACGGTAGTCTCGTAGTCGCACTCCTTGCACATGTAACTGGGATAGAAGTGAGTCTTCTCGTGCCTGGTCAGATCGCGGAACAGGCGGAACTTCTTCGGGCAGTGTTTGCACGTCAAGTCGCCGACAGTGTGCCGCATCAGATGTTTCTGGTAGTTGCTCTTGTGCCGGAACACTTTGTTGCACGTTTTACAGAGGAACTCCAGCTCCTGCTTCTCTTTCTTTACCTTCAGTGTACCGGAACGACTGCTCGCCATCGTCGACGCACCGCCCCCCGCTTTACGCCCACCCTTGCGACCCGCGTGCTTCTTCATGTGCTTTCGCAGATTCACGTACGTTCTGAACACCCGGCCGCACTGGGCGCAAGTGTTCTTACGTTTACCCTTGTGCTCGATCTCGTGATTGTCCAGCAGTGCCTGCGAAGCGAAAAACACACCGCACAGTTTACAGTGGTAAGCCAACGGTAGATCCTCTTCCTCGTCCTCGTCGTTCACTTCTTGCTTGATAAAGTTGCTTTGCTCCTCGTTCATCGGCAGGATGGTCGCGTTGTTGCCGGGCGCAGCAGCAGCCAGGTCCGCGGACTTCGCGGCCGAGTTCGTGCTCTCCGAGTCCGCGTCCTTCTTCATCAAGTCGAGCTTCGTCAACATCGCCATCGGGTAATACTCTTCGGAGAAGGGTAACTGGTTGTATCTGAAATGTAAAAGTTCAAAGAGACACATCAGTATCGGACGCCCTCGCTGAATATGGTCGGAGTCTTGCCGCGCTCGGAACGCCTACTCTTTTTTTTTCTTTCTTTTTTTTTCTCAAATCGCATACCTGGAAGAGATATCGAGCACGCTCTACGGTTTGGTCAATGTGACACGGTTCCTGAATAGATTGGTAAATTGTAGACAATTATTTTTAATTAGTTGCACAGTCGGATTTCTGAATCTAGCTAATGTGGAGAAGAAGAAGAAGATCAGTTGCGAAGATGGTATTTCGTTTTGATATTGCGTTTCTAATAAAAACAAAAAAAAAAAGGGCGATCGTGTTCGCACGATGTTAAACGATTGTTTTATTTAACAAAATTGTACATGCAACGGTAGTTAAGTATCTTGCAAAAATACTACAAATTTACAAATTCCTCGGCGTCGCGTTGACGCAGTTGTTATACGCAGACTACTCTTTGTTCCCACTTTGTTTAATAAATTCGTTTTTATGTACATTAACGTAATGCAAGTTAACTGTAATACTACAGATAGTAATCTCGATACATTACCCGAATATAGTGAAACTAATAGGTATTTCCGACAATCTGAGAATCAGAAACGAGATATACAAAGATATATAACTTTGGCACCGGTGAAAAAATTCATTTCGATGTAGCGTAGTAAGTATAAAATTTTTCTTCTCAACTTCCTTTCTAATTACATCTTTCGAATCGTCGAATCGAGGATTTTATTTTGTAATAAATTTACAAATCAAGTGAAACTAGCGTCTTCATTTGAACCTTCGAACAGAAACGCTCAAAGTGTCCTTTCAAATTGGAAGCTCACTTGGCGTCTTGACTAACTATTCAAGAACGCTTGAAACGTCATTCCGTTTGATCCACCGCGACGTTCACCGCGTGCACTTTGTTGTGCGCGTTCAACGACGACCGGGAAACGAACGATTTGCTGCAGACACCGCACTGGTACGGCCTCTGGCCCGTGTGATATCGTTTGTGAATAACCAACGTCGAGTGTTGCGTGAACGATTTCCCACACGCGTCGCAAGTGTACGGTTTCTCGCCGGTGTGGGTTCTCTTGTGAACGACCAGGGTGCTCCTCTTGCGAAAAGCTTTGCCGCACACGTCGCAGATCAACAGCTTCTCGCCGCTGTGTAGACGAAGATGATCCTGAAGCGATCCCTTGGAAGACACGGATTTACCACAAAGGTGGCAATCGTACTTATTCTCGCCCATGTGCGACTTCACGTGGAACACCAACGAGTTCTTGTACACGAACGTCTTGCCGCAGAATTCACACTGGTGCTTCACAGGCTTGAAGTTCGGATCGTGCATCTTCAGATGCTTCACCAGAGTGTGATTGTTCGGGAAGGATTTGTTGCACGAGTGGCAAACGTGCTCCTTCGCGCCGTGCTTCACGTTCATGTGACCGTGTAGCTCCGCGTTCGTGAAGAATCCCTTCTTGCAGATCTCGCAGTACCTCGTGTACTTGTCGAAGTGGCGTCTCTGATGAGTGGTCAGCTGGAAAGCTTGAACGAACGCGTGTCCGCACACGTCGCACACGAAGTTCCTCTCGCGAGTGTGGATCCTTCTGTGAACGGCCAGCGTATTGGTCCTCTTGAAGGATTTCTCGCAGATATCGCACTGATAAGGTCGAGCGTCGCTGTGAGACACTCGGTGGCCTTCGTACAAATTTTTCGTCCTGAAAAGCTTTCGACACATTTCACACTGATAGAACGTCTGCGCCAATGAATCAGGATGCTTCTCCTCGCTCTTCGTCTCTTTCGGTACTTCTGCAACGTCGTTGTTCGAATCGTTCTCGGTCAGAGTTCTCTGAATCGAACTGGCGCAACGAGTATCTCGAGGAGTCCAGTCATTTTCACACTGGTTCGTCGTCGAATGATCCTCTTTTTCTTTTATCGTTTGTAAAACCGCTGATCTATCCGTGATCATATGTCGTGCCGATGGTTCGATCCTCGAACTTGACGGCGATCTGCGAAGAAAATGAAAAAAAGAGCGTCGTCAATAGCGATACTTATTTCATTAGCATAGATCTAACGACAACTTCGATTTTATGGGAGGTACTGGCTTTTTATTATTAGAACATTCTTAGCTCGGTTTACATCTGATGAAATACACTCGGATGACATACAATAGGACATACTACGACGTTGGATTCTTTTTTTTTATTACGTTCTCTCCTCTTCT
Organism: Tetragonula carbonaria; assembly: GCA_032399595.1. Lineage (NCBI taxonomy): Eukaryota > Metazoa > Arthropoda > Insecta > Hymenoptera > Apidae > Tetragonula > Tetragonula carbonaria. Next base: position 4,840,778 of record JAUCRC010000007.1, read on the forward strand.
TTCTTCTTCGTTTGGCTGTTGAATGCTTTACACGTATCGTGTATCTCGAAGGCTCGTTTCGTATAAGACTATAATAATATTTATTACAAAAATATTTCTATATAATAAAAAATAAAATTCGTTGTCGGAATAATAAAATTTGTTACAAGGGTAAGACATTATTATATTCTGTTGCTATGAATATACAGAATGTATAATTTCCTTATGGTAAAGTAAATTCTTCCTTTCTCTTTGCGATTAATAAGAGTTATTATAAATATATTATATGTTTTGCCTATTCTCCCTTTCTGAAAAAAATTTACAGTACGTAAAAAAAGACTCGCTTAATATAATTAATAGAAGTAAAAATTAACGTATCTATGATTTTTACAGCGATAATATTCGTATAGTCTAAAAAAAAAATTCGAGATTATTGTATAGTTGATCTTTTAAAGCTTGCTGTATCAAGCAAAGAGTAACAGAATGTCTAATTTTTTTTGCATAAAATTCTCTTTGCACTTTTTACAGAACAAAACTACATGATATGTATGCAGAATGCATATACCACTCGTATTCTATCAACAAATTTATAAATTAATTCATTCGAATAAACAAATAAGCTTTTGCTCACTTGCGCGTGTGCGTTTTTAGCCGTGAAAATGTGTATTTACATAAAAAAAATATTTACATACATGAATGCATTAAAAGTTTCCTATAAATAAAATATAATACGCGATTCACAAATTTATGTTAGTAAAATCTCTCAATTGCGTAATTAATATCTCGATTTTGTAAATAAATCTACGATTCGTAACGATAAGTAAACTTAAATCTATACTTATTATAATATTTCTTACAATACAGACTGGTCTTGATATTTATTTACTTTCAGTAAATAATTTATAAGCAATCAGAATATGGAATTATGTAACAAGTTTTATTCCACTTTTCGCGTATGTTTTTCCTGTTGCATTTTAATCGTAAAATTAAGTCAAAAAAAATTATGTTGTCGTTAAAAAAAGATTACTTTGTATTATCTTTCTTGAAATTAATTTTCCGATGATTTTTTTGTACGTTATGGCACATTTTAAATTCGTGAAATTTTCAACTACTACTGAATTATTTCTCTCGTTTACAAAAATAATTTTTAATAGTTTCAAATACTGTCAAATCAGAACCGTTCTATTTCTTTAATTCAATCGCTTTGTAGCCGTGAAATTAATAATAACTAATGTGTTTTCATCGCAACAATATAACTTTTATCAACTGTATTACCATTATCCTCTGGCACTGGCAATAGATTCATATCTGGTGTATTCAATATTTGCACTTACACTTTCTTTCAATAGGAGAATATCTCGGTTGCGTCGTTAGAAAAGTTTTACTAGAAATATCTTTTGTAAAATTTCACGATTTGGGAAGTATAGGATACACACCTGAGTAAAAAATGACAATCACAAATTGTCGCGACGTCGTGTTGACCGTCATATTGAGCTTTTCTCTATCGTTAATAACGTTGTTTCTCTAAAAAAAATTGTTTACCAAAGTTGTTTTTAATCTTTCTCTAAAAGCACAATATCAAAACATTGAATAAGAATTTCAATTGTTTAATAATCCTGTGTATTCTAAATAACGAAATATAGATATAATTAATATATCTATAACGAATCTATCTAGAATGATAAAATATCATCCAAAAAGTTCAAAAACGACAGTCATCACGAAAAGATCTCCTAATACACCAAATGATTCCACAATATCCTTCGCCATTTACTGTTATACTAAACATCTCTTTCGTTCTCGAAACAGTATACCTCTCAATAATCTTACACAAACATACATAGGTATATCGTTTTTTTGGTTCATTTTCGTTCGTTATGCGACTTCATGTGCGAGTTCAACGAACCCTGCTGCGTAAACCTTTTCTGGCATACCTTACACTCGTACGGTCTTTCGCCTGTATGCGTTCTCAAGTGTACAATCAGATATTTCCGAACGCTGAAAGCCTTGCCACACACTTCGCAGACATGCGGTTTCTCGCCAGAGTGTATACGCATATGGATCTGCAGGTAAGCCTTACTCGACACTAATTTCCCGCAGATCTCGCAGGTAATCAGATTCTCGCCCGTGTGGATTTTAAGGTGTACCTTGAGAGCCGCTTTCCAGTAGCTCTCGAAATTGCAGATATTGCATTTGTGTTTCTCTCGTTCGCCGTGAGACTTCATGTGCGTGTTCAGATAAGCGGCGCTCGCGTAAGGCGTGTTGCACACCTTGCAGACGAATGGTTTCTCGCCGGTATGAGTGAGCAAGTGCCTCTCCAGAGTTTGGTTCGTGTAGAAGCCTTTGCCGCAGATCTCACAATGCGTCACGTACTCCTCGTTGTGTTTCTTTTTATGCAAACGAAGATCGTAGCCGGACACCTTCGAGATCCCGCAGATATCGCACGTGAAACGTTTGTTGTGCTGCTTCAGATGAGTCTTCAGGAATTCCTCCGTTTTGAAGCATTTATTGCAGAGGACGCATTGGAAAGGTTTCTCCTTTTGATGCACCTTGATCACGTGCTTTCGCAGTTTCTCCTCGTCCGTGAAACTTCTGTCGCATTCGTCGCAACGATCCATTCCAGCCTCCTCGTCATTCCTCTCGTGGTCCTGCCTGTGCTTCAGGAATTGAAGCTTCTTGCGCATCCTCTTGTTACAAATGTCGCATTCGTAAACGATCGAGCATTTCCTGCTCTCGTATTTCTTGGCGAAAACATTATTCGCGTTCATTGAATGAAGTCCCTCGTCCTCCTGAAGCGACACCTTTATGTCCATGCTGTCTTGACTTTCTGCCAACGTGTCAGCTATGATTTCTTGGTGACTAATCTGTTCGAACTCCTCGACTGTGCACATGCCACTCTCATACTTCACCAGTTCCATATCCTCGAGCGTTTCCATTTGTTCTATTTTCGGTTCCTCGGCGTCGATCTCCTGACACCTGTAATGGACAACACTCGTAAACTACTATGAAATGCAATGAAACGCAACAGAGATGGTAATAAATATTGTTCTCGTAGGGTAAAAGATTTCCTTCGTTTGTATGACGAACTGGTCATTTCTTCTGATATTGGCGATTTAGCAACGGATATGATGTAATGTACCTCGGATAAAAGAATTAAAATTCTTCTTCTTGAAAATAATATCAAACTTTCGTGTAGAATCAAAAAAAAAAAAAAAGTATAGATGTGGATAGATTATAAAATATATTCATCACAATTAAATAGGATGATAAATAAACTGATTGAATAGAATTTTTAAAAAATTAAGATCCCTTTCTGATATCTCATTCTGTTTCTAAAAAGATATCAATATACAAACTTTTACATGTTTTGTAACATCGTTTTTTCAAGATCGTCATCTTTTAAATATAATTTTCCACGAAATTATTAAGATTCATCAATACATCACGTTCAAAATTGTTTTCAAATTCAACATTCTATAGTCGCACGCATTTCTAATTTCCACCTTCGAAATTTTCAATGTCGTATTGAAAATTCATGTATCGCGGAAACGATGTAATTTTGAAGTTTTTATTATTTTTTTAAGAGCTGTTTAATAACAAATTCACAATCTGCCTGTTAATTTAGCATTTGGTATAGAGGAAATGGTGTTACCGCGTTGCATTGCTATTTCCTTAAATGTTTCTCTCGGCTCAAAAATTTATCACTTACTTACCCGGCAGCTGTCTCGCGTGCAACCATAGTATTAATTTTACATACGAGGGCTAATCTAAATGAAATATAAAATTGTTTAGTTTTTTATTAAAATGAAACTTTTAATATTCTTCAGGTTCTTATTAAGATAATACAAGTTGATATGATGATTTATGCCTATGTACTTACTAATGTTGTTACATTATATACACGCGATTATATCACAACAGCATTCCGCGATACAAGTTACAATCATAGAAGGATCCAACCAATTCTTTTACTGTTAAAAATTAAAAAAAAAAACTATCTTCCAATACTATCAGTTTCAAATTATGTGTATCATTAGTGTGATAGCGTGTAAAAATTGTTAATTAAACTGTTAATTAAAAGGAAATATTCTCATTCACAATTAGTCCTATTACAGGAAACCAGTTACAATGAAAACTCAAGAGATTCATCATTTAGCACCCTCGTCGTGTCGACGCAAATGGGCGCTCAGGGTGCCACGTTGGGTGAAACGCTTCTCGCAGATTTTACATTTATAAAGCTTTTCCCCTGTGTGAGTTCTTCGATGCTTGATCAGGTACTTTCTTGAGCTGAATGCCTTGCCGCAAAATTCGCAGATTTCCGGCTTCTCGCCAGTATGTATCCTAATGTGGATCTTCATGTATTGTCTCCTGATTAATTTGCCGCAGACCTCGCAGGCCACCTGGCTTTCTCCCGTGTGCGTCCACAAGTGTTCCTTGTAACAGTAACTGTAGAAAGTCTCGAACCCGCAGATCTCGCATTTGTACTTTCTCCTGCTCTCCGGTTCACTGTGAATCTTCATGTGACTTCTCAGATAGACTCTGTTGCCGAACGATTTATGACAAATGTCGCATGTGCACGGTTTATCGTCGCTGTGCACGCTCATGTGCGTTTTCAATGTCGCCTTCAAGTAAAATCCTTTGTTACATACCTCGCAGAATTCAGTGAACTCCTTGTTGTGTCTCCTAATGTGAATCTTCAGGTAATATTCGGAGGTCAGTTTGGCGCCGCACACGTGACAAACGTGTGGCGCCCCGTGCAACGTTTTGTGAACATTCAGATATTTCTTCTTCTTGAAAACCTTATGACACACGTTGCATTCTATCGGGCCGCTAGAGACAGCAGCCTGTTGTTGTTGGCCCTCCCGTTTTGTTTTTATCGCTTTATCCTTCGGTTTGCGCTGTTTATTGCCAGTCGTATTGGCCGATCCTTTGCGGCATCGGCCTCGTCGATGTTTCAACAGCTGTACCTTCTTCGCGAAACTCTCGCAGCACTCGTCGCACGTGTACTTTCTTCCCGTGTTTCTCAGTGCCTCGCGAGTTCGAAGGATCGACCGCTCGGTTCTGTGAACCAACAGAGCAGGCTCCGTGTCGAACTGTTCATCGCAGGACTCGCATCGATATCGTTGCGACGCATTATCGTCCTCCTGGACGACGCGGCTGTTATTTACTTCGTTGACAACGACAAACGATCGATCTTCCTCGTTGGACGATTCAACGCCGCGAGACTGATTCCGCTTGGGTGATATCGTCTTCACGCTTTTCGGTCTGCAAAAAGACAACAGAGCGTGAGCTGCCTTGAAATTGGACGCCTGCACGCGCCAAAAAAACGGGGACGCTATCAAGGTAATGCAATTTTTTCTCGAAATCTCTGAAATCAAAAGGAGGGGGGGGGGCGAAAAGTGTCTAGAAATTAACTAGACCTACAATTGGGTTTTGTTCGAATTTAAACTTTGCTTCCTTCGTTGGTAATAAATGATGTTTTTCTTTCAGAAAAATATGATACTATGCGAAGAGAGTAACAATTGTACACGGTGGCCACTGAAAGATTGAATGATGTTAAAAAACAAAAAACTTTTACAAACACTTGTTTTTTTAATTTTTTATTATTTTATTTGGAAATGTATAATCAATGCATTTATATAATTTTTTAACCTACAAGAAAAGTAAATAAAACAGATTGGAAACGAACAAGTTATGACTTTTTCAAACCCTTCAGTTTTTCAGTGGCCATCCCTGTACAAGTGACATACTGAAAGAAGATGAAGCTACTTACTGCACAAAGCCAGTCAGACTGCGATCAATGATTCGTAAGAGCAGATTTCTTCGAGCAATTTCGTACGGATAAATAACATGGGACAGAGAATTATTTCGTGGACACGTTGCACAAAATGCACACAGCGATGGACATGCAAAACGACGTTGGAGACCTTGAATTTTTTTATCTTTATTTTCGATAATACTCGTATCGCCGTCAGAAATTTTCGATTATTACCGATACTCACGATCAATAGTAATAAATATTCGCAATTTACGTCGCAGTTTTGTGCGTGTGAATATAAAACGTTTAAGAAATGTTTATTGTACTATTTATTTTTAAGAATTTGCTTACAAAAAAAAATCGGATAATAAACAGTGATTAGACATCTCATAGAAGTAATCAGGATGGATCAACAATCTCGCGCATTCATTCGACATCCGTGCAATACTCCGACTTATATACAGAATTCATTGTATACTTAGTTGAATAATTAGAAATTTAGGCGTGTCTACTTTCATCTTTCACTCGATTGAAAACAAAAATATTCTTAAAAAATATTCTTAAAAAAAAAACATACGAATATTCTAATTGCTGCAAATAATACTATCTACAATTCAGTGATACACTAAAGCAGCGATATATCACACTAAAAAAAATTACCAGTTTTAACAACCAGAACATTAAAAAACTTGTTCACTTTATACCAAATACAACATGAAAAGCTACACGAAAAATAAGACGTTCACTGAAGCATCCGACGCAGTTATACTTGTTTTTTTAAATTAAAAGAAGTTATATATATATGTGTGTATAAAGTACTATATATATAAAAGAAGTCATGAATAAAAATCACGTTTACTTAGAAAAATTTTTTTCCCTTAAAGTATTACTATATGAATATATATCGCAATTGTCTCGTGCACAAAACAGAGAAAGGCGTTATCACAAACTGAAGTACTGTTTCTCACATAACTCTTATTCGCTTACAATAATTTGTGTGATTGTATTTACGCTTAATTAATTTGCACTCGTTAGAAAGCACAACTACTATCGATTAAGGCTTCTTTACAGTGAATCATACATGTCTTCTTCATTTTCTTCCGAGACTTTGTAATTCTTTAATTCGTATATCTTAAATGCACAAATCCTTTTCTTCTGCAAAAAATACATCGCATATCAGCTAAGGCCCTGTCGTACATTGTACTTACGATTAACTAATTTTTAAAGCACCTCTCGCGAAATTCTCTCACTATATATAACGTTATAATATTCACGAAGAAAACGGTAAATCACATGTGCGAATAAAAGAAACCTTGAGTATTCGAGGCATATAACTATAAAAAAAAATATTTTAAATGGACGGCTGTGTGTTGTTTATAAAATTATATACGTAAAAAAAATTTCTCTCGACATTCGCGCGCGCGAGAATAATGTATAAAATATGAAATTTTAGAGCGTAGCGTTGAGAACGCGTCGGTAAGAATTATTTTAAGCACTTACGATTTGCCTTATTCTATAAATATACAATTGATAATTGTCGCTCGTTAAAACTACAAAGGAAAAATGAGACGCTATACAGTGAGTCATAGTCAAAATTGGTCACGCAAAAACCACGTAAGTTTCAAAATAGTGAATGAAATACAAAATAGAATAATTTTCATCAAATTTGAGAACAGAAGTGTTGTTATCAATCTTCTGCATTTATCCAAGGTATAAATATGACTGGTACTATGTATTACATATGGACATACGTATATCATGTATAAGAAGTACAATACATCGCAGCGATATATTGGTCGAAAGGTCGCTTACAGTAAACTTCGACAAGTTGGTAGTTTATATTGTTTCAGTTAAGTGTTGTAGCTCGATACGATAACATTTGCGTGTTAAAAGTACCTCTGAGCAAAACAAAATTATCTTCGTTAACAATTTGCGACGGAACGGAGGCGAAAACCATGATAGAGCAGTGTAATTATAAAAATGGAAATGATCAACGAAAAAAAGCAGTTGAATTTTGCGGCAAGTAAAAGCAAATTCCAAGATTAGCGCACCAAAATTTGCTTTGCACGTAGAAAAGTATTTAAAAAGAAGATACATCCTGAAAATGTACGTAAACTTTCAAGGAAAAGAATTTCCATGGACCATCCGAAACATTCGTCATAATTATTAAAAATTGGCTACTTCATCATTGTTCTAGAATCATTAAAACCTCTCTCCTGTTATTAGATTTAAACGTTATTGAATATATATTCGTATTCGCAAACACCCATTTACAATAAGAATAATCTGGAAAATGCATTTATTAAGAAATTGTCACAGATACCATTTCCTTTTACCGAAAAATCAGTTACGTCAATGCTTAACGGATTACAAAGTATTGACACCCAAGAAAATATTAAATTTTTTTCAAATATCTTCATTTTCTAATTAATTATTTCGCAAAATGTTTAATGGCCGAAATTCATTGTATATCAAGCTTATTTATCATGTTTTTTGCTTGTATATAAAAAAAAATTCGAAATAATATAATTGTTTTTGGACGTATTGAAAATCAATCTATTTTGTACTTCATTTACCATCTCAAACTTTAAATCATCGTATGGTCGAGTTAGAATGTACGTCATTGTGATTAAACTTGTTTAAGAGTGTTAGTAAAATGGAATATTCAATTAAGAATGTACATATGTTTATATGATATAAAATAGTTAAATGCAAGTATGAAAAAACACTCGAAAATATGCTTGAGCCGAGATTCTAACACAAGAACCGTAGCATTTTAGCGAGGAACTCCTATAGCACATCGTTTCACCCTTTAAAAGTTCAAAATTTACATTAATTCTCGAGATACTGATTTTCCAAATTTCGAGTTAAATGATATTTCGATCCATGAGTACGGATATAACGAATAACGTTTCAACATGGAACTGCGTATGCATAGAATAAATATCTCTCTCAACATTCCACGATCAACGTACAAAAATAAACGAATGTTCGAGCAATAATCACTCATTCTCCCCCTTCTTCTTCATCACAAATAATACAAAAGCTGCACTGTGCCTACGTAAACATAAGTAACTTTCTTCTTTGCGAGTTTGATAACTCATTTACAAGGCCTTGATTTTAGAATAGCTAGTCGATGCTCGCTGCAAATACCCTAACTAGGTAACAATATCGTTATTGTATCGAGAGGCTGTTCCTGTTGAATCTCTTGTTCATGCTGCAATTGCTGCTGCTGCTGTTGCTCTTGTTGCTGCCGCGCGCTCTGTTTAGCATGTGTCTTTAAATGCGAATTCAACATTGTTTTCGAGGCAAAGGATTTATGACAACAGGTGCAAGGATACGGCCGATCTCCAGTGTGGCCTCTGAGGTGCACCACCAGAGTGGTTCGCTGAGTGAACCGTTTCTCGCAGTGGGTGCACTTGTGCGGTTTTTCTCCTGTATGAGTGCGCCGATGCACGCTCAGATAGTTCTGCGAGATAAACCCTTTACCACAGAGATCGCAGACGTGCGGTTTCTCTCCTGTATGCTTGCGCAAATGTACGGTCAAGTAGGTCTTACTGGAAACAGCTTTGCCACAAACTGGACAAATATATTCGTTCTGGGGTCCCATGTTTCCATGCGTCTTCATGTGCACCAGTAGCACTTGCTTTCTGGAAAAACGTTTGTTACACAGCTGGCAATGATGTTTCCTCTGGGGTGGTACATAGTCAGGCTGATGAAGTTTCGCATGCAATCTCAAACCTTGACGATATCGAAAAGGAGCACTACATATCTCACATTGAAACGGTTTCTCAACTGAATGTATCGATTGATGCTCTATGTAGCTATTGGAAGAAACGAAACTGGCACCGCAGATTTCGCATTCATACCCGACGATATTGTGACGTTTTTCATGCGCTATTAGATTCTCTCTGCGTTCTGTTATATAGTCGCACGTATCGCAAGCGTAACTTTCGTCCATTTCGTGCTCTAATTGATGTTCTTTAAATTCGGACGACGTCGCAAGACTATGGCCACAGTGCTCACAAACGAACTGATTATCTTGCAACTGTATCTCGTTCTTCTGTTCGTGCATTTTTAAATGCAGAGCGAGAGCATTCTCGGAAACGAAACCATCTCCACAGAAATTGCACTGCACGATACGATCGGCGATGATTATCTCCGCGTTTTCCACGTTCGGCATGTGCAAACGATTTGTGATGAGCAGCTGCTTTGTATCTCCCTGATCGAACATCTCATCGCTTGGACTGCATTCTTGTTGATCCTGAGGTGCCAGCTCAAGCTTTGACACAAAATATCTGGAAAGAAGAGAGACACAAAACGTAGATCAATCAACATATCATTTCTAATCGATCGATATACTTTACTTTTTTTCCTTTTAGGGGATAGTAGTAGCATTTATTTTGTCAGATTTTTCTTGGGGGCAAGTGTATATCTTTAGGAGATTAAATACTTCATAAAGTGCCTCGGTGCTTTCCAGTATTTTTTTTTCTTTTGTCGTGTTCTTCGCTATTTGTAAGTTTTACACAGTTATTAAAATTCGTTTGCTTTAATACGGGTGAAAATATTCATTTTCGAAATATATTATTCAATGACATACTTCCACATGATCTTCTCAATGTTTGATTTTGTTTAACGTAATCGAGTTTTTTCATTTAATATTATTATTTTGTCATTTTCAATCATTAATTGTTTAATGTACTTGATACTTATACAAATTAATAAATAAAAAGATTACTTAAGAACGTTATTGCGACATCTGTGTATAAGAAATAATTGTAAAAAATAAATAACTATTGTAGCATTATATTTTTATCATTATAAGAATACCACTAAATATTAGAAAGAAATTATACAATAATTTATATCATCATATATATTTTAATATTAAATCTCTGCCGTACACTTACCACATGCTGCTCTGTTTTATCGACGGCGCTATTACGTGTACATCCGCCATCTTGAATTTATAACTTAATGTAGCATAAGAGATTTAATCTTTAAAATATCTAACAACTACCCTTAAAGAAAGTGAAATTTGAGAAAGGAATTGAATATTCAATTCACGTAATTTTTACTTTAGGAATTGAAATTTGTTACCGAGTTTACAAAATTAAAAAAAATTCATTCAGTATAAAAATTACAGAATACCTTTCTTAACTAGACTGAATGAAAATTAGAATTTATGATGAATAATTATACGAACCATCATAGTTTCCTGTTTTAATATAATAAAATGCGATTAGTAATAGAAAAAAAAGAAAGAAATATTAGTCTTTATAATGATAATACAACTTTCTAATAACGTTGAAAACTTTAATTAGACGAAAAATTACATTCAGAAGTGATAAAATTTTTAGAAATCCTTTAGCAACGATTACGTCCAACGATTAATTATAACTATGTTATTCAGAATATCGATAGCAGAGATCTTGTTTTTTTTTGTTTTTTTTTTACGAGATTACATAGAAATATTTAAGCGTCTTCATACTTACGTTTTACAATATTCATATGTAGTGACCCTGTAACTTACATTAATTAGAGGCACATGAATTCATTGTTAAGGCTGAGATATTAACTATATAGATATCACTTTGATCTACCGGTTTAACCAAAGAATGCTTAAAATAATCGTATACTCGCACAATAATTGTATGCTAATGCTTCTCTACCTATTATAACGATATTTTAACATCAAATAATTTTTAACACCTTATACGCAATTATACTTATTACAATTAGCTCTTTCGATGTAAAATGTCTTTCATATTTTTCATATTTCATCGATTAAAACTTGTCTCAAAAATTCTATCTTTTTAGGCACATTAAAATGTTAGTTCGCTAAACAGGTACTAATTTTAATTGAAGCAAATTTCATGTTTGAAAGTGAAATTTTCGAACGAAATTTCGCGATTTTAAAAGTCTAAATAATCGGAACTGATATCCTATCGCTTAAAATATTTCGAATATATACGAACAAACAGTATCACAGTGACGACATGCATATTACATATAAGATTAATTAATTAGTAATTCCTTTTATACGTATCCCCACTGCTAATTAACAAATTTGTCTGAATTTTAAATTGCAGCAAACTCCTATCATCATCGAACTTTCGTAAAAATGTTCACACGATCATTTTGACGAATGTACATGAACTGAATAATCCCCTACTTTCAAGCAATTTAAGGCACTTGGCGAGTAATTCTTAAGAAAAAGAAATCATCTTTGTTAAAAAAAAAAAAAAAAAATAAATATTTCAAAGCGAATCTCTTCCAAACTTGAAAGAAATGAAATTCCCTAACTAACATATTACAAATCTTTTACTATCACGATCAGAAACAAATGCAAATGTACAAGTGTTTTTGCACTATCATTGTAACAGATTAAACTTTAACCAACAATGAAACGATAACTTAAGAAAATCTCGAACTTCCGTTATAGAACTCGAATATTACTACGTATTCTGGCGTATATTCGTTATTTATGAAACAATTAGATTCTTCTTCGTTTCTTTCTTTGACGCGCATCCAGTTGACAAACGATTCTTATCGCATCGAGTACAAGGAACGATCGAGTTCAATGCTTTTTCATGTGATTCAGCATGATCGTTCTGGTAACGAATCCTTTACCACACAATGTGCACATATAAGGACGTTCTCCGGTGTGATATCGCCGATGAACGGTAAGCGTGGATGCTTGTGTAAACGACTTCCCACACATGGCACAGAGATACGGCCTCTCTCCCGTGTGAATACGTTGATGCACGACGTAATACTTGCGATGTGTGAAACCTTTGCCGCATACGTCGCACACGAGCGGTCTGGACCTATGTACAGCTTTGTGGGTAGTCAACGATTCGATGCTCGCGAATTGCTTCGAGCACGAGTCGCACGGATACGAGACTACCGCCGATTTGTTCGACGACGCCACGGTACCGCTAATACTGCTAGTGACCGGATCACCGGAAGACATTACGGTGTCGGCTATACGATCGTTCCCGGCGAAGACCGGCTTGTGAGTTTTCGCGTGATGATTGTACAAATTTCGCGTCTCGAAACGCATCAAGCATCTAGGACAGGAGTAAGGTTTCTCTTGACCGATCTCGTGCATTCTCCTGTGCCGTTCGAGGAGCGTACGATACCGAAAACTCGCTTGGCAACGATCGCAGGCGAATGTCTTCTCGACGTTCACCGACGTGGACATCGTCGGGATCGGTGGACAGGAGGTAGTTGCTGGCGCGGAATGTGTCACTTCGTGCATCCTCAAGTGACTCAGAGCGAAGAAACTCCGCGAACAAATGGTGCACGAGTATCTCACCGGGTTCTCTATGTTGTGATCAAACTCTGGCAATGCCGGATGACTTGTTCTTATATGGTAATTCAGTTTCAGAGCGCTTCGAAACTCGAGGCCACAGGTGGGACACGGATAGGACTCGGTGACGATCTGCACATGATCCAAGAGAATCTGATCGGTACAAATGGACGGCAGGTGGGATGGGATTGTTTGATATGTTGAGGACATCATCGACGATTGATTGGAGAACATGGAGTTGTTCTGAAGCAAGGTATAAGTGACTGGTAAACCGGTATCTCCCGTCTCGGGCGATGGCGAAAGTATTTGACGTAGCATCCCCGACAATCCGCCGAATGTCTCGCTTCCTTCCCTGAAATCGACAAAACCCAAGGACAATGCAGCGGCGATGAGTACCATACGATACACATTCAGACTCGTTCCTGTGATTTTACTTTCTCTCTTGCAACGGCATGGCGGTGAGAAAAGATAGAAAAGCGGAGAAATAGAGAATTCACGCTGCGTGATTAATTCTGCAATAGTGAACCGTGCAAAGTGCTTGGGCATTGTGGTATTCCCTCTCAAAAGACACACAGCAGTAGAAAGAGTGTGCGACGAGAGCGTAAGTGCAAATCGAGCTTAGAGAGTTTTGTGTCGTCATCGTTCTCATCGTTTAACATCTTCACGATCTTCTTTGTTCATAGAAGGAATATTACATATTTATAAGAATATATTATATTCCTTGAATAAGAGAATATTCGTTGCAGAAAATCGTAAAGACATCGTTGTTCGTACTTAGTTTCACTTTACCTTTGAAGTTTATAAGATATGGTTGTCTCCGACGTACTATTTCTACACATATAAGTAAGCTGTTAAATAAGAAAGTTATTTTTCGTACTATTTATTATTTTATTTGTTATTAAATGAATTAGTGACGAGAGTCTGATTAAAAAAAAGAAGAAAACGTTCGCGTGTTTCAATTCTACCTTAAACCATCTTCCCGCCTTTCCACATCTCTAGACTCATAATGAAGTAATTGGCATAAACCGAGAAGGAAATTAAAGGTTTCTACAGCAAACCAGCAGAAGAAAAAAGTTAAGCTACAAACCTTGGCAAAAAAGTTAGAAGGAAGCAAACCTTTGCTAAAAAAAAAAAGAGTCATTATCTTTACTATAAGATACAATATTTTTAAGAATCAAATTAATGTAATATTAAATGAAAATTGAATCCTCACCTTTATGTCGGTTGTCCAACGTCCAATGCATTATCTTCTTATCTTCTTTCACCACAGATTTGTAATTACATTCTTTACTTAAAAAATCCACTCACGTTATAACATAGAGGTGTTAAAAATGTTTAAAGGTATGAATAAATTATGGTAAAAATATAGTAAATGTACAATAACAATCTTAAATGGAAACAGGAAATGTTTCAAATCGCACAATCACTTTGTCTTTAAATCGTACTTCGTAGCCGACATATATTGCGCAAATGCAGCATTTATATGCATCTGTATCACTTTTTTATGTACTAATGCAAATGTACTGCGCAAGAGACATACAGAATCAATTAAAAGAATTTTTTTTCACCGGCGCGTGAACGCAGCCTGGTTTTACATAAGCATTGAAAAATGCAAAACAATTTTGTAAAAAAAACGTCTCGATTGGTTTTTTTTCTCGAATAGAATCAGAAACAAAGTAATCTGCACACAATAGTGCGCGATGAAAATTTGTATTATCGAAGCGCAGCGAATTTTCAGCAAAGAATATACTGAAGCGCGCGCGCGCGCGCGTTGAAAAGCTCCAAAGAATAAAATTACGAATTCCTTTGGAAATATCGCGCAAATGAAAAAGAAAAGCAACACATCGTTTACATAAATTATACCAGTCTACTATTAAATAAGAGTTTCAAAATGTACAAAAACTTGATACTCGCCTTAAATAAAATTTCGTCTGCGATCCTCTTCGTGTTTCTTAACGCGATGATTATTCTTCGATTGTTCATCACATCTTGATTAATTATTATTCTATAGTTGATTAATTCTCGTTCGTTTTATAAACGAACTCTTATTTTCGATCGTGAAACACTCGATTACTTTGAACTGGTATCTAAGATGAATACCAGTCACAAATGGTATTGATTGAAACCAAACTCGTGGCACGGTTTATCAGCGGGTTTTGTGCGCAATTAACAGAACGATATAGCACTTACAAACTAACCGATATGCTAAATGTAACTATGTGGTCCTGACGATAATGTAAAAGCGTATAGGCATTGGAAAGCACGAAGACGACAAGAAACGGTATTTGATTTTCTTTTTTTCTTTCTCTCTCTCTCTCTCTTTCTCTCCCTCTCTCTCTCTCTCTCTCTCTTTCTCTCTTTTTACGAATCATAACGGCTTGGTGACACTTTTTGTTATACACCAAGCGTCTATTATATCGTGACGTTAGCTTACGAAATATTAGTTTGTGACTTTTGGTCGGCCTATTGTTAGCCGTGTGCGGCATTTTGTGCCTTCACGTAAGCGTGGGATATTGATACTGACAACATGTAAACATCTGGTTCTCAATTGAACAGAGGAATTAAATACCTGTGCTATACAACACCGATTCACTTACATACTACATATGTTAAAAAAAAAACAGCTCGTACAGATGTTAATAAATTGAATACGTAATTAGTAAAATCCCTCTGTCCATTTATTGTACATGTATCAATAATAACTATGATAGAGTTCATTTAAATAGGAAACTTGCAAAGGAGTTGATATATCTAAATATTGTATATGATACACGAATCTCAAATGTTATGTAGTACTTGTCATTCTTATTGAAATGAACTCTATGTACATGCTATCACATGTAAAAATATCCAGATATTTTGCAATTTGTTTTACAAGTGAATTTTCATATAAAAAGATAAATAATTTTATCTAAACACGACTGTGTTTTGTATTGAAATTAAACAGATCTATGGAAATGAAATACAAGACAAATTTTTCAAATATTGCAAATTGCAAAATACAGAGAGCCAAAGACGGTTGTGGGGTGTGTATTAACTTACCTTATTATTCCATTGCACCTTCATTTGAATCAGGTGACTAACTCTTGTGCATCTTATCTTAAGATCAAAAATTAAAACAAATTATATAGATTATGTGCGATTACAATAAGAATAAAAAAAAGGTGCGAATATATTATTTAAAATATTATATATATTAAAAAATGATTAATTTGAAAATATTAGATGTTGTTTAGATAATAATATTTAACTTTTAAATATAAAAAAAAAAGTTTGAAACAAAATCCTACGAAATATTATAAACGTAGATTTCTGATAGAAGAAATCATTGTATCAAAACTCAATTTAGTTCAAGTTATACCAGTTCAAAATTTGTTAAAACAAAGAAGAATTATAATAATGTCTGTGTACATGTTTGTGATTTCCACAACAAAATGACATCTTTGGCTCTTAAAATATAAAGTATGGATAAAAGACTCACCCAGATTTCGGATCCCCATCAGCTGGCTGTGGAATTGGCATCTCAGGCATGTCTGACATTTTCTGTTGCTGTAGTCCTGATGGACCTGCTTCATCGCATGCCAAGGAAACATTTACAAAAGTTGTAGGCTCTATAGTTCTATTACTGGGATCTTCTTCACTTTCTTCTTTCACAGGTAGGCCTAACAAAAAAATAAAAAATCTATATATTAATATCTTTATTTCTTTCATGTAGAGATTTAAACTTAAAAAATAAAGAAAAAAAAGAAATAAAAATTTTTTGTTATAAAATCTACCTTCATCTCCATCGCAATCTTCATCCGAATTTTCATCGTCTTCACTACTTTCATCCTCATCTTCTTGCTGTGTAGAACTTGTCTGATTTTGTGGTATTTGGTTATGTGTAGTTTGTGAACTTGGACCAGGCACTGCCTGAACAGTTTGTACAGTATTACTGTTTGTGTCCATAGGAACTGAGGTGATTTGTTGTTGATTAGCATTGGATATTATCATAGGAATACCCAAACCCATGTTATCCATTATACCCATCCCCATATTGTTTTGATGGCCTTCTACTTGCTGCATCACATTTCCATCTAACCTGTTCTCTGAATTCTGTTCTTGTTTCATTACATTCTGCAATTAAATACAATAAGCAATATTTATTTATTATTCTTAAATATTTTATATAAAAAAATACAAATTTCTATGACTACCAGCAAAATATAACCTTAAAATGTTTAACCATAACTTAGAGTCAAAGTTACTAATGCTTATCTTAAATAAATACTAAATAACAAAATTTAATAAATCGACCAATTGTAAAACTTACAAAAGTAGAATTTAAAATATTTTTATCACTAACTAGTAATAGTAACTAAGGTAAACATGGAACTGAATGTCAAAAAATAAAAGAATATCTATGCTTCTATATTTTGTTATGCACTGAACATACATAACAAATAAATGTGCTTTTCATAAAAAGAAAATTACCGGATTTAGAACATTGGTAACATAACCCTGTTTGTCTTCTAAACTGACTTCTCCCAGCCATTGTAATAGTTGCTTCTCTGCGTTTACAGTTGTATTCCAAAATTGATAAAATAATTCTACTTTATACACGCAATCATCGCATATTTTTTTGGGTAACTTATCTTCTCTTGCAACCTGCAATCATATATAAAACAAAATAACTTATATGTAACAAATTTTATATTTACATAATAAAAATATTTTCTTAGAACTAAGTTAGTATTCTATTCTAGTGCGAATGGCATGAATCATAAGTTATAAAAAAAATTAATAATCATAGTAATAATGGATAAGAAAGTTAAAACATTTGTCAGAAATATTTAAAAAATTAATCAATTTTAAAAATTTTAATTTCATTTAAATATAAAAAAATATTCAATCAAAATATATTCTAAATAATCATTATCTTACCAAAATTCTTAATGGAAAATTCACAAATAAAAAATTACAATATTAAATATAAGGCTCAAATTAATTAAATTTTTTTCACATAGCAGTTTCAAAATACTACGTCGTAACATTGGAAACACAACGTCAAAAAACACAAATAGTCAATTACAGATACTTTGCAATAGAAACAATGGTGTCGAAAACAAGATGTCGAAAAGGAAGAGGTTTATTCGGTTGTACGTAGTTACCGTAAATAGAGAAATAGCCGCATATTGCCGGCGTCGAACGAAAATATCGACGGGCTGTTGCTCAGGCTATGATGAAAAAATTTGGGTAGATCCGCAATACATTAAGGCAGAGAAAAAAGCGCGGCAAAATTCTATTGAATAATTCCTGGCGTCGTGGATGAGTAAGTGAGATTGAACGGAAAAGAAATTATAAATAGGTGCAACACCAGTAACATGGCTATCTGGATAACGGTTGCCCGAGGCTGTTTGCAATTTCTCGTCTACAGGGCGATCTCTAAAACAATAGGGAGCAAATGCATCTACTGGGAGGTCGAAAAGTCGTGGACGATCGAGGAAATGCGGTGTATCTATGAAAATGCACAAGATGGCGGATCGCCATTGTCGAAGCGATGGCGTAGTTGGCTTACCTTGACCGGTAGGCAGGCGGCGATCTTGAGAAATATTTGTCGTACGTCACCCTCACCCTCGAAAATCGGCACCGAAACACGGTCCTTCACAAGACATAATCGACACAGGTCCAGATAATCGAGGGAGGACATTTTACCGTGTACAACGCCAGCTCGAGACGCAAAACCGCGCCCGTAGACGCGAACGCTGTTTCAATCCAAGCCGGAGAAGACCTCGCGTTCTTCGGTACGCGTCGTTTGCTCAGTGTAACTCGCTTAACTTCGGCCTTGTTCGGTTATCCTCGACTCGCTCGGAGAACTTCGGCAGTATTCGGCAAGACGATTGCGTATCGATTACGCCGCGCTAGAAGCCAACAGCTTTTACACACGACAGTTTCGAATGTTGCGGAGATCTCCTTCTTCCAAATTCATCATTATTTAATGTGGATGGACTTCACTGTTCGCCATGAATTCATTACCAAACCAGAAAAATTGAAAATGTCACGGTACTTATATTACGTTTTTCAATTGGCTTTATTTCTCGATGAAATTTTTATTGTACACGAATCCAATCGCAAGATGGCTACAATCTTGCCAATTTTATGCTCATTTTAAATAATAAAGGTATAGTGCGCACAGAGTGTTGCGTATGCTAGATTTGTCTTTGATATCCACTGTATGATCGTCCAGGTGTTTAAGAGGTCGGCCAAGTTAATGCAAACCTATCAAATTTTCATGCACAATTACTCCCACTTCTACGCGCGGATACAATCACGCATGATCAAACGGACAGAGTACAGTTGTCGATGTACAATAAGAATAAATCGAAGCTTTATAAAGAATATATTGAAACTCATTTTCAGTGATATCAAAGTTGTATTGAGACTTTAAGTTCACGTTGTTAATTTTTCCAAAAATAAAGTGTCTTTTTGGAATACAAGATTTTCTGTACGTCGTATTCGAACATCCGGTAATGGTCACGTGACTTATTCGGAAATAGTAGAAAACGATTATTTATACAAAATTAAATTATTGTTTAAACCGTACGAGAGACAAATTTACATATAGGAAAATATTTGAATTAAGGATGAATTCGAAATTAATTTTTAAAACTCGAAACCGAAGCTTTATAAAATTTCGAAAATCTCGAAACTTTCAAAATTTTAAAAACTTGAAACTTTCGAAACTCGAAATTTTCGGAGCTTAAAACTCTCAAAACTTTTGAAACTCGCGTCCAACGAGTTCAAGATAACATAACATAAATCAAATATTCTTCATTACGAGTGACTTTGTATTCACTATTTTA
This sequence comes from Tetragonula carbonaria, assembly GCA_032399595.1. Taxonomy (NCBI): domain Eukaryota; kingdom Metazoa; phylum Arthropoda; class Insecta; order Hymenoptera; family Apidae; genus Tetragonula; species Tetragonula carbonaria. The sequence goes on from JAUCRC010000007.1 coordinate 4,860,672, forward strand.
TAGAGACTTTCGAATCACGAAAAAAAGTACAAATTTTTGAATTCTCAAAATTTGAAATTTTCTTTGGTTTGAAGGAATTTCGATGTTTCGATGTTTCGAGTAACTCGTTCCTAATTTAACCTTGTTAATCATACACGTATAATGAAATTTCTTATTTTTAAAAAGTATATTAACAAGAATTATTATCATTATAGATGTTTAAATGTACAATGGAAATGAAAATTATCTACATAATGTGTGTCATTGCATAAACTCTTGATTAAAAAAAAGAAAAAAATAGATTTTTAAATTTAATGCCCTAACTTTTGGAATATACTGGAAACTTTTAAAATATTAGAAAATATTAAAACTTTTAGAACTCGAAAAATATGAGAAAATTAAGTAAATATGTAACTTTTATATCTTCAATAGATATTTAAATTTCATCCTTGTCAGATTCTTAGTATCATTAAATAAAAGAGATACACGTATCCATGCAAAGAATAACAGGCACGGTACAGTGCTGCCACGTTTCTATGACGTTGAAATTGTGTAACTTAGCCTCACGCTCTTAAAGATATCAATGACCTGCCTTGTCTTTTTCAGTGGTTGAGTGAACTTTGCTGTATGTGACAGCCTGATTTAAATCGCAACTTACGTTACTTTCTGAACTTTTTTATCGCTTTAAATCCGTTTCTCCGATAAAATAACTTTGTAATCTTCATTGCAAAAACTCTTCGAATTAAACGAATATCCAGCATCATATTCTTATGCTATATTTACACATTGGATTAAAAATATACTTTTCGTTATTTTTTAAATATTTTAATTGACAAAAATGATAGGTCAATAGTACGTAATACATCATTAATTATGTAACGATTCTTTTCGTGTCACCTTATTTTATTTTATTCACATTTTAATATACACAATGTAATAAAGTATTTGGGTACATTGGGAGAAAAATGATGGCATTCATTTTAGATAAAAAAAACTGCTTTATTGTGGCAGAGCACATGTATTATCATATACCAGCATATAATTAGGAAGTCCATAGTAATTTACAAATTACGATCCACTTAAACGTCGGTATACGTGGCGGTGTATGCAGGCAGATTTGGGAATCGATTTCTATCACACACATGCTGTTACCGTGTTTATTTTCTTCTTATCAATCGTCTCTTCAATCGTTCAGTTTTCTTATTATTTCGTTTAACATTAATTTTTTTTCTTTCGACACTTTTTTTTTTGTTTTTGTTTTATCGGATGGGGAAAGGGGAAGGAGGGAGGATCTTCTAAAGATCCTTGCAACGACAGTGAATTATTTATAATACATGAAAACGAGGGATATGTGGTCTTCTTCCGTTCGATTTTTTTTTTTTCGAGAAAATTGTACCCGTACAAGCCATTAGGATTTCTATTTTCGTAATCTCTCTTTCTCTTTCGATAAGGACCTTGTTTCGCATCTTAGAAGTAAAATCGTGATTATCGCAAGTGACAGTACTTCCAGATATTTTCTTCTTCTTCTTCTTCTTCTTCTTCTTCTTCTTCACGATAAATTTCTTTTTTTATTTCATTAATTTTAAGAAAGAATGAAAACCGAAGTGAAAGCCTTGGAGATATCTGCATAGTAATTAGATATTTCTTCGGAACACGATTCAATCTGAAGAAAGCTTTCGTCAATCCTCCTATTATTATGTACACGTTAAAGAGTTTTGAGCTTAAAATCGAAATTTGTTTTTCTTAGTAGAATTGATTTTCTTCCTCGAATTGTCAATACTTTTAACAAAATTTCTCACTCGTTATATATACAATGCAGTTGTGAGGAAGGCATTAATTTTTGAAGGACACAGGTGAAATCAACGTTCTCAACGATGTTAAATTATCATGTTGGGTATGGTTTGCGAATAGATAGACGCATCTATGTATTAGATATGAAGTTTGTTACTAATCATTTCCTTGGTGAAAACGATTTGAAAAATGAATAAAGTCGTAGTTGAAAGTTTAATAGGAGGACTAATTATCAAAACAACCTCGAAAGTGCAACACGCCAAATTTTGTTGTTCCTTTTTTTTTTGCTCTTGCGTTCACTTTTTCTTTTTTTCTTCTTCTTCTTTTTTTTTTTCTTACTCAACTTTTTTTTTTCTCTCGCAGCTTATAGTCTGCGTCGTTAATGAAATCGCAATAAAACTGTATTATTTCGATGCTCATATATAGTTAATTAATTAGTTTGTTAATTAATTTGTTAAATTCGTAACTATTTTACTTACACTTTATGCTATAACAATAATAGCAAAAATTGCGTGAATGTGTGTCTAAATTTTTTTTCTCGTTTAATCTCATTATCTCTCCGAGTTGTCGTAATGTAAATTTACAGCTATTACAAATATTATTGTTTATATTCGTGTAAGGTAACATTAATGGTAATCATCGTGTTCGTTATCTACTAATACAAAGTTAAAAATGCGGGAAGTTGAAATTTTCGCGGTCACACCGCAGAATATATTCGTGTATATCATACGTACTTACATGCATTCCAGAGTTCGAGTTTAATCGCTCGCGTTAAATTGAAATTAACAGAACATGTTATCGCTAGCTACGATCGTAAAATCGTTTGCGATCGACAAATGTAAACGAATGGAATTTATTTATTTATTTATATAAAATATTAGCATAACACGACTGTGAAACTTAAGCTTGTTTCGAACCTCTACACTTTATATTCCATGAATTTTATATACGAACGAGATGGAAGTGGTGGATAATACGTAACTCGTAATCAACACAGTTAATTATCATAGAACACTAAACATAACACGTCCTTTTAATTTCAATTTTTATTCTCGAATTTCAAATGCCAATCAATGGTTCGTTAAATTTAAATTTAAGCCAATCAACGTATTCAACACGTTAATTCAATTGATCGAATCGTCGAATGTGGGGAACAAGCGGGATGAAAATTCTTGCACCACCTCACACCTTCTTACGATGATGTTTGTTAATCGATAACTTGAAAATCGTTCGTACTCCTCTAATTTCGTCTCTCCTCTAATATCGAATAATACGAATTTCTTTAAATCTTCAATCGATTCAATTTTGTAAGAAGTGTAAATGATAAGTAACCTTCGTGAAGGTTTGAGCCGTTATGTATCGAAAAGCACCAGACACCATGCAAAAATTTCTCATCCGCTTTTCTCTCTTTATTAAGGATCAGAACGACTGATGATTTCTTAAACTTCACTTTTTTTTGTTTTTTTGTTCTTTTTTTTTTCTTGTTGGTTAAGTCTTAACGTCATCTCGCTTATCCAGCAATACTGGGACTAATTAAGCTAGCGTTGGTCGAAGATCGTTGACAATTTATGCATATTTAATACATTTCACACCATATCGATATAAGACCTCGTTTTTTTCTTCTCTCTCTTTCTCTCTCTTTTTTAACAAGCTAAAATGATCAAACATCGATGGGAGAAAGATGATAGAAAAACGCAATGTTCTATCGCGATCGAATGAACGAAGCATATAATCTGACTTTGAACGGTATAATCTCCTTTCCGCGTCGGCTATGCATCCCCTAAGTTTCGATATACCATAACGATTTATAGTATGAGCTACCACTTGAAAAATTTTTCTTTTTAAAATTAATCGTTAATATATAGTTCTCTCTTCTCGAACGAGGTGCCAGACATAAGTGTATTGTAAGACATCGTTTACATTAGTAAAATTTTCATCAGTTTGCAGTCACTCGTATCCGTTAGCCTCTACCAGTGAAAACGCTTTGCTTTTCTTGTTCTTGGGTAGGATACGAAATGAACAAAGATCGTAAACGTATGAATTCGTAACCGACTGTTCACGTAGAAAAGAATAATCGATAAAAAAAGGAATGTTCCACGACGAAGAGAAGATTTCGCGATGAGTTTGTCAATTATCGGCGAATTCTCTTTATTTTTATGGCCATTTGTACTGAAATTGTACATCGTACACATTTTTATACGTTGTATTAATTAGTATTGAAGATTTTGCAGTAGTATTAAGTAGTACTGAAGATCGCGATAATGTTAGAAAAAAGGGGCGTGAATCAATAGCAGTCTAAGAACGCGTTTATGTACTACTTATTCTTCTGATTATTCGTTACGATTAGTACGATCAAGCGTAGAAATTAAGAAAAACGAAAAAAAGAAAATCTTCTCTCCTGCAAACTCTTCGAGCATCTTGAAGATTTAGAAAGTGACAAAACGATGCTATTACAGATCGCATGCTACGAACTATGATCTATCAATGAAACGTATTTAATGAAAACTAGTCTGGAACTCGTTATTCATTAATGTCGAGATACATTCCTTTATTTGTCGTTTGGTGACAGATTTTACCAAAGTAATACAAGGATTTGAACGTGCGTAAGAAAACAATGGCACTTTAATATAATTCGTGATATTACTTTGAGCTTGCGAGAACATCATTTTCTTTTTTCGTATAAACAAGCTCATTTCTCACGCGACTGTCTTTCATCGATGTCTGTCTACTAATAATGGTAAAACGGAATTTATTTTTCTATCTCTTTCGTGTCGTTTTACCATTTCTTAATCCAATAATCAGCCACTCTTTGTTTTTTTTTTTAAACATTCTAACTGCCCTCGTTATGATCGTCGCCAGTTGAGACACGAAACAGACAGATATATGCATACATTACTCGTCAATTTAGTGACAAATAGTGTCGGTATTTATCGACAAACGAAAATGTCTTCGATCTTTTTGTTTTTTTTTGCACATAAGCGTTTCCATCGTGTATCGTAAACGCTACTAACTCTCACAACGCCTAAAAGAACAGCGACAAAGACGAAACGAATATTTCTGTGATTTCTTGCTACAGACTTGAAAGTGTTATAGGATTAATACAAGCTCATTTATTTGTTACGGAATCTTGCTATAAATATAAAGTATTATATGAAAGTCTATATAATCCTTGTATTATCTTAACACGCTATAACGTCCATTTGAGGATAAAAAAATGTATATCAGATTATTAGAAACTTTATTCTCACAGGGGGAATAATTTCATTTTAAACGTTAATATAATAAATCTCTAATTTAATGATAAATGGATGGAAAGGGGGGAGAGGGGAGGATGGGGCATGTGAATGACCTCTTCGAGTCGGGGGAGGGGGGGGGGCAAAAGGTAGAAGGATTGATAATTAGTATTCGTAATTTTGAGAAAAGGCTAGCGTCCTTTACTGCTAATTAGGTATAAACGATCGAAAAAATCATTTTTATTCGGTTAGGAGGAGCTTACAAAATGAAATCCTCCTCGATCGAAAGAATGTGAAATGCGATTTCAATCGATAAAGAGATTTCTCGAATTCGTTTTCATATGATACTCACACGTTCGCGTTCGCTCCGTTAAATGAGTCATGCAAATTCTCATTCCAATCGACACGATCGTTGTTTGTTCCTACCCTAATATGTTACAAATTGGAATTCGTTTGTTCGTTCGTTCGTTCGTTCGAACACCGATTCGTCCAATTCTTTTTTTGTTTTTTTTTCTGTTTTTTTTTCTTTGTTTCTTGTTCACCTCTCTTAACAGAACTTTTATCAACAGGTTTTTGGTTATGCAATGCGATCGAATGAAACGTTCGGTAATTACGATTGATTCGTCGAGTCGCGAGTACTTCCGGTTACGTGGTCAACGATGCTTTCAGCTTCGATTGCCATTCATTGTTTTCGTCAACGCTTAAGTTTTGCAAACACCACGTGAATTACGAATGCTAACTGTCAGTACGATCAGACTATGTCGACTCGAAAGAAGACTACGTCGGAGAAATAAACGTCGGAGAGGGTCGAAAAGGTGTAATCACATTTTCAACCCCCTTGTCGCAAAGCGGCGTGATTTCTCTACGAACTTTTACAATGATTCTTCTATTCGATGTAGCACGTTTGCGGCTTTCTTAGAAATGAAATGTTGTGTCTCGTGCACATATATTTATTTTTTATGGCATTTTAAGGTTGACGACAAATCTAGCGTGAAGTTAAGGGTTGACGAAGAACTCGCGTCGACACGTAACGAAAGTGACGCGATGCGGTAACGAGAAGAACGAAACGGATTAAAAATAAAAATGAAAAAAGAAACTGTTTTCTTTTTTGTTTTTGAAAAATGTCTGTCGCATGGGTTCCTTTTCTTTCTTTCTTTCTTTCTTTTTTTTTCTTGCCGGCCGTCTTAAAATTCACTCGGCGAAGACCGAGCGAGGGCAAAACGAAGTTTCACTACTTACGCTACGCGTGTATGTGTGTGTGCAATCCAGTGTGTACGTCTTAAAAATACTCGAATACGTTCTACTTGTCGATAAAAGGCAAGAGAATTGTTCCGCTCGTGTTCGACTATAGTATGACGCGTTTATCTATTCGGAAATACGTGCTTCGTGTCTCGATGGATTGACTTTTTGTAGGTAAACTGTAACCAATAAAGATCAAGGGATATTTAATTCTCCTGTTCTACAGCTTTTTGGATTGATTATCTTTGTTAGATAATATGTGTATATGTGTGTGCGTGCCTGTATACATGTATGTATGTATGTATGTATGTATGTATGTATGTATGTATGTATGTATGCATGCATGCATGCATGTATGTATGTATGTATGTATGTATGTATGTATGTATGTATGTATGTATGTATGTATGTATGTATGTATGTATGTATGTATGTATGTATGCATGTATATATGTATGTATGTATGTATGTATGTATGTATGTATGTACGTATGTATGTATGTATGTATATATGTATGTATGTATGTATGTATGTATGTATGTATGTATGTATGTATGTATGTATGTATGTATGTATGTATGTATGTATGTATGTATGTATGTATGTATGTATGTATGTATGTATGTATGTATGTATGTATGTATGTACGTATGTGTGTACTGTATGTATATTTTTTAAAATTTATTTCGGTTTAAATTTAATTTCCTCCCGATCGAACGTCCGTGCGTGACGAGATCTACTGTGGCTAGAGTTCTACGTAGTTTACGGCCAACGATCTGGATTATCATTTTAATTAAACGGTAGTTTAAATGGAAAATCGAGAATGGGATTTCTGTCATGTACCCGCGCACTCACATGATAAATAATATAACGTTATCTCGCAAGTATGTACTTATACACATGGTAAGATCGAAACGTCTTAATTCCGTACACCTAGATCCGTACGTGTAATATCTATAGTTCATTATATACAAATTGTAAAATGCTTTCTTAATGAAAAAAGTCGTGTTTTATCTTGTGTATATGTCTTTCGGTGTGTATATATTTTATTTATAATATATATTTCTCTCTTTCTTCCTTGTAGCAGTGCGAACGCAGATATATATAGTTTCTTCTTTCTTCTCTTCTCTCTCTTTCTTTCTCACCCTCTTTCACGTGCTTATTTCTTCTTTTTTTTTGTTAGTTTTTTATTTTTTTTTTTTTTGGTTTTTTGGTTTGTTTGTTAATGCTTCTTGGCTACGGAACACATGATCACTCGCACACCCCCTTGTTATTTTTTTTTTCCCTTTGTACATGCACAACACTTGCTTCTGAGAATCAATTCGCCGCCTGATCGCATAAGTGACGAGATTCTGTCTTGTTTCTGTCTTTCGTATCGAGACAATTCAATGCGAAGAGCGCTTCGTGTCGGCTTTTACAGCACGACACGAAATGTATCAGCTCGCAAGCGAATTTGCGAGAAGAATGTGTGATTTTTAAAATATTGGAAGAGCATAGGAAGCACTTGAATTCCACCCACGAATGTACTTAGCTTACAATTTTTCAAAATAAATTTTCATTCGATTGCTGATTCTTCAATGTTACTCTGTCGGAGTTTTCAAGAAAACAATTCATCTCACGAAATCGCCCAATTTTTCTAAGAATAATCATTATTCCCTTACGTTACGCATTTCGATATCATTAATGGAGTTTCCATTCACTGAAAGACGTTCGACTAGAATTTCGTCATTCCTGCGGTAATTTCGCAATAACCATACCATCACCCTGTCTCGATGATTCGAAGAGTAGACTGAAACTTCGAGTACACACGTTTCATTTTGTTCGATATTACCGATCGATGAATACTTTTCTAAGATTCAACGTACACAATTTTGTTCCACGCGAAATGAATTAAATATCAACACATCACATTCGATCGAACACAAAATGTATCATCTAATTAATTTGCTTGTCACTTTTCAATTCGAATCGTTACATTATTATTTTCCTCGTCGTCGAACTGAAAGAAGTACGTTTCTCAACGAGAAGACTGCTTTTAATTCCAATCACCCTGTGCCCTGATCGACAATCAATCATTTATTTTCCATCGAATCCCGTCGAGAGTGATGTGTGAAAAAAATTAGCGAAGCAACGTGAATAATTGCCCATCACTCGAACGTGGCTTGGTTGTTTCAACGTCTACGACCTCTCCGACTTCGACGCAATTGAACAACGACTGGGAAAAAAAGCTCAAGCTCTGCCGTTAATGGTATGGTTACTAGCGACTCAGGTTCAGAACGTAGAGGCGGCGTGATCGATCCCCCCCTCCCCCCCTAGGATTAAATTCGTTGAAGCGGTCGCCAGCGAAAGCTCTTTCTCTCATTCTCCGGTATCATCCTCCTCCGTACGATCTGTTCCTGTTCAGACGTTGCACGTCGGGGTGAGGGCGAAAGAGCCTCAAACGGACACCCGTCGCGGCAGTTGTTGTTGTTCTGATAACGTACTGATACTGACGGCGGTCGACGGTCGTCAGATGCTGGCACGATGTTGATGCAACGGCGGCAATTGCAACAACGGCGTCAACGGAGGCGGGCGTAGCTCGCTGCTGTGCGCGTTCAACGCCGGCAGCTGCTGCATCGGCAGCAGGTGCGAGATCTTACCGGGCGAGCGGCGAACCGTGAACCGCGGTCTCCGTCGTTTCTTCTGGAATCCACTGCAGCAGCAGCTGCAGACCGACGTCTCGTCGTCCAGCGATATCGTGTCACCGTGGTTGCCTACTTGGCCCGACAGTATCGAGCCGTTCGCCGTTATTACGTCGCCCTCGAGGCGCACTGCTCCTTGCGCAGCCTGCGTCATAACAATTTTCTTTTTTTCTCTCTCTCTCTCTCTCTATCTCTCTCCCCCCTCTCTCTCCCTCTCTCTCTCTCTTCGCGTTACTGTCATCCGGAATCGTTATGCAGCGAACACGTTCGTTCGTTGCTTTAGAGGGTGCATTACCGTCGGAACGTGTTCGCGCGAATTTCCACTTTGGGTCAGGCATTGATTTACGAGGAATAGGGAAAGAAGTTGAAAGATCGTGGACCAAGGATTTTATCGGAAGCTTTTCTTGTATTGATTTGGCTGGGCGGCTTAGGGGGTTCGGGGTAACGCGGAAAACCAACCCTTCACGGTCCGGCGTCACGTGTCACCGTTAGAACGCTGTGTTATTGTTCGGTCAAGCTTCGGCAAAGCTCGTACATTTTTTGATCAAATTCTATCGACAGTGAATGGTGCTGTAATGACGCGTGCTTCCTGAAACGTCCAGGATCAAACGAGACACTGTCTGTCTCGTGCTTTTTATCAGTACGTTTGCTCGATCGTTTGATAAATTCCAATGACGCAGACCGTGAAGGGTCGTTGAAATTTCTCGATCACATACACGTTTCAATTTGTACTTGTACGACTACGTTAGAATTGAAAAGTGTCTTTTAATCATGCATATAGAAATAGAACTTTGCACGAGAGAGAATCAACGAATACACGTTTTTCTTACTTTGTAACTGAAGTAATTCAAAGAAAGAAATGAAAGAATTACAAACCGATACAAGAAGATCAGCTTTTTTTTTAAGCTAATTTTTTTTTTTTAAATTAAGAAATTGAAAACGATGTATCAAGCCGTTCAAAATTAATTCGACGTGAAAAGAAAAAAAGGAAGGAAATTAATTAACCATTGAAAACGGTATGACGCAGATATTTCCCTGGGGTCTAAAGTGTATATTCTAAAAGATCGATACTTCGATGGACGATGAAAGCTGGCGCGATGTTTCCTTACCTGTAGAGCCTCGGCCTCGTCCCGCCTTTCGTCCTCCGTATTCATAGTGACAAATCTCAGCACCAATAAATTGAGGGAGGCGGCGACGATAGCCAAGCCGAACAAAATGAATATCAGGGCGAACAACACGTATTCCGGCTTGTTGTCCAGCGCGTTGTCCTTCTGCAGCGCGACCATGTCGCCGAAGCCGATGGTCGTCAGGGTGATGAAACAGTAGTAGATGGAGTCGAAGTACGACCATCCTTCGTACCGAGAGAACGCCGCGGCACCTCCCGCAATCGTTAAGCAAGATAAGGTCGTCACCACGCAGATAAGATTTATTTCTGAGGCCTGGAAATTACACAATGTTCGCTTCGTTGGCTTCGGCCTCTCTGATAAACGTACGCATTTCAACCGTATCGAAACGTATCGCACGTAGATGTTCGTGTACAGATATCGCGAATGCATGCTCGTTACAGCATGCACCTGATCATTCTTACGAAATTTTGCTCTGCCATGGAGAAAGGAAATTGAAGTGCACCCGTTCCTCAATTTACGCGGCATTTTTCTACGCGGTAAGATATGTATATACATGTATATTTTCCTACAAGTTTTAAAATTGATAGTTTTAATATTAATTGATAGTCAGTATCGTGAGATCGGTTGGCGGAACGCGTGACGCAGAAAGAAACTTTGTATGCGTTAGGCGTTGTCTTTGGCCGCTGGGCCTTAGTGCGGAAGCGAGCAGTGTGACTTTGGACGTTGAGAGGACGTCACTGTTACTATACTGTTTAGATTTATAATTTATATTTTGTAATTTTAACCCAGTCTATGTCTGACAAACTTTCGATCACACGGAAGAAGAGAAAGTCGATGTCTTTGGACACGAAAATGAAAATTTTTCAACCGACTTGAAGAAGGAGAGAAACTTACATCGATTGCTAAGGCATGTGGAATATTTTATTTATTTATTTATTTTTCCTTTTATACCGACAGATTCAATTTACACGATTTTTATTCGCGTAAATCGAGGGACGGATGTAATAAGTTTCAGAAAATTTTCTGAAAGAAAACGGCCGACGCCGGAGAGAGAAGAATTCTTCTTTCTTTCGTGCAACGTCAACCGTTCTAATCGTTTCGAAATTTTCGAGCTCGAGCTCGATCTGTACTGCCGATCGTTCGGTGCAAAGTACAAGCGAGCGGAGAGCAGAGTAATTTTTTTGTGATTTTTTTTACCTGGACATCCTTACAGTTAAGAAGCTTCTTTACGTTCCGTATAACGACGGACGAGAACTTATTCAGACGCTCTCCTATGCTCTGGAACATTACGAGTCCTAACGGGATACCGACGATCGCGTAGAACATCGTGAACAATTTACCGCTTATGGTGTTCGGCGTCGAATGTCCGTAACCTGAAAGGCAATCGACGAATACAGAGAGTATGATTCGATAAAAACGTGATAATCGAATATTTGGTGGTGGAAATAAAGTAGGAATGCGTTTAACGTTAATAAACATTGGATTTCGCCGAAACATTTGTTTTGACGGAAGCTTGTAATGTATTTAACGCTCGTCGTCACTGTTCGCAATTTTTCTCTTTATTTCCGTCTGATTGGAAATAAAAAAGATCGGATATCGGTAAGTAGAAAAAGTTAATAGTCACAGGCGAAATTCATTCGAATTCAAATTGAAATAATCGTGCAACGAGGATATATTTTAAATAGTTAGATAGGACTTTCTTTTACGGGGGGGGGGGACGGATATGTTCGATAGAACCATGGTGGAATTTAGTTGACAGTGAAACGTACCGATAGTGGTGAGGACCGTGATCGCGTAGTATAACGCTCCGGCGAATTTCCACTGTTGGCCGGCTTTGTGAGGTTCCGTCTTCAGCACCACTGTTTCCATGATCTTGAAGTCGTCCTCGCTTATATTATACTTGCGTATAACCATCTTTTCAATGGCTGTCAACAAAAGAACGAAAGACATTTATTTATCTGTTTTTCTTCTTTCCACTGTGTCTCGTGTTTTATCGCGTTGTACTTTTCAATTTTCGGATCAAGTTGTTGAAACTTGTTTTCACCGATACTTGTTACAGATCCGAGAGGGTTAACAGAGCCCTGTCAACCCTCTTGGTAAAAAGTAATTTCCGAAAGTGGCCGGTCGTTAGTCTATCTATCGATCGACACAAGAACTATACCGTCCAATGCTTCCTTGCGTCGTTTCTCCGTCTCGGACTCGAGAACGTCGAAGATTGCAGCGCCGACGAGGAGGTAGGTGAACGTGAAGACGATCAACGATAGGGTCCGGACGTTTTGCTTCTTCATTCTCTAGTGAGCCACATGCTCACTAGCAGGGCCCCGGCCCTAACTACTTGCATCGCTCAGTGGGGTACGATTTGGTGTGCCGGGCCCATGACGACCCCTTCTCCTTTTTGATGATGCTCGGGGGGGCCCTTCCTCTCTTTTACCGAGCGCTACAGACCCGGCACGCGACTCCTCTTCTTCAGGGTGTCTTCTTCTTCCTTGCAGAGGCTACCTTGTAGCTGCTTTCGTTCATCTGGAAAATGCGTGTTTTCGTGCATGTATGAAATTATGCCGATAGCTTTATCGGATTACTACAGACACGACTTTTCAAGATAATTTCAAGCAATTTTCTCTTATGGAGGAAAATGTTTCAAATAAAACTTCACAGATAGTCGTTTCGAGGGCGACATCATATAGTGACGAGGTAACTTTTTTTTTTTTTTTTTTTAACAGAACTGTATATATTTCAAAATATATCTCAAATACTGAGTGAGTACCATTAAAGAAAAAATTCATTTGAAATATCCTTATAATTCCACTATAGCGAAAAGTTTAAGAGAAAATCAGTTTCATATGGGACTCCCTCATGTATTGACAGTATCTTTCAAAGACCATCTCAAGCGTCAGATACACACACACACACACACACACACACACACACACTTGGCATTTTAATTCTTTTATTTTCAAAGTTGGAAAGAAGTTGTCGATATTTCGTTTCGTGTCCGTTCCACAGTTCCAATTCGAAAACCTTCCAAAAGTCGAGCAAACATTCAGCCAGAGAACTCGAAATAAAATTTCACAGATAAAATTCCGACTTCATTTCACGCGACGGCAGAAATAGAAGCTCTTAAATTCTAGACAGGATTATTTCGAGATAACTATATATATATATATATATATATATATATACACATACATATAATTTTTCTGCGAGCAATTTTCGCGAGTGACGATAACAATAAACGAACGATTTCCGAACGGCGATGGAACGTGGCAAAGAGAGGTCGAGGAGGAGAAAGAACTTCTTTCTCGCGTGAACACCGGCTGCATTTTCGTATTGGTTCTGCATGTTCGAGAAGAGAGAATCTCTCTCTCTCTCTCTCTCTCTCTCTCTTTTGAAACGTTCTCTTGAACCGTTGGCCACGGCAAGACGTTAGGGGTCCCGAAGATATAAAAAGGCATAATCGTCCTTGCCGCTAAAACGGGAGCTTCTCTTTTGAGAAGGAGGATCCTTTTTCTCGTCACGGATGACTTCAGCCGAGAGATATCAGCCGTGAGGAGGCCAGGTGGAGCAAAAAATCTGCTGATATAGAAGAACTCACCTGCAGCCTGTTCCGGGTTCTCCTTTACGTACGACAAAGGGTTGAGCAGAATGATATGGCAGTGCTTTCGCTGCTCCCACTGCCACGTTCCCTCCATTCCTCAGCTTAGCACCCGACGTTTTCAGTGCCGACTGAAACCGAGCCAGTTACATTTTGCATAAGTTTCTCTGCAAGCCAACTCGCTTCAGCACGGGTTAAGTGGGATAACATAGTTTCGGTTAACAGGGATGGTTGACAGAGCGAGCGATTTAATATCAGGTATCAGACGAGCAGAACGGAGGATCTCAGGTTCTCGCTTTTGTTGAAAGTCGAAAACTGATTGAATGATTTCGATGCTGCTCTCTATACATAAGAGGCGAGAAGTCAAGACTGAAAGAGTAAAAGTAGAAAAGTAACGAAAGAGAAAGAAAAGTAACGAAGAAGAAATGACACCTGAATTGATTTGAAATTGTCTCTGTTCAGACAGAGATTCTTCGTTGAAGAGAATCGCTCTGGCTCTCTAATTGCTAAATCCCCTTTATTTATAACGCGACGTAAATACACAGATCTCGATTTATTTTCGCGAAATTCGTTTCGCTGCCGAGCGAAGAAATATTATTATTTTCCGTCTAAGGCTGAAATTCAGCAGCGATCCGAACAACGTTCAACAGAGGTGCTTGCCTCTCTCGTCGCTGATATTGAAATTCCCCTCTCGAGTACCTAATTGTTTTCGGAATGAAGCAATCGAGCATTCTCACGTTCGCGTCGCGAACGAATAAACGAATCGTTACAAAGGCGAATGACGAAAATCCACGCCATCTTCCCGTCGCGATTGTTTCTTTAAATGTTAAAAGACCGTGCCCCAGATGGGAAATCGAGCAAGAATTACAAGTCGGTGCACTTTTAATCTGTTCCACGTCGGCATTTCCCGCTCTGCCCGCATCGGTGCCACGAACTCTCATCTTAATGGATATCGATCAACGACGCGAGAAACGATACATCAAAGAATCATAACGTTGCCATGCGGGAGGTTAACCAAGGGTAAAAATAAACGCTCGTGCGTTTCGCGCGATGAATAATGGCCGTGGGCGGTGCCATCTTAGAAAATTGACTCCACTGAAAGTGGTCGAGCACTTTCCAATTTTCGACAGAGCAATGTGCAATTTATAATTGTACAGAGTGTCAGAGTATCTGCCGATTGGAACATGCGAAAATGCGTTGCAAAGAAAGAGTAAAATTTTTTCCGTTAAAGCCTTCGTTTTTTTTTTTTTTTCGAGGAAATTCGAGTTTGAAAATTTACCGAGTAGACTCGAAACTTGGCTAGTTCCAGACGTGATTAAGGATAACACGTGAAAAAAAGTAAGTAAAAAACGTAGAGTAAAGTTTTCCCGCAAGATGCTCCGTTTTTGACCAAAAACGAGTTTGACGATTTGTCAAGTACACGCGTAATTTTCTTGAGAACGGTGCCTTGAAAAATTTTACTCTACATTTTTACTTTTTTATTTTTACGCGTAGAATATCCTCGTGTCGATTATTTCCAATGCGGAATTAAATTTTCCAATTGGATTCAATCGAAAACGGAAGGGTTTAACGAGAAAATTTCATTCTTCTTTGTCGATTCCGTTTTTGCACGCAGAATCGCCACTGAGTCACGAATAAACAGAGAACCTTTAGCCTAATCTAATTTCACAATTACAGGGAAACGGGATTTTATATGTTTATGGAATAATCCCTCACACCTGATGATATTTATATGCGTTTCAAATTATTTCGTCGTATAATAATAACACCCTCGTTAATTAAATTTTCATGGAAAATTTCGCGAAATTTATTACATGCTGAAATTTAACAGTGAATCGCGCGGTGAATCTGTTTTTCTTTCCTTGGAGAAAAGAAAAAAAAGAAAAACGCATTCTCCACCGTATGATGGTCGATCCCCCGATCGTGCCGATTTGCCAATGGAAATTTCTTGGCTATCACGAATACATGAATAATGCATACTCCCGTGTTACAAGAGTACGGCGTGTACTCATTATTGTTCCCTCAGCCTATTAAATCTGGATTTACGCTAATGGTCCGCGCTTTGTGATGAGAGAACCACGTCACGTTTGTCAGCCACGACCAGCCACGTTTTACTTTGTGTCAACAGCGTGTTTATCGGCAAAAGTCAACGCCGGACGTTCGCAGCATCGTGTGCCGTTGTCACGTGTTTAATTATATTCCTCTTGTCCGCATCGTCATCCATCTTCTATCGTTCGAACCTGCGATATTTCGCGTTGCGAACCTTTTCTCTCCCGGGCAAGAGAAGTTTCTAGTCCGATTAACACGATTTTTATTTAACTTCGTCGATTATTCTCTTTGTTATTGTTCCGAGACTTTTTCTTCAATTTTAATATTGAAATATATATATAAATCTTTATTCAGAAATATTTGTCCGAGTGTCTCAGATCTTTTCGAAAATTTCTTTCCGCCACTGAGTTGTAATCCTTGAGTTTCAACTAACTTTTAAGAACGAAAATACTCGTAAAATTTACTTTTCGACGATTTAGTTATTACTCTGTCCATTCGCTCTTCAATCTTGTTATCGGTGGGAACAATATGAAGAAACAAAAAAAAAAAAAAAAAAAAAAGAAAAACAATTTTCACGTTATCAATCTTGCTGCAACGTTGCAGCCGGTGTCACGGTGCAAACGTTGTTCAGTCGCCGATGAAATGAAAATTGAACAGGTTGAGGGAACTTCGTCTATATGTCATGGCTAAGGTTTTCAATCTTGGCTCACAGTGTCTCTTCAGCGGAGTGCTGTAAAAGAGCCCTTGGGATCTAGAAGCTCTTGATTACGCTATTTAGGATACGAAGCCAGTTTCCAATAAGTCCACGTCTCGTGTCTTCACGGAAACCTTTTGTGTTCATTCTGCGTTGCCGCGCGATTTACATGTACTTCGTATTTCCGTGATAATAAATAATGAAACAAATGTCGATCTATCAAATCTGTTGATAGATTGTAGAATGTTTTGCATCGTTGTACCGAATGTATTTTTTTTATAGAAAGAAAAGAAAAGCTCGAACATTGCGATTCTCTGTTTCTTAAATTCGTTTCGAATAATAACTCTAAAACTACTTTAGTATTTTTTTTTCTTTTTTTTCGTTACGAGATTGCGGGTTTTCGTACTTTTCGAAATGTAATTTCCAGTAACGTGTAATGTTTGAATACCGTAGAATATTCGATTCGAACGTGCAGTTTAAACAAAAGAGAACCGGAATAAAATCGACGTCCTGTCAGACGAGACGAAAAATTGCCAAAGCGTTAAAATAACACCGTCATGTTTAGAAATGGACGAAAAGTACAGTTGGCCAAATGTTTAATCTTCTGCGACGTTTTAATGAGATCCCATTACAATCCCTAATTATCCGAAACGTATTGAAAGTATCAAGCGTTGAACTTAAGTTTAGCGAGCTTTTATCTCGAGGTATTTGCTGCACACGGGAAACAGTTAAAACGAGAATTTCACGAACAAGCGATGTAACTCTCGAGTTAAAATAAATGAAACGCAAGATGCAGCAGCAATCGCCGGCGTTTAAATCGATTCCATTTCCTTTTCATGTAGTTAGTGGACACGTACGTTGATAGCGACTTTTCATCAGTGTCGTTCTCGATGTTCGTGTAGGTCTCTTCTAACATACATGAATGAAAAATTTCGCGGGGGTGAGAAAAGTGAATAAAAAATAATATGTAATAATTCATAGAACCAAGCCTTGGATAAATTTGATTTCTCACCTCTTATTGATCGTTTAATATTGAAATTATCAAAATTTTTAGACACATTTCGAGAAACAATATAATGTTCTTTTCATTTTGAATTTTTTCCTATTTAGATATGTCATCGATTTTAGCTTTAAGCAGCGTGCTGTAAAATATTCTATCTCACGTTGATATCTACTTTTCATTAGTGTCTTTTCTCGATGTTCGTGTAGGTCTCTTCTAACATACATAAATGAAAAATTTCGCAGGGGTAAAAAAAGTGAATAAAAAATAATATGTAATAATTCATTGACCTTGGATAAATTTGATTTCTCAGCTCCTATTGATCGTTTAATATTGAAATTATCGAAATTCTTAGATAGTATAATGTTCATTTTGAATTTTTTCCTACTTAGATACGTCATCGACTTTAGCTTCAGGCAGCGTGCTGTAAAATATTCTATCTCGTTTCACAAGCATCCCTCTTTCTTGTTTCCTTTTTTCGTTTATTTTATAAATCAACCACGAGAGCGCCGAGGGGCTAATTTTCTCTGCTCGACGGCTTCGATGGCGTTCAACGTGTGTATCTGAAATATCGATCTATCAATAACCGACTGGCGTCTTGAAATATCTTGAAATATCGCCGTGAAACGCGACGGTGATGTACGTATGTATATTCTTGGAAAGTGACTGGCGTGGTTGTAAATTTTGTAATTGGCATCCACCGAGGCTGCGCCGTGAGCCAGGAGGAGGAAGGAGATACCTGGGGGTGGGAAAGCACCTGGCTCGGCAACTTCTAAGGTTAATTTTGCA
The DNA here is from genome assembly GCA_032399595.1 of Tetragonula carbonaria. Classification (NCBI taxonomy): domain Eukaryota; kingdom Metazoa; phylum Arthropoda; class Insecta; order Hymenoptera; family Apidae; genus Tetragonula; species Tetragonula carbonaria. The sequence goes on from JAUCRC010000007.1 coordinate 4,878,847, forward strand.
AAGGACGATTCGTGATTGCTCGTATAATCCCGCCGCTGGCTAATTCGTTCTCCTCTCGTAGAATTTAGTCAGCTGGATTTCCTGGCTAGGCGGCAGAAATCTCGGCTGTTTCATAAAATTTGTAAACGGGGGGGGGGGGGAACGGCGGAGAGTATACAGAAATTCATTCTCCGGGTTTCCATCTCGAATTAGCACTAATTGTTCCGTGTCCATCCCGTTTAAAATTGGCCCGGCGTCGAATTTGCATTCCGTTCTTCTCTCTCTTCGATCGAGATCATCATTTACTTGGAATTGTTGTTATAAATTATAATCAGTGTATCTTGAGCAACGTGAGCTCGAAAAGAGTTGCCCACCGCTACGAAGTTTAGATTTTACATGTGCCAACGAATTTTCAAAGAGAGGAAATCTAAAAAAAAAGGAAAAAGAAACTCTTGCCACGAATCGATCGGAGGCGAAGGGAAATTGTTGCAAAATGTCGCCGCGATAAATTAACCTTCAATGTTCGTCCAATTTTTATTCAGCTGATTAACATTAATGTGTGAATTTTTTGATCTTTTATTTTAATCTTTTTCTTTTTTTTTTTTTTTTTTGGAAGAGGGGAGGAGAAGTTCTTATCGGATTTATTAAAAAGCTCGAGCTGCTCGTTATGATTTATTACAATTTCTGTCGTCACTGTTATTAAAGTACCACCATTGGGGGGGGGGTTGAGAATTGTAACCTCGTTATCACTAACGAGTTGAATTTCGCATCATGTAACTAGAAATCAGTATCGGGGCAGCATCGAATAATAGCTGGATTTGCGACCCGTCGTTTACGTTGCAACGTAGAATATCACAGTTATACAACTGATGCGTAACGTTTGTACAAGCGGCCGGTGGTGGAAGTTGGTTTAATATAATCAGGGTTTCTATTTTAACGTTAAAAGTGCATTACCGCTGTGCCACGCTGCCGCTGCAACTTCGAAACGAGAGGCAACACGTAATCAAGCCGTGACGACGACACTTACCTCCGGAAAACTTCGTTTCAAGTTACTTCAAAAGAACTTTCATCGACTAGCTTAACACTCGCAATCATTCGTGTCTTCTTCCGGAACAGTGCATACGAATAATTAACACTAGAACACTACCAAAGTGTGGCCAGAAATGACCGATTTATAATTTTTTTTTTTTTTTAGAGTAATTTCGCTAATTAATAACGTTATTGCGTTTCTCAGTGTTTCGAATGATTTTTGCAAAATATATGAACAAAAGTTCGTGCTCGTTGTTGCAAACTTTTCTCTGTTTTCTTGGATTCTAGCTTCTTTGGCTCGATTTTTATAATTCAGTTTAGTTCTAGCATTGAAGAATCGATTCTCGTGTTGCTTTGTCACTTGTAAAAACAATCATATTCGTGTGTGTGTGTGTATGCGTTAAAAGGTACAAACGAGAAGATATATTTACATTAAATTTCCTTTTCATCGTTCGCACATCTCTCTCTTTGATTCATACAGTAAACTCATCGCATCGCGAACTGCATTTTCTTTTTTTCCTTCTTTTCTCTTTTGTTCTTCCATTTCTCTCTCTGTTAGAAATGGAAGGAATGGTTATTTTCATTTCGTTTTATTTTCGTCGTCTCCTATCGGCGCCTCATCTCTCGTTTAATTTTCGTACCTCAGAAGCTCGTTTCTTCGTTTCAATGGATGTTGTCAGGTTCTGCTCAGTTTGAGCAACCGACCTCTCTCCGGCTATTATTGTTTTCCTTGAATTTTTGTCCCTCCGCTTTCCTTTAATTTTCTATTTCCTCGAGCCGCGGAGGAAAGCAATACTTTTTTCTCAACGAGTCGCTTTATCTCACCCCTGTTAGCAAACGAATGCCTTAAAGAATTTCGCTGACTCATTTTCTCCGTTATTCATTCTCTATACACAATCCGCATGAAAAAAACACTTGTTCGCTTAATGTTAGAAACTTAATGTTAATTTTCTCACGTTTCACATACGATTCGTCGATTGTTTCCCAATTGTGTAGAGATTAAATATACGGGGAAGGATAATATAGCGAATACAAATTAATAACTAAAAACCCGGTCACCACTCAAAAAAAAAAAGACTCCTTTTCACAACTCAATCAACTCTGTCTTCCATCACTCGATTTTTTTTCAAAAAAAAACATCACGCTTCTCCCCAGTTCATATTTTTGCGCATTTCAAACACTACAGGCCATCTGGTAAATACAATTAAAAGCGCTACAAGTAAATGTTATGATTTAACACGTGAATTTTCAAGCCATTTGGAATTTTCATTGTGAAACGAAGAATTTTTTTAAAAATTTTTTCATAAGGTCATTTTTTTCATATTGACACCTTAATAACATAATGATAAATTCCTTCAATTTTAATATATTGACATCTTAATAACACGATGATAATTTTCTTCAATTCTCTATTAAGATCAGCTCAATTCAGCAGGAAGCTGTAAAATTTGCGTTATAAGATAAACGTTAAAAAAAAAATTAAAGTAAGTGTTACTTATTAATATTTAGTATTACTGTATAGTATTATATAATTTATATGATAAATTATTACTATTTAATATTATTTATTATTTAGGACACAAACAACAATACTAGAAATGTTTGGAGCAAAATCTTTTATTTTAAATTAACTTTAAGATTGACATTGAAAAAAAATTGCTTGTTAAAATATAAATTTATTGCGTTCCTCTGTAGCGCATTTTAAAGTGCTCTAGACACTTTTCTTGTCAATTATAGTTTTCACACTGTTATAAAAATTGTAGGACATACAGACTCATCAGAAGCAGCCTAAATCGAACGTCGTTTGAATCTACAATTGTTCCTTCTCGCATTTCTATTTCACCGTCTTTCCAACATTTATTTCATTCGACTTCGTTATTTCATTTTGCCGGAGACGACAAAACGCTTCCACCATTCCTCGACAAATACGACGCAACGCGGAATTTTCGGACACAATTTTTTCCACCACGTTTTTCCCGCCACCTTCAATTTTGTTGCCTGTTTTCTCCCGCCGCGTCTCGCATTTCCTCGTCGTCTCGTTTTCCCTCCCGCTTATCCTGCTTATTCCGTTTTCCCGGTCTTCCGTTTCTTCCCCCCCGGGCCAAAATTACACTTGGCCTCGTCGGATAAACGCGAGAGAGAGAGAGAGAGAGAGAGAGAGAGAGAGAGAGAGAGCTTTGGAAATCCGCTGCCAAGAGAATTTGCAATGGTAAGCGATCGCGCGACTTAAGATCAGGATCGCCTTACAGTCTCTCCTTTCTTTCTCTTTTCTCCATTTTCCCCCTATTTTCTACTCACTTTCTTCCCTTTTCGGCTTCCACGCTTCTGCTTCCTGTCGAACACGACTTTTTCGATTCGATCGACTCGGCAGACTCGTTGTTGTAGTGAATTTTTCTTTTTTTAGCCACGGCGAAATGACGATCGAGAGTGAAAATTAACTAAAAGCTATCAAAACCGACAGATTAACACTATTCCTACCACGACCGGTCAAATGGCCGTTTTTAACATTTCGATTAGAATTTCCTATATACAACGTAATTAAATCGACTTTAAACTTCACGACTTTTCCTCGAATATACGTATAATACATTTTTCAATATTCACTTCTTTTTTTATTGTTTATTTGTTGAGAGAAATTTGTAGTCTGTCTTACCTACCACGACCGATCATATTCGACCGGTAAAACGATTTATATCTTTTTGTAATAGTATTCTCTCAAGAACTTAATTACAAAGCTATAGAGTCGTTAGAAACGAAAGGCAAATGCAGTTGTGGCATGATTTTAGCCGAAAAGTGCCTTCCAGGGACTGATTTATGGCACTTGCAAGTGTTTATAGTTCTCGCTTGCCTATCGGCCTCGCGCTGCTTATTTGCCTAATTGTTATTGCCTAAGCGGTCCAAAATCTCGGATTTTCTCACACCGTCTTATCTACTATGACTGTGAAATAAATAAAAAAATGCGGTGAAAACGAATAAAATGTGCATTATTCACTTCTGAATAAAAGAAACTATATTTTTACACTGTCAAACTGGCTTTTATCTTCATTCTGTGTTAACCCCTTAACATACGAATTGAATGAAATATTCGATATAACCAAAAAATGATATATATTTTTCATTTTTTAACATTCGCGTAAACTTGACGAAGATAACTTTTATACTCTTGTACTTGTACTGAGAAATGCCACGAACGCCACGAAATACTTGTAAAGAAAATTAATAAAAAATGATGAAAGAACAAATGAATAATTCATCAGTCCTTAGGAAACGTATGACGTCCCTCAGACGTCATTATATGTTAAGGAGTTGAAAAATATGAGTTGTGCTAAAGACCGGTCATTTCACCACCGGTGGCGGTAGGAATAATGTTAAAACAGAAAGTGTCACATCAGAGATATTGAAGTATCAAAGACAAACGTAGAATAACTTTGTGATGAAACACAGAGTATCAGAGGTTTTTGTTCATTTTACGAGACGTGTCATTTAAATGTCTAAAAATACACGTGTTTCACATCCCTCTGTTTCGTATAAATTTCGTATAAATTATTTCTAAAAATTGTGAACTGGCTTCCCATCGTTTCCGTATTTCCATTCTCGTGGGAATTCTGTGTGTGATCTTTCGTTGCTGAGAATCAACACGCGAATGATGGATGAAACGATATTTGAACACCGACGAAGAATAATGACGCAATCGTGAAGTGACTGTAGGTTAGTCGAAGTAGAAAAATATATTTGCGAGTAATCCTCAGTAGAAAAAGAAATATGATTCAGCCACCATCGCTATAAAGTCATTCTGTGTCGAAGGAGATCGCTCGTACGTCAAAACTGAAGTCCCCTTGAAACAAGTAATAATACTGAAACGAAAAATCTGGTAATTATTTGTTAATAATTTAATAATTAATCGTATCTCAAAATAATGGGCCCATTTTAGGAGGAGAATTTCTTCGAAAATTGTTTTCAAAATAATATCTCAATCGTCTCGAAATGCATGGTTTTATACTGAAAATTTACGCGTATTTTCCCTAGAAACTACCGACATACACATCATTCGAAATTGAATCTCGCAACGCAGTCGTTCAATTGAAACACTTATTACTCGGCCAAAGTTCATTCACGCCAAATACGTATTCATGCCTGTTTCATTCATGTTGCACGGCATTCGCATTTTCGCACGATCCGATGATATTTATGTATGTAATGGTATGCAGTTTTTCCCCACTTCGGTGAAACGGTATTTCCCGGATATTATCCTACATCCTATAGCCAGCTCTCTTGCAAAAGTTTCGTTTCACTTTCAACATCGCGAATCATTTGCCGAACAATTTTTGAAATATTTTCTAAAATATATTTCGAATATATCCTCTTTTAAATATGTTTCCCGTTTTTCTATGTTTGAAAGTGGAAGACAAAAATAATGCGGGAACACCATAAAATTTACAACACTCCGCGTAAAAATCAAACACACACACACACACGCGCGCGCGAGTAATATTGAGCTAATATTATGCTACGTCGCTTCGATACAGCGTATCAAGTATCAATCCCTTGCCTACATTTTCCAATCTAATTTTTTCTTCTTCTTTTCTCAAGAACCTCAGTGTAATCTGAGATTCGAAGCACGAATTCCATTCCCAGAGAGCGTGCTCTTTCTTCTTCTTTTTCTTCTTTTTCTCTTTTTCTTTTCCGATCTGCCGGAAAGAAAGAAAGAGAAAAAACAAAAGAGGGACGCACTTTATAATACGGAAACGAGACGCGGATTGAAATGAAAAAAAAAAAAAAGAAAAAAGAAGGAAGAGAGAAATATGGTGATACGATGACACTATGCGTCATCCGTGACGAGATGAGTCGAGGCAATTCCTGGCTGAGCGACAAACTCCAGCCAGCCGAAATCAAATCGTTTGCCCCCGCGGTTTAAATTAACGCTCGAGCCTGGATTGGCCTCTCCGTGTCTTATTGAATTCAGGATAAATTGCTTTTGTAAGCTCTCTCTCTCTCTCTCTCTTCCCTTCTTTTCTCTCTCTCTTTTCTTTTTTTCACGCGGAGGAGGACGAATCCGTCTCTGTCATTGCCTTACTTCCGGTAGATGTGTCGAAAGACGTTGGCAGCCATGGAATTGCCATGGAAATTTCGCGGTCGCGTAAATCAATCCAGCGATCGCTATCGCAATACGGCGAATTTCTCACCTAGCGAACGTATAATACGCGAGGCGTGTAAATAAATGAAGATATCGAGCCGAATCCGGCGACAGAACTTGATCGACGACTAACGACTGTAGTTGATTGCTTTTGTTTTCACTATTTTATAAATTATATCTCTCAGCTGAAATGAAGAATTGCACAGGTGTCGTTCTTTTTTATTTCCCTTTGCGATTACGTGTCTATTTTGTTCTTTACACCTGCGAAAACATTTACACTCGTCAGCAGGTGTGAAAATTTTTGAAGTTTATTTCATTTGTTATCGTCAGGATCGAATCGTTCGGAATTTTCCTGGTCGAATCGAAATTTAATTGTACTTCCCCATTTCGTCCACTAACGATAAGAATTACACGAACAACGAACCGACGGCAAAATTCGTTTTTTGTTCAAAAACGTAATCGACAGTTTCAAAGTCCAACTGCAAAATACAATGCAAAATGAAACACTTAAGCGTACAATTTCGAAATCTTTTATTCACCTGTGAATACCGACGATAATGAAGATCCAAGCAACCTAAAGTAATTTACTTTTTCCTTTTGTTCTTTCCAATCGTGTCCAATGGATATTCAAATTCCATCGTGACAATTGCAAGAAAAAAAAGAAAAAAAAAAGAACCGACATACAAAATCGCAATGCATAAATCTTATCCACTCATTTTCGTACTTTTTTTATTTTCATTCGATACGATTTAATCGTGAACATCGCGATTAGTCGCCGATCGGTTTAGCAGCCATCGGTGATTATTCTGAGGAATGTAAAGCGACACGTAGAAAACTGAACACTTCGTAAAATCTGCGCTGCATGTCGTCAAATCTCCTTGATTTTTTCTTTTTCTTTTCTTTTTCATGAAACCGCGAGTTTCTATTACGACGTGTGAAAATCTGCGTGTAACACGTTTTTCAAGTAAGGGAATCTCTCTCTCTTTCTCTCTCTCTCTGTGTTATCTACGCGCCAGGTGTTTCGTGCGTTTGTCTCTTGAAATTACTGCCTCTAGTTGCTCTCAGCCCGACAAACACCGTAAAATTGATCGCGTTGTCTCATTTTGCCTCGATTTAGATGGCGAGGTTCGTAGAGGTGAAAAAGTATCAAAAAAAAAGAGAAGGAGCCTTATTCGGGTCAACACACTCGCTCGAAAAATCTTACGACACTATTTCATCTATATTTTATAATTTATTTCTCACTTATATTTTATATTTTTAACTACCATCTTCGAACTCGTTGTTCTCAACTAGTCGGGTCGATGAACTCACTGGTTGATCGCTTAATATTCGAATTTTTCATTCACTTCGACTTCGTTGCTCGCGTCTGTCACGGAGTGTTGGCGATTTTGGAGATTTCAGAAAAAACATCGATCGTCGACCATCGACAATTGCGAGTTTTAAATCAATTAAATGGAATTGCGCGGATGTCTAACCTGTAACTCATTTCCTCCTATTGGTTTGTTAGTTTCACAACTTTAATCGGATAGCTAGTTTAACAGGGCCAATTATTGTGTGGCCGCATCATTCGATAATATTGATTATTATTTCTTTGATTGCGCTCCCCGGGGAACTTGTTTGTCTTTCGATAAGTGCTTTAGCTCAGTTAGCTGAATTAGCGATGACTAGGCTGCGGATCTCTATGTAATTCTTTTATCGATTCTTTTTGTTTCAAGAAAAAAAAAATAATAATATGGAACACAGGCTAAAAATTTGTTTCACGTTAAATATTACAACTTTGGCGTATTACGTGTATCTTCTTAACGTTCATTCTCTGCACTTTGAATGCAATTGAAGGATAAATCTCCGTCCGTATCCTTCGATGAAAAAATATCTGTCATTTTTCATTTCTGTTCTTTGAGTGCAGAAAGATTTTTCCAAATTTTTAAACAAGTTCGACGATGAGAAATAAAAACGTTCGACTGCAATATGCACCTCTACGTGGTACGACAATTTATCGTTGCTGAATTTACCAGCAGTGCTATTTTCAAAAGACAAATAACAGGAGTTTCTTCGATACTCCGTCTGTCTACTGTCGGCGCATAATCGGCTTATACCACTTGCTGAACAGACACGGGCAGACGGAAGGATCGCGCGTGCATCGAAAGGACTATTCCTCGTGCATACATATATATATATATATATATATATATATATATATATATACACACATATATATGTATATAGTAGCTGCATTATCTGACGACAGCAGATTGCTGGACGAAGGAGAGCAAATCTGTGAATTGTAGTCTCCGTTAATCTACCAAATGAATCGGACGGAGTCATCCCTGTTTTAGAAAGTGCTCGCGATTCATAATATCGCATAACGATACGAAAATTGAAATACGGTAATCGGATAACAGATTCTTACGCTTTCTTGTCCAAACCGTGGTATTGTTTTCGAAAAATATTATTCTCGTTTTATTCTCCTTTGCGAATATATATACATACGAACACACACACACACACACACACACATGTATGTATGTATGCCTATTTTGTATACGTGCAAAATATTGACATTTTTTTCAGCAGGTGTATAGAATAATAGTGGCGATTTCCCGGAGATTTTCGATACAATTGTCGACTAATCCTGTACAATTTATGACACGATTAAAATTTACTTTTACAGATGTTTACGCATTTTTTCGAAGAACTTAAGCATGCAGAAATCTACAAACTGCACGCGTCATGCGCCAAGATATATATATATATATATATATATATATATATATATATATATCAATATTGCTCCTCGAATTATGCTTGTAAAAATACACGAACCATTGCATCAACATTCGCGAGTTTATATAACATGCATTTCGACAGCGTGCATTTGCACATTGTATGCGTTTCTGCATCGTCGAATTCCCTCCCCTCTCCGTCTGGCGAATGCATAAAAATCCGCAGTCTATAAATACAGAACGTCGCTGTGGAAATCAATTCTGTTCTATTTCGTGCGGCAGGATTATCTCGACAATATATATATCTCCAATGAAGCTAACGAAAGAGGGAGAAATAACTTTCACCGAAACCAATTTCAGCTGCTTGAACGTATATCGTCGTCGTCGTCGTCGTTGTCGTTTGAATCGTGGTAGACACGGCTGATGAACAGGCTGGAATTATGCGAACGCAGTGGCGTCAACTGATACGCGAGACGATCGAGATACGTACGTAGATGCTGGATTATGATCCTCGTGCTCGTTTTATCGCTGAATTGCAACGTGAACCGAGTTCTTGCTCGTGTAACTATCGCGTGTAGATCCGACGATTAATATGGAGTACGTCGCCTCTTCCTCTCTCTCCCCCCACCCCGGCTCTCTAATTGCGAAAACGCCTGTTTTCACTGTGAGTAACGAGCAATCTTGTCAATGAGCTAAAACGATCCAGACTCGCGAAAGGACTCGCGTAATTTTGGACGACATTTATATTACACTTCGAACAGTCTGAAATGTCGAATGGTGGAAACTTTAGCTTCAATCGAACCTTGTTCCTTCACTGGATGTAAGCCAGTTTTAGCGTTTTTTGTATAATTTAGAAACAGTCTAAAAGTATCGAGGAAACTGATGATTGTTTGTTGCATGCAGGAAGGTTTCACGGAATATGCATGACTTGTCTTGGAATGAAAGTTTCTGAATGACAGAAGCGGCCTCTTGTTTCGACGTCAGATTCTACGATAGTTCTTTCATCGCGTTCGTGCAGCCTTAAATTTCTTATGAACGCATAAAAATCCGAGTCTGATGACAAGATACAGTGAAGCGTAACTGAACACATAGTGACGAAAAAGATCATACAATAATCTACATACTTGGTCTCATTTTAATGCTTCGCATGTTCCCAAGTTCGTTTTTACATCGTGTTAACGGAATGTAAGGGAAAGTAAGAGTACTTCCGTTCTCGAAAGTTTGCAAACATTTAAATATCTCTAGAAACGTTGAAAAATTATTTTTCACGACCTGATCCACCATTTGAAAATGGTCTTAAAAATTGAAATGTTCTCTTAAACCTTGCTATGATTTTTTCTTTTTTCCATTTTATTGACCTTTGAACATCAGGGTTCAACGACAAAAATTCGAGAAATCCTAACGTCTCGTCTATTTAACTCTGATGTTCAAAGTTCAACAAAATGAAGAAGAGCGATGGATTTAGTCGTGAATAAAATTTTTTTTCAGTATTTTCACATACGCGTGAACTTTTTAAAATTGAAACAACGAATTTTCATTTCCTTGATGTTAAAATGTATTGGAAGAAAAGAATCTCAGGGCAGTCAAAATAGAAGTTTTACGTTTTAAAATGGGACCGATTGTATGTATCACATAGCATTGTATGTATTTTACAAAGTTGTTTACAATCGATAATTTTATTATTTAAATTAATTGCGGCGCAAAAAGTGTCTCCACGAGAACCTGCTGGAACAGTGATGATAACACAGTAAAATTTCACAAATAAATTGATAAAATGATAAAATTTTAAAAGCCGGAAAGTCAATGTCCTGCAAAACGATACATATTTTGCTTCTCTTCCACTCGAGAAAATGTTCTGGCGAACACTGGATAAAATATTATTAAACTAAAATATGTTAAAATTCCGCGTGTGCGCTGGGCTTTTGCTCATCCGCCGTTGCTGTGAAAGTTTTCGACGTTCGTTTCGAAACAGAAGAAAGAGAATTCAATTAGCACGCACGGTTTGTTTTATTTAATCGAATGTAAATGAGAGTTTATTAAGACTGGTTACCTCACCTCTTTCTCTGTGGTTTGTAGAACGTGACTAATGGAACGAGGCTAAATGAGATGAAATTCGCGTTTGTTTCCACCGCCATGAATTTCCCTTTATGGCCGTTTTCTAGATACACGTTGACATATACCTCGACGCGAGAACAGAGAAGCTTCTCTCTCCTCTTTTCCCCTTTTTGATTCAATTACATTAGGATCTTGCTTCCGGCACGAAAATCCTAGGACCATTGCCACGCTGCGCGACAGTCTTTTTTTTCATTATTTATTTATTTATTTATCTTTTAATTATTTGTTCACTTTGACAGCGTACAGTATCGTCTGTCTTCTATCATTCTGTCGTCGTCAGTCCACCAAAGGTCCACTTTATTCCTTTGTATCTCCACATTTTTCAATGACAAATTTGAAGCCAGCTGCTTCAAACAGTGCAACCTTTTACACTTTGACAGAACAATATTATCGCGTCCTTCGAATGAACATTGCGTTCACACGATCCATATCGCTCTGTTTTTTTTAACGGTTTCGAACCGGTTCGCATTTCCATCGACACGCGATGAAACATTTGAAAAGGAAAAACGAGAGAAACATCACGACGAATTTCATCTGACTGGAAAGCACGTCGTTTATCAAAGGGGAATCAATTACATATCAGAAATTTGATATTAACCAGCCAGCCAGGCGAAAGACCTATTTATTCCGCTGATAAATATCAGATTCGACCGTGTAATTCGCCGGGGCAGTATACGGGTCCAGTGTAAATATCAGACATCTTGTTTCTTCTCCTTTTTTTTTATTGTCCTCAAAAAGAGAGAAAGAGAGAGAGAGAGAGAGTTTATATGAAGGACACTAGGGGACAGACAACTCGTTAATGACTCGAGCAGCCTGCTCGAAATAAAATTGCTTTCCCCGAGCTCTCGGCTCGTTAATAAAAACACGGCGAAGTGGTGTCCAAACGTTCGGAAATTTTATATATCACTCTCACTTTTTCTTTTTTCCTTGTCTTCTTTTTGGTCGCGAAAGTGAAAGCTTGAGAGAGAACGACGAAGAGGCGAGGGGGAAGGGGATATACAGCTATAACATTGCGCAGCCCAGTTGAAAGCACTTCGCCCCCTGTAACGATTAATGGTCAGACGGTGAAAAAAGCTTTCGAGTTTTTAGCGTCTGTTACTTTTCCTGTACCTGGCGTGTGTCTTTTTGCTTTCTTCTCTCTCTCTCTCTCTCTCTCTCTCTCTCGAGAAAATCGAATTAGGGGAAGCGATCGCGACGAGAAGTAAAAAAAAAAAGAACCCGGCGAAAGGTTCGAAGCCCGTGGAACTTCGATTTGGTTCCAATCTTTGATGCGTTGTTAAAATGCTACTTATATGTTACTAGGCTGTCCCCGAAAGTTTCTCTCGTTTCATTAACACTAGAACTACCGACAGTTAAGACGAAGTTATTTCTACCAAAATTATTTTGATTATTTTAATGAATAAAAATAAAATAAAATTCATTATATTATTTCTTTAGTTATTACTGTAAAAGTCATTGCATCATTGCGGGAAGGAAAAATTGTAACATGAAATAGAAATTTTAAAATAAAATTGTAAAACCAGTCATTTTGACTGGTGTGGTAGTTCTAGTGTTAACCGCTTGATCGCCATGCCTGTACGCTAAATAGAAGCGAATTTAATTTCTATTTCTTAACAGTGACATTTAGAATCATTTTTTAACACTAAAAAAAATCGAAAAATATGTATATATTCTTCCTTGACTTTGGATATATATTCGAAAGCTGCTTCGAAAAGAAAGGCAAGGTATTCGTCCTACCGTCAAAATGTTTTTAAAATTTCGATTAGAATTTCCTATATACAACGTAATTAAATCGACTTTAAACTTCACGACTTTTCCTCAGATATACGTATAAATACATTTTTCAATATTCACTTCTTTTTTTATTGTTTATTTGTTGAGGAAAATTTGTAGTCTGTCTTACCTATCCCACGATCGGTCACATTCGACCGGTAAACCGATTTATATCTTTTTGTAATAGTATTCTCTCAAGAGCTCAATTCCAAAGCTATAAAGTCGTTAGAAACGAAAGGCAATGCAGTTGTGGCATGATTTTAGCCGAAAAGTGCCTTCCAGGGACTGATTTACGGCACTTGCAAGTGTTTACAGTTCTCGCTTGCCTATCGGCCTCGCGCTGCTTATTTGCCTAATTGGTATTGCCTAAATGGTCCAGAATCTCGGATTTTCTCACACCGTCTTATCTACTATGACTGTGAAATAAATAAAAAATGCGGTGAAAACGAATAAAATGTGCATTATTCACTTCTGAATAAAAGAAACTATATTTTTACACTGTCAAACTGGCTTTTATCTTCATTCTGTGTTAACCCCTTAACATACGAATTGAATGAAATTCGATATAACCAAAAAATGATATATATTTTTCATTTTTTTAACATTCGTGTAAACTTGACAAAGATAACTTTTATACTCTTATACTTGTACTGAGAAATGGCATGAACGCCATGAAATACTTGTAAAGAAAATTAATAAAAAAATGATGAAAGAACAAATTAATAATTCATCAGTCCTTAGGGAACGTATGACGTCTCCTAGACGTCATTATATGTTAAGGAGTTGAAAAATATAAGACCGGTCATTAATGAATAACATATGTACAGTATTTTATGTTATTGAATTATACACATTATTTATTATCTCTGACTTTCTTCCGTAATCTTTCCAAAACTTTTCGGCCTGTGCTGGCGAAATATCGTTCAAGATGTAGTTCTAATTTTTTTTAGATTTATTTTTAAATACGAAAGGAATAAGATAGTAATCAAACAGGATTGATGGTACATTCGCTAGAAAATTCTGGAAATTTTTGGAAATTACGAGAGAGACAGAGGTCAGGAATGAATCGTAATTCACCAATACGAGGTAAAGGATAAAAATTGTTTAATTAATAAAAAGAAAGAAACAATCTGATGTTTTACATGATATTATTGCAGAATCTTTGGCAATATTGAAACTGTTGTAGAATTTCCGAGGATCGAGTGACATTTTCGTTAAAGAATGTTGGTCAAACTAGATTACGTAATTTCTACTCGTTCCAGATTCGAATTTTTAATATTACCGAATGTTATGTTTGGATACAACGTTGATAAAAATGGAATTTAGTGCAAGACGAAGGATCATCGTGCACAGGAAGTTCATGACGATGCATTCGAAGGATCTCCGCTTGTTGTTTTTGAGATTAGCAAAATCCCCGAACAGAATCTCAAATTCAAAGGGTTAGAAATGTAAACGTGAGATATTCCCTGCAGGAGAAGGATTTCTCGATAATCGAGTGAAAATTATAGTTGAGGAAGTTCGTTCGGCGAGATCGGTTAGATTAAAAAAATAAAATCAGCAAAAGTCAATCAATCCGGATTGAAAATTATCAAGCGTACTCCGAGGGCTCCAGCTTGTCGTTCCGGAGATTAGGGAAATCTCTAGGCGAAAATCAGGCCAAAAGATAAGGAGAGAATAACCGTTTGAATCTTTGGAATGATTCCAAGATAGCGGTTATTATTCGGTGGAATATAGCGACGGTGGAATCAGCAGCAGCCACTTGTTAATTACTCCGCGTGCATTTGAAAACACCGGCTTAATCCCCAAAAGAATATAATCGGTGCCAAGGCCCATTTCCCGAGCAACCGCCTCGCCCGCGAGACGAGCAGTTAATTAATGTAAAAGAGAGTGCCAGTAACGGGGCCAGTAACACACATTTAAATACGACAGCCTGCACACGTTCCTTTGAAATTGTTCCCGAAATGTTTCCCGATTTCGTGCATTTGTTCGCGGACTTTGTGAAGATCTGAAATAAAATCTTTAAACTTTTCTTCAAATTTTTATGAAAGATTGAAGATTTTCAAAATCTTAGACATTTGTGACGATCGATCTTGTCGCTGCCTTGTACGTAGCGGATATTTCTTTTTGAAAGTTGGATTTCCCTTCTGTTCGCATTTTCATTCGATCCGAGATGAATTTCGTATTGTTGCAGTCACTATCTTGTTTCGTGCGAAATTTCCCCGATGATTCAAACGTGTCCGATTCGAACAATAACGATAATGCAGTGAAACGTATTACACTCGAAAAACGAGTGTACGTATGTAAGGTTTTCATCGCGAAGCGCATTTTTCGAAACGCGATACACGCTTCTAATACCAAGCATACTATATTACATAAATCTTTTAGAGTGTACTAGTGCCGCATTGCAGCACGGCATCGACATCGCAATATTTTTATCAAAATGTATTTCTCTTTCTGGTTGATTAAACGGCGCGAAAAAAAATATCTCTTGGATATTTGAACCAGCAGTAGTTGATATGATCGGTTTATTCAAAATTTCACGTACGAAAATTCTCAACGAAGATTCAACGATCGATCGCGGCAAGTTCAATCAATGCGAAACAAATTTCTGTTTAGCTTCTCCTTCTTTAATCACCTTCTACGAGCAATCTATAAACACACGTCTCATTTCGAACAGAGATGGCTAACTGGCGGCCCTTGCCCCCCCCCCTACTTTCCTGATCGCTAGCGCTATCCCCTCCACTCGATCGATCAATACTCAGCGTTAGGTATAAACATTAAATTGCTTTCTTCATTGTAGTTGCTAAAGTTGAAAAAAGTAGGAAGGCACAGGAGCATATTTGTTGAATTCCAAAAAATAAATGCGCGATAATTTCGAGCTAGTTTGGTAGAGACTATGAGTTTCTAAATTATAAAGTAACCAATTACTATCCATTGGGCAACTGTAAGTCTTAAAATCAAGGTGCACGCGTAGGAAATGATCGAAGAACGAACTGAAAGAGTGGTTCCTGAATATAATCTGCATCGGCTAACTAGACTCACCTCTGGATCATGGGTCACTTGAGTCACAGGCGATGGTACATGAATTTGCGTGAAATTCGGATATGTGCACACTAGGTCTGATGATAACTATCTTTTTGCTAACGTCGCTTTCTTTGATAACTCTTTTAGTAAATAAATATGTTGGTTATCCTTGTTTTTTTCTTGCATTGCATGCCACTCACCCATGATTAACACTTATGGAATGCCGAACTTAGTTTAGTGATTTAGTGCGGCCCACGCTCGTGGCTCACTGTGAAAAAATTTTGGCGACCTCTGAACTAGAACTCACCTCTGGATGAACAAACTCGATGAAGATTAAACGCTGACTGACCATTTTTATTTTTTGGCTCCAATTCTCGTGCGAGTCTCTTATCGCAGTTTTGCGAGGAATTTTGGGAAATAGTAGGACACAGTGCCATCGCACCGATGTCTCGTCTCGAAATTCTCTCCATTTCCCGTCACGCCTGTTAGTTGAACGGTGGCTGTCGCAATCGTCTCGAGGCGAAGTCGATGCGACATCACGAGTGCAACAAGTCTTCCCATTAATAAGCAGCCCGGGTCGACAACGTGCGAGAGCGAAGTTCGGTCACGCCAACAGCAGAGCCAGAATGGCGAACCGACGAGGGAGATGAAAGGGTGTGAAAGGGGCGCGAGAAATGCACGTCGAGGGGGCGTGAGAACGGAGAGGGACAGAGAGTGTTTGCAGTCACTCCGCGTCACGAGTAACTGGACAGAGAAGAGAGAGACAGAAATTACCGACGAGTTTGTTGCCTGAAAACGGGAACGAGGGAAACGCAACGTGAAGAGGAACACGCGTTGTCTTCGTGTGTCTTCCGTACGACTGCACCCAATCACGAGAAAACGGCCACTCTCGGCCGCAGTGTATTCTCTTCGATGTTTTCTTCCTTCAGTCCCTTCCTTCCTGCAGCTCCCTTTCACCCTCGATACCTCCAGCCCCCTTTCTCGTCGCTCCTTGCTTCTTCCGGATGGAAGTTTCATTTATAGCGACGAGTGATAAATGATTAGACTTTTATCCTCTACGGCTGCTCTCTTCTCACTTTGTCTCGAGTGACAGAAAGAATTTAGCAAATGCGCACCCCTCGACTGTCTTTCTTTCTTGTCTTGTAAATTTTCCAAGCTTCAATTTAATAAGCTTTGCCACTTAGATCGTCGACGTAGTTTATATCTTTTTTTTTTTTAATTCACCCGGCGAATGTTCAAGCTTGTTTCCATTATTTTTGCCTTCACGCAATCTCGAAGATGATGAAAGCTTAACGTGTGCGCTTGAACTCGTCCCGACAGTCGATCTCACGTCACGTATAAAAACGTGGCACTCCATCAACTCGGCTACGGTCTTCGAATTTTTGCCGATCCCGTACCTCTCCCTCCTCTCGACGAAGGATTCTAACGTTCCGTGGAAATTCTTGACGCATTGAAATTGAAATGGCAAGTGAAACGTGTTAACCATCATTTTACCATGCGCTCTGTAGCAAGAATTAAATCCAAGGTATTTAATGAAACGATGTTCAATTGTTTCCACGAAAGTGTGAATATGCACGGGTACTCTCACATTTCCAAAGATACTACGGTAGAAAAACTACGAGACTACTCTAATCCACTCGGCAAGCAGCCGTAACGTAGATCCCAGAGATCTCAAGTTGCAGCCCCGTGGAAAAAAAAAGAGCAATCGCACGACGGTTCGCGGCACGAATAATTCGTTGCGGTAGCGTTGAGGTTGTTAAAAATGAACGAAGACTCTCGGATTAGAGTTCTAGGCTGGTGAAGATAAACACGGCGAACGGAGAACGTGTTTCGTCTTAACAACGCAACACCGAGTGCAGGAAACTACCGCCTAGGTGGATTTCGTCTTGCGTCTGAGCATCTTTGAAACAAAGGATTCTGCTTGATCGTTTTTTTTTCGTGCGTAATTTCATTTCCGCCTGACTGCAAGACGAACGGAGATTTCAAGATTGGAAAATGGTTCTAACACGGGGTAAAGAAACACCGTGCCTTTTGTTTTAATAACTCGGCCGAGTCGGTGAGGGACGGGGGGAGGGGACAGGCTTTGTTCGAATTCTCTCCCGTAGCAGATAAGGAATCGAAAGGGCTTATAAATTATTTTCATTCGAAGTTTTCTTCTTCTTCTTCTTCTTCTTCTGTCTTCCGCTCAGCTGAGAATTCGTCGTAACAGATGTTCCGATTGTGAACGATACTTGCAAGAAGTTGAATAATTCGAGAGAGAAGTTGATAACAGTGGAACTTCATTCGTTTCGACTGTAGTAGCTCGTCGTGATGAGATCGGTATAATTTACTGAAAGATCACTGAAACAAAAATTGTGGATTTGGCCATTTCACTTTGTGTAGCTTTTAAAATTAAATCAAACAAGAAATTCTAAAGTTAAGCAATGTATTATATTTGAAGTACTAATCGTTGTGACTTCCAATGACCAGTAATATCAGTTAGCGATTATTAAAGTTAAATAAGCGGAATTAAACTTGTTTTTCATATTGTCCAATGATACAATGAACGATGAAGAGTAGAAAGATTATCTATTCTGCTAATTGCAGTCCCGTATAGAATTAAAAAAATCTGTACAAGTTTAAATTTCACTCACGACAATGCTCGAAAGTCGACACTATTTTTATTTTCTATTAAATATTTTCTTGTAGAATTAAAGAAATCTATTCTCTGTTAGACATTTTCTTGTAGAATTAAAGAAATCTGTACAAGTTTAAATTTCACTCACGACAATGCTCGAAAGTCGACACTATTTTTATTTTCTATTAAATATTTTCTTGTAGAATTAAAGAAATCTATTCTCTGTTAGACATTTTCTTGTAGAATTAAAGAAATCTGTACAAGTTTAAATTTCACTCACGACAATGCTCGAAAGTCGACACTATTTTTATTTTCTATTAAATATTTTCTTGTAGAATTAAAGAAATCTATTCTCTGTTAGACATTTTCTTGTAGAATTGAAAAATCTATTCTCTGCTAGACATTTTCTTGTAGAATTAAAGAAATCTGTACAAGTTTAAATTTCACTCACGACAATGCTCGAAAGTCGACACTATTTTTATTTTCTATTAAATATTTTCTTGTAGAATTAAAGAAATCTATTCTCTGTTAAACATTTTCTTGTAGAATTAAAGAAATCTGTTCTCTGTTAAACATTTTTTTGTAGAATTAAAAAATCTATTTTCTGTTAGACATTTTCTTGTAGAATTAAAAGAATCTGTACAAGTTTAAATGTCACCCACGACAGCGCTCGAAAATCGACACTATTTTTCCTTTCTATTCAATATCTTACTAGACAGAGAGTAGATTATAATTGATCACGTTTTCGTCGTACGACACGCGGGAGAAACAAGATTCGAAAATTGAATCGAAAGGTTACTGGTAAACATAATTTCTCGTCTCGACTCGTTCGTATTTCCGCAGAGGAGAATGAATTCTATATATGTGTCTATATATTTCGTCGAAGATCTCTTCCTCGATTGAAACATCTGCCTGATTGCAACATTTCCCACGTGTCAGCTGACACCACGTGAAATGTATTTTTTTAATATAGATTTTTTAATTCTACAATAAAATATTTGAATAGAAAATAAAAATAGTGTCGACTTTCGAGCGTTGTCGTGAGTGAAATTTGAACTTGTACAGATTCTTTTTAATTCTACAAGAAAATGTTTAACAGAGAATAGATTTTTTAATTCTATAATAAAATATTTGAATAGGAAATAAAAATAGTGTCGCGGGTGAAACTTGAACTTATACAGATTTTTTAATTCTATACGGGACTGCTTTAGCAGAAAGAAATTAGTAGAAAAGATAATCTTTCTACTCTTCATCGTTTACTGTACTATGTATCGGACAGTAAGAAAAAGTTTAATTCCACTTGTTTAACTTTAATAATTGCTAACTGATATTATTGGTCATTGGAAGTCACAACGATTTGGTCTTTAAGTTGCTTAATTTTGGAATTTTTTGTTTGATTTAATTTTGGAGCCGCGCAACGAGACCATAGTGTACCAAAAGTTGCGATAAACTATCCTATCTTTTAATTATCAACGAACCTAATTTAACATCGCGCGTACCTTTAACTTCCAGCCTCTCTGGTGAATTTCGAATTTTTAACAACGTCGTAGATAAGAAAAGGCTTGCTTATTTTTTTCCGTTAATTTTTACTAGCTAGACTTTAGGAACAGATTTGCATTTCTTCGCCGAAGCAGTTCGTTTCAAGAAAATTCGAGTTTGCTTCGTTAATTAGAATGCTTTCATCTCGCGAAATGATTAGCCAGGTTGCGATTAGCAACGAGCGAGTTTTATGTTGTCAAGCGTGGCAATAAATGTTCATAATACCAAAGGAAATGGTTGAAGTATTACTCTCGGATCTAATATCTGTAATTTACATGCAGTTACTTCGAAACTACGGCCGGTGTTTCTAAGCTTCGGAAAGCACTTTATAAATTCCTTTTATGTATATTTTTTTTTGTTTTTTTTTTTTTTTTTTTTTGAAGAATGCACGATTAATTTTGTCAGAATATCGCTCACGCGTGCGCGATGATGATGGCGATATTGTCGTACGTCTTTGTGAAAATTGAAAGATTTGAAAAAGAGAAACAAAAGAAAAATGAGTAAGCTGCAAGAACTATAGAATAGATCCCGTGACTGATCCGTAAAGAAATGTGGTTTTTGGAAGCAATAACCACTGCTCGATAGCTTGTAGAGATTTTTATACGTATTCCCCGAAGAGTGTTCTCGATGTTCGATATCTACGTTTCTCGAGTGAAACACTTGAGAGAAATGTGTTACGCCGGGACACACATATGCTGCTGTTCATTGTCGCAATATCGGTGTTGAATAGTCGCCAAGAAGCAATTCCGGTATCCACAATATGTTTTCCTTAAGTAATCCTCAAGTTTCTCAAGCTATTTTCAATATCTGAGCAACTCGTAACCATGCTCTATCAATCTCAGCGAAAAGTCAAAACTGTCGCACAACTGTCGCTCCTTCGAGAAAGAAGTTTAACACTAAACGTACCGGTATATTTTACATATACCTATCTTATCATAAGGGGTCATTTGACACCTTATGAACAAACGTTGATTTTTCGAAAGAAACTCTTAATTTATTAAAGGAAATAATTCACAACGTAACTTCTGATTTCCAATAAAATAATCAAACATATATATTTTTATTTAAATGAAAAAAAGAATCAATTAATTGCACTTTTCACATATGACTGGTTTCTCCTTCGTACATTTGTCCGCGGACAAATTTTTTGCAAATTATGCAAGTTTGAGTGGTTTTGTTACCCGTGCACAATCTTATTCGACATTTTCTTCGTGATTGGGAAATATTGCTTGCGCTGCTTGATGTTTCTTGCTGTAGTCTTCTTTTCCTTTTGTTCTTCAAGAAATTCGTGATACTCTGCGACTAGTTCATCTGCTAATTGTAACAGAGAAACGCTGTCTTGATATCTTTATTTCAGTTTTTTCCCGATAGAGTATTCATGCATTGATTCCAGCTATATCCAGGATATTGAAGAATACGTGCACAGGCCATCTATTGCATACTATTATTTTCGCAACCATTTGGCCAACCACATCGACGCCAAATTTAGTCTTTATTATAATAACTAATTGTTTCAGGTGTTCGCTTTCCATTGTTTTTGGTTTTCACGCATTTATGTCTCGAACTTAGTATCCTAACTTTTTCTCGTTGGTTTTGATTTATAAATTCAGTCAGAAAAACACGTAAATTTCGTAAGGTGTCAAATAACCCCACGCGGTACACACATGCAAAGAATTTTTTCTCGATAAAAGATAAGCTAGGAGAAAAACAGAAAGCGAGAAATTGAATAATCAGATAATATAAGAATTCACAGAAAGTCAGATCAGCGAAAGAGATAACAACGAATGTACGATTTTGAAGTTAAATTTTCAAAAGTGGTCATTTGAACCCGCTTGGTACGTTTAGTGTTAAATAGCTCATTGATTCAAGACGAAAGAAGTAATCTGAACAAGTTCAAGGCCAATAATCGCAACAACGCGACTGTCGCGAGTCCATTATTTCATACATTCGAACTTATGTTACAATCAATGTGTGTACGCTAATCTTGCAAAGGCAGAGCCACAGTTTTAACAGTGAAGTTTCAAACAAACCGTGGATATCCTTGTTAGGCTCGTACTGTGTGCATTCGTCTTTCAACGATCCTCTGGATCTGTCGCTGATGCTCCGCAAGCATTCACTCGCGGCGACGATGTAATTACAAGATTTACCGGCATTGAGTCTGTGTTTGTGGCCGATAAAACAAATCTTGGGTGTGTGTTACTCCTATATGAACTACGAAGCTGTACTGGGTGACTCGTAGAATCGCGACAGTGTGTGCAATCCTGGCGTTGCGGAAGATCTCTTGGCAGTGTCGAAGTGTCTTACAATTCACGCTCGGATACGTCCGATAGTGAGTATAAATCCTTTGTGAAACGATCGTTTGATATTTATTTATATTGCAAAATAAATCAAACGCAGGAGATTTTTGTTGAAATCGGTTTCTCCTTCCTTAAATCCGACAATAAAGGAATACAAGAATGACAGAATTAGAAATTGGAATTGGTATAGTTGAAGTAGAACACGAAAACAGAGGAGAAAGCAAATATATTTGAATCTCAGTTTAAAATGAATTTCGCTTGGCAAAATGATATCGTTGCACATAAAATTAAATGAATAATATTTTTCCTGTTTTTATATGAATTCTCGTAACATTATCAATTAGAAGGAGTAAAATCACTCGTGCCATCTCAAGGAAAAAGGTTCACCTGGAAGGAGTAGAGAATAATTTCTTTCGTGTAATTTTAATTTTTCTTTTTTTTGTTTTTGTTTGGCCGTGACGCGTTTGTTGCGTTTAACCCTTTGCGGTCCGAATTAATTTTTGACTTTTCATCAATTCATCATACACCTAAGAACTTTGTCTCAGTTTTAATAAAGGAGGATGAAGTGTAAAGTAAGCTGAAAAACAATTGAAGAACATTCTTGAAATATTCTTCATCTTCGCTTGGCAAATTTTGGAAATCTTCATTGAAATTATGCAAGTGATGTTCGTCACCACTGCTAAAGGCACTTGGTTCTTCTAAGACGTCTACATCCATATTTTTATACATATTTATACAGAAACTATATGTATATATATATATATATATTTATTTATTTATTTATTTATTTAATGTTACGAAAACAACAAAAATATTATAAAAATGCAAGTTTACCAGCACAAGAACTAAGAAGAATCTTGGCAATCTTTAACTAGCAAAGAACTGGGCAAAAGTAAAAGAAAATTTACTCCGCAATACAGAAATACAGGCAAATTCTAAAACTGCAATGTACAGCCGGGATCTCATAAATCCGACGATCGCTCGTTGGCGTGCAGAGATGATAATTCTTAAATTTAAGAACTATGTCGAGCAACATTCTGGACGTTGGACCCGCTGCAAGGAAATGCTGCGTCGAGTCAGCCTCAAAGGGTCAACAAAGTCAAAGTAATAAATAGAAAGGAAGCTCTTGGCTAAGAGGATGGAATTCGTGGCGTCGCCACGGGCCCACCCTATATACACGTGTAGATATATCGATTGGAGCGGTGGGTGAAGGGACGCCGGGCGCCAGAGAGAAGTCTCTCTCTCTCTCTCTCTTCTAACCCCAGCAGAGACAACAACGACCCCGAATATAGCCTCAGCCGGTATGGGAGCTAATGAACCAATTACGCGTAATAGGGCCGCCGCCTTCGACGAATGACTGTCTCGGTTTCCTTCGTTCCTTCAAGAACCTTCGTCATTCAAATAACGCCCTCAATTATGGTCACTGTTCTCCGCTTAATCGACTTCTTGCCGGTGCATCCGCACCACCGCCATCGCCATCCGACCTATCTTTTATTTATATCCACGATTTCCAATAACGAATGTTGCCATTCGAAGCCAGACAGAACTGCCAACAGAATCCTTCGAGTAAGAATATTTCCGCCCGAGGTGAAAAATACGAGGCTCCCGATGAAGATTTTTCTTTTTTTTTCTCACCGTTGGATCCGTTTTGCACGCGAAACGCGATGTCGGACGAGCGTTTCCGTGAACTTTTGTTTTTCGGTGATAATTGGATCTTGCAGTTAGTTGGAATACTCGTCGTCGACCGGAGAAATGTGCTTTCCTCGCGACTTGTTACTTGATGGTTTGTAAATCTTATCGTCTTGTTACTTAAATCTATTACTCCGTCTGTCCGAAAATATGGTATACATTTGAAGGAGAATCTTGGATTATCTAGAGTATCGAAAGCAACCGGCAATACTCGTTATATTGGTATTGTTCACATTGATAGATAAATAACCTAACGTATTTGACAGGCGTTGCTTTTGAGTTAAGTTAGAATTTGAAGACTAAAAATTAGTTTTCTTAAGAAAAATAAAATAGTCACCGCTGTAATTTCAAAAGTGGAAAATTTCAACCCAAATAACGTGAATTTACAAAGAAGAGATGCCAAATCGAAGCAATTGACATAGTGAACAACGTCATGGTGTTTTGCAACAGTTATTACAGTATATGAAGAACAAAGAAAAATTAGAACACGATGCTATTAATAAAGTTTATAATGCATTTAATAAATTAGAGAGAAATATTCTTGATAACGTTTTTATAACATTACAAACGTGTATGGAATCAATTATGTTGACAGGAGGGGGGAATTCCTATAAAACATCTCATATAAATCAGGTAAAACTTCGTCGTGAGGGTCGATTAGCTGAATATATATGTTCATTTTGTATTAGCTGAGTATATATGTTCAGAAGAAGCGTTCAACAAGGCTAAATCTCACTTTAACTAAATTTGGATTACACTAAAATCATTTGTATTTAGTTGTATTGTGATAATAAAATCGTATTTATATAAATATATATATAAAATAAATATATAAATATATATATTCGTATTTATATAAATATAAATATATAAATAATTTTATATAAAATTGTATTTAGTTATATGTGATAATATTTCTTTTATATTTAATTTTAGTTTTATTTGATTTTTTCCGCAAATGTATACCATATTTTCGGACGAAAAAAATATAAAAATGTATACCATATTTTTCGGATAGAGTATTACTTACTATTATTACTTACTTCTACTTGATGGTTTATAAATCTCGGATCTTTCTACTCGAAGTCTGTAAACGATATCGAAGAAGCTTCTGCAATCGTTGGAACATAGGTTTGTCGATGTGGAAGATGAGTAATTTGAATAATTCGGCAACTTGAATAATTTGTGGATAGATTGTTTTAGGTCGTAAATTGCGCGGATAGTTCATTTTTCACGAAAACGTTACATCATAATTTATAAAACGACATTACGTTAATTATCCATGGTTTCTTTCTGCTGCATCCTTACCTAACTTAATTTAACTTCTACAAAACTTTTTATTTATCATCCCATTTTAATTAAAAGAAAAAAAAATGAGTTCCTCATAAACGAATAATTTGATCTATATTAGTTAAATCTGACATTAAATAGCTAAATCTTAATCTATAAATTAAGATTTATTTGATTATTTGAATTTAACTTAACTTGTAGGGAAACACGCAAACACCTACTACGAACGACAGAAGGACACTGATTGACGATTCTTTAGGAGCTTATCACAGGGAAAATGAAAACATTCACAGCGATGAAATCACGGCAGAGTGATTCATTGGCAGCGAAACGCCATTTGAAACCGAAAGCAGTTCGAGTGTCGAGGTTCTTTAAATGCATATGGTAATTGACTGACGAGACAGCAATCACGTTCGAAGGGGAAATCGCTCGTTTCCACGGACAAGGGAAATTTTCGTTCCTTTCTTTTCTGTTTTTTTCTTTTTTTTTTTTCTCTACGGTAGGTTGCTCGTCGCAGCTCGCTTTAATTAGCAAGCACGCAGCTCGAGAAAAAAGGCCCTAGATTTAGAGGCGAATTCGAGAAGTGGAAAGTTTTTATTCTTAGTTGAGCGAATAGGAAGGGGGATGAATTATTCCTTTGGCACGGGAACTTTGGCCTTGTCAAATACGAAAGTTTATTAACTGTCATGCACATACTTCGAAGGGACTCGCGTGTTTCTAAAATATTAATCCCGCGATTTTTCACGCTGCGCAGCTTCATTCTTCTTATGGGAAAATAAACCCTAATCGCTTTTCTTTTCTTTGCACGAGCAAAGAAACATTCCCGTTCCCAGTACCCAGTGGTACTGAAAGTCGAAAATTGCCAAGATGCTGCATTTGTCAATTGCAACTTTCTTCTTATGACGACGAAAGTTCCATTCGCCGGCAGAATCGAAAAGTTCTCCCTTCTCGACAGTGAAAATAGTTCTGTTCGTAGAATCAAAGTGGTCGAAACAACCAAGAATTTGTAATTTTTGTTAAATACCTCAGACAGTGTAGAACGACGGTGTACTTTTCGAGATTTGAATGATCTCTCGTAAAATCTGTGATACAAGTCTCGCGTGCATTTCTTATTCCAACGTTTCTTCATGTCCAGTTTTACGCTTTAGTCGTCTAGTCGTAGCAGTGTTTCAGCGTGAAGAGAGCGAAAATTGGGAGAAGGCAGACAGAAAACACTTTGCAACACACCTGTGTGCCTGTAATTTCAAATCTCGTCACGCGGCAATGGGATTTTCAGTGGTGGATAGGCACGATGATCTTGTTAATCGCAATATCGTTGGCTGTCGAGGAACTGCGCTGAAACGTAGCAGTGTTCTTCGAGGGTTTTCGACTTCTCAAGGCTGTTCAAAAGTTTTTCCTCCCCGGCTATTTCGCCGAGTCGGACAAAGTTAGAAAGAGTTACGAACTATGTGGGAGGAGTTCTCTCTCTCGACTTTTGTAATGGATGATTCCGTCACGATTTACCGCGGTATATCTATCGAATTGATCGCGATTCCAAACGACGCTTTCGAAGAAATTAATTTCTTCGGTGCTGCGTTCGTTTCTTCGGTGCAGCATCGTGTTCGACGATTGCACGATTGCTTGCAGGTCTGAATATTATATCGTTTTCGAACCATCCGCTGTTAGACAGAATTCATTGCGACTGTGTTACCGGAAGAAAAATTCAGAAATATTGATTCACCTATTTAAAATTAAAAATTAATTACTCCATATTTACACGATGTAATTAAACGTGATGTGCTTTACTTCGAATGATTGTTGACACGTATTGCCACGTTTAATTATGTCGTTTAATAATTACTTCGTTTATTAATTACGGCTGCTTGCCGTGCAATTTACTGAAAAACGAAACTCGGAATACAATAACGTCAAAGTGTAACGTTTGCAATTAATTCGGAATTCGATTAAAAATCATTAGAAATCAGGAACGAAGGATTCAGCGCGTCTGAAAGAAATTACAGAATTTATTTTATCGACTTGTTGTCGGGAAGGAATTTTATGGAGCGTGTTGTATGCGATCAAAGTGAGTACAGTTCGGCAAATGAATCCAGACTTAAATGAATCCGAACTACGCTCGCATATATCGATATTGCATATATATTTCTTTTTTTCTTTTTTTTAAATTTTCTCACAGAAAGACCTGAGCTTTCGTTCGAGTTTCCCCGCAAATTCGTGAAAATGCGATAAAAATCTCCTTCAACGACGGTGCGCGTCGGCGAGTCTCTATATATTCGAAAGACCGAGCGATGAAGTCAGCCAGCAGTATAAAAGAGTCTAGTTTTCTAGATATTTAATGCCCGCCAGGACCGATTCCGTATATATTAGCCAGAATATCCAGCAACTTGGCAGCGATAACAATGGCCTTTTGTTTGGGCAACCTATAGTTGTCTTGCTTTGCCGAGCTTCGTCTGCTTACTCGACAAAGCTCGACAAAAAGGATAGCATTATCGGTAATGTCCGCTGCAAGCGCGAATTACTTCGTACGAAATGCACCGGATGTATTTCACCACTTCGTTGATGTATCCGCACGCAGCGGCCGAAACAATGAACCGCCCGATTTTTTACACGCGAGTTCGCCTGTTGTTTCGCCGTGGTTTTCGAAAGGGTCCGTCCTTTCTCTGTTTTTTTTTTTTTTTCACCAAAAAAATTCTCTCTTCGCGAATTCAATACTTGATGCGCGAGCCTTTCGAATTATTCGCGCTTTCAACGATCTTCAATTTCGTTATTATCTACGTGCTTTCTACGATTATCAACAGTTTTTATCACACATTCTTCGTAGCATAGTATAGAAATATTTCATTTTTTACATTTCGTGAAATAAGATTTCCATCGAAATTTCTTTTTCTTTTTTTTTCCAGATGTCACGATCGATCTGATTTTATTCACTTTCATATTCCTCCAACGTGAAGAGATAGATGTTATACAGTTCTCTGTGTAATTTGTTTTATGTAATTGACCCTTATATTTTGGAAGTAACGTCGTTTGTAAGTAATCTACTTGGAAAATATGATATCGGTTTATGCTGTAAAACGTTTTCTTTATGGTCGATTCCCTTTATACAGGCTTCCATTTAGCGCAGCGGCGTTTCGTGACCACGTAAAATTACTCTCTGAAATTAATAATCGGCTATTTACGTTCAATTTATCGTGCATGAGATTCCCGGCCATTCATTACACACGGATTTCATACGTTGAATTCTAGTTTAAACGAAATTACAAAGTGTTCAACTATCATCTGTAGAATGTCGGAAAATATTATATGTTCGAAAACTATTATACACTATCATGTTATATTATATATTATCATCGATAGAGAGTATTCGAAAAATATTATTCATTTTTACTTGAACCTCTCGAAACTTATATATCTTTGTGATAAGAAAATAAATAAATACGCGAACTAAATGGGCAACGGAGCTGTTGCACTTGATATTTCGTATTTTAATATCATTCGATATAGTATTTAATGATATTTCGATCGCCTGAGCTCGTCGATAATTCAAATTTCACTTGCTCGAGTATAACGTTTGTTATTCGTTGTTATAAGAAACTTCATTGCATGAGATTCCCGGATATTCATTACGAATTTCATAGTCGAATTCTAGTTTAAACGAAATTACAAAGTGTTCAACTATCATCTGTAGAAGGTCGAAAAATATATATTCCAAAAATATTATATACTATCATATTATATATTATATATATTATGTGTTGTATGTTATATGTTATATGTTATATGTTATATGATATATATTATATTATATATTCGAAAAATATTATATACCATATTATATATATTATATTATATATTCGAAAAATATTATATACTATCATATTATATATATTATATTATATATTCGAAAAATATTATACACCATCATATTATATCATATTATCATCGATAGAGAGTATTCGAAAAATATTATTCATTTTTACTTGAACCTCTCCAAAATCATATATATATTTGTGATAAGAAAATAAATAAATACGCGAACTAAATGGGCAACGGAGCTGTTGCACTTGATATTTCGTATTTTAATATCATTCGATATAGTATTTAATGATATTTCGATCGCCTGAGCTCGTCGATAATTCAAATTTCACTTGCTCGAGTATAACGTTTGTTATTCGTTGTTATAAGAAACTTCATTGCATGAGATTCCCGGATATTCATTACGAATTTCATAGTCGAATTCTAGTTTAAACGAAATTACAAAGTGTTCAACTATCATCTGTAGAAGGTCGAAAAATATATATTCCAAAAATATTATATACTATCATATTATATATTATATATATTATGTGTTGTATGTTATATGTTATATGTTATATGTTATATGATATATATTATATTATATATTCGAAAAATATTATATACCATATTATATATATTATATTATATATTCGAAAAATATTATATACTATCATATTATATATATTATATTATATATTCGAAAAATATTATACACCATCATATTATATCATATTATCATCGATAGAGAGTATTCGAAAAATATTATTCATTTTTACTTGAACCTCTCCAAAATCATATATATATTTGTGATAAGAAAATAAATAAATACGCGAACTAAATGGGCAACGGAGCTGTTGCACTTGATATTTCGTATTTTAATATCATTCGATATAGTATTTAATGATATTTCGATCGCTTGAGCTCGTCGATAATTCAAATTTCACTTGCTCGAGTATAACGTTTGTTGTTCGTCGTTGTAAGAAACTTCGTTGCGCGCGTTTAAAAAAAAAAAAAAAAAAAAAGTAGAAATTCTCCGAAGGAACCCGTGTGAATTGCTGCCTGCAAATTGCCCCGAATTACTTCCACGCCGAGTAAACGGTGTCAAGCGAGTAGCAAACCTAAAGGAACGACCTAAGGGAACATTTGCCATCGCCGCGTCGGAAAATACCGCGGTAAACACCACGCAGTGGTCCAATTCGCCGAAGTTTAACTAATTACACTTTGATCGGCTTAATTCCTCGGCTGCGTGAAAGAACCACGAAATTCGTGTATCTTGTTTCACGCTCCGGCGTTTTTCTTTGCAACGCGCTTTGCCACGCCACGGCGACAGACTCCTTTTTCCTTTGTTTTCACCTTGAATCCTCGCTTAATTACGTGTGAAAATCACGCCGAGATTACGCACGGCGAACGGTTAACTTCTTTCGGCCGCGTGAACAACAGTTTCTTTCTCTGTTATTGGAGACGAAATTATTTGCCTAATTTCCTCGGTCACTACGGTTTTTATTATTATTGTTACATTTTTTGTCGAAATTTAATATATTATATTTATTAAATTTAATATATTATATTTAAATATAATAAATAGCTAGCTAAATTTAATATATTATATTTAAATATAACCTCGATCGAATTATTGGGTGGAGCAGAAGGTAATTTCCGTATTTTCGTATTTTAGTGGAAAAGGTGGAAACAAGCTTTCTTTTCGTATTTTAAATGTTTAAATGTTTGGTATTATCAAGCCAAATGTGCGCCGTTTTGTTCGACCACATTTTGCCATTTTTCGTCGTAAAACCGTAACCACGAGCTTTTGTGGGATTTCTGGGCGAAAAACTGCTGGGCGACACGTGATTTTCTCTCCAGGCCTCTTTTGAAATCAATGTTACACCACGGAGAGAGTTTTCTATGCGATGGATGCATCCTCAATTTTCGACGGGTTTGCCGAAGAAATTCGATTCGTGAAATTTTCCAGTGTTAAATCACGTGGCATCCGAACATCGAGCTTTTCTTTGTACCCAACTTTCTCCAAACGGTTCAAAATTGTTTTGTGATCGATGTTTAGTTCTTTGCTGACATCGTGACTGCTAATGTACCAGTCTTGCTCAATTTTTTCCACGATTTCATCGACTTTTTCAGTGATTGATCGAGGAGCGAGGTGCATCTTTGACATGAAAATTTCCAGATTGAAAATATATCTATAATCACGTCACAAATTTTCTTTCTTAGCAGCCAGAGTCACATTCTTCTTTCTAAATAAAATTCCCTTCTTTTTTTTAATAAAATTTCGAAATGTATCGATCGCCTCTTCTAATTTCACTCGTATTTTTGACGTCGCAACTTTTTAGTTTTTAATTATTCTGTGACGTATGGGCTTTCGCACGCACGAAAGTATTGTCAAATCCGATTAACATTACCAGAGTTATGCTATCGGGAGGCTATACGATAATTACTTCTCACTCGAGCCAACAGCCACGTATTTATAATATTTATTTATGTTTTCTCGCATTTAAGCATTGATCGCAGCAGCAGACTATAACGAAACATTCAGAAAAATCAGAATTTAATCGCAAATATTGTAGAACACATTCGATCCCGAAACACTCCATCACTTTCACAAATCTAAGATACTTTAACAATCGTCGGTCAGAAGCGAGATTTCGCATTGCTAAATCAATGAAATTGAAACTAAGACTGAATCGAATGAAATAATTTTCGAGCACTGTAGAACGAAACAATTTTGATCCTCTCGATAGTAAAATCTACATTTTCACAAATCTAGGATACCTTAACAACCGCCGATCAGAAGCGAGATTTCGCATTGCTCGAATCGGTGAAACTGAAACTGAGACTGAATCGAATGAAGTGATTTTCGAGCTCTGTAGAACGAAACAATTTTGATCCTCTCGATAGTAAAGTCTACATTTTCACAAATCTAAGATACCTTAACAATCGTTGGTCAGAAGCGAGATTTCGCATTGCTAAACTCGATGAAACTGAAACTGACACTGAATCGAATGAAGTGATTTTCGAGCTCTGTAGAACGAAACAATTTTGATCCTCTCGATAGTAAAATCTATATTTTCAAAAATCTAGGATACCTTAACAACCGCCGATCAGAAGCGAGATTTCGCATTGCTCGAATCGGTGAAACTGAAACTGAGACTGAATCGAATGAAGTGATTTTCGAGCTCTGTAGAACGAAACAGTTTTGATCCTCTCGATAGTAAAAATCTACTTAACTTTCTCCTTCATCTCTCTGGAAAACAAACTGTCACGCGCGAATATTCAGTTTGATCCTCGCGGCTCAGCTCGTACGAAAACTGAAGAGCTGCCGCTCGATCGTGACGAATAGAAAGTCGGGGAAATTCTTTCCGGAATTTCACGCGAGTTTCACGCAGGCTTCTCACAGTTACGCTGATCAAAGTCGAATTATTCGGTGCCCGCGTAGCGATTACATTACGCGGTTCCGGGGGGCCAGCGGCAATGTACGATATACTTCGGGGAATTTGCTGTAGGAACCGCGTAATCGCAATGTACGCGCGCGTTAAACCCCGCGAACGAACTTAAAATATATTCTGGCGGTGGGCGTGCGGCACCGAGTTTAATTAGAACGCATGTAAATTAATCGGTAAGCCGATTCGTGCGTTTAATCAATATTCAAAGTCGTGGAATTATCGCGCTGCCACGAGCGGAAATTTCGGCTGGAGAGACATGATCGGGGGAGGGGAGGGAGAGGGGGGTGTCGATTCAACTTTCTGGATCACGGTGCCGCGAGTTAATAACAATTGATACCGCGGGCACGCGTATTCAATTTGAGAGCAGTTTCGTAATGATGGCAAAGCGATCGATGAAATTTCGTGTCGTTTCATGAGTGAAAGTGATCGTCGAAAAGGCGTTCGTCGCGTTTCGAAGCGAATATTTATTTGAATTCGACAATGTACGAAACTACAGAACTACGACGATCAGAGATATTACTATTTTCTTCCATTTTTTTTTTTTTAATATTTTAACTGTTTATGCAACTTTCAAGTCACATGTTAATATATCGCTATTCTGTCAGATAATTTAATTTTTTGTCCGCAAGGTGACGTATGCATCTTGGTATATATGTCTTCTCAGTGAATATTATGGTTATCAGCTCTAATAAATATAAAATTTAAATATCTTAATATTTAAGATCTGAAATATCAAATTTGGTCCCGAAGGGACCATTTTGTTTTGTGCAATTGTCATTGTTTGTTCTCCCATCGATGTTTGTTAAACAAGAAAAAGTGTATACGTGATAGCTCTTGATTTTGTGTATCAATAATATCTTATTTGTTTGCATTTCAACAATTTTCATACGATATTGCTTTGTGATTTTTGTTTCAAGTCACAATGAACTACAGTGGTAGCTATAGAGTTTCAGTGTATTTGTGTTTGCTTTTTAATTTTATACATCAGAGGCTTAAAATATGAGTACAAAATTAAATAAAAGAGAAATAAAGATAAGAAATATTATATTATAAGCGATAGATCCGAAGATTCTTCATTAGATTCTGACATCGACGAAGATCGTCCAATATTTACTCAACGACGCATAAATATTATCGACAGCGACGATGAATTTGATAAATCATTATCAGACGAGGGTGCAAAGGGGTGGAAAAAATAAAACACAAGTGCAAACGTTGTTACTTCAAAGTTACAAAACGTATTCATAAACAGTAAAATCGTTGAAAATGTTAATCTATACTTACAGGTTGACGTTTGTTGATTTTATGTTACATAAATTTTTTTACACTCACGAAGAAAATTCGGCCCGTAGAAGGTTACATTAATAATAATTAATACCACGGGCACGTGTACCTAATTTGAGAGCAGTTCGAACGGCAGAGCAAAAAATTGAATTTCGTGTGGTTTTTAGTCCGACGATGAGTGAAAACTATCATTTATCGCGTTTCGAAAGCAAAAGTTTCCAATTCGATGTTACAGAAACTGACGATCAGTTAGAGATATTATTATTTTCATTGCAACTGCAAATATTAGCACTAATAATAATACTAATGATATCTGTAATAATACTTTTGATAATCACGAAAATTAAACGAAATTAAATATATGTAAAATTAAATTACGCGCGTGATTAACGCGTTCACCGACAGAATCGACTGTTTCTTCTTCTTCGTTTTCTTTTTACATTCATACCGTTTGAATTTCAACGAAATTCTCGAACAAAGGGACTGCGTCGGCGAGTGGAAATCCCCGTCGAGAAAGTTACCACGCGTCACTCGAGCGAATTCTCGAATCGAATGAAAATTTCGAAAGTTGGAGTACGCTGTAAGTAAGTTGAAAAAGCACGGTCACATATCGAGCACGGCTTCCCCGACTGGTAAATATTACTTGTACGTGCGAAGAAGAATCTCCTCCGGATATTGAATATTTTTCAACGTGATTCTCCGTTCACCATCCTCTTGCTTTAGTATCTTACTTTGGTGTTGTAACGATTTAAATAATTCATCTCCTCGTTTGCAATTCGATTGGACGCCGTGAAGAATTCACAGTCATATTTATCGCCAGGATATATATTTCGTGACTTTAATCGGACGAGTCGTTTCGTTTCCCAGAAATTGAAATTCCCACAATTATGTTAACGATAGTTGGTGCTCGTGAACATTAAGTCCGTGATCGTGAGAAACACTCGGAATTGTAGAAGAATCTGTTCGCAAGTTACGTGGAAAAGAGTTCAGAAGAATTTCACAACGACATTCGACGCGTACGACATTCGTGCTTTTCATTTACTATATAACTTTTACCCTAGCGATGTGAAAATCATACATAACAATCGTTGAAATTAATATATATAAGACGAAAAATTATTAGGAAAAATTATTTAAAATTATTTAAAAAATTACACATAAGACGAAAAATTATTAGGAAAAATGATTTGAAATTATTTAAAAAATTATATATAAGACGAAAAATTATTTGGAAAAATTACTTGAAATTATTTAAAAAATTATATATAAGACGAAAAATTATTTAAAATTATTTAAAAAATTATACATAAGACGAAAAGTTATTAGGAAAAATTATTTGAAATTATTTAAAAAATTATATATAAAAGACGAAAAATTAGGAAAAATTATTTGAAATCACCGGAATCAGAGCTGGTACAGGTACTGGATAACAATCATGAGAATATGAACCATACATCTATAATTCCTAATTGATTTTGAGATTGATTTTCTTCTCCTGGAAGTTTTATATCACTATCAGAACTTGAAGATGGAGCATTTATATCTGGTGATGGATGATTGGTGAAACCAACGTTGGTAAAACGTTCATCTGATTTCTTCTACAAATTTTTTACACTACCAGAATTTCTGTATATAATAATGAACAAAAGCGAAGGACACACGGCTATTTCACGACGTCATGAAAATAACGCGCGAACCTTTCAAACGGAGAAACGCAACCGAGTATTTATAAAAATAGATATCACCGTCTCGCGTATTAATTAACTTTGAGCTTGATAATTCCATCTGCTCCATTCATCGGCCGGATCAGATCTGTCACGGGTGAAATTTAATTAATTATTTCCGGATCGCTGGATTCAGCTTAGAAAGTTCCTCCCCCCCCTTCCCCCGTTAATTCCTTGATAAGATATTTTTAAACATCAGTATCGCGTATTAATCAGACGACCACTATAGAATTACGCCGCGAAAAAGTTCCGCTCGATCAATGAATAAAGACTAGATTTACATGAAAATTAATTCAATCTCGCGTCACACGTCTGCTCGCACACGGTTCCCGGTTATTTCTGTCGTTTCCATTTTCATTTTCACTCAAACGGCGTTCACAAACCGCTCGCGTTTATTCCCCGTAAATTCTGTTTATTTTAAAGTATTCGCGCGTTAAGCAACGATCGCGCGAATACGACGTTTTGCCAAGCGTTATTAGAAATTCCCTGAAAATCAATTCACGGTATTTGGTAACATTAGAAATTATGTCAAAAGGGAAATTATGTTTCACTTGTTCGCAGAACAATGGAATTAAATTTGAAGCTCTCCCGGAGGGCAATGGTCGTTTCAATTGTAACGATGTTTTTCGATGTTGCAACGGAGTTTTGCTAAGTTCATAATAGTCAGATAAATACTAAATCTGACTTAAATCTGACTGCGACGCTTGCCGAAGAACGCAACGAAATAATCGCAACTTCAAAAGAGATTTTCTCTTTTCATAGTTGAAATATTCCAATATAAATAGAAATAATCCACGTAGCGTTCAAAATTAACATTCCCCTAACTATTCTCGCAAGAGCGTAACAGATAGAAACAATAATAATAATAATAATTACGAAAGCAATGCAATTTACGATTGTTGTTAAAAGAAACTCGAAGATTCTCGATCGATTGTTAAAAGAAACTACGATTCATTTACGAAAACGATCTTCGATCGAACGATTTGTTTCAACACGTAAGAACACTCGTGTTTCTTGGCAAAGTTTCAAGGTTACGAATTTTATAAATGTTACGATCGTTAATTTACGATTCTCAATCAATTGTTAAAAGAAACTACGAATCTTAATCAAACGATTATTTTCAACACGTAAGAACACGTGTTTCTTGGCGAAGTTTCAAGGTTACGAATTTTACAAGTGTTACGATCGTTAATCAATTTACGATTCTCAATCAATTGTTAAAAGAAACTACGAATCTTGATCAAACGATTATTCTCAACACGTAAGAACACGTGTTTCTTGGCGAAGTTTCAAGGTTACGAATTTTACAAGTGTTACGATCGTTAATTTACGATTCTCGATCGATTGTTAAAAGAAACTACGAATCATTTACGAAAACGATTATTTTTAACACGTAAGAACACACGTGTTTCTTGGCGAAGTTTCAAGGTGACGAAATTTTACAAGTGTTTTACGCCCTGTATAAATGAATCGCGTTAAACGAGCGACCGCGTTAAATAAACGAGGGTGGACGTCGACTGGAAATTCACGTCGGTATCGGGCTCCGGCTGAAATTTCGACGACGATGTCGATAACGTGTTTCGTCAACTCCTCTTCGATAGCCTGGCGAAATGTACCAACCGCGACGATAATTTCGTTCGTTCTCTGTCCTGAAACAGGCATACGTGCACATACGTGCGGTCGTTTGCATCCATGCTTTTCGTATCATCGTAACTCGTCGACTTCGAAAAACATGTCAGAGAGATCTCTGACGTTTTATCACTTCCCTCTCCTCCGTTTCTTTCTCTCTATTTCTCTTTCTCGCTCTCTTTCATTTAACCAAATGTTCCCTTTCGTTTTCCAAATGTAGGAAAATTAATACGAGAGGTCGAAGTTGTAACTGGAGCACCGCGCTTTTAATTCGCCAAAATCCTGATTAAAAGTAACTCGCGCGCTTGTTAAAACATTAAGAATTACCACCTATTTCAACGAGATTGCTTTCTGCGATGATGAATTTTCTTTTCTTTTTTTTTCTTTTTTTCTAGGCTGTTCTTATCACGGGATTCAGTGTGATTTTCTAATTTAAAAGACCATAATATTGGAATTAATCGATCAAAGTTATTGGTATTGTAGTATCGAAATTATTGCGTATAGTTATATATTTAGTTATTTTTACTTTTAATAGGTGGCCTGTTTGCTGACGATGCGTGAATGAAAAGTATGAATGTGACGTGAGAGGCACAGCGTTGGCACTGAGCGCTTTTCTTTTTAAAAAGAAGAAAGTCGTGCGTGTCAAACAGAGAGTCGAAAAATAGTGTTGAATGAGTGTGGTCAAAAGAGTGATAACTTGTGTCGTATATTAATTATGTCGTTTAAGTTTATTCGAATTATTGTTGTCTGCGTTGTCTATCTTGTATTTATTATTTACTGTTTTGTTTCCGTTTCCTTTATTATTTAATATAGTAAATCATCTAAATTATATCCTTGCAGTATTGTATCTTCTAAGATTGTTAAAAAAAGTGTGTACTTACAATTGAATAGAATTATTTATTTATTCATTCATTTTTCACAATTTCTCCCCAATCGATTTACGTTATTTGAATTTTGTTTTTCTCTCTAACGTTGTAACTGCGGAGAGGATTTTTCTAAAATAAATTTTCCTTTTATCGTTATCGCGATCGGTCAGTAATTGACCTGTACCACTGGCTAATACCAGTTGCTCTAGTTTTGTGTAACAAGCAATCTCGTTCTTGAAACTTCTTTCAATAACCCTACATTAAACACTGGAAAACACATCGGTACTCGTTCCAGCCGCAACTTCCAAACACGTGCAAGCGAAAATCGAGCTCTGGCTTAGCCGCCTGCCTATTCAACTCACCGCTACGTTCTACCTAATTCCAACTAAAATCACTATGGAAACCTCAAACCTTGCCAAAACAAGCCAGTTACTTTTCAACCAACCGTTCTCGTTTAATTCTGACTTACTCACTCCCTCCTCTAGCCATTCATTTTCCTTCAAAATTAAAAAATATCTTGTTACACTTGCAGCCCGTTTGAAACTCTCAAATAAAATAATACCAAGCGTATTCTAATGTATTGTCGATCGTATTGAAAAGCACACGCACATCCGAAACACTTTATTACATCGACGTATTGCACGTTAATAAAAATAAATTAAACAAATCAGTTACTTTTCAACCAATTGTTCTCGTTTATTTGATACTGACTCACTCCCTCCTCTAGCCATTCGTTTCCTTTCAGAATTGAAAAAAAAAAGAATATTTTCTTACAAAAATCATTTTGAAACTCCCGAGACCGGTACAAAGTGTGTATTCTAATGTATTATCGATCGTATCGCAAAAACACAAGTACATTTGAAAATTTACCACCTCCTGGAATTGCATGTCAATGAAAAGTAAATGAAAAAAAGCGTCGCTAAGAAATACTTTATTATCTCCACGTATTGCACGTTGATAAAAATATTTTTCAGCCAATTGTTCTCATTTACTTACAGACTCACTCTTTCCTTTCAAAATTGAAAAAAAAAATAAATATTTTCTTACACAAATCCCTCTGGAACTCGCAAGATAGGTACAAAGCGTATTCTAATGTATTATCGATCGTATCGATCGTATTAAAATTTACCACCTCCGGGAATTGCATGTTAATGAAAAGTAAATGAAAAAAAGTGTCGCTAGGAAATACTTTATTATCTCCACGTATTGCACGTTGATAAAAATATTTTTCAGCCAATTGTTCTCATTTACTTACAGACTCACTCCTTCCTTTCAAAATTGAAAAAAAAAATAAATATTTTCTTACACAAATCCCTCTGGAACAAAGCGTATTCTAATGTATTATCGATCGTATCCCAAAAAACACAAGTACATTTAAAAATTTACCACCTCCGGGAATTGCATGTTAGTAAAAGTAGATGAAAAAAGCGCCTCTAAGAAATACTTTATTATCTCCACGTATTGCACGTTGATAAAAATATTTTTCCAACCAATTGTTCTCATTTGCTTACACATTCACTTTCTCCTCTAGTCATTCATTTCCTTTCAAAATTGAAAAAAAAAGAATATTTTCTTACAAAAATCTTTTTGAAACTCCCAAGACCGATACAAAGTGTATTCTAACGTATTATCGATCGTATCGATCGTATTAAAATTTACCACCTCCGGGAATTGCATGTTAATGAAAAGTAAATGAAAAAAAGTGTCGCTAAGAAATACTTTATTATCTCCACGTATTGCACGTTGATAAAAATATTTTTCCAACCAATTGTTCTCATTTGCTCACAGACTCACTTCCCCCTCTAGCCATTCATTTCCTTTCAAAATTAAAAAAAATGTATCATCGATCGTATCTCAAAACGCAAGTGCATTCGAAACACGTTAAAATTTACCACCTGCGGGAATTGCATGTTAATGAAAAGCAAGTGAAAAAAAAAAAAAAGCGTCGCTAAGAGAGTTTCGCGCGAACTGTTTTGGCAAACGGTTAAAGTCTTCGACGGGGTGTCTGAAAGCGTCTGGCTGTGGCGTGTAATAAGTTCAGTCGCGACAATCGGGGCGCGCAAAAGCTCACCCTCCCTCCCTCCGTAAAGACATTAATTTCCGCGTGACCTGCGGCCAGTCGAATCCGCTCCATCTTCCACCGTCATCGAAGATACAATCGCACGCGTATCCGGCACTCGGTTTCCCGTCGCGTCGCTCCAGGATCCCGCGGCGAATAACAGGACGAAGGATGACGAGCGATCGTGCAGCGAGAGGGGGGCGGTGGAGGGGAGGGGAAACATCCCCCGGTGGTGGTGGTGGTGGTGGTGGGTGGTTGGGGTGGCGGCTTACGAGGCCGTGGCCCATTTCCACGCAGTGACGTCAACCCGTATCCCCGGATACGTCACCGGATCCGGTAAATGTGTTAAGTTTTACCCACCATGGGGGACCATGCTCTCTACACGGTTCCACGTGAACATCTATCCGACGATCGATCTGTTTCTGTTCGAATCGCCCTGTGGACGAAGGAGAGATATTCTGTGATATAATGCACGCGAGAGGTAATTGTGCAACAACAAGCTTCATTACGAAACGACTGTTGGGCGAGTTTGATTCTTAAGGTCAACGTGCTTGCGTGTTAGTTTCAATCCTTCGAGATTGTTCGCATTTACAGCGTTTCGATAGCTAAGTATTCGCTGTTTGAAGTTATTTGAGATAGTCAAGTCGATGATCGATAGACTGCGGATTTTTATGCATTTGTTATGCGGGAGATTAGAAGACGCGACCAATGCATCCAAAGAAGCTGTACTTTGTTACAATAATACGTAGCAATATAATACAAGAAGAAATTTTCTATTTAGATTCCATTTGTTCAGTAATGTTCAAAAAGACTCAATATCCGCAGCCTGTTAATTAATTCTTTATACTCTGTCTTTTCGGCTCGCCTATATTTTACTTGCAATTACAGGATTAGGAATATTATTTTTTTGGCGTTTAAGTGAAAAAATATACAAATGAAAGATATTTCGATGTAGATACATATTTAGTTAGAATAGTCTATCTCGACTATTACGAAAGGTAATAGTTACACCTTTGCACGTTTTTAATTCGAAGGAACTGTTGTATAAAGGAAGCAATGCTCCTTGCTTTCACAAGATTGCAACAATCTACGATGGCCAAGACAGAATTGAACTGAAGTTGATGATCGATAGACTGCGGATTTTCATGCATCTGTTATGTGGAAAATTAGAAAATGCGAACAATGCATCCAAAGAGCTGTGCTTCGTTACAATGATACGTAGCAATATAATACAAGAAGAAATGTTCTATTTAGATTCCATTTGTTCGGTAAATGTTCAAAAAGAAGCCTTTTAATTAATTTTTTATACTCTGTCTTTTCGACTCGCCTACATTTTACTTGCAATTACAGAATCAGAAAATATTATTTGTTTGGTGCTTAAGTAAAAAAAATATACAAATGAAAGATATTTCGATGTAGATACATATTTAGTTAGAATAGTCTATCTCGACTATCACGAAAGGTAATAGTTACTTGCACGTTTTCAATTCAAAGGAACTAATGTATAAAGGAAGCAATCTACGTATGACTCTCCTTGCTTTCACACGATTGCAACAATCTACGATGGCCAAGATAGAATTGAACTGACGTATAGTTTATGAGAATCGGTTGGACGATCGACGAGGTGAATTTAACAACAGTAGAATGGATCGGTGGAAATTTGTCATGCGCGCTTGTTTGGGGATAGATCGATGTTTGTTTGTGGCTCGTGATGGATGGTCTACTTCTGAATATTTCGTTTCTTTCCTCTTTTTTAAATCCCTGGCTTCTGTATAGTTATTTTTACGATGGCTCTGCATCACCGACCGGCACTAATAAAATCGATAGTTTTTTCTTTCAGACTTTTCTACCTTTGCCGAATAAACGCCCGGCATTTTACACTCGATCTCGGAGCGCGTCTTTAATCTTAACTTCAGTTCGAATGAAAAGAGGCGAAGAATACCAAAGCAAAGTGCTTTTCAACTAGTTCTCTTACTTTCTTCGAAGGAAAGTGATTCTCTTTTTCTTCTTTTTTTCTGTCTCCACTCTTTCGCTCGATACTCGACACCTGCATTCGTTCGTCATTACCTTTTTGCAACTTCTTCTCTCTCCGTAATTAGAAGAAAAAAGAAAAAAAATCTCTTAAAAATTTTCCACTTCGACAACGCGTTATCGATTAGGTTTCGTTTCACTGTTGTGTTCGATCCGTGGGATTTAATTTCCTTTGACCAGCCTTTAAGCGTTTCTCACTGTACGTAAATTAAATACACGCGATTATGCACAGCTTCATTGGTCTGACGTATGAAATCAAGAGTAAGGAAATAAAAAATGGGTTAACGAGCGCGTGCAGCAGGAAGTGAGAAAAAATTAGACGAAGAAAAAAAAAAAGAAAGGAAAATCGAGAAATTAACACGAGTATATAATTAGAGCTCCATCGATTTAATACCCGAAACTGAAGAAACGAGAGAGAGAATGAGAGAGAAAGAATCCTCTATTTCCAGAATTTCCGCTTTCAATTAACTTTCCACTGATTTAACGCCTGAGATATACGATCTGAAAAGAACAACAGAGTCCAGCATAATAACTTTATAGGAAATATATATTTACAGAAAATTGAAATTCGAAGATGCACGATCGAAAATTGCAAAATTAAGATTTCAAAGAAAACACGTGGCCAAAGTATAGTATTTTCTTTTTTTTTTTTTTTTTTTCTTCAAAATTTGCCTAAAATTTCGAAGTCCATCGGCGAAGGGAGAAAAATGTAACAAAAAAGTAACGATGGAAGAAGCCACCTTTTATTCGGAGTCTGTGTCTTTCCTCGATTGATAATTAATACGTTTACCGTCGCCGGCTACCGTTTCGACGATTTAATTGTGAATTTAACTAGGGGATCTACGACGCCGCGGTTAGATTATCGTTTCTATGTAAATGCGATCGGCTCACATCTGTCGGCTGTCCCTGATCACATATGGAATATTCAACAGGAATACACTCGGTGGTACAATAGTCCGTGCGCAGGAATTTCCTGGAATCGAAAGCAGGTGTAATATTCGACAACTGTCCCAGAAATTTCCCGGTGAAAGGTTATCCGAACGTGTTAATGCCACACGCCGATCGTGATAAATTATTTCATGCATCTGATGTCCCCCTGAACTCCGTAATCTAATTAAAACGATTGCCTCTCTCTTCTGTACCGAAGACTCTTCAATCGTTATATCTCTCTTCGTTGAATTAAAAGTTGAAACGAAATTCTAAAATACTTTTCTCTATCACGATTGTTTTTATTCAGCGTTGTTTGATTATTTTTAAGTTTGGAGATTAACGAAGGTTTTATACTTCTTTTTTTCTAATTACGAGGTTCAATTTTTATAATCTAATTAAAGTGGTTGTCTCTCTTCAATCGTTATATTTCTCTTCGTTGAATTAAAAGTTGACACGAAATTCTAAACTACTTTTCTTTAATATAATTGTTTTTAATTTATATAACCTTGTTGTTGCAGTGTCGTTTGTCGAGGAAGTATTTTTGATTTTGGAAATTAATTAAAGTTTCCATACTTTTTTCTTTGTTTTTTTTTTAATTCAATTCCAAGATTGAGTTTCTGGTATTTTTATCATAAATTGTTTGTTTTCTATCGTATTTTTTAAAGAGAGTACGAGTATAAAATGCGAGAGAGCACAGCGGAGTATCTGTAAGTAAATACAACCTCACTAGTCAGACGGCACACGTTGAACTTCCCATAAATTGTGAGACAATCTTAAAAACATAACACCGTGAAATTGTCGAAAATTTAAATCAATTCATTTCTCACGCGCGGGGTTCATATTACGACAAAAATTGTAAATCTAGAATCTGTTAGTCAAAATGACGAAAATTCCCAACTTTTTTGTCGTTCAGTCCAAGTTTTTTTACATGTCCGTGAATTTTAATACATTTTTTGCACTCGTTTCCTCTTCGTCAATCAGCCTATCTGATCGTTAGAAGTAAGATCTTTAACCGAGATCCGTCCATCTAGAATTTTTTTTCCCCTGCCTGTGTCTTCAGGCAACCTTCTATCACGCAACACGTTGAAAAATATGAAAAATCAGAAATCACTTGCCGTATCGTATTCGCAATCAACGAAGTGGCCTGCGGCGTTCAATTGATTCTCGACACGGAATAACATGGTCGAGCAACAGGGATGATGCGCAAAATCAACAACGCGATCGATCGTTCGATACCACGGTGTCCATAATCTCTCGAAATTGAGCCGATACACGATGCGCAGTGACTTTAGACCGCCAGTGTTATTTAACGATTAAAAATATATATTTTTAGGAAAATACCGTTTAAAATATATTTTGCGAAAATATCCACCTGACCCATCGGAGATCCGTCTTTTCGCGGCAAATGTGTTGTGAAAATAGAAATTATCATTTGGAAATAAGCTTAACATGAAACAGGATTTAGAATTATTTTGCGACATTCGTCGCAATAATATAAAATATTTATAGAACAAGGCTGGATTTTATAGTCTTTCAACACTTAATACTGATCTCATTATTTCTCGTGGTTACTGATTCAAAGGCAATGCTCGAGTAATTTAATCCGATCCACATTCCAGTCCCGCATCTATCAATTTTTGGTCCAGTTTTTTTTTTTCTTGAAATTGGATGCAAATCCAACGAAACTCTCAGCAACGCCGGAAGTGAAAATCGAGGAGATCGTGGAGATCGATGACGGTGAAACTTGTTACAACGTTCAATTTAAATTGTTAATTAAACTTGCTAATTCTTGTGTCGCTTGTATCACTCCCGTCGCGATGAAAATTCGCCATGATAATTGATTTTC
Organism: Tetragonula carbonaria; assembly: GCA_032399595.1. Taxonomy (NCBI): domain Eukaryota; kingdom Metazoa; phylum Arthropoda; class Insecta; order Hymenoptera; family Apidae; genus Tetragonula; species Tetragonula carbonaria. Next base: position 4,923,669 of record JAUCRC010000007.1, read on the forward strand.
GACGAGTTGAATCGACGTTGATCGAATTTTCGCAGAACGTCGGAGCTGGTCAGTCATGGTTTTCTGAGACCAAAGTTTCGAAACGCTGGCACGTCGAAACAATGTGAAACGTCCACGTTCGTACGTCAGGGGAATATCAGCGAACACGTCGTCGTGAAGTAACTTACGGCTCTCCGAGAACACCGGTCCGGCGACAACAAACGATCGACACGATCTTTGATTTTAATCGAATCATTCGACGAGCGTGGCCGTGCTTAAATATCTGTCCATTGTTTTCCGTGGAACAATTACAGCCCCCAACGAAAACGACGACGACGACGACGATGCGACGTGCTCGTACGAAAGCGTACGCGCCGCTTTTGCTCGCGCATTGTCCCGACGTATTGTCCCGACGAGGACTGGATCGTTTTCTGCCAGTGACTAATGTTATCTTTGCGAAAGTCCGATGATCGCGCGATCCACTTTCTGCGATAAACTGTTCGAGAAACGTGTTTCGATTCGCTGTCTGAATATTTTTGACACTCACTTTTCTCTACTAACCGAACGAATTAATAAATAAGCTTTCTGCTTCTCGATGCTTCCGACAGAAGAATTTCTGAAAAGTCAAGTCAACTCTTTCGGAATTACTTAGGGGAAAGATATCAATATCATGGAAATGAATTTCGATATTTACGATTTTTCTCTCAACGTCGAAATTGCCAGTGTCACTATTTTTCGCTTCGTTCATTTCCAGCGAAATACCTGTCTTCTCTCCTCCTCTCGCGGAAATGCGAGAATTCCTGAATTCCGCCTGCTAAGAGGCGGTATTACATCTTGCCGACGAAGCTTTATCTCGCGTAAATACGTATTCGCGTCAGGAGTGGCAGCGAGGGTTGAAAAACCGGGGCCAGAAAATACGAAATATATATTACAGTGGTTGCATAACGCGATATTGCGTTTCTCGGAGCATACAAAACTGTCCTGCTGGAAATCGAAATATCACACAGGGTCGGTGGCTACGTAAGAACTGATACATCAAGATCGATGTCCGACGTTTTTTTCTTTTCCGCTACGTAGCATCTAGCAGGCTTTTCGGAAGAAAAGGCAGTGGGTTGTTCCCTGGAAAATAAACAGGTGCAAGCCATTTCAAGACGATGACGGCATCGTCCAGGATCCTGTTCGTTTCCGCTTGTGTTATTCACGACGATTTATACCTTAATCATTTTTTCCTTCTCTCCGCTAAAAATTTCGCGAATTCTAATAAATTGTTATAAATTCTAATAAATAGAAAAAAATTTCTATAAAAAGATCTCTCTCTTTCTCTCTTTCACACGCAGACAAGGTCAATTTGTGTAAAGAGCTGAGCAGTGATTCAATTTCCTTCAAGTAAGAGCGATGTAACTCTCTCTTTCACCGCAGACAGGCAATTTGTGTAAAGAGCTGAGCAGTGATTCAATTTCCTTCAAGTAAGAGCGATGTAACCTGATCTTTTTCTTGGCAGAGATATTGTATCAATATTCGATGAATTCTAATAAATAGAAAAAATTTCTATAAAGAGATCTCTTTCTCTCTTTCTCTCTCTCTCTCTGTCACGCGCAGACGAGGCCAATTTGTGTAAAGAGCTGAGCAGTGATTCAATTTCCTTCAAGTAAGAGCGATGTAATCTGATCTTTTTCTTGGCAGAGATATTGTATCAATATTCGATGAATTCTAATAAATAGAAAAAATTTCTATAAAGAGATCTCTTTCTCTCTCTCTCTCTCTCTCTCTCACGCGCAGACCAGGCCAATTTGTGTGAAGAGTTGAGCAATGATTCAATTTCCTTCAAGCAAGAGCGTCGTGATCTGATCTTTTTCTTGGCAGCGATATTGTATCACAATATTCGGTGAATTCTAATAAATAAAATTATTTTTCGAACAGTGAATTCCTCTCGGTGAAAGTATCGATCCTGCACTTTTCTTGGGGGACGATAGATTCCAAATGGAAGACCCAGAGACGGATATTTCTGGAACAAGGACAGCCGTAAAGGATAGCTGCAGCGTACCCCCCCGGTAAATGGATCGAGTTTTTATATTTTCGTTTCGGAAATTTAAGAGAAGCTTTTCGTGGCAACGCCGCGGAATTTCATTTCTCGTACGGTTTACAGACACGAAGAACGTACATTATTCGTTGGAAATTATTCTCGAAGCGAGCAAACAATTGAACAAACCTGTTTCAAACCTGTTCCATCCCGTGTCAAGAATGAAACGATCGATTTCTTTAAGCTAGAATAAACCTCGCTGACGATCCGTTATAGAATTGTCAATCACAGGATTCATTCCGGCTGTTATATTCGCTTATATCTTTCGCGTATCTCGACTCGGTTCGATACTAATGAAGTTACTACATGCTCGATACTAACAAAAATTTAACTCAATTCAGAACAGGTGTTCAGAGCGCGATGATAATGAAAATTTCTAATTGACGATACATCGAGGGATTAGCAATAAAATTACCAGCCGAAGCGGTTTTTGATAAGAAATTTCATTGAACGATAAAATCGCATTCATAGATATTGCGTGTAGATACAGGGTGGCCACTGAAAGACCGAATGATATCAAACAAAAATAACTTTTATAAACACTTGTCTTTTTTTAATTTTTTATTATTCTATTTGGAAATATAATTAATGTGTTTTTTAGCCTTTCAGTGGCCACTCTCTGTACAATACTAAGCAAAGAACTCAATTCAAACCGAGAATATCGAACAAACGAGCGCGGAGATGATCAAAATCTTTAATTGACGATACATTGAGGGATTAGCGTGGCACGCGAGTCTGTCGCCGATAAAATTACCAGCCGAAGCGGAGCGACATTTTGATAAGAAATTTGATTGAACGATAAGATCGCACTCATAGATATTGCGTGTAGATACAGGGTGGCCACTGAAAGACCGAATGATATCAAACAAAAATAACTTTTACACTTGTCTTTTTTTAATTTTTTGTTATTCTATTTGGAAATATAATTAATGTGTTTTTTAGTTTTTCAGTGGCCACAATACTCAGCAAAGAACTCAACTTAATTCAAAGCGAGCATAAACAAACGAGCGCGGAGATGATCGAAATTTCTAATTGACGACACGCAGCGGGATTCGCGCCGAATTAAAATTACCAGCCGAAGCGGAGCGACATTTTGATAAAAATGCGTGACACCGATCGTGACCAGATGCGTTCACAGATACTGCGCGCAAATTTTCGTGGAATCTCGGTTTCGTGGGAATGCAACTGGTTGACAGGCGTCGTTCGCTCTTTATTTCGTCCAGTTATTCAAACTCGTCGGCGAAATGAAAAAAAATGCAAAAAAAAAAAAGAGAAAGAGAGAGGAAAAAGGCGATTACGGAACGTTGTTCGCGTGACTTTCACGAGTTCGGCGAATACTATTATTTTAGTATAAATAAAAATTTTTACAATAAAATGTTAAATCATTAAGATCAAGTAATATGGCATGCTTTTAGTCTTCTTAGGGAAATTTGTTATTTAATTTGACAATCCACGATAGGATGTACTTAAATCAAATGTATGTGTTGTCATTTAAATTTACGAAGGAAAATTATATACAAATAAATATTTAAGAAAATAATACTTCGAAATCAAAATGTAATATATATTTCGGAATAAATGAACGCTTGTGAAGAGCGTGATTCGATAATCGAGTAACATCCGACAAAACAACAGAGAGACCTTTCGTTTCGCGTTCGTCTTTCGCGATGGTTTTCAAGTTTGGCGCGCCAGGAATTATGCGCGGCACGATGACACGTGAATATCGGCGAGATACAGCGGAGAAATGGGAAAAAAATGTCGACGACATCGAGGTCGAATAGAATTTTTATTGTCGTCGTATTTCTCGCGCGACGCGGTATTTTCTATTTCGCGTTTCGCGCTGTCCTCTGCGCTCTTTGTCCCTTCTATCTCTCTCCTTCTTCTTTTCTTTTTCAGATTGTCCCTCGCGTTTCCCGTTTCAATTCATTTTCTGGCTGACTTTCGAAACACCGGGACGAATTATAGATCCTGAACGATCTTGAACGTCAATTGATTCATTCGCGTTGCACATTCACGGAGGTTCTATTTTACGAAGATGGCGTCCAGAAATGAAAGGCAAACTAGGTAACGAAATTTCGTGAAATAATTACATGGGAATCAGCTCTTACATTGAAATCAGTTTATTTTAATCGATGTCCAAGAGAAACAAAATTCGCGACAATGCCACGTTATTATGATAATATTATATCAACACAATATTACACAAGCATGTATAGAATCGAATCACGGCGAGACTTTGTTCAAATATTCATCGAAGGTTTAACTCGGGTTTAACACGCTCAACACTCGTGCTTATCTTTGGAAAAGAATTTTAGCCGTTAGTTTTATCAGATCTCTCATGCGAGAAGCTCGTTATCAACAGTGCTTGACGCTCGAATAAAAGCGGCGCTTACCAGCGGGGGATAATATCGGTAAATGAACAGCTCTTTCGTTGATCGTGACGAATTCATTTAAACGAGCTTATTAGATAATCGTCTAGAATCTAGAAGCAACGGATTACAATTTGGCAAACGTCTTGTTTGTTAGTTAATTTTCAACACGGCAGGCTTAGAGCATCGTTCGTCAATGTTAAGCCCTAACGATCCGGAAGTATTTCAAGTTTACTTTCCACCAGGTCCAAGCTATTTTCCACACGAAGAGTAAAAGTATTGAATTGTATCCGAGGTGGAACGTCATCAATTTCTGTAACATTTTTCCACTCGGTATTCTCATCAGCAGTATTATGTTCATCTTCTTCATCCTCGCTGTAACTTATATATTTGGAATTTTTCTTCTTTTTCTAGGAACTACTTCGCTGTCACTACTACTATTGTCACTATCATTATATATATTATATATATCATTATATTATATATATCACTATCATTATATATATTATATATATATCATTATATATATATCATTATATATATTATATATATATCATTATATACTATCATTATACATGTCAGTATCATCTATATATATGACGATATATATAATGATATGTCATTATCATTTATATATATCATTATATATGTCACTATCATTATATATATTATATATATCACTATCATTATATATATATATATCATTATATACATTATATATTATATATATCATTATAGTCTGTGAACGTAATGCTTCACAGATTTTGCATTTTCATCGATAGAAATGCCGGATTCAAACTCGTCGTCGCTACTGCTAATAACATTGAAATTATCGTTATCGTCGTGTATTATATTCTTTCAGAGTTTTCGGCCCATATTTTACGGTTTTATTAACAGAATGAAATATAACAAACTAAACTGTGTGCAAAAGAACTCCGATGACGCGCACGTTCTTTTGAAAAAATCAAACACAAGACTGACTTTGCATGCGAAAACAAATTCACAGAAACGACACGGCACAATACTTAACGCGTTAATAGTAAATATGACAACTCTGACAGCGATAAAAATGATAAATTGGTTTTCGCCGCCATGTACGCGGCACTGGTTCGTTAAGGGTTAACTTTGTTGTTCGAGGCAGTCGTCGTTTGATCGTCGGGCTCTGATTAACACGTTGACCGTCAACTACGAGATATCTCGTAGTTTGCCTACTTGCCATATTTGTGCAGCTACGATGAAATTCGTAGTCAATCAGTGTAAATATGAATCGACAGCCTCGGGTAAGAGAACAAGAAATCATTATTGGCTTACATGAGCAGAAAATTGATTAATAAATGAACAGGAAATATAATGATAAAAAAGTTTCAAAATCGAAATCAACAGGCAAAAGAATATTTTTATTTGTGATAATTTCTCAAAACAATCACTTTCACGCAAAGAGCTGGCTTCTCTTTGACAGATCGCGATAATCTGTAAATAATGAAACTCTTGCAATCTAATTTCTTTTGAAATTGGTCGAATCTCTCCTCCAATCAACGCGTCCAAGAATGCTTCTTTAAACTTTATAAGTTTTATTTTAGAAGAAGTTGCGCGCATCGTGTATACATATATCTACAATATGTGATGCAACTTTTTCGGGCCATCTAATAGTCTTTCTTTACATAAGCCGACTACGAGATAATTCGCAAGATCTTTCTTTTTCAAAGAAACACATTCTATATGCTTTTTGATGAATGACGACTATAATAGGAGTTTTTTAATGATATAATATGATTAAATTGAATTGGCTTCTTAGATCGGGATCTTGAAAAGTACCGTGGCAAGTCAACGTGTTAATTGTTCGCGAAACCGTGATCCTCGAACGAACTCGATCTCTCTATTATAAGTCTCTCCCCCGCGAGACGTTGGACCAGAATGTTCGAGTTGAGCACGTTTTCAATTTTCGCGGCTCGATCGAATAAATGCTTAATTTTCAATTGCTTTTATGCGTCCACGTATAGATCCGTTTCGTGAGATAAAATACACGGTACGTATTTCTTTGTGACAAATAGGTGTACACGCGTTGCATTTCTCTCGCGTAGCTAAATAGGTGTTGTAACAAATTTTATTTACAAATTTGTTTACAAATCACGTGACTTCATCTGTTCGAATTCATGTGTGTGATTTTACATAGTTGAAAAAAATTCTGCTTGAAAAAGGCACGTTATTTATTCGTTCCTGTAGATTTAATGTTGGATACGATGAAATTACTTATATGCCAATAACTATCCTCGTTTTTTAACACTTTACCGACCGATAGCGGTTAATAGGCTACCGGTCGGTAAAGTGTTAATATCGTATAATAATACATTTATGTATATTAATATACGATATTACCGGCCGGTAAAGTGTCAAAATATATAAATATATTATTACACGATGTAAGCACTTTACCGACCGATAGCGGTAAGTAATAGACGATTAATAGGCTACCGGTCGGTGAAGTATTAAAATCCAGAACTATCGAAACAATCGATTTGTAATTTTCTATTATAAGGAAATTTCATATATATTTATTCTTAGACACCCGGGTGATTTTTAATAAAGCGTATCAATAGAAGCTTAGGTTCTTCGTTTCTATTATTAACTATTCTTTCTTGCACCTGGCACTTTCATTTCCTTTTGCTACGAAGTGTTACGACGTGTTGGTCGTCGGTAGTTCCACTGTTAATTCCTCTCGAATTAAATTCTTCCATTCCCCGTTTCGTTTCTTTAATTTATTTTAATTGTCGGCCGGTAGCTGTGTGTGGTAGGAATATTCATGGCTCACACCGGCGCGGAACAAAATGTTTCGCCTGTCTATCTCTCGCGCTCAGACTACGAAATGGCGGAATAACAAGAGGCCGAGTTTTCTTTCACTTCGATTTTTCCACGCTCGCGGAAAAACGAGATCGCGAATTAAAGGAAGAAAGGAAAGAAGAAAGAGAAGAGAAAAGAATCAAAGGAGGACACTACGCGGAGGATAGAGCTCGATGGTGTGATAACACAGCCGCATTGCGGCACACAACCACCATGCCTGGAGCAGCGAAACGCAGTTTCCAGCGATTCGTGCAAATTCCTGCTGGCTGCCCCGCTCTCTTTTCACACATTAACGTCACCACTCTCCAACCACCCTCTCGCACTCTCGTTACATCGTTGCAACGTGAAACACGCGTCGGCCGGCCGTTGTTCGACGTATGATTGAGACTTCAAAAGAATTTACTTGTTAATTCCATCGGCACGAGGAAGGAGAACGTTGCACGAGATCTTTAATAATGGTTCTTTTCTTTTTTTCTTTTCTGATCGTGAGAGAAAGGTAAACGTACGCCGCTTCTGGTCGTGAATTTGGGGTTAATGTAACCGCCTTGTAACGAAGGGACGAGATGTTTGTTGAAGAACAAAAATTGCTTGCTGCGAGCGCAAAGGAAATATGATTACTGTTGCACGCGAGAGGTAACTTAAAAAAGTATTTATAAGCGGCTTGAAAAGTTGAGACATTTTGTACTCGAATAACTTATATCGAAAAGTTATATATATATATATATATTAGAATGACTTGTAAATGACTTGGAAAACAAAAGTAAGCACGAGTACACAGAAAAAGGAATACGCTATCTGACTGAAATCTGACATTCGACTGAAACGTTGTTTCCGCGAATATAAAAATTCTCTGCTTTCCAAAAATTAAATGTGTAACTATAAAGTTATATATTCAATTCGAGATGCTAAAACATTATACATATACTCTAGGGTAACTTGAAAAACAAGAGTAACTTGAAACCCAAATGCACAGACGAAGAAAGAAATACACTGTTGAGTCAATATAACTTTTGAGAGAATATAAAACTGAAACTAGCTAAATATTTATATTCCTTTTTATATTATTATTGTACTGGAACAATTCAGAAAGTTATGATATTATACGTATTTAGAATAACTTGTAAGTACAACGAGTATACGCAACTATACAAACACGACGATTGAGTCAGATCTGACTCGACTGCAGCCATGTTTGCGAGTCCACCTGCCAAGTCAATGATCAAACGTAAAACGAAACTAGCTAAATATCCATTTCCCACCGAAATATTAAAAAATATTACAAATATACCGGGATAATTTAAAAAAGAAAGCAAGAATAAGTACGAGTATATGCAATTATACGAACACGACGATTGAGTCAAATCTGACTCGACTGCAGCCATGTTTGCGAGTATAAAACTCTTTACTTGCCAAGTCAAAGATCAAACGTAAAACGAAACCAGCTAAATATCCATTTCCCACCGAAATATTAAAAAATATTACAAATATACCGGGATAACTTAAAAAAGAAAGCAAGAATAAGTACGAGTATATGCAATTATACGAACACGACGATTGAGTCAGATCTGACTCGACTGCAGCCATGTTTGCGAGTATAAAACTCTTTACTTGCCAAGTCAAAGATCAAACGTAAAACGAAACTAGCTAAATATCAATTTTCTCACCGAAACATTAAAAAATATTACAAATATACTGGGATAACTTAAAAAAGAAAGCAAGAATAAGTACGAGTATATGCAATTATACGAACACGACGATTGAGTCAGATCTGACTCGACTGCAGCCATGTTTGCGAGTATAAAACTCTTTACTTGCCAAGTCAAAGATCAAACGTAAAACGAAACCAGCTAAATATCAATTTTCTCACCGAAACATTAAAAAATATTACAAATATACCGGGATAACTTAAAAAAGAAAGCAAGAATAAGTACAACGAGTACAAATATATATCAAGTCTGACTCGACTTGCAGTCAGAGCATGTTGTAAAAGATTAAACGTAAAAATATAAATGTCCACGTTACCACCGATTTGTTTGAAACCAAAATCGACGAACGAAAGATCAACCAATGCCCATTAAATGTTATCTTATCGACTCGGGCAATCGTCGTCGATTTCCAGCCATTTCAAGTTGCTACGATACAACAAGCGTTCGCAGTTGTTTATCGCGCGGTTTGTCGCCCCGTTTACCGCTCGCGGAATCGCCACTCGCGTTTAATGAGCGTGCAAAGGCTGAAGAGGCTCAGACGGTTTCGAGCAATTAACTCAACCTGCTCGTAGGTCGTGTTGTTACGCTTGTACATACGACTCGTACGATTCTGCTGCTGGGAAAACAACGAGCAACGTTCGCGACGCTAGCCAGCCAACGTTGAAAGAGCTTCCTCCATCGTCGCTAATATCAGTCCATTCGCGTAACACTGTTTCATACGCCGGTTCCTGCAATTCGTTCGTTCGTTTTCTTTTTTTTCTCTTTTTTTCGAGAGAGAGAGAGATGCGTCTGTTTCTCTCCTGTTCGCAGGAGAGAGAGAGAAAGAGTTCTCCACGCCTGCGAACTGCTCTGGCTCTAAGAATCGGCTCGAATGGAACGATAAATCGAGCGACGTTGCACGCGGCAGCTGTGCGGTTAATGAACGAGAGAGGGTGGGTTAAATGACTATTATAATTCGAGATATGTGGGTCAGTTGTTATCGATCGTTCGCGATGTACCAGGTAGTTTTCAATCGTTTCGAAGTCTCTCGTTTTTTCTAGAGAGAGAGAGAGAGAGACTCGATTTTGAATCAGAGAATTTAATTTTTTTTTTGTTTTTGGTGCTTTTTTTTAATAATTCTTATCGTTATTCGCGAAGTTTTTCATCTCGAAGACTCTCCCTCTCTCTCACGTTTCTGAATGACGAGAGGAAATTCAATTTCCAGAACAGGGTTTAAGCCTCGCTATCGTCGCAGATAACCGTCGCGGAATAGTTTCCACGATAGCTGGATATTTTATTATTCCAACAAACAACGCCGAGGTAGGTTTCGTCGGTCGCTAATTAAAGAACGGTGGCTTTCAAACGACGAAGCCGAGAGACGCGCGAGCTCGTTGCTTATATTTTTACGCGCGACGAAACGTGTAGGCATCTCGCTACTGGTCCTGAATAAATTCGCTGGGGAAAAATTGGTTCACCTAGGCGCGATCGATTAATTGATTAGGTAGTTATCTCTTGCGATGAGATAAGAGAACATTAGCCGGGAATGCAAATTACAAGTAAAGTAAGTCCACATTTTTTCATTTCAGTTAAAATTAAAATACAATATAGCGTCTGTCGCTAGCCAATTCTAAAAATCAGGACTGTCCGCACTCTACGCTATCTTATCACGAGGTCGCGTGAAACGTGACAGTTGTACGCACAAACCAAGCGATATATGTGATACCGATATTAGTGGTATCGGTGAAACAGTTGGTACTTATCCTCCCTCTTTCTTTACCAATTAGAATACATTCTTACCGCTTAACGCGTTCGAGACGGTGCCAAACGTGTCCTTTTTATGGTTATACACATTATAGTTTCTTTTAGATGTATTTTTTATATTATTTTATATTATTTATGTATTTTTTATATTATTTTATATTATAAAAATCAAGTGTATTTATCAAACTCGATATAAGTGTCCGACACCGGGTAAATGAATAACAAAATGTCAGTCCGCAGGGTCTCGAACGTGTTAACCCCTTAAGCGTTTATGTATACTCATGAAAAGATGGAATTTTTTTGTTTAATGTCGAGTATGCTCGTCATGTAGAAAAAAAATTCGCTTTTGCTGTTTATTGTAAATAAATTATGTGTGTGTGTGTGTGTGTGTGTGTGTGTACATATATATATTTGTAATTTTAGCACACATTTTAGAAAATTTCAAGGCAACAAAACAAGCAAACAAAAAAAATATGAAAATAACAGGAATTGTTGACGCAATCGATACAGTGCGAGAGCAAATTAAATTTATCTCCAATCGTTTTAATTTTTTCAAATATTTCGATTTTTCACTTCCTTTTGATGAATTCACGAAAATTCAAGTTCTTTTCTCCGCGTTCTTTTGAATTTTCAGTGGAACAATTTTCAATAAATGAAACGTCAATAAATGTTCCGCAAACACCGTGGAACACCAATGAAATTGAATTTTTTTTTTCAAAGAAACAGCAAGAAAAGAGGAAAAGAAAAATTCGTCATTTTGTTACAATTCGACTTAATCTCTCAGCAAGTGCGTTTACTGTGTTGTGCGTCGATCGCCTGAGAAATAATTAAGCACACCGGCACACATACTCAAAATAAAAACAAAACGCTCGAGGGGTTAAACGTCCGCTTTCGAAACATGTCCAAATTGTGGACGTTTAACTGGGGGACTGTTGTTCTGTTCAGGCAGAAACAACGAGAGAGGATTCTCTCTGCGTTCGAGAAGAATGAAGAAGCTAAAAATTCGAGATAACGAATACTGTTCATTGGAAATCGGGAGATTGCAAATTATATTAATTAACAAATTGATCAGTTTCTGTCGAATTCGTTGTGATCCTGAAATAACGAAGGCACGCGTCGTACGCGATGCACGTAACAAGAAGAATTAATATTAATTAATATTAACACTCGGCCAACTAGGAGCCTAATTAGAGCACGCGCTACCGTGGCATTATCGTTGGTTAATGTAGGATAATGCCATCAAAAGAGAACGATACGCGGGTTAAGTTACGTCCGGTTGATAGTATTTGAAATGGAATATTAATTAGCGGCTGGTGAACCACTGGCAAACAATTTCAATCGCGTACGCGCTAATTACCGAGCGACGCGAGTTAGAAGTTCGATTTTGAATAAAATGTTCGGCCGGTTTGAATAAATACCGATCGTTGAGAAATAAAGCAGCCACGTTAATTTAATAACACGAGCTTGCCGTTAATTTACAATTTAGAAAATATCTCAACGTGCGTAATTGAGACACGACATTTCCGACAACGTGAAAGAGACTAGTTTATTTTTAGGCACGTGCTTGTCGAATACACGAATTATTTAAAAGCATCGAGCAATTAATTAATTTAAAACAAAAAAACGTATTTTTATCGTTAATAATAGACATACTGTTAATAATAATTATATACAATTGTAATAATCATATAATACGAAAGTTATTAACAATTATACATATATATGGATTGGCCAAAAAGTAATTAGGTTTTTTCCAATAGATAAACGTATATCTCAAAATGTAACTTTATTTTAAACTGCGAATTCACTGTGCAGTCTGACACCTGATTATTGTTCAAGCTTGTTTCAAAAAAAAAAAAAAGAAAATCCACGATCTCGTTAACAATTGTTTATCTGGCGATCGATTTCAAAGTGGAAAATTGAAAAGGAACATTTTCGTGATATTTCGCTGTACTAACTCAGAAAAGGAAAAAATAAAAAAAAAACGCTGTGCTGTTTCATAAAAAAAAGTTATCTGATAAATTACGACTGGTGTCAAAATTGGTTTGCTAAACTTCACTGCTAACGAAGATATCGAATCGTTTTTTTTTTTTATCGAAAAAGATGAGAATTTGTTTGAACGTGAAATGAACGGAAATTGTTTGAAACATGGCAAAAGGTAATCGAACAAAATGGTCAATGTATTAATAAAGTTTTTGTTGAAAACTTGTGAAAAATTTGCCTTCCATTTGCACACATAAAAAAAAACGCAGTTGTTTTTTTATATAATATAATAGTAATTGTTACAATATAATAATAATATATAAATCAACGTAATTCTCAGCGTAATAATAACTATCATTAATGATAATAATTTCTATCGCTTTCCGGCCAGAAACAAAATTCTGTTCGAAACAATTCGAACTGATTACTTTTAAATGTGTCACATTTTCCATAAGTGTCCTAATACTAATTCTGAGTGATCAAAAATAGAATTCTATTTGAAATAGTTCGAACTAATAATTCTTAAAATGTTGCATATTTTCCACAAGTAGCCTAATACTAAGCGACCAGAAACAAAATTCTACTCGAAATAATTCGAATTAATAACTTCTAAATGTGCTATATTTTCCAAATGGTCCTGATAGGCGACCAAGAACAAAATTCTATTCGAAATAATTCGAATTAATAACTTTTTTTAAATATTTTCCACAAGTGGTCTAATACTAAGCGACCAAAAACAAAATTCTACTCGAAATAATCCGAATTAACAACTTTTTTTAAATAAAGGCGACCAAGAACAAAATTCTATTCGAAATAATTCGAATTAATAACTTTTTTAAATATTTTCCACAAGTGACCTAATACTAAGCGACCGAAAACGAAATTCTACTCGAAATAATCCGAATTAACAACTTTTTTTAAATATTTTCCACAAGTGACCTAATACTGAGCGACCAAAAACAAAATTCTACTCGAAATAATTCGAACGAATAACTTCTGCATATTTTGACACAAGCGACCAGAAACAAAATTTTATTCGATATAATTAGAACTAACAAACTGTGCCGTATTTTCTACAAGTGTCTTACCATTTAAAAACGTCCAGCTACATGCCACAAATAACTGGCGACAAAAAGACTACGGAGAAGACGTGGCCCGTGGGTACGCTCGCTCGCAACACAGCCCGAGCGGAGTTAATTCGGCGAGCAGCAATCGATAGCGAGCACGAGATCGTTTAATTACAAGAGATAACGACGTTCAACCCTCTCTTCTACCCTGTATCGTGCTGTCGCGATTTCTCTCTCTCTCTCTCTCTCTCGTATCGTCGTCGATATATTAGCACACGTTGTACGACCATCGGTCTCCTCTTTCTACTTCGAGGGACTTCGTACTAGGAGATTCGATCCGTCATAGAATCGGCTGCTCGTGTTTCACCAACTGGATTTTGCAGGATTGTTGACGAACCATGAATCACCCGGTGGCGAGCTTACGTTTGATCTATGGCCAGCATCCAGCGCCAGTATTTTTTTTTTTTCTTTTTTTAATAGGATTCGCAGAGTTGTTTTTACTACGTTTTTACTGTTGCCAAATATACTCACTGAGAATGTCGTGCAGTCGGCTAGTTTCCTCGATATTTCGAACGCGCAGGTTTTGCACGGTCCTGAATATAACCCTCTTGCATGTGGTATTCATTATATCTTTGCACGATAAATTACCCCCCTTTGCGGATCGCGTTCACTTTTTTTTTTTTTTTTAATCAGATTTACACCCTTCGATAAATTCAATTTTTTCGACAAATTTGAGCGATTGTGACAAAAAATAAAATCCGACGTAAAGTTATTGTTCCGGAGTGAAAATTTTGCTACACCGCGCGTAATAATCGTCAAAAGGTAAGACAAAATATAGGTATAAAGCCAATGTAAAGTACTTATTTAACGCTAAAAGGATTTACATTCGTTCAACAATTATGACAATCTCTACGAACGATTAATAACATCCACTAAATGTTTGAAGGATCAACCAAGGATATTTGTCGCATAGAATTGAATCTTTGGAGAAAAGCTTCTTCAATAGGACTCATCAGTGGAAAAATGAAACGTGACGCTAGAAACAATAAAGCGTATTACTTCGTATTACTTTGAGTGAATTTAATTCGCGAAATGATGAATTTGATCTGCGAAAGGGTTAATTTACAGCGCGAAAAAACTGGCGAATATGATTTGCAAGAGCGCAAAACCTGCATATTCATAGAATTTTTATGCAAGTTTAGAAAAAAAAAAAGAAAAAAAAGTAGACTCATTAATTTTGATTCCAGTGAACGAACACGTGTCGTCCATTCAATCTCAAATTACGTGTCACGAATTTTACATTGCAAAATCTTACGTATTATTTATATATTTTTTACGTATCTTACGTATTATTTATATATTTTATTTATATATTTATTTTATTTTATTATTTATTTTTATTATTTATATATTTTATAAATCTTACGTATATTTACGTATATTTATATATTTTATAAATCTTACGTATTATTTATATATTTTTTCGTACATTTATACGATTATTTATATATTTATCGCTTATCACATTCTCCCGCGTGTCGAGATCTTCATTATAGAAAGAACAATTTGCTCGCCAGTCTTTCTCGACAATGTCACCTGCTCTTGTGAAAAAAATAAAAAAAAAAAAAAGAAAACGAATCTTTCATTTTTTTTTTTTCTCTCACTGCTCGAACGTACAGTAAAATCGACCCGATGCCCTTCTCGCGGACCAATAAATTTCCCCGGCCGAGCGTTCAATTCGATTTCCCGTTTCGAATGTCGCCGATATATATTCCTGTGTAAAATTAATCGACCATCGTTCGCGCGAGTTGTTGCCTGATAGCTCTGTTGCCTAACGATCGTTTGTGAATTTGCGCGTAGAAAATCTTGAATCAAACGTGTTCACTCGCTGATCGTCCATTCACTCGCTTTGGCGCACGTTTTACGGGGATAATTTTCCGCCCCCTGGTATAAAATTGGAATTTTAAGAGTTTATATTTATATAAAATGGTCGAAACGAGCAATTCGTAATTTTTCCTCTCCAGAAACGACGAGTATTTATTTTTCGTACAGATAATATAAAAATGAGCGAAAGTTTGTGTTCTTTTTAATTATTGTTGTTAAATAAGCATACCTGATCGGAAGGTGTTTTTCACAAACGACTTTAGAAAGAAGACTTTCGCTCAGGCATCGATTCGCGATTTTTCTTTTTCTTTTTTTTTTTTTTTTTTGTAAAATAAAAAGCGAATCTTTCGCGAGAAGCAGAAGCTTTATTGCCCTATTTCGTTCGATTCTTTTTCAGGCGACTTCATCATGATCCAGCTTTCATGAAAAAGTTTCCTTCCCCGAGAGGAAAAGTTTCAAGAATCATTTGATATCCTCGCCAGCAAATGAAATTTAGCATAATCAATTCTGGCAAACAAACAATTGCCTAACGAGAATCGTGCTATAATGATTTTTTCCCTCTTCTTCTAAAACTGGCTTAGATCGCGGCTTTCGAAACGAAGTTCGTTACATTTCAATATTCATCTATTCGAGAAAATGCAATTTTACTTTTTGGCCAAGCGAATACCTGCCGCGATATAAATTGTTATACCTTTAACGTTTCGATACATAGATCAACATAGATTTCTGTGTTCATCATTTCGACGTCGATCGAAGTCGATTCAGATTCGACGCAGTGCGGTTGGAAATTGCAAGAAAATCGCTTGCTCCTTAATCCTTCAGATGTTCAATACGTTTCAACGTGAAAACTCTTGTGAAAATGTACGATCCTTTGATAATTGCTCGCCCTTTAAAACCAAGAGTAACGAGCGTACGTGAGTAATATCATCAGCCAATGGTGCACGTTGCAATGCAGCTGGATATCGCTGTGAATAATGTTAGGTCAATGTAAATATACCTACTTGGCGTGATATTTATGCGTTCGAAGTTCGCCTATGCATGGCATTGCCGGGTTGTTCACATGGTTTTGCATACATTCGACGGGAGTAATGTGCTCAAACATCGTTTTGTTGTTTGTGTTAATAAACAAGTGAATAATTGCGCTACTCGTGACACGAAGGAGCTTGCGCAACATTGCATAACGCTTCCTTCGCTGGCAAACGCTATACATCGTTTTGTCTATTCCTTATTTACTTCGCGCTATAGATTATTAGTTCGCGCATTTCTCCGAGTATTATTGATAGACGTTTAACACTTAACACTATGGAATTACCAAAGAGGTAAAAATCATCAATTTGTAATCTTTTAAGAGCAGTTTCGCGGATCTACAGTGTTGTTTTACAGTTTTCGGATATCTGAGTGATCGTTCTAAAATATACGAATAAAATACGAGTAAAAGTTTGATTTCTTTGATTATTCTATAATTTTTATGCTTTAGTCGTAGTTCTAGTGTTCAATAAATATTTAAATTGGAGATCTTTTGTAGAAGTTGCGACAGTAGATGGAATTTTCTTATTTGCTTCACAGATTGTAATTCATGAGTATTATTGATAGACGTTTTACATTTAACACTATGGAATTACCAAAGAGATAAAAACGACCAATTATCTTTTTCGCAGACCTACAGTGTTGTTTTACAGTTTTCAGATACCTGAGTGATCGTTCTAAAATACACGAATAAAATAGGAACAAAATTGTTTTGATTGTTCTATAATTTTTATGCTTTAGTCGTAGTTCTAGTGTTCAATAAATATTTAAATTGGAGATCTTTTGTAGAAGTTGCGACAGTAGATGGAATTTTCTTATTTGCTTCACAGATTGTAATTCATGAGTATTATTGATAGACGTTTTACATTTAACACTATGGAATTACCAAAGAGATAAAAACGACCAATTATCTTTTTCGCAGACCTACAGTGTTGTTTTACAGTTTTCAGATACCTGAGTGATCGTTCTAAAATACACGAATAAAATAGGAACAAAATTGTTTTGATTGTTCTATAATTTTTATGCTTTAGTCGTAGTTCTAGTGTTCAATAAATATTTAAATTGGAGATCTTTTGTAGAAGTTGCGACAGTAGATGGAATTTTCTTATTTGCTTCACAGATTGTAATTCACGAGTATTATTGATAGACGTTCAACACTTAACATAATGACCAAAGATGTAAAAATCATTAATTTGTAATCTTTTAAGAGCAGTTTCGCAGATTTACAGTGTTGTTTTACAGTTTTCAGACATCTGAGTGATTTTTCTAAAATACGAATAAAAGTTTAATTTCTTTGATTATTCTATAATTTTTATGCTTCAGTCGTAGTTCTAGTGTTCAATAAATATTTAAATTGGAGATCTTTTGTAGAAGTTTCGACAATAAATGGAATTTTCTTATTTGCTTCATAGGTTGTAATTCGCGAGTATTATTGATAGAGTTAACACAATGGAATTACCAAAGAGGTAAAAATCATTAATTTGTAATCTTTTAAGTGTTGTTTTACAGTGTTTAGAGATTTGAACGATCTTTGCAAAATACAGGAATTAGTTTCTGGATTTAATTTAGAATATTACAGAAGATTATTTATTTTAATCTTTTAATCAGAATATATAAATTTATTATTTATAAGAATAATTTTAGTTATTATATTTTATGGATTAATTTATTGAAAGTTTATATTTAATATTTTAAATATATTAAATTTAATTATTTTTGTTATAATTCGAGGAGTTTTATCACGAATTCGATATGAATATTTTATATACATATATATATATATATATATATATTGAATAGAATTATTAATTTTAATTTTATATCATTTAATATATTTGTATTTAATTAAAGAATTAATTATGTATATAAATTTATAATAAAAGTTCCTCAAAACTTCAACTTTTCTGAAGACTTGTTCACAATCGAAGATTTTTTTTACAGAGGAGTCGCGTTTTACAATAGTAATTTGTAATTCAAGTGGAATTTGTAACTTGTCACGTTTTAATAATTTTTCTTCGGACTTTGATTGGACTTCTATTCGAACGGACGAACTTATCTTGTTCTTCGAACGAAAATGAAAGAAAATTATTCTGAAAATTAAAAAGTGAACGTTTTTTCTGTCGACCGACATTTATAAATTCTATGGTAGCGCACCGTGTATTATTTTTATAGCGCTCGTATTTTTTTTCCAACTGGTCTCGAAACGAAAATTCACGTAGTTCTCTATCTGTCGAAAAAGACAGAGCTTCTTCCTCAGTTTCTATTCGTCATTCCAAGTTCTCAATTAGCGACTTTCTGTCAAAGCAAAAGAATCCGAGGAATTTTATTAGAAAGTAATCTAAACTATAAGGAACGCAGCAGTATGCGTGCAGTGTCAAATTCAACGCATTTCCACTTACGTTTGACTCGAGTAGATACGATTTTCTTTTTTAAATCATTATACTCTCGTCGAACGTGTATCTACTTCGCAACTGTACAATTATTTTCTAACTAGAGTTTCAATGTTCGAAACACGAGTGCGCGAGACAGTAGGCAAGCTATGAGAATGATTAAAACATTATATAGGGTGGACCAAAAATTTCTTCCCACCTCTTTTCTCCTTTTTATTAAACATCAAAATATTAAAAAAAAAGGAAACAAATTTAATTAATTTTAAGTTAAATTCAGGCTTAAACACGAACTTCGATCTAACGAAAGAAAATTGTTTTTCAAAAATGTACAATAAAAAAAGTTACAGGATTCATTTTAATAGAAAGTGATTTTTGGCCCTGTTTCTACAGAAGCGAATATCGCCTGTATATCGATTCTATCTGCACGTCGACTCTGCATTTTTCGATTTTCAACGTTCGAAAGCACGCGAATGCGAGACCTAAAAGTAAAGGCAATCTAAGAAGAATGATTGGAATAATATCACTGAAACGACCAAGCAGCGAGTCGCTCTGATTCTATCTGAAATTTTCGTCGTTCGCCGAACATTGCCGATCATCGCCGAGATTGATGTTTCCGCTTGACGATGATGATGATTTTCAATCCCGCGAGCGGATTCGTGGCTCATTCGGATCGGCATATTACGCGCTATCGTCGTAACGGTGGAACGCAGATAAACGTAATAAACCGGCGCTCGCTAAGAGATAAGCCTTATCTCACGTTTGGCGAGTTTGGCCGATATAAATTGAATTAGTTCTCGGATTGTTCCACATTAGGTTATCGGTATATATACCTTACCGCAGGCTGGCCACGCGAGCCCTAATCACTTTTGGAAGCATTTGCGATCCCTGCCGCCGCCCTAAGTCTACGCGATGCGGTTAATCGGGATCACCCCGTTGCTACATGCGCATAATTAGCAGATAATTAGTACACAGGTAGTGCCGTATTTACGCGGAATCGTTGACATGATGTTCACTCCCCGGGGGAGAAGTATATATCGAATAACATCTGGATAATAGAAAGGGAGGATGATCTCGAGGAACACGAGTCGTCAAGTTGATCGTTCAGTTAAATAATTATCGCGATATAATTCACCGAACGCGTACGATACAATGGCGTGCAAAAATTGTCACGACTACTTTCAATTATTATTGCTTTGTAAAAGAAAATAAATATGATACAACGATCTGCTTCGTCTCGTTTGAAAACTCGTAAAGCTTGTACTTTAGCTGTTCTGTTTGTTTTTTTCTTTCTTCAACAGATGAGAAAGTTAGCTTTATTCTGGTGAATTGTAAGAATTCGAACACCTCTGAAAAATGTTGAAAAATTCTTTTCATAACCCGACCCATCTGTCTTGAAGATAGAAATTTCTTCTTCACGACGACGAACCCTTAAACCTTGCTGCACGAATTCTTCTTTCTTGGCCATTTACCATTTTATTCAACTTCATTCAATACCGTTGAAATGACAAAGTGTTGAGATTTCTTAAGTTTCTGTCCCTAATGTGTCAAAGTTCAATAAAATGATGAAAAAAATGCAAGTTTTAAATGGTCGTTCCAAAGAGAGGATTTCAATCTTCGAATCCATAGATTCAGTCGTGCAAAAATTTGTAATCTGACTTAGTTTTCACTATGTCATCTGTTACATAGTGTAAAAGTATTCTAAAATAAAATGAACGATGTATTTTGAAACTAATGGCTTCCAACTCTAAAATGAGCCCAAGTTCACGATTGTATGATTTCCTTTCATAAAATTATAATATTTACATTTATATGTATTTATATTTTTATAAAATATATATTTATATTTATATTTTTATATTTATATTTGTATTTTCATATTTATATTTGTATTTTTATATTTATATTTGTATTTTCATTATTATATTTGTATTTTTATATTTATATTTGTATTTTCATTATTATATTTGTATTTTCATATTTATATTTGTATTTTCATATTTATATTTGTATTTTCATATTTATATTTGTATTTTCATATTTATATTTGTATTTATATTTATGTTTATATTTATATTTATATTTTTATATTACATTTATATTTTATATTTATATTTATATCACATTTTAATTATGACATTAATATTTTCAACATTTGATGTCCCAATATTAATAGACGTCATTACATAACATCGTGCGTATTATGAAATTTTGAAATTTATCGAAATCCTTGGAATTTCATTGCAATATGAAGCATGACCGATACAATTATATTGATAAGATGTGAAAACCAATCTGGGAACGTATGTGTAAAAAGAAATACATGATACTTACACTTAATCGTGGCACGTGAAATTTATGTCGTTTAATTTTTTAATTTCGATCCGCCATTGTACGAACGTTGTTCTTCTTGGCAGAGATTAATGCCGCAAAGATTAAGAAAAGATTCAGCGTTTCTTCCAAGAGAAAGACAGAGAGAGATTTATTTATCGTAAATACACGAAGAATCAGTAACCGTCTTTGAAAAGAACGTCTTTGCGTTTGTTTAAATGCTCGAACGAAGTATCTCCCGGCAAGCATTTAATTAGCTCCCATCAAGTTTGTTTTTCCTCGAAGACGGTAAATAAATTTAGGGTACAATGCCGGGTACTGCTGCTCGACGACCTCGGTTACTCTTTTCCCGAAGCGGAGTGCTCTGTTTGCCGAGCGAGGCCGGCTCTCGCGGTTAGGGAACTCGCGTCCCATTCTCTCCAAATGAATTGTCTTTTTGGACAATGAGACGAAACTACAGTTTGTGCCCCGATTCGTCGCTCGCCTACGTGGCTACACTCGATGTAACTCGACATTTTCGAACAGAAGACAAAGCTGCACGATTTGGCGAAATTCTTCTTACGATATTTTCGTCACAAAGATTGAGTTCGAGGACAAGAATCATCATCTTCTTACAGTCCACAGAAGAAGAACAGTCCACAGGAAATTTGTTTATAGGAAAT
This sequence comes from Tetragonula carbonaria, assembly GCA_032399595.1. NCBI lineage: Eukaryota > Metazoa > Arthropoda > Insecta > Hymenoptera > Apidae > Tetragonula > Tetragonula carbonaria. The sequence continues at coordinate 4,945,721 of JAUCRC010000007.1, forward strand.
AGTTGTAAAATTTAGCACGGTCTAAATTTGGTATTATCAGTACTAATTATTTAGTATATTATTTTTATACCTGATTTTCGACATTTTGATATTTTAATACGCTTGATGTGTCTTCTCGTTCACCTCAAAGTTTTAAAAATATTATATATGAACTTTATGTATTACTTACAATGTATGAAAATAATTCTGCAAAGCTTTCTCGACACTCACGAATCTAACTTGTTGTTTTCATTTCTGTGACGTCACGTTGAAAACCCTTGTATGTAAAAAACGCAGAAACGTTGAAAACCCTTGTATGTAAAAAACGCAGAGAGATCGATATAAATGTACTCACTACTGTATATCTTCGATGACGAATGAACGTAGGACAGTTTTGGACAGTTGAATGTTGGCCAGCAGCATGTTTAGCCGAAAATTTGCAACGAATTTTCAAATTTTTCAGATTTCTCTCTCTCTCTCTCTCTCTCTGCCGAAATCATTGCCAATTAACTGAACAGTGAGATTCTCAGTTATTCTAGCCCGCAATTATGGCAACTAGACTTCGTCTTGTTTTACCCAGCGGTTCGACTACACTGACAGCCATCAAAAGAGGTATCTGTATACGTAATTGAAGTTCAACAGCACGCTGCGAATCACTTACACAATCTGGAAGTATAATCAACGTACTTGTTGCATAGTCGATAGGTGGGTCGGGCAAGATGTCTTTTTTTTTCCTTTTTTTTTTTCGTCTCGGTGCTTGAGAAACGAGGAGTGATTGATCGGCGCAAACATGGCACTTGATGGCTTTTTAAAAGATCGTGTCCGCGGTATCAAGGTTGCTCGAGCAGATGGCAAGTCGTCCCGCTCGATAATTCGCGGCGAACACACAAGTACGCATGTGCTGCCTATTTTTGACAGAAAATGTCGCTTCTGTATTGTAAATGTCTAATTGCTGATGGGAGCAGCAATATATAAGATAGATAAGGCGCAGAGTTATTGCAGCGTGAAGGGTTGGCGCTGATTGTCATTGCGATCGCGACACAGTGAAGCCGATCTTGAAAATTTCATAAACGAAAATTTCATTGCTCGCGTTCGTACGAACAGGATAATTCATGCAATTTTTTTCTACAGATGGACAAATCCAGATGGACAAATTCATAGCTGATAACAGCTGGTTCAAGATTTTGTTCAAGCTTGCTTTAGACTAAAGAATATATGTAAATGTGTAAAATAAAAGATCAAGGAGGAACATTTTCGTCATATTTTTCTGCACCGCCTCCGAAAACTGTGCAAGCCGGCAAAAAATTATCTGAAGAAGCTTCGAAACTGTGACGATATCGGTTCGCGAAATTTCTTTGTTTGAAAAAAGATAGGAACTTTGTTCAACGTGGAAGTTGTATGAAAGATGGCGAATAAAACGAACAATATATCGTCCAATAAAGTTTTTATTTCTCATGAAAATTCGCCTTTATTTAGATACAAGAAAGAAAAAACGCATTAACTTTTTTGACCAACCTGATAGAAACACAAGTTAGGTGAAATTCTTCCGAGTGCGAATCACCGATTTTGATGGAATTTGGAATAAATGCAGTTTTGGAAAAAAATATTTTACACGTATTTTTTTTTTACCGACAATCGTCGAAAGAGTGAAAACCAATCACTGGAAGTTATTGAAGATTATGAAGTTTATGCGTACGCTGATGAAATTATTCGTCTTTAACGACGAATTCAATGGTGTATACCATTTTGCAAAAAAAAAAAAAATCTTTTGTTTAAACAATATATTAAGACCGTTTTCCAAGTAAATGTTTAATAAATTCTCTTGAATATTCGTTTTATGAAAAACTATACATTCAAGCACAAATTACGGACAGAATGGGATCCTGATTTTTGCATTACAAAAGAATTCATTATTTTCGAATCTGTCACTCCGGTAAGTGAACTGTCACGATTTCAAGTAATAACCGAGGATCACGTTCATGTTTAATTCATTATTTAATTCCATTTACGTCCATCTTAATTCGTTTAACTCTCATACGTAGATCGTTGCAACGTTTTTTTTTTTTTTTTTTTTTTTAGATGTAAATCTGGTAATTAAACTGTTGGAAATGTAAATTTAGTAATTAACCAGTGCTGAACGTACAAAGCGTGCATAGAACAATTTTTCTTCTTTGCTGATATGAGCGATATACGGTGCTTGAAAAAAACTTGCAAAAACTTCGTTCAACGATTGATCGACGCGAAGTCTCGTGCGAAGTCTCTGCCCTAATTTCGTTACGCGTGGATGTAATATTATTTGTTCGTGGAGTTAATCGAACGCCTAGGCAGCAACGAGATTGCCCGATAAATCGCGCATTAGACACGAAAGTTGAGCGCTCACTGAAACCGCTCACGCGAAACGAACAGCTAAATTTATGCCTTGCACTTCTCTGGTTCATTGGAACGCTTGGTTCGCTTGATCGCGAGATATCATCCTGCCCGGATATTAAACTTTCCCGATCGTTCCGACGACACTGTCAACCGCGTCTAGGTCTCACTCACCGATCACTCGGATCACACTCCCCCAGTTGCCTTGAAACACACTATAGTGTTCCACTTCATTTGGTCTTCGAAAATAATCATTTTTCAGGACGAATGACCTTTTCAGTCGTGAAGTGAAAAATTATTCGAGACTAAAAAAAGAATATTCAATCATAAAAAAAAAAAAAAATTGCAACTTTCCATTTACGTGTGCTATGTTCGAATTTTTATATTAATTTTCAAAAGCAAGATATCGACTTTCTCGTCAAGTCGATTATACTTACTATCTTTGAGAACAACGATCCTCTTTGTCGGATTTTGTTAAGCAGATCGGAACGAAGTGATAAAATAAAAAAACGAAAAAGCCACCCACTCCATCGTGGAACGACAAATATACATGGCCGGGTACATACAGGTTTGTACTACTTGGTTCCCGATATTCGCTGTCCATCACACGTCGCGCGTTTTCAAAGATGAAGTACCCAACAAGAGAGCAACTATGCAACACGTACACAAATATTCTGGCATTCTGTTCACAACACGTACAGATACTCTATCGTCACGTTGCTTGAATCACTTTCTCCATTTTCGTATCGTATACTACCTGTCGATAGTTTAGAAATATAAAGTACACCACTTCTTCTTGATCCGTTTTGCTTGCTTTGACGGCATTTCTATTTTCATCGAATGGAGAACATCTCCGATGCAAACCAATGTGATTAATAAATTGATCCCTCGAAGCAAGCATCGATCGAATTGTTGGATAATTTTCTGCTGCAATTGCGCGAACGATCAATTAATAAAAATGTCTCCTTTCGCTAATTACCATTGTATTCTCAATGCAATTTCAACGAGACAGATTTCAATAACACATGTTGCTTTACAATTGCACCGTAACTAAAGTAGTATCACTGCGCGCGCGAAAATTCGAAAATCAGAATTAGATTCGCATAATCGTGTAAATCGCGCGATCAGCAAACGGATGCGTTGTACACGCAATGACGTGTGATTGGAAAACACGATCGAACGGCCGTAATTCAACAGAATGGGACAGCTGAATGTTTGCACGGCATAAAGCTTTGTTAAATTTCAAATACAAACGCGACAAACAAATCAAAGAAAAAGATTTGTCCAATCTTTTTTCTCGCTCATCTTGCAGATGCTTCTGTGACTCTAGCTTCGAAAGATGTTAACGTGTTCGTGAAGAACGCGCATTCCGAGTCTTCCGGCGAGGCTCCCGAATTATTCACAAATTTAAATTAAAAAACTCGTAACTTCGAGCCCGCGTACGAGAGTCTGGCGAACGAAGCAGCACGGACAAAATTAAATGGAACTGCCCATAGCCGCGAAGTTAGATAGGAAAACTTGCTTGATCCAGAAGAAACAAGATCTTCAAGGTTCAGCCTTTCAGACCCGGGGATGCAGTTACTTAAGCGTATCAACTTCGACGGAACACTGATGGCTGGAAATTTTAGAAAGCAGCCTGCAAACTGACAAATTGATTTTTCATTCGCCTGTGAATGAAAAATAGAAGAGGAGAAAGTTGATCGGAAGAGGATGGAATTATGCAAATTGATTTGGAAATTTTATATGGATCAAATCTTTATACATTAAATAAATATATATATATATATACATATGTTTAATATATATATATATATATGTATGTATGTATGTATGTATAGATAAATATATATATATATATATATATATATCTGTATAGATAAATATATATATACATGTATGTATGTATGTATGTATATATATACATGTATGTATAGATAAATATATATATATCAAATATATACGCCAAATTTAATGATATATTCTTATATTTTTCTAAGATTAGACTTATCAAATTTCAAAATTCAAATTCAAATATATATATTTAATATATAAATATATACATAAATATATATATTTAATATGTCAATATATATATGAAATATATATACTTAATATATAAATGTATATGTATTTAATATATATATATATATATATATATATCAAATTTCCATGTATATCTATATTCTTATATTTTGCTCTTCCAACATTAGATTTATCGGATTTCCATCACATTAAAATTATCATTAGAATTGCCACTTTAGGTTTTTCATGGAAATTTAATGGATCTGGAAACTCGATGTTTTTGGATATTTCAACGATATTTCTGCAACTCTCGTGTGCTTTTTTTACAATTTTCCCGTTTGTTCGTTCTGAGAATGTGGCTGTAAATATAGATCGTATACAATAACAAAAGAGATATCCTTCTTTAATTCATTCTTTCAGTGCATCTTTCAAAGGGATGAGACTTCCTTATTGATTCGGGACCACCGCACCACAACCGTTTGATTTCCGACCGATCGATTCCAATATTCTACGAAAACTACCTAACATCCCGAGAAGACAGAGCCGATCACTTTGTCTACCAACTAGTCCGATTGACAGACCAATTATCGGAACCTCCGTCGTTTCCTCGATTCCCTCGTTCCGCCGTTCAAATCCAACCTTTCGATCTTCATTGAGAAAACTGTCATTAAAACAGTTCGTCTCCCGAACGAGGCGGCGCTCTGTCGGAGCTCATTCACGAAAATTCTGATTCTCTCAACCCTCTCCCCCTCCCGTCCCCCTTCTCGTCCCAGATCCTTGACGGCAGCCAGGGTAGCGTCCCGTCGGCGGCCTTCGGAGCTCGATGACGCTAGTCGAGATGCAAAAGTTCGCAGCAAGCAACCCCTCGCGGAGAGAGGGTCGACTCTGCTTGCGATGGTGATGGTGATGGTGGTGGTAGTGGCCGGAGCACGGCGTGCGTCATCGTCCGGGCCGGCGTGTGTGAACGTACCTTAAAAGCGGTTGAATGGGTGCTGTATTTTCACGTAAGAGCCGGCTGCCTGCCGGTCAAAGGAGGGGATGCTGGCCTGGTTTCATTGAACCTGTGCCGCCGCGTACACCTCGACCGGCCGCAGCCAATCCTCCTCGTATCCAACCCTCCCACGTCGCGCTGGCGTGTTCGCAGTGCAGCGAGCGAGGTCGGTGGTCGGTGGGGTAGCCGGGGTGAGGCTATGCATAGCCCGCGACGTCTATATATAGGTCGTGCTTTCTATAAATAGAACTCAGACCACCCCCACCGACGTGCCCCGGCGACCGAGAGGAAAACGTCATGCACGCGCGCACACGTACGTACGCGCGGAATACATACGCGAAGAGGAGAGAGACGTGGCCGAGGGAGGGGGATGAAAAACCGGGGGAGATGGCGGGAGAAAGAAAGAATGGTCGGTTGTTAGAGTAGTAGTTGGAGAGAAATAAGGAGACGGGCGAGAGAGGCAGAAGAATGAGACAAAAGGGTGTCTTAGCAGTAGTTAACAGAGAGGAAAGAGAGAAAGGTACGAGACGAGGCGAATTTCCCGGCAAAACGTGCGACGGCAATTTCCGTTGCCGGGTAAATATGTGACGCGAGAAGGGTAACTCTTGTACCATCCTTCAGGTGGAAGGTCGAGGAAGAAAATCGGCAACGAACCGCCGAGGATCGTCGTAAAACTTGACGGCTAAATATACAGCCGAGACTCTCGCTCCCCCTTTTCCATCCATCGGCACAAACTCTGCTCTCCCCATTGCTACTTGCTGGTCGCCATACTACTTGGTCCCGCTCGTTATATCGTTTTCACCCTCTGCCATTGCGGATCGACTTCGCTGCGCCGCGAAATATTTTTTACTTGCGTATTAATCGGCCACCGACATCTCTCTCTCTCTCTCTTTTTTCACTTCGTTCGTTCTTCTTCTGTTCGGTAATACTACAATACGTCTATACGGCAATTGATATTTTTTTTTCAGGCTGTTTTAATCTTCGCTCGAAGAGGCAACTCGACGAAGAACAGGTGCTGTGCTTTTTTCTCAAAATTAAAAAAAAAAAAACGTAACAATATTATCACTTTGCAGAAATTCACGAAAACACGATAAATTTAATCAAGAAAATCTGTCTTTCTATATTCGTCGAACAGTCACTGCGGTAATAAAGCAATTTCGACAGTAAGCTAACTGCGTTATGCACAGCGAAATATCTCGAAGCATTTTCTTTTTTTTTCTGTCCGTAACTTGATTTCGAAAATAAAAACACGTTGTTTCATCTCTACGCGGCAAAAAATTATCAGAGAAAAGAAAAAAAGAAATTCCAGCAAAAATGGGTTGTTAAAGAGATATTTGTTATTGTGAGAAAGTCATATGAAACACGTGCATCATGTAACAATCAGCCGATGAGACGGCGATATATTTTTACAGTCCCTGTCAAGTTTCCAGTTCTCGGACTGTGATCTCAGTCTCCTGACAGCAAAGTGTCGATATACACTTTACAGATTTCACTAATATTGTGCAACTGTTACAAAATACTCGGTTCGTTAGTCTAAGTGTGTGCGTGCGTGTGTTTTTTTTTTCGGGATCCGCAGCTCCGTTCGAGCCTCGTCTCTTTTCGCGTGAATACGCCACGTTCTTTCACTGATAATGGGGAAAGCTTCTTGGAAAAGAGCACGTGCGAGAGGATTCATGGCCCGGAATTCTGCTCGGCACGATTATAATCTCGGGTGATTATCTTACGTTGCTTCAAAGAGACTGCTTCTCTTTCTTCTCGTTGAAACATTAATTTTTGTTCTAATTTAAACAGCTGAAATTGGTTAGAGTTGCAGGTCCGCAGTTGCAGGATTCAATGTTCTTCAATTGCTCGAAGGATTCTCATATTCCTCCTGACGTGCACGATCCTCCGTTTAGATTAGAAAGCTTCACGGAACATTTTTCCCTTTGATGTCGGTGTCATCTCGATGGCTGGGCGAGGCTGTTTTAATACGACGTAGTTAGAATTTGCAAACTTGTCCAAAATTTTGGATAGTCTGCGAGAAACCAAGGAAGAAAAAACAATTTCAACGCTACGAGGATAACCTGCGCCATGAATTAAATAATTACTCTACAAGAAGGAAAAACTACATCTCTTTCTCTCTCTCTCTTTCTCTCTCATAATCCTTGCTCGTTTCAAAGGATCTTTGTAGGCCCTGACCGAAAAATAGAACGTTCGGTTAATTTGCTGGTCGCCTATTAACGATCCTCTCGTTATCAAAATCTTCGATCAAACGAACAGAGGCAGAAATGGATCGCGTGCCGGTCAATCAACTCATTATCAACAAGTCGACGGCTCGTCGATCAATGATCAAAGTACAGTATCACCAGTGGCTAGGTATAAAAAAAAAAGAAAAAATACAGCGTGATCCAATTTGAACGCATAACGTGTGACACGTACTCGCACGAAATCAGCAGACTCGCGGATCGTTTTCCAGTATATATATAATATATTCCAGTTCGGCTAACCGGTTTCCTTCCTTTTCTCCTCGTCCTTCGTCTGCCGCGTGCTCGAGTTAACGAACACCGTGATCGATAATGCATGTAATTGGCTGGTTTCGATGGGGAGGGAGCGAGTTTCGATTTCACGAGGAACGCGAGGAATGTTGATTGCGCGCGGCGTTGCGAAGAAGAAGAAACCAATTAATCCGCGAGCATAGACACGATCGCGCTCGATCGTTCCGGCGACGGATTTCGCGCGTGTTTTTCATAATAATTGAATCTCTCGTGGAGTAAGCGCGCGTAAGGGGAGCAACTCGCGCAGCAACGACGAACGAAATTAATTAGCGAGACAACGCTGCCGGGCAAATTGCCGCGTCGTAGCTGCCGACAGATACAGATTGTCAGCGAGTCATTGGCATAATAGAGCGTTTACAGCGTTCGCAGCTTCACCGAGAGATGGGGATGATTATTTGTAAAGCATTATTTGTCGGGGGAAATAATCGGATCGACAGAGCGGATTCGAAGAGCATCGAGTTAAGAAAAAAATTGTCTGAGAAGAATATCGTTTATTCCTTGACGCACAATCATTTCTGAAAATTTCTGGAAACGTTCGCTGGTTAACACGTTATCGCCGGGCCGATTTTTGGTTACTTTCCGAAGCGTACATCTGAAGCGTACGTGTCTTAGAATTTTTATAATAGTGCAGAAACTATAACTATCGGGAAAATTGTCTAGAGTCTAAGATACACAAAATTACAGAATAAATTTAATTTTGAAGTATTGTTATTTTAACTCTCTTTCAAGTCATATACTAATATATCGATATTTTATTAAATGATTCAACTTTTTTCCACAAGATGACGTATATCTTGTTGTACAATGTCTGCTTATTAACCAGTAACATTCTTGATAACAGTTATCATCTCTATTCCGAAATATTAAAGTAATTGCTTTTGCAAATTGTCTGCTGAATTCATTGTTAATCTGTATTTATAGGTTGATAGATTTGTGGATTTTACATAAATTTTTTCACAGTCAAAAAAAATATTCGGCCTATAGAGGGTTAACAAACAATTTTTTAATAATGTTAAAATTAATTTAAGATAAAACATTCTGTTCCAAGTGTTTTTAGTATTATTGTTTACGTACTAAATGATGATAAATAATATCAAATAATAATAATAATTTATTATATAAATTATACAACAATAATACTAAACACTAATAAGTAATATTTACCTTAACGTTGCTTTAACGTTTCAACGTTATTTTGATAACAAATTTTACAATTTTACAATTTCTCTTTTTACTAAATTGAGTTGAATCTTAGCAGACAGCCGGAAAAAATGATCGTACAACAGCCCCACGATAGGATACATGTTATGTCAACACATGACTTTGTCAACAAATTTTTAAAAAAATTCTTCGCTTTACAATGAAAATTCCAAATGTGTTAATAACGATCGTCATACACTGACAGCGTCCGTGAAACGCGCGCACATTTAATTTAACTTCCAGCGCAGCTGTGCAACAAACTGTGAAACGAAAATTACTGAAGACGATTATGGTCATTCAGTGTTCAAGCGCGAACCGTAGAAATATCCCTCGTGAAATGTCTGTTTGGAATTTTTACAAAAGTCGAATGTGAAAAATAGCGAGGCTGGCATCATTCGAATCACACGAACTTGCAGAGCTGATCATTCGACTAAAGAAGCTAACCAAAGTGAAGGTAAAACAACGTAAAACACCTGTATCTACTGAACTACCTCTAGGTACAAGTGTATAGCACTTGACATCAAACAGTGACGATTGTGATTCAGGAGACGAAGAATGAAATTTAACATTTCAACAACAAATATAATTTTTTTTTGTAACATCGAATTTCGTTCAATTCGTACGTCAATGGATTAAAAAACGAGCAGCGGCGAGGGAATTGGGTTTCCGTGTAATTGACAAAATGGCGGGATATCCGAGGCGAGAGTCGAAAAGTGAGAAAGAACGAAGTTTCTTTCCTCGAGACACTTCGATCTCGTCGGAATTGAGTTTGAAAATCCGTGCGAAAGAGTGCACGGCGCGCTCGGCTCGTTGGCGACCGGATCGCGTTGTGTCGACGAAGTGTCGGCGGACGTTCTATTTCAGACTCGATTCTCGCGAAAACGAGACGACAAACGGAAGGCCGGGGGAAGGAAATTCGATTCTGCACTTTCGATTTGTCTGTACGTACGGAATAGTTTCCTACCTTACGGGTAAGCTTTTCGGGCGGGCCGCTTTTGTTCGAATCGCGAACTTTCGAATTTAATCCTCTCGAATATCGTACGTGCGTATTATGACGTCACGCGTCGTAGTTGCCTATCGTACGCGTATTAACCCTTTGCACTCGGTTGTCGCTCCTGCGGCGACATTGTAAGCTAAAGATATAGCTCCGTTGTCGCCACAGCAGCGACATCAAAAAGAAACATTGTTTTTTTAATTTAAATATTTTATATATTTTATACATTTTATACATTTTATATATTTTATATATTTTATATATTTTATATATTTTATATATTTTATATATTTTAAATATTTTATATATTGAATTTAAATATTCTTCAATTTTTCTTGGAAGCCTATGCTGTTAGTTAGTCTGGAGTAGCTGGTAGCCGATAGTAAAAATGGCTCGAATTTGCTGATAGGTTATATATTAAAAAAATGTTCGGAGTGCAAAGGGTTAAAATCCTTCGTAGCTCTCAACAGCTTTTTTTCTCCTCCGTCCTCCTAACTTAAAAGCTCTCGTTGCTCGGAGGAAATCCCCCGAACCCGTCACTTTTCAAATTCAGGCGCCTGCTTTGTGCCTGGGGCTTATTAAAATAATCAGAGATGAAGGAAAATGAAAAAGAAACAAAACAGATAAAGAAAATCGCGGCACGAAGTTCAATTAATTGAAGAAAATCGCTGTACCCAACGAGGGACTGATCGCTGCCAATTAGCGAAACGCGAATTTGCAGCCTGCCGCTTTTGCAACTCGACATCTCAAACAAAAGTGGTGGTTTAATTGAACAAGAGCCTCCTCCGAGGATCTGAATTTTTAATTAAACTCCGATTGAAACGAAACACCTAGATTTCTCGCATAACTTCGTCGTTCTATTCGTTACAAACTGCCGAAGTTACACACTTTGCCTAACGATTCCCTTGAAAGGACTTTCTTTCTCGTACGAAAACTTACGTTAACGACCATTGTTCGCGATGGTAGCGGTGATCGGATAGAGATAGAGCAGATAGCAGATTCTACCTGGAACAAACAGAAAGGGGGGAATAACCATTTCTGAAACAATCGAATGCGAGATCGTTGATTTTATAATTAGGATACTGATTAATTTTATAATTAACACGCGTCGATAACACGGCAGATGTAGGTTTTATCGATTATCGTTATTTGCAACGCTGAATCAATTCAATTAATGTGTGTTCGTTGATTTTTCAGTTGTAGGAGATGCACGAGAATCTCACCACTTTAAAAATCGATCGTCGAATTAAAACGTTCTCCGTGGATCTGCGTTGTTCAAACGTTTTCAAAGATTTCAATGTCAACGATAGTGTTCAACATATCGAAGCTATTGTAGAAATGAATGTTTCAGAATTCCAACTGGAGGGTTTTAAAAAATCGCAAAATTCTCAAAACTCGTGTTCGATTCTCTCCAAAATATCAAAATAATGGTTACTTTCAAGATCAATCGAGGAAATTAGAAGAGCAACGGAAAGAGTTCAACTCAACTAATGATATTTAAAGAAATTGACGTTCAATCATCCCAGAGAAGAGGCAAAAGTCTCTAGAGGTTTTTTTCGAAAGTCTCAAAACTCGATTCTCTATAGTCTTAAAGACATTCCCCCTCAAAATAAAAATCAAAATAATAATTACGTCCAAGATCGATCGAGGAAACTACAGGATTAAAGAGAAGAGCTTAAAAATTCGATGTTCAAAGGAATTATTTCTTCTCTCACTGATGTTTAATCGTTTACAACCAGGTTGTTTGAAGTTTTGAAAAATTTCGAAATTCTCGAAGCTCGACTCTCTGCAGTCCTAGAAATTTCCATCCGAATCAAAATCAAAATAACAACTGTTTTCGCGATCAACCGAGAAAAATGGAAGACCAAAAAGAAAATTCGACCCAAAAGAAGAAGTAACAATCCCATTTAGAGGTTTTGAAAAATCTCGAAATTCTCGAAGCTCGATTCTCTGCAGTCCTAGAAATTTCCATCCGAATCAAAATCAAAATAACAATTGCTTTCTCGTGATCAAAGAAGAAATAACAATCCTGCTCAGAGGTATTGAAAAATCTCGAAATTCTTTCTAGTCCCAGAAGTCTCCCTCCCTGAATCGAAATAACAGTTACTTTCGTGATCAACCGAGGAATAAACTGGAATAAACCAAACGAGGAAAATTCTGAAAAAAATTCGACTCAACCGACCGTTTAAAGAAATTACTTCTCCTCTGTGTGACGTTTAATCGTCCGGGGGTGTTGAAAAGTTGGCGAGTCTGTTCAACGGAGCGTGGCTTTCCGTGCGAGAGGGAAGTATTGGGGGGAAAAAAGGCAACCTTGGACTAGCTTGGCGATCGATTTTCAATTTTCTCACGTTGCAGTAAGTTCTTTTGTAAAGAATCGACGCTGGTAGTTTGTTACTGGCGTTTGATCGCGATGACGCCATCAAGGCGCTCGTTCCTCGTCGTTCTTTGCTGTTATTTACCACACCCTGAGCAGTCGCCGGGAGTTTGAGGGTTTTGCCTCGCCGATGATCTCTAACGAGCGTCATTTCTCACCCGCCCTGGATATCTCTTTTTACGTTTTCAACCTAATACGGTTTTCGTGCCAAGCGAGTGAACAATTGTAGACAGTTCTTTGTTGCAAGTGCGTATCAATCAGATATCGCATTATCTTTTTTTTTAATTTCAGAGCTCGCTATTTTAATTTTCACTCGAACGAGACACGTATTAATTTGATTTATATTATATATCCCCGTTGAAAAGTTTTCCAACAGGTGCTGTACCTTTTTTTCTTTTCAAAATTGTAAAGTGAGTTAGTACGATATACTAACAACTGTATTATGAAATACACACGCAATTAAAAGCTTTCGTTGTCTGCCAATTCTCTGTTCTCACATAGTCGAAATCACATACGTTATTGGCATCTTAATTCGCGTATATTTAAATAGCTGCATATCGATTTAACTTGTTTGCATTTCTGGAGAAATCTTCAGGTTTCTCTCGGCGAAATTCGACGAAAATGAATCTTCTGTTTGGACACAACAATGTCGATAACGACGAAACAATGTACATTTCACTTACCGAAAACGTCACGTATACACATGTGTGTATATACACATTTTTATATTGCATCTCTGTACGTGGCGGAGTGTCGCAAAGTTCCTAAAATTCGCGAAAAAAAAAATTCCCGCAAGGACCTACGAAATATAGCCGCAAGTTTTTACTCGGAACATTCATTCTCGACACTCTAGCAGCTTCGTGCATTTCTGTTTTTTTATTTTTTTTTTCCTTTCTTCGAATTTAAATTTCCCTAGAAAACGTACGTACGCGGAACTTCAGAACTGTCTAAAAACTGACATTCACGCGACTTTTGTCTCGGCGATAGGCGAACAAAGAAGCCTTGATTCGCCGATTCTCCATACACTTTGGCACTTCAAAGCCACCTGTCCTGTACATTTACTTGGTACGTAGCCTAGGAAAATCTCTAAAAGCATTTCTAACGAGCATCCCTAAAAGCATCTCTCTCAGCCGCCGGATCGATATCCCCGTTAAGGATTCTGATTCTGTCTTACCTCGCCACGGCGACTAAGTACCCGCTCGTCAACGTGTTACAACATTACCGCATTAACATTACGTTGGGAATTTTTATGCTCGTACGTATATATATCGTTCGTGTATTGACATTTTACGACATTTTTACAAGGCTGCAATCTCGTATTTTTATGAACACGATCGAGAAGAATCGCGACGAGCAAGAAGAAATTTACTTTCTTCATTGTGACACAAGTGTTTCGATATTTTTTTATGAACGAAGAATTAAGAGTTGAAATTGAGTATTAAGAAAATATTACAGGAGGCAGAAACTCCTGGTTTTCAGTGCAGTGTCGTTGTTTAAATGCCTTCGTCGACGAATCGACGCAATCTAGTAATTATAATATTGTGCAATTACCTGTGCGATATAGTTGATCGAAATTGTAACGTGATTACTTACAATTATATAGTTATATAAATGTAGCACAATTGTGAAATCGTAATATACTTATAATATAATTATTACGATACAATGATAAAAATGTTCTATTGTCGACAAAAAAGAAAAGGATCCTCAGCCTTTAGTTTAATTTTCGAATTTTCAGTATAATTTGATTTCACTGTTAATCTCCATTGTAAAGAGTTTTGGCAATCGGACATAAGTTTATTTACGGAAATCCGGAAGTCAATCCCCGAAGGTGCAGAATTTCTCCAATATTGCTCAGAAATTTTCAACTGTCGGGTCTTTTGGTAAAAAAAGTAATTTTAAAAGTAATTTTTTTTTCTAATAGACGGGCATATGTGTATACCTCGAAATAACTAACTTCATTTTAAACTGCTTTAAATTGATCGTGTAATTTGATACCTGATTTACAAAAAAAAAAAAAAATGCTCTGCAAGCTCGAAAAAAAGTTATCCGACGAGTTAGAATTGATTCTCCGACGAGGATATCAACTGTTCTTTTTTTTTTTTCTTTCATCGAAAAAGATGAGAAAGACGGCAAAATGTAATCGAACAATATTTTAATGAAGTTTCCGTTTCTCGTCGCAAAATTCGTAAAATTTCAACTTGCAGATAGAAAAAAGAAAGAAAGAAAGAAACGCGGTTAGTTCTTGGCCGCAACCTCAATGCATCATGAACGATGAGTGGAACGAATTTCATTGATTTTCTGCACGGAAAATTTCCGCGAAACAGTTCATTCAGCAACAAATACTTTCGCGGATAAATTACGGAAATCTCGCGACAGAACGATTACCAACGCGAAGTTGAACACGGAAGGATGCGTTTGGCGACGACGAAAAAGAATGGATCGAAGTGGCCGTCAATAACACACAGGCGGTGGCATAGTGCATTTTCATCGGTACTCGATCCGAAAATATCTGCTCGCGTACGCGCGGATCTGCTGGCTCCGCCTGTATCCCAACATTTAACGTATTGATCAACGAAGAAGCAATAAATAGAGAGAGGCAGGCCGTGAGCCTGATTAAACTTCACTCTCCGCTAATGTTTTATAAATAGGCGATGCTTTTTTTTTCTTCTCTCTCTCTCTCTCTTTCTCTTTCTCGTGCACGCTTTCGATTTTTCTTACTATGTGTGTCTCTCCTCGTCTTCATCTGTTCCACGATTTTTTGTAGAATTTTTGTGAGAGATTGAATGTTAACTGAATTATGTAAATTGACTCCTTCGGAGAACATAAATGAAACATCATGCTGATCGTGACAGAGTTTTAGTAAAAGGTACAACGACACGGGGCATCGAATCGAAAATTCGGCGTAAGATTCATTGAATAAAAAACTGTGGTAATCGAGAGAGCTGATTCGAGTAATTGTCAAATGACACGAACAATCAATTTGAAAGATAAATCTGTCGAAAATTACGATGCTAGAAACTTTATGGAAGGAACTGTGTAGGAATTAGTTGTAAGGGTACGTCGTACTTAAATATAAATTTTCGGTCAACTTCGGCTGAAATTTTTTTATAATTGCTGCTAATAATTATAGCGAACGTAGGTACAGCTATATGACATAATGACGTAAAAGGAACAATAAAATTTCCAAAGAAGAAATGAGCGAGTCAGTTGACACTCGTCGAATATTATTATTCGAATAACTCGGGATAATTTACATAAACTGAAGTTCTCGCTGCTTCTTACGAAAATTTGTAATACGATAGCGGCGAAGGGAATTTCTCGGAAAATTGAAATCACCTATTAGAGAAATATAATCGACGAAATTTCATGCTAAACAGGATGATTATATGCTACATCGATTCAACTTTATTCGAAGCGATACTTCACTCGCTCTCTCGTAAATATAAATTGTACATGATAGAAAAAAGAATGTTCTGACAAAGTTAAGATCGACGGAAAGTTCAAGGAACTCGCTTGTTCTTCAAAGAGTATCTACCTGGAGAATTATTTTAACTTTTCTTTCGATCTGTCTTTGTGTTTTAAGAGTTTGATGTCGCAGACACAGTGGATCGCGCAGCATAATCTTGCAAATGAAAATACCAGCACGTTGTACAATTTACGTGATTGGAAAGTGTTCTGCGTGGGTCACCGATCACCGTCACAGCGGTGAATGTGCTTCAGATATGATAGATAAGCCGAAATAAGGGGGTGCTGCGTGATTTTATTGATTCAGCGAGCGGAATTTCGCATTTTCGCGTTATATTTTACACTCACACATCGTGAAATGTGTTTCGCTCGAGCTTTTTCTTTTTTAAATTCGATCGATCATTAGATCGTTTCGTTGGGAAATTTCGTGGAAAATATCACTCGCAATTTTGAAGGAACGACACGTTCATCAATTTAATCGGAAGCTCCGAGCTATATTTTTAATTTAGAATCCCAGTTTTAACACTAAACGTACCAAACAGGGTCAAATGACCCCTTTTCAAAATTTACTTTAAAATCGTACGTTCATTGTTATTTCTTTCGCTAATCTGACTTTCTGCAAATTCGTATATTATCTGATTATTCAATTTCTCGCTTTCTGTTTTCCTCTTAGTTTATTTTTTACCGAGAAAAAAATTCTTTGCATACCTTATGTACCGCGAGGGGTCATTCGACCCCTTACGAAATTTACGTGTTTTTCTGACTAGTTTTCTGAGAGAGAGAGAGAGAGTCGATACATCTTTCTCGTCTTTTTTATCCCGCCTTCGACGTGGCCTGTGAATAGGCTGTTCGCAGGGGCGTAGATCGGATCGATCGGCCCGAGTAAAAGTGAAAGGACGTTCCGTCCCACGGACGACGACATCCGCTGGCTAGGGTTTGTGAAATCGTGCATCTCCGCGAGGCAAGAGCCACTCGTCCCGGATGTATAATCGAGATCTCTCCGCGAGATCACGCCCCGGCCTTTCGTTTTTCGAGCGATCTTCCCGGGCGCCGATCTTTCTCTTTCTCTCTCTCTCTCTCTCTCTTCGTTTCTCTCGGCCGCAGAGAGAGTAGACACTGGCGAGGATACCATTCAGATGGTTTTGAAATCGTCATTGAACAAGAAGACAGAGTTTTCAATTTGCTTCAGAATTATGCTTCAACGCAATTATTGTGATAATCCATCAGTTCCATCAGCGACTCCCTTTCTCGGAAATTTCACTGGGATAACTTTGCAACTACCGTGTGTTTCAAAAGTATCTTGATATCCAGTAGGGAGAACCTCTTTCGTAAAAATATCTGCAAATATTTTATCATATATAACTGCTACCGCGGTCGTCGACGTTCGATGATTTGATATAATATTTTTAAAAAATACTTTTTATTTTTATAAATATTTTATAAATATTTTTATTTTTTTATTTGATATAATATTTTTGAAAAATATTTTTATTTTTATAAATATTTTATAAATATTTTTATTTTTATAAACCGCTTGATAAATACTGTAACCGTATACTTCAGATATTTTGCATAATATCTTTATTTATAAGTACCCTCGAATTTCCCGCAAGTCCGTGAAAATCCCGCAGTCTAGTGACGTAAATCAGATTATTCGATTTCATTTGACTGTGACATCTACTTTTCTTCCGTTCGATAAATATGAAAATCTGCCGATAAAACAGATCTCTCCGGAGCAGGTTAAAGTCACTTATCCGCAATTTGTCGTCGAGGCAAGAAGCTCCGTGTCCCCTGCTTTTCTATTTCTTTGCAACGTTTTACAATTTCGATTGCTCGAGAAGAATCCCGAGGAAAGTCGCGGCAAATGGGATGTACAGGATTTTGTCCTCGAATAAAACACCACGGTTTAACTTCCGAAAGAACAACGTTTTTCTTATAAAAATAAGAACAGTCCCCCCCCCCTCCTTTTCTGAACGAACGTCACGCAGAATTCGGAAGATTTGCACTGAATGCTGTAAGAGGCTTTGCTGATCCTCCAGAGGTTACGGATCAAATTGTCTGCGAGATTCTCCAAAGTGTTATCAGTCTTTTATTAATAAGAAAAATGGGATCGAGCAGAATCGAGAAACTAAAAGCGGAAACAACACGATCTTTTTATTATCGTATATTCAGAGTTAAATCTTCGGAGTTAAAAGTTCAACGTTAAAACTCGAAAAAAATTTTCTGAGGGATTCTGAGGGAATTTCATTTTTTTCGTAAGTAGATAATTTCCAGTGCATCGTTCTCAATGTAACAAACGTTTGGCGATTAAACCCGCTTTATTCTCGCGTAAATAGCGCATTCGACGAAAGCACGTTGGCCGAGGTCGCGTTCGCACGCGTGCGAAAAATGCCGTCACGTTGCTCGGATAAAATTACGGACAAACAGATTTTGCTAGATTTACCTAACGACGTGCAATTTCTGACACGTATGCATATAAGTTACGTTTCTTTTCCATTCGATCCGAATCGAACGTAGATTTCAATGCCTCTCTCGTAACTCTGACGTTCCATTGACGTAAACGTTTCACAATCGTCTTTAACTATCTGGACCAATTCGCGGATCGATCGCGAAGATCAATCTTCTATCGCGAAGCATCTATAAACAGACGATATATAAGTTGAAACGAAATCGAACAACACCAAGATTTCTAAAATTTCAATGAACAACTGGCATACTTCCACGATGGAAGAAAATTCTAGAAACACTCTTCGGCCCACTCTTTGGTCCCCACTTTCGAAACTTTCGCGTCATCCACGAAGTGACTCGCAAATTTTCACCGTGGGACACGCTTCGCTCGTCTCCCATTCGCCGCGAAATTTTCCTATTTTCATCGCTGGTCGAAAATCTCTGCTCTCTCTTTCTCTTTCGAAATTGGCTCGGAAATCGAAGGTGCGGCCATAGAAACGATGGGAGAAAGACGAGATCGAGCGCTGGCTGACCGGAACGAGAGTCACGCTTCCGTGAATATTGGGTTTGCGTTCGCAGATCCGATTTTAACGATGTATCTCGTGGTCCTGGTGTACCCCACGCCACGGAATAAATGGAACGCAGGGAAATGGTAGGATGACCCACGCACAATTGAGTATCTATTTTTTCTTCTTTTTCTTTTTTGTCCCTTCTCCCTTTGCTTTTGCCTTTGCTTTCTTCTGTCTTTCGTCGCGTTTTGATTGGCGATCATCCCTTTGTATCTGGCCGAGAACTGACACGCTGCGTGGAAATTAACTTTCAAATTGCGAGACCTGTGCCTGAGGGAAGAAACAAAAAAGAAAAACAAAAAGAAAAGAAAAATCCAAATGACAGTCACAATTTTCCCGAAAGAAAGAAGCTGTTAATTTGAACGAGAAAAATTGCGATAACGAAGTTGTCTTGGACAATTAATTGCTTTGCTACAGTCTTGTAGCTTTAATATTTATCGTTGCCAATTATCACAAAATCTACGTAGATTACGTTGATTTCACAGATTTTCACCTGGAAAGGATGATCCTCCAGTAGAAGAAAAATTTCTAATATCAATCGATGTTAATGGATTCTGGTATCGATCACAGTGATGACAATGCTATCAGTAATGCTAAGTTTGTAACAACGATAATATGTTATAATAGCGAGGTAGTGCAATGAATATTGAACAATTTTGGCGCACAAATTTAGAGTTGTTTGAGTTTGTGCAGTGAGGTACTCTGTTGGAACATGTAATTCAAGGCAAATATATCTGTATCTGATGGTATGTGTGAGTCAAGGCAAACGTCGGTTGATTTCAGTGGCATAAATGTTCAAGCAGTAAGTGTGCAGCCAAACATTTTCGTCACATATAATCACTTCTCTGCCTGCGAAATTTCACTGTATTATTTCATACGGAGTTTTCATGCTTTACGCTTCCGTAATAAAACACTCGAGAAACGAGACGAAAATTCAACCCGTCACGACGGGGAGGAGATTGGTCAACGAAAGTTCATGGCGTTTTGGAAAGAATTCGGCGCTTGTTCTTTCGGGAACGCGTATTTAAATCCGTGCGACAGACGCGCGATGAAAGAAAAAAATTATAAAAGATTCTCGACTAGCAATTGAGAGAATAAATCTTTCTTAATGTTAATGGAACGGACTGAATAGTCAGGGAAATACTATACAAACGATGAATTTTGTATACAGAGAGTTGACGAGTGTTGATCTTGAGATTTTTATAATTTCGATGGCAAAATTAGCAGATTTAGACGATTTAATACGAAAAACAGCTAATTTTTGGTCGCAAACGTTTCGCGTGTACATGTTTTTCATTGTGCGAAGACTGTTTAATATTTCTGATGTTACTTTACTATTTTTATATTACTCTTCCGTAACTATAACACGTAATGAATATAATTGACAAATATCGTAAGGTATCTTGCCATTTGTGTGATCCTTTAGTTTTCTTACAATTTGACAACTGGCAAATATCATAAAATTCCTTGCGATTTGTATACGTACGCTTGAATAATTCGTGAACCTCGAATTACAGTTGCAAGTTGGATATTTATAGATAGAAACTTACAGAAACTCCGCAGGAATACACGTATACGTACATTATCGCTGGAGGATGAAAACAGGGTGATTTGATTCTTGCTTAACGATGCTGTTGAAGAGGTACAAATTGCGGATGAAAGCTTGAAAGCATGAACGAACGCTGTGTTTCCAGCGTAGCATTGGAAATTATATTTTAATTTTCTTTCCACCGACTGAAATTTCTCCCTACGACTTGCAATCGTTATTCTTCAATGAATGGTCACCGACGATTCTGACTTTTCGACCACCCTGTATTCGTTCTTCGTAAACAAAAACGATAACGATATTTTCACGTCAATGTTGCAAAAAAGTAATTAATCGTTAATTTAAAATAATTAATCACGATAAACGATCTTATACAAAGAGATAGAGGGAAATACAAAGAGATAGAGAAAATCGGCAGGAAATATGATTCTGAAAATTTGCTCGAGATGTTGAAGTCGTTCTAATGATAAACGTTTCTTCCTATAAATAAAGTAGTTGATTTTGATTTTATTGAAAGGTTATCCTTCTTATAGTGGCGGGTAATTCTCCATGTATATTTATATCATCCCCCCCCCTTCTCGGTGGATATAAGAGGGTTTCTTCAAATTGACAAATGAGTTCACAGACGGATTTATAAATTTTGCCTCTCGCAAAGTTCTCCGCGAGTCTGAGCTTAGC
Source organism: Tetragonula carbonaria (assembly GCA_032399595.1). Taxonomy (NCBI): domain Eukaryota; kingdom Metazoa; phylum Arthropoda; class Insecta; order Hymenoptera; family Apidae; genus Tetragonula; species Tetragonula carbonaria. The sequence continues at coordinate 4,966,891 of JAUCRC010000007.1, forward strand.
CATTATAATTTCGAATCTTTCGAGAGAGTGCCTGCTACTTAAAAGTTCGGAATAACCCGCCATATGAAAATGAGGATCAAATCGAGATTAATTCAATTAAATGCTAATTGCCGAGAGATTTCGCCAATGTACAGTACCATTTGCGAACTTCTGATCACGCTTGATATTTTTGAGGTTAATCTTTCACCGAAATTAAGAAATCGAGAGACGATAAAAGGTTTCTTCGAAACTCGTAATTAGAAGCGCAAAAAAATATTTTCATATTTACAACGCGATTTCTGAATTCGGTTATTATCAGATACAAATATAAAAGATCACGTTTGCAACTCGATTTTTGAATTTGGTTATCGTCAAAATCTAAATATAGAAGGTCGAAAGTTAATTCAAGATCCAAAGGTTACATTTTCAATTTGATCTTTGAATTTGGTTGTTATCTAAAAATTTTAATATGAAAAGTAAAAAGGAGAATCAATTAAAAAGTCATATATTTGGAACTCGATTTTTGAACTCGGTTGCTATCAAATCTAAATATAAAAGGTCGAAAGTTAATCGATCAAAAAGTCACATATTCGGAACTCGATGTTTGAATTCGATTGCTATCAAATCTAAACATAAAAGATCGAAAGTTAATTCAACATCAAAAAGTTACATTTTCAACTTGATCTTTGAATTTTGGTTGCTATCTAAAAATATGAATATAAAAAGTGAAAAAGAGAAAAGTGAAAAGAGAGTTGGTTGCTATCTAAAAATATGAATATAAAAAGTGAAAAAGAGAATCGATCAAAAAGTCACATATTTACGACTCGATTTTTGAATTCGGTTGCTATCAAATCTAAATATAAAAGACCAAAAGTTACTTGATCAAAAGGTTACATTTTCAATTTGATCTTTGAATTTGGTTGCTATCTAAAAATTTGCCTATAAAAAGTAAAAAGGAGAATCGATTAAAAAGTTATATATTTGAAACTCGATTTTTAAATTCGGTTGCTATCAAATCTAAATATAAAAGATCGAAAGTTAATTCAACATCAAAAAGTTACATTTTCAACTTGATCTTTGAATTTTGGTTGCTATCTAAAAATATGAATATAAAAAGTGAAAAAGAGAAAAGTGAAAAGAGAGTTGGTTGCTATCTAAAAATATGAATATAAAAAGTGAAAAAGAGAATCGATCAAAAAGTCACATATTTACGACTCGATTTTTGAATTCGGTTGCTATCAAATCTAAATATAAAAGACCAAAAGTTACTTGATCAAAAGGTTACATTTTCAATTTGATCTTTGAATTTGGTTGCTATCTAAAAATTTGTCTATAAAAAGTAAAAAGGAGAATCGATTAAAAAGTTATATATTTGAAACTCGATTTTTGAATTCGGTTGCTATCAAGTCTAAATATAAAAGATCAAAAGTTACTTGATCAAAAGGTCACATTTTCAACTTGATCTTTGAATTTGGTTGCCATCTAAAAATTTGAACACAAAAAATAAAAAAGAGGATCGATCAAAAGGTCACATATTTACGACTATTACGATTTTTGAATTTCAGCTGCTATCAAATCTAAATATAAAAGATCGAAAGTTAACCGATCGGAAAGTCACACATTTACAATTTTTTCGAATTTGCTCGTTATCAAATCCAAACACGAAAGATCTATAGCCAGTCGATGAAAAATTCAGCAATCGTAATATCGAAAGAGCAGTAATCCCTTCGTTCTTTATCAGAGCTGCAACCTCCATGCGGAATGTATCCCCGTCCGTGTGTAATTACTGTCGCGGGCGTTCATTGAAAATTCGCGAGTATCGCTCGGCCGCATAGTTCCACCTTTACCGAAATAACCGTTCTATTCCGGCCATTCGTTATTATTCCGGCCCAACAGCAGCCTTTCATTTACATTTTAATCGGGTTGCTTGACGCGTCTCCTCGCGGCTGATTGATCAATACTCGTGTCGCAGGCAAGTTATCAGCGGCGACAACGGTGCCTAGGTGCTTTCTGCAATCCCCGCGGCTAATGGGAATGTCGTAAAAAATAACGTTGTCCCGCGACGAATGTGCATCGGCATTTATGTATCGGATATCGAGGAAAGCCTATCGTGTGCTTTCGAGGCGTTTCCAAGGCGGTACCTAAACTCGCGTTGAAAAGGTACTTCACATTTATTTTTTCTTGGCCAATTTTCACTTGTTCGCCAGACGCGAGCGCAATATCGGTTCCGATTCAACTTCCAACGTGGTTGATAAAGCAAATTTTTTTTAACATAGAATATGTTTTACTCGATCAGGAACTTGGAGGAGGAGGGGGGTATCACGTGATTAACACTAGAAACTACCGAGAGTTAAGACGAGGTTATTTCTACCAAAATTATTTTGATTTCTAATAAATAAAAATAAAGTAAAATTCATTATATTATTTCCTTAGCCATCACTGTAAAAGACATTGCATCATTGTGCGGAAAAAAATTGTAACACGAAATAGAAATTTTAAAATAAAATTGTAAAACCAGCCATTTTGACTGGTGTGGTAGTTCTAGTGTTAAGGAGAGAAATAAGTTTACGAGCGATGTGTCATCGGTTGTAGATACTGTAAAGGAGTAAGGTGTTAAGGTTGTCGAGACACGGATGATGAGCAAGCAGGATTGTGAGGAAAGTAAAAGTAGTTAATAAAATTACAATTATCACCAACCAATTCTGTCCATAAGAAATTAACAGGAATAAAAATAAAGCAAACATACGTGAAAGGGTGTCAAGTTTTATTTCCTTACAGAAATGAAGTCAGACATATTCTATGTGACTGGCTTTAACGGCGTTAAAGCCGCTCATTTTCTTTTTTTTTTTTTTTTGTTACGAAAATTCGAGTGAAACTTCAACGTTCGATTTAAACGCGTTCGTTTACAGACGGTTAATCGATTCTCTCACTCGCCTTGATTATATTGACAGTTGCCGTTTTCATTAGAAAAGAAGTGCGAGACAGAGAGAAACGCAAATTCTCCATTAATTAACACTTTTCTTCGATCGTTCGTGAAAGAACCGGCCCTCCGTCTAATGGCTCATTAACCGATCACTTTACACTATCCCACTTTTTCCTATACTCTTTTCTTTTTTCTTTCTGTTTTTTTTTTTAAACGATAATTACTCGCCTCTTTCGCGAAACTTTTTGTTCTTAAACTGTGTGTAGCTTCTCCTCTCGTAAATACACCGGCACCCGCATAATTAATTACGTATACCATCAAAGTGTTTTGCAGAAGACAAAGAGAACGTACGAAATTAGAGTGGAACAAGCACCTGGAGCTTGTGTGTGAAAAGAAACTCTCAAGTACAGCAGTCCTCGGTTTACCTTTTTTTCTCTCTTTAATCGTATATGTAAAAATATGCACAAATGTCTACAGTTCTTAAATGTTAAAAAAACATTTAAGAAGAACTTGCAGTTAATGTTGTAACTTATTAACACATGTGCCGTCCGCATGACGAAAATTTGTCATTTGTATATTGCAGTAGATAATTGATTGTTGTTTTATTAAATCCGAATAAATTAAAACGTAATTTTTACCAAAAGAGAAATAATTCTACGAAAAAACTGATTTCAGCTTCAATTGCGTCGTATAAGGGTGCAAACGCAAAAAAAAAAAAATTAATTTAAAAACGTATTAGTCGGTACTGCGTATAGAAGAAGTTTATTCAATGTTTAAGCACTTGGGTGTTCGGATATTTCAGAAATTTCAGGGATATTACTGTTAATTTTCTTAACATATTTTTATCAAAATCAAATAATAAAGTAAATCTAAAATGGAGAACGAAAAAGAAATATCACATCTACTGCAATCCCCAGCACATCCACTGCAATGCCAACAAACATTTCTAAAATATCACCATCAGAATTGATTTCATTAAAACCAACGAAGCGTACACCAAAATTCGACCCACCTGGCAGACTTAATTGTGATTTACGTAAACATAAATGCGTTAAAATAGTGACTGCAGGAAAGACAAAACAGCCTTTAAAATATTGCGAAGTTTGTAAAAAGTTCACAACAGAAAAAGTAGAACTAGCTACGTATGTGACTTTTGCAACATTCCCCTTCATACTGGAACATGTTTCGAACAGTACCATTCGTTGAAGAACTATTAATTACTGATTAAAAGTAAAAATTAAAGTTTCGAAAATAATTTACTTTGTCTAATAAAACAACGAGTATGCTTTCGGTAATTCATTTCAACTTTTTTGTGGATTTAATTTTTATTTAACTTCAGAAAGAAAAAGAAAATCGAAAATAAAGGCGTGTATATATAAATACAAATTCATTTTATTTCATTTCCCGAAATTTCACTGAAAAAATACGTGACTTTTTAAAAGGTTGTTAGGTTGTTTTTATATAGAGCATATCGTTTCTACAAATAGTGTCAAAATATGCCGGCATTTGGTCAATGGCGGTGCAAATAATGCCGGACGGGTATGTGTTAAAAACAAGCAATTTGTTACTTATAATTTTTATAAGTGTATTATCCTTGTACACATTTAACACGCGAGCACAGTTAAAAGAATTAAGATTAGGCAGCACACTGAATATTTCGATTTTATTTTCTTTGAATTTCGAATTAAAAAATTAAGAGAGATATGAAAGGAATCGTTGGAATTTTGCATTCCGAAAATTCATTTAACATTTCAGCCGTCTCCCCTCTTCCTTTTCGAATGATCTCGCGCGGGTTGCATTAGTTTTCGTCAGGGGATGATAGGTGTAAGTAAACGAAGCTTGATCGAACAGATGAGACTGAATTCTGCAGAGCGATTCTATTGATTGACTGCTTCCGGTGGTCTCGTCCGTTGTGCACTCCTCGTTGAATTAATTATGACTGCTCGCACAGATGTCGAGGAAACATCGAGTGAATTCGCAAGTGGGTCACACCTTTGATTTAACTCCGAAATATATTTCCTATAGGAAAATTAACTCGAACGTGGAAGAGAGAAGAGCGGGGAGAGAGTGAATTTATACACCGACGTGAGTTGGGTATAAAAACTCTGGAAGCTCGACTTTTTCGAAAATAGAATCTAGAAATAGACCGTTCGATCGCGCTGTTTCCCGAGTGGATTTCAGTTCTTCTTCCTTCTCGAAATCTCCGATGAATTTGAATACGAGTATACAACGGACCTGAAATTTGCAATTTCCCGCGAAAATGAAACATTTCTGTTCGTTGTCATTCCACGGCCACGCGTGTGCGCTACTTAAGTATCTAAATTCTTACAGACGATCGGAGATATTTATTGGAAAACGTCGAGGAAATGCGACGAATGAAAGGCAAATACAGTGAAGAGTATAATTGTACGACAACGAAATTTTCCATAATACGTAAGCCCTTTAAAGTGCTGGCTTTTTTTTAGTTTGAAGATGATTTTACATCACATGGTAGCTAATTAGGAAAATGAAGATACTTCTTTCTCGAAAATTGTAAATATTTAAACAAGACCATGCAAGATCGTTAGAAAATTACTGTATTCACCAAGTATGGAGAAGATTGGAATTTTCTCTTTACAACGAGCCCTTGAAACTTGCAATGCGATTATTTCCTTTTTCTTTTTTTCTTTTTAACCATTTTATCAAACTCGGAACATTAGGGTAGGATTTCTTGTCGTTTAACTTAATATTCAAAGTTCGATAAAATGTTCGTTGTAAAAGAGAGGCTTTCACTTTTCAAAATGATGATGAATTTCGGCACAAATGTTTTCACGTGTGTTTAAATTTTTACAATTTTTACGATATTCTCACTCTTCTTACTTGCTACGTGATCTAAAGTCTTTGAAGAAAAAGAAACACAGGATTGTATCAGAAGGAGAAGCTTCGTGTTTTAAAATGAGATCAAGTGGATCGTTATATGATTTCTTTTTTTTTTAACAAATATAATATCAGTTGAAATTATCGACGATTTTCTTCACTGCACTTTTACGAGTGGAATCATTTTCTATCCTAAGGTGTATCGGTAATTACACGACACCCTGTACATTCCTAGACGATGTTATAGAACCGTAGAACCTAAACCTAAACCTAACCTAAACCTGACAGTTCACTCTTTGGAAAGAAATACGACAGTGCAACATCTGATCAACTTTTTTAACATTTTACAAATACAATATCAATTGAAATTACATGCATTTTTTTTATAAATATAATATCAGCTGAAATTATCAACGATTCTTCACTATCACTGATACAGTTACGCTCATTTTCACTGCACTTTTACAAGTGGAATCATTTTCTATCCTAAGTTGTATCAGCAATTACACGACACCCTGTACATCTAGACGATGTCACAGAACCTAAACCTAATTTAAACCTAACCTAATCTAAACTTAACCTAAACCTAACCTAAACCTGACCGTTCACTCTTTGGAAAGAAATACGACAGTGCCACAGCTGATCAACTTTTTTTTTAACATTTTTACACGCGACGTGCATGGCAACTTATGGTTATTACGTGGATCGGCTTCGAAATGAGGCTCGCCGGTACAAGTCCCGAACGGGAAATATCGGTTGAATTAATGTTGGCAATTAACGTCCTCGCGTAATGATATTACTCGCTGGAATTTATTCTGATGATCGCGGCGGGAAAACAGTTCAAGTTGCTTAACCGTGCAAATTTCATGAAATGAAAATTCCCGCTTGCGCTAGGTGTTGTGGAACTTGCTTATAGAATGCTTGTCGCTCATTTTTCTTTCTTTTTTTTCTTTCTTTTTTTTTGCATTTTTATCGACATTACTGCGTTTCGGACAAACTTCATCGTCAGCTGCATAACAGGCCAGCGGATTTTTTTGCGATTCTCCTGCATTTTTTGGAAATATGCTTCAAGCTTAATTATGGACGCGTTGTTCAAATTTATTGCTTTTAACTTTGTAAGGTTCCTAATTGGGTAAATTGTAGCGTTTTATTTACACGTCTGTCGCCGAAATTCGTAATCTTTTATCAAAGTTTGGCAGATTCGTGAACCTGAAGGTGGTCTTCGTTGCGATCTATCGAATATCTCCGCTGTAAAATAATTCACAGTGAAACGTCGATCATTCGAATGTGTCGATTGTAATACATAATTGCGTACGTATAATTACGTACGTACGCGTGTGTTTATGTTTCGAAACATATATTATCCTTGCATTAAATGACCCATTTTAGAGCCTCGTTTGTGTGCCTTTCATTTATACTACGAAAGGAAAGAGAGCGATGCTATGAAACTAAATGATAAATGAAATGTTGCTGAACGTTAAAAAACAAAAAAAGCGAAAACGTGAAAATAATTTAGCCGTAGAATATAACGTTAGAAAAAAGTTTCTGCCTGTTTTCAGTCATTTTTTTTTTTTTTCAATATTCCACACCTATTCATCGCTCCAATTTCTCGAGACGACAAAAGCTCGATACTTCAAATCCCAATCCTCCGGAGGAGAAACGAAACTGTTTCGCACAGAAGGAACGAAAATCGAACGAAAGTCAACGCGCGAAAAAGAAAATTTCGAGAAAGACGACAGACGAAGACAGAGATAGATTACAACCCAATAAAATAAAACGGAGGAAACTCGAGCGACAACGAACTTGGCGAGCATTGTTATTCCTGGATGACAAGAATTTCAGCGAAATTCACCGGAGGAGAGAGAGAGAGTCTTTTAACCGGTTTTTCTCACGGCCGATCGCGTTCTAACGAGAGCAATCGTCGCTCATTTTCCCTTGTCATTGCTGGAAACTTACAGATTTGCAACGCGATCTTATCTCGTCGAATATGAATAGAACGGGGCCCTTATCCTCGATCTATCGATCCTCCAAGATCCTCGCGAGACACGAACGGACGATTTGGTCGAACAGAGTGCTTCCCCCCGAGGAAATCTGTTCGAATAATTTAATAGCGTCGAAAAGGCCGAGTCACAGTCAGCTTTTTTTTCTCGACGAATAACGTCAACGCGATTTGAATACGTCGAAGGTTCCGCTTTCGAGCGAAAATTTTTCAAGATTACTCCATGATACTGTTTACATAATCCGATAACAGCGACGATATTATAAAATAATTATTAACAAGAACGACATTGCATTACAATATTATTATTATTTAATTATTATTATTATTATTATTATTATTATTATTATTATTATTATTATTATTTAGGTGAACCAGCACACTGATAACGAGATATCTCGCGGAAATTTCATTTGATCGTTCAATTGGACAGATATTAATTTCGCAATAGAAAACACATGTTCAGAGAACAGACATTTCGTCTTTGCGAAAGGAATTGTTGTTCGAATCGAAATGCCGATTTGCTATTATCTACTAGACCTAACTTCAATCTAAAACCCAGCCAATTCAAAGAAATTCACAGTTGCAATTTTATAGAAAAAATCCGTGACGAATATTGAAACAATTAAATTTCGAGAATGTATACTAAATATATGTATATATATATATATATATATATATATATATATATGTATATATATATATATATATATATATATATAAGAAAATAGAAATATAATATAAGAAAAAAATATATGTATATATATATATATATATATATATAATTACAAAATAAATATAATTATGTTTATTTTAAAAATAAAATTTTCTTATATTATATTTATTTTATAATTATATTTACTTTATAATAAATAAAAATAAATATTTATTTTATTTATTATAAAATAAATATAATATAAGAAAAGAAATATATATATATATATATAATTATAAATATATATATAAGAAAATAGAAATGTAATATAAGAAATATAATATAAGAAAAAGAAGAATATAAATATATAGATATTTATAATTATATATATATATTTATTTATTATTACAATTATATATATATTAATTATAATAACAAATATATATATAAATATAAATATATATATATATATATAAGAAAATGTGCAAACAAATACGAATAAATACAAGTGCAGAAATGTTCCAACGAAAAGTTACGAAGAGTGGTCATTTTCGCTGCTCTGATAGCGTTAAAGGCACGTCACCGTGGAAATTCGCCGTGAATGTGGTACAGAGGCACGTTCCATTTCCTGTTTACTCTAGTCTAGTGGTGTAGCCGAACGTAGCAGCGTTACTTAGGGGACTGGTTTCCCCTCGGATTCGCCCGAGGGACCCGGATCAGACGGACGAAAAGACGAACGACTTATCTTGGCTCTTCTACTCGGCTGGTCGCGGCGCTGGTTCACGCTCCAGCGATTGAATGGACGCGACACGATTTGACGCGATTTCCCTTCGAATCGCGCCTAACCTCCGAACAGCAGGCTATCCAAAATCCTAAATCGCGAACGAATAACATATTGGGTTCGTTGCATAATTATTGACTCCTTTCGTCATGAAAATTGGTTTTCTTCATTTTTCAAGATAATAATCCTCTCCTTTCAAATAGTGAAAATGCGTATCGAAAATCCATATCCATGTTCGCGATGTTATGCTCTACCACTTGGAGAAATGTTGGAACGCAACCCGGTCGTTTCGCGACTCTCAACGAACTTTCTGCGACGATGGAACAATCAGCCAAAGCCAAGTTGGTTCAAGATGGTTCAAGAAGTTCAAATCGGGGCGATAGAAACCTCGCAGAGATGAAAAAGGAAGAGGTCGGCCATCATATTTCGACGACCAGGCACTTTTCGCAGCCGTGGATGAGGACGAAGAAAGCTTGACAACTTGGATGACTCGGTGGCCGCCGTCAAAGAGTGGATTGCCTCTAAAAACAGCAATTCCTTCGCTTGTCGAATCGACCGGCTGCCAAGCAAATGGGAAAAGCAGTAATTGAAGTAGACGGTGAATGTCAGAACTCGTGGGGGAACCCATCCAGCCAATTTCCATACTTTTCCGAGCTTTTCTTCTCAGACGACGAACGATGGTCGAATGATCCACATTGAACGTTGTCAAGTTTTCGTCATCTTCCACCGCTGCCAAAAGTGTTGGTCGACCTCTTCATTTTTCATCTCTGCGTGGTTTCTATCGCCCGATTTGAACTTATTGAACCATTTTTCAATTTCGCTCTGGCCGATTGTTCCACCGCCAAAAAAAAGTTCGTTCGAGATCGCGAAATGACTGGGTTGCATTTCAACCTTTCATCATTTCAACGAAGTGGTATAATATAGCATAATATGGCGAGCGTGTATATGGATTTTCGACACGTGTTTTTACTATTTGAAAAGAGAGGATTCTCGTTGCGAAAGCAAAATATGAACAAAACGCCAATTTCCAAGACGAAAGGAGTCGCGAAAAAATTGCGCAATAATTACGCAACAACCGAATGAATCGCGACGACTCGCGCAATTTTAACGAACGAGTTTTCCTTCACTTCGCCCGCGAGTTTCAAGCGTTATTCTATTGTACGCGTACGAGAAATACGAGAGACAGAGAAATTTTCGTCGGAATAAATTTTCGGTGTAACACGCTATTCGTTACGTGACGTTGAACAACGGGCGAACGTATAAATTTCAATTAATAATTGCCAATTGGGTATCGAATTACTTTCGCCCGATTGGCGAAAATCAAATTGGAGAAAAAGAAAAAAAAAGTCAACGAAGAGAGTCGTGCAACATTGATATTTCATATCTGATCGGCTGAAGCGTCGGTGTTTTTGGAATGAAAGCTTAATGTTTACAGTTACTGGAGAATTGTTTCGCGATTTCTGGCAGAGATGGAGAGCAAGTTAGAAAAAAAAGCTAAAATACGATCATGGAAATTGAAACGTAGCCCCCCTCCCCTCTTTGTTTCGAGATGCCAGACTCGCAGAAATCCCAGTAGCAGTGCAATAAAGGTCTTCCACGGTGGAGAATCCCTAGCGGAACACCTAGCGAAACCACAGAAAACAAGTGTCCACTGTGGCGACCGCGATTACCTCTTTGTCCATGAAAATCGATTCTTTTCCAAAGGGAAGCAATTCCGCGTCAGTCAACGTGACGACCGCACACCAACGGCGACTGCAAAAGCTTTCGATCCAACACCACGAAGTGAAGCTTGTTTCTATCTCGGTTCGATTCCTCTTTCGACGCAGCCGTGGAGAATTAAGAAAAATCCGGACAACCAGTTGGAAGAATTTAAAGGAGCGGGATGAAAGGGGGGGGGGAAGAATTGTAAACGTTTCATTTGGATCACTATGACGAGCGTCTTTGGTTTGCCAAAGTATAAAACTGTTTCGCTAATAACTGATTATATATAACTGATTGTTCGTTCGGTTTACGAAAGGTCACTCTGAACGTGCACCTAGTTAAAAATCTAGGAAATTTTCAGTGAAACACTAACCATTGTCATTTTGATAAACTAATAATAAAATATGAAATTTGCATTGGAGAAATTACGATACACAGAGTGGAAATAATTTAGAAAACGATCCATGAAAAGAACACAGTGAAGAATCGAATTTTCGTTCGGTTTACGAAAGGTCACTCTGAACGTGCACCTAGTTAAAAATCTAGGAAATTTTCAGTGAAACACTAACCATTGTCATTTTGATAAACTAATAATAAAATATGAAATTTGCATTGGAGAAATTACGATACACAGAGTGGAAATAATTTAGAAAACGATCCATGAAAAGAACACAGTGAAGAATCGAATTTTATTCGTTCGGTTTACGAAAGGTCATTGAAATCTCTGAAAGTGCACCTAGTCAGATATCTAGAAAATTTTTCAGTGAAACATTACGAACCATTTGTCATTTCGATAAACTAATGCTAAAACATGGAATTTGCACTGGAGTAATCACGAATCGGAAACAATTCAGAAAGGAATACGATAAAAGAATAAAAGCTCTCGTGACAAACGAATACGAAGAGTCGCTGAAATCTTTAAAAATGCATTCGACAGAAAATTTCTGTGAGAAATTTATCATTTTCATCTACTTGAACTCTGACAGTGTTCGCTGATATAATTGATTCCTCCGAGTTCTGTTCACCGCCCTCTTGAGACGGGCAAAAATTCATCGTCGAGAGGCGATGCGAAACGAAAGAACCACGAGCGTCTGTCACGCGAATCGATCGTTTCGATCTTCTTTCAAAAATCAACAGACGCACGCTTCTCGCGGCTTCTGCTCGTTGCTCGCTGATCGTGGAATCGGCACGAATCGGCAGCGTGATATCGTAGACGCTAAAGAGGAGAAGGGAAAATGAAAGAGAAAGAGGTGGTGGCGGTGGTTGAAAAGGAAGCCAGGCCTGCTTATCGCCCCCTTAAATATTCGGCCTGTCACGCGGAAGAAGGCCTCGTGCCTTCGGGGAAGAAAAGGCTGAATATAAAAGGCCGAAAAAGACGTTTCACGGCGTTAGGTGACGAACAATGCCCACGGAGGCATGGAGATTTGCTTGGCCTCGCTGAACAACTCGCTACCTTTCCTTCCCCCTAGATTTTTCCCATCTTTCTCCACGCCCCGTCAACTCCTTTGTCTTGCGTGCGTTTCTTCTCCCCCTCCCCTCTCTGTTACTTGATCTTCTTCGCGCGTTCGAAGAAATGATTGAAGATGGCTCGCGCTTGCCACGCGATGAAAGACGCGCAAAGGGAAGGCTAAAGGTGAATAACGGAGACGAGAGCACGCGGTGTTGATTACACGTATCGCTCACAATGGGATAACGTTGACAGAGAGGTTGATCGTTTACATTGAGGAGACTCAATGAATTTTCGATAATAAATCCAAGAAAGATAACACCGCGAATAATGTCCGGTAGACTTCGCTTCGGTTTGTGGAATATCTGATGCGTAATTGGATTCTCTCAACGTGTTTGCGATTTACTCGAGCCAGTCTCTCGATTTCTCCTCTCTCGGAGAGGTGAGGAAACAGCGAGGTGAGTTTCTTCTTCGTTGAATTTTTTCGTGAGAAAAAAAAAAGAAAAAAAAGAAAAGAGGAGAAGAGAAAGGTAAACTCGATGCTCTTCGCGGTATAGTAACGGGGTGTAACACTCGCGTCATTTTAATTAAGTCAAAACAAAAAAATTGGAAACCGATATTTGCAGAATAATGTTAGTATTAAATGTGAAACGGTGTCTCATGACGACAGTATGAAATACCGCGAAAAAAAGAAAAGGCTGGAAAGGATAAATTTACCGATCCCATTGAATGATTTACAATGGCTACCGGCAAGTGTTCGCGCGTACCATTATTTTCCAATAAAGAGCGACATCGAATTTATATCGTGACAGATATTATTAGGATTATTGTGATAATGTCATGCTGTACCATGGCATTAAAATATCTTTCTCAAAATGCAGACGAGGACGAGCAACGTTGAAGTGCAATTGTTAACGCTAGAACTACCACCAGTCAAAACGACTGGTTTTACAATTTTATTTTAAAATTTCTATTTCATGTTACAATTTTTTCCCCGCAATGATGCAATAACTTTTACAGTGATAACTAAAGAAATAATTCATTGGAATAATAATTTATTAGAAATCAAAATAATTTTGATTGAAATAACTTCGTCTTAACTGTCGGTAGTTCTAGTGTTAAAGAAGGAAAAGACTGAGAGAAAATATTTTCTGCAGGGAAAGAACTTACTTTATTTTATATATGAAAGTAAATTCTCCTCTGTCTATTTACAGGCTTACAAGTTTAATATAGTACGAGAAAGAACAGTGTCCTGTTGATGAGTAATATAATACGGAGACTATTACGCTTCATGGAATGGGATGAAATTTAGTTTGCCCTGATCTTGGAGGAGCTAATTCATTGACCCGAATAGCTCTGACCTGATTCCGGTTATCCCGTAGAAGAACCAAGGGAACCAACCAGTTGACCAATTTGTGTAGTTGACATTTCAGCATCATTAATTTCTTTTTTCTGTTATTCAGTTAATCATATCAATTGATTTCACGTTGTCGTACAATTTTTCTTCTATTATTCAAATCAATTTTATTAATCGATTACATCGATGCACAGAAGTATACGGAAAGTATCCTTTCAAATCCTGCAATCGCAGACAAAAAAAAAACACACAGGGATGAAACTTTTCCACCAGGAATCGACAATTAAAAATTTCTATTCATCAGCTTCGCTACTAGTGCACATTTCGCATAAATAATACACGAACTCGCAATTAAAATACTTCGTTCGATTCTTCAACTTCGAGTCGTAGAGACGAAACAAAACGAAAACAAATTTTACTCGTTGTCGAATCGAGGAATGATTATCTGCGACTAACGAGATATCGAAGAGCTGACGACTGCTGAAAAAGATGGATTGCTTTTTTTTTCTTCTTCTTCTTCTTCTTCTTCTTCTTCTTCTTCTTCTTCTTTTTTTTCGAAAAATCCAACCGAACGCGGTACGTCGGACTAATGAGACGAGACCCTTTTCAAATTAGAAGCGCTTCTAATTTCCATCCACGACTCGCGAACGTCGCTTCAAAGAGCTCCGTTTCTTTTTTTTTCTTTCAATTTTAAATCGTCGCCGAAGATGAAACCGGATATCCTCCTTCCACTCACGCACGTTTGAATAGTGCGAACGCGAGGCCCATTCTGATTTGCGAAATCACGACCGAACGGTGAGTACGTTGCGCACTAAACGATCATCGAAGTTCACTCATCATTCCATTTCCTGTTTGAAATTCTCTAGCTTTGCAATTTAGGGAGTTTAAACACGTTGAATAATTACGGCAATTGCCATAATTAATATAATTGTGCCTGTGGTTATAAAGGACTTAATATTTTTTTTATTAATATATTAATCATAACTGTTATTGATTTTATCTGAGGATTTGGAGATTCGTTATTTGTTCATCGTTCGAGCACAATAATTTGAGGATTTGTTAGTTATTTATTGAGAAGGATGATAATTAATTTCGTGCTCTCTCTTTCTGCGAATAGATATTGCTGTCTGAAGTAATATTTAATCACAGGTTTCGGTAATAATAGCGGATCACGCTTTGTCTGGCTATGTACCAACTCGTACTACTTATACACTCTGTTCCCTGTACTGTATCCTATCGTTTCTGAAACATCTCGATAATTTCTGTATTAAGTTGACAAATTTCACGTATATCTTGTGTAATAGATTCCACGTAATTCAAAAACAAGGAAAAATTTCATTTCGAATAATTCTATTTCACGTGAGATCGTTTTCTTGACCAAAAAATCACGATTTCCCTTCCACCGGGAAGAAGCAGAGCAACGTAAATTTTTTCGTCGTGTTTTCACGTGTTCAGTAAACATCTGGAAGTCTCATTTTTCTTTTTTCTTTTTTTTCTTTTCTTTTTTTCGATCACAAATTTCACAAAACGTTAGCCCGGACGACAATCAATTTGCTAAAATAAAAAAATTCATTATCAAGATAATCTGAACCGCAGCACCCGGCGCATTGTCCGACGATGATTAATCTCGCGCGTGTCCATCAGCCGAGGCCCGAAAAATTTAATCAAGATCAATTAATATCGTACGAGTGTGGAGCAAAAAAAAAAAAAAATGGCGCCGCGCAATGTAGGACGGCGAGCATGATGCGGCGAAATTACCAAAATACAGCGAAATAGACGATCCACCCTCGTCGTCCAATTAAAAGACCTCAATCCAATCACTGTTATCGCTTCGTGGAAATCGCAGATCGATTCGCGTGACACGTAATGATTAGGGATCGGTCGGACCTATCATCCGCCCCGCTGCACGTCCATTTTGAATTAGAAACAGAGACAGTTTGCACATGGGAGAATCTTTCACGCGAGAATATGCTGAATCGTACGAGCCAAAAGTTTCTTCCCACTTATTTCCTTTAATAAAATAATAATTCCATTTCTTTGATAGAATTTAACAGAACATCAGAATACGAGGAGAAACTGATTTCATTAATTTTAAGTTCACGCGTGACACCTTCGATTGGTGTACTTTAATTTGTAGAAAAAGAAAAAAAAATGAGAAAGATATATAATAAAAAGATTACGGATTTATTTCAGTAGCAAGTGATTTTTTTGTTTTCAACCTGTGATGATAAGTTGCAATTATTTTCTATTCTTTCTACGATAACGAAATTATATAGCCTTGCGATTTTTCCAGTTTAACCTCGTCATTTTCTTACAAAACTGTGGATCATAGAACTCGTGGGCGGTGGCTCTGTTCACAAGATGATTTGCTGGTTTCTCAAAATACAAATATAAGATAAAAAGCATGGAGTGGTTAAACAACTATTGGTAAACGAATGCTCTAATAACATTCTAGAGTTGTCTAATAACATCTTCTGTTGTCGAAAACATTTCCAACTGAGAATAGACTTCTTCCACGTCGAAACGACTGCGGCATTCGATCGACTTTTATCGACTGAAAAAGTAAAGTTCAATGTAAACAATGGCTTCACGAACGTGTCTACGTGCCACGTGTTTCCCTCTTACTTTCACCCCTTCCTTTCCTTCTCTCTTTAACTCTCTGTACACAAAAGCTTGCCACTTGCGTGATCCAATTTGCGTACAGACAGAGAGAGAGGGAGAGGAGGGCACAGAGAGGACGAGTCACGCGTCCCCGTACACGAAAGAAAATTAATGCGACTTGCACCACTTAACGACATAATTGAAGTGCCAAACCTCGTTGTTCTATCCCGTTTTTTTTTCGCGTAAGTCGCGTCTCGTCTCGTCGTTCCACGTGAACTTGCCCCCTTCGCGACGCCGTGTTTAATTGCTCCACGTCTTCCTCTCTATCCTCCTCGCTTCTCCAAGCTCTTTGACGATGAAATCGTTTGGCTGTTCGTTTTCACTTGTCGGTTTGTTTCTTCTCGTCGGCGCTGAATGGGGGGCGAACACGACACGCGTGAGACCACGGATCGGTGAAATTTTAATTGAGCATGGGAACATCGAACAGAGAGAGAGCCTTCGAAGATTATTTATTTCGATGAATTTAATTCTAAGCAGTTGACGAACGCTGGAATTCTTGCGACAAAGAACTAGTTATTTATCTGTTTGTTCGTTTGAGTTTATTCTAAGGTGGTCATCACATTGACAACAGAGTCGCTAGTGATTTTCTTGATGACTGTACTGAAAATTTTATTTTATTCAAGAGCTGCGAGAGGTGCAGTTTTAATCGATATAATGTAATTTAACAATAACAATAAACGTCAGTATGTTTCACTAGAATACAAGTTGTGTGATAATAAGTTGAATTATCATCGCTAGATCGTAATGTTTATTAAATTCGAAGAAAAAAGAAACGACGATTACTTGCCCTAATATTTATTAGAATATATAAAGAATAAAAAGAGAGATAATCGTACAAAGAATATAATATACCTCTATCTTCATTTCCCTCTTTCTTCATATCCTTCGCCTTTAATCCGGAATTTCGTTATTTTTCTAATTTCTTCTAGTTCCAGATAGTTCGCCGGTTCCCTGCAGTTTTAACTCTTTACGGTTATGCTCTTTTCTCTGTCCTCTTTCGAGACTCCGCCTCCGGGTAATAGCTCGTGATAACACCTTTTCTTAACCTTTCCGTAATTATGCTGAACGGAATATATATTCTCTTACCGCACAATAGTGAGTTCCTTGAAAATACTTCGCAAGAGAAATATGCAACTTCATTTCCAGACTATTACACGTGGTAAAAATGTAGGTGAAAACTAGGCGTTACTTCGATCATGACTAAATTTGGCCCGGAAAAAGAAAAAGGGGAAAAAAGACTGAAGACTGCACAAACGACGCTACTTTCGTCTGCCTAGCAACTTATTTCGGCGCCTTTCTGAATCACTCAACATACGTGCCGCTTATATATATATACATATATATATATATATATATTTGTATAATACATAGTATATAATATAATTATAGTATATAAAATATATATATAATACACAGTACATAGTACATAGTACATAGTATATATATATAATATATAGTACATATATAGTATATAGTATATATATATACATATATATACATATATATAGAATATATATAGATAGTATATATAGATATATATATAGATAGATACATATATATAGTGTGTATATATATATATATATATATATATATATATGCACGACAGTTTCCGAGTTTTCACTCGTCAAGGAATTAATTACAATCGCATCCTTCGAATTCAAACGAAGGAATATCTGACTTTTGATGTTTTTTCTATATATAATCTCAGTATTAAAAAACGTTAGATAATACAATTGATAATTAAAAATTGATTGTTAATGTTAGTGTGGCACTTAGGTTCCCATAGTTTCATAAAAGTTTCAAGAAACTGAAGTATTTATAACAATAATTCCGTGAAAGTTCATAAAATTATAGAACTCAAGCGAAGAGGCAACGAATATCGAACTTTCACGACAATTCCAGTATCGGAAAATCGAATAAAATATTGAATTCGGAAGAGTTGTTAATGTTAGTGTGCCACCTGGATTCTATAGTTTCATAAGCAGGAGTAAAATTTTCAGAAACCGAAGTATTCATAATTCCTTGAAAGTTCATAGAGTTCAGGCCAATATGAGTGAATCAAGAATAAAATTGATCAGAAAGAGGTCTGTTAACACGACACTTAGATTCCATAGTTTTGCAAAATTTCAAGAAACTGAAGTGTCTCCACGTTGTTACGATTGAATTCTTGCTAAATTAATGTTAACATCATGTCATCGAAATTTCGTTAACGAACAATTGCTAACTATGCACCGTCGTGTAAACTCGCGACTCGACTTTTCCACTTTCTCTTTTCCCTTTAGCACGCGCGTTTTCCACGCTTTCGCCTGTGCGCGTTTCGCTGGCGATACAAAGAAAGTGGAGCGCCGAAAATAGTCCGGCGAGCCTGGAAACGAGGGTACGGGCGAGGAAAAGAAAAGTTTATTATGCTTGTACGTGATGGCAAAGACGCGGAGGAAAGTGAGGGAGGGCGGCGCTCGTTAGGGCGAACGAACACGGGAAGACGAAACCGCGTCGCGTCAAAGAACGATCGTTGAGGATCATCGGACGGTACGAGGGGAAAAAATGAGCCGGCATTTGCACAAGTATCTCGAGGTGATACTCGCCACGTGTGTCGATAGAACACGAAATATTTCCTTCAGCTTTCTTTTTTTTCCCATTTTATTTTTATGTCCAGAAGTGGAATCATTTTATATCAATTATAAAATAAATGTGCGTTTTTGTAAATTTATTTTAAATTTTTGGACATCGTTAATGGGCTGACTAGATTTCAAGTTTAGTTCAAGTTTCAAGTAACTATAACATTCTGAACAATGATATTTGCCATTTGTATTTCACTCTTCGTTATTACGTGTATCGATAGAACACGAAATATTTCCTTCAGCTTTCTTTTTTTTCCCATTTTATTTTTATGTCCAAAAGTGGAATCATTTTATAACAATTATAAAATAAATGTGCGTTTTTGTAAATTTATTTTAAATTTTTGGACATCGTTAATGGGCTGACTAGATTTCAAGTTTAGTTCAAGTTTCAAGTAACTATAACATTCTGAACAATGATATTTGCCATTTGTATTTCACTCTTCGTTATTACGTGTATCGATAGAACACGAAATATTTCCTTCAGCTTTCTTTTTTTTCCCATTTTATTTTTATGTCCAAAAGTGGAATCATTTTATAACAATTATAAAATAAATGTGCGTTTTTGTAAATTTATTTTAAATTTTTGGACATCGTTAATGGGCTGACTAGATTTCAAGTTTAGTTCAAGTTTCAAGTAACTATAACATTCTGAACAATGATATTTGCCATTTGTATTTTACTCTTCGTTATTACGTGTATCGATAGAACACGAAATATTTCCTTCAGCTTTCTTTTTTTTCCTATTTTATTTTTATGTCCAGAAGTGGAATCATTTTATATCAATTAAATAAATGTGCGTTTTTGTAAATTTATTTTAAATTTTTGGACATCGTTAATGGGCTGACTAGATTTCAAGTTTAGTTCAAGTTTCAGGTAACTATAATATTCTGAACAACGATATTTGCCATTTCACTCTTCGTTTTTACGTGTATCGATAAAAAACGAAACATTTTCTTCGGCGAAAACGCAAAAATCAACATTGTTCTACACTTTTTTTTTTCTTATTTTATTTTCATGTGGGAAAGTAGTGGAATCATTTTATAATTGTCTTATAACAGTTATAAAACAACTTTGCGTTTGTAAATGTATTTTGCAAATTTATTTTAAATTTTAAAAAAAACATCATTGAGTCAACGTTGTTCTACTCTTTTTTTTTTTTTATTTTATTTTATCTTCATGTCGAGAAGTAGTGGAATCGTATTTTATAAAATATTAAAAAATAAATGTGTAGTTTGTAAATTTATTTTAAATTTTTGGACATCGTTAATGAACTGACTAGATTTTAGGTCAAGTTTCAAGTAACTATAATTTATACAATGATATTCGTCATTTGTATCTCACTCTTTTACGTAAATATATCGATAGAAACGTTTTCTCGGTGAAAACACGAAGATTGATATTGTTTTTTTCTCTTCTTCTTTATTTTGATACCGAGAAATAATTGAATCAATTTATAATTGCACGGTTGTGAAATAAACGTGCGTTAATGGCCTGTAAACATATTTTATAACAAATTAATGAGCTGATTACGACACCATTGATGGGCCGATTAGATTTCAGGTTTAGGTCAAATTTCAAACAGCTATAGTTCGTATATAAAGTGGACACCAAATTTCAGACGCGTGAAACAATATCGGAGCGGAGGAAAGAGCTCCTTTGAAGATACTTTAGCTCATTTTAGGAAATATTATACCGTTGCTTTTCAACACAATTTCCACGTTATAATTTCCACGGAGTTTAATTCGCATTCGTAAGTAAATTTGAAAAGTACAGAACTGCAACATGTTTGTAACAAAGTAAAGTACTTGTTATAATAGTCGATAGTTAAAACAAATTTTTATTCAAGCTCACATAACGAAATTGCACAAATATTCACAGTTTACTAATTATAGTGAATCTACGCATTTATTAGTAGTTTCTGTATTGAAACAACAATTCGTCTTGAACCGCGGGAAATATTGCACTGTTTTGCCGGTTTAAACAATTATTTCCATTTTTCTGAAACGACATCCAATCGAGAGACGAGGTACTTCGTTCGAAAAATATTTTAAGTCTCCCCTCTCTCTCTCTCTCTCTCTCTTTCTGTCTGTCTGTCTGTCTGACGGTAGTACAACAATTCGCGACATCGCGATAAAAACGAAGCGCACGGAAAGGAGGGAAAACAAGCCGGAAGACGAATGAAAATAATTTTATCGCGTGGAAAATTTCGCGAGCACGGCACGGCAGCTCGTTCGAAATCACTCTTTTTTCTTTTTTTTTGATATTTCGGAGGCACATCGATTATAACCGGATTTAGTGAAATTTGATTTTCGCGCTGTTGAATTTTTTATTCGCCCCTTTTCGCCGCTAGAAGCGAGAACAGTCGATTCGGTTTTAATTATATTTGTTTAAAAAAAAAAAAAAAGAAAGAAAGAAAGAGAAAAACAATTCTTTCTTCTTCTTCTTTTTTTTCTTGTTTCCAGTTGCCAGCGGGAATAATCTACACGTTCGAATTATTGTGCGAAAACGTGTGCAGTATAATTAACGAATATAGTTCTTCTTGTCTCGATAACGGGTATAACACAAAATACTCCAAAAACAACGCGGAGTATCGATCGCGCTTCAAATGAAGAATCATATATTAGTTGTAATGCATTGTAGCACTCATTGGAGTTACGTGTATCGGAAAGCTCTGTTAAATTAATTTCAATAATAAAATAATATAGAAAAACGAAATGACATAATAAAATAAAATAATACAACACAATAAAATAAAATAAAAAAAAAAATAACAAGAGATCGGGATTACTCGATTTCACACGAAATATCAACAGATCCTCTGGTTATTTGCCACCTAAGTATTATTTTTCACCTAAGAAACAAATCATTCTCATTCATTACTCGCGCAATCAGCGAGAAATATTCGCTTTCACCGTGATTGCGTCGTGCACCGTACATGAATGGAAATATCTTCGTCAAGTGTGTCGTTCGATTTTGATCGCGATAAAAAGGGCTTTGGAAAACGATATTCACGGCGTTCTACCGAGCGATTTTCGTCTCGTTAGAACGCGATGAATTCAGTCGCGGCCTCGACTACGTTCCTTCAAAGCGTAGCTCGACGACCCTCCGCGAGTGTTTTCATGCAAATAATGTTTCGTTAATTCCGCGTCTGACGGGGGTGTCAGTCAACGTGACGAGCGATTGGAGGAGAGAGAGTTGGATATCGAATGGTGACGATAAATCTCCACGAGGTGTTCCCTTCCCGTTCACGTTCACGTTCACGTTTCGCATTCTCGATATTTCACTTTCCTCACGCGCTATGTGTTTATTGCATTCGAAATTTTAGTTTAGTTTCCAGCGGGTATATATTTTTTCATTCGGCTCGCGCGCGTTCTCGGTGCTGAATTCTTTTTTCTTTTTTCTCTTTTTCTCTTCCGTCAAGGAAACATATTTGAATTCAATTTCGCATTTTGTATATTCGTGACACGCTTTGTGTATGAAGAAATGATTTTTTTAAAGTATTTATTGTGGTTTAATTATACATTTAAAGGAGCTGTTCATTTGATAGAAATGAGCAGGGGCTAAATCACATTCCTATAGACCAATTTCAGCATGTTCTTAAATATATATTTCCTTTTAATATAAATTTTGTAAAATCAATTCACTGCGTGCAAATTACTGTGAAAGACCAATTTAAGATGTAGAAAGAATGATATAAAAAAAAAATTATCTCTTCTTACGTCTTTCGATACAAAATTTCAATGTTTAATCATAAATGATAAATAAAAATATCTGTAGCACGATATATAAAATATTCTGTAGAAATCTGTAAAAACTGTTGGAAACAATGTCGATGTTTGTTACATCTATGGGAAAATGCTGTTTCGTCGGGTATTATTTTTAATTTGACAGAGCGTGCACTTCTGCTCGATCGTTTCAGATTTTCAATTTTCGAGCAACGACATTAAATACCAATCGCATATTTTACGATGCAATTATAAGGATCCTTTGTCACACGATCCGGATTTCTTTCGTTCGACCGAACGAATACCTTTCGGGTTGGTCAAAAAGTGATTGCCTTTTGTTCGAACAGATAATACCTCGAAAATGTAATCAATGCCATTTTTAAACCACGGAATTATTGTGTGCTCTGACAGCTGATTGTTCGATGCTTGTTTCAGAAAGTGAAAATGCACGATTGTCAAAATTGCTCGAAAGGAGCAACTTTCGCTTGCATTAATTTTCGAAAAAGGGGAGGGGGGAGAAAGAAAACAGTGCGCAAACTTATAAAAAAATTACCCGACGTGTATATAGCGAAAGAAGCCTTCAAATTACGGCAGTAATTGAACTAATTCGTTGGCAAAGATATCGAATCGTGAAATTTCAGATAATCGGACAAAAATTGGACAATCTTGCAAAGATTTTGTTTCTCATGAAAAATTCACGCACAAAAACACACACACAATAAGAAAACGAAGATTTTGTAAAGTTCAGCTTACAGCTAATATATATTTTCGTACACGAAAACGTACTAGTGACTGAAAGAGAATAATTAATTCGTTCAGTTTTCAGCAATCAATCGACACTGATGCAATGACGTTTAATTAGAAAAAATGTTCCACCGAACGAAGCGTTTTCCACTTTTGCATTTCGAATATCGGATAAACACGTTTCTGGTAATGTACTGAATCATTATTTTCCAATCGACGTGACGAATGATTTCTCGATCCCGGATACACGCTGCCATCACACGTGTTTTATTTATCCTGATGCTTAGCTCGCGCACTCGACGCGCTCTGATCAACAATTTTTCTCCCCCCCCCCCTCCACCCCGCGGAAAATTGTGTATTTTCTGGCGATTCTTGAACCTCCTCCTTCCTTCCCGCACGCGAATCTAGGGAAATACCACCGATGACAATGAAGTTAAACAGCGACAAGTGCTTTCTCGCCACGCGGCTCGAAATTTCGTTCGTTTGAGAATTTCCACGCGCATTGTAGAACGCGAGCTGGCTGAAAAGGTAAAAACGAACCCATTGAGGGTCAGTTGTGTTTCCTTCGAGATAGAAAAATTGTTCCACCCAGCGTGGAAATTTTTCGCGATGAAAGTATGCTCGATTGTCTTCTTTCAGAGTATATTCTTCGAACTCTGTCAGTCTCTTTGCGAATAAAATGACTCTAATGACTCGCCAATTTTTTGAGGAATACTGTGTGAACGTTGGAACGTTAATGGATGAAAATAAATGCAAACATGAACAGTGTTCTTGAGAAGAGAGTTGGAACATCGGCACAACTTGTAACGCTCGAATTTTCATCATTCAGTTTCGAAACTAATTCATTTTGCAAGAGTTGCAGCATGAAAAATCATCTGTCACCAGTGGATATTTTCTGTTCAAATAGTACAATATCCACGTGTTAACGTATCTTTCCGGTGAGATATTTCGCTATTTGCAAGCACGTTTCACAATCTTCGAGCAATCGTGTGTAAGAAACATTATTTATACAACAGGGTGTTAATTTTAAGCGGAACATCTAAATTATTTCGACTACCATCAATGTTGAGAAAAAGTGACTATATGCTAGAATTTAAATGGTTTCAAAAAGTACTGTGAAGTACTGTCACTTTGAAGAGTACTCTTCAAGGTCATTTCAAGCTCATGGTATCACAAGTCGTTGAATTCGTCTCGACAACAGCACGGTATTATAAAAAAAAAAAAGAAATGGGTGTTAATGAGCCAAGAAAGTGCGATGACTTTGAAAAAAGATCAATTTTCAGGATGATCTGAACAGGATTTCTTCCTCAACAGCGTCAGATGCCTTGAAACATTAATAAACAGCCGAAGTAATTGATGTGTTCGACTTAAAATTAACACCCTGTATACAGAAACTATTGCAGCGATATAATTTAGATGATTTGTTATATTAAATAATAAAGAAAACGGAAACAAAACAAATGGTAAATACAAGATAGACAACTCAAACAACAATAATTCGAATAAACTTAAACGACACAATTAATATACAACAAAAATTACTCTTTTGATCACACTCATTGAACACTCTTTTTCCACTCTCTGCTGACACGCACGACTTTCTCCTTTTTAAAAAGAAAAGCGCCCAGTGCCAATGCTGTGCCTCTCACCTCACATTCATACGTTTCATTCACGCATCGTCAGCAAACAGGCCATCTATTAAAAGTGAAAATAACTAAATATATAACTATACACAATAATTTCGATACTACATTATTAAAGATTTTTATTCATTAACCGTGTTGTTAACAAAGAGAGAGAGAGAGAGAGAGAGAAAGAGAGACTTTAATTGGAATTCCAAATCGGGGACGAGAATCTGACAGACAGTATTTTTTAATTTACAACCGTGGATTTTGTTTTCCAACACGAATTTTAAGAGATATTCAAGTACGTACCGGAAGAACATCGTACGTTGATTCCCACCGAGATTTTCCATGCATAATCAAACGAAATTAATTCATCTCCCCAGCCGTGCACGGTTATGAAATCGTAATCGCTTTATCATTGTTCTCGCATGGCCTGTAAACGCAAATATTAATCGATATTTGATTCTGTAACGTGTCGTTTGCGCAGCTTTCTAACAATTAACGCTGGCATAAAACGTTTAGCATCGAATTAATTTTTATCGCGAAACCAGCGAAATTTTCCCTGCGAAATTCGACGAATTTTTTTCGCGTTTCGCGTTCAAAAGGAAGTAATCTCGAAAATCTTTCGATCGGTTTTTGTTTTCAGGCGAAACGTCGAGTTTCTATTTAAAAATAGAAACTATCAGTCACGAAAGTCGAATGATTGATTGAAAGAACGAATTAATTGGACTTTTTGTTTCTCTCTCCGCGGCAATTTCTTTTTTTTCTTTTTTTTTTGCGAGACTGATTTTTGTTTCAACGAGAAATGATTGTTTATGAAATACTGCAATTTTCTTATTCTTACAATGTTAATCACTGCAGTGCAAACGTTTGCATATATATTCCACAAATTTCAAGAATTTTCTCAAAACATTGCTTCACCTAGATTCTAGTAATTTTGCAGAATTTAAAAAAAAAATTGTAGTATTTATAACACTGTGATACATGATTCTGTTAATTTCTCTCTTTGATCGTCAATGATTCTTCTAAATCTAACGGACAGAACAAAATGAGAAAAAAATTTCAAAAAGTCACCTTAGAGTTCAATAAAATGGCCAAGGAGATTCGTGCAGCAAGCTTTAGTCTTCAAAGTCGTCACGAAGAAAATTTCTCGTATTTTCCTTAAAACGAAAATTCAGGAGTCTCAAGGTAGAAGAAGCTTGGCGCTTTAAAATAAACGAGTAAGGATTGTTGTCTTCACGACTTCTATTGTCACGAAGTAACAACAATTCGTAAATGTATAATTTATAAATTATAAATTTATATAAATTATATATATATATATATATGTAAATTTATAAATTTATATATATATTTTATATTAAATTATAAATTTATATAAACTTACTTAGAGTTTATATATATATATAAATATATATGTATAATTTATATAATAAATTAAAAATAAATATAATAAATAAAATTATATATATATATAAATTTATAAATTTATATATATATATTTCATATTGAAATATAAATTGATATATAAATTTATAAATTTATATATATATATTTCATATTGAAATATAAATTGATATATAAATTTATAAATTTATATATATATATATATATTTCATATTGAAATATAAATTGATATATAAATTGAAATATAAATATGAATTTATAAATATTGAATATATATTTATAAATATATATATTTATAAATATTGAAATATACATATACATATTGAAATATAAATATGAATTTATAAATTTATATATATATATATATATTTCATATTGAATTATAAATTTATATAAATTATAAAATAATTTATAAATTATACTCGTCAAGTATGTGAACACGCTTCGTTTGTGTCGCGCTGCAACTTTCCCTTTAATTTCGCGCGGCGCACGAAACGATCGAGCACGCGCTCTCGTAAAACGCGCCACGTTCCCTGTCCAGTGGTGTATCCAGTGGCGTTGTTTACGACGTTAATGGAAATTCCCAATTAGCCTAGGCAGTTCCCTGTTACACCGACCGTGCGTTTCCCGCAGACGCCGCTAATAATCCGCCCCTTTTGCTCTCCCCGCGTGCCCACATCTAAACGTTTCCGTTTCATTTGCAAGTAGTCACGAAGGATTGCTCTCTCTCCTTCGGCCCGGAGAGCGCCACCGAGACGGCGGAAATTTAAGTTCCACCCCATTATCGGTTACTTCCGATATCTCGTTGCCGGGCTACCATTGTAACGGCGACTACCGTCGTTGCTATTATTACCGGGACCCTAATATCGGAGAGAGATCTCCTTTCCACGATCCGCGTTCGATTCACGTTGGAATTTATCGCCTGTTTCCCGGGCGAACATTTTCTGTCATTTCTGTCGCGGCATTTTTTGGAAAATTTGAGAGATTTCGAAAATTAAGAGACCGCGAGAACGAAATATCCAAGTGTCGAGGTATAATGTCTACCGGAATTATTTTGTATTAGGATTTTATTTGAAGAACGATATTAAAAGCGTGGCGAGAAATATTAGAAAAATCAACTAACAATCTGTGCTGATTTAACTTTATTAATGAATTTCAATGTCTAATAAATGAAACTATGATAGCACGGATACCAATAATTCGCTATTATAGTAATAATTCATAAGTCAAACACTAGATTCTAATACCGAATCAAAATTTAAATTGAATCAATGAATTTCACAGTGGAAAAATTTATTGAATTGAATCAATGAGTCACAATAGAAGAAATTAAATTAATGAATTTAACAACATCTAATTACTTCTAATAGAAACTATTAATTACTTCAACAATCGCTGATATCTTTGGCATTGTTATAAGGAAATTACTAATAATTTTTCGTCGTTGCTATTATTACCGGAACCTTAATATCAGAGAGAGATCTTCTTTCCACGATTTGCGTTCGATTCGCGTTTCCATTTGGAATTTATCGCCTGTTTCCCGCGCGAATTTTCTCTCATTTCTGTCGCCATGCGGCATTTTTGGAAAATTTGAGAGGTTTCGAAAATTAAGAGACCGCGAAAACGAAATATCCAAGTGTCGAGATATGTTTGCCGGAATTATTATATAATTCGTGATATTCAGTAGGATTTTGTATTTAAAGAACGAATATTAAAACGAATATTAAACGAATATTAAAAGCGAGAAATATTAGAAAAATCAACTAACAATCGTGCTGATTTAACTTTATTAATGAATTTCAATTTCTAATAAGTGAAACTATGATACCAATAATTTGCTATTATAGTAATAATTCATAAGTCAAATACTAGATTCTAATACCGAATCAAAATTTAAATTGAATCAATGAATTTCACAGTGGAAAAATTTATTGAATTGAATCAATGAGTCACAATAGAAGAAATTAAATTAATGAATTTAACAACATCTTCGACAACAACGAAACTATTAATCACTTCAACAATCACTGAAATGAATCAACATCTTTGGTATTGTTATAAGGAAGTTACTAATAATTTTTCGATCAAACAGCAAATTTTCTTGTATACCACACCGCTGTAGTTTCGACAGGTAAATGTTCACGAAAGAATTCACCACGTCCAGTAAAGGAGTGACTCTCTCTCCTCCAGACGTCCTGGAGGATAATACGAATCTGCTTAATTCGAATCCGATAAAATCCAAGTTGTCGAGGGTCTTCGATGACCTCGAAGATCAAACGAAGCGGAAGCCGTCACAAGCTTAACTACTATCGCCATAAATCGATGTAAAAGCGTGTAACGAACACTCTTGTCGATCCCCATTGAATTGTACGCCGTTTTCAACGAACGAAAATATCGTCGAACCGCAGCTTCCTCTGTGTTTGTATGAAATTGACAAGCGCATAATTGCAGATGTAGCAATTGTAAAATACACGCAGTAATACGGAGCGAGGATATTCGATTTAATTCTCCGTTTATAAGATCACACAGAACTCGAAGTTTTCATTGGATCTACCAACGCGTACTGTTGGCATACGTTTCTCCGCAATTTGCAGGTAATTTTCAAGAATTCGCAACACGCGAATTCAAATAGCTTGCTTAATGAAACTTCACGCGAATCAACGAGACGAAATGATCCCGTAAAACTGGCGGAACGAACAGGGAAAACGACGCCGAAGG
Source organism: Tetragonula carbonaria (assembly GCA_032399595.1). Taxonomy (NCBI): domain Eukaryota; kingdom Metazoa; phylum Arthropoda; class Insecta; order Hymenoptera; family Apidae; genus Tetragonula; species Tetragonula carbonaria. The sequence continues at coordinate 4,996,090 of JAUCRC010000007.1, forward strand.
TGATGCTGAAGGCGAGCGGTATCGAAGAATTGCTGATTCAAGGACGAAAGACGCCGGAAACGTCAACCGGTTTTCGTTGGCAAGTTGGACTCGTTCGGTCGAATAGCGCGTCAATTTGACGAAAGAGAATTTGTTTTTTTTTTCCTTCCATCTCAACTGAGTCTTCCCGCGTTGTTGCACGCGCGGGGATATTTGAACGAGATAGACGACTGGAAACCGAGCAATTGCTTTGAGAATTCGCTACTGTTACTAATTGACTCGGATTTGCAAAAATTTGCGAAAGTTTCACCGTTTAAGTTGCCCTCAAGAGTTGTTTTTTTCCTCTCTCTCTTTTTCTAGCGCTGATTTTCGACAGTTTTAGGCAATATTGAAGTCCCTCTTGTCGTTCGGGAAAATTAATTTAAAATTTTAATCCCTCAAAACGGGAACGTACTTTACGAAATTACACAGACTAGAAGAGTCTTTCAGCATCGCGAAGTGAACGTCTAATAATTTAAACAACGGCCATACGGTACGCAGACTGTCGTAAATCGGCCCGAAAGTTTTATCGTGCGCGAACTGGAAATCACAGACCAAAGTGATCTTCAATGTTTCAAATTCATTTGAAATTAATTTAAAATCCCTCGATAAAGAAGATACTTGGCGAAATTCGTCGTATCAGAAGGGTCATTTTGCCATTGTGAACGTCTAATAATTTAAATAACACCGTATGGTACGTGGACCAAAAGTTCGACACGATTTTATCGTGCACGATAAAGCAGAATAAAGCGATCCTCATTTTTCAACGTTGAAAAGATCCATCCTGTATTTTAAGTTGCTATTAGAAATGGCCAGGGATTACATATCCTAAAAAATTGGCGAACTCCGAGATTCCCCGTTTTTGCGAGTCACCTTGTGTACTCGGCATATCAAGATAGGGTCCATTTTGTTTTTCTTCGGTGGAAAGGAACGTTCCTTCGTTCCGAGAAATCCTGCTACCGTGGAATAACCGCGGCCTATAAAACCGAGGAACGTAGAATTCTCGTCGTACAACTCATTGTAAGCAACACTGTGGCATCAAAATGGCATGAAACAGCCAAAAAAAGGCATTTTATTGTTAATAAAAGTATTGAATTAATATTCTAATTTAATTGAAATAAAAAATTAAAGCTTCTAACTTTGTACAATAGAGATTAGAAAAAATCTTTACTTCTAAATTTTTACATAGTTTATTTTAAATATTGTGTATTTTCAGTGTAAAAATTAATTAGTCAATATTATGCTTTGATATATAAGCTATTTAAATATTTAATATATAAGAAAAATTAAAATATATATATATTAATATTAATGAATATAACGATATATTAATTATTCTTATAAATTTTTTATTTAGTATTATCAATAATAATATTAGATTAGAAAATATAATTTCATTAAATATTTTTTCGTACAAAATTTCACATTTATTTAACAAATTAAAATAATTCATATTAATGCATTTAAATAATTATATATTAATTATATAAATGTAATTTTTTAAAAAAATTGATATAACTTTAAAATTTAATTTAATAAAAATTAAATTCGTTAGATTCCCTAAAATGAATATGTTTATAACAAAATATTTATATATCTTATATATCATTCATTATATATCTTCTAAACAGATTATAATTAATTGATAAAAATTTAAAATTATTAATAAAATAAACTTAGGATATGTACTTCCCTGAGGAAGGAAAAAAATCTGTTTCTCATTTTAAAACAACTTCCCGCCAAAAATAACCCGCAAATTGAACCCAAGATAAAATGTTTTCTTCGTCATTTGATGAAATTCGACCAACGTGACTTCAGCTAAAATCGATCGACTCGTCATCGAAATCGATTAATTTCCATCATCGACCAAAGTTATACCTAACCTAAGGAAGGTATAATAACCTTCTCACTTCAATCCCCCGAGAAAAAAATAGAAAATAGTATAATCATATTTTACGCATTGAAATTCAACAAAATCACGCGGGTTTAATCAGCTGGATCTTGCTCGGCGAAAGGTCGGCCATTTTCGAGTGGCCCATTCAGGTAGGCCGGATACGGCGAGAAACTTCACAATCCCAGGCAATTCATTCCCCACGGCCATTGACAAACCTATTATCGGTGAGAGAAAGTTAAGAAGAAATTCGCCGTTTAACCTTATATGGAAACTCAAGCCCGAAATTGCCCTTCTATACGGTTTCTAATGAAGTCAGGGCTGAATTCGTCCTCGTCGAGAGTGCCGGTTTAATTTCAAGGGTTTCGACTCGGGCGATAGTAAATCTCGGAAATCGCTTTATTTCCAAAGGTTCGATTTCAGAAGATTCGCGAAAGTGAGCACCGTTTAAACCTTCCGTTTTTCCTCTTCACCGGGCAAATTCAATTTCCCTCGACGTGTATTTCCCCAACGTTGTTCGTTAGACGTTCGCGAATCGATGCAACGAACGCTGTTAATATTTATGCACGCATTATATATCACGCGGGCAGCGCACGGCTCGAGTGGCGGTGAATTTGAAATTCCCAAGTGATTCACCGGCGCTTTTGTCCGACGCGACGCGACGCGTCGGATTATTTAAATCTGAAACAAACCGTGCAAGCTCATCGGGGATACATTTCGAATCGTTTTGGCGGGCATCTGGTAATTGAAACTTCATCCAATTGTCAACTGTTGAACAACGCCGTCGGATGTTGAAGAGAGTTCGTCATAAGTAATTTCATAGATTTTCGTATCATCTGGCTCTCTCGACAATTCGTTTCGACAATTGCTGAAGAATGGAGCGTAGCGGCGGATCTCGGATGCCATTGTGATGCATCGTGACGTTGCAACAATGCGTACGGACAATATGATTAAATTCGCTTTAACTCGCTTGAACTTTCTGCGACAACGAATGCGTTTACAATGCTCGTCGTTTTCAGGCAATTGTCATTAGCTAGCTAATCGTTCCGCGTGCACGCGGAATTCGATTCGTACCGACAACGAGCGAAAAATGACTATCGTTTTACCCATTCACGTTAAATATAGACGTTCAGCGTTTTGAAACTTGACGTCAGTGAACAAAACAGAGCACACCCAATTAAGCTTCGAACAGTTTTTAAAACAATGTCTAACCTGTTTGTTCGTTGAAAAAGAATTTGCGTTTGATCTATTTGTTAGAAACTAAGGCTCCTTCTATTGGTAATTTTCTGACCAGTTTGTCCATTATTATTTACATTTGACGATTCAATTCGGTGGAATTTTGCGTTTGCCTGGAATTTAATATCTAAAATCATCAGGGTAACCTAACACCGTTGATTAATAGATTCTAGACTTAAAATCCAGACTCCGGTGGAAGTTCGTGCGTCTATTTTCATCCATCAAATCATCGGATTTATGAAAAATCCTCCGAGCGCCGAATTAGAAACCAATTCACTACTGGGAATTCCATCTCCTCTGCCCATTAAATCTTCAATCTACCTGGCTTCTAATTTAAATACTCTTCCGTCTAATACACACTGGCAATCCTCGTACATAATAAAACGCAAATTTCTACAAATGTTCCGACAAACTTCAATGAAGCTTCCGTTAAACGCCGATGAAATTCCTATTATCGCAAAAGTGTCCAAAATCTCTTTTCCTAAGCATGTCCAAAAAATTAATCATCCTCGAAGAAGAGTAATTCCTTCTAACTTCTTCATCTACAATCAAAAGCAAAAAAAAAAAAAAAAACGGAAGAAGAAATTTAGGAGAACGAGGAACAATTCCTTCCTCAGTAGGAATAAAAATTTGCCAAAACTTCCTACGGAGAAACGTTCTTCCCATTGACTGCCAGGCAAATTTAGAGAAATTTTATTTTAAAGAAAACACGAAATCTTCCAAAATATAATAATACTAAGTTACAGATTTAGTATTGAAATGGCATTTACAGTAATTTTTTATTGAAAGAAAAAGACACTACGAGATAGCTCGTAGCGCCACTGAATAAGATTCCTGTGCTGCGAGATATCACGTAGTGTTTTCTTTTTTCAATAAAAATTGTAACAAACAAAGACATTTTCTTTTCGTTTCGTTTGATTTTACAAGCTTGTTTTTTAATTTCATCTGGCGACAGTCAATAATACAGATATGTAATGATCCTCACTGGGGAAAAACCTATAAGGCAACGAGTATCTACAAAGAGTGGCGAAGTAATAAAAGAAAGTAGGTATTTTTGTCCAGTGTGCCCCGACAAGCCAGCTCTCTGCGTTGATCCTTGCTTCAAAGCTTATCATACATAGCCACAACAATAACAATATTTTAATTTTAGTAATACATTCATATATATAATTAATATGTTACGACCTGATAGTCTGAGTTATTATTTTTCTAATAAAAAGTGATATTAAATATGTTTTATACACTGTATTAAATTTTTATTCATCCTTCCTAATAATTCCTAACTCAACCGGCAATAAAAATATTCCCTGACCAATTGCAATCAATCTAAACTTGCAGCGCAAACTACGAGATATCCCGTAGTCGGCAGTTTTCGTACATACGCTTACTACGAGATATCTCGTAGTTGGCAGTCAATGGGTTAATCACATCCAGCTGCACTATCGCCAACCAACTCATTGTAAAAGAGAATCCTCCCCTCGTTCAGAATCACCATCACCAAAAAAAAAAAAAAAAAGAAGAAAAATCCTCGTCGCCCTCTTCAGGTAAAAATTAACCCTTTAATAACGTCCACTATCGCCAGCGAATCCCCCTAAATTCTGTTTGTACATCTGCTTCAACCCCCTCCGGGGCAGGGGCAGGGGGAGGAGGGGGACAGTCGCGTTTGACGCGTGCGTAGATCAACCACGTGCCTTTCCACCATCGACCAGCCGGAGCTTCGTTTCGCTTAAATGACACGAGGGGATGAAGAAGGCGAGACTGGAATATGAACACCATAGGAGAAGGGTGACTGGACAGATCGGTCGGCCAAAGGGGTGAAAGCCCCGGTTATACCGACGAGTGTTGCAACAATGACCACTGGTCTGAACGGTGCGTCGCGAACAATCTCTCTCTCTCTCTCTCTCTCCTCTGGTAATCCACGAGAAACTCGTTCCACGCTTTCTCGACTCTGTCCAGGCGAGAGAGAAAGGTTTTCAGGAGAGAATCTACCGAATGGCAAGTTTTCTCGATGAGAGATTTAGTCACGGTTCGATATCGATTACTCGTCGGGGCGAAGAGTTATTTTTTTTCCAGGGACTTTCTCACTTCGTCGAGAGGACTTGCTTATGCTCATGCACGAGATGTGTCCTTCCCCGTCTTTCGAAAGACGTTTCTTGCGAAAGTTTCGGGTAGTGTATGATTGGTTCGCTAGGAGAGAGCGAAGAGAGTCGAGACAAGCGAAGTTTTAAGTATAACTATATTTGATTGCTTGTTCAGTTGGTATTCTCCGAGTTCTGACAGTGCTGACAAACTTTTACAAACAAAGATCTTCTCTCGAAGATTTAGTTGAAAATCATTTCTGCGAACTGTGATGTTCCCTTTTTATTAAATGAGAGAATGACCGACACAGGCTAAGCTCGATGATATCTTAACTATGTCACTTTCCTAGCAAATCTCGAAAAAAAAAAAATATTTATAATTGGTATGTAGAGAATCATTTTTCTACAGGCTTCTTATTTAATTAGAGAAAATAATTGTGAGAAATAAATAGAAGAAGAACGAAGATTACAAAGATATTTTCTATAAGTTTCATCGAATGCTCGATTCCCTACAACGAATTGAAAATGTTTAACAACCTTTTATCCCTTCTTTCTTTTTTTCTTCTTCCGTTGGACAACTTTGAAATGCTCGCTCGAAGCATTCTGACAGTTTTTCAAAATTCCGCAGCTCGTCCGCCGAGCGTCATTTCACAGCAGTCAAACGAAATGACGCGGAAGTTCCAGTCGATAAACTGCGAGTGCCTTCGATCAGAACCTTCTTATTCATCGCCGTTCGTTCCATTATTTTATCCTATTAAATTCCATACATCCGGGAATCCATACATCCGCTTTATCCGGCAATTCGTTTACGACGAAGACTTTTGTGGACTAGAAATCGCCGGAATCGTCAAGCATCTCTATGACCAACGAAGATTCGAATTTGTCAACTTCTCCCCTCCGAATGGGGATCGTACTGATCGACCGTGAAAGAAACGAGACGAGTCGTGAGAAATCTTCGCCGCGTCTCGCTGACAAAGTGGAGGAATCGGTTGGAATTGCGCAGTTTGTCGGGAATTGCCGATTTTCTCTACGACTCTCTCTCTCTCTCTCTCTCTCTCTCTCTCTACGAGTTTCTCCGCACTGACATAAATTACGATTCCCGATTAAGCGCAACGAATTTTGTATCGTTCGACTACCGCAATGGACGGTCGCATGATAAGCAAGTTATAGATGGAACGAAGTTTTATCGTTACACTTGGAATACGAAGTAATAAGGATTAACATTAGAATTTTTATGAAAATTTTTACGATTCTCTCCTTCGTCTTGCGCGAATGTGGATTTTCATCTTTTAAACTGGCGAGAAATTTCTGATTAACTCTGCAAGCAAACGTAAAAATTTGCCCAACCTAAAGACGGGTGAAATATATTTTCTCTGAAATTCTTGATGAACTAGTGGTGTCTCCAAACATTCTCTCTAAATTGCAGAAAAATCACTTACACATGTGTTTATATTGATTTCATGTAATTATAAATAAAGCATCTATATATAAAATACAGTTCTTCGATGTATTTGTATATTTAACATTGTAGAGGAAAAAAAATATTAACATATAATTTGTACTATGCATTGATACATTTATTAAACTCGAGATATATAATTATGTATATTAAATGTGGAAACATATAAATACATAACTATTATTACTATTAAAATGTATTACAGTAAAAATTTCCTAATGATCACCATTAACAACAGTATGTGTATATATATATATATATATATATATATATATATATATATATATATATATATCATAAATCTCAGAAACGTCCACCAATTTTTCTTTTTTTTTCCTAAAATTCAACTTTCCACCGTCTTCGATCTTTAACCTCCTAGTAGTTATCCGATTTCTAACATCGAATATCCAATTTCAATCTCTACGGACGACGGAGTGGTTTTCAAAATGTTCTCAAAAGGCTTCCAAAGCAGTGTACAAATTGACGCGAGAGCGTGGCAGTCGCCAGCAACCCCCAAGCGATCGTGAAATAAAGCGGGATTGATGTGAAAAATCTTTATGGAATGTAGCTTCGTTGTTGCCTTCTCCGGCGAGGCAGAAGGAAAGGAATCGATTCGACGAATGGGGTATCCGCTTCTGTTTCGTTTACATCGAAACAAGGGTGGAAACAGCCCTTCGACGTCGTCTGAGGATATCGTTCTCTTCTCGCCTCTCTTTCTCCCTCTTTCCACGACTCCTTTCTCGTCTCTCCGCGAGGATTTTAAATGAGACAACATGCCAACAATGAGACGCCGCCAATGTGCATTAAGAAAGCTTCGCTCGTCTGAGATTGATCGACCAACGATAAATAAGGAAAGAGGGGGGGAGGGGGTTGTTCGAACAAGGGTGCGTTGCGACGAAAGAATGCGAGGAGAGAAAGATCGATAATTGTACATATTTCAGAGAATATTCACAGATTTGCCGCTTGCAGATCAAGCTTCGTTTAATTTTAGCTTTTTGGCTTTTTGACTTTTTTATTTCAAACTGGACCGAGGTGAAGGCGTTTACTTTTTGGAAACTATCTTGCTGGCCCTCCCAACTGTTGGATTTGAGAGAATTTGAATCTAAGTTGAATTCTTCCTTTCCTTTCGTTTAGAAATCCCAATTCCCTTTGAATCTTCAACATATTCAGGTTATATATTTAGGAAACTGAAATCTGTCTTTAAATCTAGAAAACGAAAGTTCTTGAATTTAAATTAACGGAAACATAGTAATTTAATTGAAGTAATTGAAGAAACTTGGCAAGAACTTTTGCACGAATTTTCTACTGCAGAAGCAACTTGAATTAGTAAGAAAATTTTTTTCTCGCGTCTAATCATGAATCAATCGTTTAATTTCTTTGTAAACTGTTTCATTCTTTTCGACGTATCGAAATTCGAAGAACAGTCAACGACGACAGAAACGAATTGATAAGCGATTCAGCGATTTCGCCATACATCCTTCGGGAAACTATATATATAAAACTATATAACTAATATATATAAAACTATAAACTGTATATAGTATATACATGCGAACGTTTCAAGATTTCACGGTACCGGAAGAAGAGGTTCTCAAAGAAGCTCTGAGAATATCGCGATTTTCAGCGTTTCAACTAGGGCTCTCTTTTTCTAAGCTAAGAATTTCACCTTGCATACAGTATCTTTGCATAAACGCGAGTCTGACCTCCTTTTTCTTTGTAGAACAGCTACATTCTTCTGATTTTGCGTTTTTTTCTTTTTTTCTTTCTTTTTTTTCTCTCCTCACGCCTTTCTTTTATCGTTTCGCAGTTTCGTCCCGAACGCGGCAGCAAAGAAACCTGATTTTCCGAATTTTCGTGATTGAAACAATTCATCTCAGCGAATCTCGAGTCAATTATCTTTCACAGAAGGCTGCACGTTAAGTTTAATGAATGATGTCAAACAACAAATTATTTCATTTCGCACAGCATCCTCTCTAACGATAACGTTTCATCTGTCATTAGCTAGGATTCTTCTCAAGAATGTCTCCCTGAGTCAATAAAAGTCCACGCATCAGTAATATTATTTCACTCTGCACACAAAGAATTCCAATAAAAAAAAAAACTCCTCTTGAAATTGTTTCCTTAGTTTCAAATAACAGATTTTATTTCACCACCAAACAAAACCTAGAACTTCCTACCTACGTTCCTCTAACTCGATAAAAAATTCTCAAACCGTCGTTCGATGCGTCGATCGACAGCATGGTTAAACATTCCCAAATCATTTGCTTCAAAAGTCATACATCGGTGATATCACTTCACGCTGCATACGAAGAATTTTTAATCTCTTCTTGAATTGCTTCTTTAATCACTAATAACAGGCAAGCAAAAAACCCTTCGATTACCCTTTCGAAACATGAAAGCTACAGCTGGAGAAAAAAAAATTCTCCAGCTGATCGTCGTTCGATCTGTTCGCCGGTCGATTGTGATCGCCGAGAAAATGAATGCCGAGGGAAAGGAGGGAAAAAATGGTAAAATTGGCCGAAAAAGTTGGATTTTCTTCAGCCTGATGGCGAAAGGCTGAAGGTGAAAACGAAGAAGAAAAAAAAAAAGACGAGTCGTTTCCGATACATTTTGCCGTACGGTCGTAACCGCGACCTTAAGCATCGGTCGGTTATGCTCGGGTCGATATCAGAGAAGAGGCAGCATCCACACGAGCGCCATTCGGCCTCCTACGCCTCGACTCTGTGCCCTCTTTTGCCGCGTCGTTTCGCCCCTTTTCTCACGTCCCCCTAACCTTCCAGAACGGCTTGAAAGCCGCGAGGTAAAAGACGCGTCTCTCTCTCTCTCTCTCTTTCACTCAGTCACTCTCTCGTTTTCTCCTCTTTCTATCGTTCTTCCGTCTTTGTCAGTCACTCCTCGCTCGAGTGTTCCTCTTTGAGAGAAAGGACGCGAGCTCATACGGCTCATAACGTGGTCATCTGACATTTGCGCCCGAACTCTCTCTTCGAACCGGCCAACTCCGACGCGTTCTCTCAGAGAGGAAAGGAGAGACTTCTACGCTCCCCGTGGCAGCCTTTTCATTTAACCCGCGGCGTAACCGACGACGCGCCCGATGTGCTTTTTCAATCTCGCGGCCGGGTCAAACGAAAGACGCTCCGAGAGACGCAGCTTCGTCGTCGACGGTTGCAATTAAACGTGGGTGGTGAACGGGCCTTAACTTTCACACTCGAACGATTTTTGGACATTTCCGAAGCTCGTCGACAAATGAGAAAAACTGCTGAAACTGGATCGTTCGATATTTCGAAACGGCATGTTCCAATTCTGCGATCGCCGAATCGTGGAATCCTCGACTATTGCAAGTTCTCGCGTGTTTGAACGTTTCGTACGTGACTTTCGAATTTCCCGAAATTTCAGAATTTTCCAACCCTTTCCCTCGCTTTCAATGCCGAAATCTTTCAATTTCCAACGTGCAAATTTGTTCGGCGAATTCCCGACGTTCGGATTCTTTAATACTCGAATTCTTCGAGGTCGCAAGATTCCGAACATTTCGCCAAGCCAATCCTAATTCAATCGATTTGCAATTTTCAGGCTCGATTCCGTCCGCATCGATCAGGCATTGATCCCGTATTCACTTCGGTCATTTCGCGAGCGATGCGAACTCGATGATGATCTTTCAAATTTCTCTACGAGGAACAGGTCGACCGTGTAATTTCTTAAATTAATTATGGCCGAAAGAGCGACACGTGGAAGATCCACGCGTGCGGATCCTCCAGTGGGCGTTTGACATTTGCCACTGACCTTACTCGAACAAGACTTAGGCAGTCAGTCAATCGAATTACGTCACTTGGATATCGTGCACGTGAATTTGCTGGCGAACAGTGAAATGTCTGTGCGAACGTTTGCAATTGCTTTTAAACTGTCGACAGTGTTACCGCTTGTTTCACAGTGTGTGAAATTCTTTTATCGTATTTTATAACCTATCGTTATGTCAATTCAAACAGGTAGGTGTATCTGGTCAAATGGTGATTTGGCAAACGATTTTAGAAAAAAAAAAAAAAAATGATTTTCTAGCGTTCAACGATGAAAATCTTTGACAAACCTAGTTTTCTGGCCTAGTTTTGTATCTTGTGATATACAGTGATATATTTCTATCTAAAAGTGATACTCCCTCTGTCCGAAAATATGGTAGAAAAAGAAAATCTTAGATTATCTAGAATTTCGAAAGCAACTGGCAATACTCATTATATTGGTATTGTTCACATTGATAGATAAATAACCTAACGTATTTGACAGGCGTTGCTTTTGAGTTAAGTTAGAATTTGAAGACCAAAAATTAGTTTTCTTAAGAAAAATAAAATAGTCACCGCTGTAATTTCAAAGTGGAAAATTTTACCCCAAATAACGTGAATTTACAAAGACGAGATGCCAAATCGAAGCAATTGACTAATGAACAACGTCACGGTATCTTGCAACAGCTATTACAGTGTATGAAGAGCAAAGAAAAATTAGAACACGGTGCTATTATTAATGTTTATAATGCATTTAATAAATTAGAAAGAAATACTCTTGATAACGTTTTTATAACATTACAAACGTTTATGGAATCAATTGTGTTAACAGGAGGGAGAAATTCCTATAAAACACTCCTCATATAAATCAGGTCAAAACTTCGTCGTGAGGGTCGATTAGTTGAAAAGTACATATGTTCTGAAGAAGCGTTCAACAAGACTGACTCTCACTTTAACTAAATTTGGAATACACGAAACTTATTTGTATTTAGTTATATTGTGATAATTAAATTGAATTTAATATCTTTTTGTATTTAATTTTAGTTTTATTTGATTTTTTTCGCAACTGTATATCATATTTTCGGGCAGAGAGAGTATATTTTTGTAGAAATCGTAATTTTTATTCATGAAAAAAAAAAATGGAATCTAAATATCTTGCTCGGTCTAAAATTAAAAATTGCGAAACAAACGTTTCGCATATTTGCAAATTATGCAACGCGCGTTCTAGTACACTTGTGTTCGTCAAAAAACATCCAATTCGATCTCGTTCAATCGCGTTACTTGATTATTTTACACCCTGACAATACCGAACGATGACTTGATAAAATTCTCGGTAAATTGCAACAAATATTACGCGTCGCACACATTTGACTCCGATGTCCCAATAAAAATAAAAGAATAAAATATATCTCAATAAGTATATTACAAAAAGTATAATATGAACTCAGCAAGTACACTGCAGAAAGAAATTCGAAATTTTCTGGAAGATATTTGTTGACTTCACAGCCAAACTGTAATTTTCATTCATAAACATATATTTTAATTTATCTGTTATTATTACATTTATCTGCTCCGGATAAATCTGATCGCCCATAACAAATAGGTGGATATTACCCGAAACATTCGAATAAAAAGGAGAGAGAGAGAGAAAAGAAAAGTTGCAACATCAACGTCGCGAGAAAATCAAACGAGAAACATACATGCATGTACGTTCATACGTGCATGTAGATTCTCGTGACGATAAAACGAAGAAATCATATTTCGACATATAGCGCATGCAGTGCACGTATCTTTCCTTTAACGAGGAGTCGCGGCGACGGTACGATAGGAAATTTTATACGACTGGAAATAGTCGTCTCGGCACAGCGCAATTTGGATGAAAGAAAAAGAAGAAAAAGAAAAAAAGAACCAGGCTATCTCGATTTCTTTCGTCTCAGTTCCTTATCCTCCTACTTCCTCCTCGATCGAAGCGTACAATCGCGTCGCCATGTCTTCGGCCTTTATGTCCGATTTGAAAATTCCCCGCGTCATTCTGCATATTTACAAGCAACTTGTAGCCACGGAACACGCGTCACGCGTCACTCGTGTCGCAGTACAGCGACGAGAGAAAAGGCCGGGGGTGAAGGGGGTGGGGAAAAAAAGAAAAGAAGAAAGAAATCGATTGATATTCGTACGGTGTTCGCGGCGTGCCGTGAAACCAGGAAAATCTACTTTGCATTTTTCACGGAAGATGGCTTGAGCGAAGGTTTGTTGAAAAAACCGGCACGAACCGAATATACCGATCAGAAGGCTTCTCGCGGGAAAATAAACGAGTTTCGAGTGGTGTCGAGATGGAAATACTTTATTCTGTTGACTTCTCTCAACACTCGGCGCTGTTTTTTTTTTCTTTTGAATTTCTCTGCAACATCATTGCATGCGTTCCTTTATGCATACAATCGAGGGTCGTTTTCATCGTTATTCCAATTTCCATGCTTCGTCTTTTTAATCCTTTTTTATCTGTTTATTTACTTCCTTATCTATTTATTGAAATAGTTCATTTTATCGCAACGACATGTAAACGATTTTCTTATCCATTCACGCGACACAATATCCATTTTCGCGATCATTTGCGATCCTCTTTTAATTCCCAAATAACGATTAGATTCTTTTTTTTTTTTCGAAACAACTAGAACATCACTTTCGATTTTTACACCTACTTCTTTCTCTATTTATTCATTTATTTGTTTAAATTACATCCACCTTTAAATATTCACATATATAATACATATTACAATATATAATATATAACATTATACTATAACATATTGTAATATGCAACAATATATGTTGTAATCTACAAATAAATTTTATATATAAATATGTACTCATTTGTTTAAATTACATCCATCTTTATATATACAATATATATTAAAATATATAATATATAACATTATAATATATATTATAACATATTGTAATATGTAACAATATATGTTGTAATCTACAACCTATTATATAAATTTTATATATAAATATAAATATATACAATATGTATGTATGTATGTATGTATGTATGTATGTATGTATGTATGTATGTATGTATATGTATATGCATATGTATATGTATATATATGTGCGTATACACACACACACACACACACACACACAATCAAAAGGATTCGAGGGTTGCTTTCACGTTAAATCTTTATTTAAATAAACAATCATTTAAACATTTATTTCAAGTTACATCCACCTGTATTTAGACAGTTGGACAGCAAGCGGGGCTATAATTTTCCATCTGTCGTTTTGTCGCCGAAAAAAATCGAACGAGTAGCTAACTTGTCAAGCGTACGTGCGCAGCGTGACGAAGAGTCGATGTAAGTTAAGTCGGGAACGAAGAACACAATTTTTTTTGTTCCGGCTCGTTTGGAAGGGAATCTAGTTTGAAGTAGTAATTGTCGACGTAGTATTCCATCAAAAGCCACCCTAAACGTTCGATCGTCGGTTAGGCGAGTGCGCGTGCACTCGGCCAGTCTTCAAACTCAATTTCCTCGCACGCGAACCACCGAACGAAACAATTTTATCCCACGTTTTCGACCTATCTTTGTTCGTCAAGCTATATATATATATCGTTACCTCTTCCGTTCGATCACGCCACTTTTTACAGTATGTTTAACTGTAATCGAATGTCGCGCGACGTGTGTGAACAGTTGCTTTTCAAATAATTTATTCCTGCTAAGCAGCTAACTGATGGAAAATTAGTTACTTACGTGGGAAAATTTCACGATTAAAAGTTCACTCGAAAAGTTGACATTTGCAGACAAAGATTTGCAAGAGCTGTTCGCGAGATTGAGTTCGGAGAATGGGTGATTCTTTCGATGAAAGCGGGATCGATTTCGATTTCCGTAGTACGAACGAAGAGTCGAAGAATCGAAATATATCGAAGTGAATCGAAGCACGATGTACTCGCACATTTTGAATTGCAAAATCTCTTCTTTGAAAATCATCTGCCTACACGATAATTATAAAACACATTTGTTCAACACAAATGTTCAAACGTGTCGAAATTTTGAACTGAATGCAACAATCTTTTTCAGCTCGCTCTTCTTCCCCAATAGTAGGCAATATTAAAAAAAAAAAAAAGGAAGAAGAATGCCAAATTCGTATAATATATTCATCAATTCGTTTCTCATACGAGCGTGAAATTCGCGTAACAAACAAATAATGTGAAACTCATTCGTATGCAATTCATGTGAAATTCTTCGCGCAAGTGCGCACCGACTGATTTTAATCGCATTAAAATCGCGATACTGCAAAGTCGAATGTGAATTAACCTAACGTCGCGTGTATTCCCTCTTCGATATCAACGTGACACGATATCTCTCTCGTTTATCGAAATAAATGCAAAATTCGAATATCGGAAAGTTAACTAATCAATTGCTCCTAACTAAGTCGATCTTCATTCTTTCGTTTTCACGGGCGTTCGCAAATCGATCCGCATGCGAGTTAGATCTATTCGTAGATCTTCCCCCGCCCCCCCCCTCCTTTCGGCGATTAATTTCTCCACGCGATTAAATATTTCGGCGTGGCGAGTTTCGCCGCAGTTTCGAGAGACTTTAATTTATCATCGGGCAGAGTCGGTCGATGCTTCGTGACAAAAAGCTTTGTCAACCGAAGCGGAACGAGGAGAGATATACACGGTTCCACTTGCAACGGCATTGATTTATTTGGAACCGTGGGGGCTTCGTGTATTTTGACACGAAACTGTCATTCCTTGTTAATCAACCCATTGTCTGGCCGTGTCGTTGCGCGAATCGATGAAAGCATCCGGAGCATTTCATCCTCCCCGCTATAATTTCGGGCTCTTTCTTCTTTGTAATAATTATCCTCCCCGTCGTTCGGCAACTTTCGGTGCCGAAGAAATATACATCGCTCTTCGAATACGAAGATAGAAGGAAAATCTGTTGGAAAACTCTCTTGTTTCTCGTTTCATCTTGCTTTCGAGTTTCTTTCGAAAATTCTCTCTCGCTCTGTTGTTCTTCGGTTTTCTCGTCGATCTCCCTTGAGTGGAATTTCGAGTTCTCGGAAATATTACGTCTGTCGTTTCATCAGATGTTATTTCGTGGAGAGCAGCATTCTGTGTACGAGTGTATTTCTTCGAATCTTTAAACTATCTTCTCTTTTTTTCTTTTTTTCTTTAAATTTTGAATACGACATTGTCTACTGATCGAATCATCAAACATTACACAGTCCAAGTCACTTTTACATGGTGGTCCAAACTATTTTTTTTTTTTTTTTTAAGAATAAAATGGCCTCTTTCTCGTGATACTCCTCAAACTTTTTCACTCCCAGCGAGAAGATTGCACGAGAATGCAAACAAATTTGTACACGGGCGGAAGCGAGAGAGAACGTGGTGCAAATATATATATATGGGAATTAAGCTACGCTGGTTATTTCGCTTTCCACTGCATCTCGAATCGAGAAGATCGAGCGAATTTTCATTCGACGACGACGTCCCCTGAAACACACGTTCCAGACGATCGCATTCGCTCGCATCAGACTCCACAAATACAACGCGTATATCGATTCAGACCTATCGTTGACCTTTTTCTGATGACATTAAAGTCCGAACGAACCTTGGCATCGGTTAATCGACAGAGGAGAAAATATCCGACGATGGACCGTCGAAATGAACCGCGCTTCGATTCAGCAGAGATTCGCCTCTCGTTTTCTCGACGTTGAAATCTGAACGTGCACGAGAACCGGAAATCCCGTCTCCGATAACTGAATATTTAAAAAAAAAAAAAAAAAAAAAAAAAAAAGATGAGTACATTTGGCCTGTGGACAGATTTTTACTCGCGACAGAGAGGAAACTGATCTAGAACTCGAATTTCATTTGGAAATTTGTTTTCACAGAATTTAATTAATCGAGTCGATCAATTTGATTAATCGATTCAACCAATTTAATTAATTGAGTAAATCAATTTAATCGATTCAATGAATTTAATCGATCAAGTCAATCAATTTAACCGATTCTATCAATTTAATTAATTAATTCAATCAATTTAATCGATTCAATCAATTTAATTAATCATGCTAATCAATTTAATCGATTCAATTTAATTGGTTCAATCGACATAATTAATTAATTCAATCAATTTAATTAATTAAGTCAATCAATTTAATCGATTCGATCAATTTAATTAATCGATTTAATTAATTTAATCGGTTTAATCAACTTAATTAATTAACCCAGTCAATTTGACTAAATAAATCAATCAATTTAATCGATTCAATAAATTTATTTTACTAAGTCAATCAATTTAGTCGATTCAATCAATTTGATTAATTAAACCAATCAATTTAATTAATTGATTCAATTTATTTAATTAATTAAGTCAGTCGAACGTCGGTTACGACGAACAATTAAGCACAGATTAATACGACAATTTGTTACGTAGATTTGTTACATAGATCAATATGAAATTATATTATTACATTATATTTCATATTATAAATATAATTAATATAAAATAATATATTATTATATTATATTTTATGAAATTATATTATTATATTTGTTAAATTATATTATTATATTTTATGAAATTATATGTAATTATATTATTATATATGTCAGATAGATCTGTTACGTACATTAGTAAGAAAATTCCAGAATTTTTCAGTTCTCATATCTGTTCGGTTCTACGTGTTAAAAACGAATGGGGAAACGCTTTGAGACACATCAAAACATTCACAGGCTAACGATTAATCACAGTCAGACTTCTGTTTTTTAATTAATAATAAACACATTTATGACTGCGTTGAGCCCACGTGTGGGAAATGCAGTTAAAAGCTTCGTGTTATGACATACAATCTAGGATAAAGTAGGTATCTGCTTCTTTTGCAGTCAAAATTACTTGGCAGTAGCCATCTTTGAATTTCAATGTCAATTCCTCATTTATTATTATTATAGCTCTATCAGTTCTGCTTGCAAGCGAGGAGATTCTCTTGTATCAGTACTTGAAAACACAAAAGCCACGAACGGTTCTTTGAAATTTTCTCTCGAAAGATCTTCCCCCTCTTTACTTTCACCGGACTTCCCCCCCCCCTACCCTCGATCGTTCGAGCGCCCACTTTGACACTACAATAAAATTCTACGCTATAATATCTACAACAAAATTCTAATACCAGAATTACATTCTTTTTTTTTTCTTCGTTGCATTTTTCTCGTTGCGCTCGAATTCGCTTCCGCGCTCGTCGAGAAGCGCGTTACACCGGCAGAGGTTCGCCGGTATAAATTCCAATTTCACCACGGTTATAATTCCAATTTCACCGACGCGCGTTCGTCCATCGTTATTTCGGCGTTATTTCGTGAAATAACGCGGCGTCCACAACGTGCGAATCATCACGCTCGTTAACAATTTGTCAGTCGACTTTCTGACTTTCAGAACGCTTTTCCTAAGCGACAAAGCGCAAAGCCCGCAAAGCACGGGCCAGCCTGATAACCAGCTCGCATAACTCGATCCGAGGGGAAAAACTATCGGGTAGCGATTGACATCCTGGCGGCAAGCGGCTCCATTTCCTGCAGCGACCATCGCCGATTCCGGCCGACGAGGATTTTTGTCGCGTCGGGACGGCCGACAGCTATCGATCGTGCCTTTCGGCAACGAGTTCGACGAAATGGTCGCCTTTTTTTCCACCCCCTCGCTGGGGGAAAGTCGACCGTGCACAGACGAAATGAATTTCGTTAGAGAGGAAGATAGTGACGCTTCCGGGGCAGGAGGGGGGGAAAAAAAAATTCGGAGCACTCCGGAAGCCTGGTTTGCGCGCGCTCTTCCGGCCCGTAACTTTGAGAACTGCCTACGGATTTCACGTAGAAATTAGAATTTCCTCTCTCTCTCTCTCTCTCTCTCTCAAACGTGTAGATATTAACTTTGGCTTATTTTTTTTTTTTTCGTACGTAGACGCTTTATGTTTGAACGACGCTCGAGGAAACATGCGAGTTAGTAGTAAAACGTCGAGAATCTCGCCATCGTTTCGCTTCAGATTTATCATTATCTATTATGCTTGGTGTTTTTTTTTTTTTAAATCTTGATTTGTCTTATCTCTTTGCTTCAAGCTCATCCGAAGTTTTCGATCTTTGTTAACGAAGAGTGTCTCACTTTTCATGGAGAACATGATGCTTCGATTCATCAAGCACAAACGGAGGCTAGAATTAGACAATCGAAAGTGGGAAATGCAGAGAGAAATTCCTTCTTAATATCACGCAGATTTAATTTCCTTCTCTTCTTTTTATTCTTTCACGACTTTGACGCGACGTGTATTTCTTTCATTCTTTTTTCTTTTTTCTTTTTTCTTTTTTCTCAACGAAAGAAATGGCACATCGCGTGAAAATATGAATAAGTATCGCAAATAAAAGTGCAGCTGAAGTACGAACGAATATTTACCATAGATGAATATTCATCGGCTATTTTATTCCCGTTTATTTATGCAACACGATAAATATTAGCGATGACCAGAGAGGAGCATTGATCCGTGTTTATTTGAATGCCAGATTCTGATAATTTTCGGACACAAGAACGACACGCTCAACTATCACCGGCGCACGTGTACGCTGCGAGAAACACTAATTTAAAAAGGAATCTGCGACAAATTCTGCGACGTTCGCCATCTAGGTCAATAATCATCTAGCAAAACTATCTAAGCTAATACTCCGAATTTTTGACAAAATAAACATTCCACCAAAACCAATAATCCAGAACGGATGCAAAAAAAAAGAAAGAAAAAAAGAAAAAATCTGCAAAAATTTCGGAACACTGAAATGTAGAAAAATATACACGATCCGCCGCTGCGTTGAATGAAATCGGAAACTGAATTACAATGAAGAGCATAACTGTATCAACGACAACGAATATGTTGCCGATAGATTAAACTGACACAATCTCGTAAAGAAAGATCCGCTTGATCTCATTTCGAAGCGCGAAGCACTGTGATACTCGCGAGTTCGTCCTCTTCGAAGACGGCTACGATTCGAAAATTGTAAAAATTACAAAATTTTTTTTGTAACTGGATTTGAAAGAATTGATATCTCCCCTTTGCAACGACAATTGAATTCAAAATCAGCTGTATGAAATCTGTTTCACTTCATTTTATTGAACGTCGAATGATCAAATTTATTAAACAACGAAGAACTCAAGAAATCCCGGTATTTCGTCATGCAACTCTTCAAACATTTCGAATTCAATAAAATGGCGAAGAAGAACCTTACGAGAAAATTTCAATCTTCGAGGATACCATAGTTTAGAAAAGGATTTTTCAATACTTTTATCACACGTCTGGACTTTCAATTGTATTAGCTGAAGGAATATTTTCGAAGGAAATTTTGATCTGAAACAATGCAGTGCCTGAAAGGAAAAAAAAGTAAAAGTAAAATTTAGAAAAAAAGGAAATGGAAAATAAAAGTAAGATTGAGGACAGCTGTTAACCGACGTTAACACTAGGTTTACCAAGGGGTCATATTTCAACCCCTCTGAGAAAACTTTTCGTTAATTTTTTTCAAGAAAATATCAAAAATAAAAAAAAAATAAAAATAAAAACTAATTGTTATAACTGATGTAGTTTTATTGAGGTTCGTTTTTTCTACTTTAACTTCATGATAGATAGATCAATATATATTTCTTCTAATTAAATACTGAAAGGGATCATTTTGATCCCTCTAAAAAAACTTTTCGTTCGTAATTTTTTTCAAGAAAATATCGAAAATAAAAAAAAAATAAAAATAAAAACTAATTGTTATAACTGATGTAGTTTTATTGAAGTTCGTTTTTTCTACTTTAACTTCATGATAGATAAGTCAATTTATATTTTTTCCAATTAAATATCGAAAGGGGTCATTTTGACTCCTCTAAAAAAACTTTTCGTTCGTAATTTTTTTCAAGAAAATATCGAAAATAAAAAAAAAAATAAAAATAAAAACTAATTGTTATAACTGATGTAGTTTTATTGAGGTTCGTTTTTTCTACTTTAACTTCATGATAGATAGATCAATATATATTTCTTCTAATTAAATACTGAAAGGGATCATTTTGATCCCTCTAAAAAAACTTTTCGTTCGTAATTTTTTTCAAGAAAATATCGAAAATAAAAAAAAAATAAAAATAAAAACTAATTGTTATAACTGATGTAGTTTTATTGAAGTTCGTTTTTTCTACTTTAACTTCATGATAGATAAGTCAATTTATATTTTTTCCAATTAAATATCGAAAGGGGTCATTTTGACTCCTCTAAAAAAACTTTTCGTTCGTAATTTTTTTCAAGAAAATATCGAAAATAAAAAAAAAAATAAAAATAAAAAATAATTGTTATAACTGATGTAGTTTTATTGAGGTTCGTTTTTTCTACTTTATCTTCATGATAGATAGGTCAATTTATATTTCTTCTAATTGAATACCGAAAGGGGTCATTTTGATGCCTTTGGTAGAAATTGGTACATGTCAGCTCATGGTAAACCTAATGTTAAAGAAAATGTTCTCGAATTTTCGAGTCGTGCTTGATACGCGAAGGCCTTAGCCTGCATTCTCGTTCGTCTTCAGCATTCGCGACGAGAGGGGGGGAGGAAGAAGGGGCGCGTGAAAAGCGGCGGCGAATAGACCGTTTCAGACGTGTGACAGAAAGTATCGACTTCTATTCACGCGCGCGCGCCCCGTATTTATATAGTTTTTTAGATAAAAGCGTTCTCTGCCGCGCCACGCAGCAGCCCGCAAAGCGAAGCTTTTAGCTGAAAGCTGCGTGTTTCCAGCGCGACACGTGTCGAGCTGGCAAACACCGATACATCTTTCTGATCTTCCTCGACGATGGTCAACAACGTTGAAAATTATGTGCCAGTTTCACACTTCTTTGCATGCGCATTCTTTGTCCTGTTTCGCGACCGGCGAAAAAAAATTCACCGCTAACGCGCTTTCAACGCGCTGAGACATACTCCGCACTTTGTTAGAAAACTCCACTTTGGGGAGGAAAAAACTGATAAATTCACGGAAAGATCATCGGCCAGCCACGGAACGGAAAACGCGAGTTCTCGAATCGTCGAAGGATAATTCGCCGATCTCTCACACACACAGTTTTTATATTAAAGAGGCTCTTTTCGTTGAATTTGAAAGCGTTCGAAGAGCCGGACGATGAAATATTGAAAACTTCCCAAATTTTCGTCGTTCAATCCTGATATCAATAAAAATGGCGAGAGAAAATCGTTACGGCAGTCTTGCAAAGGGGCGAGACTTCAATTTTCAAAGGTGAATTCTCAAAACAGAATTTCCTCCATATTTTTGTCGACGAAAGATGGAAATGAAAATAGAGATACATACTCGAGTAAATTAAACATTCTAATAAATACATTATCATAGTCCACCTAATGATTGCAAAGAGAAAGTTCTTCGTCGAGTGAAAGTGACACGCGCACTTTAACTTAACTCTCTATTGCAGACCGTTTCCAATTGGGGACTTAAATTTCAAATGTTCTATAGTAAATTAAGTAGACAGTTTATTGGTAGTTGTTTGCCAATATTTATAGTTACTGTTGTTTGGTGCAAATTGTATTGTAATATATATATATATATATTGTATTGTAATATACACACACACACATATGTATATATATTATGTATGTTTTTCAACATTTTTTAATATGTATTATATATATTATATATGTCTTTTAACATTTTTAGCATGTATTATATATATTATATGTTTTTTTTATCATAGAAGCACACACACACACACACACATATATATATATATATATATATATATATATATTTAAAAAAATTGTTTTCGTGATTTTCATGCAAAGTAAGATTATTGTATGTAATAAAGACTCACACGGAGATTTTTTTTTTGTTTTTTTTTTATTTGATTGATTTTGTACCTGTATAAAGTTCCCATACAAGAACAGTCATAAAATGCAACAAATGACATTTTCCAATATTTATTTCGTGACCACGCTCATTTTTTAAGTAGACTAACAGCCATATATATATTTTTCAACTCGTCGTAAAAATTCATGCAACAGAGGGTTAATTAATCAGGAAACGTCGTGCATCTATTTAGAGTGTGAAAACGTGATAAAATCGACACAAGAAGACTTCGAACGGAAACGGAACTTCGAATGTAAATTTTTGTAAAATGTTTGAAGAGTGGATTTGCCCGCCGTTTTCCAAGTATAGTGAAAGAAGGCACGTTAAGACACAAAAGGTTGGGCAGCTTAGAATTTCGCAGAGAACAAAGCCGATATACAGTTAACTAGTTCGTGAATTCGACAAAAGAATAGAATCTCAAATTAACGGTCTTCGTAATGAGTTCCCAACAAGTGGTCAATTTCATGGTTGCGCACAGATTGGAATATATTAATATTAATGAAATCAGTGGAAACAGCCAGCGTGACGAATAATTAATTACGTTCGCCGCCGTGATTTTCGTTGCAGCCTCATTCATTGTCAAAAAAATTGCCAAAAATCTTCGATGGCCGACTGAAATATCTCCATTAAATTCGCTGCCTTCTAGTTTCTCTCGTTTATCGAGTCTTACTAACTGCGTAAGTAAGTTGTAATATTTTCTAGAATAATTAGGACGTACGTAAAAGCCTAGAGGAAGGAAACAATATATATATATATACATATTGCGACATTAATTTCAGAATGAGAATTTTTTAAGAATATCTGGCTACGAGCGTTATTATGTTTTAAATTCATTCGCCTTGCAAATCAGTACAAAGGATCTCCGAGATAAAAGGACTCTGTTGCGTGATAATAAAGAAGTATCGTCGAATCGCTTTGCGAATATTATATACAACAAACACACACACCCCCGCGGCGAGTTTCGCATAAAACCTAATTTCACAGGGGGCTTATCTTCTCGTTTTCCACTAATTACATCGCGTGAAACGCTGACCGATCGGGCCATCGGGACCAATTAAAACAATTATCCATCGAATGAAAAAATTGAATCGTTCTAAAATGTCCGTACGTTCACGTTTATTTCTGTGTCTATAACTCACTCCTTCCGTTTATCGTTCAAAGACTTTCGGTCTCTCTCTCTCTCTCTCTCTCTCTTTTTTTTCTTTCCCCTTTATTAAATTACACGTAACCGGACGTTTTCAATTTTTTTGCTTAAAAAGGATTCTGCGGGAGTGCGGCGTCGATCTTTTTACGAAGTAGCTTCACTTTGTAAATATTTCTCATAAAGGGTCAGTTAACTCGATTTTCCCGGCTAAAGGGGCTAATGCCTCGAGAGCTTGTGGACTCTCTTCTAGCTAGAATTTTTTTTCCTCCCCATTTCTCTTTCTTCTTTTTTCCCTACTCCCCCTTTCTTCTTTCTTCTTTTTTTCTTTCCTCTCTCTCATTCTTTTTTCTTCTCTGCTGGAAAGCTTGCAATTAAAAAAATTCCTCGAGCACTCGCTCGTGCACGAAAAAAATACCGCCACAGTTGACAGAGCAATTTAGAAGATTCACCAAAAAAAAAAGGTGAATATCGTTAACGTCGTGCGTACCGCGTTTGCGAAAATATAAACAAAATTTTCGTGGAAAATAATTTTCATAGCTTTCTAGATCGATATTTTCCTTCGTTCGAGGAAAGGTGGAAAATTATGCTGCCTGAGTATATACTCTCAAATTTTCGCTCGATCGGACGAAATTACGAGGCAGGTATTTTAGAAAAATTCGCGAAATTTCGTAGTAAAAAAAAAAAAATAGAAGCATCTACATCTCATGTCGGAATTCAAAACCCTCGATATAAAAACACCTGAAATATGCTGCAAAAATCTTTGCAGAAAAAAAAAGGAGATCGAGGAAAACTAATTTTTGGATCAACCTTTTTTATCGATGAAAGATTGGAGATCAGTGTACAGAATAGAATCTTGACTTGTTGTCTACTCGAAATTTTCAATATGAGAAAACGTACCTGAAATGTACCTGAGATCAAGAGAAAGCGAGTAAAATGAAAGTAAACTTTCACTGACAACGTCTGTTATCACAGCTTCTTACACTTTGCTAGCGATCTTCCGCTGTTTTGCATCGTCTTACGTAGATTCTGTAACATGATCGCCGATTTGCATGAATGAATCGCGTACTTCAATGTGCTCTCGAGACAAGTTTACCTCGCTGTTGCGGAAGCCATTAGTCACACTGTGCCGAGATTCGGAGAGAATTATCCAAGGAAACTAAGAAGAACTCGCAACATGTTGCAGAATCCGGCTGCAGGGCAATAATAATCGATAATCCTTATCGACGTAGCTGGCGAAGTAATAAATATTATATAAGGAACAAAGGGAACCGCGTTCAATGGCGGTTCTAGTGCGGACCAATAAATATTTTTTCCGCACGGTCATCCTATAAAATGTATAATGCCAACGGCAGCCTTATGATACTCGGCTGCTTCCATGGTTTTTCAACGAGTCAGAATTGGCGAGGTCAAATTGGCATTTCGCCGAATATTTTCAACCCTTTGCACCCCTTTGTCGAGTGTGTGACTCGACATCAATTTTTTTATCACAGGAAAACTCTTCTGTCGAGTGACACTCGATATTTTGTAAATTGCAGGAAGGAAACAAAAAAATATATAATTGAAAAAATAGTTTGCAGGGCTTGGTTAAACCTAGAGCTGGAAGGTCGAAGCGTGAGACTCGCGTTGGAAAAATGAAAAACGGACTCGGAATTTGAAAACGCTGACTCTGACAGTGTTACAATAGGCTTAGAATTGTGATATGACGTTGTAATAATGTTTATAGCGTGCGAGAATGAAAAATGTTGTTGTCTGCAGATATGGGGATGAACTTTTTTCATAAAAATTATTCAACACTAACGGGCCAATTCCTTTTATTTGTAGTCGATGAGGTTTCAAAGATCAGAAGATCATCCCCGCTCTTTGTCGACTTGTTCCTCCGATATCGATTCGGAGCACGATTACTGCCCTTATCTTTCATCTGATAAAATGACAAAATATAAAGATAAAAATTCAATTAAAATATCTCCTCAACTAATAGTTTCTCGACACACATACTTAATTAATACGTTTTTTTTTTATAGAAAATGTCAAAAAAGTGGAGATGACCTTAAAATCTTCGAAACGCTTCCATCTGCGGAAAAAATTTATCCATCTGATACTGAATGATTTGAGCAAAGTTCATTCTAGCCTAAACCTAACCTATTATTTAAAGATGATCGAAACGCGAAACCTGCGCTTGGAAAATAAAACATACGAGAAACAGGAAAATATTAAATAAAAACAACGCAGGGAGCGCTGTTTGAAATTTCTGAAATTGCCAGCGTAGAAAATTTCCGTGAAAGATTACGAATTGGTTATTTTGACCAAGCCTG
The DNA here is from genome assembly GCA_032399595.1 of Tetragonula carbonaria. Taxonomy (NCBI): domain Eukaryota; kingdom Metazoa; phylum Arthropoda; class Insecta; order Hymenoptera; family Apidae; genus Tetragonula; species Tetragonula carbonaria. The sequence continues at coordinate 5,021,886 of JAUCRC010000007.1, forward strand.
ACAGTCGCGCTATTAAAACGGAAGGAGAAAATGGAACGGAAGGTTGACACTTCCTTATTGGAAGAAGGAAGTTTCCTCTTGTGTAATTCATACTCTTGAAATCTGTTTTATAGGATGTTAATCTTCCTTTGTCCCCGATGCTTTATCCCTCTGGCGTTAAACGCGAGGAACACTTCGATGTGGAATTGTGACGGGCGAAAATTATTTTTATTCTCCGCTTTGCTACTTTTATTCCGCTTTGATATTAATATTTTTATTATATTTTATTATTATATTTTATTTACTTTATTATTATATTATATTTATTATATTTTATTATATTAATATTCGCGAGATAAAAAAGTGCTTTTCTCTTTTGCTCCACGTCGGGCTGCTTTGTCACTCGACTCTGCGATGCTTGATCAATTTTTCCAAAATCGAATATCGATTACACCGAAATACGAATAAATGTTTCACTCTATGACCGAGGCTGAATCCATTCGTTTGATATTAGACTTCCTCAAGTATCAGAAATAATACGTAGGAATTCTTTTGGTCTGGAAAGAGAAATTATATACTCGAGATACTAGTTTCAGTCACGAAATTTCATCTTGCAAAAACTCGATGACTCGTCAGTTAGTGTCGCCTTAACGATCGATACTTTCAACGTGTCCAAGAAAGTGAGAAGAATATGTGGATACTTGGTTCCAAAGTTAATCGATCGAATTTAGAAACCTTCTTGAATTCTTCTAAAATTTAAATTCCGACTCGCAAGAAAATATAATTCGCTAGTCAGTCTTGTAAAAACTCGACGACTCGTCCAGTTAGTGTCGCCTTAACGATCGATACTCTCAACATAGAGAGACACTTCCCAAGAAAGTGGGAGGAATATACTTGATCAATCGATCAAATTTTAAAAACTGTTTCGAATCCTCTTGAAATTTAAACTCCGACTCGCAAGAAATATAATTTACCACATATTTCTTACTCTATAGAATTCAACTACAAAGTAGTTAACACGCAGAGTCTGTATATTATATTTACCATTATCGTTTAAAAAGGCCTGGAAATAATCTGCGAGTTAAAAAAAAAAAAAAAAACTGAGAAACTCGCAGAAATCGCAGAAAAGTGCAAAATATCGAGATGAAAACAGGTCGATTCTTAGTCGATGGCCGTTTAGTCGGCGTGCGGGGGTGGGGAGGAAAGGGTGTTTGCGGCGAGTATAGGGTTAAAGTGGCCACGATACGGCCGCTTCTTTTGCCGGTTGCCGGTCGGCTGTATCCGCGTATTATTAAAAAAAAAAAAAAAAGCAGCTGATCAACTCGCCTCGAGAGGATGCTACTCGATAAGCACAACAGCAACGCGCCAGTTCGATAGCTATCTTTATTCGAACGAAGCGAGGAAAAAAAAAAGCTCGAGCAAGTCGAGTCTCGAGCCTCGTCGACTGAAGCTTCCTCGATACTTTCAAACGTTTTGAAAAGAGACCGATACTTTCGAAGATGAGCAACATGTTTCCCCGTTGTTCCGCCGAGCAACGTTCATTCAGAATTTACAGCGGATTCCCTCTAATTTTTTTTTGTTTATACTAGTTTTTACGGAGATACGTATTTCGAGGCTCCTACGATGGTATTAGTATTTTATTTAAAGAATTGTATCATTATATTTATTTATATTTGCCTGTAATATTTAATTTTTATCATCGACATGTAATTCTCTTAATTTGTAGAAAAAATGATATTTCGTATAAAAATCCACTGCATTTACAGTGTCTGTGTGTGTGTGTGTGTGTGTGTGTGTGTGTATTTCGAAAGTTGCAGCAATTTCAAGCCTCGAGCCGCTGACTGATTCATTCGAAACCATGGATTTAATATTTACTGCTAATTTACAACACAGTTAATACTTATAATAATAATAATACAATGTAGTAATTATATATGCAATAATAATACGATATAGTATTTATATACAATAATATGCTATTTAAAGTATTTAAACTATATCTTATTTCATTTTAATTTCTCTTTTTTCTTTTTCTTTTTGCGTGATGATTACGACGAAAATGACAGTGACAAATATCAACTAATTTTACTGCAACAATTCGTTTAACGTGAAAGAAACATTCGCGCATTTTTACAGAGAAATTATGTAGAGTGAAAGATAATTTTGCGAGGTGAAAGATAATTCGCGAGCAGCTCGAAGTTTTTTCAACAATTTTCCAGCTTTCTCGGAAAAGACTGAAAAAAAAACACCAGGAAAGATTCATGTTACGACGTTCGTGAATTTAGAATTTATTATTCGGATTCCAGAATCAATACTGTTACCCGTAATTATTCCAAAATCAATGGGAATTCGTAGTTATCTCAAAATTCAATGGGAACACGATGATTCAGATTTAACGTGCGACCGGCGCGATAATAAAAATCAGCGATAATTCTTCTGATTAATTCTATCGCGATGTGTTTATTCAACAAGAACGATAAAACGTTACCGTCGTTCGAATATTCACGAGCAGGTATTCACTATCATTTCGATAGAAAATTCTCAACAGGAATTCAAATTGCCGGTCGGTCGTATACTCAAAGAAAAATGATTTGAAAAATGAAAATAAATTTAATTCAACAAGAGATTTAACCTTATTCTGAGAATAAGAAATTGACGAAAAGAAACACGCACGACTGCACGAAATTTATTAATTTTCTTGTCTGAAGTCCTTCTCCTTCTCGCGTTTGATTGCTTTCGACAGTGAAAAACTTGTCCAACTTTGTTCGCATACGCGTAATACCTCAATGATACGAATATAACGGTGGCTCGTAGAGTGCATCATTATGCAGGATCATTATGCAAACGTATGCTAATGTCGACGGGGAATCGCGACGGACAGAAAATGCAAGAATATTTTTGCAAGCTTGGGAAATCCTATCCAGCGAGAAAACAGAGTCACGCGAATTTTCCTTTTGATTTCTCAACCAAATGCAAAGAAATTCTGTCCGAATCGTCCACACTGTCGCGATGAATATTCAATTAACAAGAACATGGGGTCGGGTTGATTCGACCAATTCAAAGGAAACGAATGAATTAGGTTCTTCTTCTTCTTTTTTTTTTTTTTTTTTTTTTTTAGAGAAAATCGCTCGAGACGTAAATTACTGAAAGCTTTGGAAAGTATCGGAAATCCTGCGCGGAGAAATATCAAGCACGTCTTCTCGATACGAGAAATCAATCGAGTATAAAAGCCACGAGCAAACAACTATATAGACCGTGTCGCAAAAAGAATCGTACGATAGCGGCTGACAACGGTAGAAATGAAGGTGCAAGCACGCGAAGGAAACGAGGAATCATGGTTACTGCGAACAATGACAAAACAGAAACAGAAGTCTCGTGAGTGTGAACGACCGTGAATCCCGCGTTTGAAAGTGTCGCCAGGCGAAAGCCGACGCAACGACGGCTTTCGCAATAAGAATTTGTTTCCATCGTCTCGTCTCTGCGAACGCGAACTTTTTACCAGCCTTGGAATTTTTCTCTGACTTCCGCCTGCTGTGGAACCGCGATATTTCGAAACAGGTTGCTTCAACTGAGAAACACTTGAATTTCTTTCCAGTTAATTTTCTAACACGGTAGAACCATCCAATTGTATAAACACCTGCTAGGTGAACTATTATACGAATGTGTATATGTATATATATATATATGTTACGTAAATTAATATATATATATATATATGTTATGTAAATTATATATATATGTTAATTATTAATATATATATATATAAGTTATGTAAATTATATGTATATATTTATATATGATATGTAAATTACTACTATATATTACTACTATATATATATATATATATATATATATATATATATAAATAGTAATAGTTAGTAGCAACAGAATGTTTTGTTATGTAAATTACTACTATGTATATATATTTATATATAAAATAGTAATAGTTAGTAGCATAAAACACATAAAACATACAAAAGTTTTATCGAAAATGGTTAATTCCCAAAAATTAAATAATTTACACGAAATTTCATAGTTAAAGTTTAAGTGACACCGATTTATAATACTTGATGAAACCTAAAAAAAAAAGGCACCTTTGAGTCGAAATAAAACTTGCAAACAAAAAAAAGAAAAATGCAGTTCTCCAAATTGCAAACGACTCGTTCCAAATAATTTTCTCAAATGCAATTTTCAATTGCAATGTGAAGCAATTGTTTAAATATGAAATTTTTAACTACATCGCGTTTGACACGAGGCCATTTAATTTCAATTAGGAAGTTTAAGGTGGCGAATGGTTCGAAAGCCAGAAGTGAATATTTCCAAGGGAATTTGTCATTTATATTATTTGTCATTTACGTTTTCAGCGTGTATTGAATTAATTGGCGTTGCGGATGAAAAAAATTCGGAAAATCTCCCCCTGAAGGAAATTTAATTAAAAACTGTCGAAATTCATTTTACATTTTTGAATTTCACACAGCTCCGAGTGAACATTCACAAAATTCTGGTAAATCGACAAATTTACGATCAATTCCAAGTTTTAGTTATGATACTGTTGAGAATTTGGCCAAGATCCTATTAGATATAACATAAAAAGAATTTGTATTTACTCATGTTTACTGTAGTTTCGTTTCGTGATACTTGTAATTCAATAACATAGTAAACAGATTGCGAATTTTCATCTATTTTTCAATTTTCACGAATCTGAATAGAAAATAATTTCTTCCACGTATTATTGTAATTAATACAGTTCTTTGCATATTTTATACATTTTAGTGTATTACATGAATTTTCAAATTTTCCCTAAATGCATAAAAATCCGCGGCCTAATAACAACTCGAAAATCTACGATAAATAAATTATTTCAGCAGCTGAAACTTTCCTCGCCTCGTTCCGCATAGAATTTTAAAAAATCTCGTTTTTTAATTTTTCCATCGTTTCCACGGCTAACAATTCCAACTGCCCAATTAGCTATGAAAACCAGGAATCGAAATTAACACGGATCTTTTCGTTTTGAAAAAAATTCGAACTTATATATTTCGTATATAAAAAAGAAAAAAAAATCTGTTTTTGTGAAATTTTTAGAGAAACAAGTACACTTAGGAAGAACACATTTTAATGTTTGTAGAATAAAAGTTCCATGGAGCTCCGAACAAGTTATTTTAGAATATCCAATTAGAAGTCTATTTTTACGTTCACTGACACAGTACTCGCTGCAGATATCGAGGAAACTTTTAATACTGATAAACAATTATCTGCTCTCGTCGCCAAAGAAAAATTTTCATCTCTATATTCAACACAAGTTCCACTCTGTCTGGAACATTTTATTTTCAAGAACGTTTATCCTACCTGTTCTCATCTGAACACTTGCGATGTAAGAACACATTTGTCGAAAATAGTTCAACGATCCGTGTTTCGAGCAAAACCTGTCTAAAAGTTCCCTGAACTTGCTCGTTCGATCCGTGACGAAAACCAACCAGTTCACGTGTCAAAAGCGATCTCCCCGGAGCCGGAAATCCTTCAAAGTCGCGAGCCACGCGCGACGAACTCAAACTCAATTCAAGATGGGAACAAGCAGCGAAGGGGAAAATAAGCGAGTCAACGTTGAAACTTTAAAAGCATAGTCCTTGGACCGTGGTACGAAAGATCAGAGACGTAGCCGGCGTGAGGACAATAACATTAACAGGCCCGTAATCAAACAAACACGGCCCAAAGCTTAGAAGCCAGAACAGGAACAAAGCCTTGAAACGCTGTTTGCCCCGGTGGGCGAGGCCTGTTGACATTCGTACACTCCCAGCCAAGGTTTGATAGATAGACAAAGGCCACTTCGAGCCGGTCAAACGGAATGCCTCCGCATGAGAAAACAGAATCCGTCACGCGCCGATGAAATCGTCAACCACGAGCAAGATCGTCGGCAAACGTGGATTGACGAAACAGAATTTTTAAACTGTTGCGTCACTTGGGTGTTCGTACGGGGCATTTAACCCTTTTCAGTGGAAATCGCATTTGTCAACTTTGATATAGATTCTGCTCGTCAAATTTCGTGTATTTAATAGTGAGTTTTCGTGAGTTTAATAGTTGCGCGATTTTTCAACTATTGTCGCTGTATTGCTTAGCTTCCTTTTGTCATCAAATTTCGTAGATTTAATAATTACGCAGATTTAATATTTACGCAATTTTTCAACTACGAATTTATAGACGCTCGCACGTCGTATCTGATACGAGTAATTTCTCGTGAATCTTATTGTCTAGACTAAAGGTGGCTAACTGGCGGCACATGCCCCGCCTCCCCCCCCACTTTTCTGATCGCTAGCGCTATCCCCTCCACTGCATCGATCTCTCCACTGCGTCGAGAGCGTCTCACGGCCACAAAACTCGCGTTAGGTATATATGTGTACACATAAATTGTTTTCGTTAACTGTAGCTGCTAAAGTTAAGGGAAGATAAGGAAACTTACGGAAGTTACAGAGTGGGAAATAATATTCATGGTGTAGGCAGACTGATAATGAGTGAGCAACTCGTGTGGCCCGCGGCAGGGAAGAAGTTCGCCACCTCAGTACTACAATATAGATGAAAACAAAATTATTCGTCGAAAATTTATCAGCGATGAATCATCATATTTTTGTATCATATTTCTCCTCTCATGAAGTTTTCTCCCATAGTAACCCATAGTTTCAAAGAAATCAAATTAACCCTCTATTGCATTCCGTTACGTTAAATTTCAAATGTTCTATAATAAATTAAGTAGACAATTTATCAGTTGTTTGCCAACATTTATAGTTACTGTTGTTTGGTGCAAATTGTATTGCAAGTTCATTTTTAAGTAGACTAACAGCCGTATATATTTTTTTTCAACTCGTCGCAAAAATTCATGCAACAGAGGGTTCACAGTTTTTAGATCAATAGTGTCAATGCCACGAGAAAAATATACTGATCGCGTACAGAGGTGGACAAAAATTCGTATACTCGATAAAAGAAAAAGATTATCGATACTTTTGAACTGTTTAAACTTCGTGAAACAAAATCGTACAACGATTAATAGTAAATCAAACTTTGAAACGTGGAACCAACCTTAAATACGTTCTTTCTTCCGAATGATGTTTTGACATCGCACAACAGGTGGAGAAGCAAGGATTCTTTTATCGTCAAAATTCGAAAATCGTCTCCAAAATCACTGAAAAAATTTTTTCAAGACTAGAACTGCCTACAATCTCGAAGATGGAAGTCTTCCCTTAAAATCGGCTATAGGATTTTTCTCTTACTGAACCTCGACAGAAACGAAAGATGTTCAAAGATGCCCGATGAAATGGCGAGAAAAGAAATCATACGGCAAGTTTTAAGAGACTTCTCAAGACTCCTCAAGATCATGATCAAGAGAATAAATTTTTTTAACGTTTTCAGAGGCATTTGAATTTTTACAATTTTCGAGAAAAAGTGTCTGCTTGCTCGCTTGCTGCACGATGTAAATAACATCTTTGGAAAAAGAAGAAAACTGACGCAGGGCTGTCAAAGCGGAGACTCGACACTTTAAAATGAGGTCACAACTGTAATAAGTCATCGACGTTTAAAGTAGAGAAAATTTCTCATCGAGTGTGTTTTTCCACTCTGTGTAAATAGGATAAATGATTAAACGTCTGTTTTAAATGCTGTATGTTGGAAAACAGTAAATATATACGTGGCAACTCGTGTCACGAAATTAAATAATTATAACCAACGGAAGAACACTTCGGTTAGAAGAGAAAATAAACAGAGTGCCAAAGAGACGAGCAAAGGGCAGAAGTAATCTAAAGCAATCTCCAATTATAATTACTTAAATTCCAATCAACCCTCCATTCGAATCGAAATTTATCAAATACCAAAGGACCGAACAAACTTGCTTAACGCAAAGTAGAATCATCGAAATTCACCGTCACGACGATGTAATTGCACGCGTTGCTAAGGTATTTGCTGGAACAAATCGGAGAATTCGCGAAGGCACCTGTTGCGGTGAAAATAAAAAGGCGAAAAGGAAGCCCGTCCCTTGAGCCTGGCTGACTTCGAAGGGGAAACGAATGGGATTACGATTGTTCTCCCCTGTTTTCCTTTATGGAAAATCGCTTGTGTGATCTTCCATAGTGATCGAGGGATCTGAGCTCTCGGTACACGTTGGTGAAATATTGGATTAGAAACGAGTGAGAAACGCAAGTTTCTGAGAATATTTTCACGTACTGTTGGAAGAAAGCGCGAAAATTTCTTGTCGCCAAAGACTACTCTCCCCCCCCTTTCATCACTTCTCGTGACGAAAGAAATTGAACAATCGTACGTGGAAAGATTATTTCGCATTATATAAAAATTCTCAATCCTGTGATAAAATAAAAAAGAAACAAATTAAGAAAGAAAGAATTACGATTGTTACAAGCAGTGGAAGAATTTAAAATTTGGAAGAAACATGTTGGTGATACGATTGGGTAGAAAGAGGGTGAAAGATTTTTAAAAATTATTCCCGAGAATATATAAAATTATTCCTGTCGCGTGTCGTTGAAAATATTGGAACGAAACGACTGAGATTCCGTTGCACTGCTCTCAAAAAAAGAGAAATTGAATAACTGTACCGTGGAGGAATAAGGTTTCTTAAATTTGTATCAAATACACTCGTAAAGAGTCGAATGAAAAAGAGTCGCGGTAAATAACGACAAAGACAGAATGTACGAAGAAAGAAACGCACGATCAATTTCGACCGTTTTTCTCTTCCCTCTTTTTTCAGACCGAAAAATGTCAACCCCCGTTGCTTAACGACCACGAACGAACGAAAACATGGAGGAGGAATGGAAAGGAGGCGAAACGAAACGAACGATCTATCTGGGAAATCTATCTGGCAGATTGCGAACGTTAAGTTGCGTCGTCGGTGCACCGTAGCGAGTTGACGGAAATGAGAAAAATATTAACATCAGGAGAGCAGCGAGACGGAAATGGAGAACTGGCGGGAGAAAAACGGTGTTTACTTGGGGAGACGAGATCCGGCGGAGTAATCTAGTAAAAAAAAAAAAAAAAAAAAAAACACGAGAAGTCGGAGGATCGAAGGATCATTTCTTTTCCAACACGGCGAAATTAAGATTTCATATTTCACGACGTGGGATTCACGGAGTCTCGCGGACACGTCGTATCCGTCGTCCCATTTTCCCTGGGGAAAATATGCCAGGCGCACTGTGTGTCGCATATATCGTTCGATATTCCGTGAATATCGAGGGTCACTGTTCGTCGCGGCAGAGAGAAATTCCAAAATGAAATTTCCAACCACTGTCGCTTGTATTCAAAACCTTTCCGTCTGGCTTGCTCTTTCATTTTTTACGATAGGTTTCAAGTAGTTTGAAACGCTACGACGAAAAGAAAAAAATATCACGCCGGCTGTAAACATTTTTTTTAACTTTCTTTCTTTTTTTATATCTCGTTGTATGTTTGACAAGCGATCTAATTCAAGAATCAGGGCTTGAAAGCAATTGTGGTATCGATTTGGTCCTCGAAACCTTTATGAAGAATCGAAGAATTTCGGTCGATTATGCTCCTTCGTAATATCAAATATCGGTTCACGTATGATCGTTAGTTCCGGTTCTAGGTTTTCTTTCAACCTTTAGCTCAAAACTTTTCTTCACAACGAACAATTTTAATTTTCATTATCTAGCTTAGTCGTGTTTCGACGGATTATATCATCTCGCAAGTAGAATGACTTCATATCTGATCAGAAATCTTGAAGTAGAGTGAGTCCGCACTTGTTCGAACATCTCTAAATAGAATAGGTCCATACGTGGTCAGCCTTCTCTAAGTAGAGTGAATCTGCACGTTGTCAGACATCCGCAAGTAAACCGAGCCCGGCACGTAGTCAGATGCTCTTTAGTAGAATGAGTTTGTACGTAGTCAGACATCTTTAAGTAGAATGGATCCGTATGCAGCGAGGTACCAGTAAATAGAATGAGTTCGTGTGTGGCGAAATACCAGTAAGTAGAGTGAGTTCATGTGTGGTCAGACATCCTTAATTAAAGACCGAGACCATGTGTAGTTACACATTCGTAAGTAGAATAAATCCGTATATTGTATATGTTTTGTTTCACGATATTTCATGATATTACGTTGAAATTCTTGTGAACTTGTATCGTCAAGCAAAGTGATATTATCTTAGAAAATACGATAACATACGTTATTCGATATATTAATCGACGAAGGAGACAAAAATGATTCAGCAATATAAAAGGAAATTTTAAAAGAGAAAAGAATTTGCAATTAGATGTGTTGTTCGGTGTTCATATACTTCTTTCAATTTTGCTATTTTCTGAAAAAAAATTTTCCGAAGATAAAAAGCAAATCACAGACGATCACAGACGTTCGGCAATCGGCCAAATTTTAAAGTCATTGCCGTAGCAGTATAAAAAAGTGGTAGAAACATTTTCTTAAAAAACCATAACCAACCGACAAATGTGCAGAATTTAAAACCGACAGAAGGTGTAGAACCCTCTCCCCCTCCAAAAGAAAGAGATAAATTCGGAATCGGTATATGGACCGATATATGCAGTAATCGAAACCGATATCGACAGAAATCTCGGTCCTTCGTAAATGTTTCAAGCTGACAGTTTTTAACAGTTATTATAATCACAAAGCTACAATAAAGTTCTTCAAATTCTCGAAACACTCTGCCGCGTGGAACCGGTAAGAAATAGCCGAACGCTTAACCCATTGACTGCCAGGCAAATTTAGAGCGTCTTGTCGTGGGAAATCAAAATTTTATTTTAAAGAAAACGTGAAATTTTCCAAAATATAATAATACTAAGTTACAGATTTAGCATTGAAATGGGGCATTTACAGTAATTTTTATTGAAAAAAAAACACTACGAAATAACTCGTAGCTGGCGCCACTGAATAAGATTCTGTAGCGTCATCTATTCAGTCTTACAAAAATTACCATGGAGATACCAACAAATTATTAGTTACAAACAAATTGTCGATGATATATATAACAGTAAATAAGAAATTAATAGTCGTTAGTCAGTAGTAATTAATCTATTAAATTCTGTATCATGTAAACATTAAATTAAATTATACAAATTTCCTTTTGCAGTATGGTGACTTTTATCATTTATCGATCATCGTATCTACAATTCCTGTGCTGCCCGCCGCTTACGAGATATAGTGTTCCTTTTTTTTCAATAAAAATAAACAAAGACATTCTCTTTTATACCAATTGCAATCAATCTAAACTTTTAGCGCAAACTACGAGATATCCCGTAGTCGATAGTACATACGCTTACTACGAGATATCTCGTAGTTGGCAGTCAATGGGTTAAACGCGCGCAGAGGTGAAAGAAAGAGAGGGAGGGGGAAAAAAATGTGGAAAACGCAGGGGAAAACTAAACTTGGCCAGTCGCGAAACAGTTTATCAACGGGAGACACGCGACTTGCGAGACACGTGGCCGCAGTTGTTGAATTATTTATTAAAAGTTGGCAGCGGAGATACACGCGACAACACGCTTGGGTGTCCTGCCTCTCTCACGTTTGTTTCGGTCCAGGCTGGTAAATTTATTTTTCCTCTCTCGGGAACTTTGCATTCCGTAAACTTCCGTCGTCGTCGTTGTAAACCGTGGACTTCTTGTTCGAAACGTGGGACTTTCGTTTCTGGCAAGAGGGGAAAACTTCTTAATTGTCGTGAAATAATCTACGCCGGGCTATGTTTAACGCGAGTTTATCAACTGCGTCCAAAGTTCCCCCGGATACACTCGCTTTCGCGTCTCGATAATTTTGTTCCAGCCTTCCGCTGGAAAATGTCTGCTACTCGCTCCTAGCAATTTTCGCCGGAACAGTTATTGGCTTAAGGGTACATTGTGAATGTTGGAAATTTTATTACGCGAGATCGGCGGTCTGAGAAGATAATCCGTGTAAATTGGCTGATTCAATCCGGGTGCGCTCCGAAGGATAAATAATTCGCGTAGGGCAAATATTTCGAAAATAAAAAAAAAAAAACAGATAAAACGGATAAGATGATAAGTTGAATTTCAACTGAAACTTCGAACGCTGATGAATTTTCGTCAGTAGGCTATTCTGTTACACGATGAGGTACTTAATGTTGAAAATATCCATGGCCAGTGTGTTCACGAATATGCAAGTATGCTGCATAATTGTATTTTAAAAATATAAAGTATCCGCACTTCGATGCAACGAAACTTTAATTATGAATATTTTGAAAGCTATTAAGCATCTAATTCGTAAGAGAAGAAATTCTTTTTCTTTCTTTTTCCTTGAAAATGTAACGAAAATGTAAATTTCGTCGAGATTCGTCGCGAAAAATTTCAACCGGTGGCCTGGCAATTTCAACGTGTATCGGCGATGTTGATCGGCTTTTTGTGGAATAATCGAAAACGAAATCGTGCTAAATCATGTAAACGACAGTTCATAAATTACAGCCCTTCGTCGCGGAGCAGGATTGCGTAACAAAGGGCTAATTTTAGCACGACTCTATTCAAGTGTCAGCGAAATATACTTCGCGTGGTAAATGGCAGTGATACGACCGAGGTAGAAAAAGCATAACCGGCTTAAATGCCGCCATCAACGCGATACTATGTCAAATGAAAAATTGCAAATTGCCGAAGCTTAATGGCTGGCCATCTCGGAAACGAGGTCGTGCCACTAGAAAAACAGAAACTGTTTCATACGTGATATTTATCATCGTTTAACGCCGAAAATTACCTAATGTAGAGTAGAACATATGCCACGTGATAAAAAGCGAGCGGGCGGGAATCACGCGAAATGCCAATTCTATGAATGTTCATCGCTCGTTTCACGGTAACCCATAGTCTTTGAAAAATCATAAAGAAATCAAGTGATATATAAATGTCATTCAAGTTATGATACGTAAATGGAATGTTATAATAATAAAATCAAGTTACAATATATAAATCGAATGTAATGTATAAATGGAAATCAAGTAATATATGATATAAATTTATGTATATATATATATATATATATATATATATATATACATCAAATTGAACTCTAACAGGATCTAATAATTTTTATAATAATTATAACAATCCATTATAGTAATCATTATTTGTAATTCATTGTAATAATTGTTTTCAACGTATCACACACCATTCCTCTTTCAGTAGGCACAAATTTCAAAACGAAACGTTCCATCATAAAAATCTATCCCAATTTATTGCCATAATTTCAATTTAACTGTCGCACAGCCAGCGATCAATAGCCAAATGACTTCTCAAATTCACGTCGAATGATCGGTTTCGACCGGAGCGTACGTGCATTAAAAATTTTTGGTCGAAGGAAAGAGAGAACGTGGGATAAATTATTTTTACGTCGAGACGACGTATTATTAATTATATCGAGAGAGACGAGGAGGGGAGGGGGGCGTTTTCTCCTCTCTGTTCTCTCTCGAAAACCTGAAATTTATCATCGTAGCAACAACTGTTCATTAGGTCGAGTTTCTTATTTCGCCTAAAACCGTATCGAAGAAACGCATCCGCGGCTGATATTAACGACCACGGAAAGATATTGGCCAATTTATTCGGCTGCGTTTATCCTTCACAATGGCGGAGAGCCCGAGATAATTGCGCGCAGCGAGATCTCTCCCGTTTTTCTTCTCGTACTCGTTCTCGTTCTCGTTGATTAAGTCGCGTTGCTTCGCTTTTCTTCGCTTCTTCCCCCCGTCCCTCTTCCCTATATACTACTTGTAAAACCATGAAACTGCGGAAGAACATTTGGCAAGATGTCAAGCGTGAACAGGTAACAAGGATTTGGAAGTACGTGAGATAGCGTAGGACACCGAGATCTCCGGAAAATCGAGACTCATTTGTGATCGTTTACATCGAGACTGAAAGATTGTGAGAACATCTTTCGAAGAATCGAAATTCTAGATGCTTTCTCGCGAGCTTCGTACTCTTACACTTACTTCTGATTATTTATAAAAATATGTTAGAACGTTGCTTAGAAATATATTTGAAAAAGATTTTGTCACCTATAAAGAAACATAAACTGTAATGTAATTAGAATATTTAATATAATAATATAATATAATATGCTTAATACTTTAATATAATATTAAATGTACATTCGTTTATTTGCAAAGGATGTGAGAATATCTTTCGAAGAATCGAAATTCTAGATGCTTTCTCGCGAGCTTCGTACTCTTACACTTACTTCTGATTATTTATAAAAATATGTTAGAACGTTGCTTAGAAATATATTTGAAAAAGATTTTGTCACCTATAAAGAAGCATAAACTGTAATGTATTTAGCATATTTAATATAATAATATAATATAATATATTTAATACTTTAATATAATATTAAATATATATTCGTTTATTATTTGCAAGGATTTAATGAGTATATAAATTCTTTCTCAGTAAATGTACGCTAAATTCTATTAATATTCTAAACTAGAATATTAATAGAATATTAATTTTCTGGCTTAGAATACTTATGTCGATTTATGACAAATTAACGGATATCAGTTAGACAATAATGTAAGAATTCACGTGCACAAGAGGGCTATCTATTAAACGCGAGGAAGCATCCATCCACTTCAAACCTAATCTTATGCATCCGTACAATGACGAATTAACCACTTGTACGATCGTGCAACACACATCACTTCTAACATCTATTATAGCTGTCATCCTCCGACAATGTCATCGTGGAATAATCGTCAACCGTAAAACGTTCAAAAAAAAAAAAGAAAAAAAAACAATTTTCTACGCTCTGTATACTTTTTTATTTTCTCAAACTTGCACCGGCGTACTTCATAAAGTGTGTCACAAAGTGTGTTTAGACAAACTTCTAACAATATTTCACGATGCGTTCACGGTGTTCGAAGGATGCTTTTTTAAATTCTAAAAATTTTACAAATTCGGACAACAAGGAAAAATTTTGAAATCAACAACGTAGCGCCCGAATGAATTTCGATTACGTGGAATTAGAATTATGTGAAAGCAAGGTTGAGGGAATGTGTGCTGGCAACACTAGCGACCCTCGAGAAAGGCTTTCGTGTGCTCGAGGGCTAATATCATCGCCCATGGAATTCATGGCAACGCATAATAATCGCCAGGGAGCAACGATACAATGCGTATACGTTGTGCGATTGAACAAGAGTCGCGTAGACGGTTTACAGCTCTGGTAAATGCCTGTTCTTTTAAGGCGTTGTTAAAAGAATGAGCACTTGTTACGTGCCAAGTGGCCTGTTTCCTTTTAGCGCGAACAACACGAGCGCTAGATTTTCCTTTTTTCTCTCTTTTTATATCCCCTTTTACTTAAATATATCATCGAACAAAAACAATCATGTCTCAGCTACCGTATAAACACGCTTGTTACCGATCTTTCGGTTTACATTGGACAAATTTCACTGTCATAACTGTAAACAGCATTGGTACTCCGAAATTTGAAGAATCGACGGTTCTCGGAGTCGGTTCGATTACACAGACGGCTGTAGAATTCTATCGGGGCATCAGAATTTCAGGTTACTTCATTCTGTGCTTTGCTGTTTCTGGAATTCTGCAGATTGAAACGAAACTAGACAACGTGGCAATGAAATGAAATTAACTTCAAAGATCTCAGAGATCTCCAGCGAGCTAATTGTGAGCGTGCGGTAATTCCCAACGGCGCGATGATGCCGATCTTGCAGTTGAACTCGCTTCGGAAGGTGAAGAAGTTGCAGCCGAGCCGAATTAATGGAATAAAATACGCGCGAGGAATGGAAAGCGAATACGAAACTGCCACGTGCGTCCTTCGTTCCTTTCGATTTATTGCAACGAACAAATGATATTCGACTGGCACTTAGCTCGATGTTCCTAATATACACATTCGCCCCCGAGGGAATCGCAATGATGCGCGGGAGATACAGCCATAATTCAAAGGAAAATTGCGGGGCAACGTCAAGGTAAACGATGAGGGTAACGAAGTCTGGCAGTATTTATTACTAATACTCTGCGAGAGCCGAAGAGAGCGAGAGAAATTCCTCTCTTTCACTTCTCTCAGCCACTTTTTCTGCTTCTAGGGAGTGCTATTCCCTTAATTATACATCTAGAAACGAACGTTTCATCGGTTATTGAACACATCCCGCTGTCACTTGAATTTTCCACGCCGAACTATCAATGATCCTCGCAGAGAAATGAAATGATCGTAGAAAATGCACGCGTGGGCAGCAAGAATTTTTGAACAGTGATTGTAATGAAATTTAACTGAAAGCTGACTCGACTATGTTCTTGGCTGTTCTAATAAACGAAGTTTTATTGGACATTCGCTGACGAAATGACATCATTTTACATCAGACGATGAAAATTACAATAGTCTTGCAGTCGTGTTTCTAACGTTTCGAAGTTTGAACTAAATGGAGAATACACTTCTATGACTTTGATCTTTTACGATTATTTATTAGAATACATCTTTGTGGTTTTATCGGTAGGACTGTCAGAGTCAAAGAATGAGGATAGAAACGACCAATGCGTAATTTTTGTAGAAATTTTTAGAGATCTAAATGATTCCTCGTGGCATATATAGAAAATCGGTCAGCATGTGATTCTATATGAAAATAAAATAAAATAAAATAAAATTCTTTCATAGAATATTCCGTTCAAAATCGAGTTTGAAAATTTATTAAATTCCAGTTAATTCCAGTAAAATTGTTTGACTCGCAACTTCACTTTTCGATAGATCGAACATGACAGATCGAATATATTTCATTAAAAGTTGCCTCAGAACACATGTAATTGATAAATTTTCAAACTCCATGCTTTTCTCAAAAACGAAGCATCTTACATACATTTCTTATTTATTTTCGTACGTAGAACAACCTTAATTATTCTTTAATTATTCTTTTGCCGTCATATCTAGAACTAATTGAATTCAAGTATTCGTCGTACGAAAAAATTTTATTTTCGACTTATTTTCTCGACGTGATTTCGGGATTCTGGCTTGTTCACCACGATTTCGAGAACACCCTGTATACGACGTTCTTTACTGTGTTATTAAACTATTAAACTCTTTTCTATTCCTAGTATTTTAATCCTTCTGATACAAGTTCTATACCTCAGAAATTAATAGTTCTAACGTTAATACTTTGTAATCCTTGAATTATGAATCTAACTTGCAATCTACAGGATGTCCCGAATTTAAACCGCGACGTCTTGATCTACACGTAGAAAGAAGAAGAAAATATTCTACAAAGTTTGTCAAGAAACGTTTCATTACAGAGTTATGAGCAAACATTTTATATATGAAATATATTGTATTATATATATATATATGTATTATTGTATTATATTATTGTATTATAATATTGTATAATATTATTATAATATTATATATATATATATATATATATTGTATAATTGTATATATGAAGTAGCTACGCATTTGACTCTTACTTACGAAGTACTTTGAAAACAAAAGATTTAGAAGCAACTTCACGCGAGAAACTCGTGCAGAGAATTGAAAACGCAATTTTATTGAAACTCAGGAAAATTCTCAGGAACTTTATAGTGTTGCTACAATTCTATCATTCATTGATCATCAAGCTCTTCGACGGAATTAGAAGTTATTTTTTGTCAATTAATGACACGAAATTGTTAGCACGCGTCTGCGTACTGTAATGAAAAATGAGTTTAGCCACTTACATGTTCCACGCATAGAATAACTCGAATTTTATGTAACATTCTTTTCTTCTTTTCCCAGTATAGATTAAGTCCTCGCAGTTTGGCACAACCTGCTCGAAGGAATATCTGAAGATTTCGATAAAGTAAAAATCTCTCTCTTTCTTTCTTTCGAGCCGAGGAGCGACTCTCGTAATTTCCGAAAAACGAGTCTAAATTGCACGTCAACGACTGGCAAGCAATGAAATAAAATTTCGTTTCGGGCGACGAAAGGGAAGAGGGGGTGGGGACCGCGGTGGCCGAAAGCGCGTGGAAACGAAGCGGAGCCACTGTCAGGAAGCAGCGGGCGCGCGCGTGTCAATGCACATCACGCCGATGTTTCCAGCTAAGAGAGCGTGACGCCGGTATTTACAGCTATCGTGAAATGATATCGAAAACCATCCCCCTCTTCGATCCGTTCGGGATCCGCTTGCTTCTTCGTGACGTCACCGAACGTGCGCGCACGCGCCCAAACAGCCTTACGTGTTGATCGTTACCCACCTTCTGCAACCCCTCTTGGCTAAGGGTGCATTCACACGCAGTCCAGCAACGTCCACGCGTTACGTTCCACACGAGCTGTACGTACGTTCGTACTTGCGTTCACATATTTCTTTATCGACAGAAATTTAAACGTTGTTCGATTCTAAAATTTTGTCGATGAATTCTGCATTTTGGGGGGGGGGGGGAATTTGAGAAGCTTTCACTGTATTTGTATCATTACACGCATGTACGTTAATTCCTCTGTATGTGTGTGTGTGTGTGTGTGTATGTATGTACGTTAATTCCTGTATATATATGTGTGTATGTATATATATGTACATATGTATATATATGTATATATGTATACATATGTATACATATGTGTATATATGTATATATATATATATATAATTATATTTATTTTTTATATCATGTGTGTTATATATAACATACTCATAAATATATTATACAGAATATGTAACGTATCGAAATATTCCGGGCAAGGGAATCGCTATTGATGTTACAGTCGTGTGCCGATATTGCCGAGCAGATGACGGGAATCGCGCTCCTGTATCGTGAAATCGAGTTAGACGATGCTTCGGCAACATCTGACCATTGTGCATTCCGTAGTTTCGCGAGATTCCTAAATCCCATTGACCAATTACTTCAAGTCGAGAGTGCTCTATTGTTCACGAAAATCTCATTACGACGCACACCGTGCACACCGTGTCTCCTTTGCTACATTTACACATTACGATCGCTTAGTCGCCAGTCAGAGAACCGGAAACTAAATTGCCAGAATAGAATTCATCAAATAGCTTCTCGTCGGCGTATGAATGATTTCATCGTTGTGATATCATTTGATTCGTTTGACTCGCGAGAGAAAGCAAACAGAAAGTTTCTGTTTCTTTCTTTTTTTTTTTCTTTTAATTTTCTTCCTCGATTTGCAGCTGAAAATATCAAGCAGAGAATCGAAAATCCGAAAGATAGAAAGTGCAGAAGATTGAAACTAGGCGAACGAACATTCCAGGTTAAATTGAATGATGTAAACTGATTGGCGACGTAGTTTCGCGTTTATGTCGTCGGCCGATTAATAATTTCGAATTGTCAGGTACAATTGGAGCGCGTAGGCTAATACCGGAGTAATTAAAATTGATCCTATTACGCCCTTTGTGACCACTATAGCCAGGCTTGGCCAACGCTTGCATTTTGCATAAGACAATTACTATTGGCACAGACGCTTGTACCACGGGTGACTCTGAATTTTCCATCATCGGTCGTGTTGCCAAAATCTGTGACTCTTACGTCTCTACGCAAATCTATGTATCGTTCGTCTTTGTTTTAATAACTCTGGCAGAGTTTCGTCGAGCTTGTCGAGACAATTTGTAAACCATTGAAAATTTAATTAATAAAAGTGAACTTGAGAGGGAATTAATATTTGAAATTGAGAATCAGCTATATCTCGTTTCTGCCTTTCTCTCTCTCTCTCTCTCTCTCTCTCCTTTTCCTGTCTTGTCTGATCTCTTTTCTCTTCTTCTTCTTCTTCTTCTCTCTCCCTTATGTAATTCAATATTCAGTCGAATTCTCAATCGAACATTCACCATGTGGCCTGATCGTAGTCATTTCCGTTCGAAGAAACATTTTTTTTAATCCGTATTCCAACACACGCTTATTTACAATTCCCTACGCATCAGCCCACTATAAATTGATAACTTACGTAAAGCAAAAAATTAATAATTTACGTAATTTGCGTATCAGTTCGCTGTGAGCTGAACAAAAAAATGAGTGATTTACTAAAAAAAGAAATAATTTTTTTTTAATCCGTATTCCAACGTAAGCTTACTAATTTATTGTCGTATCGGCCCACGATAAATTGAATAAAAAAAAAAAAAATACTAATTTAACCCTCTATTGCATGAATTTTTATGACGAAAAAAATATATATGTGACTGTTAGTCTACTTAAAAATGAGCGTGGTCATGAAATAAACAATAAAATTTTATTAGAAAATGTTA
Source organism: Tetragonula carbonaria (assembly GCA_032399595.1). Lineage (NCBI taxonomy): Eukaryota > Metazoa > Arthropoda > Insecta > Hymenoptera > Apidae > Tetragonula > Tetragonula carbonaria. The sequence continues at coordinate 5,042,023 of JAUCRC010000007.1, forward strand.
CAAATGTTGGCAAACAATTAATTTACTATAGAACATTTGAACATTTAAGTTCCCAATTGGGAACGGAATGCAACAGAGGGTTGAGTAAAGTGTCAAATAATAATACGCACTCTATGCGTAGCGAAGTATACACAGGGTGTTCCAGATTTCATTGTTAGTCGTCAGACAGCGAACATGTTTGGTCATTTTGAGGAAAGTTTCGCGACGCGAGATACAAGTTTTCGTATTTCGTTCGAGATACGAAATGCAAACTAGTGCAAGTCATAACACACGAATGATGAACACATTTATTTCAAGCGATTCTTTTATACTGATTTATACTGGCAAGCCCATTCGATTCGATTAATTTACACAAATTGAATAAAACGATCACGTCTTGTCCCTACGCACGTACAAGTAAGCGTGTTTCTATCCGCGTGGACCTGGATCACTTAACTCATTAGCAAGTTAATCGTTATTCGTGGTCTAACAATTGTCTGTCTGTCATGCATGCAACCCCATACAAAAAAAAAAATACATTTTTGATTCACAATCCATATTTCTGTCAATCTCTCGAAAGATGACAAAGAAAAATCGCTCTTCTTGCTCGAAATAATCTATCAGGCGTGCTGAAACATACACGGTGCAAGGAGTATTTTTAAAACCTCAAGATGGAATACTCCGAGCCAAAAACCACCTGGACCAAGACATCGTCAAATTGCATTGTCTCCTCGGAGAGGACAATTTGCGTTTATCGGGCGAGTCGAGCACGCGTTGCACGAGGTGGTATTTGGAAATTTCCACGGAAAATTTCAGCTCGGTTCGACGGGTAGCAGACTGTCGTAACGTGCGAACGCAGTTAAATTTGCATCTCGTATACATTATGCAAATCTTGGTTGGCCCTCTCGTTTGGCCAGGGGCGATATCTTGGGGCGATTCGATCTCCGGGCAACTACTCCTCCGTGCAAATCGACGAACCGCTCGCTCACTGTTTCGTTTCGTCGACTGTCGAAAACTCCCTCTCACCGTCCGTCATCGCATATGTAGGATCGGGTGTCGCGGTATCGATGCCGACTATTGATCGATTTCCCGGCGTGCGTCGAGTGGCGGCGGTGCAAACCACTCGAGCAGGCGGAGAATGCCACTTTCGTGCCCTTCGTGTCCGGGAAATTGTGCCCGACAGAGGAGGTACCCCCTTGTTCGAAAATTACCGATGCTAATCGCGGCCTGTTACGCGCTAAGCGATAGAGTCGATCGGCGTGGCTATGAGCCAGTAACAAACAACACGCCGGAAAGAAGCGCGCGTTCGTACGAATTGTTTCGAATTGTTTCATTAGCATTTGAACGCGAGGCTCGACCGCGAAGACTCGGCTCGAAGTTCGAAGCAACTACAGCAGTGCTAATTTCCTGTTATTTACAGGCGCGTAATAATGTTTGTAATTCAACGACTGCGATGGTATATATTTTGCTGTTGAGCACAACGGCCAGAAATTAATAACCGAGCGAGACAAAACGTGTCGGTAGCGAGCGGTGTAAATTCACGTACAACGTGCCGAAGTCAATTCGACTCGTAATTATCGGCCCGCGGTGGATGATTTTCGAGAAACTACCTACGCTGAAAGCAATTTTAATCGCACGTTGCGAGATTACGCGGACTGAGGAAAGGGAAGTGATATCATCGTTGGAATTCATCGTTATTCGCTTCTAGCTTGAATATTAGAACCACTTCGCACGAATCCAACAAGAGAATCGCCGATTTCGATTAAATTTGACAATGTAAATGTAGTTTCTTTTTTTTTCAGAAAAACATTTGACACGTTCTTTTTCTTTTATCGGCAACGGTCGACGTCGAATGGGTGGAAACCATCCTCGAAGTTGGGGCTGCGAAACATATTTTGTCAAGTGTCTTAAAAAATTATTCAGAAGACAATTGCGTAGATCGATGAAATCAATGTCTCGCTTAACGACGAATTTAATGGCGTATTTTACAAAAAAAAAAAAAGAACGGTATTTTCAATCAAGTTGTTCCAAGTTGTAAATGTTAACAAATTTTTTTCTCGAATATCCGGCACAAGAGATTCGATTGGGAGAGATTCCACCAGGACGAGGGAATTACACGCAACGTTAGAAACACGTGAGCCAAAATACGGTGGCTGATAGTGGAATATTATTGACTCTGTCGCACGGATGGAACGATTATTGCCGAGTGTAAATTGCGCATAATTACGAACTTTGAAACCACGTATCGAAACTGAACGCGCGAGGATTTCAAGTTCCTGTGCCATTAACCCGGAAAGAAGCTTGCCGAGACGGGGCAAGCTTCGCTTTAACCAGCAACTCAGATTCGTTGGCTCCAGGTTATTGGAACAAAATGGCGAGATTATTTTCCAAGTTTACCCGCGAGAACGAGGGAGGATTCAGGCTGTAATGCACTTTTACGAGACGCGATGGCGTGGCGAAGACGATATCTTTACACGAAAATATTTACCCTCGCCGTAATGTATCACCGAGGTGAAAAACCGAGTTTGAGAGAAAACTGAGAAAACGACGCTCGCTTTGACTAATATTTCAAGTAAATTGAATTTTAGAAAAATTGAAAACAACAGGAGTTATACAGGAGGACGATGTTTTCGCAAATATTCTGGAAAAATTCTTATGAAATTTGCCCGAGACGATTTCGTCAAGAGACAAACGCCAGATGTTTGCTACAAATTCGAAATAAAAATCATGATCGCGTAAAATGTTACTTAGAAATTCTAGTAGAATTGCGTCTCAAAATAATCGTCAGGAAACGAATTGTACTAGTTTCGAGCTTGTTGAAATAAAATTTAAATCGCACGAGGTAGGTTATTCAAAAATTGTGAAAGATGTGATTTCGAAGTCGAGATTTCTTTAAAAAAAAAAAAGATATCGTCTCGTTAAATCGATCGACGGAGAATCGACGAGCGAGTTAATAAACAACGTCAGAATATTTCATCGACGATGAAATTGTAGAATGGGAAGCGACCAACCAGCATCGAAAATTTATTCTAACCGTTCGCGCACTTTCAATTTTCATCTTCGTTTCAATTACGTCGGGCGTAGAAATTTCCTTTTTCCAACAATGAGAGAACATCTCCCTTTTTTGGTTCCCTTGAATGGTTCTTTTTAATCTACCCTCAAACGAGAACAGTGAACCTTAATGCGTCACATAAATCTTACCCTCTTCGTCAGAGTTCTTTCTCGCAGTCTCTCTTCAAGCATTTTCCATCTCGATTCTGCATCCCTCGCGAGGGATGACGTTTCAGTTAATAAACGAGCAACTGAAATTATGCGACGCTCATCGAGAAAGGAAACACGCTCGCGTAAGAAAGTCTGCGACATTCATATTCAAATAACATTTTTGTTTGATCGAGCCTCGAATATTATCGAGAGATAACGCCGAGAATTTAACACGCGAAGAATTTGAAGAAAATTCAGCTTGGAAGACAATAACAAACGTATCGTTTCGAATAAAAATTCCACTCCTTTTCCCCCTTTTTGAATGAACAAAATCAACAGAACTTTCCGATCCTCGGCACCTCGGCGAGTAAAAAAGAACAAACGAGATCAATAGATCGCGTAAGAAAAAAGGAAACACAGTCTCGTGAAATACAGCCCGTGTTTGAATTTGGCCTGGAAACGTAAGATACAGGAGGCCATAAGGCTCGTAAAATGTAAGCGACGACTGGAGAATGCACGAGAGTTCGATTCTCAATAATATCGGAAGTCGAACGCGAATATCGATAATCACGCGCGCACGTGCATGCCAAATGCATACGCGATGGAAGAAACAAATCCTTGGCTCGCGTTACTTTCAACCATCTCTCGACAATGTGTGTGTGCTCGATTTACCCTCTCCCTTAGTGAACCATAGTGGTATACGAGGTATGCGAATACGTGTGGTAGAGGTATCGTGCAACGCTTCGCATATTCGCTTCGTAAGAGCCGAACAGACCGATAATGCGCGTCTTTGGAATATTTCACGAAAATGATCTCCGCAACGTGGCGCGCCTTGTAATTGAATGCGAAGAAGAAGAACGTGGCTCCGCTGCTGTTTCAACGCTGAGAAGAAATTACATTGTACTTTCAACCCGGCGAATCGATACGCGTGATGTTCAATGAAATTCACGACAAGGAGGATAAATTTTTATAAAACGAGGCAAATGGCGAATGGCTTCAGAAAGGAACAGGGAACGAATGTTCGATTGGAAATGTATGTTTCTAAAAAAAGATTATTTCTTTATTTCGGACTTACGAGAAGCGCGATTGAGGAATAGTTGAGGAATAGAGGAAATCCTTCGATTTTCATGTCGACAATTATGTTCTTAAATATGAGCATGAATACGTAATGATGAACAATTGTCGATAGTTTGAACTGTTGTAACTTCGTCATAACAGAAGATAGTCATATAAGTTCGTTCTTTCAAAGATATTTCTACGTTATACATGGCGGGCGAGCAAGTGTATGAGAGTACTTTTACTTTCAAAAATTGTAAAAATTCAAACATCTGTGAGAACATTAAAAAGTTTCTTTCGAAACTCTACGACGATCTCTTAAAATTTGTTGCTCCTTTTGCAATTTCATCGAACTTTGAACGTTGTATGATGAAATGTTGGGATTTTTTGAATTTTTATTTATTTAACTCTGCTATTCAAAGTTGAACAAAATGATTAGAAGAAAAGTGTCGCAAAGCAAATTTTAAGAGGTTTGTTGTAAATGGGAAACTTAGGGTTTAGTCACGAGTAAAATTTTTTTAGTATTTAGTGTGTGAATTTTTACAATTTTTTTTCTAAAGAAAATAACACTTTTCCATTTGCTTCGTGATGATAAAATATCTTGGGGGAGGAAAGCAAATTCGTGGCAGTGAGAACAAGAGCTCTACGTTTCAAAAATGAGACCAAGTAAATTGTTATATGACCTTTTTCAACAAAGTTTGAAGCAACAATTTTTCATTTAAATTAATTGTGATAAAAAACTGAAAACTCCACGAAAACAGTTCACATTTGCCAGATGCGAAAAAAATGGTGAAATTTTTTCAGAAAGTCAAAACACTCTACAAAACAGCGCACATTTGTTTCTCTTTCTTTTCGTCAATGCAAACACTGCATAAAATATTAGCTATATAAGCTTTATAAATTTATATAAAAATTCAACAATTTAACGATCAGTATTTCTAATAATCCAACAATCAGCAACGAATCCAAAGGTAAATTGAAAGAGAATTAGTTTCTCACTCGTTTTTACTCTCTCACGTGGGTACGTCAAAGTACGGAGGATAGAAGAGAAAGAAAAAAAGGAAAAAGAAAAAAAAAGGGGAAAAAGGAACCGAGAGAAGCTTCGCCGGATTACGTTGAACCGTCGCCCGCGAAAGAACTCCCTGTACCCGAATGAAATTTATTCTGGGGACAAATTGAATGTTTGTCATGGTTTAATCGACTGTAAAAATCGGCGGATTGCTCGGCCCGCGGAAAAATCATTGCCAAATTGTCCGCGATTCGTGCGTTATGCGATTGTAATTCCGTGCCAGTTTTCCCTGTTTCCACATTGGAGATATCATTACACACGTGTGCCGGGCCCTTTCAATCTCGACACGTCGTCCCAGCATGAGCTACGTGCCTGCAATTCTGTCACCGAATCAGTCGCTTCTGCTTCTGCTACGTGCGCCTGTATCCACGTGTCTATGAATCAAACTCACGGCTGCGCAACCAGCATGAGTCGATCAGCACAACAGATAGCGAAACTCGAGATCTTCTTTTTCTCTATATGCATTCCTCAAGAATTTGCAGTTGATGATATCAAGAGAAATAATCGCTTTACCAAGCAAATAAATATTATATATATATATATATGTATTAATATATATGTTATATATTATGTATTATATAATATATATATATATATATATATATATGTATTAATTTTTTGCGATAGGTAATGAAATTTCAATTAACCCTTTGCTCTTGGAAACTTCTTTCATATCATCCATTCCAGTAATTTATTTAGAAAATAGCGAGCGAATAAACTTCAAATAAATGATACAGAATGGTAAATGATGATCATCTTGTTCTTGTGCAGATTACATTTATACGTGAGATTTTGTCGATTATATTTTTATTCCTTCGAGTTTTAAAGCAATCGTCAACGCGTGCACGATAAAATTTTTTTCAATCGTCGAAAAAATAATTTCCTCCATCGTTTCATAAATTTTCGTGAAGAAGCAGTGAGAATTATTCCGAATTATTCCAACGAGTATCAATTGAATCACAATTGCTTATACAAGAATTTCTTCTTCCAAAATTCTTTCAATCTTCTTACATAGTTATTGCAGGTATTCTACTATACGCATCTGTTCAGATATTATATACTGTTACATTATATCATACAGCACCGAACGCATTTTCGATATTTAATTATTAAGAAAGAAGCAGTCCTGGATATCAGCTAGAATTTAAATACGATGTTCGTTTCGTTCGAAAAGTAGAGCTCCGAATTTCTACCACACGGTAAAATTTTCCGTTTGTACAATCGACAATACTCTAGATCTCTAATTAAGAAAAAGAGCGAGAAGAGAAATGTGCCAGAATCCGAGCTAACGTAAGAAGGTTAATGAGGCCATTTGAATGGCGAAGTTCCCATACCCAACGAACGATCCTTCTGTACGATATTTTCGAAAATATCGCATTAGACCTGTCATAGCATTGTAACCGAATCGACTCAACCGTGTCTTTGGCAGGATTTCAACCGCGATAACACCCTTCTTACATGAAGGTACAAAGCCTTGCCAAAAGGTAATTCAAAGAGACATGAATGAATATATTGTGTGAGACGGCCTTAATGGACTGCTACAACTGCCGCTCACCATATATAAAACGTTTTTATGTCATAATAGCGGACGTACGAGATCGAGAAATTTAAACACTTATATTAGCTTGTAACACGTGAAATATATTCGAACGAGATGTTCTACATTTACTGAAATTTTCCAGTATCTAACATTCCAGCCATTGCATCTAATATCTAGTACAATATCTTGTCTCCAATACCTAGTATCAATTCGATGGGAATTCGTCAGGTTAGCCAGACTAAAAATTAATTGCAAAGATCGATCGATTTAAATTAATCGGTTCCAATCATCGCGGACGATTAAACATTTAATTAAAATTCGAAATTTTAGACACTCGTATTAGCTTGTAACGCGTGAAATATATTCGAACGAGATGTTCTACATTTACTGAAATTTTCCAGTATCTAACATTCCAGCCATTGCATCTAATATCTAGTACAATATCTTGTCTCCAATACCTAGTATCAGTTTAATGGGAATTCGCCAGACTAAAAATTAATTGCAAAGATCGATCGATTTAAATTAATCGGTTCCAATCATCGCGGACGATTAAACATTATTCAATTAAAATTCGAAATTTTATTTCTTTATTTCGTGTTACGCGACCTCGTGTTTTCACGCTTGTTTCCGCTCGAACGGTTTGATCGAATTCAGCGTGAAAACAACGTCCGAGATTGAAACACTGGTCTGAGATTCCATGAAATTTCAAAGCAGTTTTACAATCTCAGCCGCGTGAGCGTGTAGTCGTGCGTTTCGCCCGGCGCGAAATTGACTCGAATACGCTGCGCCGTTTATCCCGAAACCTTTCGCAAGAAAGAAAGAAAGAAAGAAAAAAGGAAAGCATGGAATAATACGTAGTTTGACGTAAAATGTCACACGGGTTGCATGTTACAGTAAATTAAAATCTGTACACATCGTGTATGGAATTTAGTTCAAAGTTCGGAAAACGAACGAAAGATATCGTGCATGATAACGTGCACGGTGAAATAGTGTCACTGCAGCAAGAAGTTTCCTATCAGTGTATGCGTGACATGAATAATTTTGTTCGTTAACCCTGTCACCTCGAGGTTCATCGCTGAGGAATTTTTCATCCTCTCCATGGAACAACAAAATAATAACTTGATAAATGCCTGCGTTCACGTATGAAGTTTGTACATCGGACAACACATTTTCTGTTTTACACAATTCTCCGATCTACGCTCTCATTCGTGAAAGTGTGAGCAATGTATTTTACAATTGACTATAAAATTGGAATGAAAAAGAAAAAAGAATAAAGGAAACAGCAAATTGCGAGAGGGAAAGAGACGCACAAAGTAGTAACGGAATATATATGGTCAGACATTTCAGTGGAATAAACATACATATAAACTTGTGTAGAAAATATTTTTGCAGGAATATTCGCTGCAAAAATTATTTAATAAGTAATAAACTATACTGATAAATTGACCGAAGTTCTTTAAAATGCCAAAGGAGTAAGAAAAGGACAGAACTGAAATGAAAAATGCAGACATCCGACGCAATGCCAAAAATAGAGGACACCCCAAATTCGAGTGTCGAATGTTCATTAATCATGTTTCGTATGAATCGATTCGTTGATTGCGAAACGATTCGATGACAAATCGCCCGAGCGGCAACGAATGCACCTGATGGCCCGAAAAAAACTGACATTAGGGCGAAAGGAACGGCCAAGAATAAGCCGGAAATGGAGGAACAGTTTCACCAATGGGAAATAACTTTATTCAGATCAGAAAATAAGTGGCAGACGGATCTGTTGATAACCATTCGTTGCGCCATTTTTGCGCGACTCTTTGGCCGAGTTCATTTATTCACGACACGAGACTGAAGTTCACAGCACACCACGCTGTGCCCTATATTTTTCTTCCCCGTTTTCTCTCTTTTCGGAAAAATTCTCGCCCAGAGTCATGAATTTCAATGTTTTCATATTTCACGACTGTACCAACATTAGAATTATATACAGGACAGTTTCCTTGAATGATGTCGTTTATTTTGACAACTGTACGAACGTATTTAAATAGAACGAAGATCTTTCAAACATTGTATCTCGTCGCCAAACAACGAATTTAGTATAATTTAGTCACAGTAACTCACCTCCACTCGCGTAACTAATTTTCTTTTTTATGCATGTCAAAATACAAATGTTTTTGCTCGGTTATTTTAATAATAATAATAATAAGATTGTCAGCGACACTAAATCGAAAAGTTAAAAAGGCAACTAAATTAGAGAAAGAGAAAAAGATTGCGCAAGCCGATTAATCACACGAGAGGAGAGACAGATAAATCTGCACAAATGCTTTTAAAGCTGCGCAAACACGCTGGTCGAGCGGACATGATATAAAATTTCGACACCCCGAAGAGACGATGTGACGAGTAGTCGTTTCTTTTCATTTCCACGGTTACGGCTGCACATATAAACGAGGCACGATGCCAACTTGGAAATTACGTTCATTTGGACGTGCAGCCGTGCAAGTGCGATTCGAGAGCGAACTTTGCGAGAGGCTCCGTTTATAAAATCCCGTCCCTTTATAAAATCCTTCTCGTCACTCTGGATGTTTGTGGACCGAATAGAAGAAAAGGTGTTCGTCAAACAGAATGACTATCGTCTCACGGACGGTAAATACCTAATGTTCATCCCTACTGTACGCGATGCAAATTCCGCTACCGATCAGTCTTACTTGAACGTTATATATGTTTCGTGATATCTTCAGTATTGTTTGTCATTCTCTGAACGAGAACTAATGGCTAACGAGGCTAACTGGCGGCCCTCGAGCTCTTGCCCCCACTTTTCTGATCGCCAGCGCTACCCCCTCCACTGCATCGATCTCTCCCTACTTGCTCAGTAAGGAAATCAACAGACGAGACAGTGGAGCTCATGCTCATGTGGAGGACATTCGAGTGTAGTGGAGAGATGCAGTGGAGGGGATAACGTTAGCGATCGAAGAAAGTAGGGACAAGGACCGCCAGTTAGCCGGCTCTGTTCTAAATCTTAGGAACTGTTGAATTTACAATTTCAAGATCTACGGATTACGAGACGTAATAAATTTTCTTACGAAGTAAACGAAACTCTATGAACTGAATTCCATCCGACGTGAATGTAATATGCAGATATAATTATTAGCAGTTGGTAAATTTACAGCCATTTGGAAATTAATAAGTAAAGGACTCGTTCATTCGTGTATAACGTTCTTGTCATTTCGTGACTACATGAATGCGATTATATGAATCGTGCAATGTTGATGAAGATCGGGTGCAATATAATTGATAATTTGTTAACTGGCGGATACATGCTATGAAATTTATTAATAAATAAGCGACAATATTCAGCCAGGATTTTCTAGTTCAATAATCTATAAAGCTTAGCGATTGCGTCTGTCTGCTTCGTTTAAAATACGTATAAATATATATATCTATACATGCTGTATCTATATATATCTCGTATGTATGCAATATAGTGTCATCAGTTTCACGAATAACTTTATCGAATTATTTAGCCAGCGATGGAAAATATTATGCTACTTTTTCTTCGCGAAAGACGTTCATTAGTGACAAACAAGTTTTAGACCGCGCACAGGACAAGAGACTTGTGTACTTAGTTAAAAAAAAAAAAAAAAAACCTAAGTATGTACTTGCACACGGAGGCATGTGAACGAGTCATAATCTCATTAGTCGAGGTTTAACCTCTTTAATGTTCACGCAGCAAAGGAGCTTAGAGTAAGTATGTCCTAGATGCACGCGTCGCAGAATTTCGGACGTGCATGCCAGAAATGACCAAAAATTAAATTTTAGAAATGAAATTCGGAAACACGTCAGCATTTGATTATTTCGAATCTTCAGATAATCCAGTTTAAATCTAATTCAGATAAACATGGCTTAATTAAATTGAAATCCAATTACGTGGATACTACTATCACGCTACGCGTTATATCAAAAGTTGTTTGCATTGCGAAAAAAAAATATAGTAACGTAATATATATATATATATTTTTTTTTTTTACTTTTTTCTTTTATGAATATATAAGCAGCATTTTATGAATATATAAGAATCGTGGAAAATAGCACGAACACTCGTTGAAAATTTAGAAGAGCATCGAACAAAATATGCTCGAGGGAGAACTGAACCATCCGAGCTGGTTCGCAACAACAACAACAACAACGACGACGACGACGACGACGAAACTTTCGGAATGGAAATAATGTTCAAAGGATAGTCGCTGTTTCGAAATCAGCACGGTTGAAGGAAGATTGATCACGGAAGTAAAGTTCTATCGACAACGATTCGATAATCTCCGTAAATTATTCTTCAAACGCAGCGTTCTCATCGACGAGAAGTGATCCGTCGCGCGTTCGCTTCGTTGGAAAGAGGATTTAAAAAATAATTTCAACGGCTGGTTTGCCAAACATTGGCAAGAAAATTTCGAAGGATTACGAGTGTTTGTAAGAATGCTGATCAAACATGTCTCGCGACATCGTCTTTAAAGTTGGCCTGCTCATCGATGCCGAGGAATAATCCTAATTTAAACAGGAGAAAATGACGAAATGCTTCGAAGATGAAAGGAGCTCACAAAAATGAATCCTGTGCGTTTATTTTAAAAATAAATCGTACTTTCGATTTTTCTTTTCTTTTTTTGTACAGTCTTTGTGCAAAACTGTTCCTCCGTAATTTTTTTTCCAAACTTTTTCGTGAACTTTCATTCACAATCAGTGTGCGAGATTTCTCGATTTGGTTCCTGTGCTCCCATGTTCTCAGAATGTTCGTCCATTCATATTCGGCGACAAGATTTTGACAAAGGCAGAGACTGTCGAGTTAGACTGCTAGATTCGGGGAAATTCAATGTAGCATATGATGGAGGAAAGATCTACGAGCTAATTTCAAAACGATCTTCCAGATTTTTCATCGTCCTGTCTGACGTAACCACGCTTACCGGGTAATTTATTGGAATGGTTTACATGCTCCGTTCAAATTAGTCAAGTTACTTGAATTCTGAGCAATCTGAGACCTCTCTGCCCCCAGTGTGAAACAGTTATTTACTCCGAAATATCCTTTCGTGTTTCTACGTTTGTTCTCGTTAGTCACCTGCTAGCTTAACCTGAAATAATTCGAAACTATTTCGTTAATGCGAGCTGGAGATATTCCCTCGAGATTCGAGTGAATAAAAAATCAAATCTTTCAATAATCGTTTTCTAATAAATTTCTAAACACTCGCGAGAGTGTAGCAAGAATTGAAGTACTCCAACGCGTGCAGAGGCGTACGAACTTTTTGGAATTCCCTTCTCCTACGAAGTTTCATAGCTTCTACATTCTATTTTCTATCAACTGAAACGATTCGAGGCCAATCAACTCGACCAGCACGAGGACAAAGTTGAAGTGAAAAAGTTGCACTCGAATTCAAGTAACTCAGCTAATCTGAACGGGACTTTATTCGTCACTATTGCTTAAAACAGCAACGCGCGAAACTTCGATCCGGTAAGTTCTTTCGGTATTATACGAGGCAACGACCTGCAGCTTTCGAAGGATAAACGGTTGATCGAGTTCGAAAGTGGAAAAGCGAAAACAAGATAACTACGAAAAACGCGGTGGATTTTTTCCTTTTTTTTCTCTTTTTCTTCTTCTTTTTTTTTTTTTTGTTGGTCAAATACAATTTTCTTCCACAAGGCGTGGACAAATAGAATTCCGATTTTATTTAACCCGACGGAAATCTCTTAATTAAAGACGGGAGAATTTATTTAGAACGGGCGAGAGACAGTTTCGATTTCGAAACAGCGTTATTTTCATTTTTTTTTTCTTTTTTTTCGCAGCGGCGCGCTGCAACTGTGACAACGCGTGACTTTCATTCGATTGAACAAACGGCTTAGGGCTTGAAATTTCTATTAATTAATTCGAATTCGCCTGTTATCTACAAATGATTTGTAACGATTAAAGCTCACTGCTTTCCTACTGAACTCGAATTACTGTTGTCTGACCATGTACAGTCCGTGACTACTTCAAATATCTTCACTCTTCTTATTTTATCGATATGAACACTTTACCGACCGGTAGCCTATTAATCGGCTAACATATTTTAACACTTTACCGACAAGTAGCCTATTAATCGGCTAACATATTTTAACACTTTACCGACAAGTAATCTATTAATCGGCTAACTAACATATTTTATCGACCGGTAGCCTATTAATCGGCTAACATATTTTAACGCTTTACCGACAAGTAACCTATTAATCGGCTAACTAACATATTTTACCGACCGATAGCCTATTAATCGGCTAACTATTCACCGCTAATACACGGTCGGTAAAGTGTTAAGTATCATTGCACGTATCTCGTTGTATATTCCATTTCATTCTAATATCTGTATGTTAGTAACGGTTATGTCGTAACGGTGTAATGTCGTAACTTTTTTTTAACACGTTCGCAAGTGAATGATACAAACCGATTCTCGAGCGTATGAATTGTTGAGCGCTGAGCAAACTAATCGCGTATATAGGGCCAAGGTCATCAACAGGTTTATTTTAAGATTCTTAAAATACACCCTTCTTTGCAATATGAAAATAAGTTCAAAGCTGTTTTTTTCGTGGTTCGATACGTCCCCTCGTAACAACGAAGTTTAAAAAAAGTTCACGCCAATGTTGTGTGAACATATTAAGAACAAATTCCTCCTGCATGTGCGCGTTCGCAAGTTCGCAGCGAAAACGATGGTAAACACCACCGCAGCAAGTTAACAGCAGTGCAAATAAAAAAAATCCCACAGTCGAGAAACTCCTACGCAAGAGAAATTCTCGCAAAAGTAAATCGAGTAACAGCATGGACGTTTGAAACGATGAAAAATCACGCGAGAACGATTTAATTATATACCTCTCGTTGTGAAACGAGATATTTGCAAACTGCTGGCCGTTTGTCCGTTCGTGCGACGACGACAACGAAAAGTAAATCGTGGCTGGCTGCACGAGAAACATTCCCGTTAGACATAGCGTTTTATCGTACATGTCTGCAAATGGCAATTTGATTTTGAAACAAGAACTCGGATTTTCCTTCGGTTCAAGGGACACGCAATTTCGTTCCGGTGGCCAACTAAAAGCGGAGCCGCTTTGAAACGTTCAACGAAGACTTGTCTAACAAGCTTCCCGATTCGGTGCTACAACCTACGCTTGACACGTGCTTATCAACGTCACAAACGGCCAGCCAGCATACGGTGATAACGCAGTTAAGGCACAACGCCGGAATGTAGTTTAGAACGTATGTGAATACGGTCCGAGCATCATCGTGTTGACATCTCTAATGGAGTTATACCAGAGGGACTACTGACGAAACGCGCTGAAATGAGTTGGAGAAGCGTTGATGATGGAGTTCAACTCCCATAATTCATTGGCCCGCGTAAAATGGCGGCTCCTTCGTGTCTTTGTCATCAGTGACGCAATCACGAATAATTTTGGAAATTTTCGATTCGTCGAGTGCGAATTCCAACGTCCAAAAAGAAAAAGAAAAAAAAAAAAGAAGAAGATCCAGAAAATATGAAAATGAATTTAAAATATTCGAGTTATGCGTATTGTATCGAACGAACAATTAATTTTTTACATATCGTATTACTGTTTTTTTTAAATATGAAAAAGAATAAATTTAATCGAATTTTTTTAATGGAAAAGCTAATCGTAACACACCGATTGATTAAAACTCAGAAACTGACAAACAAGTGATTCTTTCCCTAGCAAAGATCTAGTTCCTGTGTTTTCAGCATTTTCTGGCATATTTTAATATCATTCAATGACTCATGCGATATCGAGCTCTACTGCACGTGGAAACTGCATCGAAACAACTTTCCATCTGCATCTTATTCAACTAAAGGGTGTAAAATTTTTACATTGACTGTACTTTTTGCGATTCTAAATTTAGTACGATGTTATTTTAATTTCCAACTTATTGAAAGTACTGATTTAAATGTAATATTAATTTGTCCTATATAATCTGTAATGATATTTTATTTACTCCGAAGAACACAAATATATGGCACAATTGGATTTCTTTTTACAATATTTGCTGAGTATGTAATCAATGTAACATACTTAACCTAATCGATCGATGTAATATAACAAAGTGAAATTTCAATACAAATGTTCGTATTACGACAAGAATGAACATAAACAGTACATCCTCCGTTCTAAAACAACTTAGAAGAAGAATGCATGCTCCAAACTCCAAAATGAAACCTCTCAACATGCTACGCACATGCAAAATATGAACGCTTTCAACAACTCAATTTCCTCTGAACATGATATCGAACAATATTTCCAATTTTCGATAATTCATTTGAAATGAAATACAAGTGCAGAACAAAATCTGTTATGAAAACTTAATGCTTAAGTATACATAAAAATATTTCCATTCTTTAATTTACCAAGTGTCTAACGTCGCGCAAGATGATGAGAAACGTCTGCGTAGTCACTTTTGACAATGCCATTGTGAAGCATCGGAATGCTCCATTATAATAGAATACAGCCGTGCCAATAAACGTAGTAAATAAAATTATGTTTACCCTCCTTCTAGTTTCGCGACTGGAATTCAAACAAAGATTCGTTTGTAAATGATTACGTACTGACAAATAGTCAGATAATAACATGGGTGATCGACGAGCCACGCGACGAATGCGTTTGAAAAAAACGGTTAAATGAAGGAGCGATGCTCCGACTGGGCCAGACATGCCGACGAGCTTCGCCAGTGGTAGCGAAAAGGATAAGTCAGACGACAGAGGCGCACGCGGCACCGGCGACTGACCGACAGACGGATCATTGCTCGAATCGAAGCCAATTATCGGCTTCGGCGGGCACTGTCAATCGAATAAGAAAATCGACTCTCGCTGCTAATCGACGGAGAAAACCCCGAAAACATCCTGACGTTTACTATCGAACGAACAGCCTATCAGTCAACGACACAGACAGGGGGGGGGGTCGCGAAAAGAAGAAAGAAAAATAAATGAAAATTAGGCATGATCCTTACCTTTCCACGTCACGGCGAGGTACACGCGAAATCCGACCACGCCATTCTCTCTCTCGAGCACAGCACCGCACTGCACCATATATATACACAAGAACACACTTCAACACATCTCCACCCCTCCCGGACAGCTTTCCTTCCGAAATCTTTCTCTGCTGCTCCCGTATTCCCCTCGTTACTTTGTCTGTTTCTCTCACACCATCTTTGTTTCTCGATTTTACCGGTCTCTCGTTGTTTCTGTCGGTTGCCTTTCCTTGTCGAATCCCTTTCACTATCTCGCTCACCCTTCCTGTCACTCTCTTTCTATCCCTATCTCTACCCCTTCTCTCTCTCTCTCTCTCTCTCTCTCTCTCTCTCTCTCACCGACCGGCAGGAAACCTCATCGGCCTCCCTTTTCTCCGGCACCTTTTCTTCTTCTCGTTAGGATGGTGAACCGATGACCGAGTCGCACGATATCCGCAGCATCGAAGAATCGTGACGTCCACGGCGTTGCTTCGTCGGCCGATACAAGCGACGAGTAGGACGAGGTTAGGAGGAAGAGGAAGAAGAAAAGGAAGCACCTCCCTGCGGCACGCGCGCGCACGAGAGAGAGAGACAATCCAGCATCCAGCTACGCCCGTGACAGCGTCTGGGCAACTACTGAGGACGATCTGCGCGGTTCCGGCGCAAGCATTTGTTCAAATTTTGACCGGCCGCGGCGCCACCGATGTCATCCCTTTTCGTCAACGGGTTCACTATATAGTGCGCATTATCCTTCACGATTCATCGCTGTCACTTTCCGTCATCATAGGGATCTTCCTCTTGAACGTATGATCCATTGATAATGTATCTTTCGTTTTATCTTTCTGTGGGTTTCACGATTTCGATGATTTAGATGTCAACGTGTTTTAATTCGATTGCTTTGAAGACATTGAAGACCGACTGCGCGAGACAGGTGCTTAAATACAAAAATCGTATTTATTTCTATCATCTTATATAATATAAGAGAAAGTAGTGAAATTTTGTTGTATCAATAAGAAATAATGTAATTGACAAAGTGGCATCCTATCGGTCTTGAAGTGTTTATTTTTTTTTTTTTTTTAATGCAGAACGAGAAGAGAAATTTATAGAGACGATAAGAAGATAAATTTATTTCCAACAGGATGATCTTTACAATGTAACAATCTTCATTGAGTGAAGTATATCACATATTTCGTAAACTTTATTATTAGACCTTTAACATTTCCGTTTACTCTTTTCAATGAAAATGTCAGTCGTGTTAATCAACAGGATAAAATTAACGATCTATTGATCAACAATCATAAGCATTGGAAAGCGTGAAAAAATTGTCTCTACGTGAAGCAACTAAAATAAGCAGAAAATATGTGGGTAACTAAAGAATTTTTTTTTCTTTTTTTTTTTTGTAGAAATTGTGCAGCAGTAAGAACGACAAAGTTATATTTTATCCAGTATACTACCTCGATCGGTATATTCTAAGGTATACGAGATAGTAGACTTTTTTACGATTTATAAGCGAAAGCTGCGTCTAAAGAACATCCTTGATATTTCAAAAAATAATATCGTAAATAGAATCGCGAACTACTCGAAGTTGCTTTTAATTTTTGTTTATATTTTTCTTCAATCTGATCAGTTCATATGGTAATGTATTGAATTTTCATAATTTCCAAATTTTGTTTTTAAACTCAGCAATAAATATGCTGCATTATCCTTCCGATATATTTATACAGATTAAATCGATATTTATATTTTTACAAAAATTATTTTATCTCGTTACTTGAATTATTCGTTTGTATAAAGAAAATGAATAAGTATTCTCTATAAAATAAATATTTCTTCATTTACGAGTGAATAAATGAATAAAAAATTAATCTTCGCTCAAACAAGGAAATCGATGGCAGGAATGGAAATTTAGTAAATTTTTGCTCGTATATGTACGATCAAGATAAACCAATGAAGCACAAAGCCATTTGATTTATAGTAGCCCAATAAATGCTTTCCTCCGACGAAATGGTTCGTGGACTTTATCACGATGTCAATTTTTTGCTTTTCTTTGATACACGGTAATACTCTGAGAAGGAAAGTTAATAATAGAATAAACCACGACATCCATATCAATATGTCAACTTACATAAAAATTCTCGTGTATCAAAATGAATCTCTAAGATCATCTCGAAAACTGTGATTAACGACTGAAATTAACATTCTTTTATTATATACCAAGTTAAAATAAAAATAGAGGTATGATTGATTTGAATTACTTGTACGTTTGTCTGTTATTGTATCTTTCATAGATATCAAACTAAAATTTATTGATTTCTTTCTAATAAAATGAGGATAAAATATTAAATACAACATTTGATATTTGACTTCAAATAATTTCTTTGCATTGGTATATATGTAATATCAGTTGTTCCCTTTCATTCTTTTTTGTAGACAGAAATTATTTTCCATGTTGATTGAGTTTACAAAAAATTAGATATATTTGGACAAAACAAAAATATCTTTGAAAATAAAATTTGTCTAATCATTACACTTAAATATATATTATCAAGTTTTATATTAAAATTATATGGTTAATTATTTTATATTACTTACTTTTATTTTACAATCGCATCTTCTACATCTGAGATAATTACAATTTTATCATATAGAGATACAAGAATACTTTGTATAATATGAATTGTAACAATCTCGAAAATGAAAAAGAAAGGTACTTTTATTTCATTGCATCTGTTAAACTTAAATTATATAATATTATAATTTTAATCTATATATTGGTTATATATAAATCATATATCAAAAATATTTCGTTTAAAATACTGTGGTTTCTTAGTCAATATAAATAAAAATTATATTACACGTAAATAATGAAACAGGATTTAATGACGAAAATAGAATATATAAAAATAATTAACATAAAAAAAACTATATTTTCATCTATCATTTCACGAGTAACTTTTTTTTATATTATATCAAGTGTTACTAAATACAAAAATATTTTGTAATTGAATCTAACTCGTACTTAACAAAAACTTAATAAAAATAATATCTTCGAAAAGATAATGTCACAAAATAAACAATAAGTATATGATATAAATATATGATAAATATGATATTTCAATAATCTACTTAAATTATATTAATGAAACTTAAATAGCAATAATATTGCTAAATATATTTGATTTTTTGGAATCATCAGAAAATTAAATTTACTGGGCGTTTTTATGGGATTTTACGTGATTTTGAAAAGCACCAAATTTACTATAAACTTTTTGGCACACACTACAAGTAAATTTCTTTGAATGAGTATAGCAAACTTCGTGGACTTCTTTTAGATGATGAACTAGAGACGACTTGTGTCTGAAAGAAATTTTCTATGAATAAAAAAACTAACAAATCGTGAGGTGTGAAAATTTTTTATTCGAAAAATTTAAACATCTTAATCTCTCCTTTTTACCTATATTTCCTGAAGCACATGTCACACTTAAAAGGTTCTTTCGTGCGGCCACAGTGAATGAAATGCCTATTGAAATGATATTTTCGATTGAAAAGTCTACCACAACTTTCGCAAAGTATTATGTACATACCTAAAAAAAAAAATTTAATGATAAACACCATATCTTATCGTGAATAAAATGGTACATTTACCTCCATGTGCTCCAGCTTGATGTATTGCTACTGTACGTGCACTTGAGAATGTTAGTGAACATGATAAACACTGAAATCTACAAGTATAAAATGCAAAGTTTTATAAAATGCAAAATTTAAGATAAAATAAAAAATTTAGAATGTGTCACTGAATTACAAAAATCTCGTTTACAAAGATATTATACACGAGATATCCTATAAACTTTGATTATTCTGAATTTTGTTTTTTTTTTCTTTAGATATATGGAAGAGAGAAGATATATTTTCTTATTCAATTCTAATAAACGTTTAGAAAATGCAATTTAAAAAATTATATTTTCAAAAAGACTTTTAGACTTTATGGAAATGATATAAAAAGAATAACTTACTGACTTCTTTTTTTAACACTTTTAGATTTATTATTTTTTACACGTAAATTTTTCACTGGTACGTTGTTCTCTTCTTGCATTTGGGTATATTTTTTTTCTTTAAATATTTCTCCTTTGGTACTTTTTTCATTTGAATAACTTAAAAATTCGGTTAATGCAGAATTAATATCATTTGTAATTTGCAAAGAGTTTTCAATTTCATTGATTGGTGAAAATGTTCTACTGCTGTCCTCATTATCAGTCAAGCATATACCATTAGAGGTATGTAAATCTGAATTGTTCAAATTAACTTCTGAATCATCATTAAAAGTTTCTGTTAATAGTCTATCTTTCTTAAACATACTGTTACCACTAGTTGCAATCCAATTAGAAACACAATCCTCAAGGCAATAATCACAATAAGAATTAGATGAACATTTTGTTTTTTTATTACTTAGATCTGCATTCCAATATTCTGGAGCCATCATAGATCTTTTTATCGATACATCTATTTCACTTTGTTCATTGTTTGTTAAAGACCAATATGCCAATGCCTGAGATGTATCAATTTTATTATCATTTATGTCACATTCTTTTATATAATTACTATCATATTTTGTACTAAAAGAATATGTGTTATCAGAATTCTCTATATATTTTGTGCAACAATCTAAATTGTTGCTGTCATAAAATTCATAGTTAAATTTATTAAATATTTCATTGCTTGAGAAATCAATTGAATTTTGCAAATTATTTGAGTCAATTCCTTCGAAAGATGAAAAAATCTGACATTCAGAAGTAAAATCTGTTAATGTATGATCTGACATTGAAGACCTTTCTTGATCATTTTTAGGAACAGATATTCTTTGTTTTTTATCCTGTTTGTTAGTATGATATTTTAATTTCTTTTCTTGCGTATAACTTTCTAATTCTGTTGACATACAGATGTTTTTGTCTAACATTTCTTTCTCCTTGTCAACAAAAGAAAAAATATTCCAATTAGGTTCATTATAAGTGTTCACATAGTTCAGTTTTTGTTTTCTTCTCCTTGATACTTTTTTATGTTTAATTTCTTTAGCAAACGTATTTCCAGACACAGTATGGTCTGATGCAACAACTAAAACTTGTTTGGTATCTGTTATACCTTCAAAAAAACAGTTTGATTTTGCTGCATCTGTTTTAAATATTTGATGTAATTTGGAATTACTTTTCAAAATATTAGGAACTGTGCGAGATGTTCTATTTGATATCGATATATCTTGTTTTGTATTAGTATTGTAATACACAACAGATTCAGAATTATTTAATTCCACAAAATAAATTTTCTCTTTATCAATATTAACTTCTTTATATTGTTCATTGTCTTGCATTGTGTTTTGATATATATTTTCTAAACTTTCATTACACATATTCCAACAACTTACACTACAATGAAGTGTAAGAAAATTATTTGGTTCTTCAGATTTTCTTAATATTCTTTATATAAAATAAATTTTATAATTTCATTTATTTTACATGTTATGACTTTATCGCATTATTCATTACAGCTACAAAGTGTAATAAGAAGAGCCAATTAAAAAGATACATCTAAATAATTCATAAAAAATATATTAATTATAATTATAAACAATTTATTACATTTTGAGAACTAAAATAAAAAAGAAATATTAAATAAGCAAGAAAGAATTATTTATACTGAAATAATAAGAACTATTTCTGTTAGCGGACAAAAAAATTTCTTTCTGTTTTAATAAGCTGATTGTCATATATTTAGTTTTCCTGACCAGAATTTAAACGTTTGACACTAATCACGAACACTCTTACATTTTACATCTTACCGGTTATTACAACAAAAAGGTATAAATGTTATTTAATGTAATTTTTGAAACGTTTTAATTTCTACTTTTTCGTCTGTAACGTTCTACGTTACGATCAGCGACAGAAACTAAACTTCGACCCGTGAAATTATACAAAGTGTCACTGTGCTGTTGTGCTTAAAGAACGAAACCTGAGAAGTCCTTGAATGACAACGTAAACATTCCTAAAAAATTAAAGTTGCGTCCTAAGATGGAAAATATGTACGTATGATTCTATATTCTTCGATCATTTTAAATTTTTGTCTTCTAATTTATTATTTTTTGATATTATTTATGTAGATTTATCAAAGTTCAACATCAACAAACTAAAAATGCAAATATCGAATTTCAAAACGATCCATTGGGAATAACCCACACCGTACGTTCTTGTAAGTTGAATTTATATATCATGTTACTTAATTTTTTATTATATTATTTATATTACATAATTATATATTATATATAAAAGAAATTTGGACAGTATAATATTCCATTAGAAAATCTTTATATATATATATATATATATAAATAAGGTTAGATTTGCGATTTTCTATTTGAAAATAGATTGCATGTTGTATTTTGTATTCTGATTTTATGAAAATATTGATAAAGGTATAGAAAATATGGTAGAAATTATAATTTTGTAACTGATAATGTGGTAACAAAATATTTTATTGCGGCAGTATGAATAATATTTATAATAATAAAATTTCAAAGTAACAAAAGACAATTCTTGTGTGACAGAATATATGTGACATTGAAATAAAGAAAATGTTTTATGCTTGATAGATTCAAACAGTAAATCAATTTCTGTAAATATTTAATATAGATAGGTTACCAATCATTATCATCAGCAATATCGTCATTTTCATGCCTTAATGTAGAAAATAATACATCCCTGATTTTTGGCTTTGGATCTTTATTAATTTTTGTTGGTACAGCTTTTGTCTGTCCTAGTATCCATTCTAGTTCTGTAAGAACACATAGGCTTATATAAACGCCCATATGATTGAGACAAATTATCAGAATAGATTTTTCAATAAATATACCTTCTTCGGTTAATTTCATGCCTCTTAATTCTATTGCACCAATGATTTGTTTTACCATATTTCCATTGTGATAGATAAAAATTGTAGGAAGATTGCGATCAGGCCAATTTGGAATACAAATAGTCGAAATACTTTTTAAAAATTTTGTTGCGGGAAATTTTCTTGCTAAGTTGGCTAAATATTGATTTATTAGTGTACACAGGGGAATGCTGAAACAATAATCATAATCACGTAAGATCCTTTTTAGATTTAACATTTCTAAATATATGTTTATCGTACCCAGGTTTATATAAATGAAGTATAACCCAAATATCATCTCCTGCATTGTTTACTTCTTGAACATAATCCTTTGCTAATATTTCTTTAACTTCACCATATTTAGATTTGCTAGCTAACTCTTTTATTTCTGCTATTCTCTTCCTCCGATATTCCAATAAAACTTCCTCGTCTTCTTCATCCTCTAATTCATCTAATTCATCTAGTGTCTTATTTTCTAAATCATTAGCAGCTGTAAAAGATAAGATTATACCTAGATGAATATCAGTTTGAAATTATGTCAATATGAAATAAGTAGAATAAACATTCAAATACCACGCCCAGTTTTTTCATTTATAGTATTTTCCACAATATTGATAATTTGATCTTCTGTAACATCCTTTTCTTTCTCCGGTATAATTCCTTTTCTTCTGAGAATATCATTCCACTCTGTATCTTCATTTGGATCTTCCTATGCCAATAAAACAATATATTATACGTTTTGTATGCCTAATTTAGATTGACTAATTTATATAATAAAAATTGACTTGACCAACAATATAAATATTTTTTATATTCTATTTTACATTTTGTTGTATCTAGACAGTTGCAAAAATATTTAACGTTTATTTTTATACTATAACACAAGACATCCCTTATTAGGAGCTGTAGATGTCCAAGCAAACATAACCTCTATTACTAAAAACTTTTCTTTACTCACCATCTTTTTTTTTTTTCTTTTTTTAACTATTCTGTTTCTAAAAAAAATTAATATACGCTATGGAAATTCACAGATTGATTTGATATTTTTAAATGAGAGACTTTTCTTCTGTCAGACTATGACCGACAGTTGTATTCCTACTCTTTGCTGCGTCATATACCTCGTCTCTGCTTGCGTGCATTTATAGTATCATTAAATAACGTATTCACATTGGAAACATATTCTATTTAAAAACCATGCTATTAGTCAGTGGCGCCCCTGATAACGAAAAAAGATTTCACAATATATATTTTGATTTTTTACTATTATCGCAAGTTATCGTTTTATCTTGTTTTTATAAATTAATTTTTAGATAAATTATTTACAAAATCGATCTATATATTTTTATAGTTTTCGTACCATGCGAAATATAGAAAAGTAGAATAGTGAAATAACAAAGGAAAGAAATTAAGATGAAAAAGAAAAAATAAAATAAAACGCGTTCGTTCTTGTCTTATAATTAATGATTATATTATAATCTTATATTATTATGATTAATAATTATAAACAAACTCGATATATCGTCTTAATGCAATTAATATTTATACGAAGTACAATACTTATTGTTTATTTACGCTTGTACTCAATGACTATACACCCAGTCGACCGTAATTTGGAAAACCAGTTGATCGTGCAGCTGTGCTGGACCACAGCCGTGTTTTGTATCCCGTACCAAATACCTAAAACCAGTTTGGGGCATCACCTCGATAATATTTATAGGTATATGGAATGATAATTTCCGTAGGTAACGGTACAACTTTAGTATCAAGCTACACGCTTACACTTAGATTTATGCAGATTAAATCATCTCTCATTTACATTTTTTTCTTTTTTTTTTTTATATTATTTATTCACGTTAAATTTTACACAGAATTTCGCGGGGCTAGCTTAAGACCGATAAAACCAGTCTCATTTAAATTTCAAATGTACGAAAAAACAAGCGATAAATGTGAAAACGAAAAAAACAAGCGATCCCCGTCTAAACACATCAATTCGATTGCTTTTATTTCAGTTCAAGGTATACTACATAGGTATAATAAGTTGCGTAAGATTTACAATCAAGGAAATTTGCATATAATATTCCGCGTAAACGAGCACGCGCGTCGTTTATGAATTCTCGGCTTCATCGAGAAATCACTCTTTAATATTCAAAGCCAAGTCAAATTTCGCGAACGCGGAGAAGAAGAAGAAGAAGAAGAAGAAGAAAAGAAAAAATCGAAAAAAAGGAAGAAAGAAAAAGAAGTTGCAATCTTGCTTGCCACCGGAGAAAGAGCGGATTAATTCTCCTTTGAATATACAGGTACGCGCGACTTATATATATATATATATATATATATATAAAGCTTAACGCACATGTAACACCGTGAAACGCTTAATCCGTTTTCACGGTGCTTTCACGTCGCGTGCATACTGCATACCTTTGTGTTGGAACGGCCTTTGTTGCTGGACCGCATAAAAGAAATGCGTTTCCTCAACGGCGGCTGGCAAATTGCAGAAAATGTGTGTGTGTGTGTGTACGTATACTCGCAATTGCTGATAGAAAGTGGACGCGTGTTTCTTCATCCTGTTAGATTAACAGCATGAAGAAAAATTGATAAATTAGTTGGGGAAATTCCATTTTTAATTCGAGCGATTAAATTTTAACTGGAAATATTTTCTGGTCGTAAGAGTTAAGTTATGTTAGCATTCTTGGTATAGATGGCTATCTTATGATTGGAAACATATCGATTTATCTTTTAACTTATCTCCATTTTCGAAGTACGCTACATACAAATTTCAGAAATTGCCTTATCAAATTGATCATTGTCATTCATCTACCCAAACGAAGACACCGAATGATCAGACTTAGTATTTTCCAAAAGTTGTAATTACAAAAGCTTTTTCGTTTTGCAAGTCAAATGTTAATTCATCATTCATTTCGTCAGTTAGCTATTCCGCGAGTGTTACAGAAAATTCCCTTAAACGTGAAATTCGAATTTCATCGTTTCACGCGAGATGAAAGCAAGATGATGCAAATTCGTGGAAAAATTAAGTTCTCCTAGAAAGATTCGTCTAGGAAATTGATGCAATGAGAACAACAGCAATGGAAATACTGACCAAAGCTTCCTTTGCGTGAATGTATATATTGCACGCACCGTCTGTCGTTATTGTTTTCCATTGTTGTGCTCTTTTTTTTTTCGAAAGCATTGTTTGGCAAACCACTCGTGTTTCCGGTTGCGTGCGAGATTAGAACTTAACCCTATATTTAGGCGTGTACTCGATTCAATGGAATCTCTGTCATTCATGCGCGATTATGTATCACGTTGGCGTTAGAGCAATTGTCACAAACAAAACGTCAGGAACGATATAACGATTTAATGGGATGCTACTATCATTTCATCGGTATTTCCATATTTCCACTGATTAAACACAAAGATGTCATTCATATGGTATTTAATACCTGTTAGTTTTCTCCACTCTGGAAATTTTTAGCCAGGAATTGCAGTAAAAATTTTTGAAACCAATGGAACTTTTCTTTTCCATTTTTCGTCAACATAAAAAATGCTTGTCATGTTAATACAATAATTATCAATTATTGCCAATCGGCATTAAAAATAATATTTCACTCATTAAAGATGACGACAGAGTTTCTTTAGAAAAACGACTCCGCAAATTTTTGTCTGTATTCATCCATTAACCTTTTCACGACTAAGGGAAACATTTTCCAATTGATGATTGTCGTATTTAATTATAACTTTATCTGCATTTTTTTGTACAGAATGTCTAAATAGAACGTATGCCGAACGCAATTATGTAAACGGGAACGTTTAGAAAAAAAAAAAATGTGCAAATTGTGCTAAACTAACATATGTACCGTGTGCAATGTCCATCTTTGCTTCACAATCAAAAGAAATTGCTTCGCAGAATATCATAATTAGCACATCATTTTGTATAGTAATTTTATTTCATAATTTTGTATTATTTTAGTTAACATTTTGTTATAACCAATAAATAAAAGACATTGCGTAATAAGCCTAACCATAATTTGTGTTATCTTTATATTTTATTGGGAAAAATATTTTCCATAAGATTCCAAAAAAACTACACATTGTTATGTATTTTTCTTATGATTTTTATTTATTTTAATAATCTAATTTATTTTTTACTTCATTTTAATAATCGTCTAAACAAACTAAAATAAACAGTTACATACTAATATTTACTCTTAGCAACCTTATGGTCGTGAAAGGGTTAAAATCAATTGCATTATCCGTTGTGTTATTCGCTGTTTGAATATTGTCCTTAAATTGCATAAATATCGTGCGTCTACCGTCTGGCCGTGGCTCATTCATGTACCACATTCTCGTGGTCAGCTCCCTCTTCATCTCTGTGCATCTCTGCGGTTAGGTATCGATGCTTCCTCGACCATTTTTCCTCGAATTACGAAGTGAAGCTCAAGCTTGCCAATTGTCAAGGCGCGTTGAAATTACCAATTGCTCGCTGCAAGTCAAATCCACGAGCAACAATTTTCGATTTATTCGGTATCGCGAATGTCCACTTGTTACACGAAATTAAATCATATGGAATTTATATATGACAACACCAAGACGATTACTATCACACACTTGAATGGACTTGATGGCACGAAGTCGGTGAAAAGTCAGGCAGCTGTCCTTGGCGCGGATAGAAAATACAAAATTCCAGTCATGCGTCAACGCAAACGAGGAACTTGATGATAGAGTTCAATTAGAGCAAATCATTGACATAATAATTTGCATATCAAATGCATCGTATCGGAAACTAATTATCCAGATTCGTTCCTTTGATCAATTCACACCAATATGCCGGCTATGTAAATTTTCATCAGCCGATATGCGCGCGGTGGTTGCAACAGACATTGGTGAAACGTACTCCTCGGAGACGTTTAACGATAACGGCTGATATATTTACAGCCTCCTGTTCCGAACACGCATAGTAAGCGCGAAATGTGAACGCACGCATAATGATGGCATGAGGCGCAGGATGTGCTTGTATTTACAAATCATGGTGCGCGGCACGCACGCACAGCCGTTCGTAAACTCGCGTATTCTGGATCGTTGGTCTTCTTTTTTGCAATCTGTTTAATGATCCTCGCATAACTCTCGGAGGAAAACGGCCGCTAACGAATGCAGAATTTCCTCTCCATTAGGAGGGAAAAATTGTCCGTATCCTTGGATGACGTGCAACTTCACATTTTCGTAGTTTCTCACTATCTGGCGTTAATCCTTTCTACGTTCTGGTAATTGTTAAATTATCGTATTTACCGCTCGGTGAAGTAAACATATCGCAACGATCACGAAAATTGTCTGGAAGCGCGTGTAAGATTAGAGATCCTCATTATGGACAGGTACTTACGATCGGATGTTATTATTTCATAGTAGCCGTAATTTCTTTCTAAGAACGAAGCGACATTTTTCGCAATTCGGATCGAAAAGGGGAGAATTTATTTATTAACTTCTTTCTTTTTCAGTTGAGCAATTTCACTTACGAATTTATTGTTTCAAAACAATTAATACGTTCAATTATTACGAAGCAAAAGAATAAAATAATAGAATTCAGTAACGTAAATCGATTGAAAAAAAAATTGCTCGGTACTTCGTTCGCTTAAGTATTGAATATTGTCTTCGTTTAAAAATACACGCACTTAAAATGGTAAAAAAGAAACGTCCAGTCAAATGTTTCATCAGCGTAAAAAAAGATCAACGTGAAAAACTGAAGTCTTAATACGGTATTAAAGACACGTGTATCTAGGCATTTCCTTGTTTGCCTGTTCGGCCAAGAGAATTTGCATAATCACGTGCATGGCATGACAATACGTGACGGAAGGGAAAGGGAGGCATGCAATGACCTTGTAGGTGCTTATGTGTGCGATAAGGCACCCTCAGAGGAGGCGTGAACGAAGGGAACGATGGGGAATTTGGGAAAACGAACGTCTGATAAAATGTTCGTACGCCTTGTATGTATGTGTATGTACGTTCATTTTCACGTAGGATGTAGCCCACCGGAAATTTGCAGTTAGTTGCATTCCTTGCAGGGTCGACTAACCTACGGAATAACTCCATTCGCGTGATCGTTAATTGCTCCCCTTCTCTTCCTCGCCGAATGAAAATGTAATTTTCACTTTGCCGCCGATTGGCTTCGATTCGATGACTAATTGGATTTTAATTGCGAATCTTTTGATTCACGTAAGATGGTAATCAAGATATACAACGTGACACAGACAATTTATGTTTATGAATGAAGCAATTTTTATTACGAAATAGATCGCCCATTTCGTTCTTTGTGATTTCTCAGTAGCACAGATAGGTTTCTCAAGTCGAGGAAAAAAGAGGGGAGAATGAATTAATTCACGTATCGTCGTGATTTCATTTTCACATCATCCGACGTTGAAGGAGTCGACTTTGACTTCTTCAGAGTAGAAATGTGACTTGAAAGACGGCCAGGAATTATATTGTGGAATCCAGTTTGGAAAGTGGAACGTCTTGCCAATCGGATGATTAATCAAGCAAAGTGAGAGAAATCGAACACTTCTCGCTGCGAACGTCTCATTTCCTTAAATTGAAATGCAATATTTGCATAAAATATATATTTCTGCTACATCCAACAAAATCCGAGTATACTTTTATTGAAAAAAAAAAAAAAAAAAAAAATCTCGAATTCCAGCGGATTTCGATTTGTTTGAAAGCGGAGCAGTCGCCACGGCTTGTTATCAGTAGTGTTTCTCGGCGCTCGGCGTAGCGCGTTTCGCCGGGCGATAACACGCGCGCGTATACCTGACCGTGGAGCGGCAGCCAATGAAAAAGCCGGCTCGGCGTCGACCATCTTGCGCGGCTCCGCTTTCGAGTTCGGAGTCGCGTGGCGGCGACGTTCAGCTTGGCAGTGTACGCCGACTGCCGAGCCGTGACTGACTCTGTGCCTCGTGGCCCTCGTGGCTTTCCATTGTCACCTAAGCTGTACTCTACTCGTCTGTTTTTCCCCGTTTTATGAGCCTTGAAAAATTGCCGCGAACGTTGCAGCTTCCGCCAGGAGGGACCAGTCGCCCGGTCTCGATACTCTCGCGCTGTCAACACTGTCAGTCTCGATCGTGTGTGTTTATCTACCTATTATGCTCTTTATGCTCTTTACGACCGCGTGACGATTTACCAAACGTGCTTCCCTCGTTGGAACAATTTCACTGGACTGACTTCTTCGAGACTATGTTCGAACGGTGGATGTCGTGCGATTTAATCGCGCTGTGATCGTACCGAGGAAAAGTTTCTCGAACGCTGATCTGTGTGCCGGAGGAGACGAGATCTCGAAGGGAAGATTCGTTTCGTTTCGTTGGATCCAAGCTGCATCGTGTGAAGGTAGGAGAGAATGTAATAAACAATCGAAGCATTACCAAAACTAATTTTTTCTTCTTATTTGACTTTATTTCTGGGAATAAGTACGCGCTTTGCAGTGTTAATTTTTTCGATTTGCCGCAAATGCTGTTTTATGGATTTGAATTTGTGTGTAAAAATATTAAAACCTCGAATCGTTCAGGAATAACATATCTTTCAAACGTGAAAGAATGATGTTCAACGTCTCGATTATTTTTTTTTCAAAATTTCGCACACTCTTTCGTTATTATACGTACATTATACGAAACGAATCAGAAGAATAGATCGCCGAATTTATATTACCGTGGTCATTGATTGAGACCAAGCGGCGTTTTAGAAATTACGTCACAAACAGTTGTGTAAACTGCGCGAGCATTTCTCAGTTGACAAACGGCCTTCGTTACGCTACGTGGCAGTGACATCTTTGCAATAAAGAAAGCGTGTCGCACAAGCGACGCGTAATTGCGTCTAGTATTTGGTGCAGCAGGGTGATCTTATTCGATTTAACCTTGCCACTTTCGCCGGAGTATCATCGTATCGTTCGTTTATTGCGCTCCTTATTCAGTGGCAATTGACGTCTCACTTTTTTTTACGACTTTCCAACCGATACAGTCATCTTGACATTATACTATCAGCGTCGTTTGTACGTCGATTAGGTCCACATCACTGTACTTTCTCTCTCGACTATCTCCTATCCAATGATTTCTCGTTTCGATTATCCGAAGTTTGTCGAAATAAATCGTACGAAAGAGAATTTGCGAAATTAAACTTATTAATTTTTTTTTTTTTTTTTGGATAATATCAGAGTTTGGAAAATTACATTTTTTTAATAGAATTTTAGCACATTTTATTTTTTAGCAAGAGAAATTATTCATACGAGCCAGCAGCAGCTTTCGCGAAAGTTCATATTTCCAAAGGGTTGAGCGAGGAATCCGTGTGCTTCGAAACGATTAATTTCATTAACTTTGTTTGAATTTAATTTCCAACGAATTGCGAAATTTTAGCCCGCGCCATTATTTTATAATGCTAAATTGAGATATCGCGAATTCGCAAGTGAATTGCCCCAAAGTTCGTACAATTTCGTCGAAATCCACCGAAATATACGTATGAAATTAAACTGTGACGAAGTTCGTCAACATACAAGCACAAGCTGGTAATGAATTTATGTACACTACTACGTATGTGGTGGAGAGAAATACCATTGGCCCATGCGCAACAATTAACAGACCGATTAGCTTCGTTTATCGTTGGTCAATTTGTTCGTTTCCCGCACACAATCGTTATCGATCGGCCGAATAATAATTCAACGTTAGCGAACTTTATTCGAGAATAATGATTAATTGCGCTCGAACTAATTTCCACCCGTAGAAAATTCAATTCTAACTTAATTTTTTTCGCTGATATTCCGTTCAGAAATAGAAGATGAAAAAAAAGAAATAATAATAATAATTTTACATAACGATAATAAGATTAATTTTAATTACATTTAAAAAAAAAGCATGCACTTTTACGTGTCGTACTGTGTTAAGTTAAACTGTCCAAAGAGTAAATAATTATTAATGTACCGCGTAAATTTAAAAGTAAATTTATTCAAGATTTATCTCGACTCGGTAAATCTTTCACGGTTGACAAACATCAATTAAGCGAGGTAGAGGGATAATGCATCCGAAAAAGGAGGAAATAAACGCGAATCGCCAACCTGGGCGCGGAGTGTTTTTCAATCTCTTTGCTCCATTGTTGAACGACGAATTTCGTCAGCTGTGAGATCCAAAAGATCCTACACGTTATTGTCTCCTCGCGAGAACAATGAACCATTTGCCATGTTCGACATTGCATTTTTTTCTTTTTTTTTTTCTTCTTTTTTCTGTCGCGTGTACATCCAAGACGCGAAAGAGAGAAAAATTGTCCTCTATCTGCGTCTGTTTGTACATTCCTCGTCGCGCGCACAGTGTATGAATCATATCGATAATAATACACGCGACCAAATACACGCTTATTCCAAAGCAAACGGAAATTTAACATTATAATCGCGAAATAGCTGTCGGCGACGTGCAAAACTTCCGTCTGTTAAAAGTCCAAGATCAATCGAGACCTTTTATTTTCTTTTTGGTTCCGTTTTTTATCAAATCGTATTGCAGTTTGCACTCTGACGATAACAGTTTTACATATTTTGGGTGGAGTAACGGAAATTTGAAATACTCGGATGGCGAAAATAAAATGGAGCGAATAAAATAAATTTCTCCGGAACAGATAAAAACGATGTTTCCCTGGAATACATAGATTTACGAATCGATCATCATATCAAGAAAGTATGCCGATCTGTAAAACGGAAATCGAAATATTTTCTGCTTATCGCGAGCGCAAAAAAGAAATAAAAAGAAAAAAAACGCTTTGCAAACGACAGTTTGATATTTGCGATCGTATCACTCGTATCTCACGCGTTTGTTCGTCTTTTACTCGTTGACAGAAATCTGTTGCCTGAATCGGGCTAATGTGGTCTAAACTCGGACATTGGAGCTTAATTCGATAAATAGTTTTTTGAATAAATGATTAATAGAATTATAGGAATTATTTAGTTTCGATATTTGACGAAATAATTGAGGACCACTTTTTACAGGGAAATTGCCTTTTTAAATTCTTTAAGCTTCTAGTTTCTCCTTCGTTGCCCTCGCGTTATCATCGCATCATATCACTTCACTTCAATTTTTCGTTATTTTGTCATTTTTCTCTTGAATTTTTCCCTATATTGATCATTTTATTATTTTTGCATTTAATAATTCTATCGTTTTCTTGCTCGTTTCGCTCGTTATTGTAACGATCCTAGCTTCTTCGATGTTCGTCTCTTTTCGTGGGCCACGTGAAAACACGGCCATGAATATTTATGCACTCCTCGTGTTGTCCTTTTAACACCGGCGGCCATAGTTTTCTCCTCCTCGTTATCCCGTTACATTTTTTCCCATTCGTTCGTCTCTGGCCTCTGCCTCCTCTTCGTCTTCGCCGGTGTTTCCACCGTGTATTCACGACTTGTCCTTTCCCTCGCGACCCACATTTTCTACAGTGCTCGTCTTTTTTTTACAAGAATCTTTTTCGGCAACCCTCAATTTGTACTCTGTATTTTTCTTTTCTCTCTATATTTTCAGGACCGCATCAAACTAAATAAAATTCGTGATAAAACTCTTCTTCCTCTGGACTCCAACGTCGTCAATCTCGTAAATTCTTTTGGCTTATAGTAAGAAGTTCGATGAATAAATTTTCGGAAATTTCAAATCGTGGCCGATCACTTTGTGTTTCGATGTGAGATTGTAAGATCGTGACAGAATCTGATCGTTTCGTTTGCTGAAATTGTTAATTATCATTATTATTGTATCGTTGCAGTAATTATAGCGCAAGAGGTCTGAAATAAGAAGATATTGCACTGCTTTCTGCGGCTCTGTGGTTCCTTATCCAGCCTGTCGTTTATTATTTGATTGCTTATTTTATTACTAATATTACTTGGTCTTAATATAAATCTGACAGAAATCGTTTGATCGATAAATTTCTGGTAGATATCATGACAGATGGGAAATGAGAATTAATTCTAAACGAAGTAAGAAACGTGCGTTACGTTTTCCCTCGATTATTTCTTTTTATTAAATACATGGTATATGGTATATCTTATTGCAGAAATTCTTGCTCGGCTTAATAGAAATCTGACAGAAATCGTTTGATCGATAAATTTCTGGTAAATATCACGACAGATGAGAAATGAGAATTAATTCCCATTGAAAATTAAATTAATTAATTAAACGTGCGTTACGTTTTCCCTCGGTTTTCCCTATTTCTTTTTATTAAATATATAGTATATGGTATATCTTATTGCGGGCATTCTTGCCCGGCTGGCGTTTGATTATTAAATACCACGGCAAACAGCTGGTTCGCAATTTCCTTGAGAATGTTCTGATTCCGATTGCGATAATTTGTATTCTCTTCTCGAGGCGGAAGGGGGGGGGGAGGGAGTCGAACGCTTTGTGCGCGATAACACCCGCATTGAGATGTAGATTAAACCACTTGGACAATTTCTTATTACAGTGATTATTTTTAATTGTAACGCCGAGATTATTATCTAATTCGAGGCACAGATTATTTAATTCGAGAATTATTCCACCCCCCCTCCCCGTTCAGTTTTGGAGTTTCACGAGAAATAAGAAATAACCAATGAAAGTGCCGGTAGTTTTAGATAAATCAGCGTGGTCAAATTGTTGCGACATTGACGCCGTGAAATGTGAAAATGATTACGTGGCTTACGTTGGAAGTTTGCGCATGGTTAAAAATAGTATCGCATATTTAAACGTCGCGAATTTATTTTTACGCGGGCACATATGGTATAATTATCGCGAGATTTATCTTTGATAAAAAAAAAAAAAAAAAGAAATATCATACGGCTGTTATTATAAGAGTTGCCAGTCTTCGAAACCTGTTCCTTTTAACCACTGTATTTTTATTCATCTTCTCAATTATGAAATTCCCTCGAGTACATCTTATTGATAATGAGTTTCTCACTCCTCTCTTACGTCCTCTCTGATTTTTGTATCATCGACTTTTACTTAATTTTAACGTTTATTTATTCATTTTTCTTTTGTTATTACAACCGAAAGACTAAGAACTGAATGTTAATCTTATACGTGGTCAGATACTAAAATTCTTCAATTGCGAAATTTCCTCGAAGTATCCTTATTGACAATGAATTTCTTACTACTCTCTTGCGTCAAGCTTTTCTATTATTACCTTTTACTTTAATTTTAACTCTCGTTGCTTAGTTTCGATATAATAACTTTTATCGTTGATTCTTTTCATTACGCGAGGGCTAAGAATTGGTTATCAATCGCGCGGTTGGTCAACAACAACGGTGATTCTGAAACTTTTAAAAACCAGAGTTCGATCGTTTCAACTTTAGACGAAGACGCTCTCGTACAACTTTACCCATCTTATATATAGCCGTACGTGCAGAAGGTTAAAGTTAGATTCGGAGCCACCGATTCTGGATTAACATTTCACGGAGTAGGAGTCCAGGATACTTAAAATGTCTGCCACGACCGTGTTCTTCTGTTCATCTTCCGTTAAGCTCGCGCTCGATTCCGCGTTTCCCCGGTTATTATATATATAAAATGCCCAACGGCGACGATACAAATCGGTCACGAGACGCACGATTGCGAGAGAGCACGGTTACAAAGAGAGGGTTACGCGTAGCATAGTCGCACGACGCACTATAACATACTGTGTCGCGTTTAAATAGTCGAGAGGTAACTAGGCCCGTCCGTTCTACTTTCCAAACAGGGCTCTGACTCAACGTCGGGCGAGATTGTTTTGGCCAAAGAATCCGGCGCGCAGGGTTCCTCCACCTCGGCGGGTTCACCCCGAGACTTTCATCGAGACTTTGCGCTCCCTTCGTTGCGAGAGACGCCCACCCACGCACACCGCCCGCGGCTCTCGTTGCATACAGGGTGTCGTGAAAGTGTATCGATCGTCGTAGCCAGCTTTGTTCGAGACACAGGCCTGTGAAGTCCTTCCGCGTGGGATAGGTCCGGGGTGATTTTAATACGCGATATTATTCAACCGTTTTCGAGCGACCACCGCCGCAGAATGTATGCTTCTCGATCTCATTCACGAACCTAAACCCCTAAATCCACCCATTTTTTTTTTTGTCTTTTTTTTCCTTTCGTACGCACGCCGATGAAAGGGCGACTGGTTTTTAATTGGAGCAACGCGTGATAGCCGGTTGTGTCTCGTTTAAAAGTTTACCATCGGCGCTGGTTTGCTCGTTGCAAATGGACCTTTCTTTTTTTCTTTTCTTTTTTTTTTTTTTTTTTTTTGGCTGTTCGTGTCGACTGCTGCCAGAACCACCAATTGAATGTAATACCGATTTTTTTCGTTTCTCAATTGGAATCTCTCTTTTTTTACCCGGGGTTGGGGTATTGTTTGTTTTTGGAAATCTCGTTTCGAAATCTGTGTAATTGGGAGCTGAGCGAAATTAATCTTTTATCACATTACTGTTATCCTCTGTGATCGAATTAGAAATCGTTTTTTTATCCATCGATGAACAATTCGCAAGAGTTTTTCTGTATTGTGGAAAACGAATTGAACGTATACGCGATCGATGAACGAATTGTTAAATATAAATAATAAAATTGACAACGCGGATATAAGCGCAAGGCAGGAATAGTCATAAATTAACACTAAACGTACCGGCATTTTACATATATCTATCTTACCATAAGGGATCTACTCTAACATATTTATAATCACGTAAAGAAAGATGATCTTCTGTAATATCTAATATCGTTGTCATGGCAGAAAGTAAATAAAACTTTGTGCCCTTGCTGTTTAAGTCTTGCAAGCATTGCATCTAATACTAAAAGCTTGCCAGATGATCTAACTAATTCTTCATCAATTTTTTGGCAATAAATCTGAGCCTAATGGATGATGCATTAAATATGGGTGATTTACAATTTTTTTTTGTATAAAGAATTTCAATTGGGAAATCTCTATTAAGATCTCTGTAACATCAGTATTCGATTAAGCTTGCACGATTGTTTATCTCTTCTGTTCTATCAGATCGAATTTTCTTCGTAACAATCCACTGACCGACGTAACGTTACGTTAAAAATGGGAAAAGGGTAAGTTTTTAACACTAAACGTACCAATCTTACCATAAGGGGTCATTTAACCCCTCATGAATAAACGTTGATTTTTCGAAAGAAATTTGTAATTTATTAAAGGAAATAATTCGCCACATAACTTCTGATTTCTGATAAAATGATCAAACATGTATTTTTATTTAAATAAAAGAAAATAATCAATTAACTGCACTTTTTTACATATGACTAGGTTTCTCCTTCATACATTTGTCCGCAGACAAATTTTTTCCAAAATTATGCGAGATTGAGTGGTTTTGTTACCCGTGCACAATCTTATTTGACATTTTCTTCGTGATTGGGAAATATTACTTGGGCTTGATGTTCCTTGTTGTAGATTTTCCCTTCGTTCTTCAAGAAATTCGTGGATACTCTGTGACTAGTTCATCTTCTAATTGTAACAGAAAACGCTGTCTTGATATCTTTATTTCAGTTTTTTTCCCGATAGAGTATCCATGCATTGATTCCAGCTAAATCCAGGATATTGAAGAATACGTGCATAAGCCATCTATTGCATACTATTGTTTTCGCGCCATTTGGTCAACCACATCGACGCCAAATTTAGTCTTATTATAAATAACTAATTGTTTCGGATGTTCGCTTTCCATTGTTTTTGATTTTCACGCATTTATGTCTCGAACTTGGTATCGTAACTTTTCTCGTTGGTTTTGATTTATAAATTCATTCAGAAAAATACGTAAATTTCGTAAGGGGTCGAATGACCCCTCGCGGTACATAAGGTATGCAAAGAATTTTTTTCTCGGTAAAAAATAAGCTAAGAGGAAAACAAAGCGAGAAATCGAATAATCAGATAATATAAGAATTTTGCAGAAAGTCAGATTAGCGAACGAAATAACAATGAATGTACGATTTTAAAGTAAATTTTCAAAAGGGGTCATTTGACTCCGTTTAGTGTTAAAAGGATATTTTTCGTCATTCCAGAAATGCATATTGTTCAATATATATATATATATATGTTTAACGATAAATTTATTTATATTTTATTACATGTAAGAAGTCGTTGCTTCCCACTGAATGGATTCGTCCACTCGAAACGTCACTTCGCGAGTTTAGCGTGGCCTGATCATGCCGCGATTCAATCGAGAACGTTCTCGTGTCTCCACGGTATCATCCAGACAATCATGATTTATGGATCCTTCGTGATTTCAACAGAAATTACCATTTCAATCCGAGACAGTCTCGCATTTTTTTGACAAGCTCGCCCTCCAGGTATATCAAGAACCTATACCCGTTTCGAGAGCTATCAATCCGTGTCCTCTGTTTCTACACGGCGACGTATGAATCTTTGGACGAGATGGAAGAGATAATCGACGCCCGGGGGGGGGAGGGGGCGTCGATTTTTCATTTTCCGCCGTGTAATCACGGTTTTCGTTCGCTGATCGAAAATTGCAAATGCGAAACGTGTTCGACGAGACGTTGACAAACGAAATCCTTTTATCTTCGATTTCTCGTCGCACGACGTTTCTGCGACGTTCGGCGCAAGTTGAAGAAAGAATTTCTTCTGCGGGAAGAATTTTTTTCACGTTTGTTCCCGGCTGAATTGAACTGGATGATTTTTTTAATGAAAAAAACGGAGTCGTTTTCAACGATGTTGAGGAACTTTGCACGTAACATTTTCGTCGGTGTTTTTTCGGGAGGCGATAGGCACTTGCACTTGGCAAAATATTTTCTCATGACGCCGAACAAGCATCGCGCCTGCATCATGCCTGTTTGACTGCGCCAGCATCCAAACAAAGGGTAGGTTAAATTAGGGTGTGCATAGTAGATTTGTGCCTCGCATATTTGATACACGCTGAGAGAATCTTCTTCGTTTTGATTCATTTGTTTTCGTGCTTTCGCACGTTTCTCAAATTATAATTCAGCTTCCTCGAGCTGAAAAATTATCATTTTCGACTCACCTCTGGTCGAGCTATCGAAAATAAGAGTTCAACGAGACGAAAGCTCGAAGAATTCTCACCCCGAGATTGATAAACTATTCAGAGGTATTTTAAGATAAATTTTTAACTCTGTGCTCTCGGCTCGAAAGAAATTAGCACAAGGGCGGGAGGGGGAGGGGGGATCTGTGGAAGTGCATTCTGGGAAATGAAACGTGGGATGGAAAAGTAAGTTCCAACTCCTGTTTTGAATTTTGTATAGCCTGTGCTTTTTCAACTTTCTCGCGGTGTAAAAGAGAAAAAGAAAAAAGAAGAAGAAGAAAAAGTTCGACAAAGATGCAACTGTTTTCGATCTGCCCTCTCCTCGAGGCTCTCTCCTCGCGATTGTAGTCAAGAAGACGATGCTTTTTCCCGTCGAAGGAACGTGAATGACGTGTTTCTATGCGTACGCGTGTTTCACCGACTCCGATGCGATTCATTCACACACGTTAACGCGATTCGTTTAATTCCGCGTGCAATCGCATCGATATGCCATTTGTTTCATGCCATCGTCGTAAGTATGCAACGCGTCATTGCTTCTTTCCCATGGTATCCCTTCGAGGTCGAAAAACGAGCCTATGTCGAATCATTCTGTGAAGCAACTTCAGTAAAATGTTAAAAGTAATTCTTTTTTTTTTTCTTTTTCATAGAGTAATAGTAATCCTCTTAGCTAAAATTTCCTGTTCGTTGTTCGTGTATATT
This sequence comes from Tetragonula carbonaria, assembly GCA_032399595.1. NCBI lineage: Eukaryota > Metazoa > Arthropoda > Insecta > Hymenoptera > Apidae > Tetragonula > Tetragonula carbonaria. Next base: position 5,081,471 of record JAUCRC010000007.1, read on the forward strand.
ATCGCGATTAATGAAATATCTCTGACGTCAAGAACGCAAATGTTTCAAATGTTTTATTTGAAAATAGAGTAAGTCAGGGAGTGATGGCTACTTTTTTTTTTTAAAAAAGAATTACTATATCTTGATTATAATTGAGGTATCTAAAAATATTTATAGCATTCCAAACAGAAATCACAGATTTACGGAATAAAAGAAACACTGACATTTTATGCAAAAGACCATTGTCAGCAAATACATATTTTTGAACTGAATATTTAGTTTTATTCTTCAAAACTGTAGAAACTTGTCTCGTGTATATTAAATATATTTCTCGGGTTGTTCAAGAGACTTTCTCGTAACATCTGCTAATCTAACAGTTATTAATATATATATAAGAGACAAAGAAACACCCTCTGGATTTTCGGATACTGAAATCCATATGGCATTTAGAAAAAAAAAACATATTTAACCAATGATATACTACAGCTAATCCTTTTTCCTTATTAAATTTATGATTTACCCCCAAGTTTTCAGCCACCCCAAATTAAGTGCCATAGATTTTATGCACTGGTGCGAAATCATATTTTTGTATTTTCTAATGATTCACTTGTTTTTTTTTTTTAATAATAATACGACAATATCTGATTATAAAAGTGTAAGATTATTAACACATTCTATTCTGAAAAAGTTATTACATTCTGGTAAAATGTTACTCCCTCTGTCCGAAAATATGATATACATTTTAATATTTTTTTTTTTGTCCGAAAATATGGTATACATTTGCGAAAAAAATCAAATAAAACTAAAATTAAATATTAAAAAAAATATTAAATTCATTTTATTATCACAATATAACTATTAAATATAAAATGTTAAATTCATTTTATTATCACAATATAACTAAATACAAATAATTTTAGCGTAATCCAAATTTAGTTAAAATGAGATTTAGCCTTGAACGCTTCTTCTGAACATATATATACTTTTCAGTTAATCGACCCTTACGACCGAAGTTTTACCTGATTTATATGAAGTGTTTTATAGGAATTTCCCCCTCCTGTCAACATAATTGATTCCATACACGTTTGTAATATTATAAAAACGTTATCAAGAGTATTTCTCTCTAATTTATTAAATGCATTATAAACTTTATTAATAGCACCGTGTTCTAATTTTTCTTCATATACTGTAATAGCTGTTGCAAGACATCATGACGTTCATTAGTCAATTGCTTCGATTTGGGCGTCTCTTCTTTGTTAAATTCACGTTATTTAGGTTGAAATTTTCCATTTTGAAATTACAGCGGTGACTATTTTATTTTTCTTAGAAAAAAACTAATTTTTCGTCTTTCAAATTCCAACTTAACTCAAAAGCAACGCCTGTCAAGTATATGTTAGGTTATTTAGCTATCAATATACCGATAAATTATAATAATATATTAATATATAATAATATATTAATATTATAATAATATATTAATAATACCGGTAAACGATACCAATATAATGAGCATTGCCAGTTGCTTTCGAAACTCTGGATAATCGAAGATTTTCTTTCAAATGTATACCATATTTTCGGACAGAGGGAGTAGTAAATTATAATTCAAAGGATAAGCAGAACATTCAGTTACACACAGTTATAACTTACTTTACTTTTCCAAATGAAAACGAACGAGAAGAATTCTGGTTAATGTGGCTTCTGATCAAAGTACATATAAAATGAGCTGCAAAATTGACATTTGATGAACTCGTGGGACGCGCCTAGTTTTTTCTTAAATTCGCGATTTGACAGAAAATTAATAATTAAATCGTATCCGGTTATTAACCTAGCCAGAATTGCTAGAAGCTACATTCACCTTTCGATGCGGCAAGTGCATTCGAATTGAAAATTTCGATCGTCGCCGGTGAAATGGGAAGAGGCCCGGCAGGGGAAAGTTAAACGCTGTCCTATATTACGAAGTGTAACTTTCTTCGTTGTCGAGTATCTCACATTATGGAGGAGAGAACTCTTTCCCTAGACTTCTCTTATTACGCGCTTTGTGCGACAATTCGCGAATTGTGTATGCCAGCCGTGAGATTGTGTAGCTGTAAGCGGAGAAATTAATCGCCTAGTGTGTCGCGTTCCTTCAGAAAGAAAAAAAAAAAAAGGAAAGAAAAAAACGAAGCGTATTTTCCCTATTTGACGTAAAAGTCAAAAGTCTTGAAAAAAAAAAAAAAAAACGAACGGAAGCCTGAAATTGTCGTTTCGTTTGTTTCGATCGATTTCGGCGGAACAATCGGCGCAAAACTCGTCGATACTCGGCTATTCATAAGCAAATTTCGGCGCTTTCCAATGTTATTCTCTCGTGACAGGGAACGATCGAAGGGACAGCTTTGTTCGTCGTTATTTTCTCGTCGCGCGTAGCATTCCGTCCCATTGTAAACCACCCATCCTTCCTTTTCTTTGGCTAATGGAATTTCTGGCGAATATGAAACGAGTCGCAGCGACGAGCTCGAAAAGGCTGATCTTGAAAATTTAACACTTCGACGGCTGGCGTCGCGTATGTACCTTCACTTTGGCTTGTTAAAACTAACGTGAACAAGCAAATGAAATTATCGAAACATATTCTGCAGATAAATTTGTTATAATTTAAACAGATTTGTACAATTGGGTCTCTGCGCAAACGAAAATTAATATTAATTCTATTATTAAGAATATCCGTGTTTTTTAAGTACATGTTGAAATCGAAAATCTGAAATCAATCATATTGATGGGTTTGATCATAAAACTTCTAATTTTTTACACATCGTTTCAAACATCCCGCCAGCGAAGTGTTAATTTACAATTATCAAATCTCGAAAAGTAATGCGAAATGTTTTTTTAAAATTCACAACTTTCGTTTCGATTATTAAAATAATAAAAGAAACACAAAACGGCCAATTTTGCAAATTAGTTTTCTGGAAAAACCTCGAAAATTTGCCTCCCGGATCTAACAATAAAAACTATTACCCGAAAAGGAGAAATATTTTTAAAAATATTTGAACAACTTGGTTCGAGCTAATCTCGTTCGAGTTAAACGCGAGTGAATCTGGAAATGAGACGACGTCGCTTTCATTATTCGGTAAAAGAGAAACTCACGCATAATCAAGCAACATTGGCTTGGCTGAGCTGACCGAAAGACCGTGCCGGAAGTGCCGTCTGGTAGGATGGCTTTCCGCTTCACTGGTTTCCTGTTTCCTCGGGCTCTTCTTTTTCTTCGGCAACCAACGACACGTACGCTGCATCTCTTTTCGTAGGCTGCCTTCTTCTTTCGCGGCTGATAATCCTGTGTGTATTTTCCACATACGTGCTAACCACGCACGTACACACACGCGTGCAACAGCGACATCACGCTCGCCACGATGTAGCCGCAGAACCACCGGAGCTTGGAATAGGAAGCACGACGTGAGAGGAATTTCGAATTACTATCTCGTCGATAAACTCTACGAAGTCAGATTTATCCCCAGATTTTCTTCTGTTTCTCGCAAAACTATGTCACGCCTGCTATGTTCTGCTTAATTGAATTTAACGACAGTACGCTTTGTTAGGTTCGTTCTACCGCAACAATTTCCGTTTTTCTGCGAGTCTTCGAGGTCTTTTGAGATTTTTTTTTCGCGTCTCGCGACGACGCGGGAGAATTCCACGTTTTTCTTCGTGTTAACGTTATAATCGTGTCGCTGATAGGCTGATAGAAAGCGTTTGCTTTTTTTTCAGCAAATTCTTCGTGTCTCGTGGGCCTGCGCAGGTCTTCGTCTCTCTCGTTCAAAAACTTTCGGAATTCTACATTAGATTCGAAGAAACGTGTCGAACGCAATTGTTTCAACGAGGACGCTTGACAGTACGCTTTGCGTACCTTCGTGATTTCAAGGCGGTCTTTGTGTTTATAAATGGAACTGTACATTTTGCTTTGGTGTCGAGTGCCTAACCCTACTTCAAGGCGAATTCGCTGACTTACGATGCCTGCCTATACATACACGTACACATATAGAGAAGAGATACATTTCCATCAACTCTTTGCACTCCGTTGTCGCCGCAGCAGCGACATCAAAAAGAAACATTGTTTTTTCAATTTAAATATCTTATATATTGAATATTCTTTAGTTTTTCTTGGAAAATGCTATTGTTATGCTGTTAGTTTGCATAAATAATTGTGTAAATGGTAAATTTTGTAAATAATCTGGAGTAGCTGGCAGCCGATAGTAAAAATGACTCGAAGTTGCTGATAGGTCATATTAAAAATTGTTCAGAGTGCAAAGGGTTAAGAAACTGATCGATGATCTTCGAATTTTCTCATGAAACGTGATTAAATAAACGTGTCTCCATATTTCTGGAGGATGTAGTACAAATACGATTGAAAATGTAGCTCCAAACTTTCAATAATAATTTGAATAATCCAAGTACTGGAATTTAACTGCCTTTGTACTCCGTTGTCGCTGCTGCGGCGACATCAAAAAGAAACATTGTTTTTTTAATTTAATTTAAATTTTATATATTTAATATATGTATATATTAAATTATATTTATTATATATATATTAAATTATATAATATTTATTTAATATATATTAAATATTTATATATTTTATATATTTTAAATATTTTATATATTGAATTTGAATATTCTTTAGCTTTTCTTGGAAGCCTACGCTGTTTGTTAGTTTAGAGTAGCTAGTAGTCGATAGTAAAAATGACTCGGAGTTGCTGATAGGTTATATTAAAAATTGTTCAGAGTGCAAAGGGTTAAGAAACTGATCGATGATCTTCGAATTTTCTCATGAAACGTGATTAAATAAACGTGTCTCCATATTTCTTGAGGATTTGGTACAAATACGATCGAAAATGTAGCTCCAAACTTTCAATAATAATTTGGATAATCCAAATACTGGAATTTAAGAAACTAATCGATGATCTTCGAATTTTCTCATGAAACGTGATTAAATATACGTGTCTCCATATTTCTGGAAGGTTTAGTACGATTGAAAATGTAGCTCCAAACTTTCAATAATAATTTGGATAATCCAAATATTGGAATTTAAGAAACTAATCGATGATCTTCGAATTTTCTCATGAAACGTGATTAAATATACGTAGCTTCATATTTCTGGAGGATTTAGTACAAATGCGACTGAAAATGTAGCTCCAAACTTTCAATATTAATTTGAATAATCCAAGTACTGGATTTTAACTGCCTTTGTACTCCGTTGTCGCCGCAGCGGCGACATCAAAAAGAAACATTGTTTTTTTAATTTAAATATTTTACATATTGAATTTGAATATTCTTTAGTTTTTCTTGGAAGCCTATGCTGTTAGTTAGTTTAGAGTAGCTGGTAGCCGATAGTAAAAATGACTCGGAGTTGCTGATAGGTTATATTAAAAATCGTTCGGAGTGCTAAAGGTTAGAAAGAAAAAAAAAAGAAAAAAATTTTCAAAACATCCTTCGTACACAGATACGTCGAAATAAAGTTTCCGATTTTTGACTGATTCATTCCGTATTGAAGAAAAATTAGGAAACAAGGACGGTAATTATTATTAGCGTACAACGCGAGAACACCTTCGACCATCGCGTACTTTGTCCGTTTTCATTCGAATGGGACAAAAGCTGTGTAAGTTCGTTATCGCAGCACAACACGATCGAAGCGGTAGTAGATTACGGTTGGCGGTCGCGAGGTCTTTTTTTTTCTTTTTTTTTTTCTCTCGACTCAATCTGGCAGGTACAAAGTGCGCGGTGGTCGTCCCGGGTCGAGCATACGCGCGTGCGAGCAGGCAAAGTGCGGCTCTCCATCGACTTATGCACTCGACAGACGTGCCCAAAGGGAAGCGAATTTGCATACAGAGAGCGCAATGAATTCATGACTTTGCGACTGCGACGTCCAGCTTCTCTTATCCCTCCCCCCCCTTCCCTCTCGGAGAGAACGTGAGCGCAAATTTCGTCTACTCTCGCCGCTGCACCGCATTACAAATGGAAGATGTACCTTTGAATCGGCGCTTGTTCTGTCGATTACTTTAATCTGGCAGTCTCGAAACTTCTTGCACAAGTTGGAAATTTTAATTTTAATCTCAATTGTAGTTTAATTTAGTCACGCTTTGAGTCTTTAGGTTCTTTCTTTTTCCTCCTCCCGAGTGAAAGCTACACGAGTGGAGGAATTAGTTTCGGGACTCACATTTTATATTGAAACCTTCTTTTGTTTTTACTTTTTACATTCTGTGATTAAGCGTGCGTGTTTTCGCGAGTATATACCGAGAGCGTGGTTTTTTATTTGGTTTACGTGCAAGTTGTAAGTGCTCTTGTTCTTACCGCGTTATGAATATCAGCTTGTGTGGCGTGTGTTTCAAGTTTCTCGAGCCTCAGCAACACAAAGCGCGGCTTTCACGTCCGAGAGCAGCACTTCGAGCTTTTGAGTAATTCATTGAGCAGGAGTGACGCGTATCGTACACTATAAATAAATTTTTCGACGCTGGTAGTTACGTACTTTTTGTATATTGATCTTTAATTCGTCGGCAAATCGACATATCGATCATTGATCCGATGTTATTTGAATTCAGAATTTGAACGAAAACACGCGAATTCGCACGTTGAAATTCGTTTAATTGTTATTCCTCGTCGATTCGTTTCGTAAGTTAATAAATTTCTCATTGATCAAGCAACAACTTCACGAACTTTGGTTTCTTTGGAACGTGTCCAGGTGCATCGGTATTTTAGGATCACCTGCAATCGAAGAAAATTATTATTAAATGTCTCGAATACTTTTACCTCGATATTCCAAAGAACGAACCTGGAAGATTTCGTGAAAGTCGTTCGACAGCGCGATGTAAATGAGCGAGAAAGCAATGGGGTACGCTTTGGCCATGAAATACAGTCCTTCTCTTTTGCCATCCGTGCAGCACGACGCTTTAGGCAGTAAGAAACTGATCGCTCTAGCTAACCGGTACGGTGTTCGTATCGTCAGAAAAGCGATCGAGAGAACCACTGAAAAGATTTATTTTAATAATCAATTCACTTGAAATTGTAATCAAGTTCCTTCGTTTTAATTTCACACTAGTCTTTCTGTTTTTTTTTTTACTAGAATGATTTCTCGAATATACGTAGTATCGAAATTATTATAATGTGTAGTTATATTTTTAGTTAGTTTTACTTCTAATAGATTGCTGGAGATGTGTAGGTACGATGATCGATAAATTGCAAAGTCACCGTACTACAAAGGAAATTTTATACTTTATTTTAACGTTTACATGATACAGAATTTAATGGATGAATTACGACTGACGACTGACGACTGTTTATTTATTTATTATTTACTATTATATATATTCTCGGCAATTTGTTTGCAACTTGGTAACCAATAATTTGTTTGTATCTCCGTGGTAACTTTTTATAAGACAATTGAATAGATGCGTGAACGAAAAAGTATGAATGTGGAGTAAACTACTTTCAACATTGCTACAACAGAGCAATCACACCTTGGTTTCATCACAAAAACATCGCAAGGCACACGACAGTATGGATCAATAGAGCGAGAGCAGGGAATCACAGTCTTGGCTCCTCACTTATCAGATTTGGCCTAATCCAAGATGCTTTCTGTAATTGTGGGCACAAGACCTTGACCATATAATTTGGGCATGCCCGATTTACTCCAAAAACATAGAAAAAATGCTCTCTTTCTTTAAAAAATGTAACGTCAAACTCCCAATCACTATCAAGCAACTTCTAATCGAATCTGACATCAAGCTGCTCAAAATCATAGATAGTTTCATTAAAATCAACAACATCAAAATATAAGCGCCACAAGGAAAATGTAATCTAGTCATAAGCCTTCAAGCTCTATATACAAGTTTTTCTATAGTAATCTCTAATCCTATCCTCTTTTTATTTATCTTTTATCTACTCGCCACAACTTAATCTCCGCACCGTGAGATCTCATTATATACACTGTTAATTCAACCTTAAGATACCTAATTTGTAAGATTGTAAGGCACGCAGGCCTGAAGCCATTAATAAAATAAAAGAAAAAATAAAAAGTACGAATGCGATGTGAGAAGCACAGCGTTGGCATCGAGCGCTTTTCTTTTTGAAAAGAAGAAAGTCGTGCGAGTGAAAAAACAGAGTCTGGAGAGAGTCGAAAAAGAGCGTTGAATGAGTGTAGTGAAAAGAGTGATCATTCGTGTAAAAAAGAATTAATTGTGTCGTTTGAATTTATTCGAATAGTTGCCTGTCTGTGTTGTCTATCTCGTGTTTATTATTTGTTGTTTCGTTTCCGTTTTCTTTGTTATAATAAACATCATTTAAATTACATCACTACAGAAATAAAGAATTGTTTCGCTTATTAATAATTGACTAAAACAAATTCCGAGAGCATTATGTACACTGCTACACGGTGTATTTTCTATTTTTGTGAGCATGATCTCAAAAATGAAACTTAGGTAAAGAGTTGCCTTACTTGGTAATAACAGACTGATTGATTAACAATAGTAATAAAAGGTAGAAACTGACTAGTAAAAATAATTTCAAGATTGACCAATAAATAAATGTTATATTCGTTACTGTGCTTTATATTCTTTGGAGCGTAATTAGCAAAATGGAACCTAGCTGAAAAAGATTGTTTCGTCTATTGACAATTGACTAAATAATTTCAAGATTACATCCGCTACAGTTGGGAGGGCATAATTTACAAAATGAAATCTAGGTGAAGAATTGTTTCACTTATTAATAATAATTTGACTGAGATAATTTCAAGATTAAATTAATTACTACGCATTTTTGCTTCTTCAGGTCCACTTTGTATTGCACATCCTCCCTGTTTTCCGAAAATCTGTATACCCAAACCGGTACCAAGGGATTAACATTTAATATAATAAACATCATTTAAATTATTTATCGCTACATATATCGAATCAACTTTCAAACTTTCAAATCTCCATGCAAGAGTGTTCCACATACACGTTCCACATTATTACGAATTTTACATTCATTCACAATCGCCAATTTTATTACTCACCCAATAGAACGAATTGCCTCAACTCGCTCATCCTCCACGATCCTTCGATCTCTTTCAGTATGTACAATTCGTACATAATCAGAACGTCTATAGCGATCGATGTGAGCACGGGCATACCGATGAACATCATTGTGAACCACACGTAAATGTCCGCCATGTTCTCTTCGAAGAAGTCGTATATATGGAGTCCAATGGCGATTGATATGATGCACGAGGACCAGGTCAACAGAATACCCTTCAGTGTAGTGGTCTTCTTCAGTACCTCGTCGCCGAAAGACACTTGCTCTCGAAAGATACCGATGTACAGTATGAATTTCAAAATCGAGAGCGTGATGACGGAAACGTCGAAGCTGATCATGCACACGTAGTCCATGTTCAGCTTCATGTTCACGTCGAGGGACCATTTGAGTATCTCCTCCAGAGGTTCGATCAGGATCACCATGTTCGAGCATGCCAGACTCACGACGTAGAGATTCGAGGACGTTCTCATAGACGGTTTGCAGACGATCGTCAGTATAATGAGAAAATTCAGACTGGCTCCCAAAGTTAACAGAACCAGATCGATGACACGCGCATGGTGCAGCGGGATGCTCAGTGTGATGACGTTGATCTTCGTGGGGCTTTTCTTCGTTGGCCTTGTAGTCATCGCAGGGAACGTTATTTCCTTGTTGTGAAAATTCTGCAGCGAATTTGGAATCTCCATTTCACCTCACTGTTCAGCGCAGAAATTCCCGATCACTGCATCCTCTCGAAATTCAACTTGCATTTGTCAACGCTCGGTTTGTCTCGCCTCCGTACGAAATGGTGAACAATGGATTTTTCGGGTTCTCTCATCACTCGCGAGTTGTTAATTTGGACTGAACACCATCGGTGTTCGGATGAAAGAAGCAGCTCGTCTGCGTTGATTCGCCAGACACGAGTCAACACTGAAAGGGCGGTAGCTCGAGGTTTTATCTTTCATATTTTCCATCGTGTCCCACCCTTTTGGGACTATTTCGTATCCTGAGGTGGATCGGCCATGACACGCGATATTCTCATTTTATTAAGTGCCCTATTTTGTCCATGACGAAATAACACGCGTCAAAATAATTGTGTTAGCGTTTAGCAAGCTTCGTTGTCGACTCGCGCTTACTTTCGACGTTGTTTTCAACGAATAATTGGTACAATAATTAAAACTCAGTGTGACAGAGCAACTCGTTCTGTCGATGAAAACGGTAACAAAATGACTTACACTCGGATTATCTTATCGTTAGTCTCTTCGATACTAAAATCGAAAAATTTTCAGAAAAAGAATTGATCCTTTGCCTATTATCGGCGACTGAAGGTGCTTTTAAAATTTGGCACTATTCTGAGGTGCTTAACTTCGGCCCGTTGAAACGAAAGATTCACATTGGTTCGAATCAAACTAAAAGCAAACTCAATAAAACAAATTTTCAATATTCAGTAATTCGATAAAAATACAATTCAGGTAGAACGTACATGTGTAAATACTGATAACGAGACGCGTTACGCGCTATTAAGGAAATATGCGTGTAGGATTACGTATTGACTCACGATTTCGAATTGTATCACACTTTACTAAACAGAAGTTAAAAAATTGTTTAACTATTAAATTTTTAGTACGTGCACTAGCAACCCAACGCAGAATACGGTGCAATAGCAAAAGCTTTGGCAGCATCCACATTAGCAGGACTTTCATCATTAGGATCTGCAAGCATACTAATAACACTTATGAGAATAGTCTCAACTGTGTGTGAACTGTTAACCATCGTTCTGATGCTTTTTCATAGCCCCACTTGTCGTCTCCAGGTTCATGCAAAATCGATATGAATACATTACCATTCTTTTCGATGTTTGGTCTGCCATATTTCTGTTATGAATTTCATTCTTGGTGGCTATTCATCCGAAGTGAATATTCCTTTGGAAACTGTAAGTATGCTTTGAAAAACCCACCTTATAATGTGTCTGGAGGTCCAATAATGGGTACTTAACACTGATATATGTCATTGTCATATATGACGCCTGCTGGAAACCCTTCTACCGGGTTTTTATTTAATTCTGCTAATTGTTTTCGTAGTAGAAGCGCGGACTGTGGCTCTGACATTGATAAAAGTCCCGTTAAATAACACTTTACCGACCGATAGCGGTAAGTAATAGACGATTAATAGGCTACCGGTCGGTAAAGTGTTAATATCGTATAATAATATATTTGTGTATATTAATATACGATATTACCGGTCGGTAAAGTGTTAAAATATATAAATATATTATTACACGATATCCACACTTTACCGACCGATAGCGGTAAATAGTAGCCGATTAATAGGCTACCGGTCGGTAAAGTGATAAGACTAAAGCTGAAAACAATCACTTTTGCTTGACTGGAAAGAAAGGCCAGGTACGCAATAAATAAATAGTATTGGTTTAGTACTAGTGTAATCCAGTTGTTTCGATCATTGCGATATATATATATATATGCTTCCTGAGAAATGCAGGCTGACGATAAAATTTACGTCGCGTTTGAACTCCTAAATCTAATCGAAGTCTGCCGCCTAGCGAAAGGGTTAAAAAAAATTAATTCGCTTCCCAGAGGTTTCTTGCTTTCAAGTTCGAGAAATTTCGAAAAAAAAAAAAATCGAAACAGCGTCGAATTGTCTTATACCGCGCGGAGGGAAACCCTTGACCCTGACCGGCGGTGGGATTCGCGCACCGTCTGCAGCGAACGAAAATAGTCCTGTAGTAGTATACTATAGTGAATCGTGTCTCGTCCGAGGCATACATACCTCGTCCGTTGGAAGAAAGAGCGTCGTAGGACGCTGGAGAACAGAACGGAACAGAGAGAATGCAGCTTAGATTCGTTCGACTGCATATCGCAACGAGCGATATAGCTCGTCAGAGGGGGAGGGGGAGGGGGGAGACGAGGTTCTCGCTGGCAAACGGCCATAAGCGAAATATCGGTCAGCATTCGTAGCCCTGATGGATTTATCGGTCGGATTTACGTTGTACATATACGCGAAACACTCGCGAGGATCGCTCCATCATCGAAAGTGGAACGATTCGACTGTCTCTCTCTCTCTCTCGAATCTCTGCCATTGTGTACGCTCACAATGGACGCGTGCTGCACGCGTGGAGGAAAAGAGAATCGGCGCCAAGTTTTCCTTGGATCGGCGGCTCGTGAAAGGATCGAAGCACCGAATCGAAAGGTCGCGATGATACGCGAGGGAAAGGAGCAAGGATGCTGATCTTCTCTCTCGCGTTACCACAGCTCGAGCCAGAACAGCTGGCTGTTCGACTCGAGATATCGTTAGTTAGAAACGTTTATCCTCTTATGGCTTTTTCGCTGTCGTATCGAAGCACGTATAAAGAGAAATAACTCGTTCCCCTCGTTCTGATCGAGTATCTCACCCTTGGCGAGTTACGTAATTTTTCCTTACGTGTTTCATTTTTCATCGAAAAATCACGTGCAATGGATCTTCTCGCTTTTTCGCTTCGTGCGAGATGATGAGACGATTATCGAATCTTCCACGGCCGTTTCGCAAATTACCCGTGTTCGTACGTTCTCGATACTCTCTCTCTCTCTCTCTCTTTCTCTCTTTCTCTCATTTTCATCCTTGGGCCAGGTGTGTGGCTCAGTTTTGCGGGTTCCCCCGTGCTTTTTTTCGTCTTCTTCTTCTTCTTCTTCTTCTTCTTCTTCTTCTTCTTCTTCTTACTTACTTTTCGTCTGGTTGGATCGGGTTAGGGGCCAAATAAGTGCAGTGGCAGGGCCAGGGCCACAACCGGTTCGCCGCTTGCTGGCCGTCATTACGACGTAACACAAGCGACCCTGTACAGGCTTCTCGGACAGCACCGATAATCACGAGTCTGTGCATTATCATCACGAGTTCGGTCGGTATTCTTTCCTATTATTATCGCAAGGCTTGTAAAACTATGGCACGTTACACGTCGGCGTAATAAACGTTACACCCTCCACTTTGTTGTCTATGCTCTGGCCATTTTTTATAATTCTAATCATACGAAGAACGTTTGTTAGACTTCTTGTTCACGTAAAGAAACTTACAATTCCATTTAGATATGTTCGAATGAAGACTATGCTCGACTTTTTTTTCATACTGGTAAGAAGTCTTTTAGTACGATTTTGTTTCTTCGTGGATAATGTACAGGGATGAGCGGTCAAGCTTATGTTAATTAAATTTTGCAGTTGCTCGAAAGGCGATACGAATTTTTACTTCGAGTAATAATTAAAAGCTTTCACATAGAGAAATTTACTCGCAACGACGATTTTGGTATTCATGAAGATTATTCGTTCCTCTTCTTTCGCGCGTGATCGATTTAAACCGAATTATTACTTTTCGTCCCGTTTTCATTTACTTGTCTGTCTTTCGCCTGAATCGTTTTTTAAACAGATGGTGTAATAAAATAAACTTTGGTAATCCACGGTATTAGCAAACCTCAAAGTAGTATCGAAACGCAGGTACTAATCGTGTATTTCGCAGAGATTTCATCTAATATTTCTAATTATATAAATATCTTGCTAATTTCACGACGAAAACTTGATAATAGTTCGAAATTCATTGTCCCTACGATGTTTTCGTAGTAGTAATCGTATATTTCGTCTAAATTTCGTATAATCTTTCTAATAATATAGTTATCTTGCTAATTTCACAACGTGATAATATGTCTAATTTCATCGTTTCGACTATAATGTTATATTTCGCTGAGATTTGGTATAATCCTGCTAGTTTCTTATATATATCTGCTGATTTCACGACGAAACGTGATAATTCGTTTAACACTAGAACTACCGACAATTAAGACGAAGTTATTTCTACCAAAATTATTTTGATTATTTTAATAAATAAAAATAAAATAGAATTCATTATTCATTATTTCTTTAGTTATCACTGTAAAAGTCATTGCATCATTGCGGAGGAAAAAATTGTAACATGAAATAGAAATTTTAAAATAAAATTGTATAAACCAGTGATTTTGACTGGTGTGGTAGTTCTAGTGTTAACTTCATCGTTTCGGCGATGTTTTCGTGATACAACCGTACATTTCGCTGACATTTCGTCTAATCTTGCTAGTTTCATAGATATCTTGCTAATTTCACGACGAAACGACATAAAACTATGAATTTCATTGTTTCGACCCCTAAATATAATACCCCCCCGTGAAAACGTCGCAAAGTTTTCGATATTGTTCGGCGAATGAAATTGTTCGCGCGTTGGAAAGGAATGCGCGGTGCGTGCACAAAACGTTTCTACGCGCTCGAGGATATCGCAAAAGGATGATCGATCGCGAGTCACCGCAACCTCGTGCTGCTGCCGCTGCGACCACTTTGCCGCCACTTGGCCCTCTTCGTCAGGACGAGGCTCGCGATTTTACGCGTGACCGGTTCGGCGAGTTTTTCCCCCGAAGACCGCAGCCGTGATGCGCAACATTCGATACTCGAATGGGGCGCAGGTGCGCGCTGAAAAAAATTCGCGCGAGCGTGCCCGCTCGAAAACGCGTAATCCCGCGAGACACCGCGTTTCAAACGAGAACAGATACGGAGCTTATAATGTGCACGACACGTTTCGCCTCTGTTCTACAGACGATGTTTTTGCCGTTGCTCCTTGGTCCATTGTTTCTTGTTATCGCATCTGCGTTGCATTTACGTGTCGTGCTTTGAAGAAAATGTGGCGTAGGTTATATTTTAGAGCGAGATGCAGAATATGTTTTATCCTCTTGCGTTGTTGTGATCATGGTAGTGAAACTCTTGTTGAAATAACCAAAAAAAAAAAAAAAAATGCGAACGACGAACGATTCCTCTTGTTTTTTCGTCTTATCGCTAGAATAAAATTTTCATCGGAGACATTAAAGTGAAAAAAATAGAAAAGCTTCGCTTGCAGTACAAGTTTTTATTTGTACGTTTTATACGAAAAATCATTTAAATCTCTAAAACCTACACTGTTTCGTATCTACGACATTTCTAACAAGAATCGGCCATTTTGACCACTTTGATAATTCCATCAAGTTAAATCACGCAAGGCTTTTGCAAGATTGAGAATAAAAATCATAAGCGATAAAAATCATTGATTTTTATATTCACTACGTGAATGATTTACGCTTCAATAGAGAAAGATGGACGTGCTTCCACTTTCCTTGGAACGGAAATACTTTTTAATCTCGCCCCTTAATAGAACGATGTGGATAGGAATGTGACGAATGCTCGGGAACTTTTTAGCTTAAAAAGCGCTCGATGCGTTATCGGCGGCAAAAGTTTCGAAGGGCTGTGCTCATATAAGTGGAAAATCCTTAAATCCCCGGGAGCGAAAAATGGCTGGAACCGAACCTGGAATTACCACGTCGATCACCTTTCCAGAATGAAGGGTTAAAATCCCACTTGACACGTTCAAATCCTCCTCGGGCGAACGTATACGCTTTAATCGATGCTGAATTCTCTCTCGGACGTGCGTCAATTGTCTGAATTATGTGATATATATATTATTTTTCAGATTTAATTGTCAGATTAAAATCTAATTGTAAATCCGATTGAAATCGCGGATAAATTTATTCTTTCTACTCGGTTGAGGGATCGTTTATTTGAAATTATATTTAACGAATTTGTGTCATTTGAATTGTTTAATGGTTGAACGATAGCTTTTCAGTAATCAATTGTATCATCGGTCGATGTTCCGATAATCGAGGTTTTATTCTGCAAGATTTTTCACCGCGACAGTTACTTCCTTTCTCGTATTTTATTCGAAAAATCTTCTTTTCCCATCTTGTCGAAAATAACGTTAGTATTTTTTTTTTTTTTAACGATACGTTGCTTTAATCACGTAATGATCTTCTGTTTTCGAACGAGCAAACATACTCGGTGATGAATTATTCCTCCAGTTCTTTCGTTTTCTTCATTTTTCTGGAAGAATTCTACCGTGAAATTCAAGCTTCTCGCCTCTCGTCTTCGCTTCACCATCTTTCTCTCTCCAATTCTGTCGTTTCCATTTTATATTCATTCGTTGCCAAACACCGATCTCCGTCTGAATTGTTTAGGCATACCTTAACCGTATCTTCAGCCGTCTCTGGCTGAAATCGAATGTACCTGAAATCCACAGGTGAGATCCGATATTAAACTCTCTCGGTGGTTTCTCGCGTTTCGAGGGGAAAGTGACGTTTCTCCAAGTTTCTTCCCACTTACATTACCTTTCACACAGGTTCATATATATACCCCCTCGCGTCATCTCGTCGCACTTCATCTTGCCCTCAGTTTCTCGTTCGTTGCTTGACTGATTAACACATATCCGTCCGCACGACGAAAATTCGTCATTTGTATATTGCAGTAAATTAACTGATTGTTGTTTTACTAAATCCGAATAAATTAAAACGTAATTTTTACCAAAAGAGAAATAATTCTACGAAAAAACTGATTTCAGCTTCAGTTGCGTCGTATAAGGGTGCAAACGCAAAAAAAAAAAAAAAAATTAATTTAAAAACGTATTAGTCGGTACTGCGTATAGAAGAAGTTTATTCAATGTTTAAGCACTTGGGTGTTCGGATATTTCAGAAATTTCAGGGATATTACTGTTAATTTTCTTAACATATTTTTATCAAAATCAAATAATAAAGTAAATCTAAAATGGAGAACGAAAAAGGAATATCACATCTACTGCGAATCCCCAGCACATCCACTGCAATACCAACAAACATTTCTAAAATATCACCATCAGAATCGATTTCATTAAAACCAACGAAGCGTACACCAAAATTCGACCCACCTGGCAGACTTAATTGTGATTTACATAAACATAAATGCGTTAAAAAATAGTGACTGCAGGAAAGATAAAACATCCTTTAAAATATTGCAAAGTTTGTAAAAAGTTCACAACAGAAAAAGTAGAACTAGCTACGTATGTGACTTTTGCAACATTCCCCTTCATACTGGAACATGTTTCGAACAGTACCATTCGTTGAAGAACTATTAATTACTGATAAAATTAAAGTTTCGAAAATAATTTACTTTGTCTAATAAAACAACGAGTATGTTTTCGGTAATTCATTTCAACTTTTTTGTGGATTTAATTTTTATTTAACTTCAGAAAGAAAAAAAAAATCAAAAATAAAGGCGTATGTATAAATACAAATTCATTTTGTTTCATTTCCCAAAATTTCACTAAAAAATATATGACTTTTTAAAAGTCAGGTTGTTTTTATATAGAGCATATCGTTTCTACAAATAGTGTCAAAAAATGCCGGCATTTGGTCAATGGCGGTGCAAATAATGCCGGATGAATATGTGTTAATTGACGAATGCAGCGAAGCAAATAGCTTTCCTCTCCGTCATCAATCCTTCAGGTAGATCTTATCAAAAGAAAATTTTCTTTAAATAAATGTATAATATTAAACAGCTCGATCGAAATGAGTATATATATCTTCTACAGAACTTTCTTTCAACTTTCGTTTCTCTTAGAATTTCATGTTTTTGTCCCTTCGTCTTTCGCCAATTTCTTGAATTAATTCCAAGCGAGGCTGTATCAAGCGCTTCAGAAGACGATAAAAAATAATTCCTTCTCCCGGAACGTATTATAACGTATTATAAGTAGCCTCAATTAACATTCGAAATGAATTTTTAACATTCCGTCTCTTGAGAAGACCTTTTCCAACCTCGCTTGGCCTAAAATTTCGTTTCTCGTTCTTTCTTTTCTTTCTTCATTTCTTCCGTCTGCCAGTTTTTATTTAACAAGTCTCGCCTTTATTTTCACAACGAATGGAAGCTAAATATTTTATCGTCTTATTCATTTAAACGAAACTTAAGAAAAACAAGGTAAGGGATGCTACTTCGTACGAATATTTTAATCGTTTCCCAAACGCTTTTCAACTTTATTTTTTTCTCTGGAAAATTTATTACTTCTGCCTGCCATTTATAAATGAAACATTTGGCTCTCGCGTCTGCAGTAATCTCGTCGAAGAATAAAATTCCAAGCGAATATCTTATACTTGTTTTCAGTACCAAAAAGGAGAACTTCTTTCTTCAAAAAGGAGTCTTACCAGCAAGAAACGTTTGAATTCTATTTTTCTCTTTACTCGCCGCAAAATGAAACGTTCTTAGACTCTTAGTTAGAGTCTACAACGAGCT
Source organism: Tetragonula carbonaria (assembly GCA_032399595.1). NCBI lineage: Eukaryota > Metazoa > Arthropoda > Insecta > Hymenoptera > Apidae > Tetragonula > Tetragonula carbonaria. The sequence continues at coordinate 5,099,578 of JAUCRC010000007.1, forward strand.
AGCCTTCGCATTAACATTCCACTCGAATTTTCGATGCCAAAGAGCACAGAGAGCCTCGTAAAAAAAAAAAATCACTGCTTTTTCATCCTCGAGCTCGCAAACCGCGTCCAAGAATCGCTCTCAACAACGCAATCGCGACAACGAGCGGGCGCGAAATTTTTTCCCTCGGCCTCTTCATCAACGATCCTCCTCCTCCTCTCGCAGCGAGAAGCACTGCCAACTTTCTTCACCGCGTAATTGTTCGAGGCTGTTAGGCCTTCGGTCCGCGAGATCTCGCGAAAAAGACGAGATTCCAATCCGCAGCACATCGCGGATCTCCGCATTGCGGCGAAACGCGATCACGTTGACGTACGAAACCGTCTCTCACACTGTTCGGTTTAACATGGGGGGCCATAAGCTGTGATACGAAGGTAAATTCATCAATCTATGGATAACAGCCTTCGAAATTGTCACTTTCTTTACCGGCGGGAATTTCTCGTGATGTTTATGTTTTTTCTATAAATTTTCTTTTTTTTTTTTTGTTGTAGTCATACCTAACTATCAATTCCAAGGCTCGGTAAGTTTCTTTATCGCATATGACCCTTAAAGTAAAAAGATAATTAAAAGACCTAAGAGTTAACAAGCAATTCGAATTGCCTTGAAAAAACTGTTAGCTGGGTAACGATTCCCCCAACTTGTGACCTCGAAAATTTTGGGAAAATTATTTCTTGAAAGATTCCATGATCTCTGCTTACTCTGTCCTTATCAAATCGCAGTTATTATCAGGTGCAAGAGAGGAATCGTAATGTAACAGAGATTGCAAAGAAGTCTGGAGAAACAGTCGAAAAATCAGTTCGTATATTCGAACAATAGTTCGAAAAATATCTTGTCTTTTATAGCAATTCATATCGTATTCTTGACGAGTGAATAAAAATCTATCAAAACGATCTTTACCCTTGAACCAGCTACCATTCGGTGAAGTTATCGATAAAATTTTCGTTCAATACGTAGATATTCAGATACGTCGTATTATTTCCCAATTTAGGAGACCGCGATTTTTCATCTAGTTTCTTCTCTGTCGTGCGTTTGAATTCCCGCGCGAAAATTTCGCGTACACACACACGCGTGAAATTGCGGCTATGCACACGACGGTGAATAATGAGGCCTCGTGTTGGCATTATTCATCTCGTATACATATCGTTGATCGAGCAGAAGAAGCTTTTTTGCGGAACGTTGAATAAAATGAGATTGATGGAGGGGGCGCGCGGTTTTTGAAGTGTCGCTGCGCTGGTAATGGAGTTGAAACGATTGATAATTGTGCGAGTGATGCGACAGTCGATGAATCATACCGCGCGATGGCCGAGTTATATCGAAATCGTGCAATTTTCACCGCTGTGAATTTTTTTCAATGAAACTTCGGAGGCAATGGGATAAAATCCGCCGATGAAATTCACATCGAAATTCGCATCGGAATTTCTTGCGTTTTTGTACCAACGTTTTTTACATCTAGTTCTCGGCGCTATACATTGATATTTTATAATTTCACGATTGCCTCGCAATTTCGGATGAGCGAGGATAAATTGAAATTCGTCTTCCCCCCAAGTGAAATGATTATCTCTCGAGTAAATTGTATCGGTACCGGGAATCATTGTAATTTGCATATTAAACGAGAGACATTAATAATTTGCGTTTTCGGTTGACTGTTTTAGCAACTGCAGATAAGAACAGTAAACGTAACTATTAATAAATTTTACGACCGATGTTGTTTGGGGGTTACGAATACTACGTAGTTGCAAATACGTGCGAACTATGCTTCGTTTACGTAGCAGAATTTTATTTTCATATAGCTCTGTAATAGCGCGAAATTCCATTATCGATAACAACAATTTGTAATAACTGCGCGTTATCACGTAGAAACATGTAAACAACACACCACGTGTGCAGTTTCCTTTGAAACGTTGATTTAGTTGAGCATTGTTGAGAAGCTGGAATTTACATACAGCGATCAAAATTATTTGGCGTATCGTGCGATAAAAATATATTTCTTGAATTTATTAATTATCGCGATTCAATTTAACGTTAGTAGTGTGGTGGTCTAACAAAACTTTGACATGTTTTCGTGATCGCGTTGGCATCTAATATTGATATTCATAATGTCCTAGTGCTTGTAAATATGAGCAAAGAAAGTCAGGCAGCGTAATACGAGCAAAAAGAAAGTAATGTAATGTAAAGATTTAAAAGTTGAAAATAGTAGTACAAGGATATAACGCAATCTACAAATGTTTAAAGTTTCAGAGATTTAACACTGTAACTATCAGAATGGTCAAAATGACCATTTGAATATTTTTTGTTAGATATTTCATCGACATTAACACTAGAACTACCGACAGTTAAGACGAAGTTATTTCTATCAAAATTATTTTGATTTCTAATAAATAAAAATAAAATAAAATTCATTATATTATTTCTTTAGTTGTATAAGTCACTGTATAAGTCATTGCATCGTTGCGGGGAAAAAGTTGTAACATGAAATAGAAATTTTAAAATAAAATTGTATAAACCAGTCATTTTGATTGGTGTGGTAGTTCTAGTGTTAAGACAGTATATTTTCGGAGACGAACGATTCGTCATAAAATGCTTACGCGCTCTATCGTGTCATAAAAATTTTCTGTTCCTTTTACTTTAACGTCTCTGGATGGAAATTTCATGCCCGAGCTGTTGGTAGTTCTCTTAAAATACTATTTAGAAATTTCCTAACTCCAAGTTACGTGATTTTTTAAAACAATCTCTCTCGCTCTTACTTCTCGGATCGCGGACTTTTATTTAAAAGAAAGAAAAAAATTTCAGCAAATCACACGCGAGACGAATGATCGACACACTGTTTCACGATGTCACGAGTTTGCTTTCGGACGAGTCACGTCCTGACGCCTCCTGTGGTCGATTCTTCGCGGGCGTCGAATGGTGCGTCGAAACGGAAATAACCTCGCGATAGCAGTGCCCGCGTTTACGCCGTAATGTACGATCTCCTGTTCTGCCGTTTCCGTTTTCCCCCCTCTCGTTTCTTTCCTTTCTCTCCCTTTATTTCGGCCCACTCCGCACGTCGTCAAGTGGATTTTTACGAGAAAATACGATAATCGCCTCGGGTGCCGTATACAGACTCAGGAAGCGGCCTCTTTTCAAGCTACTTGATTTTCCATGTGTGAACCTCTGCAGTTGCCAAAAAAAAAAAAAAAAAAAAAACGGGAAAATTATGCCGAACTGCAAAACGCTGTCGCTGGCAGCGAGTATAATTGTAATTCTTCCTTCTTGTTGTTGCTGTTTGCCTTTCTCGTCGATAAAAATCGCGTCGTCTCTTGGATTTACGTTTATCATTCGTTTCTCGTCGCATTCGCTGCTGAATTTCCTCGTTTTGCAGCTGCGTTTCAGAATTTTCGGAAGTTAACTCGCGGAAAAGATATATATCGTCTCGGACGATTCTCGCGGTTGTTGAGGATAAAATAAAATGCGAAAGTCTACGCGCGATGAAACAATCACTGCAAAATATAAATGATTCCTCTTTTGTGCTTCCAATGCGTATCCGAGAAAGAAGTCCAGGAAAGGCTACTACAGCGAGTACACACATCTGTACTCCGAAAGTATCACAGAAGTTCACGACGACGGGACGTCGATTCTTATTCGAGAAGGATAAACATTTCTCAACACACGACGATGTAGTATGTAGTTTTGCGTTCAGTCTGATTGCAGAAACTTACCCATTGTACCGTTAGAGTCGCTGTACAGTCCCGTAGAAATCGTAAAATGAAAAAAAAGTGGCTAACGTAAGCGAAGAAACCGAAAGAAACTCGTACGCGAACACGTTGTACATGGTGGGCCGTCTATAAATACGCTTACGTACATTGTCATTCAGAACAAGGAAGGCTTGTTAGGCCGGCATGCATAAAGCGCGGAGGATAGTTTTGGAAGGGAAATAATACGTCGTAGGAAAGTCTAAGCTCTCCGACTTTTCGATTTCGAAAACAATTGAAACAATTTTCGTCGAGCACAATTTATAAATTAATATCGTAATAATTGAGAGAAAGGCTATTGAAATATTTAATAAAAAGAAGAGGAACTCTGTATTAAAAAAATAATTTTGGAACGAGTACAATTAATAAATTAACATCACAATAATTAAGAAAAAAGCTATTGAGATATTTAATAAAAAAAGAAGTAAAAAAAAGAGGAATTCTATTAAAAAAATTTTAGACCGAGCATAATTTATAAATTAATATCATAATAATTGAGAAAAAGACTATTGAGATATTTAATAAAAAGAGGAATTCTGCATTAAAAAAAATTTTGGAACGAATAGAATTTATAAATTAACATCACAATACTTGTGAAAAAAACTATTGAGGTATTTAATAAAAAGATAAGTAAAAAGAAGAGGAATTCTATTAAAAAAAATTTTGGAACGAGTACAATTTATAAATTAACATTACAATAATTGAGAAAAAGGCTATTGAGATACTTGGTTATTAGGTTAGGTTAGGATAAAAGCTATTGAGGAAAGAGAAGCGAAAAGAAGAGGAACTCTGTATTAAAAGGAATTTTAATTTTTATGATAATTGAATTTAATTTTATAAATAGAATAGAATTTTAAAATAGATTTAATAACAACAGTATAACTAATATAGCTATCGATGTATGAAAAACATTGAAAATAATTGATTTTTATTACTGTTGGAAAATTGTCCGACTGTTAATTTTTGAACTGCTAATTAAATACGAAGGAATTTCATTTCAGACTTGTTCAATATTAAACACACTTGGAATAAATAATATTTGTCATAAAATATTAATTCTATTCGTTTGGTTAGATGAAAGAAAAAAGATTGACGAAGTCTATACCTGGCTCTCACCCAGGAGGCTCGGGTTCGATTCCCGGTACCGGAATTTGATTTTTTTTCCCTATTTTCTTTTTGCACATAGACACTGCAAGGCTTCTTATAACATATCACGCTGGCATTCTCCCAAATCTAATTTTTCTGATAAAATCGGACGTTCAATATTTGTGTGAGATTTATGCCCATTGGTCATTAGAACAGTTAGCGTGCCAAAAGTATCATTCCAATGAAACAAAACGTTTTTTATTTACATGCCCAAGTATTCGCAAGAAATATTTAAAAATTCTTCGAATTTGAAAGATCTGTCGCAAATCACAATCTGTGCAAAAATGACAGGTTCTAAGCACAGTTTTGGTTCCCTCGCGAAGACAAGGCAATCTGAAATTAAATCTAAGGGTCACAATAGTTTGTTTAGAAACGGAAAATTGATGAACGTGAATTTTAGAGGCCAGTGGTTGATCAGTGGAAATTTGAAAAGCAGCCTCGGTTAAAGGATGTTTTAATCGAACACGAAGAAGCAACGACTTACTCTATCTGTCATTCTCATCTGTGTATTGTAACTCTCGTGTGCGAATACTCTGTCTATAATTTGTCTTTCGTTTCTTTTACTACCTTAATTGAGCAGATTTTTTACTGACTGCCAACACGTGGTGCAATCACTCTAGATAAACATTTCGTTTATCAGAAAGATACCAGATACAGTGATTTTCATTTTCGTGGAATTTTAATTGCATCTTCGATACAAACGAAATTTACGCTTCTGTGTAATGAACATAATATCTCGCCTAACGCTGCAATTTAATTTCACATCACGTAGCAAACGATTTTGCAACCTTTTTAAAAAAGTTCGTTCAGTCAGCTCCTAATCTCGGATATTATCCAAATTCACACCATAATTCCTCCAGTTCGCTTCAACGAAAAATGTTCAGTCACACAGTTGCCGTTCTGGAACTGAATCCATCCATCAGCAACGATAAGCACGTGAATCAATGAAAAAAAAAAAAAGAGCTTACTTATACACAAGCGCATAATCGCTCGATTGCTCGACCTGAATCTCTGCTGCGTGAATCCAGTGATTCTGATTTCCTCCTGGCCGATGCGAGTTCTTCTTCACTTCTCTGAAAGTGAAAAGAAAAGAAAGAAAGAAAGAGGAAGCCTAACCGTGCGGAGGAAACGTAACGTGTATCGAGTTGCCTACGTTAGCGTGGGTCTCTCCTCGACGAGCGAAAAATATCGTGGTCGCATTGTTACCGAACCCTGAAAGCGACCACGAAGACAGCCACGCCAGCTTAGCACTCGAGCACGTACTCGCTCCGACCACTTTTCTTGGCCCCTCGAAATTAACGCCGACCACTCAGCCGGTACCATTTAGCGTGTCGGGGGCTATGCCAATCCGCCCGCTCTCTTTCTGCTTTCTCTCCACTCTCTCTCTCTCTCTCTCTCTCTCTATTTTTCGTCACTGATAGATACATCGTCTTTTGTCAATGCGAGCCTCTCCCTTCATCGTCAATTTCCCTTTCGAACGGGTGAAAAACGCGCATTTTCCTTTTCTCGTTGCGTTTCTCTCTACGGTGTGGAAAGAGCTTTATACTTGTTTGTGTATTATCTCTGATCCTACACGTACAGACGTGTCTTTTTTTTCTCTCTCTCTTCGATAATGGATACTGTTCAAAGGGATTCAAATTTTGTAGTATTCGTCATTTGCCCTTTGCCGTTTTTAAATATTTCATTTTTTTTTTTAATATTTTTGGCTTTGGAATTGAAGTTGAAATCGAGACCCTCCCTTTTGAGACTTTTCTCACTTGTGCGACAATTTCGTGGCAACTTTGTTTTCTTCGTTCTGGATTAGTCGAGTCGTTTTGAGCTGGTTTTGGGCATTTTTTCGTTGAGAGTGTTTCAGAAGAATTTCTACGTCCGTGACGTTACATCGCGGAAGTTTGTTCGACGAAGGTTTCGGTCAAGAAGAAGGACAACCAACGTCCGTTGAAGTTTATTTCCGCGTTTCCGCGAGGAAGAAGACTATTTTTGACGATCGTCGAAGGTGACGAAGCGTATTTCCGACGACGCTGTGAAATACGGAAAGATATTTCTGCGCTGTTTCTTTTTTTTTCTTTTCTTTTTTTTCTCCTAGAATTAAAACGGAATCGACGAAAAAGTTATAACGTTGGCTCACAAGAGTCAACAATTTTTCACGAATTTTTGAAGATATTCACCGATTCCGTAGAATTTATTTTAGAATTTCAGAAATTTGACAAGTTTCATGGATCTAATTTTAGGCGGTCTCGCTTGATTTTGATTGATGCAACTGTTACTCACGTTCGCGCAATAAACTACAGTTATACAGTGTACTTCCGTCATCTCTAAATTTACATTTCCTACAACGTTATATCTTGCAGCAACGACGTGTTATTAAAAGTATGTAAAAATATTAAAAACCAGTATCTACGAATTTTTTTTTTAATCATTACACCACGATTGTAATCGTCTCTTAATCGATTCCACACTCACGTTTGCTAACCTAAATTAGCTCGCACGTAAATCATCAATTATTCAGGATCTGCAGCCTTAGAATCGGGCTGCATATATTTATGCAAATTATGAACCAATGATATAGAACGCAAGCAGTTCTGAAGTATTTTTTAATTTGATATTTTCGCAGTTATTTTATAATTTTTTTAGCTGTTTGAAATTAGTAAATTTAACAATACAGTGAAGAGCATTGAATTGTTCATAATCTAGACTGACATAACTTCGTGAAAGATCATGTAACAATTTTCTCCACTTTGTCTCACTTTAAAGCGTGAAGCTTCTGAGTTCTGATTTTAAACTGTGATTTTCTGATTTTTCTGGTTTGAATTTTGAACACCTGAAAAAAATGCGGAACCTTTTTTTTTCTCGAAAATGATAAAAATTCAAACGCATGTAAGAATGTTGAAAAATTTTTTTTTCACGACTATAATAATCTTAAAGATTGAAATTTTCTTTTTGCAATGGCTCTTTAAAACTTGCTGTACAATTTCTTTTTCTTCAGTTCATTTTATTGAACTTTGAACATTGGAGTTAGGCGAATCTCTTGAATTTTTGTCGTTTAACCCTGATATTCAACGTTCGATAAAATGGCGAGGAAAAAGAGAAAAAACCGTACAAGTAGTCTTAACAATTTCGTAAAACTTGAATTTTCAAAACGATGGTAAATCTGGTTACGAAGGAAATTTTCTAACATTTTTACGCACGTTTGAATACTTCGAAAATCATCTTCGAGAAAAACGAACTCGCGTAGAAGTTTCACGCTTTGAAATATGACCGTGTATGATCTCTTTTTTTTTTTTTTTACAAAAGTACACAGTTTTTCACTGTCGTTCGTACTATTACGCTCTTTACTATATTTAGACTCAATGAATATGTAAACATTATGGTGTACAAAAGACAGGTAAATAGCACTTGTGAGAACTTGCCATAACTTAGATACTTGCAACACTACACGGTGACGAAATTTTAACGATCTTCGAATTGGCAACGCTTATGAAAGCAAGTTACTGACACCTTCTCGCAAGAAGGAAACAAACACAACGTTCCGATCGGATTGCAATCATTTTCAAGAACTCTGTTTAAATTGCACACCATGGGAAAGTACACGTTTTACATCCTGTATCCTGTTTCTTTTGCGGAGCAAATGTGATCAGACGTGTTCCGTGTCTCTCTCTCTCCCTCTCTCTCTTTCTTTTCCTCTCTCGTATTTGAAATTCGTACAAGATAGCGGTGTCGAGACAAGCGTAAGCTAATATTGTTCGTTCTTGGACAAAAAGGGGACGCGATAGAGAGTGCGAAGCGAAGAAATTGCCGGGGTCGATACGTGTGTATGTATTTACCGTTATCGTAAATCCCGGTTGTGCGACTCGAACAAATCCTCGAACGCGAAAGTGGGATCCTCGCTGTTTCTCCGCAGCTCGAATTTTTATCCGTTTCGCGAGACTTTCAGTTCGCAATATTTTTTTTTTTTTTTTTCTGGAATCTGTCACTGATATTTTCTTCGACGCGGTTGTCTCTAGAAATCGAGATTTGCGTCGTTGGTCTTCTAATTCGAAGACTAGACACTTGGAAATTATGAAACGTTGGAATTCAGCTTCTTGGAATCTTCAAATTTTTGGTCGTTTGAGACTTTGAGATCTTGGAACTCGGACTGTTCCGATGTTCGAACGTCTGAAATATATTCGAAGCTTTGAATTTTTGAAATTTCCAGTACAACGAACTTGAGATTTGACTTGAGTTTCAAAACGCAGCTGGAATTTCCATTGTTCGAGACGCTTGAAAACTTAAAGAGCTCGAGAATATTTGAAACGTTTGAGAGGGAATACTGTAATTACAAAATCTTCGAAATTTTGTACCACGTCGTCGATTTTATCTCGTTTACAATTTCAATGAATATTTATCGACGAAGCTTCCTTCATCATTTTAAATGTTTTTCTCTCTTTTCGCCAATCTTGTCTCACTCTAAAAATATCAACGATCACGCGCACGCGACGAAGCGACAGCGTAAAAAAAAGAAAAAAAAAAAAGAAGAAAATATTTCTCGACGAGCTTCAAATTATTCCAACTTATTTACAATCAATTAGAAACGTGTCCTCGCGCTATGTCGTTTTCCTTGGAGGATCCTCGATGGAGGCCATGGTTTCACTCGGGGCATAACATTGGCGAACGAGGAGAATGGCTGATGAATATCGATACGACATTCGTTGATTCGTTGAACACGATTTCTTAGTACTGTCGCTTGATACGCATTGTGTTATGCTATTGTACGCGCTGCAGATCACATTCCACGTGTAATACGGTAATAAAAGGTAAACGCGTGATCACGTATGAAACACGTACAAACTGAATTCGCACGATTAATTTAGTTTGAATTTAGTTTCACGCTGTCGTTTTGAAGTTTTTACTTTTAGTTCTCTTAAATTAAACTTCTTTCTCAAACTTGTTCTTTAGTTCTTGAAGTCGAAGTTCTTTCGATGCAACGAAAGGAGGAAATTTCCATCGTAGAAATTAAAATGAAACGTAAGATAAGGGGATGGAACGAATTTCTCTGAGAGATGATTGAATTCAACATTGCAAATTCAGCGTGTTTGCAGTCGAAGTTACGTGTTTTTTTCATTTTTAATATTGATATCATCCTCTTCCTCTTCTTGTCTCGACAAATATCATTATTATTATCATCAACATCATCAACATCATCATCATCATCATCATCATCATCATCATCATCATCATCATCATCATCATCATCATCATCATCATCATCATCATCATCATCATCATCATCATCATTATCATTATGATCATCATTATCATCATCGTCATCATTATCATCATCATCATCCATTATTATCATCATTATGATTATCATTATCATTATCATTATCAGTATGGAAATTGTTACTATAGTATGAAATTGAAATTATTATTATTATTATTATTATACTCTGAAAATTGCGGTGAATTCGATCTTTATTCGTACTGAAAATTCGTTTATTTGATACGAGATTGTACGATAGCCATTGGAATAATATTGTATTATCCCAATTGAATTTTGCCTTATTGCACGCTCGCACATTTTTCCGTCTTAATCTGTCTGTATGAAAATTGGCCACGGAAGCATCGCGTTATCCTCTTTATTGTTTCCGTAAAATTTGTTCCGCGATTATGTGGCAAGACTTCCGTATGATCCATGGTTTTACGAGTCTCTCGTCTTTTCTCTGCCCTGCAATTTACCTACATTCTGCCGGCAGGTATAAAAAAAAATATTTCCTCCCCTTAAAGGGGAGACGTGGCGTTGCCGCGATGAAATGTGCCTGGAATTTCTTATCCGCGCAAATTTATTCTGTCCTATTAGAATTAACGCCGGAGGTCGCGTAATTCACTAAACGAGCGTTATAAAAAAAAAAATATACCGAGAGAGCTTGTGAGATATCTCGTTGAAGAATTGAGAAATTGAGAGTAAGAAGAAAATTCCTTCTCGTGGTAGAAAATTCCATCAGTCGATAAGTCGATAATTAGAATCATTTCAGTTGTCAGCCTTTAGGGAACAATGAATTTAACTTTATCATCGATCGCGTCAAAGATTAAATAACACAAGAAAGAGAAAATTGATAGAGGCCTCCTTCTGGCATTTATATCGTTCACCATTTCAACATCCTAATGCGTGAATATTAAAAAAACGTATACCGTCCGTGCATTAGATAACGCTTAGCTAAGGGCCATTTAATGGTAACTGAGTAATGAAACCTCGATTTCCCTTTCACGCAGATGACACTGACGTAGCTGATCGAGGATGGCTTCCATCATGGGGTTACAGCAGCCAGCTGCATCCCAGGATACCGTGGATTACACTGGATATTTGCAGTCGACGCAGTGCCATCAGGTCCATGGAAGTCAAGCGAACGGACAGATACAGCCTGCTCAGAAATCACCGTCCAACGATCATAATACCAGCTTCACCAGCACGAAAGGATTGCTCAATGGGCCTGGTCAAAACAACTGTTTCCTCAACAGCGCCGTTCAGGTAAGATGAATCTTCGTTACGAAAGAGAACGGGGAGGAGTAGTATGTCTCTTGCGATATTTCTTTTGGATTTAGCCGTGTTCGCGAGCGAAAGAAACGAAATTGTATGAAAATAAGTCAGTTGAATCGCGCGAGTTACGGAAAGGGATTATAAATTGAAATGTGAATCCTCTGAATATTCTGGCCTCTGAATAATAAATGTTCTACAAACTAACAAACTATTTCTTATCATCTCGATATATTAGGCTTCTTATTATCTCAACACTAGAACTACCACACCAGTCAAAATGACTGGTTTATACAATTTTATTTTAAAATTTCATGTTACAATTTTATTTCATGTTACAATTTTTCCCCCGCAACGATGCAATGACTTTTACAGTGATATCTAAAGAAATAATATAACGAATTTTATTTTATTTTTATTTATTAGAAATCAAAATAATTCTGATAGAAGTAACTTCGTCTTAACTGTCGGTAGTTCTAGTGTTAATAGAAACTAACGATTAAATGTATAATTCTCCAAAGTATTTTACTTAGCAGATTCTCGCGCGTTTCGAATTTCGCGCCATTTCCGCTGCGCGAACATGCGTTCGTTGCACGACGTCCATCGACGGAAATAATTCTCGAGCGCGACGGGGTGGAAGCAAGCCTTCCCACGAACCGTTACAATTCGCTTATGTTCGATCAGAGCTGTTTTTCCCAGCTTTTGTAGAGGCCGCGGCGGCCGATGTGTCCGATACGTAGCGGTAATTGTAACATCCGCAGGAAGCAATTACACACGGGCCGGCTCGATTAGAACAATCGATCGGCACCGCCGATTGGAATAAACGTTCGATGCCCGGGACAAAGAGGACCTCGCTTCGAGCCGGGATTGCGTAATCGTTAATCGCGCGAAACACCCTCGATTCGGGTATTCTAACGCGACTGGCTGTTCTCCAGTGATTCGAGTAATGCTTCGTGACTCGATTTTCAACTCAAAAGTACGAAATGCGGAAGAACATAGCCCCAAGTTTCGGCTACCAAGCAATTTATCGCCGTGAATTTTGATTCTTGAAGTATGGAGATCGTTCACGGAGTGCTAGTTTCGTGAATTTATTAGAGGTAGAAAATCATGGTCATCTACATTTGGCGTCATTGTGCGTCATAATTAAATATATTATATTTGATATCTGTATATATATAAATAAATATGTTATATTTGATAATTAAATATATTATATTTGATATCTGTATATATCTGTATATATATTCATTCACGTAGATGATTATAATTGTCGAATTAAATTAAAGCAAGTTTACTCGTATGTTTCGTAGTTTTGACTTGGCGATACGATTAAAATAAATATTCCATACATAGATGATTGTAATTGTCGAATTAAATTAAAGTAAGTTTATTCGTATGTTTTATAGTTTTGACTTGGCGATACGATTTCGATTATGAAAGTACCGGAGATGTTCGTGGAGTGGCAGGTGTTAGTTTTGTAAATTTATTAGAGATCGAAAATCTTGATTGAATTGATTATCTATATTGGTGATACGTCGTCACGTATTAATGTTTTTTTTTTTTTGAGAAAAGTTAATTACACATATTATATTACATTATATTTGATATCTGCACGATAGATATTGCATGCACAGATGGCTATAATTGTCAAATTAAATTAAAGTAGGTATTCAATATTTCGTCCAATTAAATATACAAAAGCGTCGTACGTCGCACATTCGGGAATTTTCACAGTAATTGGACGTTTGGTCTCGTGTTTCCGTTAATTTCAATTTTCTTTTTTTTTTTCTTTTTTTGTTACAAATTGCGAAACACGAACGGGTATAAAAAGTCCGCGCAAAAAAAAGGAACGCGAATACTTTCGCAATTCTATTTCATTGAAGTTCGTTACCGAGATTCCATCGTCGAATCTGTAGTAAAAAGATAGCTTTTTCCCCCTTGACGAACTCGTTATTTCCGTCGATTCGCCGAAGCTTGTTTCTTGTTTTTCTTCTTTTTTCTTTTTTTTCTTTTTTTTTTTACGTTTCCGTTTACGTTTTCACGTGTATGTATACGATATAACGTGTATCGCTTCTGCACTTCTCGATCTGCATCTGCGCCTTGCCGCATGCAACCGAGCACGCATCTCGCCGGGTCATTCCCTTCTGCTCTGTTATTAATTCGATCAGGAATTCGAAAGCAGCGTACACAAATCCAAAGATAAATCTCTCGCTGTGTGTGTGTGTGTGTGTGTGTGTGTGTGTGTGTGTGTGTGTGTGTGTGTGTGTGTGAGAGAGAGAGAAAACTCGCGGACGAATTCACGAATTTACAGAGTCGAAATTCCAATACGTATCAAGAGGAAATATGTCGTCTTGTTTAAAGAAAAAAAAATAAAAAAAAATAAAAATAAAAAGACAAGTACGAACCGAGAAGCTTTCTGGAAAATGGTACATGTTGAAGACATATTAATAGCACGCGCAGCGCGAAACATTTTGATGCTTCATTGTCACGAGAAATAACCAGGTGATTTTTATTTATGACAGAAGAAAAGAGAAAGATATTTCAACAGTCGAGTATTCATTACATATTTACCACGAGCTGTTTAATTGTACAAATTGAAAAGCAAGAGGTATAAGTTGTAAATGTTGTGAAATTGAAATTTATTTAAATTTCCTAAATACAGGAACGATAGAATTTTTCAAAAAAAAAAAAAAAAGAGAAAAACTATTACTGATAAACTTTCAATTCGTCTGTGTTCCTTCCTCGATCCAAGATACACCGAGAACAGCGTGTTACTCGCAGAATCCTCGAGTTTGTCAACACGAGGATTCAAGAAGCTGGCAAATCCCGATCACGAAAGAGCAAGCATAATCCGCGCCAATAGCTCGTCTCTCGCAGCCGACAGTCCCTAAATCTCTTTAAAACTCGCGAATTCTCTCGTGAGTTTTTCTGAAACAGCGTTGCAGCAGCAGCAGCAGCAGCAGCGGGCTGTTTACGAGCCAGCACGTCCACACACAGTTTTATAGCTGAGCGAGCGACCACGAAATCTCGAAAGCGTGTGCTATCTTCGAGAAAGCCTTCGAGGCAGGCGTAAATATTCATGGCCGCTAAGTGACAGGACACGTGGAGAATCTCCTTAAGCCTCGTTGGCCACCTTCTATCGTTTCATTCTCTTTTCTTTTTTTTTCTTTTCTCTCTCTCTTTTCTTTTCCTTTTTCTCCCGCGCCCTTCTCGACGCCTCTCCAATCGTTTCGCCTTCTTTTTCTCCCTCGTCCTGAATGTTCAGCCTCGAAATATACCTGGCTATTGCCTCTCGCTTCACGATCACGGTCCAGTAAAGGTCGGGATCTCGTTTGTCTCTGAATAATAACGTCGTGACTCTCCATCTCGAAGGCTCTTGGACCGATTGTTACCTCGCGGCCGAGGAGAATCCTGGCCAAACAGCGGACACTCGAGGTTAATTGCCGGCGTGAATTGGATTTTTCAAGCGTCGAAAGCACCACTCCGTGCGCTCTCAGACGCACGCTTGGGTGTTTGGTAATTATAGCGGCTCGAGTGTGTGTGTGTGTGTGTGTGTGTCAACTCGCCAATCCCGAGCGCCGAGTTGAAAACTGGTTGAATCTTTTTTACACTTCTACGAGTTTGCTTCTTGTCGCGATGGCCATTGTCTGACAGCCTGAACATAAATATCGCGGTATCGCCTTTTTTGTTCTTTCCAGAGTTTCCTCTCGGATTAATTGAATGTCAGTGTAACGTATTATCTTGTTGGATTTTCGATCCGTAATTATCTGTCTCCGAGTTTTAAAGAAAAATTTATATTCGAATCCGTTTCAACTTTAACTTAATTTTTATTATTTATTCTTATTTATTAATTATAATTTAATTTTCATTAATTTTAATTCACTTTATTGCAACTCTCACGAGGCAACGATCACATTCGTACGGCGATTGTTCCATCGATTAAACGACACATCAGTTCGATAATAATCAGATCGTCGAGAAGTAGAAAACCTCGGTACGAAGCAAATGCAACGACTGTTTCTCGCGACACGACGCCGATGCTCGCTTTTAATTCCTAACACGGGACAAAGGAGTTACCACACCCTTGCGTTGCGTGCACGCTTAAAACGCTTGTGTCACGCGTCACGTAAGATCGAGGTATCGGTTACGCGTGCTTCGTGCCGAACGAACTGTCGATAAGCAAATAGCAAACGATCGGTTCTATCGGTTCAGAAACGTAGAAGCTTCGAAGCTTTAGCCCTCGTCTCGTAATGTTATTCGTGCGTATATCTCGCCTAGCGCCTAGCTGATGCTCGCGCCTTGAAAATTAATCTGTTTCGTACGCCAGTTTGCCACGTTCGCTTGTTACCGCTGATCGATGGGTCACTCGAGGTAATTCGAATGTGCTGGGTCCACAGCGACCCGTGTAAATCGAATGTAAATTATCGTTTAGCTGATGTAAGTACTTTGTCAGTTTGCTTGCGTTACGTAATTCACCATCTTGCTGTTGGATACTCTTGCCTTTCCTTTTTTCCCCTTTTTTTCTTTTTTTTTTCTTTCTGTTTTTTCGGCGCCTTCTCGTAATTAGCAGAAGAGTACGAAGGCAAAATGCGCACACACGCACGTAGTGTGTGTACAAAACTATACTGGGAAATATTTAAAGTTAGCGTACAGTGTTCGTTGCAACGTGTTTGCCAGCTGAAATAAATATCTGCCTTCTAGGTTCTAGCTTTTTAATTTGTTATATTTAAATTACATTTTTTAATTAGATATTTTGTGAATATCTGTGTATCCGCGCGGTATCCTCGATATCGTGGATTGTGAATTTAATGCTGTACGTATTTTTTTCATTGGTAATTCTTCCTTGATACATCAGCGTGTTGTACTTTGTAAATTTAAAGCTAAACACGTATTTTTCATTAAATTCCTTCGTACATACTATATGTGTATGTACTATAATCATATTATACTTTCTTCGTGGTATAAAGTATCAAGTCAAGCACCTATGTATTTGCTCTTTTCTGTTTTCGAATAATTACTTTTAGATTCTCTAATCTTCACCTCTATCCTGAGACTCCGGTTCTACTTTAGTTTTTAACAATAAAATAATTTCAACGGTACACGTATTTTGGTCCAATCATATCAAGTACCGTTTCATTCAATCCCGCTGTTTTTTCCAATTTTTCCGTCGTAATGCTCACGGCGCGGAGCATGACTTCCCTCCGTTTGGTTACATCTTACGTTATTAATACTGCCCAATTTCGTTCGCGAGCGAACGATGAAATTCAACAATCGCTGTCTGTATCTGTCCGGGGCAGCGTCCGATAAATGGTAATTCTTATCGGCGCGATTTAATCGGCGCATAAATTAGCAACGCGGATTAATAAAACTCCAGGAGTGTATCGCCGGAGGGTTCGTTCGTTCGTTCGTCGGTACTGTTTCATTAGCCGGGGCCGAGCTAACGAACGAATTAATGATGTAAAACTCGTTTTCGGCCCCGGTATAATGACACCTTGGTCCGTCCAGCACCGTCGCCGATTCTGATAAATGTTTGAACCTTCTCGTTATCGTCCAGCCCCGTACCACTGTCGCTTATTGTTAGAGTATGTTTTAGCGGATTTTGATAATGATAAAGTACATTTCCACACTTTTGTTGAAAATGGACAATCGAAAGGGAACAGTGAAAAATTATTAGGAAGAACGTATTATTATTTTATAAGAGCTGAAGCAAGTGTAAAATAAGCAGGATTAATTTAGGTGAAAATAAATGTGATTTAGTATTTTTTTTTTTTAATATAAGATATTATGTTACAGTAGAAATAATGGATATAATATAATAATAATAAAATATAATTTCTATTAACAGAAATTATATGATAAAAATAGTGCACTGATGTGTTTTAATTTAAAAGTACGAGTTTCTGATTATACGTCAGAAGTAATGCTTATATGTATTATAACAAAAATGTGTTGTAGCAGAGATAATAATGGTAATTGAATAAAATTATGACATGATAGAAATAGTATGCACTGAAGTGTTTCAATTTCAAAAGTACGTGATTATATGTCAGAGAATTAGAAGCAACGCTTATATAACTAGAAAGCCCCTCCGTTAGATAAAATACGTTTTCCTATTTCCATCTCTATCGATCTCGCGCTTTATTTTGCTAAAATCTGCAGGGTGCTCGTTCGATTTCTTGATAAATTCAATTAAAAGCGAAGTAAGTCCGAATAAAGGAGACGGGATCGCGACCTAGTTTTTGGATAATTGGAGGCAGCCCAGGGTAAAGGCAAAGTCAATTGTCCTTTTTCTCTCTTTTTTTTTTTGTTTGGTTTTTCAACTGTTTTCCCTTATTCCCATTCTGTTAGGTTTTTTTTTTTCATTAATTGGAGACATTTTTCGCTCTAGCGATTGGTTCGTCGCGGCGCGGTCGTTAACGAAGAATTTGAAGCGACTCGAAGCGAATGGAAATCAAAAGGCTGAAAATAATTAAAATCGTTCCCATTGCTACGCAGCGCGATTGAACTAGAGAGGGAAGTCCCTAGCTCGAAACTCCCTAGAGCTCGAAACAGAGCTACACCCCCTTTCCAGATAACGAGGCAACGCGTTCATTTTTAAATAACGTGACGATTGACGGACGTTGCCTGGCTTCCACCACGAGCATGAAAGTCAACGACACTTCGAACCAGTGACATTAAAGATTAAATCAATCGTGTTACTCATTTTATCTGGTCAATAGGCTGCGTACATTTCATGTGCTATACGTATACAAGGCAGCTTTCACATATTATTCGTGTCACGTATTAACGTTTAAAATTATTTGACGGTATCACAGATGGTTATGGAGGTTGTGCGATCATTTCAAGGTCGTTGGTAGCCTATCTAAGGTTTTCAGCAGATATTAACGTATAACAATGCGTGTATAATTTGTTGAAAACATCACGAGAGGTCGTCTTGAACGTCTGAAATTATTTGAAGGTATTACAAACGGTCATAGAGGTTGTATGATCATTTCAAGGTCGTTGGTAGTCTCTCTAAAGGCCCCCATAGACCAGCATCAACTCCTAGGTTTCACGAAACATCAGATGATGTTTCAGAATCAGCTTGCCCCCACTCTACCGATTCTTCAGTTCTTCGTGTGACGCCAAAGTTGAAACAAGTGTTTTAAAATGTCGGATCGTCTTCCAGTTCCAATATTAGTGATAACAATGTCAGGTTTATTATCACGGACTTTCTTTGTCCAACTAATGCTAGAAGTCTATTCTTGCATCAGTGATTCCTTGTTTCTCAGTGATGCTTGCATCAGTGATGCATGCATCGCAGCATGTTTCAACGTCTATGGGGGCCTTAAGGTTCACTCAAGCTCCTCGGCAGATATTAACGTATAAAAATGCGTGTATAATTTGTTGGAAACATCACGAGAGGTCGTCTTGAACGTCTGAAATTATTTGAAGGTATCACAAACGGTCATGGAGGTTGTGTGATCATTTTAAGGTTCACTCAAGATTCTCGATAAAGTTCATTTAACGTCCCGCTATCAAATTCGCGATACGAATACGTACGGACTTAATTAATCCATTTAACTTTTACTCATGACCCCTGGAAAAGTTATTTCTCATCGTTTCGTTAAACAAATATGATTATCCGTTCTGCTGTAATGCATCCGTCCCGGCCGTAAAACACGATTGTCGCCGCGAGCGAAATTAAACGCGAGGATAGACAAAAACCTCGAAAAAGGAGCGAATGTTGGGGGAGGGGGGATTTTTAGTGGAGCGGAAATAAGGAACGTACCGTATTGCTTTATCGCCGATTAAAACGCTATCTACGCGACTTGTACCGGTTAATGGAGCTAGGTTTTGCGCTATCTGAAGGCGCAACGACCAGCAACGCTCGCGTATTCGTCGCTCGCTCGCCAGATAACGTTTCGCCGGCCCAAGACACTCTCTCTCTCTCTCTCTCTTTCTCTCTTGCGAGAGCGATCTCGTACCGGGTGGTTTTCAAGACGGAGATTAGGTAACGCGTTACCTTACCTTAATCTCCGTTCGTGCGCTTATTTAAGTCGACTTTTCTGAAGTGCTACTCGAGAAGCGAAAAGAGCGAGCATGAGAGATATCCTTTCTCTCGCGGCCGGCTTCGAGGGCCTAGTAATTTCCACCGAGCGTAATTTGACATTCGCTGGATGGTAAATTAAAGTAAGGAAACGTGGATATACTCGATCGGTGGTTGGAACAATATCGAAGCAACGGAACTTTGGATTTTCTTTTGACCTCTTGACCGCCGCGTATTTTCAATTTTAAGAAAAAAGGTACTTTTACTAATGAATAAATAATTTAAATATTTTTTACTTACATAATTGGCGAGCCACAATCAATTAGGATGTAATTTGCACAAAAAAAAAAATACTTGATTTTCACTAGGGTTGCCACGCAATAGATCAAATACTTATAATAATTAAAAAAATTAAAAAAGTCACATGCATGTTTGTTAAATTTGAAATGTTATAAATTTATAGTCTAAAAAATACACATATATTATATACAATGAAACTAATATTTATTTATAGTGTGGTATGCTTTGAAACAAGTAGTTGGGCAGAGTGGAATTTTACAGTTTTCACACGCGAATTTTGTTTCTTGCCTTTTTTTCGAATAAATCCAAAATCAAGAAAGAATATATATATATATATATTTTTCGATTTTTTTAGTGATAGAAACTGATTCTATATGTCACTGTTAAGAAATTGAAATTAATTTCGCTTTTATTTAGGGTATAGGGATTGGCGCGTACTGATGCGCGCACGGCGATCAAAAGGTTAACGCTGAAGCTGAATGAAATTTTCTGACTCATTTAATTTAACAGTGAAACAAGCAAATTGTACAAACTATGAGTCATGAGTCTGATTGTTCTACATTGTTTCAAATATAGTCTGCTACTTGCAACATGTTGTGTAATCGATGTTACTTGTTGGCAAATTGTTGCGCAAGAGTGTCCAGTGTTTCGTAATTTTTTTATAAATTTCGATCGATTTGTTTAACATTTGAACGATCCTTTGTGGAATGAGTACATTGAATAGTTAAAACTTGCTGAGAGTATAAAGCCTGCGAGCGAGATTGAAATTCCTAATGCTCGTAATTAAGGCAGTTGTGTATAAATGAAACGAGTCTGTCTTCGTGTTTTATGCGAGGGAGAGATATCACCGTGATGTTTCAGTAAATAAATTGAAATAAGAAAAATGCAAAAGCTAAGAAGAATGATTCGTTAAAAAGTATAATATATACATATTTCATGGTGCAAGAAATATATACATATACATGTTTCGTGGCGCTAGCAAGAAAAATATTCTTCTTGTTGTGTATCTGTTATATTTCAATGCTTCAAAGTGCATTTCGAAACATTATTTCGATTCTGAGAAACGAATTCTGAAGAAACGACTAATCGTCAAGAATAATTCTCAAAATAATTTTTAACGGACAACGAGTTCCTAGAATCTAAACAATGAAAAATCACTGTACTTCTCGGTTTGACAATTCTTCTTCGTTCGGTGCTCGCTAAATTCTTCGTTTTCATTTCGATTTCGACTCTCATCGTTTCTGTCTTCTCGTTCAACGTCAAGTTTTCAACTTGGAAAGAGCGAAAAAAAAAAAAAAGAACCTTACCGTATTCACCGAGCTTCACTTAGAAAATCGTGCACGTCCAACCTTACAACATATTCACAAACTGCCTTGGAAAAAGTAAAAATTCGACGAACCAACACCGTCTCTTTGTAGAACAAACAAAAACCCGACCCTTCCCCTTCTTTTCATACACCAGCCTTCAAACTAACACCTAAAGAACTGACTAAAAAAACGATGGAGAAAAAACGGCAAAAAAAAGAAAAAAAGAGAAAAGAAGTCTCGACTCGTTCGAAGGATCGAAGTGGTGACATCACAGTCACTCGAGCCTGTTCGCGTTGATCCTCGAGGTTCAAGGTTTCCCTCGGGTCGACTCGCCGCGCTCGGTGGATTCTCCTTCTCGTTCTCATCGCCCCTGTAGGAAAAAGTCAATTGCGCCAGCGATTTTCTTGTCCGTAACCAGCGAGCAGCAAGCAGCAAGAAGAAGCGTGGTTTAGAATTCTGGCAGTGGGGTGTAATAGTGTGCTAGTCGAGGGAGTTCGTGGCACAGTCTGTTGGTAATTAGCGCCGAAGAGATGAATCAGTTTCCTATTATAATTAGCCGGTCGCCGGAAGTAACGAAGTAGGTGCAACACCCCTTTACACCTGCTCACAGACTTGTCTTCTGGGTGTTATTGACACTGTCGCTCCCATCGTACCCGCCGCACAATGCACTTTTCTCTCGGCCCGTCGACACCTCCCTCGAGTTAAATGGGTATTTCCCAGCTGCGCCCTTCTCCTCCTCCTCGCGTTTTGTTCGAGTTACACAGGAAGGATAGCTTTTGATTTTTTTCGTGTTTCGAGCGACGATGAAACTGCGGGTTTTCTTGCACGTATAGCGGGAAATTTTTAATCGCGAAATTGCGCACAACGCGCGTTGTGAAAGGAATCTGTAAGATGAAACAGAGCTTTCTGCGATCTTATCGAAACCGAATTTTCTACCAAAATTTTATCTTTTTTTTTTTTCGTTATTTGTTCGAAGATATAGAGTCTGCGAGTTTAACGATGTATATTATAGAAGGAAGAAAGAAACATCCGTTTTACGAAGATCAGAATTCTTCGATGTTCAAACTCGCGTTTGAACGCTGTGTGCATAGAGACGAGAAAAACAATCCACGGAGAAACGAGAAACGTCGTTTCGTCACGTGACGATCACGTCAATTTCTCGGCTTAAAAACGCGGAGCTACACGAAACTACGATTCAGCCGACGAAGCAGTCTCGAACAGACAGAAGGAAAGCGCATTGTGAACCGTGCGATAGAGACGATTGCTTCGCTAACGAGACACAAGAGCTTCATTTAAACGCGAGCATGCTCGTTTACGGAAGCAAAACGATTCTTTCTTGTTTCGTACACTCGACATTTTCATCTGAAACTTTCGTCCAATTTGTTCGATTCGTATTCAGAGGATTGGTCGTCCTCCAGTTCGAAAGTAGATTCGTTCATTTGTCATGAGATTTATAAAATTTCTCCGAAAATATTCAATTGTTTTTGTATTTTTTTATATTTGCCTTGTGACACAATACATTATTATATTGTTTATTATATATATATATATATATATATATATATATGTATGTATGTATGTATGTATATCATATCTATGTATTATTCATTAAATTCAAAAACTTTACCTTATTTGACCTAAAATTATTTCACACCCCTAAATTGTTACAATACGAAGTAAAATCTGAAATAGAACTTTGTATCTTTTATCTTTTTATATTCATCTTATAACAATATATAATCATATATCATATTATAAGTTATATCATATTATAAGATTTATATTATATCCTTGTATCCATCTATTATTTACGAAATTCAGAAACTTCACATTGCTTGATCTAAAATTATTTCACCATTTTGAATTCACCAAATGAATTACGGTATGTAGCAAAACCGGAAATAGAACTTTATCATTCTTTTACCTTTTTATATCAACATATTATCATATTATTGTATCATGTTATAAGATGAATATAAAAATATAATACAATACAGAATATTTCATATTTTATATTATTTCTCTCGTATCTATTATTTACGAGATTCAAAAGCTTCACCTTGCTTGATCGGAAATTATTTCACATTCCTAAATTATTACAATAGGAAGTAAAATTTGAAATAGAACTTTGTATCTTTTATCTTTTTGTATTCATCTTATAGCAATATATGATCATATTGTTATATCATATTATAAGATTTATATTATATCCTTGTATTCATCTATTATTTACGAGATTCAAAAACTTCACATTGCTTGATCCGAAATTACTTCATCTTCTTGAATCAATTACGGTATGTAGCAAAACCGGAAATAGAACTTCATCATTCTTTTACCTTTTTATATCAACATATTATCATATTATTGTATCATGTTATAAGATGAATATAAAAATATAATACAATACAGAATATTTCATATTTTATATTATTTTCTCGTATCTATTATCTACGAGATTCAAAAGCTTCACCTTGCTTGAATCAGTCGCACAACGCAAGAACCACCAATCAGGGTGTCCAAAAAGGTACGAGAAATAATTTTTTCCAAGGCACATGCACACGATTGAGCACATACTCGCTGCTTGCTTCCCGAAAATATTCGAAGCAAAAAACGAGATCCGGCTATCCATCTGGTGGGGCACGTGGCCGTGATCCGCACCTGACCCGATCTTCCTTCAGGATTTAATGCGATCGGCGAGACACAGCGACGCGTGCCCTCTCTCTAAAAACATCTGCCTAGTTAGATGCAGATGGCCGTTGTGCAACGAGCGTGATTCGTTTGAGAGATGACACGACAGGAATTTCGGACGGTCCTCGCTTACAGTGTCATCCAAAGTGCACATGCAACACGCCCACTCGATCATTATTATACGCGAGCCAGGCTGCTTTCGTACTCACTTCATTTCGTGAACTCTGTCTAATCATTGTCTATCGCGACGGATTCTCCGCCGTTGCTTTTTCTCATTCTCTGCTCTCGAAGTACCGCGATACGATTAATCATCGTTTAATTAACCACTGTGTGGCAATTTGTTCTCGTTGTTGCTCCTTTGTGCTCCTCGCTTCGTGTTAGCCTTTATCGCCGGCTGTAGATCTTTACGGGCGATTGAATTGCAAATCGAAGGTTTTGGCTTGCGCCTAGGTCCAATTGAAGCGTTTAATTACGAGAGGGTGGGTCAGACAGCGCTGGTCGCGCGAAAACGCTTTCAAAGCGTTTGAAGGGAATCGTTTTTCAAAACATGATGAAGAAATCATGCTTGAATTAGAACTTAAATTTGATCTAAAATTGATAAAATTAGTTTTACTGAAAGAGAAAAAAAAGATAGGTGGGGAAAGAAAAACTTTTTACTCACTCTGTATATGGATATTGAGATTTTAACTTTCAATGTTTAACTTGAGGAAACTTCTTATCACAAAATTGCTGTTTGTTAGAAAGAAAAAATCGGCATAAAATCTGGACACATAGACTTCGACAGTCGTTCTGATAACAAAGTTTTGTGAACTTGTGAGGAAAGTCGACGAACGAGACCAGCTCTTCTGCGACAATGGGCCAATCGGCGAACGCCGTGGGCCTGGAAGGTCCCGTTGATGTCGCGAGTCGCTGGCCCATGAATCCGGGTCTCGTTTCGGGGGACAATAAGACGAAGAAGCTACGTTTCTGTCGACCTGTGTCGGACTGACCCCCCGACAAAAGGGAAATATACGCGTGCATCGTTAATGGCGGATGGAACCTGCTACACTTACACGATTCTCGGGGCAGCAGGTGTCTGGGAAGGGAATTACTTCTCTGACTCATCGCCAGGTGATGTTTACCACGGCGCGAGCAAGGAACCGGAAGCTCCTGCACAGAGGGCGAAGCTTTCCTTGCAGACGTCCCTCATGGCGACGCTGAAACTCGTCGTCGCTCTCCTCGTTATCCACGTTTTAGATCGTGGAATAATGATCGGGACACTCGTTATCTTTCAGCTTTTTATAATTGATGCAATTTGCGTCAATATATATATATATATATATATATATATATATTATATATATATATATATATCTCGCGTTGCGATAATTAATTGGTTTCCAAATTTCGTGGTTTCTGTCCGGTTAAATGGTAATTTCGTTCCTTTTTTTTTTTTTTTTTTTTGGAGATTTTTCGTGACATCTGATGTCAAGAGTAAAAAGAAGGATAGAAAAAGAAAATAAAAAGATAAAATAATTGTAATTCTTCGTGAAAATTTTGCGAACGTTGGAGCTTGTATATATTTCTGTAAAGTCTGAAAATTCCTTTTATTTTGATTTATTTCCATTTTTGCAAAGTCTTTCTCTTTGCAAAATTTATTTCTAATTTTGTAAAGAGAAAAAAAAAACCTTTCGTTTTGATCTTTTTGAGCGTAGCTTCGGTCATCGATAGTCCTAACGTCAATTAACCAGTTTCTTTTTCCGAAATTTTCCTACATTTCTGTAGAGTTCCTTCGTTAACTAAAAAAAAAATACAATACGTTCAAAGATTACAATTGTTACCACGCAATGTTCCTGTGCAGTGTGCGTGTGAAAATCGAAATTCTCTCTCCTTAAAGTGGCAAAAGACAAACTCTTCTCGAAGTTTCTTTCTCGCCACTGGATTCGCGAACCCACTTCCACCCGACATCGAACGAGATTACGTTACTCCATAGCCGTTTTGTTATCAGCATTTCGTGCACAGTGTAAATTCACCGGTGCAGCGTGCATTCTGCACGTTCGATACGTAGAACAATAAAACTCGACGGAGTAGGGGCTCGATTGCGCAACGGTAGCCTACTCAAGAGCAAAGGGGGGCAGTGCAATAAGGAATGACAAGAGAAAGAAAAAGAAAAAAAAGAAGAGGAAGCAGAAGAGCAGGCGGAAGAGCTGAAAGAAGAGAGTATACAAGTGCATGGTGGAAAGGAGGCTAAGACGGTGGTGGTGTTGCCTTCGGGGAAAAAAAAAAAAAAAAAAAAAAGGGAGAAGCATAACCACCGGTGGCTGCTGGGCTGCTTCGTCAACGAACCACGTGTGGGAAAACTCCGCGATGCGAGACTGAGAAACGCGTGCGTTCGATCGTGAATTCGCACGTGCGTGCATGCGTGTTTTGTACGTGTGATGATGTGTCCCGTACACCCACGCATTGCTCGTATCGTTCTACTCGCTCGTTTTCTTACAACCAGTCGCCTAGCCACGCCAGACGTGCCACTCGATCGAGTTTTCTAATCGGGGGCTGATGGTTGAACGACTTCAGATACGATTTCGTATTCAAACCAGTTTTCTGGATTAATCTCGTCGTCCGTGTGGCGTCGTTCCTCCATCAACGATTCAAATCACAGTCTCGAATCTCTGACTCGGGGTTTACCATTGTTGCGAAAATGTTGCTTTAACAACGTTGAACGAGGGCTAAGATTAGTAGAAACACATAACTCGAGCGAATGTTATACTCATAAATTTGTCAATATTAGCTTCGTCATTACAATCGCGTGAAGAAATCAATGCAGTACACGTAAAAAAAAAATAAAGTGAATCAGTATAGTCTTCTAGATACGTGACGACTTTATTGGAATTTTTTTTGCTTTTGTTCTACCTAATTTTTTTGAATTCTTTTCGTAACATCTTCTACAAAATCGTCGCCCGATGCTGCCATTTTTTTTTTTTCATTTCGTGACACAGCTCATCTCTGTGAACTCGTGCGTGAAGAAACGCAACCCTTCTATCCAATAATATCCTTCATCATTTTTTCAACTTTCGTTGGAAGCAATAAGAAGTCTAGCTTATGCGAATTATTGAGTGTCAATTAACTCTGAAATTTTTTCCTCTGAAATTCTTTTATTCTTCTTCCGTCGTTATTGTAGATCTGTTCAGATATTCTACTACTATACGTCGCATCATGCAACACCAAATATACGTTCATTGCAATTATAATTAACAGCAAATTATAAAAAGAGGAAGTCTGAGCTGTTTAAGGATTTAACACTAGAACTACCACGCCAGTCAAAATGACTGGTATTACAATTTCATTTTAAAATTTCTGTTTCACGTTACATTTTCTCCCCGCAATGATGTAATGACTTTTGCAGTGATAAACTAAGGAAATAATATAATGAATTTTATTTCTTAAGTTTTAACTTTTATTTATTAAGAATCAAAGTAATTTTGTATCATGGCTACTTATACCAATACCAGTCAAAATGACTGATGCTTGTCAGAAAGTACTACAGTCTGTTTACCGAACGCGAATTAATCAATTTCGTACAATTACTTACACGTTCGTAGAATTTATACTGCTATCATTTAATATGATGGTGATAATTATCAGGAAAATTGCGCATTTTCTTTACTAATTGACGACATTATGCTTGAACGAATAACATCTTGTATTAAAGCTTCTCGAGTTTTGGGCAAAAAATTTGGAATTTTGCGCGCAACGAAACCAAAAATTTGGAACTTTCATATTTATGGAACAGAAAGTGGGGACCAAACTTCTTTTCCAACACCACGAAATGATTTCACCGAAATATTGAGATTTATTCGCTTTGATAAAACCAGTGATGAAGCCAACGTTTACAAAGTGATAAATTTACTTTGATATCAGCCGTATGGGATAAGTTTATTCAAAATAGTCAGAGCTGCTACAAATTAAGTGCAAATATTACAACTGACAAACAACATTTTTCCACCTAAAGCCAGATGCAGATTTATTCGATATTTGCCAAATATAAGCCCGACAAATTTGGTATTAAACTGTAAACGTGGGATTTCTTTTGTGAGAAAAAATAGAAGTAATGAATCAGTAAATATAAAAATATTCTATTATTACGTATTTTTTAAAGACCAGTCATTTTGACAGAAATAGGTTCGTCTTAACTTCGTCGGTAAATACGATGTCTCCTCGAGTGTCAAAGAGTCAAATTAACAAAAGAATCATAGTCGAGAGTAGCAAGATCCATCATAGTGTTTTCCCAAAACAGCGGGTGGTCCTTCGAACCCCAAGGGATACAATCAGTCGTGAAATGCCCTTAACAGGCGATGAATGAGATTCAGTATATTTCACAAGCGTTTCTTTCCATTTTTCCAAGTACGTACATGCGTAGATCGCGTGACCATTGACGACTATGATTTTTCTAGGTCGCGCCTCACGCAACGCTTGCCGTGTTAATTCGAACATCCATCCGACTCGGAATCGGTCTTTCCATCTTCTTGCTTCGCCGGAAATCAATCTGTGAAATCTAACGCTCTCGAACGCTTCGACGACTCCTAGAGAATCTTTCCTGTGGGTGGGTTCACCTTCGTCCGCCTTATTAGTGGACCAGAACCGTCTCACTGATCTCAGGTGTTCTGGGAACATCGTTTGCGATGTCGAGTCTAATTCTAGGTAGACACAGGTCTTGGAAAGAAAAGTTTGTCCGTGACTATCTATCAGATAGATGAATTCGACAATTTCGATTAAATGGAAATACATGTAAAGAACCTGCAAGAATTGAACTTCAAGGTCAAAAAATTTTTTTTTCTTTCCATTGTATTCTACTCGCGAAGGTAAAACTTGTCCAAGCAGCCTAATAGTTCTTTTGAAAAATGGCGAAGAGGTTAACACTGCGGACACGTGTGTTCTAACAGTGACTTTATGGTTCTAGACACGCGACAGTAAGAAAGAAATAGGTAATATCTCTCATCTTGAGTTTCCTGTTATAAATTTTATACATGATATTGTTATATTTTATCGTGTTGTAAACATTTTGTTGTTTTACAATTTCGCAGAGTTATAGAGAATATATTCTCGCGAATTCCAATTGATCTGCTGAGATCAATCTGATTATTAATCGTAGCGTTCGATAAAATTTAATAAGCTCCAGTATTTAAATCATTAATACTGAAATCCGCTGGACTTTCGATTTTCTTTTTAATCAACCGAACTTCCTCCGCGACGTTCGATTGTCTTTATTACATTCTTCTCGCTACGATGCACAAGGAAATTGCGATTTATGATGCATAGTTAACAGATAATACTTCCTCATTGATACTTTCTGTTGCTTTACATCTCCAACATTACGTTACGTAATTCAGACCGGGGTGATTAATGATCGATTAATTAACCGTGCTCTTCTGATAATCGAGAAAAATGGAGAATACAGGAAGTCGAGAGTGATGACGATGAGAGAGCGATGATGATGGCGCAGCTATTTCTGATTGAAAGGAGAAAATAACGTGGGACGTTTCAACAGATTATAGATAGATCGAAAGACAAATGAACTTTTTCTATTCAATTTCGCAAAGGAGATTCGTACATTCGATCGTATTTTTTCAATGAAATCTCTGCTTGTGTGAAATAGAATATTTACCGGCAGCGTTTCGATTATGTTATATTTGCGAGGCGCATTTAGTGTGTCGTCTTGTTGCAGTTAGCTAGAGGCTAGCTGGTTGCAGAATTTAATTCGCTGCTTGAAATAATTGGGGGATTATTTACTTGAGTTGCCTCGGGTTAACAAGCCGTGTAAACGGAGCGACAAAGTGTCTCATTTGTTTGCAAAATGTCAGTTGGAAATTGCATTTGGTAATTTGGTCTCTCACAGGCAATACTACAGATTACTAAAATCTATAAAACGTAAAACGTTGTGAGTCAATTTTTTTATAAATTTAGATTGTTGGGCAGATATTCGTTTTTTCATGATGATGCAGTAGGCGCTAGTAGAGATTTACTTTTTCAAGCCAATTTTTAATATAAAATTAATTAAAGAATAGATGAATGTATTTGTCTTCCTATTCTTAAAACGACTTGGAGAAAATCTATCAAAAGTAATATTCCTTCTGTCCGAAAATATCGTATATATTTGAAAGAAAATCTTAGATTATCTAGAGTTTCGAAAGCAACTGGCAATGCTCATTATATTGGTATTGTTTACATTGGTAACTAAATAACCTACAACATATTTGACAGACGTTGCTTTTGAGTTAAGTTGGAATTTGAAGACGAAAGATTAGTTTTTTCTAAGAAAAATAAAATAGCCACCGCTGTAATTTCAAAATGGAAAATTTTCACCCAAGTAACGTGAATTTACAAGGAAGAGATGCTAAATCGAAGCAATTGACTAGTGAACAACGTCATGGTATCTTGCAACACCTCGTATAAATCAGGTAAAACTTCGTCGGTAAGGGTCGATTAGCTGAAAAGTATATATGTTCAGAAGAATCGTTCAACAAGGCTAAATTTCACTTGAACTAAATTTGGAATTACACTAAAATTATTTGTATTTAGTTATATTGTGATAATAAAATGAATTTAATACTTTTTTAATATTTTAGTTTTATTTCGCAAATGTATACCATATTTTCGGACAGAGGGAGTATATAATAATAAATAATAATGTTTAGTATTATATAATAATATAATAATAATTATAATACATAACATATCAATAGATAATTAAAGAAAAGAGTAATTCTCAAGTAATCGTGAAATTCCGAAAAATCAAAACACTGTGTATTTATCTCGAATTGGAAAGTACGACTTCCGTCAGCGACTCTAACGTCATCTTTACGAGCACACGCACGCTCCTCTGAATGATTTATGCAAACCACTCGACGCGCAAATCATTTCTCGTTGATCGCGCGTGGCACAAAGGCAGAAGGGTGTAGCGGAACGAATCGAAAGGTTAACGCGCTCGAAACCCGTTTCGTTCGGCCTAGTTCCAAAAGTATGCAAGCAACAAACGTTTCTCTAGCCCATTGTGCGACGACGCGATCTCCCGATCGCTTTGCCCCGACGAGAGAACTCACGGGCGAAACGTGTCGAGGTCAGAGCACACGTTTCCAGCGTATGGTTCTGCTCCGTTTCGTCTCTCTCGATCGATAACTTAATATCTATCTCTTGGACAAACTCGTTCCACATAGCGCTATCGAAATATCAGTTTGAAACCAAAGCATACTCTTCAGTCCTGGAAAATAATCTCCGTCACTTTTCACGTAGGCCCCTGTTTTTCTTTTTCTTTTCATAAATTTATTTACAAGGAACAGTACATTTTGAACAGTTTCTGAGGAAAAAGTAACTTTTGTCACTTTTGTACGCTTTGTTGGTTCTGTCTGTCAAACAACTTTCAAATGCCCCTGCTCGGAAAAGAACGTCGAGTCGAAGTTGGGACTTTGATCGCTACCAGTGACGTCATCGCGTCCACGTATTACCGCGCAGTAATCCCGATTACCAGAAGCTGTTGACCTCGGTCCTCGCCCTCCTCGGTGAAGAGGAGGTTCCAGCCGTAACGTGGTCGAATCGAGTCACGTTTTACGCGGATTGCATCTCGACCCGCGTGAAACTGGATCGACCTCGCTTCACTCGTCCAGCGAGTCGAGATGCTCGTTCGCAAAGTTCACAATCGCTCGTAACGAACGAACGTTCTTGTTCTTAACGCGTGTTCTCGCCGATGTGTGTCACACCCGATGATCGAACGAGAAGATAAAAGTGAAGAGTCGCGAGTCGCAAGTTTCTACGACTTGATAGAACTATCGACCATCGAAGTGTAGAATTTTATTTGGGAAAGAGAGAGAGAGAGGGTGAGATGAAAATGCAAGTTGGAGAAGAGAAGATATGAAACGAGAGGTATTTTTCTTTTTTTTTTTTATCGAGAATTGTAATTAAAATTACAAAAGTTATAGTCGATTCTTCTGATTGTGAGCGTAGGTAAAGCAAAGCAGTCATCGTAGTTTTCAAGTGAAAACTTTTCTTCGCAAAAATTTAAAATAAAGTAGTGGGATAATGAAATAGAAAATGGAAAGTAAAAAAAATGTAAAATGAAAATATAAAATTGCCTGAAAATTCGCAGTCCAGTAATTACAGTGAATGAAAAATTGTAGATAAAGTAATATAAAAAACAGATCGTATAATGATCCGCTTTGATCTCTTTTTGAAACGTGAAGCCTTCTGACAATCGGATAGAAAAGTGAGAATACGTTAAAAGTTCAAACAAATTTTTTTCTAGATCCACCATCATTTTGAAGATAGACGTGCCTCCTTTACAACGATTTCGTAAAAACTTGTGCGATTTTTTTTTTGTCGAATGTTGAATGGTAGAGTTAAACGACAAAAATTTAAGAAATCCTAATTGTTTCGAATTTTTGTCATCGAACTGAAAGTTCGATGACAAACGGTGCAAAAAATCTTACAATGAGTTTTTAAGAATTCGTTACAAAGAGAAAATTTTAATCCTCAAGGTCGTACTGGATTTAGTCAAATAATTAAAAAATTTTCTATTTGAGTTTACCAACAAAAATTTCTCCATCATCTACGTAATGTAAAATCATTTAAAAAAAAGAAAAGAAAAAAAAAGACAAATTTAAAATTCGGCTGTGAAAGTAAAATCTTTACACTTAAAAATGAGATTGTAGACTGTTTCGTGATCTTTTTCTACGAAAAGTCATAAAAGTTTAAAGTATCGATAATTTATCATGTTGGTATGTATACAGCTCTTCGCTGTATATGAATATCAACAACATTTGATTCGTTAATTCGCTCAGACACACGTAGAAAATCCACGAAGATTTCCCGATCGAACAGAAAATTCATCTGGAATTCCACGTTCGGCAAGTATTACAACGTAACAACGTTTTCTCTTCCGTTTCCATTCGCGGGATCGATTTTCGCTACGAAGTAAAATTAGCTTGCAAAAGTAGAAGAAGTTTGTTTCCTAACAACGAGCGTTCAACCTATTCGCGGTGTTTTCATCTACGAGCGTGTACACCGTGGGTGTGGTCGCGTGTTCGAGTGCAGGAGAGAGAGAGAGAGAGAGAGAGAGAAGAAAAGGAAAAATCGGCGTAACCAGTAGTTGTTAGTCGCTACTTGATAGGCGTAGCACGGCTCTCTTGCGGTTCTTCTCGTTTCACGGTCATTCGATGCATTCCTCCGCGATTCGAAAGCAATATTCTCGCCCCAGCTCCGCTACATTCGCGTTTTCCCTTCCACGTTTTTCAACCGACTTTATTTCGCCGATCGCTACGTACCGTGTTCCTCGTTGAAAACCTTCTCGTGAAAACGATCTCGCGAAACTCCAGCCATCGGTCGGTTGATTTGTTTCTGTTACAGTTTCTGTCGGCGCGGTCGCAACTTTTCGAATTCGATTAGTTTGCCTGTAATTACGGCCGAGGTCGTGGAATTTCTTCTGGTGTGGTCTGGAGAGGATGTGTTCAAGAGAGGAATCCAGTTGAACTTTATTTATGAATACTTCAGTGTCCTGTGGCAAGTCAAGTCGCGTGTTATGCATGTAAAATCGCCACGGCCTCGGCTATTTTCAGCTAGACTTGTTTACATACTTGCTAGATCTTTTATTTAATTCCTCTTTTATCGATAATAATTATTCCTTGACAATTAATTTTCTTCGATGTTATTTTGATTTTTTGTTGAAATCGAATTTATTTATTTTTTTTTTTTTTGTTAAATACTTGCCAAGCGCTTTTGTTTAATTTCTCTTTCATCGGCAATGATTATTCCAGCTAGTTTTCCTTGACTGTCAATTGCATTTAAGATGTAATCATTCTTTCTCCCCGACTTGTCCTACACATTTCCAAAGTCGATCTCGAGCAATCCAGCGATATTTTCTTTCGCGGGACGTGTTAAACTGTGTTACCGTTTACGTGAAGCACGCTTGCATAGAAATCTGCATAGAGATCTGCTCGTCAAGGTAGGCCAGATTCGCAACAATGACGCATGAACGAGGCTGAGAAACTTTTCTCCCGCACGAAAAAAGGAACGACCAGTGAAACGGAGAAATCTTCTAACTAAACGGATCCTAGGAAGCAACCAACGGTTGCAGAGTGCGCGTTTAGTTCGCGGTTTTTACGAACGTAACGCGGACGGTGCTAAAAAAAATCGGAATCTCTCGGTCAGAAGTTACAAACGAGGGATCGCTCAGGCACGAGCCTAACAGCTTGGTAACGAATCGAGACCGTTGTCATTAGCGAGCGTTCCAACGAACAGCTGGAAAACATCGAAGAAGAGACATCTGTAATTCCTCTGGAGTTCCGCTCTGACGCGGAGAATGCGCGTTTCTTCCCCTTACGAAGCGAGCGTATCGTCGTCCATCTTGCCGGAAGGTTTTCAGTAATCACTGCTAACAGTTTCGTGTCGTTTTCACCGGCATGCGGCGAACAAAGTAGTCAAGTTTTTTTTTTTTTTCTTTTTTAACACATATCCGTCCGCATGACGAAAATTCGTCATTTCACAGACAATCACCAGCAGCCAAATGACGAAAATTCGTCATTTGTATATTGCAGTAAATAAATTGATTGTTGTTCCGTTAAATCCGAATAAATTAAAACGTAATTTTTACCAAACAGAGATAATTCTACGAAAGAAACTGATTTCAGCTTCAGTTGCGTCGCATAAGGGTGCAAACGCAAAAAAAAAAAATTAATTTAAAAACGTATTAGTCGGTACTGCGTATAGAAGAAGTTTATTCAATGTTTGAGCACTTGGGTGTTAATTACTATTAATTATCGATGAAATTAAAGTTTCGAAAATAATTTACTTTGTCTAATAAAATAACGAGTATGTTTTCAGTAATTCGTTTCAACTTTTCTTGTGGATTTAATTTTTATTCTTAACTTCAGAAAGAAAAAAATCAAAAATAAAGGTGTGTATATATAAGTACAAATTCATTTTGTTTCATTTCCCAAAATTTCACTAAAAAATGTATGACTTTTTAAAAGTTAGGTTGTTTTTATATAGAGCATATCGTTTTTACAAATAGTGTCAAAAAAATGCCGGCATTTGGTCAATGGCGGTGCAAATAATGCCGGATATGTGTTAATACTCAAAATAAAATGAAATGAAATCTGGATTAAAGAAATGAGAATGAAAGGCAGGTTAGAGGAGAATACAGATTTTACACCACAAAATTAACCCTTCTGCCGTATCCACCTTTTTCACTATAAATCAATCCCTTGCGTAGATAATATTCATCTTTTTGTAAATCAAATTCACTATTTCATAAATCAAATTCTAGATGATATTCACCTTTTTGTAAATCAAATTCACTATTTCATAGATCAGATTCACCTTTTTTGCACATGAAATTTATCCTTATGGATGACTCAAAAGTGAAATAATAATACAGAGTCATTTTGTCGTTTTTTTTTTTTTTGATTTTGTTGGTAATTATTTGCGCGATTATAAGGCCAGTTGATACCTTGAAAATATTGTACAAACCATGAAGATTTAGGGAATTTTAATGTTATTAATCATTCTGTTGCAACTATCATTACCACAGATTATCATAATCATTATATAAAACTATTCCGTGCAAATCTAAATCTACATACGTATATATAAATATTTTCAATTAAACATCAAGTATTTTACTAGTTAATTTTATATATTATTTTTTGCTTGAGTATTATTACAAATGAAAATTTTCATTTCAGAGTAATAAATAACTTTACATCGGATTTTAGTTTTCTTACAGTGACTCGATGATTTTATTACAATGAAAATTTCTAGGAAAACTTGATTTGCAATAGAGTGAAAATGGTCTGCAAAAGGGTTAATTTGAAACGAGAAACTTGCGGAAAAAAAGGTCACAGTCATTGAAAGAGTACATAATCTCGTCGGAGTGGCTTGAATATTATTGTGCGTCACGTGCATTACGCGCATAAATTTTTCCACCACCGTCCAATTACACGCGAACGCGCAAAAATCCGCAATCTAGTAATTATCCCTAGGATCTCTACGAGAGAAGATCAACGTGACCCCAATTAACCACGTTTTAACCTGAAATTAAGACAATCTACGTGACACAAAAGATATTAAAACGAATCCTCGGACGACGAATCCTCGGCACCGGACTCTCTCACGCCGATAATGAAACTCCCGACGACACCGACGGACTTCCTCAGATTTTCGAAATTACTTCTCGAAAAGTTGCCTCCCGGTGTGAGAACGCGCGCTCGTTCACCGGCAAGTTTCCCGAAATCATTAAAAATCGCTTTTTCCGTGATTTCGTTCTCATTGTAATTGCCTCCCCCTCCTCTCTCTCTCTCTCTCTCTCTCTACTTCTCTGTCTCTTTCGAGGCGAGCGAGCGAGCGAGCGCTTTGTATTGAAAAGTGGCGAGACCTCGCGTCGCGGACGTCTCTCATTATCGCGAGATAAAGAAAATAAAAGCGCGAACGGAAGGTCGAAATCTTCTGTGTACGAACGCGTCTCTCTCTCCTTTTTTTTTTCTTTTTTTTTTCTTGCACGTGGGCGTGCACACACACATACACACACGCGCGCGCTCTCGCTGCCTCGTGGGAATCACCGGGGCTGAGAGAATCCTTTAGCGGCTGAATTAACGGCTCAGACGAGTAATGATCGTTGTAATTTTGCTGCTCTCACGGCTCGCGCGACGCGCGTTTCGCCGTCAGCGACGATTTGGTAAGCTAATGCGCCGCGATCGCGATCTTATCGCGTCCTAGCGTCGTTCGCTTCGCGATTTTGTCGCGCGGAAAGCTGGATGAAACGTTGCACTTGGATTTCTGCTGGTTGCCTCTTTAGTTTTCTGAACGATTGCTCATTTTGCTCTAACATTCTGGATGCACACGATTGCCTTATAATTTTCTTCTCAGTCTTCGAATCATTAGTTGTATGTCATGACTTATGTTACATCGTGTCGTGTGCAAAGCGTTGGAAGCAAATTATGTATAATTTCTGTTTATTAATCTTCAGTTCGAAGAGAGTTGAGATTGAAAATGGAAATTCTGTGTTCCGTAGGATTTACAATTTGCTGTTTCCTTTCAGAATCGTAATTCCTGCCACGAGCGTAACTCGACATTCATAATTCAAAGGGTTAAAGACCCTTTGAAGTAATAACATCAGGATTGCATTTTTCTGTGTGCAAACGAAGGGCGAATTTTTTACAAAAACTTTGTTAAACTTTGTTACGTTGACCATTTTGTTCGATTATCTTTTGTCGTCTTTCAATCAACTTCAAAGTTCTCGTCTTTCTCGATAAAAAATTAGTTCCAAGAACGATTTTATATCCTCGTCAGTAGTGAAATTTAGCAATACTAATTCTGACATTGCTTCTGACATACTTTCTTCATCAAATAAAGGTTTCTTCATCAGACACGTTGGATAACTTTTTGCCGAGATTGTGCATTTTCTTTTCGTGAAACAGCTCGAACAATCAGGATATCAGGTTACGCGATGAATCTGGGGTTTAAAATGGAGCTAGTTACATTTTAAAATATACAAAAAAAAAAAAAAAACGTAATTACTTTTTGGGCAATCCAACAAATCGTTTTCAGTCGTTTTAAAGCTTCATAAAATGTGAAATGTGTACATGAAGAAAGTATTAAGCGAGTCCTTAGAATCTTGTTTCATAGTTCGAAAGTGAAATTTAATTGAGAAGAAAAAAAAGAAAGAATGTTTACGTTGATACACGTGTGACATGCAACTCGCATTATGCGACGAGTTTTATTTGTAATGTGTTATCGTGCCTTTCGACGAATGCGTTTTAAACTAACTAACCGTAAAATAATTTCAGCTTGTCGATTATCACGCTTATTTCCTTGCTCAGTTCCTCGCGAGTCACCGTGAAACGCTTTCGTTTGTCTGGATGAATCGCCTGGATAAAGATGCGTCATCATGCGCGGTCGTCCGATAAAACGTGGTCTCACACAAGTGGAAATAATCAAGGGTGGCAAAAAAGATGTTCTTCGTGTGATAAGAATCTGCACGATTTCTTCTTATCGACCAAAATTCTTGTCTAAGTTAAAAAAAAAATATATATATGTTTCACAAGATGTTTCTTGCAATAAGATTTCTCTCATTTAGATGTTAAATTTTCTAACACTCGGGTCGAATATTTCTGTTGAAAAGGACAAAAGAAAGGCTTAGGTCTTCATACATATTATCCCAGATTTAAATGTCAAAACCTCGGGAGTGTTAGAAATGAAGGAAAAAGTATTCATTTTCTCGCTTATTCACGAAGTTCATTCGATGCGAATCAATTCAAGAGAGCAACCGTAGTTCGGTTTATTGAACATCATTAGAACGTGATCAGAGTGGTCAATGTTCGATGCGATGCTAGCATTTTCAACAGTCATCTTCGTTAAATATAAATGATATAGACGACAATAGATGATATTATAAGATGATATACAATGAATAATAAATATGAACAATAAAATAGATAATAACACAAGCAAGTGAATAAATAAAGAAACGAGAACATTTTTCCGCGATTTTCTCCGAAATGGAGCAAAAACGAGCAAGAATCTCTGAAAGATTCTTTTCCTTATAGTTAGTTTGTCCCTAAATGCTTCCAAAGTTTTGACACTCCCATTCAAGTACACCTTGTATAATACTCTCATCGTAGATCACCGTAATCATTAATATACCTGGCATATCTTCAGAAAAAAAGTGACCAAGAATTTTCCTGACTGAACTTAAACTGCCTCGCACGTGCATCTTCGATTACGTGGCAAAAGTGATTTTATTACCCTCCATTAAGAGGCCCATCCTAGCGACCATAATCGCCATGCTCATTCCACGTACAGTACACAATTCTGTCGTACAATTCTGCAACATTCTGCAAACGATGCGTCCAATTAGCGTGATAGGCAACCGAGGAACAACCCGTTTAAGTCCCATCAACGTGAAATTAAATCGCAATTAGACGGCGAAACACTCCGCCGCAGAGACACTTCTTGATTATCATTCGATACACGGGAACGACGAAAACGAGGCAAAACACACGGTTGATTTCTGATATCGTTCGGTTTTGAAGCCTGGTTTCTAATCGGCGGGCCGTTCTCCTTCTTTCTCTTTGCGGTTTCTCACACGCATACGGCCGCGTTCATCACGCGTGGCAACGCGCGATTGTAAATTAATCGAGTCCTGGAATAACGAGAGCCCAGCTAGCTAGCTAGCTAGCTCCCCTTTGCTCGTCGACACGGTAGCTGAGCTACGTGGGAGTCGTCGCATCGTCTCGAAGAGGCCTGGCGCCACCAGGTCGATCTCTTCGATTGCGACGAGTCGTCGACGAATCGTCGCGTCGAACGCGCGTCGACTTAACCCGCCTAATTTGTCCCGGCTGTAACCTCGTTTAACTCTAACCTTTCGCTATATCTCTCTCTCTCTCTCTCTCTCTCTCTCTCTCTCTGCTGGAGCACTCTCTGCGAACGAGATATTTTCTTTTCACGTAGATTAAATAATTTTTCTGCCTCTTTTTTTTTTTTTTTTTTAGTTGATGCATAGTGTGATTGCAAGTCAGTTATTTCGTATCGTCGAGTTATTTCGAACGGTGTTGGGTTCATGAATTGGATGAAAAATTGTCGATAATATTCTATGCTTATTTTTTTCGAAAATGATTCACATCACGTAAGGCTACTTTACTTTCATTAATTAATCACTGTAAGAACTGGAAGAACTTCTCTAGAAACAAATATTTTTCTCAAGATTTGACCGAGACTTTTTTTCTTAAACCTTAAATCTTGCTGTACGATTCTTTTTTTTTTTTTTTTGCCATTTTATTCAGCTTTCAAACAAAGTGTTAGGATTTCTTGAATTAATTTAATGTTTGAAGTTCAATAAAACGACGGGAAAAATTTTAATTAATTTAATTTAATTGAACTTCAATATATACATTTAATTTGATCTTCAAGAACACGATGGATTTAGTTGTAAATAAAATTTTTCAATATTTTCACTTACACTTGCAATTTTTACAATTCTTTTCGTTGATTTCGTGTTAAGTCGGAAATTTAATTGCAAGTTCAACTCAAGGTTAATTAAATTTGGAGTACTCTCTGGTTTTTAATTTTTCTGTCCAATTCTAGGATGAATCTGCAACATTATGAATCTTCTTTACTTCCCAATTTATACACACGATTCAATAGTGGTATTTGCTTGAAAAGTAAAAATCATTGGAAAACGTTGAAAGTAGTATCTCTTACGTTTAATTTACGGCGAAAAATGTTATATTTCTGGGAAACTTGAAGATCGAAAAGCTCCGTGCATGCACGTAAATAAATTAATAATAAAAATAAAATTGCTTTTTCACGGTGAAACAATATACTTTGGATGTGCATACGTAATTATCGTTGAAGTGATGTTACGGTGATGTAAATTGTAGTTCGCTTGTAAGTGGAGCATCCAAACAATTAAATGGTAATTAAGCAAAGAGAAGAAGAAAGGGTATGTCTTCAGATTATATTAATAAGTTGCATCGTGTATACGAAGCGCCAGATCCCACGTTGTTCAACAACCTCGTTCATAGTAAACAAGTCTATCTCCTGGAGCTGGAGCCAGTTTCAACGTCAACGTAATGGATGAAAAAAATAAATCGTGCTTTTAGAGCCACATGCAAATAGATTTAGATAGACGAAAACGAAAGTCTCCCCCGTTTATCGTTTAACGAGTTTCAGGAAATAATGAATCAAACAGAGAATTCTGATTTAGAGAGGTTTTAGGTAGGAGAATTTTAATTTTGACTATATTCGTCGTATTTCTTTGTAACATTTACAAATATAACAATTATTTGGAATAACGATCGTTAGAATAGACAATTTTCATTGACATCTGTTGCATTTTAAAACTCGTAAATTTTGAAGGTTCGC
This sequence comes from Tetragonula carbonaria, assembly GCA_032399595.1. NCBI lineage: Eukaryota > Metazoa > Arthropoda > Insecta > Hymenoptera > Apidae > Tetragonula > Tetragonula carbonaria. Next base: position 5,140,210 of record JAUCRC010000007.1, read on the forward strand.
AAGTCGGAGGCAATACTTTTCTGAGAATTTAGTCTCCCCCCCCCCCAAAAAAAAGAAAAACGGAGCACGAAATATCCCGAAAATCGAAAAAGCTCAGGAGCAAAAATTATCGAAAAATTCACTTCCGCGACGCAATCGAATCGAAGATTTTAATCAAAGGCAATACCTTTCTGAGAATTTAGTCTTCCAGAAAAACGGAGAACGAAATATCCCGAAAATTGAAAAACCCTAGGAGCAAAACTTATCGAAAAATACACTTTCGCAACGCGATCGAAAAATTATTGAAGGTTTTAGTCAAAGGCAATACCTTTCTGAGAATTTAGTCTCCCCTCCAAAAAAAACAGAAGACGAAATATCCTCGTAAGAGAGCGAAAGATCTCGTAAAAAATGATCGAACAATTCTCAGATCGAAGCTTTCTTCTCAAAACAATCCTAATAATTTCCATGAAACTCTGTCACCTTGAAATGAAAGTGACGAGTTAACAACAGTTAGCAACGTTTCGTCCAACGTTTCGCTCGAAAACGTTGATGAACGAAAGGAGGCAGAGGTTATTGCCCGTCGAATTAAGGTGAAATAAAGCGAGAGGGGGAGCGAAGGGGGTGAAGCTAGCGAGGGCAGGCGATATCGCGAAGACGCACGTGAACTCGCTGGTCCCACGTGGTTCAGCGAGCGTGACCACGTGGCAGGCGATAGTACAGCGAAGTGGCCGCGAAGATAGAAACGATGTCGGCTGAATGGGATCGCGAAGACACCGGCGGAGGGGGGAGGGGGGAAAGGGGGACGAAAGGCGAAGAAGGAGGGTATAGGTTAAACCGGAAGCCGTCACACCGGAACAGCTTCTACATCGTAGGTTCACATGGCCGACGTTCACCGCGCCGGAGGTCACGTTAATTCCCCTGTGTGTAAGTGCAGGTGCACGCGTCTGACGAAAAAAAAGGAAGCGTTTTCGCACCGTTTCTCCGTATTTCTTTAACATACATTCGATATCAATCGCGCCGGCATTGGTCCAAATTTGAATTAACACTTTTTACGTACATGTATATTTGATTTGGTTGGTCAAACACTAGAAAAACCGTCATTGTAATTTGAATGATAATTAAAATAAATAGATCCATGCAATTATGTTTTCGTCGTCCAAGCAGAAATTAATGACCGATAGCGGTAAGTAATAGATGATTAATAGGCTACCGGTCGGTAAAGTGTTAAGAATGCCCGTATATTTCAAGCGCTTGTAACGAAACTTGAGAGTCTGAAATCGGGTTCGGTTTTTCATAGTGTGGAAATAATAAGATTGTACAATTGTTTATGAAACTTCTATCATGATAATTCTAATGTTTCTTAGAGACAGCTAAGTTGTCATTTCAAATATCCCGCCAGGAAGATGTTGAAGTTAAACAGACGAAAGGACGTAATTATTTTCTGATTAATTTTATGTCGTAATTTGCGTGGATCACTGTGATGACTGGATTTCTATGGATTCATAGGAAATCCTGAAGTGCAAAATTGCAAAGATATATAGAACATATAAATATATACAATTAAGATGTATAATTAAAATATATATAAGTATAGTGCTCTCCACATTTATTATAACAAGAGTAATCTTCTAAACCGGTATCCTCCACATTTTCAATCACATTTTTAAAAATACGAATTTGCATAAGAATCCGCAGTTTAGCGATGACTAGATGAAACATCGGTTCTATCAAATTATAAATTAAAGAAAATGGAACAATGTAATTATCAATAATTTAACAAATCACGAGTGACGTTTGATTTTTCAAGACAGATCTCACTGATCTGTCTGGATGGACTGACGCCTCGATACTGAAGTGTTGGCCTTGAATTCCTTTTCGAAGACGAATGTTGCACGAACAATTGAACGTTATGCTTCAAAAGCGATACTTTCTGTTTCCTTCGGCTCTGCCTAAAGCAGACACAAAGCGAAGGATTTCCGATCGCACCTAGTTCTGTCGATTTACGGCCTCGTCCTTTCCGATCACTGAGCATGAACCACCCCGTGAGAATACACCCCCTTTAGGAATCGAAGATCCCGCAATTAATGGCCCGTGGAAAACGATACGCTACGAATTAATTCAGTTGTATGTATTTCGTCGAAAAGCGTTACGGTCAAAGGTCTTCCCTTTGAAGCGTGACATTCTTTGAACTAAATTTTATAATTTACTGTAGGTTTCTAAATGCTTGTGATACGTGTTGAAGGAATCTTGACGGAATTCTAATTATTAGTTTGGATAATATTACTTTGATTTCAAGTTTTCCCATTACTCTGAAAGAGTATTTTTGATTTCAAGTTTCCCATTACTCCGAAAGAGTATCTTGAAAAATTCTATTTCTAAATGTAAAATTTCTGAATTATTGGTTTGGATAATATTACTTTGATTTCAAGTTTTCTCATTAATCTGAAGAGTATCTTGAAAAATTCTATTTCTAAATGTAAAATTTCTGAATTATTTGGTTTGGACAATATTAATTTGATTTCAAGTTTTCCCGTTACTCTGAAAGAGTATTTTGAAAAATTCTATTTCTAAATGTAAAATTTCTGAATTATAGGTTTGGATAACATTACTTTGATTTCAACTTCTCCCGTTACTCTGAAAGAGTATTTTGAAAAATTCTATTTCTAAATGTAAAATTTCTGAATTATAGATTTGGACAATATTAATTTGATTTCAAGTTTTCCCGTTACTCTGAAAGAGTATTTTGAAAAATTCTATTTCTAAATGTAAAATTTCTGAATTATTTGGTTTGGACAATATTAATTTGATTTCAAGTTTTCCCGTTACTCTGAAAGAGTATCTTGAAAAATTCTATTTCTAAATGTAAAATTTCTGAATTATTTGGTTTGGACAATATTAATTTGATTTCAAGTTTTCCCGTTACTCTGAAAGAGTATCTTGAAAAATTCTATTTCTAAATGTAAAATTTCTGAATTATTTGGTTTGGACAATATTAATTTGATTTCAAGTTTTCCCGTTACTCTGAAAGAGTATCTTGAAAAATTCTATTTCTAAATGTAAAATTTCTGAGTTATTGGTTTGAATAATATTACTTTGATTTCAAGCTTTCTCATTAATCTGACGAGCATTTTTACTTTGAAGAATTTCATTTAAAATAATTGTGGAATTGACAATCGGAGCCCACTTGTACGAATTGCTATTTCAAATGAAAATTTCCTATGAAACGCGACGGATGAATGAACGATGTCGATTGAGTGAAAGAAAGAATCTTGCGAGGGGCAAGTGATTTATGAACGTTTTCGATAGAGTCTCGCGACAGGTGTTCAACGAGAAGTTTTGTAATCGTCGCTAGAGGGTACGCTCGATTCGATCCCGTGGAGAGATTTCGCTCATTCATACGTACTTTTACAATCCAGTGACCGATTTTAAATGAAATGTGGTTAAGCAAGCTTATCCTTATTTCCAATTCGCCGGGTAAAAAACAAAGGAAACATAAATCAGAACATGACGATCGGTATCGATTCCTGTCACCGAGCCATTAACCAAACCTCGTTAAGAAATGTAATTGTAAAATAGTTGAAACTATAGAGAACTTTCAAGATAAGTTGTCTTCAGTAGTTAAATTCCAACGCTTGGCATTAAAGCTCTTGTAACTATAATTTAGTCATTCGCGTGCCATTTCTCCCAATTTTCAGGAGGAATTTTATTCATTCCAATTTTGGCACTTGTTTTGGTAAATATATTTATAAATATAAAATACCTTCATATATAAAATACCTTCAATATAAATATAAAATACCTTCATATATAAATTTATACAAACTTTCGTATCACCTTATATATTTCTTTTATCTACAAATTATATACATGTATGTATTTATTTATTTACGAATTTTATATTTATTTATCTACAAATTAAGACTTCATTATTTGAATTATATTAACAAACAGGTACGAAAGTCGTTCCTATTTGAAAACCTAAATAAGATCATCTCCTAGAATTGAAGTGTTAATAATTCGTGTAATAAGTAAAAATTTTCGTACATAAGTAAATGTCGTTTTTTTTTTTTTTTTTTTGATACTGTACAAAATTTTATTTTATTCAAGAGTTAATACTTTTAATCTTATGATATAATTTTAATGTATGTAGGCACACTAAATGTCAATATATTTAACTAGAATACGTTATGTCATAGTAAGTTAAATCTTTAAAATATATATGTCATAGTATGTTAAATTTTTTGTCACCGGAGAAGAATGTTTATTAAATTAGAAAAATTACTTATGGATGCCCCTAATAAGATATACAATAATTTATGTCAAGAAAAAGTCACAAACGTTTCAATTACTATTGTTCTTTCATTTCGAACAGCGAAACGAATCGTACCGATTGCGTGGCATCCTGATATGTCTCGGTCGACGAGGAAGCGTTGATGTTTGCACGCAAGCTCGCGACAGCAATCGTCGAACGTAAACGCGCCTGTAGCAATGCAAACTGCGTACAAGTGCGCGTCGCGGTGAATTTTTCAGGCGCCCTTGCCTTTCACCGCGCGCCGGTTGAATAACCATTCCCGGCTTCGATAGTAGTACTATCCCGCAGTACTATTACATTCGCAAATAGAAATGTCAATAGCCAGACTCTGCCTGTTTCAATAAAATTTACAACGTGGAATAAACGCCGTGTTCTCTCTCGTGTCGCTCGCAGAACAGAAACAAGACGACATAACACCTTCTGCCAGAATAAATAACGCGCTGGTAATTTCTGCCTTTTTTTTTTTTCCTCACTATCAGTCGCGGCGAAGTATGAAAATCTGCGACGAACGAGGGATAAAACGACGACGAACTCGTAGTAAATTTAAACGCACGTTAGGGAACAAAACGTGACGTAACTTCTGCTGGAATAAATAATGCATGAGCTTCGTAATTCGTACTTTTCTCACCACATCAGTCACAGCTACGTGTTATTACAAGGCGTAGTAGCAAGTCTTGCAATTACTGTTTCCTTCCATTATTGTTCAGTGGAAAAAAGCAACGAAGGGATTGAATTTCTGGTCTCAAAAACCGGCACGACAGAGCGAGAGAGAGAGAGAAAGAGAGAAAGAGAGAGGAGAGATTCATCAGCGAAGATATTCTTCTATTGTGGCTGCTGGGATGCTCGACGCGATCTAGCCGCGATAGAATAATGAACGGAGAATGCCGATGCTGATTTACGCCTACGCACGCACGAATCCATACCACGCGCCCGTAAATAACACTCGGCGATCGTAAATCATTCTGATAAAGGAGCGATTGTATATTTTTCAGTGGCCGCTTAATATCCCTTTGTTTTTGTACCTACAGACTCGGCCGTAAGTTCCAAGTAAGTTTCTTCGTCGTGGATCTCTTTCGTCTATCCATGCGTGAAATGAAACTTAGAAGTAGAACAAGATTTTAAGTTAAATTAGGTTCGTTAATCGAAGGTTGATATTTAGATAGTAGCAAGTACAGTTACTCAGAAGTTGGTTATTTTCGAAGGAAAATAGATTTATTCGTAGGTTCGTTTGTTAATGTTGAATAAATAGTTCCTTTAAGGAACGAGATGAGATCATCGATCCTTTCCTTCGTAAAACGTTAACTTGAAATTTCCTCCATATTTTGGAGTAACGGACGATTAATTTTTAAAGGAATAATATATTATTCTTTACCGATGATCTGAAGAATAACACAAGATAATTGCACCCCTAATGTATGAAAGTCACAGATACGCTTTCCCCCCTTCAGGCTGAGTCGTTCATTAAATTTTATACTACGTCACTTCACTCTCCTTCGCCACGTGAAAGTGCCAACGTGATTGCGGTAGTATTCGCCACGCTCGTTCCATAAAGAACGACGAAGAGCGAAGTTACGAGTAGATCGGGGTATATGGGAGTCAAGGTTTCAGTCACTCGACTCGTACTCAGCTCGAGTTGTTGTTGCTCGAAAGCGATCGCGATCGCGATCGCGGCGCGCTACGGGGGACACGTAGGTGCCAGCTGTGAGTAGTACTACGATCACGTAAACCGTGATCCAAGATGGCAGCATCGCCATCGCGTTCGGGTCAATATCCTGGCTAGTTGGAGAACTGGCGTCGTCGATCCTGCGCCCAAGTCTCGGGGAAACACCGCGCGAAGGCGCCACTGCCAGCCTTTTTAACAGGAACTGGTTTCAGCCGCCGCGACCATGGACCGCACGCCTGCGTTTCGCTTGACCTCGGCTCTAACCGTCGTCGGAGGAACAAAGGGCCACTAAAGCTGCTACTGGTTTCCACGGTTCACGAGAGTTGCTCGATTTTGTTTCACATCGCCGTTTCGAAGGAGGATCTTAGGAGGAAATTTAATGTCGACGAGATGGAGAATGGAAAGTCGGTGACGAAGATAGAGGAAGTAGGATCAGCTGATCGGGGAGACTCGCGAGGGATTTAAAAATCTTAAAGATTGTAACTATGAAATCTGTAACAGAGTCAAACACGTCTTTGTAAAGTACACGTATATTACGCGAGCGATTCGAGGAATGTTAAATATCGTTGATGGAATGTAATCTTGGTAGAAGAATCCTTGTAATCCTTGAATTCCTCCAGTGATCTTATTGTTCCATTTTATTTACAAGCTAAAAATAATTAAAAAAGGAAAAATGGATACAGTTATAATGAACTATGAAAAAAAATCCCACTAATCGTAGTTTTGCATAATAAACCTGGTCGGTCCAGCGGAATTACGAATACTATTTAAGTATTAAACAGCCGAGGAACACGCAAACGAGCAAACACGGTCGACGAACTTTTCATAGCTCGTACGTTTTTCACGATTGGTTGCTACCGAAGGAGCCTCATCTTTCTCGGAGGAACCTCGAGGGTATGCTTCCTGATCGCGCGGTTTGCGCGTATCTATCGTTGGTTTTGCCATGCAACGTAACAATTCAACGTTTCTCGATACTCGCGCCAAGACTTTGCCGCAGGGATCGTAGGTGTTCGAGAATACACGTTCCGAGAAGAGGGATGTTTGCGAGGAGGATCGATCCTCGTGGCCAGGTTCCAATATGGCGGCACTGAGAGCGTCGCTTCCCGCCATAATTCGCCGCATTGAAATCACCGGAGTTACCTTCGCAGAAGTCGCAGCATCTACCGACCAATCAGAACGGTTCCCGCGCTCGTGGCTCTCGCCCTTGAACGCTACGTTCATATTTCTTTTTGCTTTCTTTTTTTTTTTCTCTTTCTCTCTCTGGTCGAAGCAAATGCCAAGCGAGTTGTTGTCGCGTGTTGTTGGTGTGAGATCATTCCGACTTATTTTCGCTACTGACGCACGCGAAGTGCCATGATAAATAATATCGAAGATATTTTCATCGTTGCGAAAATAAGATCTGCATGGAGACTAAAGTTTTTCCCACGTTTCATACTTACGTTTCAATTGATTTGATCTTTGATATTTTTATAGTATGTTTTCGAACAACGAAAATAATGAAATAGAAAACGAAAATAATGGAAAATAATGTTTTTGTCACGAATAGAACTTGGTCAGATCTAAATGGCGTACTTAGCGGAGACAAAAGTTTCTTGCGGCGTAATCCTGTTTCGTTACTCGCTCCGTTTCCAAAGTTAAACTTCCCACATGTTGCTTTCGACCTACGCAAATTTAGAATATCGATAGCTCGGCAGATCTTCGTGATTGACACTCTGCGTGAGTAGAGAGTTGCACGTTTAATTTGAAATGTAAATTTATCAAAGTCGAATTCTTGTACTTTTAATTCACTGACACAAGTTTCGTATTAGCCTGTATGTATATATATGTAACTGTATTTTTCGTTTATTTCCTCTTTAAAGAAATCATCCGCTGCCATATTTCTGGCTCTAGTTCATTTTGCAGAAAATTCAAGAAAGAACGATCTCAGCTACCCAGCACAGCGTGTGTAAACAAATTCGAATAAATATCCTTTCTTACGTATTCAAGCGAAAACTTATTACGCTGTTATTTCGAATTTTCATTCATCCTTAACTAAAAGTTGTTGACCATATATTTATATGAAATTTTCATTGAAAGAGAATTAGATGTCGTCGACATTATATCTACATATTTATCAAAAGAACTTGTCTTCGAGTTCACAATCTGCGATACTACGTGGCACATTTATCGATTGCTGGCTTCAGTTCATATCAACACCAGCCGCGTCATAAACATGGAAGCACGCGGCCCGATTCGGCTCGTATGCAGCACACTTTTACTCCAGTTTGTATCGTAAAACCGGTTTTCTCTCTCGTAACAAACCACGCTAGCCTCCTTTACCAGCGGATACACACCGTTCTTCTTCTGGCCGAGCAGCAGCGTGGTGGTCACCGTGCTCCTCTCGGAGAACCGGTTTTTCAGCCCTCTCGGTCTTCCTTCAACGGATTCCCTCTCTCCGTCGCTGTCTCCCCGATTTTTCTCCGGGTTCCATGGCCTCCTGCTGGCTACGAAAACAACGCGCCAACGGGTTTTCTCGCATCCAATCACCGGCAACAACCTCACATCTTCGCTTCGAGACGCGTCATACTTACGTTTACTCTCCTCGCCAAGGATTCCCCTGCTTTTCTCGGTTTTGTTCGCGATCGCACGCTATGGTTGGAGTTGCACTGCGAATGTTTATGCAATTTTATATAACACGACTGCGATAGAGTCGTAATAGTGAATATTACATTAGTGTAATAAGTTCGCTATTTTGGGTGTTTTATTTCTTTTCATAAATTTTTGTGGTATCAAAATTCCCAGAAAAAGGCCGTGAGCCAGTCGGACTGCAAAGAATCAAGGATTTAATTCAAATTAGTCGATGTCATACCTGAGAATGTCAAGTATATAATGATATGCATGACTGCTACATTGAAGTCAACCAATTAAGATATATTTCCTCCCTTCTTTCTTTCTTTTAGCGTTAAGAAATACCTCATTAAAGGATCGATGATTGAAACACTGTGAGTGTATAGTGTTTGTAGAAACCTGTTTCTTCCGATCTTACTAGTTCGAATGACAAGTAACGATGGAATCTAGTTTAACGCGTACTCGGACTCTTGTCTCTTTAATCAGCGTATCTCTATCATTTCACTGTTATGTAGAACTTGCCTTCGAATATCTTAACGATCGATCTCGTTTCTCACTCGAAGGATCTTTTAACTCGCAGCAAGTTGCAGGAATGCAATTTCCACTCGAGATTAAAATTCTAGCGCGAAAATTTTTATATACGTGTATATGTGTAACATTAAAAGAACTGGGCGCTTCGAAAGAGTATTGCAAAAATTAAGCTTGAAAGCGAATTGTATTTACATTTGAGCAATACTTTGTCAGATACTGGAAATTTAAAGATTCTCGACTAATTTCAGAAAAAGAAGACACTCCTCTATATTTTATATTATTTTATTTTTATTTTAATTCTCGATTAATTTCAGAAAAAGAGGAAACTCTTCTATATTTTATATTATTTTATTTTAATTTAAATTCTCGACTAATTTCAGATAAAGAAGAAACTCCTCTACATTTTATTGCCTACCTAAATATGTATTTCTTTTCCAAAGGAATAGTTTCAAATCTCTCAAACAAATCGGGAACAAACTCTTTGTCTATTACTGAACATAAAATTTATACGCAAGCTTTCTCGTTCTCTTCAGTTCCGCTTTCCAGGCTAACATATGCATATAATTTCTCTAATCTTGCTGTTTCACGCTTTTAAAACTTCTCTGACATCTGAAACGTCTACTCCCTCGTCTAAATGATTAATTTCTTCGAGTTTCTTGCAGTTCGATCACCCTCGAGAGAGCATCGATTTCTCTTCGAGTGCTCGTGCATCGTCGAGAGATTATTCTCAATCCCATCTCCTCTGATCGGAGCACACGTTCACTATGCATTCTGTGCAAATAGCACGGCAGAGTTGCAATATCGCTGCTCATTTGCGCAAGTTCCGCTACTCCGCGCCACTACGCGCGCTCAAACGGAACTATTTCTTGCGCGTACGAATCGATTGTGTTGCACGCTGGACGAGCAGTTTATTTTTTAATACGATTTTTATCGCAGACTTGGATTCGGCTTGTTTTAAAGTATTTAAAACCATTTACACGTACAAAAACTATAATATACACGCTTGAACTTGAAGGTGTTGTGAAGGTCTGTGAAGTTCGAATTTGGCGGGCTAATGTTATCAATTAAATTTCCTCGTGTTATCGAAGTTTGAACGGCCAAGCGGAAATTTCATCAATTCGAAAAGATTTTAAAATTATAAAATTGAAATTTTAATCGTTAAAAGTCATATTCAATCGTTATTAAGACATTTTCATCACTATTGAAGTTTCCTTTTTATACGAGTTCGCTCATGAAACTTTTGAAACGAAGATGATCCTATAATGACGATATGATACGTCTTTGAATGAAATTCTGTCGGAGATACCGTTTTAGAGGATTCTTAGATTTATATGAATCATCAAATGATGACTCTTCGGGAAACGGTTATTCTTCAAGTTGTATAAATCTGGGACGACGCGATGATGAATGTGTGTCACCTTGGGTATCTGCATATGTTTGTAGTCTTTTTCGATTTATTTCTTTGGTGGGGGTTTTTTTTTTTTAATGTCAGCGTGCAATGAAACATTTAATGAACGATGAACGATAAAAAAAAAAGTAAAAATTAAAAATATCTTTTTGGAAAAAAGAGCGATCAGTCTTCCGTGAACTATTTTTCATTTTAGTCGAATTTTTCACACTATTCCACGCTGTCGAGAAATCTAAGGAAATTCTTGGACACATTAACGTACATTGTATCGCACACTGAATTGAATTAATTAACAAAATCAGTTCTGTCAGAGAGAATAAAAATTCAAAGGGATAGGGATACAATCTTACTAAACGACCAGTTGAACTCGGCAAACAAAATTAAAAAAAAAAACTGTCAAAATTACAACAAGCTTACAAAAAATTAATTCAACGACACGATTTACTCGTACGGTCACCTAAATTTATTTTACATCCGAATTCTAAATTCAATGCTGAACTTGGAATTTCAGGCGAAGCTTCGTCAGCAGGGCATTTCGCGTTCGTCACAGTCGAGCAAGCGGTAATCTACGCGATTAACGCGACCGTTACATACATACAGTATGAGGCAAGAAGAGGTAACAAATGTTATTTACTGTTTACGGAGAACGTCGGCTCGTTCCACGATATTTCAACGTCCACCACGGTAATCTTGAAGTTGACGCTTTTCGTGGACCCAGCAGCAGCAGCAGCAGCCACGGCAGCATCGTCTTGGGTGAAACCTGTTTCTGCCTCTGGCTTCCTCTCTCTCTCTCTCTCTTTCCTCTCCTCGGATCGGTTGGTGTTCTTCCTTTTGCTGGGGAGAGCTGGCGCACGTGCGACCAGCACCTCGATCACAACCGGGAGTTAGAATTGTTGCCTCCAACGGAGAGGCAAGAAAGCGAAAGACGAGGCTGCCGCTGGTGGATCTCTGTTTCGAGATGGAAAGCATTCGAGTTCACCGTTGAAACCTGTTTTGATCCCTTGGGACAGGGAAGAGGTTAGATGGATGGAAATTTGGAAAGTTTCGAATCGATCGAGCTTGAGCTATTTGGCTTTTTCCATCTTGAAATGAACTCGTTGAAATCCATCGAAATCTGAAACGATCGGATTTTAGATGATCTCGAGTTGCTTCGTGATATTTTCTGGTTACTCGTATTGTTTGATCAGTTTGTTTGGTCAGTGATATTACATCGCTTCATAGTCAACTGACGAAATGCAATTTAAGAATATGAAATTACAATATAAATATAATATAAAAATTATGATAAAATGTAATATAAACATTCTTAAATATAATTAAATGTAATATAATATTTCTTCTCTATTTCTTCAATTGTCTTCGTTTAAAGAAGAAAAAAATACAAAGTTACATGAACATCCTCCACGATCTGCCTTAACTGACGAAACAGTTAAATGTAATTTAAGAATATGGTATTGTAATATAAATACAATATAAAAATTATAATAAAATGTAATAAAAACATTCTTAAATATAATTAAATGTAATATATCTCTTATCTATTTCTTCAATTGTCTTCGTCAAAAAATGAACATCCTCCACGGTCTGCCTCAACTGACGAAACACTTAAATGTAATTTAAGAATATAAAATTAAAATATAAATATAATATAAAAATTATAACAAACTGTATATAAACATTCTTAAATATAATTAAATGTAATATATCTCTTCTCTATTTCTTCAATTGTCTTCGCCAAAAAAAAAAAAAAAAAAAAAAATACACGAACATCCTCCACGATCTGCCAATGTCACATCGACGTCACCGATTCCATTGAAAAATCGTTCAGAAGGAATGGCAGCGGTATTTTTAATTCGGTGCCAGACGGACGGATCCGCGGTAATAATTAATGGATCGTTCTCCTACGTGGCGAGTGGTATCGCGATATCGCGGCCAGTTTGAAATAAAACGACGCTGCGGGTTTGCTCTATTTATAGCGAATCTTATCCCCTCGAGAGACGATCATTTATCTCCTCTCTGTTCGTGTGTGCTTCGGCCGTGTTGCTTTTTGCCAACGGTGAGAGGCGCACGTGCGAATCTGAAACAGGCGAGAAGACCGCGAAAAGAGCACGAGAGAGATCGCGCTGCTTCTTCGCGCGTTTGTTCGGTGAAAGGACCGATCGTGATTGCGCGGCCTTCGCAATCGGTTAATGCTAATCGTGCAAACTACCGCCGATTAACGAACGATTCGAAGGGGGGAAATTGAACGTGCTTTTCCTCTTTCTGGTTTTTAGGAAATCGGTAGATTTAAAAGAGCTGCAACAATTTCACGAAGGTTAAATTAGAAGATGGTATCTCGTTTCGTCCATCATAACGAGTACTTTGCAGGCATTTTAGACGCCTGTTTGAGCGTGATTTTCGCACATTTCGAGTTCCCCATAAATGCGCGAGAATCCAATTGAATTTTAATAGCCATTTTTAAGATTAAATTTTTAAGAACTATTGCTCTTTAGGTTGGGCTAATTTTTTTCTAAGATGAAATTGTGCCGAGCTACTGTCCACATTCAACGACAAAGCCAGTCGGGTCGATCGATCCAGAATTTTCCCGGAATAACGTTGAAACGTCGATCGATTTGAGGCTGCTTTTCTCCGCGAATCTTTCGACTGAATCTCTCGTTGGCAGCGGATTCAGGTGCAGGTGCAGGCGCTTCGCTGTGCACGGTGTTCTCGGCTTGATATCGATGCGCTCGGTTTACCACTTCCTCCTCCTGTTCGCCAACTCGTTCGTTGGAGCACGTGCGCCGTTCGAGAAGTCGAAATGTCAGTGGCCTGCGTCGTTGTGCCTCTAATTCATTGAATCGCCGATTAGTCAATTCTCTAAGGATCATTCCTTATTTTGCCAATTTTGCGAAACGCTGGGTTTTACGTATACATATTTTTTACACACTCTCTATATTTTTATATAATTTCTTTTAAATTTTATAAATTCTTTTTTTAAATTCGAATACTTCCACGAGCCGGCATACGTGTAATATTTATTTCTGTAAGATAAGAAAATCTATCGGTTTATATATCACTTTACAATCTGAAATCTCAGTAAATATCGCGTGAAAATTTGTGCTTTGGTGAAAAATAATTAGAGATAAGGGTTTACTTCACTTGTTAAATATTACAGGTATTACGTTCATACATTTTCCTGTATTATAAATTTTTAATATATTTTATATATATATATTCATACGTTTTCCTATATTTCGTATATTCTATGCATATATATATTCTCGCAAAATGCGTGAAAGTCCACGGTTTTACCAGAAGGTATTACCAGAGCCGAGTCGCTTCAATTGTCATAATTCAACGTGAACCTGAGCCAGCAGGAACACACGCCACTGTGACAGGCTCATCGATGCGGTAATTTCGATGAACGCAGCGGCGTTAGTTTGCCTTCGTTAATGGGTGTCAGTGTGTGCTCGATTCGCTGCTGGACTCGAGGTCAATCAGCCGTGGTGCAGGTGTTCTCAGGTCATCGAGGCGAGAATAAATGTCAACGTAAGAACACAAGAGCCACGCATTCCCGGTGCTCGTCGTCGAATCACGGTGAAAGGGACACGGCGTCGCATCCAGCGTGTCCAACCCGAGTAGTTGTAACACACCGTGTTTCTCGTTTCAATAGTAAAAATGACAAAGAGAACAGGCACTGTGGTTAAATGAAAATATTTGCTAATTTCAGTAATAAAAAAAGAGAAAGAGAGAGAGAATAGTAGACTTCCGATTCAAGAATTGTTCTTTGTAATTTAAATAATGTACAAAATTTAAAAATTTAAAGAAATTTCAGAATTCCTTTTTTTACCAAAAAAAAAAAAAAAAAATTCAGCCTCACGTCGGTCGATAGTTTCCTGAAAGAAAAATTCATAAAGAAAAATCTTTTAGAAATCGCGTAAAAATCACTCGATCATTTCGTATGAGAGTCTTCCTTCGGGAAGGAGAGAACGGATTCCTCTCACAGAGGACTCGAAACGTTGACCAGACAAGCGAAAGGTCTAGTTTCCATCGCGTCTCCAGTTGCCGTCAAACGTCTAGAAGCAACTGGACTCCTGGCTACGTGGATATCGTTTCAAATGTAAATGCTGTTGGCGCGAGATGGAATCGAAGTGACCGCCCGAGAAGTCACAGACCAGTGGAATACGAAGCTAGGGAATAGGGGATAGTGTCTCGATCGAGAGAACACCTGAGAGAGTTACGACGATCCGTGTCTCGAAACGTGTCTCGGAACATTCCACGTAGATTATACGACGACCCCTGCACCGTTGCACCGACTCGAGAAACTCCTTACCTGCTCCCTTTTGTACCTGTGTGCTCCCCTTTTCCAACGCGTTAGCGCCGTTGAATGCTAGCGACGTTGAACGCTTGCTTCTGTAGCACCTGCGTGAGTTTGGAGTGAAAAACTTGCAGGTTGAAGGTTGTGAAGGAAAATTTTCTGCCTCGGCCATCTTCACAAGCAAAAATGTACAAAATTTAAAAATTTAAAGAAATTTAAGAATTCCTTTTTTTACCAAGAAAATTCAGCCTCACGTCGGTCGATAGTTTTCCTGAAGGAAAATTCATAAAGAAAAATCACTTAGAAGTCGCGTGAAGATCACTCGATCATTTCGTACGAGAGTCTTCCTTCGGGAAGGAGAGAACGGATTCCTCTCACAGAGGACTCGAAACGCTGACCAGGCAAGCGAAAGGTTCTTTAGCTTTTTATTTTTGGATTAAAATAAAAATATTCCGAAATAATAATCTTTAGGATTTGATTAATCGAGAATTCGTTGGATGTTCGACTAGGCTTGATTAATATTAGCTCAGTGTTGACACTGTTGAAGGTCAGTAATTCGAAATTACCCTATGAACAGTTATTCCAGCAGTTTCTTCAGCTTCTTTCCCCCCCATCCCTTCGATTTACAATTATAAAAAAAAAAGACGTGCTAAGAAAAAAGAAACCCTCTTTTCCCATACCTTCCGGCAACATCATCCTTGACCTCGGTCACGACGTGAATAAATCCTCTCAAAGTGTTATTTCTTCTTCTACGCGGAATCCAACAAATTTCAGTTTTAACTTCGATTCTAACTTGTAATTAATAGTTTTGATAGTGAGAGTATGCATGTATTTAGAAGATTGAGAACTTAGGGAAAGAAGATTTCCCTCCCCCCCCCCAAGGAGATTTAAGAAATTTCTTCCTTATAGTTGAGAGCTTTTTTGGCGCTTTTCAAGCGAGCAGAGTGCCTGTTGAAAGTGTCAGTGAACAAGTTCTCAACTTCAGCCAGCTCCGTAGCGATTGGATGGTTCAGTTCCCTTGAGAAGATCAGTGCCAGTTCCTGGTGGAAGTTGCCTGATCATTGATTTTCTCCGCACGTTGTTTTAGAATAATTCAAACGATTACGAATGTTGTTCTGAAAATAGTATTCATCCTCTGTGACAGCATTTAGTATTTTAAACGTTCACATTGAAATATTAAAACGAAATAGGAACGTCGTTTCTTAGTAATTGAATTGATTTCATCTCTCTTGCGGGACGTAAAGTCGGCATTTTGCCGAAACGTTCGGCAGCATAAAAATGTCGGCAGAGAATCTGGAAAAAATCGAAGGACAAAGAGACATTCAGATTTGAAAATTCCCTTCGAATCGAATAGCGAATTTTTCTTTCTCGATTTCTCGAAATTAAATTTTACAGCGTATATAGATTTATATCAAATGAAAAAAGAAAAAAAGAAAGAAATTGTTTCCGAATCTTTTGCTCTGTGATGCTTCACCCAGTCACTCGCACTTTCTACGTTTGCCACAGGCGAAGTGTTTCGTGAAAAATTCATTCAAATTACCAGACGACACGACCATGCCAGACGCAAATTCCGTGCTCTATCGTTACGACGAAAGTGAAACGCAAACGTCAGTGAAAGGGACGGTGCGACAATCGAAGAACACGCACTTACCACCTGCATCGTGTCCAAAGGGGTGTTGCATGGCGACAGATGCATCGATGAAACCCTGCAAGGGGTGCGCATATCGAGAGACAGTTGAATTGCCGCCTGGAACGTGCGTGTCACGTATTTAACTGCAATATCGACGAAGAAGAAGGGGGGGAGGGAAGGAAAAGAAAAGAAAGCAAATACGCGAACGGCTGCCGTTTCACGTAAAATAGCGAGGCACTCGGTATCTGGTTGCTTGAAGTGCCATTTTTTCAAAGTCTTCACTGATTTCTTCCACTACGTTTTTTATATGTTCGAAATTCCGCTAAACAGCTTTCAGGTAAATATTTTTTGGTAATATTTATCAGACGTGTAATTTAAATGAAGTTCAGCCAGTAGCATAGAAATGTGTCAATTTTACAATAATACAACACAATATAATTTATAATACAATGAAAATAATGAAATAACAAGAGAGAATGCATAATTCTCTTTTTTATTTGTCAATCAATTTCCAAGATGTATATTATTAACGAACGAGTTAATATAGGAAAATATTATTCACTAGAAGTGATCACGAGTTTATTTACAATTTTTTCTCTAGCATGCTCGAAACACTTTCAAGTTTGTTATTCGCGTCAAATAGAAAAATAGTCGGTCGACTGAAAATTATTATCGGCGAGTTCAGTTCGATTTACAATTCGATGGCGCGGCTTCAAACGTCCGAGGCTGCTCTTGTTATTTGCATCAACACACCCCCTTGTGCGTCGATTCTTTCACGCGCATCGCATCATATGTTTATGTCGTAATATCGTTCGCATTAGAAAGTACTGTTACACCTTCTTTGCTGTTGCGTACCGCGTTTCGATATTACCATTGTGTGCCAAGAGCTTAATGAATAAACGATCTTCGTACGCAGTGTCGTTAGCAATGCGACACAACCATAATACCACGTTTCAAATCATACTGATTCGAAATTGAATGGCACGGATAGCCGGGGTCAATTTAGCCCGGATTTGTTCTACCGTTGATCATCGCTGCGATATTTCGCTGGAATCGTCGTGTCTGCGTCTGATAAAACGAAACGTCAAAATTGAAAATTATTTTCGATCCGATACACTGGCAAAATGAATTTTCCCACAAATCTCTGGAGATCTTCTGAAAAATTTTTCCGGCTGGAAGTTACAATTCTGTGATCTGCAGGGATTTCACACGATCGTTTAAAGACTTTGATTTTGTAGCGACGAAATAAATATCGAGAAATGTTTGAGAAATGTTCTACTAGAATTTTTATGTTTACGCGATTTTTAAAGACTAATTTTAACAGCGGTAAGTTAAGTTTCAAGATGTTTGAGAAATATTCAGAATTATACAATCCTGTAATTTTCTGTTATTTTAAAAAGCAAAAAATTACTCGGCCATTTAATCTCGAAGTGATCAAACGCTTCATTAACCCAATGAGATCGTATATAAATACCCTGGTTGCTGTGAAATCAGATTTCAATACCCTGTCAGTGATGATGAGAGCATGATTTAAAAAAAAAAATCATATAAAATCAACGAGTAAAGATAAATGTCCAAAATCTTGCAATACATAATACCAAAAGATTGAACTCGGCAATATACATAGCAACTAGTGTGATTGTTAAATGCCATAGCAACTTCATGCGACTACAGCTCGTCATCTGATGTGATCGTATTAAGAAGACTGAATATTGCATTAATCGAATTTAAAATCTGAAGTTTTGTAACTTTATACACCACGCCCATTTTATACACATTTTTACCCCGTTCAAAATTCCATAAATTGCGTAACAGATCCGATAACGCGTTAAATGTGTTACGCGATAGAACGCAGGCGTAATTGAGATTACCATTAAGACGTCGAGGTGCGCAAATACTTGGCGATGTGCTCGCAAAGAATCTGGAGGAGTGTCGAGTAGCATAAGTATGATAATGGGTTGCGCGTAAAGTTTGCAAGCACACGGCTCTCGATGACTCTCTCAAGCGGACATTATTGTTCATCATCCACATTGTGGTTCGAGCTATCCGCGAATCTCGAACAATGGCTGTTGCATTTCCCGCCCACGTTGTTTTTCCGCGGAAAAAAAAACAACTAGCAGCTTCACGCAGACGCGTGTTTGTATTGTATACAGTATACAATGAACAGCGGAGGATTCGAGGAAGTTTAAGTTCGAATATTTTAAATTTGAAACGAGTCAAAGTGACACAGATAAATCTAAATGATAAATCTTTAACTTAGAAATATTAAAAGTCAAGCCTTGGACGAACTGATTTCATTAAGAACTTAATTTCGAGTAATTTTTAGAATATCAAAATATCTGGGGAAACGCTTTGTTACACCACGAGTAGAAAAATTAGATTTTCGTTCGTAAAAAAGTTGAAAATTTCTCTGTAGCACTGAACACGTGGATCTGAATGTAAAATAACATATTTTCTTTTCTTTCGAGACACTTCTATTATGGGTAATGACCCATAGGTAATGTCGTTTCTTTTAAATTTAATAAACATTGCCATCTAGTGGCAATAATTTAACTTATTGCTACTTCATTTAGTTCATTTAGTGTGCTTATTGTTAAATTTTGAAAAAATTTGAGCAAATCCTATAAGAATAGATGAGCAAAGTGTGTACATCGCTTTCGATGCTTTATGAGTTTTGACAGCGTAACAAATGCCAATAATGTAATTTTTAGTATATCAAAATGTCTGGAAAAACTTCTTAACGCTTTGTTACACCACGAGTAGAAAAATTAGATTTTCATTCGTAAAAAAGTTGAAAATTTCTCTGTAGTACTGAACACGTGGATCTGAATATAAAACTTCTATTATGGGTACCCATAAGTATTGTCGTTTCTTTCAAATTTAATAAACATTGCCATCTAGTGACAATAATTTAACCTATTGCTACTTCATTTAGTGTGCTTATTGTTAAATTTTGAAAAAATTTGAGCAAACCCTATAGGAATAGATGAGCAAAGTGTGTACATTCGATATTAGACGTTTTCGATGCTTTATGAGTTTCGAAAGCATAATAAATGCCATTTAATGCTGTTTATCCTAGTACCTTGGATACCAAAAACATGTCACGGTGATTTTCACGATCTTTTCGACGGTATGAAATCTGTGAGACCTGTTCGTTCTGTTACAAACTCGAAATCCACCCTCGTTTCAGAGGAAAGGGAACAGAAAGCTTGTCAGAGAGACGGGCGAAGATTGGAGACACTACATTATAGATTAAAAACAGTATTAACACTTACATGAAATAAAATTTTGCACGGTATCAAAGTATGAGCATCCCTGATACTTTACAATATTCGTAAAAGTTGAAACTATACTGACGAAGAGCAGGACACACGACGTCATCCTACATCCAAGAAGAAAAAAAAAAAAAAAAAAGGAAAGAAAAAAAAACATCGAAATGATGGTCCAATACTCAAGACAATTGTCCATTGGGTTACTGTCACTGTGGATACTGAGAAGCGAGGCGTAGGAGGTCTGCAAAGCGTTCGAGTAAAGAAAGGAGCGGCCAACAAGACCGTGAGAGAGCAGAAGAGGCCTCTTTGTTATCGCTTTTCGTTTTACTCTGCCGAAAAAGAAAGTCTCCCATTGTGGTGTTGCTCCCGGGACTCTCGGCAAGTGGCGTCTGGAAATCGTCAAACAGCGCCAGACCGGCGCTGGAAAACTGGCGCTCTACGTGCTTAGGAATATCGTCTCGTTGTTCGAAAAAAATCTACGCGCTCGGGTCAAGCCGCTCGAAATGTACCGCTGCAATTCTAACGTTCGTGACGTGCACGAAACGCGCGCTCGGAAGCACGAAATTTCAGTTTAAAATAGAACTCACTCGGGGAAAGGAAACGCTGGTTTATTTAAATTTACTGAAATTATACGTCTACTTTGTTGTCTCTCTTTCTCTCTCTCTCTCTTGTTTATTCTATTGTAAGAAACTTGAATGTTTCGAAATTGTGGAATCGTTTAAAGAAATTTGATGTAATATAACGTATGTGTATAATGCTCGATAATATTTTCTTTGGAACAGAAGATCTTTGAAGAAATTTGAAATCTCGACTGAATAGTATCGGAAAACAATTTGCATTCGATTTCTATTTTTCTTTTTTTTTTTTTTTTGGTATTAGGTATTTTTATTATTTTCCCATTCACGTGAAGATATTTAGGAACAAAGTTTCTTCACGCTAGATCCATTCGCATCGCCAAGTACGAAACAACTCTGCTACCAATTATCTCCAATTTCATACTTTGCACGGTACTTTGCAACGTTGTGGACCATTAAATGAAATTAGGGCAATTATAAAGAACTTTTCAGGGCATTTGATATCGCGTCTCATAGCCTTCACTCGGTTACGCTTTTATCGAGCCTTTCACAATACTTGAAGCAACGCATAATACATACATGGTTTGGATTTATGTTTATCATATGATAGAGATATAAAAAAATTTCTTCCATTCGAAGAAACGAATTAATCTCCTTAAAATTCGAAATTCCTTTATACCTATCGTAAATTCGCATGTTGAAGAATATTTTTCCATCTTCTTTCAACAACCATTTCTATAGATCGTCATAATTCCTAGCTTTTACGTTCCCAATAAATTACAGAAAATTCCGTTTCTCTTTTTTCCATCTGGATAATCTTTCCGTGAGTCTAAACTTAGCGTTGTTTCAGCGAAGGCTGAAGTCGTGTAGAAACGATCCAGAATCCGTACGCGGTCGCCATGCAAATCTAAAGACCGGTTGCGAGGGCGTCAGCTAAATCTGCTTCGTATTTCCAGTTTGAAAGCAAAAAAAATAATACGTTTGAAACCAAGTCGACTCTATTCTCTACTCTCCAAAACGCTTTATTCGAATTTAAAAGATTTAAAGTATCCGCGAGTTTTATTCGCGAAGATCGTGAATCTTCTTGAATTTCCTCCATTTTCTAATCGTTTTTCTCGGACTTCTTTTACCTTTGAGAGACGTCATTTTTTTTTCTTTCTTGAAACCAAGTCGACTCTGTTCTTTATTCTCCAAAACACTTTATTCGAATTTAAAAGATTTATAAATATCCGCGAATTTTATTCGCGAAGGCTGTGAATCTTCTTGAATTTCCTCCATCTTCTAACGATTTCCTAATCGTTTTTCTCGGGCTTCTTAAATGTCTTTTACCTTTGAGAAACGTCATTTTTTTCTTCTTTCTACCATCTCCGACACCAATATTTTGCGCGCGAGAAGATTTACGATTATTACGCGCGAATGGAATGAGCTCTGTTGCAAGAACGACTGAAGCGATAATTCCTCGCGTTTCTCTCCGTTCTACGAGTTACATTTAGAAAAATTCATTTATCGATTCGCCATATGGATTTACGGACGATGCACGAAGAAAATAATGGGTATCTTTAACCACGTGTTCCTAACAAATGGGACCGTATTTCGAAATACGTAAGTCCACGTCTTTTGGACATTATGAACAGTGTTTTAAGAGTGATATTCTTCTTTTTTCTTCCTCTTTTTTTTGTGGTGATGGCTTAAAATTACTGTATTTCACTTGTGGCTTTTTTTTTGTGACAGATGTTAATTTGGTTCGTTTGTTTCGTGGAAACTTACGATAAATTGTAAGTTTAGGTTTCCTACAGCAGAAATTTTTCGATTTTTATTTCGTAGAAAAACATAGATGTCGTTGATAAACTATGTCAATGACTTCTTTGAACAGCTGGTAAAAGAGTACTAAAATTTTTCGAAGTAAGAATACTAAATAGTAGAATTCAAGTCACGTAACTGTAGATTTCTAACGTAAAAGAAATTAAATGTACGCGTGTACGTTTCTAAATGCATAAGGAAATGAAACAATAATTTACACAGGGAAATTGAAATTTAAAATTCAAGACGCGTACGTTCAACTCCATGACAAAACGAAAATATTATTTGGAAAATCCGCATCTGTATCCCAAACAAAAGATCGTCAACGACAAAAATTTCTTTCCAGGAAATCTCAATTTCCAATTAATATCGGCGCGGCCAACGCGCATGCACGAACGATTAGAACGTTCATTCAGCAACTCGACGAACACGAAAAACCCGTATGGTGTCTTAATAAAGTCGGCTCACGATTTACACGCCCACAATGGTGGAACGACGAGTCCCCGGTGTGAATTGCCGCGGGACGCTAAACGTAAAAATTGGACGTAGATACGGATCGACACAGCCCTCAGTGAAAGAGGTGAAAGGGGGGAAAAGAACGAGAGTTCCCAAAATTACTCATTCTCTCTCGAATCAAATTGCGTAACAATCTCGTAGCATCGTAGCGTAACGTAAAACGTTGTCGGTGTTGTGATGGGCCCACTCTTCTTCCTCTCTTTCCCTCTCTTCTCGTCTCTTTTGTCGCCCCTTCCTTTATCCTCTGTGTCACTACACGCTAGTAAATAAGGTACGTTCACCGGCGTCTTCGTCGCGTCCCCCCCCCTCCCCACCACCTCGTGGGCCTCTTCCGTGGCCACTTCCCCTTTCCGCTCGTTCGAAAACCCGGCTCTCCCTACCTAACCGCCCTTTTCCCCCCTCTCCTTCTCGCTACTGACCCCGGGCCTCTCACCCACGCTACACTCCTCCTCGTAGTAAAAATGACTGCGCCGACTGTAGTGAACAGCAGGGACGCATCCACGTGTTCGATTTTTGTGAAGACTCTTTGTCGACACGTTGCAACGAAAATTTATCATCTTCGCTTTCAAAATTGAAGAAATGACGTCTTGCTAAAACTTTTAAGAGAGTTACGCCCTGAGATACTCGCAATATTTACCGAAATATCTGTGATTATCGACTTGCAAAATCTTTAACAACTTATATCTTAATAAGTACCTGCTAGTTTTCAAATCCAATAATTCCTCGAATTCGCTTCGCACGTCGAAAAATTTCAAATCTGTCTCTCACCCGCCGAAAAGAGGAACGATCGTGTTAAAAGCTACACCCAATAAACATCCAAGACTCGGGAACAAGAATGCCGAGACACACTCCAGCGTGTTTTGCGTCCCTGGTTTCCCCTCCCGCCTCTGTCCAGAAACTGCGCGCACTATAGCGCGCTACGTCGACGTAGCTATAGCTCGCGCGGCAGTGACTGTAGTTTCGTGGCACGAACGCGGGCCCGGCGCGTTTGCCAACCTGTCCGCAGGAGTCCCACGGGCGCTGCAGTCGGCGCGGAGTGGTCCCAGCCCTATCCGGGCATTGTTGCATCGACGTCCGGCTGAGAGAGTACTTGCTACTTCGCGCGCAACCCTCGTGTGTCGTCCTGTGCTCTCGTGTTGTTCGTTTCGGTAAAGAAAAAAAAAAAAAAAGAAAGAAAAAAGAAAAGAAAGAAAGGTTGAACCATGTACAGTGTTAGCATCGTCGGTCCATTGATAAACGATCGCGGATGATCTGGAGGAGTTGTTATCGTGTCGGAGAGTGAGGAAACACGTCCCGCGAGACCAAGAGAGGAATCGTTCGCGTTGGTAGCGAGCCGAGAAAGGACGAGTATGAAGCAGGAGCAGAGGCCGAGAAGGCAAGCCCTCTTCCAGATCGCCAAGGTTTGATTTTCACAAATGAGATTTCCCTTCGCGTGGAATGTTGGCAGATTTGTATGTGTATGTTTGTTGTTTGTACACATTGTACATTGGGTATTTACGTGCGAACGCATCCTGAATGCTAGAAATTTCGAAAGCAAATGGAATGAAAGCTGAGCTTCGGAGCTGTTCTAAAGCTGTTCTAAAGACTTCTATGCTTCCCTGCGAATCTTACCGACTTACGAGGTCCAAAAGTTTCCCGAAATAACGACAGAGTGCTCTTTGCGCTCTCGCAAATCGTCGAAATTCAAATAGAACTCGGAGAACTTTTATTGAAATAAAACTGATTTACAACGATCTAACTGTTCCCCGTTAATTTCACAGTCATAAGCGCACGGATCGCGCAGATTCGTCTGATAACATCGACTTCCCTCTGATAGTTCGCTGTTCGATACGCTGCAATAACGCGTATACCGTTACATGTATCTCGATCTCGAGGCTGTGTACCTGTTGATTCGATGCCCGGTTTAAATCACCGAGGCCACGTACACACAGAGTGTGCCTCTCATGGGGAATTCGTTGCGTAGATGTACATTTTGTAGAGCGGCGGTTTTGAGGTTTCAGAAATTTCGCAGCGCGGATGGGATTGGTTGCGGGTTGTGGTCAGCGGTTTGATTGTGATGGATTTTTAGAGGAATGGAAATGCATGGCCGAGGTAAGAGGCGAAATTCTGGCTGTGGGTTGGTACGTTCGTCCTGAAATATTCGTTCGAACATTGTATGGGATTGATTTTTGCTCGGGAATTTTTTCTCTCTCTGTATTTTTTTATTTTTTTTAACACGAGATCTGTCCACTGTTTCATGATTGGCACTTGGACTATTTGTTGTTCGAGTAGAATAAAAAAATCGCGAAGTATCTTTCAGTTTAATAGATCGTTGGCTAAAGATGACCGTTGGCTATTAGAAATTTTCACTCGTAGACGCGTGAAGCTTTCTCTATATAAATTTCTCTTACGGTTAATCTCCATGGCCGAAGCTTTCATGGCGTAAAAATTAAGCGGATTTTAATTTGCATTCGACGGTGACGATGATAGACAATCCACATCAGATTGAGTAATTCAAACTTTATATTTTCAATACATGCTTGACAAGCTGGAAAGAGTTTCATTTAAATCTACTAGTCCAGAATCTCCAATCACCTTCGTCCAAATCGAATATTCAAAAAATATACAAAAATTCGCTCGATTCGTTGGAAGTATCAAAAGTGCTCGTAAAGTGAAATTTATAGACGATAGTCTCCGTTCCCTTAAAAATATAGAAATTCCTGAAAATCCACAATCTACTACGATTCCTAAACCTATCCTCGCAATCTTTACAGTTGCAACATAGATTACAGATTAGATAGACACAAAATTTTCTCGTTCGATGTGCAACAGTTTCGCGAATAGTTTCGCCATGTATGTACCGAGTTCTCCGGGCATTTTCACGCGCGAGCAACTCTCTCGAAATGGAGAGAACATTGGTCCCGATACACGTTTAACGTTGGCCACTCCGAAAGGCGAGTGGAACACAGCCGTGGTGGTCAATATTCGCACGTTTCATCGATAATAACTATAGTAGTAGCTCGAGCAGCAGCCGCAAGAACTCGCAACCATGCGGCGATTATCCATTTTCCTCTCGTTTTCCCGTCGTCGGCGGGATTGTGAATGAACGCGTAATCTAGATCATAGCGATCGAAACGCGTTCCCGCAGCACTACGGAACGTTTTTTTTTTTCTTTCACTTGGATGTTTTCGTGATTAGTCAGCCATGTGTGTGTGTGTGTGTGTGTGTGTGTGAGAGTGTATGAAGGGTTGATCGTCGGATGGAGATTGTCGGACGTATGCAAATCAGATACACCTGTGGGAAACGAGCCACTTTCGTGATCGAAATTGTATTGAATTAATACGCTCATCGCTGTGTAAAGTTTGAGAATCTTTTTTATTTCTTTCTTCTTTTTTTTTGTCTTTCGTTTCTGAAGGATTTTGAAGCAGTCAGAGGGTGAGAAAAACAGCATTCCGCTCGAGTCGCGAATGAAACAAGTTTTGCCAAAGTGACAGAATTCCCATGGGATCGTTTCATTTCCTGTTCCCTAGATCGTGCTATAAATTCAGAAATATCTGTTATTTTATGCCGAATGAATCATTGCAAAAATAATTTTGTTTAATAATTTGATATGATTGTCAATTAATTGATTAATAAAACGAGTCAAGCTTTTTCGAAAGTAATGGAATTCAATCGATAATTGGTGCGATAACGAAACTAATCAACGAACGTACAACTGATAGAAAAGATGAATGACTGATAACGGAGGAAAGCAGAGATAAGATCGAAAATTGAATTTACAAAGGATGCAAGCTTGTATCTTAATTTTAGATTAATCTTTATTGCCGTTTACGGTGTATTTTGAGTTATGGCGTAATTTAAAGAAAAATATCTTAATAAGATTAAAAGACGTGCGTTTCATAAAGCAGATCCGAACGAATGCTTCGCAGTCATGCAACGATAATCAGGTATTTAATACAGGCTGCAATTGTAATTTCTGTGAGACTTGCTTTCGTCAATTAATATAATTAAGAGCAGCTTGAAAAATTTAGGACCTGTCATACTAGTTTTTATCGATTGGCAATTTCGAAATTTAGATAGTCGGAAATATAGGAATTCGTAGGGTTATTAGGATTAAAAGTTTGAAAGTGGGAAAAATTTGGAAAATTCTGGGATAAAAATTCACGTGAAGATTTTAAACTGATTAAAGTATTATGACAGGTATTTGACTAAGTGAAAGGAAGCTATTGATCGATTGACGAGTTTCGCAATAAATTACTCCATCTTCTTGTAACACAGAACAACTAATCATCTCGACAAACAAGAATGAATAACTGTTACCGTAACCGTTTCCTCGTTAACTGCTTCGCACGTTGATTACCTCGTCAATTAATATGTATCGAGGTGGATTACCCGCATTACCGTTCCTTGTAAAGTAACGAGATCTACAATTATTTCATTTTTCATTCTTTAAATTATTCTCTTTTCTCATCTTTCCTTGAAAAATTGTCTGAAATTTCATAAAAACCAATTAAACATTAGACACACGTTAATAAGATTGTTTGCTTTAATTTTTTTATCAGAGTATATAAATTTGTTCTCTATAAGAATAATTTTAGTCACTATATTTTATGAGTTAATTTATATTCAGTATTTTAAATATATTAAATTTAACTTTATTGGTTATAATTCGAGGAGTTTTATCACGAATTCAATATAATCATTTAATATATTGTGTATTTGATTAAAAAATTAATTATATATCTAAATTTATAAATTAATAGAAAATTTTATTTCTATATTATTCAAAACGTATACTTATTCAAGTTCATTAATTTAATTTATTAATTTAATTTAATTTCGAGAATCAAAATATCTCATTTCTTTAAAATGGTCTTTGCATCACAGTCTTCGATTAAATATTAATTTGACTTAGATATCTATTATAGATAGATTAATTTGGATTAAAATATTAATTTAATTCAAACGTGTGTTCGTTCGTGCGTATTTTACACTTTGTCGTAACAGTGATTTTTCTTTGGAAGGCGAGGAAATAAAGGAGGAAAGTGGAATAAGCAAATCGAATGCATTTGCTTCTTCGAGTATTGTAATACTTCGACTTGACCTGGAAGCCATATTGATGCCTGAAGAAGGACCCCGGTTTACCAGGCTCACCTGTTGGATCCCACGAGCCTTTCAAAACACGTCCCATTGAATGAAAACACTTTCCCGCGCACATGTACGCGTCACGTCTGGATCTTCATTTCGTGATAACGCTCGACAAAAAGAGAGAACCTCACGGATCTCGTAATGCGGCAACGTTGAAGGAAATGAGGCGTTTCGATACGCGTTTGTCAGCTTGCGCGAATCCGTTTCAATATTTCCGCGTTATTCATTTCAAATGTAACGTTCTTTCAGAATATCCTACCCTTGAGAGCGTGAAAATAAAACGTACGACAAATACTCGCGTTTCTCAATTTGCCACGCTAATCGCCGGCAACACTTTCAAAAATGATCTCGTCGTTAAACAGGATTGAAAAATTGAAAAATTCTGTGGATGTGGGAACGTTATCGGAAGCTGATCGACCTGAATGTTTCTCGAATGAATATTTATAAACGATTAAAACGAACGAGCATACGTATTTCCAGCCTCCTTCAGTTTCTGTATTTTACATTCGTCGTTTTTTGTCCTCGAACGTGCAGCACGTGCAGTCTGAGAAAAAGAAGGAAAGAAAGGGAAAAAAAAGAAGTTAATTGGAATTTACAACGCGCCAATTTCTCCCCCGTTTAATCGAATTAGCACAGTTCCTGGCGGCGCGAGTGAACTTGAAATCGAATTAAATTGCAATAAATTCGGCGACCCACAAGCCGGTCGCCAGCTAGCTGACGTTTTTCTTCTCCCTCCGCGCGAAAATATACATTAGAACTAATTAGAATCGCGATGAACGCGCCTTCCTTAGGCGATCTCGAATTCTGCAATTAACTTAATTGCACGGGAAGGCAATTTCTTTTCACGCGTGTTTTCCCCCCTCCCCCTCGTCCGACAGATTATCGTTGCAAACTGTTCGTCGAAAATATCGGTGTTAGCGGGCCATCGCGGAGTTCTGCTCTATGTCACCGTAATATTCTGACTTCAAATTAGATCCAGAGATCGAAGAGTTTGTTGCTGCATTTATCTTATAATTTATAATTTATCACACACGAATTATCGCTAACAATACACTTGCATTTATTTTAGAGCTCGAGATCTCTACTCTTCAAAATACACCGCTTATTTTATTTTTTTTGACGTTTTTCCATCCACGTAGCCGATGGAAATGCGAAGACAAGTTCCTTTTTTTTCCCGAAAATTTTCCTGCAAATTTGAAGTATAGAGCCTCACCTCTTTAATAATTCTCTGAAATTTGACGCATAATTTTTTTTTCGCCAGACAGAGATTCAAGCGAAATTTTCGCCTGATATTCAGAATTCAATGAAATGGTGAAAAAAAATTGTACGTCAAGTATTTTGGCAGTCATTGTACAGAAGAGGTTTCGATTTTCAAATTTATTACGGATTCAACTACGAAGAAAACTTTCAAGTCAATGTTTCTACAGTTTTCTGCTGTGTGACAGTCTGTGTAACATTTTCGAAAAGAAAAGTGTCATTACTTGTTCATCCGCTACGCGATGAACAAGCATTTTAGAATAAACTGAGTGATGCATTTTGAAAGTACAGGTTTTTCAAGCAAAAATAATGTACGACTTTTTGACTTTAATATTGTAATAGTTCAAATATTCTGTGTCCGAACAATTATACGCCTCGTCGTTTATTCAATATATCATAATATATTATCTTCCTCGAAGCAATCATTTTATTATTGATTATAATATACACTTAACCTCTTGATCGCCGTGCGCGCATTAGTACACGCCAATCCCTATACCCTATAAATAAAAGCGAAATTAATTTCGATTTCTTAACAGTGACATGTAGAATCATTTCATATTTTTCAAAAAAAATATATATATTCTTCCTTGATTCTGGATTTATTCGAAAAAAAACAAGGCAAGAAACAAAATTCGCGTGCGAAAATTCTGTAAAATTCCACTCTGTCCAACTATTTACTTCGAAGCATACCACACCATAAATAAATATTAGTTTCATTGTGTATAACATATATGTGTATTTTTTTAGACTATCAATTTATAACATTTCAAATTTAACAAACATGCATATAACTTTTCATAATTTTTTTAACATTTAGTATTTGATCTATTGCCTGGCAACCCTAGTGAAAATATCAAGTATTTCTTTTTTTTTTGTGCAAATTATATCTAATTGAGTGTGGCTCGCCAATTATGTAAGTAAAAAAAAATATTTAAATTATTTATTTGTTAGTAAAAGTACATTTTTCTTAAAATTACGGCAAGCTGATTCGCGGTCCTTAAAATACGCGGCGATGTGATGCGCGGTCCAAGAGGTTAGATACTTAGAGTTTCTTCGAATAATTATATCAGTCGTTATTATATTCTTTATTCGTCCCTTTGTCGTCGTAATATGGTACGCGTTCGAAAAGCACACCGGATATTTTAGCCTGTCAAGCCGGAAAGGCGAAAATAATGTTCCGCTTTGCAACAGGACATGGCCGCGGATATTGTGATTTACTTTCCCTCGGAATAATAATGCGCTCGCGATACGGTGGGCTACAATCGAGCCTCGTCCCACCCAGTATTATACTGTCGTATTTATATATTTACTTCCTCGTGCACCATTGCATTTTATCAGTTGTTTAAAGATCGTTGGAAAAAAAGGTTTTTTTTTCAAAGAGAAAATTTCTAATCATTGTGTATAATAAAGTTTTGGAGGAAGAATTCAACGTGAAATATTTTATTATGAAAGATTATAACTCGCTAGTCTCTACCAGAAAGTATTAAATATGTTATTAAAAAATAAAATTACACTGCTACTTCAATACGAAGCACACAAAAAGTATTATAAACATTCCATCGATCTGCAAAAAATTAAAAAAATAAAAAAGTTCCCTCTATTTTCATCGAAACCGCTGAGTTATCCACTTTCCAAACCTTTCCATTGTTATTTCCATTGAAATTTACGATGTCCTGTCAGCGAAGGTTGATCTTGCGCGGCTTTTAAAAATTCATGTTCTCGCGTTTCAGGTGTTATGGCACCTGGACATCTTCCGGCGCAGTTTCAGGGAGCTTTCTGGACACGCCTGCATGCGGGAATCCTGCATTTTCTGTGCCCTCAAGGTAAGCCAGACGGATCTCTCCCTCCTAACCGGCGTTGAAAAAAAAAAGAAAAAAAAACGGGAAACAAGAGTCTTTAGGCTCATTAAGAACCGACTAAACTAGCGTTCTCCTCGAGAAAGAACCAGCGAGATTGTCTCTCGTCACCGGATATTATTTGCCAAGGCCCGTGATGAAACGGACAGATCGTCCGTGAAAAGATGAATTTCCCCTCCCGCGAACGTTTCTCATTCGTCTCGGTTCTAATTCTACTTCCAATGGAACGGAAGTCCTGTGCTTTCGTGATCGTGGGATTAGCGGTGGAAAACGCGTGAAAATTGATCAGCATTTACATTTCGTTGTCTGTAATTAGTTTTTTTTCTGCAAAAGTTAATTATTTGAAATCTTAGAAATTCTCGCATTTTTGTATTAGCATGATTCTCCCTTCTGTTCGTGAATAATCCGCTGATTTTTGGCTGCGAGAATGTGTAACAGATTGGAAATATATACAGAGTGTCTCGTAATTAGCGGTACAACCGAGTAAGAGATTGTCGGAGAAAACGAAATTAAAAATAGAACTTGGTGAACTTTTGTTAAAATAAAGCCGTTTATAACGTTCTCGTTAATTTCACAGTCATAAGGCACGGATCGCATTGATGAGAGCGACTTCTATCCCTCTGATAGTTGGCGGAAGTTTTCGAGAATATCCTGTTTGAAAGTTTATCGAGTGTGCTTGAATTTTGCCAATTCTAGAACGCCAAAGAAAAGAATAACAACGAAGACAAATTTTTTTGTAAGGAAAATCGAGTTTGAATATTTATCGAGCGCACCGCGTGCCAAGGTAATTTTTAACGAAACATACTCAAGTCTGTTCTTTTTCTTTTTTTTTTTTTTTTTACAAAATTTCTACACTTTCCACTTATTTTTGCACGTGGAATATCCTCGCGTCGATTATTCGCGCCTGTCTGGTGATTAAATTCAAGTATACTCGATAAATGTTCAAACCAGCAATTTCCTCGAAAATTGTGAAAAAGTGAAATGGAAAAAGTCTTCTTTCCTCCTTCTCTTTCATAGGTATCAAGACACACTCTGCATTTGTCACGATATTTACGAAATAACTTATAAATTCCGAGATGCTCAGAATCATCGATTCGGGTATTAAACTTCCATCGAATTCACTCAATCGCACGCGCGATAGTAAATACGAATTTGCACATACGATGGCCAGTTTACGACAAATACGATAATACGCGCGAGGCGAACGTCAGTCCCCTCCCCCAATTTATTCTCCGGCAAAACGAGCAAAACGGGCGAAAGAGAAGGCTACTTTACTCCTCTTTTTCTGTAAGATTAGATTACCAACGGGAGATTGGCGATGTAACACGAAGTGGACGCGCTACGCGGCGAATCGTAAGGCAATCCTTATTCGTCCGGAGAGCTCCTCGAGGAGAGCTGGTCGCTGTGCGCTCGTGGCACTTTTATCTCTCGGCGAGCGCCCTACCGTTTCCTCCCTCTTCGTCGGCGTTTTCATTATCGTCGTGGGAGCCACGAGGGATCGCACGAGCGAAATCGCTCGATGCGACGAGGCTCGGCAGAGTCTCTGGCACGCCGTTGCACGCGAAAACCACTCAAGGCTGTCCGCTTTTGTTGGCCAGCCATCGGAGCTCATCGATACGTAAAGATGTCAAGGCGGTTTTTAATGAAACCGTCATCTGCCTTAGGATTATGTTCGCCGTCTCTCTCCTCCGTCGGGTTTGTCGGCCGCGCGTACATTTGTTGAAGTTTGAACACGATCGTCGGACGAAAGGGAAATTGATCGGGGTCGTTACCTAATTTTGCACCGCGATTGAAATATTTCCACTCACGGAGATTGGTACGCGATGAGATGAACACGAGGGGACGATGCTGATAAAATCGATCGTGGATTTTTGAGTAGAAGAGATTCTATTTCACATATTAAAAATTATGACGAATCCTCTGCTTTAAATATTTTCGAAGCTCTTGTCCCTTTGACCGCTCGTTGAAAGTCTAGTTCCAATCGAAGAGCATGCAACAAAAAACCCATTATAATATCTCAATTGATTATTCGAAGCGTTCTAAATTGTTCGTATAATCTGTTGCTTCATTTGCAGCTCCTTTGTCCAGACTAAACGCTCAAATTGACCATTTGATAACCGTGCGCGCCATGCCTGTACGCTAACTAGAAGCGAATTCAATTTTTATTCCTTAACAGTGACATTTAGAATCATTTTCTAACACTAAAAAAAAAAACCGAAAAATATGTATATATTCTTCCTTGATTTTGAATATATTCGAAAGTTGCTTCGAAAAAAAGGCAAGAAACAAAATTCACGTGCGAAATGAGCGGAGTCTCTAGAAAACTGCGGCGATCAACAGGTTAATAGAAACTAGTCACTCGTTAGCGGGAATTTCTCGCGACGTTTTAACAATGCAACAACTTTTCAAACATTTCGTAAAGTGCGAAGCATTTCCGATGCGTTGAATGAATCGCATGGAAATGTTCACGCGATCGAGGGGATATTCTCGTGCGATTGAACTTCGACGGAGTCGCAGCGATCGTAACGAGCTCGCAGACCTTTCTCCTCCGGGAAACACGTTCTCTGGTGTTGCGCGATTGGCCGAGAGAACGAAAACGTTGCCCCTCCATGTCGTTTCAGAGGTTCATTGTAGTAAAACGTACAGCGAGTAAGACTTTTTGAAAGCCCTCGTACAAAACGAAACGTCGCGCTTAATGTTGGGAGGACGAGAAAACCCAAAGGAGAACACACATTGGGATCCACCCAGGTGGTTCTCACGGGGTTAATTAGCAATCTTGTGAGTTAATTGCCGCAGGCGGAGGATACTGTGTTTCCAGCCAGGTTCGCAGGAACATGTAGGCTATACTTGGTTCTATAGCACCGTATAGTCCCGCGTGTTCCTTTGTTGCAATATTTTTTCCCCTCCCTTTTGTTCGTGTGATTTTGAGGTAACGCGTTGAAGCTAGATTCGAGCTGTTCTTTCTCTTTCTCTTTCTTTTCCTTTTTTTTTTCTTGAAATCTTCAAAGATGGGCTAAAGAAGATTACGAAGAGATGGTTAGGGAACAGAAATGGCAAATTCGGAGTTGACGAATGGGTTCTACGAATGAGACTGTGACTGTGTGTTAAAGAGCTGAAGTTACAAAGGTTAGTTTTAATGGAATTTTTTTGGAAGTTTGCCAACGAAACGCACGAATTAATCGTAAAGGTGTTAGAATGTTAAAGAAGAAACTAACATACATGTAGTGTGCAAGAGCGCCAAAAAGTTCCTTCCCAGAAGAGGAAGTACTCTGCATACCAGAGAAGCGTTACATGCATCGTCCAAGAATTCGACCTGACATAGCTCGCGATGATTCACCAGGAACGTATTCGAAGGGCCGAAATCTCATCAGGGTTAAAACGAACCGAGACGACCCCTTGCTTCTTTCACTTTACGACTCCGAGACACCTCGCACGCCTACGTCTCATCCCCCCCTTTAAGGCACGTGCTTTCTCGAAACAATTTTCTACTTTAATGGGAAAATTCTATTCCGTTTTATTTACAAACTCGAGTCAGAAATGAAACGTTCGATCGAAAAGTATATAAAAAGGAGCATGGAAATTAAATTTATTTTGACGCGTAATAAATATTATTTAACAGCTAAATTCCAAATGGTTGGCCATTTAATGTG
Source organism: Tetragonula carbonaria (assembly GCA_032399595.1). Taxonomy (NCBI): domain Eukaryota; kingdom Metazoa; phylum Arthropoda; class Insecta; order Hymenoptera; family Apidae; genus Tetragonula; species Tetragonula carbonaria. The sequence continues at coordinate 5,174,693 of JAUCRC010000007.1, forward strand.
CAACATCGCATTAACTGCCTATTAATGAACTTTTATTATTTACACATGCACGAGTGACCCATTACGTCGATGGTACCTGAGAATGAGAGACAAACGATTAAAGATCGCGTGAGCTCAAGTTTTCGTACGTAAAATACTGTTACGGTTGTCGGCGAGTATAATGGCCATTTGGGCAATTTGAGGACCATTATCAAAGACGTTGGTTCTTAGTGTCGACTAGATGAACAGTTATATTCCGCTGAACCCGTGTAATACTAGAGCCCATGGAATTTGTTCTCATTTTGCCTAGTGCCAAGAGTACGATTTGTGGTACGCGTTGCGGTTGCACTGGTTACCAACACCATGCACCTTTGCTTCCGGGCGTCATGCATGATTCTCTTGAACTTGCACCTTCTGACTCTGCAAAAAATCCCTCTCGACTAAGTCTTTTTCTTTTTTTCTCTCTCTCTCTCTTTTCTTTTTTACCTTCAAATGCTTGTTGCATAGTTGAAATAATTTTATTAGTGGAATTACTCTTGCACGATAATCCATAATTGTAAATTCGATAACGAAATGAATTTTTGAAGCGTTTGTGGCAATCGATAGTCACAAGAAATGTTGATCAGTCTGCTTTAATTTCTACTAATTTTTTTCGAACACACAAGCGTTATTAATTTTTTTTATTCTTATAAACTGAAATAATTCTTAACTTGCAAATCCATTAATATTATTAATCATAGGGTAACTTGTCGAACAAAGAGGTTTTGAAATTAATCTTTACAGCATGTTATTTTCACTGATCCGATAGTATTTCAGCGGTGTATCATACTAATTTTTGCAGCTATTAATAAACACTTTTTCAACAGATTTTCCTTTTTTTTTTCTGTTTTTTATTAAGGAAACACGTCAATTCTTTCTGTAATCGTTTTTAGTACCTAATCTAAGCTTCTCGAGTAAAAATCAGTTTTTTAAAATGTTCATAAATCCTGTTATCAGAAATTTTTGGTATTACAGATGTACCCGTAAGGAAACATTCACGATTCAAAGAAGAACGAAACAGTTAATGGATAAATTTCTTTCGCGACTGTTCCTTCTTTTACTTTAACCTGATAATGATCAATTTCCGGTACTGGTAGGTGTCGTATCATTTCCCGCAAACAACTTGAAACTACTCGTAGCTCGTAGCGATGAAAGACTCCTTATCCAGCCACCATTCACTTCTCGTTATTATTTAATAACTAGGAATCGTGGGCGCGCGAACGCGTAACTGAAGTAATCGTGTGAGACGCGTAGGTTTCGCAGTGTGTATTTCCTTCTTCCTAAACAAAATCGCGTGCTGAGCGAAGTCTCAGCACGAAACGCTCGTTGGCATGAATATTGAAACGGAAACGATCCGTCCTACGCTTCGAATCTCAACGATCGTCAACGAACATCACTGTAAATCACGCGTCAATCGCTTTCGTCGACTTTTCGGGCTTCATCGCCGGATGTCACCTTAACAGTTTTAATTTAGGAAATTCTTGAAACTTTTGAAATTCGAAGATTCGGAGGATCACCGAGAATCTGGCGATTTTATAATTTGGATATTTGGAAATTTGAATGTCTGAATATTTCGAGAAAGATCCGACACGTTCGAGGCTTTAGGGAAATTTGGTGATTTTTAGGTTATTCGAATTTCCAATTATCCAAATTATAGAATTAACAAATTCTCGAAAACCTTCGAATCTTTGAGGTTTGAAATTTTCAAATCCTGAATTCACATAGGTATTTAGACATTAGCAGGACAATTTGAGAGTTTAGAGGTTCCAGAAAAGATTTAGGTACTCAGATTTAGGTGTTTAAACTGGATTTGGATATTAGAAATCAAAAAATTTGAATAAATAAATTTTATTTAAATCAAATAAAATGATTTATCTTTCATCTTCCAAGGAAGGAGGAAGTCAAAGCTTCGGAGAACTGAGAATAAAATTCTAAATCTAAAGAATTCAGAAATCTAAATATTCCAACTTGAAAAAAGTTCGAAAAATCTGAATCGAGAAACGCGAGATTTATGAACCGCTCCACTATTGTAATATACAATTCAGTCTGAATATAATATTCAATGATATTACCTCATCGATTTTAATTTAGGAATGTGTTAATTTGAAAATTTAGAGATTTCGAAGTTTGTGTATTTGGCAGTTTATATTTTGAAAATCTGGTAATTTGAACACTTGGAAATTCGAATATTGAAAAGCTCGGAGTCAGAAATCCTGATATTTGAAAAAATAGGATTTCAACATTAGGAAATTTCCTTTTCAGTTTCAAAAATCGGAATACCCGAATCCTTGAAAAAAAGTCAAGAAGCTTTGGAGAAAGCTGAAGAAGAATAAAATTCCAAATCTAAAGTTGTCAGAAATCTAAAAAAAAAAGTAAAAGAAAAACTTTCAAAAATCCAAAAATCCAGAGTCGAGAAACGCGAGAATTCAAAGATTTATAAACGTCTTAATGAACTCTCGCTAGGTAGGATAGTAGCGTATCTCTGCCAAGGTGCGCGATTCGATCTCGAGTATACTGAAGGCGCTGCTGCGTCCACTTTTTTCCATCCTATGGTTTTTCGCGTCGTCGGACCTCCCTCCTTTTGTGCGGTGGTGACACTGGGCCCAATCGTATCTCGTGCATCGACGACTGGATATGTAGAACTGGCTTTTGTCCAGTGCTCTCTCTCTTTCTCTCTCTCTTCCCCGTGTTCTCGTACGATTCACGTACGTACACCGTATGTACACTTTCACGATCACACGAGACCGTTCCTCGTGACTGGCGTAGCTCTACGAGAGCAGAAATGTGGACCTCAGGGGCGTACGCGGTGATTTCAACGCGTGGTCGTGGCAGAAGTTGGAGCTCTCTTTCTCTCTCTCTCTCTCTCTCTCTCTTTCTCTCTTTCTCAGGCAAATAAACTGGCTGACCCAGCGGGGCGAGTCGTCTCCTTTTTTGCACGTCCGTGCGGCTATCTGGAGCTAAATGCCGCATGAGATTTGCATAAATGTCGCAAGCAGTCTGTTCGGATTTTCTCTGCAGCGCTTGGTGATCTCAAGTTCCAAGCGTCTCTCGTACGTAAATACGTGTTCTAATCTAATGTTCAGCCACTTACCAAAGCTTTCCTCTGGTTATGGAGAAACACCACGATCATAGTTTTTTACATAATACGCGCTCGGTTGAGATTACCGGCTATTAAGTCATTTTCATTTATACGTGCGAGCACTTTCGAAGCAGATAAGAGCTCGACGTTATCTCGAAATTGTTGGAGAAACTGTGGATTGTTTAATAGAAGAGTGCCTCGATGAAAGTGTCTCGGGGATTTGTAAGAGAGATATTTTAATTGTCTGATTATGAGAGCCGGGCGTGTTTGTTCTTCGCACGTGTAGGTTACGCTCGATAGATAAGGAATCGTGTCGGCGTCCAGCTTGTTTTATGTGTCTTGATAACACCGTCGCGGCGATCAGAACTTTCTCCGTTTCCTGATGTAAGCATAGCTTTTCGAGCTCGGTGCGTGTTTGTTGAGAATCCATCCACGAACGTAATTGAGATTTCATTCCCTCACGATGAGAGAAAGATTCGTACTTTCGAAACCCTTTGTTTCTTACATCATAAACTTTGCTATAAAATTTAGGCATGTTGAATTTCTCATTCGAAGAACTTGGTTCGATCCTGCCCGCAGGATTTTAGACTCCATCCCTCTAATTCAACCTTATCCGCAGCACCTGCTCCCAACCCCCTTTCCAAACTTATTTTCTGGCCCCGGAGTATTCTCCGATACGCGAATCATTATTGTATTGGAGCAGGTTGCTATGGAAACTAAATAGGAAATTCACGCGTATTTAGCAAAACTAAAATTACCGACGTAAAATTTTCATCGGAGACATTGAAGTAAAGAAAGAAAAAAGAAAAAGAAAAAAAAAACATTATAATTACAGTGCACTTTGTAATAATTGTACTTTACACATTTCACACAAAAAAAAAATCGTTTAAATTTTTAAAAAAATGCATTGTTCTAAAATTATGAATTGATCGTTTCGACCATTTTAGTAGTTAATGTTAAGAAACTTCGAACTGTTTCTGAACTGGATTTGAAGTTTTATATCTGTAGGGCCAAGCAAAATAACAGAGAATAAAAAAAAAATGAGAATATAAACTTTATACATTAATGTTATAATATTTAAGAAAGTAAGTTTAGACGCTAACATTAAATTAACAGGCCGGGATATCTGGCTTCAAGAATTATTACGTCGACTTTTACGGGCAAAAAATAATTCTTCTTGATAAATTATTTCCAATTATCTCCTATCAAGATCTTCCTGTTACAAAAATTTCTTCAGGATCCTTTTTTCCTCTTCCGTGAGAATCGTTCCGGGAAATCCTCTTTTCTCGAAATACACGTACAGAAAAAGTGATCCTTATCTTTCGAGAGGAATCGCTTTTCGGCGGAAAGAGGCCAGGGGGGAGAGGCGCCCCGGGAATACAGACCTGGTTGGGCCCCGGCGGTCGGGCCAGGTTGGTGAACGTAGGACAGCTAACCAGAGATGACGTCATTGGCTTCTCGGATCTATGTAGGGCCCGCGTCGACGGTAGGGGAAAGAAGAGGGGAGAAACGAGCGGAAGAGAGACGAGACGATTGGTGGGGGTTGTTCGCCAGCACGGCGCGAGTCGGTCCTTTCAGGTACGAGCGTACGACGGCCGCGTGCAGGTAGTCTCGTGTTCGTTCTCTGCGATTCAACGCGATTCACCGGGCTTCGACGCCAACCTTTTGCCATTTTGCAACAGTAGAAATCATTGAACGAGAAGATGGGGGAGAATTTGACGCGTTAAACGTCGATATCGCGCGCCAGCTGATTTTTGCAACGGCAGAGTGTCGATGCGAAGGAAGGACGAGATATCGTCGATCGTGGTTCGATGATGTTCAGCTTAGCGGATACAGCGATTTGTTTTTCTCTGTGGCTCGAGGAGAGCGAAGGAAAGCTGGAGATCTCAAATTTAATTGGGTTTGGATCGTTTGGAGCGAGATCGGTGTACAGTGGAGCGACGAAACTCGCTCAAGACTGAGACGTTCAATGTGGAGAGTTTAATCTCGAACGTGCTTTCTGGGCTTCCGCGAATAATTTACGGTAAATCGATGCGGCTAAGTTGAAACGACACTCTCGAAGTGTTCGCAAGTGTTTCAAGAAAGAACTGGAAATTACCGAAATTACCGTGAAATGTTCACCTCTACCATCTCTGACTCGAAGAGAACCGCCTTCTTCACGCCCTGGAGAAAAATATAAATTCGGGTCAGAGCGTCGAGTAGAGAAGTTGTTCTCGAGAGTTTACGAATGTTCAAGCGGTCATCCTCGATCGAGATGCGCCGCGAGGAATCTCAACGGAACCGTGTTCACGTCGGCGAAGGAACGAAGCACGTGGCACGCTGAAGTGGAACGAACGAGTCGAGGGAGAGACGCAACGAGTCGTTAACGCCCGGAAGAGAGGCTCCCCTTGCCGATTCATTCGGGAATATATATTCTAAAACGCTTCCTCGTTGCACGTGAACACAATGGGTCGATGATTTTCCATCGTGAAAGTCACGTTGAAACGGTGAGAAGGGGAAAATGCAAAAATCATTAAACACCGTATAATTTCTCCGCGCGGAGAAACCGTTTTATCGAGGTGAATCTGCTCTGGATGTGTGTTCCTCCTCAGCGAGCGAATAGCTTATCAGCGAATAGTTCCCAGGCATCGACGACGATAGCAGAGGGGAGAGGAGTAGCAGAAGAAACTACGCAGGATTTATTCAAAGTGCGAAAGAGCACCGGCGTAGATCGAAACGCGGTGACTTCACTTGCCAAACGAGTTTCACGTTTTTAATCGAGTCTACGATACTCGTCTGGCAACGGGTTCTCCCTCGGTTGTGCGCTTAACTAACATCCGGCATGCAACTGCTGGACAACGAATCATCCTGCTTCGGATATTCGCCGATGGTGGATCATCTGCCGAGGAGGACTACTCTCTTTCACAACGTGGCCACCTGTTTCCCGTCCCGTGGCGTTTCTTCTTTGCTTGCTTGCCTTTCTTCTTTCGCGAAACGCGCCAGCGTCGCGTCATTCGATATCGTCACGAAGGTTATATCCTGCGATCTAAAATCGGCAAGTAAATCGATTGAGATTTCGATTTATAGAGCGGTGCCAAATTGAAAAAAAAAAGTGGTAAACGGTGATGGCAGAGTGAGAACGATCGAAGGAAGTTTAATTAAATTGTCTCGAAGTGCGCGAGTAGCGAACTCATCTCTGTTTGCGAAGCGAGATTAAAACGGCGAGATTATAAAATGGCATCGGGAAATTCGGAAAGTCGTGCTCAATTTGCAAAGTGACGCTGGAGGAAATGTGAATCGAAACGGCATGGATATTTAAAAGCTGGATATATTATTAAGCGAAGAATCAGGAACGTCGTTTTTCAATCTTTAGAGCGATGCCGATGAAGCAAAAGAAAGAAAGAAGAAAATGATATCGAGACTATCGGGAAATGCTAATTAGATCGCCCGAGTGATCCCACCGTGACGATTTTAATTCATAAAACTGAAGCTGAAAGTGGACACAGACACGGTCGGAAATTTTAATCAATCTCCATCCTAGAAGTTGCGATATTAAAATAAAAAGTTACCAGAGTAGCTGAGAATTATTTAGGAAAATTAAAGATGTCTTGTATTTCTCATTTTCGGCGTGAAACTTCTGTGTACACGTTTTGAACTGAAAATTAAAAGAAAGGTCATGTAAATTACAAGGTGTTATATCGGGAGAAAAAAAAAAGGGGAAAACAAGGGACACAAAAGGGAGGAAGAGTGTGGCAAGCGCAACGAGTGGGGATCAAGCCGGCTAACGAATCGCTGTGTGTAGACACTGGAAACAGAACTACCTCTCTACGAGAGAGGATCAGCGCCCAGTAAAGTGAGAATTTGTATTTGCTCGAGGCCAGTCCCCGTAGAGACATGACACGTTCGCCTCGAAACGTCGCTCGTTATACCGATTTCCAAATTCCGAATTTCGCGCCGCGTGTTGTGCTGGAGCTTGGTGAACTTTGGGAAAATTTCGTTCAACGTACGTTGAATTGAAACGAGAGTATTTAGCAGAGGCTAGTTGCAAGTCGTCGAGGTTTCGTCGGGTGTCGCTTTCTTCAGAATATTTTCGATAATTTCGAACGATACTCGACAGAGCTGTTATATCGCGCGGACATTTTAGATCGAGGCGTATCCTAACTTTTTATTTTGAATCAATTAAATCAAATCAGTTCCAAGAATCTATAAATCGTGTTATAACATTAAATTTCTGAACTGAATTCTCGCCGAATTCAAAAAGCGAGTAACTATCAAGTTCTTAAAATTGATTTTGAAGTGAAACGAGTACGACCACGTTTCCCCTTCGTGAACCAAACCATCGGCGGAATAGAACGTCGTTGATCGCACGGGATTTCTGGAGGAACGCTCAAGTATCGTTCAGTGGAGACTCGGCACGATTTCGAGAAAGTGGCGTTAAGATGAAACGAAGACACTTGTGAGAGCCAGTTTCTGCGGCCGAGGGATAATATTGCGGTGGAAAATGTTAAAGTGGATAAAAGTTCGCCAGAACACGTCGGCGAACACGCCGACGCCGCTCGATCACGGGAAGAAGGACGAGATCGTGGCAAAGGTCGACGCTGTAGAAGCGGTCAGAGAAGATGAGGAAGACAGCGGTATGGAGAGAGAGGACACACCGTCCAACATCGAGTTGAATCATCTACGAAAAGTAATGGCACGAAACAAATTGTATAATCAACATGTGTTGAACATTTCCTTGAAACGCGACTTTTAGAAAAGAAAAAAAAAGAGCTTGGAGCATGCAATTGGAGGATTTTCTTTATGTAGATTCGTTTCGTGTAGAATTGGAAAAAATAGAGAATTAAAATTACGTAGAATTGGAATTACATCGAACAGAAAATTAGAATAATATTTATTTCGCTGATATATCATACTCTGTGCAACATTCTGAGAATGTTGTCGCGTAACGCCCGAGTCTGGATCTGTCTGTGATTTTTCTTTTTCTTTTTTTTGCATCTTCTCAAAGAAAGTTAATGGACGTGTCTTTTTTTCCCTTCGAAAGGGACGTTCAAGCCACTGACGTTCTTTAAAACGCATCAAGGCAGGCGAGATAAGAATTAGTGGTTCTGCGTGCGAAAGCATTCCGAGTAATGCACATGGCTCTCCTCTTTAAAATGTCGTTAGTGTTCGATTTTTTCGCGCTCATGGCACTCGAGTAGCTTTCACGCACTCTTTACAATTAGACGTTTTCCAAGTGTAACTTTTGATGTCTGAAGTGACTGTACTCTTTCGTCAGGGTTCAGAGTTAATAAGCTAAAGAATTAAATAAGTGTATATATATATATATATATATATATATATAATTATACGTATATGTGGATACGTATACACACACACACACACATATATATATAAATAGTTTTATTATATATATTTATATTTATATTAATTTTATTACACACACGCACACAAACATTCTATACTACATTTCACACACACACACACACACACACACACACATATATATATATATATATAAAATTTATTAAATATTTTATATTCCTATAATAAAATTAATTTAGCAGTAAAAATGAAACCAGCACGGGGGATCTGAGAGCAGGGTCGCTTTCATTCACCGATTTCACATGGCGTGGTCGATACATCGACCAGGCTGGTTTTTTATTTTCGACACCAGGCTGTAACCTGCTTCGAACAGGTGTTACATCTTTGTCATTGCGCGTAGACGTCCAGACGGACTATCGTTGTCTTTACATCGGCCACCGCTGTCTTCCTCTCGATACTCGGTACTCGAACTAACCGAACGACTTTCATTGAAGAATTTCACCTAGCCATTTGCGTCTCTGGCGTGGTGTCGATGTTTCCCCGGATTAACAGCAACCGATCATGAGACAAGATTTGCTTTCTCAACTGGTTTTCCTTGAAGATCTTGGACAGTAATTTTCAATTGGATTCACTTGACTCGCGTGCGGTTTCTATCGTGATCGCGTAGCATCATCTGGCTGAAAAATTGTGTTGAAATTCTAATTTACATCAAATTCACTGTAAATTCGGTTGAATAATGTTTTTTACGTTTGCAGAAAAATTTATATAATACTCTCTTGATCTTCGTATTTGATTATTTACTATTGAGAGCTTCTCAATTAACCGCCATTAACACTAGAACTACCACACCAGTCAAAATGACTGGTTTTACAATTTTATTTTAAAATTTCTATTTCATGTTGCAATTCCCCCCCCCCCTCCCACAATGATGCAATGTCTTTTACAGTGATAACTAAAGAAATAATATGATGAATTTTATTTTGTTTTTATTTATTAGAAATCAAAATAATTTTGGTAGAAATAACTTCGTCTTAACTGTCGGTAGTTCTAGTGTTAAACATCAATCTTCGTTCGAAACGGAATCACGATCGATCCTCGCGAAGAAAATCCCTGACGCTGTGCAGCTATTACACGATTGCGTAGCGCGTCATGCATTTCCGTTTTTTACCCTTCGTTAACATTTTTCTCGTTGTTGCGCCTCGAAATGCTGCACGCGTTGAGCAATGAGCCCGAAGCGGTGCGTGCCGCGGACTTTCTACGTCTGACCACCGATCGGTCGACGATTAGTTGCGAAACTAACTCGTTTACTGCCTGTGTGTTCTCGCGATCGCCGTTTACTCGCGCGTATTTTTTGCACGATCTGCTGCCAGTGGTACGCATCGTTGGAAAAACGGACGAGCCAACGTATTCACATGGTAGAGAATTATTTTAAATATACTTGAAGAGATCTAGATTTGTTCAAAGTATATTAATACCAAATTGTAAACAACACACAGATTTTATACATATATAGATGTAAGATGTAGCAATGAAATTATTTAAGTTTTACATATATCATAGGATTCACGTGATCGCGTGAAATGACAATTAAAAGCAAGCGAAACGTTGAATTTCATTTTTACTAAGCGTCTCTGGCCTGTGAACGACTAAGTATGAAAGTTTCAACAAGACTTCATTTTCTGAGAGATGAGATAGAGATCATTTTTTTATTTCGGAGTGCAATCAATCGAAATTTCACTATTGTAGAAAGATAGCACTGCGAATCAAGCAGCGAGTTGATTTACTCGAAGGTGTCCAACTATTTCTTTTGGAATCTTGCTCCAAGCAAGTGCACGTGTTCACGCACGTCCAATTGTACATATACAGCCACGAAGTGGAAAGAATTAACCAAAAGTGGCAGTTGATGGCTCCCGAGGTGGTTTCGCAGCGTTTTTTTTCCAAACGTTTCGAAATTCCTTCGTTCACCTAGTCGAGGCTAGGATACGCTGATCAGCGAAAAGAAACGGATCGTTTAGGCGTACGAGGATTTCGTTCGGGTTGCCGATCCGATTTACATACACTTACATTTGCATATACGTTTACGCAACGGGAAATCGAGAGTGCGTGGGCGTTATGAGCGTTTTCCTTTCGCACTCGCCATTCGGGGCTCGATCCGCGCCGCGGTAGCTCTTGCTTCTGTAGTTCTTGCTGATTAACTCGACTTTTTGATGCTATACTTATGCGACTGTATTTAAACAGCGATCCAACGAACACTCTGCTTTGGATGTTCTCGCGCTTTCGCGCTCTTAAATTTCGCGTGCATGCATAAAATCTGCTTGACTAGGCTCGTGTTCTGCCTTGCTGGTGAAACGGTGACGTTTCGTGTTGGAAGTGAGAACATTTGCGATGTGAATCCGAATTTTTCAGGATACTCAGGCGGGAGAACCAAAAGTTTTTCTTCCCACCTGTTTTAACAAACCATCAAAATATAAGAAAAGATTAATTTCATTAATTCTAATTTAATCTGCGAAAAAAAGAAAAATTTAAAAAAAAAAGAAATATATATATATAATAGAAAAATTACGGATTCATTTTAGTGGAAAGTGATTTTTCGATTATCACTCTGTATTTCTTTCGTGCGACGGTGGAATTAGCTTTTTATGATTTTATGAATATTTTGCCTGTAAGACTTTGTAGAAGAAAGTGCACAGAAATTGCCATTTTTGCGAAAGAATTTTGAAAAATACAAGGGAAGAACTTTTTTTACGCAGTTTCGTTGATGATTAATTAATTACTGTCTGTTTGTCTGAGTAATTGGTTACGGTTAATTGTTGGATGAAAATTAGGATAAGAGGAAGGAAAGAAAACGAGAAAAATCTGTCGCCAAAACGGGGACCATTTCAGTATGAAGAGCTAGGATTCGAATTCATGAATAATAATCAACGACCCGAGGAAACTGGTCTTTTACGATACCAAAAAGCGGAAAATTTATTCCTTTGACAAGGTTCATCTTATTCATCGACGATTTAATTCCTTAAAAAACAAAAATTACCTTCAATTCTCGATCTTCGAAGATAAACTATCTAAAACCTGACCTAGCCTAACTTAAACCTAGCTTACTAAAAATTGAGCAAACTAAAAAATTAGATTCCAATTCTTTTACCCACAATATCCAGTAATGTCTTGCTTTTTTATTGTCAAAGATATAAAATATCAATTTGCATAAAAAGAAATTGGCTGCTTGACTGTTGACGGCGTTGGTATGAATTTTATAAATAACGTTGCGCAACCTACATTTTCATGACATTTATGCGGCAATTGTTGTCCAATGCTTCGGGGGGAGGGGGGAGGACAAAAGTTTCCATGGGATGTTACACAATATGTCTTCATGGCTCGTGGCCAGTGCATCTTCTTGGTAACGCGATACACATGTCCTACAAACAGAGATATTTACACAGTCTTCGCGTGACATGTGCAGGCTTTTTGCTACTGTCCTTATCCTATTCTGTTCACCGCGAGCGACAGCATGTCGCTTTAAATGCCCTTATTCATCAGAACGTCTCGTCGTTGAACGGCCGTCTAACCAGAAAATTGAATATGCCCGGTTAACGGCAGTGAAACTCGTCTTATAGGATCATTTTGATCATCGCTGGCACAAAGACGGTTCAATAACAGGAAATTGCTCGTCGTCGTTTGAATCTGTAAAATAAATGCGAGTCTTGGCGAATTGTACACAGAGCTCAAAATTGAAATATCAAAGGCATTCGAATAACAGGGAGTTGCTTGCCATCAGTTTAAAATTATAGAACAAACGCTATTACACGCAGATTTCAAAATTTTGGTATTGAGTATCGGGTACCCAGAAAAAAAAATATATTGAACAAATATATTTGATCGAGCCACCACTCAATATACTGAATTAAATAATTCTTTAATTTCAAAGGCAATCGAATAACAGGAAATTGCTTTCCATCAGTTTAAAATTATAGAACAAACGCTATTACACGCAGATTTCAAAGTTTTGGTATTGGGTACTTAGAAAAAAAAAAATATATTGAACAAATATATTTGATCGAGCCACCATCGAACGTACTGAATTAAATAATTCTTTAATTTCAAAGGCAATCGAATAACAGGGAGTTGCTTGCCATCGGTTTAAAATTATAGAACAAACGCTATTACACGCAGATTTCAAAATTTTGGTATTGAGTATCGGGTACTTAGAAAAAAAAAATATATTGAACAAATATATTTGATCGAGCCACCACTCAATATACTGAATTAAATAATTCTTTAATTTCAAAGGCAATCGAATAACAGGAAATTGCTTTCCATCAGTTTAAAATTATAGAACAAACGCTATTACACGAAGAATTTCAAAGTTTTGGTATTGGGTATTGGGTACTTAGAAAAAAAAAAATATATTGAACAAATATATTTGATCGAGCCACCGTCGAACGTACTGAATTAAATAATTCTTTAATTTCAATTAAATAACCTTCTCTTCCCCATAAATTTTCATTTTCAAATCTGACTGACAAACGTCTCGTTGTCTGTCTTGCAGGACCTTTTCTCGCAGCTGCAGTTTTCGCAAGAGAGCGCGCTGCCTCCCGACACGCTGCGTCGCGCTCTGGCCGAGAGCTTTCTCGATCAGCAGAGGTTCCAGCTCGGATTCATGGACGACGCGGCAGAATGTTTCGTAAGTAGCCGATTACCTAGTTCCCTCTGTCCTGTACAGCTCACCAGCTCACCAGCCGAACGAATGAACGAACAGAAACGAATCTGGACACGACGAGTTTCGATGGCGAACTTTGGCGAAAACGCTTGGCGATCTCGTTCTTCTCAAACTGTGAGTCGTTTCGACGTGAAAATTGCAGAAGAACAGTCATTTGAACAATCCGAAGCAAAGTTTCATTTAATCTCTGAAATGATAGCGAGAAATCCGTTCTTCAGGCACATTGGCGCAATGCGTGTACGTTCTTTTCAAAAATTGTAATTATTTTCACTGATGAAAAAAAGTGAAGATTTAATGGTGAATTATTACAGCTACAAAATTGCTCAATGCACCGAAACAGAAATTTTAACTTTTTTGATATACAATAAATAGCGTAACATTGTTTTCTGACTGTTAAAATTGTCTAGTTATTTGAAGAATATCGATTTGATAAATATACAAAATATTGATTTGACAAATGTAACATAAGATATATAAAATAAATTCAGCTTCAATGATTGTATTAATTTGCATAGACAAAGTTTGCTGTATTGATCAGTTTTATAAGAAATTGACAGACGTACACATTTATCGTTTCAAGTGGTATTTCTTTTCTCATTGCACACTTCGTTCAATTACGAATTATGTGTGTATAATTTATTATGATGTTATGTACCCAGATTGCGATGAAAAAGAGAAAACATATTTAATCGAGAAAAAATATTTAAGAGAAATTTGAGAGAATATTTGAGAAAAAATATTTAATTGAGATTCAAATCATTGCAGAAGGGCGAAATAATTAATGAGAGGTTGAAGATTTGGAATATCATCGGATACGAAAGATCTAAGTAAACTTAGCCAGATCATCAATAATTGCGAAAGAATGTAGACCTGGCTCAAATTTTCTATGCGAACCACCACCAATTTCTATGTGAAATTCAAAAGACTAATTGGACTAATGTCGTCTGAAATCAAACTAGATTTATAGGTCACTGTCTTAAAAATAGAGAACCGAAAATTCTTCCAAAATGTCACGACAAAAATAGAATATATAAAATTTTTTCATTCGTAAATAACCAATAATACTCATTGACTATACACGTTATTCTTTTTTTTTTTATTTTTCATTAATTCATGCGACTTAAAGTCGCACATCAAACGCATGTATGGATTACTAGCGACTTGAAACTAAATCTTGCAATTAATTATTTTGTTTCTCTTTTATCTCTTGAATTACTTTCGCCATGAAATGAACAAAACGTAATCAAACAAAAAATTAAATCACTTTTTTCTAACCGAAAAAAAAAACAGAGAAAAATTAAATCGTGTCTGAAGAGGTTGAGATCTGTTTCTTCAACGACACGTAGGAACGCAATCGAAATTTGCACGAACGTCTGCGTTTCATAGCCACCGCCTTCGTAAATTCAACGAATCTCGCGGTGACGTTTATTTTTGACCATTCAGAGGAGCGATTAGTCACTACTCCGCGGCTCCAAACGCTGGCTGCCAATCTCTTTCCGTTTCGACATTCAAATCCTGGCGATGTGTGTCGCGATTTCCTTCGATTTTTCCAAACGGTTTGCGATCCTGAATGTTCCATCGGGCAAACCAGTTCTCCCTCTTCCTTGCGCAAGTAACGCGTTCGTAGCTGAGCCTAAGCAAATACACACAACTCTCTCTCTCTCTTTTTCTGGTGTGTTCACTTTCTCGTTTACACTGGAGCCGTTTGTACGCCGCGCGTGTGTCGACACGCAGTTCTCCAGCTGGATGAAACGAATGTAACGTGTGTGGCGAGTGGCGCGATCCTCGAGAGTGTAATAAACGCAAAGGCACACGCGACAGGCGCGATGTTTCTCTAACTGGAGCACTCTGTAGTTTCAGAGTACACTCGCGCCGAATGGAGCCTGTTTCGCGATCGGTAATTAACTCACAATCAGTCATTGCTGTTGATTTTCGATCGTTGGCTTTGGAGTCTGTCTCCATAATTAACGCGAAATAATTTGATGCATCGTGAGAAACGATTGCAATTTCACCGTGGACTTGGCCCGTTGCTTACTAATACATAGTTCGTCGTAGCAATATCTTTGAATTTCTTGAATTTCTCTCTTTTTTTTTTTAACGAACGATGTGAAATATGAAATATTATACAGCGTTCATACAATTGTGATATAAGTTTTTTAGATTTTTTTTTTTTTCACCTTTCGATTAGGCTTTTCATTCATGAGTACCCCCTCCTCTCATAAATCCCCGCGCATCCCTCAAACTAACTAGTTGACTGAACTAGTCAGACGTTAAAAAATCAAAACTAGTCTTTTTGTTTTTAATTGTATCGGGGTACAATCTTGCTACGTGAATTACAAAATTACATTAATCGTAAAAATACGTTAAATTATAAAATTATATGTTTAAAATTATATGTTTTCTGACGAGATATCTTTTCATAATCAGTTAAATTTCTTCAGTATCTGACGAAGTTACCGAAAACCTAAACTCAGCCCGTGAAATTGAAAGATTCGCGCGGTAAGTCGATGTGTACTCGCATATGAAACTCGTAAGAAAGCCATCGACCAAGAACGTCTATGTCAAATAATTTTTAAAAACGAAATTCATTACAAAGTTTAGGGACATTACAGAAGAGCTCACAATCGTGTATCGTGTCGATCGTGTGAGTGACGATCTCTCTTACAAATGCTCTCTGCCGGAGACGACGCTCTGCGAAAATCCAACTTCTGAAAGTAAAAAAATTTCTCGCAATTCGCCGTAGAAGCAATTCCCGTAGAAGTAATTAAAATGTCGGGATAAATCTGCAGAAGAACGCGCATCCTGCTTGGTTTGCTCGCTGGAATTGCAATTGTAATCGATTAACAAGGACATCTTCTATTCTCGGCGCGTCATCTCGTCACACCGGCGATAAAAGGGAAATATGTTGCAGGAGAACATTCTTCTGCGTATACATCTTCACATAGCGAGCGGGGAGGCGGAAGACATGTGCAGCGCGAGACACTGCGTGCCGCATCAGAAGTTCGCCATGACGCTGGTCGAGCAAAGCGTTTGCGGAGCGTGCGGCGCAACCTCGGAGCCTCTGCCTTTTACACAGGTCAGTTTAACGAGCGAAACGTATTCCCTCAAAGGGAATCGAACGAAAAGCGAGCTCTCCTCGCCATTCGTTTCACCTTTTTGCTTTAATTGGGGGATTTGCTTTAATTCAGGGAATATCGGGTTTTCAGTCATCTAACGATAATAAGTCTCGGGGCGAGATAACGAAGATCATCTCTCTGTATGCTCGTCTCGTATTTTATATTCTTACGATCATCTCGAGAAATCGCTTGTTTGATTATATCGATAACGTAGAATCTGACTTTCGCAACGCTGCGAATGTGTGCTCTAAGCAATGAAATCGATGAGAAAACACCACGAAATTTGCAATTATTAAAACACGCGAAGTTGAATGAGAAGAAGCTCGACGACAGTGCAACGACAACAGTTGAAGAATCGCGCAAGTATTAAATTTACAAATTATTAACAACGATACATTCTTCGAGAACGTCTTAATCGTTTTACCAAGTTATTAGCCTTGCGTGTGTAATCAGTAGTATCGTCATTAGCACGCTTCAATTCACAGAACTCATCGTCCATTCGTTTTTAAAGAAAAACTCCATCTTTAAAAGCATCGCATTAATCGATTCTCATGTATACGTAGAATGCAATGCAGAATCTCTCGATAGCGTGCGGCTCGCGGAAAATGCGTTTCTTGCGAAACGTACCATTACGTTTCAAGGATGGCCCAGAGAATACTTTAGTATAGTTTCTCCTTCCTCTTTCTCTCCAATCGCTCCATCCGATCCATTTGTCCGCGCGATCTTCCCTTTTGCCATTCGACGTTACTTTTCTCACGTAGCCTAACGCAGGTGGACCCGTCCGTCGGAAACGATCTCGAAAGATCTCGAATGATCTCAGGTAGAATTTTTTGACCGGAGGACTTGGGGTAGGTCCGGTGAATGAAAAGAAGAATACCTGTGCTCAGGTATCGAAAACTGAGAATCTTGAAACTCGAACTCGAGGTTTTTTTCGTTTCGTAATTTTAGTTGCAGCGTGCATGATTTCTGGATGTTTCTGTATATGATAATTCTGAAATTTTTCAAAAATAATGTGACGAAAGGTTCATCAGCACGAACCTTTGCCTTTCAACGAAGTGTTTCTTTCGAATTTCATTATATTTAGATGCTTGCACCGAATGAAGTACGAAAGCACGTAAGTGCTGAAGTAAATGTTAGTGGAATAAATGAATAAACATTACGAAATCTTTTATTTAATTAACTCTGAGAGTTTAGGGAACGAAAGATACACCTGTGTCGAAAGCTGGAACGGGAATTCTTTCATTCTTAAAATTTTTTCTCACTCCTCATTTATTTTTTATTTTTTTTTTCTATTTCTAGCGTGCATTGAAATTGCCGCGATTTTTTATATATAATTCTATAATAGTTTTGAATTCTGAAATTCTTCAGAAATACACAAAATTACAACTACAAGATATGCAGACTGTTGCAATAAAGTGTATCTTCTATAAAATTCAAAATTTTATTCAATTTAAATGCTTGTATTAAACCTAATCAAACATAAGAGCGCGAAATAAATTCCGAAATAAATATTAAATAATAGAATAAACATTATAAAATAATATAACGTAATCAACTCTGAAAGCTTAGCAATTCTCTAGGAATATCCTATTCTTGAACGTTTATCACGTTCTCGTGAAAACCATGAGATCGAGAGCGGTCCAGATACTCGAGGTTGACGGACGACGGAAGGTAAACGAAAAGTTAGCCCCTCTGGCTGGGTAAGGGTTTAAGCGATTTAAGCGACTTAGCTAAGAAGCCTAAGCGCGTCAAGATACTGAACGATCGAGTTGCGTCGTGTAAACGGATTAGCTGATCGGGATTTGATGCCTCATTGGTCACGAACGACCAACAGAAACGGAAGAGGGCGGATTTTGGGGGTGTACGGGTTGGATTAGGCGATGGTGTTTCGTACACTAAACTTGATACATAATTGGCAGGGTGTAAGAAGACTTGGAATAGATAATGAGCCCTCGGCGAACAGAAAATTCGGCGGATTCATTGATACAGATTCGTGGGTGACTGATATCATCTAATAATTATGTTTTGACACTGGAGAGGAATAATACTAGTAATCGATGTTCAATTTTATGTGAATCATTGCATGCCAAATGATACTTGAATTGTATTAGAAAAGTAGAAAATGAAAATTTTGGTTAAAAGCATAACGAAGAAAATTTGGTTCGGATGAACGATTCGGTTTGGTTTGAATTATGTTTAACTTAACGAAAGAGTTAATATTCAATTTCACTTGAAGGGAAAAAGAAAAATTGAATTTATAACTTATAGCAAATGGACTAGGAAATTGAAATAGAAGTTTCTCCGCAGTATTCTGAAAATTCTTCTTATCTCGCGAGTCCAGGTTCGATTCAATTATTATTTCCAGGATTGGAAACATTCAACGAAGGAAGCAATGTTTAGTTTCGATTCTTACGAAAATGGAATTAAATTTGATTGAAGAAGAGAATCAAGATCCTAGCCATTAAAGAACATGATGTCGTATTCTCCACACTCGACTTGGGATGAAATTTCCTATTATTATAGTTTATTCTCGACATTATCGATCGATAATAGCTCATTAACCACGCAGTTGCTGCACGAGCACAGCTGTTCCGCTATTAAAACAAATTTAACCAACGTAATTTACGCGAACGACCGACGCGATAATTTTTGTTGCAGAAAGAAAAGCCACGAAAGATTACATCGCGAACGTATTAGCAGAAAGAAACCGCTCTTTGTACAGTCTGTCGTCATTTTTTGAGCTATTAGACGAAAATTTTCTCCAACCTCCAGACTCAAGTCCTTTTACAGCTGTTGCCGTGTAAAAAACCTTTAAATCGCTGGTTAATTTAACAAAATCGGTCCTCATGCGACTCTGATATGCATATCGATCCTCGCAGTTTCTTTTTCAGTCATCGTTTCGAGATATTCTGATCGTGTTCTGCCAAGGTTAAAGCACTTGTAAACATTCAGAAACCAATTTCATCTGATTACAAAAAAAGAAAAAAAAAAAGAAAAGAAAAGAGTGAACTGGTAAGGAAAATGTCTAATAACAAAGAAAAGGGGAAGGGGGGGGGGAAATTATATTTTTGTTTGACCAGTGTTTTTCACGATTTTACCAGACTTAATCATCGCGAGTGCATAGCCGTGCAACTGTTATCGACGAGGTTGATTATTTCCTACTCGGCGAGGAAAGTGAAACTCTCGATCATTAGCTCTCCCCGTTCTTGTCACTCGCACAGTTCTGCACAGCCGGGCTATATTTGCAATTTTCAGGCTCCGCGCGTTCGAGCTGAATGCCTGTTGTTTGAAAAATCAGAAAAACGAAAGTCGTGAAACTGTTGTATGTTACATGCCAGATCGAGGAACAAGAACGAGGAAATTATTTCAATCGATTTCAAGAGACTTTTCTCTCTTGCACTGTGCGTGGAATATTTTTAATTTACTTTGTTTGAGTAACCAAAAGTTGAGTTCAGTTAATATGGAAAAGAATGTTTTATATTTCGCGTTGTATAACTGCAACTTTGTTTCAAAGTTTAGAATTTCGTTTGCTATAATCATTATCGACCGTTATTAATAACAGAGGATACGAGCCTCGAGTAAAATTGTTGAAACTCTCAACTTTCGAATACCAATCTACCACAATTATTTATCCAGTTCAGTCACAATTTCATTGACTTAATTAAAAAAAAAAGTGAACAGCTCAAAATTTCACCCGCTAGACACTTTAGCAATTTATTTTCAATATTCAATGCACAGTTCAAAGCGTAATCGAACCAATAACTATGAGAAATTATCGTCAATTCGAATCGTGATGACTTTTTAACAAAAAATCATGTAACAGTCCACTTGGTCTTACTTTAAAGCCTCCACTTTCTCAGTTCTGAATTCATTTTTTCAAACGATATTTTAATATCATGTAACGAATGGAAAAGTTCGTATACTTATTTTCAAAAGAATTGTAAAGAATTCACACATCTGTAAAAGCACAGAAAATCTTTCTTTATGACTGAGAAAAATAGTAATGTTTTAAATCCTTGACGTTCGTAGTTCGAATAAAATGGCGAAAAACAATTGTACAACGTGTTTTAAAGCAATTTACATTGTTGCAAGAAGAAGATTTCAATCTTCAAAGTCACGAAAAAAATTTTTAATCTTTCTACAGAAACAAGAAGTTTGAACTTTTACAATTGTCTTTGAAGAAAAAAAGAAAAACGAGAAACAGAGAGATTTTAAGAAACGCTTTAGAAAAACGAGACCAAGTCGATGACGTTTCGTTACGAGGTTAGAGCAATTTTTCATTAGTTATTAATTCAATTACGCTCTTCAAACATATATACGGTGCGTTTGAAATATATGCACCATAATTTATTATACAGGGTTTTATTCATTCCGAGTTTAAACGGCCGCCATTGATTATGAAATTTATTAATCGAGTTAACAAAGAACATCGAAGGAAGAAGCGGGCGCCACGAGAAGTTCTTTATCGTGGGAGTGAACATTATATCTCACGGTGTATATGGAAGAGTTAATTAAATTTCTAGTTAGCAACGTGGAATTACTTCGTGGCGAAGTTTCGATAAGGATGCAAGACGGAGAGAGCGTTAGCCCCGAACAAACGCAATAACGAAAGTCGTATTTCGTTCGTGGCGCCTCGCAGTGTTGCTCTCTTTCGCTGATGAAATTGTAAAATTTTCTGGGAACTTCGTATCTTTCGGCCCGCTTTCGTCGTTTTCCCTTTCATCGCACAAATCTGCGCGCGACTAAAATTTCTTTTTTTGATCCTTCTCATCTCGTGAGCTCTCCGGTGGCTTTCTGTCGTACGAAAATCGCGCTGTAGCTTCGCTGTTGCGAGATTTTTTAGAGCTAAGCTTTTGGAAATTTTTATCTCTCTGGGGATGCAGTTTGCTAAGAATTTCGCGATTCACATTCGCGAGATTCCAAGATTACGATTTTTCTTTTTCGTTTTTTTCGAAATCTAGTGTTTCATTCCATTTTATTGAAATCACTGAAATCGAATTCCCACGCCGAAATTACGAAAATTTCACAAAAATCACGAGTAAAATTAATTCTATGGATATTTATAAAGAAATTATTGAATATCCCCGATTAAATTATCGACAGTGTTATCGAATAACTCTAGTTTTTATTTACCACCGATCCTACTTTCTTTCTCTGTCGTCGCGAACGAGAAACTGTAGTATCGCGTTGACTCGAGCCAGGGAAGATAATAAAAATCACTCGGCGATTGAGATCCGCGCGATATATGTCAGGGCAAAGCGAATTAACGTGTTTCTTAATCCCCGTTTGTTCGGGATAGAAAGAAAACGTGGACGTTTCCTAATGCAGAGTAGGAACAAAAGCAGCGGTGGTGCCCTTTCGAGCATGATCGGAGCCGCTGTGGTGCGAGCATAATCGAGCACAGGCCACGAACAGCTCACGTGGGTGGAGTTGGTTCTGCCTTCGTGTCGGCTGCGATTGTAAAAAAAACGTGAAACTCATTGCAATCTGGTATCGGTCATGGTCGATCGCTTTTACCAGCTGGCTGCTTTGTGCACGCTCGATTGAACGGTTGTGTAGAACACAGGGGAGAGCATGCGCACGAAACTTTCGTTTTTTTTACAGAATAAGAGTATATCACTTATTAATTGGACAGACTTTTGCCAAGAATATTCCAAATTGAAATGCTATGCGAGTGTTATTTCGCGAGAGGACGAAATTCATTTGAAGCAGTTCTCCATGGAGGATGAAGAAATATATTTACAATTTGGATATTTGGATTTTTTTTTTCTCACTTACTGTAAAATACAAATTTTTGTCGTACGTGATTTAACTCCGTATTTTGTTTCGGTATTTTGATCGCATTATTAATCATCGCGAGAGCAATTTAAATAAAAGACTTAATTCAAATGACAGTATCACGTTGTCGATTCATTAATTGAAACATTGATTCGGCAATGTTAATGCCTCTCGAATTTTTCGAGCAACTCTCGCTTCTCGCGTCTACGAATTTTTGAATTCACGATAAATGTATCCATTCGCGTGTGTAATCTGTTTGCAGATGGTTCATTACGTGTCAGCGTCAGCGCTGACGTCGCAGGCGCGGCAAACGCCGCCGAATTCTCGAACGAGTCCCGATCTGTTCGGCCAGCTCTTGCGTAGAGCCGGAGGCATGGGCGACATCAGGGACTGCCCGGTGAGTAATTTCCATTTTCACCGATAAACCACCACTTTCTTCTCTCGTGTACGCGCAATATTCACGCCAATTTCATTCCCACCAATCGTCTCTCGAACGATTCTGAAGCCTGCAGCTTGAGAACACAGTTGCCACAGTTTACCTGCGTCTGATTCATCCTCGCAAGATGCCCGACGCAACATTCAGCAGGCACATTCTACTTTGGCCTTTCTTCGAATTAATATATCCCGCGGACTTTCTCTTTGAAGTGGAACGATAACTATCGTTCGAGCGCTGCCGGCTATTTGCTCGGCTACGCGGATGCTGCGCCGGCTCACCCGCATAGAATCCGACGCAACATCCGCGAAACTCT
Source organism: Tetragonula carbonaria (assembly GCA_032399595.1). Lineage (NCBI taxonomy): Eukaryota > Metazoa > Arthropoda > Insecta > Hymenoptera > Apidae > Tetragonula > Tetragonula carbonaria. The sequence goes on from JAUCRC010000007.1 coordinate 5,197,448, forward strand.
GCAATTTGCAGACGAAATAATTAACCGGCACCAACCGTGGATCGTGATTAGTAGATTGTAGAACGAACGAATTTTGGAGTTATGTCGTTTAATTGGCTGTTGAATGTAGTCTCACGTCGAAAATCGTTGAATCATGTCATTAACGAGATTAATTTCATTGATTTTTCGATCGTCCGTTTTTACGTTTTACCTAGAGCAGTGCCTTTTCATTATTTTTTTTTTGACAATATATCGTTTTGTTTGTTCGTTTTGCAGAGCTCTTGCGGCGCGAAAATCCAAATCTGCCGGACCCTGATGAACCGGCCGGAAATCGTTTCCGTCGGTGTCGTGTGGGACAGCGAACGGCCATCGTTGGAGCATATCATGGACGTTTTCGCAACCGTGGGAACGTCCCTCAGATTGAGCGATGTTTTCCACAGCGTGGTGGACTCGCGATGGGGTGCCTCGACCGTGCACAATCTCGTCGGAGTCGTCACGTATTATGGAAAACACTACTCCACTTTCTTCTTTCACACTAAACTGAAGGTTAGCGTGCTGTACGTTACCATTGTCCGTTTCACGTCGTTTCACGTGGATTTTCGCATGAATTGGCCAGTCGTTGGCGAATCCTAAACGTTGGAAGAAAATTCATTCGGCCGTAGGATTTTTTTCGCTTTAAATTGAAATTTTTAACACGTCACTTTGAATTTTATTCAACTCCGTTCACAACACTCATTACTGTTATGTGAACCATTGCAATTATAATATTTCATCTGTAAATCATATACAAGCAACATCATTAATTTCTATACCAAGCTACAAATAAATTAAATCGTTTCTTAGAGATTTAAGGTTACTCAATTAAACAAGTGATTTAAGAACTTGCGCGTGAACAACATGTTTAGCAGATGAAATTAATTTCGTAGATTAAATCATTTCTTTAAAATTCGTAATGTTTTATCCCATAAAATCACATGTACGTATAATGTCATTAATTCCCATGACAGATAAATCAAACGATTTCTTAAAAATTATTTAATCGAGTAAGTGATTTCAGTATTTATATTAACCTCTTGATCGCCGCGTATTTTCAATTTTTAAAAAAAATGTACTTTTACTAATAAATAAATAATTTAAATATTTTTTACTTACATAACTGGTGAGCCACAATCAATTAGGATATAATTTGCACAAAAAGAAAAGACACTTGATTTTCACTAGGGTTGCCACGCAATAGATCGAATACTAAATATTAAAAAAAATTTATATGCACGTTTGCTAAATTTGAAATGTTATAATTTTATAGTCTAAGAAATACACACATATATATATATTGTACACAATAAAACTAATATTTATTTTGGGTGTGGTATGCTTTGAAGCAAGTAGTTGGAATTTTACAGTTTTCGCACGCGAATTTTGTTTCTTGCGTTTTTTTCGAAGCAGCATTCGAATATATTCAAAATCAAAGAAAAAAAAAAAATATATATATATATATATTTGATTTTTTTAGTGTTAGAAAATGATTTTAGATTAATTTCGCTTTTATTTAGGGTACAGGGATGCGCGCACGGCGATCAAGTGGTTAAGCAAGTGAATAAAAGTAAATTTCGTAGATGAAATCATTTCGTTTTGGAAAATCATTGCGTTATTTCGCCTCAGGTGTGGATCTACTTCGACGACGCGACCGTCAAGGAAATCGGGCCGCGTTGGGAGCAGGTGGTCGAGAAGTGCAGAAGAGGCAGATATCAGCCGTTACTTCTGCTGTATGCAACTCCTGGCGGAACGCCGGTGAATACGGAGAACGCGCCGAAAGCTGTGACGCCTTTCCCGAATGGAAATGGACTGAAAACACCGCCGAAGAATAACGTTCGACGATCGATCACGCCCAGCCCGGAAAAACCATCGATCAATAGTACTGCCAGACGTGCCATCACACCGAATCCCGACAGTCCTCCTCATTCTTACACGCAACGCAGGATCTACAGTGATTATCAGAATCTGACGGATATTCAGAATAACATCTTTGGAAATCAGGTAAGTTTCTTCAGGTACGTCGTCCGATCGAAGTCTGTGGTCTATTTATTAAGTCACTGTGTCGTAATTATTTCGTTAAATAATTCTTTCTCTTGTTAATAACGCTTTGCGAAAGTTCCTTTTTTACAATTTTGACACTGACGATGAAATAAATTATTGGACCAGGATGTTTGATAAAACATCTGTGGAAATTAGGTAAGTTTCTCACTTTTTGCGTGCATCGCCGATCGATTTGTTAAATTACCGTGTCGCGATTGTCGTTTTGTTGAACGATACAATGTCTTCCGGTAATGGGAAGATTTACAATTTTCTGTTTCTACACGGATGACGAAATAATAAAAATATTGGTTCAAGATCACTTGACAAATTGTCGCGATAGGATCGTTAATTCGTGGAAGCTGCGAGTAAATTTCACAGCAGGATCTTTATGATTTCTGAAAAATCGAGCATCTCCGTCCAGTGAGAATCAATTCTCGTCTAAGATGCAGCTTCGTCGATCCCGTAGAGATCGTCTCTGAAATTTTCTGTTGAAGGGCGCCGACACCGTCGACGGAGACGCGGAATCGAAGTATATCAGCCGACGCGCTGTGGAGAACGTGATGCAGCAACAGAAGAAGCAGCAAATGCAACTGACACGCAGCCTGAGCGCTGGTTCGACGCCGCAGGACGCCATCAGTATTCCTGATCACTTGAACGTGCCGCGGAGGCGAGATTCCGGAAACTGGTCCGGCGATCGGAACAGCGCGTCCTCGAGTTCCTCCACCACGATGGACAATCCGTACTTGTACATCGTTAACAAAATGCAGAGGAACTCGGGCGTGCCGAAAAGCCCGACCAGCAAGTCTGGCGAACTTTCCAGCAGCAGCAGTGGCCATTACGACGCCGGATACGACTCGTACTCTTTGTCGTCCACGGATAGCCTTCCGCTGCAGCAAGGGCTGAAGCATAATCTACAGGTACGTGTTATTTTAACACTACGTTGAAACGTAGCACGACTCTTTAATATTGACAGAATATTAAAAAATAGTATTAAGAGTGTGATGAATTTTCCACTTTCTGGAAAAAGTGATCTCTCAACTTTGAGAACACATCAGGCACACGTATATTCTGAACATGAAAACGATTTACTATACTTCTTCTTGTTGATTATCCTATTAAATCTTTAAAACTTTATGTATATAATATATATATTTTATATATATATATATATATATATATATATATAAACACACACACCTGCGTTTACCTAAATAATGTAGGTAGATATGGATTATCAGACATATCACGTGAAGAATCAAGATATTTTCAATCTCTCTTATCGTTTTATTTCCTATCTAAATCATGTTCGCATGTTTTGTCTCGGAACCACTGTTTCTTCGTTGGTTGCAATCGAGTACAACCTTGAAACTTTTTTTTCAATGAAATATGCGATACTATTAACCGAAATAGAGACGGTAGAGTTAAATCGATTTACTCAACATAGCTTGCCCAGATCCCGGAAGGCTACCAAGCTTCCTCAGGCGACGACTGTGAACGCCTGTGCAAGGAAACCGACGCTCTTTTGGACAAATCCCGAGCTGCTGAAGATGCGGGCGACCTCAGCACCGCGGTCGCTTTGTGCAGCGCGGCGAGCAGCAAAGCCAGAGCCGCCATGGATGCACCGTATAACAACCCTCACACCATCAGAACAGCCAGGATGAAGCACAATACTTGCGTGATGAGGACCAGGAGTTTGCACAGAAGAATGTTGCAGGAACAGGCGACAGTTAATGGGGAAAAAGAAGGTGAATTGTTAAAAGAATTATATATATATATATATATATATATATTTTAAATTATGTTAAAATTTATTATTATGTATAAATATAAATAAATACGTACTAGATTTAGAATGATAGACCGAGAAAAAGAGTATTAAGCTTTTCAGTTTTAATCGTCTGTATATTTATTATTTTCGTTCCACGTCTGTCAGAAATAAATTGTATCCATCGTCTTTGCACGTGCAAAAGTCTGCAGAATTAATAAGATCAATTTATATAACATATATGCAAACATACGTGTTTCAGAATGTGCGCCAGAAGGAAGACACTCGCGAGAGAACAGCAAATCCGGCCAGCACTCTCGACAAAGTTCCAGAGACAAGGGGAACCATTCTCGACAAAACAGTCGGGAACTCTTAGTGAATGCCCCATCCGCAACTACCGACAAGCCGGCCACCAAGAGCATCGAGATCTACGCTACGTTGCCAAAAAAGAAGACACTGCGCAGCAAGGCGACCGCCGTGAACGTAATCGAGGACGAGGAGTACATGTTGTACGATCGACCGATACAGAGGACGGGTCTGTTCAGTCGTACGAAACGCTGCGACGACGACAAGAAGGACAAGAAACGAGCTCGAAGCGAGGAGAGGAACAAGAACGTCTCCAAGGACTTCTCCGTCGCCCCATCTCGATCGTCTCCCGCGCCGAAAGGCGCCAAAGTGGAGAAATCGAAGGAGACCGACACGATCGCCAATAACGCGCGGAACGTTCAGTCGAACAACATCTCGAACGGTGAGCAGAAACAAGGTAAGAAGCAGCACAAAATTCGACGGAAACTGTTGATGGGCGGGCTGATCAAGAGGAAGAACAGGAGCATGCCGGATTTACGAGAAGGCCAGGACGGACAGACGAACGCAAGCGTGGAGGGGACCTCGAACGCTTTATCGAAGCAGTCGGTGGACGATTCCAACGTTGGTTTGAAGGGCAACGAGGTGTGCCAGTCTCTAAGTGGCTACCTGTCCGAGGGACACCTAGAGTTCACTGGGAACAGCAACGGTAGCCCGGGCAGCACCAGCAATCCAAACTTGGAGAGAAGTCGTCTGATGAGGAAGAGCTTCCACGGCAGTGCCGGCAAAGTGTTACACGTGGCGAAGGTCCCTCCGCCTCCTCCGCTCAGGACCACTTCTCAGCTTAGCAAGTCTAAGTGTTCGGGCGAAGTGCACAACGAGCAGCAGCCGGAGAAATCGGTCTACTCAACGTCAGAGAGTCAATGTTCGTCCAATCCATCTCAAGACCAGAATGGGGCGTATTGGAATCACGTGAACGCGACGAGCTCGACCGGCGGTGCTAATCGAACCTCCACCTACACCGATTACTCGTCCGAGTCTCACTCTCTTCCCTTTCTGCCTTCATACGGCATCGAGCAAAACAGCGGGAACGTGGCAACATCTTGTCCGTCGAGCTACAACAGCAAACCCAGAATTCAGGATGACGTGGTGCAATATGCGAACGGGATCCTGTACGAGCCCACGTTTGTGGTTACGAGGGCGGACGTGCACAACGAACAGAGCCCCGTGAAACAACCGAATCAGTTGGATTCTTTGCCTCCGTATCCCGAAAACGGCAATGTCTCCCATTCGAGGCAACCCAGCGAGGACTTTCCTCCTCCGCCGTATCCTTCGATTCATTCTGTGTCTCACTCGAGACAAGCCAGCGAGGACTTTCCACCGCCTCCGCCACCTATCGACGAAAGTACCAGCCATATTCAGGATCAGCAACAATATCAGCAGCAACAGTATCAGCATCAGTACCAGCAGCAACAGTATCAGCAGGCTATGCAGCAGCGCCAGCAGCAGCTGGATAATCAGCATATTGGCGGTTTACTGTCCCAGTTGCAAATGAAGAGAGATCAGATCCTAGCCTGTGAAGCTCCGAGAGACGAAAAGAAGTCCGAGGAACAGGAGGACGAAGAGAAATCATCCGGAGAGACTTGGTTGCGCGAACTGCAGGCCAAACAGGCGGAAAGGAGAATGAAGAAGCAAGGTCCTCTTGAACAGGATATCTCCAAGGTTAGATCGTCCGGTCCTACGATCTCTGGGCCGACAATCGCTAGGAGAACGAGCGACTTGATGATGAACAGCCTCGGTCAAAGCTACGATCAGTCGAGTCGTGACGTGACCGATTGTCCAAGGGTGGTGTCCTCCGTCAAAGACATGGCCGCTAGATTCGAGCAGATCAAGCTGCAACCGGCCGCCAAATCTGAGTCTGACCAGAAGATTCCGACGAAGCAGAACGTGAACGGCGTTTCTCCTTCTCCGTTGCTGGACGCTTCGCAACACGCGGACGTTCAACACGCGGAGGAATCGAGGCCAATGAAGCTATCCGCGGAGAATTTGACGAACTTTACGAAAACCGAGAGCTCGTCGAATCAGTCGCTGATGAATTCGAGCTTCGAGTCTAGCTCCAGTCAGAACAGCTTCATCTCGACCACAGCTCCGAGCAACACCGTGCAAACGCAGCAGAACGGATTGAATCAAGCGATCATGTCGATGTCTCTGACGCTGCCGCACGAGAACGGTCTGCCTATCGATTATCCCGAGGACGATATCAGCGAGGTCGCCATGCAGAATACCATACAGAATACGACGATCCTGCCGAACGAGGACGACATCTCGCCGAGGAAGGTGAAACGACGAATAGGAAAGAAGAAGAGCGTGTCGTTCTGTGACCAAGTGGTTCTCGTTGCGACGGCGGAGGACGACGAGAAAGACTCTTACATACCTAATCCAATTCTCGAGAGGGTTCTCCGTTCGGCGATGAACAAACCGGAGACTGCCCAAGTCCTTCGAGAGATTCGAAGTCTTCAAGAGGCGGAGATGAACAGAGAGAGTTGCACCGCCACGAAATTCCAACAGCAGACTCTGCCATTGAAAAGCGAGGCCGACAGCGTTCCCGCGACTCCTTATCAAGATCAGTTGAGAAGCGTGAATCCTATACCGATACCGGACACGATCAAGCCTACTTTCGCGAGGCAGAATTCCAACGAGTCGGTGGGATCGTTGTCGGACAAGAAATCGTTGTGCGGTTCTTATGGCAACGAGGGCCAGGACGTTGTCAGGGATACCTACTCAGGGCTTCCCAACGTAACTAAACCACCTACGTCGTACTCTCCTCAGTTGCAGCAGCAGATAAGGTATTCCCAAAACGGGTACATGCCGTATTTGCAGTCTCAGTCGACGTACCCTCAAGCGCAGACGTCTCATCCGAGGAACCAGAGCATCCCCCTGTCTCAAACGCAAAAACCAGCCAGCCCTTATCCCACTCAGATTCAGTACGTGCAGAACAACGTGCAGCAACAGAAGGCAATGTGCCAGAAGACCTCCTATCAGACTTACTACCAACTGGAGCAGCAGCACAATCAGATGAACAAGCAAATGTCTCAGCAGCAACAACCCAACATGAACCAGAGGATCGCGAGCCACAATGCAAGCCCGATAACTGTTCAACACGCTCAACAACAGTTCGCGTATCCAGCGACTCAGTCCCCCAGCCCTTATCAGAACCAGTACAGCCACAGTTCCTATCAGGGTTACCCCTATCAGTCTGTTCCACAACCGAACAGAATGAACCAACCTCTTCCACAGTATCAGCCGCCGCCGAATCCACCGTCTTCTTACCCGCAACAGCAGCAGAACATGCAGAATTACCAACAGAGACACGATAATTATCAGAGGCCAGCTCAGAAGCCTGACCAGCAAAACATTCTGGCGCCGAATCAGACGTATCCAAACGCGTTGCAAAACGGCCAGATACAGTCGAATATGAAGTATCCGACGTATCAACACCCTCCCGTGTCGAAACAGAGCAAACAGATGCATTTCCTGCCGATGTCGAAGGGCAACGCGGCTGTAACGCAATCCGCGTCCTCGTTGCAGAAGCCTGCGATCGGTGGCACTGCGAGAACCGCGCCGTGTCATCTCTGCCGGAAGAAACAAGTGACCGAACCTGCCATTTACTGTACGGACTGCGACTTTTACATGTCTCGCTTCCGGCCAAAGAACTGAAGGGAACTTTGCCCCCTCCGTTGACGCGCAAAATATTGTTGAAAGGACGAGTCGGTTTTTGTTAAGATGATCTTTTCGTTCTAGGCGATGTATAGATGAAGTTTAAGTTTAACGTGTAGGATAGTCCTGTCTAAACTAAGTTTCTTTTTTTTTTGTTTTTGTATGTTAATTACGTGTAGAAAGAGAGAAAGAGAGAGAGAAAGAGTGGATAATATATCGACACTGAAAGACTTTTCTGAATGTTCGAAGATTCGAAAGTAACATGTCTCTTCTACGAAAGCAAGTATTTGTATCAGGTAGATTATAAGAAATCCGGAATTTCTCATTTTTCTTCTTTCGACAGCAGCTGATCGAGTGAGATTTCAATGCGTCCGATTGAACTCGAATCTCGAAATCTCGAAGTCTTCAAGTTTCAAAGTATCGGGAGAAATATCGAAACCTTGGATTCTCGAGATCTTGGAGCATCGAAGTGTTCAAGCATTCAAGTGAGGCTTGAAATCTCGAAGTCTCGAGGATTTAAAACCTAAAAATTTTCAACGAACACGAACGAGGACCGTGAGTCGAATCAATATATACGATCGAGACAGGTAACGCGTGTTTTTTTACGAGCACGTGGCTCTCAATTTCGCGATTAACTTAAAATCAACCGCAAAAATCTTTGCGTCCCACTAGCCGCGAATGCCATCGAAAGGTCGAAACTTCAAGAGTGCGTTGAAACGAAGTGAGTTGAAACTTCGTCTTCGATACGCATACGAAATTCTCTCGAGTTGACTCTAGGTCAAACTTATGATTGATTTTACAAAGGGTGATATCGAGCCACCCCTCCCACAACTTTTGTACAAAGTTAAATTAGTTGTAGATTTGTATAATCGAAGACCTTCATCGTGCAGCTATCAACTATAGATACATACATACTCGTTGTACCATTGACTGTGTACTTAGCGACATTTGTAATTTATAGCGAATCATATTATGTAGAAAGAATGATGTAGTTTCTCGTGATGTCAATCGTGTTCTCGAGTAACGAAAGTTTCGTGCTTCGTACGTCAATCTAACGTGTAGCAAATATAGTTCTTTTAATCCTTGTATGATTTGTGCTGTTTACGATTCTGTTGTACATAGAGATTATTTCTTCTATGTAGCGTTTATTTTCTGTGTAAAAACGAGACAACAAATATCGACGTTTAACCCTCTTTCGAGCGTTTAACGAGCGTTAAAAGTGCGAGCGTTTCTGTTTCACGCGTACGCATACGTATCAAAACGACGCGGTTGTATTTCCGTTTTGGGGGAGAATAGAGAGTTTGTCAGAATTGTGATACTAGCCATGCTCTACGTAGGTCTTACTCGTTAAAAAGTTTAGAAATCGCGCCGCGATGAAACGATACGGGTAGTCGCACAAAAAAAAAAAAAAAAAAAAGAAAATCGAAGTGGATGTAGAGGAAGCGCGAAAGCAAATATGATCTCTGAGTTGAAAGCGTGAATTTTATATTTTATGTTCATAGGCGTTGACGTTATACATATATGTAATTGTCGTGTACTTAACGATTCCGTTTTTATTGTAACGATCGTCTATGTGTATTAGATCGATGTACAAATCCAAACTCCGTGTCCCGGTTTTATACATTTTGTATGAGTATTTTGTTTTAAAAATACTTGATTTCCTCTCCCCGTATGTGACATTGAAATAAAGCGCCGTCGAGATATTTCAAACACGTGTTTCTCACCGACGTTTATTATTTCACCGACGTTACTCGAAAAATGACGGAATGCTTTTAAATTATTTATGCGTGAAAGAATTCTTATGTTTGGTATATTTCATTTCGCGTTAGCAATGAAAAATTATTAATTTTTAACACTGTCGGCGATCAAATTTAATTAGAGTCTCACTAATCATGTTTCACAAAGTGTTTCGGAATACCGGCTGATAATTTCCATTCGCAAATAGCAGTATTTTTTTTTTTTTTTTTTGAATAAAATAGATTAAATTAAAATAGATTTTAATTTAATTTAATTTAATTAAATTAAAATCTATTTTAATTTAATCTATCTAATTAATTTTTTAAAATAGATTAAATTAAAATAGATTTAAATTAAAATAAAATTGGAAAATTAACTGGAAAGAAAAGCAAGCACGAACATCTGAAAATAATTTTTCATTTCTCCTGGATCATTGATAAATTCGTGGAACACTGATTGTTCTCAAAATCATGCCTTAAACGTAAAGACGTGACAAGATTCTTAAAAAATTCTTCCTTTCAAGTTAAATTAGAACAAGTCACTCACTTTCTTGTTAACAGATCGTAGAAAACATTGCGTTGAAAACTAGTGAATTATTCTATCTTTCTGTTCGTTCGAAGTCCACAGATAACAACAATTAATTCCACAACGTACACTTGTGTCGTCGATTCATGGGACTGTTCCGTGGGCATTTGAAGGTTTTCGAGAACGCGGCCAAATTGGAGAGGGAACCTATGATGCGATATTTCGCTGGACTGTGCTCGTCGCTGTTGACCACATCCGCCTCGTATTCCGGTCTCGTCGAGGAACACCAGGACTATAAGATGAAATCGTGTTAATTAAGACACGTGAAACATTTGATGTGATGTTTGTTGAGAGATCGAATTAACACTCGATAACGGAGGTAGAGGATAAAAAAAACAATGCTCTCCAGTTGATTTTAGTTCGGGACTTGGCTGTTAACTTGGCTCGAAATATATATAACTATGAAAAAAATGAAATTTTTCCACGTATCCGGCATTCCGGCGGTAATTCGCGCGAGATTGCTACAGCAAATATGTACTAAAAAAAATTTTCCACACACTTGGAGTTGCCAAAAAAATTCCTTTATCAAAGGATACTGATACGTACATATTTTCACAATTTTTTCTTCAAATTATTACATTTTCTCTAAATTACTTAACAAAATGAATTATTGAATCAAGTAAATTTTATCGAAATTTCCCACATTAGGAATTATTCAAAAATAATGATTAGTATTGTTATATTGTTATACTGAGAATATAGTGAATATTTCGATAAATATTTTACACTCGAAATACTTACGTTTGCGAAAGATAAGAAAAAGAGTTCGTCGTTGGACATATGTTCCAGACCTGGTAGTTTACTTTGAATCTTCTGTTTCGCTAGTTTTTTGTACGCGGAATGCGCAATTTGTATGCCGATTGAATCCGCTATATTTTCATCCTCGGTTAGATATCCATCCAGCTAAATCCAATCGCATTTTATTAGTATTATATGCATCGTTTTCACGAGACTAAACGAGACTAAAGAAGTAATCGAAGTAATTGTATTTTTCAGGCTGCTTGCGTCTCGTCGTCGATCGTCAATGATTCATCAATGATTGAAAATTCTTAGAAATTATTATACGTTAATAGAAGAATTTACCTTAACGTGGTCTCCATCGTCGTTCGTGATATTGAGAGTATAATTAGCGTACTGATCGACAAAGCACGTGGATCGTTCCTCGTAATGCGACGTGTCCACCGATGTCCACGAGATTTTGTAGCCCTCTTTGTCGAACAGTATTCCTAAATAGAACGAACGCGATCGATGAGTGTAACAATGTAACCGATATTATAAAATTTATATAATTTACCTTCATTATCGAAACCGTGGGACAATTCGTGTCCAATTACGAATCCAGTGGTTCCATAATTAATCGCGCTGATGACAGATATTAATGATTCAACCAACGTCATTCGAATGATAAATTTAAACTTTAGACGAAACGAGAAGGAACTTACTCTGGCAGATGTGAAGAGAAATAAGGATCCTGCAGTTCAGCCGCTGGTATGACTGAAACACGGAGACATTCTTTAAGAAAATGTTCGTTTCTCCTCGAATCGAGAAAACAGATGCTTCATTTTCACGGTACTCACGTATCGCGTTGACCGTCTGAGCGTAGAATGCATTAACCGTCGTAGGGAAATCCAACCATCTGTAAAAACGATACAGTCGAAAGTGAACAGTCGAGATACGAGCTTCGAATTTTTGCAATTTTCTGATCATAATTCCATGGAAGAAACACTCACTGATCCCTTACGACGACCTGTCTGAACTCCTCCAGACTTTTAATTAATTCGTTCTTCTCGCAGTTTAGAATATTTTGGAAGTAGTCCGAACCTATCCGAAGCTGCGAACAATTTCCAATGTCATTGAAACATATTGGCGTCTATGAATAATATTTTATAATAACCGTTCGGAAATTTGTTGAACGTTGCTTAGAACAAATACCCCTTCGTAATATCGATTGACGGCCTCGTTATCTCTGTACCAATCTGGGTACCCAATTTGCGTCTGAAGATTGTCCAGCTTCTGCATCAGTTTCACTCTCATACTGTTCGAAAGCCAATGAGCCTGTCCAATGCGAACTTTTAACTCGTCCTTTATTTTTTTCACCATCTTCGTTGCCTTGGGAGAAAACATAAATCTCGCCGTGTGAATCCTGCTGTTCGCACACTTTCCACGGAATGATTCAGAAAAGATTTCAGAAAATTTTTACCTCGTGAATCACGTGATCCGAGATGTATTTCTTGACGAACATGTAGGCAATCGCGTTCTTCATTCTCAGACTCAGCGCGCAAACTTGCCACCTGCAGATCAATGAATATTCCCTCACGATTCTCTATTACTTTTTTGGCTTTCAAATTCAATCATTTTTAGTTTACTTGATCGATGAAAATTTGAGAAGGATACTTTATTTAAAAAAAAAAAAATTAAAAAGCAAGAAACAGAGAATTATCAAGTTTTTTTACGTATTGCACGTAATTATTTCATATTTTCTTAATATTCTTACTTAATATTCGATTGGTTGGATGGGGAAGAATTCGAATATCTAAGCGGTAGATTCCTTCGTTCTAATAATTATAATGCCTGACTGTTTAAAACAACCGACATTTCCAAACTTTCGAGCAACAAAAATTTTTGTAATCGACGTATCTTTCTCAAATCGAATCCCCAGGAGTTTCTCTCGCACAGGACTATCGTAAGAAGGAAAACTAGAGATTGTTAATACCGTGGTGTATAATTGGACACGTTATACGACGAGAACGATATGTTGAACTTGATACCCCTCATCTCTTGAGTAGTATACGGCAGGAATTTGTCCACCATGTTCCATTGTACGTAGTTCACTGCGAACATAGGGAACAATGACATTTCGAAAGAGTGCGTGATCAGAGAAAATTTTAAGCTGTCGAGCAATCACTAATTAACACATATCCGTCCGGCATTATTGACCAAATGCCGGCATTTTTTGACACTATTATTTGTAGAAACGATATGCTCTATATAAAAACAACCTAACTTTTAAAAAGTCATATATTTTTTAGTGAAATTTTGGAAAATGAAATAAAATGAATTTGTATTTATATATACACCTTTATTTTTGATTTTTTTTCTTTCTGAAGTTAAATAAAAATTAAATCCACAAGAAAAGTTGAAATGAATTACTGAAAACATACTCGTTATTTTATTAGACAAAGTAAATTATTTTCGAAACTTTAATTTTATCCATAATTAATAGCTCTTCACTTCTTCGGGTGAATTTGGCATAATTTTTACAACAGGCACTCGTTCAAAAGGTTCCAAAACGGGTTCTATGTCAGTATCAGACCACAAGTCATCTTCAGAATCACTATCATTTTCAGAGTCACTATATTGTAAAGGATTCAGACGTGGGCGTTTTCTTATCACTATCATCGCTATCAAAATTAGATTTTAAAAGATCTTCAATGTTATCACTAGACTCACAATCAGATAAATTGTCTGCACATATTTCTTTTTCGTTCTCCATTTTAGATTTACTTTATTATTTGATTTTGATAAAAATAGGTTAAGAAAATTAACAGTAATATCCCTGAAATTTCTGAAATATCCGAACACCCAAGTGTTTAAACTTTGAATAAACTTCTTCTATACGCAGTACCGACTAATACGTTTTTAAATTAATTTCTTTTTTTTGCGTTTGCACCCTTATACGACGCAACTGAAGCTGAAATCAGTTTTTTCGTAGAATTATCTCTGTTTGGTGAAAATTACGTTTTAATTTATTCGGATTTAATAAGACAACAATCAATTATTTACCGCAATATACAAATGACGAATTTTCGTCATTTGGCTGCTGGTGATTGTCTGTGAAACGACGAATTTTCGTCATGCGGACGGATATGTGTTAATTGTTACATGCTCGTGCAGAATTCTCGTAATCACAGTATTACCTAACACACGCCGAGATGTGCTTGCAAGCAGCCTGGCCAGCTTGTATAGGAATTCCGGATTATAGACTACAATAGGTTCGGACGAGTTTATGCGAACGTTCGCCAGATTGAATGCGTGTTGTATCACATCGAGGAAGTCTATCTGCAAATGTTTCTTGTTGTTAAACTCTGTATTGTGACTGCAGATTTTCCATCGATGGTCGATACATTCAGTTGAATTAGGAATTGAAGAATCGTTGCTGGTTGCACGGGAACGATTTAATGCAACAATTGCATTAAAGTGATATTATAGATGTGTTATAAACGTGAGAAAATTCGCAGCATTGGGCGATTTAGAAAATGACACTTGATTGTAATTATTAAACAGAGCAGAATGGATTAGGAGGTGAAGGATTTAGAAATTCGTTTCAGCTTCACTTAGTCTAAAATTATTCGTTATGAGAGATCTGAAAATGAATTCCTACTGTGATAAAATATTTTCAGCTTAGTTTAGATTTAAACTATTTCTTTTTTTCTAATTATCAAATTTAAGTGATGTGTCGTAGATTTTCGATATTTTGCAAATAGTATTTAATTCAACTTCAATGTTAGATAATAATTTTACCTTCGCCGTAGATGAGACAATGCCGGAATTATTATAATATTTTTGCAACTCTCTGATGGTCATTCTTTTGTAATTGTCGCTAATAGTGTGTATTTCCTTTCCAGTTTCAATGATCTGTAAAAAAAAAAGAAACAAAACAGAACGCGGTATATCTTTCGTACACGTACTTCAACTAGAGTGAGATAATTTATAGTTTCGTCTGAAGAAAAAAGGATAATTACTCGTAGTAGCTCGATTTCAAAGTACACCATTTTTGCTATATCCGTGGCCAACTGCTGACGATTTAAAGTGTGCCCTTTCTCTCTTGCGAAAGCTTGCACTATGCGAAAGATACCAATCGCGTATTCGTCGTCATCGTAGAATATTTTATTTAAATCCTTCTTACTCGACAAAGGATACTCGGTTTCCTGATCTATCTACAATATTGATTGATTTAGATTTATAAATCATATTTCTCCATAGCATTTCATGATGTTATAAGTTCGCGAATTTTTAACAATATTCTTCGCATTATTTCGAAGGGAAAGGTATAATTTTAAAGAGCGAAAAATCATGAATATTTTCCAGCTTAAGTAATTATATTTGTTGCTTACTGTCAACACGTAGCGCTTCGTGTTATTCAAATCGATTTCATACTCGATGTTATAGAAAGCACTGTTTCCGATCAACGTCACATATTCCTTGTCAATTTTCTGCCATGGTGTTCCATCAGGATCCCATTTGTCTAGTGGCATCGCCATTGGCCATCCTCCGGTACGATCGAGGATCTCCTGAATTGGCTTAACGCCTCTTCTCTCAACTGCATCTACGACGTTTTTTCGAAAAAGCTTTGCATAACATTTTCAAAAATGAAAGTGACTCTTGCAACGTGGTGTACCACAGCGCTCATAATTATTCGAGTTTTTATGCCTCAAGGAAGAAGCAGACGTTCTTTCGTTCGCAGAATTCTTCTTTTTCAAGCATAACAATTTTCTGAAAAGTCTTCTGAAAATTCTTCGATCGTCAGAAAGAAACGAAGCGAGAGGAAAAGAACAGTAATTTATTCATTAAGTTTATACTTGCTGGTAGAATTTCTCCACAAGCGTAATTGCACGAACTGTTGTTCCTTTCTTTACTTTAATCATCCCTCGGTGAAACAATTTTATTCTCCTACGTGTAATTTATTCGTCGCGACAAGGCAGATTTCTTTTATCGGCCAGTGCGTTGTCTGTGCAAATACGCTTCAATACGCGAATCAATACGTGAGATTCCTTCGAATAATTATGCACGCGCCAAGGTTCGTGTATTCGAACGAACGTCGTTGCAATTTCCCTACCTGCGTCCATGCAGGAACGGTAGAATTTCCTGGCCATTTTAACGGGCGGAATATCAGTGGGACTGTCGTGTTCTTCGAGGAGTTCTTTAACGATAAAAATGTCAAGAGCACGTGAACTTCGAAAAATTCGAAAAAAAATAAACGTCTTTCCGTTCCTTTTAAATCTCAAAAAAAAAGAAAAAAAATCGGAAAAAATAGTCACTCCCTCACCTTTGATTCGTCTGTTCGTTTTTTCTATGACAATTTGATCCTCGGACCATTCGACTTCGTTGTCCGGTATTGGGTTCTGCTTGCTCCACGAGCCGCAAGCGTACTGGTAAAAGTTTTCGCAGGGATTCGCGGTCGTATCACGATTTTGCTGGATCTGTTTCGCTGAGAAATGCAAATGTTTGATTATTGCATGAAAAATGAATGGAAATAAATCATTACCATACGAATGCCTGTGGGAAACTGCATGTGTGAAAACACCTATGGTGTGCAGGAACATATAAAATATTCGTTTTAACATTCGCAGTCCAATGACAAACTACTGTTCAGCATTTAACACTAAATTCACGTGTCACGTGTACCAAGTTTGATGGTGTTTACGTCATTAATAAATATATTATATTTAATATAAAAAAATAATAGAAGAAATATAATATATTAATAAATATATTATACCAAGTAGATAGTAATAATAGAAAGAATATAATATATTAATAAATACATTATACCAAGAAAGTAACTGTTACGCGCAATGAAAAGTTTTCAGACACCGGAAAGCTAAAAGATACATAATTTTTACATATTTTTCAAAATTCTTTTGACTCAAAGCTTAGCTTGGCGCTGAACGTTTAAGAGATGTAAAAAAAAAAAATGTCGACAAACTTGAAAAGTAAGATAAATCATAATTTAGATGTTAATCCTTGATATTTCCTGCATTCTAGGCACCACTCAGGCAAAATTACAGAAGCAAACAGTCAATCAAACGGCTATTTTATAACGAAACAAGGAAATGACTATTAACCATAGAAATTGGTCAACTTCCTTTACCTTATGAGTGTACAGATATCGTTAATAACAGTGAATTAAAAGAAACGTTTGAGAGAGAACGTGATGGTACGTGACTTTCAGCTTTTCGAAAATCAATTTCCTAAAAGGTAATTTCCTCGTTCTCTCTTCTGTTCGGTATTACTGTTCGATAACAATACCGACAGTGCAGGACGCAGCCTCTTCTCTTATATAATAATGTGCAACTCATTTGCAAGGGAATTGCAACTTATATAAATGTTACGTCACGAGAGCACGAACAACGTACCGATCTCGTAGCAGTAGGCGCTCTCACAAACTCTGTGCTCCCGATTTTCGTGGTGGTCCGCGTCACTGTCGTTCATCATGTTCGCGATCCTCCAAACACGCAGGAACGACGACGGAGAAAGCACCGGGACCGCGGTAACGATTGTCAAGTGGCATCTGCAACGAAGGGGAGAAAGAAAACAAAACTTTACTTGTAAATAATTTTTGTGTCGAACTTTGATCGAAAAGTGTGACGGAAAAAGTGACAGATTCGAGCTGAGTGCGTATGATTTGATTGTACGACGTGATTGTTGATTCTCTGTCATACGATCAAATTGTAATTACACGTAGCGATTATTCTACGAATTTTTATGCAATGTCAAAGTGAAGAATCGCACGGATTCTGTGAAAAGAAAAAGAAATATATAAATCATCCAAAGTAATTTTCTACCAAGCTCCTGTTTTTCTTTTTCAATTATATTCTTAAGACTGTGACTTCGAGTTGTTACTCGGATTAAATTATTCAATGAAACTCGGTATTAGTCAGCAACAATTACTTATAATAAAAGTTCATTGGACGCTTTCTAATTGTGTTTCTATTGTTTGACTGGCGATAAAAAAATCGAAGAGAATTTACTTAGATCGTACGCACGTCGTTTCGGTGATAAATCGCGCTTCGTTCGTTTGCACGTTTTAAGTTACTTACATTAGCCATGGGAGCAGCATGGTTTCCGAGGAAGCGGAATCCTGGACTGGCGTACCGGTCGTGGTAACGTGCTATCCAAAAGTCGCCGAAGGCAACCGTCTTCTTCTCGCAGACGCGTCTCGCACGTCTCTTTTTGAGTTGGCTGAAGCCAATCGCCATGCAAGGCTAATTCATGAACCATGTTTCATGAAATGAGGCAGGTATCGCTCAGACATGTGTACGTAAGGAATAATTGATTTCTTGATCCGTCACGGTCTGACATCCGGATAACAAGCAGCCATGACTCAATGAAAATGTAAATAACAGGCAAATACAATTTTTCCTCGCGGTTACTGTTGTCGTATTACCAGATGGATCACTTTGTTTTTTAGCAAAACAGTTAGTTTGTGTTAAAATTTCGAAGGGACTAATTGATATTACGACACAGCTGAGTTGAAATGTTTTTATTGTAATTAATGTAAAACTATTAAATCGAAAATTGAAAATCTTGTATTTAATTTATTGGAAGCTTAATACACACAAATATAAGTAAAAATTGTTTTATAACATAAAGTCGTAACATTACGCATTACTATAATTATAGTTTACTCATTGACTAGTTGTTCCTGTACAGTCCAATTTACATCATTTCAAATAAAAAGAGGAAAGAAATTTGCATAGCGTAGAACTGGATGAATTGAGAAACTAGCGAATGAACAATACGATCTTTAAGACCCATTACAGAGTTGTCAAACTTTCAATACCGAAATGTAAAGCTCGTCTGTGACTATACCAAATAAAATGATACAAGCAAAATGTTTAATTGTATCTCTAGATTCCAAAACACGAGATTAGTATTTAAAATTATTCCATTTTTTTATTACGTATTTATGTCTGTGTCAAAAAGAGCTTTA
Source organism: Tetragonula carbonaria (assembly GCA_032399595.1). Taxonomy (NCBI): domain Eukaryota; kingdom Metazoa; phylum Arthropoda; class Insecta; order Hymenoptera; family Apidae; genus Tetragonula; species Tetragonula carbonaria. Next base: position 5,216,323 of record JAUCRC010000007.1, read on the forward strand.
TTCGTGTTTTACAAATCCATCGATTGGTTTTTCGTCAGAAACGATAAGATTAATATTTACAACAGGATGTTTTATTTATTGAAGTATACTTGGGGACGAAATACATTTAGAGTGGACCTGATATTTAATCAAAAAGGAGACACAGAATAGGTCTGTTGCATTTTATCAAATCATATGTTTTGAAATATCCAAAAATATCAAAATCCAAAGTTTTATACAATATTTAAAAATGTATTATACCTTATACATCATAAAATTCAATCCATAATTTTAGAAACCAACAATCTCCCTAACAACTTGACAAATCCTTTAATTACATAAAAGCTAATCATGATCATAGCCGATTAGTTCATATTGCTTGTTATATAATTCATAATTGCATCGCAGAAATGCAAATAGTAATTGTATCAAAAATAACAGCGATTGTTTTGGTCTCACCGCCTTCTTTTACTTTAAAACTAATCTATTCAATTAAAAAAAAAGAAATGAAATTCCTTTTGATATACGATTGCAAAGTGTTCACAATTTCTTATAAAAAGAACGCTTTAGAATAATCGCGCAACATATAAAAATTTTCGCTCGTTTATTATTTCAGACAGCAAGAAACATACATATTTTGTAACTGTATTTTCCGTTAATGTAAATAAAATAATTTAATTATTATTAATGAATTATTCAAACTATGAAATAATGTTTGGGAATTTAATCACTGATTCAATTGTATAAGTTAAATAGTTAAAATTGTTAAATAATACACGAAAATATCATCGATATGCATTATTTTACAAGTTTGAACAATTCATTTGAAACAATTAAATTACATTTTATTTCTACAATATTTCTGGATATTATTTAATAATTTTCACGACTTTTATATTACGATTAAACAATTCAATTTATTATTTCATTCAATAATTCAAAGTCATTTCTCTTGAGTACATCGATCAAGATTGTTATAAATTATTAGTTAAAAATTTTAAATAACACTCAAAATCATTACGGAAAAGAATTTATTGTTATTTGTTGCAAGTAAATTATTAGAAATATTAGATAATATTTAAACAATTAGAATATTCAGAAATAATATTTAAAAATTCACTTCGAAAGTTTAATCGATGTGCACACAATGAAGGTTCAATAAGGCTTATAATGACCTTTTTCGCTGCTCAACCTTCAGATAAAGTCAGTGATACACAACAGTGTTAGCCTTTGTATATACTTCCAGAGACACTTTTTTTATTGCAGTAATCAATAATTTTACAGTTTTTTTCTTTTATAGCCTCCATTAATTTAAGGCGACAATAAATACTGTAATTTCTATATTTCTTACAAAATGAAACGACGTTTGCACGGTAGTTTTTAACTTATAATTCTGTTGACATGTATTAAATGTTAGTTAATAAATCTGTGACACATAATGCTAATTTACATAGAAAATAATTATATTATTTAAATTGAGAATAACTAGGCAAATAAGAAAGCGTTCATGCTAAATTTAATAAATAATTTTCGATGCAGATGTAACATTATTCATGCTTTTTGATTTTAATTCCCATCATTAGGAGCGCTGCGGTGCAAAATCTACGTACGTCGGTACGGCAGGATGTGACACACAAATGGTAAGAACCTACGGAGTGTGTGACCATTGTGACACAAAAATGCATTAAATATCAAGTTTATTCCGTTCCACAGATCAACTTCTTACTCCTCGTTTGAGCCTATATCTGTATCTATATCTCGTCTGTGGCTGCAATTCATTGAAATTTACCACCGAAAGGAAACGCAATGCGTTTCATCCGCCGATATGTCGATCGATTACACGTCACTCGCAGTACGTAGTTGGCGCGTGAGTCGCGCCAGCTGATTGGCGCTTGGGCTGCGACGAAGTGTCAAACTCGGCGAGCAGGTGGTGCTCGCGAACCACCGTATTTGTAATGGCGTGCGACGGCTAAGAAACGGGCAACAACGCGCACGAGTGCTCGAGTTTTCGTCTGTTGTATAAACGGGAAGTGCGTTGGTGCGTGCGTGGCGTGACACTTTCGCGAAAATGACAACGGCGTCGAGCATTCTGCCATCGTATCAGCGGTTCGTGAACGGTGTACCGGTGCCTCTGTTCTCGAGACGGTCGTTCCGCCCGCGTGAAAAGTATCTGATCCTGTTGGTGTTTTTGACGTTCGGTGTCGTGTGTTTCTGTACGTTCTTCTTTCTGCCGGATTTCCGTGCGGGGACCAGCGGCGCCGCAGTGAACAGTGTTTACCGTGTGTACGAGCACATGCAGAAAGCGGGACCGGAGCTGCTAATACCGGCGCCACCTCGATTACAGGGGGGCCTGAAGGGGTTCATGGGTCATCCGAATGCCGTGCCATTTGGGCACGAGGGCATCGATAATCAGGATGTGCATCTTCTCGAAGACAAGCAGAAACTGCAGGTCCGCGCCTGTTTCCAAATCTCGACCTCCCCTCCGATTCTCTTTTCGATTCTCGATCTCCTAGCCTGTTCGAGACCGCGCTGTCTCAGCCTGTCACTTCGTTCTCCTCGAGGTTATAATCAATGCTACTCTATTCCGTTTGATATTGACCCATTGGCCACTGTCGTCGCGTCGCGTCGCTTCGTTCTTGTCTTTTAACACCATTCCCGTGTGCTCTGTTCTTTCAACTGTTATACCGATTCAGCTTCCACCACTCGTTTGTTTACATGCGGCCATCGTGACGTGCTGCAGGTACACGTGTATTCGCATAACGGAGCAAAAGTTTGCGCAATGCGTGATACTTTCGATATTTTCCTTCGATTCACGGTTATGCGTCTCGTTCCGACAAATATTCGACCGATTATTATTTCACCGCGAACGGTAACTGTCAACGGTGTTTTCAACCTTCAACCGCATGTTTTCAATCATGTATCGTATATTTGCCGACACCATCATGGATCTCGCTCGAAAATCGATTCGCCGAAAATTTCGATAGTCGTTACGGCGAGTTCGTTGCAACGGACCGTTAAAGATTCGCGCGTCACATTCGCGCTTCTCTCTCTTTCGTCTCGGTTTCCGTTATATCTCGCCATACCATAACAAGTGAAAGATACGAAGTGTTTTGCTTGAATCTGGTTTGCGTGGTCGGAGTATAATGTATGTTTACACAGTGAAATATGAAAGTTCGAATCGGTCGTTTTCCATCGTGCGCAGCACTGTCCTGCGTCAAGTATCACGAGTATTCAAAAGGTAGGCGTGATAAAAACCTTGTAATTGCAAAACTATGTCGATGCACGCTTATCAACCGCGTGTGTGACAAGGAAAGTGAAATTGTCTGTGGTTTTGAAAATTCCGTTGTAGGTTATGTGTGTATACATGTATCTCGAATGAGAAAGTCAAACTGTAACGTATACGTGTCACGTGACACAATGGCGAGCGAATTACGCGGTATTGCGAAACGTAACTCTGTGAAACGTATTGGCTGGGATTGAATTATCTAATTTTTCGTCGGGCTGCGGGCCGGTGCCGCGATCGCGAGAACGAGTTTCATCAACGTTAATAGACTCTCGCCCTAAAATTTCAGTGCACAATTTCCGACGCATCGACGCGGCCCTCGTTGAGACACTCGGCTTCTATCGCCGCGTATGTACAAGGTGACGCGCAACGAAATGACAATGTTTCTCTTTCTTATTTCTAAATAGAGCTAATGTTGCATTAATGCGAAATTTCATTTGCATCACGGACAATACCATTTGCAATTTTATTTTTTAACATTCTGCAATTTCTTTTGCGTTTTGCATTGTTAATAAATTGTTACTCAGTAACTTTTTGATCAGATCGAAACGTAGAGGAGCATATAGGCTGTCTATTGATTTCGGAGTCGTATTTAAATGGTTGATGTTAGGATACTCGATTAGTTTAAGACGATATATGTATCTGCTCGGGATATATGATATCGAGTATAAGATGACATTAAAGCGAATGAACTTTTTTTTTTTCAATTTATCTAAAAAAATGTGAAAAGCTAAGATACTTATTAATCATGGTATTGTACAGTAATACGGTTACAAACGTCAATACAGAGAAATAAAAATACATAAATTATATATTATTGTACACATAAATTATACATAAATTATACATAACATAAATTATATATTATTGTAAATTACATAAATTATATATTATTGTATATAGTATTGTATAATTATATAATGTAATATATAGTGTACTATATATATAGTATTGTATAATTATATAATGTAATATAACAATATTATAAGGAACTTTCTTTTCAATTGGTTCAAATCATGAATGACTACAGAAAAATTAAATTAAATACGTGATCTAAAGAAATGAATAAATAAAATAATACTCTCTGTTTCGATTGATTTAAGTAATAGAAAATTAGAATTAGCAATGGAATTGCCAAGTTTCAGCCGAAGTAATACGAATAGCAAAAATTATAGTATTTGCTCGACTAGATAGTTTCTTCTTTATTTTTTTAACTAAAATTTAACAAGATAAATTTTTTTAAGCAACGCTATGACATAGACGAACATGATAACAATAACTCAATATCAGTTTAATTGCTGATAAAGTAAACTCTTGAACAATTTACGAGTGCCGTCTTGAAATCGTTTTTAAAACGTTTACAAATCCTAACAACGTACATTGGCTGAGTTATAAATCATGGCACGTGTAGAATGTTTAAGGTGAAAGCGATATTAACTTTTTCGCTACTGTTTTTTTGCTACGTTAGGAATTAAAAATTTCTCATTCTTCGTTTCTATTGCGAGAAATTAATTTTAGATCATTTCAAGTGTATGAAATCTTCTTACACCAACGGCAACTTTTTATGTAATAATAATGTCGAGAACAATGATGATAAAACTTGTGGATCAACAAAACACAAAATTTCATTCAACATTTAACTGGGATTTTATATAAATAAAATGATTTAAAAAAAGAACGCGAATGTTGAGACTGGAAGTATAAAGCAATAGAATAGAGAATATAAAATGTGAAGTAGAAAATATAAGATATAAAATGTTGAAACTGGATTCTAGATTAATAAAAACAAGCGGCTCTGTGGAACATTTAGGTTAGGTTTCCTCCTCGCAGTGGCGGAAGGATTAAAAAAGATGCTAACATCGACGCGAGATAAACAGGAACGTATATTTGCTTTTATTGAATTTAATTATCGACGACGAGCGTGAGATTACAGCGTGTCGATTTACGAGTCGATGGCGAATTTCGGCGACCGTTTACGCGTTTACCCAAAACACCAACGCCCCTTGTTACCGTGAAATAATAGAATTTATCAGGGATTCGCGTTCAATCGCGCCACGGACATACGTTGAACGAATGTTTAACGTATGTGAAACACGTTGCTATGTGTAAACTTTGTTTGTACCGTTCTCGATAATCGTTGACAGATTTTCGTTGTAAATTTCACTGCCGCGAACGAAATTTTACAGGCGGAACCGTTCGTCAACATAGATTTTTTTTTTTTTTCGACACGAAAATTATTGTACAAAGTTATTGCTGTATTTTTATACAAGGTTGTTATTATAAAAAAAAGGTTCTTTACTTTGCAAATATTATAATTGAAATAGATTCGAAGTAGAAGGTTGAAACTATATTGTTTACTGTATTCTAATATTTAATATTACTGTATTCTAGTATTAATTTAAATTTAAATTTACCGTATTCTAGTATTCGTGCCTAATATTTAATACTAGTGTCTAAATTTTTAATATAAATGTCTAGTTTTAATACGATGAAAAAACACGTAAACAGGGACAGTTCCCAAAACGCAAAATCGATCTTAATATAATGAAAAATTCACGTATTATGCTTGTAGAGTTGCGGGGAAAGTAATATTATCGCGAGTCGTACGAGTTGTTTGACTAATGGTTGTTCGCGAGTTGGACTTCTTAAAATTGAAGCGCGATACTGATGATGATTTCATCAGTGTAATTAGGGTAATTCTATTGTAATTTAGCAGTTGCTTGCAAGTTCAGCGGGTTTACCAGTCACACGTGTCGAATCGTATCGTGTTCAAATTTACCCTCTTCGCTTGTATAGTGTTCACTAACGCGTAACATTGGAGTAATTTAAATTCAAAAATTCATGTATCTGCTCCGAAATTTTTTAATTCCAATTACTGAATGTTACTGATATAAAATATAAAGTTCTATTAATATATATATCAATAACGAAATGTAATTTGCATAATGGAAGTTTCTCACGTGTGAATGGATCGGTTATTATTGAATTTCATGTAAGGTCAGTTAACAAAAAGAATTGTAATTTGTCTGTAAAATATTGAAGAGGAAAAGAAAAATTTGAAGCTTTACTTGAATAGGAATTAATATTAGATGATCAAAGAGAAAAAGTATTTATTACTTGCTCCAGGAATGAAAGATTTCTTTCAACTTTCCTGAAAACTTTAATCATCTTCTTTGAAATTATCAGCTTGAGCGTTGCTTTTAACGCGTTTGTTTCCCGTGTTTTCCGTATTTATTAGATAAGTTTATCTGTATTTCAAGGATTTCACTCGTTTCCATGTCGTCTTTTCATACAAATTTCCAGATAACGAACGGAACTCAACGTAACTCAATATTTGACATTTCAGTGCAGTTACGTAAGAATCTCGTACCTCGAAATGTTGAAAGCATTTAATTCAATTTATGAAAATTATCGCGACAGTTTTCTCTAAATAATCATAAAGCTTACCACGCGGACACTGCTGAAAATCATTTTGCTTGATACTCGATCAAAGCTATTGCACTTGTCTATTGATTCGATTTTGTCGAGCATGGTATCGAAATTTGATGAAATAATATATTTTAATATATATATTTCAGTTTTCATTTAAAACGCGGTAAAATGATGTTTTGTTAAGGGGCTAGCATTTATAAAAGTTATAAATAAGCTTGATATCGATTGTTATTTAAAATAGAAGGCAACAATATCGATTCGTAATGTTACAATGGTTACACATAATTTGTTTCGCGAATATTGGAAAGAATTTCTGGGAAGCAATGAGTGCATTTTATTTAAAGCTAAATTATTTTCATCGGTAGTGTGCAGTTAACATAAATTATTGAATAATTACAATCACGTATCATGTATGTGTGTTAGTAGAGAGAAAAAAAGTCGTATTTCTCGTTATATGATAACAACGAAAATTCTCTGGATTTGAAAAACATTATCCTCATACGTGATTATTTTATACAAATAATATCGCAGATGTAATTCCAAGGTTACACTTCAAAATCAAGTCCAATTCTAAATCTTTCCATTACGTTTGCTTTCACCGCGATTATTCTCGAGTTTTTATAAATATCGAAAATCTATTTTACCTTCTGCCGGGAAAAGTTTGTACAGATAAAACACCACGGTAGTTAAAAATTCGATTGTAATTTTTGACTAGACCCTACAAATATTTACGACGTGTGACAGAAAGTAACCCAAGGAACACAGATTACGAAGACTATAGATTAACATCGATTAATCTCAAGACATTCAAAGCTGATGCAATTGTTTAGAATAATCGTAATTCTTTCTCCAAACCGAAACTCGGAATCAGTTCCCATCGGTTTTGGCTATTAGAAACCGAATGAAACTCGAGTCTTACGTGAAACAGGCCAATAGAAACGTTTGCATTGGAAACGTTTCACCGGTTCAACCTGAGGGAAACGAGGCAAAGCGTGGCGTTTATATCTTGCGACGTTTCACCTTTCGTTCTCTCATAATGACGGCTAGGCGGTCGAGAGTGTCGAGAGCGGACGTTCTCCGAGCGAAGCCAGGCGAAATAAGCGTGTTCGAGCGGAGATTGCATTCGGAAAGCGGTATTCGAATAAATACGCGGTTCGAGGTCTCTCTCTCTCTCTCTCTCTCTCGAGTGGTCTGGCAGAATTTGATTTTCATTCTGTAGCTGGCTGCTTCGTCGCGCTAAGACGGGAATTTTGCACAAAGCTAGGAAAATGGGTATCTGACCGAGTATATTGACGAGCTGGTATATTTGTAAACGCTAAAATAAATGGAATCGTTTGTTGAATAAATGGAAATCGTTTCGTGACTCGTTACACAACGTTACTGACCTCTCCTACTGAGCTCAAGCTTCCTATAGCCTCGAATGACCAACTTCGACTTTTCGTTTCGTTGCTTGTCCCTTTAAACGACAGTCTCATCGTTTCGTTAGTTTCGGGTCTCTTTATACGCTCGATCAGATATCCAACTTTTTCTTATATTTTTCTTAGACAACTTGGATTAAGATTAAGATTGATTTTCCATTTCATTAGAAATTAACTCGAATTTATTGTTGTGCTCTCTTTATACGTTCGATGAAATACTTATTTCTTTCATGTTTCGTAAAGTTGGCGTAAGCTTTTAGATATTATTATCAAAATACTCCGTTAGTGCAGTTATTTCCTGAATTATATATTTCCTTGCAAAATTCATCGCGAATATCTTTGAAAAAATGAACGATTGCACGTGACTTCGAACGATCTTACAATCCTTCGTATCAGTATGTAACAGAAATATCGTTTCCGCGAAATTTAAATACAAAAATCACTTCACTCTTTAAACACGGTTATATATTCGGAATAATTTACACACGTTTTAAGTACATTTTTTCCGAGCAACAAGCTCTAGAAATAGCAATTGAATTATCTATATAGCGAATCGAAATTCATTCTTTCCGTACGTGTCTCATTATTCTTCTTTCTCGCTCTACTTCCTGCTTCGCATTCGCTCCGCTCTGTCGTATGCGTTTCGAGTTAAAAAATTCATAGATCCAGATCTCGAATCGACTCTCTCGCGCGGCGAAGAAAAAAGTTAGTTAGTTCAGTTAGTTAATTCTGGGTGGGGGGTGGGGGGGGAGACCAGCTCGACGATTTCGGATTTCAACCGATCGATTTTTTTTTCGAAATTTTTTGATCGACGAGAGAGACCGCCGCTTTCCGAAGAATCGTCTCGAGAAAAAAGCCCGCGGGAAAATTTCGATTTCGAAAATCGGCGGTTTTCAGGCGAAGATCAACGAGGAATATCAGCAGCAAAAGACGCTGGAAAAGCCGGAAGTGAAACATGATTCGCGTGTGCGTGCGAGTAGTTCGTCGTCGTTAGTGATCTACCGGAAGGACGAAGTTCTGGAGACGGTGCCCCCTGCGCCAGCGAGTAAACTTCCTTTGACGGTTGGTGGAGAGGACAAGGACCCCGTCGCCAGGGAACGAAGGGACAAGGTGAAAGAGGTGAGTACTCGAGTACTTTTTCAGTCATTCAGAGAACAGCGAAACAGAAATTTCTCGCGAATTCTTGGACGGTTCTACTTTCGCTTTTGCGGTGATAGGGTCGCTGCACAACACGATTATAAAACTAAATTAAATTAATAAAGCAATGAAGATGAAATTAAAATAAAATTAAGATAAAATTAAATTAAATTAAATTAATAAAGTATAAAACGTCCACTGACTGAAAGACGTATTCTGCGAATTGTGCCGAAATATCGGTTCTCGGGCATCGTGTCGCACGGTTGAATTTAGCGTAGAACGAGATAATCGCAATTCTAAGAATTGGTGGGGATAGCGATGATCTCTTCAGAGACGAATTTTTTTGAAGTGCCGAAAAAATTGTTCAATCTTTTGTTTGATTAGGTTTTATTCACTTTATATCAGCACATTCAGAAAAAAATGAAAAAGAACAATAAACATACACAAAAGAAATAATGTCCACATATGTAATGAGAACGTTGATTATGAATGAAAAGATTTCATGCATTCAGGGCATACTGGTTCCTTTACATTTTATGCAAATGTAGCGAGTTTGTCTTGCACAAATTTTGTCGTGGCATTTTGGAGGATTTTCAAGTTCCATTTCTCTAGGATAGTGATCTATACAGTCTAGTATAGTCTGATTTAACGTTGCAATATTTAAAAATCAGTGATTATCAAGTAGAACAAAGTATTATCGGTGCTGCCAAAAGCGACGAGTTTTTTTGTTTTTATTGCTGAGAGATTCTGTAGTGAATAGTTCACCAACAGGTTTTAATTTTTTTTTTTTACTTAGGATAATTTTAATTAAAAAAAAAAAAGCTAAACGTACACATGTGTCAACGTCAGTGTCGCTGAAGAGATTAAGTAGGGCCTACTACAATATTTTTAGTAACAATATTTTTCCTTGCAATTATCACGTACTGAATAATACATAGAATAATTTAATCAGCCAAAGTACTCGATAAATATATTTGCTCCCGGCCACGTAGAGAAGGAAATGCGGTATGAATTCTCAAATCTGACCCGACTATCGCCGTGCGTGTCAGTACAAAATTATCCGCTGTCCGGTGGTTAATTGGGGAAAGTTATTATTAGATCGCGCGTATTCGCGATGCATTTATATCATGCACGAAGAAGAAGAAACTATCCCCATCTCTCATGGGTATCAAACACAACGTAATAAACCGGGGCCCAAATAAAACTTTGAAACCAGCGTGTTCCACGATTACGAGAAAAATCTCCCAGGATCTCCTTCGAGGCTTGTTCGTTAATCGACCGAACTCGAAACCTTCTGCCGGGGACGACTTTGCTCGCAATTTTCTAACTAAATTTCAACAGTTCTCTCTCAATTCTGCTCCGGTGTTGGTTACATTTGCGTATAAATGAGAATACACTGTGCCACCTTCGTGGACATTCCTATTAATGGCATTTCCCACCCGTTGTCGAGTCAAACAAACGGAGCTCGCAGGTAAATCACCGCCAGGAACTGAACAACCTGCTTTCTGCCACAGTTGTTTCGAAAGTGTTTCGACACTTACCGCGGAAAATTTTCACGTGCACGTTGTGCCTGTTAAAGGGAGTATCGTGGCTGTATTGAGTTTCATCTCTCGCGTACCTCGAAGCAAATTTTTATAGTAGATAATTGATATCGAATATCCTGAATGGAATAAACTATTTGATAATTCTTTTCAACAGTACTCTAGTATTATTAGGATTCTATCAGAGTTTTATTAGATAATTCTTTTAATAGTACTTTAATACCAGAGTACTATTAGATACTAGAGTACTGTCAGATAATTCTTTTCGATAGTACTCTAGTATTATTAAAACACTAGAATATTATTAGATAATTCTTTTATCGAATATTTTAAATAAAATACAGTTAAATAATTCTCTTAATATTTTTAGGATTCTATTAAAATTCTATCAGATAATTCTTTCAATAGTATTTTAATATTTTTAATATTTTTAATATTAATATAATTTTTAATATTTTTATGACACTAGAGTACTATTAGATGATTCTTTTTAATGGTTCTTTTAATAGTACTCTAGTATTCTTAGAACACTAGAATATTATTTATCGAATATTTTAAATAAAATATTGTTAAATAATTTTCTTAATATTTTTAGGATTCTATTAAAATTCTATCAGATAATTCTTTCAATAGTATTTTAATATTTTTAATATTTTTTGTATTTTAATATTTTTATGATTCTATTGGATAATACTATTAGATAATAATTAGTAAGAGTACAATTAGATAATTCTTTTTAATGGTTCTTCTAATAGTATTTTAATATTCTTAGAACACTAGAATACTATTAGATAATTCTTTTGATAATATTCTTAGAATGTTAGATTACTATTAGATAACTCTTTCGTCGAATATCTTTTTAGTTGCTCTGGTACATAATAGAGATTACTCTGACACATAACAAAATATACTCTGTTATATAATAAAGGATTGAAATACTCGGGATTCGCTCGATGTTTCAAGTATATTGTTTCAATCTCGTCTGTGATTAGTCTAGTCTCGCAGCGGGCGTGTTAAACGTTACAGGCGTTGAAATACTTTCGCGAGCTTTCGCGAGTGTCGTTCGTAAAACGGGCAAATAAAATTAGCACTCGGCGCTCGGTGTGTGTATCGAGGCGTTAAGCGGCACGCAAATACGTTGGAAAATAGACTTTCGATGTTTTCCATGCGACATAAATTTCGAAGGAAACAGAGGGGCACAGAGAGCCACGGGACAATACAACTCGTTTGGCGTTGTAATTTGCATGAATTTCGCCCGGTTGTTTTTGTTTTCGCGGGGAATTGTATGATGGAATCGGGATTGATCCATCAGACCGTGCGCGGGACTTACCGCATAATTCTCTGGCACACATTGAAACGAGCGTTTAACCCAGTGGTTATTTTCTCCCTCTCTCTCTCCCTCTCTCTCTCTCTCTTCCCCTCCTTTGACTGAATTCAGAGAGCATTGCCAGCGAATTCAATTGTTTTTCCATTAGATTGTCCCGGTGTTTAAATATATAGCGCGTTTCCGAAGTTTGTTTTTCCGAGCAAAACGAATGGCGCAAACAATCGGAAGACACGTATTACACGTGTATACGGTTAACGTGGGATAACACCTCGAATAATATTAACGGCGAAATTGGAAGTAAAATATTTCATCTTATCGGGAAACGTAAATAATAATGGACTGTACTTTGGCTGACCAATTACGAAATTCTGCGTTGTTGTTAAAATTTTTCCAGCGAGGTCATTTTTTTTAGAGACTCTCGAACTCTATTTGTCGTTATTTTCGTCGAAATCACTTTTTACTTCGTTGGTACATATACATGGATGAAAGTAGAAACCTACGAAACAGTTAACGTGTATATATACATATATTTTCTAAATTATTTTATATATAAATATATACACCTAGATATATAAATTATTATATATATAGATATACATAGATGAAAATAGTAATCCATTTTTATTTTAAATTATTATATATATTTATATGTATTAATCTATTTTATTTTAAATTATTTTATATATATATGTATATATGTATATGTATATATATATATATCTGTAACATCATTTCTTTCGACAATCATTCGCGTACGTATTTCAAATCGACGAGAAACCGACTTTTCGATCGATGCGCTTTCACGATTCCACGAAACGACGCGACGCCGCTTTTAAATCTCCATCCTATCGAACGCGAATTCTTTTTATAATGTACGACATTGATCCAAAGCCCGAATCCGATTTGATCAGCAAAATTTTTCACAGCGATTTTCGTGCACGCGGAGCATCAACACTGCCGGCGATCACGTATTCATCGAATTTCCGGCAGGACGCTCATTTTCATGCTTTATGAATGGGTTCGCCCGTGCTATTATCTATTTATCGGTCTATTAAACGCTTCGTTCTATTAAACCTGGATCGTGCTCGCATCGTGTCGATTTTTTAATATCGCCAAAAATCGTCGCCGGGGATTATCTTGCCGGGATTCGGCTCGTTGAATAAATTCTTTTTTCACGTTTCTTTTTCCTCCTGTTTTCCTCTGTGTTTTTTTTCTTTTATTTTTTTTCTTCTTTTTTTTTTTTTAATTTTGGTTTGCGCAGCACGAGCCGCACGCTCCCGCATTCACTTTCTAAAATTGATGGCACGTTTTCAATTCATCCGATTCAGTCGAAACGCCTGGAACGAGGTAATATCTCGCGCGCTAAAACTATCGCGCGAATCTATTTCGTTTGCGAGAGCTGACTTTTATGCGTGCCGCGACGCATTTGGGAAATTGCTGGCACCTGAATAGAGCAATATTTGGGGATGTTTCTTTTTTTGTGCACACGAAGCTTTCGAGAATTATCACGCGTGATTATTTATGCACAATTCGTTTTATGTAATTCGTCTTGTCTTCGACGACGTAAATTTGCAGTTATTATTTCACTGTCCCGGTGAATTTAAATCTGTCGTATTCGTCTCGCCGAAGATATGAATTTCTCTCTACTTCACTCTCACAGTTTAAAAAGTTAATCAGCATAGCACTCGACTAATTCCAATTTTGTTGTTCCGTATTTTACTGTGTATTTAACTCACTCTAACTTACTCTAAGCAGTTAGCAATTGCAAAGAGTAAGATTGAAGGTGCTTTCATCCACGAATTTTGCTAATTTTAACACCAAATTATAAACAACTTTCGTAATTTCCTATTTTTTTTTTTGACTTTGAACGCTGAAAAGCAGGGAGCAAAAGTTTGAAAAGTTTTGAGAGGTGGCGTAAAAAGAGAGAGAGAGAGAGAGAGAGAGAGAAAGTTAATTTTACCTAATCTCGTTTACTAAGTTCGTATTCATCATACTGTCACATACTTTCTGATGTAATTTATTATTAAATTACTATTATTAAATTATTATTAAATTATTATTAAATTACCATAACGTGATATTCGCTACTCTGTCCTCCACTTTCATTTTTCATGTCTCACTTACGCATACTCTTTACATGCAATGTTTAATCGACAATCGATCAGACTTGTGAATTTATATATATATATATACGTATAGAAATACAATGAATTGAAAGCTCGTATAAATAGAAGTTCAATAAGTTAGTTTATCTTCTCCCGAATATTTTTCGTTGACTTACCGACGTTTTCACGCTGATATAATTAAATTTAGTCGGCTTTACCTTTGTTCGTTAATTTTCGATCACGACTGTTTATTCATCGTTGACTGGATCATTCCGCGCGTTGGTATTACGCCACGCGGAATTTTTAGATCAGTGCTGCAATCGTCTTGGAATTTTCTTAGATGTTTTCGTAGATATTTGCGGGAAATTTCGACGAGGCAGAGAGCACCACGCAAGAAGTGAACTTGCGCGACAAATTAGCATCTCAACCTTTTAAAGTGCAGATTTCTAATATTTGAACGAGTTGAGTAAACTTAAAGAGTGAAAGAGAATCGACGAATTCTCGTGGAAACAGGAAATTAAATCTCCATAATTCCTCGCGCACGTCGCTGAATTCTCAGCTTTGTAAGAATTTACATCAGACAGCTTTTCAATTTAGAATTCGGATTCCGAGAGGATTTTAAGGGCCGCCGTGAATTTTTGCTGGCATTGCCACTTTTCTGCGAAAGTGGTGCGCGCTGCTCGTCATTAGGGGCTTTGACGAAAATCTTAAAGAAAGAAAGAAAGAAGAACCTTGATGAAAACAAAGTTTAGAGAAAGAAACAAGCTGCTCGCTGACTCGCCGTGTTTTTCCTTGGAGAAAGATGAGAAAAAATTCTTCTTCCCTTTTCGAGAAAATATTTTTACTTGCGAGCAAAGAACCACGAGCTTTCCTAAAGAGCGCAGAAGTTTTCCCTCTTCGTTCTCGCGAAAGGATTAAAATTTTCAATTGAAAGCACGGAACTGAGAGTGACGGTTTATTTAGTCGGAAAAACTTCGTCTAATGTGTTTTTTCTTTCGGAGTAATTTTTATACACGAGTAATATATTTCAGAGTCACCTGACGCGTGGAAGATAAATTATATATATATATATATAAAACGATAGAAAGTCGAAAGTTTTGTGTCCCTTTAGAGACCAGTGTTATTCAAAAAATTATCATACAGCAATAATTCACTTTCACTGATTTCTTCGAGGTAGACATGTCGATTGAAAGCGGAACGAAGAATTTCAGAGAGTCAGAAATAATGTAAAATAATAATTTTCTTGCAGATGAATATTTTTCACATTAAATTTTTAGCCCAGAGCATGTTGGCGAAAAGATATTATTTTTCTTTATTCTCTTTATTGCAATGTTAGTTACGAAAAATTTTTAGAATTGAAAATTATTTCTTCAATGAGAAATTATATAAACCGCACCTAATTGTACGCTGTCCAGAGATTTTATTAAAAATTGTGTCTCATAGAAGCAGAAAAAAGTATATCCGCTGGATTGTAAGCAACTTCGGTTCAATTCACTGATTAAAAACAAAAGAAAAAGAAAAAGTGACAGAGCTCCCAATTCGATTGGCTAATAAGTGCAAAGAAATCTTTCACTCTCAAAAAAACGAGAGATCATAGTAACGTCGTAATTGTGATACTATTTATCATAATCATAATTTCAAGGAACTCTTAGCTCGTCATTCATCTACGGATTAACTGTACGATTGCATCTAATAAATAACGAACGAATGTTCCATCTCTCTCACGATCGAACGATAAACTCATCACGGTGATTCTGCAAACGCATTATTCATCGGCCATGAAGTACGGCTGTGTATTTTAGAGTTCAATCTTGCGCGAAGTTTGACTTACTCATCTAGTAAGTAAAGGACCGAGGTCGATCTTCGCCCTCATTAAATACTGTATCACATACGTATCCAAAACCTACGATCTTGGCGCTTCGTTAGTGTCAGTGGCAGTTAGTTCATGTCAGAAATTCATCTAGTCGATTAAGCGTCTATTCGAACTCTGTTGTACCTGCTCCTATCGTAAGAAACTATCTCTGGGTTATGCGCGTGGGAGATTCTACCAGGTGGATGAAGTTTGATGAATTGTTGATGAACGTTTGCCCTTACGTAGGAAGGATTAATCAATTTTCTGATAATACGTTTCCTGGGCTCTTCGATGTGGCTTCAAACGAATTTTTTTTTTTTTAATCTTCTGTTAGTCGAAAAGAGTGAGAAATTGAAGCTTAAATTCAGGTACAATGATTCACATTATTATTCGGATGATTTAAATATTGAGATTGCTATAATATTGTAAACTTTGGTTTATTTGAAAGTTTGGCTCCAGTGTATTTTTTTTTCTAAAATATTCTCAAAGTGTGTCTAAAATATTTTTATTATTTTAATACTTTACCGACCGATAGCGCTAAGTAATAGACGATTAATAGGCTACCGGTCGGTAAAGCGTTAAAAAAGAATCGTGGAAATTGTTTTCAAAAAATCGCACAGTAACATAAACCGTACAGTAAACTTTTGATTTGTTTGAAATTTCTGACTCCAGTGTGTTTGTCTCCAAAATATTTTCAAAGTGTGTCTTCTAAAATACTTCCATTATTTAAAAAAATATCGTGCAAGTTATTTTGAAAAAAATCGTGCAGTAATAAAAATTGTATAGTAAACTTTGGTTTATTTGGAAGTTTCACTCCAGTGTTATTTTTTTTCTAAAATATTTACATCGCGTATGCGGGTGTGGAAATGTTTTTCTTCTCAAAAAACGTTACAAATCATCGTAGTAAAAACTTGGGAAAATTTTTTTCGTAACCGAATTTACAGTAGATTTGAAGATCGATCGACCTTTGCAAGCTCGATGCATGATTTTTTTTTTTTCACCATTTTATTAAACTTTGAATGTTAGATCTTAGGCGACGAAAATTCAAGAAATCGTGTCGTTTTCGCGCGAGAATTCCAAGTCTTGCTCCGTTATTCGTTAAAAAGATGTTCGATCATGCAAATCAACGAAAAAGTTTCGAAGCTGACGGAGAATTTGGAAGAGAGAAAAAGAAAGAAAAGAAAAACAGGCGATTCGCGGGATCGGTAGATCGATTTGTTTGTCGACCATTGTGGATAACAGCAACACACCACTGCGCGTGGCGCAACGAGCCGGGGATGCTGGTTTCAATTCCGGCTGCAACGACAGCGGAATCCTCTCTTCGTCGAGACGTATCCGGTTTTCGGAGCAGATGAGTCGGCGCTCGATGTAGTTTAATCGGTTACACGTAAACCGCGGCATCGAATCCATCGGCGCGCGTCAATTCCGATTCCCATTTCGGCGAGCCCGTTTCCGCCCGTTGGAATTAAACGCGGCGGCCCTGTGAAAAGTTTATGACGCTAATCACGCGTGCATTCTAATCGGCCCGTCCGCCGATTGAAACGCGCGTTTCGTTGCGTTTTACGCGTCGGATCGCCCGGCCGAAGCGATCGATAGAGACCGATTTTGCTTGCCTGCCGGTTAGCGAATTATTGTACAGAGTAATTGGAAATAGGAGATCGAACCTATCGGTCTCATCCTATCGGGGAAATGAGGATTTGCCCGCTGCTTTTTCTGCAACCGGCAAATCATTTCTTTTCCTTTTCCTTTTTTTTTCTTTTCTTTTCTTTTTCCAACCACGATGGATCAGACACGTTTTCTCTTTTTTCTCTCTCTCCCATTTTCTAGTTGTGCTGGACTTTCCCCGTGCTAGATTTTCACCGTCGACGATTGAAATTTCAAGCTGTTGAAAATTGTTTGAAAAATATGAAATTGCGATGTAATTACGATCGTACGATGTTTGAACACCGGGTTCGTGCTCAGTGATGAGCACTCGTGGAATTTTCACTTTTTCGCAAATAATATTTTATCGAGTATTTGCGCGTAGAGTAGAGGAAATGGCGAAATATACACAACGTTCTGGCTTTTCCGAAAATATTTTACTAGCGTGTTTACCATCATTATTCCGGCAGATACAAATTGTTTTCATTGTAATTGTCAGTTTTGCATTGTAATTAATTGAAATGAAATGTTGTTAGAATTTCACTTCGTGAAAAAGGTCGCGGAGAATCTATTTGATCTAAAGCTTCTCCTACTATGATCATCCTGAATTCGTTCTTTCTTTTCCAAGACACTTTTACATCACGTAGCAAGAGTGTTCTTTTCTTAAAAAAAAATTTTTTTAATTCACATGTATATAAAAATACTAAAAAATTTTATTCGTTGGCTAAATTCATCGCGATCTTGAAAATTCAGGTTTCTCCTCTACATCGATCTCTTAAAATTTGCTGTACGATTTTTTTTTGGTTCTTTTATTGAACTTTGAACGACAAAAATTCAAAAAATTCTGTCATTTCGACGTTCTAATTCTAATCTTAATGTTCAGAGTTCAATAAAATGACAAAGAAAAAATCGGTCGTTATAAAGAGAAAATTCCAATTTTCAACATGATGCATCCAAGTCGTGGAAACATGATTTTCAATTGTTTTTGGAGATGTTTCTCGAATTCTTACAATTTTTACAAAACTATTCTTACTTTTTCAGCCGCTGTAAAAATGTCTTTGAAAAAGAAAATCTCAAACTTAGGACAATCGAGGTAAAAAGTTTCAATACGTTTCAATACGAGCGGATTGTCGTGCGATTTTCTTTACAACGGACTTAAAGTATCGACAATTTTTTTGTCATTACAGCTCATCGCTGTATCCACGCGGATTGCATTTACGTTCCGTCTGCTGTCTTGAATATTCAATATATTTCCGCGGAGCAACGAAAAGGATGGTTTAATCAGGTTTCGCTCGATTCTCCCGTACGAACGAACGAACGATTTGTTCGTTGCCTGTTGAGAGAGTCCGATAAAGATTTTCGATTTTCCTGCCGCGGGCTTAAAAAAGAAAAAAAACACGCTCGATAAACAGCACGCCCGGACGTATTTACCGTCCATTTGGCCGCGCAGCTTGTTAAATTCGCACGTATTTTCCCCCCTGTCGAATCGTTAATTCGCTGTTAATGTTTTTATTGCGAGCACCGTGTACCGACAATGCATAGACCCACCGCGAGCGTGCGTGTATGTATGTATATATATGTATACATATATTCGCAACGTACGATCGAACGAATCAATTTGCCTTTTCACCTTGCCCGAGGAGATGTGTATTTTCAGTTGGAAACAAAACGGTGGGAAAAAAAAAGAAAAAAGAAAAATACGCCAGCGAGTCGTATCGACGTTGATCTTTTTAAATTGGTTCGTGCATTTTTTCCAATGTGACCTCGCCGTTTATGCATGTGCACGTTAAACGCGCCTCCCGTTTTTAATACGCTTCATTGCCGAAACTGGAATTTCGTATTGATAACTTTGAGCGAACGGTTTTTGCGTTCGCTTCTTTTTGTTTGTCATTTAGAACGGTTCAAATTGGATTTAAAACAAAAACAAAAAGCTCATTTCTTAAGAATTAGGAATTAAATGTGCAATAAAACAAAGAGCACAGTTTTTAAATGTACAAAGTGATAATGATCCTCGTGGCATCGTTACTATATATATATATGGAGAGAGATTAAGATCGATCGGAATCGAAAGTTCGAGCACGATGGTCTACAAAGAATCACCGTTAGGCGTGGCGCCGTGCAACATGAAACGAACAAGTTTCTAACTCGGGAGAGCCGATTCACTACCTTCTCGGAGCCAGCTCTCTCTTTCAATTGCAATATCACAAAGTTTATTAATATAATCCAGTTATATCGTCCGTTTAAATATTTCTTTGCGAAATGATTTGAGAACTTTGAACGATACTTATATCTTGTTATACGCATTAATGAGAATTAACGTACTCGTGCATCATGATTGAAAAGAATTTTGAAACTTACATCGTTCACGTCACGTGAAACCACATTACAAGTCCAGATTCAAAGTCAACAATTCACTGTATATCTGACAAACGTATGACAGATGCAACTCTTCTTCTTGACGTGTCGGCTCCGCGATTTTTATCTTATTTTAATATTTTAATGTTTTGAACATTTCAACATTTTGGTTTTTTTTTATTAACGCCTTATTTTTATAAAACGCTTCAATCAGAGTGTCAAAATTTTGGAGCAAATCGAGTTTGAAAATTTATCAATTGTACGAATTATGAATTTGACTAATTCCATATTGGACAGACGCGAATAATCGACACGAGGATATTCCACGAGAAAAAATGAGTAAAAAATCTGGAATAAAATTTTCTCGTTTAAGGCATCGTTTTCAAGAAAATAAATAAATTTTGAACAAGTTTCGTTACTCCAAAGTGTCTCAAATGACCTGATAAATCTTCAAACTCGATTTTCTTGAAAACGAAGGCTTTAACGCCCAAAATTTCAATAAAATTTTCTTCTTCCTTTTCGACACATTTTTACGTATAGAATCCCAGTCGGTTCATCAGGAGTACGTAGGACTCCCCTGTATATATTTCGCATTCTGTTTCTACGGCGATGGGTATTTTGTAGTTCTAAATGGCACACCTGTAGAATTATTGCAAGAAGAGAGTGAAATATTTGGAAATTCGAGATGTGCGAACGACGTGTTCACAAAATGTTTGTTCGAACGTGAGAACAGCTCCGCTCGAGGGGCTGTTATAGCACGCGTGTTTCATTTCGTCCCGATTATCCCATCGGCGATTGAATCCCATGCAGTCGGTAGAGTCGCGTGCTCGTTCGGCTTCGAAATCGTGGCTGAATAACTCGAAACAAGCGGCCTAGAGGGTACTCGCGATGCGTGGCACGCAAACTCGATTCGACGTGGGGCGCGAGCTCGCGGCACGTATGCCTGACCTAGGAACACGCCGGAACACCGTTAACCGCACGGTGCCGTGAACTTTTGCCGCGAGTAACGTGAGCGCAATCTAATTTCGCGCGATGAGAGTCTACCTCGTTCACCGGTTGCGCGCATGCACACGGTTCCGTGAATGCATGCACCCGGCAAACCGTGCACAGCCTACAACGGTCAACCTATTTCGGAATATTTCGCTGGATATCCCGCAATTTCTCGCTCTGTCTATATCGCCGCGCATTGATACACCCTTTTCGTCGCAATTTCGCTGCAGCTGCTGAAACCCGCAATGACGATGACATCCAAATTAGTGCACTTCCGGCCATTGTCCCTGAAATTGACGGCTCAGCTTGCTTTCCTCGTTTTTCTTTTTTTTGGATGTTTCAATCGTACGTCGCTTGAAATGAAAGTGAAATTACACTAGGGTATTAGACGAAAGGAGAAATGTTCTGTGAGATAAAGAGAATAAGATTACAGATAAGTTTGGCGTGTGACGAAATTTTGTTCGAAATTGAAAGATAATTTTACGAAGGGTAGGCTTGAACTAGCCAGTCACAAATTACTAATTACACACAACGTCGCTGCATCTCCAAAAGCCACAATGCATCTCTTCCAATTAGTCACTGTGCACCTCTGATCATTGTCCCTCGAAATCAAAACTCCCAATTTGCTACTGTTTTCCTTATTTATTGACGTTTCAATTGTACGTCGCTTGAAATGAAAGTGGAATGCAGCTGGAGCTAAGGTGGCTAACTGGCGGCCCTTGCCCCCCCCACTTTCTTGATCGCTAGCGCTACCCCCTCCACTGCATCGATGTTACAAGGGAAATCAACAGACTGAGGGAGTGGAACTCATGCATGGCGTCATCAAGAAGAAATTGTTCTGCAAGATAAGAGAATATGGTCACACATTAAATTTTAAGTCCGAAATTGAAAGATAATTTTACGAAAGCTAGAAACTGAATTAGTCACGGTTACAAGTGGTGTAGCTAATTACAAGTAGGAAACGTTCGAACGTTGGATATTCAAACAGGTCTCGAAATGAATTTTCTTCACGGCCGTTCGTACGAGAGTTTCTGGTGGGAATTTTCGTAATTGCTCGGGACGGTTAGACGAAATGGTCGAGCATGTCTGCTCGAATTAGAGTATAATAGACGGGACCGGTAGGGACGATGTAATTGGGCAACTGTTATTGCTGAAGCTTCGCTGTAAACTTGGGCGAATTGTTTGATTGCCGCGTGTGGAAAGTGGCGGAGATGATGGCTCGGACGAAGACCGATTGTATTTCTGATACCGGTTGCTCGTTGCCGATTGCAACGCGTTATTGCCCCGATATAAATCCATTGATAACGATAAAACTGACCGATCGAGACGTGACGCTTGATGCGTGACGAAGTACGAATTGCTTCGTAGATACAATTACAGCCGTCGCGTCGGTCAGAAAGTTAAATTGAAAACCTGATTTAATTACGCTTTCATTTCAGTCAAGTGTTCTGTGGGCAATTTCATACGTTATCGTGCTAAATGGCCAGGACACGTTTCTATTCATCACGTATGCATTACGTAATTCGTGACAAAATGCAGACTCGTTTCTAGATAAGTAATTTCATAGAACATGTAACATACAGCTACCGAACGAAGAATCTGTTTAATTAATTCAAAATTTACTTTTTCCATTGTTTGATTCGTTCTTGCAATTCGTTTATATTTTTTTACTGTAAAATTTCAATATTATCCGACGGTTCGCAACATGTTACGAACAGACATTGAATTTTCCTCTCTTGTACGTCTTGATCCATCAAGTCTACAGCTTCCGTTCATTTCTCAGCTTCTGTTCTCACTTTTTTTTCCTCTATAATAGCCATCCTCCAAGAGCTTCGAGCAGTATACCATTACGTTCCTCGTTAAGAAAAAAAGGCGACGCCTGAATAGGGTTAAAGAGTTAACTTCTCGATGAAATCATCAGATCAGAAATTATTCCTCTTCCTTTTCCCCGTCATCATTTATCCATCGTGTTTCAGTTTATCGAGTGCCTGTGGTACTTAGAGAGGCGTGAATTGCGATGAGCGCCGATTGACTCCCGTTCGCTCTCCGTTCTCCACGGTTCGCCTTTGGGATTTCACGGATCTGTTAACGACACGCGTACTTATATACACACACACACACACATACACACGAGCGTGTGTGCTCGTTCCTCGTTACGCGATCAATCGCCTAAACGGCGTTTGTCGTCGCGAAATCACCGCGAATCTCGTTCAATCTCGAATGTTACGCGTGTCTCTATGAGTCAACAATGGACGATATCGAAACGGCGCGAATCCTACGAGCGTGTAGCGTAATTAGAGCATCGATCAATTCAGAATGCCGTTGATTCATTGATTTCACGATTGTGTAAGTGTCAATGGACACAATTTTGAGCATCATATGGTATATAAGGTAAGGTTATTTGTGTTCACTGATTATTGCGAACAAATGGTCCTAACGCTCTCTGCAGTTTTCATCCTCGAGACAAATTATCGTAAAAAATTATCTTTTTAATTGTTAGGTTTAGGTCCAATGATTGATACTTTTTTTTTATTTGAAATTTAATATTCTTTCGATTTGATGATGAAAAAAAAATGTCTATAGTGTAATTTAAAAAAATAAAGGTAAACCTTAAAAATTTCTGCGCACACAAGAAATTGATACGCCATATTTTGCCTCCCTTGAAGTCAGGCGACTTTTGTATTAAACAATTTTTCATTTTAAACAATTCAAAAGTTACTTCAGGTGTGCAAGTTACGGGAATCACCCTGCATAGTAGCAGACAGAGATTCGGGTGCGTATTTTCAAAAATTTCACAGTAGTATCGCGTTGTAGCTTTCTACTCGCATTTCACAAATGTTCTACAATCGAACAACTGCCACGGAATGATTCGCTGCAGAAAAAATGATTCGAGCGTTTTTCACTTTCTTTCGGAAACTTGTAATGGTTCGAGTGATTCGAATTTTTAACCATTTGATCGCCGTGCGCGCATCCCTGTACCCTAAATAAAAGCGAAATTAATTTCGATTTCTTAACGATGACATCTAGAATCGTTTTCCAACACTAAAAAAATCGTAAAATATATATATATATATATATATATATATATATTTATTCTTCCTTGATTTCGGATATATTCGAAAGCTACTTCGAAGAAAAAGGCAAGAAACAAAATTCGCGTGCGAAAACTGTAAAATTCCACTCTGCTCAAGTACTTGTTTCAAAGCATTCCGCACCCAAGATCAATATTAGTTTTATCGTGAACAGTATATATTTGTATTTTTTAGACTATAATATTGTAACATTTCAAATTTAACAAACGTGCATGTAACTTTTTTAATCTTTTTAATATTTAGTGTTTGATCTATTGTGTGGCAAGAAGTCAGTGAAAATCAAGTGTCTTTTTTTTGTGCGAATTATATCCTAATTGATCGTGGCTCACTAACTATGTAACTAAAAAATATTTAAATTATTTATCTATTAGTAAAAGTACATTTTTTAAAAATTGAATATACGCGGCTAGCTGATGCGCGGTCTTTAAAATACGCGGCGATGAAGAGGTTAAATACGCGAGGCAAGCTTGACTTCTTCGCACGCGGCAAGAGATCCCGCGGATTCGACGAATTTGTAAAAATTCTATTTTCCATCCCTGGACGGAATGTCTCGTGGAGCGCCACGAAGTGAAATAAATCCAAAACGCGGGATCGATAATTCGTGCGAATCAATTTTTATTCTCTGGGAAAGATGTGTCGATCCTCGAGAAACGTGCAAATCTACCAATAACACCGCGGTGATAAATCTGTCAGCCGAGAAATCAATGAAATCGTTGTCGCGATCCACTCGATGTACACGCAAGCAGCACGATCACACTGAACGCGTTAGGCGAAGGCGTTATAAATTTTTCAATGGGACGCGAGGCCGATTTTTATTAGATCCTTCGCGAGACGAGATCTCGAGCGGATTCGTCTGGAATTGATCGCGGATGATATCGCGTCGATGGAAGGGCATAAAAACGATTTTAATGCTTGCTGTGGTGTACGGTGGCTTCTTCTTTCGTGCGTGTATCGATACTCACCATAGTGGTGTAGTGGGTATGTACGTACACAGTAAACATACGTGTTCTCCCGATATCGACTCGCTCGGCGAGCACCGCGTATCGTTTATACGTGTACAGAACACGAGATGGAGACGTTTTATTGGACGTTATCCTGGGTCGTTTGTAATCAATTCGCAGGATCTGCCGGTGCGCCGCGTGGACTTGAAAAATAGAAGTCCATGGTGGTAGCGTGTGCTATCAGCCGGTGGAAAAGAGGAGGCAAGAAAGCTGTGAGAGAGAGGGAGAGAGACGAGGTACATTCAGATTTTTCTGCAATGAATATCTCCTCCCCGTGTTGTTGGATCTGTTGTCTGTTTTCAGTTTCCCCGTGTGCTCTCTCCTCGTCCGTTCGATTCTTCGTCTTTTCATCGATTAAGCTGTGATTAAGCGCGGATTTTTATGGAAATTTTATGGAAATCCTAACGCGTGCTATTTGACGTTTGATCGTATTCGATTACTGAAGTTCTTCAATGTACAATAGATAAGTCAAGTTCTTAATTTTAACCAATCTGAATTCAAATTCTTCAGTCAGAAATGTAATAATCGATGCTTCATTGCTACAGACACGCGTAGAATTTACGCTACTGGTACCGTGAAATTTTTAACAAGCATCTTTTTGGAGTATAAAAATATTTGGAGTAATATTTTCAAACTAAATTTCTTATTGAAATATATCTCTGAAGCTGAGCGTCTCTCCATCTTGCCATAATAATTAAGACTTCAGAGTGATAATCTTGCCGTTCGCGAGTAGGAAAGACAGAGTTGATCCTCTCGCCGTGCTCGTATTCAGCAGGCTGCAATAAATCCGCAAACAAAAGTGGATTAGGACCGTTTTACATGGGCGTCGATGTTCGCTCTTTTCATCAGGGCCGTCATGCATAGCTTGCCCGGTCGGGCTCGAGGTTGCATCGAACGAATTTGAATATCGAGCGTTGCGAGTTATTACGTCCACTAGAGGCTAGTTTCTTTTTTCGAACATCACCGCGTCGACAGATAGATATTTCACGTTCGTCCACGCCTCTGTGTACTCGTGTAGTTTCTCCTGGAAACGTATACCAGTATACACGGTGGGCCAAAAGTTTCTTCTCATTATTATTATCATTATTATTACTTTTTAAATAAAACTAATTTTATTAGTCAAGTTCAAACATTACGTCTTAACTTCTTCATTATGTGTTAAAAATCTGTAATGAAGAAAAATTAAAAAGAAATTACGGGTTTTATTTTAGTGGGAAGTGATTTTCGGCCCACCCTGTGTATTCACATCTCACGCGAAAAATTTCACAATAAAAATTCGTTTTAAATGTTACTACAGTCGCGCGAGTTGTGTCTCATTGCGAGTATCAACGAAATTTCAAGATAATTTGCGATACAATGCAAGCAACGGGGTCTGTGTAAAAGTTTCCAGTGATTTTCGTCAACCACTGTGTACACACACGCTGCGCCCACTCTCTTCCCTTATCCCTGTTGATTTTTCGCTTTTTAATATTCCGCTTTCGTTCGATCGTTGCCGTTTCGTCGATGCTGCCGGCAACGTACAAACAATCGAGAGGAGCAAACAGACGACACGGCCAGGATGGAGTGAAAAATTTCGCATAGCATCGCCCCGGAATTTCGTATTAACGAGGCGTGGCCGCGTTTTAATAATCCGCGCGATTATTTCCATCCGCGACTCGGACAAATTACCCTCCCCCCCCTGAATTTTATTCCGTCACAATCGTCGTTAATTATCCATGTTGAGCTCGCTTAACACTGGAACTACTAAAGTGATAAAAATGAACAATTTATAATTTTCTATATTTATAAAATTTTATATATTTATGATAGTGTATTTTTATATATTTATGATAGTGTATTTTTAGATATATATTAGTGTATTTTTAGAAATATATTATTATAAAGCTTAGTGTATCTTTGTTGTTATCGTTAGCTTTTTCTTGTACCTTGCGCTTTAATTTCTTTGCTACAGATATTACACCTCGGTCGTTGGTGGTTCTAGTGTTAAAATTCCGCGACCGTGTTTATCTTGTCATTCTATTTGCTTCGTTTACGGATTTCAGTATCTCCTGTTTTTGCAATACAAATGTAACTAGATATTAAAATTAGACTTAACTAGATTTAAAATGTAACTAGATATTAACACTTTCGTCGCGGTACTTTCGATACGTATCGCACGTAGCATAGAAGTTCAATCGCCATCTGCACTGATAATGACGAAATTTTTTATCAGCGTGCGTCTCTGAGAAAGTATATCGAAACAATGAAAACACTGAATTGCACTGCATTAAACCATTATTATTTTTATAATCCTTGCTATTTTTTCACTCGTACTCTGTATTGAATTGTTAGTGCACATACTAAAAATTTAGTTCAAAACAGCAACTTCGAACTTTATTTCATAATATACCTAATAAACTAATAAAGTGTGGTACAAACATGGATTAATATCCTATACATGGATATATAATCATATACATCGCATTTTTTGCATTCCCTTCTTTTTATGTTATGTTTATATATATATATATATATATACTATACATTTACGGCTTTTTGTAATTAATTTATTCACACACCTCTTCATTTCAAGGGTAATTTAATTATATTTAATTAAATTTACCATAAAATAATCACGTTTTAAATAGTCACGAATAATATAAGACTAGCGGAAGATGTAATTATTGAATTAGAATTTACTTGCGTTTGAGATTTGCTGCAATTATTGTTGATAACATTTGCCAGGGCGCCTTTCTGGAGGCTTTCAGTTTGATTCGAGCAGTGTAAAGTGACCGGATCATAGGCGCCAATAGCACCTCGAAAGTAAATTTGAAAAGTGCCTTTAGGCGTCAATAATGGCCAAAGGATTATTTGTCATTGTTAATCACATCATCACTGAATCACATTCCTTCCATCCAAAGTGAATCTTTGCTGAAGTGCGACTTTGCTAATTTGTGCAACATTTAACTCGCTGAATTTCCAGCTCCTTCGGTTAGAATCAATTTTCATTGTCTCGCAACAAAGAGAACACATTCTCAGATTTTTCAGCCTAGATCCTCCGCTGTAACGAGCGCCACGATTAGCACACGGCAACGCGTTATGCATTTTAAAAGGTGCATTGTCTCGGGCGTTAACGTTCGTAGAATAACGAACGACAGGCGTAACGTCAGTTAATGAACGCATAATTACGTCGCGAATGTTTGCGGACCGATTTCATTCTCACGTGCGTGCACGCGAACGAAAAAAAAAAAAAAAAAAGAAGAAAGGTCCTTGCTAACGGAACTCGAGCGTTACGTTGCTGGATATCGTTGACAATAATTCTCGAATGCGTCGAATGCGTCGCGATGCATTTCCATGGTTGTCACGTTCGCGCGAAATGTCAGTAATGATCGATAAACAGTCGTGGCGGTCGTGGAGAGTTGAGGCGAACAAAGGAAAGGCGAGCCCAGGTTAGAGGCACGTGCCTGTTAAATGCAAATATCCTTCGTGCAGCTCTCGATGCGTTACGTTCCTTCTTATTATACCCGCGAGTTTTCGTAGGTGCTCGTTTAGTTGCTGTGTATGCCTGAATTAATTTAAAATAAAAAGAAAACGGAGAAGGAGAGAAGATAATTACGGTAGTTCCTTGCGATACTCTATTGGATTTTCAGATCGGCTATAATCGCGTTAGGGAACGTTGGCGTTGCAATTGGTGGTTTCGTATGTTATGTAAGAGAATAATATACGCTTATTAGATTACTGAACGATGTGCGCAGTTTGCCTAAACAGAGCTGTTTAACGAACGTATCTTTTTGCAAATTTCCTCTTCCGAAATTCTGTCTTTAATATAGGCTGGCCCAAAGGTCAATTCCTATTAAAAGAAATTCGTAATTTTTTAATTATTTTTTTTTTTTATTAATTTGCGGACGTAGCGGCGGTCAACATTTGAGAGAAACGATTTTGAAAACGTAATGAAATAAATCACGTTTGAACGTAAATTTAATTTTAATAACAATCGATGAAATTAAGTTTTGTTGTTTTATTATGGAAAATAGATGGGAAAGAACGTATTTTTTCGTAATATTATCCATTTTTTTTTTTCAGATAAATCTTAAATACATGTATAATCTTAAAATAGGAAGCATGGTATTTCTGTTCGTGTAGAAAACTAATAATTCCACTTCACGATATAATTTACCTCGTGAAACTGCATCTTCCTTGCGACCAGGCACACACTGTAATTTCCGTATGCTCCCAATCACATCTAAACACATATTATGTGCAACGTATAAGAAATGAAAGTAAGAATTTCATTCGGCATTAGAATTAAGAATCCTAATTATCCAGAAGCAAGCGTGTATTAAAGTAATACCCAACGACGTGAATCCTCTGGCAGGAAAGCTGGTGGAAAACCAGTTTTCGAAAATTGCACATTATATGGTAGTGGGGAAAGACGCTAGATTCTTGGGAATAATTCATGACTAACGGAGCTGACGAACACAGGTATTCGAATAGCGGGAGGAACTTTTACAACAGATATTTTTAGAGGGAAAGAACAGTTCGATATATTAATTTATCCTGATTTTCCATCGCGTCTATCGCGAACACAATATAAATTCTACGCTGAATTGAAATATATTAATCTATTCTATTAATTTCATTTAAATAAGCATTAATTAAATGAAATTAATGTTTCAATAAATGTCGATTAGTTTCAGATCATATCATATAGAATTACATTGGCTATCGTAGAATTTACATCAGTAATGCAAGGGATATTTCATTTTATAATGATCTAATTAATCTATTATTTCGAGTTATTATTTCCTTACTTTTCGTTCACGTAAAATCATAGTTCTCAAATTGGACGAACATCACACAAAATTATAGTTCACAGATTCAACCAACATTACCTTATACCAAAAAATTCCCATTTCTCTCGTCACTTTACACTTTTGTATCATTTCAATTTCTCGATCGAGGATTCCCAAAGGAATGAATAAAGAAACGTAAATTTCGTCATTCGTAAGTGGCAGCCTCTCATTTTCAGTCTCGTGGAGGAACGTTTCTGGAGTATTATAGCTGACGAAGTATGATTCTCTCCGTTGGTATTTTCTTGCTCGCCACGCAAGATCGTCTCGAGGAATTGCGCGAATTTTTTTGGTTTCCCTGGAAGTAGCCAGTTTAGAATCTTCTTTCGTGCAAGAAGCCGGGACATTGTTATACGGAGAAAGCCCTCATTTTTCACGGAAGCCCGACTCGCCGGCGTGATGTTTATCTCCGGCTAGGGTTTGCGGTTAAGAACATTACATCGAAGATTACCTTCGCGCTTGAGATCGCCGCGATCCACGCTGCGCGGAAGAAATTGTTCGCCGTGGAATTAGAATCGTGTTCTTTCCTCATTCGGTCGATGAAGGCTTTTCGGCTCGAGATCTGTTGTAGTCGTTGGAAACGGGACGGGAGAAAAAACCTACAGAGAACCTACCTTAGATAGGACATTTTGATAGTTTGAAGATTGACTCAGTGAGAATTTCTTCAAGCTACTAGATACAATGTTACGTACTTTTCATGATTATTTAATTCTATGTTCGATCTATGTTTTGCACTTTTGGGAATATAATTTTCGTTCACTGGATCAAATAATGCCAATGGGATATCAAATATTTCCATGTTCGGACATTGAGGTATTTTTTATAGTTCTCTCGAGAAATTTTGCGAATGATTTTTCTATTCTTGTTTGTACCATGCCATATATGTGCATAATGTACAGCAACCAAATTTTGTTCGAGACAGTTCTACTCTTGGCGTAGTTATTGTTTCTGTTCAGAACAATTATTTAAATGTTCTAAAAGAACAGAGTGTACAAGAATAGAAATAAAAAAAGAAAACTACTTGAAATTTTTCGAGAAAACAAAAGGAAGTAGAACCGTTGTACAGGTCTGTAAAATTTGTTAACAAGCCGAGTGACATTGTTAGTTGGAACTATAACGAACAAGATGAAGGCCTTCAGCAAATTTTAAAGATATTACACTATCTGCTTGTACATATATTCGCTTTATTCAACCAAGAGTCACGCGCGCAGCGAGTAGGTGCGTGCGTCGATTGCCCGGTGGAATTGGCATGATTTGCAGCTGATTCAACTCCGCGCACGTTCAAGTCACTTTGCAACGATTACTGGACCCGCTAGAATTATGCACAGATTAACTGTCGTTAAATCATATTACGAGGCGTAATTAGACTGGACCACAACGCGATCTGAATCCATTCTGCGCCGGCCACCGCGAAAATAACTGGCCGAATCCGCAGAGTCCATTCAGACCGTGGATTATTATCCTGCTGTCAGCTATGAATACGTTGCTAACCGAAATCTCGACCGCACAATTATGCCTGTGTCATTCATTTATTTCCTTCGGTTAGCGTGTATCGATCCTCGAAACTGAAACGAATTTGCCTAGCAATTTTGTAATCGCGTGCGTACGTTCTCTCAACTGTGACTCTTGTTACTAGTGGAATTTTACACTGGAACGACGTTTAATAGCAATTTTTTACGATTTTGTTTTTTTACGAATTTTTATCGATTTCCGGAGGCAAGGAAGCAAACGACTGGCTAAAAACTTGCATCAGAGTTGGTAGTTTTTTTTTTATCAGAGTCAGTTTATCAAACGATAAAATAGATTGTAAAGAAATTTCTCCTAGAGAAGGACAATTCGAAGATCCGAATGACATCTCCTCGAGTCAAGGAGCTTCTGTCTTCAGCCCAGAGACCCAAAACAGCGTCACAATTATCCTCGTGTTTGTCTTCAATTAGTGCCATAATCACCTCGAGACCGAGTCACGCCCTCTTAATTCTCCGTCACTTGGCACCGGCTCGTTGAAAGACAGCAAAGCCAGCATCGAGTGCACCGAAAATTAGATTCAAACGTCAGTACAAAAGCGGCAATTTCAGACGTGGCAAGCACTTTCGTAAGACTTGTACAAACTGCTCAGGAGGAAATCATGAACGAAACCGAGCTATTATTATACATTTGGAGTGTTACGTCAATGAGTGTACATTTGGGTGGGATTTGCTTATTTCGTTTTCGATATAAAATCAAATTTCAGCATTTGTCCAATTAACCTCTTGCGCTGGAATTGTGGTTGCCACGCACGTCGAGAATTTTTCGTTCCCAAAATTGCAATATTTTCTCAGTTTTAAATATATATAAATATAAACCAGGGAAAACAAGTAATAAATTTATTACTTCCTAATAATTTCTGTTCTGTGACATTATATCAACGAGATAAAAAAGAAAGCGACGAATTATTACATACCGTTTGGTCACTCGTTATGGCCCGCGAAATCAGTTGTCAGCACAAGAGGTTAATCTTAACGTCGAAAATTTTTAGTTCCAAAATTGCAATATTTTCTCAGTTTCAAATATATTTAAATGTAACCCGGACAAAACAAATAATAAATTTATTGCTTCTTGGTAATAATTTCTATCCAGTGATATATCGACGAAATCAAAAAGAAAGCGACGAATTATTGTGTACGGTTTGGTCACTCGTTATGGTCCGCGAATCAGTTGCCGGCGAGAAAGAGATTAATTATTCACGTAATATAAATTTTTCGTCAATTTTCCCTTACTATTTATCATTGGCAGAACGAATTTAGTCTTTTATGAAAACCAGTGACGAGTTTATCCGATATCTGTCAATTGGTTCTTCAGAGCTTCAGTTCGTTGATAAATAAAATTCCATTATACAGCGTCTCCCTCTTTTTTTTTCATTCGATCTTCCATGCACGATCTAATTTCTAATCGTGGAAAGTTTCACTTTCGCTCTCA
This sequence comes from Tetragonula carbonaria, assembly GCA_032399595.1. Lineage (NCBI taxonomy): Eukaryota > Metazoa > Arthropoda > Insecta > Hymenoptera > Apidae > Tetragonula > Tetragonula carbonaria. Next base: position 5,249,260 of record JAUCRC010000007.1, read on the forward strand.
GAGGCGAATATATTTCGTTAGGTCGCATCCTCGTGGATTACCGCTTTCGCGTTGCACGTTGCACGATCGATCGAACGAAGATGGCGCTTGTTGTCGAGATCGCGCGCTCGTGCTTTCCTCGCGGGTTTGCACGCCGCGAATTCCCTTTCCTTGAATTCGTATCGTAGGAGTCTTCGCGGACGCGTCCTTTCTCGCCTACTCACTCCTTACCGACTGTCGGTGGCTGAATGGCTTTCCCGCGAGAGTTCACCGCGAAGGACGCGTCCTCCATTGCTGATGGTACCCACTTACTTCCTGGCGTGGCGCCGAGTTTTCCAGAGATGGCAAACCAGGTCGTTATATCTCGCCTCGTCAAGGAATGTTCGAATTTTCGTTCGTTGTAACTCGTCGATGAGTTTCAACTCTCCAGTGGTCTTCGACGACGTCGAAGTGGCAATCTACGCTACTCGGAACTGTCGACAATTAACACACTGTCACGAAAATAATGTGACTTTGCACCATTATTGTAGAGAATATAAGGTGATATCGATGGTGATTAAACAATCACAGGTGATGAATACAATTAATTTGATTGAACTGATATACTCCGTCACCACTCAAATGAACTCTTTTTTTTTTACAACTCAATCTACTCCTTTTCACAACTCATTTCGACGCTTTTTCCTCTTTCACGCATTTTTTCACTCGGCAAACATTACAGGCCATCTGGTATGATTAAACAAACTACAGCTAAAATAATGATTCAAATCTACACTACAATGCTACACTGCTTAGTTACTTGGTTTACGATGGCAATTGTCATTTTTTTTTTTTTTCTTAGAAAGAAACCTATCGTACCTGAAATTAGAACTGAGATTTATGGAGGACCTGGTTGCAAATTCTCTAATTTGTCTACAGGGACATGAAAGATGTAAAAATAGAAAAATCTCTAATTTGACGTGCTAACTTTTATCAATAAATAATCAGTAATTATTAATTATCCTACGAACGATTCGTAGGAATATTTCCGATGGCGAGCAGTAAAATCTGCGACGATAACCTAAAAGCTATGAGAAAAACATGCGAACCGTCGAAGTGTTGAAATATGAAAAATAGGAACGATGAAGAACACGAGTCGTAGTCGATGTATCTTGTCAGAAATCGGTCAATGCTGTGTAATTCCAAAGTACTTACGAATTGATCATTTTGACTACTTCCGCAGTTCGGAGGATCGTCCGAGGATATCTCCGAACAGTGAGAAATATTTCTCTTTTCTCTAAATTTATTTTGTTCCCTCTCTCTCTCTCTCTCTCTCTCTCTTTCGTTTCTTTTTTGCATCGCATTAGAATACACCGCTCTCACCTGTTTCTTTACGATTATGAAATCCCAGTTTCCGCATCGAGTAATATTTAGTAGGTTGTGTTAACAACAACGGTTGAACGAGCTATTTCCCGGTGATGTTATGCTGGACGTAACTCGGTAATGGCAACCCTACTGTGCCTAGATTGGGTTAAACACGATGGAAGTCTGCACTTTGGGGTGTAACTGATGTCTAAGGGAGTTTGTACCGTACAAATTTGTTCCTGGGAGAGAGCTCGGCTGGATAAGGCTGATGAATAATGAGGTTTTACATGATTAACGGATTATCTCCTGAAATATGTTTAGAGTGGCGTTGTTACTTGGAAAATATGGGGACTCGTAACATATAGAAGACACTGTTGCACGATTATTCCAATTAGTCTGATGTGAGTATTTGGCTTTAACTGCTTGAAAAAGAGAGGTCAAAGAGAATCGCATCGAACTCACAATGCTATCAAGAAAATACAAAATACTGATCAATGGAACTTGTACAGAATGGAAAGAAAAGTTTGTCCGTGGCTATCATAGATGAATAATGTAAAGAACCGCAAAATTGATCTTGAATTTCAAGGTTAAAAGAATTTAATCGCAAAGACTTTTTTGCTATTTTTTGAAAGAACTATTATTAGGTTGCGACCTATGGTTCCTTGGAAAAGTTTTATCTTCGTGATCAGTAGAATACAATGCAAAAAAAAAAAAAAATGTCGATCTTGAAATTCAAGATCAAGGTCAATTTTGCGGCAGATTACACGTATTTCCATTAAATCGAGGGTGTAGAATTTATTTACAGAATTGTATAAGTCATATGAGTTGTTACTTGGAAAATATGGGAAGACACTTTTTCATTCACACGATTATTGTAATTATTGGTTTCTGATGTGTGAATATTTGGCTGCAGCAGCATCGAACAAAACTCACAGAAAACTCGCCACAGAAGAGACACAAAAGCTCATCAGTGGGGATCTGTATGTACGTTTCAAATTGGGAAAGTTACATAAGTTTCGACAACTAGTGAAGACCAACGAGAAAGACTCGCTCGTAGTCCTGAAAGTTAAAAAGTACACCATAGAATTTTCATTACGGAAAAGAATGACACGTTCGGTGAAACAGCGAGCAGCGATCTTAAATGTCTCTCCTGGTCTCGCAACCTCTCGGAAAAACGGATCGAAAACAGATTCCGTGCAATTTATGCGGTCTCGAATCTTGCGAGAGTTTCGATTTCTGGACACAGGCGTGCATCCGTTATTCCACGGTTGTGTCCATCCCACGGGGACACCGGATATATTCCAAAGATGGTACCGAGACTGCGGGCTCTGTAGCGACTCGGAGCGGCACGCGAGCTCTTCCCTCTTTGACTGGAATATTAATATCCTCCGGCTGCAAGCGGTCTAAGGGGACGCATAAAGCCGAGAGCCGTGGGACAACTCGGGAAAACTAAAGCCGTGCCTCTGCTCTCTCTCTCTCTCTCTCTTTTTCTCTTTCTCTCTCTCTTTCTCTCTCTCTTTCTTTCCGTGTCAGGCAGCTTTGTCACGGCTTGTTAGGAATTCGTCGAGACATTTTATGGGACCGGCTCGTAATTTAGTTGGCCGTTAATTCTCTATTAACCGCGACAGGCAACTCGAAACGGCGTTCAAGTTTCGGTTGGAGCGATGCTTTTTTGTTTGCCTCCTGGTTGTGGGTTGATTGCTTTGGCTCGTTGTGTTTTGCAGCTTTCGATAGCGAATGTAACTCGAATTCCATTAACATTGTAATTATCGGCGATTGGAAATGTAAAATTTCCATCCAGTGATGTTAAAGGAAAAAGAAAAAAAAATAAAAGAAACTGTAATACAGTGGAAGTACACACAAGCTTTTATTTGTACATTTTACGTAAAATCATTTTTAAATCTCTAAAAATACACTGTTTTACATCCGTGAAATATCCACATTATTGTACAAATTCGTCATTTTGACCATTTCGATAGTTCTAGTGCTAAGCAGATAAAAAATGAAACTTTGGACATCGAGAAAAGATTTGAAAAAATTTTATTTAATATATATATAATATTCATTTTAATAATTAATCTGTGTAACATTCATTCGAATAATGTAATCTGTATTCATTTGATATTCTAAAATTTATTCTATATAATATTCACTCTCGAGTATTACGGAGTCTGACGTTGTAGAATTTGAGTTGAGATTTTGAAATTCGGAAGAGCTGCCTGAGAAAATCTGTCGGAGAAACGAGGAAGAAAATCGCGCCAAAGTCCAGTTACTCTGAATTAATAGAAGAATGCTCGTTTCATTCATTCGTCGATTCATTTTGCAATATCGTTTGACAGCAGTGTGACGAAGAAATCACTGAAATCACCTGTTTCATTTATTTTCCGAATGAAATTCGCCAACAAGAGAAATCTGCATAAATAAAATACAGTATCGCAGTCGTCGAATGAAAAGATTTGACAGCCGAAGATTCTGCGTCTCGAAAAAATGTAAATGAAAAATCACAGTGGCATGGTCTGCTTTAACATTTCAAATCCAACATCTTCGTCCCAAACAGCGAAAAAGATAACGTTATTGTAAAACGGAGTGACAATTTCATCCCCCGTGATAGAGGTCTCTATGGAGTCAAAAATTACGCGACCGTGGATTGACGTATTATGCATTTACCGGAACCTTAAAGAGAGCATGTTGCGTAAACGGGTCAACAGTTTCTCTTTTTTTTTTTCTTTTTTTGTCACGAACACGTTGGAAACAACGTAAGGCTATTTTTGACGAAAACACGGCAACAGGATGAAATCGATAACGCTGAACGCGAGATGAAAATGTCCGAAGACAAAAGAAGAAAAAAAAGAAAAGAAAAAAAGAAACGAACTGTGTTAATAATGAGGCTGGTAATTTATCACGCTGTCAGCGTGAAAAATTCTTCTTTCCGTTCTCTCGTTTCCTTTCTCTCTGTTTCTCCTTCTCGTCGCGTTGTTACTTTATTTTTCGAAGCCGAGAGAGCTGGCTAATAAATGCAAATTGTTCGGGATTGACGTTCCAAACAATTTCCGCGGCGGCGGTCATGAAAGTTTGCCGAGGTCTCCATTACATCCAGCTTCCAGCCGCGACTTAAGGTCGATAGAATTGTGGAAACATGTTTAAATTTGCATTTCATTCCGGAAATGTTCGAAACAGCCAAGGAGAAGCATGAACTCCTCCATGCCCGAATCATTTCCTCCGATTACACGTCGGCCCGCGATTAATTCGCTAAATCAACGAATGTCCTATTCTCTGCGCCAACTTAACGTTTCAAGAAATTTTCCCGAAACTTTTACGATAGCTTATTGTTAAACTTTTGATGAGATCTTTCGCACGTTCTCGCGCTGAATATGATTTTATTTTGAAGCAATTATTTTATTATCGGGAATGAAAGTATAATAAAGAAAATTATACGAAGGGGCATTTTTCGATCAATTTCTGATTGACGTTGTATATCGTCATTTTACTTTCCTACGAAAAATGGTGATTTTTGGTGAGATTTTTCACATCTTACGTTAGATTTATTTTCAAACAATTTTTAATCGGGAATAAAAGTATAACAAAAGAGAAACGTTTCAAGCATTGTTAATCCTTTCACGACCATAAGAGTAAATATTAGTATGTAACTGTTTATTTATTATTATTTATTTAGTTTATTTTATTTTAGTTAGACGTAAAATAAATAAAAATCATAAGAAAAATACGTAACAATGTGTAGTTTTTTTTGGAATTTTATGGAAAATATTTTTTCCAATGGACTATAAAGATAACACAAATTATGATTAGGCTTATTACGCAATGTCATTTATTTATTGGTTTATTATAACAAAATGTTAACTAAAATAATACAAAATTATGATACAAAATTACTATACAAAATGATGTGCTAATTATGATATTCTGCGAAGCAATTTCGTTTGGTTGTGAAGCAAAGATGGACATTGCACATAGTACATATATTAGTTTAGCACAATTTGCACAGTTTTTTCTTTTCTAAACGTTCCCGTTTATATAATTGCGTTCGGCATATGTTCTATTTAGACATTCTGTATAAAAAATGCAGATAAGGTTTTAATTAAATACGACAGTCACCAATTTTAAAATGGAGAAAAATGTTTCCCTTAGTCGTGAAAGGGTTAAATTCCAGCATTGCGTGCATTATACGATTGATTTATTCGAATTGACATTTTTTTCGATTCGATATTTCTCTCGATCATTCTGTGCAAGTTCATCTCATTATTTCACTTCTCTACGAAAATGGCGGAACATCGATAGAAGAATCTTCGCAGAAGATTTATCTAATCGATTATTCAAAGGCACGGGCGCGAGAAAAGGGAACCCGTTAGGGCGAACAAGTGGACTGGATTTTGCGTTTTCGATTAAAGATATCAGGATTGCTTGCTCGCGTGTAACACCTAAATCACTCGAAATAGGTGTTAATTACGCGAGCGGGTGAATTTAATCCGAGATTGCAATCTGATCATCACCGAGAGCAGTGTTCTCACTCGACATGGATATTGCAGATTAATTATTGCATTAATAATATTCTATGGTAACGCCGCCACGGTGTTTCTGAATCCCCGAAACTGACATCCGCGAACGTGGTATGCGAATGATGGACGCTCAGATAAATTTATCTATCAGATAATCACGGTTATCACGTTGGTTAACTTTGAGATTTTCAAATCATCTTCGGATTGTAAAACTGCATTTGTATAATAATAACAACAGTACAACAGTAGTCTGACGATAAATTAATAACCCACTCTACTTGAAACGTGTTCGCCTTTGTCTCTCTCCTTATTCTCGCAATATTTTGTCCGAAACTTTGTTAGAAATTTAACTCGTGAACTTAGCTCTTTACTTATCAAAAGCGCATTCAAAGGAGAGTGAAATGACACATCGGAAGATGCGATCTTCACGTTTAAATCTACCAAGTGCGTCACTTTCGAAGTTACATCCACAGCTGTCTCGTTTTACACGCTGAAAAGCATTTTTTTTCTGGTAACGTGGTTAAAGGATTAAACGTGTATTCTTCACGAGAACAAAGGTGTGAAAGAGTTTTCATCTTACGTAGAGAAAGTTTGCCATTGTAAATTGTAAAGAGAAAGAAAGAGAGAGAGAGAGAGAGAGAGAAAGAGAGATGCCATTAAACAGATCTAATCGCGGGCTATCGAGTTTGGAAGTGCGCGAGGGGCAAATCTAATGGGGCCGGTACAGAACCGGTGCAGACGCAAGTGGCGGATTTGTGCTGCAGTACTTTGCTGCAGTACTCGATAACCCGTGATTAAGTGGCTATTCGTAATGATACTTTATGAGCTATCGCCTCGAATCGATTCCATTTTCCGCGCGAGTTAACGATCCCAGCTAATTCCAGTTCCCACGCGCGACACTCGCGGTCCAGCGTTTCTCGTTTCTCGTTCTCGTTTCTTTTGACTTCGATTTAAAACTGGCGACAGCCAGTCGGTCGTCACGTCAAGAAATAGAAAATCACGTACCATTCATTTCCTCGATACACATCGTCGATCTTATCGTCGTGTTATTAGATATCTACACGTGTATTTCAATCTTTCGTGCTGAACGCTCTGTGAACAGAAAGAAAATCGAACACGCTTGGTCGACGAGGATGATGAATTTGAATTATGCACAATTTGGATTGCTTGCAGCGATTATCATTAATATTCGGACAGATGCTAGATATTGTTATAACTGTTGTAATTTTGTAAAATGAGATCGTACGACGATAAACTCGGGCTCGTTTTCTTAAGCTTCGAGCCTCTACTTTCGTAATGTGCCATTTATTTTATTCTATACACTTAATTTCTCGTAAATTTTTATAAATCGTCGTAGCGTGTAGAAACATCGAACAATTTTTCTCGTTAACTTTAATTCGAAGACTGAAGCCCCCTCTTTGAAAAACTTGACAATTAATTTTCCTATTCATCGACTTTGTCGAACTTCGATAATATTAAGCTCGAACGAAAATTCATTTGACTTGATTCAAAATTACAAAAAAAAAAAAAAAAAAAAAGAAATGGCACAACAAGCTTCGAGGGAAATTTGTCAAGGTCGATATTACAGAGAGACACCTAAGTTCTCCCTGGACTCTCACAAGATCGCAACTCTCTCAACACGTGAACATCCAGCGAAATCATTACGCCACGATACGTTCGATTTAACTCTTGCTGAAGATAGGGGTAAACAGAAGTTAAGGCGGATAAATGATAGTGAAGGGCATGAGATACGCACGTGAGAAGTGACATTAGATCTCGCGTTGAAGTTAGGTTGCTGACCGAGTTTGTCGAGCAATGTCCGCAATAAATATAGCGGTCGGCTTAGCTTGATGTATTCAGAAGAGCGATCGGCCGATTCTAGAAGCATCATAACTATTCAATGGACAGTCAGAGTGCTGCGACCACGGATATCGGAGTCGAGTGGGCGATTTCACATTTTCTGTATGGGAACGGCTCCTTGTCGCTGGATTTCTGTGCTCGTTCTCCCGAGATTTCATAACCGTGGTTGACGGATAACGGTCGACGTCAGGGGCTGGGTGGTTTCGTAATTTTACTAAACGTAGCGAAGAACGTTCTGAGATGTTTCTTCGTTGAGAAGCAAAGCACGTAGGTCATTCAGGATCTTCGAGTAGCCAGAAGTCGTTCGAATTTTACTTTTTTAATTCAATTTTATTTATTTTCATGACTTCGATCAATGTTCAATTTCATCACGTTTATTCATTTCTATCTATTTTAATGCTTAATTAATTTTTTTACTTTCATTATTTAAAGTAAATATCAACCACTTGCGTGGATCATAGCGACCTGAAAACTAAAAATCTTACAATTTATTAGAAAAAAAGTTAGATGTTAGATGACTTCGATGTAATTTTATTTACTTTGAATCGTCACGTTTATTTACCTTCGTCAATTTCAACGTAGCCACGTTGTCGTATTAAATGGAAATAATCTGCTTAAATGAAGATAAAATATTTTATTAAAAAAGTTTGTCTGGGTATTTTGAAACACCGGTGACTCAATAGAGGCTGGGAAAAGTTGTTTTTAGAATGGCGAAGAAAAACATGGATCTACACCGCACTCAGTCAGAATTGTTCAACAATTCGTTCACAATTTGTTAAACAAAGTGTAACAGAGGTTCTCTCCTCTATTTTAAGCTGCGCAAAGCGTAGAAACGTTTTTACACTACTTGCTACAATGGTGGAATTTGAAATTCGCCGCAAAAGCAGACGCGACGATTTCCAACAATTTGTATTCCACGCTTCCGTCTCAAACTCACTGCCGAGTTTCAAAAATCCGAGAAAAAAACCAGTCCTCGAGTGTCCTTCGAAATCCTGAACAAGATAGCCAGCCAGTGCGAAAATCCGCGTTCGAATCACGGACTGTTCCTGCTGTTGCGTTCTTTTCGCTGTCGAAGAAAACGGTGCACGATGTAGTTCAGTGAACGGAAAAGTCTGACGGGTAGAAAAAAGAAAAGAGAGAGAGAGAGAGAAAGAGAGAGAGAGAGAGAGAAAAGGGAGGAACAGTTTGGAGACAGAAGGTGGGATGAGCCAAGGAGGAAAGAAACAAAATCAAGGCATCAAACAGTTAGAGGCAGGGAATTCGAGATCTCTGGAATCAGCAGAAGTCTGGCTTGATGCCCCGTGAGGGCAGAGGGGGCAACCATTATTGGATTACGGTGGCCTCTGGCACGTATCGCCACGTAATCCTGCAGCAGCGTAAGGGTTACCGCGTTTACAGGAACTGCGCTGAACTACCCCTTTGCCCTTTCATTCACCCTATGGCTACGTTGCTTCTCGTAGCCGTGTTACCTTCGCGCGCGTCGGCCCATCTCTGTAGCTTAAAACACATTTACGAAATTTCGGCCGAGCTTCGCGTTGCCCGGGGAAATTATCGTCCCCGCCGTCCCTTTCAGCTCGCCATTCACGCCGGATGTTTAGGATGACAGCCTCGACCCGGTGACCGTAAGCGCGATTAAACGGCTCCGGTCTACCGTGGAGGATCGGCTTAACGAGTATTCTCGCTTTCGTGAGATGATCGGCAATAAGTGGGGGAGGACGGAGTTTGAAAAGCGAATATCGCAATCTTTCTCTTTTCTTTTCTTTCATTGAGATCGCAGATTTCTATCCTGTTCTTAATTCAGCCAGTATAATCCTTTCTTTTTGTTTTTTGGTTAATCCGCTAGAAAGGATTTCGTTTGTTCGTTTGCTACGTTGTGGGTCTCCGTTCGATTCGATGTTGTCCATGAAACAGTCGGCTCCACTCATCCTTGACGTTAGTTTTTGCATATAGTCTATGAGTTCTTTTTTTAAGTATTTATGAAATCCTGATGTCCCTGTGACGCACAATTTTTATTATTCAAGAGAAAGTGAGAAGCCTAAAGAACCATTAACTTTGCCTGAACAAGATTCCAAAGAACATGACATCTGCGAAAGAAAAAGATAAAAGAACGAAAGGACAGTTGAAGTACTTTGAAAGAGTCATTAAGAAATGGTTGAATAAACAGCGAATAAAAGAGAATCGAAACGCACAAATATAAAATAATTTTAATAATGGAGATACCTTGATCGTTTGAATTATATAAAACAAAACAAAGGCACCTAACAGATTCAAAAATACAATTTTGAGCTCATCTCAAGGTAAAATGCAGGAAAAAATATTGCAATAAGAAATCGCAAGAAAGATTAAAAAAATCAGTTAATCGAAATGGAAACTAATCGAGATAATAATCGAGATTCCACAGTACCCTCGTTCGATTCCGCTCTGCGGAACGCGCAACGCACCGGGAATACAACGCGCGTACATACATATCTTTTTTCTTTTTTTCTTTTTTTTTTTTGTTTTTGTTTCTTCATTCGCCTGCCTTACAACCCTCGCTATCTTTCACCATCATCCAACCGCATCGCGAACATCTGTCCGTTACCACCGGCCAGAGCCGTATATCACGGCAGCGGACGCGAAAAGTTTATCCATGCTTGCAAAATAATCGAACGCTAGAAACAGATGTCCCGTCGCCGCTGTCAGGATCATTGGGTGCCGCGCTCGAGCTTCGATGGTTTTTCGAAGCGCGGCCCCGTGTTCGTACACCGGAAAGGGCGGGGGAGAGGGAGAAACCAGCTCGAAACGTCGTGTACCCGGCGAAGAGGCAGAAGAACACCGGTGGGGAACCGTGTCCAAGCCGTTCTTCAATGTCGCGATTGGTGGTGCGTCGCGCGGGGCGGCGAAACGTGGCTGCAGCGCGCGATCGAAGCCTGTTCGTCGTTGCGTTCGGCAATACACAAGAAATTACAAGATGCCTATCCGATGGTCGGTGGCTAATGGCTTACCGACTGAAAGCGCCCAATAAGAGTGGACTAAGTGCTGCTCTGAATCACCGCGGCCGAGTGACGATACAGACAGACAGTCGGTGCCTGTGACGAGGTAACCGGGAGCATTCCTGCACGTACTTGGCTTGTCTCTTCCAAATCGCCGTGCCGGCTCGCTCCCACCCGATCGAGAGAAGAAGAACCCCCTTTCGAATAAACGTCCGCGGCACCGCTGCGCCGGATCTCTCCGCCGGGGCTGAGAATCTCTCTAGACATCTGACCAGTGGGCCCAGTATTTTTCTTGATTGCTCAATCGCAATCGGTGCCATGCATCATCGAGCTGTTGAAAGGTTTCGGTGATACTCGCGGAAAGAGGAGAGGCTGGGCGTATCGCCCCGCTCGATAATTAACTTTAGAATTCTCATTCTCTGACTTGTTATTAATTCTCGGTTTAGAGCATCATTTCTCGCTGGTGGTTGATACGAGCCGCTGAGTATCATTATAATAATTTTATGTTTAAAGCGTTCCGTGTTTAATTCATTGTTTTACGCAGATTTATTCATAACAGCGTTCATAGCCAGCATTCAGAATTCTACGTGGACACGCACAACGTGTGACAAGCAAAACTGAACACACATACGGATTTTTAACGTTAATAACATTTTATCGAGCATGTCTCGTTTGCATTCGTGGAATACAAAAAGAAGCAAAACATGCACTGTTTGGTAGGATGATATCCAAAAGAAAATTTTATGACCAGTCTGGCAAATATAAATTGTTTTTGCGAAATCAGTTTCGCACCACGATTAACTTAATTGAAGAATTGTCGATACTTTAAACTTACAACTTGTAACTTTGCTACAAAAAAGATCGTGTAACAATCTACTTGCAATTAGAATTCATTTTAGAACGTAAAGCTTCTGTTTTCACTACCGTGAATTCGTCCTTTTTTTCCCAAGATATTTTAACACCATGTAGCAAATGGAAAAGTGTTCTTTTCTTTAAAGAAAATTGTAAAAATTCACACGTATGTAAAACCACTGAAAATTTTTATTCGTGACTAAACCTAACGTGATCTTGAAAATTAGAGTTTTTCCTCTACAATGACCTGTTAAAAAATTACTGTTTTTTTTTTATTTATTGAACTTTGAACATTGGGATCGAACGACAAAAATTCGAGAACTAACACTGCCATTTAACCGTGTTGTTCAAAGTTCAATAAAATGATTAAAAGGCAATCGTTGTAAAGAGAAAATTTTCAATGTCTCTAGACGTTTGAATTTTGACAATTTTCGAGGATAAAAGTACTCTTATTTTTTCATCCGCTACGTTATTTGAAAAAAAAAAAAAAAACAAAACAAAGACTTAGGTCATTCAAAGTAAGTTTTACGCTTTAAAACGAGACGAGAGGCAAGTAGACTCTCATGTGATTTTCTTTTCAACGAAGAGTCGCAACAGTTTGAACCATCGACAATTTTTCATCATCCGTTCAGTTTCATTACCGTAATTAGTGCCGATTATGTTATTTAAATTTTAGCAATGCTTTTACTTCGTCGCTGTCTTTGGAGATCTAAGATCTATTCCCTCGGTATTCCACAGTAATGTATCTTCGATTCATTCGTTCGAAGCGCGCGCGCGCGCGCGCGGGGTGTGACGAAGTCATCTATTTATCAGGCGGGAGAGGATCGGCGATTTTTACGGCGATGAACGCCGATAGTGGTCGCAGTCTCTCTGTCGATGGATTTCACACGGAAGTCGCCGCGGTCTGACGAATGCGCTTTACATCTCCTCGCGCGCCTCGCACTGCGCGATCCGTGGTACGCGGGCTGTGGCGCGCTTGCAAACGTCAGCGTGACAAATGGCGGCCGAAAGCGGACGAGCAAGACTGCGACGTGACCCCTGGCAACCTCGCCATCAACCATCCTCGGAGAGAGATTCCTCGAGGAATGCCGCGTCGCCTGTCTCTCCTTCCCTTGCCCCGTGTCGTTTCTCGCTCTATCGCGAAAAATTATTTCGCTGCCGAGGAAAATCCGGCGGGCTCGCTGTGTCGTGCCCAGGAAAAACCTGTATCGTTTGTTGCGTGGGTGTGAGACACCCACCTCAGTGGAAAATGGAAGTGGAGACTTGGAACTCGCGGTGATGCTTTCGTAGAATTTGCAATGTAGAATTTCAAATCAAATTTTTGAAACCATCAGATGTTGATATGTTCAGTATTAACAAGAGACAGTTTGATTTTTAATTTAATGATCATTGAATTTTTCAACGGTTATTATTTCCGCAGTTACACGTTTCTCTATAGATTAGTGTTGGTAGTCAGGTTGATAAACATTCACGAGATATCTATCCTCTTACGAAACTACAACAATGTTGCAATTTACTTTATTTGTCAAATAATTAAATCTCTTTCGATTGCAAGCTTCCAAATGCCAAACCGTAGAAGAATATCAACCGTAAAAGACGCTATATATATATATATATATATATATATATATATATATATATATATATATATATATATATATATATATATATATATATATATATACACGGTTGAGCAAATTATCGTCTGTTGTTCAATTTCTCATTTTATCATTTCATCGTTAATTATCCGGGATATTCAGAGGAGAGAGATATATACCTCGAGAGACGTAGCAATCGGAGGAAGACGCGCCTCGAAGCAAGTTTTCCGGAAGATCGGCGGCGGTAACGAGATTCGTCGAACAATTGGTTTAATTTGGCTAGACCCGTCGGCTGAATCGGGTGTTTTCCTCTCGCGCCGATTACCGGACGGACAAAATCCCCGGGCGATAACGTGAGGCATCCGCCGATTCCCGTGGAAATGCAATTATGCGAGCTGGCTGGGAAACTCTCGTCGTCTTCCCGTCGAAAGAAATCCAACTCGGCCGAATTTCTCCCGAGACGGCCAGGCAAATTACTCCGCTCGGCTGCATCGCGCGACACGAACGACGCGAGGCGAGCGGGAAGCATCTCTGCCTGTACGAAAATTGCGATGCAGCCTTTTCAAAATCTCATTTTTTACCGCTTCCGCGAATTTTTCCAGAAAATTTACTTGCGTCGTTTAACACTTGGACAACACATTTTTGTGAAAGTAACGTTCTAAAGCAGAGCCGCAGAGCTAACTGGCGGCCCGCTAGCGCTACCCCCTCCACTAAGCAAGTGGAGAGATCAACGCAGTGGAGGGGGTAGCGCTAGCGATGAGGAAATTAGGGGCAAGGGCTCGCGGACCGCCAGTTAGGCTTTGTTCTAAAGAATGAGAATAGAAGTTGAAATAACTTTATAATATTATTACGGAGAGGTCCTAAAGATTGCTATACTAAAAAAATTGAAATTAATAATAAAAGAGACAGTATTATTAAAAATAGGTATATATTTAATTTTCCATCACACGGTAAGGTTTAAAAGATTCCCTTAAACGTAAGGGTATCTTAATATTACAAAATTTCTTCCCCGCAAAAGTATAGTAAAGTAGTAAAATAAACTATTTGCATTTGTGCATCAGAAAAGATACTTGGGATGGTCATAAACAAATACCAAACACATTTCTTTTAAAACGTTGCGATAAACATCCTCTTTTATGAGGCCAAACAGATTTATAAAAGCTAAAGTTTCTGAGTAGTATAAAGAGTTTTTTTTATAACACATTATTAATGCAAAGGGTTATTTCATACGCGAACTAAATTGTAAAAATTGTGCTACTTTCTTTATGAAAAAAATCATGAAAAAGTCTTTATGAAAAATTATCTCTGACAATGTACGATATTAATGTGTTTTAAGCGAACGTTAGAATTGAAATGACAAATGACGCGGAAATCCGTCATCTGTCGACTATATTTTAAACGACGGATCGCGATGCCGGCTTCGTATATAGTGTTAATTGAAAATTTGTCCCAAAATCATGCTGGGGACGATATCGAATCGCCGATTCTTTCGCGAAACTGGATGGACTCGATGCTCGTATTATCGCCGTTTCAATTAAGAATTCCAACAGAGTCGCGAATTTCCCTAATATTTGCGCGACGAGTTTTTTCCCTGAGCGAGCTTCCTAGAAGGAAGTTAGGTAATGGCGTAATGGATTGGCCCGGGCTTCGTTGCAGCTTGTTTTTGGTCCTGTTTGCTTAGACTAAATTTTAACCCATCAACTGGTCGGCTATCATATCTGCGAAATACGAGAACTCGCTTTACTTACCTGGGGCGGTCTCGGAGGCAAACATTGTGCGCTTCTGTATTATCGCGTGTGCAATTTCGCCCGAGCTTTAATTAAACTAGACATAGTAGTTTAAATGACGATTCGCCGAATCGTTTGCGAAGAGGTTAATCCACGCACGTAATTAGGGATGCTAAAAAGAAGACATTTCCTCGCGCGATTGCATTTCCAGTGGAAATAAAAAAAAAAAAAGAAAAAAAAAGAAAGAAATGAAAGAAAGAAATGAGGAAAAGGAAAAAGAAACGCTATCGTTGCGCGATAAATATAAACTTTGGCTCGTGAATTGGCTCGTCGGATTGTTCCGTAATTATTATCTATTTCTGAATTTTATGGGCGAAACGCCGCGAAACGAAGATAACGCGAGTCACGAATTCGAAACGAATTACGCTGGCATAGTTATAGTTTTACTGATTTCGTTTGCTTTACTCTTTAAACTTTGCTTTAGTAACGTACTTTGTTTCTAGAGTGAGAGTGTACGATTAATCATTTTCGAAATTATTGTGCGAAGTTGTTAATTAAATGCGCAAAGATTCTTCTATTCTTGGATTTACATTACTTATACAGGGTGGCCCAAAAGTTTCTTCTCATCTATTTTTTTTTTAAATAAAACACCAAACTATTAATTTTAAATTAAATTTAAGTTCAAACATGATTTTTCTCATTACGTTTTCAAAATTATTTCTTTCAAATGTTGATCGTTAGGATTTTTAACACGTTTATCCATGCTGGTATCGAACGTTATCTTTCAATTGTGCCAAATTTTCTCGCTTATTAAACGTAAACTTTGCCTTTTAAACACCAAAAAAAGAAGTCAGGAGCCGTCAAATCCTCGGAGGCCACCGAAAATGTGTATATTCTCAATATTATTCGATTACCGAAAATTCTTGGTTCTATCCTTGTAGTAAGAGTTATTTTCTGTGTTCTTTAATCTGTTCTTTAAAAGAAACAAAAAAGAATTAAAAGAGATATAATAAAAAGATCACGGATTTCTTTCCGTGGGAGGAGATTTTCAGTCCACCCTGTATTACATTTATTTATTTACACGATAAACATAGAAGACAGTATCTTCAAACAAACCGAAAATGACCCATCTCACGGTCTTCTCATTCGCGATCTTGTCGTTGACGAGAGCCATAAAAAACAATAGCTACCCTTGCAGACCCGTCGAGCTGAAAGAGTTCAATTCTCGCGAGGGGGAGGGGGGAGAAAAAAAGAGAGAGAGAGAGAGTGGAGGGCATGGAGGTTTGAAACTGTCCTAAGCGGTTCATCGTCGGGCCGACGTTGAAAAAGACGAGCGTTTCGCGCTGGTGACGCGCGGGCCCCCCGGCCAAAGGAAAAACCACGAGAAGGCATTGTTTGCATCGCAGCCGGGCAAAAGTTTCTTCTTTTGCCCCGGTTAACCCCTCGTTTCTTTCGTTCTCGATCCCAGAGATCTCCCGCCGGAGAGATTCTTTCCGGATGGCCGTCGCTTCTGTCGCAGCTCGCTTGCAAGAATTATTATGCTCTCCCGATGTTATTACCGGTTGCTTGTCTCCTTTCTTTGCTTCGACGGAGACAGATAGACGAGAGAGAGAGAGAGAGAGAGAGAGAGAAAACGCGACGCTCAGCGTTTCTGGTTTCTCGCTGCCGCGTGCGCGCAGCGAACTGCGAGTTTTTCCTCTGATTTACGGTTTCTTCAGCGCACCGGGGAGCGGCATTATGGGAAACGGTATTGTCCCCATCCTGTTGTTTGCGAATCTACTCGCTCGTTGAAACACGGCTAATTTGCTTGAAAAATTATGATTATGGTTTAGGATATTCGTTAAGTAATCGGAACTTGCGCCGACGGACGGTCGTGTTTTCTTTTCGGTATTATTAACTCCTTAACATGTAATGACGTCTGGGACACGTCACACGTTTTCTAAGGACCATGAATTATTAATTTGTTCTTTCATCATTTTTTATTAATTTTCTTTACAAGTATTGCGTTCATGGCATTTCTCAGTATACAAGTATATGAGTATAAAAGTTATCTTTGTCAAGTTTACACAAATGTTAAAAAATGAAAAATATATATCATTTTTTGGTTATATCGAATTTCATTTAATTCGTATGTTAATGGTGTTTTCTGTCAGATACTTGCATAAATATTCGTAGATTACTCCCACGATTTGAATACGTGACCTGTACACGTATGTGTATCTATCACGTAATAAGATATTTTCTACCACATTTATACTCGTTTCTTACTGCAACGAGCCACTGCACGATTTCTCGAAAAATCCGAACGAAACCATTACCATTCGGTTACCATTCCAGTCCGCGATCAGTTTGCAACACGCCTTTGAATTCGGTTTGCGACACGTTGCGATTGCTCGGACTATTACGTGAGACGCGACGGGAGGGAAAAGCGTGAGAGCAAAGGTCACGGACGGTGGCAATATTCGGGATAGACAGGAGAAGTGGAATGCAAAGGACACGACAGGGGGGGCACACGTCGAGCGGGAGCGAAGGCCTTGTCAGAGACAGGGAACTAGGTGAGAGGACTTCTGGGATTAAGCCATTTTTCCGGTACGTGACTCCGTGGCCGGATCGAGAAAGAAGTTTTTCCCAGTGTAGAGGGGGGAGGGGAGGGGACAGACGACAGTTTCCGCAGAACGTTCAACGTATTTCCTTGAGACGATGTCCTCTCCTCCTTACCCGATTACGATAAATTTCCACGACGTTGCTCTCCTACCTTAATAAGACTCCGCTCTGGCCTCGAGTTCTACATATAAATTTTAACGAGAGAACTTAACGTGAGAGAGACGGCGCAACGCGATTTACCGTTAAATTCTTAACTCTCGTGTCTCGTGGCGAACGATAAGAGGATCAGAATGATCCTGCAAACTAAACTCGTCGGTGGTTAGGGGTATAATGGAATATTGAGGACGTCACCGAGAATCCGAACGATCCGTCGAAGCTGTTGAATCTTTCACGATAAATGGAATTACGGTGATTTTGTAAACTTGAACTGTTGTTCAGGTTACAATGTGGACCGTCGATATCTCGAGAATTTGAAAGATATATTCCGGAAACTTGGTTGAATATATTTTAAAGGCCGCGTCTCGCGGATAATACAAGTGGATTGGAATAATTTTTCGACGATTTTGAGGATCGAAAGAATCGAGGTACCCTACTTGGGCTTGGGGTTCTCTTGAAAAATCCCCGGTGTCAGTTAAATTTCGCGGAAGTTGATTCGCGGATTCCAATCACGTTTTCTCTCAACACTCGATAAAAGAAATTTCCTCGAGAGTTCATAATCGCTGCTCCAGATGGTTATGATCTTCCTTCCTAGATTAATTGCACTGCTCTGTACGTGCCTGAGAAACCTAAACCCTTTCCTTCTTCCTGAACGATAAAAGATTAGCATTACTCCTAACGCAGAATCTTATGTGGAAACGAATAAAAAATTACTCTCTTTTTCTTGCTCTGGCGGGGAAGTTTTGTTTCGCGGGATTTACAATTTGAAATTATATATTGTTTCGTCTGTGACGAAGTTGATGGCTTAAAATATTCGTAGTGTAAAAAACATTTATGCTTACGCCACTTCTTCGAGTACCATTACTGTGAAAATTATATTGAGTGACTTGGTCGTGTCTTGATCGTGTTTGTTTAAAAAATAAAATCAACTTTCTTCAGAAATGTATTTACAACATTTAACATAATGAATTTTTTTACAATGCAAAAGTTAAGATTCCATTTCATATTTATGAAATGTGTATAATTTGTGTGCTTGAATATATAGCTTTCAGAAACGAATATTCAAGAAAATTTACTTGGAAGAACTTATTAAAATAATATTGTTTAAACGAAAGATTTTTTTTGCAAAATGGTACACACCATTAAATTCGTCGTCGAGAAGCACTAATTCCATCAATTTACAGAAAAAACGGTATCTTCAATCATTTCCGTATCTTCAATTTGACAAAATGTGATCCGCACCTGCAAATTTGAGGGTAGTGTTTCACCATTGCCGATGAAAGAAAAAAAAGAGTCAAATTTTTTTTTTTTGAAAACTACATTTATGCCAAATTTCATCAAAATCGGTGATTCACAGTTCGGTATGTTTCCCTAGTGAGTTTGAAATTATTCGAGTTACCTTTGTGGACTAGAGTTCACCAGCTTCGAAGAAGAAGAATCTTTGATTGAATCACTTTTTCACAAGTAACGAGGATGTTGAAGACGGTCAAGAATATCACTCATCCGTCTCGTACGTTCGCCGTGTGTTACATCGAATTACGAGTAGTTACAAGCACGAAGCTTCTCTATGCCCGAAGAAGTCAGCCTTTTCTAAGCTCTGTCCCGGAATCGCGTCCACTACTTTATTAGGGAGCATGAAAGACATTTTCCATGCACGTGGCTCGACGTCGACGGCCGGTCAAAGGCCGTGCAGCACGTCATTACGTTTGTGTACAGTGTGCTAGGTAAACGAAAGAAGGGTTCAAGAGGTCGAAATATATACCGGTGGTACTCGTTAATCCGGCCAGAAGTGTTGGCTGAAGTGCAACGGGAAATGGGCTGTGTGTATACATACACGGACACGAGTCCCGCGACGTATTCTACTTAAAATCGTCGCCACTCTAAAAGGACGTCCATTAGTAACTAACGATACACCGACTGTCGCGTACACGAGAGTTCTTTCTCTCTCTCTTCGTCTTCGTAGACAGGTCTAGCAGTTTCTTTCTCGACTCGGTCGCAGGTCGAAAAGAAAAAAAAAAGGGGGTCCCTGGAAAGGACGAGAGTGCCCTCTTCGACGTGTAGCCACTTTTTGCTCTCGTCCAGGGCCACGACTTTTTTCGCTCTGCGTCGAAACAACACCTGTTCGAGGCTGGCCGGTCGCGCGAGAGAAACCTGTCCGATCGGTGTGTTCAAGGGGAGAGCGATAGGCTGAAAGAGAGAGAGAGAGAGAGAGAGAGAGAGAGACTCTGACGACGATGCGGTAGGTAACGCGGTTTCCCTGGATAATGGAGGAATTCCCTGTTCGATTAGTCGTGTATTTATCGTTGGATCGTGCCACGTCGAATCACTACGTTGCACCAAAACCAAATGGACCTTGGAGCCGCGGTTGCACGCGCGATGACTAGATTGCGCGCATGTTTATGCAAATTGTGTGTAAATATCCACAATGTGGAAAAAGCATGTACGAGATGAAATATTTGAGAGAGTAATTTGGAATATTTAAGAGCGAGTTTTAGAGGGATTTTACAACTATCGCGTTGCGACGACTAGCAAAGACTGTCACTCTGTCTGTTCCCAGAACTGTCAGATTTTCTGTAATTCCGAAGAAACCTTTTTCCCCCTCCCCCACCCCCCTTCTACTTTCTATTCTGGTACGTGTCTGTGAAATTTGACTTTCAGTCTGTAATTCTTGGATCTAAATCCGTAATAACGACTCTCTGTCGCCAATTAGCTTAAAACTTCTCTCCTTACAAAATCGACTTACTCTGTTTTCGAGGAGAGAAGCGTCTCACCTCGAAATCCGATTAATTTTCAACGAGAAAGTTCGATCACCTTACGAAACGATCTCTCTCTCTCTCTTTAGAACTCTTTAGATATTCTTCAGAATCCAGAATGCCGAAGGAGCGAATCCTCCAGGTTTGACGTTTGTTTGGCCACGTTTGCAGCGTAGCGCCGCGAGGAGGTAATGACGAAAGAAGTAGGCTATTGTCTAGATCGCGCGGGCCCATACATCAACGTCGCGGAACAAGGGGCCCGAGGAGCACTCGTTAACAATGGCGGAATGTCGCATTAATATTCGGGACGCCGCTCTCTTCTGTCTTTAACGCGTTCGATCTGTCGGACGAGAGCCGCTCGCGATATAACTCTTTTCCAGCGTGCCTCGGCCATTAATTCCCCTTCTCCCCTTCCCTGTTATCTGTCGCACAGTCTGGACAGATGTTTGATGGCTGTTGCAGACCATTCGACGAGTAAATTCTCGTCAGAGTTGTGTTAAACACATTGTCACGAAAATCATGTGACTTTGCGGCTACTATTCTCGCGTAGACGTACAAAATTGATTCCAGGCCTCGAATTCGACGATCTCGTATTCTGACACATACTTCTGATAAGTATTCTACGCACTTCTAGTTTATGATACCTCACACTCGGAAATTGACCGAGGTCTACGCAGGCTCTGGTTGTTACACGCAGAATTGTGAAAATTTTCGTCGTACGCGAAATACGTGTAAAAGTGTCTAATTTGACAAGCTAACTTTTATCAACACGTAATTACTAGTTATACTGTGAACGATTGCCGGTTTATCGCTGATAGTAAGCATACTGATCGGTGGTCGTCAAAGGTCTAATTAACACTAGAACTACCGAGGTGGTCAAACCGACTAATTCGTAATTTTTGTCAGATACATTATAGACGTGAAATGTGTATTTTTACGAAATATATATAAATAAAAGCTCGCGTGTTCTATTTTACAGCTTCTCTATGTTTTCTTTTCATTGTAACGTTTTCGTAAATTGTAGTTCCAGTTTCTAAAATTGGTTCCAGTTCCTCTTTTTTCTCGTTATTCGTCGAATGAATTCGGTCACTTTCACTCCGCGAGTAAGAAAAAGAGAAAAGAAAGAAAAACGATACGTAGGTGGATACGATTGCAACTTTCGTACAATTAAATTTCGTACATGTACTCGACGAAAGCACAGGCTTTTATTTCTTTCGGTCGCCGCAATGTGCACCATTGCGAACCTGTACGATAGAAGAATACGTTTCCACGGGGAATTGCGAATTGGCAGCGATTACGTGGTGGTACCGATTTACGACTGCGCTTTGCCAGCGTTCTCATCCGGTACTCCTAATTCGATATAGCCCTTAAAAACGCAACAATATCAAAATGTAGGTCAACCGTGCCTCGAACGATCCTTCCTGCCGATGACAATGGGCTCGCAGTCACAATTGGGTGGCAATTGAAACACGCCCGGATCCTCTCTCTCTCTCTTCTCCCTACCGTTCTCTCTCCAGCCGACACCTCTCCATTCCGATCCATTCCACTTTCGCATCCTCGAAAGAATTGAGAAAACCGTTAATAAGCGGCCTGGTACGGATCCAAAAAAAAAAAAAGAAAAAAAAAGAAATACGCGAGATCGTTACTCGGTGGCGGCGAAAGCGCGACGAGGTAGAGGAGAACCGGGCCAGTGGCAGATCGGTATAGAGGCCGGCTAAAGAGAGAACTCGAAGACAATGAGGCACGCCGCATTAATATTCGTGGCATGCGGCATGCCTCCCCTCTCCTTCTCACTTTCCTCCGCTTCCGCCTGCGGCGACTCGTGCGCCAGATTGCAATCGCAACAGCTTCGTTAATTACTAGATCCTTCTCTTCCTCTTCTGCCGTTGTTGCATCCCGGCAGATAGGAAGTGCAGGTAAGTCGCATCGTTCGACGCTCATCCGCGAGCTTCGACCCCTCTCGTTCTCCTCTTCGGGGACAAGCCTGTTGTTGGCTCGTTCGTTCGTTCGACGACCAGAGACTTCCCGCGCGAGTAGATCTTCTCCGCGACCACGACCACGACGGTGTGTAGTCGCGGCCTGCTCGTTCTCTCACCCTTGACACGGTGCCTGCCATTCACGGGATTCCAACAAAGTCGGTGGACAGTAGATAGGTTCTCGGGGCCGGGTCCTTTGTGCCGTCGGATACGAGGCTGGCCACTTCGTGCTTCGCCCGTTTTTCTCCCTGCCCGGGGAGATAATGTCCCCCCGCCCCTCCTCCTCCCTCTCGCAGGGTGTATTAACATTCCGATGCCGACGTTGGATTACCGATGACGCGGTAACAGGGTAGGCTCAACGGTTTGATTTATCCTCTGAGCGAAGTAGCGGTAGCCTTTCACTGCGATTTATTGGGATACCGTTTCCGCTTGGTATTCCTTGCAAATTTTTTTTTTTTTGTTTTGGTACGAGACGTTACTTGCAAAGTGAGTGTCGATCCTTGGTTGATTTTGAAAATCTTCACACGCACTATCTAGTCTAGCTACGGCGAGACTTTTCAGACAGAAGCTAGATATCTGCTTCTGTGCAGATCAACAGTAACAATGAAATTTGCAACTGTCGATACCTTTCACAGTGTAATCGGACGTTGGAACGAATGAATTGAAATCTCTGAGATCGATGAGATTGACGAAGGTGACTGATGAAGATGAGCGATGAAATTGAAATCGAAGTTGAATCAAATGGAATAATAAAGTCGGGAATAGAGTAATAATAAAATGAAACAGTGAAGTTCGTTAAAAAGAATGAAATCAGAGTTTGTTTCATAAAGAATTTGAAAAATCGTAACAATCGTAACATTCGTTATGTATAGCTCTCCTCCGCTGAGAAACAAGCGAGCCACTAAAGACGAAATATATACGACAGCTACTATACTATAGTAGCCAACGAATTAAAAAGCTGACGTCTTTGTCATTTAGTTTCGAAAAGCTACAAGATAAATATCGAAATTTTTGGCCGCTGCTGTAAACAGTGTTAGCAGTCCACGACTTTGTCGACCAGATAAATATTCATCACAAATTTGTGGTTCTTCCACTCGTAATCGGGAAGCTACAGGCAATTTGTATTCAACTATCGACTTGCAATGATGGAGAGCGATGTTTTCTTCGAACACGGAACATCGCTCTCTTTCTGCGCAATTTTTTCTTTACTGTCGTTAGTAGAAGTTACGTACAATGCGAAGTGTCTCTTATCGTTCCTCTGCTCTTCTGCTCTCCTCGAGACCGACGATTGCAAACGATAAAGAACCGCGATTTCTGTTTATCGCTGCCACCGAAACGACAGCAGTGAATGGCGTTTCCGGTAAATTTAATTCAGGAGATAGCGAGAAAATAGCGAGAGAGAGAGAGAGAGAGAGAGAGAGGGAGAAAGAAAGTACATTGTTCCCCATTTCTGAAATATTCTTTGATTCTATGGTTTGAACGTGTTGGCTAAATCGCACGATGTGTTCGCGCGTGTGTGTTGGAAATTGCCTTGCCAATGGCTGACGCATTATTCGGAAAGAATATTTTGCCGCGAACGTTCACTGCCAGCTGCATATAGTTATTTCGCGTGTTAACATTCAGAATTAATTTTAATATTATTTAATATTTAATATAAGTAACTTTAATGTTATTTAATATTAACGTATTTTAATATTAATGTTATTTAATTATAACGTTTCGATATTAAGAAGTAGTCAGTCAGTTTTATCGAACGTGTTACTGACTTTGATATTCAAAAGCGTAAAGCAGAGAAGTGGACAAAGTACTTGAAGCAAAAATTCGTTACGAATTTCTGAAGTGAATAAATCCGTGAGGTAAAATCGAACGTTCCAAATTTCAGCAATTTAATGTAAATTATCCAGCAGCCATCTATAATACATAATATAATATATAAAATAATATGTATTATCCAACAGCCATTTATAATACATAATATAATATATAAAATAATATATATAAATATATATATATATATTTATTTATTATGATTATATATATATATATATATATATATATATATATATGAATGCGTCAGATGAAAAATTGTTTAATAGAAAAGTTGTATGTTGATACACCATACTTTAAAACTATACAACTTTCGTGTCAAACAATGTTTCATCGGACGCATAATTTAAAAGTTATTTCAGGTATGCAAGTTACGTGAATCATCCTGTATAACTATTCTCCTTTGCATCTTGATTCTTCCAGTTTCGAAGCAAACGCGGTATTTGTCCGGAAAACTTTCGATCAGCGACAAATCCTCGCAGCAAAAAGAAACGACTCGCCCTGAAGCAAGGATCGACTCTCGAATGCCGTGACAGTCGAACATTTTCATTACTCTCTCTCTCTCTCTCTCTCTCTCTCTTTCTCTCTCTCCCTCCCGAAACCTTCGTATTTCCCGCGACAGAACGGTCGAAATCTATCTTGAGGGAGGGTTCCGTAATTCGTTCGATTGTATTGTTGACTCGGTGAATTTATGCTTATCCATTGGGCTCTCACGGTGACGGTAATATCGTCTCTCGAACGGGCTATTGCTCTTATCTCTGCGTATCGCGATGCAGCGAGCAAAATCGTCCGCCTCGCTGTGCTTTATCGTATCCAACCGTGAGAGAGAGAGAGAGAGAGAGAGAGAGTGGGTGAGCATTGTTCCTTATCGGTGATTCGGCAGAGTATCGTCGCGATTTTTGCAATTCGCGAACCCGATGGGAACGAGTTTCGCTCGAGTTTCCAGCGTTCCGTTCCGTTCGAGCGATCGCTCGTTTATCGGTAAGATTGAACGACGCGAGCATTCAGCTACTCGGCAACTTTGATAGATCCTATTCGAGAGATAGGAGGGTCTAACGTGCCACCGCGCCAGGGGGGGGATGGAAATTACCCCTCCCCGAAGAGGCAATGTATTTCCATATGTTGATTTTTCAGCGCTCAGGAAGAGCAGCGCGTGGCTGTTCAACCACGAACGATAGATAACGCGAGTTTAATGCTCGAGTAATTAAACCTCGAGTCGCTGGATCGTGTGATCGTTTTTCAGTGATTCGCTGCTCGTTCGCTTTGTATTCATTTTTCTTTTTCTTTTTTTTTATGTTTCTCGTTCAATGAGATATATAATACAATTGAACTCATTTCACGAGCTGATTTTTTTTTCGTTGCATGCGGGAAAAGGATACGTTCAGGTTCAAATGCAGTAGTCGATTTAATCAAGGTTGTCGATTAACATTTGGCTCAGGTACAAATGGCTTTCATTCGCCGATTTATTCGTTATCAAGAGATAAATAAATTTTAAACGGTCGATATCCGAAGCAACTCAGCTCCAATAAATAGAGTTCTATCGTGTGCACTTGGCGGTCTTCGATTTCTTTTTTATTTCTTCGATCGAAACGTCTTTCGTTCGTTCGTAACTTCGGGTTTCTTCTGTAACAAGGAACAATTTTATATCTTCTTCAGTTGAGCTTTTTGCGCGTATTAATATGTAACCCCCTCGTTCGTTGACGCTGTTAAAATTCCAATAACAAAGTCCGTTTGCCGCTTCTCCCCCTGTCCTCTCCCCCTCCCCACCCCGAGAATCCGCGTCTTCTTATGCACGCTCATGCTCTTTTGTACCCCCGCGCGCGTTTTTCCATCCTGCCGCATGCCGGCTCGAGGCGCGTATCATCGCGATCCCGGTCCTCTCGGGAGGAGAGTCGTCCTTCTTAAGATTCCTGCTGCACCGGAGAGACAGAACGTCTCTGAGAGACGGCTGCATAATAAATGTCTTTCTCCGGCTCGTCGTCCGAACCGATCGTCGTGCGATCGCCATTCTGTCCGCGCAGTATCCACGTGCGCTCTACGACCACGTGGACGGATAATTGAACGTACATCAGGGGATTGGAAAGATTGAAGAATCGTAGAAATGTCGGAAATTTGGAAATTGGTGAATTCGATAGACTGGCTTGAGAAAATTTCGCTAGTTAGAAAGATCGAGGGACTGAAAGATTCGGAAATCGCGAAATTTGAATGATCGAACGTTTAAGAAATCGAGAGTGGATATTTTAGATTAAATATTCGGAGATTAAACGCTGGGATTAAAGATTAAATGTTTGAATGACTAAACATTGAAGAACTTCAGGTAAAATAGTTGAGAAACTGAAAATTGCAAGATTTGTAGGAAAGATTGCAAGACTCCGCATGGACGACTTAATTAAACGTGCATCGAGAGGGTGAAAAGAGATTGAAAGAATGTGATAGTTCGGGGGGATGAAAAGTTTGAAAATTGGGGAATATAAAAGATTCGTAACTTTCGAGTAAGTTGCAGAATTTACGAGCCAGGAAGCTCGAAAGACTGAAAGGTCGAAAATTGCGAAAATTCTAACGTTTTAAACGTTCACGAATTTCCAAGAATCCACGCGGGACGAGTACTTAGACACGCCAAGGAGAAAGGAGATTGAATACTCGAATGATTGACAATTGCAGAAATTGGAAATTTCGAAATTGGGAAATTCGAGAGATTGGATATTTGGAAATTGGCGAATTCGAGAGATTGGAAGCATCGATGTTTGCGGAAATTTTGCGAGCTGGAAAGCTCGAAATACCGAAGTTTCGACAATTGCAACGTTTGCAAACGATTCGTACGAGTCGAGGAATTTCCAACAATCCGCGCACGACGGGGCCGAGAGTAATTGAGAACACACGTCGAAGGAGGAGGATACCCGAGTATAAAGAATAACCTCGAAAATCAAGCGACGGGATGGATGCACGTCGCAAAACGTGAAACCCGAGTGAAAAGAGAGGGAAGAATAATTCAACGGGGAGCAATTTGAGTCTTGATGCGCCGCGGCACAGCGATATAAATTCAGTAAACGCTGTCATTAGGGCCAATCCGAAATACCGGGCGTCTATTAAACCTGGAACTAAGATAATTGCCTGTACTGGGACTCTCGATGTCTGTCCACCTTCTTGCCGCTTTTGCGGACGCTTCCCGGCCTCTGCATTGTTGCGTTTCTTGCCCCCGTCGTCGTCGTTGTTCTCTGGTCCTCGTCCGACAATCACTCCGAGTCACTGGCCGGCTTTCAGCTTCGACTTCGGGATCGTTTCACTCTCCTTTCTGTTTCTTCATCGTTCTTTCTTCGCTCGTCCCGTGTTCACCGACTTGTCGGATCGTTTTAACGTTGTTTGGCTGCTGCGTTGGCGGAATAAGATCGCTCGAGATCAGCGGTGAAATGGGGAGGGGGGAGGGTATTCTTCGCGATAGTTTGCACGGATTTGATGGGGTGCGTGATGAGGGTAATGGGGCGAGGTGTTCGCTTGTAAGGCACGTTGTTCGATCTGGTTTTAGAAGTATATTCGACGGTGATCGATCGGAGTATTATTGATTCTAGTGGTACTAGATCCAGATCAGCGGTTCCCAAACGCGTGATACGTGAAGATAATATTGGTGATGGTGGAAAATAATCAAAAAGATGAGTTGAAATAAAAACACAGAAACAAAGTTATGGAATTTTTGGTTCGCAACGGGAGACTTGTATGAAAATTTTTGAATGATGGGTTTTTGAAGGTGAGGGTTTATGAGGCGGTACTCATAAGTGAAAGGCCTAATCAAGAAAAAGGTAGAAAAGACAAAAATGTTTGGAACAGCTGATCTAGATGATAGGATTGTGATAACTGGACGATGGTAGTGTAGACTTTTCCTAGCAATGTGATATACCATGAATTTAGATATTTTTCTTCTAAAGATACGTTGGAGAGGAAATTAAACATTAGTAGACAGTGAAATGTATTAGTTGTATCCATAAATAATGTCGTTTTTTGATACTGTACAGAATTTATTTCATTCGAGATCGGAGAGTTAATAATTTAACAATAATTTAACAATAAGCACACTGAATGTCAATATATTTAACTAGAACCTAGATACAGCTATATATTATAATAAGTGAAATTATTGTCACTGGATGGCAATCTGTTTATTCAATTTGAAAAAAAAAGAGAAACGATAATTACTTATGGGTTACCTCCAATATCTTGAGAGTGAAACTATCGAATTAGAAATGATTGCTTCGACGATCGTTCCGAGTAAACGATTTTCTCGAGAATTATCCGGCACATTTCTAATTTGTACAAGGTTCCAGGCGATTTGTCTCTTTATTCACTTGAGAAGTCAGATCCTGAACCTGAACGTTCACACTGCGCCACGTTTCCACTCCATCAGCTCGCCGCTCGAAACAAATTAAAATATCCTCCGGGTCGGCTTAATTGTAGAAGATTGAAGGAAACACACGACAATCGCAATTGCTCCAATTCGTTCCAATGAATTCACCGTCGACGTGATTTCTTTAATTGGTAATCTGACCGCTTCGTCGCCAGACGAAGTTCAACGAAGTGGACAGTTCAACGACTGTGTGATACAGGTAGCCCTTCTACAGCACGGCATCTTACAACACGATTTCGCTCTAACACGATGAAAAAAATTGCGAAAACCTTTGTACAACACTGTACTTCTACAGCACCGGATAACATGATTTTTGTTCAACACATTTAAAAACTATATTACCTTAAAATAATGACGGAAAGGTATAACGAACTATAGTGACTTTACATGAGAATGTATAAATAAATTATAATTTATTAATTTATAACTCTATTCATAGCGGAAAGCGTCATGCATAGTTTACACGCCATCCGCGTCTCAGAGATACAATGTTGCGAAAAGTGCCTAAAGTATCTAAAAGGATAAAGTGCAAAAAACGTTCTCGTTTGATTGTACTGAGCAGTGATGAGGAAGAAATTTATTCAATTAAGGTCGCATTAAATGAAAATAATATTTTTTGTTTCTTTTCGTTTTGCGTCGCACGTACATTTATATTTTTAATAAAAATTAAGTTGCTTATATGGAATCAAAAAAAAAAAAAAAAGTTTTTAATAAATTTTCGGAGCGTAACCCCCCCTTTTTGTACTGGCTCTGAGTCTCACACAACACGGTATTTTCTAGGAACCTATCTACCGTGTTATAGGAGGGTTACCTGTATTTCTATTATTCGAAATAATTGAAACACCACTTTTACCGGGCCAGAGAGGTTTACCAGGGAACACGTTGTAAAATCTTCGTGTAAGATGTTCGTCGGAATCTGATATCGCAACCGTGCACGTACGTCAGGCATCGGGAGATGAGAGAAACGGAGAAACGGGAATGAAGAAACGCTAAACCACGTTTTTAGCCGTGCGTTACATTTGTCGGATACCAACGAGACTCTCTCGGGTCTCCGAATCTGAGGGTGCTGCCTCGTTCGGGGAATGTTTGAGGAATGTCGCGAACTTCGATACATCTCGGTTGTTTCGAACTGCAGTTATGTCGCATTGCCGCCAACTAACGAGATGAAGTCTCTCTAGAAAATGAATTGAAGAATTACGAATATTTTTGCTGGGACCTTAACAGCGCGGTACTCTACTACGTACGTAGAGTATTATAAATAACTATGAATAATTCACGTAATCTCAATTACTGCGTGCCAAGCGATAATTCGACGAATATGAAATAAAAAAGAGAAGAAAACGTTATCTGAACTGTTATCGAAAAGCAACGAGAGCTGAAACGACACACACGCCAATCGGTAATTTCTGTCGCATTAGCATATTACGAGAGGGAGTCGGCGACAATAAACTGGAAATAATTACGCGCACGATACTCGATTTTCGAATAATAAACGGCTACGAGGCTCGAGGAAACGGAGGATCGTTAGCCAGCGGCGAGTCTGTCGTGTGAAAAATCCTGGACTCGCGTTTACCGATTCGGGACGCTTACGTCGCATGCGTGAGGAAATTGTCGGATTATGCTAGTCAACGACGAGATACTCTCACCTTAGTGCACGACAGTACGTTCTAGCGAACTCTCTCTTTCTTCGGTTATTCTCCGTTAAAAAAAAAGATCGCAGGTCACATTTCTAAAGAATTATTAGCCAACTATTACCCATGAGTAATGTCTTCTTTCTTTTTTCAAATTTAATAAATGATAATTTAAACGAAATGAAATTCTGTACAGTGTCGAAAAACGACATTATCCCTTATTATTATTTAATGTTCTCTTATTTTTCAATATTCTAAATGTATTAGAACTATTACCCAGTACTGTCTTTTTTTTTTAAATTTAATAAACGATCGTCATCTAGTGACAGTAATTGAAAAATAATAATTTAAGCAAAATGGAATTCTGTACAGTGTCGAGAAACGACATTATTATTATTATTCAATGTTCTGTTATTTTTCAATAATTTATCGTCCGATCAGAATCGTTTAATTATAACATATCTGGGTTTCCCCCGCGTTGACGTATTGATTAAGTAATTAATCAATCGAACGAATCAATATCTTTCGCTGAAACTCAATTATATAGAATCGACTAACGTTGCTAGAATGCGTGAACAATATCCGAGTTTTCGAAGCCTCTAGTTTCGAATGTTTTCAGAAACAACAGAAATTTCGACGAAATTTAATCGACAGTAATTGAAACGAATAGAATACAGGCTTTCTGAACGACGACGTTATCCAAATATATTTTAATTCTCGAATATATTTTAATTCTCTGTTGCTTTTCGCGTGTAAGTTGCGGCCTCCACTAATTCGGGAGGATTTAACGCGACTGTAGATCCGATCATTAAAAGCGTTTACGCTTGTAATTGCGAGGAGCACAGGCGCCGACCGAGAAAGTTCTTCAGGCCACCGAAATTCATTTGCTTATCTTATCTCGAGGAAAATTGCACGCAAATGAACGAACTGATACCGGAGCCTTAATTAAAGCGATGCGCTGGCCACGAGTTCGCCGCGTTCATTTCGGCGAAATAGAAAGCGCCGATTCGCGCGGGATTTGTTTTCCACCGCGGGAAGCAGCGATGTTTGAAAATTAATATCCTTCGAACATCAAGAAATCGAATGGACGTCGGAATCGAAATTTTGAATGATTGGGGGAAGACTTGGAATTTCATAAATCGTCGAAACGTTCGAACGTCTAAACGTGGATCTACGATACTTTTAACATTTTTATTTTGTCATCTCGATACCTTTCGAAGCTCTTCAATCCTCTTTCAATTCTCTCAAAACTTTCGATTCCCCTCGGCATTCTTCTAATTCCGCAGATTCATCCGGCTTTCTCGAACTTCTTTCAAACGTACGATCTCAATCTTTTAATTTCTCTCGTTAGAAACTCCCCTGTACCTTTTAACGTGTTAAAATTTTTCTCACGATCTTTCTTCAGTTTGCTGCAATATATTTTTCTTCCGCTTCTCCTCTCGACGTCTTCCATCGTATTTTGGCCATCATTCGGTCTTCTTTGATGTTCGTCATTTCTCTCGAATCTCCCCCGAATTTCCCCGATATTTCTCACGGTCTTTCGATCCTCTCTGCTCTCTGCCACTTTTCAAGCTTTCTAGCAGTCACTTTCCACTTTTCATCCACCAAGCAGGTTTAATTTTTGTCACTCGGTACCCTAAGTATCTTTCAATCTTCATCCCTTCAAAGTTCTTCAACTTTTCGTCGTTTCTTTCTTTTTTATTTTTTTTTTCTCAAATATTTCGATTTCTCGTTACGAAATTCTTAATTCCTAAATTTCCAGAATTTCAAGCTCTTC
The DNA here is from genome assembly GCA_032399595.1 of Tetragonula carbonaria. NCBI lineage: Eukaryota > Metazoa > Arthropoda > Insecta > Hymenoptera > Apidae > Tetragonula > Tetragonula carbonaria. The sequence goes on from JAUCRC010000007.1 coordinate 5,281,226, forward strand.
GATTTTCCTGAACTTCCCGAGTTTTCAGAGTTTCTCAGACTTTCGAGTTCTCAGTCTTCCGAGTTCTGGAATGTTTGAACTTGAATTTGTAAAATACTTTGTACAAATTTCCTTTGCATACGTTCGTGAACCAGGCTTCTGTTTAAAACTCTTTCGAAACGCCTCTTATTCAGACAAAACTCTCACGTTTTTTTCTGCGATTGCGCAGACTCTGAATTTGCAAAATGTGAATAGAAAAAAGGATTCTAATAAATTTTAAGATAGATGGTATTTGCCGAAACATGGAGAAACGTTCTGATAAAAAATCGGTCGAAAAATTGATAGTTCGATAGTTATAAACGATTGTTTGTTTCGGGGAATCTTTGAAAGAGCATTGAATTCTTTAACACGAAGGTATCTTTCCCTCTCTTTGCTCTGATTCCAATTCGCAAAATATACCTACCCGCTTTGAGCGTCCACTTTCGGTCTCAAACTGTGGACACTTAAGCGAAGACTGTTATATCAATTTTTTCGACCCATATTAATTACAACTTTTTTTATTTACTACACTGTCTATCTTAGAAGTTACGAACCCTTTTTCTCTCTTCGCTCTGTATACCCTGGAATATATATATATATATATATATATATATACTGCTCACAAAAATTAAGGGATATTTCGAAATGAATATGAAGAGATAAATTTGATTTATCTCTTTGACTTGTCGCTTGCTTTACTGATGTTCTTGCTTAAAAAAATCAAATGCTTCTTTTTTCCATCGCTGCATATTCATCGAAGCGATATTTTGAAATGTCCTCTAATTTTCGCGAGCAGTATACTTTCGGGTGCACACGTAGGAAAATTCCCAACCGCTTGTTCCCTGTTGGTATCCTTCGATATGCTTCCACGTGATCGTGCAAACTTTCGACCGGATGTTGCGACCGCGACGAATAAAGAAAGCAATTCCGCGGCGGGTGGTAAGCGTATCGGCGGTTGGTGTCACGTGGGAAATCTTAGGATCGGTATCAGCCGGAGTCTAATTTTACGCATGGCTGGCCAACTTGGCCGCGAATGGAAAGGCGAAAACGAATCACGAGACGTGATTCTCGGTGCGCGGCGTGTTCGATGCTTTTCGTTGCAATGTCACGGTCAGTCCACTTTCTTCCCCTTTTCCCCACTTTGCCTTTTCTCTCTTTTTCCTGCGCTCCCCACACACCTCGCTGATTCGCCCGGTTCCCCTGGCCATTTACTGGAGAATAGAGATTGACTCTCCTCGAGGATCACCGAGCATCGAAAATCGTGCGTTTCGACAGCTTGTCGCTGCAGATTTTGCGAATTTCGATTTCGTTCCGGCGACGAGCGTCACGTCGAACTATTTAACCTACATTTCGTAATTCTTTCGAGAACAGACACTTCAGCTAGTCGAGCGCCAAGCTGATCGCGGTACAATAAATACTTTAACGAGACTGCGCTACGAAACTCGCGGAGGTGTTTAAGAGCGAAACGTTTCGCCGAGAGCTCGCGTTCCTCAGTCGCGATAATTAAATGAATTACTCGTGGAATTTGAAGATGTTCGTTGATCTTTCCGAGTTTCGGGCATCTATTGAGGTTCGATTAACATGAAACGTGATTAAATATACGTATCTTCATATTTCTGGAGGATTTAGTACGATTGAAATCTAAATACGATTGAAAATCTAGCTACAAACTTTCAATAATAATTTGAATAATCCAAGTACTGGAATTTAACTGCCTTTGCACTTGGTTGTCGCCGCAGAGGCGACATCAAAAAGAAACATTTTTTTTTAAATTTAAGTATTTTATACATTGAATTTGAATATTCTTTAGTTTTTCTTGGAAGCCTATGCTGTTAGTTTGTATAAATAATTGTGTAAGTAGTAAATTTTGTAAATAGGTAGGAGTAGTTGGTACCCGATAAAATGACTCGGAATTATATAGGTTATATTAACACTTTATCGACCGGTAGCCTATTAATCGGCTACTATTTACCGCTATCGGTCGGTAAAGTGTGGATATCGTATAATAATAATATATTTATATATTTTAACACTTTACCGACCGGTAATATCGTATATTAATACATACAAATATATTATTATACGATATTAAAAATTGTTCGGAGTGCTAAGGGTTAAAGGTTTCCTTCTTTAAATAAATATATTAACATAATAATAATTATCTATTTTAACGTAATGTAAAGCAAGATCTTCATGACGACCGTTTGCTTTGGTTGATTATTGACAACTTAGAATACAATATATTTTCTGCTATTTTATTTTCTCCTTTCTGCATTTTTTATCAGCGTCGCCGCCTCGTTAAATTCGTTTTAAAAAATACGCGCGCTGCCACGTATTTAAATGATTTTTTTTTTTTTGTAAAATAAAAGTGTGTATACTTCATTGCGTTTTACAGTTTCTCTATTTGTTTCGCTTTTAGTATTTCTGATGAAATTAAAATTATACGCTTTAATCCTTGGTTAAAACGACCGATTTGAAAGAATTTTTCATATTTATGAAATATTTTGTATATTCATATGTACAAAATATTTTGCATATATTTATAATAGTGAGAAATTTTATATATTTATAATAGCGTATTTTCACGGACTCGAATGGTTATTAGTAAAATGTACAAACAGCGCGCAGGAGAGAGAAGTTCAAACAATACGGTCGCGATAGATTTAAAAGTCTTCACGATTATCGTTTTAATTTTACAGCGAACATTTTGGTATAATTCGAATCGTGCGCGCTCGCGACAAGCGTGATGTGAGTTATTCTGTAATACGCGTGCGTATATCCCGGCAAATTTGTCGTTGTCGTTTTACCTACGCTTAAACACTTTTAACATCGTGTTTAACGTCAAATTTCACGAGCGTGAAACGAAATTTTCGTACACGCGAAATTACAGCAGATCGCGTTGATAGTGAACGCTTCATTAATTTTCCAGATATTCTTTTTCCGTCGATGTAATAACATTCTATATTCGTTCAGAGAGAGAAAGAGAGCGAGAGAAAGAGAGAGAGATTACATCCTGCGTTCTATACCTGATTTAATACCGGGAATTTTGTACGTTGAAATTGTTTCGATGTCCCTCAACGACGCAACGTGTCAAAGGGTTAATGCGTTTCAGCATAGTGATTTTTCGCAAAATGAAATACATACGATAATTGGACCAGTTCGTTCGTTGCCTGTATAGTGTCATTATTTACGTAAGCGGATTTAAAGTTCGAAGTTTATTGCTCGCCTCGACTCGATGCGTAGACGAATAATGTTGGGAATATCGTTGCATAATCTGCGTGCAGTTTCGTGAGCGGAAACTTAGTATTATCCCTGGAACGCCGGCGTGGTATGTCGTTGCTCGCTGCGAAGTTTCTTTTGCAAATGGTGAATGTCAGTCGTCGTTGACTCGATCGTTTCGCTCGTTTCTTTTCGCACGGAATAAATCAATTAGAGCAACCAATTTATTCGTTTGTCAACGAAACAATTTACTTTCCGATTTATTCGAATTTATCTTTTTCAAATTCTTGCCAGAAATTGTGATTTCGATACTGAATAAACAGTTTCGGAGTTTACTCGGGTATATTAAAATTTCATAACACTTAATTGTTAATAAAAATTTCAATTCTTCGTTCACCCTTGAAAAATATGTATATATATATATCTTTCTGTAGGGACAAATCATCCTGTGATCTTTCGTGATTTTTTTCTTTTTCTTCGTAATATGGAATAAATAGTTTATTAAAATTTCACTTAATTATTAAAAATTTGAATTCTACGTTCAGCCTTGAAGGATGAATTTCAGAAGAAAATACAATATTTATCTTTCCGCTGGAGACGATTGTAATTTTACTTGCATTTTCTATTTCATCGCTTGTTGTATTCGACAAATACCTTTGCACGAACAAGGTGAACGAGTTTCTTCGATTAATCGATCAGTAGTTTCCCCACTTTCACCAGAGACTCTCTTCGGTTAATTAGGTTTCCTTTTTTAAATCTAATGTTGATTAACCGGATTGTTGCGCTCCTCTCGTGTTTACGCGAACAATTTTCATTTCTTAAGGATATTACATTATATTCAGTTGTTTACAAAATTCCTTTTCCCCACAAGATTACACGTTAATTCTTTCGCAAATATTTGTCGAACGAATCTGAAACTTGTGTTTCCCAGTTCCAGTGTTAATTCATTAACACTAGAACTACCGACAGTTAAGACGAAGTTATTTCTACCAAAATTATTTTGATGTCTAATAAATAAAAATAAAATAAAATTCATTGTATTATTTCTTTAGTTATCACTGTAAAAGTCATTGCATCGTTGCGGGGAAAAAATTGTAACATGAAATAGCAATTTTAAAATAAAATTGTATAAACCAGTCATTTTGACTGATGTGGTAGTTCTAGTGTTAACTTTCTAAGTTCCAATATCAAAAACCTCAAAAACATCTTTTTGTATCACTTACCAGCAATTTTTTTACGAAATAGTGAGTAAATTACTTCAAATAAAGTGACATGGTATTGGAAATAATCATTCTGTTTAAATGATATAATATTTAGCATGAAATTTTGTTGATTGTGTTTCTTTAATATGCGATTTCGTTTAAAGCAATCGTCAAGCGTAGAATATAGAACGATACATAATTTCAATTTTCTGAAAAATTTCCTTCATCATTTTTACTTTCGCAAGGGGCAATAGGAAGTTCAGTTTACGTGAATTATCCCGAATTATTCGATTATTTTAATATCAATTTGATGATGGTGATCGTCAACTGCCTCTGTCCTCAAGAAATTTTTTTTTTTTAATGAAATTTTTTATTATTCCTCTTATATTATATTTTATCATATTTTATCAATTTTACATTACATCATACGATAGATCTTATTATTCCTCTTGTATTATGTTACACAACACCATACTTACGTTCCTTATAATTATCAGCGATTACAAAAAATTAAGCATGATGTCCCCTTACGTGGGATCATGTCGAGTGCAAAGGATTAAGGCTTGTTCCCAATCTGCAGTCATCGTTCCTCAACTTACCGGTTGCTCTATTTACTTCCTCAACAATTTTTTTTTTCGCCAAGGAGACCCGGAGACACAAACGAAAGCAGAGGAGATTTCCAGGCAGCGGTGTGATCGGTGAAACGAATTCAGTTTGGCCTGGAATTCGACGCAGTCTGCACGGGACCGATCCCCAAGGAGTATTTTCGGTGGAAAGCGAAAAAGAAGCAGGGAAAACCTGCCTCTCCTTTACCTTGTATGAAAACAAATAAAGAAGAACTCATCATCCGGATCGACTGAACGACGCCGATAAAACGAATCGACCGAGATAAAAGGACGTCGTCCTCTCCCCCCTCCCCTCCGTGATTCCCTCTCGTCGAACGTGGCGCGACGCGATCACTCGAAGCGTCGTCCTCTTCGATCCTCTTGCTCCCGAGCTGCTCGTTTTTGCGGTCTCTCCTCTCTCCCCGGGAAATTATAGTGATGCTTGCACATCCAGCCCGTTTCTTCGAATTTCGCCCGTGTTCTTTTGCCTCTCTTTTCGTCGTCTTTCTTTCGTTTCTCTCTCTTTTTTTCTTGGTTCTCTTCTTCCTCCTGCCTTCTTCTTTCTCTCTCTCGTTTTTCTCGTTTTTCTTCTCGGCCGCAATTAACCACCCAGTTTTACGCGGAATTCGGAATTCGTTGCGCTCTGGACGATGACGCACGCATGTGTTTGATTGAATACACGTTGTTATCAATATTCGAGTAGACACACAGGCTGTCTCGTAACGAGTAGAAGGCGCGGAGAAAGAAAGAATGAAATTTAAAGCCTTCGTTTTCGAGTGAATCGAGTTTGGAAATCAGGTACACACCTGAATTCTAGCTAATTTACAAACGCGCGACAGAGAGAAATGATTAACAGAAGGTTGTTGCACGTGCGAAAACGAGTGAAAAATGCGGAGTGAAATTTTTCCCTATGACGCACAGCGTTCTCCCGAGGAAATTGAGTTTGAGGAAATTTACCAACCAGCGTAACAAGGGCAATTTCTAACGAAACGTATTCAAAGTCTGTTTTCTTGAAAGAAAACTTTCGCTCTTCGCTTTCCGCTTATTTTTTGCACGTAGAACACGTCCAATACGAAATTAACTAAATTCAAGTATGTCTCTCGATGAATTTTCAAGCTTGAGTTTAATGAAAAAATTTTATTCTTCCTTTTCTTTCACGTGTCAATCAGTTGCGTGAACGTGTGTGTGCTTGAAGTTGGAGAAAATTTTTGAAGAATACGTAAATAATTAATCCTCAACGGTCCGGAAGTATTTTAAGTTTACTTCCCACCAGGTCCAAGCTATTTTTCATACGAAGAGAAAAAGTATTGAATTGTATCCGTGGTGGAATGTCATTAATTTCTGTAACATTTTTCCACTCGGTATTCTCATCAGCAGTATCATGTTCATCTTCTTCGTCCTCGCTGTAACTTATATATTTGGAATTTTTCTTCTTTTTCTAGGAACTAATTCGCTATCACTACTATTGTCACTATCATTATAGTCTGAAAACGTAATGCTTCACAGATTTTCATTTTCATCGATAGAAATACCGAATTCAAACTCGTCGTCACTACTGCTAATATCATTGAAATTATCGTTATCATCGTGTATTATTCTTTCAGAGTTTCCGGCCATATTTTACGGTTTTATTAACAAAATGAAATGTAACAAACTAAACTGTGTAAAAGAACTCCGAGAACGTGCACGTTCTTTTGAAAAATCAAACACAAGACTGACTTTGCGTGCAAAGAGCACAAAAGTGCACGTACACAAAAAAACGGTAAAAGATAACAGAACATGGATAACAAGCGAAAACAAATTCACAGAAATGACATGGCACAATGCTTAGCGCGTTAATAGTAAATATGACAACTCTAACAGTGATAAAAATAATAAATTGGTTTTCGCCGCCATATACGCGGCATTTGGCCCAGTAAGTAAGTGCCATGCCGCTTATATGGCGGCATTGGTCTGTTAAGATATTAAGATCTACTCATCGCGTTGCACTGTGTTGCACTGTGTAAAGTTTCTTCTTATGCAGTTTGCAGAGATCTGTGCAAGTTTGTAATTTTCACAATTTTAAACATCTCGGCGAATGTGGAAATTCCGGATGACATCCGACGTGACAAATATGTACTCGTTGCAAACTTACGAGACGCGTGACACGTCTGAAAAGAATTTTTCAGTCTCTCCGTGTGTTCTCCGTGTGTTCCTTCTCGCACGGTGAATCCCATCCTTTCTTCCGACATTTTCGCCGCGACTGAACGTTTAGGTTTTCCACGAGCCTTAACCTCTTGATTGCCGCATTTTTTTAAAGATCGCGCATCATTTCAAGAAAAAATGTACTTTTACTAATAAATAAATAATTTAAATATTTTCTACTTACATAATTGAGCCATAATCGATTAGGATATAATTTGCACGAAAAAAAAAACCACTTGATTTTCACTAGGGTTGCCACACAATAGATCAAATACTAAATATTAAAAAAATTAAGAAAGTTATATGCGTGTTTGTTAAATTTGAAATGTTATAAATTTATAAAAAGTACACATATATATATTATACACAATGAAACTAATATTTATTTATGGTGTGGTATAGCTTTGAAGTAAATAGTTGGGCAGAGTGGAATTTTACAGTTTTCGCGCGCGAATTTTGTTTCTTGTCCTTTTTTTCCGAATAAATCCAAATATATATATATTTTTCGATTTTTTTAGCAATAGAAAATGATTCTATATGTCACTGTTAAGAAATCGAGATTAATTTCGATTTTATTTAGGGTATAGGGATTGGCGCGTACTGATGCGCGCCTGACGATTTCGAATAGCGCGCGGCGATCAAGAGGTTAAAAAATGGCGACTATGAAACGCAACGAAGTGGCATTCGGGTCATAGGTTGTCTCGAGTGGTGCTTCGTGCGACGTAAAGCGCGTTCCTTGCGCATGAAACTACCGGGCCAAGTAGTATTGCCTGTTTCCTTTCACAATTAGCTAATAGAAACCAGGAGAACACCCTCGAGAAAGCTACTCGTAAAAGTGTCTTGCAACTTTTGTCAGCCATACTGTTGTCCGCAACGAAGAACATACTCTTCTGATCTATCGGTCTCGTGAAAGATCAGTTCAAATTGCCGGAGAAACGATCTGAATCTTTCGTCCGTGTGTAAAATGAAAATTTCGATCGTATAATATTTAAAAAAGTATTGTTTTATCATACACGAGTTAACCCTTTCCGAGGGGACATCGTACTTAACTCTAGCTTTAAACAGCTCGGACTTTCTCTTTTTATAATTGTAATGTAAGGATAATAGTAATGAACGTACACATTTGTACGCTGCGATGTATATAATAGCATAATATTTCAACAGACGTCTAGAACGAAAGAATTTTAGAAATTTCTGAAATTTTTGAAGACTACCGACTACCGAATGAGTCTCAATTGACACTCGATAATTCGCGTAATTCAGAATAATAATTCACACGAAATCTAGACTTCTCGTTGCTTCTTACGAAAGTTTAAGAAAATGGCAGAGGATATCATTTTTTTCAAACTATGTATCATTAACTCTTGCATATTGTACTGCTTTTGCATAGTGTACTTGCTCTGAAATGCACGTCGATGATTGCTTTGGAAGGATATAATTTAACAAAATTTCGTGTCATATGCCGTTCGAATGCCTTCGTAAATAAATCGCTGGTAAATGACACGAAGGAAGCTCGTCGATGGCAAAGGGTTAAATAATCTTTTTGTCAAGATGTGTTACATTTTATTTTCTAAATATACTATGGCGAACATAATGGAGGTGCGTGAAATATGTATGTGGAACGTATGAAAGACATGTGGTTGCGCAGCCTCGCGTCTCCTCTGTCAGCAAATCATGGAGACATCAATATCAGTTAGAAACGCGGCCGCTGTTTGCAAATGATACGACGATAAAGATGGAAATACGTATGCGAGCCAGGTGTACAGTTGCTGTGTGTGCAAAGCAACGAGCATCGTTCCGTCTCTCGTGGCCTCGTCCCACAGACGACCCGGGTTCCTAAATTAACACATTCGCTTTCCTTTGATCTGGCAGCGCAGGTCACACGTTGTCGTCGGCTTTTGTAAACGCCGATACACCAGGCTAGGAGGTTAACTTTCTAATTACATGCAAATTTAATTACCGTTGACATTAATTATGTAATCGAATTCCTGCCTTGGAGGAAGTCAGTGACGCTCGTCTGTTTTTTGTGTTTATTCCGATATTCGCGGAAATCTTGAATCTGAAACTCCGATTTGTGAAGACGGTTGTTGCAAAGTGTGTTCGACAAATCGAACTATTTAGTCTGTATTTTTTTTTTTATTAATAATTATAACGCGTATCGTATTGGTATTTTTTTAAACTTAACACTTACCGACTGATAGCGGTAAGTAATAGACTAGATTAATAGGCTACCGGTCGGTAAAGTGTTAATATGGTATAATAATATATTTGTATATATTAATATACGATATTACCGGTTGGTAAACTGTTAAAATACATAAATATATTATTATACGATATCATCACTTTACCGACCGATAACGATAAATAGTAGCCGATTAATAGGCTACCGGTCGGTAAAGTGTTAAAACTATGCACGTTTGAATAAGTCTTCCGTTTTGTGGTATTTTTGACAAAAATTTGTCTTCAAAGTTGCTCAATCATTGCACTAATTGTATATCCGAATTGATCTTTAAAATCGTCGATAAATTCTGTGTTACAAGTTATTACACTAATTGTACACTTTCTTGCAAATAGCAAACTACGCTGCCTGTCAGCAAAAAATCGCCGCTTTTAAAAAATTTATGAAACATCACTGCCAGCTCTTAATTTACTAGAATGTGTTGAAATATATCGATGAATGCTGTGGAATTGTGTGAGCGTGAACAAGCGAACACTAGCTCCGCGTGCAGTTGATCTCGAAGCGTCGTTCGAAACGTACTTACATATTTTCAATCCAGAATCGCGTGTTCTTATTAAATGATTAAGTAAACTCTGAAACAGGGAGCTGAATCACTCGACAAAGAAAGAAAAATTCACAGACCTATTGTTCGACGAAAATCGTCGTCATCAGCACGAGGGAGAGCGTTCGCGACGATGAAGATGCAAATGTGCGCACGACGCAGGCTGACGACGGCGTAAAACATAATCCCGCGATTAGCGCCAGCTGAAACTCAAGCAGATGCCTCGTGTAGACATAAACGATCCCCGTTCTCTCGAGACTTGCTCCGTCTTTACGAATTTATCTCGAAAAGCATGCTGCTTCTAAATGTCCGGTTACGAAAGCTGGAGAAGTAAGCTCTCGCCTTGCGTGTATATATATCGTCGCTTTGAAAATTTCAAGAATCAGTAAAAATTTCATTGCTTTGTGATATTAATTTCTCTACGCGAGGGAATCTTCGTAATTTCTGATCCTGTTGACCTGATCACGTTTGTAGTGGCTTGAAATAAGCGAGTCGCGTCGAAAGAAGGAACATCGAGCTAATAAGAAAGATCATTGTTCAAACTTTTCTTTTATTATTAATGTATCTTGATACAACGTTTAGGTTAATGTGCCTTGTTTTCAATGAAGAAAAATTATTCGCAGTTATTTTCTTAACAATCGTCTTTATTCGGCATATTGCAAAAGTCTCGGCGTATCTAGCCAACATTCGTCCTACATTAACCCAATGAGATCGTATTTAAATACTCTACCAGTGGAAATGAGAGCATGATTTAAAAAAAAAAATCGTATAAAATCAACGAGTAAAGATAAATGTCGAAAATTTTGCATGCATAATACTAAAAGACTGAACTCAGCAATATACGTAGCAACTAGTATGATTGTTAAATGCCATAGAAACTTCATGCGACTACAGCTCGTCATTTGATGCGATTGGGTTGGGGAAAAAATCATCTGTGAAATGATTGTTAGAGAACCTGCGTTTCCCAATCTGCAATACCGGCACGATCTTTGGCAATTGCTCGTCCGAAGGAACAGCTTTACACGTTCAACCGCGGTAATTTACGTGGCTCCGTGGATCGCAAGGCCTGGAAAGGCCTGGAAAGTAGGCCGATGATATTCAGGTTTGAAGAGTTGCAACTCACCAAGTGGATTACGGAGTTACCGGTTTCGCGAGTGGCTGCTTCCACGGTGGATGTTACGATCCTCTTCCACGTCCGGTACACATTGCATTGTTATCTCTCGCGAGATAGATACAATACTCTCGCGAGAGTATATCCCTCCCAGGTCAAGTCAGAAGGGAACTTTCCTCTGATTTTCTTGAAAATTGATTCACTCTCGTGCCCATTTCTCTTCGATGACGAGGAAAGTTTTCTTTTTTCTGTTTCGTGAGGAAACTCGAAGATCATCGATCAGTTTCTTGAATTCCAGTATATTTTGCATTGTCCAGAAATATGAAGATACGTAATTTAATCACGTTTCATGAGAAAATTCGAAGATTATTGATCAGTTTCTTAAATTCCAATATTTGGATTATTCAAATTATTATTGAAAGTTTGGTGCTACATTTTTAATCGTATTTGTACCAAATCCTCCAAAAACCTGAAGATACGTATATTTAGTCATATTTCATGAGAAACTTTGGAGATCATCGATTAGTTTCTTAAATTCCAATATTTGGATTATTCAAATTATTATTGAAAGTTTGGTGCTACATTTTCAATCGTATTTGTATTAAATCCTTCAGAAATAGGAAGATACGTAATTTAATCACGTTTTATGAGGAATGAAGATCATATCGATTAGTTTCTTAATTCCAGTATATTTGGATTATCCAAATTATTATTGAAAGTTTGGAGCTAGATTTTCAATTGTATTTGTACCAAATCCTCCAGAAATCTGAAGATACGTATATTTAGTCATATTTCATGAGAAAATTCGAAGATCATCGATCAGTTTCTTAAATTCCAGTACTTGGATTATTCAAATTATTATTGAAAGTTTGTAGCTAGATTTTCAATCGTATTTGTATAAAATCCTCCAGAAATATGAAGATATGTATATTTAATCACGTTTCATGAGAAAATTCGAAGATCATCGATCAGTTTCTTAACCCCTTGCACTCCGAACAATTTTTAACATAACCTATCAGCAACTCCGAGTCATTTTTACTATCGGCTACCAGCTACTCCAGATTATTTACAAAATTTACCATTTACACAATTATTTATACAAACTAACAGCATAGGCTTCCAAGAAAAACTAATGAATATTTCAATTCAATATATAAGATATTTAAATTAAAAAAACAATGTTTCTTTTTGATGTCGCTGCTGCGGCGACAACGGAGTGTAGAGACAATTAAATTGCAGTACTTGGATTATTCAAATTATTATTGAAAGTTTGTAGCTAGATTTTCAATCGTATTTGTACTAAATCCTTCAGAAATATGAAGATACGTATATTTAATCACGTTTCATGTTAATCGAACCTCAATAGATGCCCGAAACTCAACGAATATCTTCAAATTCCACGAGTAATTCATTTAATTATCGCGACTGAGGAACGCGTGCTCTCGGCGAAACGTTTCGCTCTTAAACACCTCCGCGAGTTTCGTAGCGCAGTCTCGTTAAAGTATTTATTGTACCGCGATCAGCTTGGCGTTCGACTAGCTGAAGTGTCTGTTTCAAGAGAATTACGAAATGTAGGTTATCGACCAGTCAGGCCAATGGCTGCTAATAAGATCGATTTAATCTCGGAAGACCGTTCTTGCCTCGACAGAGAATGAATCTTATCGAGTGTTCGCGTTCTCATTATCGCGTAATCGTCGTGCTAAGCGTTTCGAGCCGTCTCCGTTCGACGCGACTTTTTCTAGCAACGACGCACGGATCCTCTCGCTTATTTATAGGCGCACACGGTGATTCGCGATGTGCACAGAGCCACGGTGATTCCCTCATACCTCACCCCGAAATCGCATTAAACGATTGGAAATTTACGGGACAACTTTCCAAGACCCGAAGTAAAGAGATTGAACGCGAAGATTGTGGTTTATTTCAAACAAAGAGTGATAGATGGAGCGGTAAAGATTGAAATAGATGGCGAGGTATTATCGGGATATTTTCGTGAATTTCGTGAACGAAGAGCGAAATGAGCAAATTGAGATTGAAATGGACAGCATGACTTATATCTTTGTTGGCTTAAGTGGTTAAACATTGGAGATGTGAATAAGTATGATTCAGAGTAACGATATTAGATCGAGGTCTAAAGACTAAATTTCTTCTTTTTTATAAACAGTAAAACAGAATTATTCATGATGACGTACAGTGTGTAACAAAAATAAGTAAACGCTGATGTTTCAGATGTAAGATCTCGATTCATTTAATATATTGGCGAATTGGAATGTAAATGTGAATGTAGTACGCATTACTGCCGCGTTGTATTATTTATAATTGCATACATTTGGAACGTTACAAAAATAAGTAAACACCTTCTTTATTATATCATTTTTTTCATATTCAGAATTTTATCAAATGTCTACTTCAGGCATTATTCACATTGAATTTTTTTGATATCTTTTACATCGAGTTTATGTCCTAATTTCCTCCATAAAACATTCGGTATACTTAAATGTATACTTGAATGTACTAAAAGTATTAAATGTATCGAAAGAAATCACAATACCAGAAGGGAGGCGATTAATTGAATTTTATTCTACAACAGAACGTAAAGCTAAAGTAGTCATGAATCATTTGAAAGAAAGATCTTACAATCTTTTAAAATGGCATAGAGTCCTACTCTTCTGCTAATAGAGAATGTATGGGCTACATTAAAATTATTATTGGAAAAGAAAAAAACAAAAAAAACACAGTAGAATCGAGATAATTGGAAATACATGGAATAGGCGAAATCTTATTAAAATGTCTATTAAAATAAAAACTTAACAATCGTTTACTTATTCTTGTTACTCGTGAATTAAATTCATTAATTAAAATTAATTCTATTCCTCTTTTTATTCTAAGAAATACATGCATCACACGAAATTAAATATTTTCCATAAAAAAAAATATATATATGTTTTTGTTAAATCCTCGAACTATTTACCTATATTTGTTACATAGTGTATCGCGAGCCGCGCTTGTACTTGAAAAATTCACGTGAATCTTCTTCCACATTCGCGCATGCTGCTCGTGATTTCTCAGTGTGCGATCGTACAAACAACGACACGGAGGTAACCTGTCGTGATGTCCGATGACACGCGTCGCGAGATTGAAAGGCGCGGCAAGAGGGTGAAAGCTGGAAAAAATGCTTCGGACCGTGGTTGGTTCGTGTGGTTCGCGTGCGTCCAACCTGTTCCACGGCTGATTACGCCGTGGCGGGTCGTGTCACGCTGAAATGCTGTCTTACGATGGACAGACACGGAGCGAGCGTTCCCTCTTCGTGGCGTGCGTACAATAAAGCGCGAACCACCACCGCTGATGCCCGTCGTCGCGCGCAAACGGGCAAATATTTGTCGCGGTCTCGTTCGTGCAATTACGTTCTCCGCTGACTCGATGGATGGTTTCGCTCGGCAAACGTTTCACAGAGTTGAAAAGTGCGTAATGTTTTGGCTCGTTGAACAAACACAGGTATTTCTCCGAATACGTGGCTGACACATTCTCGCGACAATTGTATGTTCGACAAAGTTGCAACATGTTGACGATAGCCAGCGAGATTGATATTTAAGGATGACTTGTCGAGTCTTGGGGAAATTCTTCGTAATTTAGAACTCTGATGCACGACTGCCAGTTTTCGATACAAGGGAGATCATTTCCATTTTATGGAATTTTATTCGAGGGAGAGGTAGAACGAAGTAGTATACTTTTTTTTTTACAGAAACGGCCATTTTTGTTGGGCTTTCGCGGAGAACGGTTCAGATCGTAAGAAATTTAGTTAATCTTTTTTTCTCCTTCAAGCGTTTTGCCAGTGAAATTTTTAAAGTCGCGTAAAACGACTAAAGCGATGTATAAAACATATTCGAGCACATGTCCCGTGGTATTACCGTACGAGCGCATCGAACGTTGGGATTTTCGTCTGGTTTTCGCCAGATGTGGCTACCTTACTGTCAGCCACTCGTAAATTTATCATTCTCTTTCTGTCTTTCTCCACGGAGATTTTTGTTTTCTTGGAACATCGAATCACCAGTTACATAATATCTCGTCGAAATATACAATCCGTTCGTGTTCGTTTTTTCTCTGATCTAACCGACACGTGTAAACTTCGTAGAATAATTTGCGTGTTACAAAGGCTGTGTAAAAATGCTTGAAAATATTACAGAAATAATGATCAATCTTTCGAAGATGAAGATCGTTCGAACAAATAAAAAAAAGTAATTTTTCAAGTCTATTTTTATTGGATTGTACTTGGGCGGGGGGGAACTAAATTTTTGTTAGATGTGTAGAAAAATTTGTTGAAATAGATTAGATATTGTTATCTTTTTTTTTTAGCAAGCGAAATGCAAAAAAATTAAGGGGGGAAAAAAGAACTAAATTTCTGTTAGATGTGTAGAAAAATGTATTGAAATAGGTTAGGTATTGTTGTCTATTTTCTTTAGCAAGCGAAATGCAAAAAATTAAGGGTTGCATCGGCCGGGAATCGAACCCGGGCCGCCCGCGTGGCAGGCGAGCATTCTACCACTAAACCACCGATGCTTGTTAAGGGTGTTTTCTACGATCGTGTATTAATAGGGTATGATTCAACTGCAACATATTTCATTCAATATAAATATATAGCAAATTTCAATATCATTAGCGACAATTACTATAATTAATCCCCTATAGGCTGAATATTTCTTTTTGACTATAAAAAAATTAATTTACAGATATCAACCTATACTGCAGCGTAACAATGAATTCAGCAGTTTCAAAAATTTTATCATAACGAATAATAAAAACTGACATTTCAGGATAGAGATGATAACAAGATGTTACCAAGAATGTTGTACTTGTTAATAAGAAGACATTGTACAACAAGACGTCATCTTGTGGAAAAAAGTTCAATTATTTAATATAATATCGATATATTAGTATTATGTGAGTTGAAAGTTACACATCTAAAATCTAGAAATCATTTCAAAATGAAAAATAAATCTAAGAAATAAAGTAGATCGTCATAGTTATTACATATATGTCTCTTAACACTTTGCTGTCGGGTTATTTTTCGCGTGTCATGCATCTGCAGCGGTCAAACCCCGAGCAAATTAATTAGTCAATAAGATAAAAGTAAATCGAACATAAAGTAACATAGTAATAAAAAGTAAAAATATTAACCAGATAAGATATAAGATAATTATATTGTCTCGAGCATCGGAATCTCAGTCTGCTGACAGCAAAGTGCTAATTTTCCAGTCTAATTTCCTAGTTACGAACCATCAGTCAGACATGTGAGTTCTTCTAACAAATTAATTTGCATTTTCACTGCTTCGTTCTTCTCTGGCATCAGTGTAGATTTTCGTCAGTCCTAGTATCGGCGTCGGCCTCTGAAGCTTCTTCCACCCCTCTATCCGAGCTTGCCCTCGCAGTAATCGAGTAACAGGAAGCACGTGGTTGAAACGAGAGTGGTAGCTGTCGCATAATTGCTTCTGGTTGCAAGCCGCGAGTCGTGAGGCGGCCCGATGGAAGAAGAGGGTTTAAAGGAGGACGAGAAGGTCGAATAGGGTTAGCAACGAGAGGCCACTCGCTTTGCTCTAGTCTAGAGCCTAGTCGAACTTGAAATCCTCTCCGGCGTAAACGCTGGTTATCTCTGATCTCGCATCAGAGCGAGACGAGATCCCCACGCGATACAAAAGTTATCGGGTCGCGTGACAAGACCCTTGTGTCCGCTAAGGTAACCGTGATAGTTCTCTGGATCTTGGCCCCTTGTTCAATCTGTCCTGCGACATTAAGTAGAAATCGCTAATTAAAGTGTCCTCTCTAATTTCGGGTTTCTGAATAGACGCGTGTCATTATTATTATATCAATTGTATTGTATTTCTTCTTGTTATTAAATATAAATTTCACACACGATGCTCGTTTAGCTGCTGAAATGCAAAAAAAGAGAAAAACGCGAAGATAAAGAACCGAAAAGAGGCTTATAAAGTAGTAAATATTTCATAAATACCTGCGCAGAATGTCTGTTAGTTGATACATCGATTTACAAAGTTCTTAAGCTTAAACTTGACCTAAACCATCACCAGACACACCTAGTTTCTAAAAGCTGTCTCCGAACGAGATAAATTTAAAGAGCTGACTCCCATCGATGACACAAATCCACTCTAATTTAAGATTCCAACAAATCTTACTGACCTTACAGATCTTCGCCCAATGAGGAAAGATCACAGACTCAGACACGTCACAAACGAAATCTCTCTCTCTCTCTCTTTCTGTTCCTTCTTTCGTCCGTATAATTCTTATACTTCTTCAAATCCAACGTTCAGAGACCACGTTCAAATTCCCTGAGCTAAGATCTCTAATTCCACCCGGTGGATGACGATCGATCGGATTTACTGGTCTCGATTCCTCCCGAGACGAGACGAGACAGGCAGGTGGAAGGATCGCTTTCTTGAATCTTCGAATAGAGAAGGCTTACACGAGCGAGCGTGACGATACGAAGAGCGCTGGACGCGATTCCATGGCCACGTTCGGGGACGACGATGGTACGTCAAGCTTGGACAAAAGGAAAAATCATTTGGCCTTAATACACGTGGAGAACGAGCGTATAAACCGTCGATCCAGCAGTTCTGCTAACTTCTCCGTCAATCAGCGTAAGCCTCTTTCCAGGGCTTACGACGATGACGATGGCGGATCTCCAGCCGGGAGAAAAAGAAAAAAAGGAACAGCAGCAGGTAGAAACGCGTAAATGTTTTCGAGAATAATTCGACTCTCTCGTGGACTCAGGGTGGTCCGTTTTTGGAATGCGAGCGATTTCTTCGGATGTCGACGAGATATCGATATTGCTCGAGAAAATTTGTCGAACTTGACATTCGTATTTCCATGTTAGGCGAGTACTTGTTTCGAGTTTGGTAAATGTCGTTTTTCGGCGTTCCGAATTTCGAATTCACCAGGGAAATCTGTTGTTGCATTTTCTTCGTTTAATATTATACATACCATTGTGTCTTATATTTATGAAATCGTTTATCGTCAAAACTTCAGCTAAACTTCAGCTTTACTAAATGAAACTGGAAATTTCGCTATTAGTTTCGCTGACATAGACGTGCGAGACATAAAACGTATACTATGATCCGGTAATCATTTAATATTATGATATATTGTCTTATGTTCATGGAATCCTTTTTCTCTTTCAAACTTTGGCTGAACTTGCTTTAATAAGTAAAATTAGGTAGAGGTACGAGACATAAAACGTGTACTAGATCCGGCAATCATTTAATATTATGATATATTGTCTTATATTTATAGAATCCTTTTCCCCCTTTCAAACTTTGCTGCTGAACTTGCTTTAATAAATAAAATTAGATAGAGGTACGAGACATAAAACGTATGCTAGATCCGGCAATCATTTAATATTATGATATATTTTCTTATATTTATGGAATCCTTTTCGCCCTTTCAAACTTTGCTGCTGAACTTGCTTTAATAAATAAAATTAGAAGATTGGTCAAGGCATTTAATATTCAGGATGTTTTGTACTTTTCTCCAAGTTCCTCGAATCGGCGATTTATCTTCCGAAGTAGCGAGCAGCGACGAGCAGCCGGCTGATTAGGTCCCCAATTCGATCGCTCGATCGCAGCCATTACGCCATCGGTTCGACAAAAATCCACCTGAGCAAAAAACTTCCCAATCAGCCCCCCGTCGTGGTGAAAGCTCGTCAGGCTGACGTCTGAAAGAAGAGCGCGCGTACTTTTTCAGCAAAGTAAAAACAAACGCGTCACTTCGTCTTGCTTCGTTTGTTTCTCGTTGAGTATCTCATTCTCAGGGGTGCTAATTAGCCACTGACATCTTGATGAAACGTCGACAATCTCGCCGCTGTTGATCCATCTTCAACAACGTTTCTGTTCCCTGTTTAATCTTTAATAAATATCCACGAGATACAACGCGCAACGAAACGTCTTTTCGAGGAGAGAGAGATAGAGTTTTATTAAGGTTCGATACTTGGAACAATCTCGATAGATCTTCACCTGTAGCGAACCGATAGTATCGTCGCGATGCAATATGGCGTCGATAGAAAGGTTCGTTCGGTTGTAATTTGTCACAGGTGGCTCGTCCTCGTTCAGCGTTCAGCTTCCGAGGAAATCTCGAGAGTTTGCCCGTTGCCACCGAGAGATTTCGTTCGAGGAGCCATTGGCTTCTTTCGTTTTATCCTTCTGCTCCTCTCTGTCTCTTTTTCTCCGCTTCCATCTCTCCCTCCGGTGGCCTTCCCTGTTTGGAAGATAAATGCGAACGAAGGGACGACGTCGCCCCTGAAATTTCATTTCGGTTTTTAATGATCATCCTTTTCCCAGCATTCGTAATCTCGGCCTTCGTCTCTGTAATTAAATCCTTCCGTTTTATTTCGCCGGATTCTCGAGCCGACGCGCGTTTAAATACGTTTTGTTCCGTTCTGTTGGTTAGCGCCGTGTTAAATGCTGATTTATAATCGTCGAGGAGGAAACGATGTTTCACTTTGAAAGATTGCCATCACTGAGAAAGTACTCGGCACTGATATGAAAGATGACGTACATATTTCCAAATGGTCAACGCAGAGTCGAACGATAGTTCGTCGTCTTCGGTACTCGAAATAATTTATTTATGCGTACACGGTAATATTTGGAGTGATCGTATTTCGAATATTCGTGTACTACACTCTTTTATACATTTGCGATTGCAAATTTTAATGCGCAACAGGTGAAATTGCGTGTTAAGTTGTAAATAGAAGAGTTGACGATAACGAAAATCACCGCGGAATGTGAAGCACGTTTAAACGAAACTTGCGAGCAAATAAATTAAACTCGCGAGTAAAGCTGTTTGTTACCAATGCAAGCGACACTTGACTAAATTGATACGAACATCTGCTCTTTTAATTAGTTTAATCTTCGCACGAAAATTCGAACATTCATGCGTACAGTGCAAAAGAGTAACAGAGTAAAAATTAATCAGCTGAATTCAGTTATCGACAGTTGCATCCCCTCGAATTTTCTCGCTTTCCCGGGCCATCTCCCGGTAAATTTCATAATCCCTTCGTTTTAACAAAACGAAATTTCTCGAAATTTCACCTGTTTCAGACAACTTTTCGCTAACGAACTCGGTGGAACAGTGACAGTGGCCATTCGTACAAAATCACACAAAAACTACTTTTTTTTAATTACTCCCTCTTCGTTCGGAGTTACCAATGTTTTCTCTTCTCTTTTTTTTTTCTTTTTCATACCAAATATTTTTCGGGTTACCGGAAACATATTTCCAAAAAATTTCCCCTAATTTTCATTAATATTTTCAGCGAATTCCTTTCATATTTTTTTGCGAATCAGACGCTGGATACACTGACGAACGAGCTCAAATGAGTTAATAAAAAATGCAAAAGTCACCTTGTAGTTGATTTGAAATAATCGAGCGAACTTAAAGAACCACGAGAGGAACAGAATGGAGATGAGCATGTAGAAACCGACAAACATTTTACTAATATAAAACCCAATGAAAGATGAAGATGGAAGAACGGAAGAGAGAAAAATCACAAAGAAAAATACATTCACGCGATAGTTGCAGAAACACTGTCTTTTCAAACGACGAACCAGAAAAAAAAAGAGACCCGAAGAACGGATATCCTCGCTTCTGCGGAGAATGTCCCGATAAATCCCGATCTATCCACTCTGCGCAACAATCGCGGCGCGAAAGGAACACGCCGAGCGATCAGGACAGCGGCCATAGATTTTTATTAACCCCGGTATCTGTTGTCCGTGCCAGACCAGAAGACGGGAAATCATTCTTGCACGGGATAATCTATCTCGTGGCAGACGTATCGTGGATTTCCGCGGACGATAAAGTTGTTATCCAAGCCACACATACACACACACATATCCTCCTCCCACCGCGGGCTGACCGATAACACGACATTGGATCGACGTTTAAGCGCGAGGTCACGGGGACGTGGCGAGATAAGGTCTGGCCACATAAATGGCGCCGGTGCTAGCCGAAACGGATAAAAGGGGTTCGATCAGCCAGCATTTCCACTCGTATACCGGATTATCCTGCAAGTTTCGCCGGATTACTAGCGAGTCTCTCTCTCTCTCTCTCTCTCTCTCTCTCTCTCTCTCTTAGGGATCATCCGGTGGTCACGCGGATCCTTCCCGTGAATCCATCCGGACTGAGTGCTGCCGGACTTATCGACGTCGTGTTCCACCAATGGGCCTTTTACTTTCCAAGTTTCCAAGAGAAACTTCTTCTTTCAATCTGTGGTTTCTTTTTCCTTTTTTTTTCTTTGGACGAAATTTAGAAATGTTTGGAAGTAGCTTGTTTTATTTTGTAGAGGAGGGAGGAGGGGTGAATGTGAGTATTCTTAGAGGATTGACAAAAAGGAAAGAATTAAGGACACACTAAAATAATCCATAAACACTTAATCAAGAAGAATGACTTACTTTCTTACACGTTAGAAATCTGTCACAGCTCGGCACGTTTTCGTGAATGCATAAGTTTTGAGTGGCAGGCAAGATTCCATAGGTGTGATTAATTCAATCACTACCTTTACCAAAATCATCTGAAGAGAACACTCCGATATTTGATTGGTATAAATCTATATTACAAAATATAAGTACCGATTATTAATTGGATACAGTCGGTTTCGTGGTGTATATTTTATCTTGGGATCTTTTTTTACTCGGCAGACGAACCGCTCACATTGAGAAGTAGAAAATTTTCTCAATTTTCTCCTCACTATTTTCCTTTTATATTAGAATTTATTATTATACGTTCTCTTGGCCATCGTTTTCTTAAAACGAGGGATATGTACACCTGTACAATAAAACTGAGAGATTGGTAAGAAGCGAAGTCGGTTAATTTGATTCATTCGGAGGAACTCCAATATAACGAGGTCAAAGGTCAAACTGATTAAATTCACTTTTCAAGAGTTCCTCGGCTTTAATATCCAGAGACGATTGAAATTGAATTTTTTCAGAAATTAACGATCTGAAGAAAACGATTGTCATTTTTAGACGTTCCAATTTAATACCGTTTGTAAAATAAATGTTAGATGAACTCGACATCTTGCTAGAAAATATATTCTACGAAAACACATTGACGACTAATTTGTCAAACATGTTTCCCATCGGTCAGTCAAATGCAAAAGTGGTGTTCCAATTCAGTGTCTAATTTTAATTCATCAATCAGTCGCGTTCTAACAGCGACTTTATGGTTCTGAATGTGTGGACGCCTATTTTACATAATTTTTATTATTATTAGGTTTCACTAACATTTGATTTATCATAATTGTAGCATCAGTGTAAGTCTAAATAATCAAATGATAGAACTAACTGTTAACATTATTCGAAATATAAACATTTAATCGTAATACGCGACATTCACGCGTTCTAGAACTATAAGTCGCTGTTAGAACGCACGCATTTGCAGTGTTCAGCGATTAAGAAACTTTCTTCCCATTTCTCAACAGAACTATTAGGTTCCTTGGAAAAGTTTTATCTTCGTGATGAGTAGAATACAATGCAAAAGAAAAAACATTTTTTTTACAGCAGGTTCTCTACACATTTCCAGAATTCATCTATGATAACGACGTACAAACTTTTCTTTCCACCCTGTACGCAATATCAATCGAAGAAAATCAAAGAGAAAGTGAATTTCACGAAACGAAAATGATACTTCAAACGACGACACTCCGGTAGCAAAAAATTCATGAAAATTCTTTCATTACCTGACACGACTGTATACTTTTCTAATTTCCTCAACGTCGTTCGCCGATGCACGCGAGAACATCGCGAGCCATCGATCTTCGACGAATCCCCGTTTTCTTTAACGTATTTCATACACGTCGAATATGTATCTGAAGTTTCGAAACTTTGGTTAGCTCGAAGATTGAACGATCGTCTCGCTCGCATTTTCGAGACATCCAGAGCGGCTTCGTCGGCAAGTAAAATCGAGCGGCCGACGTCGACACTGTCAACGGCCTTTCAGTTTTTTCTTTTTTTCTCTCTCTTCCCTCGCTGGGGAAAACCTAGCTCTTGCTACTGGAAAATTTTTCATAGATCGTAGATACCGCTTTCATTCATTTTAATGAGGAGGTAGCGGGGCATAATGAATATAAATCGTTGTCTAATCCGCGTGCAACAGGATAAACGCGGACTTACTCGCCTCGGTTCACCCCCCTCGCTTTTTACGCGCTTCTGAGAACGAGAGAGTTCGGCGAGATTGAATAAAAATCTGTTACGCGTTCCGTAAGTCCCGACAAGTTCACAGTTCTTTTATCGTTCTTTTATCGTTCAGTTTATAAAATATACAGATATCGAAGGTACCATTTTTTCTATTTTTCTTGCTGTTTCCAGAGGTTCTCTCTCTCTCGAGTGAAGCTGATTTTTGACTCCAGTTAGAATTGTCAGCTGCTACGATGAATCATTGTACGATAAACGTGGCTCTTTTTCGGATATAAAAGAATACAGTGGCTACTGAAAATTTCCAGCTAATTCTGTATAACGAATGGTTGATTAATTCTATACATATTAATTATTCTATACAGGGAATTATTCTATATATAGAATTGCGATGGTCAAATACATTCTGGAAATCTTTCCTGATAAATTCGAACGATGTGTTAATAGAACCTTGCTATATATTACATATTTAACCTAGATATATTATATATTTTCGTCGTCGGTAGTTCTAGTGTTATTAGGAATTGTTGCATGATTCAATTTCGAAGCGAAACTATGTACCATCTCGTCAGAATGCAATATGAGAAATTAAATCTCTGCTTAGGCACTGTCTCGTTCGTTTTCAATTAAAATTTGCATGATCATCGTGTTTGCGTGATCATCCACGTAGTAACAAACGAAACGCGGGAGAAAATCACGCAGAGAGAGGTATCCGGTGAAACAGAGCAGTGAAAGAGAGAGAAAGCAAAGCGCTCGTTTCTCAGTCCGGTGATCTCTCGTCTCGTTACACAGGACGGGAGCAACACACGGAAGAGTCGTGATTACGGAGAAGTCAGCTTGTTCCGGAGGGTCGAGTGGGGACTTCTCGAAGAGATTTGCAAGCGAGACTTGCAGAGGGCCACCACCAAGTCCCTCTGACGTCAGACAGCTTGCAAATTTAATATAGCCTCGTTAGATCGAAGTGTGGCTCTCTCGCGAAGACGAAAGAAAATCTCGGATCAGCACCGAGAGTCAAAGAAGAGTCTCTCTCTCTCTCTCTCTCTCTCTCTTTCTTTCTCTGTGCATATACACGCACGCGGCGAGATTAATCTCTTCGGGATCGAGCGAGTTCCCTCTCGGCTGGTTCTCGCGGGAACGTCTACGGCCGATTTGCTCTTCGCGGCTGGTTATTGTCGTTCTGCGTGATCGTGGCCAGGGCGACTCTGAGAGGAAAGTTGTCGAGAGGCGAAGTTCCCGACTCGATAAGTTTGAAATTGTTTGCACGACCGCGTGCGCGTGATAATGAAGCTGGTTTTTCTGCGAGGAAACGGATCAGACTGTTATATTTAATCGTTATATAATTTAGAATGTTCCTCGCTTTTGCTGTGATCTTCTCTGAAAGTAGAATCTTCTTTATATGAGTTAATTGGGAGACAAAAGTTCAGATTAGAATTTGATTTGTTACTTAAGACACGTTTAATATAATTATTTAATTATACGACGAATAATTATTTAATTATACACGATTAAATATAATTATATAATTATTTGTAATTATTTATTACTTTATTACGATTAAATATAATTACCACCATTTGTTTATAAATATTCTTATATGTAGATCACACAAACAGAAAGACTATTACCGAAGTAAAAGAACATATTATTGTTCTTCTAGTTCATGCAGCTGAATTTTAGCCCATTTTTCGGTCTTTCGCGTTTTCCCTTGATTTTCACGTTCAATGTCCAGACAATTGCGATAGGTGTTTTGGATGTTACATCAATAATAACATCCAAAACACCTACAACTTTACGTTACATCAACTGATACTGCGTCAATTTCAAATTGAATCATTATTAATTGATCTCATCCTACGAAATACGTAAGCACATTTATACAAATACTTTTATTACAGCATGCATTATATACGGAAAAATAAGACAACTTATAGAATACACAATTCATACTGTATAGTAGAACATTCACATAACAGATGTTCATGTAACGGATGTTTCACTGTAGTGAAATTGTTGAGTGTTTTATAAAGTGTCTTATAAAGTCTTATAAAGTGTAGGTTCATAATTAGTTATTTAATCATGCTTGTATGACATTTCCCTTTCCATGCATAATGCAGGTTATTACAATTTTATTATTTCAAATAATCCAAATAATATTTCAAGAGAACTGTGTCGTTGAAATCTAACGCTTTTAATTTGTTGACATGCTTCGTTTCGATATATTATATATATATATATATATATGCATGCATTAAATTCCATAAAACGACAAATCCAGCAATAAGACCATCTTTTGTGTCTGAAAGCTGCGAGGTTCCTTCTCCGAACGGTCGTGCCAACACCAGAGTGAAATTATCGGCGAATCCGCCATCGTAGGCGAGCGGAGTTCTCGAGTACGCGAGAATAAGAGGCATGTTCGATGCGCGATGTTTCTTAAAACGCGGGGAACGTTTCGCTCTCGACGCGCTAAAGGGATCGATCCCGTGAGAAATACGAAAAGTCTCAAAGTGTGTGGAAATTGGACGGTATTGATTTCCCTCGAGGTACGCGTCTAAAAAGTGGACAAAGAGCGGAACGGCGCAATTGGAATATTTCATGACATCGGTCAACTTCTCTTCTGGATGAATATTAGAAAAAAGAACAGGAGAGAGAGAGAGAGAAGAAGGAATATCGTGCAATTTACGCGAGCGTACCACGATAGGATTATTTATTCTCTTCCTCGTACTAATTTCCAACTTTTTACTCGATTTAATATGTTCGACCGCGAGGAAAGCAGGAAAATTAAATAATTCGTTCTTTTCTTCGAAGAAAGGCACGCGAATTCTTTCGTTGGCTTCAGGCTATATCGGAATTTCTTCTCTTTGATCGTCTCATTTTTCTTTTTTTTTTTTTTACAATTCACGTTTTTGGCCTTTCCACGTTCGCGCGAGATACGTCATTGGCGTACGTTTTTCGATTGGCAGTTTCGTTGGACGCGTGTTGATGAGGAAACGAGCGAAAAAGGTTCGGTTCAGAAACAAAGGGCGTCTAATTCGGTGGAAAAATTTAACGAATGGCAATTATTCCCAATGTGTTCGATTGTGGACAGAATTAATAAAAGAGAAGGGGTATGTAACGAAAGAATATTAAAAAAAAAGAAAAAGAAACAAGAAGAACAAAAGAGAATTTTCTTTCTTGCGGAAAAAAGAGAGCCGCAGGAAAAAGAAATAAAAGCAAAATGAAAAGAGAAATACAGGGTCAAAAGAAATGTTTGTCCTGGCTGTCTTAGACGAATTCTAAGAATTGATTTGACGGAGATGTAAAAAGACTGCGGCAAGATTGACCATCTATTTTAATTAAGATATGTATATATGTTAAAATAATTCAAACAAATTCATTTAATTGAGATAATTCAAACTTATCATACATGCGGTAAATGTTCCTAAATTGATAATAATTTATTAGAAGACAGATCAAATAGAATAACTTTATATCTGTTAAAATTGTTAATAATTGTTTTTACTATTTTTATTTAATAAAACTAAATTTTACTTATAATTTAATTATTAAGATTAAATTTTACTTATTTTTAGTTAATAAAAATAAAAATTTTATCATTGTATTTCATACGTCTTCTAATAGGTACCTGGTTTTATCCACCCCTATGGAATAAAATTTATACAATTTTTCCCACCGAAGTTTTGTCATCGTCTTATTGTACAAAGTCCAATTAACTTCTTAACGCATCAATTAAAAATTAAAAAGCGGTCGTTTTTCCACCAATTGTTTTTTTTTTTCGTGTGAGAGGAAATAAGCACAACACTGTCTAACGAATATATTTGGTTGTATTTATATAGAAAACCAAAACAGCAGGTCTCACGAGTTAACTCGGGCGCGCGGGAAAAAAAGTCGTTTTCTTAAACCCGACTTAACTCGGGCGAGTGCGTTAAGAGGTTAAGACAGGGGTCACCAAACTTGTTTCACAGCGGGCCACATAGCTGACAAAATGACGAGCGCGGGCCGCATAATCACTAAACTAAGTTCAGCATTCCGTGTTAATCATGGGTGAGTGGCATGCAACGCAAAAAAAAAAAAAACAAGGACAACCAACATATTTATTTACTAAAAAAGTTATCAAAGAAAGCGACGTTAGCAAAATGATAGTTACATCAGACCTAGTGTGCACATATCCGAATTTCACGCAAATTCAAGTACCGTCGGCGGGCCTGGGTTAAGAGATCTAGCCTTACGCGCATTTTTTTTCTCTGCCCTCCGATTTTTCGTTACGAAGCTAAATATTATACGTGAAATTTTATCCTATTTTCCCCTTGAGATCCAGCGACGCGATCGCTGGCCATTCTCACGCGTACATGTGGGGCGGTTTTCTTCCCGAGAGATTTCCTTCGACCGCGACTTCCGCCTTTTCGGGATTCGCGACGCGATGATCATGAACGAGATAGTCGGGATTCGTGGCGACTTGGAACGTGACCATCGTCGTTCCGCGATAAGGGGAACCGAAAGGGCCGAGTTGCTGTGCCTTTTGCATAATTCGCTGTTCGAGGAATGGCGTGGCTAATGAACTGCTAAACGAGCTTCGCGGGCTCAGCCGAGCCGGCAGAAGCGGAAATTAACTCTGCGCGTGGAGAGTTCCGTTCCGTTTCGTTTCGTGCGCGAGTATCAAACACTGGCGGACTCGATTCTTCTTTGATTCGAGCCACTTTGATCCCCTCCGATGAATAGATTCGCGATTGACGTAGGCTAATTCTATGAGATTTCAACTTTTTAAAATTATTCTTATCATATCATATGAGCCGTTCTTCTTGTTTGTTTTCGTTTGGATAAATAAGATAAGTTGTACAAAATATGTGCAATAGTCTCAATAATTTTCTTTCTGCTTGTCCTTGAAACGTTGAACTGCTAATACTTTATAGAAAAGCAATGACTTTTTTGAAGTATAGTGCGTTCATGTGACATTTAAAGATTATGGTTATATTTTTATAATGAGTTATTGTCATAAGAAGAAAAAGAAGTGAGCTATCACTAGTAGATTGTGAGAGTTAGATGGCCCGATTTTAAGGAGGGATTTTTGTGCATTATGGCAATGTAAGTTGACAAATATTTTTCTAGAGAATCATGCCGACTGAATGTAAAAGAAAATCTATACCAATAATAGAGGATTATGAATAAATAAAGGATTGTTTGATACTGCAGAGACTGTATTTAAAATGCAATAATTCTTTGAAAAAAAGAAAAATAGGTCATCATTCTTCAATTTACCCTACAGTAAAAATAGCACGAAGGTTTTAGTATTATATTTATCCGTAATTATTGTTCGCTAGACAATTTGTTGGTTACTAGACGCTGTTGCAGTCACGTGAATGGAAATTATTCTGTCCATGTTACGAGATGTGCTGTTATTTTCATTGTTCTCACCTGCAACATGCTCTTCTGTTCGCGGATTTAATCGGACAAAACCGTACAAATTGTCTACGTGTACACGTAATGTCCAAGGTAACTTCAAAGTTGCGATTTCTTATCTCTTCGTTTCTCTGTCGTTCTGCTATATAAATCAAACAACGCAATCAAGCAGTCGTTTCTACGAACAAAGAAAAATCCAAAATTCCGAAGGATGAAACGTCAAATAAATTATTTTGCATTGCACTCCGTGATATTAAACAATTGCAAGATATCCCGAATCTTTGTTGGTTAACACTAGAACCGACAGTTAAGACGAAGTTATTTCTACCAAAATTATCTTGATTTCTAATAAATAAAAATAAAATAAAATTCATTATATTATTTCTTTAGTTATACATTGTAAAAGTCATTGCATCATTGCGGGGAAAAAATTGCAATGTGAAATAGAAATTTTAAAATAAAATTGTAAAACCAGTCATTTTGGCTGGTGTGGTAGTTCTAGCGTTAAAGAAATATGCATCTTTGTTGATGCCGGAAATCTTCGAACAATATCGCAGAATTATTCACGATATCATCGTCGAGGAATTCAAAAACAACAATGCAATGAAATTGCTGGGGATAGATCAATCTTCGACTGCGTTCGTCTGCGAACGTGTGTCCGCGCGAGTGACAAACGGGCGAAATTGAACGTCTCGTTCCCTTTCGAGATTCGTCGTGCGAAATTGCATTTACGCGGGTTGGAAGGGAGAGAGAGAGAGAGAGAGAGAGAGAAACGTGGCGTAGGATGTTGGACGCGGCTCTCGCGGCGCATGATGCATCGTTCGCCGTGATTTAAGTCGTTCCGTCGTATGCACTTGCGCCAGGCCAGGTATTTATTATTGTCTCTCCAGAGGCGGACATGTTTATTATGATTGCCCGTCCGACACGCGGCCTTTGAGCTCTCCTTTGAGCTTTTAATTCAACCGGTGCCGGTAGTAACGCTGACTCGTTAATGGGCCGCGATTCTTGTCAGCGAGAATTTAAACGCCTTCGACGTGACTTTCGTAACTGTACCTCCGCTAATGGAGGCCCCGACCGTGCTGCCCCCTCGCGGCGAAACGGAAAAATGCGGATGCTGTGCAATGGATTTCGCTAGCCGAGCGCTTGCAATTTTGCATGCTCTCGATAATTAGAACGAATCGCTCGATACGCTTGGGAATTTTGAAATTGACACGTTGTCCACGGATAACGCCATTTGCCCTCAAATTAAATACTATTATCTGTCACGGATGGCGCCGTTAGGCGTTCGTATGAACGTCGAGCTCAGTAACCGCCATATTTTATCTTACAATTAGTTGCAGTCGAGATTTTAATGTACGCGGGATTCTAAAAGTCTAATATTTATTGCTGCATGAAATTGTATATAATTTATTACCGTTCAAAATTTTGAAAATATGGCATCAAAACAGTGGAATGCCAACTATACTCGGAAACAACATTTACGAAGGATGCTAAAAACTAATAGCGACGATGTTGATGAGGATCAGTATTTTCGGAAAATTGGGAAAAGTATGCGCGATAAGTCGCAGGTTATAAATGAAAAAGAAAACAGAATTATTATTATTATTTCTTTTAATAGAGAAATAAACATTTTTTTATTTTGGATAAAAAAATTAGCATGTATATTCTTCTCATCTTAGCGATAGGAAGTCGACGCCATGACCTCGTCGACAAGCTGTTAAGAGAGATTTTCGATACGCTTGGAAATTTCGAAGTTTTAACATCGAAAGGCAAATTCGATTTACAGACGTCGTCATAATTTTGAAATTTGAAAGAGATACAAGGGAATGGAAATTGCGTGAAATACATTAAAAATAGTCTTCACTATGATATATAGTCTTCTATGATAATCATTTTAGGATCGATGGTACTTTTCAAAATATCGTTTCGATTGTTCGCGAATGAAGAAGATTGATAGCCTTTGATGCGAAGTTTCGAGTAAGCTCGTTTGATTACTCGGAAGAATTATGGGTGTCGGGATACGGACAGTAATAGGTGTAATATTTTCTCGCAACGAAAACGCAGAGAAACGATAAAATTAGTGCTTAAACGCCTTCAAATTGACGTTCGCGATTCGTGTTGGTTTTGCGAACTCCGACCGGAGAGTTAACGCCGATACGTGACTGTCGATCGTAATTTCCGAAGAATGATCTCAAACGGACTACTGTGTTTAACGAACGATTCAATACGCTTGCTTTTTTCTTTTTTTTTTTTTTTACTTTCGAAGTAAATTTCATGACCGAGTTTGTTAATTGAAATCGCACGAAGGTACGAAGGATGAACGTTCGATTTACGACGATTTTAAACAGAGAATTGTGTTTAATGGTAGAATCGGTCTTTTGAAGTAATTGAACGTGAAATATGAAGCTTCAGTTTAATAACCGAAGCTGCGAAGACACGTAGAATTGACGTTTGAACGTGAGTATCGGTAATTTACGAAGAGAGATCTTTACCAGAGTGTTTTTTCCAGCAAGTTAACGTGAAATTTAAAGTCACAAATTTAAAGGTTGAATGGTTGAAATTTTGTCGACACCGATGGCTTGAAATTAGGAAAATAAACTGATACGACATTATGCAAAAAGTAATAGGTACGAGCGTGATGTACGAAACAAAGTCATAAATTACATCATTATATATTATGTATTACATATATTATATCATAAAGTTATAATAAAGTTATGTCGCAAGGTGTTTCTAAGAATTTCAAGAAACATTCCCGAAAAACGTGATATAATTTAAAATCGTAATCGCAATAAAGCACGACATAATTATAACGCAACCTAATGCAATTTAACAGAATTACAATTCTAATTATATACGAAATGAAAACACTGCCACGCATACCTATAAATCGCGCCAGCCAAACGAAACTAAAACGATCCAGCAACGTTAAAAAATCACGGATAATGTTTGTTGTTTCCTTCTCCGAGGGGAGCGTTGCCACCCTCCCTGTGGGGACGAAAGTTGGCTAATTTTCGTCGCCACTGACGTAACGAGATTCACCACCTGCGGAAAATTTTGATACGCGATACCCCGTAATGAACCCCCATATTCTGCTCGCGAATAAATTAATGTTTACACCGCGACTTAGCAACTGCAACCTTCCTTCCCCCCTTCACCCTCTCCCCGTCTCCGCCCCTGCGGTGAACGAACAAAGCTGAAACTAACGTAAGTAAAGCCCACGCGTGCTTTATACGCGAGCAGCCTCGAAAATTCCGCGCACGATTTGTTGCCGGGGCCAAGAAGCCTCGATCCCATCCGTTACGCAGCCGTTGTCGCAGCTGCAGCCGCCGCGCGAACCAAGTTACGTTGATATGCAGGGTACGAGCGCCGATAAACTCCGCGTCAACCGTAAGTTGTCACTGTTGCTGACTGTGGACACGTTACGTGGTTGATAACGACGAGCGAAAGGTCAGAGCTTGGTGGTTGTTTGATCGTGTTCAGTGTGGTGCACCGTTTATCAAAACTGACGGTGAACGCAGCTGGTGGGTGTTTGCCAAATGTTGGAATTAATTTTAGGTTTCTTAACGAATCCGCGCGGAATAAGGAGCCAGGCAACGTGGCGTATTTTCCATCGACTGTTGTATTTGTGCAAGTTAACAGTCGGGATAACGCTGTGCCGTATCGCTGACTGATTTCGAATAATGACTATTCTAAGTGTAATTGCGAAATATAGTTTCACGTTTACCAAATGTGAAAGTAATTTTGAAAAGCGTAGCGACAGCGACATCGATGAACAGATTTTTTTGTTTTTTTCAAAGACAGAAAAAAAAAACGTTTCAGAACGTATATCTTCCGAACATTCTGATAATAATAGATGCAATAAAAACAAATGAAATCCTCGACAAGTGTAAAATAACGCTAACGATCGGTATTGGATTTCCAAAGAATAATAGTCCAAAAAGATTTATCTTCACGGAAATACCAAGTATAAATCATTTATTTATAAAATTAGGAGATAATCCCACTGTAATAGATTTATTCGATCTAATATTGACGGATGATTATTGGGACGCGATAGCTGTTGAAACAAATAAATATGCAGCACAGATGTTAAATAACGAAAATTACAAAAAGAAAAAATACAAAAAGAGGAGTGAAACTACTTGGGAATGTGAACTTTGTTTGGTAGCTTTATATATTCCAGAACGTTTCAAAAAATATCATACTCAAATAAATTATTAATACATGTGTGTATATATATATATATATATATATATATATATATATACATACATACATACATACAATCTTTTGTTTGTTTACTAAAGAAGTTTTTTTTTTGAAAATTTATTATTAATAAATAGTATAATAAATAGTTATATTTTTCATTTTTCTCTTTACTACCATACCACCGTATCATCCAGTCAGCTTTTCAGTGTTTTTTGAATTATTTTTACACTGCATTGCCTAAGTGCATTTTGGCCACAAAATATACATAATGACTGCCGCGTGAATTAGTTAATGGAAGATCGATGTGTTTGAAAGGATTTATTAGAGAGTATATTCCTCAGAAGTAATTGCATGTTTTATAAATTCCTAAAATCGCGAAATGAAATGGAGCCGAATTAGATATTTCGAACTGTTTGCACACTGAGCTGATGTGTCGTTTAGAAGAATTTATTACACATACGTTGTGTATTACGATAGCCTTTTTTTCTGAAGCAGTCGCGAAAGAACTGGAACTGAAACGAATATTTCATTAACTGTTTGTACATTGAATTAAAAATTCCCAGTTATGTGATAACCATGCCAAAACGAACGGTCACAAACAAATATCAAACAAATGTCGAAGAGTTGCCGAGCCGAATTTCGACAAATCCTGTCGTTTCCTCTAGGAAAGAAATTCTCACCGAGATCAAGTACCGAGGAAACAAACACGTGAGATCACATTTTGTTCTCCGTTTCGTTCTGCAATCGTGCAGAAATTCCTGAAACTGCAAACGACGAGTTTCGCTCGTCGATTGTCGACGTCATTTGAAAGTGGTCGCAAGAGGTCAGCTCGTGGACGCTCGAAACGACTTTCTAATTTGCTCTTGGGATGGATTCACCTCGGCTGCGAGAGCAGCCGGAAGCCAGCGGTTTCTGTAATGGGCTAATTAATTAGCATAACGCGGAGCGTTCGAAGGAGGCAAAGTGGCCTGGCCGGTGGTACGCGATTCTCGTGTCGCTCGTCACGAGGGCCGTCATCCACCGTCATGCAATGCCATTCGTTAAGGTAACCACGCTGGTCACGTTCGGCTTGGACGATGCATCGATCACGAAACGGGGAAAATAGCCGGCTGTCATGAACGGGACGCCGTCATTATCGGTGGCCCGTCGTTGACCCTCGCGATTGTCAACGATGTTTCCCCGTACAACGTTCCGCTCCAACTCGCAGCCACTTTCGACTCCTCTTTACACGCCAGCTTCTTTACCATTAATTTTGTAATGCTGTTTTTGTTATTTGTTCTTCTCGTCGTGTTCCGTTCTTCGCGCGCAAGTTTTAAAAATAGAATATTCTTTCATGTTGCATCCTTTACTGTTTGAAATTTTGTATAAAAAATTTGTAAAAATGTAGGAAATTTACAGGAGTAAGAATTTAAGAATTTACTTCTGAGTTCTTAATTTAATTAAATTTTTTATTGCTTGACTCTGTCACGAAGGCTGCGGATATTACCCACCGTCGAAAAACTGAGGTATTCTGCGGACACTTCTATAAACTAACAAATTCACTGTCAGAATTTTCATCGAAGCACCCGAAATTTTGAAAACACAGGAAACATCAGTATCGCAGCAGTGAAACTGAAATAACCTTGGTATTTCCGCTTATAGTCTTATTGTTACGGTTCTTCGTGCCAGTTCCAGTATTATCCAGTGTCGCTCTTATCGTGAATTCAAGTTTGTTACCAAGTTCGCGGTTTATTGACTTGTTCTTGCGTTGCGAAAATGCACACTGCTACAGGTACTGTTAGCGGATTTCATTGAATGAACGCTTGTATTTCTTGCCCTCTCTATGCGCACTGCAAACAAGATAAATTGCTATTTGTCGCAACGATTCAGTTTCAATTTCTAGCAAGTTTGCATCTTTTCCTTTGTTTTGCAGATTCACTCTCTTCAGCAGATCCTTTTTACAAGTCAAATTCACCTTGTTCCGAATTGAATTCGTCCTTTTGCAAATTAAATTCATCTTGCGAACACACTTTATTATTTCTACTGTCATATGATGAACCCTATTGAAGAAGTTTTCTCAAAAATTAAATTTTGTGCAAGATAACTGTGCATGTTTTGACTGATCAAACCATGGACATTTAATAGATATTATTCTATTGTTATTGCAGCTATCATTTCAGCGGGCGAATTTTGTAGATAAATCTACATATGTTTGTATTAATACTTTTAAGTTTTTCTTTTTTTGTTTGAGTATTATTGCAAAGTACTTTTTTAGTGCAATAAAATTTTCATTTCGGAACAATAATTTTACATTTAAGAAACAAATTTTGTGGAAAAAAACTTGACTCGCAAAATGGTAAATTTGATCTAGTGAAAGAATGAATTTAATTTGCAAAAAGTTGAACATGCTCTACAAGAGGGTTAATTTGAAGTGCAAAACCTGTAGATGAACATTAAATATTTATTGTTGAATTATGAAATTTGATCACTCGTGAAATTATATTTTGTGTTTACTATTACTTTTTCAGTTTAGTGCTAATTACGTGAAGTTGTAACAATAATCGGCTATGCAACTAAATATATGGTACTTTCAACATTTGAGCATTATTAACACAAACTACGAAAATTTTGATTTCTCAGCCGTTCAATTTTTAAAAACCAGCCCAAATGGAGCGTTCGAGATACTCTAATGAAAACTAATTTCAACCTAAATACATATATAATTTCTCAATTCTCGTTCTTTTTAATACAAAATTCTCTTCTCGGTCGTAGAAAAAAAAAAAGAAAAATAACCAAAAACAGAACGAATCGTCGAATTAAAAATCCGAAACTGTGTCCAATCTGAGCCATAAAAAATTAAACATTTCGTCTCCAATGTTCTTGCTTCTGAACAAAAGAAGAAAAGAAGGAAGAACTTTCAATTTCATCCGATTTTTTCCCCCGTCGTCGTGAGGTCATCTTCAAAAATCGCGTCGAGATATCGTTGGACTGGAGGAGCTGGTCTTGCGGGAAGACAGGAATTTTAATTTCGCGATGGTAGCTGGGGGGAGAGGGGGAATTCGAGGAAGCATTTCGTTGATTCAGGCAATGTCCTCGTAACCGTAAGACGAGAGTCGCGAAAATTAAGGCTCTCTTTCGGTGTATCTTCGCCGAGCAGAGCCGAGCCGAGCCGAGCCGAGCCGAGTCGAGTCGAGTCGAGTGGAGTCGTACTATTGCTGGGGCGTACTGTAACTTGTTTACTTAATGCAAGTGCCCATTCACTTCTCCAAGTGTCCTCCAGTCGACGGTGCACTTTCACCAGCGCATACGGAACGGCAGTTTGGCGCCCTGTTGCAGTTGAAAGCTCCTTTCCGTTTGCCGGAAAAGTATCTTCTGCAGCTCTCTTCCGCAGCCGCCGGCTCGTTACCGACGATCGTGTCTGCTACGGCGGGCGATCGCGTGAAAATTATCCGCCATTCCGCTGTCGCGTGTTGTATTCCCCTCTCTTCCCGTTTCTTTCCCAACCGAGGGCTGTTGCTTCGAGTTTTGCCTCGTTAGTCGCTCTCCGAAGACTAGAAATTCTATCTATTTTCTTTTAATTTATATTTTGTTATTTCCCTTTGGATATTGATTCTCTGGTTTATGTTTGAAGACCGTCGATGTGCGTTCACAGCACTCAGCACTTCACCCGGAATTTATAATACGTATCTGCTTCGCGTTTTGCTTTTAGTTAGAATTTTTTCGTTTATAATTTCGTCTCGCACCTCGATCGATTCTGATTGATTGATAAAATCGAAATCCTCAATAACAATGATGATGATAGGAGGAAAAAAAGAAGAAAATAGAAAAATATCGAATATTATTATTTTCATTGTATTTTACTCATCGCGAAGGTAAAACTTTTCCAAAAAAAAAAAAAAAACTGTAGGTCGTAATGTAATAATTCTCTTGAAAAATGACAAAAGAGTTTCTTAATCATTTAACACTGCGTGCTAACAGCGACTTTATAGTTTTGAACATGTGGATGTCTATATTATGTAATTTTCGTATTAGTTTTAACTAACGTGTGATTTATTATAGTTGCAGCGTCGGTATGAGTCTAAATAATCAAACGTTAAAACTAACTGTTAATATCATTCGAAGTATAAACATTACGTAATATAGACATTCGCGCATCCAGAACCATAAAGTCGCTGATAGAACGCATGCGTCTGCAGTGTGAAATGATTGTGAAACTTTTTTCAATAGAACTGTTAGATTGCGATCTATGGTTCCTTAGCAAAATTTTACCTTCGTGATGAATAGAATACAATGCAAAGAAAATCTTGAAATTCAAGGTCAAGGTCAACAGATTTGTAATTCATCTATGATAGCCCTGTTTCCACTCTGTAAAATCCGTTTCCGAGTTCGAGGAACTTTCTACTCAGTAGCATTTACGAAAATTAACAAAATTAACATAACCGTGCCTATCTTGTCGCGACGAATTAGTGTCCGAATTCCTTCAACAGTTCAGAATTCAGGCTGGCTTAAATTGTCGAACGGAATAACCGATAAATAAAGCTCATAAAGCTAGATAAAAGTCATTCACTCGACTGATCGCGCGTAGAAAGTAAGTAGAAACGGGTGAGAATTATCGACGAGCTCGACTTAAATGGATTATCAGGTTGACGAGTTGGCGAGTGGCTACACGTCGTTCGGGTGAATTTATCGGGCGAGTCGAATTTAACGGCCGGCCCCGACGTGTCACGGCCGTTGACGTAACATTATGAATTAATTCGACTAACCCGGATTTTAGAAAGCGTCGCCGACCGCTGATTACTCGCTCGCGCAAGCGGCGCGGCTGTTTTCATATAATTAAAACTCGTGCATCGGCGAAGAATGCAAATCCGGCCCGGTTATGACGATAACACCGCGATAACACAGCGACGCGCGAGGTCGTCGTTGCTTGTAACACGTAATTATAACGCGGGTTAAATTATAGCCGGATTATTGGGGACTTCGTTTTCCCCAATTTCCGCGCTCGGAAATTTTCTCTCTCGGATCGACGATGAAAAGCCCGAATCAATTAACGGGGACGTAGGGATCGTGTTTTTTCCCCTCCCTGCGTGAATATCGGATTTAGGGGTAATTAGTTGATGAGGGTAAACGTATGTACGTGGTGCATGGGTATATTCCATGGTTTACCGTAGCGCACACTTTGCCGCTGTCTGTTCTATAGGCGAAGGTAAGACTAAATTGACACGTGGTGAAATTCAAATTGAAATTTAACAAAATTCGGACCAAGTTATGAAATCACGAGCGTCTGTGAAATCAGAATAATCAAACTTGTATGTTAGAAATAAAGTGATTTCGAGAACCGTTCGCTCGAAGCAGATAGCTCGTCGTTATTTCTTGATCGAAAAATTTGAAAATTTCAGCAGGTATTGTAACAAAAAGAGGATCTGGACACGAAGTAGAGGTGATGACAAATCTTGAGACAACCAATCTAAAATCTAATTATAATTATAATTATAATCTAAAATCTATTAGCAACTTTATTAATCTAATTAATAAATCTTTGACCGCTTTTATCAGAGAACCTCCCTCAGCGATTTTTAACACGCGTGTGAAGAAGTTGAAGAAAATCACGATAAAATTTGATCTGCAATAAATTCAATGGAAAATCGATTTCGACTTAGAAATGCAACTTCGAGTTTCACATTTTTGTTGCAGTCTTTTAAATGAAGCATTCTTTTTTTTTTTTTGCTGGTGTGAAGCACCCTGTACATGGGGGAAAAAAGATGCGTTATGGAAAGTCGTTATGAAAATATTGGGAAGACAGCCAGTCGGTATTTTCGAAACTCGTTGTTTGTGTAAATATTGAAAAAAAAATGGTATTAACTTTTGCGGCGTGTAAATACCGAATGGAAAGAATAACTTTTGACTCGCAAATATTGGAGGAGGAATGTTATCGAAAACGCATTTGATTTCGTTGCTTGTTTCAATTGATACATATTGTTAGTTTTGGTTTGTTTATACAGGGAAATACGTTGTCCTCTTTTTGTCCCCTGGTTGTAGGGAAAACGGAACATATCTCGAATTTTCTAACAATTTTTTTGAGCAAATGAACAAAACTGACAACCATTTGCCTTTGAATTTCTTGAAAAAAAAAGAAAAATATCCGCGATTATTTTCTTGAATAAATTCTGAAATCAATTTTAACTTTCGATTCTTTTCGTGTCTCTCAGTTTTCATCGTTATGCATTAATCTTTTTTTTTTCTCGACACTGTAAAGACAATCTGAATTGCCTAATTTATATATTCAAGTTTCGTTCTTTGCCAGACTAGGCTAAAAATTTCGGAAACATTCCGGGAATTCCATCGACGTCTTTAAGATTTTTCCGATATTTGTAAGATGATGTTCGTTAACCGATCGCCCACTGTATTTTAAATAGCGAAAAATTAGAAAATCAACAAGAATGGATTCATATCTTTCACGTATAATCCTCAAATAATATTACGAAGATATTATAAAACTACACGATAAAATACAGTTTCTACAAATCTTACACACAGTATTACAATCTGAGGTGGTTCGTTATTCAAACATGTGTTCGTTGTCTGAACATAAAATTCTTTCGCGAAAGTGTTCGTTGTCCGATTTCTTCGTTAACCGATCGTCCATTGTATTCTAAATTGCGACTTGCTGGAAAATCGACGCGTCATTAAACGACGAACAGTCTGATCCGCTAATCGTTCGAACGATTTTCGCGAAAAGAAAACGCGTGTCGCTTACGATTTGCTTACGGTTGTACGACTCGATTGGGAATAATAAATCATAGCGCCGTGAAACCGGTTTTACAACACTGACAAATTTCATTTTATTATAGTACTTGGCGCGCCGCTTGTAACTTAGAACGTTGCTCCCCGGCTATTTGTATCATTTATCCGTCAACCGTGTCAATCAAGTTTTAGTCGAGCGTTATTCTCGTCGGGATGGAAGAGAGAAATCGGTGGCGAAATCGATCGATATATATATATATATATATATATATATATATATATAATCCGTGTAGCTTCGTTGAAACAACGTTCTTTCTCTCTCTCTTTTTTTCTTTTCTTTTTCTTTGTGATCTATGAACTACAAGCGACGCTGCGTTGGCAAACTTGCTTGTTAATGAATGTTGCAGCCAGCTTCCGGTTTGTCGTTGATATATAGAAGTTCGATCGCCTGTTGATTATGGTTGCAGCAAATGGGATACGAATTCATTAATAACTCCATTTATTTCGTTTAATCGCTGCGCTGTTGACTTGTTCGTGATCTTTTCTCGAAATTTAATTCACAAAAGTATATTCTGAAGATTATTTCTAGTGGGAATTTACGATACTTTTTTTTTTTAATGTCGGTTCGTACATCTTTCGAAAATACCACAGGGAAATACGCATGAAATTGTTGTTTAGATACGCGCGAAATGTATTTGAAAGAGATTTGAAAGAGAAATAAGTGGCTCAAGTGCTGGAAATAAATTGACGAATTTAACTTTGATGCCGTGATTAAGTGTGAAACAAGGTTGCTCAAAGTATTCACGTGAATCGTACAACTACTAACAAATATCCCTTCAAATTTCACTTCGATACCAGGTCCGTTTATGGCTCGTAACATCGAACACCAGTGAACACGTTTTGAAAACTTCAAAAACTAAGAAAGAAGATACGTAAAAAAAAAAAAGAAAAAAAAATACCGCGTACCAATCTAAAAATTATCGATAACTCTAAAAACGCAGCAATTATCTCCGAAATGAAGAAAACGTTCAAAAAACTGAATTGTCGAACTTTGAAGTTACGCAGCTAATTTCACACGGCGATTTCAATCGCAAGGAGAGATGATTTGACAGTGATCGTTGTTCCTCTAGGACAGTGACGCCGAACCTTTTTAAGAAGTAGGTCAAATTTTCATTATTCATTATTTTTTTTTTTAGTACTAGCTCGTGGGTCACTAAGTCAGTGGCGTCATTTGGAAATGGGTACGGGAGGATGGTTAAAAACTACTTTTTTTTTTGGTTCTCACTTTTATAATCCTCTAAAAAGTTTACGTTTCCCTTTTGTTTTACAACTTTGTAATTTTCTTAACATTTTTTGAAAAGAAAAATTGGGTTCGAAAAATAATTGAAATTCTTTTATATATATATATATATATATATATATATTATATGTATGTATATATATATAAGATTAGCGAAGCTACCCATTCTGAGAATGTGGAATAATGTTTGTGTATTAATTCTACTTTTCAAACGCTTCTACTCATTCTTGATCCTCATTTTATTATTTTCAAGACTTTGTCGACTCAACCTACCAAGCAACACTCTATTTAGCAAAATGTATACATAATCAAATCTAAAACACTCCACAAACTACAAATATGCACTTATTACTCATTTTTAAACTCTAATTAGACTTAATGTTACTTAACATTTTTTGAAAAGAGGGGTTTTGAAAAATAATTAAAATTCTTTTATATGTATGGCGATAAAAATCAACGCGTGGGTCAGTGTCTGACCCGCGGGTCATAGGTTCGCCATCACTGCTCTAGGATATCGTTTCCGGGATATAATTGAAACGTTCCTCCGTGGTATTATTTATCGACCGCTATAAATCGAATTTACCTAGCGTCGTGTGTGCACGTTCTATCGAGATCCGATTTATTACACTCGTAAAAAACGCATCCGCTCGTTGCCACGTTCGTCCCTTTCTCGTCATCGTTCTCGCCACCGATTTCTCGATTTATCTGGTCGCACGTAACGTTTCTTCGACCCTGATTCCCTCGCAGTCTTTTCCCCGTGTGGTTTCACCCCGTGCTTCGCAGTCGTTCGCCCGTGAACGCGACTTTCTGTTCAACAAGGAGACAAGGAGAAAGGAATGCATCGTGAACCGGATGCTTTGAATCCGAATGAACTTGGTTCTCCAAGCCTTCTGTTGGAAGAAGAGAGAGAGAGAGAGAGAGAGAGAGAGAGGGATGCGTATGTCTTCTCGTGGAATTTGTCGTCGCAGGAAGATTAAGAGATCGTCGACGAAAGAAATTTTTCGTACAAAAGTGTGAGGATAATTTTTACTTTTCCTGAAACGGCGATCGAGCTAGTTTACCGTTTTTCTAAATCATCGTTGCTGCAACATCTATCTGAATTCTCTTTGATCTTTCTATTTATACATCTTAATCTATCTTATTTTCAGGTTGAGTTAGGTATCTTCTATCTTTTTTTTCTAGGATTGGTTGTCTTGGCAGAAGAAAGGATGTGTAAAAATTTTGCTAACCAACTGTCAGTATCCAGTCAAATTTTCATTAATTGCGTAAAATCGAAATCGTGAATATTAACGTATCGTTGACTGACAATTTTCGAACTTTCGGCGCATGAGAAACTGAGTTTGTATGATATTGTATAAAAATAAAAACTAGTTTGTATTTCATGCAATAAAACGTACTTCCCACTCTGAAATTCTAATTTCACAATGAACGTGCGCGACGCATTGTCGCAGATTTATCATTTCTTTTTTTAATTTTCCGCGACCGATACGTGGCGAATTACTTGCTTCCAATCTTTCACTTTTTCATTCCCGCGACCACCCTCGTGAGCGTAAATGACTGCTTCCGTCCTGCTAAAAACTCGCGACAAAATTCCGCGAGGATTTATCACCGGACACTCTCGTACGCACGCTACCTCCGCCTTAGGAAACATAAATTAACCGGTAACACGCTACCGCTAGTAAAAACATAACACGTCGTAATCGTAACTCACAGAACCATAGGTGCAGTACGTCAAATCGCGACTATACGTATCCAGGAATATATCTCCTGCTGTTCTACTTTCGAACGAAAAGTCAAGAAATTAATTAGCGTTCGTGAGCTATAATTATCCTTGTTACAAAAAAAAAAAAGAAAATAAATCTGACAGCAAGTTTCACATTTCGATTTTAATCAAGTTTTCCAAAAATTTACTGCTAGTCGACTCTGTGATAATCTCTGAATTATGTTAACTTTTAATTGTTCTGAAATTTTCTCCTTGCTTCAGTCGGAAAATTCGGAAGCTAATTTCCTCTACCTGGTAAGAAATTTTGCTCATGGAGATTCTT
This sequence comes from Tetragonula carbonaria, assembly GCA_032399595.1. Classification (NCBI taxonomy): domain Eukaryota; kingdom Metazoa; phylum Arthropoda; class Insecta; order Hymenoptera; family Apidae; genus Tetragonula; species Tetragonula carbonaria. The sequence goes on from JAUCRC010000007.1 coordinate 5,324,204, forward strand.
GCAGAGTAGATTTATTAACTGTGACAAGTACAATAGTGCGAGCAAGCATAGCAATAGGTCCCATTGTCCTAGTAATAGCGAAAGCTGTGCTAATGTCTAATTCTACCCCTCTCGGTGCTAATAGGCTGCATAGTTCGACGTTTGATAGAATGAACGTACAAGGACAATACATAGTAGAATCGTAAGCTCAAGGGTGCATAATTCCTACTCCTATTGTAGTTCTTGGTTCTATAGAATTTTACAGTTAACACAATAGGTAAATTGTTTTATCACATAACGTATATAATAAAATCATTATGAAGAAGTAAGTGAATACCTTTCCTTTATAATGATTTTATAACATATGATGATACTCGTATTTCCTTATGTTAACAAGAATTTAGTTTATTTGTCTATCGTATTAACTATATGAAATTCTACAGAACCAAGTGTGTAAAAATAATTACCTTGCGTCGATAAATTTTTCGATTATTTATAGTAGATCATTTTAAATAAATCAAACTTACAAATTTGATCAATTAGGTATCGATGAGACTCGTTGCTTTCTCGACGAGAGCCGACTGAGAAGCAGCCACCCTTAATTTCTTCGTAAAATCCCTACCGGGTGGCGTGGCAATTCTCGCGATTTCCTCGTTTCGCTCGTCCCTTCGATAAGTCGAGAAGTTGCAGAAACGACTTGCCTGTTACGGCAGTTTTCGAGTGGCTGGTGAAACGCGACGTGGCGACAAAGTGTTTGGCGCGTGTTGCTCGCAGCGCTCGGCTTCCACCGAATAAATAATCCGCCAACTTAGGCGTTATCTTTGAGGGGGAGGTGGGTGGAGGGGGGAGGAGGGTAGTTCGAAAGTTCCTTTCTCTCTCAGAGAAGTTGGCTGAGATTAGTCTCGAAACGAGATTATTACGCGGCTTCGCGTTTGACATCCCGCCGTCTCATCTCGTCGAAACGTACGTTTCATACACTATTGTTCACTATTTGTCGTTTGTTTCGTTGTTTCTCCAAGACAAACAACGAAATTACTTCACGTTATGTCAGTGTCATTCAGATTGACATGTTTTAAAACAATTGCAACAGAGGATTCTTCTAATCCTTTTCATATGTCTCGTCGAAACATACGTTTCCAACTTCTCTTGTTTCCGTTGCTTCTCCAGACGAAATTTCTTCATTCACAGTGTGTCTTTTAAAATGATTTATTTAAACAGTTGTACGAGACAAAGAATTCTTCCAACTCTTCTCGAAACGTTTCGTCGGAACATACGTTTAATATACTACACTGCATTCAGTTTTCAACCTGTCGTGCTATTTCTGTTGTTTCTCTAGATAGATGACGAGATTTGACAGCATCTTTTAAATTGATTCGTTCAAACAATATGAAAACAAAAAATTCTTCTGAACCATGCATTTAATATACTACCGTTCACTGTCGCTCTCGTTGTCACTTTAGGCAAATATCGAAATTTCCTCGTTCTTCAGTGTCCTTCAGAATGATTCGTTTAAACAGCTTTCCTTACAAAAGGAAGAATTCCTCCAATCCCTTTCGAAACATTAAATTGACATATCCAACAACAAACAAAAAAATGAAAGAGATAATTCAATTCTCGCGGATACTCATTCGGATAAAGTTCTTTATCAAATTTCTTTTTCTTCTTTCCTTTTATCCGTTTTCTCGTATACGTATTCCTTGTCGCAATAGTCGCGGTTCAATTATCATAATCGCGAAATTGCGTTCACACTGCTTGTAGAACGCGTTCTCACAAATGGGCCGCGTGTGTGTATCAGTGGCAGAAAAGCGTTTTCACGCGGAATTGAGCGGCAACGAGCGCGAGACATCGTTTCGGTACTTTTCTCCTTTTCCGGGTCGACCTTCCCCCCCCCCTCCCTTCTTTTTCACCACCATTTTTCCGCACGATTCTCGGCTTCGCGCCCCGGTCGTTGCTCGTTTCTCTCGGATACATAGAGACACGTCTGAATTGTCGTAGATTTTCTATGGTTGCCGTGCAGGACCGACCACGGGAAATTCGCTCGGGGAAAACCTGTTTATATTCACGGCCATGTGGCAGCCGCAAAGAGAGGAAAAATTGTGGAAGTTTATCTCGTTTGCAGCCACCGCGATGACTACTTCTGTCGTGGGTAGTTTCCCTTCGACCGTTTCTCTCTCTCTCTCTCTCTCTCTCTCTCTCTCTCGAGCATTATTCTTTTTATTCTCCTTGCTTCCATTTTTTCTCAATGATATTTTTTATTCTTTTGTCTTCTATTTCTGTTCTTTCTTTCTTTCTTTTTTTTAAGTCTATATTCTTGTTTCTAATTTTGTGCTTCAGTGATTTTTTCTCAATGATATTCTTTATTCTTTTGTCTTCTATTTCTGTTCTTTGTTTCTTTTTTTTTAAGTCTATGTTCTTGCTTCTAATTTTGTGCACCTTCAGTGGTGTTTCAACGACGTGGTGTCGAACGAAAGAAATTTCATTATCCCGAGAAACAATGTAACTTTGATATTCATGTACAATTGAACAGAGTTCCAGCGAGTGAATGAAAGAACAATGCTGCGCGTGAATATAATGTTTCTCTGCTTCTGAATTCATTGTTTCTTTTCGAATCTCAGTGTAATGTAAATGTTTTTAACGAGAGTGTGTATGAAACGTCGTCCCTGGTCGTCGACGAGGTTCCAAATTTTATCCAACAAGCTGCGTTAGATCGTGTAAATATTTTAAAAAAACGGCGGAATTATTTTTTTAACGTACGAATGGAATAACTCGTTGTTTCGCAGTTTCGTTCGGTTTATCGTTAGTTTCCATCTGGACAAATTTACATTCGCGTCGTTCCCCGTTAATCTCTTTTCCTATCGCTTCCTCCTATTCTTTTACGGTGGTTCGTTTTTTGTTGCTCGTCGATATATGTACACATACACACACACACGCAAACGCGCGCACGTTTTATTCCCCGGCTTTATTTTCGCGCCCCTAATTCACCGTCCGACCATCTTCCTCGTAGTTTTCTTTTTCCTACGACCGCAACGAACCGACCGGCCAGCAGCACGCTTAAATTGCATGATTCTAACCACGCGGATTTCCCATCCGGAAATTCGCTCACGTTTGGTCGGTCGATCCGCTGCATACCGTGGCGAGCTTCCGGAGCTCTCTCTCTCTCTCTCTTTTTCTCTCTCTCTCCCTGGTCTAAGTCTCTCTGTGGATTGGCGTGTAGTGTCTGCGCAGCAACACTCTAATTCTCTGTCGATTCTTCCTCTTTCTCCTCGTCCATCTTTTTTTCTTCTTCGTCTTCCTCTTCTTCCTGCCATCTCCTCTTCCTTTTTTTCTATCACCTTCTTCTCCTCTTCCTTTTTATCAGCCACGCCTCCTCTTCCTATCTTTGTCAACTTACCCTCCTCTTTTTTTTCTTATTTATCAGTCTCTCTCCCTCTTTCTTCTTTTTGTCACCCTTCTCCTTTTGCACCACTCTCTCCTCCTCTTCCAAGTAGAAATAAATATTTAGGATTTTGAGGATCGTAAGTATAAATGTGTGATTGTGTTGAAGACCAAGTTTTTCTGAATTATATATGTATCTAAAGATATTTGTAAAATTTAAGAACATTCCACAATTTCTCGAATTCTTGTGAAATGAAGCAAAGAGAGAGAGAGAGAGAGAGAAAGAAAGCAGTGAATACGTTCAACATACGCACAATAATATGCAATAATACGTACTTGTAATTAATATTTGTGATAAATTTAAATTCATCACTAGTAATTATAATAGTTATATTCATCAATAACAATTCTTGTTTTTGTTTCAGGTGAGCGTTGAAGGAGTTTTAAAATCCAAATTACACGTGATGGGCTATTTTTTTTTTATTAATCTTTATGGTATCGAGGCCACATTGAAGTGAGTAATAATAAATCAATCGAAAAATTATAAGAAAATTATACAACACGTTGAAATTTGCCTTATATTTTAAATAATTCCAATCTTCATGAAGATCGAAAACGTTCTAACAAGGATGATCATCTGTAACACTTGGGAAAGTTCTTTCTATAATTTCCAAAGTTCATAGTACGTAGTAAATTCGATATATATTTTTCGAATGTTTGGTACAACGTCTCTTCCTTTCGACAGAAAGCTCAAATTCGATTAAAAAATTATCGTTCGATTAAACAGGACTCTCATCCTCTTGCTTAATCAAACGTCCGATCTTTTTACTCGGTTGGCCTCTTTCACCTCGTCCTCGGCTGTATTAGCATTTTCGTCGGATCGATTAATTAAGGAATTTCTTGGGACGAAATATCGTAATTAAAAAAAACGTGACAGCCTGTCGAGCCATGTCGTCGGCCATGTTTCAGAAAAAAAAAAAAAAGAGAAAAAAGAAATTTGCTGCCGACCTAACGGGCCGTGTGATTCTTTAAATACGGATACAACACTTTGACGATCGTGATATCATCGAGCGCTTTGATGCAACTGCAATGAACCGTTGCTGAATGAAGTCGCCATTGAAGCGCCATCTATGTCGATGGAACGTCTCTCGACGCTTTTCGAGTCAAAGATATTATTTGCGTGACTCGATCACAATCTGGACTATGTGAATAACTGTAATCATGATGTGATTGTACGATACCGTTTTTTTTTTCCCCACCATCGATAATTCGAGTAACTCGGCTCTGAATTTTTCCATTTGGATTAGAAATATAAATTTTTCTGGATTACATGTTGAGAGGAAAAGAACGGGTAAAAATACGAGAATAACAATTTTCGTCTAATAAATTGGTCTTCATCTAATCTACAATACTTACTATTCGCAGTTGTGCGACCGTCAAGTTTTTACCAGTAACTGAATTTTTTAATTTCACGAAACATAAGAAAGTTAGTTTATATTCTAATTAGTTTTCAATTTCATTTCGCGTACAGTTTTCTTAGTACGTCTATGTATTATTCCTTTTCTTTTTTTCGTTGTTCTTCAGTGTAATTACGCAATTGTAAATTCCATTTGAAAACGAAGACACTTTACGACACCGTGTCGAAGAATCCGTTACTTCGTTGTCGATTTGCCCCCTAATGGAGCAAGTTAATTAAGGATTGTCCCGGTCAATATAAACGTCCCGTTGGACATTGAACGAACGCGGCGGAGAATAGAGAAAACGCCAAGAGTACATGGACGAGAGGCGCGAGTTAATCTTGGTCATCCCTCGTCGCCGCGTTTTTAACTGCCTGCGTTAATTAAGAGCTGTGCGTGTTAACACGTGACTCCTTTAACGTTTAACGCTTCGTTTTGCCACGCGCATAACACGCACAGCGTTTCTCTTTATGCTTCTCACGAGTGTTCTTCTTGCATCTTCCTTTTCTTCTTTTTTTGTTTTTCGTTTTCTTTTTCTTTTTCTTTTCTTTGAACACACACGGCACGTAACTGCAACGTTGTAGCATACTTTTGAAAGTTTAAAGAAACGGAAAAAAAAAAGAAAAAAAAGGAAGGAATTTGAAGACCGAGAATTGAAGTTTCAGCTCTTTGAGATAGACGTAGGCTCTTTGTGATTCGAGGGAAAATCTCGTTCACTGTATTACAGCGCGAATATAGCAAAGAGTTTCGCGTGATAACAACGGAGGATTTTACGTGGGAAAGGATGTCGAAATTGTAGAGGATATAGAACGATTCGTTTACGATCTTAAATCGCCATTTTTTTTTTATTTTGTTTCTTACAGAAAGTACGCGGATTTGAATAGAAGTTAAAGTTTTTGAAACTTGGCTAAGTGTGATCGAGCTACGAACAAATTATGAAAGTTGTTGTCTTTAATATTTCGTACGACGTACTGTGATATTCAAAAGAAAAAAAAAAGAATGTTAGTAAGAACGTTGAATTTCGTCAGTATTATTTATTTTTATATCTTACTTTTTGTCAATGTATTTCTAATACTTGAATGTATTTCTAAACCTGAAACACGTACTACAGTTTGTGGAAAGATCCATTTAACTTTCGTGAATCACTTTGTGCATTACACTATAATCGAACGAAGCAACGAAATGAAAAAGCGTGAACGAGTGAAGTCATTGACGAACTACATCGTGTACTATGCAAGAGGTTAAAGTGAAAATATTCCCAAGCTCATTTACCTTGTTTATCTAGCTCCCTCTATTTAATCGGCAAATTTTTCTACACACAATGCCTGTGTATAATCCTCCAATTTATCCTTCAACTTTTTCCAACCCGTCAACCTAAATCCATTCTCGCTTCCCTCGCGCGTTAAACTCGAAAACTATAGTCCACAGTAACTTTCGACACTTATTGTTAGAATGGCGTAGCAATTACCGGGAAAACCAATTAATTAAAGCCCCGGCGCAGCAACGAACTGCGGATCACGTACGTGCACCGACGCTTCTCGCTCGCATAGTTTCGCGATTATTTTCACGGTGCAGAAACATCTGGCACGCTGGTAAAGGGGGGGCCGTCGAGTCAATTAGCGAGTAATAGAGAAGCACACGGTAAAAACGAAAGTAGCTAACGATCTGCTGGTCATTTTCACAATCGGTTTAATAATTTTCTTTTTCTGACGAAGTTTCGAGGAAAAATGTGGTGCACGCTATCGTCGACAATTTTCTGATTGAAATTTCGTGTCGAACGAGACGAGTTTGAACACCGTGTATAATTTCCAAAAGTCTGTAACTGAGCTAGCGCGAAAGAGTCATCGCTGTTATCAGTATTATCTCTTTGTAGCTTTTTATTATTCTGATATTCCTTTGTTTGAATTATAGTCAGAAAACGCATGAACGCGTAAACGTTATTCACAGAATTTTCTTCTTCTTCCATAGTAAGAGTTTCATTTAAATGATTAATGTATGAAGAAAATTGAAATGTAAAAATTTGGAACGAAGATAATGGTAGCGTTGGCAAAAACCAGGTAATGAATAATCAGTTTCTTACCATACAGGTGTTATTTTGCAAACTTGGTACTACTGTGTTTAACCATATTCAACGATATTATTATACCTTGAATAATTGCAATATTGTTCACTTATTTATCGAATATATTTATTTATATTCGTTCCTATATTTATTAGATAAATGAAAATTGTATTCAATCATGTCTCAATAGTAGGACTACATTGCTCAGTTAACAAACATTTAAATTAGTCAGCATTATTCAGTTAACAAGTTTAAAATGACGTAAAACTGCTGAATCGACATTCAGCTAATCACGTTGTCGGTCGCGAATGTGTTAAAATATTATATAAGTCGCTTTTGTCCGCTAAATGGAATATATAAAAATTTCCTAAATCAAAAATTGTCCTACGCTAAATATCGAGGCCATTGTCCACCGTATTTTTGCTTGGAATAAGTAATTTTGCTTTCTCTCTTCACTTACTCGTTTTCAGTATTCGAAGAATATCCGAAATCCAAATCTGGCTCGATCGAAAGAAACCGGCCGAATAATTCGAAGGATTGCGGCAATTAATTCGTTATGGCAGGCTCGTCAATGGGATTCTTCGACCCCCCCCCCCTTGTCTCACTTTTCCATCTCTCGAGGCGAGATTTTCACGGCGCGCGTTATTAATCATCCACCGAGCCACGGATTAGACGGCACGAACTAATCCGAATATTAATCAAACATCCTTTTCGGATCCTTCTCAGCCCCTTGCTTTCTTCTTCGTGATAAATTGCCGATTCCTCGTGTTACTCACGCCTTGTTTAACCACGCAATCCGACGGTCGCCATCTGTCGCGATTCGTTAACATTATTCAGATAAATGAGATCCTCGTCGACCGGTGTCTCTTTTTACTATTTTCAGGAAATTTCGCACGTGATTCGCGTGGATGAAATTGTCATTTCGAAGAGAGCACTGTCTTTTCTTTTTTTTTTTTAATAATTTGGTGTTTGTAATTGATGAACGGAATGAAATCGCCGTGTCGAAACGTGAAATTTTTCTTCTGTTCTATGTATGAATGTGTATGTATGTATGTATGTATATATACATTATACGTATATATGCGTATTTTATATATATATATATATATATATATATATATATATATATAACGTTTAGGATTTATCGATGAGAATTGTAGGACTGATATCTACGACGACAATGTACATACGTTTAATCAACGCAAGAGTCTTTGTAAATCATTGTACAGTAAGTTGCTGCGATATTTTTGCTATATGCAAAATTGTCAGGGGACAGCTTGTACAATTGGAGTTCCAATCCACGAGACAATTTTATATAAAGCGATGAATGTCACAGCGATCTTCTGCAACAATTTACAAAGACCGGTGAGATCTAACTCTAATAATTTTCACGATGCGAGTCAATTGCGCTCGCGTACAACGTCGCCCAAGGTTTCTTAATTGGTCCGACGTTTCTTGTTAAAATCGCGTGACGCGCATCGTCACCCGGCGATATTAATAATTGATAAGTCTCGTGCCATTTCAGCGACGCATAATGTTTGCATAATGGCGATCAGCGGTGTCGTTTTGCGGCCACGAAGATAGATAGTGGATGGCAGTCGCGATTGGAAGTGACGTCGTTTAGAACGATTCCGGACCCGGGTCACGCACTACGGTCTCGCTTGCTGGTACCAGCAATATCGTACATCTCGGCCAACGGTCAGCAAAAGTGATATTTATGTCGAGCCAGTCGCGGTAAATATGAAAAGGATGAAACAGGCCACCGCTGGATTTACAACGACCCGACGTGTCGTCTCTCTTGCCCTGCCTCTCGTTCTCTCTTCGCTTCTCGGCGAATTCTTTGCGAAAAATGTCCCGCTCGTCTGCGCCGACAGCCGAAAATTATTTCCCCTCGCGAGCAGTGGAATGCTCGTTTTAATTAATTCTCTGTCGAATTTTAATTTTTACCGAATCAATTTTCGTGGTGATGAGACGGTATCGATGACAAAGGAATCTTCTTTTCGTTTTTTTTTTCACTTGGCGTAAGATTCTTTCATTTTCATGAATTAACGATCCGATTGGCCGAGTAACGAGTTTTTACTTTTTACTGAATAATAAATGTCGATGCGTAACAGTAGGTGAACGAATCGTTTTAAATTTTGGATTGGAAGATCCTTTCATTTCCATTGTGTGGAAACATCACACGTGATCATCTGATTGACGAAGTGAATTACGCGGGTTTTCAATTTTTACAGAATAAGTCTGATAATGAAAATAGGTTTGATATTAAATATAGATGAAGGAATTCATTTTGAGCTGTAAATGATGATTCTTTTATAAATTACACGAAATCACCCGATTGGTGCGAATTACACGAATATTTGTAATTTTCATTTGAATAAATTCGACGACGAACACGATATCGGCAATCAAAAGTAAAGTGAAGGTGTCATTTTAAATTTTGGAGTAGAGATTTGTTTCATAAATTTCGCGATCGTATGAGTTTGCGCGAATGACACGAAACTCTCTTTTTGTTTCAATTAATACAGTGGAGAGACGATTGCAATTTAATGGAATATAAAGGATTGGCTGTTTGATACACGGGTCAAGAGTGAGATGAATAATGTCAAGCTTCGTTGTCGCTGTTATCTCATTTGTCATCCACGTCGCTGGCGTACGACAGTGGGTACACGGAAATATCACGGCGGCAGGTGTCGTTATCTGATGCCGGGCCGGATCGATAAAGCGCGATCTTAAGTAGGTTACGTTTGCAAAAGGTTGCTTTGTGTGTGAATGAAAGTGTATCCCTTGGAAAAGAAAGGAACGAGACAAAAACCAAACGTACCATCGTGGAATGGTCTAACTGCTGGACCAATCGATGTCAAAATCGACGAAATTCGTTTAAATTCCATTGCAATATCCTTTTGATATAAAATTTTGTCATCTGAAATGTACGAAATTATATTTCATCACTTAAAGTGTAAAATACCGATTCCCAACAATACTTCACAAACTCTACTTTCATTTTTCACTCTCTCTCTCTCTCTCTCTCTCTCTCTCTCTCGTGTATCCAACCTTTCGCGAACCTTGGAAAATCAAACCTAAAAATCATCTCACGTCACGGTCAGAAATTTTGACGATGAAAGAACGTGAGCAATTGAAACACGCTGTGCCTGAGCGATTTAAATCCACTCGTTGCACCCACGCGATACGTAGCCACGTATCTGGAGAAAGGATATAATGCGTAGGACGTATATAATCATTCTTCGTACGGGAAAACGCATCTTTTAATTCGCTTTCCGGGCGAACAATGCGGCGAGTCAGCATGCGAATAACGAAATGGTACTGTAGGGAAGGATGAAGTCGCTTAGAGTGTAATCTGCATGGTGCAACGCTCTGTGGCGAGAGCGCGACGAAGGGATAACGGGAATCCGCGATAGGATACGGTTCAATTATCCTCGTTCCTTTCTTCCTCCTCGAGGTGAAATAACAATGCGCCGTAAGATAAACACGCGATAAGCGACCAGCATCGCCAACGAAATGAAATTGCAACTGGCCCGTACAGAGACTCTCTCCTTCTTCCTCTCCTGGTGTTTCTCCGCTCTTGGTATTCCTACGATTCATCGAGATCGAACTGACCTTCTTCTCGCGTGTGTCTGTCGTTTTTCACGTGCAATTTCGAGAGGTATATCAGGACTTTTTTTTTTAGGAAGATAAATATTAGGAAGATAAAGTCCGTTTTTTCTCTCCAGTTGGTCCAGTTATTTTTCGTTTCACTCTCGAATCGATGGATTTAACACTAGAACTGCCGACGATGAAAGCGAAAAGTGAAATTTCCATCAGAGACATTTAAATAAAATAGAGAGCGTACAAGCCTTTGTTTATATATTTTACAAAAAACTGTTTAAATCTTTGAAAACACGCTGTCTCACGCCCGTGAAATGTTTAACGAAAATATAAAAATCGGCCGTTTCGACCACTTTGGTAGTTTCTAGTGTTAAACAAATGTTGATTGAAATTCAGTTCAGGTATTTTATACGATTGAAAATATATTTTGAAAAATTTATGGGGTGAAAGTATTATTGTTTCGGGGAAGCAAATTCTTATCAGAAACCAATGTACGACACGATTTGCAATCCTACTTTCCATCCCTATTTCTCGTCGTTGCCCAAGTTCCCTTCTTATCACTATACTGTACTCTTTTTTTTTTCTTCTTCTTCTTCTTCTTCTCCTGTGACTGCAGTTGTTCCATCAATTGGGTGCCTTTTCCCAGTTTGCACTAGCTCTAGCTCCGTCTCGTGGCCATGCGTTCTATTTTTCGTCCCTTTCATCTATCTTCGTTAATGTTTGTCCGCTTTATTTCTCGTCGGTCGTTTCTCGTGACGCGGCCTCTCGTTTTTCTTCCTTCTCGGTCGACCTTCCTTCCCTACGCTTCCTTCGCTCGTTACACGTTACTTTTTCGTAATTTCCTATTGCTGATACAGAGTATCCTCACTTGGGAATTTCATTTGCACCGGCCTGTCTCCGCCCCGACGTACTGTGGCTGTAGTTGTAGTTCTAGTTCTCCTAGTTCCGTTGTGCTTCCATTTAATTTGCGTTGTAACAATTGTAACAATTATATAACAATTGTATTGTAATAAATATACTGTAATATAAAAATTATAAAAATTATAAGAGCTTGCGTCGAGTCGATTCTCACGAACGAGAACTCGAAATCATGTTTCTACAATTCTTATAATTTATATTCCATAGTTATCAATCAATGATATTTCTATAATTCGTACATCCAAGATATGATCTTCTATCTTTTGTCATTTGTTTCTATCGATCTTTGCTTTATCGTCGCTGTTTGTTTCTGTCGATCTTCCTCTTTCCCTGATTCATGTCATTTCAATAATCACGAGCAGTAATCTAAATGAGGCTAAATATAAAAAGAACCTAACCCTGTCCTGTTAATTGCTCCACGAAAAATTCTCCAAATTCATCTTTCATCATCATCATCTCTCTCTCTCTCTCTGTCTCGTAGCAGTCTCCTTCTCTGGTTCTGCTGCTGCGTTAAGTTCCAACCCGCTTACCCCATTGCAACCCTCATTCGTACCGTTCGTTGCCCCGACAGCCGTTCATTTAATATCCATCGAATCCGCCAGCCAGCTAGCCAGCCCCTTTCGATTCCTCCAGGCGTTTCCAGTTCGATAGGTCGTGCAAACTGGACGCGCGCCAGATTCCCTAACTGCAAAGCAGACAATGCATCTCTTACGTGGTCGAGGCTATGAGATGTTTAAACAACGATCCAGAGATCGTTCGACGAACGGATCAACAGAAACGATCTCTCGTCCGGGCAATTGGTGAATGGGGCATTGGGCATTGGCCCGGGCCCGGTACGAGCTCTCTCTCTCTCTCTCTCTCTCTCGATTCTCCCCGAGCGGGAGACCGGTTGACGAGAAAAATGGGCCAATTAGTTTGCCACCGGTCTCGAGGAGCAACGCGATGTTGACGAATAGGATGTTGTGGCAAGTTGCACGGTGCCTCGCTTAGTGAGCGATGGCTTTCACGTTCACGATCCATGCCGATGTAGCGAGTTTTCTCACAGGCCAGAACGGATACCGAATTCACCGTGTGCTTCCGCGTCTCTACGTGTGTACGTATATGCGTGTGTACGCGCGCTGGTAAATAGGCACGGCTGGTTTATCGATTCGCTGGAAAGCTGGGAAATTGAATCATATGAATTAGGGAATAAATGGGCGATGATGATGCGAAATGGTAAATTTGCACGGCTGGGAACGCGAAGGAAGCTCCTCGAATTCGAAAGGTTCTGATGCCCGTGGATAAATTGGTTTGGTTGGTTTATTCATCTGCTGGGAAGAGGAGGGAGCGATAAATTGTATGGATCGACCGGGAGATGGCGATGTAAAATGAAAAAAAAAAAAAAAATGGTAAATTTGAAAATTGTGAAATGACGTAAAGTGAGTAAATTTGAAAGTTAGCAAATCGAAGATATAAATTCTTTTAACTCGAAAGTTATAACGCTGATACAGTTGAAATTCGTCATTAAAATTTGTAACGTAGAATCTCTTCCTTCAATTTTGAATTTATCCTTCATTATAGGGTGCTGTTCTTCAGTTCTCTCTCTTTTTCTCTCTCAGAGAAACTTCGTCCTGCGTTAAAACTTTTTACATTTCGATATCCGTTTCGCCGGTGGTTGCAGGCGAAAAAGAAAGAAAGAAAGAAAGAAAAAAAAAAGAAAATAACGCATCGCACATAATGACGATCCGTTTTTTGCGAGAAGGATACGTACGAATAAAAACGACGGTATAAAAACGATCGGCGTTTCGGCGATTTCGGCTTAATATAAATGCAAAATATCCACGGGCTGAAAGAGTTGCGCGATCATGAATTCCGATCGGTTTTTGTCCCGGCATCCGATGCGAGAGCGATGAACAAAATCGCGCGTATCCATAAACAAAAACGGTTTCGATAATAGTTTACGAGCGAGGGCTATAAAAATCGATACAGATTAAAAGCATTAAAACGAGAAATTTCGTTTTAATTACGAGGGGAATCCTCCGATAGTGTGCGTGAAATTTTCATATACGTTTCGATAATCGTGGTGTTTTCCTTAACTTAAAAAAAACAAGTCAGGACGTTTTTTTTTCTTATCGATTTTATTTATTCTTAACTTTTATATTAATTTCTAATAGTACGAATTTTGGTAACATACAGAATAATTACTCTTTCTTTTAAATATCAATCTTTAGAACTACTCATCCCTTTTAAAATCAAATATCAACTTTTAACTAGAGGAAAAATATTTATAAAGATATGCATAGAGATATAAAAATAGTTTGCTGAAAGAAGATTAATTCAGAAGATTAATTCTCGTGAAATTCATTCTTCCGTTTAAACATGAACATTTATGAATGACATTGTGCAATGATAGTTTACTGAAGAAAATTAATTTAGACGATACTGTGGACTAAACGATAGCACTTAAATAGAATCTATTAAAAATTATAACTTTTTCATACTTTTCGATATATTATATATAATTTATCATATAATACTATGAATACCAGTATTTTATATAAAACTCAATAAAAATCGAATGTTTTATAGTTTTCAAAGCGTAGTATATATCTTTCATTCAATTTCAACTATGTACTGGCTTTTGAATACGTACAAACAAGAATAATTCAGCTACCGGTATTCAACAATCGCGACAGCCGCGATCGAGGTGAAAACACGATCGATCCTCGAGAGCGGACAAAAGAGAGAGAAAGAGAGAGAGAGATTCAGGATCGGAGAAACGTTTCCTCGTAAAGCAGCTGGAACGTCGTTACGATCATACGTACAATATGAACGTAATACGAGCGTAACGAGGAAAAGGGTAACTGGTCTCGCGGTTAAGACGTGCAATTTGTATCGGGACGTCCCTCGGCGCTTCTATCTGATCGTCACGGACGCGATAACAAGTGTGTGCATACCACGTTAATCTCGCAGCTGAATGGACGACGCGACCAAATACAGATGTTATCCTCCGTGTGTACGGAGCTTAGAGATTAGAGAATGATGACCAGGACCGATCAACCGAGGATCCTTGCTTCGAACAATAATCCATTCGGCTCTAAAGCCCAACGCCATCTCGATACAAATGGGTTTCCTCGAACTGGCTGAAACTGATGACTCGTGGTTTGAGAGTTACGTGTTACGTTCACAGTGAGAGTACAGGATAGAAAGAAAAGTTTGTCCGTGGATATCATAGAACTCAAGATACCTTGAATTTCAAGGTCAAAATTTTCGCTTTTTTTTTTTTTACATTGTATTCTACTTATCGCGAAGGTAAAACTTTTCCAATAGGTCGCAATCTAATAGTTCCCTTAAAAAGTGGCAGAAAATTCATTTCTTAATCATTTAAATGCGTTCTAACAGCGACTTTATAATTCTGGATGCGTGGATGTAATGTTTATATTTCGAATAATGTTAACAGTTAGTTCTATCATTTGATTATTTAGACTCAATGTTAAATAGTGAAACCTTAATACGAACGTGGTTTATTTTACGAAACCTTATTAAAATAAACCACGCGTCCAGAATCATAAAGTCGCTGTTAGGACTCACGCGTCCGCAGTGTTAAATGCTTAGGAATTTTTTCTGTCATTTTTCAAGAGACCTATTGGGTTGCGACTGTTCCTTAGCAAAGTTTCACTTTCGTGATGAGTAGAATGCAAAAAAATTTTGCGGCAGGTGAAGAATTAATCTGTGATAACCACGGACAAACTTTTCTTTCCAGCCTGTACACATTTAATTGAGCAAAGTTAAAAATTTAATTCTCGGAAGAATGAAGTATCGAAAGAGGAATCTTTAGAAAGATGTAAACTCTACATTCGAATGATGATCGATTCTGTGTGAATCACATCGGACAGAAAGTTCGAGATGGAAGTAGAGTGAGAGAAGTTTTAAAGAAGTTTTTAAAAGTTTATTTCAGAATGTTTACTCGAAATGAATTTCGCTTAGGCTTATTTACGGAAATTACTGAGATACCAATATCCAGATACTCGCACTGAAACTGTTAATTATGAAGATTCCTGAGAAGATAACGAATGATCGTTAGCAGTAACATAGAGCTTGACGCGACAATGACGTTCGTTCTCGTTCGAGCAACTTTCTCTGTCTGGAGTCGCATGAACCGTCATGAATGTTTCAACGACTTCATGACGATGTCAACGACATTCCACTCGAAAAAAGATTCTTTTTTCTCTGGGCGGAGTGCGGTGTAAATCAAGGATCAATGATTGTCGAGAGATCTCGTCTCGGCTGATGACGAGAGAACGAAAAAATCGGAGAGAGCGCACGGGGACAGCTGGAAGATGGAGTAACGCGCGGGGACGAGCCGATACACACGATTCAAATTAGCCGGAACTAACGAGCAGACGGAATGCGCACCCGCGGAGCGAGAGAACCGAGAGAGGGAGGGAGAGAGAGAGAGAAAGGACACACACTAGAGGGAAGAAAAGAGAAGAAGAGAGAGAGAGAGAGAGATAATCTGACGTATCGTTTCGACCTCGGTCGTATTTGAAGAACGATCGAGAGCCTGGTTCGGCAACTACCGTCGTTATTCTTTAATTAGGCCGGACTACATGCCGCCGAATCGAAGGCTTTAACGATCGCATCCATCGATCAGCGCATCCGTTTTAACGTCATTAGTGTCACGGCGGAGTGGCGCGACCGCTAAAACGAGCAACACGCCCGGACGAAGAGATAATCGATTTAACGGCTATCACAACATCGTTCCCAAGATATACATACCTACCCACGTAGGTCTGATTAAGAAGTTGCTCGAGGAGGAGGCAGTTGCCGGTTGAATCTCAATTTCGATGGCAAGTTCGAGGGTTTTTTTCCCCCAGTGGCGATTTCAATCGACCCGAGCGCGGCTCTGTAGCATAAACCAATAGCTTCTTGGTGGTCTTGTTATGCTCGATCGGATTCGCGTGATCGGATAGTTATTTAAACTACGACCAACGTAGATCGAACGACTGTTAAATACGAAACAATTTCGAAAGTTTCGTAGCATCTTCAACCTCTTGCGCTGGAACGACCAGCAACGCACGTCGAGAATTTTTGGCCCCAAAATTGCAATATTTTCTCAGTTTCAAATATATTTAGATATAACCCAGGCAAAACAAATAATAAATTTATTACTTTTTAGTAATAATTTCTATCCAGTGATATACATTGACATGTTCAAAAAGAAAGCGGCGAATTATTATATACGGTTGTATATGGTCACTCGTTATGGTCCGTGAACCAGTTGCCAACACAAGAAGTTAACCTTAACGTCGAGAATTTTTGGAATTTTTGGAATTTCCCAGAATTGCAATATTTTCTCAGTTTTAAATATATTTAGATATAACCCGGACAAAACAAATAATAAATTTATTGCTTCTTAGTAATAATTTCTATCCAGTGATATACCAACGAATTCGAAAAAAAAAATGACAAATTATTGTATACGATTTGATCACTCGTTATTGTCCGCGAACCAGTTGCTAGCACAAGAGGTTAATCTTAACGTCGAGAGTTTTTGGAATTTCCCAGAATTGCAATAGTTTCTCAGTTTTAAATATAGTTAGATATAACCCGGACAAAACAAATAATAAATTTATTGCTTCTTAGTAATAATTTCTATCCAATAATATCATAGCGACGAATTCGAAAAAAAAACAAGTTATTATATATGGTTCACTCGTTATGGTCCGCGAACCAGTTCAAGAGGTTCAAGCATATTTTAAAATGCACAATGCATTGGTTAGTACATCAGCTCTTCTATGAGAACGTGCATAATTGAAATTGCATATTCTAACAAGAGAACACACCGATTTCGATGAAATTTGACATAAACATAGTTTACGAAAAAATACTTTACACGTACTTTTGTTTTTTTTTTTTTTTATCTACAATCGTCGATGTTGAAGGAGTGAAAATTACCCTCGAGGTACCGGAACATATTTTGTCAAGTATCTTCAGAAAATTACTGAAGATACAGTTTATTAAGGTTAATAAGTTCGAAAATCAGAGTTAGTAAATTCATCTATTAAAGATACAATTCAGCAAATTCATGAAGTGTCGTGTTTAAACGACAAATTGAACGGTGTACACCATTTTGCGAAAAAAAATCGTTCCTGTAAACAGTATACGAGGAAAACCATATTTTGTAAGAGAAGGAAGAAGATGCACGACTGCTAGGAAGAATTTGAGAACTCTCGTTCGCCTGAGAATGTCATTCGACGGATCTGCAAGAGAGAACGAGATGAAATTCATCTTTCGCCCGGGAAACTCCGGACGGAGATTTCTGTGAAATGAGTGAATAGATTATAAAGTGTAATCACAAAGTGATGCAAGTAACATGGCAAACGAATGAAAATACTCGTAAATTCCTCGAAAGGTGTGAATCGAACGACGATGATCTCGAACCCGTTATGGTGTCTCGTGGCACGCGAGTACTCCCAAGATCGTTGGCGTATCGAGCCGAGACTTTTCCAGGCGTCTGGTCCGATGGTTAGCCGTTGGCAAGAGACGTCGGTGCCCCGGCGTTCGACAGGAATTCGACGGAAAGGAATTCAGTGGAAGTCGGATCGAATCGAGCGTCTGGGCCCTTTCCGAATGGAGACACTCTCGGCGCTCGGCGGATGGGCTCAGACAAGCATCCATTCGAAGGCATCTCATACCATCAGCGTCGTCCCCGGCCAAGCCATTTCCCATTCCTCGGGAACCCCGCTGTACATTTCCCAGACGTGCCCCTAGCCCCGGCAGTCAAATGCCAATACGGCACTTATCCTTGAACCTAGCCCAACCCTTGCCACCCGTTTTCATCCATCCCTCTCACGACGTACGACGCATACACACACACATACACAACCTTTCGCTCGCCCTGTCCTTTTTCTCTGTCTCTCCGCACACAGTCTCTAAAGCTTTTAAACCATTACCGGCGCGGCAGGGAGGAACGGAGGGGAGGGGGCGGGGGGGATGACGCATCGTGGATCGTCCCGCGTGCATTCGCCGTGTGTCTTCGGGAATACTTCGACAGTATTTATGGAGATGAATGCGCCGCAATGGGAGCGGAATCGAATCACCTTCCGCTCCGGGGCCGTACGATCCCGATTTATCGTTGTCGCGAGGAATTAACAGAGAACGAGCTTTCAGAAGAAATTTCGAGAATTAGCGGATGAACTAATTTGTCAAACAGAGTGGCTGGCTGGTTTGGAGTGAGTTTGGATTTCGTTTGGTCGAGTTTCGAGATTTTTTATGAATGTTCGAGGCTCTCTGTCGATTCGATAATTCTTCGATTAATAGAGTCTTCTTTGAGAGGGATGTTTCATTGAATGCCGATAATGCTTCTACTTTTTCTTGTTGTGTTTTGTGGTGTTTAGCTGGTGGTTAAGGCGGTTCTCCTGAGGTTTGGCTTCGGGGCACCGACGGTGGTTGATGGTGAATCTTTATCGAGAGTTTGTGGTTTAAAGGTTAAAGCCAATAGAATGGCGTTGAAAATGTATGGATAGTTTTTGAGGATAAATTACGGCAAATAGAAACATGTTTTGTGATATGTAACCTCTTCTGAGCTTTGATAGTGATCGACGCGACGTCTTTTGTCGAGAGTTTATTGTATTTATATTCAACAGAATGATGTTGAAAATATGTAGATAGTTTTCGAGGATAAATTATAGTAAATATAGAAACATGTTTTCGTGGTATTTAATTGGTAGTTAATGTGGCCGTTCTGAAGTTTGATGACGATTCACGCGAGTCTTTATCGGGAGTTCGTGGTATTTAAAGTCAATAAAATGGTGTTGAAAATATACAGGCAACTTTTGAGGATAGATTGAAACGCGTGCAAAGTAATTTTCAATTTATACGTTTTTGCACAAGTATCTGGTAATCCTTCGCTCTGCGAGTGCGTGTAATTCGTTCGTTCAATATTGAATGTTCCATATCTGATTATTAACGCGGCATCAAACATTCAAACAATGACTAAACCATAAATTACGAATTCCAGCGAATTACTTTAATATTAATTCTGCTAATGACTCTTAAAAGATTCAGGTTTCCTGTGCGAACACGTGCATCAACCGTCCCTACTTCATGCATATTTATCGCAATTTCAACCGTTGGATCATTGCGATTTCACGCGTCGCGTAATCGAACCGCATTGACTAGCGTCAGTATATCGAAACGTATACAATTAATCGAAAGGAATACGTCCGGTTGCGTAACAAATTCGGAGCGAACTGGTTTTTATCAACAATTCGAAGGATCGGACAGAAAGGGAGGGAAACGATCGAGTTTCGCTTGGAAATTGAAGCGAGCGACGACGATTAATTAGCGTTTAATCAGCATGAAAGATCGCGGAACTTGACGTGCTCGGTGGCCAAGGTGGTCAGCCGAGCGGTGTACCAAGCGTCGGTTAGTGTTTTCAACATCGATGTGCGTTAAGGGTGATTGGAAAGAGGGTGTTCCACCGTGACATTGTTTCACCGCGAGCGAGCGAGCGATTTCTAGGGTGCGGTCAGAGGCAACAAAGCGACGCCCTCAGCGTTCTGGAACCGGTTTTCACCCGGCCTGGAAGGATATTAATTTCCCTCGTCGATAAATCAATCGGCCGGTGTGTCGTTCTCGTTAGCTTGTAAATTGTACGTATACATAGCAGCTGGCCACGCGCAACAAAAATAATGGCGTGGTAATTGGAATTTGTGCGCCGCTCATTTTCATTTCGACCGTTCGTTAGCCGAAACTCGTTACGTTTCCCTGTATTTTTCTCTTTTCAACGCTTACCTTTTTCCTCTCTCTCTCTCTCTCTCTCTCTCTCGTATCCTTGGAATTACCGATTTAAATTGATTACTTTTCATTGAGAACTCGAATGAGTCGGTAGTTTCATTCGATCGTTGAAACGCTGTAAATTGTTTTCGTCGATGGATAATGTTCCTTCGCGAGCGTGTAATTTATTGCCGCGTAGTCGGCAACGATTATTATTATTATTATTCAGAGTTCGTTGGTTTAGTCTAGATTTCTTCTCAATGGTATAATCGAAGAGTGAATAATGCACATTCAGTACGTTTGTGTTTTTTTTTCCATTGTTCGTTTAAATTTATAATTGACTGACGCCTTCTTACGAAACAAATGACGTGGCAAGCGGGTGATTTCTCGCGAAAAAAAAGAAAAAAAAAGAAATAATAAAACAACGTAGAACGAAATTTTTTTGTTCCGATAATCGAGTTTGACTATCCATCGCATGCAGTTGAAGCTGAAATACGGCTTTTGCCTGTGAAGCACAATACCGATTTCGTTTGTAAACAACAATTGCACATTCAGAGGTACGAAAAAAAAGAAAAAAAAATCAAAAATGTGCCATCAAGGGTACAAACATCAATAATAAGAGGAGCACAATTGCTGCGTGTACGAGAGCGAGTTCAACAATGTCCCCGTGAAATAACGTTTTCATCTCAATTGCGCCCACGATCTCTGAAATCATTGCGTGGGTATTGTTTGTTTACAAACGAAATCGGCATTTCGGAAAATACAACTTCACACACGAAAAGCCGTGTGCATTTCAGCCGATGTTTAAACTCGATCATCACGGAAACTAAAACTGAAACCTCGGATGAGAAAATTTTTATCTCACGTTTTTCTCTTATTTTTTCACCAGGGTGGTTATAGAAAAGTTTCTTCCCACCATTTTTCTTTTTTTTTCAATGAAACGTCAAAATATAAGAGAAAACTAATTTTATTAATTTCGAATTAAATTTAGGTTCAAGCGTGATCTTTTTCATTGTTATTTCTTTCAAAGGTTTCACATTGTGAATTTATTTCAGTAGCCCATCCTGTATAAGACGTAGCGTGCATTAATCTGAAACGATGCTTGAATATCATCAGTTTGTCAACACGATCCGCGGAAACTCTCGAGTCCTATACGATTCCCCAAGAACTCCGGTAATTTTGCGATAAATCTGTCAACTCCAATTAAAGAGGATAAAACGGCTTTCCAGATTTAAAAAAAAAAAAAATTGCGAGTGCATACATATATACCGGACGTTGCGCTGAAGAGGAAAGGTCTTTAAAACTTTCGTCGAAGTTGCCGGGTGCCGCGTAAATGTTTCACCCCTTTCCCACGTTTCCGAGCAGGAAGTGGGTGTTGAAGATTTAGTTTCCAGCGGCGTGGACGAGAGGAGAAGGATTTTTAAGTACTCCGGCCATCGGCGGAAACCCGCAGGAAAGTGGAAATCGACCGTGGGGGATCAGACAATTTCCTTTCCCGTCGAAGCAACCCTCCTGCCTCTCCCTCTAATTCTCGCCGACTTGAAACTTGCCAGTTTACTTTAAGAAACAACCCCGGCTTTCGTACTTGAGCACAGTGGTTCGACTCGACAGACAGACAGACAGACAGAGGGAGAGAGAACCGTTTTCCTCTTATTTCGTATCGGCAGCCACCGATTCCGCGAATCTGCAATTTCATAAACCTTCTCGAAGGATTTCCGCGAAGAGCTGCCCGCTGCTGGCTGCACGAGCTGGCGAATTGTTGTTTTTCATTTGGAATTTTCGCGTGTTTCCATTTCGCGAATATTTGGGGGAAATTTTTTTTTTTTATATATGTGTGTATATATATATATATATATATTTTTAGAAATACCTGGAAAGTCAGTTTGCGCCGTGGAATGCGAAAGATGAGATTTTTTACGATTATTCGGGAGGAATTTTCTGGTATCGGGGAATTCAATTTAATTCCCACTTTTTTCACATATATTTTTTTTTTAAGAACAAAGAATCGAGTTCGATTAAACCATATTGCATTCTTCCCTGTTTTTCACGTGGCGTGAATATCTAAGAATTTTCGGCCAACAATAAACATTGTATTTCATTCCGGTTACTTTACCGGGAAATAATAATGTCAAGTGAAATATCGTGCCACGGAAATGCAAAGTTATTCGAAAATCTTTCCTTCCTCTCTTAGAAGAAACATTTATAATACAAGATAACGAGAATCTTATGAGAGAAAAATTGAAAGATGAACTTTCTTTTGTACCTCGCATACACACGCGCACACGCGCGCGCGCACACACACACACACACACACACACACACATGCGCATACAGCTCATTAATTAATAAAGTTTTGTTTCTTTTGTACCTTGCTGATCGTTACTTCTAGAAGGGAAAGAGCTTCTCATAATTAAAAACTGACGTGGCTGCTATCGCATTCATGCACGACACGCATACAAACGCGCGCGCGCGTCCGCTTAACGGAACACGATTGAGCAAACGTGCCGTTAAATTCTACAGTTGATTATACCGGAAGCAAGGACAAGCTACAAGGGAACGAATTTTTTAATAAAGACGGATTTTATGCGAGTATTCTTCGAAAGATGAGCACCTTTTGCTCTAAACAAGAATATTACATTATACCAGTCGTTCGTTGCCTTTGACGATATTATCTTGGCCGGCTTCAAAGGTACGCTGAAACAATTTTTCAACGTTCGTGTACTTTCGAATTAATAGGTCGACTACGAACAGGCAACTCTTTCCTCTCGTTACACTTTGCCTCTCGTAATATAAATTTCTCTCTCTCTTTCTTTGTTGATTATTTAACCTCGCACGCTTGTCAATTTGTCTCGTTAGAAAAAAAGAAAAGATCGGCAAGATCTTGCAAGATTTCAGACTGTATAACACGCTTGTAAAAAGAAATTTAAAGAAAAAAGAAAAAGAAAGGAAAGAAACGTAGTATCGACGATTTCGACCGATCGATTTGTTTATTCGGTTTCTCAGCAGAACGAACGAGCAGATGCTTGTTATTCTCTGAATTGGATGAAGAACGCTGTTTAGTCGAGCAATTTTATTGCCGCTGGATTAAATTGGATCTAGTTAGACGGATCTGAGAATTCAAGACGAGAATTCAACGTCTGTCGAATCGCAAAGGAATTTTCATATCATCCATATCTACCTCGTTCGTGTATCGTTTCTTCTCTCTCTTTCTCTCTCTTTCAATCGAACCTTCGTCACACACGAACAGATGCGAAAGTCAATTTAATCTTCTCCGTCCTGCAGAGATTCATAATTTTTAATCAACATACCATTATCGCAGTAAAATAATTGAACTTTGATACAATTTTCAACAGTGTAATCTATCAACTTGATAGAGTGAATGTTGAATCAATTCGTTAGATAGAGTTCAGTGCTTGCGATCTATTTTTGAATAAAACAAAGTCAAACAAGTAAAAAAACGAAGGATTCTTGGGAAAGAGAATTATCACGTGCAACTGTTAAATATCCATATGCGTGATGAGTTGACATCGTCGTCGTCGCCTTCTAACGAATGAAATCAATAATTGAAACAATTGAGATAATGACGTATCGCCACATTTTGGGCATTAAAAAGTCCACTCTGTTCGAGACGGCGGTACTAACCGTGCAATTCGCGTCGATTAATCATTCGATCGCAAGAGAAGCAAACAAACCTTCGTAATAACAGACAATTAAACGTTGGGGATCGTGGCAGTCAGCGAGATGCCTTCTAACTGAATCTATAAAACTAACAATTCCGCGAAGAGTAAATCGTCGAGTGGCTGGAAGTTGCAATTATCCCAAGGATCCCGACGCGGGATAATAACCGACGATCGACACGTGTGCGAAACATAATTGTGGCACTTGCCAAAAAAAAAAAAAAAAGAAAAAAGTACTCGATCGATCAACATCGTAATTTTTCATCCTCGAGAAGGTATCTCGTATGTTATTTCCTAGGAATCGGTCACAGCTTTCTCTCTTTTCAGCCATTGTCTTTTCTCTCTCTCTCTTTCTCTCTCTCTCTCTCTCGACTCTTGTTATCGCTGTTGGTGCCATTTTTGCTTAACGTGTTCAAACTATGTACGCATATGTACGCATCTCGTGGAATTACGTGGACAAAGGATGATTTAGTTATTTAGGTCTTAGCTCTTTCTTCATCAGCATTTAGAAGAAGTTTATTGTCTTATTTTCTTGGTTATTTGCGATCGAGGGCAATCGCTCAATCATTTTTTTCATTCTGAAAGAAGCAGTCTTAGCTATCGACGATCGAGGCATGAAATTTGCATCATAGACGCTAAAGAAAAAAAACGTAAACAAACTTTATAATACGTGGATATGGAGTGTACAAGCTTTCATTCGTATATTTTACGAAAAATTATATTTAAATCTTTAAAAATACACTGTTTTTTACCTGTACAAAATATCCAACGAAAATTAGAAATTGGTCACTTTTTGACCACTTTGGTAAGTCCAGTGTTAACGTTTTATCTTTTATGCATACAGTGTAAAAAAATGTAGTTGCACGATGAGACTGTTAACTGTTCGAAACTTGTTAAATAAATAATGCTCTCGGAATTTCATTCCAATCCTTGACTTTTACATTTTTTAATTTAATTACAAGTTACTCGAGTCGTTCTTTCGTAAATCGCTGGTTTCTCGAGCGGCGAAATTTCGGATCCGTAAGTGTGAGTTTCGAATCCATGAAAGTTCGAATCCCTTCGAGGCCAATTACACAGAACTTTGGATAACCTTTCAGTATAAGAAAGTTAAGAAGTGTTTGCAACGAGGACGTGCCAGATCGAGAACTACGTTCCCAGCAATTTCCCAGCTGGAAGTCGCTTTTAGATCATCATCTATCGGTGATCTGAACCAATTTTGTTGTGATGATCAGGAAGTAAGTTTGATTCTACTTGATCAGACTTGATTTTTCTCGAGTCTTCTCTGCCTGTCTGTGAGCTCCCTTTCTTACTTCTTTCTGCTCCAATCTTTCATTTTCAACCTTGTTCTTTTCTAATTTTTCTTGCTTTGCATTTGTCCATGTATCGCGTAACAAGACAAATATACAATGAGTATTAAGGTTCTTTCACACCTAGATTTTCTAATAAGGGACATTCAAATTAATCTGTAAAAACGTGTAAAAAAATATATAATTGTAGGCTGTGTCGGTTAAATCCTAATTTTGTAGGGGACCCGAAGATAATACCAAGTGGGTTTTTATCTACGTGGTTTAAAATAAATATAAATAAAGTTTATTAATTTAGGAGCGAACAGGGTGAAAAAATCTCAATATGACAGTGACAGTGACAGAAGGTATTAATCTCTCACTGAATTCTTACGCTATCGCAATTTGCTACTCGCTATATATAATTTCCTCACTATTCGCGACTCGTTGCTCTCTCGATCTGTGCTCTTTGACGTCTCGCTACTCTCTAGGTTTTCACTCTACCATGATTCGATTTTCTCTCTAGCTGATATTCCTTCGCGAAGATATACATCCTCGGAACTTTCGTCCTTCGCACACACACACACACACACAATCATATTCTAACATTTTAAGTTCCAAACTGCTAATACAAATATTTCTAGGATTGGTCTTCGCTGTGACAATTGTCTCGCAATTTCTCAGATTTCCTGACAGGCATCCCACATGATCGTACAATTCGACGTTTATTCAAAAACACTGCAGCTCGTCTGACTCGTTTCATAGGTCACGTAGAATTCAATTGATCTTCGAGTGTCATTTATAATCCTAATTCCTTCCTAGGAATGATCTCGCTGTTCCCAGAACGATCTGAGAATCCCTCGTGCGTCTTCTTTCTTTAATGTGAATTTTATGCACTTTCTTTGACAAACTCGTCATCGTAGAGTTGCACTCGATGCACAAACCCCGGTTCAAACACACACGGGGTCCACTCATCACGAAAAGTGAAGTTTATCCTCACTGGAATCACAAATTCCACGCTTCGCTAGGCGGCTGCAACAATCGCCATTTTTCCTGCAGCCGCTCGGACCAATGGATCCAGCAGTGGCTCGAATGCCAAACTCTTGGTTCTTTCGGGTTACCTCGTTCCACCGATCCAGCTGTTTCGATTCTCTCCCTCTCCTTCTTCTTCCTTGTTCCCCTCCTGTTTCTGTCTCTGTCGCTCGCTTCGTTTCGTTCGGCCACAGCGAATCCAGCGCACGTATCGTATCCAGCCGGAGTAATCGGACAAATGATTTCGTCCGGATTCCACGATCAGCAGGAACGCAGTTCCACGAGGCATGATTCTTGCAACAGTTTGTCGTTCAACTCCGGCTCCGAATCTGGCGCTGGACAGCTGGAACCTCGAGCGTCGATTTTTACGGGGATTCTGTTTTAATCTTGATTCACTGGGAGAGGAACCGGCCAGAGTGCATCGGGGGATTATTGAGAAGTTGATGATACAGGGCGTGGCACGAGAGGTCTCGTTGGTATTTAAGATTATTGGGGGATTACATTTTGTAATTTGGTCGTTTTGTCCGAGACACGAAAAACGGCGAGTAGGTAGGATTATTTCGTTCGATTCGGTGATATATTTTTCGATTCCAGGTGAATTGTTCGTTTCGCCGAGCTTCGCTTGGCTTTTCGGTCGGAGACCGATCGGTGATACTGGAATAAACGGCGAGAGCTGAAGGAAATTCGCGATTCGCTTGTGCAATCTTGATCTCGAAGGTAGGGTCGGTTGGATTTTGAAACTATTAGTAAGCAGCGAAGAAGCATAAAAAAATTTGAATTTTACTGTTCGTACAATGAACAGGCTTAAGAATGAAGAGGACAACAAAGGCATAAGAGTACGTGACAATAAAAAAATTTGAATTTTGCTGTTTAAATAGTACACAGGGGTATAAGAATGATGAAAATAACAAAGGCGCAAGAGTATGTGACAATAAAATGGTAAAAAAGGGAAGAAAAAAGGAAAAGAGGGAAAATATCAATTTTCAAGACTTTCACGAAAATTTTCACAATTTTTCTTCGCTCTCCAAGTTGTCTAATTGTGGTGTGAAATTATTTTCGGAGATGAACGAACTCACAAACTGTCAAAGTAGTGGCTCTCCACGCTTTGAGTCGAGAGAGACCAATGATGATCTTTCATTTACATGACTTCAAGTTATCGATAATTCTTTTTATCGTCGTCGTGTACAGCTGTGCTAATTGCTAATTGACGAACAACGCATCGATGCGAACGATCGAAAGAATTTGTTGGATTCAGGTGGCTGAATCCTCGCGACGCCTGATCCATGAACACCCATAAAGCAACACCGTGATAAATTAGCCGCGTCTATGCCTTATCAGTCACGCCATATTCAAAGCGGCTGATTCTGAGCCTGTGCTTTCAGCCAGACAGTTGCCTGGTATCACGGTATCCGCTAGAATGACAGACAACAACACTCTCTGGCCACTCAGCTCCGAGCAAAAGCGATAATACGAGATATTGCTCTGGAGGAATCGGTTCGTTTAACCACACGCTGGTTTCCACCCTTTGTGCTACAGTGAAACTCCAGCGATTTGTACAAACTAACCGACGAACAACTAGCTTGCACAATTAAAATATAGACACCGCCGCGCAGATGTGCTTGGGACAGTTATTGCATTTGTTTCGAAATTATTTACATAATCATGCTGGATTGTATAATTAAGTGCATTGAAGATTTTATAAGATATTATGGTTGAAAGTTTGTCGAAAAGCTTAGTATGAAATTCATGATCCAAGTCGAAGTTTTGTCAATAAACTGTGGACTTTCCTGCATCTTTACATTTCTATGAAATTAATTAAAGTAATTAAGAGAAAGAAGTGAAAACGTTGCACGTGTAACCTCTAAATCAGTGGTGGGCAAATAGCGGCTCGCTAAGACAGTCAGAAAATTTATTGATTTTTATGGTACAATTTATACCTTCTCTGAAATGCAAAGTTAACTAATAAATGCAATCGTTTTAAAAGGTGCGACTCTTCGCTGACTTCCGCCTTCACAAAATGGCCGCCGAGGCAAAACAATTGCCCACCCATGCTCTAAATGATTAACTCCTTGACATAGAATGACGTCTGGCAGACGTCATGCGTTTCCTAAGAACTATTGCATTATTAATTTCTTTTTTCATCTTTTATTAATTTTTTAAGTGTTTTATGTGTTTATGACGTTTCGTTGCATAAATATAAGAGCATAAAAATTAAATTATGTTATACAATTGTTAAAATGAAAAATAAATATCATTTTTTGGTCGTATCGAGTTTCATGTAATTCGTATGTTAAAGGGTTAAATTGATCAAGAATCTAAGCAAATATAAATTTTCCTTGCCCCTATAAAAGTCGACACGCTAATTGCTAGACCGGATATTCCGGATTGCTATTGCGTCCGCACTTTTCTTAAACACTGTAACTTTAACATATAAAGTTTATATTCTTATTTTGTATCGACATAGCTGTGATAAATGAAGTTTCCAAAGCTTAGAAAAAGAATTATAATTAATAGTCTATTTTGGATACTTTTGTACACAGTTTATTCGTCAGAAATGGGAATTGTCCTAAGAGTATACGTAAGACGGCTCACCGATTCTCTCCGATTATCTATAATTTTAGAAAAATATTCAAACGCGAAAGAAAATTTTGTCCAAGTTCTATTCCTTGGCAAGTATGAATTTGCAGTTTGCTTACTGATTTCAACATTTGCATAGCAAACGTATTCAATGA
Source organism: Tetragonula carbonaria (assembly GCA_032399595.1). Classification (NCBI taxonomy): domain Eukaryota; kingdom Metazoa; phylum Arthropoda; class Insecta; order Hymenoptera; family Apidae; genus Tetragonula; species Tetragonula carbonaria. The sequence continues at coordinate 5,353,085 of JAUCRC010000007.1, forward strand.
TACTGTTTACGTACAGCAATTGGTGATCTTCGACAGAAGTTTTAGCGAACAGATACATTTTTTGAATAATTTTCTTGTAGGAATATAAGGGTAGGAAGGAATGTTTCTTGCCATTTTTCAAGAGAAATATTAGACTCATTGGAGGGGTCTGAGTAAAATACAAAAACGAAATTTTCACCTTGAAACTTATGGTCAAGATCAATTTCTTTATACGTATCTCCGTGAAATCGTCAGGCGTGAAATTCATCCACGAACTTTCCTTTCCGCCCTTCTACATCAATTGTTACGATACAAGTTCATCTTCATCGTATTCGTTCACCGCCAGTTAATCACGCGCCGGAGGATATTTAGGCGTGCGTTAGAGCACGCCGGTTTGGCATTTCGAGCACGGAACCAGTTAAGACAGAACGCGGAATATTGATTGGACCGCACAGATTTAACCGTTACGCGATAATGCACGGTAGGCCATTGATATTGATTAATGAGGTGGAAAGTGAATTAATGGAATTAGCGAGAAGGATGATGGAACGCGGCGGGATTAATGAGAAGATTGATCGACAAAGTTGGCCGTGGTTCTTCTCTTTTCTTCTCTTTTCTTTTTTTTCTCCCCGACGTGCACGTGGTGAAAACGTGTTGTTGCAACGAATTACAAAGCACGAGGAAATAAAGAAGAAAAATTACAACTGAAAGTGAATACTCCGCTTTGAAAAGTCAGTCATTTGGTTAGTTTCAAGACTGCGTTAACACGTTGACTTGCCATATTTGTGCAGCTACGATGAAATTCGTCGTCTATCAGTGTAAATATGAATAGATAGAGCTCTATCAGGGAAGAGAACAAGAAATAATTATTGTCTTACATGAACAGAAAATTTATTTATAAAGTGAACAGAGAATATTATAATACAGTTTATTTAAAATCAACAAACAAAAGAATATTTTTATTGGTGATAATTTTTCGAACAATTTTCCACGCAAAGGGCTGGCTTCTCTCGACAGATTCGGATACTCTAAATAATCGGATAAATAATGAAACTATTGCAATCTAATTTTTTTTTTTTTTTTTTTTTGGAACTAGTTGAATCTGTTCTCCAATTAACGCGTCGACGAATGCTTCTCTCAACTTTATAAGTTTTATTTTAGAAGAAGTTGTTTTATGAAAAATTGTGTGTATATATATATATATATATATATATATATATATATATATATATATGTAATGCGACCTTTCTGGGCCATCTAATAGTCTTTCTCTACATAAGCCAACTAGATAAGTCGAGATAATTCGAAAGATCTTTTTTTTCAAAGAAACACGTTCTATATGCTTTTTTATGATTACCATGTACTATAATAGGAATTTTTAATAATATAATATGATAAAATTGAATTGGCTTTTTACACCGGGATCGTGAAAAGTACCATGGCAGTCGACGTTCCGTTCAGTCAAAAAATCCGGAATCGCCGGATACTCGGCAGATCGATTTTTCTTACGGGGAATGTCGCGTTTAGGCTTGGTCATCGCTCACGCTGTGTCCCGATGCGACGATGCATTTAAGTGTACGTACACGCGGCGCATTGTCTTACCTCGGCTCGAGCTGACCCTCGCGAGGTCATAGATCACGAGCTTCCTGGACTAGCCCCGATATAAATCATCGAGCGCCCGCCTCGGCTTTAGCAAATTTATCGTTCGCGTCCGAGCCACTTAATTTATCAACGGAGAAGAAAACGGTACGCAACGGAACGGCAACTCCTCTCTGAGATATCCTCTTCTGCTATCCTTTACTTACAATCGTTGGAGGGGGGGGAAAGGCTATCGATCGGCGATTAATCCCAGATAGAACCATAAAATTTCCTATTTTCTTGCAACAACAATTATAAGAAAATAGCAGAATCTTTACAATGGTGCAATAAATCGCACCATTTATTCATATGTTTTTTCGCGAGAAATCATTTAAATCGCTAAAAATGCCTGTATCGTTTTGTCGTATCTATAAAAAGTTGTATCTATGAAATTTGTCAGACGATGCTATAAATTGGTTATTTTCAACATTTCGCAACCAAAAGAAAATATCGAAGAAGAGAATGACCTGTTATTGTTTGAAATTGTAAGTGCAACGATAATAGTTTCAAATATCTTCCTCTTCTCGAGTTATTAATATTATACACTGAGATTAATATTATACACTGATTTACAATTTACAAAGCTGAAATATTTAACGAAAGAAAAAGATCTAATGCAAAAATTTGCCACCTGGTTGCGTGGAAAAAGAAACGTAGTATCGAGCTGTTAAAGTTAATTTCATTTACGAATTCTCGTAAAGTGCGCATTCGTGGTACAAATGTTCGAAATACCTTCGAAATACTTGTCGTTTCTAAAGGAGGAAAACTTTCGTTTCGTTCTTTCCGATTTTTCGTCCGCGGTATATTGACTGCACGCGTCCATGTATCGATCGTTGTTTGATATATGGACACGTTTCTGCGATGTTGAGCGAAGTAGTTTCGTTTAGAGGAGGTCTTTGAGTGATGTATGCTCGCTGGAACATGCAGGCTGTTATGAGCCTGGTTTCTCGGGGCCGTGCTGCAGAACATGACAAAGTTCTTTCGCATTCGTCTGTTATTTTCATATTTCCTCTCTCGGTGAACAGGCTGCAGAATTTTACCTGCATAGTATAGTATTTCCACGTAAACTACGAAAAATTTGACGTTACGAAAATGAAACGTAGAACCTGCTAAAAGAAATATACACTTCATTGGGAAATAAGGACGTGGGCAAATACTTTCTCTAGCCATCGTATTTGACAGACACCGGAAAATGTTTAAACATTTTTGCGATCCATGAATTGTAACAGTTCTCCAAAATAAAACTACTGCTTCGCGTAACGACGAGAATTTAATATTTGCGAAAATAAAATGCAGGATCTGCTGAAAGAAAATTACTTAAACATTGAAGTAATCTATAAATTATTACATCGCTGCAGAATGAAACTGGTGCTTTCGCGTAAATATGAAAATTTGATACTACGAAAATGAAATGTACGATCTGCCGAAAGAAAATATTTAAACACTCGCGTAATTTAAACATACGTGACCCATAAATTGTTACATTTCTCCAAAACGAAACTAGTGTTTCTCGCGTAAATATGAAAATTTGATATTACGAAAATGAAATGTACGATCTGCTAGAAGAAAACATTTAAATATCCACGTGATCCATAAATTGTTGCATTTCTTCAAGCTAAAACTAGCGTTTTCATGTAGCTAGAAAAGATTCGATATTACGAAATATAGAATCCGCTAAAAAGAAATATAATTCAAATTTGAAAACTGAAGAATGTGTGCGAATACTTCTTTTAGCCATTTCTTTTGCACTTGACGTGAAAATAATATGGAAAATATCGAAGCATTCGCGCGATCCATGAATTGCCACGTGTCGCCAAAATGAAACTCGATGCCTCACGATGTGAAAATCTGCCATTTCCGCAAATACAATTCGACACCGAGAACGTTTGCGATTGCAAACGACCTGGCATCAAAGACACGAGAGAGAACTCGATCAATCCGTCGTTTTCTCGCCTCGTATTCTAATAGCAAAAAAAAAAAAAAGGGGGGAGAGAGAAGAAAGGTGGAACGAAGGGTGGAAAAACAGGGCGGAGAGGTAGTGTCCCAGGGAAATTACGAGTATCCATCTTCTTTCGGGGACGTTTCTACGAAACGAGAGAACTCGCATGCCCACACCATCCTCGGCCTTGGCACGGATGGTGAAAGACGGCATTAGGTGAAAACGCGACTGACCATCAATCTCGTGGTCGTAAAATATCTATGAGCGGGATTCGACGTGGATACGTTCCCCCTTTTTTTTCGTAACTTTGTACACGGCGTATTTCATTGAGTCGCGTGCTGGTTCGATGCTGGCTCGATTTCGAATCGTCAGCCAGAGACGGCGGATGGCAACGTGGGATTTAACGTCAACCATCGCCCTCGAGGAGGGGTTGAATCCTCCGAGAAACCAGGGGAGAGTGACTGGCGAGTGATATATGACGGAACGCGGACGGTGAATAATTTTTCGTGGCATCAGTTTATTTGAAAAATGGACAGCCACCCTCTGCACCCTCCTCCTCCTTACTCGTAGACCGATCTTTGTAACTTTTGCCACGTTCAACGTCGTGTTTAGCGAAAGGCGTGTCCATTGGCTTTACTTTCTTGTCACGCTTCTTACGTTTCGGCCAAAGTAGAAAGTTCCGTGTCGTTTATATACAGAGTTAGCGACGTCAGTTACGTTGGTAATTTCGAATTAGGTGGACAAGGAAGTCGATGGATTTTAAACCATTCTTTTTTTTTTTTTTTTTTTGTCTTTGAAGATGCACTTTCATGAAAATTTCGTAGAAATGCGCAAAGATCAGCAGTGATCGATGTGTCGATCTGCGAGTTACAAGGTTCTGGTTGAAAATGTACATTTGGGGGGAAAAAATACTTGGCGTAAATTGGTTGTTACACGCCTTAAATTTTATGCGTATAACAAACGTCAGATACGAGCGAATGATAGTTACCAAATTACATTTTGTCGGAAATTCATTCCAGCGTGAATTGGTTGTTACAGACTTTGAGCCTCAAGTATAATAAACGTCAAGTATGAATGAAATGAAAATTACAAGTTACACGTTGTTGAAAATACAAATTTAGAAGAAACGAATTGGTTGCCATATGTTGTACACCTTAAATCTTCACAACGAACGTCAAATACAGTGCCACTGGACATTAAAGTTTCCTTCATACTTCGTGCAAACGCTTTTTAACAATTTCATAACGAAACATACACTCGCGTACTCGAAAGATTTCGTAATTTCGACGTACGAGTGTGAGACTCGTTAAATGCATATGCGAGTCGTGACAGTTGTGATTTTTATCCGCGGAGAGCTGTGATCGTTCTCGCGTAGCCGCATGGCGTGCGTCGTGGCGGAATAATTTCGCATGCAAATGTCAAAGCGGAGAACGAGAGAGTCGACATCGGTCGTTCAATTATGTGTAACGTTTAGTTAATTAGCCCGGCTGCCAGCTGCTATTTAATTGCTCATTACGGGACGTAATTTGTAATTAAACGGCGTACGCCCGAGCCACGATTCGCTCGAAGAAGAGCATCATCGCCGTGTCGCGCCGTCACGGATCTTCCCTTCTGTGTCTCTCCTTGCTGTGTGCCCCCTTCGTCTTTCTCTTTGTCGGTATTGACGGCGTCATTAACGCCGAGAGGACGCCTGCAATTTGCAAAATTGATGGGATATCAAATCTCGCGCGCGCGGCGAGAGCGAAGTAAAACGAAACCACCCTCCTTTGAAGGAATCTCGTGATTACGTTGCGCCGAGCAATTAGGGGATTACGCCTGTCGATGGATCCGACGATGGCCAGGAACATCGATCGGCAACAGGAAGTATCCTAGAGTTTTAACTGGGCATTTTGATCATGCGTCACGGATGATTTTTTATCTATGTAGCATGCTGCTGAACGAAATATCTTGCGATTTTTCACATTCTGCGACTTCAAGGATTTTGTGCAAGTGAAAAGAACTTTTCGAGCGAAGATTACCTCGACTGTCTTCAAAATTTAGCAATTATTCAAGGTCGAGTCACTACTATGGGGAATATAGTAAAAACAACGGGAAAGTTAAAAATAAGGAAAAATAATGCGATTGGAAACAATTTCTATATACCGTTACATTGCGTACAAAAAAAAAAAAAAGAAAAAGAAACAGTACAACTTTGTCTTTTCTCCATTTTTCATGTATTGTTTACGAGAAAAGTAAATCCCTGTATATAAGATATTACTAGATATACACTAGATATTACTAGATATACTGTATTACTAGATATACAAAGCAGGATATTCCCAAGTTACTAAGATTAAGCGCGAGTAATAAGTTGAAATAAGATTTGCAACAGGTACAAACCTAATGTACAAATAAAGTAAACGAATGAAAAAAAGAAATAATAATAATAAAGAGAAAATATCTGAAATCGAGTTTCAAATTACGGATAACGGATGCTGTTTTACAAATAACGATGGCAAGGAAGCTGAAAGAGGCTGAAATTTAATTATACAACACGTTTGTTAATATCCTTTCTTTTTTTTTTTTTTTTTGCTAGTTTGTAGAAACTTTTGAATGTGACGTCCTCTTTGCGAAGAGATATTTTCCTAGAATATAAAGAAATGGATTTTAAACGATTCAGATATTTTTCGATTTTAATTAATCATTTTGAAATGTATTGTTTTCAGAGATATTTACTTGTTATACATTGCCAATTTTTTGATCTTGAAAGAATATTCTGATGAGATTTGTTCATCGTTTGAATATTCTTATTGATTATCTGTCGCCTGATTTTTTAAATAAGTATTTACAAATATTTTCAGCAAAGTTTTAAAAATAATCGGCACGAAGCCAGAAATGAAACTTGACTTGGAACTTCTAAAAATGATTTTGGCGGCCTTGTACTTATGAATTAGGGTGTATATCCGATCGAGATACACGCACTCTTCACTTCTGTTCAACGTTTCCAGAGTCTTTCAACCGTCAGACCGTATAAATGAAACTCGTTCTTGCCCCGATCTTGTCGGATTGGTCGCGGAGATACTCTCTCCTCTCTTTCGTCGCCGTCCATTTGCAAATGAATTTCTCGACGAACGTCGACGACAGACACACACGCTGGTGCAACGGGGAAGTTGTTGATCTGATTTAAGAAGTGGCAGAAGTATCATCCTCGGGCGAGGATGAAATTTTTTTACAAACCGTTTTCTTTTCTCTTTTTTCGGGGACTCGCTCTGCCTTGAATATTGTACGTATATAACGTTTAATCTGTTCTCGCTGCCAGGATTATTACGTCGCTTCTCTCTCAATTTCATTCCTTCTTTCCGTGTTTGGGATTGGTGACAAATCTGTTTTGAAAATTATTAAATTTTATTTCAACGTTGGTGTTGAGTTACTAATTGAACTGTTGTTATTATTATTATTATATGTAACTATACTATATTATTATTATTATTACATGTAATTGCATTATTATTATATACGTTAAATTATCAATGAAACTGTATTATTATTATCACCGTACATTAAATTAACACCGTCGTGGAAATTTCACGAGAAAAATAAATTTTTCTCATTATATTTGATTTACCAACTGAATCTGAACACATGTAACTGTTCAATAATTTTCTATGCAAAGAAAGAACGAGCGAACAGTACGTGTGAATATTGCACAGATCAAACTTCGTGTCAACCGCAGGAATTTAACGATGTAACAATGTAACATAGAGAAACGCGCGCGCTGTCCGAAGCAGAAACACTGGTTGGTAAAAGCAGTAGCAGCGAGATTACAGCGGCTGTATCTCGGCTGCGGAACCACAGAGAGAGAGAGAGAGAGAGAGAGAGAGAGAGAGAGAGAGGAGACGCCTTTACGAGGTCTATCGTGGCACATATCGCGTCGCTGCCAGATTTCACGTTCTCAGGAATACTCTCTGTTCTGCTAGGTTCGAAGGTTCAAAGGTTCCAAAGTTTGAAGGTTCGAAGGTTCGAAGGTTTCAATTTTCGAAGGTTCGAAAGTTTGAAAGTTCCAAGGTTCCAAGGCTCGAAGGTTCGAAGGTTCCAAAGTTCGAGGGTTCGAAGATTCCAAGGCTCGGAGGTTCGAAGGTTCGAAGGTTTGAAATGTCCAAGGTTCGAAGGTTTGAAGGTTCAAAAGTTCGAAGGTTCCAAGGTTCGAGGATTCGAAGGTTTCAAGGTTCAAAGGTTAGAAGGTTCCAAAGTTCCAAGGTTCGAAGATTTCAAGGTTCAAAAGTTGCAAGGTTCGAAGGTTCCAATATTCTCTGTGGTTCCGAGCATGGAGTTTCTTTGCTGTTTTTGACCAACGACATCGCGAGAATCTCGCCGCGTCAATTAGTTAATGGCGACGTTTAAGCGGAAGCAAGCGGGTGGGCAAAAATTGGAGAACGCCATGCGAACGTCGCGTCGGTCCATTAAACGTATTGCGTCCTCTCTCTCTTGTGCGCGCACCGACGGTCCTGCTGGAAAATGGAGCACAAAGGGCAGAGGGAAGTCGTCTGGACGAAAGGAGGAGAACCGGTTAGGTTATTGAACCGCGGCTACGGAATACTTAAATTGGAAACGCTTTGACGACAGCTTCAAATTCTGTTTTTTTTCTTTTTTTTTTTTTTTTTTTTTAAGGAACGTTTGCTTCGAAGCAAACGTTGTTTCCGGATATTTGGTAGATGTTTGGGAAACGTTATGAAAGAGATATGAAATTGCTTGTGTGTGTCTTTTTTGATATATATTTGGTATAATGCTAACTCTAGCTTGGAAAACAGCCGCGGAAGTTAAAATAAATTGTTCCGACTCATGCAGTTTTTTAATACTTCCGTTGAAACGTTGTTTCCGGATATTTAGAGTGGAAAATTGTTAGATATTTGTGGAACAAAAGATGTTCGTATATATATATGTTTTTTTTTTGTATATAAAAATTAAAGTAAATTATTCCGGCACTTGCAATTTCTTTGTTCTTCTATTGAAAAGAAACGTTGTTTCTTATATTTATGCTGGACAATTGGTAGATATTTACGAAATATTTTTTTTATGCTAACTCCATTTGACAAAATAAAATTATTCCAGCGCTTGCGACTTTTCTATTCTTCCAAGAAATATTCTTTAAAGAAATCGTCCGCTTCGAAACGTTGCTTCCGCTTCATATTTGTGATGAAAAATTGGTATTTATGAAACTGTTCGAGGTGTGAAATTGTTCGCATGTATTTCCTTTTATGCTGACTCTATCTTATTGTCGGAAGATAGCCACAGAAACTAAGATAAATTGTTCCAGCATTCGCTGAACAATTTTTCACTCTTCCAAGAAATCGTTTTCTATATATTATACGACATCTCTCGAGTTTCATCAAATCCTCGTTGAAACGAACTTAATTATCGAGCCGACTGATTGCAATTGCAAGTACAATCCGTCGATACCTTGTCAAAGAAACCGCGAAATTATCCGAAAGGAATGGTACACGTTCTCGAACGCTATTTTGCTTCAGCCCCCGGAGTGCAGCGGACCGCTCGAAAGCCACTCGTCGCTCGATTGCGAGCGCTCGCGATTCGAGAGGATTTTAATTAAATGCTCGGGCTCTGCCTCCTCAAAGATCCTATTAGGCTGAATTCGTCGTCGTTCGTGCACGTCGAGCATTGCTCGAACGAGTTTCACCATCGGAACGTTCATTTCATTGGGAGAAACAGAATATATATACGAAGTATATTTCGAATTTTTTCGAATGTTTTCGTTTCAATTCCAGTTCTGAAAAGGAGTCTTGAGAGAGACAGAAATTCTTTCGATTCTCATTTTCTGCTGTATTTTCATGTCAGTGGATAATGGAGAAGAATATAATTTTTATGTCAGCCATTTCACGCAGTGTTGATAGATGCTGAAAGAAATTATTTTTCTTAACTCTTTAGTGAGTTTCTTAACTCTTGGTTGGTTGGTTAAGAAAAATATTAATGTAAATAAACGAAAAATGTCTGTTAACGCTGGAACAAGCGTATCAAAATATACTATGCGTACAATCATTATAATTTGAACGACAATTAAAATAAGTAGATTCGTATTCTCTATTAATATTAATTTTATCAATACATTGGTATTAATAAGCAGAAATTAATATTAATTTTGACAGTCAATTGTCTGCATCTTTCAAGCACTTGTGAAAAACTTGAAATTCTGAAATCAGTCATATCGACTTGATCGTTGATCGTTACAGTGTTATAATAATAAAATTGTACAATTATTTCTATAATGATAGTTCCGATAGATAATACACATTTCTTGTCAAGGCAATTGTCATTTCAAGATACGCGAAAGAAGAACGTGTTATTCTGCAGAAAAAAAAGAAAAAATACTCGAACAGACGAGAGGGAGAAATATATTTTAGTGAAATTTGATGGAATTTGATTTAAATGAAATGAGCGTAGCTTCGTTGTAGAGACTTGCTTCCTTGACTTCTGGCGTAAATCAAATTTCATACTTCGCGAATCAACGATTCGATTATAAATAAATATCGCCGCGCAGAGATTAATGAAGACATGAACGAAGTAAATAAATCTTTGGCCCGACGTCGATCCCCGAACGCCTGTAAATTACCCATTTCTCTTCTTCTTCTTTTTCCCTCTCTCTCTCTCTCTCTCTCTCTTTCCTACCGAGAGCCTGATTTAAGGGTTTCAATTCGATTTCCTCGGATAAATGGCGCCTTTACATTAACGAATCTTTAACTCCGATTTTTCTCTTGCGTTCCGCCGCCGATGTTTAAATTTTAACCCGCTCGAGGAGGAGAAGTTTTAACGATTCCTCCGGGTCTGAATCGAAACGTAACGATTCAAATGGAATGCTCGAACTAATTGGAATTAGCAAAAAAAAGAAAGAAAAAAAGAAAGTACAAACGATTGTTGGATTTCGGGATTTTGATTTTCAGGATTGAAGGATTAAGATCAAAAGAAATGTTGCAATCGCGTGCAATGGCATTTTCCTGATTTCAGCATGTCTGTTGTTCGAAATTCCGAAGAGGTTCCATTAGCCCTGATTCAAACATTCACAATGTACGAATCGTTTACTATTCGACGCATTTTACGGAATAATAAAAGTACACTGGCACTGGATTATCGATTTTTATTGAATAAATACATCTTTTAACCGAAAGTTTCTTTTTTCTTTTTAATGTATACGTTTCAACGTATCAACGTATCAGTTGAATTTATTTTCGAAGAATCAAATCTCTGTCGACACTGTTTCTTCATTCGTAGATTATTATTGCGCTATGCTTGTAAAGAGAAAAAAAGAAGAAAAAAATTTGTTGCCAGGAAAAAAGAAATGGGAAATCAGGAAACGCGAGAGATGTGTTTCGACGAAATTTTACAATTTTCGACATTTTCCGCGCTTTTGACATTCGCGCGCGCGAATTTAAATCACTGGTAAACACATAAACCAGGCGTAATCCACACCGAAAATGGAGGCAAGGATAAATTATAATATCTTTCCCAAAACGGTCGTTCCTCTGTCACGTTTAACGCGCCATTAAAGCACCGGATAATTGCCTGGACACAGCGTGGACAAAAAAAAGTCTCTTAAGCAAATTTTCGCCCATAAATCCGCATCATGCATAATAAAATCGCCATTAATATGTAAACCAAGACTGTCCGATATGTTGCAACGATGTGCAACGCCACCGGTTGGTCTTCGCCCGACTTGGTTCAACGAGGAAATTACAAAGTTAGCCGCGGTGATTTATACTTTCTTAGCGGCAGATTATCGGTACGGCGGTGTAGGCTCATTAATCGCCTCGCGCGTTACATCCTAAATAATCCTCCCCGTATATATTGTTGCACGACGGTTTAACGCCGGTGCTGCAACACGCCGCTGCTAATTTGCATTCGCGTCGGAATTACACTCGAGTCGCACTCGAGACATTATGCGCGCAATGCATCGCGATGAAGCGCCTGGCAAGCGCGCGATTTTCATCTCGCAGCGTGGGTGAACTCGCGCGGTGTCGCGGCGCGTTACACTTTGACCTGCTCTGCACTGCACTACACTGCTCTGCTCTGCGTTTATGCTAACTAGGACGAGGCTGCCAGCTCGGTGCGAGCGAGCTTGAAATTGAATTTTTAAGTTCACCGGCGCCGGCGAAGTATTCGAAACTCAGCGAAATCGTAAATATAATAATATCGGAAAGTGTCGTTACTCCCGATGTCAGTTTTGATCATTATTTATGCATCTCGTTGGAGGATTGTCACAAGGAAGAAACATCTTGAGGTATTTTTGAATTATTGAATTTGTTCTTTTTTTTTTATTAATTTTAAGTTTATCGTGTTTATTTGCAGTATAAATATGAGATAAATATGAAAATGGTCTTTGTCAAGTATCATTTTTTCGTCATATCGAGTTTCGCTCTTTCAATTTTTTCTGCCGTTTATCCTTCCTCACTGAGAGTTCCTCTTCTCTGTGTAGTTTGAAAAACTTCAGTTCGCTCGAAGCGAACGAAGGGAAGAGAAATAAATGGAGAATCGTCAGTTGCGTCGAAAAAACTGCAGTTCCTTCGTCGACTGTAACGTAAACTTTCTATATTTCAATACTCACAAGGTACATTCGCTTTCTAGATTACCATCTTTCAAAAGATTTTCAAAAGAAAAAAAAAACTTTCCCAAAAGAAAAGAATCAACGATTCGCCCCGGTGCAAAAATTGATTAAAAAACTGCAAATAAAACTCGCGGGAGTCCAAAAAAAAAAAAGGAAAAGAAAAATAGAAATTAAAAATGACCGTCGTTTTTCTGTATTGATGGAGGGTGGTTTTTCGAGCCAAAAAATACTCGGCTGGCAACGCTGCATTGTGGAGAATTCGTTATTCATTGCGCGGCAGGTAGTTTTCATACGTTATTAGCTTGCTCGTTAACAGGTTATTGGCCGATACTCTCGATGAATAACAAATACGTCGCTATTTAGAAGCGGGCGATATCGAACGCGCGAAAGTGGACCATCGACAGGATAACTCCCCCCCCACCCCCCGCGGAGGGTCATTTATTGTAAAATATACATGGACATACTATTACTGTTAGGGGGCTGCTTAATGGCGTCGTAAAAGATGTCGGTGGACGATTATGTATATACATCGCAGGTTTCCGCACGGGATATAAATAAATGAATGCATCGTGTGTATGATCTTGAAATTTGAAATTTTAAATCGAGCATGTAACCCGTAATGGACTTAATGTCAAGCGAAATTTGAAATCTCAGATTTGAAGTTCGCATGTCGAGCAAAGAAGTTATTGGGATCAGTATTAAAATATCAATTATTTATATAAATCGTGTATTAATTTCTTTCGTATGAAAAATTTTCGGATACAATTCACGATAATATTTTCCTTAACGGTCATGTTGAGCGAAGTTTCACAGAGTCTCAAACAACAAGTTTCCGTGTCGAATAATATCGTTTTCGCGATAGGTTAAATATTAAAATACCAATTGTTCATATAAATCGTGTATGAATTTATTCGAACAATTTCCGGATGTGATCTAAAAACATTTTCCTAAGGTTAAGAATCTTGAAGTCGAGTAACAATTTCCGGATATAATTCATAAAAATCCACTTTCCCGATGGACGTGTTAAGTGAAGTTTAAAATGTGAAATTTAATGTTTCCGTGTCGAACGGAAGCGACGAAACAAATATTAAAATGTCAATTGTTTGTACAAATCGTGTACTAATTTATTCGTACGATCATTGCGTCATAATCCGCCCGGCTCGCGGAAATTTATTTGGAAACGTTCACAATAATTGCAAACGTTAAACGTTAGAAGTAATACGCGCAAGTGATATACGGGCGTCTGACCAATTACCGAGCTGTATCACTGGCATCGTATCGAGTGCCACGGGGCAACTACTAATGTACGAGTCGTAAGATGGTGCGCTGGACAAAATTGCTAAATTAACAAATACCGTTTCGCGTCGCATTGTAGAATCCGGTTGTACGTTATAATTTTCGCAGCGTAATATATTTTATATGTGAAGCTTCCCATGGGAAGTTAACCAGCGCGTTGTTATTTTAGAGACAATATTAACGGCGGTCGTTAAGTTGTTCGTGTATGAAAATAATTTTACGACCACACCGTGAATTTCGCCGTGAATTCGCGCAATGTCTCTGCGATGCATAACCTATTTCTCTGCTATTCTCTGTTTATCTGTCAATGCCAGATAGCAACGTTGCAGTTTCAAAATTGACAAACGATTCTGGCATCTACTTGTGTGAAAGTGTGAAATAATTTTTTTTTTTGAAACTGAAGATTTCGTCGCGATATATTTGTAAATCAATTCGTATAGCAGCCTTCCGAACTGATTCGATTTATACAATATTGTGCAAAGAATTTAATGTAAGATAAATATGTTATGTCACGAGTAAGAGAGACGAATAGTTATAGAATTGAAACACTGACTTAAAACGAAATATTGATAAATATTATAATTTAAATAACCTCTTTTGTACTGAAAGTAATAACTTCACGGTGTAATTGATCCTGCGCGATACTTTTGAAATTGACTTTCGTTTTCTAATTGAAAAAATATCTTTAACGCCAGAACTGCCAAAGTGGTCGTAACGACCAATTTATAATTTTCTATATATTTCATATATTTTATTTATAATAATTTAATACATATAACATATATATTTAATACATATTATTTATAATATATTTATAATTTTATATATTTATAACAATATACTTTTAGATTCTACTTTAGATGATATTCGAGTGATTCTTAATAAAATATATTAATAGAAACTCGTGTCCTTTGCTGCATTATTATTCTCTTGTACCTTGCACCTTTATTACAAATATTTTAGTTGTTCTAGCGTTAATAATCTCATATTCGGAACTAGACACTTGCCTACAATTCTTGTCTACTATGTCTCGCGTATCGACGTGTTACTCTCGATTACTTCACTTGAACACGCGATTAAATCCACGATCGTAGATACGGGTGTCCGAGTGCGAGATCTTTGGCTCGGAAACTCCAGTAACAACCAACGACACCGTTTAACACCGTATTTATAGGGACGATCGCGTCGTACCTCTGCTCTTATTCACGCTTCGTAAAGTCACACGGCACGTTGTATGGTTACTTCTTCGTCTGCGCGCTTCTCTTGGTCCCGGGAACGTTCCACTGGGTCCGATCGATCGAAGAAATTAACGATCGTGCGAGCGGCTCTCGAATATTTTCCGGCGTTGTTGCTTCTCGAGGGAGTGAACCAGCCTGCAAATGAAACGAAAGACCGTGTGAAAATACTTACTTGAATTTCTTGTTTTGAGCGGAATCGGAATTTAACGTATTCATTCGATTGTGTCACGACAAGGATGATCGATCGTTCAAGAGACAGAAGTTGATTTGAAAGTGTGGAAAATTTTTTTCCATTGCCTCTGTGGATTACGATCGAAACGTTTCATTTCGCAGGAAATATGAATCTGTACGAATGTATCCAATGTTTTCGACGTTTCACTGACGCGTGTAAATGAACCCAATCACATCAAATGACGAGCTGTAGTCGCATGAAGTTGCTATGGCATTTAACAGTCGTACTAGTTGCTATGTATATTGCTCAGTTCAATCTTTTAGTATTATACATGCAAAATTTTTGGACATTTATCTTTACTCGTTGATTTCATATGATTTTTTTTTTTAAATCATGCTCTCATCCCCACTAGGGTAGGGTATTGAAATCTGATTTCACAGCAACCAGTAGGGTATTTTAAATACGATCTCATTGGGTTAAGTCTCTCTCGCTTAACTTCCGTTTCTTCTTCATCGACCGTGTGATTCACCGGCAAGATTCATTTCAAAAAGAAACGAGTTTCACGAACAAAGTCGCGGATGTTCTCGTACAGCTCGTGGCAGGCGATTCCAAATTGTCCGATGCGAGAAGTTCTCCTCTCTTTTGCTCTCTTCTGCCACGGTGAATATTTGAATATTCAAATTTCACAATATTCCAAACGTGTGTTTGCACGTGCACACTCGCTTCGCTTGCGTTCTAAATATATTCCTCTTCGTGTCCGCTGGCATTTCAGCGACGAGACCGACTCCCATTCGTCGATCCAGCGAGATAAAGAATTTCATACCTCTCGCAACAACTCCCAATTAGCCAATCTATTTATCTAGAACTTTGTCGAAGTTTTAAGATGTTGACAGCGTTATCACGGAAAGTTGATAGTTCGCCGGGCGTAGAGAGCAAAGTCGGGCAAACTTTCTGTAATCGGAATACCTAATCAACACGAGCTGCTTATCATCTACCTTCAGTAGATCATTCGCGTCGCGTAAATTCTCTGTTATTCGTTTCTACTTCGAGTCCAGCGTAATGCCTGTGGAACGCAGAGGGATTTTATTCTTCAAGAGGAATTCTTGTTGTACGATCGATGCAAATCATGAATGAATTTATTCGAATGCTTCACCTTCGAAACTTTACTATCGATATTTTATATCAGAGCTAAGTGAATAACGTAGTGACATAATTTAAATGATTTACTATATTAAATAATAAGGAGAACGGAAACAAAACAACAAATAATAAATACAAGATAGACAACAATAATTTGAATAAACTCAAACGACACAATTAATTTTTATACAGCACAAATGATCACTCTTTTTATAAGAGAATGACCAAAATAATAATCAAAATAATGTAGTGATATAATTTAAATGATTTATTATATTAAATAACAAAGGAGACGGAAACAAAGCAACAAATAATAAATACAAGATAGACGACACAGACAACAATAATTCGAATAAACTCAAACGACACAATTAATTTTTATGCAACACAAATGATCACTCTTTTGACCACACTCATTTCAACGCTGTTTTTCGACTCTCTCCAGACTCTGTTTTTTTTCACTCGCACAACTTTCGTCTTTTCAAAAAGAAAAGCGCTCAATGCCAACGCTGTGCTTCTCATATCGCATTCATACTTTTTCGTTCATGCATCTGTAGATACGATGATCGATAAATGATAAAGTCACCGTACTACAAAAGGAAATCTTTATAATTTAATTTAATGTTTACATGATGCAGAATTTAATAGATTAATTACTACAGACGACAGATGACTCATGACTATTAATTTCTTATTTACTATTATATATATTATCGGTAATTTGTTTGTAACTTAGTAACTAATAATTTGTTGGTATCTCCATGGTAATTTTTGTAAGACTGAATAGATGACGCTACACATCTCCAGCAAACAGGCCATTTATTAAAAGTAAAAGTAACTAAAAATATAACTACACACAATAATTTCGATAGTACAATAGTCACAAACATTACATTTCAAATTATTTATTTTAATCCATTTTGTCGAATTTCTGACGCGAATCTCTCGTTTGCTTTCTTAAACGTTCGTCGGCGATTTGACATTAATCTCTCGTCGACAGTGTGATCGCAGTGTGAATAGAAAAATAGAAACCTACCTTCTGCCACGTCACGTGTGAAAATTTCGATATACATCTCGGAAAAAAATAACGGAACAGGAAATTTCCAATTTTCGACGAGGAAAAATTGAATCGGCTGCCTCGTTCCTGGGCAAAAAAGAAAAGAAAAGAAAAGAAAAAAAAAAGAAATGAAATTTGATTGAAAAATGTCCACGAGGTATCGAGAGGACAAAGGCTGGATTTTCTTACCGATTTTCTAACCGAGGGCTGTTTTCATCGGCGAATTGACGCGCACGACGGCCGCTTGAAAACGTAAATTCACCCTTCGTTTCTTATCTTAACGAGGAAACTGTGAAAATTGAAGGAAAAAGAGTAAGAAAAAAGAAATAGGAAGAAACTGTAAGGAAAGAGAGGAAACGTCCGGTTCGACGAGCAAAAAGACGCGTTCGAGATTATCCCGGGGGAAAACGTTCGATCCGTTATCGAGCTGGGATCCGGGAATCTTCCTTCCCGGGGCACTTTTAATTAACGTCAGACTCTACGTTTGCCCCTCGATTCTTCGACACTTATTTTTCTAGATATACCACCCATATTTTCTTTCTTTCCCTTCTTTTCTTTTTTCCCTTTTTTTCCTTTTTATCTTCCGTTCACTCGATTCATCGCTGCAATCGTCGGTAGAATTGAATTTCGCCAGAGCGAAACATCACTAATTGCTCTCTTTGACTTCGTTTAATATCCACCTGCGCCGGATTCCCACGTGCGTTCGGAATTTTATCTCGTTTGCAATTGTTCGTTTTGCTTGCCGCTGCACGAGCAACATTTTTCCACGCTCTTAGTTTCCGTCCGCCACTGTCTAACGTACGTGATGAAAGATGTTTGCTACTGTGAAACCGTGGTAGTTTGTCTTCGACTCTCTTCGTTGCTGCGTGATTGTGATGGACGAAATGAAAGATCTCATGAAAATTGTACTTCAGTAATGTCGTGCACGACGACATCGTACACGTCAGAGAGATAAAGATAAATATATATTTCGTCACCTCGAGCAGCGATCGGTGAATTAATTCCGAAAGAAAAGCGCCTAGAATTCATTCGATCGAGGCAAAAAAAAAAGAAGAAGAAGAATGAAATTCAAAAAATTCCAAACGTAAAACACCGGACACGGATGGAAAAATCGAATCGAATCGAATCGTCGAATGTACACATTTGCCGCTTAACAATTTGTCTCCAAATATTTTTCGCGCAAATACGGGGAAAGAATTGCAGATTTAACGAACCGATGAAAATGCATTTTTATCGCGACGTTTGGCCAACAGCGAAGGAACAACGCGGCAGCGTGGAGGAACCGTGCGAAAATCGATTTTTTCGAAACGTCAACACAGCCTGATATGCAAAACATCAGCCTCATCGTTATTCCCTCTCCGGTTCCGTCTCGGTAATCAATCGGCGAAAATTCACGAATTACGCGAAAAAAATAACGAGAAACGGCAGGAAATTCGCCGCCGCGAAATATCGTCGTGTTGTATGGCCGAATTACGCCGTCACGACGTTGGCGCGTTTTTGTTGGAATTATTGATTTGAAAATAGCACCGGCTCCCGCCGCCGTTGTTACGTTTTCTCGTTTACGCTCGCGGAATGGTACTTCTAACCCAGTTCTCAGCGACCCGATTCTCGGTTAATAGGAGCGGCGCACGAGTGCGAAATAATTCTCTTTCGAAACCCGGTGCTCTATTAACGAGCTTCCAAACAGTTTTTCAATTTCTTCAAATCGGACCGTTCAACGTTTCCATGTGAAAAAGAAAAAAGAAAAAAACGAAAGGGAATAACACAGAGCAGAAAGAAGAGGCAAGAGAAAATGGGAAAAAACTCGATTATGGTAATTTCGAACTGAAGAGAGAAACGATTCTATTCTTAATTTACTTCTCTTTTTTGATCGAGGGAAACCGCGCACATTAGCGTTTTTGTCGTTTCATTTTTTTTTTATTTCATTTTATTTCCGACGTTTGTTTGTTTATTTGTTTAGAGGAATAGTCGCTGTGTGTTTTTGCTCTGTTCATTTCTCCTTTGTTTTCGTCGCATCGGGTCACATCAAACTTCCATTGAAACTGGTGCGTTGAATAAAATTGCTAATAAAGAGTGTCTCGTTAAAAAGATTCGAGATGAAGTCGTCCGTTATTCATCCAATACGACATTCCACGAAACAATGTACAGTTGTGTGACAATAATCAGTATCAACGATCCAGTAGAGGTTAGAAGAAAAAAAAAAAACTGTAGGGTTTCATCGTTCAAACATTTTAATCGAAAATGTATTACCTAACAGTAGATTTCGCGTAAATAAGTCGATGTCGAACGAGCCGAGTACGAATAATTCTAGTAAAGATGAAAAATTAATTACTGAATTTCATTTTCACGCGGATAACTCGATAAAAATTGTCCGGGATTTTCCTCGCTCTCCTCCATTCTGGAAATTCGTTTAAGCTCGCGGTTCGCCTCGCGTTAAGCGAACGCGACGTTTCCGTGAAAACATCGAACAGTTATGCACAGTTATGCTCCCCCCGACGAAGAGGTTATAAGAAAGCCCCACCGGTAACCCTGTTACAAAAGCTTTCTCGCGAACAGAATCCCCCGGTATCCGCAGTCCCTTCTTCGACCCACCGTCCAATCTTCGCCCCTTTTCTTCGCCGCGATAACACGAAAACTCGATTCCCCGATAAATTGTTATTTCCCCTCTTTTCTAATTTTATTCCCGGCGTTTAATTAATTTCCCGGCGATCGTTTCTTCTTTTTTTTCTCCCCCTCCTCCTCTCTCTCTCTCTCTTTTCTTTTCTTTTCTCTTCCCGGTCGTGAACGCGTTATCTGGCGCATAATCGATAGCTTAATCGCCGGTAATAGTTCTCGATATTAACCAGCCGCGGGGGTAACTACCCCCGGGCTCGAATAAAGTCGTCCCGAACGAGCGACGATCGAATCCCGCTCACCGGTTGATGCATTCTCGTTCCACGGTTTTCCATTCAATTTTTCCTTCGTTTTTTCCTTTTTACTGCCCTATCTTCTCGACACCCCAAACCCTCTCCCCCATGATAAAAAGCTACAATCTCCGCGGATTTTTTTCACCTGTTGGTCAGTCCAACTGATTAGCTTTCTCTTTTTGCCCCGTTTGAACACCGATTTCACGATATCACTCGTCGCGTTACGACGAGGTTAACTTAGCTAAAACTTGGGTTCTAGTTCAATTTTATTTCATTGCAGATGAAATAAATGGTGACTCGAAAGCTCTTGGAGTTTCGTGACTCTCGAGACTCTTTTGAAAAATTAACCATCTTTATTTTTCGTAAACCGTCGCAGATGTTTTGTCATCAAGATCGATATACACGGGTCACTTTTGCGAAATGTTAAACATGACAAAGAAAACGAAGGAAACGCTGAAACGAAAAGTATTTTCGAAGCGGATAAACTGCTACTACCCGTTCGGGACTTCGTTTAAAAGTTAAATACCCCGAGACACCGAAGTTTGCTCTCTCCGAAAGAAGAAAGAAAAGTACCCGGAGAGAGAGAAAAAAAAGTACAGGTGACGTGATTCAACATTTCTTTGTTAGAAACGTTCCGCGAGCGTGGCCATCTTTTTCGCGTCGGGTCCCACGGGTCGGTAGGAAGGTGCAAAAATTAGGATCAACGTCGGGCCACCGTCGGATATCTCTTTTGTCATTGTCGAGCTTACCGAAGAAAGATAGCCTTCCCGAACTTGCCTGAAAAAAAGAAAAAAAGAACAGTGTCGTGGTTCACGGGCGGCATGTGATTTTTTTTTTCGTTTCCGTGGACTAAATGTTGCGCCACTGCTTCCGTATAACGCGATTGAAATATTGCTGAAGGAAACTCCTTTCTGACATGAAAATATGTGCGTCATTGAGTTGACTCGAAGCACGTTAACTCTTGTGCGATAAGGAGGGGTTGTTTGCTTTATTTTAACGTAGAATATGTTTTGGAACTTGGAAGAGGGGGGTGTCACGTGATTAAGGAGAGAGATAAATTTACGAGCGATGTATCATCGGTTGTTGATGCTGTAAAGGAGTGAGGTGTTAACACTTTACCGACCGGTAGCCTATTAATCGGCTACTATTTACCGCTATAGGTCGGTAAAGTGTTGATATCATATAATAATATATTTATATATTTTAACACTTTACCGACCGGTAATATCGTATGTTAATATATACAAATATATTACTATACGATGTTAAGATTGTCGAGACACAGATGATGGGCAAGCGGGATTGTGAGGAAAATAAAAGTAGTTAATAAAATTATAGTTATCACCAACCAATTCTGTCCGTAAGAAATTAACAAGAATAAAAATAAAGCAAACATACATGAAAGGGTGTCAAGTTTTATTTCCTTACAGAAATGAAGTCAGACATATTCTATGTGACAGGCTTTAAGAGCTTGTTAAAGCCGTTCTTTTTTTTATTTTCCCTCTTCTATAAAATTATTGTAGTTTATGTAACTTTCATATTAAACTGATAATTGAAAGATAATCGTTCAATTTCTGTGCAGAATTAGTCGTGTTGTTTCAAAAAGATGTTCATTGATATTGATCGATTATAAGGCAAGGCAATCTTTTTTTCGCTGTATTTAATGTCAGAAATAAGAGATAATATTTTCCAGCCAGTTTGGAAGCACCAAACATCTCCAGAAAAGATCTCCAGAAAGCACCAAGAGTAGAAGATTTATATCATTCGAAGAAAAGTTAGAAATTCTTGAAATCCGGTGATAAATGAATGACAAGTCTGGTCACTATTTATTTAGTTGTTTAGGTTTTTGCACTGTTGGATTCGTATCTCGCGTTATATATATTCTACTGTATTTCTCTTTCGAAGAAAGGTATCTTCGCTTTGGCTTCTCGAAATTTCAGGGGAAGTACTTTCAACAGGTGCGACGCTGAAAACGTCGCAGATGGAAAGGTTTCATATTCACGGCAGAATTTTTGGCGAAGAAAAATTCGCGAGAGAAGCTTTGTCTGAGAGAAGGTCAAATTGAACTTTCGATGTCGCCGCTCTCGTTCGCACCGTCGCGTTTATTCGAAATTACGTGGCGGTGGTTCCGTCGTATCCGGCGGAAAATATGTTTTTCCCGTTGCCAGAGTAATTCGCAAAGGGAGAACTCGACTTGTTCACAGCTTGAAAGAAACTCGACTTCCACGTGAAACTGTCGAGAAACTAAATACCTTCAGTCGCGTTAAAAATTTCACAAAACTCGCCTTCTGTCCGGCGAGAACCTTCTAACAAAAATGAACCACCAGCTTCCCTTTCGTATCCGAAATTCTGCTGAAACGTGTTAAACCGAACTCGGTTGTTCAAGTAATCGCCATTGGTATTCGATCGTCGTGTTCGCGGACCGGGAGTGACCCTGGTCTCTGGAACTTTCTTCCTTTCACCAGGGGGCGGAAGTAGAAAAAGCATCGAGGCATCCTCGTGCGAAGTCGAACGAATGGGACGCGACGGGCGGAAAAACCGACAGTTTCCAGAAGGAAAAAGAAGGAGAGAAAGAAAAAGAGAGGAGGCGTGTTAGGGATGGCGTGAAATTTATTGAAACGCATTAAAGTTTGTTGCTTTTATGGTCCGGCGTGGGGCCACGTACACACGGGGCTTGCGGGTCAAAGAAGCTCGTTGATTTATGCGAGTTGGAAAACTTTATTAACTTTCTGTCAAGAAACGTGTTGCCCCGGCGGGCAAGTATAACGCCCGGAGGAAAACCAGGCGAGGGTCGAGGGACGAGGGATCGAAGGAAACGTTCTCCTGCTGGCTAGAAAACGTTTCGCAGCGTTTCAAACGACTCGGATGGGATCGAGAAGCGAGCAGGGAAGGGGCGAGTTTTGCGGCGAGACTTCGCCGAGCTCTGCGAGTAGCCTCCCACGGAGTAGACTCGTAATTACTTATAGACCTGCCTTTTTTATCGTCCCGCGTGCTCTCCGATATTAACTGCGCGAGTTTGCATAGGTTTTGCGCGCGCTCTTTTTCTTTGGACCGGGCCCCGGCGCGTTTCAGAAGCGGTTGCTCACCACCGGTTTTGCAGTCTGTGACAAATGGAGTGGCTGTTGAGCGGGATTGACGAAATCGTTTTAGTACATTTTTTAACAGGTCCAAATTATTTAACTTGGAATTCGTGTATAAATATATATCATCTCGATATGTTATTTTATATATTTATTATATATCTTTTTTAACGAATTTGTGACATTTTTTTAAATGTTCTGTAATTAAAATATTCGTTGCTTCTTTTAGTATAAATTAACATTTGAAATTCATTTATTTTTTTCTTGAAGAATTTGTGGCATTTTTTTTAATGTTTTACGATTGAAATATTCGTTGTTTCTCTTAGTACAAATTAACATTTGAAATTCATTCATATATATACACATTTTTTTCTTGAAGAATTTGTGACATTTTTTTTTAATGTTTTGTGATTAAAATATTCGTTGCTTCTTTTAATACGAAATTGACAGTAATAAGTCTAAACTACACTACTGTTAATGCAGTACTGATTCATTTGAACGTCTTAATTCTTTCTATTAACCTCACGATTAATTCCAATATACTAGTCAATACTTCTTTGACGTGTTTTCTCTTTCAAAATTTCTCGTAAATTCATATTCCCGTGACAACATTCATGTAATGTTTTGTAGTTTATGACAAATGGAGTATTTGAATGTAATTGATGACATCGTTTCGGTTAGTAGTTAGGTATTTCAGATATAAATTTAATTTGAAATTCATTTCGATATATTTCGTGGAGAGAGAATTTGTGACATTTTTTCGAAACGTTTTACGACTAAAATATTCATTGCTTCTTTTAATACAAAATTCTTTAATACAAAACTACTGTTAACACTATATCCTTATAATTCTTTCCAATTAGTTTATCATTAATAATTCTTCTTTTGACGTGCGTTTTTTTTTCCTTTTAAAATTTCTCGTAAATTCATATTGCCGTGATAACATACACATTCATACGGTACAATATTTTTGTACTCATAAAATGTTACATTGGCGAGCTTTCGGTCGGAAAAAGCTACGATTACACCGTATATTAATTAAATTGTTATTGACAAGTTGGTAATAGGAGCGAAACGTTGGGTCAAATGGAGTTACTGAAATCTCTTTTATTTACTGCGAGAACATTTCAGTTTAATATTTCATGTAATAAAAAGAGAGAGAGAGAGAGAGAAGGAGTGATTGCCGGTTGAAATATGAATTAACGTAATAAATAGTGCACGTGCAAACTTCGTTTCCAGTTCACTTATTCAGTTAATGATTTTACGGCCGTGCACTCTGAAACTCCGCCATGCGTTTCGCGTTGGCCAAATATAATAGACGTGCAAGTCGAGCCGTAATTGAAATTCAAGTTTACGTTTAAACCCGTACTTTGATTTTAATCCAACGTGTTCCCGATCCCGAAATTGAGATTTGAAATTACGTTACAGTCGCCGATGTGACGTTGATCTTTGCGCAACGCGTTACACGTTACGTTTACTCCGGAACTCGCGAGCGGAAAAACACAACCAACAATTTTTCCGCAGTTGTGCGAAACGGCGTAAAACGGAAAATCATAGGTGGGCAAACGAAATCAACTTTGCCGGTGGCTTTTATCAAATTTTGCCCTTCGGGTTACAAACTCGATCCCCGACGAGTTCTCGCCGATTTTCAAACTTTGCGAAAATTAAAAATTTTTAACCGCGTTTTCATTCGCCTCGAGCTGCAGTGACTCGGTCCGCGTGATTTTGTCTCGTTTGTTTCATTCTCGTTTAGCAGTTATCCTTCGCGAAATTATTATCATCGTTAAGGAAGGGTGCAGCTGTTTTCTCGAGAAGATGGAAGAAGTGAATCGCGAGCGATCGATAATCACGAAATATGTAACGTGATTCCGGAGCTAGCTGCGACGACAATTGAGCTCGAAAGTTTCGAGAGTATCAGCGAGAACAGGCTGTTTCCAGCAGCGATGATCGTGCTTGAGCAACGTGGACGCGAACGATAGTTGCGTTACCGGTGGCTGGTAATCCTGAAAAACTGGCTAACTTTTTTAGCACACTGTCGAAACAGTGGGAATGGGATGTTGGACAGAGGAAATCCGACGCGAGAGAGGGAACGAACGAGAGAGGCTTCGCGGCTCGGAAATTCCCTTTCGGAGTTTCTGTTCTGAAAAAAATTCAGCCCCCGATAGCGCTTCTTCTCTCTGACTGTGTTAGCTGGAAGATTATCACAATTTACTGGAAACATTAAGCGCCGAAAAAGATTTAAAAGGTTGATAAATATAAATTTTCCTCCCTTGTTCAATCTTCAAAGATAAATATGGTAAATATAAATTCACTTTATTCGCGATGTTCACTTTTGTTGGACAAAGACGAGAAAAGGAAATTCAGTGCTACAGTATTTATTTTACTACAATTATAACGTTTATTTTAATTACATTTTATTATCGTAATATTTATTTTAATTGCAATACTTGACGATGTTCTGCAATCAGTCGACAAATTCGATTTGATGCGTGTAAAACTTACGATCACGTGCGCGTTTGAAAATTATTTCGGGGAAACAAACGGACAGAGAGTTTTGGTTTTTTAAAGCGACAATGGAATCTAATATTCCTCGTAATGGTCCTCGACAGGCTGCAGCGTTGATGCTGCGGTTCGAAAGTGCACCGGAAGAGAGGATACCGCAGCGAGGGTTGACTCGACCGCATGAAAATGATGACTGGTGCCGCGCGCCGACAAAATGCGACCTCGAGAAACGGCGACAGACCGAAATTTTAGCTTCTGGCGTGGCAACTGAATGAAATTAACGTTGCACGATCGTTTCACGCGTGAAACACCACGTCACGTTCGGTATTTATTCGGAAAAATTATTATTATTATATTTTATTGTAATTACGAACGTAGAAATGAATACCAGTTTATTATATTGCTGTTATGTTATCGTTACACATTATTCCCTCGCGTGTTTTCCAATCCTGCGAATTGAAAGTTATCGATAATCACGTATCGCCGTGCATTACCACTTGTCGGCCAGCATTTGTTCTTGAAATCATTTGTTCAGATTTACACCGCGGTGTTATTGGTAGATTTGCACGTTTCTCGAGGATCGACACATCTTTCCCAGAGAATAAAAATTGATTCGCACGAATTATCGATCCCGCGTTTTGGATTTATTTCACTTCGTGGCGCTCCACGAGACATTCCGTCCAGGGATGGAAAATAGAATTTTTACAAATTCGTCGAATCCGCGGGATCTCTTGCCGCGTGCGAAGAAGTCAAGCTTGCCTCGCGTATTTAACCTCTTCATCGCCGCGTATTTTAAAGGCAGCGCATCAGCTAGCCGCGTATATTCAATTTTTAAAAAATGTACTTTTACTAATAGATAAATAATTTAAATATTTTTTAGTTACATAGTTAGTGAGCCACGATCAATTAGGATATAATTCGCACAAAAAAAAGACACTTGATTTTCACTGACTTCTTGCCACACAATAGATCAAATACTAAATATTAAAAAGATTAAAAAAGTTACATGCACGTTTGTTAAATTTGAAATGTTACAATATTATAATAGTCTAAAAAATACAAATATATACTGTTCACGATAAAACTAATATTGATCTTGGGTGCGGAATGCTTTGAAACAAGTACTTGAGCAGAGTGGAATTTTACAGTTTTCGCACGCGAATTTTGTTTCTTGCCTTTTTCTTCGAAGCAGCTTTCGAATATATCCAAAATCAACGAAGAATATATATATTTTTCGATTTTTTTAGTGTTAGAAAATGATTCTAGATGTCGCCGTTAAGAAATCGAAATTAATTTCGCTTTTATTTAGGATACAGGGACTGGCGTGCACGGCTATCAAGTGGTTGACCCATTGACTGCCAACCACGAGATATCTCGTAGTTTGCGCTGCAAGTTTAGATTGATTACAATTGGTCAGAGAATATTTTTATTACCGATTGAGTTAGGAATTACTAGAAAGGATGAATAAAAATTTAATATAGTGTATAAAACATATTTAATATCACTTTTTATTATAAAAATAATAACTCAGACTATCCGGTCATAACATATTAATTATATACATGAATGTATTACTAAAATTAAAATATTTTTATTGTTGTGGCTGTGTATGATAAGCTTTGAAGCTGATCAACGCAGAGAGCTGGCTTGTCGGGGCACACTGGACAAAAATACCTATTTTCTTTTATTACTTTGCAACTCTTTGTAGATACCGTTGCCTTATAAGTTTTTCCCCAGTGAGGATCATTATATACCTGTATTATTGACTGTCGCCAGATGAAATTAGGAGACAAGCTTGTAAAATTAAACGAAACGAAAAGAAAATGTCTCTGTTTGTTACAATTTTTAATGAAAAAAGAAAACACTGCGTGATATCTCGCAGCACAGGAATCTTATTCAGTGGCGCCAGCTACGAGTTATCTCGTAGTGTTTCATTTTTCAATAAAAAATTACTGTAAATGTCATTTCAATACTAACTCTGTAGTATTATTATATTTCGGAAAATTTCGTGTTTTCTTTAAAATAAAATTTTGCCTCCCAGGGCAAGACGATCTAAATTTGCCTGGCAGCCAATGGGTTGAAGGAAATCGAACTGAGAGAGAAAAAAAAAGAAAGACAAGGGAAAAGAGAGACGCATAGGGTAATAAAAAAGAAAATGTTAGAATCGCGAAATCGAGAAATGCTGCAGCATCCGAAATCTCTTCGCGTGTCTTCGCAAAAAATATCAAAAATCGAAGGAATTCAATCGGTGTGCGAGTTACATCATACGGAAAAGCGCGAAACGCGGACGTTTGTGTGTGTGTGTGTGATTCGTTAAAATTTTTTAACAAGCGACTCCGTCAATGCGGGGGGAGGGGAGGGGGGACGTAATTAATTTACACGCGAGGTGTACTTTTGTCCCGACGTTTATCGTTAATTCGACGTAATTTCCAATATAGTTTTTCACGCCCTCTCTCTTTGTGTCGTCGTGTCTCTTCAGACGCGAGATCCGCGTTCGACTCGTTAATCAAACTAATTGCGTCGTTTTTGTTGTCCTGCAGGTGAGTTTTTGTCAGAGGAGAGGTTCAAAGGATGCGCGTCCGCGCAATTGTCCGGCTGCAAATCGATTAAAAATTGCAACGGACCAATTGGCGTAACGAATCACAGCGGAAAGACAACGCGCACGGAAGATGTCGTTACGCGCAACTCAGGCGCAAAAGTGAGTCGTTTATCAACCGGATTTCATGCTTTTTTACACGTCTCAAAGCCGTCTCCATCTTGAGAGAGAAGAAAATTGCCCCGATAATCTGGATAACGGAGAAGTTAATTTAGTTGTAACTCGGAGGTAAAATTGCTCGAGGAGGAGGAGGAGGAGACCGAGAAGAAATTTACGGAATCTCTCGGATGGAATTTAGTTTTAATGAATTTAAAACGAGGGACGACGAAAGAGAGGTTTTATTTTGAGAAATTAGCTCGAAGCAAAGGAGAAAACACCGGAGAAGTAAATACAGAAGTAATTGCAGAGAATCTGCTCCTTTCGGAATTAAAATTCTCAGATCGCCGAGTGGAATTTCACGTAAATTCATACAAGAACAAAATCCCCAAAGGTTTTCATTTTCACAAACTGTCACGGCTGATTAAAATTGAATCGGCGAATTTTTGGTGATCTTTCATTCGAATTGTTTGCGAAACACAAGTACGAATCGAAGTTTACTTTCTTTCGTACGATGTGTTACGAATAATCAATTATTTTGCATTTGTCTTCTGCCCCTTTTTTTCTAACAATTTCAAACGCAGTCGTTGGCAATTGTTGGCAATACAAGTCTGCAGTAACTGTTTCTCCAGGTTTCCATAACTCGAAGTCAACTATACCACTATAATTCCACTAAACACACGATAAAACTCAGGGATAAGATTGGTTTTGGTGTCTGGTTTGAAGATAACCATTGAATGATATGATGATCCATTTCTCGTCTTCGGTGACGATCTTGGATAGAAATGGATCTGCAGGCAAACGAAGTGCAAACTATTCGTCGAAGATGTTTGTTGGCCTCGGATAGTTGTGGAACCGAAATTCCTTGTCGATTTCATGCGAGATTTAGTGCAACAGAAGTGACGAGAGGAAAATCTGCGATACCTGTCGAGATGTGTCGAAGGTCAACAAATGTCAGTGTTGACTCAGGGGACGTTGCTGCTGACAATTATGATGAAGTCATGGACGACCAGTTAAATTTGACGATGACGTCTGGAAATCTCTAGTGCCTTTGTACAGTTGATAAGGTGGATAGCTTCTTGATAATTCCTCTGTAATTCCCCTTAACCTTGAATCAGATTCCGCTAGAGATTTCAAGACGTCATCGCCAAATTTAACTGGTCGTCCATGACTTCATCATAATCGTCAGCAACAACGTTCGCCTGAACATTGACATTTGTTGACCTTCGACACATCTTGGCAGGTATCACAGATTTTCCTCTTGTCACCTCTGTTCCACTAAATCCCGCGTGAAAATGAAAAAGTAACTACGCAGTAATGACTGTCGGGTCATAAGGTCGTAAGTTATTTACCGCAGGGCGAGTAAGAAAAGTTTGAAATTCTTCGCAATAATTAGATATAACAGAGTGTTTTCTATGGAAAAACAGTGAGAAACATAATGAGAAACGTTGTATGCAGAACCGACGACGAGTGTGCTCTATAACAAAAATTGATTACATCTGCGTACACCTAATATATATTTTTGATATAACCGTTTCTTTTTGAACCAGCAATCGTGTTTCTCTGAAAGTTTCAAGTTAAACAAAAAAACAAAAAAAAAAAAAGAAAATGAAACAACCTCGCGATCTTTGCGTTTCGAAACGATGCTCGTCGCTGCCTCGCCGAAAATTTATTTTCTCTCTAAAACGACGAGAAGGAGAAGGAGAAGGGGGGAAAAAGCTTGAGAGGCGTTTGAAAGTTTCGCGAATTCTCGCGACACGGCACGGAGGGGAAAAAGCCGCTCATCAGGATGCGTTTGTGCCCGGGTTCTTTCGCCATCGTCTGTTGATTTCTATTTGCCGAGCAGAAGTCTGCTGCTGCTGCTGCTGCACGCTCCGGAGAGGGAAAACGAGAAAGAGAGAGAGAGAGGAGCAGACAAGGGGGTGACAAGGATGAGAAAAATCGTCCTGCCGCGGCGCGTCGAACGTGTTTCTTTTCGTTGCTATTTCGATTTATCGCGCGAGAAACGCCTCGGATACGATATTGCCGGCTGAAGGAGAATCGGCACGTAACCCCTCTCTATACGTTCCCAACGCCAGCCTTGGGAACGTCTTTGCTCGGGCAAACATAATATTTAACTTGAGGACGTTTCCTGCAGACTGCTTTTGCACATAGAGAGCCCTCGATCCGGGGGTAAACAGGGATTTCAGCCGTGTGGCGCCGCGCAGCCAAGCACCGTGACTCGTGGAAAAATTCACCGTCGCCTCAGGGTCGAAGAGAGTGAGAGAGAGAGGAGGGGTGAGTTCATTTACGGTGGTTATGAAGTACTGCGAGACGGTCGCGGCGCACGGTCACATAACGCGATCAGAAAATTGCCCCAGCCCGTACTCGCGCGATGCCATTGCAAAATTGCTCGAAAATATTACATCGACGTAGAATGGCAGACAAAAGTCTACAATATCTACTAATTTTTTTTTTAATATATATTTATTCGCTGCTCTTGTAAACTACAACTTTATTTATTTATTTATTGTTAAACGTGTACAGTCATATCCATATATTTCTCGGATTAGTTAGCGACCACGGTGAGATTTGCGATAGAGCAGGTATGAATATAATAAGTGATATAATCCTGTATCTTTCAAAAATTCTTCTTTTTGCAACGTTTCGAGTAAGTTTGTCGAATTTCGTTGTTCCCTTTCATCTTCGTATTTGGAACAAGCGGTTAATATATGTTCAATGGAGTTAGGTTATGATTTATGATTAGATAGGAATGTATTCTTGTATTTATCATTAGATAGGAATGTGTTCTTGTTAGTGATATTTGTTGAACACTTTTCTGTCTCAGCCATCTGTAAAGCTGGATTGGCATCGTATGCTTTGTGTAGCTTGATAGATCTTGCACTTTTTTCCGTTTTTCGTCCCATGATTTTATTGCCGCGTCGATGAAGTACTTTTGGAGAAATACGTTGTAACAACGTGTGGACTTACAATTTTCTTCTGCAAATTCTTACAGTTTTCTGAAAACGTGCTACATTTTCTTGCCACTTGCATTTCCGCAAATGCATATATCCGTGTACGAATTTATTGCCGCGTCGAGAAATTAAAATTTCTCAACTTCCTCTCTTTTCTTCATCGACAGTAATCGACGCGGATCTTCTTTCATGATCTCTTTTCACTTCGGCAGTCCAGTCCGGCGAAAGTGCCGTCACTGAACGGAAGCACGCGCCAGAAATGTGCACATTGCGCGTGGTTTTCGTATATACGTTTTCCTAAGTCTTAAATATCAACCGTGCTTAATAAAAACAATCGTTGCTCGTAATATAACACGTATAGTTCACATTTTTAATATGAAAAGACTTATACAAAATTATATTAGTTACTCTAAAAACATTAGACCAATCGCTGTTGACATATTTTTAGGTATTTACATATTTACAAGACTTTACGATTAAACGTTTAATATAATTAATAATGTAACGCAAATTGGTTAATATATTAAGCCGATCTATTTCTAATCCTTGTAAAAAAAACGTATATCGGACTATCGTTTCACTGTCGAATGGATTCGATAGATTTTTTTCGAATGAAACAGTAAACGATCGTTTTGACGTCGTAACAACAATGAGTAGTTTTAATATGTGATTAATCCAATATATCAATAAAATCAACAAAAAATGTTCTGCCGATAACGAAGAATTTATCATTGACTAGAGATTGACTTGTATACACATCATATGGATGCCGGATATATCCAGCGCTCGAAGCGAAAGGGTTAATTCGATCGAAAGTTGTCCAGAAAGTTGCTCTTCTAACGAATACGGGACTGTTTTGTCTCCGTGGTGATTATTTCATTTTACTTCCACTCTATATACTCCAACGAATCGTCAAGCTTTACGCAATCTCAAACGAGACGAAAGTCTCACGTAAATTCACCCGATTGTATTCCTCGTGAGAAAAGATTCGTTTATTTCGTGAGTCTTATTCCTCTCCACGCAAAACACCGCCATGCCGCGAACAAAAAAGAGAAACGAGTCCAGTCTGTGGGTTCTCTCGCTTCGGAATCGTGTCAAGAGCAAAGGTACACATTGTCTCTGGTTGTCAGTTTCTTCTCTCCGGGAAACAAAGAGAGAAAGAAAGGAGAGAAAAAAATACGAGAGAGAGAAGGCAAGAAAAGGCGCGGCGAGACGAAGAAAAGGGAAACGACGCGGCGAGGCACGAGCAAACCGCGAAATAAAGAAGGAAGAAAAGAAAGAGAAACGAGAAGTGTCGGGGAAGACTCGCGCTTGTTTCGCGAACGTATTATGCGGTGTTAATGACGATGAGTGAAGCTCTTCGTCTTCGAACTCGAGATCATCCATCCCCGCCTTGTTTATTCAATCCTTGCGCTCGTTCCTTCGTCGCGCCTCGACTTCCATCCGCTTCTATAAACACTCCCGGGACCTGCTTCTTTCTCACTTGCCAACGCCTTCGACTTGCCAACTTCTTCGTCACTGCGTGCAGAACTCTCGCGACTATTGTCAAATAGTGGCATCCGCGGCGCCGTGCTTTCTCGAGTGTCGAAACACCCTTGAAATAACACCACGCGTGCAGATTTCTGACTTGCCAGCGGATCTGTGATCGCGTCGGGACGTTGGGTATAATTAACTATTTCTACCAAAATAACATCTTAAAAAATAAATCTAATAACAGAATATTTTTATATTTCTTACAAAAGAGATCACATGTTATGTAATACTTTCCATTCAAATTCTCTTGTTTTTTGTTGTTCCGATGAGAAAGTATGCTTGGCTCTTCTGTTGGGTAATGCCGGTCTTTTTTCATCAGTAACTTGCTTTAGCCGTGACAATTGTTCGCAAAATAGTTGCCTTGTGATGGTTTGATTTTCAGGAAGCAGTTCATAATAATTCCTACCACGTTCCATAACATTATCATTTTTGGATGAAGACCAGGTTTCGAAGTTGCAGATGGTGTCTCGTCTTTCACGCTGTACATTCTTGTAAAATATTCATTTCTCATCGCCAGTGGCTACGCGATTGCAGAGTGGTTTTGTTTTTAATTTCTCTCTCTCTCTCTCTCTCTCTCTCTCTGCAGAGAATTGCAAATTTCTGTTCGTTGTTTCAAATTCATATCCGATAGTTCGTAGTTAGCGGAACCCATTGTCCCAGTTTCCTATAGTCTTTAAATGCCGATAGGTCGTCCTTTAAATGGGTTGATTGGAGCTGTTCACATAGATCTTCTATCGTTAAAGTGGGATCGTTTGATCTATCAATGCACGCAGTTTTGCATCGTCATATTTCTGGTTCATTTCCGAAACTACAGTTTCCAAAACCAAAGCGTTGGTACCATCTTTGATACTTGCTTAGCTTATATTCGTCATACTTTAATAATAAATTTTGCATATATTATGCTAAACGAAAACAGAATGTGTCTCAGTGCTTAATTTTCAACACTTTCACGCTGAAATTCGCGTACGGTGTAAAAATGACAAGGAATTATCGAAAACGCCAAGAGATTCCAGGATCAGGCAACAACTGACATATTTTGACAGGTTAAAATCCACATTATTTATGCGACGATCCAATAGAAAACAATTCATATAAAAAAAAAATTTTTTTTGAGATCAACCTAAAAACAAAAAAGAAAAGGAAAAAAGGAAATGAAAAGGAACGCGCAATCACAGCTCGTCACAGCTCGAATGAAGCCTGAAAGAACGTCGAAAGTTGAACGTCGATCTGCCAACTGAGAGAACAGGTTGGAAACCTGCCTGGCAAAACCAACACGCTCCGTCTTCGCCGCGCGTCTCGTTCCTGCGCGTTCGAAAAACACAGCGCAAAAGCGCATCGCGCGCGAAAAGGGTTTCCGATCTTCCGCGTGGCGATAAGCAAACGAACGCTCGCGATGGGATCAGAGTCGCGGGTCGCGTTCGAAAACAAGCTTCCGCCTCGGTTTCGCGCGGTTTCGCGCGATGGATAAACATCGATCCCGGAGGAGAGCCTATCTCCGGCCACGAAGGATCGACAAAAAAAGACGAGCGAAGCTCTTTTGGCCGCGTAAAGGGGTGAGTCGGCAAGTTGGCGGAGGATCGACGCGTGTTTGTCTTGCTCGCGGTCGTCCGCGAGCTGTTTGCACTGGCTCCGCACCTTCATCCTCGCTGAAATCATTTCGTCGAAGCGAATCTCGAGTACTTTCACCGTTCTCACGGGGGCGAGCGACGCGGCGGTGACTTTTCGTTTCACTCGATGATTTCGATTTTTACACTCGAAGTTGCCGAGTCGTTGAACGATCGTTGTTAAATGATTTTCTTGCAGCCGTTGTAGAAGGTTTTAGGTATTTATAGCGGAGAATTAATTGAACGTAATGGCAATTAGATGATTATATTGGTGATTCATGGTGATTAAGAACGATCGTTATTAAACGATCTTGTTGCATTATTATACGGAATTTCAGAATTGTAGTTGTGCCGTTTTGTAAATATAACTGAAGGAAAGAAGTTTAAACGTTATATTCGGCGGAGAATTAATTGAACGTAATGGCGATTAGATGATTATATTGGTGATTCATAGTGACTGAGAACGATCGTTATTAAATGATCTTGTTGCGTTGTTGCACGGAATTTCAGAATTTTAGTAATATTTTAAAGTTGTGCCATTTTGTAAATATAACTGAAGGAAAGAGATTTAAATGTTATATTCCTTAGTACAGAGGTGGCAAACTGGCGGCCCGTTATCCCTACTCTCTTGATCGCTAGAGCTATCCCCTCCACTGCATCGAGAGTGTCGCGGCCATAATACTCGCGTTAAGTATATATGTATACATATAAATTGTTTCCTTTACTGTAGCTGCTAAAATGAAAGAAAGATAAGGAAAGTAGTTTATATGGCCCGCTACGGAACGTGGAAACTAATTTTCGTGGTGGAAAAATCGGCAGTAAACAACTCGTACGGGGAAGAAATTCGCTTTAACATAACAATTAACACGATAATTTATTCATATAGTTCTAAAGTGTGTTTTCTTTCTTGTACTCTCTTTTTTTCTATTTGTAAAGAATATAATCATAAAATCGACGTTAAGAGTTGCAGTCGAAAGAGCTGCAGTTCGTCTTTACTTCCGAGCGTGATTCATTGTCCTCGTCCCTTCTAGAAACCACGAAATTCCTAGAAGATTCGAGGTTCTATGTGTCGAATTTTCCCCCAAATTGTCAGTCATCGATTCGAATATTAAAAAAAAAATGTCCAAGCAAATCGTAGCGAATCGTGCGCAAATACGCTGAAGCCGAGTCAAAAATCGCGATTCGACGAAATGTATGCAAACCATTGCGAATCGTTTGAACGTAGTAGAGTGTTTCGAGGGCTGTTAAAGCAATATAATTGTTTCCATTGTGCGGAAGAAATGGAAAAGCCTGGCATGAAGGACCACGAACGTGTCGCGAAGTACGCACCAGCTCGTTTGTCTCTCAATGGTGCTGGCTCGTGGTATCGTCGACACCAGCCCGAGTCTTTTGTTCGCGCACGTTTGATATTACTCGAAGTTCCAGCGGAACGTTGTGCGTTCTACCCGCAGAGCGGTGTGTCTCCAGGTGCCTGCGTGCTTCTTCGTTGTTATTAAATCTCAAAAGACGCAGCTCGTTTGTTCTGCAGCTTTCCGCTGCGAGGTGGAAGAATAGATTCGTGGAAGCCTATTCTTCTCGCAATTGCTCGATTGAATGCTCGATTATTGCCCGAGTTCCCTCAAACAAGCAGTATTTCTCTGCTGTTTGTTTGCCGCAGAAAGCTTGCGGAAAGTAGCAGAATTTCTGAATTTTACCCTTTGAACCCTTGGATTACGGTGTCGATGTGAATCATAAATTGTGATTCCAGGCGAAGGTTCATTTATTAATTATTTGAAAAACGACATCATCGATTGAAATGTCCCATTATCGTTTAACGCGTTCATCTGATAATAAAGATAAACTCCGTGATATAAGCGTGCAGTGAAAATAAATTAGAACGAGAAAGAAAATTTAGATAAATCAGTAGAACGAAATAAAATTTCGTTTTTCGAGAGACAAATGAATATTTCGAATCTTGATCAACATTTCGAACGTTTCTGGTTCTCATTCACTTATCATTATTCCCTGCGTTTGCTTGCGAAACCACCGGGAATGATTGAGATGTATTATGTTTGCACGAACGTGGATATAAATTACTCTCGCCCTCGGAGACCAAAGTTCCCGCAAAAATTTCGGTACATCGATTCGCTTTATCTCGTTTGCTTTCTGAATACACTGAATACATGTTACTCGATTTTTATTTAACTTTCGTCGAAGAAACTTAAAGAGAGGGAGATTAATAGCCCTGGCGATAAATCACTTCGAATGGACTGGCTTTAGGTTTAGGTTTAGGTTAGGTTTAGAGAAAGTAATTACTCTATTAGTGTTAAGCACGACAGCTTATAATCTGGAAAAGGAAAAAGCAAAAGAACAAGTATTAGGTTAGGTTAGGTTTAGGTTAGGTTTTAAAGAAAATAATAATTACTCTACTAGTGTTAAGCGCTTATAATCTGGAGAAGGAAAAAGCAAAAGAACAAGTATTAGGTTAGGTTAGGTTTAGGTTAGATTTTAGAGAAAGTAATTACTCTATTATTGTTAAGCGCTTATAATCTGGAGAAGGAAAAAGCAAAAGAACAAGTATTAGGTTAGGTTAGGTTTAGGTTAGGTTTTAGAGAAAGTAATTACTCTATTATTGTTAAGCGCTTATAATCTGGAGAAGGAAAAAGCAAAAGAACAAGTATTAGATTAGGTTTAGGTTAGGTTTTAGAGAAAGTAATTACTCTATTAGTGTTAAGCGCGACAGCTTATAATCTGGAAAAGGAAAAAGCAAAAGAACAAGCACATTCGAGCACGCAGTGTGAAGGCGCGAGAAGAAAATCTGCGAATTACGGTGATTTCGCTGCTTCACCGCGAACAGATTACTCTTCCTTTAGATTCGACCGCAAATTATACTAATCTCCTGTAGAGTCGCAAGCGATACGACGAAGCGATCTTCCTCGCGTCACGTAGTCAACTGGGTGTATTCGTGCTATCACTGGAGATTACTAACATCACGTATTGAAACAAAAAAGTTCGCGTGAATCGAGTCTCTTTCTCACAATCGGTGATCTTACGCTTCGTCGTAACTGTACTTCTGCAGATAAAAAAACGGCTGGTTCCTAACCGTGTAGTATTTACAGTGATTAATTTCTGATTTAATGATATTTTAATAGAATTAAGTAACATCAACGTTATTAATTTTAATGATATATGGATTTAACGATTTAATTATATAGCACGTTGGAATTCAATATTGTATCGAAATGTATATAAACTAGAAAGTCAGTTTTTCATTTACCGTTATTTGTTTAGAAACGAGATTTTTGTAAATTTGCAACGAGGAAAGAAAATGTCAATAAGACTTTCTAGAGAAGAAAAGTAGCACGAAAGTTTGGATCCTAATGGCGCGATGGTGTTAACGCTATAATAACCAGTGACGTGACGTTTAGTGATGGATACACATGACGTAACGGTGGCATTGTGTAATTTTCAGTTAACGAGTACTGACGTTACTGCGGCGTCATGATTTCGCGATTTCCAGACGCGACCAAATTTTTTTTTAACAGAATTTGCCAAAATTTGTTCTCGGTAGATGGTCGATCGTTACAGTGTTAAATATAGAACTAAAAAGAAAAGAGAGTTTCAATAGTCACGTACAACAACATTCAACGACACGGAAAGATTCTGTTCGCAAATAAGAGACTCAACTTTATAATTCACCAAGATTTTATCTCTCAGAACTTATCAAAATTCGTTCTCGAAAATGATCGATCGTTAGAGTGTTAAGTATCATTAGATATTAAATATTATGGTATTAAGAAAAGAGAGTTTCAATAATCACGTAACGATAACATTCAATGACAGGAAAAGATTCTTTTTGCGAATAAAAAGAACTCAACTTTATAATTCGTCAAACTTTTATTCCTCAGAACTAACCAAAAACTAACGAAAATTCTCGATAATGGTCGATTACTACAGTTAAGTATTAGATATTAAATATTATAGTACTGAAAAAAAGAGAGAGCTAATTAATTCAATAATTATTTAATGACACGAAAAGATTCATTCTGCAAATGAGAAACTCACCGAACTTTCTGCCACTTGCAGACTATCTTGCTCGACAAAGTCTATCTACAACGCCGTAAAGCTTCGATTATAGCCGGTCGCTCGAACAGTTTCGCGGTATCGCGAATCGAATGCACCTTTCACCAGACGCCCACGAAAATTCCAAAATGTTCTCTGAATAACTATGGTCGAGCCCAGATACCAGCGCGACACCCAAGAAACGTGACATCTATCTTAATGCTAGATCGGATCGGTAGCGGCGCGAACGACCGGCTATAATCGTAAGTTGTCGTGAATTCGCGTAGATAAGTCGTATTAACGGAACAGGGGGGAGAAAAAGCGACGGTCCGTAAGTCGTAGGAGAAGTGGACACTTTACAGGTAATTGAAAGCTATTAGGGGCACGTTTATACCGTGTATTATCACGTCGCTGTTATACTATAACACGTAACACGAGGAGAACCGGTTCCCGGAATATATTATGCTGGCGTTTACCGTATTGATTGTAAATCTCATCGGGCCACTCTGCGCTAGCATCGTTGCACCGATATCGATATACACCCATGTGCCCATTACCTGACGATGTCGCTTTTCCTATTTTTTACTCTTTACGATTTGTAAGTTTGTCGTGTGTGTGTGTGTGTGTGTATGTATTAGCTTCATTTTAACAGATGTATATTTGCGTGTTGTAGAAAAATCTGAAACATAAATAAAAGACAAATTGCAGCTGGTTCTTTTTTTTTTTTAATCTTATTGCTCAGATTCCGTGATTACTGTGATCAGACTCACTGACAGAGTGTGATAATTCAACGCTCGTATAGTATACGGTGAAAGTCGAAACGATATCGAAATATCGAGTTCCGAGTGAAAACTTCGAATAGAAATCGCAGATCGATACAGAGCTTACGAAATTTCAATGGAATCCGCATGTTCGTTGGAAAATTTTCATGCACGTGCAATTTTCATTTTCTGCATGTTCGATGTCAAATTTTAAGTCGAAACAATACAGAAGTTGCGAAATCTGAGTGAAATCTGCTGAATAGAAGTCTCGATACTCGTTAGAAAATGTCAAATTCTACGAGCTTCAAATACTAAACAGCTATAACAGTTGGATCATAGATGAAGTTTTCAATGGATATTGAACGCTACAAAATTATCAGCTTCGTATTACCTGCCTCGAAAAAGGAAAATTGAAATTTTATACTCCAGTACAAATTAAGATGGAAACTTTGTAGTTGTGGAATTGATCAACATGACTCGTCAAAAACTGATCAATGATACCCTCTCTCGTTGTATCGTCCAATCTGTATATCTATGGATCTGTATATCTATACATCTGTTATAACAAAATTATGAAATGAAATGAAATTATCTGAATATAAAGAATTAGAATCTTGAAATATATATATATATATATATATATATATATTCATGTTGAAATTTTTAATAAAAATTTCAATTTTATATTTGAATCTTAAATTCAAAGTACTAATCTGCCATATTAAAAAATTATTTATTAAAAATATTTTTAACTTTATTTATAAATAATAATGGAATTTCATTAAATATATGATTAAATGAATTATTTAATCATTCTAATGAAGATTGATTAAATTTAAATAAAATAAATCGTTTAGATATAAATATTTCATAAATAATGTAATATGAAAATAATCTATTTATTGATCCAATTGATGATAAAAAATTGCAACAATAATATGAATCAGGATAGTCTGAGTATCGTCGCGGTATTCCTAAGAAACGTTGAGGGAGAAAAGTTAAATTTACACCAATAAATATTTAAAAAAATTAAAATTTAATAATCCTGAATTTAGTGGAAATCAATCTATAATTCAACGTTCAAGCAGCATCGTTGAATCATAGATGAAGATTTCCAATGGATATTCAGGACAATGCAAAATGATCGGCTTCGCATTATCTCAGAAAAAGGAAATGGCGAATTTTTATACTTCAGCTTTAAAATTAAAAAGGGCTAACTTTGCAATTGTGGTTCTTCAGTTTGTGAAATTGTGACTCGCCAGCGATTGATCAATGGTGTCAATACCATCTCTATCCGAGGGATCCACTCTCGCCCAATCTATATATATCGAATAAGTTCGTTCTTGTTGCTGAAACGGCCCTAAACAGTCCCGGGAAACCGGAGCAAGTTGCTCGCGGAGGGTTCGACGTTAATATTCATAGAACGTGGCCGATCAGAACGCGACTGATTAGCTCATAAAGCAACGCCGTGGCTCGTCGTAGCGTTCGTCGCGTGATTAAGATGAAATATCCAAGGGGAAGTTGGCGAAACTGCGCCAGGTGAAACGACGAAACCGCTAATTGCTCTTTGACCAGCCCGCAGGATCGGACGAAGCCGAAGTGGAGACTGTTGTTGCGACGGTAGTTTATCCGGCCCAGCCCGAGTAAGACTAGCTTCTGCAATCGTGGCCGGATTATTACTAAAAGGCTCGGTGGATTAACGTCCGACAATCGAGATCGACCGATCCTGAAACTTGCCAGGGATTAGACCGAAGTGGCTATCGTTTCGCTGCAGATTAAGTTTGTTGGCCTGTGGTTAACTTGATGTAAGACAGTGCAATGAACGGGCTCGTCACGGCGATCGAAGGATTGCTGTAGTTTTTTGGAAGTTATGGCGTATATATATATATATATTTTTTTTTTTTCATTCAGGTCACGTGTGTTTCAACGGTACATGTTGAATACGATACCGATTGAGATGTTCGTGTACCTCTGCGTATATCATTGATGTCGAAGGATCACCCACCGATTTGTTTCAACATTTCTTTTATCATGTAATGAGTCTGATATGGCTTCTACTCGATTCAGACAGATAGATCTGTCTGAGTGGCTGAGATACCGACGATCGAGTTCGAAGAATACACTCATATTTATTGTTCGTCAAACATTGATTGAGTGACCGAACTTGTATGAATAAATGATTAATAACATACTGTGCTCGTTGAACAATAAGCTTAATACTTTTATCCTATTCAGACAGCTTGGCCGAATGACTAAGGTATCGACGATAGAATTCAAAAAATACTATTTATGTTAGTCGAATATTGAATGACTACCGAACTGAACTTGAATGAACAAATGATTAATAATACCACTGCGTGGCTTCTATCCGATTCACGTACACTTGATTGAATATTGAGTGAGTGACTACTTGAGTATCTCTAAAACTGAACTGTGATGATCATTGAATTTGATCTTACAATTAGATCACTGAATTGATTGCTGAACGAATAGTCACTTAGTGAGTTAAGAGTTACTAAATTGAACTTGGTTGAACAATCATTACGATTGATTACTGAGGGATAGTCACTGAAATTGATCTTAAATGGGTAGTCACTTGTGATCTCCTCTTACACAACAAGAGTGATTGAATAGGTATCCTCCTTTTGATCATATATTTAATGAAATTCCACTACTTTTTATTAACAAAATCAAAAATATTTTTAACAAATAAGTTTTAGTATGGCAGATTAGTGCTTTGAATTTAAGCTTCAAATATAAAACATAAGTTTTTATTAAAAATTTCAACATGAAATATATATATATATTTCAAGATTCAAACTCTTTCTAATCGGACAACTTAATTTCATTTCACAATTTTGTTATAATATTTATTGTTACAATTATTTCATTAACTCTATTTTTTATTATTGATTTTATAATTAACTCATACCTGAACCTTAACTTGTTAAAAAATCAACAATTGAAGTTGTCTGAACTTTAATACCTATATAGTTATTTTAATAGTGATTTGCTATCCGTCACTAAAAATTGTATACCTTATTGATGAAATGTTAGATCCTTATTTTTCAGTTAAGGCCATTGGACATCAGTGATACTGATCATATGAATATCCTGAGTTTAGAAATTACGAGATGAATTCTTATATAAAAAAAACTATTCAGATAGTGATCAATTTCGTCTTCTTGAGACTGACATCCGATTAATCGTTCCTTTTAAAGTTTCAATGCGATTAATTGTTTCCAAAAAAAAACTCTGAGGAATTGTGGAGCGGATGTGTTAATCAGGAGGAAGGTTTTTCGAATTTTTCATCATTTTCTGGACAAAAGCTTCTATCCCATTGTCTGCACGACATTAAAATTTATGGATGCCTAGTTGGAATTCTCTGAGAAGAGAATTCGGCCTAGAGTTGCAAATAGAAATGTCTAGAAATTCCTGATTCGAAACGCTGGATTCTTCAAGCATGTTTTAAGTGATACACATCGTTGGCCTTAACCAACTATTTATATCACAATAATTGAATTTAATCCTCGATCATGGATAGATTTTTCTTGAAAATTCAAAGAATTCAGATAAATAGTAGTAACTTTTTGAACAAAATCTTCCTCAGTGATGGAATTAATAATCGACGAATACAAATTCGTCAATTTGTCAAGTTTGTGACAACATTTATATTAATCTTAATATTAAGACCCTTAGATGTTAAAGCTCGATGCAATTTTCTAGATCCTCCGAAAGGCAAACAAAATTACCTAAATCCTCGAAACAAAACGAATTCAAGCATCCACAAACAGCCTTAACTAATTCCTATTTATCGCAAAGACGCGAAAACGCGAAAAGAAAACGACCGATAGCCGAAGAAGAAGAGATGGAAATCAAGGGAGGCAAAATTCCGTCTACGTGACGTTTTTCATCCGCTTGATACAGTTTCGCCTGGCATCAACGATTCGAAGACAGCATCCGTAATTAGCACGAGTTGCCTCGACACCTGGAAGATCCCCGTACGCTACGGCGTAGGATCGTTGCAGAAGTAAATAGAGAGGTTGCTTGAGTAGAAACTTGGACGGTACTTGGTGAATCCGAGATTCGCGATCTATATGTGTGTGTGTGTGTGTGTGTGGCGATTGCGGAGACGTTCGGTATTTCGGAGCAGCCCGATGTTTAGACTGTTTAAGTCACTCGGACCCCGGACATACATATTTATTCGTGTGGGTGCCGTGTGGGCACCGGTATGTAAATATGAGTTACACGAAGCCACGACGTCAGCCACCTGAGTCGGTCACGCGTCACGCCATTAGCGTTCTTCTCTGGGCGCAATCAGCGCCCTGCAAACCGCAGTGTTTCTCGCGAAAGCTTTCGCGTCGTCGTGCAAGCATTACGATGCATGTGCCGTTTTGTTTGCATTGAGAATCGTCAAGCTGCGGAGGTGAAATTTCGCGGAGTTGATTTTCTTCGGTCACGTGAAGAATTTTTTCTTTTTTTTTTTTTTTTTTTTTCTTTGTAAACTTCAGGTCATTTTCATTTCGGCTACTTATAATATTCCTCGGGAATCGAAAAATGTTTCAAGCTCTTTTCTATAGATTATTATAGTGATCTACTCGTGCTATTACGATGCACGTGCTGTTTGGTATTGAAAATCAAGCGAAGGATTGGAGTGAAGTGAATTTCGCAAAAGTGATTTTCTTCAGTGAAGAATTTTTTTGTTGTAAACTTCGCGAATCTACTAGCACATAGATAGTCTTTTCGGTCATTTTCATTTCGGTCACTTATATTCGTGAAAAACCGAAAATATTTCAAGCTCTTTTTAATAGATATTCTTAGTAGATTATTATAATAATCTGATAATTGTAAGTCATTTTGGTTAATTGTAAGTCATTCTTCGTAGCAAAGATTTATGTAATTTTTCTGACTCTTCGCTTAGTTCTTGTCGCTCATCCGTAGCATTTTTTTTTAATTTGGTATTTGCGAATTGTCTTCCATTCTGATACGATCCAAATTCCCCTAATAATTGGATTATTCTAATTTTCTATAGTATTATTGTAATAATCTAATAGGATAATAATATTAATATTCTTACAATATTATTAATAATCCTATTAGATTATTATAATAATCTTATCATAAGACTTCGTTGAAATTAAATTTTACATTGAACATCCTCTCAAAATATTGCAAATCCCTTTTCTTTGTACGATTCAAGGGTCGCTGCAGATTTAAGAGCACTATGCTGAATGAGAAACAATATACAGAAAGTTTTCTAGCTATTTAGCAGTCAGTTTCGATGAATTCTCCTCTCGCTATTAAACTACAAAAATCCCGCTCTCCAACGAAAGAATCTGAACTCTATTCAGAATACTCTAACATTTCATCGCGAATCCTCCAAACACCGTGAACACCCTGCCAAATGACCGAATAAACGAACAAATAAGTAAACACAGCAAACAACTCGTACGTGGTAAGTTTTAAAACAGAGATTCTGAAATCATGTACCACATGGTAGTTTATCCTGTAGGGAATAGAGTCTGAACAACGGCTGAAAAACCATGGCGATCTCGCAACGTCGTTCGGTACGTGACGTGCGAGCGCATTAATTTATGGAGTGTCGTTAAAGCGTGAAAACGCTTGGTTCATTAACGAGGGAATAATGTGTCGGGATAACGTATGGTCGGGCATATCTCTCTCTCTCGGTGCAGAGAGCGGCGGACGGGGGGAGTGAAGTCTCTTCTTAAAATATGAATTGGTAAT
The DNA here is from genome assembly GCA_032399595.1 of Tetragonula carbonaria. NCBI lineage: Eukaryota > Metazoa > Arthropoda > Insecta > Hymenoptera > Apidae > Tetragonula > Tetragonula carbonaria. Next base: position 5,397,949 of record JAUCRC010000007.1, read on the forward strand.
GCGGCTGATGAATTGAAAAGAATCCGGCCGAATGCGTCTTTAATGGCGAGGTATATATCACCGAACGATTATTGCGCGAGAGCTACGCTACCGCGGTAGAAGATTAATTCCTTCCGGCGTGCGTGCGGATTGATTTTTCGCGAAGGGATCGAGCAGAGAACGAAAAGGAGGAAAGAAAAACGGTGAAAGGTAAAAAAAAAAGGGGCGACCGTTTCGTCGTCGTACGTTCGCAGATCGATCTGTTACCTTCTAACGAGAGTGATAAACGATGTGATTAATACTGCTGGCCGATGAGTTACACCGTACGGTGCTAATGTCCCGAGGAAGAAATCTTTCATCCCCAGTATTTTACGTCTTAATATTATATTTTATTGCATGAGTTCCGCAGCCGGCAGATCGGGGCCAAATTAAGATCACCTCTGATTTCTATCCTTTTTTTTTTTCTCAATAACACAGAATGCATTGCAATTCAATTTACGTTTAGTTACACGTGCTGATGAAAGCACTACGAAAGAATGCGCACAAGACTTTGTATCATTTGTTCAATAACAAGAAATTTAATCATTTTTAGAGTATACTATCTTTTGTAGGGGTGTATGTACATCCCGTTGGTTCGATCAAGCGTATCGGATAAGAAAAGATGTTTCAAACGTTACGTCATAAGGAAAGGGGTGGTTATGCTGTTTGATCTTCAAAGTTTCGGATGTTTGGAAATTTTTAATGAAACTCGAGTCGGAGGATCGTAATTTCAATACAATCATTGATACTTTTGTAAATTTAATTTTCACGACCTATCCCTTGCGTCAGACGAATGCAAACTTGTATTTGATTAATCCGGCGATACGAGCCAGGCGATTCGTCGAAACAAAAATTTAGCTCGTACGCCGGATGTACCTCCAACAGACTCGAACAATTTCGCTTGTCCACGCCTGTAATCGTCGTTCTACCTTGCGCAGGAGAATTTCTTCTCCTGCTCCGTTTCGCGAAAGCAACGCGGGACACACGCGAAGACGGGAAAATGAAAGAAAAGGGAAAAGAGCGAGCGGCCGAAATGAAATTCACGTGCAACTTCAGGGAACCACTCGGGGCTCAATCAGAACCGCGCAGTCTGTGTAAATTTGTATTTCTAAATTGAACTGGCTCTGGGTAAATAATACCGAAAACTTTTCTCGATGAACAAAGTAGTAGTTCCCCGTGGCAGTGGAAAGCTTGCTCGAAAGGGAAAAAGAAAGAAAGAAAGAAAGAGAGAGAGAGAGAGAGAGAGAGAGAGAGACAGAAAAACAGCTATGGAAAGAAGCAAAGAGTATGGAAAGAGGCAGGGAAAGGGAGAAAGAAGGCGGGAGGAGCTCCTCCTTTGAAGTTCGTACATAACGTTGAAATTTTCTGTTAAAGAACTTCGGCTGGGGCGGTTCGAGTTTTTCAACTCGAGCCAGCTCGCTCGTGTATTTCACCGACCTGTGTATTTCCGGCGGCGTAACCGTGGGCCGCTCGATTTATTGGAAATGAGACTTAACCGTCTCGCTCTCCCGCGGCTGCTCCATATCGGGCTAAAATATTAATCTCTCCTCTTCGTCCTTCTCCTCCTCTCCTCGGTAGAGGTGCGAAAAGCGTCTCCCGCGCCGATGGAAACGCGAATGGAAACCGAGCGGCGAAACGGAGCGAGCGAGGGGGAGGAACCTGTTTCTCCAATTCGTTCGGCTTCTGTTTCAACCGATGACAAATTGGATCTTAGGCGACCGGCGGAATGAAATTAAAGTTAACGACAGACGTCTGTTTCAATCCCCCCCCCTCTTTCTCTCTCTGGTTCTTCTGTAATCTCGTTAAACGTTCGCCGACGCTATAATTCGATTGAATAATTACCCAACCACGGGTCCGGGGGAATTTTTGGACTCGATTTTCCTTGAGGGAAAAGCCGTCTTAAACGGATTAGACTTGATGAAACTCGCGGTGTAACTCGCGGGGCCGAAGAGGCGAAGGAAAGGAAGATCGGTCTGTCTGATTTCTTTCTCTTTTTTCTCTTTTTTTTTGGGGGAGGGAGGGAGAGGGAAGGATTCTTTGCGCACAAAGTCTTCGCGGAAACAATATTTGTCTACGCGGATCTCGACGAGAAGGTTGAAGCTTCGCAACCGAGGTTGGCGTAGGAAAAATCGTAAAGATGTTCGTCGAGAGGGAAATTCAGCTACGACGCTAGAGAATGCAGCGAAAAACAAACAAAAAAAAAAAGAGAGCGAACAATTTTTCACGCGCGTCAATTTTTCTCTCTGAGGTGGCAAACTAATCGCGTTTACCTACGACTTTCTTACGACGTAAGGGTAGTAAACGAAACACGGCGGGAGTATGAAAATACTCCGGCCGGTGAAACTTATCAGCGACGTTGAGAAATTCGCCGATTACCGGTTTAATTACGCGAATCGAGCACGTGCTCGGCGCATGGTGGACGCGATAACGAGCCGAGTTAGTTACTGCGGCGCGAGCAGAGATTCCACGTTGTTGACAACGATGAATCCCTGCTACGAAATAATATTATCGCCGAGGTGGCAAGGCGATCGCGAAGCCTTCAGGTGACAAAGAGCAACGGGGCGCTATCTGACGATGACCCTTTCACTTGACCGGAGTTAAAATCCTTCTTAAAAAGACCCGTTGTCGTCGTCGTCGTCGTTTCACCTTTATTTCTTCCTGCTCCTTTTCTTCTTCGTCTCCTTCGTCTCTCGCTCTCTTCTGCTGAAGGCGACGCGCGATATCGTACACAGCGGCGCGAGATAACCGAGCGGAGAACTGGCGGATGCCTTAAGGGGTTGTGCACACCTTAAGAGTGTTCGTGGAAAAAAGTTACGGGATTATCGTCGTCCCGGGAATGAAAATAGACCTAGCTGAACCACTCCGCGGTAGCTTACCGAACGTTCTGTGTATACCTCGTGTGTATACCTCGGTGGTAGTAGCTGTAGCCTGCGGGTACACTCGTTTTCAGGGTGTAATTTTCGGTGATTCGATTTGGGAATTTGAAGACGAGATGCTTCTTGCGAGTTTTGGAGAACTTTGGATTTGGAAGACCGAAGATGTCCGTAGGTTTCGCTCGATACTTTAGCTTTATATCATTTCCATCGGTTAAAAGAATAATTGTCCTTCGAGGGTTTCGTTTGGACATGGGCTAAGTGAGGAATTAAAAAATTGCATGTGGAAAGTTGCAAGAAATTCTGTAAACTTGATTTATTAAAGCAGTCTTCTACCTTTCGAATTCTTTTCAATTGCGTCTTCGGAAATATGAAGTTACGTGGAAATTCGCAGTGTATTTTCAACGGATAGTTAAATAATGAATTATTATCACTTTCATGTTTAATTGACAATAAAATGGAAAATTCTTCTCGCGAACATCCTAGGCACGGAAGAAATTAGACATTTATTATTTTACATACAAAGCACTACATTTTATTTCAAGAAGCTTCGATTGGAAAGAAGGACTAAAAGAAAATTAACATAACGTCATAAAGTCAGCGAAAAATGTAATTGCAATATTTTTCTTCGTATGATCTTTGTGTGCCGGTTGCATTTTCTGAAGTAGTTCTTCTTGCTGTAGGATAAATCAGGGAGTCACTTTTTTAAACAGAACCATTATATCTTAAATATAATCGATATCTAAAACATATATAAAATTAGCTAATTCTTTTTCCTTGTTAAATTTATGGTACTTTTATTCGCAGCCAACTTAAATGCCAAATTAAATAGATCTTACGTACTCATATGTTGGTGTAAAACCGTGACAATTTTTTTTTCCGTACGTAACTAATGAAAGTGATGGTTTAAATTATTATTATCATTTTTATTATCTTTAGACTGTTTTATCATTACTTTTCATTCGTCTTCCTAACTTAGGAAGGGACGCCAAAAACTCGAGATCTACTCCCATTTTGTCACTTTTTAATTGTCTCTACGACATTCAGTCCTTCATTCGTTCATAATCCTCTATTGCTAGATTTTCTTTCATATTCAGTTGTCATAATTCTCTAGAAAAATAACTGTATACAATTTCAAGATGGGCTAATAATCTGAAAGTGATGACTCGCTTCTTTTTTTCTTTTTTTAATGATACGATAATATATCTCATTATAAAAATGCAATCATAACTTCTAAACACTTATATTAACACATTATATTCCGAAAAAAGTCATTGCTTTTCGAGAAAACTTTTCGTTTAACGGATCAGCAGAAAATTTATGAGACTGTTCAATTATACATGTTATTCGTGTTACTCGTCTTATTTTTCAAGTGAAAACGAACAAGAAGAACAGTCAGTACGATGCAGTACGATACGATACACTATTAAAGAAAAGCTGAAATTTGATAAATTATATAGCGAGCCCATCTCACCCGGACTTACCCTGATCTGATTTCTCGAAAAGACAATTCATTCTTGTTCTCTCGGCACCGCTAGAGCCTGAACGTTGCCCGCCAAAACTCTTCAATCCACGCGCTCTACGTCCATTTTAACCCGTTGAAGTTCAACTTCAATTAGCCCTTTGAACAGCCTCGGCCTTTTGTAACAGGAAAAAAATCAGCTTTGTGCCAACGGTGGACGTTTGATGTTTCGCAAAGAAAGCGCATCGGCCTCAACCCTCTCTGTAGCACCTACTTTTCGATTCTTCCGCGAATGAAGTCTCTCTCTCTCTCTCTCTTTCCTTTTGTACTCCCTTTCTTTTTCGCCCTTTGCCTTTTCTCACGTCGCTCGCCAATCCGCCAAGCTCGCACGCGTAAACCCGTGTGCTTCGAAACTTCTTCTTCTTCTTCTTCTTCTTTTTTTCTTCTTTTTTCTTCTTTTTTTCTTCTCTCGAGGATTTACCTTCGAGAACAAAGTGCGAAGTCAAATGTTTCGAGCGACGAGAAACTGAAGCTCGAAGCACAGAACACCGCTTTTAGTTCGGTCTTTGTCCCGCTCACGTCGCGCAGAACCTGAAATTTTTACTTCCTCCGTGTCTTTTGCATACTTAACTTCCACCCCCGTTTCATCCTTCGTTTAGCATTTACCGCGACTGTTGAATGTTTCATTTTTTTTTTCTTTTTATGGATGTTCAAACGACTCTTATGACTCTTATTTTTTTAGATTTACGTGACCGCCGGGAGGGGGATTTACTTTCGGTTATTCGGACACTGCCTGTCCGATTTACGTCGTGGCGTTGCTTTCCCTGAGAATATCCCTGATGTAAATGGGACTGGCGTTTCTCTTTCGAATGCCTCCACCTCGTCGTGAAATATTCAATATGTTTAAAAAAAAGCGCTACTCTCGCGATTATATACAAACACGAGACACGAGGTAACGTATCTGTTGTGTTTTCGAAGTACGGGACGATATGTTTTTTTTAGTATTTTAGTATTTATAGATGGTGTTTACTTCGTTAGTATTTGATAGTATTAGTATTTGATAGTATATTTACTTCGTTTTATGAATGAAGTGTGTTCTGTTTGCCTACCAGGTTTCCCTGAGACAATCTTTCCTACGTTAACGAAAAAAATATAAATAAGTTATTCGGTTTCTCATTGTACAATAATTCCATTCGCAATCTTGGTAACGATCTGTAGCATCTGTAGAAATTCTACGTTCTGTTAAGCTTTAAGTGAAGAAAGTTACCTCCCAAAGAGGGAAGTTACAACATTAACGAGCTACCAACACAAAATTCTTCCCAAAAAGCTTTCTCTCGTTACACCGAGTAATTTCCTCGGAAAGCTTAATTAAAATCTAGAATTAAACTCTGGAAAACTACGCCTAAAACTTCGTCTCAACCACGGAGCACAAAACTGCAAAATTCCTCGCTGTTCGTTCGAAATCCACAAATCTGGAGGAGAAAGAAACTGTTGATCCAAAGGTGCATCTGAGAGCTAAGATTCATTTAATTAAAAACCTAGAAAACTATTCGTGGACCTTCAAGTTTGCGAAATTCCTCGCTGTTCGTTCGAAATCCACAAATCTGGAGGAGAAAGAAACTATTGATTCAAAAGGTGCATCTGAGAGCTAAGATTCATGTTCTTCGAAATCCCATTCTTGTCCGACTGCAAGCTCTCGAGAACGCGCGGGCACACCGAGAGAGCGGGGAACTCGAAACAAATGCAAATCAAGCAAAAGGGGGATTCAACAGCGGCAGCAACTCGTAGCAACGACAGCCACGCGTTTAGTCCTCGAAAGTATCGACGAACTCGAAGCGGTGAAGGGAAACGGTCTGAACAGCGTCGTCGTGTATGCACGTCCCCTTAGCGCAGCTTCGCCATAATGGAGCCACGTTTTCTCCGCGGCGTTGGGAATTATTTACTCACGCCGGGAATGCGGAGGAGGGCGAAACGTTGTAAGAACAGGCCGTGGTCTCACCTACCGACAATCCATGCCCATCTAATGGAGATTCTCTCCACGCGCGCGAGAGAAAAAGAGAGAGAGAGAGAGAGACAATTGACTAGATAAAACCATTGCATTGCTGAAAGGCTGGCGAGCTAATCGAAGTCTGTCTCTTCCTCGAAAGATCTTCCGGATCACCGCGCGCGTGAAATACCGACGATCGAACAGCATTATCCTACAAACTGGACGATCAGCTTTCTTAACCCTTAGGCTACCGTGGGCGCCTATAGGCGTTCAGAAATCTTGCGTTTGTGACACTATATGAGAGCGCCTATAGTGATCGCCTGGGACTGAGGGCGACGCAATTTGGCTTTCTGACACGAAACGCGCCCTGAAAGTTTCATCGATAATTATTCCGATTGATCTTATCTCAGTTAGACGAAAGTGAACGCTAATTTCGCTGTTAATGAAACTTATCTTTTTCCAACATTCCATTTACATTTAATAAAACAAGTTTCACACAAATGCCGCTCAGTTAGAATACATGAATGTAAATCAAAAGGTGGAAATCCTAATAATCAGCCTTTTCGCTTGGCACAAAGCGTCTCCATACGTAAAAAGATGCAGGAAAAATTCGGAAAAAACGCAAGGCGCAAATGTGTAGTTTGTCGAAAACGTAACAAAAGAAGTGAGAATGTGATGTAGGATTATGTATTTATCCATGTTTCGAATTATATCACAATTTACTAGATTATTAGATATATTGTGAAAAGAAGCTTTACATTAATATTAAATCTTTAATATTTATAGTAGCAATTCGGTAGCAGAAATAAATAGAGAAATAAATAATAGAAATAAACAAAGAAATAAATAATATTGTTTCGATGTAGTGAAATTCAGTTTTTTTGATTATTAAAATATGTTTTCACGTTCTCGGCGTACTTTGTAACTGAATTCCTGTCTGCCGTAGTCAAGGGGTTAAAGAAGGTAGAAGGTGGTGTAAAGAGATTACTCCAAAAAAAAAGAGAAAATGATACTGATCAAGACACCAGCACTGAACGTCAAGAAACATATTTTTGACGTTATAACGAAGGAAAGCGCGACTGTTTCAATGTGGAGACTTCGTCCACGATCCGCGATTTATAAAAAATTTATAAGTATTTACAAGAAGAGAGACTTTTCATAGCTCGACTGAACTGTTATCTCGGAAGTTTTCCCAGAAAAGGCAGATAATTTTGGCCGTGATACACGCCAAAATCCATTTCCACATCAGAGTGTTTTATCTCCACACGACGAACTGATGAGAGGTATATAGATTCTGGTTCGTTAACAGATAAGAGTAAAGGACACGCGTCGAGTCCAAAATGGATAAATATCTGTTATTGAAAATTATTTCTGTTCGTGCGAATCCTCGGTCTCGAGATGGATAAAAATTGAAACTGAACAATTGTCTACACTATTAATCGGCAATTAATACCGATCTCGTACTGACGAGACGGTTCAAAAGCTTCACTTTGAAGATCGTCCCTTTTCAACATGCTCGATTTCTACCTTGTGTCCGCGATCAATCACCATGATTTCTGATTTCTACTTTCTCGACGAAACGAGAAGAAAAAAAGGAGAAAAGAGATACGCGACGCGACGTGGAAAAAAATTCGGCGAGGAATTCAGATCAATCACCAACGCGGCGAACAGAGTTGGGGGAGGGGGTAAGAGGGATAGGTAAGGCCAACTCGAAAAAGGAAAACGGCGGCACGTTGGGGGCTCATGGGCGCAAGCAATAAATATCCAGCAAGATCGGCTTTCGATGCTTTCGGTGGGGCTTCTCTTCGTGGCAGCGCCGTCGAAAAGGCAATCTCGTTGCAGTTGTTCGCTGCCCGATGCCATCTTTTGCGTACGTACACGGCCACTCGCGCGGTTACGCGCGTCCACAGCCATCTCGATCCGCGAGGGAAACAGAGACGGAGAGCTGCGGCAGGAGCTGTTCCTGCGCGCAGATCCGTCGAGAAGAACGAGAAAGGAGGAAAAGAAAGGAAGACGAAGAAGAAGAAGAAGAAGAAGAAGAAGAGTGAAACAGTCGAGTGAAGAGAAGAGAAGAAGGGTCCGAAAGCGAGCGACCGGTCGTTGCATGGTTTTATCTAGTATCAAGAAGCGCCATCGACTTGGCCGGCAGGCAGCCGTTGCACGATCCCATCGCGCGGTCGGTGCATTAAAAGCAAAAATAAAATTATTGGAAAGCGGCGGAATTCGGCGTCGACCGGCTGCCCGTTCGGTGGTTCCAAGCCGGTAGATATAAACGGCCACGTTCATCAAGCTTGGCGAGGCCGGCCTTCTGGCGCGTCTCTCTGCTCTCTCTCTCTCTCTCTCTCTTTCTCTCTCACTTGTCTTCTTACACACGCACAGTTGGATGGCCGGCGTCTGATAGCATTATGCGAAACTCTGCAACCCTCTTCCTTTCTCTCTCTCTCTCTCTTCTCTTTCTGCGCGCAGAAAGATCGTGTGCCGGCTCGATTTTTCTAAATTGAGGTAGAATTCGTGTCTAGCGGGGAGAGTGAGAAACGAATGTTTTTTTTTTTCTTCTTTTTTTTATATTGATCGCGAGATACGATATCTGCCAATTTTGTGTTTCGAGGTTGTTGCTAGTCTAAAAAGTAACAAACGATATCGATTTGGAGGATCGCGGATAATAATTTGTAACAGTTTCTGAAAAGTTGTCCTTCAGAAATGATTTCTGGAATAGTCTTTCGGAACTAACTCAGAACTGATTAACTATTTCACAGATAAATTTATTTGTGCAACGAGATACTATAAATAATCATTTCGTGCTAGATAAGAGCTTACAATGTATTCAATGTTCTCATACTTGTCAACTGAATTGTACAATCCGTCGGAAACTGAATCCCTTGGTCTTGGTCGGTTATTATATACTTCGCTATTTCGAAGATTATTCGCGTTAACTCGTTCTAATAATCATAATTGTACGATACAGAGCGTTTCACCTTGCCAGCAAAATTTTAGAATCTACGAACGAAAACAAGAAAACATGTTCGTAAACGCTTGCAGGGTAAATGCAGAACATGATGTGAATATGTGCGTAATGTGCAAACATCTGAAATTGACAACACAAAGTAAGATCTATAGTGATATAATTTATTAAAATGATTTATTATATTAAATAACAAAGGAAACGGAAACAAAACAACAAATAATAAACACAAGATAGACAACAATAATTCGAATAAATTCAAACGACACAATTAATTCTTTCATACAACACAAATGATCACTCTTTTTATACGAGAATGACCAAAGTGATCAAGATAATGTAGTGATACAATTTAAATGATTTATTACATTAAATAACAAAGGAAACGGAAACAAAGCAACAAATAATAAATACAAGATAGACGACACAGACAACAATAATTCGAATAAACTCAAACGACACAATTAATTTTTATGCAACACAAATGATCACTCTTTTGACCACACTCATTTCAACGCTCTTTTTCGACTCTCTCCAGACTGTTTTTTTTCACTCGCATGACTTTCCTTTTTTCAAAAAGAAAAGCGCTCAATGCCAACGCTGTGCTTCTCACATCACATTCATACTTTTTCGTTCGCATTCTCCAGCAAACAGGTCATCTATTAAAAGTAAAAGTAACTAAAAATATAATTACACACAATAATTTCGATACTACAGATCTGACATGTTTATACTTTGCCTGTACTTACTAACATGTAGGAATCGTCGAAAAGTTTTCAATTCTCAATTATCAAGCTTCGAATTCGCCTCAATATTTACTTATATAGCCTCTGTGACACTTATAGTCTTGTACGAACAAATTTCGTGCAACTCAGCTTAGATTTTTCCTTTCTCTCGCTCGTACACTACGAAATACGAGAAGTTTTTCAAAAAACAACGTTTGCAATTACCTTCTGTTCATTTTCTGAACAGTGTTGCCGGTTGCAAGTTCCAAGAATTCGCGAGATTCGAAGAACCATCTGACGTTGTTCGCAGTTGTCGTACTTTTATGATCGGGACGACGACTGAGCAGAAAATCTGGCGAACGCGCGTGAAGAAACTGCGCGCTGTTTGAGTACTACAAATGCGCTCGTTGGTTATTTCTCACGACCGGTAGGAGCGTTTTCACTGGAACGTTCTCGCTGGAAGGCAGAGACGAGGTAAATGGACGACGACGACGTTAAAGAAAGAGAATATCGAGAGGACGGTAAATAATATCCACACGCGTGTACAGGCGTCAAACGATAAATTACCGGGGGCCGGCGTGACAGGAAATTGAACTTTCGCGAATACTTATGCCCTCGTGATTATTCATATCGATAGCGTTTCTACTAAGCTAAGTGAAAAGGGACCGAGAGAGGGCGGAGAGAGGAACCAGTGAGGGAATCCGCGTCATATTTTAATTCCCGGTGATAAATAACGTATCGATGTTTACACCGTGCGATTCAGCCACGCGAACAGTCCCCTGGTTGATCCTGCCAGTAGTCATAGTGCTTGTCTCAAAGATTAAGCCACGCATGTCTCAGTACAGGCTGAATTAAAGTGAAACCGCGAATGGCTCATTAAATTAGTTATGATTTCTTAGATCTAATCCAAACTTACTTGGATAACTGTGTAATTCTAGAGCTAATACGTGCAAACGAAATTCCTCTCAGAGATGGGAGGAATGCTTTTATTAGATCAAAACCAATCGGTGGCGAATGTCTCGCTGTTCGTCCATCGTCTGTTTTGGTGACTCTGAATAACTTTATGCCGATCACATGGTCATCTAGCACCGGCGACGCATCTTTCAAATGTCTGCCTTATCAACTGTCGATGGTAGGTTCTGCGCCTACCATGGTTGCGCAGAACGATTCGAGAGAAAGGTGCTTTCGCGTGGTGTCTCAATCATTTTACGTTTTCCTTCGTCTCTTTGAGAAGGCTAAGCGAAGGAAACGAGTGCACCATGGTGATATTGTTTATCGAGAGAATCTTGAAGAGCTGATATGATGTAATCACGTCGTTGAATGATTTACACTTTTCTTAAATAATATGACGTATTTCTGTATCGTACGAAGTGTCTTTTTCATAAATCTATTTTTCATCCATCTTGAGACTCGTGTGTGAATTTTCGTAGATAATCATATATCTACTTTGACCATCAATGATAGATGATCATATATTTACTTTGACCATCAATTTCGATCAACTTCTTTTCGTATTGAAAATCTCTAAAATTATCAGTTTTTGTAAGATATGCTTCATCGAATAGATCATGCACGTACGAAAACTTCTAGACACATGTTATCACACGAACAATATATCCATTCAATGAGTCGTGCGTAAATTTTAGATTATACTTCGACCATCGTGTGTTAATTTTGATCATACCTTGATCATACTCTCGCACAATTGAAACGTTCGTCTTTCTCGTCAGAACAAGAAAGGCCGGAGATAAAAGAAAAGAGAGAAAAGAGAAATGTTTAAGTATTCTCGTGTCAAAGTAGTGGCTGATCGTGCAACAAATTACGGTTCTCAAAAAATAACGAGACTCAGCCCCGGAGGAGGCAGGCAGTGGCTCGACTAGGCTACTTCGTAACGCGATCAGCTTTGGTCGCGGGCCAAACCACCACGACGACGACTCGCATCTGCGGCTCTGACCCGGCTGCAATTTATGTGCGGCCTGCTTTCACAACCCTCCGACACGCGGGATGAGGGTGGAGCGCGTGGACAACGACGCGTTGTAAACCATCCCCCTTAGAAACTTACACCCAAGGCGGGCGCAACTTTGTCGAGTTAATTACATCGCGCGGGAAACTTTGCGTTCGCGGTGATATTCCACCGTGACGAGTTCCTCACTGTGGAATGTATTATACCTGTCACGCCACCAGAAGTATTATTACTGCTTGTTGTCCTTCCTCCCTCCCTCTTTCGCGGGAATTATTTTGCTTCAGTTTCACACCAAAGTGTATTATTTTTATGATCAGTGTCGGTTTCGCTGTTTCGTTTCGTAATGTTCCCGCGAGCTGGCAAACATCTCGCTCGACGTAGATATTTACTAAGCTTAATTAGAATCCCGTGGATTTGCTTTATCTCTCTCTCTCTCTCTCTCTCTCTCTCTCTCTGTTCGATATCGCGACTTAAAAGAGAGAACAGAAATGTATTTAATAACTCAAGAGCGAAGTTCCCCCGTTAATTTGCCAAATTCTTTTGTACTAGAATGTACAGTGAAAAAAGAGCGGTGAAAATCTCAAGTCGGTGAGAAGATCGATAAATTGTTAACGAGACGAGAGAGAGAGAGAGAGAGTGATTCGAGTTAATTTCGACGTACATCGAAGCACGTCAGAAAAGCACGTGTCAGGCATGCACAAGCCGGAGAAAATGGCGTTCGTCTGGCGTTTGAGGCGTTGTAAAGACGTTTCAATTAAGTGGTACAGGTGTACGTAGCCAGGCATTGTTTGAAGATGTTGCAGCCGGTGCGTGCGTATCGCGAGAAACGAAGGATTAATCCAAATCCTTCGCGTGGCGCCATCCAGACCGGAATGACTGTAAAACCGTGTTGTCAAGTACGATCCGGCGTGCAACAACTCCGCTTGTTATCGCAGTCTTATTACATCTTAAGCTGGTTGTCACTCCGGAACGATACCGTGCGGTGGAGGAGGGGGAAGCTGGCTTCCAGTTTCCAGCGCCGGCAGCTATTGTATGGCTTGTTACAGGGCGACGTGTAACACGCCTTGTATTCTTACCAAGTTTCCTAATGCACCTTGGATTTATTACTCTGCAGATCCTTGCAGGAGAGAGACTTTGGAATCGCAAAGGAAGCTTAACATCCGCGAGAATTTCGCAGCGTTTAGTTTAGGAGACGGAATTATCTCCGAGATAGATATCGAGCGTGTTTCTCGTTTGTAGAGTTGCAAAAAAAAAAAGACAGGGTTGCAGATGGAATACGTATAAAAAACGATGAAAAAGAAGAAATGGAATAGTTTTTTAAAGGTAGACGTACGTTTTTTAAAAAAAAATTGAGTAATGGATCGCGCGTATTTGAGCCTTGTCTTTTAACATTGGAATTTATTAACACTGGAACTAGCAACGTGATCGAAACGACCAGTTCATAATTTTAGATAAACGTGAAACAAGATTTAAATAATTTTTCGTAAAATATGTAAAAACTTCTATCATAAAGGTCCACTGTATCGTAAAATTTTTCTATCTTTCTTTCCTTTCTTTTTTTTTTTCTTTTACTTTAATGTCGCCAATGTGATGGAAATTTTCAACGCTTCAATCGTCGGTAGTTTCAGTGTTAACGTAGTGGATTGTCGACTGTTTGAATACCTCTGCGATCTTTCAGGGAATCTACACGATTTCTACGTGTATCTTCGCATTTGTTTCCAGATCGTCACCAACGTGAAAACATAAATTTACGAAAACTGAATTGAACGCGAATTTACATCAACTCAGCGACATCACTCTAATCACACTATTTTCGCTAGCCTGCGTGTCTCAATCTGTCGTGATCGCCGGAGCAAAATATAGAAAAATCACGCTGCTTGTTACGTAATTGGAGACTAAAGGGGATGAAGATAGAGGGATTGAAGTAGAAGAGAGCAGGCGTTGCAGCAGCGTAATTTGATAGAAGGAGAGAGAGAGAGAGAGAGAGAAAGAAAAAAAATGGAAGGAGCCCGAACTTTCGAACGGTTTTTCGAGGGCGTATTAACCCCATCGATATGATGATGCTGCGGCTGCATCGGTAGGTACTGTAATTACGGTAATGTTATGCGCGCTAATTGGAGGATTTTGCGAGAGAGCGTCCGATAAAAACGAGATTACCGCGAGCGCATGGCGCGCATCACTCTCCATCTCTCTCTCTCTCTTTCGCGCGCACGTCCCATTTTTGTATCGTTCGGGCGTATCGGCGGAAGAAATTGGCTATCGGGGCGCACTTCTCGGCCCCGGGCCCATTATCTTTGCGCAGAAAGTTAGTAAATCATCCGCGATACAATCTTTGCGCGAGGGCCCTCGGCTCTCGTCCGAAGAAGGAAGGAGCCGCGCGTCGCCTCCTTCGTTCCATCGTCGTCCTGAAACGGTAATGAAACGGCAACGCATCAAATAGGATAATACACCGTCCCGTGGCTTTTTTAATTAATCCCAATGGACGAAAATCGTTTCCGTGGCTGACGCTCGTTAGCGATCCGAGTAATTGGCGCGACCCCCGAGATTCTCGCGTCATGGCCAATTTTTGTTCGTCGAATCAATTGAACCTTCCAGACCTCTGCTTGTCAGCCCCGAAATTTCTCTTCTTTCTTTCTCATTTTTTTTTCTTGACAGTTTCACGACGATTCTTTCCGTTTTTTCGAAGTTCTTGCTATTCCGAATTTTCGTTGCATACCTTTGGGAATAACAGTTTTTCGTCTATTTTTATTCAGAGCGATTAATTTACACGAGATTTATCTTCTGGAGTCTTCTGTTCTTTCTTTCTTATTTTTACTTTGATAGTTTCACAGCGCGGAGGATTCTTTCGTTTGTCGAAGTTCTCGTTATTCCGAATTTTTGTTGCGTATCTTTGGGAATAACAGTTTTTCGTCTATTTTCATTCAGAGCGATTAATTTACACGAGACTTCTCTTCTGTTCTTTCTTTCTTACTTTTACTTCGACAGTTTCACAGCGCGGACGATTCTTTCGTTTTTTAAACTTTTCACTACACCGAATTCATTACATATCGTTAGGAATGACGATTCTCCGTTTCCTTTTATTCAGAGCGATTTATACAACTCGCTTTCACAGTCAACTTGAGTTCTTTCCGAGTATTTAGAAGCCTTTTGTCTTTGTCTCCCGGTGTCCTCATTGCTTTAAATAACATATCAAACGATCCTTCTGTGTTCGTGTGTCCTCATTGTGCTCTAAATAACATATCAAACGATTGTTTCAAGACGTGTATGAGGAAACGTCCGATGATGATTTTGCCAAGTAATTCCGTCTTTGTCTTTGTACGTTACTTCGTAGCTCTCCTTCATAGATGGCCAAGCAGTTGGAAACCAATACCTGCAGTAGAAAGTATGCACTGCCAGTTAGATATAGGCATTGTCGTGGCTGCAGAAACCAAGATCATACTTCACAGGATCATTTCTGTAGTAGATCTTACTCCGTTCTAAACCAACGGACAAGTAGATACAGCCACGATGAGGAGGCGTGGCATCTTTCCCTGAGCGTGAGGCAGACTCGACAGATTGACTTTAGCTTCAATCTCTCGGTCATCGATGATCGTTCGCTTCTTGCATTTAGTGCAAGAGTGATGGGGAAGGTGCGTTCTGAGTGGTCTTTTTTTCTATTTAAACATCAAACGCAAAGTGTCTCGTAAACACCATTATAAAATTATAGTTTTATAAACAATTGAGTAGTAGTGCTTACTCTACACAGAGTATTTCTGCATTAGTGAGAGAGGAGGTGATTTCTACATGAAAAATTAAAATTTTTCTGCGTGGTGAACAAAAGCGTTCTGAGTGGTCTTTTTTCTATTTAAATATCAAACACACAGTGTTCTTATAAACACGATTATAAAATAATAGTTTTATAAACAATTGGGTAGTAATAGTACTATATACAGGGTGTCTCTGCATCGATTAGAGAAGAGGTGATTTCTACATGAAAAAATAAAATTTTTCTGCGTGGTGAATAAAAAAGCGTTCTGAGTGGTCTTTTCTTTTATTTAAATATCAAACACAAAATGTTCTTATAAACACGATTATAAAATAATAGTTTTATAAACAATTGGGTAGTAATAGTACTATATACAGGGTGTCTCTGTATCGGTAGTACAAGCGAAGAGGAAGTAAATTCTACTTGAAAAAATAATACACGGAAATAAGGAATAAAAGTTTTTTGTTTGAGGCTTCGAACAAGCGTGCACTTGACGACACTCCGTATAATACCAATATGAAAATAATACCGTATATTTATAATATTTATCATAAATAATAGCAAAATAGTGAGTTAATAGCATTATATGATAAAAAGTAGACCTCAGGATCAAGGCAGAGAGTAAGTTTTTTTTTTGATACAGATTTGAAATTCATAGTCGCCGAGTTCTGCGTGCTAATGATAAATCACTAACTTCCTTACCGAGGGATTACGAGGGGAATTATTCAGAACAATAAATCGCTGCGCGGATAATGAGAAAACGAGTAAAATCGATCGGCAGAGAGAGAGAGAGAGAGAGAGAGAGATGAAAAGTTGCCTAATTTGGAAATAACGAGAATTTCCGCGGGCGAAAGCTATCGCCAGGAATGACTTTTTATCTAATTTCGGGACGGTCATAAATAATTATTCAAGAGAAATAAATGGCGAGAGGGCGCGAGTTGGAAAATTTTAAAAATAAAACACCGGTACTTCGGCTGGCAGGAAAGTTCTTTAATTAATGCCGGGACACTTCTTCTGCCGTTCTGGAAGCGGCGAACTTCCGTCAGCCAAACTTTCCAGCATCCTTCCAATTAATTGCAAAGTAGAGAAAACATGTAAACCGTAGAACCGAGCTCTACGGCACTGGTTGTATCATTTCGACCGAGAAAAGATGAAAAAGAAAGAGAAAAAAGAGAAGATCTCGAAATGTTTTCCTTGCAAAAAAAAAAAAGAAGTAATAACAATAAATCGTGAAATAGACTTTATAATAATACAAGAGTTTCGAATTGCTTGAATTTTTATGAAACAAAATTCGTGCAATTTTGATTTTTTCTTATGTTAGTTTATCGGATAGATTCGTCGTCTCTGTGGTTGATTGGCAGACGATAAGTTGAGAATAAGTTGAAATAAAGCAGAGGGGAAATAGGAAGAGAAAGAAAACGATTGGAGGGAACCGAAAAGAAAGGAAACAGAGGCAAGGTTGCTCGAATGCAGTAACAGTTGCGCCTGGAAAGAAGTGCAAAAATCAGGAGCCTGGAATAGGGTGGGTGGAAAAGTAAACGCAGGGGAGAGATTCGACAAACATTGTTGTTAACAACAACGCTTGGTGAAACAACGCCGGGAAAAATCTCACAAGTGAGACAAATGTCGAATAAATAACAAAGAGACTGGAGCTAAATTCAGTGCTAAATAAATCTTCGTGAAAAGCAAGAACGAGATTCAAACGAGAAGAAATAGATAGGAGATGAAATGAAGCAAAATTGAAAATAAAGATGTGCTTTATATCAAGAACAAGAGCAATTAATCGTTCCTTTCTTTTCAGTTGTATGGATTAATCTTCTCACTCTTTCGTTGCATGAGATAATTTATTTCAATCACTCATTCAGAAATTCTTTTCTCAGATTGAAAACAATCGTAACAAATTGTATTGATGAATAACGATATAATACTAAAGATACATTTAAGAGAGAGCGAGAGGGAGAGAGAGAGAGAGTGAAATATTTGAGCGAAATGAAATTTTTTTCAATTTTTTCCGCTTGTTTTATTAACTCGGCTGTTCGAATAACAATCAGAGCATCGAATATATTCAAAACGTCGATTAATTACATATTACGTTATATCACAAATACGGTTTGATTGTTACTGAATAAATGACATAACGTTCAATGAATATAATTGGTACCGATCACCGATTGATCAACAACGTGTCTATTTGTTTAATAGATATTGCGGTTATCTCTGCGGATATTATTGGGTTCCAACATGCGCAACGGGGCAACGGATGGTACGCGAATAATTAATTAACATGTGATCAACTTTTTAACGCGTTTCAATATCCGAAGCCATTTAATGGAATGTATATCGCTGCAAAGTAATTAAAATATACGTTTCACGTTTGGATATCGGCGAAATGCCAATCTATTAAAATCTGAAGTTACACGCGCGCGCGGGGCAACAATTTGTCGGGATCTGAAATTATTTGCCCGATGCAGCAACAAATGTATCGCATATACACGAGAGTGTATACGCGCGAGGAAATTTTCCAAGTTTCGAAATTGACGAAGATGCTTAAAATCCAACGTTATAATAAACACGTAACAAATTACGGATGCGCTTGAAAATTAAATCAATTTCCAAAATCAATTAACTGCGCTTCACTTCAAAGGTAACAAACAAATGCTGCAATTCGTACAATGTGGTGTACGAAATTTATAAAAATGTCCGAGATACAACAGGATGTTCTGGCACTTAATGAGTTGCACAAATGTCCCCCCCCCCCCCCAGTTCGCCGCTGAATAATTTCCCGACAATGAAACGACTCGCCAAAAAAGTGACGAAATTAAACTCGAAAGATGAATCGTGTCGAAACGAAAGTACCTCGCTGCGAAAAAAAGTCTGCAAACGCTCCGAAGCCACCTACGAAGTAATCAGAGATCCAGCCTCCGCAAGCCGAGAAAAAAAAAGGAAAAGAGAAACGACAAAAGGGAAGGTGCGAAACGAGTAACGAAGGACAGTCGAAAAGATGGAGTATTGTGGGAGGGAGAAAGCCGAAAGGCGCGAGAAACAAGGGGGTGCGCGCACAATGGCGCGGATTCTGGCTGCTCGTAAGCGTAATGTATGTTTGCATTGTTTGCCGGTCCGTTGCACGCGGTCAAACACGCGGCACACGTGTCCACCCACCGGGTTACTCAGCGACACCCACGCGTTCTTTAGCCGCGTTTCCGTTTCGAGAGCCGGCCGCGAGTGCGAGAACCACGACGAAAGAGGATCTCCGACAGATCACCGACATTCAGTCACATTGATTCACCATTTTGTTGTTGCATGCGAATGCGACGAAAGAGCCGAGGCCACCTTGACCGAAATTGTTGCCATCTGATCGCGGCTTCGTCGAGAAGATTCGAAGACGTTGGATGGTCGAAACAAGCAATTCTAAGTTCGCGTTGATTTACTCTGTTAAATACTGGTACTTCAGCTGCTCGAGGAAATTCGATTAGATTAATTGGAATGGGTGCGTAAAATGGCTGGTTTCAATGCAAGAACCGCGAGTTCGAGAAATTAAGAAGTAGTCCTACTTTTGTAAGTACGCGTGGAAATTTTATAGATCCACAAGGGTGAAATTATATCGTACAGATATGAAGGAAAGCTTGTGTTCTTTTATTTCTCTGATACGAGTTTCGTACCGTAGTTATTGCAGTGTCTACTAAAATTTACAGTGTATAATTAAATATAATTTTATAACTCAATGAAATGGAATACCTGTGAATTGTGTTGGTTCAACGCAATCGGGAATTAAACGAAGAATTTCATGCGCAATTGGACAATATAGCGAAGAATATGAAATCATGCAGTGAATGAAGTGGGAATTAAATCAACGTCTGATAAATATTTCACTCTCTAAATTTTCAGAAATTTTCACACATTTGCGTGCATTTCGTACGCAACGTTCCAACGTGAATTTGCGAATTCGATTAATTCAAATTCAAATGTGAATTTCATTAATTGTCGTCTAGCAAAACGTTGGAATCAATGTTTTTTGCCTCGTTTGAAATAATCGTCTTGCTTTGAAATACACACCGTGCTGAGGAACCTGCTTCCTCGAGTATAATCAAATCAGAATCGAAGCGAGAATTCATTACGCGCGATGATTACGGTTCGATGAAATTCTCCGTTCGAAGCTCTAGGAAATATCGCGTTTGACGAATTGTTTACTCCAATTTCGTTCGACGCGTGGAGATACAACGGAAAGTAGCTGTGCTCGCGATCGTTGAGCTTTCGTTCAAAAACAGGTTGCGCCCGATGATGAGATTGAACGAGAACTTCCCGTATAAATTCTTTTTTTTTTCTCTCCTCCCTCCTCTGTCGAGGCAACTGCCAGCAACAAAAGCAGCAATTGTTAATTAATTGTTGATTCGTAGCTTTCCTACGAACTTTTCAGCAACGTTTTCATCCCCGCTATCTCCGCAATTATGAGTTCAAAAGTTTAGTGCCGGTGCGTTTTCGAGATCAATGTGGGAGGAAAAAAATTAACAATAGGAGCCGCGCAACGTTCACCGCAATTCCACTGGAATTATTGCAAAAATAGCCGGAAGAGAACTGTAATTTTTAAAATTTAAAAGTTCTGTAATTTAAACTTGAAACTTTCGAATTTAAAAATTTTACAATTAATAAAGTAAAGTAAATGATGCAACTTCGTCGAATTTTCCAGAGAAAAAGTATCAGAGTGCGCTTTTATAGATACGTATTGTATATAGTTAGCGATTTATCTTTATTATGCAGCGTTAATACGAGATTTTGTTCAGAAATTCCCGCTAGGAAGGGTAGGCAGCCAGGTACACAGATATAGCAGGTAGTATTGGCAGTAGTAGGGTGTATTTACTATGTCCTTTCTACAATAGATTTCACAGGCCTGATAATAGAGGTGAAATTTGAATGCTTTACAGGATAATCACCATTGATTCACTCTTTGGTGCAAACAACGAACGGCGATTTTTTTTTTTTTTAATATCAAAATATCCTTCACACGAAATTACGAAGTAGTTTTTTGTATCAAATATTAAATATTATTACTTGTATTCAAAGTACATATATTATACTATACCAGACATATTTGTAAACAAGATCTCTAATATGTAGCAGATTATTTTTTCTTTTCACAAGCAGTCCTATTGTGTTCAAAATTGTTTACACGTTGTCAAAGCATGTCATTAATATTCAATGAATTTTTAAATGGTGGACAAGAAAAAAAAAATTCGCCACGTGCTTTTTCGCAGTCGGTAGGACTCGAACCTACGCTCCCAGAGGGAATCTGATTTCTAGTCAGACGCCTTAACCACTCGGCCACGACTGCTTCTTGTATAATTTTCGTGAACGAACCTGGTGTGCGGTATTATAATAATAATAATAAAAAAAATCAATGAATGTTAACATAATCTTCCATTTAATTTTGCACGTGAAATTTTATCATCTATCACCTGAACAGGGATGTAATACTAATCTTTTTTTTTTATATAAATTTGTCAAATTTCTGTCAACGTTGACCGCAACATTAAAACTGCACGCAGACGCAAAACCACCCCGTGTTTCGCAGCAATCTGCCACTTCTGTTTTCATCGAGATTTGAACACGACGATTCAAACAAGCCAAAAATCCTGCGTTACAAATATAATCCGCGACGCGAATCGATATCGCATCGAACACGAGATATCAACGACTGTGATCAACGTTTACGCCACCCTTGTGCCGATGACACGCGAGCCCGCGGGGGGTGCGGGGGGTTGCAACGTGTCCCAGGCGCAGCGTGCGTGTCCTGTTTGCTATTAAATAATGCCTTTAGCCTCGACTGAACGAAACTAACGACGAAACGCGACGCGTTTTGCAAATACCGCTGCCATTATTCGCGCCGATGGAACGCCATTACAAGTTTAGGGGTAAATTTGTACGATCGTAGCGTCGTCGTTGCGATCATCGACCTGCTACTTCTCTCGGACAGAGAACAGTTTCTCTTTTCTTTTTTTTTTTCACGCAGCAGGAATATTTTATTTTTCTTTTTTTTATAGAGTATTTCAGTTCTCTAAGATGTGTAATGATTGTTTCTTTTTATTTATACGAGGAAACGTCCGATGATGATTTTGCCAAGTAATTCCGTCTTTGTCTTTGTACGTTACTTCGTAGCTCTCCTTCATAGATGGCCAAGCAGTTGGAAACCAATACCTGCAGTAGAAAGTATGCACTGCCAGTTAGATATAGGCATTGTCGTGGCTGCAGAAACCAAGATCATACTTCACAGGATCATTTCTGTAGTAGATCTTACTCCGTTCTAAACCAACGGACAAGTAGATACAGCCACGATGAGGAGGCGTGGCATCTTTCCCTGAGCGTGAGGCAGACTCGACAGATTGACTTTAGCTTCAATCTCTCGGTCATCGATGATCGTTCGCTTCTTGCATTTAGTGCAAGAGTGATGGGGAAGGTGCGTTCTGAGTGGTCTTTTTTTCTATTTAAACATCAAACACAAAGTGTCTCGTAAACACCATTATAAAATTATAGTTTTATAAACAATTGAGTAGTAGTGCTTACTCTACACAGAGTATTTCTGCATTAGTGAGAGAGGAGGTGATTTCTACATGAAAAATTAAAATTTTTCTGCGTGGTGAACAAAAGCGTTCTGAGTGGTCTTTTTTCTATTTAAATATCAAACACACAGTGTTCTTATAAACACGATTATAAAATAATAGTTTTATAAACAATTGGGTAGTAATAGTACTATATACAGGGTGCCTCTGCATCGATTAGAGAAGAGGTGATTTCTACATGAAAAAATAAAATTTTTCTACGTGATGAACAAAAGCGTTCTGAGTGGTCTTTTTTCTATTTAAATATCAAACACAAAGTGTTCTTATAAACACAATTATAAAATTATAGTTTTATAAACAATTGAGTAGTAGTGCTACTATACGCAGAGTATTTCTGCATTAATGAGAGAGGAGGTGATTCTACATGAAAAAATAAAATTTTTCTACGTGATGAACAAAAGCGTTCTGAGTGGTCTTTTTTCTATTTAAATATCAAACACAAAGTGTTCTTATAAACACAATTATAAAATAATAGTTTTGTAGAGAATTGAGTAGTAGTAGTACTATATACAGGGTGTCTCTGTGGATCGGTAGTACAAGCGAAGAGGAAATAGATTCAACTTGAAGAAATAATACACGAAAATAGAGAATAAAAAGTTTTTTGTTTGAGGCTTCGGTTTCGAGTAAATCGATTTTGAACGTTCTTCGAGCACGCGTGCACTTGCGTATTTGCGTTTACCGTGCAAATATCGCTGCCATTATTCGCGCCGGTGGAACGCCATATTACCAAGTTTAGGTAATTTAGTAAATTTGTACGTAATCGTCGTTGCGATCATCGATCTGCTACTTTTCTCGTCAAATCTCCGACAGAGTACAGTTTCTGTTTTCTTTTTTTTTTCACGCAGCAGGAATATATATATATAAGATGTGTAATGATTATTTCTTTTTATATATATATATATATATATATATATATATATATATATATGCAGCTGTGTCCTTCACAAGTAAACGAGCGAAATCAGTTGTTGGGAGTTGCTCAACCGATCATGGTACCAAATTAATTCGCTGCAATTGCGCTCTCAGCTTTGTGTTTCACTGGCGGTTCAACTTGGATGCAAAACGACACGGTTGTCGCGAGCGTCGTGTTTGACCGATTTTACAAAGTTGACAAAACGCCAGCTCGGCTCGTGTGATCCCGCGAACTTGTTAATCAATTGCTTTGACTTCTTTATTGCTTGTATTTCAGTGCGTCTCCCCTCGGCAATTGATTGCAATTGGTCAGATTTCTAACGCGGATTAGACCTGTCGCCTTTCTCTTGCTTTGCGTAATCAGACTTTCTAATTTCGACGTGTAATTAATTAGCAAGGGTACAATCTTGTAATCTCTTCAGCTTATTGCCAGTCTATTAATGCAATTTGCCTCTTTCGTCGCGTAACTTATACTTTTCATCGTGTATATAGCTTGATCTTCCGCCGAATGGTGAAAATGAGAAACGTTCTCCATTTGCGAAATACGTCCTATCGCTTTTCATACCTCGTTACATTTGCCTTTATCCCTTTCCCCTTATCGTGCAACGGAAATGGAACTTCCAATTCGTCGTTTAAATATTCACGAAGCTATTTCAACCTTTTCCCGTTCTTGCTCGGTATCGTAACCCTCTTTCCTGTCGATGGCTGGTATTCAATCGCCGTGACACACACACACACACACAGGTATAATCTACCTGATTTAAAACACGACGTTGCAGGATTAGCTTCTTCTTGAAGGGAAGTATATGAATCGGCGATGTCTTCGAGAAACGATTCAGAGTCGTCGAGGCGTTAAGCTGATAGCTTCAACGTAAACGAAGGGACATTCTGCGAGAAAAAGATACTCGCGAGAATTGAAAAAAGAAATTTGCTCGCGATCACGAGAATTGTCTGTTTTCTTCTTCTTCTTTTTTTTCCCTTTCTTTTAAATGAGTCGAAATCCTCGGTTTCTTTCGTCGATCATCACAGCAAGAAAATTGATTTGATTGATTCGTCAGTTTTAGGTGAATCTTTTTTGTCACATTAAACGCGCTCCAGAATTGTCGTATTGTCTGTGAAATTCCAGTAGCAGCAGTAAATTTATCGAAACGAAACATAATTCGCCGACGAGGCTGAAAACGGGGGCACCGTTACCAAAGCAAAGCGATGCTCCGAAACGAAACGAAATAAATCGTTGGTTAGAGAAAACTCGGTGCAAGTGAAGGTACGTTTACAGCAGAGCTGCGATACTCGATGGGAACGAATCGTAAAAATACATCCTTTGTTCGAAAGTGGAGGCGTTTACGTTGAAGCAACGAGCATACCTACGACCAACGTTACAAAAGCGTTGCGAACTCTTGTTTCTTCGCTCTGCTATCGAAATACTTCGCCTTTCGCCTTTTTCCCTCTGCCATAAAACGGTTCGGGTCGTATAGCTGAGTTACGCAGAGATTCGCGCAGTATTCGAGAGTGCCCTCATACGTGCAAAAGTATACCTGCGCTCTGATCGACGCTCTCTTAGCTTCTGTCCGCTGTAAACGTAGCCCAAGAAAGCTTGGTGTATGTGTCAACCGGTTCATCGATACCAGCGAGTAAAATAAAATTGTTTCCACGGCGACGGAAATAAAAAATAAGTCTCAGATGACATTCTTCGCAAGGTAGACCAAAAGTTTCTTCCCACCTATTTTCTTTTTTTTTTTTTTATATATATAAAATATCGAAATATAAAAAAAAAATTTATAGAAATATATAATGAAAAAAGTTTAGCGAAAAGCGAGATTTTCGGCCCTGTTGCGTGAAATTCTTTCGTTGTTTCCACGTTTCAGTGTTCACGTTTGTATCGTGCATGCTCAATCTATCGTTCTTTTTCTCTCTCTTTCACACACAGTGAAGTTCCTTTGTTTCATCTCCAACAGACTCCCCTTTTTCTTATCTGTGCGAGAGACTGTTCCTTCGCTTCTCTATCGGGGTTCTGAGCCAGTTTCAACCCTGTTTCTCTCCGTCCTTCTCTCGCCGAAGGTGGCTTCGTTCTCACCTATGGCGACCCCGTTGTCTCTATTTCGTGGCTGTTCGCCGCGCGTAACTGCGATCCTGACGGTTACAAACGATCCCTGCGGGTTCCGAGGGGTTGCAATGGATTTAACTCACGTTCGTCCCGGCTTAATCTGAGCGCATTCTTTCCACCGGTTCTCCTCCGCCGACTGCCGGATTCGCAGCCGGCGACACGAACGTAATTAAGACGTAACGCGTGGCTTTCGGGTCTACACACATCCCGTATATGTACTCTGTATACCGACAGAAGAGGAGGATTATCAGTTTGTTGCAACTATTTGCTGCGTAATTTAAAGTAATTATTGTAAATTAGTTCCTTACATTCCCTTTGTACCTGCAGAAGAGAAGAATTATTAGTTTATTGCAATTTAAAATAATTACTGTAAATTAATTCTTTGTCTATTATAAATTAGTCCTTTACAACCCCTATGTACTCTATGCTTGCAGGAGAGAAGGATTTTCAGTTTGTTGCAACAAAAATTAGGGAATATTATACTCCAGTAATTTCAGCCTTTTCACCAGTGAAATAAAAGTCAACAACAACAATCAATTAAACGAAAATCAAATGCAAAATCATATCAACATCCCCTAATTTTTGTGAGCAGTGTATTTGCTGTGATTTAAAGTAATTATTTTAAATTACTTCTTCTCATTCCCTATGTACTTCGTATCTGCAGAAGGAAACGATTATCAGTCCGTATTAAATGATTGCCATAAATTAGTTCTTTGTTTCTAATATTTTTTGTTTATTATAAATCAGTTCTTTACATCCTCTATGTACTCTACACTTACAGACGCAGGGGATTATTAGTTGCAACTATTCACTGCGTAATTTAAAGTAATTATTGTAAATTAGTTCCTTACATCCCCTTTGTACCTGCAGAAGAGAAGAATTATTAGTTTATTGCAATTTTAAATAATTACTGTAAATTAGTTTTTTGTTTATTATAAATTAATCCTTCACAACCCCTATGTACTCCGTGCTTGCAGAAGAGAAGGATTTTCAGTTTGTTGCAACTATACTGCTCACAAAAATTAGGGAATATTATACTCCAGTATTTTCAGCCTTTTGTATAGTGCATTTTCACCAGTGAAATAAAAGTCGACAACAAAAATCAAATGCAAAATCATATCAACGTCCCCTAATTTTTGTGAGCAGTGTATTTGCTGTGATTTAAAGTAATTATTTTAAATTACTTCTTCTCATTCCCTATGTACTTCGTATCTGCAGAAGGAAAGGATTATCAGTCCGTATTAAATGATTGCTATAATTAGTTCTTTGTTTCTTATATTTTTTGTTTATTATAAATTAGTTCTTTGCATCCTCTACTCTGCACTTACAGACGCAAAGGATTATTAGTTGCAACTATTCACTGCAGTTTAAAATAATAATTACTCACTATTATTCGCTATTATCATTATTACTGTAGTTTATAATAATATATTAGTTCTTTGATTTTATTTTCATTAGTTAGAAGCAACAAGCAGGTGAAGTACAATTTCGAACGTGGCGATTGTACGCGTATGGATATATGGACTTTTAAATTGCATTGCCTACGAAACTGCGAAATATAATACTTGCGTCGCAGAAATGAAACAGGAGAAAATTTATAATACAGTATACATGAACCCAAATTACTTCTATACATTACGGGAAATGTCCTTGAAACGTCTGGAAAACTGCGTCTGTTTCAAATTTCTACGAAGAAAAAATCTTTCGCAAAAATGTCTCACAATGTCTAACAATTTCGAGCTACAGTGTGACAGTAGAAATTAGCTGTAGAATTACATCGCTGACTGATTGTCAAAGACTAACGTGTCGATTACGAAATTCCATCGTCAAATCGAATTTTATCTCGCGGTATCTTCGAGACACTTCGACGACTCTCCTTTGCTTTGGAGGAGGAAAAAAATTGAAGCATTTTTGCTTCAGATCGATATTATTATATTGGCTTGCAAAGATATAAAGAGATTTTGAATGGCTGCCTCCGAAATTCCGAGAATCGGCGTGGCCTACTTTTTTCCCCTTCGGAGAAACGCGTACGCGTGGCTAGTAGTAATAAAAAGAGAGAGAGAGAGAGAGAGAGAAAGAAAGAAAAAAAAAAAGCAGTGATTGTGAATCGGACGCGCGCCACTGACCAGCGCACGCAATACCTCGCCTGGGGTAGATCAGTGGCGAGCGAGAAATAGAGGCAGAACAAAGCGACGGGGAATTACGGCTCGCATCGAACAACGATATCTCAGCAAACCGAAAGTCGTATCGGGATAAAACAAAAAGCGTGTTAAAGGGGACGATCTTTTTTATTTAATAGGATACACGGAATTGGTTTTAACGGTGCTGCGCTCAGTAGCGTATAAAGGTTTAATTTTCCAGTAACGCGCGAATGTTATTTGGTTATTTGGACGAAAAGTAATGGCGTTTTTTTCTCCTCTCTCTCTCTCTCTTTCTCTAATATTTTATCAGATTTATTGAACGATCTGCAACCTGATTCAGATTCGGTTCGAGAAAACCTTACTTTAGAAATAGAAAATGCACGATTGATGAATTATTTGTTTGGCGTCGATTTCAAAATGGACACATATCTTGCCGCGCTATTTTGCGAATTATACGAAAAGAAAAAGACGTAGTACAAGCTGTACGAGCTTACAAAAAATTATCTGACGTGTACACTGTACAGTGAAGCGTGTTAAATTTCAACTGTTTTCCCATCGAAAAACGAAGTCGCCTGAAAGATCCAAAAGATGACCGAACGAAATATATATCGACTATCGTATAATTCGTTGAATCAAATCTCATCGACAAGGTATGAAATGTATGGTATCGCGATTAGACTCCGTTTCATCTGCTATCAAGTGAAATTATCACTTCCACGACAATTGAAATTCGCTAAGCAGGACCGAGGATGGAATTTTCACAAGATGGGATAGAGATGTGTGAACATCGGATGTGCGTTTTCACCGGACACAGCGGACGTGAACAGAAAATTCGGCTGGGCCGGCGGTTTAACATTTTCGCGGGATAAAGGTTCGAGCCGTAGCCCGGAATTACATAGAAATGGATAGCGTTATCCACTGGGTGGTGGCGCGCCAATAAATCGTTTTATCCAGAAGCGCCGGCGTTTATTTAAGTTCAGCCGGCGGGGCCATTTTTCTGAAACTATTCCGAGCGGGGCCATTACGGTCCGGGGACGGCCGGTGCAGAGAAACGATTTCACAAGCGTTTCGGGGCTATCGTCATTGCGATACGATGCAACTTTCCGCCTCCCGCGGGAAACTCTCTCTCTCCACGCTCTTAAACACAACCTAGTTAACCCGTTTCCTGCTCGGATCCTTGCCTCGTTTGTTTCGCGTCCTCTCTCTCTCCTTTCCCCCCTCTTCGTCCCTTTCTGGAATATTCATTGCTTTGGAAAATGTTACCTGATAGAGAGAGAGAGAGAGAGAGAGAGAGAGTCGACGTTTTGAGCAGATTGCTCTTTACGAGGGTGATTTTGAGAAGCTTTGCTTTCGGTGGGCGAGATTTAAACGTAATTGTCGTGCGATTTATACTGATTACCTGGCCTCTAGCTGCAGGCGTATTTGCATCTCTGTAATTCGTACACGTTTTCACGAATGCATATTGATTGTTATTGTCTCTTGGATGAGTCTTTATTAACCAGTGAAAAATTAGCGTGTTTATTTCGTCCAAACGCTGAACAAAACTCGGATCGAATGCGACCGCTCGTTTGCGATTATCTCGTGGTTATTTTACATTTATTGTATTGATTATTTTGTCTGATCAGTTATTTATTTCCATTATCTTCATTTGCTAAAGAAAATTGACCGTTCAATCCGTCAAGCGAATCGCGCACTGACTAAGACTTGACTCCCTCGACAGAATTCGACAGTTCGATATTATTGATTTTTCCTCGCGCAGACCGAAATCCATTTCGCAGAGATCCAATAGTGAAACGAAGTTCGCGTTGAAATATCGCGATTTGCATCCTGGAAAGAACAAACACCAAGAGGCGTTGGAAAAAAAAAGAAGAAAAAAGAAAAAAGAAGAAAGAGAATCGAAACGGGGGGCGGGAAAAAAGTCCCTTCGTCTCTCGTTTTCCCATTTCTTCTTTTTTTCTTTCTTTCTTTTTTTTTTTCATTTTCTCAATATAGGATAAAAGCTTTCGCATATAGGCGTTAGATCGGACACGGCGGGGGGGGGGGGGAGATCCTGTTTCGACGAGTGAATTTTGCCCGCGGGAGAAAATGCCGCGCTAAGTAATTGCTTCTCGATTAAATCGCGTTGCGCCGCGACGTTCGCGTTGTTGCTCTCTTATAATTCAATTGCGGACGGATTCCAATTGAATAATGCAACGCCGCCGGAAAATGGATTAATTGGCGAAACGAAGGAAACAGATATCTCCGAAGACAAACGAGCTTCCTTCTTTTTTTTTTTTTTTCTTTTTCTCTCCCCTCGCCGTGTTTGAATATTCCATTAAAGTGGTAAGAATCGTTGCGCTTCGCCAGGAAAATCAACGGCCACCGACTTTTACCTTTCCTTTCCTTTTCTCTTTTTCTCTCTCTTTTCTTTTTTTTTTTTTAATTTTTTTACCTTATTCCTCCGGTGAAACCGGTTAGCTCGCGAACCGTATGGAATCGTTCTTCTTCCGATTCACTTTGCGATCATGCCTATTTTTCGTTTGTTTTTGCCGCTGCCGATATATCGTTGAATCACCCTCGACGATATTAACACTTTACCGACCGTGTATTAGCGGTGAATAGTTAGCCGATTAATAGGCTACCGGTCGGTAAAGTGTTAAAATATGTTAGTTAACCGATTAATAGGCTACCGGTTGGTAAAGTGTTAAAATATGTTGGCCGATTAATAGGCTACCGGTCGGTAAAGTGTTAACGCGACGGATAAAATAAACGCGGATCTGATAGGCGAAAATATGCAGCGTAAAACCGAGCGTCACTCAACGGCGAATGAAATGCTAAGGATTTCGTAGAAACGTTCGCGAATATTTCTGCGATTTTTTTTCCCCGATATCTGTGAATTTTTATGAAATTTTTGGGAAACAGGTGCGCGATCTTCTGAAGCTCGGTTTCTAGTCTGGAATTTTTAAATATTTCGTATTTCCGAGAGGTATGTGAAAAATAGCTGGTTTTTATATACAATTTTTATTTTCATATCGCATTAGAGCGTTATTTATTATTTTTAATAAATATTCCATATCCCGCGATATTCCACACCACCTGAAATATTATATCTATAAATAAATATTTCACGAAGGAACGTGAGAAAAAGAACTTTGCATTCAGGAATGTTTTCAAGAGATAATTGAATATATGGGAACAGAGATCATGTGAATATAATCGGAAAATATTAAATTGACCAAAAAGTAACTGCGTTCTCTTTTTGTGCAAATAAAAAAGACTAATTTTTATGAGGAACAAAAACTTTGTTGACCATTTTGTTCAATTATCTTATCTTAACTTCGTGATTCCGCGTTCAAAAGAATTTTCATCTTTTTCGATGGAAAAACGATTTGATATCATCGTCAACAGTGAAATTTACACATCAGATAATTTTGTTATGAACTTGCACAACGTACTTTTCCTTTTCGGAAGTAATACAGTGGAAATTTTCCTTTTTGATTGTTCCATTTTGAAATCGACGCCGAGCAAGCAACTTTCTCTTTTTAAAACAAGCTCGAACAATCAGGATTAGATAATAAATTTGCGGTTTGAAACGAAGTTAGTTACGTTTAAAATGTTAGGGGAAGAAACGCAATTACTTTTTGGCCAATAACTCCCCGATAACTCTTAGAAATCCACTTAAGAAAGCGCGAAGATTGCAACGGAAAGTTTCGAGCTGGCAGGAAAAAGTTGCTGTTATCATTGGGAGCACTTTCACCCGCGGAACACGCGCGCGAAACCTTCCCCGATCGATCGTAATAATCGGAAGCAACAAGTGCCGGCATCAGTCGACTTTCCAAAGCACAATTACAAATACCATTAAACAGAGTCTCTCTCGCCGGGAGACTGTCTCTATCCCCCCTCCCCCTTCTCCGAAGAAGAAACATAAACTCGAACAATTTATATCTCCGGCGATAGAAGTGGGGAGAGAGAGTGTTCCTTCGTCGATTTCATCCACTCAATTAGCGCGATGAAATCCTTTCGAAGGAAGTATCGGGTCTCGAGCGTTATTAGAATTGGCCGATTGCCTCTCTCCGAGTTTCCTCGGGCAACTTCGAATAATATCGAACGTCTACTGGTTCACCCGAGTTCCTTATGTACCCGGGTGTGTTCGATAACTATTGAAATCCGCTTGTTTGAAAATTATCGGCAATGGTCGAACGCCGCCAACTATCCAGGCAATAAATAACAATATTCGCATTTTCCTGTGATAAATTGAAAAAAAAACAAGGGCAATTTTTCTCGTAGCAGTTGATGTTGTCGTAAATCTTGTGCAAAATTTCGCCTAGCCATTATTCATATCAATAACAGCGTGCCGCACAGTCGATTAAATACTCGAATAAATATATCAGGATCAAAAAAATTGATCAAGCACCTATCTCGAATTTTTTTCTTTTTTTTCACTCGCCATCGCCGAACTAGAAATAAAATACAGCCTGTGAAAACGTGATTAATATTTCAGCGAGTATCGTCAATCGGTTATTTGATCAAGGAGTATCGCTGCCATGTTTTCATTCGATGGTTGCTGAAAATTCGGTGTTTGACCATTATTGAGATTTTACGAAATTTAGCTACTTATTGAAGTTGGCTACTTGTTATTAGTAACCATGGACAATCGCATTGACAAAAATTTGAAAATTACGTCTTTTTTAAAAATCATGACACTTTCGTCTCGAGCGAAAGCAGCAAGCTGAAACCAAAAATGGCTAAAACAGCTGTCCAAGTTGTTAAAAATCTCGAAAAATTCTGGAAATTCTAAAGAAACGTCGACTGATCATTCACGTCGATCGTCGTCCAATATTTTCATTCGATGGTTGCTAAAATTGTGTATTTGGCCGTGTATGTTCGAAGATTTTACGAAATTTAGCTAGTCATTAAAATTGTCTATCTATTGTTAGTAACGATAACGTGTTGCTTTTAATTCTGTTTTATTGTCTCTAGTGCAAAAGCCAGCCTGGCTGTCGAAATTAAAAAACTCTCTAAAAATTCTACGTAGACCAACCGTTCGCATCGATCATCGTCGATCGTCAGATTTTACGTTCGAAAAGTTCCTCCGTGAGGGACAACTACATCCAGATTCTAGACACGATTCCTTCAAACTCACGTAACTCGTTCGATGGCTTCCACCGAGACTGTAAACACCTGTAGGGAGAAGCTGAGGCCAGTTTTAGCGAGCGTAAAACGCATTGTCCCCGACGAAGGACGAAGCGGAACGTGCAGATTCGTCGAGCGCGTACAATGCAGCTCCGGTCTCTGGCGACACCGACGCGTAACGATCGTTATTGCTACTTTATTGCTCGTAAATCGTCGTCTCGTGGCCTGCGCGTCCTGACCATAGAAGGATACGAGCGTCTTCTTTTAACGGGCTCCTTTTCTCTTCTTTTCTTTTTCTTCTTCTTTTTTTTCTCTCTCTTTTCTTTTCTTTCTTGAAACGAAACGAGCTGCTGCTGCCGCTTCTTCTTCTTCTTCTTCTTCTTTTTCTTAGGTCACCGAGAAGGAACTCTAACCTTAAGCTTCACCCTTTCCTCAAAATTGGAATAACGCTGTTGACGCGTGCTGTTATCTTTTAATTGGTCCTCGGAAGGGAGTGGAAAGACAATGTGCGTGAGCAAGTTCGGAGAAGCCGAGCACTTGCCTGTTTGAGAGCCGGAGAATCGTGTTGAATGGGGATTGCTCGGGGTTAATGCGAGGTGGTGGTTGCTCGTGAGTGGTTGTTGTCAGTTTCGGCTGGCTATTGTTCCAGTTGGAGTTGCGGATCTTGAAATTTTTGAAGTTTTTTTCTTTTTTTTATTTCTACAATAGTTTATAGCCTGAATTGTACAGAATGTTCCGAACTTAATCAGCCAAACTGCGGATGCTTGTTCTACACAAAGGAGGGATAAAATGTTGTACAAAGTGTGCCAGGGTTATGGGTTATTATGTTACAGAATCATCAACGAATATCGTGCGTACGAAATAAACAGCTATCTTGATCTTTGTTTATAGAGCACTTTGAAACGAAAGATTTATTCAACTAGCACGGAGAATTAGAAGCGTAATTGTATTGAAACTCGGCATAATTTTCAGAGATTTTAGTGTTGTTATTCGCTGATAAGCTTGATGGAATTAAAAATTATTTTACAATTAATGATACGAAATTGCTAACATATGAAAAGATATATATATATATATATATATATATATATATATATATATACACTGACTGTGTACTTTAATGAGAAATGCGTTGCATCTTACATATTTCACGTGTATTTTATATTTTACATTTGACATTTTATATACTCTTTTCTTCATTTCATGTATAAATTAAAAGTTTGAACTATTTAAATTCTGGACACTCTATATGTCGATGAAATTTGTGTAGAAAGAAGTTTATAATACGATAAGTAACAAAATTCTTCGTTTTACATTTATTTTGGGCCTTGAAATTTTTACGTTTCTAGTTCAATGCAACAAGTATCGACGATTGAGTACTTGAATTTGTATCGGAGGATTTAAAATGCTAAAAGAAGCTCGTATTTATTTACAATAAATCGTATGAAAAATTCTTAATTACAATGATATAATCGTAACCTTAATCGTATTGGAATCATTAATTCAATTAGAATCTTTAAATCCATTGTACCGAAGTCTTTAATTTAATTTAAATCTGTAAATTTATAAAACTTTTACGAAGAACTGATTATTTTGGTTATTGGAACACTGGAACGCTTGCGCGTAGATTTTCTATTTTCTAATTTTTCTTAATAACTAAATTATCTGATTGTTCTCGTTCTTTTGTGTGTTACAGGTGAGTAACGTACTGATAGAAAATTCATCGCTCAAGTTATCGATTCGTAAGTTGTCTTCAATTACCACACGATATATATCTCATTCAGATTTCAAAAGATTCGCGTAGCGAATGTCATGCGCCGAGAGTAAGATCCGTGAAAACAAGCGACTCAGAATTCGTACAAATGTGATTATTGTGTCCCCCTTCCCCCGATTGTGTTGTTTATAGAATCTGACGTAATTGAAGTACCGTGTTATATGGCCCGTTCTGTAATACAAGTTCCGTGTTATTCGAGAGTTGCCTCGGTAATTTACCAATTCACGCTTAACCGATCAATATCGGAAATAGCCGTAGATTTTGTTCTCTCATTGTCAGTTCGTAACATCATCGAGTCGTTGGTACAGTGACGTATATCTAAGAAAATTACACGCGTAATTTCACGATCAAGACATTAGTTTAACCATTTTCGAATGATTTATGAATTTATATTTATAAATGCATCAGTAATGAATGTAGTATGCTTTCGACGTTGCATACACTTTTATTATCACCGTGATATTAAGTATTTGTATATATTTTTATTACATTGTTATAAAACCATCACTCTCTTCGACGATATTAAGTATTTTTAGCGAAAAACCGACCTATTGCTATCAGCAGAAGAAACGCGATGGAACGTAGAAACACGAGTGACCAACAAATATTCCAGAGTTTCGCCAATTTCTCAATTTCCCCGGCCAGGTTATTCCAAGTAGCCTGGTTGTATCCTTTGCTCGAACTTCGAATAAATATCGAACCTCGAAGGGGAGGGGGAGGGGGGGGGGCGGAGGAGAGGAGAAAAAGTCTCGCGGCGAAAACTTGCGGCGATCCGGTGCTCGTTTTTCCCGCAGACCGCGGGAACCTCGACTCGGAAAAGTCGAACTCGTACCACCCCCTTCCCCTCCTCTTCACCCCGCTCGCTTTTATTAAAATCAAACCGGACCAACCACCGCGCCGGCGAAACTTTCGCGATTTCCGCGAAATTGTCACCGTAATCAAAACATCGACTTCTCGTTTCTTCCTCTTCTTACCTTTTCTTTCCACTCTCCTCGAATGTTTTCGTTTCTTCTTTGCTTTAGCAATTGCTTTTCCTTCGAATTTGTTTTTTTTCTTTTTTTTTTTGTTTTCTTTTCGTACCGAGAGTGACCGAAGTGTCGCGATTTGTGTGTGACATCGAGAGTTTGGTTCTTCTGGTCTTTTTTTTTTTTTTTTTTTTTTTTGATCTATTAAAAATGTTTCAATTTTCAAGTAGGAAATTGGAAGTATAGTGAAACGTGAAAGATCTACGCACGTATGGAAAAGTTGAGCAAAATTTGGTAAGATCAGAAAAGGGGACAGGGCTCTAAGTTTTTCTATCTACAACTTGGCTAATTCTTGATGAAAATCGAGAACTTTTTTGGAAAATGCAAATGTGAATATTTTTAAATTTCATCGTAATTCGCATGAATGAAAAAAGTCTCAATTCGCAGTGTACCAAAAATTGCCATTCAGTGTTGGATAACACCTGCTTAATTAGCAAATTTTAACTTCTGCGTAATTAATAGTATTAACGAGAGGACATTTAAATGAGACAACATTTTTGTTCAAATGTGTTTGCAAAATAATCGATTTTCTTCTTTCTTCGAACGTGGAAAACTTCAGCGTCAGTTCACTCTGCCTCATAGTCATTTTCTCTTCGAGCAAGATTTTCAAATGCTGCTTTCACGTTGCCCTTCATTTTCTCTTTAGCTTCGGATATTTTTCTAAAACAAAAACAAAGGAGAAGAAACCTAAGAACTGTAATCGTAAAGAAAATTTTTTTCAAACTTTGTCCAATACTGGATGATTATAAAATAAAGAAAAAGACATAAGCTTGATAATTCATGTACAAAGTAAAACGCAAAAACTGAGGCATTTAGGTATAATTTAGTAATCGAGAAATAATGTACGTGATATGACAAAAATTATTTACTTATCTGAAAGATAAGAATTTCGCTACTAAAAATAACTTTTGTCGCAACGTGAACGTATATAAAGTTTTATATCTCTGATAATATTAAAAAAAAAGAACGATAGTATTAATAAAACAATTCGGATAATTATCGATAAGAACGAAGAACTTTCTTCGGTATTACACGACTCTCTCCTAATTTTCGTTATTTTAATTGGAATTTACTTTTCCAGCGTGTCAGAATTACGTCCCCGAGACGTATAAACCAGCACATATATTTCCAAATATATATTTACAGTAAATTCTAGAAAACTCTAAAAAAAAAGAAAAAAGATATCGAAAGATCGCGTATTTCGCAAATAACAGCGAAACAAACCGACTGCGTAACGACCGGCCAGCAGTCTCTCCATTAAACGCAAATTTCGCGATGCAGCGTCGCATCTCGCTGAAAACGTAAACACGTGGCAGATTTTCAACAAACTGCAATTCCATCAACAGCTTTTAATCCATGGCAGATGGCCGGATGCTCGAGAACAATTTGTCGCGTGCATTGCGTACGCTCTCTCTGGCCAGCTCTGCACGAAGGTGTTTCCCAGTTGTCGCAGTCGCGCGAACGCTGGAATATCATTTCAGCTTGTCGGTTGTTCTCGCCGTGGGAACGTATTAATGCCGTCCATTTGGCAAGCCTGCTCGTTTCCATTAAATAATTACGTTATAACGTTCAACAGATACGTGTAGTATAGTCGACGTAAGAAATACAACATTTCGGTTGTAAACTCGGCCAGGAGATTTAAATCTCCAGTTTGTTAGACTCTCCGCGGAGATACGATATTTCACGTGTTAATATATGAATATTTATGTTATACAGTGACCCCCGTGTAATGTTCGGATATTAATATTTATTTGAACATTGAAACATTTAAAGCCGAAGTATTTAGTTTATTCAGCAAATGGAAGCGTTCATAGTTCAATGAATTGGCAAGAAAAATTGGTACAGCAACGTTTCAAAGTTGTATCCGTCGTAGATCGAACAAAGAAATCATCGCGAGATAAATTTTTTCTCGATATCGTTTTTTCGATCGTATCTTGACAATTTGTAGCATTTTCGTGGAGAAAAGTGCCGTCACTTTGTCACCTGCTGCACAGTGTGAAAATATATTGGAATAAAATGAACGATGCTTTGAAATACGATCTCTCCTCTTTTACAAATATTATAGCGTTCGAATATTAATGGGAGTCGCTGAATATTTTACACACGTGTCGTTATATAATATTTTAATATTCATAATATTTTGCTTCTCGATGAAAATTTAACGATAAAAGGGATTATGTATGAGTACATCGTGTATCTCGTTTCGCGCAGTCCATTGTTATGCAACATGTTTCGTCATCTCTGGCACGTGTCGAAGCTACTTCACTGATACTCGCAAAATATATACATATATTCAATCTGATCTTCTTCCCGAGTTGCAGCTACCTCCATACTGCAATAATATGCACTTGTTTACCCACATAACGTATACATATAAGAGACAG
Organism: Tetragonula carbonaria; assembly: GCA_032399595.1. NCBI lineage: Eukaryota > Metazoa > Arthropoda > Insecta > Hymenoptera > Apidae > Tetragonula > Tetragonula carbonaria. Next base: position 5,435,747 of record JAUCRC010000007.1, read on the forward strand.
TCATATTGAGTCCGAACGCGGAGTTACCACAGCCGCGTCGTGTTATGGAAATTTCTCGATATTTCAGGAATATTAGATAATATAATTTTAGTATTTCAATTTCACTCGAGTGGCGTCAACATTTATAACAAATACATAATACATTTCTTTCTATAGTCTATGATAGTATATTACAGGATAGTTTCGGTATTTCAATTTCACTCGAATAATGTTAACATTTAACCTCTTGCGCTAGAATGACGTGGCACGCACGTCGAGAATTGTCGCAAAATTGCAATATTTCCTCAGTTTATTTAAATATAGGCAAAACAAGTAATAAATTTATTACTTCCTAATGATTTCTATCCAGTGATATCGTATGGACGAGATCAAAAAGAAAGCGACGAATTATTGTATACGGTTTGGTCACTCGTTATGGTCCGTGAAGCACCTAACCTAAACGTAAACCTAACCTAAACCAGTTGCCAGCGCAAGAGGTTAAAGCAGATGCATGATACATTTCTTTCTATACTTTGTCGAGTGAAAATGATAAGAAATCGAGAAATTGTTCTCCCGCGAGCAAGATCGAAGTGACAGAAATAATTCACGACGATGGTAAGCAGCTACAAAGCGAACTACCAATTCCCTGCGAAACGACCTCGTTCGAAATTCAAGCCGGAGCGTTGTGTCGTTAATCGAGTTGCAGTTGAATTCATCTTCCACGGTACGGTTGCGGATTAGGGCCGGTTAATTCGACCAATCCGTGCAGTTTCATCCGCAAACGAGCCACGTACATACTGCCACAATTAAGACGTTGCATCGCGCGATGCAACGGTGCAATTTGTTCCGTAATCGGCATTGTCGCGCGGCCGCTTTCACCGCGCGCCGCACGCGGTGAATTCAGTCGTTGTCCGCGGATTATACAAGCGTAATTAACTTCGTTTAATGACCTCGGCCGCGAGCCACGCCGCCATTCGAGCCGATTCGACGAGCGCACAAAGCGACGACGCTTGTCGCTTGCGATACAGCCACAATCATCGTGCCCGGTTTCTCCCGGTTTATTAAAGCGGCTCTCGGATTGAAGTTCCGTGCGCTCCGGACGAATGAACTTCGTTCGATACTTCGAAAAGGCGGTGGCAGATATTTGTGTGTCAGAGTGCCATTTTTAATTAAACGTTATTAACGTGTTCCGTACCCGGCCGATTTTTCGTTATTTTCCGTTTAGACGCGCGTTCAGCGTAAGGATTAATAGTTTTGCTTCGAAAATATTGCAATTTTCATGACAATGCAAGGAATTTTAAATTTTTATCAAGAAAAGTGTCTAGAGTTCAAGATGCATAGCGATGAATTTGATTTTAAAAAAAAACAATTTATATTTGAATAATATTTTAAGAGACAATTTTTTAACGATGCCAGAATTAATTTGAAATAAATTACTTCACTCCAAATATTTTTAGTGTTATTGTTTTAATAAATAATATTAAATGACAATAATTTATTATATAAATTATATAACACAATAATACCAGTAAGTAATATTTACTTTAACGTTATTTTGATATGATATTTTTACTGCGTCTTTTTACCAAATTGAGTTGATCGTACGCCTTATGCGGGGTCCTTGATGCAGCAAATATATTTCTGAAAAAATGGTCGAAAGAACGAAAAAAAAATATGAACTGGATCGTGATTCGACGCTCGAGAATGCTTCAGCAAATATATATACCGAAAAATATTAACTGTTTTGGGAGGAGAGTGACTTTGAATCGTCAGAGAATTTCGCGAGAATCGGTTAATGAGAACGCGTTCCTTTGCGCGGAGGATTCAGCAGGGCTCACTTCCCGCTCGCGACGCGGCGCTTATCTCGTTAAAAGAAGAATTGCCCGTGGCTTTGTGTTTACCGTCCATACCGCCCCTTAAGAGTTCCACCGTCTTTGAATTTCAAATGCGAGTAACGATAATACTTGGCCTTTTGTCGCGGCCAGTTTGAATAACCATTATTTTCCAGCCAGCAACCGTGACCCGTTTCCATTCTCTTCGTAACAGACGTCGAAACGTCTATTATCTGATCCCGCCGACCTCTGATCCTTCGCTGTTTATCTCTCCGTCCCCGGGAAATTTTTACTCGGCCATTATTCGAGCCATAGTTCGAGCTACGATTCAGTGACGTTGTTGTCGACGTTCGTCCATGGCGAGTCAAGAAAGTGAAATTTCGTGTCGCGTTGAAGGGTTGTTGTTGGAAACTCTGTTGAAAATTCTTTAGGATGATCTTTCGGTGATAGTGACAGATCGAAAGTCTTCGGAACACATTCAAAGAAGCTACGGCGAGATTTCTTCGCGAAGGTGCAGTTCCGTTCTGCAAACAGTGTAACAATGAAATTTATATCTGGCCTGTATATAATCTACTTTATCGATAAACTTTGAATAAATTGAAATTTTGAAATTGAGAAAAATGAATGTCCCGTTTTAGTGCCGCGTGGCGCTTTTTTAACGTGTCTGATATGACTGCCACAAAAATGCCAAGCAGCGTGATTCAAGCATCATTGTTGGATTAAAGAAACAATACTTGTATTTATAAGGAAGGTTTATTCTACGTTGCAATCGTGGTTAAGAATGACGTACAAAGTTCTCCTGATGGAAAAGAGAGTGCTCTTCTCTTCTTAGCGCGCCTTTTTATAATCCGTCTATGGCAAATCGAAGGTAGTATGAAAGAAGCGTATTGTTTCACGCACTGAAAGAACAGAAGTCAGCTTCGTCAGCGTGTGTGTCGTAAATCCCCCTAACTTTCTGACTCTAGAAGAATAACTTTTTTCGAACGTGTGGCTAGAGAAACCGCTACAAGGGAGAAAATCGAAAGGAGAGCTTTTTGGAGTAATCGCGCGTGTAAACTCGACTGGACGTAGCCTGAGCGCAGAGTATCGGGCCTGGAATGAATTTATATTCCGCTCGTTCGCCAATCCCTTCCAGGAACAATAAAGATAACTTCGATCGGGCACGACTGCCGCCGTTTTAGCCGAGGCATTTAACAGGTAATAATCGACAACAAAATCGATCGATCGCGAAGTAAGGATCGCGTGAGGAGAGAAAGAGATCCAAGAGACCGAGCGATCGAGAGGAAGAGGGCAAGCGCGTGGAAAAAGTCGAGCGTAGAACGAAAAGCGAGAGAAGGGGTGAGAGAGAGAGAGGCCCTTCGGTGAACCGTCAGATAAGCTAACAAATGTCTCCAATGAATAATAATAAGTGGCCCGGTCCAATTTGTATTGCATTTACATCGAGCGACGTACCGCGCGTAATTTATATTGGCCGGGGCCACCGGCCTGCTTCGTCCCTGAGAGAGAAAGAGCCCTGTTTCGTCCTGTTTCGTTTCTTCGTTTCCTCACCGGCTGTTAGATAACATCGAATTAAGCCACCGTTTCCCGTCCCAGCGATTTTTATGCGCGCCAACGCGCCACCGGCTACGACGAATTCCCCGGCCAGATCGTACTGATTATGGCCGAATGAAGACGGTGTCGGTGGTGAATGATGCATCGGTGCGGAAAGGGACGTAGCAGTGTGTTGCTCTTCAGGTGTTAGGCTTGAAAATGCAGAATATTGTCCTCATTGCCTAACATCTTTCGTAGACATAATTCTAATGGCTAGCATTATGGAGAATGGCTCGAACGATATTTTAAATGTATACATCTATATATATATATATATATATATATATATATATATATATATATATATATTTGAATATATTGTGAAAGTAGATGCGTATGAATTTAGAATGTAAAAGTTATAATTACAAACAGAAAATTGACCTACGCAGAAAGAGTCTGTGATGCGGTATCGAATGCATAGGGTGAGTCGGGGGATGGTCCATTTTTTTTTTTTTTAAGAATTATTCTTAAATAGAATCTTTAATTAATCTTAAATAAAATCTCTATATCTAAAATACATCTACATATATATATATATATATATATATATATTTGGATACATCATTAATCGGGCCATTTTCCATCATTCTAGCCATTAGAATTATGTGTACAAAAGACGTCAGGCTTCTTGTTCGCATAAAAAAGAAAAAAATAAAAACAGGCAGGTCCTTGTCTAGAACGATAAATTATTTTATGTGACCGAGAAGTCTAACATCTTTCCTAGACGTAACTCTAATGGCTAGAATTATGGAGAATGGTCCGAACAATATTTTAAATGTATACATCTATATGTATATTTGAATATATTGTGAAAGTAGATGCGTATGAATTTAGAATAATTATAAAAGTTATAATTACAAACAGAAAATTGAAAAATAATTTAGTGAACGAAAAAAAATTACATCCTACGCAGAAGGATTATAACCTTGAAACGCTGTATCAGCATTGTATTCCGAAAATGTTATTACTTTTCGGTAAAATGTTAGTAAATGAAAGTTTAAGAGATGAGCAAAGAATTTTTTTAGACTATTCAGTCGTAGACACTATTTAATAACCTTTTTTTTTTCAAATGAAAATGAATAAGAAGAATGATTGATATGATAATATTGATGTGATACAGTAATAAGATACGATAATAATACGATATATTAATATGAAACAATAAATGGGATATAATAAACTACTGAAATTGATATTTTATGAACTACATATAATGAAACTGAGCCATCTCGCCTGGACTTGCTCAATGTAGAAAAATGTAAACAAAACGTACGCCTCGCAAGTAATGTTGAATTTTTTAAAAAAAGCGAGTGATCTGTAATTTTTCATAAAAATTTGATGAAAGTTTGCAACAGTAAAGATTAGATTAATTTCAGAGAAACACGTAATTTATCCCAATTACTCAACTGCTCCTTTCTGCAATTCGGCATTTTGAAACGAAGGAACCCTAACGTCCGTTCTTCATTGCCAATCAACCTGATGGAGACGTTATTCAGGTTGCAATCGAGGAGAGCGAGCCTTAGAATACAAAAGCTCGATTAGAATACGAAAAGACACCGCGTTGAATTCGCGAATCTTTGTGGAGCATCGGCTTGTTCGCTTTATCGTGCACGACGGGGGGAAACAACTAACGCCGTGGCGAGATGATATCGCCGGAGCTGGTTTGCTCGCGAGTCGAAGAAAATAATAATTTCTCTCTCAGCGTAGAGAAGAAAAAGAAGAAGAAGGCGGCGGCAAAGGCGATGCAAGAATCTGCACGCCCCCTTTTGATATCGTTGAGCCAGGAAACGGATGAAAAGCAGCTTCGCCGAGTCGAGGTGGATAATTAAAGACGCAATTTACCAGCATAATTACAGAGTTAAATCGAAATTATAGAGGCAGCGGGAGCATCGGCTGGAATCGTTTAATTGGCAACAATCCGGTTTTCCTTGGGGCACGAACGTTTCTTCCACTGTGTGTGTTGTCCACGCTCTGACGATTTTCCTCAGCGACGTCTTCGCGGAATCCGCACTCCACTCCGCTACTTTTTCCACCGTCTTCGTGCCTATCGTCGTTCTACCGCGACAATCGCCATTGTACGCGCGGCCAATTATACGCCAGATATTCTCTGGCCTTGGCTGCTCTTGCCTGCAAAAAATTAAGTGATTTCGAATTATATCGGTCTGCCGTTTCGTTAATTGAAAATTAACGTTTTCTTTGTTTTCTGTCTGAGAACGAATATTTCGAAGAAGCAATGACACACCGCTGTGTCTCAATTCTGTATGCAGGGTTTAATTGCAAAATTGAATTCCCGAGAGTCTGTTCTCTGCGGACGATAGAGGACGATGCTCGGTCTAAAATTGCGTGTCTAAAATTAACGAATCTCTTACCGCCGCTCATCCAGTAAAACTGTCCAACAATTATTTCCTGAAAGAACATTTACTTTCTTTTTATTTTTACGAAATGACTGACAACCGATCTTCCGAAGAAACCAGTTTCACAACTTGTCACTCTAATCATTGTCAACGGGCCCGTCGCATTGGCCTGGCCATTAGAGCAATTAATTAATTATACGCGCGAGCACAGCGTGGTTTCTTCGTCCATCTGTTTCACACACACACACACGAGTGTATGCTCAGGTAAACTGGAGAAAACCACGAAACAGCTCGTGAAAGGAAGTAGCAGACAGTATGCGTTGATGTTCTCGGCCAGAAGCAATTTCCATGCATGGTCGAACTGAATAATTTCCGGTGGTCCGCTAGCGCCCTCCCCTCCCCTTCCCCCCGATCTTTGCTCGTTGTACGCGAACAACAGACCAAAGGGATATTACCGAGTCCCTTCTGACGCTGTTTCGCTCGAATTTTTGAGTGCAACGTCAATTTTGAGATTTTCAATAATCGTTTGATATTCCCGCGTCGAATGTTTCGCGATGTTACTTACACCAAGCAGCGAAAGGAAAGAAAAAGGGAAGTTTCACTTTCTCGAGAGAGGGAAGAAACGAGAAACGAGGATAATTTTTGAAGAATTTTTGAATTTAACCCTCTCACGACGACAAGGGAAACCCATTTTTTCCCCATTTTAAAATCGGTGATCGTCGTATTTAATTATAATCTGCATTATTTATACAGAATGTCAAAATAGAACGTATGCCGAACGCAATTACGTAAATGGGAACGTTTAGAAAAAAAAAAAAAAATAACTGTCAAATCAGTTGACGCCAATGATAAAACATTCGCGGGCTGTACTCTTATTATTTCAGTTGTGTCGTGTAATAATATATTACTGTGTTTTTCTCACATGTTTTATGTTATTAAGTATAATTTTGTGCAATAATAAAGTATATATGAACAAATGAAAACAAATGCCTGATAATGACAAATAATTATAATAATTCTATGGGAAAAATAATTCCATGTGGTCCATGTCTACTGAAAAGCAGCGTATTGGTACAAAACGCAATTTGCCAGCGCACAACACGCAAAAAGCGGAGAAAATGAAAAGATGTGCAAATTGTGCTAAACGCCGCATAGAAAACAGGACGCATGATATATGTACTATGTGCAATGTCCATCTTTGCTTCACCAACCAAAAGAAATTGCTTCGCAGAATATCATAATTAGCACGTCATTTTTTATAGTAATTTTATTTCATAATTTTGTATTATTTTAGTTAACATTTCGTTATAATAAACCAATAAATAAAAGACATTACGTAATAAGCCTAACCATAATTTGTGTTACCTTTACAGTCCATTGGGAAAAATATTTTCCATAAAATTCCAAAAAAAACTACACACTGTTATGTATTTTATTTATTCTAAACAAACTAAAATAAACAGTTACTTGCTAATATTTACTCTTACGGTCGTGAAAGGGTTAACGAAGTCAAAGAGTTTCGCGGGTATCAAGAGTTTCTAGAATTGGGAAATTTTGAAATCGGTAAGCCCCGGATCCTGGATACCGCTTTCCAGTGCTAAAACTAAAACGAAATCGATATAGTTGCAAGAAATTTTGGAATTTCAACGATATTCAATCGAAAGTTTCACGTAGACTGAAATGTAGCGGCGTTTCTTTAATTTTGAATCGCTGCAACGACCGGATCATTTGTCGTAGATATATTCCACTGTCTTTTCTTCAGATTTTCTGCGTCTCGTGACTAAACGAAAATCTTCAAAAATTTCGAACGGTCTTATTTATATTCAACAAGTCGACGTCAAGTAACACCGAGATTTCTGCCTCGGGTTTTATTTTAATTTTAATGCGCTGTAATTGAGATACATATTTTATTGGCTCGGCTATCGGCTAGCGCCGATGCGGATGGTAATAAAGTTCCACGGTAAGTTAAATCACTTTATGACCGGCGTTATTTGGTTTCCTGTTTATGAAAACTGTAAAATCAATATCGTATACTCGCTGGCTAAATATATCGCTTTAACGAAGAAAAATATTCTTGTCGAAATGTTACTTAAAAACTGGCATAAAATGTTGTAGAATATTCTATCGCACTATTCTATGAAACATTATCGTTGAAGAATTAAATATTCAGACACGAGAACGACGACTGAGAACGAAATGGATAGAACGTGGATGAAAATGTTCCACGAATATTTTTATCTATCGAACAGAGGATAAAAAAAGAAAAGACGAGACGTGTTCCCAGACTTTCGATATACATAAATAAATACTTCGGTGTACTTTGAGTGTTTAAAATGGTGAAGTCTAGAGAACAGTTCGGAAAATTTTTCAGCAATCAGAGAAAGAACGAAGGGTCTCGTATTTGTTTCGTGTACAAACAAAATGACTTAGCTACTATGATTACGTTGACATTTATCAAAATTTCACAAAGTAGCGCACGCTGTTTTTACATCGGTATCTATGTTTGTCTAATTACATTGACGTAGGTTTAAAAATAAAACACGACGTCAAATTAATTGTGGAAACTCTACTTCCGTGATTGTTTTCAGATCAGATAATTTGTCCTCGAATTATTATTAAACCCGAATAGCCAACTAAATTATATTTATCGACATGGCGATCTATTTTCAGGATAGACAGGACAGCTTCGTTTGTAGAATTTTTAAATTCTCTGTTTGAGAAAACAATTTAACGACTAAAATATTGTATTAATTCGCATGACTTCAGGTTAACTTTCTACGTGAGAGAAAATTATTCGTTTCGCACTGTCTCGGTCGTCAAACAACAAAATTGCCTCAAATTTCCCTTCGCAAATTGCAAACCTTCAGAAATAAAAAGTAACGAGATGAAAATACTGATATCGAGATATCGAAAAGAAGAAAACACACGACGGAAATGGGGGAAAAAGAAGCGGTTTGATGTCTGTTTTTTTGCGGAGAGCCGGGAGAGAGAAGGCTTCTTTCTTACTTTGGTCGCTGTTTCAGGGTGGAAAGCTATCGTCGAGCTATCGAACGATCGAAAGAGATCGTAGCGTTCGTGAGAGTGCATACCTTAATCGCATTATCCCTTCTAACGGAAGGTTCGTTCCAGAGAGAGGAAATTCACCCTCCCCCTCCCCTCCCCTTTACCCCTTTCCCGCCCCTTTGATGTTATCTAAAGAGGAGCGTTCGCTAATTAAAGTAACCCCGAATGTGCAACGCTTGCGCCTCGCTTGCATAATGTAACGCGGTCTCTGTGTGTGTACCAAATTTCAGCCATTCGAAGAAACATTCCAGCCGGATATAATTGGGATGTTTGAACGAGTGGCGGCAATTAGATAATTGATGAAGCAACTGCACGAATTACGATCGAGGCGTCTCGAGCGACGCAGGTTTTAAACGACGAGATCGCTATTTATCAACGATTTCGTCTCACGCTTGAAAGCAACGTTAAAATGATTTTTAACGATACCTCGGGGCTAAATTTCGATTCACGCACATTCACTCGGGAGATTAGAAAACGAGATAGCCTCGATATTTCGATATTTCGTCGTTTCAGCGACGCGTGAGTGAAATTCGGGCATATTGTATTTAACACTATTCCTACTGACACTTCAGGTATACCTATTCCTACCGCGACCGGTCAAATGACCGGTCTTTAGCACAACTTATATTTTCTAACACTTTACCGACCGGTAGCCTATTAATCGGTTAACATATTTTAACACTTTACCGACAAGTAGCCTATTAATCGGTTAATATATTTTAACACTTTACCGACAAGTAGCCTATTAATCGGCTAACCGAATTCACCGCTAATACACGGTCGGTAAAGTGTTAATATAGAATGAAGATAAAAGCCAATTTGACAGTATAGAAATATAGTTTCTTCTATTCAGAAGTGTATAAGGTACATTTTATTCGTTTTCACCGCATTTTTTATTTATTTTACAGTCATAGTAGATAAGACGGTGTAAGAAAATCCGAGGTTCTGGACCGCTTCGTATACCAATCAGGCAAATAAGCACCGCGAGGACTGTAAAGACTTGGAAGTGCCTTAAATCAGTCCGTGGAAGGCACTTTTCGGCTAAAATCATGCCACAACTTCATTGCCTTTCGTTTCGTAACGACTTTATAGTTTCGGGATTGAGTCCTTGAGAGAATACTATTACAAAAAGATATAAATCGTTTTACCGGTCAAATGACCGGTCGTAGTAGGTAAGACAGACTACAAATTTTTCTCAACAAATGAACAATGAAAAAAGAAGTGAATATTGAAAAAATATATTATACGTATATATGAGGAAAAGTCGAGAAGTTTAATGTCGATTTAATTACGTTGTATATAAGAAATTCTAATCGAAATTTTAAAAACGGTCATTTCACCGGTTGTGGTAGGTATCATAGTGTTAATAATTTTAGTAGGTACGTAGAGCCTTTAGAGAAAGTAGTTTCAGCTGAAAACTTTCGATACGACTACGTTCAGCCTCGTTTCAACGGACGTGCGGACGCGTTCACGGATTGTGTAAGAAATTTAATTTAATTTGACGTTACTTAAACTGTTTGCTTAAACAGGGTACAACGAATCGAGGGTTCCCTCTCGCCCATTTTCCAAAGGTACATCTTGGCACACGAAAGAGAGAGAGAGAGAGAGAGAGAGAGAAAAGAACTCGTAGGAAATCTAAACTTTAATTGCAAGATCTCCGACGCACCGGAGAACTTCTTCCGGCAAACGTCACAAACCTCCCCAACTAGCTCCCCAATAGCTTTGCTATTGAGATTCGCAGGGATGCGCGACGCGGTGGCCGGGGCGGCGCAACTTTCTAGACGTTTTCTGCGCGCGAGTTGCGGCCAAGTTAGAATCCGTGGGCCGTCGAACTTCGATTAAATCGGGGAATCGAGTCGAAATCGTGGCGAGACGGATCGAGGAGACGGCCGTAATTGGCCCTCCTTGCTCTCTTGTGCCCGTTCAGCCTCTCTCTCTCTCTCTCTCTTTCTCTCTTTCTCTCTCCTTGCTTCGTGCCTTTCACGTGGCCCCGACCAGTCGTTAATCTTTTCCCAGATATACTTGATCATTGCACGCCTCACTACGTCTTCGTTTACGTCCGAGGGGGATCGAGTGCCGACAATTTCCCGTTTCCACTCTGCCATTTCTGCGTTCCGCGCGCCCTTAAGCAGCAAAGAATGGCCGACAGGGAGCTGAAGAAGAGAGAATAAGAGAGACAGAGAGAGAGAGAGAGATCCGTGCTTCTTTTTTCTTCCAGGCGAACGTGCTGAAAGGGGGAGTGTAAAAAAGAAGATGAGAGGACAGCAGGATTAGCAATCTATCGTGGCGCATAGTTGCGCCGAGTTGGAAATCTGGATTTCAAACGACGCGCTTACGCTACCTTAACGAGCCGGCCGCCTTCAATTTAGAATTCTTTTAATGGACCGACGTTTGCCTTTCCGCGCAGCGATACCTCTCCATCCCTTTCAGTGGTACGCCGGTCGATTACGACGTTGCGTTTCATACGCGAATCGTGCGCGTAACGTAACGCAAGAACGCGTGTAATTTCGCGAGACAATGCGTGATGATAGTGTTCGCTCCTCGAAAAATGCGGAGACCTTTGTTCCAACTTCCTCTCCGTGTCAAATTGGTTGTCACATTCAGTGTGTAAATGTCGTCCCAGAATAGTTGTCACATACATACGTGCATGTAAAACGTGCGATCTTTCGAGTTTATTTTCTTCAAGAACTGGTTTCACGAAGGAAAAGATCTAAGAGGTTTTTCCTACGACCTTCGGGAAATAAATTATTATAATGAAAAAAAATTGTAAAGTAGTAATTCGTAAAGATATTATATTTAAAATTCCATTGTCATTTGTTAATTTACCAGCATCGATAAGTATTAGTCATATATTTTGGATCAATATTAGGAATTTTTTCAATTATTCAATTATTTCAGGTTTAATCAGTGTATTGTTGTACAAATATTGATTTAAGCGTTTAAAAGAATCTCTCGTATTACAAAAGATATCAATTCAGGGTGAATTAAAACCTCAAATCTAAGGTTGAGATTTCAGCACGAATATAAATTTCGCGAGTAATCCTCTCTGATTCAAGGGAATGCCTCCAATTTTCGCCAAGTTTTGAGAAAAATCTTTTTTTCGCTTAAGCTTGCCAATTTTTTGAAAGTTACTGGAAACTCTTTTCTTTGAAAATTATTGAACGTTGAGTTTGTCAAGAAAATTCTCTTTCTCGAGAGTTAGTTAAAAATTGAACAATCAAACTCTTGGAAAGCTTCGGTTTCATCACAACGCTGTGGCAAAAATTGCGAAATTGCAGCATTGTGGATATACAGTTTCAGGATTTTTCGACTTCGACTTTCAAATTATCAAGTTTAAATTCTTTCAAACGCACACTTTTCAAATAAATAGCTGGCGTATTTCTGAAAATGTTCATTTCTTGTTATTCGGACACCAGGCTACTTTGATAAATAAATGACGATCAAATGATTTCTTTTTTTTTTAGCTGGCTAATAAACCTGCTATCATTGCCAAATATTTAGACCATAATCGGAGACATCTATATAAATATCTGTATAAATCTTGTTAATTGAGTTATTCGCAGACTGCGGATGTGTAACGAACATTCATATTTTTGTGAAAGATAGAACGTACTTTGAGTCATTTTGAGTCAAATCTTTCTAACCTCCAGCATGCATCAAAACTTGATAAACACATTGATTTAGCTTGGACTTGATAGTTCGAATTTTAGGAGGGATCTAGATAAATAGACCGAAATTGATGTCCTTATTGAGATTGATGATTGGATCTCTCGGTGAAGCTTGTTTTAGGAACTTGATGGACTCTATTTGTCATTGTTAGTCTGTCTCGCGATAGCCTGGAGAATAGATGTACCGTACTATAGAGATCCGAGGCGTGCTTCTTAGAAGTCTGTTAGTAATGAAATGTAAAACCACGGTGTACATAAGTGCAAGATCTTACAAATTCCAGCGACAGCTTCTCTGAACTTATGAGCTTATTTATTCCATCAAACTTCAAACGGAGACGAAGCCAGATCAATTTAAGTTCACCAACTAATGATTCCTTGATCAATTTAATTTCAGATACCTGTTTGTCGCCGATGTTGTCATCGGAATATCAATGTAATTAACATCCACAAACTTCGCCAGGATCCATGAATTTTATTAATTCTCTAGTAAATTAGTAAAGTGTCTTAGGTATCTCCGCTGGCTTAATTTCTGAGTAAAATGCGGATAAATAAAGAATAATTCTAGCAAAATTACGCTATAGTTTTATCGGATAATATTAGGATAATCGAGCAATCTTGCATATCGTGGTTTTGTACAGGTACGCAAGCGTTTTTGAGTTCATTTTGAGACATTCAAAATAAAAATTCTTCCCACGTAAACCTCTTCACCACGTTGCTTCACTCCGTTCTCTTCATCGTTTCACTTTTCTTTCGATATCCGCATTTTCTATCGAAATCCGGTCAATTTCTTTCGTCTTCGTCGAAAATCCAATTGACACCTTTCTCACGCCGTCTAACCGGATTATATTCGAATTCGCAAAGAATGCGAATACACGTAGCGCGAGACGAGAGAAAGAAAGAAGGAAAGAAGAAGCTCGGACGTTAACGAGATTATAATAACGTGCAACGGATTCGCTCATCGAAGTCTGTTAGGTGCACGTTAGGTGGATGTTGAACGTGTGTTCCGATATTGTTCTAAAGCGGTCCGACGAAGTTTCACAACCGTCCCATTATCGCGAACACGTAATCCCGCGAACGGGAAGGAGCCATTCTCGTCCGCGGAACGAGGACGTCGTCGAGGACTGCACCGGAGGAACTTCGGATTCCGGGGACTGGCTATGGCTATCAGCCCATGAAAACGAAGTAGTTTCTAAACGATCGCGAAGGCGAGCTCTCCTCGCGCCTTCCTCAACCCTCTTCAGTTATACTAATTTTATGGAATACCGACTGCTTGATCCGCCGCGCTCGCCGTTTAACCCGTTTGCGTCGTTTCACGCTGCTGCCAGGTCGTTCGGCCTCGAATGGCCGACGATGCTTCCAGAAAATTTACGCACTCATCGGGTTGGCTAGGATCGGCACGAGTTCAGCAAGATTCACTTTCGATACAGTCTCTTCTCAGAGGGTTTAACCAAAATGGCCAAAATGGCCAATTGATAATTTTCGTTAGACATGAAACGAGTGTGTTTTTAAAATATTTAAAATAATGTGTGTTTAAATAACTTTTTGTAAAATATATGAATAGTTTGTCATACTCCATTGTATTGTTAAGTTCCTCTATTATTATTATTATTTTGCTTTTTTGTCTTCAATATCTCTGATGGAAATTTTAATCGCCGGTAGCAGCTGAAAATTGCTAGATTTTTTGCCAGTTTGGGAATTTTCATCCACGGAAGGCGCGACAATTTTATCCATAGCAACATTCAAAAATTGTATTGTATAACGTCCAAAAGATGACGAAGACCGAACTATGAATTTCATTTAAAAATTAAATCTAGTGTCCAGAAATCGTCGCAAATCGTTCTGTTCGAAAATAGAAAACAAGTATGTAAATATCAGGATATATATCGCTCAGGAAATTCGAACGATCGAGGAACAAAACTTACATAACGCACAAAACACCGTCGTGCCTTTCTACGTATCTATGATTAACCACCAATCTCGTCAACATTTCCTCGCACTTTAATTCTGTAGTCCACCGTCGGACCTCCTAACGACGCATAAAAGCGTCCACCAACGAAACGACCACGCTTGAACTACGAGCTTAAGGTAGTATTATCAACGACGAGATATTCGTCCCAAAGAGCTATTACTATCCTCGCCATGGGTTCCCCTAACGAGCTCTTCCTCTCTATTTCTATTTCTCTTCTCTTCTCGAGACACGAGAAGATTCTTCGTCGCGAGGGAACCGCCGCGGCGATAGAACCCCGAAGGAAGAGAGAAGGAATCGAAAGGAACGATCTCGTGGAAGAGGAGGCTCGACAAACGCGAGAGGCACTCAGTGGCTTTGCTTGATATTAGCATATAAACTAGAAAATGTTTTATCGCGCCTCGGCGAGGGACAGCGTTCTTCGGGGAAAGGAGGTGATAGGGGAGAGAGAGGAGAAGAGATGAACGCGGCAGCGTTTTGCCGCGCGGCGAAATATTTATTGGCCCTTAGCGATCATTAGCGAAGACCGAAAACAAATGGACACACTCGAACCTGCCGCGATCCCCTTTGATATCGAATCGAAACGTCCCGTTCTTTTCCCTCGTTACAACGCCGTTGCATACGTTCTACAGGTGCGCCTCGAAGCTTTCGTGTTACCCCTTTCTCTCTCTCTCTCTCTCTCTCTCTCTCTCTCTCTCCCCCTTCTAACCTTCTTCTCATTGGCCATTCCGATTCTTTTTTTTCGCTGGCTTTCCTCTTCCTTTTCTTCTTCTCCTTCTTCTTCTTCTTTCTTCTCTCGTTTTGTTTTTCACTCTCATCGAGAAGCACTCGTTACCGCGAAACGTATTGGAATTTTTATGGAGCGCCGTCTTGTGGGTTTTTTTTTTCTTTTTTTTAGTGACGGGAGGGTGGGAAGAGGGCGATGAAAGAAAATATGCCGGTATTTAGGGAGGCTGCTTGAGTTATCGTGCTCTCAGTGGCATTTTAGGTTTGAAATCTCTTTATACGTTCGGATTGGATATAAAGAGGACTTCGTTGGTGAATTCCTATGAATCTCTCTTCGACGAGACGTTTTTTTTTTTATTTTATTCGAAATTTAGCTGTAACTGTCGTACGATCGTTGAGTATCCTTTTACTGTTTCTTTTCATTTCTTGCGTTTCGTTTTATGATTCCATGCGTTATTAAAGAAATTGTGAAATTTACGTGTCTGATGAACTACAATGATATTTCGATATAATAACTGATATAATTATATACGTAAGTGTGTATATGTAAAAGTGATTTAATGAGCATATAAAGCGGTAATATTAGTATCACCTCTTTTGCTTCACAATAAGTAGCTTAATTTTGTAGTATCTCTTCTATCTGTCTCACTTTCGTCAACGGAATCGTACAAAGACGAATATTCCAGGTTACGTTAGTTATATAATATTTTTCGAGCTTGCAGCAAAAGATATATATCGATCGTATCTCGACGAAGATTGAAAACGATACGACGATCGTAATTGGATTTTCTTCTTTTTCCTTTCTTAGATTGGTCGATGTCCTCTTCTTTTTTTTTCCATTGAGGTCGAAGCGAGAAATGTGATCGATCGACGTCGAATATTTCATACTGTTTCGCGTGGGATATCGTGAGGAATCGCGATAATTTTTCAGTCACGATTCTGAAATTCAGCGCGCTGCCATTCGGTCACGAGAATTTTTTGATTAAATTACCCGATTCTAGTGTTTTAAATTTTCAGAAATAAACACAATCATGATTGAATTACTTTCGTCGAACGTGGAACAATCAAACGAGAATTCACCTTGAATTCAATCCGGATGATTTCAAGATCAAGCACCGTCTAAAATTTCGTTTCGATGAAATGAATTTCCATTACTTACGCATGCATACGTATCACAATTAATTAACCAAACTCCGGTGCATAACAACATAAAATTGTAAACCGAAGCAAGGGATGCTGCCGGGATGATCGTAATTCACGAAGAAGCAGCGTGTCCTGGCGCAAAGGGGCAAGATAAAAAAGAGAAAAAAAAGAGAAAAAGAAACGAGAAAAAAAATTAGTGCTTTTGTGAGAAACGCGTATATCCGTTCGCATAAATCTGTCGCTTAAAGTGGAGTCTCTTATTTCAATGTGTTGGTACCAGCAGCGTGCTCGTGTCACGAGCTACGCAAATAAACTCGAAACACCCGCAAGCGCCAGAGAGTGGGAATTATTTCGCGTATTCCTTTCCCTCCCGTGGGACGCTTAATCCGCGTATCGTCATTTACGATAATTGAAGATTTGTATCTGCCTCGAGTTCCTTCCACTTATCTCTCGTCTCTCGTCCCCGCCAGCTTTCTCTGCCGCATTAAAAAGCAAATTCGGTGAATTGTCGCACCGGCGAGAGAGAGAGAGGCTAATCTGCTCTCCGGGCGATTCAATTGAATTACGCGAAATTAAATTCTATAAGGAAAGGATGTTTTGAGGATTGTGACGTTTTTCAGGAACGAGACTAATATTCAGGAGAATAATATTCAGGAATCAGGTGATTTTATTTTGAGATCTGAAGTCACGTTCTTAATATTCGCAGAGGTACGATGGACAAGATCATTTGTATAAGAAACGGTGTACAATAATTAAATATGTATATTAATGAATGTTTGAAGAAACTTGCTGAGTGAAAATGATTCGATGGTATTCTGAAACTGTGATCAATTTTGTTTAAAAACTGAAAAGAGGTTCGTTTCATTCAAAAACCAAAGATACTTTAAGCTCTTCAATGTATGACGTGAAAAAAGTAAACATACATACAGATATAAATATAATTGAAAATATTTCCTTTTAATTTGAAGAAATTTTTCGTTCACGAATTGCTAACAGCGTGGTGGATCCCTATCGATCGTGAATAATTTCCGACGAAATTCTTCCCCCGAGGAGAGCAATCATACCGATCGTGTTTCTACTTATGCTAATGGTATTTCAAACACGGACAATATAAAGGAGAAACAACTGAATAATAATGCTTACGCAGTGTCATTCCCACGCGTGCACTCTCACCTGTCAGGAGATTAATAACTTCGTTCTAATATTTATCAGCGTATCAACGTAACGTAATTAATTACTCGGTGCAATTGTTATTCATCGTTTGTTATTACGCCGTCGAATCGGCGCACGTGTCGTCGTTAATTTGTCCACCGATATTTTTCACCGTGAGATGCTTTCGTCACTCTGCTTGATAAATCGCGTTTAATAGCGGACATCGCAAACAATCGACCCCGTGAAAGTAATATTAATTATATTTAAGAGGTAATCGTCGAAAATAATACGTTGTAATTCAATTATGTACGCTTGATGCATAAATCATACGCGTGTATACGCGTAATCGGATAAGCAAATGAAAGCTTCGGGTTTTTTTTTTAATTTATCTGTGTGTTTGTCGGCAGTCGAGTATGTAGGATGCTAATTTCGGAAGTTATATTAGAACACGAATATCCAGACCTTGTAGCAGAATTTGCACTTTCTTCGTTGCTTTTTAAATTGGAACTTCAACTGGTCCGATTAATTGACCAATTAGAATCACTTATTCTACGTGCATTGATGTCAATGAAAAAAAATTCTGCACCAAGGGAGACCTCGTTTAAACTTCATTTCAAGTTTTGAATTTAAAATTTTGCCAAAGGCAATATGTTTATCAAAGGCTCAAGAAGACGGAACAATTTGTTTCGTGCAAATTCTTTTATTACGCTGGAGGACTAGAACGTCTATAATTAGGATGCTTTTTAATGAGCGAAATTGGACTTGGCGGCCAGCTATTGTCCTCGTTCAGCCTGTAGTGTCAATAGTGCTTTTGTCAAAAGTGCTAGTGTCAAAAATATCGAAGGTCCTCGACTAGGAACAGAACATATAAATGTAATAAACTATTTTTCAAATTTTCTATATTTCAATTTCTCTCTGCTACAAGTTTTATGTTATACTTCGATTTTCGGCTGTTTCGATGGTTAAAAATTTCGATATTTTTCTGAACTCAACTGAAGTAGTAAAGTCAGAGATTTCCATTGCAATATTTTGCATTCCATTGATCTTCCATCGATTCTTAAATATTTTTCCAATTAAAGTATATAAGAACACATAATTCTAGATGTCTAGAAACGACGACATTTAAGGAGCGAATGGCAACTTCGGATTTCACGCGACGAGAAAGGGTTAGATCCCGGTGTTTGTATAATTGTAAGAGCGATTCTAAAAGCGCGTGACGCACGAAACCGCGTGCGTTCCGCTTCGACGAGGCTCGTTGGCGTGTCGCCAGGCATCTCGCGGCGTATTTTCAGGATTGTAATATAAACCCGATGATTTATGGCGGCGATGTGACCCTGCCGGACCGAATGTATGTTTTTCGACGCTCGCAAGACCGTCGTCTTTGGAAGCCGTGCGAGTCACCGAGTCAGAGATCGGCCGTAAAATTTTGATTTACAGTTTGCACCTACCCTTGCCATGTCGCAGCATTTCATTCTCGCTTACCTGTCGTTTTCTTCCAGCAGAAAAGTTTCGCGCGTGAATGAACTGAAGTCTTGAAAGTCACCGATTTTTATGACTACACCGCTGTATAACTGTTAGCTATTGCGCGAGCAGAGTGTGAACTATCTTGACGATTGATTATATTGAAAACTTGACGATAATTCCCTCCGCTCGTTTAGACAAGAACAGAAATTGGAAGACGAATTGAAGAAGAATCGTTACGTTGATCTTTCACGTATATTTCAATTTTTCTTTCGTTTTAATAATAAACAAAAAGAAAATAAGAAAAGATGAAATTGGAACGAGAAATCGTAAGACTTCCTTATATCTATTTTATTAAAGAAAGATATACATGTCACTTGATTGATCTAAAAATAAGAGAATTAATAGGCTGCAGATTTTTATGTACTTATGAGAAAATGTAAATGAACAAATGTGCAATATACAAAATATTCAGATATTTGCTACGTGAAATGAATCTTTTTTAAACATGTTCACTGACGGATCTAAATTTGAATATTTTAAGTTAAGCTATAATTGGAAATTTGATTAAAGATTGAATTAGAAATTGCATTGGACTTCTAATTTTAAATTTGATTTTTAACAATGCTCCATTTAGAGTGCCTATTCGTGTTCAACTGTAATAGAGACTAATTATTTTTGGACGATTATCAACTTTAGCAGTTTTGTATTAAAATATATATTAGGCATAATGGAGTAATGTTAATTCAAGTAGTAATATTATTCATTATTTTAGTTTACAATTATTATGATATATATATACACACACACTATATTATATATATATACAAAATATTATATTATTATATATACACTACATATATATATATACACACACACACACACACACACACACACACACACACACACTATATATATATATACTATATATATTATACACACACACACACACAAAATATGGTATGATAATCAAGTTGTTGTAAACTAAAATAATGAATTACACACACACACATATATACATACACGTACTATATTTAACTCGTTATATTTAATACGTGTTATTTTTAGGTATATAAATTTAGATGTAGTTTGTGTAGATTGTGCAAAAATACAGAAATACGTAAATATTAGGTTTAGAAAAGTATCTTTTATCATAATCTTTTGATGGTACTAAAAATATATTGGTATTATCACCTCTTATACTAAATTCTTGGCCGTATTTCCAATGGCCCATTAGCTCAGTTGGTTAGAGCGTCGTGCTAATAACGCGAAGGTCGTGGGTTCGATCCCCCCATGGGCCAAACTTTTTTTTTTTCAATACAAATTTTTCAAATATCTAGAAAACAAATTCCAATGCATTTTTCAAAAAGGCATTATTGATTTTTCATTGTTTTCGCATTGAAAATTCAATATCGAAGACTTGGAATCGTGAGAACTTAGAAACAAGTTTCTTGCTTGCAGAAACTATAAATATCTCTCGTAATTCGTTCATTTCTCAATCGAAACGTACCTTCTAAAATATAAAATAAAATACGAAATTCGATAAATAGGTAATTTATCTCTATACTTTCAATGAAATTTTAGTACTAAATCGTTTTCACGTTAGCCAATACTGATTAAAATTGCACAAAATTCTCGGAAAAAATCTACAAGAAATCTGAGACAGTTTCCATTCTGAGAAAACATAAAACAAAAAAAAAAAAAAAAGAAGAAAAAAGAAGGAAAATTAGATCGATCCTGCCAGGATTCGAAGAACCTGGAATCTTCTGACCCGTAGTCAGGCGCGTTATCCGTTGCGCCACAGGACCTTGATCTCTTGCGTTTGCAATTTTTTTGTTCGACGATCTCTGACTCTTTTATTTAAGTACTCGTGTAACTTTCCTCTCAAACGTTCAACGATTGAGAAATATACGATCCAATAAATTATCGAATAAGCGTAATAAGAGAAACTCCTTTCGCTTTGAAAATTTATTGGCAATCGTTAAAGCTTTACGAGCATCAGGTATAACATTTTCCATGGATGTTTGCTAAATCGCAATTTTCAGCACTGTTATTGGCGTCTCGTTTACCGACGTTGCAATTAACTTCTAGCAACTGCCGTTTCAATGTTCAAATAGTTAAAAAGTTCAGATCGTATTGTAGTCGACGTATGAAAATAAAATTCGATTGGCTCGTTTGTTCATTAATTTTTCGTTGCCTGCCACTTTTTCACTACACTGTTTGCTGAACTTTCACGAGCACCACCAGTTTCGGAATTCGCCGATTTTTTCGTGAGGCTCGGGTTTTCATTTATGCGCATTGTCTGAGATTTCTTTTATACAAGTGTTGAAGATGCGTTTTCCACCGATCTGATCTAGGGTGATTATCAAATTGTTCAACTCCTGTCAAATCACTTGATATCCTTTTCTTAAATAATGATTATTCGTGTCTTTTTTTAAATAAAGCCTAGCTTTTTCCCCTCTCTTCTTTTCTAATTCATTCAAATTGTATCCCGTCGGAAATCGTTCGCCTAATAAATGACAAGGCTTCAGAGCGCCCCAAAAAATGAAAAATGAAAAGAGAAAAAGAATTTCAAGAGTTGCAAGATTGGGATTTAGAAACTGATCGAATTCGAGGATTTTCTGTCAAGCTGCAAGGATAATTAAATTCTCCTATTCCAACTCGAAGTCTCCTTACAGAATTTAATGGTATTTATTATAAACTTATTACAATACAATATAATAATTTATATTATATTATAATAAAAAATAATTTCAATAAAAATAAGTAAAATTCTCAGCAGGCTCCCTCCTAAAGAAAAAAAAAAAAAAACTATGCTTAACAATAATTTCTCGTGTTTCAAATCGAATAAATGTATAGCTTTCGCTATATGCATCATAATGTAACAGTGCACGAACAGTCACGCAACTTTTCCGAAAGATACCCGCCATCGATAAATTCGCAGCAGCAGGTCCCTGTCGACCCAGGTTTTCCTGTCCCGTTTTGTGCGCGAATGTCGCGTGTTTATCGCGGGCGTGGATTAATGATTATTAGCGTCGTTAATGGGACACACGTTGCATTGATATGCACGTGCACGCAGGAATAAAGTGGGTGAACGAGAGTCTACGTGTAGTTGGTTCGAGACAGAGATCGAGCGCTGACGACGAAGTGCTAAAGATTTGTAGATCGCTTGATCTCTTTGGGATCTAATAGCGATTGCAGCGATTACGTCGACGTTAATTACGTCGCGTGTTATTTTGTTGTTGATTTATTGGAGCGTTTAGTTGTCGATTAGCGTGGAAGGTAATTGAGTTTGAGAACAGTGTAGCGCGTGAGACAGAAAAATCAGAGCGATCGAGCAAATTTCTATGTTTCTGCTTATAATAATTTATAACAACGTCTTAGCTTTTATCGTTGTAAATTATCCTTTTTTTTTCTTTTTTTGTTTTTTAATACAGCGAGTCGAAATAACGATGTTTAATTCATTCTTATCGATACGAATTTTGAAAGATATGAAAACTGCTAAAGTTGAATGCTACGAATACTTTCACGACTTTCACTTCAGGAAGTGGAGCACTCTGTACAAAAATATTTATTCGCTTGAACAAATGATTAGTGTTCGAGATTCTTGGATAAAAGGATAGGACAATGCATACATGCAACTGTTACATAAAACATAGTATATTTATATTTTGATTGCACGTATTATACAGAATAAAAATATAAATATCATTATATGTACAGTGATATTATACAAAGTTATATGTATTTATATATTTTCATTTTCAACACTATTTTCCTCCATTTCTCCATCTTCGCGGGAATTTGTGTTCGCGCGATCATCCGCACAATTCGACCCGTGTGAGGCAAGGGAAACACGCGAAAACGCTGTAAAACCGATGATACGGAAGCCAATGATCGCGCACAGAGATTAACCTCTTGATCGCCGCATTTTTTTAAGAACCGCGCATCAGATCGCCGCGTATTTTCAAATTTTAAGAAAAATGTACTTTTACTAATAAACAAATAATATAAATATTTTTTACTTACATAATTTGTGAGCCACAATCAATTTAGGATATAATATTTGCACAAAAAGAAACACTTGATTTTCACTAGGGTTGCCACACAATAGATCAAATACTAAATATTAAAAAAGTTATATGCGTGTTTGTTAGATTTGAAATGTTATAAATTTATAGTCTAAAAAA
Source organism: Tetragonula carbonaria (assembly GCA_032399595.1). NCBI lineage: Eukaryota > Metazoa > Arthropoda > Insecta > Hymenoptera > Apidae > Tetragonula > Tetragonula carbonaria. Next base: position 5,458,871 of record JAUCRC010000007.1, read on the forward strand.
TACACAATGAAACTAATATTTATTTATGGTGTGGCATGCTTTGAAGTAAATAGTCGGGCAGAGTGGAATTTTACAGTTTTCGCGCGCGAATTCTTTTTTTTTCCTTTTTTTCCGAATAAATCCAAAATCAAGGAAGAATATATATATATATATATATATATATATATATATAACTTTCGATTCTTTTAGTGATAGAAAATGATTCTATATATCACCGTTACACTTTACCGACCGATAGCGGTAAGTAATAGACGATTAATAGGCTACCGGTCGTTAATATATATTTATATATATTAATATACGATATTACCGGTCGGTAAAGTGTTAAAATATATAAATATATTATACGATATCAACACTTTACCGACCGATAGCGGTAAGTAACAGACGATTAATAGGCTACCGGTCGGTAAAGTGTTAAGAAATCGAAATTAATTTCGCTTTTATTTAGGGTATAGGGCGCGTACTGGTGCGCGCACGACGATCAAGAGATTAACAAGAGCTAGTTCATCGATCTGGGATCTCCCTGTCTGTCCTCCTCCAATCGTCACGAGTTTCCCTCGTTCTTCCGCGAGTTCTCCCTCTCCTCGACGGGTCAACGGTTTTAAGATCCACGACACGAATAACGTCCAACACGTGACCAGTCGCGGCTTCATCGCTCGACACGACAAGGCTCGTTTTTGCTCGACCTGGATGTGGCATCGACGTATCGTCTCGTCGTCCCCCCGACGTATCCCATCGGTATCCTGAACGCTGGCAGAGAACGCGGGCCTGCCTCCTTTCCTCGCAGCTTCGACGTCTGCGGAAACTTAAATCGTAAAAGTTTAATGGCGTTACCGGCTGAGGGAGAACCGGCGCGTGCATCGAAATCGATACGACCACCGGCCACGCTTGATTTTAGTCGCGAACCTGTCGCGCTACGTTGTCTTCTTCTCTGCTCTCTAATTGGATCCATCTAATTTCGAGGTGATCGAACGGCGGGGCATCTGCTTTTCGGGCTGGTTAGGCTTGGATTCGGATTAGAGTAGGATTAACATGTTCCTTTGGGCCAAAAGTCACTTCCTACTCAGACAAATTCCGTAATTTTTTTTTTATTATACATGGCGGTTTGAAAGAAATAACTTTTAAAAATTAATAGAAGAGTCATGTTTGAAACTAAATTTAATTCAAATTAAATTATATATATGTATATTATATATTATATATATTATAAATAATATACATAATATACATTATATATATATATAAAATTTAATTTGAATTAAATTTAGTTTCAAACATGATTTTTTTATTACGTTTTAAAAGTTATTTCATTACTAGTTATATACAGTTATTTCATATTTTGAAAGTTATATATATATATATATATATATATATATATATATTTCATAATAAAAATTAGTAAAATTAGTTTTTTCCTTATATTTTAACGTTTTATTGAAAAAGAAGAAAACTTCAGACTGTACATACGGTGATAGATGTAAAGTTCACATTCAATATTACAAATCAAAGAATTAATTGATTAAGGGATTTAAAGAATTGAAACGTCAAATTCAATATCGTAAAAAAGATTTAATTGATCGAGGATTAATTGATCAGAGATTTAAAGAATCGAAACGTCAAGTTCTTCTACGGGACTATAATTTTGTTATTTCTGTTAAGATCGAGGTCGTTTACAATTTGCACCACGAGCGGTAATTATGAAACGAGGGATTAATACTCGCAGAAATCTATTCTATCGAATCGTACGAAGCAATAGAACTTGGCGTTTGTGCCCTTAATAATGAGAGACAGTCGTAATTCCATGACAGGGCGTACAAGCGATTCACGCGAGGGTTGCTTTTCCCTCGAGTCTAGTCCCCATTGCAAAGATTAACCTACGTCACTAGGTAATTCTCTAATTATCAATGGATTACGTGGTAATTCAATTAGCGTGGTAGTTATTTGGAATTTTGGATTCAATTTAAAGCTAGAAATATTCGGTAATAGATTTTAGTAATTTTACGTTTTCCATAATCTGAAACAGTCCGAGTCCTAGAACTACCAAAATGACCATTTGAATATTTTCGTAATTATCAATGGATTACGTGGTAATTTAATTAACTTGGTAGTTATTTAGAATTTTAGGTTCAATTTGATGCTAGAAATATTCGGTTTTCCATAATCTAAAACATTCCGAGAACTACCAAAATGGTCAAAATATCATTTTCGTAATTATCAATGGATTACGTGGTAATTCAATTAACGTGGTAGTTATTTAGAATTTTGAGTTCAATTTGAAGTTAGAAATATTGGGTAATAGATTTTAGTAATTTTACGTTTTCCATAATCTAAAACAGTCCGAGTCCTAGAACTACCAAAATGACCATTTGAATATTTTCGTAATTATCAGTGGATTACGTGGTAATTCAATTAGCGTGGTAGCTATTTAGAATTTTATGTTCAATTTGAAGCTAGAAATATTCGGCAATAGATTTTAGTAATTTTACGTTTTCCATGATCTAAACTATTCCGAGTCGTAGAACTACCAAAATGATTGAAATGACCATTTGAATATTTTCATTCGATATTTTACAGATAAAAAGCAGTGTATTTTCCAGAGGCTTGAATGATTCTTCGTGAAATAACCATAAATAAAAGTTTCGTGTACTCGATCATTCACTTTATCGTCTCTGACGGAAAAATTTTATGCTTTAGTCGTCGTTTAGTTCTAACGTTGAATTATATTACGCGATGTTCATAAAAAAATATGAATTTACGCAAACGTACGCAGTCTGACAACGATCATACGATAGTTTGCATTCTCTCCTTGTTTCCGATTTATGATCGATTCGTCTCCTCGTGTTCGCACGTGGAATTCAAGCCAGCTTGAAATGAACAGCTTAAAAAATCAGGTTGAAGCGTAACAGTCAAAGAAAATACTGCAACGTGTCTCTCTCTGAGATTACTAAATACAAGATGCGTTGTGTGTTGGAGTATATACTGACGTTTTCCTCCTTCCGGTATTATACTCGGTCAGCGTCGTCGGAGTTTGCTCGGGTATGTAATATTTAAGAAGTTAAGATAACTAACCTTTCTCTGCGTTCATCAACAATTCACGACTAGCTCCCGAAGGTTCCGCGACTTCAAGCAACTGCATAACAATTGCATGATGTTTGTGCAAGAATTACGCGTTCCTAGATTACTAACTCCGCAAGTTGGATTTCAGGGAACGGCTGTGGCCATTCCGTTTCTGAAAATACAGCTGTCCTAATCCGGTATTTACCAGTTCGCGAAACAACTGCCGCCGCCGGTGGAAATACGAAGTTCCTTGCCCAATAAATATATTACCAGCTGAAAGCTAGAAGTTTGACACGGTGCGATACGATGGGCACGTTTCATTTATCGACCAAATCTAAAAGCGACTGAAAGTTTGCCTCCTCTGCCGAACAGTTGCAGTTCGATCCTTACCCGTGATATGTAAATCATCGCGGTCAGTTGTCGAATTTTGAAGAGAGCCAGGCATTTGCATGGGCAACGAGAAGTCTCGCGAAGATCCTGCTCGCCGGTGTCCCCGGGCGTGTAAGCGTTTTACGAGCGACTGCCACCGTTAACTTCGAACCGTATAAGCCAGGGCAAGTACAAGGGCAACTACGATTCCTTCTGTCGTGGTAAATTATAGAAAAGACCCGAGAGAGAGAGAGAAAGAGAGAGAGAGAGAGAGAGAGAGATCTAAAAATCACAAATTGTTGGAACAATGATTTCGGCTAGCGAAGCGAAATTGGCCTCAAATTTGGATGTTTCTTTCCTCCGAGAATCGTCAGTATGTAATCCTCGTATGATTCCGAAGGATATAAATTTGAAAGTGAAATTCGAGGATTATACAGGACAGTCTGACAGTCCTGTCAGTTTATGTGCCACATAAATATTTCAGACCAAGTTAATCCAAAGGAGAATCTCGATCAAAGTATACTAGATTCTTAGAATCTCGTTACTTTCTTCCGTATCGTAGCAACGCAGACCAGGCCAGAGCTCCATAAAAACGCGTAATGCTCTCGAAAACTAGCGAACGAATAATTTACGAGTCTCGCCAATTCCCAAAGACTCCACCGGCGAGAGGACTTACATAAATGTCACTCGCGCTCTTTGCCAAAGTTAAACGAAACCACGTTTCCGCCCTCTCCTCTTTACGGATCATTTTCCCAACTGTTTTCTCACCAATGGACGATCGTGATCGAGCGACGCGGAATATTTTCAGGTTCATTAAAGGGGCGCAATAATGAAGAAGTCTCGAGCCAGTTCTCGAATAACTTCCGGCCGACTCTCTCTCTCTCTCTCTCTCTCTCTCTCAAGAGAGAATGTTCAAACGAAACTTCGCCCCCTTGTTTTCTGCCTCTCGTTACACCTCCTACCTTCCTTCCTTTCTTCCTTTCGGCATCGTCATACTTTCCGCTGGTTTTTCGCCTACTCGAAACTTTGCCCGGCCAAGTCTGAAATTAAGCCGGAAGTTCGGGACGGAGGGGGGGTGGGGGTGGGAGGGAGAAAAAATTTCGTCAGCCTGTGTGTTCGCCAAGTGGCCGTTCTCCTTTCAGGGGGATGAAATTGGCGGAGTTGTTTCTTTCGAGTCGAGCGACTTTCCGCGTTCATTCCCGCGAAGCGTGGTTTTCCCTAGTTTCCACGTTTCGAGCTCAGTATTTTCTAGGCTTCTGGTTTTGTATTTTTTACGTTCACCTACGAGCGAAATACATTGCAACTTTTAAATGTTTGATAAATATTATCTGGCAGTTCTGTATGATTTTGCACGCTTATCCGAAGGTCAGTCATTTCGTGTGCAAAAATTTCGATGTATCCATTCGAATACTTTCATAAGTCGATAATATAGATTCTATGATTTCGAACTTTGAGTACTCATCGTCATCGTCATAAACTTTCCGTTTGAACAAGCAAGTTTCTTCATTGTTCGAATACTTTTATAAGTCGATAATGTAAATTCTATGAATACGGACTTCAAGCACTCGTCGTAAACTTCAAGTACTCGTCATCGTTATATATTTTCCAAGCCATGCGTGCACATCTCGTTCGAACGAACAAATTTCTGCTTCATTATTCGAATACTTTTACATGTCGTTAATGTTAAATTCTATGAATTCGAGCGTCAAATACTTTTCAAACTGTGTACGTATCTCGTTTGAACAAACAAGTTCAAACTTCAAGTACACATCGTCACATAAATTTTCCAAAAGTAAACCGGTAATATAAATTCCATGAATTTATATCAGTAATATAAATTCTATGAATTCAAACTTCCAGTACTCGTCATCGTCGGGCAAACTTTCACAAACCGGTGCGCGCACATCCCGGCGTTTGATCACATTCCTTGCTTCATCGTCGCAGACGCGTGCTCGCTTCTCAATTTCCGCTACGACTTCGTAACGCGGCGCGACGAGATTTTTTTTTCTCCGAGAGACTTTCTCGCTATTATCGCTTAGTTTTGACAACAATATTTATCAGCCATTTGCCCGAGAGTCGCGCGTCGAGCAGATTTCGCTCTCGCGATGGATCGCGACGAAAGGATCCAGCCTTGGTTTTCGCGCTGTTGTCCAAGCGTTGAAATCGTACTTACAGTATCATGCAAATGATACCATTGCATTCCGACGCTGCCGACACTTCCGTCGCTGGAATTTCTGCTCCTCCGCTTCGACGTTTCTTGAACAGTCCGTCGAATATCGATGAGCAGTCGCCTGATAAATGGAAAATCGGTCGAGTTCGTATTGTCATTCACGAAGACAAGACTATCCTGCGTTTTTCCTGGTCTTTCGAACATTTAGCGGACAACACTGATGAGAGTTTTGATCTCTATTGAGACTCTATTGTAGACTCTCCGTTGTCTTTCTCCGATTTTTGTCTCCACGAAATATGGAAATCAACCGAAGATATAATTTACCAAGGATTAAAATTTACGAAAATGCAGAATTTCAGCAGAATATAGAATTTTTTTTTTCAGTCACTGAAATTTGGAAACGAGAGGAGACATGATCCAACAAAAGGCGACGAACAAAGCCAGCTATATTTTGCTAAAATTCTACATTTCGTAGAATCTCAATCCTTGGTCAATTATATCTTCGGTAGATTTCCATATTTTGTACAGACGAAAATAGGAGAAAGGCAACAGAATCTATCTGTCAAAACTCTCACGATGATTCTAATTATCCACCGGTGTTATCCGTTAAATGTTCGCCAGCCTGAAAGAGACGATTCGAGTCGTTCGAAAAATTCTAGCGACCACCGTACCCGAACATCCTGCAGCGAGACTCGAATAAATCCACCGAGGAGGTCCGTTCGGTGGTTTACCGCGGCCGGCGATTTATGAAGTCGATCCTTTTAGGCGTGTGCCTTCCGTCTGGGAATTTGTCAGAGACGATTGAACCGGAGGCGGTTGAAGAAGGATAGGCAAAAGAGAGGAATAAAACAGCAATGAAAATAGAGAAGGCGGATAAGAGTTTAGTAGCGGTGGGAACGAACGTGCGGGGAGAAGAAACGTGCAAGAAAGAGAAGGACGTGACGCACGGAGAATAAAGGATAATGAGGAAGATGATGGGTCGTGAGAAAAAGAAAAAAACCCTTGAAAGAGAAAGAAAAAGAGAGAACGGAAAAGAATAAAGGCGAATGGGGAAAGAATAAAGTGAATTATAAAGGACATTATAAAGGATAAGAAAGAGAAAAGAAGAAAATGGAAGTGAGCAAAGAACAATAACAAAGATAGATCCGATGGAAAAGAAGAGAGAATGGACGCGAGTAAAATAGAGTGAGAAAGATGGGTTGTAAAAGGAATTGGAAAAGAATAAAGGGAAATGAGGGAAACGGGTTATAAAGGACATTTCAAAGGAGAGGAGAAAGAGGAAAATGGAAAAGAGTAAAGATAAGTTATGCTAGAAAAGACGACGGAAGAGGAGCAAGATAAAGTGAGAAAAATGAGTTGTAAAAGAAAAGGGAAAAAGGAAAATGGAAAAGAATAAATTTCAAAGGAAAGAAGAAAATAGCAAGATAGGTTATACTAGAAGAGAAGAAGAAGCGAAAAAGAAGAGGAAATAGACAGGAGCAAAGCAGAGTGAGAAAAGATGGATTGTAGAAAACACTTTACTCAAATAAAAAGAAAGGGAAAAAGAAAAAAACGAACGAAGAATATGAGGAATATGAGAAAAACGGGTTGTAAGGAACATTTCAAAAGAAAAGGAGCAAATAAAAAAAGGGTAGAGAAGAGTAAATAAAACATTAGAGTATAGCAATAAAGATGATAAAAGTTACACTAGAAGAGACGACAAAAAGGAAGAGGGAATGGACAGGAGCAAAATAGAGTGAGAAAAGATGGATTGTAAAAAACACTTTACTCAAATAAAAAGAAAAGTCAAAGGAAGAAACGAACGAAGAATAAAGGAAAACGGGTTGTAAGGGACATTTCAAAAGAAAAAGAGCAAATAAAAAAAGGGTAGAGAAGAGTAAGTAAAACATTAGAGTATAACAATGAAGATTACACTAGAAGAGACGAGAAAAAGGAAGAGGGAATGGACAGGAGCAAAGTAGAGTGAGAAAGATGTGTTGTAAAGGGGGAAGAGAGAAAAAGGAAAGAAGAAGAGTGGGAAAGATGGGTTATCGAGGATGGAAGAGATTCAGCGCGCGTTTATAAATATCGCCATTGTACGGGCGCCAAGGGCTGTATTTTTCATTCCTTATTTGTTGTCGCGACCGGTGCGGCGTTCGGTTCCTGAACGGGTATACGCATCGGCCACGATCGTACGTTTTCGAGCGGGCAATTTGCGACTGGCTGGCTGGCTGGCTGGCTTCCACCGAAGAGAGCCGATGGCACCCACCCCGACGGAACCGGCCCGCTTGACCTTTCAAACGATCCCACGACACGGCCAACATCTCGTTTTTCGAGACCTCGTCGATGCACGCGTTCGATGTCGCGTGAAACGAATCGACGCGGTAGAGAAAAAAGCTCGCCGAACCGGCAACGGAAACCGTAACGATACGTAGTCCCGTCATTTGTTTGTCGCGTTGAATGTCCCCTTCGCTGTCTCGTCTCGGTGAATTTTCGTTTCAGTTGGTTTGACCAATGTTTGCAATGGTTTCTTGGTTGTTTTAGTCAATTAATTATGCACATGATGCTCGTCTGAATTTAACGCGAGTTAGGTTCAAGCGCGCTCGATGCATTTTTAATATTGATTTCCTCGAATTTTAATGACTTGTCAGCAGTGAGTTTCGCAAATAGATATTTGGAAAATGTAGAAACAGTCGTGGAGCGGGAATTTTCAGTTCAGTGAAACATTCAAGATGAATTTTTAATATCAATTCTCTCGCAAATTCTGATAAATTCTCAGCAGTGGGATTCGAAAATAGCCATTTAGAAACTGTGGAAAAACAATTGCAGGGCGCGGATTATCATGTTTCTCTAGATTCATATCGCGTTACGTTTAGTTAAATATCCAGGAATTATTTCAACGAGTTCGTTTATATTTTCCCGACATGGATATACGAAACTCTCTCTCCGTCGTTATCGGCGTGAATGAAATTCGTGAAAATAGAGTGCGAAAATCGGCCGTATATATCGATGGCTAAAATTTGATCGAAGGCAACAATGTACATAAATATACTGGTTGAAAAGGTACTACGCCAGTCAGTATACCCGTTTCATAAAATTGTCAATTTTAGAACGTCTGCGGCGTCGTTCTGCGTTCGTCGCATTAAAACAAATTTCACCGAGCTCGCGCGTTTCTCCTCGTCAATAATAATGGTACACGCGACCAATAAATATCGAGGGCGGCCGCGGTGGACGTCGATAAATCACTTTATTTCAAAAGCAGAGAAAATGAAGCGGTCGCGAACGAATGTTCCCCCGTTCCGTCCTCCCCGCCCGCGACGAAATAGCCTGTAAACGAGGACGAATTAATTCGCCTAGTGAATTTCAACGAATTGTTCGACAAGTCGTGTCGGCCTCCCGTTGTTTTTCACCGTGAGTAGCGATTTTTCCCCATCGACTATTCCCTCCTGCCTTGGGAAGTTTGCCTGTAACGATCCAAGTCTTTAAATTAATTTGTCTGTTCCACTGTAATTTCCCAGAAATTACTATTCTATTCGACGAGACGGTCGTCTCTCCTGTTTTGTGCTAGAAAAATTGGAATCAATCAGCATGTCACGTCCAGTCAATTTATGTCATTATGTAAATTATAATTTTTAATATATGAAGAGAAGATATTCCATTGATTCACTCGATATGTTTTCGCTCAATTTTTTATGTTACCATATATGTATCCATATATTTAGTAAATTTTACAATTATATTATATACTTCGTATAATTCTACAATGTTACGAAAGTTCCAAGAAACTGAAATATTTTAGCAACATTATGTTAAATGATATTCTCTTTCCTTCGATCATTAGCTACTCAACACGCGATAGATTAACACTGGAACTACCACACCAGTCAAAATGACTGGTTTTACAATTTCATTTTAAAATTTCTATTTCATGTTACATTTTTTCCCCCCTCGAAATAATGTAATGACTTTTGCAAATATAATGAATTTTATTTCATTTTTATTTATTAGAAATCAACGTAATTTTGCATCGTGGCTACTTATACCAATATCAGTCAAAATCACTGGTACTTGTCAAAGTGTAAAATAGGATCGTACAATCTGTTCACCGAACCCGAATTAATCCGTTTCGTACAACTTGTCACACGTTTTTATAATTTACACTGCTATCGTTCAATATAATGGTAATTATCAGGAAAATTGCACATTTTCTCTATCAATTAACGACCATACGCTCGAACGTATAATATCTTCCACTGAATTAGAAGCTTCTCGAGTTTTGGGTAATAAATTTGGAATTTTCTATGCACGGGTAGCAACGAAACAAAAAATTTGGAACTTTCATATTTATGTAACAGAAAATGGGGACGAAACTTCTTTTCCAACACCATGAAATGATTTCACCGAAATAGATTGAAATTTATTCGCTTTGATAAAAAAAAAAAGAAGTGACGAAGTCAACGTTTACAAAGTGATAAATTTGCGTTGATATCAGCTGTATGTATAAGTTTATCGAATATCAGTCAGAGTTGCAGACAAACTAGATACAAATATTACAATTGACAAACAATTCTTTCCATAAAACCAGATGCAGATTTATTCAATATTTGTCGAATAAACCCGACAAATTTGGTATTAGCTGTGCTACGTAACATGGGATTTCTATTGTAAGAAAGTAATAAATCAATAAATATAAAAATATTCTATTATTACGTTTTTTTTTTAGACCAGTCATTTTGAATGGTTTTGAAATAGCTCCGTCTTAACTATCGGTAGTGTTAATAACAGGTATTACGTAAAACATCTTCGGTTTCAACTTGAGTAGCCAAATTCGATTTCGGCGAGCTCCTTCGTTAGTCCAACGAAAATTAATTGTTTAATCGAGCCATCTACCTGCGCATTCCTCCCCGTTCGTAGTTTAATTAATTCTGATTGAAATCAAATTTCACGCAATCGGGGCCGATCAAATTTCCGGATCGGATCCGATGTGGTTTCTATCTTGTCTCGGACAGTTAAGAAATATGTATACCGCTACATAACGAGGGGCCCGGTCTTTGAGCGTTCGATTTGCATACGGTCCAGTGTACTACGTGCTCGGCAGCGATCGTGTCGCGCTAATGTAAACTGAATTCAATGGCACCAGTGGCAGATGAAGCTACACGGGTAAAAACGATTGTGGCTGGCTGGCTGGCTGGCCGGGGGCCATTTTGACTGTGTCGCGCGACACAGAGAAGCGACATTAACCGCGGTGTCGCGCAGCTTGCGCCCCGCGAATCCGCCCGACCGCCATAAATAATAACGAGGAGACTTTTATTGGCGACGATATTTCACGCCGTGATCGGCCACGGTGGCTGGAGACCTCGGATCGTTCATTAGACGTTCGCTCATCGCGGCGAAACGTGAAATCACCGATTCGCGAAACTTGGACAAATATCGATTAGATATTTCCGGCGGTTTCAACGAGACGAGGCACACTGTCTAGAGGGCTCCCTCGCGAAAAATATTTTTGAGAAATATTTATTTTCGAATTGTCATTTTCAAGCATGAGAATTGGAATTATTTTGCGAAAGAAAGAAACATTGAAGAATTAATTATTCTCAATATTTCTTTTGGCAGAACTGTTGGCAGAATTGTTATTGTCTAGCATAAATTTCGTATAGTCGAGAATTTAAATGTATTTTCAATAAATGAAGAAATCGTCGAAGAATCATTATTTTCTGGTATAAACGTTCGACATACTTAAAAATTGGAATATATTTTCTGAAGGGAAGAATTATTAAAGAATTATTATTATAAGAAATATACCTTTTGAAAGAAAAAGAATTATTATTTTCAAGCATGAGAATTGGAATTATTTTGCGAAAGAAAGAAACGTTGAAGAATTATATATTCTCAGTATTTGAGATATTTAAATATATTCTTTTGGCAGAACTATTGGAATATTGTTATTGTCTAGTACAAATTTCGTATAGTTGAGAATTTAAATATATTTTCAATAAATGAAGAAATCGTCGAAGAATTATAACCTGGTATGAACATTCGACATATTTAAAAATTGGAATATATTTTCTGAAGGGAATAAAGAATTATTAAATATAAATTTATTATTAAATATAAATATAACTTTTGAAAGAAAAAGAATTATCATTTTCAAGCATGAACATTATCGTATATTTAAAAATTGAAAAACGTACATTTTCTAAAACAAGGTATCATTATTCTCAAGTACAAACATTCGTATACCTAGTTTGAATATATTTTTTAAAAGAGAAACGATTAACATCGTGAATCCTAATATTAATCCTAATAATTACCATTAGTAATTTAATAATGATAATGTACGTGTTTGAATTTTCACACGATGAAATTAGAAGTGAAAAAAAATTTTGATTCTTTCAATTCGGTTCTCTGTACGTGATAATTATTAATATTCAGATTCACGATGTTAATTCATTTCCCTTTGGAACGTTGTAACTTCAAGCATCAGCTTGGTCGTTCGCGTTCTCATTTTTCGACTCTGCAAAAAGCTCTCGTGCTCATATTTCGTGGTCAACGCAAGGGTCGCGACGAACACGAAGCCACCCTGATGATTCATGGTCATGAGTCATTTTACCGCCACAGGTCTCGGTAAGAGTTCACATAATCGGAAAGATACCGCCGAAAACGAAAACTAAGAAATTTCACGCTGTGTAAATCTAATTTTCCAGGAAAGGTAAATGCCTTTAATCTCTCTCTGATAATTCCGAGGTGAAAAATTCCGAATCTTTTCGAAATTCAAATGGGCTGTAAAATGAAAAATGAAGTGGAAGAACGTTCATTCGCAAAAGATAATTTCTACGTGATTTATTTCGTTCGAACAACCGTAACACATAGGAGAGAGGTAATAAACCAAGTCGAGAATTAACAACTGAATCGACCAGTGAATCGCCTTTAATATCAGAGAACTTTCAGAATGAAAACGTACCGTGCCGTTACTCTATACTTTCGTTGGGACGAGAAGTTTGAACTCCTGAACTCCCGACTGGAGTTCCCGCTTTAATTATTCTATATATTAAAATGTAATCGTAGAAGGCGGTGAAAGGAAAACAAATAATGAAACAGTCGGGAGAGAAAAAAGGAAGGGAAAAAAGAAAGAAAGAAAGAAAGAAAAGAACGAGAACTTTCGTTTCGAGGTATTTAACGATTCATGAAACGTGCGGAAATGAAATTTAAATTTCTGTCGGAATGAATCGTGACCGGCGTTTGTCAACCGTTTAATTACTAGACTGGAGGATCCGTGAATTAAATTCGCCTCATTGATTTCATTTGAATTTCCACGGCGCGGCACGATCCCGCTCACAATTATTGTTTCCATAATTACTCGCTAACAATTTCCAGATTATTATGTAATAATGTGCTCGGTCGTTAGTTGGCGTATTTTCTTTTCTTTTCGTTCCTTTTTTTTGTTTTTTTCCCTCCCCCCCTACCCCCTCTTTGTACGCAAAAGCGTTGGCCCGTTATTTCGCGCACGCGTATATATATATATCTCCGCATAATAATTCACGAGGTTCGCCCGTGCTCCGCGGAAAATCTTCTGCAAAGCTCCTTAATTAATTTCGAAAGTAACTTCGTTAAAACGTAATGAACACCGATCGTGTTAAATACCCGGGGAATAAACCGTTCTTTAATCGCCGAGGAATTTATCATCGTCCCACGGCGAGGAGCAATTTGCACTCGAAACTCGAGCATCGAAAGAAATTGGTCGATCGTCGGTTCTTAATTTCATCGTTTTATTGCATCCTAGTTATTTCTAGAGAATAACTCCTCAGATATTTGATGAAATTAATTCTTTTTCTCTCTGAGGCACCAATTTGTTAGAATCTTCTCGCTGATTAACGATATTTTGATATTATTGTTTTAATATTAGTGCACTTGCAAAGTTAAATCACTGTTCAATATTAGTGGCCAAACGCAAGAGTCACCGTCATGCAAGAGAGAATTTATTAATGCTAAACAACTTGTGATTTACCTCGTTATAATATTAGCTCAATTTTGCGTTTATATATTTATTAGTAAACTCTAAATTAGGGCAACTATATTTTGGAACACGTGTACATTGCCTTAAAGTGTCCTGTTTTTAGTCTTTCGTTTATATCATTATTACAATACTATTATTAAAAGAAAAAGGCTGTCACTGAACTTAAAAGATGAATGAAATATTACTGAACGTTTAAAAAAAAGCAAAAGTACGTATAATAGTCATAGAATGCTGAATGCTAGAAAATGTACGTACAATTAGCTACAGCAAAAAATAGTGGATCAATGTTATTGAAATTTCAAAATAACTTGTATAATGAGAGAAATTAAATTTTCGTCTCTGTAGAAGCTTGAAAATAGCAAATTATGATAATTAAATCGAGGTGCGTACATATATACACAAATGGATCTTGCATTAAAGATGAAAAGATCGCGAATATTTCACATCATCTACATTATTGTTATACGTTTAATATACGTCCGTATTTCAAAACTGTTTCAATTTCTACTTGATTTAAGAAATAATCACAAATTTGATTCTTCCAGATCGATTATTCCAACGGATTTGTCTCCCATAGTTATAAATATTTATTTGTCTCCAACTGTTGTACGTAATTATATGATATGCCTGCGTTAAAGCACGCACGAGGAGATAAATCTACGTATTATGTCCGTCTCTGCAGTAGGTATGCGAGGAACCAAAATGGCGGACGGATGCCAAGAAAACGCGCTACGTGGAGACACGCAGGGCGAAATTCACGCGTGTCGTAAATCATTGGCCAGTCGATTCTGCTGCGTGCGCAATGTCGTTAACCAGACATCCGTTTCTCGACGTTCGTTTCCACTGATAAAGCGTACACCCACGCCGATACGATGAGCCTCATTTGTGCCGGCATAAAAATTCGCCCCGGAAACGACGCCTATCTCAGTCATGCACGATGAAAAACGAGATTTGTCTTCGTGACGCGAACCAATGCGCGCCGCGAGTCGAGATGCGAGAGAGAATCTCTCGAACGAATCAGCGTACTGCTCCGCGTGTCCATTTCGTGTCCATTGGCTTCGATTAAATTGGAATTGGATCGAAGATTGATTGAAACGTATGAGAAGTTGTAGGAAAAGGGTGAATTTCGAAATTGTTTGTCAAAAAAGAAAAGAGAAGCGAGACAGCTTTTTTTGGTTATTTCTTTTTTCTTTTTTTCTTTTTTTTTTTTGTAGTTATCGATAGGGCATTTTGAAAGCGTGGCGACGGTTTTATTTGTTAAAAGAGAGTTGTTGTAAGAGTTTCAGTGAGTGGGTAATTTTAAATTGAAATGAGACTGACATTTTATTTGACAAACTTGTTAGAATAATCCATTTCAAAACTGTTAATGACTTTTTGGGATTTTAATGAATAAACAATTGCCGGTGTACTACGAACTCGGAGTGAAAGAAGTATAACAAAAATTTTCTTAGCAGAATATGTAACGAATTTTCGTTTTTTTGTGGTGGATGTCGGCTGATTGTGACAGATTTTGTGAATACTAGCACATCACAACCAATCGTGAAGGTATTTCACACAAGTCATCCTTAGTTATTGTCTGTTCTTTAGTATAATTCATCCGATTTAAATTATCCGTCGATGAAATTGACTACTCATTTGGGATAATTTTGGAAAATAATATATTCCTTTATGTTGAATCAAATCAATTTGAAATAATCACAATCTTTAATACTTTAAATCAAATCCGAACGAGTCCAAGAAAATCAACTTCTCAAATCGAGCTCGAATAAATTTCTTTTTTTTTTCTCGAAAATCTTCTAATTAAACTCAAAAGTAGAGTAAGAAGGGCAGAATTTGCAATGGCGCGTGGAGTAACTCGGAAGAATGAATCAAATAAATCGATGCACGATGCGAACTTGCGGCTCTCTCTTAATTTAAATTATACGCCAATGAAACGATTACTCAGTTGGGATAATTTTGAATTTAAATCTGATATTCTTTGTTAAATAATACCCTCTATTTTAAATCAAATCCAAGAAAAATCAACTTCTCAAATCGAGCTCGAATAAATTTCTTTTTTTTTTTCTCGAAAATCTTCTAATTAAACTCAAAAGTAGAGCAAGAGGAGCAGAATTTGCAATGTCGCATGGAGCGACTCGAAAGAATGAATCGAATAAATCGATTCACGAATTTCTCGATGCGAACTTGCGGCTCTCTCTCAATTTAAATTATACGCCAACGAAATGATTACTCAATTGGAATTTTGAATTTAAATCTGATATTCTTTGTTAAATAATACCCTCTATATTAAATCAAATCCAAGAAAAATCAACTTCTCAAATCGAGCTCGAATAAATTTCTTTTTTTTTTCTCGAAAATCTTCTAACTAAACTGAAAAGTAGAATAAGAAGGGCAGAATTTGCAATGTCGCGAGAATAGACCGATTCACGGATTTCTCGGCGTAAACTCGCCGTCGTGGCACAGTTTCTCGCTCGTTCTCGCGGCGGAATTAACGATTTCCAAGCGAGGTAGATATCGAGGCAAATATCGAGCAAGAAGGGCGAAAGAATGCCACAGAACCGGGATAAATTACTGTCTCGCATCGCATCGTTGTAGTGAGTTACGCGTCGTTTATGCCCCGTAAAGCTTGGTGGAAACGCGCGGAGGCATTTGTCGCGTCGCGGAGCCGGCATCTGGCTGCCCGTTTCATTTGCCGCCAGATAAAACCCACCCTTAGCCGCGCTGCTATCGTGATCATCGTTTTCAGTAATTTCATTAACCTCTTGATCGCCGCAGTCTTTTTAAAGACCGCGCATCAGCTAGCCGCGTATATTCAATTTTTAAAAAATGTACTTTTACTAATAGATAAATAATTTAAATATCTTTTACTTACATAATTAGTTGAGCCACAATCAATTAGGATATAATTTGCACGAAAAAAAGACACTTGATTTTCACTAGGGTTGCCACACAATCGATCAAATACTAAATATTAAAAAAGTTATATGCATGTTTGTTAGATTTGAAATGTTATAAATTTATAGTCTAAAAAATACACACATATATTATACACAATGAAACTAATATTTATTCATGGTGCGGTATGCTTTGAAGTAAATAGTCGGGCAGAGTTGAATTTTACAGTTTTCGCGCGCGAATTTTGTTCCTTGCTTTTCTTTTCGAAGCAGCTTTCGAATATATCCAAGATCAAGGAAGAATATATATATTTTTCGATTTCTTTAGTGTTAGAAAATGATTCTAGTTGTCACCGTTAAGAAATCGAAATTAATTTCGCTTTTATTTAGGATACATGGACTGGCGATCAAGTGGTTAACGGCGGTCTCGTCTACGCTCGTTCCTTCGAAGAAGAGAGTTATGATTCTTGCCATCGCGCGAACGGCACGTTTAACCGGCTTAAAAATAATAACGTTCGTCCGTTTGTTTACGAATTGTTCAGATTTGTCGAGTGACTACCCGCTCCTCCGTGAATCATACTGTTATCCAAACAGAGCAACACCAAGGAACAACGAGTTTGGATTACATTGCTTAGTCAGTGTGAAAAAATCGTGATAGGAGTCATCGCTTTGTCGAAATGATCATGCTGTGTGTAAATACTTGCAAAAATGGGGAAGCGGTTCAATCGTCGATTTTTTGTGCATCCAACTACGATCGGTAATGGACACTTGGATGGAATGGAACTTATGCGTCTTTGTTTGATGTTGGTAATGCTTTTTGAACGTTCGTGCATGTTGACGATTGTGGAAAGCTGCAGTCGTAAAGTCGTTTGGACCCGACACAATGCGGTACCAAATGGCTTAATTTATGGCACCCTCGAGTGTTTTCGCTTTCTCTTCTCAGAACCTAAGGCGATCGCTGTAAATATTCCCGGTTTTGTGCTCTTTTAGGTAGAACGAGAATACTTGGCGCTTGAAGAGTATAAAGTGTTAATAAAAATTTGATTTGAAGCAATTACCACGAAACATCCAATTAATTCATTTATTACTAGAAGTTACACTGCATGTAGTTGTCACCCTCTCGAATTTCATATTTTGTCGTAAAGTTGTAGAAAAATCTACCCCGGTTCTTCGATTTAAACTCATCAGAAATCTGTAGTTATTAAATTCACTCTTCGATTCATTTTTCCAGAACAGACATAGCAATTTCTAATAACAATAACTCGTTACAATCAGATCACGGTTATTTATGCATTTGCGAGGAATTTATCAATTATTCGATTGAACAAGAAGGAGAAAGTATTCAACGTACTCGCGAGAAGTATTTAACGAACATCGTATAAACGTACATCTACGTTTCATTTCTTGAATTAAATCTGCAACAATACGATAGTCCGCAATAAACGTTGCATTCACTGGGTTGTGAAACACGAGCGAAGAAATCGAAGATGAACTCTTTCACCTTCGATAAATCAGCATCATATAAGTCAGCGCAAGCCCGGGCTGTTAATCATCGGCCAGTTTAATAGTTGCAATCGCGTCGTGATCCGAAGGAAGCCGAAGTCAATTGAATAGCTTATCAGAATTTACACCGGCTGTCAACCAATTACCATCCAAGAATCATGCGACAGTCGTCCCGTTGCCGCCGTCAGCCCATAAATTCCACCGAACGAATTGCGCTGCATCGTAAGCTGTGGCTGCGAAACCATTCGCAGTTGAGTTAATTTCCCATTCGAGCTGGCGGAACGCGATCTCGAGCGAAAACGGAAACCCTTCCACATTCGAGACGAATTGTACGAACGTGTACTCACTGTGTTTTCTAACTCTTGCGAACGATTGATTGTCGATCGTCGATGTCAAGCGATATTACACACGTTAGTTAGCCTATATAGCCGATCAAAGATTGAACGCACAATCGTGCGTGATCGTTACGAAGCGTTTCTCCGCTTGTAAACAAACGAACTCTTAAACAAACAGTCGAATGAGGAATTTGCATTCGATCGAACGTTGTGTAGCAACGCCGTTATCAAAGCCGCGTGGAACCGCTCGCATTTCATTCATTCGAGCAGGAATGATCGCATTGCTGGATCTGATACGCGATGTCCACACGTAATCATCCGCCAATAGCTCCAGCCTGGCAAACTTATCAGCTGTCAGTGGATTTGACTTTGTAACGCGGCGGGATGGATTGCGTGTGCTCGTGTGTCACGTAGCTCGTGCTACGTATGCCTCTATCACGATGCTTTTCGCGAACTATCGTTTCGCCCTCAATGCACATATTTCCGTGTTTTTACATCTTTTTCTTTTTCTCTTTTTTTCATTTCAAAAAAATTTCTCTTGTTTGTTTTAAAGGGCACTGTGACGACATTGGAAATAAATTTTTCGTACGAATACGACAAATCAAGTTTTTTAACAGTTGATCAGTTTCTCGATCCAGAGAAGTAGTCCAATTTGTTTCTCGAATCTAACTTTTGATGGCATCGGTCTTATTCCCTATATTGTTTCATGCTCATATCGACGAACCGATAAACACGTCATTATATTTGACAAATTTTGTAAGAATACGACAAATCAAATTTTCCATAATTAATTAATGTTTTGACAGTTCTCAACCCAGAGAAGTGATCTCTAATTTATTCCTCGAATCTATCTATCGTTAAACCTTCGATATCATTGATTCTATTGTTGTTTCTTATATTGTTTGATGCTTACGAACTAAAATTTGACGAACTAATAAATTACGATAAAATAATTAACGTCGTTGCATTTAACAAATCAATTTTTTTCAACAGTTGACCAATTTCTCAACCCAGAGTAGTCTAATTTATTTCTCAAATCTGTCTGTTATCAGCACTTTTCATATCATCGACAGTTCCTATGTTATTTCCTACATTGTCGCATGCTTACGTCGACGAATTAAATTTACGATTAACGTCGTTGCATTTGACAAATTTCGTAAGAATACGACAAATCAATTTTTTTCAACAGTTGATCAATTTCTCAACCCAGAGAAGTAACCTAATTTATTTCTCGTATCTATCTGTCGTTGAACTTATGATGTCATCGGACTATTCCCTACAGTTGTTCCTTATATTGTTTCACGCTTACGTTGACGAACTAACAACGTCTCAATGAAATTTTCAACGCTCGTCGTACCGAGTCAGAAGACCAGTGCCAATAAAGAATAGAAGCGTGGAGTTGATCGGTTTTCCCAAGCCGGTAGTATCGAAACTGGCGACAGCTGTTAATGATCCCGCCGCCAATGACCCGTTCTCCTTCGTCTTTCGCGTTCGAGAAACTGCCGGCCATTATAACGCCGGTTTATATCCGCCTCGGATTTAACGAACGGCTCCGCTGCTCGCTCGGCGAACTATCGTCGTCGTAAAATGGTCGCAGAGTATGAAACGTAACGCGTGAAATACGCCGTGAATCGCCGTTTATAAACATCGTTTCGTGCACGCGGTTTCAATGAAACTGCATCGCCGTGTCGCTGAACGGGAATGAACGTTATGTACCTGAGAACTGAAAGACAAGTACTTACGTTGTGTGTCTGCATCGCGCCGGAAGTGGACGCACTTTTGTTTAGGAACTGACGAAATTAATTAATCTTCGAACTTGCTGCACAGTGGAATCCCGCTCGGTTGCAGCTGAAATTTCGATTCACCTAAACATCACGTGGTTTGTAATGTTGTCAGTAACTTTTGTAAGGTATATCGGTTTATTGTTCAAATATTTCATGCCGAAAGCCTGAAATTATAAATGTATAAATTATAAATTAATGCGAAACGGAAGCAGATTTCTCTCTCGTTGAATATTTATTTTCTATGCTAACTCTCGATATATTGGATCGGTCGAAAAATAATTTGCGGTTCTTTTTCTTGTAGATTTCTGTTGTACGTATATTTTCAAATGTAACCAACCGTATTCATCGCGCAAAGAAAGAAAATGCATAGTCTTGTACTATCTCCGAAAAGGAAAGAAACGTGATGCAAGCTCATAAAAGTTAGATAAAAAAAAGTAAATTAAACAAATAGAAAATTATAATCTAAAATATGAGTAAAGCTATCAAATCACGACAGTGTCAGAATTGTTACGTTTCACTGTTGACGAGGATGTCAAAGACAAGAACTTTTTCGAACGTGAAGAATCGCGAAATTGCTTGAGAGGTAAATCAAAAAGATGCTCGATATGTTAACAAAGTTTTTCTTTGCCTTTCATTTGCACACCAAAGGAAAAGAAAATGAAACGCAGTTACTTTTTGGCCAAGCTTTCAGTTAACGACCCGAAACGGTAAAGGCGCGGTTTTCACCTTCGACGACCAACGAAACGAAACGAAACGAAACGTTGCTATCGATAGTCGAATAAGTCGAACGCGTCGTATAAATTTCGTAGCGCGGCGAAACCGAGGAAGAAGGATGGTTGACGGTGCTCGGTGGAACGGGCCCCGTCCAACCGAATATTTATCCTCTAGCGTAATTTATACGCGTCATTTTCGGATTCGTCTCTCCCCGAATTCGGCGCGCGTCCGCTTTGAGATTTAAGCGCGCTCGCGCACACAGCTACCGTATACAACTCAAAAGCTGAATTTATTGACTGGCGGGGCCGATAAATTGTTTCGTGGGTCCGTGGCAGGGCGCTGTGGCAGATGTTATTGAGCCATTAAATCGTGATTACCCGCGTGTTATTGAGTGCGGTGACACGACGACGAGACGTTCTTTCTTGCCCCCATCGACCGTTTCTCTCTTCGTCCTCACTTCTTCCATCTCTGTCCACTTTTGATCCCATTTTCCCTTTCTCTTCATTCTCGTTGTCCTTCCTTCTCTATCTCTCTCTCTCTCTTTCTCTCTTCACGGCCTTTTTTGGTCTCGTTCGGTTTTTTCACTTTTCTCTCTCTCTCTCTCTCTCTCTCTCTCTCTCTTTCTCTTTTTTGTTTTCTTCTACTCGCATCGTGAACTCGTTTCACGTACGTACGGAGAGACTCTGTTCTTTTGCGTTTATTGCCCTGCCTCCTGTCTCGATGATAGATTTGCGATTCGCGCCGTTTTTTTTTTTTTTTTTTTTTTTTCCCCACCCGATCGGAGGTGAACGTTCGAGATAAGGCCTTTGTTTAATTGAAGCGAGCCAAAGTGTCTCGCAGATTCACTCTGGGGACTATTGCAAACGGGGTAATTGGAAAAGTTTCCTCTTATTCTTGAATTTCCATCTTTTCTCGAACTAAAGTGTGGACGTACTGGAACGTCAGGCAATCACCGATTCTTGATGAAATTTGCGATGAATTTAATTTCGAAATAATTGATAATCGCAACCGCTTAAAATAGTTTTCGAAGATATATTTGACACGTACTTTTTTCTTTATAAACGGATGAAAACTATCGTCAAAACTACCCGTGAAGTGCGGAACATATTTTGTCAAGTATCTCGAAAATTATTAAAAATAGTTCTTGTGTAAATTAACGTGTTAATTAATTATTGTTTCTTGACAACGAATTTAACCGGTGTATACCATTTTGCGAAACACACCATTTGTTTAAACAATATATTTAAAACCTAAACCGTAATTTTACGAGTAATTAACATTTAAAAATCGTATTGCTTACAAGTTCTTCCAATTGAGTGTTAATATATTTCCTTGAAATATTATTTACGAAAACTATACATTCAAACACAAATTACAGATAAATTTGATTTTCTGCAATGCAAAAGAAAATTCATTATTCTCAAATCTTTCTCGCTGGACGTGCGTACAGAATACAAACTAAGCGAATAACTAAACAGATACTTTTTACGAGTGAACGTCGTCGATAACAACGACGAAATTGTACGTCAGATGAAATAAGAATGCAAGAAAATTTAATGTTAATTGACATGGTACCGAAGAACTGCGTTCAATCGAATCTGCAGACAAACATTCGTAAATGCGTAACTTTTGGGAAAACGAGAGATTCCGTTTCGAAAGTGAATGACATTTAATGATTTAATGAAGGGACACCTTCCTGCGTTTGAAACGCGGAGATTTCAGAGTTTTTTTTATCCAAAACGACTCGTTAACCGTGAATCACGTTTCAGCAATTGTTTCAGCCTCCTTTAATTTCAGCCTCCATTTATTTGCCGATTGGACGAACGTATTAATAAAAGAGTCATTACAGAAACGCGATCCGCGGGTCGAAACAACAACCGTTTCGCCGGACGATTTACGCGATATGACGGCGGAATCTGTTACTGCAATTTTATGACCTGTAACGAGCGGAACGCATCAATTTGAAAAGCTGATTCCGGCAACGAGGGTAATTACCGCTTGAATATTGTAGCGATTTCGTCCCCGCTGGAATACTCGTAAAGCACGTAATAATTAAACATAAATTAACAGCGCCGAAAGGGCATTAAACTTTTGTCAAACTTTGTTCGTTCAACGCGCTCTCGTTTGCGAAGTGAAAAAAAAAAATGCCCTTTCCGAAAAAGTAACGAGCGTAACGCGAAAAAATTCAGCTGAATATTATTTCACAACTATGTGTGTTATTCCCGATGTTACGTCATTGAAAGTGTTACCGTTCTCTGCGTTGTGAAACGTAAAATTGATTACCAGTCATTCGTATTTCATCTGTATTAATCATCAGCGGCTCCGTGCCCTATTTTAACGCGCGTTAACAGCGTTATCAATTAATCTCAGTCCGAGTGGCCGCCATTTGTTCTCTTAATTATGACTGTGAAAAGAGAACTCCAAGGATTTGTTTCGCGTGTATTTTTCTCATACTGCTGCTTTCCACCTCTTTCGTCGTCCGATATTTCACGAAAAAAAAAACAGTGCACAATTTACGTTGCGAGTTTACGTTTGCGTTGTAAGTTACATTGTTCAAAGAAATTACAAATAATATTCGAGTTGTCATTTGGAATAGAAATTTTTTGTTTCTATGTGTGTTCTCTAATTTTTCATCTTCTGCCTCCTCTCTGACGACGACAACAACACTCTCCCCCTCCCCCCCCCCCAGTTATTTTATCTCAAATTTACCACGCGTCGTACCAAACAGCCTTGATCAACACACGGAATTTTTCAACAATACCTTCCCGATACTTATGCACGAACTGTAAATCCTGAATTACAGAGCCGAGGCATGTACGATCGAAGGAGTGTAACGTCGCATTGTTCTAAATGCACTGTAAGGCGTTCGTACTCACGAAGGAGAGAAGAAGGAAATAAAAAAAAAAGAAAGAAGAGAAGAAGAAGAAGAAGAAGAAAAAGAAACAAAGGAACAATGGTAGGGCTCAATGAAGAATTTGCAGCGGCGTGCGTGCCGACAATAGCTAAGGGCTATAATTGCTGTCTAAATATGCATGCTGGATGCGGCTATCGGGGTTGACTGTTCCATATTCAGCGATTAAGTGTGATGTACGAGTTTTGAGTGTCGCGGCATATCAAACAGGCGTAATCGTACATGTAGTAATCCCTCGCCAGCTGTCTCCCTTCCATTCGACGATTCTGCTACCCCCGCTGCATGATAAATTCCACGCAATTAACTAAGCCGTGCACGACGAGCCCGCTCGCAACGTATCGCGAATGCTAAACGACGACGCGATTCTTCGTCGACCTCGATCAGACAGCCGTTTTATATAGCCGCGCACTGGCTCGTCTTGTTCGACGCGTTCCCATTCGTCAAGACGATTTTATTGAAATACCATCCCGTTCCTCAATTTACGCGAGTATTTGTTTTACGCGGCAAATTTACCTCAATTCACGCGGAACTTTTTATACGCGGTCAAATATGTATGTGTATATGTATATGTATGTATATGTATATGTATATGTATGTGTATGTGTATATATGTATATATGTAAATTGAAGAACGGGTGTATAATCCCACGATACTAGTGAAACTACAGGAAACAATGAACTATTCGAAATTATTGAAAATCTTCGCAAGTCGAAGAAATGGTATTCTTTAGTCCCTTAAGCGTTTTTGTTTTATTTGAAGAATGTGCGCTGCTGTGCATTTCATTATTTCTAGGCGAATGGGGCGAGTTTACTCGACGAAAGCACAGTGAATGCGCTTGCTGTGAGATCGAGTTACAACAAGATGATAAATATTTTCTTTGGTGTTTCTTCGAGAAATTTTTAACTTTATTTGGTACTTACAGAGCTTAACATTTTATTTCTTGAAAAGTGTTCCATAAGAAGAACCATTAAATGTTCAAAATGTGGAGGAAAGAACATTGAGTGTTCATTAATTCGTAAGAAGAAGTGAAGAATTAAATATTTAAATTAAAATGATTAACAATTCCCGTTACTTTCAAGTGCATATTTTCCTTTGTTTGTTTTGTTGCCTTAAAATATTGCCAAAATGTACAAATATATGTAATTCTTTTTTTTACCTAAATTTTACAATAAATAGCAAGAGCGAATTTTCTACGTGACGAGTAGGAGTTAAATGATTAGGAATTCGATTGATATAAGATTTCGTGATCGAGATTTCGTGTCTGATCTTCTGTCTTTTAATGTCGTATCATTAAAGGCACGTATTAATCCTCAGAATTGAAGAGAATTGATTCGTTTCGAAATATAAAAATTTCTTAAATATAGACGTTCTTCCGAGGGATTGAATAAACGAGAGGGGTGAATTTGAAGTGCAACTTTTACATTCTAGAAAATATAGATCAGATGGTAACATGGTGGAAGTTTATGATGAATAATTGCACGATATGTAATATGTATGGATAGATGGAAGTGCTGTGGTAGAGTGATCCAAGCGTGAACGACGATTGATCGAGGACCGAAAGTGATCGAATGTTTAAACTGGATTATTGACTGCAAATAGAGCAATGATATTACGTATGTGGAGATTAGTGTGAGTGAAGAGCGCAGTGTGATCCATAACGATGAAAATTATCATTCAAAAGTTATTCATTCCTGTAGGAGGGAACCATTCGGTGATCAATGATTAAAAATTGATTCATTTATTTTCGAAAATCGCGGAGATATAGAATTGGTTAAAATTAAAGCTGATTATTAAGAAAATTACAATTTGCTAAAATTGTAAATTAAGCGTATACTTAAATGTGTAGCCCTTAGTCTAACAGTTAGATTTATTTTTTAAGTTTTTGTTCGTTATTTTTATTGTACTTCTGTGCTCATTAATTTTAACACAATTTTGTTAAAAAAAAAAAAAAAAAGAAAATGATTAGTATCCCCGCTTGTGTCACACGGGAGACTGAGTTTCGATTCTTCGTCAGGCACAATTCTTGTTTTTAGAAACTATAACAAAGTTGTATATTTTAGACATGTAGACACAGCAAACACGCAGATATTTGTAAAATGAAGTTTCACTTCACACCGGAACGAAAAGAACGAAAAGTTTCTCCTGCGGAATTATCAGAGATCCTTTTTATCAAATGACCGATTCCGTTTTTACTGAAGACAAATACTATACGGTTAGTATAATAAAAAAAAAAAAAAAATAAAATTTTTATCCAGTTTATATATTCAAAGTAGAGTAGCCCTTAGACACGTAAAAAAAATTGCAAGCAGTCTAATAATAACAAACTATGAACTTTAAAAAAAGAAAGTTAAAACGATTGTTCTTCGACCTCGCGTCATTATCGAGAAATCTTATAAAGAATCTTTCGTTGAAACGCCACGAAATACGCATCAAACATAATCGCTCGTCCAGTTTCACGTTCATAAAATTCCAACGAGATCGCGTGTCGCGTTGCGGGAACTCTTCCCCCTGCGTGAAGTCTCTGCTCATCTCGCAGTGTCCACGTGTAGTTCACTAAATTACTATAATTATACGTGTACTCCTATTACAATATAGCGACTATGTATGTGCCTGCGCGAGAGAAAGAGGCCTTCACATGCCTGGCAGATAATAACGAGCGTCTCGTTGCCACGGATCGATTCGCCGTGTATCGACGAAGCTCTCGCATCGATATACAGGGGAGAGAGAGAGAGAGAGAGAGCCAATAGGAAGAACATAATTAGCCCGGTGTAATTGCACCTATAAGGGACCCCTCCTGCAGCCTTAAAGTCGCAACGAGACGTCGTTTATCCTCCACAACTCCTCCTCTCTCTTTCTCTCTCTCTCTCTCTCTCTGTGTTCCTCTTTCCCTCCTTTCCATCCCGAACCGACTGAAACCGACTTCGAGTTCTCGATCGTGTTTGCTTGTAATAAGCCTTAATCGGACCTAGATTTAGTAGCGCGCGGCTACTTTTTTGAATTACACCGTCGTTGCACGCAACCAACTCGATCGGCATTGGTGCATTATATACGCTTTGGTTTCGAGAGAGAAGAGCCAAAGAGACCGAGGGACACCTCGTGAATCCGCCTTAATTTTCGACCGCCTCCGGCGATCGTTTCGTCCAATAAATCTCGTTTTACCCGAAGAGAGAAAGAGAGAGAAAGAGACAGAATTTTGTTGGCTGTGTTGGACGAACACGCGGACACAATTTGCGGTATTGTAACTGGCCGATGGAACCGACTTTTTTCGACAGATTCGACAGAATTCGGAACAGATTGATCTTTGATCACAGAATCGCATAAAATTTCGAGATAAGAAAGTTGAAAGTTGCTTCTGACGATGTTATCCAACTTTACGTAATTGATTGCGTAATCTGCGATATATATATATGTATGTATGTATGTATGTATGTATGTATGGATTTTCGATGTATCTCGACTTTTGAACGTACACATATGGAACGATCAACAATGTTTGTAAGCCTAATCTGTCTCTGAAAAGATTATCAGTTCTAAAAATTCTCTTCGAGCAGAGAGAATAAAATTTGTAATTTTCTATCAAGCACACAAACACACACACACACAGACATATGTGTGTAAACTAAGCAATTCACTGATAATAGAAACCAAACGCTAACTCGCAAACAACGAATTTAAACGTTTAATTTACTCCCCGTTATTTAAACGTTTTAATTCGAAGGTTGAAATTTGACCAACAAAATGCCAACCGTGCAAATTAGAAGTCTTATCGTTACCGTTACCAAAGAATGCAATTTAACAAACAATCCGTATCGCCCTGCTCGACGTACCATTCCCACTGGCTTAATAGTTGGTTGCAGGAATGGTATTGCGAACAAAGTTGGAGTTGTTCCGCTTCATGAAACGTGGTCGCTTAATAGTTGGAGGCCGTTCTGTTGAAAGGTTATCATAGTGACCCAGTTGGCTTACTAACAAACGAACGAACCATATTTAATGATAAGAATCTGTATTTAAAGCCCAGATAAAGCTCGGATAAATAGAAAAATTGACGCGACGTAACGAAATTACTTCGAACCTCTCGTTAATTTGTCTTTCGATATTCGTATAATTTCCCTTGTTACAGCATGAATTATTACAGATAATAATTTATGCGTTCGAAAAATAAAATCAATACTTTCACAGTTCATCTCAGCTTGAAACGTTTATTGTAATTATCCTCACCGAATTTAAAAAAAAAAAAAAAAGAAAAGAACAAACAGAAATACATTCAATGCTATCGACATTAAATTCTTCCAATATTAATACTACAAATTTTCAATTACCAGAATTTCTTCACCAATGGCGAGAATATTAGAAATATTCGAGAACTCGTCTTCTTCCCTTTGTTCCATCGTCACTCACTTGACGATTTCATCGCTCCGATATCGATCATTCGCGATCGCACGCGAGCAATTCACCAATTCACCAATTCACGCGGATTTCGTTGAAATAAAACACTGAAATAATTGTAAATAATTTCGAAAACAAGTAATTGCCTGATAACACCGAGTCAGTAATAGTCCTCCTAAAACTGACCTGCTAAAGTACTGGCACTTGTACATAGGGCAAATTCCAGTAGATGGTCCATACTACGCTCTCTTCGATTTGCCAAAAAAAAAAAAAAAAACATAAATATAAAAAGACGCGCTGGGAAGAGAAACACTTTTCCATCAAGACTAGAGACGTTGTAACGTGATTCTTGACCACGATCGGCAACGTGGAATGAAACTAGTGTCGTTTCTTTATGCGAGATCCAACAAAGTCTCTGTTAACACATTGTCGACCGGTCACGAGTTAACTCGCATTCGCATTTGCATTAGCATTATTTTAATTTTTGAGGCTCGGGGCAATACAGGGTACTGTGAAATTTTCTTCGTCGTGTTCACTTTTATTATAAAAAATTTTAGTGTTGGAAAAATTTCAGTCACCACGGATCGTGACGGTGAAAGAACTTCTCAATGAATTACATGCTGTGATCTGATTGTCCGAGCGATTTTGAAATATATTGTAACCGTGTGAAAATTGATAGTTTAATTAGACAGCAAAATCTGCTGTGCATCATTACAAATAGGCGATTGCTATACAGTTTATCACACCAAAAAGAATATATTATATAATGTATATAAGAGGTATACAAAGTTTTATTTGAAATTCATTACGTATAAATAAAGTATTATTTATTAGAAGTTTATTTCGGTTGTTTCACTTTCACACTCAATTAACGAGATAGCTTCTGCGTAAAATTGCAACCGGTCAAGAGTGTGTCAATAATATTTGCCTTGTAACGAAGAAGAATTCGTCTTGTAACCATGCAGAGAGATAGTGAACGAAGATTCACTTCGGTCGAGCGACGCGCTTAGTTAGTGACAGTGGCGACTTTGTCCGCGACGATGGAATTCGCCCGTTCGAAGGACAAGACCTCCGCGCCGCCATTATTTCTTCCAGCCTCTTCCGTTCTCCCTTTTACTACCTTATCGCGGCCGTCTCGCTTCTCCTATTACGGCGGACAAGTGTTATTGCCTTCTTATTAAGGAAATAATTGCGATGTTTTACGATCGCGGTCCCGATCAGTTATCCGAAGGAAACAGAGCAAAACGAGCGGACGAGCCACGGTTGGCGAGAGTTGTTAACGAGTCTGGCCGATCGTCGCGCGAACACCACGCGGTCATCACTATGTTCCTGTATGCTGTAATTTCCTCCTCGGTGCGGTGTTGCGCGACTTTTGGTACCGCTTTTTGGTTACCAGCATACCCGGTATGTTTGTGTATTGAGATTGATAGGCCCCGGTGCACATGATTTCTTCCGATGAAATTTAAGGTTTCATCGAGTGCCTGTTTTTTCGACGGCGAGCCGTGGACGTGGAATCGAGAGAGAGAGAGAAGAGACACACATTAAGGCACATCAAGGATGTTATTCGAATGGAAATGCGAATTTTTTGAGTCGTTTGATGCGATAGGCATAAAACTTTACGATTCGTTATACGTGGAATTAAATGTTCGTTTTTTTTCTTCTTCTTTTTTTTAATGAATTAGGGATGAGTACCTTATACGTTTGCTTCTCGAGATTGATTCGAGAATTTCGGTTGTTCCTCACACTGCAAATATTGATTCTTCGACGAGTTGAAACTTGCGCCGGAATATTTAGTTGAAATGATTAATTCGCGATTTTATAGATTTAGAACGGTTTATATTTTTAGAGATGCGAATAATTTTTCGTCGGATGTGTAAATGAAATTATAAATTGGTACAAATTCCGATACTCCCGGCAAATTTATTTCTAATGCATTTTGTCTATATTTATACTTGTGCACGCGTTTCCTACTTTAAATGATGATCTTTTACAGAATCTCTTGATCCTTCTTTGTTACAGAGTAAATATTATAAGAGAACAGGGAAAGGGAGATTTTTACCATTAGATTTATTCCACGAAATCCCCATCGGATTACATTCTGTAATTATTTGACGCGTTTCTCTACGAAAAGAAAAGAAAAGAAAGAAAAAAAAAAGAGAGAGAGAACGAAAAATTTGTCTCACGGTCGCGGCGCTCATTCCCGGTCGTGCACACGCGTTCGTTCGAAGAGTTCCGAGTGAACGCGGGGAAAGGAAAAAGGTGAAGTGTTGCCACCCAAGTAGAAACTTCCTCCGTTGATTGTTTCATGGCCCTCTGGTATAGGCAGCGGGTATACCGTGGAGATTGCACGACGTTGCTCCCGTGGACTCTCCTCTCTTGACCGTTCCTCGATCGAGCAAGCCATATGCGAATCGGAACTGCCCGTGAAAGAAAGAGAAGAACAGTCGTTAATTATCCCATTCTCGGTCTGTCTCTTCTGAGTTCCACTGTCTCGTTCTCAGTCTCTCTGTGACAATGGCCACGAAACACTGAGAGAAGGATGAAACGAAACGCGTTTGGGAATTTACGTTTCGTTGTGGGAACGCGTTAGAAAATTGTGCATCGATTGTACCGCGCGTTTCTTGGTCGCTGCAACGATTAATATATTTGTGTTTCTCTTTTCTCTGTTTCAGGTAGGAGCGATGCAATTGTGGTTCTCATAGTACATAACTGGTAATTCCCGTAATCGTAAGTAAATTATAACGTGCGAACATCGATTGTCGTAGGATTTGTGCTGTGCAAATGTGCGTTTTTATTTTTCTAAAGTTATTAGAAGAGAATTTCATTCTTCCGTCGATCGACTGCTTTCATCGTTCCAGACGTATACAAAATTATACACTCGCAGAATTCGAAGATTCTTTGAAAATTCTTGCATAGCCTATTCACATAATTTTGTGAGTCAAACAAAAAATTGTACAGGTTACAGGTGGTGTAAAAGTCAAACGTGTAATGAAATTTAAACATGTCGTTAACTGCCTCGTCAAACTCTGCAAATAAACCCATATAATAATGCGCAGTGAAAAAGAAAAGAAAAAAGAAAAAAAGAAAGAAGGGAAGCTAAAAACGTTCCGAGATGCCGCAAATTCCCCCATCTCTCCGCGCATAAACCACCTTTCATCCCCGAGAATGATTCGCCCATAGCCGGCGAAACATCCAGGAAGAAATCATTAGAGACATCTTCCTATGCTATATAAAACACCGTTATTAGTAATTGGTCGAACGGACTTCTGGGACCTTGTTCGAACGTTCTTTGCTCGAACGAGCGACCTTTAAAACCCTATACGTATACGTCCTGGGTGGTGGCCTCGGATGGCGAACAGATTGCCTCCAGCAATGGTGTTCGCCGGGAAGGAAGCGTTTGTTGACGTCGTGTAAGACCGTGCAAGGCACCTGTAACAGCTTAATAGTTCATGGCTTAATCGTTTCGGCAGTCTTGCTCTCGGTCGACGATATTTTTCCACGGAGAGGGAAGAACCGGCGGCTAAGAAACGACAGTTGGCCCAAGGAGGGAGGGCCGAAGCGCGATAAAAGGGAGTTTCCAACGTACGAGTTCGTTAAAACGACGAAATAAAAGGGAATGAGCGGTGGCGGTGGTAGTAAGAGGCGATAGCAAGAAAACAGAGGGCAATTATTCGGGGGGGCATTTTTTTACGAGCGAGTTTCTTATCGAACGCTGGCGTGATGTACAGTGTCACGCTGGAAGCGATCGCGAGTTTTCACGGTTATTTCCTCGCGTTTCCGGCGCGCACCACGTGGTGGCAGCTTGCCTCCTTCGAATCGTTCCCGATGTTTCTAGTGCTTTATAGCGATACTTGGGAAATTTAGAACTGTTCTCTCAAAGTTTTTTTTACGGGCCGCTGCCCCGTATTTTCAGGCCCGGGGTTGCTCGTTATTGCGCCTCTGAAGCTTCAACGATCCGGGGTAATTTTATGGTGTTTGAAGATTGAGAGGAAGTTCTTATAACATTTTTATATGTTCGTTCTAACGTCGTTCTGTAAGTAGAACGTAATCGCTGAATATGTTGAAATATCGTCGCCTCCTCTGTTTTGGAATAGATAACGTGGAAAAGATCATTGAAAAAATTAAAAGAAGTAAAGAAAATTGAAAGATCGAAGTATATAATTTTATTATTTGGTATGAATTCAGATTGAAATTACACTTTGAGAAATATTTATATCATTCTCGTGCTCGTATGGAATATTTAAAATTTCGATTGTCGATCATTATTGAAATTCTGTATATTTAACGAAATCAAATTTTTGTCTTAAATTAATTATTCATTGTTTACTTTAAATCAATAGTTAACACTTTAATAGCCGCTCACGCAACATGTGTGTGATGATTGATAAACGTAAACAAGTGTGGATATTGCTATTGGCTTCGTATTTCATCGCTACGTCTTTGATTTTAGGTAGTTATTGTTTTATTGCCTGTTTTTAATTTTAGATTTTTTAAAATTAACACTATGCCGTCCGGTTACACTACAGTGATGTACCACGAAAATTATAGAGCAAATGGCGGCGGATCTACGTTGGTGTCGTACGCAAAGCTATCGCACAAGCGCTAGTGTTGCTTGTTTTCTGTCCAAAATAATGGACAAAGAAACTTTCTTTCTATTTAATAAATTCTATTTAATAATACGTTTCCTATATATGAATATTTAAATACCGATCCCATTGGGAAATTAAGTTACCACGATTTTTTACTTAAATTAACAAGTGCGTGGATTAAAACTAATGATGGCGATCCTGCTACATCTCGCGTCGTTCGTCTCGATCCAGTTGAAAGATTAGCCGAAGGAATAAAACAATTAGTTAAAATATCAGTAATAAAAAAGGGTGTACGAAGGGATTGTCGTGTTTGCTATGCGAATAAAATTAGAAACTCTACATATTGCGTAAGAATTGCCAAGCACCGTTACATGTAGGTGATTCCTTTAATAATTATCACACAAAGGAAAAATATTAAATTTGTTGTTATTGTTGTTGTTTTTTTGTTTTATGTGTACGTTCGCACATGTTGAATCATTTCGTGAATTTACATAAAGTTTTTTTTAAATTAATTCTTCAAGAATATTGCCGGCCCCTGGCGACGTAGATGTGCAGCCATTAAAGTGTTAATAAACACTAGACGTTCGAATAGTGAACTGAATACCCGATACAAGACAGTAGTAACCGTGTTGGCCCATTAGCTCAGTTGGTTAGAGCGTCGTGCTAATAACGCGAAGGTCGCGGGTTCGATCCCCCCATGGGCCAAGGGATTTTTTTTTTTCAATATTCACAAATTTTTCAGATATCTAGAAAACAAATTCTAACGCATTTTTCAAAAAAAGGCACTATTGATTTTTCATTGTTTTCACATTGAAAATTCAATATCGAAGACTTAGAATCGTAAGAACTTGGAAATGTTCTTGCTTGCAGAAACTATAAATATCTCTAATTCGTTCATTTCTCAATCGAAGCAAACCATCTAAAATATAAAATAAAATACGAAACTCGATAAATAGATAATTTATCTCTGTACTTCCAATGCAATTTCAGTACTAAAATTGTCTTCACGTTAGCGAAACCCATACTGATTAAAATTGCACAAAATTCTCGGAAAAAATCTACAAGAAATCTGAGACAGTTTTCGTTGGTCTGAGAGAATATTAAAGCCAAAAAAAAAAAAAAAAAAAGGAATTAGATCGATCCCCCTAGGATTCGAACCTGGAAGACATTTTTTTTTTTTTAAATTTTCATTTTACATAGAAACAGAATTAATCGTCGTAATTACATTCTCAGTATTATTTTTGTCAATTTATTTTTCGACCCCGAAACGAGTCGCAAAATGTCGAGTCGAAAAGTTCTCTCTCCGTGTGTAACGTCGTATGGAAAAACTTGACGGTGAATGTGTGCTCGTTCGCGAGGAAGTGCGAAGCAAAGTAAGGAATTTGTTTTAGTCAAGGACAAGGAAAACTTCCCCAACGACGTCTCCCAGTGTCTAATTGAGTAACTTTTCCCCGTTCGAACGTGGGTTGTTTCGGGGAAACCGGAGTAGAAGTATTTTCCACCGATCTTCGAAAGAAGAGAGGGGAAAAGTCGTTTCTCGTAATAGGAAAAAGTTTTTTTCGCCTAGCCAGACTTAACGTTCCCCTTTATTTATTCTGTGAATTTTACGTGTCTCTAATTTCCGTTAATACTTCGTTTGCCTCGGTTTGCCGCAGTTTTAATTAAAAATAAATTTAATTGAAAAAAAAAAAAACGAGCGTGGAATAGTATTTGAACAGTGTTAATTCTAAACTTCTGATGAAAAAAAATTCTCAAGAAATTTGTTAAGAGGTTCTTCATTTTTCTTTCGTTAACAGTATTTTGTTTCGTTAAAAAAAAAATATGCAGACTAACGGACAGTGCTAATTGCAAAGAATTTTAGTATGAAAAAATAACGAGAAAAAGAGGAAAAAATCAAAAGAAATTTTTCCGGTACCGGGAATCGAACCCGAGCCTCCTGGGTGAAAGCCAGGTATCCTAGCCACTAGACCATACCGGATCTGATGGAAGATGTATTTCAAGTTTGCCTTTTCACGGGATGAAAACCGTCCGAAATTCATTCTTTTATTAAGTTTTCAATGTAGTTTCGCTACTGAAAAATCACAAAAATCCATCAAATTTGCCAAAACCACAGCTATCTAATCTAAAAAAAAAAAAAAAGAAAAAAAAAAACCGTCGGAACGTTCAACTAAGAGAAAGATCTCCCTGTATCGTAGCAATAGAAATAATTTCATTCATTTTACATTTGCGCAACTATTACACGCGTAGAATATTCATGAAACGTGCGATATTTTTATATCGGCTGGCAGCAGCACGCCATAAATCCGCGAGGCAGCGATTTAAACGCGGTTGCCGACTGTCGTCGGATTTAAAAACAGTTTACATCCTATCGGTTGACGACAGCCAGCCATTGGCCGATTGTTTCTGGCAACAAATAATTGATTTATTTATTTTTTGTATTCCATTCGTAGTCTTTCTCTCTTTTTTTCTGTTTTTTTTTTTTTTTTTTGCTCTTGCTATCGGAAACATCGATGGCGCGTTGTATCGACGTCGCGAGGAAAGGTTCATCGTTCAAGCGGAAAGGACGCCGGACGTACGTCGGAAACAACGAACGATACGCGGCGGAACAATTATCGGATATCCACCGTTGACAAATTACACGGTCAACCGGGTACTAGTTTTAATGAAGCTCTATCGAGCAGGCTGTTCGCGTGTCCGCTGGAAAATGAAAAACGAAGCGTAGCGCGCACCTCCGTGAAAAAGGATCTCCTCGCTGTTGCTCCCTCGATCGATACAATTCATTCTGCTTTTTACTATCAATCTTTCGAGATTAATCTTCATCACATACGCAAGTGAATGCTTCGCCTTTTGATTTTCTCGGTAAAATTTCGTCAATTTGGTAATTAATTGTCAGATCGCAGAGTTTGCACTTTTGTCAATTCGAGGCCTAAGCAGAGCGTTGTTTCGTTGTTTATTAAACGAAAAATTGTAACAATGTGTTATACATTTTTGCATACTTCCGATAATTTTCTATATTTCGTGTATTCTCGCGCAGCAACACGTAGATATGGATAATATGAAATATGAATTTTTATGCATTACGCACGAAATTTAACGAATGCAAGTAATACACGCAATTAATCGTGTAATATAAAATATCGTAAGTGGTTCGTTGCAATTTTTAATAAGTAAAATATCTATTTAAAATCTTTATATTACCAATAAATTCGTAATTTATATATTATTTTATATTTTATATTTATTTAATAGTTTATTTATTTATACTACCTATATTATTCTAAAAGAAAGCGCAAATTCGGTTCGTATCTAGACTTCAATAAGTGTCACGTTCTTCAACGTGTATCTGCCATAAGCTTCTGTCTTAAATCACCGTCTCGTTCGTTGCATAGATCATTTGAAAGTGGCCAGATCTATTCTCGGGCGAATTTATCGCCCTGGCCGACGTATCCTCCAGTATTACGTCATTAAAGACGCATATTCGTGTGTTCTCGTGGCCGAGAGAGAGAATCTGCTGGCGTCGTTTCATCGCGGACGCGCCGCGAGAAAATGTTTTTCTCATAGCACCGGCAGCCGATTTTTATGGAAGCTGGTGTGCCAGTGTGCACGACACTTCACCCTCTGTCTCTCGTAAAACAATCATTTTTCCATCGGCTCGAACGAACCACGTGTTCGCAATAGGTCGGTGATATTAATGCGAAAGGGGCACTCTCTTGTGTTATGAATTCCCGTGGCAACTAATATATTCCAGTATACTCTCTTGCACGATTCCGACTAATATTTCTAGAAAGAGAAAAATGTACAAGTCGCAAGCTGCGACATTATTTTGAAATGATCGAACACGCTCAAACGAGCGTACTTCTTTTTTTTTTTTTAGTGATATACTGCTTGCAATTTTTTATACATTTCAACCGTATTTGAGGATTGAACATTGAATTCAACACTCTGGATGGAAGTACATTCTCGGAATACTTTCAGGGGAAATATATTTCATTCTTTTGATGCTTTTTACGCTTTTACGTTATCCTCTTTATTTAATCGAACAGAGAAATCGCAAGAACAGGAGAACTCGCGAATTTCTATTAGAAATGCATTTTTCTGGTTCGTGTTCGCCCTTCCTGTACGCGCAAAGCTTCGATGCAGTTTATTCCGAAGACCTCTATCGATCATCGTGCCCATACGTCAATTTTACACGCTTCCACCTACGCTTTCCCATGCCTTTCTCCGCCTCCATGGAGAAGGATGTAACCTTACCGTGGCAAAAAGCACTTCCGTTCGATCGTCGAAGAACACGAGCTTCTGCGCGAAAAGCTTTCTCCTTTGACAGCAGCTCTGTGTACAGAGTTGATTGTGCAACAATTAGACCTCCATTTATTCAAAATAAAAAGAAGAAAAAAAGATTTTATATTGCAGATAAAATATAAAATTGAAATTTCGATTGTCTTTTCTCGGTCAACTCGATCATTGCGAGTTGAAAGTTTCTTTTTTATTTCTTGAATAAAACAGAGTTACTGTAGCGAGTCAAAAATTCTTTCACCAATTTCATTTTTATCAAGTTTATCAAACTAAGAACAGAATTTCTTTGCTTTTTTTTTTTGTTTATAGAACTTGCCAATTTTTACCTCAACTTCGTTACTCAATCTACTATAAAGTTACTTCGCTAATTAAAAAAATAACCTCCAAACGAACTCCGATTCGCTCGAACGAATTTTCCACGATCCATGTCATGATCTCTAACACCTTCTACACATCGAAACTTCGCAAAATTGATCAAATTTGCGTTATTATACTTCGCCCTCGTTGACGAACACACGCACACCGCGTTCATTGATCTCGCTGCGAGATTTCGCAAGCAGAAGGAATTTACAATATTTTAGGATCCTGAACGCGAGATTGAACATTTGGACACTCGCGCGCCAAGAATTTGCTTCGAAGAATTCTTTTCGAACTCTGAATATTTTTTTCAAAAATTGAGAAACAGTGACGAGGAATCGCAGTTCATTCTCCGCGCACCTCTTTTGCTCCACAATGCTCAAACAAATCTATGTAAACGCAATTCATGTTCTCTCATTCATCGTGAAAATCCATCGATTAAATGTTTCGCTGTTTCACGAATACCTTCAACGATAAAGTGCCTACTATACGCAAACCGATTCTCTCTTCTCTCCATTAGCTCGCCTATCGAACTTTTCCCCACTCCGTTTCCATGATCGATATCCTTTATTTTCTGGAAGCTTTCCCGAACAAACGTATTAACGTGGTACAATTTGATGAAATTGTCTAATTTCTCTCTCTCTCTCTCTCTCTCTCTCTCTGCCGCCGAAGCGGAATAACTCGACAATAAGTTGACGCCTTAAAATTCGCATTTTCGTGGGGAAATCGAGCACGGCGGAACGAAACGAAAAGCTCGCGGATAAAAATGTCTACGCAGCTGGCAGTAATTAAAGGAGACGCTCCCTCTCTCTCTCTTTCTCTCTGTCTCTTTCTCTCTTCCGAACAGGTGAGATGCCAGCGCGTCGTCGAGCGTGACGTGCTGGATCCGGCGACGAAGTTTATTATTCCACGCCGATCGAATATACGTGTGGCGTCGTGTCGCAGCGGAATGTCGCCCTCGGAACGAACGAAAGAAACTAGTTTTTCGGCCCTTCCCGGTGCTTGCTTCATTCGGTGGCCTTCTCTTTTCGAGCATGTGTCGAAACACACACTCGGTTCGCGCGCGAAAGAAACGCAAAGGGATGAGCGTCTCTCCTCGCGAATTCTCTCCGTACTCTTTAACAGCGCACCTCTTCTAAAGGCACACGCTGTTAAAAGAGATCTCTCCTCTGTGTCGCTCGGGCGATGAGAACCTCACATGGCTCAACGAGACTTTCGAGGGCCAGTTCCGTATTAAAAAGATGCGTTTCTTCGTGGCGGATGAAGAAGACACGATGCAGAAAGAGAGAAAGTGAGGAGAGAAAAGAAGGAGGCAGGCAAAGTTGCACGGCATATTTGTCGTGCATCAAAGAGCTGGAAGGCCCCGTAATGGAATTGAGAGGAATCCTTCCTGTTTACCGAGTTGATCTCTTGATTTTTATTGGCAATTGCTCGACCAGGGAATTTTAAATCGCCTGTGAACCTTCAAAACGACGCGCAACGACTTCTTGCCTTTGAATTTCGACAATTTCGCTGTCGATTCCTCGTATCTCAAAGATGTCTTTCAACCTCTTTCAGTTGTAATTATTACTTGAATTGAATGAATAAGAGATCCAGTTACGCAGTTTAGAGACTTCTTCTTAACACTAGAATTGTCAAAATGACCGACTGACAATTTTCAAATACTTTATAGATATTTATGATAGAGAGTATTTTTGCAGACTTGATTCGTAGAGATCTTCTATCTCTTTTACTTTAATGTTTCTCATTGAAATTTCTTGTTGCTTTAGTCGTCGATTGTTCTAGCGTCAATTTTCGTCGTCTGACTGTTTAAATTCAGCCCTTTTGACTTTTGGAATTTTGCGTGTCAAGTGAATCGGTGTGAAAACTTTCATCGACGATGATTCGATTTAATTAATGTTATCACTACGTAAAATTCTGAATACATTTTTATCGCCGTTTTTTCTCCCTTCTCATTTAAATGGGAACTGGCGTAGAAATTTGTTGCTCATCAACTATCCAGTATTCTCTCATTTAATTAATTATGATTGGCCTTTCGTTCGCACGATAGAAGAGTTTGCAATAGAACGACAGTTTTTCGTGCCAGATTTCCATCAATTTCCACTAAACACGCTGCAGATGAAACAGTTTTAACTTACACTTTTAACACTCCGCCATGGAAAACACGCGATCTGTTTAACACTAAACGTACCAAGCGTGGTCAAATGACCCCTTCTCAAAATTTACTTTAAAATCGTACATTCATTGTTATTTCTTTCGCTAATCTGACTTTCTGTAAATTCTTATATTATCTGATTATTCAATTTTTCGCTTTCTGTTTTCCCTCTTAGCTTAGTTTTTTACCGAGAAAAGTTTTTTGCATACCTTATGTACCCCTTATGAAATTTACGTATTTTTCTGACTGAATTTATAAATCAAAACCAACAGAAAAAGTTACGATATTAAGTTCCAGACATAAATGCGTCAAAACCAAAAACGACGGAAAGCGAACATCCGAAACAATTAGTTATTATAATAAGACTATATTTGGCGTCGATGTTGACCAAACGGGGCGAAAATACAGCGTCCAAATCCAAATGCAATAGATGGCCTGTGCACGTATTCTTCAATATCCTGGATTTAGCTGGAAACAATACATGGATACTCTATCGGGAAACAACTGGAATAAAGATATCAAGACAGCGTTTCCTGTTACAATGAACTAGTCACAGAGTATCACGAATTTCTCGAAGGAGGAAAGGAAAACCTAGAACAAAGAATATCAAGCAGGCAAAGCAATGTTTCTCAATCACGAAGAACATGTCAAATAAGATTGTGCACGGGTAATAAAACCAGTCAAACTTGCATAATTTGCAAAAAATTTGTCTGCGGACAAATGTATGAAGGAGAAGTCAGTCATATGTAAAAAGTGCAATTAATTGATTATTTTTTTTATTTAAATAAAAATATATGTTTGATTATTTTATTAGAAATCACAAGTTATGTTGCGAATTATTTCCTTTAATAAATTAAGAATTTCTTTCTAAAAAATCAACGTTTATTCGTAAGGGGTCAAATGACCCCTTATGGTAAGATAGGTATATGTAAAATGCCGGTACGTTTAGTGTTAAATGGAAAGCTGTTCGTTCGAACGTTAAAAACATGAAAGTTTCTCGGAAACTGTTCGAACTGTTCATTAAAATGTTCGAAGAACAAAATTGCTCATCCAGTCGAGAATTTCGACTATTTTAATTAATAGTTCAAAATCTCTCGACACAATTTCGTTAACGACAGACTGTTTGCTATCAAAGTTCTATCTCGGATAGAGAGATGAGATTGAGAAAATTTCGTCGGCTCTTTTAAATGTTTCATTCGCTTGTGTTAGAACGTTTTATTATTTACTCTGTTTCTCTTGCTCTTCGGCAACGCTTGAAGCTTCGACCACACTCGCTATCAGTGGCACGCGAAACAGCCATTATCGTCGAGACTTTGTTTGCTTCTAGGAGTAGAGAATCCTCGCCTAAATCTTCGACCTTTCTCTCTTAACGAAGCTACCGTTCCTTCTTCCATTGTTGTTGGTTTTAACGAAATCTCCTTGAGAATGTATCGTTCTCCTTTACAAGTCTCTTAGCGGAACGTTTACAATTGTAATTTCAGCGTAACGTTTCGCGTTGAAAGAATTATCTCGTTTCGTTCGCGCGAAAGAAAGAACTCGGGCTCGATAACTCGGTTTTAATAACTTGAAGCAAAAAGATGTAATTCGACAAAATAGCACGAACAATGTGTGGTACTATTCGAGGCTTCGATTTTCTCTATATCCCTTATCTATCTGACTGTAATTAGTGGTCAATCAACATTATCGAGTGGAGCGGAAATTGCTCAGAATTCGATACCGGTGATGCGAATTCCTTATCGAATTCCAGAGTTCGTTAATTATTAATTGAGCTGATTCATCCACTCGATCACTTTGCGCGTAGTGTTCTGGCTGCAAAGTGCAATAACCGGCAAAGTTCAAGCGGCCTGATCGATCGAACACGAATCTTCAGCTATTTAATATATTTCGCCTCTGCAAACCTTTTTCAAACAGAACGTCCGAGTTCCCGAGGACATTCATTTCCCGAACACAAATAAATATCTTTGATACGAGATTTCTGAAGCTTGTCTTGTCGTTTCGTGGATCCATTATTGCGATATTGTCGAAAGTAATCTTCTAAACCACGAAGCATCCCCCGTTGAAAAATAATTTTCCACGTATCACGTCTCTTTCGCTTCTGCCAAAGATAATGAAGAGGGTTCTAGGAGCACGCTGAAGGATTCATTCCGGCGCTGCGCTGGCAGCCGCGATTTAGAAAGAGAGGAGGGGAGGGGAGGGGGTACAAATTTGTCGACGAAATGAAAATGTAACCTCATAACTCTGCCTGCTGTGCGCGCCGCGTTATGCATAGTCTAACCATATCCACCGGTTTTATATACTTCATAAACATTCCTCCGGATTTTCCCGTCGTCTCGATGTCGTCGTCCTGCGACCCCGCGATCCCCGCCCCTCCCCCTTTAAACACGACAACGATGTTTCGCTGGATGATATGATGATACAGCGGCTCGGAAAAATATTCGCTCGCTTGCCTTGGAGAACTTTTAGAAGATCAAAAGATGCTTCCGTAGATTCTGAATCTTGTAAAAGCTCATTCGCTTTAGTATGTTTAATTTTTTCTTTTTTCTTTTTTTTTTTTTTTTGGAAAAATTAGTTGACACCAACGTTCGAGTTTTAATTAATAAATTTGTGCATATCGGAGAAAATTGTCGTGTATTATTCTCTGAAAAATATTCAGAAAAAATTGGGGAAAATTTCGGTGTAGATGTTAACTCTTCTCAATCACGGCTAGTGGTTAAGTATTCGTATTTTTCTCCATAAAAGCCCTGGCGAAATTTTGCGCAAGATACGCGCCGAAATTAATAAAAAGAATAAATGAAACACGAATAAGCCAATTTTCGTGTTAACCGAAGAATCATTTGCGACGTTTCTATGACATTAAGTTTGTCAAATTATCATTCACTATCGGAGAGAAAACAATTTCGACGGATTATCCGATTACGGCTAAATAACGTTTCTGCTCGTCAGATCGTACGGGTGACCCGCGCGGCTGTGAAATTTTCAAGATAACAACACGGGA
The DNA here is from genome assembly GCA_032399595.1 of Tetragonula carbonaria. Lineage (NCBI taxonomy): Eukaryota > Metazoa > Arthropoda > Insecta > Hymenoptera > Apidae > Tetragonula > Tetragonula carbonaria. Next base: position 5,501,380 of record JAUCRC010000007.1, read on the forward strand.
TACATTCAAACGTATGCACCGAAAGAAATTTTAATCCCAACGGGAACGCGGTCAAAGGCCCCGAACTCAGTCCCGGCCAATTTTGTCGCGTTACGTCCGGACGTTGCGTTGCCGACGTGAGAGAAGAGGGCAACGCAAACATTTTCCAAAATTCATTTCACCGCGCGGAATTATCGCCGCAAGAACAGCAAGTAAATTTGCTCGTTATGATATCGTGCCCATCCTTGCCATCCTCTCGTTCAGGAGAAATGTTTCATAAAGCGTGCAGAATATCATGTCATTCGGAACGACTAATTTCGTATACGTGTGACAGAGAAATCGTTGACGAAAGCATCGTAATCAAGTATCGATATCTGAAGAAACTTGAAAGTCAATCGGTGTAAATGTTACTTTTCATTGAAAACGATTTCCCTGTTCAAAACGAGTGTAATAATAATGATTGTCGAAGCGAAGAGCATAACTGTTTCGAATGACAATGAAAAATTAACACTGACGTGAAGATCATATGATGATACACGCTTGGTCTCATTTTAAAGCGCGAAGCTCCCACTCCGACAGTAGAAATTATTAATTTGATGTGAAACGAAGGCGAGAAGAATTAAATTAATTTGAATCATTGTTATTTTTAATTTAAAAATTAAATGTAATGTAATATAATACACAGTGATAAAGATTAATAGTTATTATATCATCAAGCGAAATCCAATTAATTAATTTAATTACATTATTGTTCGCAATTAAAAACTAAAATTTAGAAGTTTGTTAGTTCGTTTGATGTAAAGTTGTGTATTTGTAATAAGATGCGCGAAAATTAATTAATTTATATTAATCAAACAATTTAATTACGAAAGTTTAAATTAATTACAAAATTGAATTTAAAAAAAGAAGATTGAAGTAATGAAAGATAATAAAGTATATTAAACAAGATATAACGAAATGTATCGTTGTTGTTATGATCTTTGTTGTACAAAGTTATTTGAGCTGAAATTTTATTTTACAATTTTACAATTTTCCACCGGTACAGTTCTTCGCTGTAATTATTATTACACATTTCAATTCGTGATCACTTCGAGGCGTCTTATTCATTCCAAAGAAAGGATCCAAAGAATTCGTCACGCTCATGGTAGCTTTGCTGTCCATTAGGAAATTTATACGAACGAGAAGGGTGAAAACGTTGATTAAATCTGGCTTCCCTCGGTCAGAAGAGAGTGTGTGTGTGTGTGAGAGAGAGAGAGAAGTTGAATGTCTCTCTGACGAAATTGAGGAAACGATCCTTCGTCTCGTTGCGGGCGTGATCGCGACGAAATCAAGAGCAGAAAGAAAAAGAAACGGCAAGATAGGGAGTAAGAAGAGGAAAGAGAGAGAAGGAGAGAGAGGGACTTTATCTGGATCTACACAGAGTCCTTGCCAATGGGAAAAAATGTAATAGAATGGCAACAATTCGCAGTCGAAAGGAAGGGATAAAGTCGGGGACCAGACTTATCTTCGAAACACGGGCAACGTTATCCCGCATCGAGATAAAGCCTCTCTCTCTCTCTCTCTCTCTCTCTCCGTTGGATTGAATTAAATCTTTCTTCGAGTCAGCTCCTTAATTTCATTTCCACCACCGGTTTTGTATAATTGACGCAATCCGTGAGCGGTGAAATTTTTTAGATTGCCTCGCGCGCGTCGAGCTATTCTTTCTCTCCTCTTTGCCGCTCGCTGTTCTCTCTGTGTCTCTGTGGGGAAACATAAATTTCACGATGAATATTCGTATTCGGATTTTTATATTCTCGCGAGCACGAACGTGGCTTAATTGAAGAATCGGGGCTCAAATAGAGATTCATTTCGTCTATATAAAAGTATTATAAAGAGTATTTATACGTTCTTGATCGTATGCGAATTCTTGCTCTTAAAAATACTACTTTCGGTATTAATAACTAAACAAGCTTACTATAGCAGAATTTATTTTCTCTCTTTCTGTTTTAAAAGGATCGATACTGCTAGTGCTCGAACATTGGCGCAACTCGATCCGTGGAAATCGGATTCTTTGATGCATCTATTTTCAATGTAAAAGATACACTGAAAAATAAAAATATTCGTTCTAAACGCGCAAGCAAAGGGACGACGTTTCCCGTATTATATAAATGCCAGGAACGTAAATCTTCAGAAAAACTGGACTCCGCTTTTCAAGCGAAACGAAGCGAAAATTGAGAAACGTCTTTCATCTCAGCAGGAAATTTCTTACACCACCTAAGGGACTTCTCCTGAGAGGTTAGGCTACGCCGACTTAGCCTCGGAAAGTAAAGTGAATTGGGAGAAGTTTGGACCGGCGCGAACTGTCTCAAATTGTTTCGAACGGTTGCAAAATAGGGTTAAGCCAGTTGCCCACGAGGGGGGAAAAACGTAGTTTAAGTTTGGGAAAACCAGCCGCGAAACTCGATACCAATGTTGATGGCGGTGTCCGGACGTGGTGGCGCAAAGATTGCAAATTATTGCGGCGTCGAGCGCCCCGAGGTGGTGCCGTGTAAAATCGAAGAAAAAAGGGGAAAATCGTCGCAGACGGTGGCGCGAGAAACCGGGCACAAAGCTCGGGAAATCCGACTGATTTTATCACCTTTCCGGGGGGGGGGGGGACTTTAAACGGAGCTGACGCGGAGGGGGAAACGACGTTTTCGTTAACGCGCGAAATAGAATTGATCTCGTCATCGAACAGAAATCCAGGGACCTGGTTACCTTTAGCCTTTATCCGCAACTTCGCGGCCGAGATATCGCTTCTCGTGCCGTGAAACTGAAATTTTATCCATTCGCAGAAAGTTGATGAATGGAGTCACACAAAATATTTGGGAATTATTGAGAGTCAGGTGAATCACTCAATTTCATCGAGTTTATTTTTTTTTTTTGGTCAATTTTTTATGCTACTCTTTGGTTTCCGTTGTAATCGGACTTGCAATTTTGTCGTGATTAATAACATAAATTTAATCCAGCGACTAAACTTCAATCGTGAATATTTCAGAAATGTATCTGACTTTATAACGGAAAGACGTTTTTATTAGACGATAGATTAAAGACGTTTCTATTTCCATCTGTTATCAATTTTGATCTTCGTTTTATCTATTATATTATTAATTTTATTTTAGCAAACCAGTCGATGATCTTGTTCTTCACTCGATGCATTACGTATTAACTTAATAATCCGTCAGGTTCGAGCGAACAGACAGACGTGTTCATTCAATTTGTGTTATAGAAACACGTTCACACATTTTACTTTTTTTAAATCACAATAGGTTCATTTCATTTCAGTGTCTCTCAATTTACGCAATGCAGCCTTCGCGAATATCACGTTGTCGAATCGCTGTTACAAAATTCTGGCCGATCAATCGTCAGCCCCTGGCGACGATCTTGTTCAATTATTGCCTTTTGTTCGAGATTCACATGCACACGTCTCCACGGCACGGTTTAACGAAGCCACCGTCGCGTGCGTAAAATTAGACGGAACAATTTTAGCGAGGTCACGCGCTTAACGTGAAACTTCAAATCGCCGGCGCGAAAAAGGAAACCTAGAAAATGCGAGCTTTATTGGGTGGAATCACGCGAAACGACGAGCGAAAACGTGGCGCGGCCGTGGTGTTCTTCGAACATCGATCGCGAAATCACGGGCGGTGAATTTCGTAGAACTGGAAACGACGTTCGCCTTCCAATTACCGGAAATACAGTCGAGTCTCCTATAATGCGGTGTTTTTTTGTAACGCGATTTCCATATAACGCGGAGCGAAAATTGCGACAGCTCTCCTATACGCGGTCTCCTTGTAACACGTTTTTCCTACAAGAACATTCCAACAACACAAATGGCTTAAAAATTTTTCCATGGCAGCACTTGTTCGATGTGTTGAATTTTGTGTGTATGTAGTTGACATTTACGGGGGGTATTCCTGGGTATTTATCAATTCCAGTTATCAGGGAATGAACAAACGATATAGCATTGCTCTCTTTTAATTTATTCCAAGATTGTCTTTAAATGAGTCCAGACTTGTTTAATTTACGTTATTGGAATTGAACATTAGAGAACAAAACTGGGTAAAATTTTTTATTTGCTGTATTATTTACCTGAGAAAAATAATTACCCATAGGTTTGCAAAGTGAGAGGAGGATTTTCGGCCAGTTAGAAAAAAAGAAAGGGTTAGACTGCGAATATTTGACAGTGATGATGAATAATACAATCTAATATGTATCAAATTAAGTTTTCTTGTTGGAAACAATTTTTTTAGTTTATAATTTTATTATATGAACTATGTATTACATTCAATGAATCTAAATTCAAATATGTAAAAATCTACACGTTCATTGCCATTTTCTATTGTAAAATTTTGATTTATTAACCGTGATCAATCACAACTTGATACTCTGAGAATGCAGTTTTTAAATAGGTCTGATTTATGTATTATTATTTATTTATTTCCGAGATTCCATATAACGCGGCACGAATTCATTCAATTTGTATTAATTCTGAGTTTCTTGTAACGCGGTTTCCATATAACGCGGCATAAATCAGTCTGATTTGTCTTATTTCTATGTTTCTCATAACGCGGTTTCCATGGAACGCATTTACTGATTTCAATTAATTCTGATTTTCAACACGGTTTCCATATAACGCGGTACGAATTAATCGCGTTATAGGAGACTCGACTGTATCGTAAAAGCATGCCTCGCGAGGAGAAAGAAAAAGAAGCCTGGAACGCGACAGAAATGAGAATGATGCATGAATCTCACAATCAGTTCAGTAGTATAAAGTATCAAAACTTAATGCTTGGTGATTTTCAAGTGATATTCGACAATTCGTTCAAATTACTAAAAGAATGATTAACACTTTCGTGTGAATTTGACTTTGGTTACCCAAAAATATTAATATAAACAGATGAATGATAATTGACAGAAAATATTCCACGTGTAAATTATTATAATTCAATAATAGTCCTAACAGCGACTTTATTGTTCTAGATTATGTTTCGCTAACATTTAATTCATCATAGTTTTATCAGTCTAAATAATCAAGTAATAAAACTAACATTGTTAACATTGTTCGAAATATTTATATATCACATCCACTCGTCTAGAACTATAAAGTCGCTGTTAGAACTCACGTTGTGAATTTCCTTGAAAATGACGAAAGATTTAACCTCCACGATGAGTAGAACACAGTGCAAAAAAAGTTTTGACCTTGAGAGTCAAGATCAAGGTCAATTTTATGGCAGGTTACATGAATTTCCATCAAATCGAAGGTGTAAAATCTATGATAACCACGGAAAAACTTTTCTTTCCACCCTGTACATACAGAAGATGGTACGAGATAGTAATATACATACATACGTACGTAGATTCTTATTTTACTTTTGAGTATAGTGGAGGTCCGAGGAATTATCGAGGAGTTTCGATTCAAAGTACACGAGCAAACGACAACAGGAAAATTCCAATATATAATAATTTCCAATGGCACGTGGAGTTTTATTAAAACGAACGAAATCGCGAACGAGGCCGCAGCAAACCACGGTAAACGTTCTCACTGTTTCCGAAACTTTTGCATTACTTATCTGCGACTCTCGCGTTTCTTCATTCCCTCCCAGGGGGCTCACCTGGAATTCCTCTCGTAAAACGCGACTTTGAGACTCGTGAAAAAAAAAAAACGCCCGAATCCACTCTCCTTTAAAACCACCTCTATCTCTTAAATCCCGGCCTGGATTTAAGAACCTACTCCCTACGGCTCCCAATCGTCCGATCGCCCAACCACGCGCGCAATTTCATCAACAACTATCCGCGAACAATCCACCGCCGTCGCTCGCAACCACCTCGACGCACGAACGAACGAACGAACGGTGGAGAAAAACGTTCCCGTGCAGCGGAGAAGTAGTGAAATATATACGCGGCCCGTTTATCACGTCGAATCCGAGGGCCGCGTTCGCGGGTCGCTCGGAATTTATCGACGACATATCACGAAACTGACGAAAGGAATGCGTAGTAAACCGATTGATCGGCCGAAGCGTCTTCAACCCTTCTTCTCTTCAATTCTCTCTCTTTCTCTCTCTCTCTCTCTTTTTCAATGCTCTCGAGTAAACGCGCGCCACGTTCTTTCGTGTATCGTACGCCCTCAAGACGGGTTTCCCGCTATGTTTTACGAGCGATCGTGCGTCATTGCCACTGTCATCGCCTGAACCTTCGCCGTCGTAGCTATCTCAACGTGCACCGCCAACTGTGTCTCGGCTTTGCGATCGTCTTTCTGCGTGTCTGCTGCTCGGTTCACGGCTTACCGGAGAGGGTTATGAATCAGACGCTTTCACGTGATGAGGCTTCGTCGTCGATAACGATATATATCGGCTTAATACAACGCTTTGCTCAGCCGGGATTCACAGTGGCCGCACAGAGGACAGTTCAAAATGATAATTGCATTTCTGCGGATTATTATTAGCTATAAAGTGATCGAAACGGAGAATCTTCGAATCTTCGACGCTGAAATTTGTATATAGAGTGTCCCCGAAATCGTGGCGTTCTAGCTTCTGAAAGTAAGTCGATAAAGAAGAATAGGATCGAGTGAAGTTGAAAATTCGTCAAAGTGCACTTGTAGTTGACTTTTTTTGGAATTCTAAAGGAGCGGGGATAATTATCCTGTGTGTGCAGAAAATACGCAAGAAATGGAGAACAAAATATTTTCGTTTGAAGCTTCGTTTTTAGGAAAACCGATTTGAGGTAAATTGATAGATGTTCAAACTCGATCTTCTGGAAAACAAAGCGTTGCGTGGAAAAATTTTGTTCTTCCTTTTAGACTTATCTTTATATCTGGAATAGTATCACGAACACCCTGTGTCAGGAACACTCTATGCCTATCGAATGAACCAATTACGAAGTAAAAGTCTTTTTATGAAAGGACTATAGGTAATTTTCAATTTCATATAAACAGCGCAGAAAATAACCTTCAGACGATAAAAAAAAAAGCAAAAATTATACGTTGAAAAATCAAAAAGTTAATTTTTTTCTGAACTTTCTGGAGTTCAGCAGAATTTTAAGATCGTTCGATCGGGCGTCTGGCGTTAAAACTAAGCATATCTGGGAAATTTTCATCACAGAATTGGCAAAATCGATCGTAATAATAATATTCTGACATCGAGATTCGAAGGTCACTTCGGCGAGCTCTCTTCACGTGGAATCGGAATTTTTATTCTCCGCGCGCGACGAACCCAACGAAAAGAGCAAAAAAAAAAAAAAGAAAAACACCGAGAAACATTCTGGACTCGGTGATAAAATCGAAACACTTCACGGTACGAATTTACAGAAGCTTTCGATGAGCTGAAGGGGCGAGGGACGGGATGCCACTTTCCCGATCTTTTTCTCAATTAGAGGGGAAATAAAACGGCAGAGACTGAAAGCGTTTTCCTGTCACGTGTAGTCGACTGCGAAATTCGCCGAGCCGAGCGAAGTCTCTCTCTCTCTCTCTCTCTCTCTCTCTCTCTCGGTCTGCCTTGTTTATTTTTATCTTGACGAACCTGATTGCGAAGGAACTGCCGCGAAACGCTGTGTCCCTTCGTTTTCCTCCGTTTTTTCTCTCGTTTTTCTCCACCCCTCCCCGCGTGCCGTGATTGTCTTCGCGATGCACGTTTGATTATCCGATTTCATAGTTCAGAGTGAACTGCAGAGTTTCTGAATGAATCTCACAGTTGCATTCTGAACTGAGAGAAAATGTATAAAACGTCGAAATTTGCTTTCCACGGTATACGATGTTATACGTAAAACGTAAGGCTTCACTTTCTTTGAAATTATGCTGTCAGTGATACGTAACGTCAAACTTCGTAAAAACTGTGTGAAATCCAAGCGAAAGAAATCGCGAACGGAGACGCTCCCCCCCCCCCGCAAATCGTTGGGATTTCCTTTCATTCGGCAGACGATGTGATTGAAAAAGAAGGAGAAAAGAAAAATTGCAAATGAAGTGCTGCGTCAACGCAATACGTTGCCCTTACAATGTCTGCCGAGGCACGATAAAAAGATAAATTGGAAGGATGACTCGTTCAAAGGAGTAACCAGCGGAAGGAAATTACTCGAACGCTTTTCCTCCGCTCGTCGTCGAGAGAATAAACGTCGTGCTCGAGCTAAGCTTTCCTGTTCCGGTTGAATCGAACCGTTTTATTGGCCGGTATCAATAAAAAGTTTTTTTTAAAGAGCTTCTCACCGGCGTGGAAGGGAGAAGTTTTCCACGGGGCAAATGCCGACGGAGTCCGTCTGCGCGAGTCTTTTAACGGGAAATTAATTACAGGCCAGGCATTTTTAATTCGACGAGATGAAAGAATGCTCGGAACTTCGCGATAGGGAAATGAGAAATTCTTATCGAGAAATATCCTTTTCTTTTTTTTTTCCCCCCGTATCGCGAACGGGGAAGATTTTTCAGGTTGCAAATTGAAATATTTGAACGCGAGAGAAAGAGAATGTAACTAAAGCATAACAAGTTTCCTTTATTAATTAAATAGGAGGAAATTTTTTGAAAAGAAATTTCCAAGAATTTCTTAATTCTCTAAATTAATCAACGAAATAAGATAACTTAGGATAACTAAACTGAGTTTTGGAAGCTTCGTTCTTGATCAAATTTGGAAAAAAAAAAACGAGAACAACGAAATTCCTTCTTCCTCGAAGCAAAAATCGAATTCGGCATTGAACCAAGTGTCAAGTCGTTGCACTTGAATTAATTAAGGGCGAGTCTTTTTAGATGATTTAAATGAGCTGCAACTCGTAAATGCGAGTACATTATTAATTTCGAAATATAATTTTTCAATGATTTAATGGTGAACTAGTTCAGTTCAATTTTCTTCTCTCAGTTTTGTTAAATGAAATGGTTCAATGAAAACTGATTTCACATTGTCCGGTCGATTATTTAAACTCGAGAAGAAGAAAATGAATGAAAGCCAAGTGTTAACCAGCAGCGTGATTTATAAACGTAGACATACACGGACAATGATCGTTAAAAATTACATCTGTAAAAAAAAAAAAACAGAATTTCTGCAGCTTGTATTCATCATCTGTCTAAATTACATTATATTTAACAATGTCCATAATGTTTACGTGTGAAGTTTAATACTAATAAAATCTGTAAAATGAAATTGTCATTGCGGAACAGCAACGAATAATTAAAAGAGAGAGAGAGAGAGAGAGAGAGAGAAAGGAAACCTCGATATTCGAGTTGACTGAATTCCCTGAAGGAGCTTGGTTGGCTCGAAGCGCGCGAAAATTACTTGTCCAAAACTGGCGCGGCAATAATTCGAAAAATTTAGTGTCTCGCCCGATAAGGAGAGAAAGAGATAGAGCGAGAGGGGAAAGGGGAGCATTGTTGACGTTTTGCTTAAAAACTGGCATGGCACGCGCAGATACCGCGGCTACGTGTAAGGACGCGGTTTTATCAACGATAAAAATGTATTGCAGAATCTTATATTCAGGACCAGACTCTCTCGTCGAGAGATAAAGCCGCGCGCGATGCCTCGTGCTACGTGCCTGATCTGCATACCAAGGAGAGTAACAATCTCCTCTCTCTCTCTCTCTCTCTCTCTCTCTCTCTTTCTCCGAGCCAACTTCCTTGTTCCAACTGTTTTCAACCACGTTCCGTGGAAACATCCAATTTGTGTAAAACAGCGATAATTTTCCACGGTTGGAGCGGTGTAAGTGATTCTCTTCAAAGTGTCTCCTGTCTTTTGTCGTCGAAAGTTCTTCTTATCCGTTTCGAAATTTTTAACTATCACGCTTTTTCTATATAGTTGCAGTATCTCGTCTCTTATCGTCACACGTCTGCGCTGGAACGCGTGAAATTCGTAAAAGAAGTGAAGAATTCCAGGTGATGTTTCGTTCTTTCTGTGTCTTTCTCTGCGTGCTTTCAATTTTTCAGTCGTCTTGTAACTCGTAGCGAGAGAACGTCGTTGCGAATGATCGCAGCTGTTAAATAACACGAGAACGACGAAGTTACTATCGGACCAGCCGCTTAAGAAACGCATTTACATGCCAAGACATAAGGAGAGACCTGGCCCAATCAATCGATCCGCCAGCGCGCCGTTCCTTCCTCTCTCTCTCTCTCTCTCTCTCTCTCTTTCACGCCTCCTCGTCTATCCCAAATGAGCCATTCCGAACTTCGCCACGTCAATTTACAATTTCACCGCGCCTCGAAGGCGCAACTTCGCGTGAACTTCGATTATCGGTCTGGTTAAATTTACATTTCTTACCTCTTGCCATCCTGCAAGCCTCACCCTTTTCGAGTAAAAACTCGACGACCAATTTTCAAAACGAAATTGTCACTCGTAACTGTATTACCGACGAGGCGTAATGAAAATGCTTGCAATATTTTCTTTTTTCTTTTTTTTTTTTTTTTATTAATATTCGTACACTTAATTATCAACACTTTCGCTACCAACTTACCACGTCGTGTCTTTTCATTTCTAATGAAATACTGCATTAGATGCAACATGTACAGCAAAAGCGTATTTTACGTTTTGTGATCCAGTTATTCGTGTTGTTTGAAACTCTTTGCCAACAATGTTCAGCCTATTCTCGTTGTTTTAAAACATTCGTAGAAACGACGTGCGCCAGCAGCCAAACGATCAATTCGTAAAGATTTTCTATACTTGCAACAGATTTTTCGCAGAATCTTCTTGAATTGAAATCTTCTTTTCTCACTAAACGCTGCGCTGTTTTCAGAAATTTTCAACTCGCCCAATATAATTGTATTATACTGGGTTGGCCAAAAAGTAATTGCGTTTTTCTTTCTAACATGTACAATATTTTAAAATGTAGCAGCTCTTTTAAACTTGCAAATTCGTCGTGCAATCCGATACGTGATTGTTCGAAAAAAGAAAAAAAACGTTGAGCAAGACTCGTAAGAAATTTAGCGAAGAAATCTTCAAACTACGGCAGTGTCAGAATTACTTTGCTAAATTTCACTACTAACGAAGATACGTCAAATCCCGTGCTTGGATCTTTTTCTCTTCGTCTTTGGAAGGGATAAGATGTTGAGTGAAGTTGTCACACGTTCGTTCTGCCTCGCGAAAAAAATTCGCCTTTCATCCGCACAAAAAAGAAAAAAAGAAAAAGAAAACGCAGTTACTTTCTGGCCTAACCTAACAAAGATACAGAGAACGTTGCCACGTGTGAGCAGAAGAAACGAATTCGAATCAATTATGCAACACCTGTTCCACGGAGCCTGAACGCTCGCTTCGTAATTGCTCTTTCCACTTCGAGTCGCCCGATCAATCACCGAAAATCAACGGGCATGCCGCGCGAAACAGGTGAATTCGTAAATCGTGAATCGCGGCCGCGAAGAGGAGAAAGAAAAGGATCGCGCCCGATCCTTGCGAACGATATCCCCAGGTGCAATTGGAAGGCCGATTACCCAGAGATTACTGCAATTGCCGGGGAAGCCACCGGCTCTCCTATACTTCCAGGGCCATTGATATTCAACTAGGAACACGCCACGGTAATTTCCCGCGGTGCCGTTCTTCAACGCTTCTCGAGCCAGGCGCCAAACTTACGACTCAGCAGCCGAAATTACTTTTGTACAACGGTTTGCCAAGCCGATTCCCTCTCGAGTTGTTGTCGAATCAATCGGTGTGGAATCGCGAACGCGTGTGAAATATTCGAACTGTATCGAAACGATCAGATTCTCGATACTCTGAACGCTTGCTGCATCCCCCGTTCCTTTGTATTTTTCGCCAAAGTTTCACAGAAGACTGGAAACTACGAACAGATTGATCGGAATCGCGGGAACGAGGAATTTCTTAGTTTGATCTGGATGGATTTAATGTAGTCTATCTCCCGCTCCAGAATTGTTTCCCCGGGAGGATAGATTCAGGGGGATGATTGATGCGTTGAAAATTAAATGTGACAGGCCGAGCATGCGCGCAGTGGTGAAAGTGACTAACAGTATTCTAAATTCCGCGAGGAACGAGGCATTTCGTATACGATAGAGGGAATACGAGAGCATAGAATCCCCATAGAAGTACCATCAATCATTTTTCTTAACTGTCAATCGATATTCTTGGATTCTTCATTCACAGAGTGTTTTAGACTCGTTTAATTTCAGTCCTTTCCTGATCTTGCACTTTGTTTCATTTTCGTTCGTTACCCAAGATTGATGCCCAAGTTTTTCGTACAAATTTTATAGATCAGACGAAACATTATTTTACAGATTTCATTGACACTTTTGCGCTTGAAATATGTAAAATATGTAAACTTCTTCCTGGTCCTCGCGTCCAAAATTAACGATATCCTGATCAGTCCTTGAAATCAATCTCAAACCTTCAATTCTTACCCTTTCGTTCTCGCCATCTCCAAATTTGAGCCTCTCTCATATACACTTCAGCAATCTCGTTCGCTGCTCGAATTCTCCGCACTGGAATTGCCATTCCAAAGAGGATTTCTGGACTTTTGCAAGATACGAGAAAGAACGAGGCAAAGTTGAATCGCTGCCGTGAATACGCGATCATTTTCAAGCTCGAGACTGATGCTCGTTAATTGGGATGGCTCTGGAAACTGAGAATTAAAAATCAAGAGTATCTAAAACTTCAATTTGATAAAACTGTTGATTATTTCGTATCATTTCCCCTCCAAATTTCCTTCTATCCACTAATTATTCTAAGCGTGATTGACTGTCTCTACGAAACTCCGTGTACAATCGAGAGACTCTCTAACTCTCACAATCAGGCTCTCACTGTCAGACTCTGATCGAACGTATTCGAAGGCTCTGATTGTAAGACTCTGTGCTACTTGCATCGAACTAAGATCAAAGTGACTGCAGGATTCTGGCTCTTCCAAGTTCCCTTTCGCATTTCTCCCGAAATGCAATCCTTTGCTCTCCCTTTCTGTCCCAAAGGGGGAGGAAAATCACGCGAAGATGTGAGTCCTGCTCATCCATTATGTTACGCATTTCGACTCTCGAAAATAGCTCTCTCTGATATCTTTACGATAATTGTAAACTTGTCTATCCGGCGACACGTTTGCACGTTAGCAAACTGCTAATCCATTTCTAACGTGACAAAGGATCGAACCGCGCCTTAGATCCGAGTTTGCTCTTCTCCGGAGAGTGATCGGACGTAAGTCGCCAACACTCTCGGTCGCTGGTTCGAGTTGGAAAACGAAAGAAAAAAGAAAGAGAGAAGCACGTGGCTTGCCTCGTGCGTTACAAGGAGGCCTCGTTCGCGTATATATGGAAAGTTGCGCTTACACGCGACACGCATTCGTACGAGGAATCGCAGGATGAGTTTCTCATTTGGTAGTCGGTCGGCGTGTAGACTGTTGGAGCCTGCTGCACAACGGTACGCGAGCTCAACTCGAGCAAGTCGTCCCAGTTCATTCCAGTCGCCGACACCCACGACATCGTCGTCGTCTTGATGAACATTCCGCGAACGAGTCGATCGTCTTGATGAACCTTCCGCGAATGAATCGATCGTCTTGATGAACATTTCGCAAATGAGTCGATCGTCTCGATGATGAACCTTTTGTGAACGAGTCGATCATCTTGATAAACATTCCACGAACGAGTCGATCATCTTGATGAACCTTCTGAAAATGAGTCGATCGTCTTGATGAACCTTCCGCGAACGAGTCGATCGTCTTGATGAACCTTCCGTGAATGAATCGATCGTCTTGATGAACATTTCGTAAATGAGTCGATCATCTCGATGATGAACCTTTTATGAACGAGTCGATCGTCTTGATTAAAATGTTTTGGACAAAGAAATTGGTATTGTATTTTACACAGAGTTCCCTAATTAGGTCTCTATAATTTGTCGAAATTCATTGGCCCTCGTGAGAGTCGAGTATTTATCATACAATAAATACCAGTATATTAGGCGCCTTTCTAGATATTCGTACTTGCAATACGTTAATACTTCTCATCTGTCGAAATAGAATATATTAAAAATTTATTGTCACTTCCGAGTACACTGCCACAGCGCAGAGTCGATACCCCTAAGAAAGAAATCTAAAACATTCACCAAAATCAACAGCTCGAAAATCGATAGAGATCGAAAGGTGATCGTTGTCGCGATCGAACTCGATCGAAAAGAGAAGAAAGAAAAAAAAAAGAAATCGATCCTGATCTCGCTTCCATTTTCAACGAAAGGCCAACATCCACTGATGAAAGATGCGACACGTATAAGCAGACAATCCATTTCCGGCGATGGCGATCGTTTCAACGCGTGTACAAGCGGACGAGTCGCGGGCCAATCAGCTGCGCTGGCTTTCCTCTCGGTTCTTTGCGATTTTTCAAAGATTCTACCTTCGAAAGGAAAATTCTCCCGGCCAGGAATTCAGATTCTCCACGGGGAAAAAGTCCACGAATGAGGGATCGTGAAAGGAATTTTCTGCTCGCGCGGAGGCACGCATCGGAATGTAAAAACGAAGACGATTTTCTTTGTTTTTTCATTCGGCCTTACGCGATGCGACATATCGAGGATATTTAAGAACTTCAACACGTTCGCTTTTCATGGCTTTCGGTCCATGTTTTAACATTGAAACTTTTTCGATAGCTTTTCAGTAGCCTGAAAAAGGATCTAATGGATCAAGCTTTTTAAGATGAAAGACGTTAACCGAGAATAATCTTTAACATAATTTTTTACAAACAAAAATGATTGTGCACGTTTATTATTTCTTAAATGGAAGATGTTCGCTTTTTACAATCTTTAACGTAATTGTATCAGTTGTATCAATTGTATACATTTACCATTTTATATATTCGAGACTCTTTTTGATTTCCGATTGAAAACGATTTCCAATCTCGAAGTATTCCTTTTATTTCAGATGTGTAGAAATAAAATTGAATTTCTAATAAAATTGAATCACTAATAAGATGCTCTAAGACGTTCCTCGAAAAGTGCATGATCCATCAAAACGATAGATCCGATCAAGAATAGCTAGCAATTCAGTTAACAGTCAAGTAAAAACACTTACGTTAAAACACTTACTGCACACATTGGGAAGAAAGCTCTCTTTTTTTTTTTTAGTAATCAAGCTCTAGCCAATCTTCGAAACGTATCAGTCACCTGACTAAAACTTCAAACGTCATCCTCTTTCAAACCCTCGACGACTCTCAACCTCTGTAACATACTATCAAACCTCATCTGTTAAATGAGTGAGTTAAACGATTAAAGGAAGGAGAATTCGCTCGTCTATCGGCGGTGTAATAAACCGAAACGATTCTCGAAGCGTTCGTGAAAGGAAGGAAGGAAGGAAGGAAAGAAAGAAAGAAAGAAAGAAAGAAAGAAAGAAAGAAAGAAAGAAAGAAAGAAGGAAAAGCGTAGAGCACGATGAGCACGCGCGATCATCGTCGCGACGGCTCGGCTGTGACCCGTTTGTATGCGAAACGGAGTTTACAAGGCGGCTTTGTCGCGCGGCAGATAATCCAGCCATTGTCGACCGACTGATGTCCGGTATTCGACCAGTCGGTCCGACCGACTTCATTGTCGTTCCTCCCTTTTGTAGTGGCGGAATGATTTTAAGCCGGTTATAACACCGCTGACGCGCGCAGAATGCACACAGGATCCGCGAGGCATTTCTCTCTCTCTCCCTCTCTCTCTCTCTCGATTTCAGCCTTTTGTTTGCCTCTTCGACGGCACTGGAATTGAGCATTTGTTCCTGCGAAACGATCTCTCGCCCGCGCTCTGTTCCCGATCTCTCGTCAAAATATATATACACACACACACACACACAGAATGATTCACGTAACTTGTATACCTGAAATAATTTTTTAATTATGCGTTTTGTTAGGACCAAGGGTACGTGTCACTCGTAAGCGTGGAAAAACCTTTGTATTTGGATTTAGATCAGTTATATCAACACTCGTGATTGACCTTATCACGTTTAATTGTTTAATACAAAAGTTGTATGTTTTAAGGGAGGCGTATCAATTTCTATTTTTTTTTTAAATTAAACTATTATATTTTTTCATCATAAATCGAAAAAATAAATTGTATTAACCCACGTTGCTTCCAAAATTAATAGTTAAGGAAATATTTTACAAATATACATATTTTGGTACGTGAACAATTTTGCGACAATTTTAATTACTTATTTAAATACTTATTTTTCGCTACTACTGTCGTAAACTTATTCTCAGAATTTAGAATGATGATGACCTGCAGATAGTAATAATTTTATGGAAAAATCTCAGAAATAGCTGAATCTTTTAAGTCGACTCGTAAGTGTCACACGATCGATCAAGCACTGAATTCAATTAACAGTTCAAAGACTTCAAATCAGGATATATTTTGTATCATGCATATTACACGTTGAAATTTTTAATAAAAATATGAATCTTATGTTTGAAGCTCAAATTCAAAGCACTAACTCTGTCATATTAAAAATCAATATAATTATATATAGGTGTATAAATTTTATATATTATATATTATATATATTATTAAAAATATTTGTAATTTCATATTTTTAATTTTGATATTAATAAATGAATTTCATTTGGAGGATAATTATTCAATCGTTCTAAAGAAGATCGACAAAATTGGAAAAGTAATTGTTTCGAGATGAGTCTTTCAAAAACAATGCAAATTAAAAATGTTAACGATAACGATGAGCAAAATTGCAAACAATGAGAATCGGAGATTCAACTTGATCAACAATTTTTGTCCAGTTAGCGAGAGGATATAACAACGAAGATATTAATGAATTCATCGAGTCCACGAATCGAGAAACAAAAAAGAAAAGTAACGAATTAATTTACTTTTCGAAGAAGTTAGTTGATCGGTTTAATTTCTGAGAGACTCTAAGATTACCAACTTCTTCACATTTACAACTACTTATCAAGTATTATCCCAACATTGGCTGTGCTTACGCGCCACTCCAGAAACTTTCTGTCATGCGTTCAGTTCGACAAGAAAACTTGAAAATGAGGTTTCTGGAAGTAATTTCCTATAACAGAAGGTTATTAGAAATTCACCTCGTCGTTTCACACTAGTCACAAAGATATTATATATCACGAGATATGATATTTCGTATTAAAAAAAAAGATACATAATGAATAATTACCTATACTTCCCGTATATATACATAAAGAGAAGCATAATGAATAATTCCAGAACTGAAGTCAGACTTTCATCACAATTAGCCGTTAAAATTATCCTCGTTTTTTCTTTTCTTCGTTATTCTCGAGCTTGAATCAACGACCAATCCAGCGTCGTTCATTCGCATCGTTGAAACAATTAAAGCTCCGAAAAAAAAAAGAAAGAAACGGGACGGGAGATAAATATTTCCGCGCTGGAAATCCTCTCGTTAGACAATGGAAACGAACGAGCGGAAATCGGCAGATCGACTGGAAATTCCAGCCGACGAGTCGCGAATGCCGGCTTCGATCCGTATTGAAAGGTTCGCCGTGTCGAAATATTCGGTACGCGAACCGTCTCAGATATCAAGAATCGATGATGGAACGTTGGAATCGCGCGCGCGGAGAGGGGGGAGACCCGTGCGAATAGTTTATCAAATTGATTGACGATCTAGTAATGTCAGTAATCCTCGACACGCCGTTACCGGGGGGATTGGGGGGTGGGCGGGAGAAAGAGAGGGATCCGTTCGTGTCCAGCGTCGAAATCACCCGGTTGTTTACGAGCACTGCAGACTTACGTGCGCCGAGCAGAGCTTACGAGCCATTGAAAGAAGCGGCAATTTATAATTTCACACCTACGTGTGTATTCAGCGTCGCGACGTTTAATCGGTTGTTCAGCTTCCCACACTTCAAACAATCGGCTGCAATCGACGCATCACGTCGCAAGATACGGTTTCTCGAACCGTAGGTTTCGTTTGTCGCCTGAATTGTTCACTGTTTCCTCAACGTTCGCGAAATATTTACGAAATATGCGAGTTGGTATCATCGAAGTGTCGCATCGAACAAAACGACACGGCACGATCATCCTGTTCAAATGGTAAGCATGAAATTTTCGTTTGATTGTGTGATTCCTTCGATATGTGACTTCGTTTGAAGCAGTTTCACCGGGTATACTATGTAGAAGTTAGCGACACGTAGTTTTAATTTTCTGAAAAATTTCCTTCGCCATTTTATGATCGACTTTCGTGTGAAGCAGTAGTAAAGTTCAGTTTGTGCGTATCGTGTCGAATTATTTGAGTAAAACAATTTGACGTAGTACATGCTCGACGACAATGAGTGTCAACTGATACTCTGCCTCTGTTCACATGAATTTCTTCTTCTGAATGATCCTTTTATTATTATTATTTATAAATGAAATAAATTTACGCGACGTCCACGATGGCAATTTGCACGTATAATGAATATCCGCGAAAGGCAAGAGTATATGCAAAGGAAGACGAAGAGAGGAGTATCGTAAATCGTTGCCGCGCGTACCAACGCTATTATTTTTTCCACCCCGGGGGCCACGTACTTCTCCACTGTAAAAATGTCTTATCGCGGCAGATTAAGAGAACGTTACGAATTGTTGTAAATCGCTGGTGGCCCGATAATAGCCCGCGCTATACATTTATACGGCCGTTCGCCGTATTTTCAGCTTTATCGCGCAAAAATAGCAAGACGATCTGGAAAATTATCGGCCGCGCGGTGTCTCATGCCCGGCCAAGAATGTTGTATGAAACTTCCATCGCGATTTTCCCAGATAAGATAAGACTTAATCCGGGACTTACACGACACGCGGATGATGGGCCTCACTGGGCGGATAATCAATATTTCAAAGCCATTAGGTCGTTCCCTTTCCGCTCCCTCTTTTCGAAGCAACCGAGCGTAAGAAACGGTAACGCGATCGTTTGGTCTTCTCTGTCGTTCGACGAAAATTTATGTTTGCATTTAAGAACAAACGTGACGGGGCGGAGCCAGTGATTATTACGGCTTTAGAATGGCTATAATCCGCCAAACGCGAATATTTATGTAATCGGAGAATAGATCATTGATAAATAGATCAATACTACCGAAGTTTTCGATTAATGTTCGTCTTGGTTTTGTTACCTTCTTTCGCTAGAAGAACGATACTTTCTCATACTTTCCTATTCTATGAGGATTTTTTTTGTGCTATGAGGGTCGAATTTTTTTCACGACTGTAAAAAAATTAAATAGCATTGAATGGCTTCGATATTTCAGGTCAGAGCTGATAACCGTTACCAAGAATGTTATTAGTTGTAATAAATATATTATGAGATTCAACAAGAAACAATAACTATGTATTTTAATTAATGCGTAACACATGTAAGATCTTTATGACGATCGTTTGCTTCGGTTGATTCTTAACAACCTGAATTCGCCGCTGTTAAACTCGTTTTTAAAAATATACGCGCCATAATAACAAGATGCGCACGCTTGTGGAGAAAGGTTGTTAAATTATTTAATAAACTATCGATATATTAACGCGTGACTCGACAGTTGCACTTGTATACAATTGTGCAATTGGAAAGAAATTGAATTGTAAAACCAAATGAATTTTACAGCACACTTTTAATGTTTGCAGAGAACATGTGTAACGATTTAACGATTTAATGTGAAGAAAGTGAAAATAAAAAATGTATTTATCTGTAAATTATGATCGAATCGACTCTCTCGCGGATAATAAGTTGAAGACCTTCAACGTCTCGTAGTACCACGACGAGCTTCGTTATTCCGTTCAATGTGTTCCAGATTGAATTTTAATATGTTGATGCTCAGTTGACTCGAGTAATACCAATACATCGTCGTTATATACCTTAGTGTCGTAAAACACGATACTTTAATATAATCGAACGCGTCGTTTACGGGAGTAAACGAGCGATTTTTCTCGATCGGTGAGAATACGAAACCGTCACCGGTTTTGCGTCACGTTGTCGGCGAGCATATTGATTCACCGTTCGCCATGAATTTATGGAGATAGTCGGGCCGTTCCTTCGTGTATTTGGACACGGTCCAGATCGTTAATTTTCCATTAGTGCCTTTTCACCGATAAGTATCCCCAGCGTTTTGCGAGTTAATGTAAATGTATTAACAGCGCGTAATGATGCACGGCCATTCTGGAACGAACGGTCCTCGTTCCGTGTTGCAATATTTACGAGCGATATAAATGCCTCGGCCATGGTAATTTTATAGATCGTTTTAATCGTATTTAACAGAGACTGGTCTCTACTGCTCTCAGTTTTTTTATCTTCTGCAAATTCTTCGATCTTCGAATCCTCGTTACCTTGCCATTTCTTAGATAACTCACGTTCAGTTCACTGAAATTAAAGTTATTAATTAGGTAGAATTTCTGACCATCCGCTATTTAAATATTTTCGCCAGTTATGTGTTCCGTTGTCGCGTGATCGTATTAGAAACGCATGCAATCGACGATTTGAAAAGACAGACGAGGCTCAAAAATAGAACAAAAGGGGGGGGGGGAAGAGAGAGAGAAGTGTCATGACGGTACAGGCTGCACCGAATCCAATTCAAAGGCAAAAAGGGATTTCAACCCTTGCGTATAAGCCTCTCTCAATATCGTTGCGTATCGAAATTTTTCCGTGTAATCGGATTGACCACCCATGAAAAGGGGTGCCGGGGATATACAGGTCTTTTCGCTTCGTCTGCGGCCCCTCTCGTGCCTGCCTCTACCTCCACCTCCACCCCTCCCCTATGGGGGATATCCCATTCAATCCCCCGTGGAATTCAAACCCCGTGCAATCTGAAATGCGATCGAACGTCGGAAGCTTAATATCTGAAAACTCACCCTCCTGCCTCGTTTTGCCTCGCCATGTGCGTATAAAAGACCAGCATCCCTCGCGAAAAATGGATGCGATACTCAAGAGAAAGAGAGAGAGAGAAAGAGGGAGGGAGGGGAAAGGGGAAGAGTCAAGGAGAATAGGGAAGGCAGGGTGAAAAGGTCCTCACAACGCGTACTATGGAGGGCGATGGCTACTCGATCCTCTTTGTGTCCCGAGCATCAGAAGTAATTCAATGTAAAGACCTTGCGAGCCACTTCAAACGAGCGACTCCAAATGAAAAATGACAGAAATTTGATGGAGTTTCGGCGAGATTCCGCGTGGATAAGCAAAAACGGAAGGCAATAAATTTTAAAAGGTTTATCGACGTTTATATCGAAACGTGCTCGTATCCGAGCTCCAGTTGTACACACGACGAACGTTTTAGATTCTGAAGAGGCTCTATTCAAATTGCCGGGAGATAATTTCAGAATGCGAAACGACGAAGTTTGCGTGTTCGAACCATTTTTTTTTTCTTCACATTTCATGAAAATATTCGAGAATAAATTGTGGAATAATTCGAAACGTCAAGAAGCGTCGATGGAAATAATCTTAGGCTTCATGGTTTTTTTCTTTTTGTTCTTTTTTTTTTTTTTTAATGCGTTTCTTCAGTTCGAGCAAAAAGTTCGAAAGAGATGAGCTCTTGATGTCATGTCGTTAGCTTCTTCCGGAGCTCCATTGCAGGAGTTATTATGAATGTTTTTACGAAATCGGAGATTTGTCAGAGTTTTCGGCTAATTTCGAGAGCGAATACACAGGCTCAATAACAATGATAAAATATTTTGAAAATAGGTGTAGAAACTTTTACGAAATCAGAGATTTATCGAGTCTTCGACTAATTTCGAGGGCGAACACACAGGCTCAATAACAATAATAAAATATTTTGAAAATAGGTCTAGAAACTTTTTATCACTGTTATTTACTTTATTACTTTTTACTACTATTATTTCATTTAACACACTGCGTTTCGAAAAAGTCATTACTTTGTGATAAAATGTTAGTAAATTACAGCTTAAAGGATAAGCAGAAAATTTCCGAACATTCAGTTGTACACATTATTATACAGAACTTATCTTATTTTTCAAATGAATACGAACAGGAGAAACGGTTAATATAATACAATAATAAGATATAATGTATAATGCAGTGTAATGAAACATTCAAGGTACAATGCACAATGTGCAATGTACTAAAAAAGAATTGACTACGTAATTTTTTTAGTGTATAAAACTATCTCGAGATCTATATCTTCAGTATTACCCTACGATTTTAAACGATGTATAAACTTTCCCAATGAAATCAATAATTTTATATCGATTTTTTTTCTTTTTTTATCATTGCGTTAATTTAACACGAGAGTCCAAAGGACAGTGACAGATTGATCGAGTTTTATTACTGAACGTGGCTGTTCATCCTTTCGTGTGTCAAATCACGCACGCAAAGATATAATAACGTGGACAATATCGCCATGCCATGCCATGCCATGCGAACGATCGAAAACGAGCTGTGCGCAGATTATCACGGGTATTATATTAGAGATCTATATACACATTCGACGGAAATTGAATATCACCGGTGTATCTTCCGGCTGCTTGTGCCTCGCGAAATCCCTCCGAAAAATGATAGGATGCGAATAAATACGCGGAGGAAGGAAATAACAGGGGCGGAGAGAAGAGAAAAGGGAGTTTGTGGGGCACGTGAGCAATTTCTGAAATTGCTGCTCGGCCTCTCGGCGCTGAATATTTCTGTTTCGACAGTTTCTTCCACGTGCCGGGGAAAAAGTTCCGCGCTCGCAACCCACGAACGTACGCCGATTCTTTCAATCAAAAGACAAAAAAAAAAAAAAGAAAGGAAAAGAAAAGCAAGAGAAAAAGAAAATGTGACGTGGCGAATTGCTTGGTAGATTCATTCATCTTCGTAAATGAAACACGCGCTGCGAGATTATCGAGATTTCGAGCATCGTCGCAGAGCCTGCGAATTTAACGACAAAAAAAAACGGTGATTTCTTTTTTTTTTTGCAATCAATTGGTCGGAATCGTGTCGATACCAATGATTTATTAACAATGATAATGTTATTTTCGAAATAATATTTAATTTTATACCGGCGTTCTGAATATGGGAGATACAATTGGAGTAGCGGAACAATGATTTCACGCTGTATTCGATCGTTCAGTTGCGCTTCGTAAATCGAGATTCAAACGAAGGCGACAAATTCTTTGACAATCCACGACGATTTCAGACGAGTTAAGTTAAGCTAAAAAGAAAAGTAACGAGTTCGATTGGAATGTTTCTAACTGAAGTGTTAAACATCCTGCAGCGCCCAGCAAATGGACGTGAACAGCAAAAAATCGGAATGAGATAAAAAAACGTCTCGAATTGAGTTTCGAAAAACGAACGAAGCGCATTTCCGCGACGTTATTACGCCCGGTAACACCCAAAACTTGTCGACGTCCGACTAATAGAGAAACAATAGTGACGCGGACAGTGGGACAAAATTTCCTCGAACTCGCGTCGCACGACCGAAATCCTCTGCATTCCAGCGGGAAATTATTGTAGAAAAGGACTTCCCTTTGAAGGACAACGGGTCCGTCGTGGTAGTTGCAATGCCACTTTGCCCCTGACGGGAACAGGAATTTCAATCTACCGTGAAGTTTCTGGACCCGGCTGCAGGATTTTCACTGTGTCAAAGGACACATCGTGCACTTTCTCTGGACCTGGCGACAGCCTTTTAACCAGATTTTCCTCGCTGCGCTGCTGAATGTACGTTTCGTAGACATACGTAGATTTATTCGCCGGTCGTGAACGTGACGTGTGCCCATTTCAGTTTATTCGAGGAAAATGGCGATGGCCGTGCCCACTGATTGCGATTTCGATCTCTCCAAAGGGAACACTCCGTCACGGTCAATTTTCGGACCTGTGTTCCTCGATCTCTGTTGTTGCGAGTGCGAGCACGTTTATCTGCGAACGAGACAAGTCTTTCCTACTCCGGAAACTTGTTGACGTATAAAATGTTGCGATGCTGGCTGCAATACTGAAAACTAAAACTACGTAGGTCCTTTTTATCCTTTCCGATTTGTGTACCTTGCCCTTGGCGAAAATACTTGAAGACGAGTCATTTCTGACCTGACTAATTCCTAACGACGTTCCGACAGATAAGACGATAAATGTTGCAACGTGAAGTCCGTGGAACAGGCTGCCTCCGTTTTCCCCGACCAACAGACGCGAAGGATCTCCTTTGCCCGGAAGCAGTCACCAGGTGCAATTAGATGCTGCAACGAGATAGCGATTAATAGCCGCCGCGATGTCGCGTAATTATAGTGATTCGCGTGGTTCGGCGAAAGTCCACGGCGGCGGCACAGCTTTCGAAGTGCCAGTTTCGAGCTATATTTTTTCGCGAGGACGCGCGTGGTTTCGCTAATGTCAGTCATTAGCGGGGACTTTTTGCCCGGGATTTACTTTGCCATATTTGCGCAGAAAACTCGTATCGCCTCGCCTGTGAAATTGTTTTAGATGCGCCGGTTTCTCTCGGGCCATTCTCTTCTCGCGCGCACCATCTCGGCGATTTCGTTGAGAGAATTAATTTTGTTTTCGAGCCCCGAGGTGCTTAGTCGCGTCGCGAGACGTTTGAACATTGTTCGATGGAGAGTGCCGATTACGAAGACGATTTTCGGAGTTTTTTTGGGGGGGGGGGCTCTCTTCTTGGTAAATCGCAGCGATCACGGGAATTCTGATGATCTGGTTGATTTTCGTTTCGACTCGGCTCCATCATTTTTCGTCCAACGTTTTTGTCAATTTGTATATTCATATTACGCTGTCGTTGCGTCTAAAATCTGGCGAGATGTGATAAAAATTGCTAATCGAGTAACTGTATATTTCGATTGAGAAATTTATTCGCGTATTCAAATCTTTCGCGTAATTTATTGCAGAGCCGGTTAACTGGCCTTGCCCCACTGCTTTTCTGAACGCCAGCGCTACCCCCTCCACTGCATCGATAGCGGAGAGACCGATGTCTCAGTGGAGGGGGTAGCGATCAGGAGAGTTAGGGGCAAAGGCCCGCGAGCCGCCAGTTAGCAACCTCTGATTTACGAAATGAGAATATCAATTTTATCAATATACGATATAAATTTGTTCAGTTCGAATTACAATTTATTCAATTCCTGAAAGGTTAATAATTTTCTATTTTTTCCTATTACTATTAATGTGTTTAATTATTAAACTTCTTTCGATTGTGTTTTAATTATTCTCCTCTTTTACAATGATTTAGTATCTTTCTCTAGGCACGAATTAGATCGATGGACACAGTTTCGTCGTAGAATTTTGGAATAGTTTCTGCAGTTTCGTTCCAACGCTCGGCGTTGTACAAGAGAATCTCTTAATTCCGACCACTCCCAATTATAATTCAATTATCCAAGAGATTAACAACCACCATAGTTGTACAAAACAAACGCAAAGCATACGCGAGGCACACACGGTGCGTTTTCAATTTGCCACCCCTCGACGAATTTCATCCAACTTCAAGTCTAATTAAATAATAACAACTTCACCGTACACCGTTTGCAATAACTTGAAAACATTTCCACTCATCTTCGCGTTCGAGCATGCGTTTGCCACTATTCGAAAACACGAAGTTCGCTCGTCTAACAACGCGAGAGTCGATCGTTGAGCGCGTCATAGAAATAAACGCCGGTGCGCTGCCGGATTCAATTGAATAGAAATTTGCCTTTTACGAGCGTTTACGCGCCTCGATTGCGTAGGAGGTGACTCTCTCTCTCTCTCTCTCTCTCTCTGTCTCTCTATCGCTGGTTGTATAGTAACATGCGTGTTACAATCGGTTGTTCAAAACGTACGACATTAAAGAGAGAGAGAGAGAGAGAGAGAGGAGAGGAAGCGCCATTGAATAAGCAGCCAGCCGGTTATTCAGGCCACGTGAAGTACGAAATTGAAATTTAATTAATGTAATGCATTTAAAGCGCGAGCGTATACTCACTCACACACACACACACACACATACACACACACAAAGATACACGTGAGTGATCCCCTGAAGTGAAGCGAACAACCATGCATGGTGTGTTTATTTGATTTGTGTTACCAGCGAATTTCAATCAATCGACTTTGCATGCTACGATTGAAACACGCTCGTTTCCCCGATAGTTTCTCTATCGTTAAACGACAGTTGCCCGCGCGTTACAAAAGGCTCCGTTCGAAAGTTCAATTAATTCCCTATAATTCCCAGCGAGGTAGGTATCTTTCCGTTCTGTTTTACATCGCGCGACGCGCGGGAAAATTCTCTCGAGCAACGATATCAAACAAGAGAGAGATTTATATAATAATTCGAGAATGAAATTTCAGCCGAAATTTCCGGAAATTTTCGGGACGATGGGAAACGCGTGCAATTTCGAATGAAATTATTTTGGTTTCGGAGCATTTCGGATGATAGCATTGATTAAGAATTAATAATCAACGTGGTTTTAACGCAGCGTTTTCGTTTTGCGAATCTTTCGTCACTAATTCGACGAATAAAAGGAAATTCTCAGAACATTCTCTTAACCCCTTGACGTACACTGACGTATATAGTTTGGCAGAAACTGTTGAATAATTAATTTTTTCTTTCGTCAGTTTTTATTAATTTTGTTCACAGTTACTGATGTGTTTGTGACATTTAGCAGTATAAGTGTAACAGCCCAAAAATGATCTCGTCAAGTTTACACAAGTGTGTAAAACGAAAGATGTGAATATCATTTTCTGGTCGTATCGAACTCCGTTTAATTGATATGTCAGTACGATTTCGAATTCCTTTCAAATAACGTGTGTCATCTTATCGCCTGTCATAATATCCATAATTAATGTTACATCGCTCTCCTACACGTCCTATCGCCTTGAAATATAAAGTTCAATTTATCCAAAAAATCCAGCGTGCCAGCCTCGTTGAGTTCGAACCTGTTAAGAAATCCCTGAAGATAAAGGGGAAGATAAAGGGCGTTTCACGTTTCGCCCTACTCCACGGACAAAACGTCAACTGCACTCGTTCGCTGAATTTCCCTTGCTCGTATCTCCTTCGCCGTATTTGCCTTTCAATTTTTTTTTCCAAGCCGCTTTCACCCTCGCCCTGCCAGCCACGTCTCTGTATTTATTATTCGTACGAAATTCGCTTGGAGCCGAGAATTCTGTGTGAAGAACCGGCCTTTCCATTTCGCCTTTGCATCGCGCGTAATTGAAATCGGCGTTACCGCGAAATTTCGTCCGCCCCGTAAGAGCGCGCTCGGTTTCGTTCTTCGTTATTAAACATTCCGGGACGCGTCGCGTTCCTCGCGATCTAATTAGCGATGATCCCAGCCGTTCGTTTTCGAAAATTCGTCGCGTCGACGAGTGACGCGTCGACTGCCAAGCGAATTTGTAAACGTGACGATATATTTATTTTCTGAATAGTTGTTGACGTTTCAGTTTCAATTACGGCGATATATTAAAATATTAATGGTTTTTTCATCGAGAAGCTCGAGAAATTTGTTAATATCTACAATCCACGAATAATTGAATTCTCCTGTTTAACACGATGACCGACGATGACCTTCTCGTTATCAGAAAATTGAAATTAAAAATTGACGAACTAGATGAATTTTCGTGCACTAGAAAATTTCACTGCGAAAAATTGAATTACACAGGTCGTTTCTAAAAAAAACTATAACTGGTGGTACAACCGAATGAGAAGCGATTCTACGCGAACAAGCCAGTCGAAAAGAAAGAGTTTTCTCGAGTTTTAGAATTTCTCAAGCATACTTGAATTTAGTTAATCGACACGAGGATATTCTATGCACAATGATAAGTAAAAAGTATGTGGAATAAAATTTTTCCATTTAGGGCGGTTATTTTCAAGAAAACAGTTCGAACGCGTTTCCTTTCGTTTAAAATCGTCCCGATTTTCTCACGAAGCATTTTTACAAAAAAGAATTTTACTCTACGTTTTTTACTTATATTCGCACGTAGGATAACCTGCTGTTAATTATCCTCCTGTGTCACTTTAGAATTAGCTAAATTCAAGCTATACTCGATAAATTTTCAAACTCAGTTTTGAAAAAGGGTTTTATTCTTTTTATTTCGACTCATTTTTTCACGTACGTACATGCAATCAAGAAAGAAAGCGACGAAAAATTTTTCGATAGAAAATAAAATTATTGAAATATGATTCTCTTTGATAAATATCTCATCTCTAAATTTAAATACCAAGTTTGATCTTTGACGATCAATGCGATTTTTTATTGATAAATCTCGACCTGATAAAGCAACATGTTAGAAACGAAAGAAAATTGTTGTATCAAATATTCGTGTCAATATATCCTTATTGACGACATTGTAGATTTAAAAATGTACTTTAGAAGATTCTGTGAAATTGATGTTCGCCTCTAGATTGGAAATGTACATGAAATGTATATGTTATCACGGTTTTTATCGGCCGTAAAACGTTCCCGCGATTACTGGCTAACTTGTCGCGAAAATTCTCACGAAAGATTCCGGTATTTCATAAAATTTTTCTGGCGCGCGGAGGCCACCGTGGAGATGAAAACTTCCCAAATAATGTTTTCCTTTCTTTCCAGCGACGTTTGCACTCGGCGAAATTGCAACAACTTTAAAAAGTTGCGCGCAAGTAAAAATCGAGGGTGCAAGAAAGGCATTTTAATGCCTTCTCAACCGCCATGAATCTTTTTTGCTCTTTCGTGAAAGAAGCAAGCGTCTTCTGGACAATATTGATATCAACAGTTGATCGCGGTCAAGCTCTAGAATTTGCAATATTGAAATAAATAATATTGAACAACAGATTGATTGGGAAAAAACGATCGCAGTAAATCCGTCAATAACGAAATTCTGTCATGCGGATTTTCACACGTTCGCGAAGAAAATTCAGAAATCCCGAGAAACAGATAACACCTGGATTTCTACCTGGCTTCGCTCGATGAAAGTGCGAATTCGCTCAATGATTCACGCACTCTGCTCACGATCCGTCAACCTGGCACGGTGATCGTCGATCATCGATCCACCAAAGTGATGAAACGGTCGTTCGAAGACGCTTCGCGGGGGTGAAGAACGAAGAAACTGTCAAATTGAAACAAACAACCGCGTCCGAGGATTTTCTGTGCGCGACAGAATACCGGATACAGCTCGAGTTTGCCTATGAGTTATGGCAACGCGAGCACGCGAGGCGACCACTCTATCCTGGCCGCTTCGAGAACAATGAGCTGGCAAAAGAGTAATGAAACAGCCCTCGGTCCAGCCCTTCCGGGGGGGTTAAAGCACTATTATCTTTTTCCGCGAAAGTGCAGGAAGCGCAGGTCTTCGTGGTTGGCTATTCTTTCCGGCGACGACCCAGTATCTTTCATTTTTCCTCACCCTCTCTGTGCCTTCTTTTCTTCTTTTCTTCTCTCCCTCTTTTTTCTCGTTGTTTTTTGTTGTTCTCTCGCCACTTTCCTCCGGATTTATCCTCCTCCCTGGAGAAGAGGAGGAGGAGCAAGCGAAGCACGCGGAGAATTATGGAATCTTCAGCTGAAGAAGGCGAGCAACTCCCTTCTTGGCGGACTCGGTGACTTTTGCTCGGATTAAAGGATTACACAAACGGATATCGCGGATTCACGGACGGAATACTGGCTTCCGTTCTTTAGCCGCGAGCAGGAGTTTTGATTTATGCAAATACGATAAAATTGATGGTGAATGGCTGGGATGATGTTTCGAGGTGAGATTGTTGTAGGTGGACGTTGTATTATGTTTTGACGTACGCTCGCAAAGATTAGGGGATATTGATATGATTTTGCATTTGATTTTTAGTTGATCGATTGTTGATTTTTATTTCATTGGTGGAAATGCACATGTCTGTCCGTTACGAAAGAAATTAAAGAAATCATACTAAATTTTCACTAATTCGAGGATTATGCATTCTTCCTTTGTTGAAGATTGAATGAAGCTACGAAGTGAGATTGCTATAGATACATGTTAAGGTCTATTTAGACGTCTCTGTGTTACAAAAGAAACCAGAGAAATCAGACTAGAGACGTTGAACTTTTCGTTAATGGAACATTATTTCGTTAATCTTCACGAATTCGAAAAATACGTATTCTTTCTTCGTCGAAGAATAAATAAAGTTTCGAGGTGAGATTCTTGACGGGCATCTACATTACGAGTTAGAAAAATTGAACCAGACCTGTTGAGCTTTTCGTTTCTGTTAATGGATCTTTCTGTCGATTTTCACGAGTTCGAGGAATATGCATTCTTTCTTCGTTGAAGAATGAAACGAAGCTTCGAGGTCAGATTGTTGTAGATAGATGTCTTACGAACTAGAAAAATTCAGATGCTAATTTGCAGAAGTGCGAGCCCTTTACCGATTTTCACTGATTCGAGTACTGATCTCTTCTTCGTTCAGGAATGAAATTACTTTCAGAGAAGTTCAACGTCTCTAGTCTGATTTCTCTGGTTTCTTTTGTAACACAGAGACGTCTAAATAGACTTTAACATGTATCTATAGCAATCTCACCTCGAAGCTTCATTCAATCTTGGCCGTGAGAAAAAGACTGACTGACTGTCCCTTCTGTTCTCTCGTTTCTCGAGAGAACGAAAATTCCAGCTTCTGCGATCGTCCGAGATGATCGCGCGCGACGAAACGAATCAACGAGTGAGACAGAGAAAGAGAGAGAGAGAGAGAGAAGGCTGATTCGGGGAAGTCGGGCTCGCGTGAAATCGGATTGAAGAAGCGCCGGGACGCGGCGCGAGAATAGCGGTGATCTCGCAGAAGGCGGATCCTCGCGGATCAACGGAGGCGAGTTACTAGGTCGCGAAGAGTTGCATCGATGCGAAAGACGATCCGAAACTCGCATTTAACGGCGTGGAGATTAGCCGGTTTGCGCGCACTGGCAGCTTGCTTACAGCTGACCCAGAAATCTCGGAACAATGCAATTTCAGAGGCGTGAGGAAACACGGATTAATAAAACAATTGGGTTAAACCGGGCGCCGGTGTCTGGCGCTGCTCTCTCTCTCTCTCTCTCTCTCTCTCTCGCAGGACCAGCATAATTCTCCTCTCCTCGCTGGCGATTCACTTCTCCTCTTATTAAACTGTTTTCTTATTGTCAGAGTTGTCGTCGTGCCGTTGCTTCAAGTAATCCCAGACAGCCGGATAGAACCGGTGGATTGAAATTTCGACGTCTCACTTCTGAACTTGTATACCTATAAGTAATATCAAATTTAACAGGCATCTAGCGACGGTAATTTAACTTATTCTAGTTAAATATACATTTATTGTACTTATCGTTGAATAGAATAGAATTTTGTACAGTATCAAAGAAACGACGTTATTTATAGGTATATTACCCTAAATATATCTGATTGTTGTATGGAGCGATGGAGCATCGATTAATCGGAAGATCCTGAACTAATTGGGAGAGAAATCCATTCGGACAAGAACATGGTCCGGAAGAATCAAATTTGTGATCGTTTCGTAAATCAACAAGAAGTGTTAAATCGTAGCTTTCAAATATCAAATACGGACGTTCATTGCGTAAAAGAATAATCGACAGATCGCCGTAAAATAATCTCTTCACCTGAGATTTCTCTCGAATTAATCCAAGATCCATTTGTACGTACGTTCACATGTCAATGAAAATTTCTCTTATTATGCGAGTTATTTTGAAATTCGAATATCATTGGATTCACTACTTTTCACGGTAGTTAATTGCATTTTCTGACACTATATTCCACGACTAAGTTGTATGTATTTCCGCTAGATCGTGACAGTCATGGTTTATTACATTAGTATTTCTAGTTCTTTATGCGTGTTTCATGTTTTCTTGTTTCGTTTGCATACACATGTGACAACATTACAAATTGTACTGTAAATAACACAGATATACATGTTCAAAGTAGCTAGTGATTTCTATGCTCCGCGCTTGCCTGCATTCTTTCGAATCGTGATGTACGAATCGTTCTTTTTACTCGAGGATCGAACGTAACGAACAAATTCAATTTCTTCGTTATTCGCAAATAACGTTCATTAATTTACTCGTCGTTCGGTAAGCAAAAGCCAGATTGAATTTGTTCGTTGTTTGGAACAATTTTTACCCGACAGTGCAAAAAACTATTTCCCGTATTCGTTACGAATCCGTCCCTTTTTCTACGAAACGCGTCACGGTTCTATGCAACAACAGGCAGCGTATTATTATCGTAATTTGAATCTGAATCTCCGCTGTTCCACCGAGATCTTCTATCTTCTTAATTGTACCTTTAGAAACTCGGAATTTGCATAAAAATTTCGCGCTTCTAATCGTCGCTTCGATCAAAAGGGGGAAAGGGGAAAAGGAAAGCCGAAAGAATACTTTGCACGAAGTACGAGCGCGCGAGAGAACGAGGACACCAGACTCCAGAAGATCCTCGCGAATTTTTCAGGCCGCGCGAATGTAAATTACGATTTAAATATGAATTGGAACGTGCGTCGCGGTTTTGTGTCACTGTGTCGGTGTGCACGCGTGAGAGAGAAGCAGAGGGGCAAAAAAAAAAAGAAAGAAAGAAACAAAGAGAAAACGCGAAACGTATCCAGAAAAATTGCATCCGGCTGCGAAGTCGATCAATATTCATTCGCGTCGAGGTTCTTCTCCCTTATAGTTGTCGCGGCCTCGGGAAGCAAAGTTTTCACTCAAGGAACACGTACTCCCTCTGATTCTTTCCCCTCGCCGACCCTTGTCTCCCCGTGTGGCACCTTTTTTCCGAATAAATCGCATGCAGATGAGAAGTCGACAATAGCCCGCGACGTACAAAGGAACTCGCGTATTATTCACCCGCGTGTATCGTCACGGATGCATCGAAACGCATCGTTGAAAATGCGAGAAAATTCACCCTCACGTTTTTCGTTTCTTTCGTTCTTCCTCTCTTTTCTTTTTTTTCTTTCTCTTCTCCTTTTTTCTCGCAAGGAACGCTTCAACGCCCGATTCTACGTTCCCCGACTCCTTCGCTTGGCTTCGTTCTGTTCGGTGAATTTTTCTTTCAAAAGGACGTAAGTCGAAGATCATTAGGTTGGTACGACTTGTCACTTAAGCCGTGAGGATTCTCGTTCTCGCACGAGATAACCGCAATCGCATTAGAGATGATATGCTCCTGTTTTTCATTTCACGATGTTTACGTCGAGTGCACTTACTCATTTTGACAAGTGAAGAAACATTTGCACTTGCTACTAAAAATGAAACGGATGAACGTGTACGCCATTTTAACGCATTTTACAATGTATTTTAGAACAAAGGAGAAGAAAAACTGTGTTGTCAATTGCAGTTGTACACTATTTTCTATGAAACGAGTAAAATAATACAGTTTCATAACGAGATGTGATTTTCAAGGAAAGAACAACCAGAAAAGAAATTTCGTCGTTTTTGCTCGATTTCAATTTTAATGTTTTGTAAATGCTAGCAGCACACTCGCCGAAAGCAGCTTAAAAGTAATTAAGCGCACGAGCGTACGCTCTCTCGAAACGAAGGGTTAAGATCCAAAATTCCCCGATATACCAACGACATCGATTAGGATATAATTTCTGAAAAACCTTCGAACTTTCGTCACGCAGCGCTAGATGAAAGAAGAAAGAGAGCACGAACGTATCTAAAAAACCGATAGCCTCGCGCCCTTCTATCTCCACGTTGAAATTCTATCTTTCGTTCTCTCTCTCCGGGGGGTTGAAAAAGAGATCGCAATATCTCTCTGGTTTCGATCTCACGGAATTCTTCTCCGAGGCTGCCGGAATAAGGAAGAAAGACTGCCTGCCTGTCTGTCAGACGACGACGATGACAACGAGAGAGAAAGAGAAAGAGAGAGTTGCCCTTTCGGAATAGGACGCGGAGGAATTCGACGACGGGAGGAACGCGGCTGAAGAGAGAAGGGGGAGAGACGGTCAAATGTAAATCTCGCGGAACAACGCCGGTGTCTCTTTCTTTATCCCCGATCGGGAGTACGGAGGATATCCGGTTTTCGGTGGGACGACGCGAGGGAACGCGCGGCGTAATAAAGTTTGATCGTTGTCTCGTTGCTTTATTGGAATTCGTTTCCACGGCTGGCCGCTGGTTGTGTCGCCGCCGCGCTCTGACGTCCGCATGACCCGCCGCCACTCTCTTCCGGGGAATTTTTAATTTCGCCGCTGAATGGAATCCGCCGGCCAGCGGATTCTCTTCCAGCGCTTCTCCCCTGGGGTCCTGGGGGGACCATCTCTCTCTCTCTCTCTCTCTCTCTCTCTCTCTCTGGATGGCTCGGTCGAACAAGCGTGGGTTTTTCCACTTGCCAGAGTTCTTGCTCTTTTTTTCTTCGCGGCAAGCGAAGATGGCTCGATGACTTCGAATCGGACGAATGTGGATCGGCTAGGAATTAGAGGGGAATTTGTGCGGTGATTTGAAACAGTGGAAAGTGGAGGCGAAGAAGGAAACTATGTAGAAAAATAATAAGTAGCAAAGTGGTGTTAAGTTTGATAAGATCAGGGTAATCTGTGTATTGTTTCTTGTTTTTTTTTTTTTCTGACGAGCGAATGTAATTAAGTTTCGTTTGGTTTGGATAAAAACCAGAGTGGAATCTGTGTGATTCCAAATAGTAGAAGATGAAAGAAGAAAAATGGCATTGCGTTTAATAAAATGATCTATGTGTTATTTCTTACTCTGTCGAAGATGGTTAAGTTTGGTTTGGAAAAGTTTCATCTTAGTTTGGATTAAAAATAAAATGGAATTTGTGTAATTTCAAATAGTAGAAGATGGTCGAAGAAAAATGGTATTGCGTTTGATAAAATCAATAAGATGATCTACGTCTTATTTCTTACTCTGTCGAAGATGGTTAAGTTTGGTTTGGAAAAGTTTCATCTAGTTTGGATCAAAACTAAAATGAAATTTGTGTAATTTCAAATAGTAAAAAAGTGGAAGAAGAAAACTTTGTAAAGGAAAAATAAATAGTAAAATGATATTAAATTTGATACGATCACCTATGTATTATTTCTGGTTTTTTTCTGACGAGCGAAGATAATTAAGTTTGGTTTGGTTTGGTTTGGATAAAAACCACAGTGGAATTTATGTGATTCCAAATAGTAGAAGGTGGAAGAAAAAAAAATGGTATTGCGTTTGATAAAATCAAGATAATCTATGTATTATTTCTTACTCTGTCGAAGATGGTTAAGTTTGGTTTGGAAAAGTTTCATCTAGTTTGGATAAAAACTAAAATGAAATTTGTGTAATTTCAAATAGTAAAAAAATGGAAGAAGAAAACTTTCTAAAGGAATAATAAATAGTAAAATGATATTAAATTTGATAAGATCAAGGTAATCTATGTATTATTTCTTGCTTTTTTCTGACGAGTGAATATAATTAAGTTTGGTTTGATTTAGAAGAGTTTCACCTAGTTTGAATAAAAACAAGAGTGGAAATTCGTGTAATTTCAATTAGTAGAAAGTAGAAGTAAAAATTTATAGAAGAAGAATAAGTACTAAACTAGTAGTAAGTTAGAATCAGATACAATGATTGACTTATACCTTTTGGACCAGATAAGTTTGGCCTGGAAGAATGAATTGGAGTGGAATTGGCGTAATTTCAAATAGCAAAACGTGGAACTTTCAAACTTTATAAAGAAGTAATAAGTGTTGAAATAAGTAATAAATTAGGATAACCTGTACACAATGACCGACTTATTTCTTGCTGCCTTTTGACGAGTGAATTTAATTGAATTTGATTTGGAAGAATGAAGTGAACTCTTCAAAATTAAAGTGAATTCTGCAGAAATTTCAAACGATTCTGTAGGGAACTGTATAAAGGAGCAAAATAGGTACTAAAATAATAATAGCAGAATCAGATAATAATCTCTGTAGAATGATTGACTTATTTCTTGCTCCGTTTTGACGAGTAAATATAGGTTTAGTTTGGAAGAATAAATTGATTAAAAATTACAGTGATAATAATTTGAAATAGAAGCTGAGCTTTGTAAAATAATAACAAGTAGAAAAGTTACGATACATATACGATGATCAGCTTACGTTCCACTAATTTAATATCACTGATATTGTCAGATGTCATTAAAAATACGATATGGAACTCGATGATATTTCAATCACTTTTACGATCTCCGATGAAGAAAGAGATCTCCATTTATACGATAAGATGTACCTGATGACATTGATAATAAGATAAAACAACACGTGTATCATAATCACTTTGACTTTCTTTCTTTTAATTTTTCTCATTGATAAAGTTCACATCCGACGTCGGCGAATGAGAAACGTCGAAGATTGAGACATCGGCGGTGGCAGTTTCGTCCGCGCGTGGAATCGATTAAGTCGATCGCATTGGCACGCTCCTCTTTCAGGGCCCCGATTCCGCGCTGGCGCTCGTTTTTGTCGATCGCGGGGGTCACCGCTCGCCATAAACGACGACATCGTTCCCGGTCGCTTCCCATTGTCCCGCGGCGGCATTTACATCGCGCTTGGAAATCGAACTCGTGTCCAAAGTCACGATGTTCGTTCTACAGGGCCGTCCATTTCGATAGGAATTCCAGATTTGAGAGCGAAAACGCTCCTCCTGTTCGGGCAAAGCTCTCGTCTCGTCAGGTTACGTGTGTATGTTTGTCTGCGTAAGTTTGCGCGTAGGCTTTCCAAAATATGAATGGGAATCGTCTCGTAAAATTGCAACGCAGAGAGAAAGAGAGGGAGAGAGAGACGATCTTTGGATTCGTGAGCCATTTATACATTCTTGCGATGTATTTAATAGCATTTAGATGTGAGATTTAATTTAAACTCAGATGTGTGATATGCATTTAGATGTGTTTTGATTTAACCTCTTAACGCACTCTTAACCCGAGTTCACTCGTGAGACCTGCAGTTTTCGTTTTCTATATAAATATACTAGCCAAATATACTCGTTTTCACCCGAAAAAAGTTGCAATTACTTTAGTCTTTTTTTTTTTTTGCGTAAAACAACATTTTTTGTGTGTGTGTGTTTTTTTTCAAGATTTGTTGACGTTCTTTTGTATTTTAAGAAAATAGAGAATAAAAAGAAGTTGGCGAAAAAACGACCGCTTTTTTAATTTTCAATTGGTGCGTTAAGAGGTTAAACTCGGATGTATTATTAATTGAAACCTCGATGTATTTAATACACTTGAACAACGTGTGTTTACAATTCGGACGTAGTCCAGTCTTCGATTTTCGAATTGTAACTTCGAACGTCATCAGCAACTATTTCAACTTGCGAATGCATATTCTTCGCGTGCTTCAACAGCGCAGGCCCCCCTTAATTCGCTCTTCTTTATAACGCGCCTTTTTGTTGATGGTCTCGTACAACAACCACCGAGCCACGACGACTTCCACGAACTACTCATTTTAGTGTCTTCCTTTTCGACTCAATTAAAACCACAAAACCAGCGGAGAGTCTCTTCTCTCTCTCTCTCTCTCTCTCTCTGTCCTTCTTTGAAGTAACAATATTTCTAAAGCACAGCCAGAGTGCCGGCGACTGGAGAAAACGAGCAGGACGGAAGAACGAAGGAGAAAGAGAAAGAGAGAGAGAGAGAGAGAGAAGGCAGCTCGTTACCAGAATTTTTATTGTCTGAACGTTGAGACGAAGCTCGAGGTGGTGCTCGACCAGCCTCTGGACCAGCCTGTACGTACTCGAAGCTGCCACGACCGGCACCTTTTTCTTGCTTCCTCGATCGAGAGCGAGGTCCTCGAGGCACCACCGGGGAGTGCCAGGTAGAAGAAGATTCGGCCTCGCGCGCGAAACCAGCGCGGTACCAAGAAAGAGAGAGAGAGAGAGAGATTCTTTTCCCGCGATATCGTCCCGGGCTACGACCCTGCCGCCTATTTGTTATTGTAATCTGCATCACTATGGATGAGACACGGATAATGGGATCCCAGGATTTACCAGGCAGCCGGAACTTCTGCACCGGCAGGAGAAAGAAGAAGAAGAAGAAGAAGATGAAGAAGAAGAGAAGGAGAGCTTGCTCGGCTCTCACTCTTTCTTTCGGCGGTTTCGTAATCGACGGGCGAGAGAAGATCACATGTAAATCAGCCAGCCGACGTGGAAACGTTAAAGAGCACGAAAAATCGTCCTACGTGTAATTCCTCGCTCTTGTAAGTGATAACTTATCGGCCGTTCCGCTGGCCAGAGGATCCCTTCCTTTCTCAGGGTTTACACCTCGTAAATTCGAAATCCGTTTCTTCTTCTCTAACACTCTGTGTAGTATTAGCGTCGAGGATCACGACTTACATTGTTGCGTAAAAAAAGATCGAGCTTTCTCGACACCTTTTTTGTCGTGCCGAGAGGAGAACTTTCTTATTTAAGTTGTTTATTCAAAGGTGGTGATAGTAATATTAAAATTGCTTCTTGCACTGCATCGATCGATATTGCGAATATCGTTTTCACCGTATTACGTCGTACGCTAATATTCTCCAGATTTATGAAACGACGAATTTAATTTATTGCTCGCTCGATTAGATATTTAAAAGATCTGCATCGTTATTATATATCTACGGATATATCGCGGGATATCTGTAAACAAGCAAGTCCGTCGTTTCTGCAAATCCAGCCCGAAGATTGGCAACCAAGAGTTGGGGAGATGAAAAACGAGGAGGATTTCCTCGATTTTTCTTCGGTGGGCAACAATCGTCGGAGAATTTCTTCTCGCAAAGGGGGGGGGGAGCTGTATTAAGGCAAATTTCCCTCGGAATATGCATGTGGAGTGGACAGTGCGGAAGCAATCGAGAATTCTATGAATAATAATGCTCTTATTTGTTTAGTGGAGAACGAAGTAAGTCTCCATTTTTATGCGACGACGATTTAAAAAAAAAAGAAAAAAGAGAGAAAGAGAGATGGGAGAGGGGAGGGGGGCGAATGGAAAAGAAAGAAAAGATCGAAAAGTTTTCGCGAACGATATCCGTTCCTTTCTCGTCTCGCGGTGTGCACGCTGTTTGAAAACGGACTCCAATTAAGCTTCGTGTTTCTTTTCCTGGCCGCGCTAATTGTTCCAGCTATCCGGGAATAATTAATAACTCGCCGACGATCCTCACCTTTGCGATATAATGATCACGCCGAATGCGAATTGCCGGCGAATATTATTTCAAGAAGGTATTAGTTT
Organism: Tetragonula carbonaria; assembly: GCA_032399595.1. NCBI lineage: Eukaryota > Metazoa > Arthropoda > Insecta > Hymenoptera > Apidae > Tetragonula > Tetragonula carbonaria. The sequence goes on from JAUCRC010000007.1 coordinate 5,540,200, forward strand.
CGAAGCACGGTATCGTAAAACATGAAACCCGTCGCGGTGTTTTACGAGAATTTGCCTTTTTTCTCGACTTCTCTCTTTCTCCTCGAACTCTCATCTCTTCTCTGTGCAGTTAAAGTTTCATTCCTGCAAAATCCGAACTTCTTGCTTTCAATTTAAGATATTGCAAAGTATTAGCTTTTTATTTGATACTGTACTAGTAGTTGACGTTCAATTCGTGTCGATTCGATATTAAATAAATTTTAATGGAAACGATAGAAACGAATTTTCCCTCCCAGTATTGAAATTATAATAAGATTACAGTCAGATTACAATATTGCAGTAAGATTGCATGTAGTAGGGTTACATAACTTTTGAACAACGATGCCTATACGTACAATTGTTAATTGAAAATTAGAATTGGAATTAACTCGAGAAGATCGTTCACTTGAGAAAAGCGTATCGAAAGAAACTTTCGTCGGATTTTGTGAAAAACGAAAGTGTCATTTTGAGAAAAGTTGGGAAAAGGGAAGATCATTGGAATCGAGGTGAAAGTTACAAAAAAAAGAAAAAAAGAAAGGGGAGGGGGAGGATACACGTCGTCCAAACAGAACAAGAGTTCTGTTCAGAATATTCAAACACGATATCGAGAGGGACGATACAACTGGAAACTAGAAGTCGGATTTCCCGTATCGTTCTCACGACGAACAGCTCGTATTTTTCACCCTCTGTCGCGAATGTTTACCCTCTCATGGTTACGTAACGCAAGAAACGACATATTTTCGAACGTCTTGCGAAAGGGAATTTCGTTCGCCGGAAATATCGACGAAAATGTCGAAGATGGAATATTTCCATCGAAGAGACGAACTGCCAGCGCGTTTCCGACGGTTTGCGAAATTCTTTCCTTCCCCTCCCTCTCCCCTTTTTTCCTCTTTTCTCCTTTCTGAAACACGGCGCGCCAATAGAAACAGCAATTCAACAATTTGATCGAAAGAAAATTGTGACGAAACTTTGATCGAGTCGTTGTTAAAACCATGGATGGAGGCTCGACGTGAAACAAAATTTCGATTTCCACGCGATCCCGAATTGAAAAATACTCGAATCTACGCGATGAAATTAAATTACTAACTCTGTTCAAAGTTATTACTGTTTCAGAACTAGCGTGTAAACTTGTCATTCCTCGAGTAAGATAAAACTTTAATCGTTCGTAATATTTGACCGAAATACTTCTCTCAGCGATCGGTTGACTTTATTATATTTTATCTAAAAAAAAAAAAAAAAAAGAATACTCTAGACTAGATACAGGAGGTACTAAATTGTACTAAGCGTAAAAAACCGCCAAACAATTTAGCGACAGAATAACGACAGGGCCAAACAATTCGTCGAGACGTGTACAAGAGACTCTTCGAATGGCTCGGAACGCGGCACTGTGGTTGCTTTCGTTAAGGAAGATGGATTTCCCGGTGCGGAAAAGGGCCCGGTGGAAACCGCGCGAAACGGATATAACCAGGGTAAATATTTGTGGATAGCGAAGGCAGCACCGCTGTTTATCCCGCGGCTCGACGTTTGGCGGAAACGCCGACCTGTTTGAGAATTAGGGCGACGACGTGAAACACATCGAGCAGTTGTGACGCGGGCAACAATCAATTCTAATGTGTGCCGACAATTATAAGGTACTACGTGACTCGCGTGAACAGCATGAGAACCGTTAGAACGTCCCAACAATCGGCGTGGAATTCATAATACAACTAATAATTGCTTGATATATATATATATATATTGCAATTAATAAAACGATAGGCTTTATACTTAATCAGTACATTATATCATAAAATTGTTCAGTCACGAGTTGTTTGTACTCGAGCGCAGAATTGTCGACACATTTCAAACTATTAAAAAAATGAATTCATTTTTTTTTTTCGGAGACGTTTTTACATTAAACGTGGATAGAAAAGTAAAGATACTTCCGTTGTGTGAAATTGTGGGAATTCAAGATTTTTCTTCTTATTATTGGATCCACCGCGATCCTGAAGACTGAAGTCTCTCACATTTATCGAAGATTCCTTAAAAAAAACTTGCCGATTTGTACGATTCCTTTCTGTCGGCCATTTTGTCAAATTATAAACGATTAGGATCAGGCGAAATTCAAATTTCTTGAATTCCCCGAGATTCGAAGTTCAAGAAAAAAGAAAAGCGGGAAAGAAAAGAGATCGCAAGTTTTGCAAAATGGGAAGTCTTCGATCGTCGAGATCGCGATGGATCTGAAAAGTGTAAAAGAATTCTCCAATGATTTTCAGAGAATACTTTCTCCGAAACCGTACCACGGTGTCAAACTAATCTCCATCATTCACCGTGGTTCGCGAGACAAATTACCGGAAACGAAGAAGAATCGTAAAGCCGACCGGATTATCCGCAAACGGGAGGTCCATCCGGTTCCATAATAACGGTCCCGTAGACCAGATCGGTTCCGTTCTGCCCGCCTATGGGAGGAACTATATCGTCAACGTCGTTAAAGAGAAGTTTATTCGCGTATTCAATCAGCAGTTAAATTACACTTTGGAGGCAGGGATCGCGAGTTACTCGGAAGCCAGCCTAATGGCGGCCGGAATGGCGGCGCATAAACTAGTTTGCTCGGAGGCCACCTCCGGCTGCTCCGGTGTGCACCGGCCCGAGCATCTTCCAACCAGCAAACGGCGAAACTGCGCCTCTATTTCATTTCAATGGAACCTCTGTTATCATAAATTGTGATTTACCGACGTTGGCTATAGATTGGCCACACATGCCACAGCGAATTCTCCTCGCGTGGCGTTCTGTCGAGCTTGCGGATTTCAATGCGAGAAATATCCATGTCCTCCCAGTTCCACAGGGAGCTTCCCATTTTATCCCCTCTTTATCGTCCCTTGGAATTTCTTTTCCCACCTTCATTTTTTACTCGTTCTTAATTACCTGTTTTTTTGGTTCGGTTTCTCGTTTCCGGTTTAGGGTTTTGCAGAGAACTCGCTTGGAATTTTTGCGATTGTACTTAAAGGTTTCGAGGTTTAACTTTAACTAGAGAAATTTTTAACTTTAGAAATTGGGAAAATATTTTATATCCAATTTTTTTCTTTTTGGAGGGGGGAGGTTTTGGTTTTGTAAAACGATCGAACGTAGTTTGCTTTTTTTCTTTGTATTCCCCGATCTTCGTTCGGCGAATTCGAATCTCCGAGAAAGATCCTCAGCGTTTTTCGGGTTGGAATTTTTTCTCCAGAAGTTTCTTTGTCTGGGGAAACGACAAAGAGAGGAAGAAATATAACAACGGTTCAACTTTGAATAAAAGTTCCCCAGTATTTAATATTCCGCAACGTCGAACGTTCGCAGTCCGACGGCGATAAAGTCGGTTTTAACAAAAAATTTGAAAACCCGTCCAGTCCGATTCGATCGACATCTCGAGCTGGCTGCGTATTTTTACACGAATCCCTCTCGCACGAACGATGAACACCTCGACAACAAAAGCGCGTAAATAAATCGTGAGAATCACGGAGGAATTTTTATTTAACTTTGTTCGAGGCGATAGCCTTCCCTGGAAAGGGGAAAAAAAAAAAAAAGGAAAAGCGAACGAGGCGACACGTAGCCACAACGTGGTGTAGAAATTTTCAAAATTCTTCCACGCAAAGAGTCGCGAGCATCGTCACGGTGAGACGAAATAAAATCAGTCGCATAACTTGTCCGTGTAGGACATTAATATATCCTGCATTCCCAGTACCGATAAAAAAAAGAGTCGCCCACGACTCGCGACGGTCGCATAAACGTCGTCTCGTAAAATCGTTTAGTATCCCGCGTGTTCTTCGGCTCATAAAACGACGGACGCAATGGTTTTCGAAACTGTGGCCAGATCTAGAACTGACCACTCGGACGGAGGACTGCGTTTCAAAAACACCGGCAGCTCTCCCACGTGCAGGTTCATGAAAATTCGTTCGAATTAGGATACTGTCTTAAAGAAGATTTTTCTGTGGAATAAAAAACTATTATATAGTATAGTATAGTATATTATTATATACTATATACTAGTAGTATTATATACTATCGTGTATACTATATTGTACATATACTATAATACTATTATATAGTATTACACTATATATACTATATTATGTATACTATATATACTACTACAATAGTGTGTATAACTATTACTATATATTACTATAATACTATCATATACTATATAAAATAATTATAGTATACTATATATATATATATATATATACATACTATATATACTATAATGGTATTATATAATTATACATAGTATACTTTATAATAATGTTATGATATTTTATATAGTGTGTAATATTATTATATTGTATACTATTATCCATTACTATGTTATATACTATTACTAATCAAGTATTGTCAGAGTACCGATTTTATTAATTTTACTAGTTTAAATTTGTCAATTAGCTCTGTAATATTATCAGTTCAAATTTACTTCAGTTTTGTCAATTTAGGAATACTCGGCTCTGTACGTGAAAAACGATAATTTCCATGACTTACAATTATTAATAATACAATACTGTTAGCAATCGAGCACTGTTAGAATGTTAATTTCATTAACTTCATTTGGTTTAGATTTTGTTAAGTTTTTTTTTCAATTCTATCCGTATTCGTTTGAATTTATCTTAGCTTCATTAATTTAGGAGATATTGTAACTTTTGAAGAAAAGGAAAAATTTCCCAGCGACATAATCGAATCTTTGGATCTTCCGATCCAAATTATTACCGCAATACGAAGTTTATTACTTCCTGGAGAAACGATTTAGAACACACACACACACGCACGCACGCACGCACGGGGAAGATATTCGTTTCGAGGAGCTCGAGAATTCGCGATCCATCCATGTTATTAAAAGGGAAGAAGAATAGCAAAGCGAATGCGGTTTATTCGAACGATTCCCAAATGGTGTTTCCGGTTCAGAGCTATTCGATATCCGATATTTATGGGCCGATGTCTCGAGGCTCGATTCGAGGCTGAGACGAAGCTGCGGGACGATAGCAGATCCTACAAATGTTGCTTCGACGGACGTTTCCGAGGAATCGATTTGAACGTCGAATGCTTTTTGCTTAGGCTGACGTGAATTTTTCGTTGATACACATTATTTGCTACACAGGACAGCGTCGAATTGAAACGTACGACGTTATTTCACTTGCAACTTGTTATTCACAGGATTGTTAATCCATGAACAATAAATTTCTAATGTGAAAAGAAAGAAAAAAAAGAGAGAGAAAATTGAAGTAACTGACTTGATTTTTAACTGAATAACAATCCTGATTATTAGTGACTATTAATTATTACTCTTGTAGTTTACTCGGTAAATTAACTCGTTTTGGGAACGAAATTATTAATTGTTTTCTCTTACTGAAATCTCTGTTCGGAGAGAAGTTGGTTTTGATATTTTCTGACGCAGTTCCAACAGAGTTGTTTATTTTGAACGCTAGAACAGTAGCAACTAGATCATTGTGACAGCGCATCGTGTCGTAATTCCACTTTGTATATGTAATTCCCTCCTAATTTCTAAATTCTATTTTTCCTACGTAATTTTCTTTCGCAATTCTGTCAACTCGTTCGCGCGTTTGAACTTCGTCAAAAGTACATCTGTACACGCGGGAAAAATGTTCTCCCTCGGAGAGAGAGAGAGAGAGAGAGAGAGAGAGAGAGCATTTTCTTGCATCGAGTTACGCAAATGATTTTTATACATAATTTTACTTAATGTGTAACGTGAACGCAGACGCAAATGAACGCCTGGGAATTACGGCCGAGTAATTTCATAGTGGCGGAAGAGGACGACGTGCAACGTGGAAACACGCATAAATTAGCATCGCCGACAGGTCACGTGCCATCAGTATCCGTTATCCGTGGCGTACAGGTGGTGCCGAAATACGTCATAATTTAACCCCTAATCGGATAGCTGAGTGCGCCATAAGTAGCCCTGAGTGGTTTCCAAATGGCTTTCGATCTGTCTCTCTCTCTCTCTCTCTCGACATACTTTATCTGGAATCAACGTCGAGTGCCTCGCCTCGATTAGCCTACGACCTTTTGCATCAATCCTCCTTTCCCCCGTTCGACCGATTTCGCTTTCGAAATCATCCTTCTTTTCCTTTGATCGGACAGTGGTTGCAGAAACGATATATCTACATTGCTTACATTGCTGTAAATGTAGACGTCCGGGATCGTGAGAGCGTGGATTGGGAATTTTACTCTCGTAAAAAATGAAAAATCTCTGTTTCGTCGAAAATTCACATGTTCGCTCCGTGATCGACGATTTTCGACGTTTGATCTTTTGCAACGCCGGCACCGTAATTAAGAACAGAGAGGGATTATAGAACCCACGCGTGTGTACGTACGTGCAATATTATGAGCACGAAATTACTTCGAATAAAAAGAGGACGAATTTAAAGTGGAACGGGGTAAAAAAGAAATAATAATAAAAAGAGGACAGCAAATTAGTTGATGTTTTTTTCATGAGCTTGCGAGATCGAGTTTTCGCTGCGCACGCACAAAGAAACAAACTGCTAGCTGTGGATTCGCGAAATGTAAGAAAACGCGTGGACTCGAGTCATTGGTTGCTAATTTATAAAGATTTGTTGAAATAGAAGCAATCAGTTTAAGCTGCAACTTTCTTGATTTTATAATTCATGTAGTTACAATTCATAATAAGAATTCTTTATCTTATAACTTACAATATACGTAATTTATAATCGACGATGAAACGTAAATTATAAATTAGATTACATATCGTGTACATGCATAAATACAAATCACGTATTGTAAATAATTCATAATCTAATCTGTTAGTCTAATATGCAATTTGTAATTTACAGTTTCATCGTTGTAAAGTACAGCAAGCAGATCATTGGTGTAAAAGTTTTTCCATTTTTCTCTGTTGTAAAGCTCGCGCCTGCTTGCACCGTCTTTGCTCAAAGTATTCTGTTTCATTGCGATACATTACAAATACTGCAATTAAGCTCGAGAACAACGATCTAAGACTGGGCTCTCTCTCTCTCTCTTTCTCTTGTTGTCTATTTATAAATTACACGAATCGCGATCGAAGAATACCGGCGATTGCAGAGCTGGCATGCAACAAATTAACGCGTTAGTTGAAACGATGCGCGAGGGTGGTTAAATGGAAGGATTTCAGTGTGTTCTTTCGTGCGTCATTTAGCACCACGTCCAGAATGCATGATCATTAACGCTTGAACGGCTGTTTCGTAGATCACTTATGTCACATTGCTCGAAAGATTAAACTTCTTTGACTGAAGGTGGGCCTTCATCGTTCTCCCCTCAGTTAATGGAGTATCGTTTCCCCCTTCGTGTGATACTTTTTCTTTTATCGTTTCCGTTTTTATTCCCCTTCGTGTGAAAATTTTTTCTTTTATCGTTTCGTCGTTCGCTGTTTGCGAAGCAGCCCGACGATCGTTTTACAAATCTGTGCACGCTTAACGCCGATTGTGAGAGAATTGAAATTTCTCACCCCCCGAAAGAGAAAACTCGTGAGAAAACTTATCAGAGACGAGTGTATTTAAAATTGAATCAGCGTCGCAGTGATAGAGTGCAAATATACCTACATTTGTACGTTTAGTGCGTAAGTGTAATTAACGTGACAATTAATATATTCAACACTCGTTACTAGACTACGTGTGAAATTTTATTTTATTTCAATATTATTATTTAATATTTAATATTATTATTCGACACTTTATTTAATGTTACTGGCGAATCGTTGAAATAATTCATTCGCTTATCACTGACGTTTCACCAAATTTATATTTGCAACAAATATCTCGTAGCTTCTGTCAGCAGCATTGTGTCAGATTCAGTTCACTCGTGGAACATTTGATTCGGAGTTCGAAGTACAGACTCGCCTTGATCCCCGTCGCGTGTGACCAAGTACGCGACGAGGAACCCTCTTTGAAGCTTAACGATTCCATTAGTGAATTTTTCGTAGCGATCATAAAGAGAGAGAGAGAGAGAGAGAGATATCGGAGACGGATATTCGCGTGGAATCGCGCGTGACGTCCACGCCGGATTATCGAGTTCCATGCGTGTTCGTGTCAAAACGTATGCGATTCCACGTACAGTGCGCGAGGAGAAACGATGTTAAAGTACCGCTGTCACGTCAGGAATCCGGCGAGCCGATAAACACGAAGGACCGCGCCACGGGGATCGAACTCGCGTGTCCCGCGGGACTCGTAATTCTGTTGAATTCAAGTTGAAACCTACTCGCTGAAACCTACCTCTTGGTAGTCCGCCCCGCGACTACTCTCCGTCCACAATGACTCGTGAAAATATCATTAACGACGGTGGTTGCGAAGCATCCCGAATCGCAATCGGTTCGATATCTTGGTCAGTCTCGAGTTTAATTAAGATCAATCGATCACTTAATTCTTTCGCGTGTGTATATAAGAATATCTGTTATACAAATTCTATAAATAGAAATATCTACAGTTTAATCTGTTCTGTAAATAAAAATATCTATAATTTAATAGATCTGTTCTATAAACAAAAGTATCTGTAATAGAGGGCTTCTCAAACTTTTCCACTTGGCGAAGCCCCCTTTACTCGAGCAAATATTTTCATAATCCTGGGTATAGAGCAGTAGATGTATAAACTAGGATTACGAATTGAAACATTTGCTAATAATAAATCGTGAAAAGAAATTTATTCGAAAACAATTCTTTCGCGCCAAACTGGCTTTCGAATTAATTTTCCAGTTGGTCGTTGCGCGTTCAGAAATTTTTTAATTTTTCAGCTAAAATTTCTGCGATCTCTAAATTTAATTACCCTATATAAGGTCGCGATCCACACCTTGAAAAGTCCTGATATAATCTAACGATAAAAGCGTGCGATCACGTAACGTAGTGATAATTTTAATGATCCCCTCTCGGGAATTTCTTCTCGAAAGATCCTCGCGGAGAAAGTGATAGCGTAAAGTGATGTCGCAAGTGTCTCGATTTTTAGTTTTTAAAGGGCACTCGCGAAATGTTGGATACTCGTCGAAAACTTTCGAAAGTTTCACGGAATCGTAGAGACTCGAATGTCCGTCACTAATTACTATGAGAAGTTCCAACGCGTGTATCTCACGCGAAAAAATGTTGAAAATTTCATCAACGAGCTGCGATAAATCGTTCGATCCGTTTGAACGATGGGATGATGAACGACGATGTTGAAAATTTATCTCGCCGTTCGCTCGACTCTCGTCCTCTGAATTTTATTCTAAGAGGTTTACTATAATCATGTACTTTGTGTTATAGGGAAGAGGAATATTTTTGCTTTGTACCTTGTTCGCGCGAAAGAAAAATTTCGTTCCGGGGTGGGAGAGCTTGGTTCGAGGATGTACGAACGATGTTATAAACCGGCTTGGTAATTAAAATTTCAATTAACCGAGAAGACAGATTTCTGCTTCGTTGCGAGAAGAAAATCGGCCCCGAGAGCTGGCTGCTTAATAACTGGTCGATTAATTAAAGTCGTCGAGTTCACTGTAAATTTCAAATTGTACATACAAATTATATTGTATATTTATCACATTGTTGAATTGTAGAAAAATTGTGCTCAGTTTCGCGATTTGTTTATAATCTTCCGTAAAATGTAAAGAACGGTACCAAGAGCTACAATTCTTGTTACTCCACGTAAATTAATATTCTTAAATATTAAACGTTCCGCTGAATTAATTAAACTTGAAGATTGAAGATAATATTTACCTTCAGTGGAAATACCTAAATAATTTCGAGATAAAATTCGAAGAAACACGAACGCACAACTGAATTAATATATATTTAATCTTTTCTTCTTTTTAATATCGATGCAGTCTTTTTTTGGTCCAAGTGGAATAATCATCCTGGGGGAGGGAGGGGGGAGAGAGGGGAGTGGAGGAAAGTCTAGTGGCTCTTATTATCGAAGAAATCCCGGCGAAGAGATGGCGTCGGGTCTCACGTGTACATAAAAATCCTCGAACTTAATTTCGCACGTACACAGCCCGCACCGGCTAATCCCATGACATGGCGCCCATGGGAAATTAAAGCGGATGATTGATACAGATAAAAAGAGAAATTAGGACGCGTCCACGCGCGGCTTTGCGTTGCTAACCGTTCTGCCTTGAGAGCTTGCTCTCCTTTTTTCTTCTCTTTAGCCTTCCTCCCATCGACTGGCTGTCGTTCCTAAATGAAAATGATTTCTTCCCCGAGTTTGTCGAGTAATATCCCTTTAAATCCTTCGAACTTAAGGAGACGAAATTAAAATCTCTCGGCGCGAGAGTAGAGAGAAACTCTGACACTATCATTTTCTGTTATATTCTTGGAAATATCTTTAAGCAACAGATTTCGATAGATTTTCAGAAATCTAATTAATATTCAAAATTGGCGTAGATTCATTCTAAAAGTAGATTTATATTATATTATCTGCTCTTTTCTCGGTATATCTTGTGAAAAACATTTGTTATTACGTATATGATTTTTTACTTAGAAATACAAAGAAATTAAATATTATGTCACCGTCTAAGTCTGTGCAATGCATTTATTATTATAAAAGTAAGTGCATGTTCTCATTATAATTTAAATATTGACCAAAGAATCTGAAGCTTCCGAGCAATATATATGAACAATCATACATATATATATATATATATACAATATTTCACTCATTGTTACAGAGGTACAAAGAAATTAAATATTACGTCATTATCTAAGTCCAAGTAATGGATTTATTATTATTATTATAAAAGCAGATGTAGATTTTTGTTAATAATTTAAATTTTAAACCGAACAATCTGAAGCTTCCGAGCAATCCAGCAAATTACGTGTGTTACACAATACACGGAGGGCCACTGAATTTTCACGAACGCGTTTAATCCAGGGTACAGTAAAGGAAAGCGGTGTAATTAAGGGAAGATTTTCACGGGCCGGGAGCGATCGAGCGAGTCTCATCGAGGGATTTACGCGTCTGCTAATAACTCCTCTCACTATAAATAGTCCCGGAATTCCTACGTGTCTGGCTGTTCCACCCACCTTTGTTAGCTGGCTTTTCACACGGACGCAACTCCTCCGTCCTCCACTCGTCTCTCTCTCTCTCTCTCTCTCTCTTTTCTTTTCTTTCTTTTTCTCTCACTCTTTCTTAAACTTTTTTTCTTTTTTCTCTACTCTTTTCGTTGGTCGTCCATTCTTCCGTTGGTGATAGAAGGGTTACGGAAACGGGCGCCATGAGACTCTTCGCGTATAATGCGGAGGACACTTAACGCGAGGAACCGGAGGAAGAATTCTTCGTTTTATGTATATGCATAATCGAACGCGAACGTACGTCTGACAGATCGATAGTTCGAGGAATAATCAATTTTCTGTTCTTATTTGAAGTTTTCGCGAAATACTTATCGATGTGCTAGGTGATACTATCATTCATACATATAGCAACGTATGATATATATATATATATATATATATATATATATATATATTGTTGATCATAACTAATATTATTATTGATGGTTTGACTATTATTTAATACATTTATTATTATTATTATTTATATATGTATTATTTTTCATATCATTGACATACTAGTTGGACAAACTATTATTTAATATATCATTGAATATCATAATGGTACTGTACAAATACCATAATTGTATTGAACATCATAACGGTATTGTACAAATTTTAGCGAATATACATTGGCTTTATAAAAATTGGAGGATCATTTAATTTTCGTCGAAAATTTATCCATATTCGAACTGTTATAACTGTGAAATGAAAATTATACAATATTTTATTTAGGCTAATTTTGAAACCTCTACTTTCCCAATGCGTAGTTAATTTTTCTCTACGATGTTTCTACACCTACTTCTTTTATTCGAGAACATGTATGAATATCTTTTGGATTTTTTTCTTCACAGTTTAAAGACTGAGGCCTCTCTTTTGCAAAAAACCTTAATTTAAGATAAAAATTGGAGAAATTTCATAACGATCAGCGTATCATTCAATTTGGTCTTGAATTGAATCTCTAAAAAAAAAGGAAATTATTGTTCTTTGATTGATTCGAAATGAAGAATAGAAAGAAAGAGGTTTTCAATGTAATACGGACCTGTTTCAAATTTTCCAAACGACGTGTTTCATTTTCAACGATTAATTGACAACGCGTTATTCTTCGTCGAGAAACCAGAAAAAAAAATCGAAAATGAAAAACTTGTAGAACGGGACGTGGAAGACGCGCCAACATAATCGCGAGCTAGTTGCCGAAAAAAAAACAGCTAGTGGCTAGTAATTTAGCGAGTGTTTTAGTGTTTCTGCCGCTTGTCCCGTGGAAAATTGTTCCCGACGGGCGCGTCGCGAACGACAACCACCGCAACGTGGTCGAGAGAAAGAATACGGGGTGGGAAATCATGCGAATATTTTATGGCGCATAAAAGCGTTGAACAGTTACAGCCTACTTGTCCTGTTCCACGCTGTCGTAAAGCAGCTATTAAAAGAATCATGAACCGACGTCGGAGGCGTCCCTCGGCGGATATATTTTTTTCGTCGACGCAGGAACTTTTAAGGTATTTTGGCGTGAATTTTTGCAATTTTTTTTTTTGTATAAAAATGTAGCAAACGATATTAACGCAAGCTCGCTCCGTACATGTTCATTTGTCTTCGACGAGTGGTCGCAGATTTTTTTTTTCTTTTTTTTTTTTTGTCGAAAAATAATTGAAATTGAGTGAAGCAGTGGAGTACATCGATGAAAAAAACACAAAGTACTAGTAGTTTGTGAATTGTTTTTTCTTTATTGGAGAGGAGTAATTAAAATGAACATTAATCGAACCGGTCGGAACGAGTATTTACGTTAAATTGAATTGATTTTTGTTCTTCATTGCCATACTGCTTGAGTTTAATTAAATATATATTAAATCAAAAGTCTGACAGGCCAACCGGTTGTTGAATTTCTTTCGAATTGTAATTGGCGAAATGAATTAGATAATAGTAAAGAAAATGGACTTAAAATGGAATCTTGTTTTTATTTCACCTTGTTTATATTTAAAAACGTCAGAACGGGTGTATTTCATGCACTTTTACGTGTATATTATACATTATGTGTATTATATATTATACGTGTCGCCTATTTCTGCTGTCTCGGAATTTCCAACAATCGCGCGAAAATCAACAGTTCAATTACCAGAAATGAAATCCATTTCCACGGATCAAGTTTCACGTTAGCAGTGTAACCAACCGAGAAATAAAAGGGGACAGGCGTTATAAATATATAATGAAACGTTTTTACACCGATTATTCCACGTTTCCCCGATACCGCGTTTAAAACGATCGAATTTCATGAATTTCATGCTCTAGAATCCCCCGTAAATTCCGCCGCATAAATAATTTCCCCCAACGCTGGGCTGTTTTCATAATTAATGATTCAAGCGCTGGTAGTACAGGTTGATCAATAGTTCGGGTATTCATAATTTTCGGTTTATTAACGCCCCGACTCTTTATTGTCTGGACGAAATGCATGCATGGCGCGCGCCTGTTGGCCACCCCTCGTGAACGTACGACGAGAAAAAGAAAAGCATTGTCGAAAACCCGTGTCCGACACCGTGTGCAATTCCGACGTCTCCAATTGGCCGGCTAATAGAGAATTGTGAAACGCGATACATTATCGAGCGCCAAATGTTACCAGTTAATTTGTCCCCCGGCCTGCTGGAATAATCCACGCGTCGCAATATCTTGCGTATCGTCGTTTTTTTTTTTTTCAATCCGAAATCCCGGGCACACTGTTCATTTCGTTGCCGCGTCCGCGCAATGTTATCGGAAATTATCGCAGTGGAATCTGATTAACAGTCGACGACATTCGTGTTCATTTTACAGTGGAGAGAAAAAGCCGATGCGGACTCGACTTTAATTCCGAACGGCAATTCTGCGATGACTGGTTGCTTCAAACTAGGTTAGAGGGTTGATTTTAAATTTTGTAATTTTATTCTTCTTTTTTCTTCTTTTTTTTTTAATTTTTCTGTGCTCTTTTAATCGTTCACTTTTCCTTTCTTTTTTTTCTTTCTTTTATTTTTCTTCCTCAAATTAATTTTTTGTCAAAGGAATGAAATCTACAAGATTTTCTGACGCTTGTTTGTAATTTTTGCAATATCGTGCACGTTGCTCGATATTACTACTCTTTGAACTAAAATTCGCAACTACCTGCACTACCCTTCGTATCGACACTTTGATCGATTTTGTAGTAACGTTACACAAACTGCGCCGAAGTTTACAAATAGCTGTCGCATTAATGACTAGAAACAACCGTTTACTAACTTGTTAACCGGGATCCGTAGACTATAAATTTCAACTATCTATCGGAAATCTCAGCGAAGATTGCTCTTCGATTAATAAATTTTTGATAATTACAGTTCTTTGTTCGGAAATTGTACAAACGTTTAAATAGACACTTCTGCAAAAATTAATCCTCCTTCTGTAATATAAAAGTGACTTTACGCACAATTTCGTAGTTAAATTATGCTGCGATCCTCCAATTTTGTATATCTCAATTTTACGTTCAGTTTAGCAAGCAAAAAGTATTTACAATATTCTGAAAAGATGTGGAAAATTTAATCGAACGAACGTTCTCACATTTCTTAACCTCTTGATCGCCGCGTATTTTCGAGACCGCGCATCAACTAGCCGCGTATATTCAATTTTTAAAAAAATGTACCTTTACTGATAAATAAATAATTTAAATATTTTTTACTTACATAATTAGTGAGCCACAATCAATTAGGATATAATTTGCACAAAAAAAGAGACACTTGATTTTCACTAGGGTTGCCACGCAATAGATCAAATACTAAATATTAAAAAAGATTTAAAAAGTTACATGCACGTTTGTTAAATTTGAAATGTTAGAATATTATAGTCTAAAAAAAATACAAATATATACTATACACAATAAAACTAATATTTATCTTGGGTTGGTGGAATGTTTTGAAACAGGTAGTTGGGCAGAGTGGAATTTTAGTTTTCGCACGCGAATTTTGTTTCTTGTCTTTTTCTTCGAAGCAGCTTTCGAATATATCCAAAATCAACGAAGAAAATATATATATTTTTCGATTTCTTTAGTGTTAGAAAATGATTCTAGATGTCACCGTTAAGAAATCGAAATTAATTTCGCTTTTATTTAGGATACAGGAACTGGCGCGCACGGCGATCAAGTGGTTAAACTCGAGATATCTTATCATTTTCGAGAAATGCAACAGTTGATAATCGTAAAGTAGTAAAGGATTAAATTCTGACGATGATAAATAAGTATGTAAGTATCCCAAACGACAATGCACATATAAGAAAGCTTAATTTCAAGAAGAACCATTCGGGAGCCATTCGGGAAATTAATCTGATAAAACCACCCCTTTGATTCATCTCTTACGTGATCGACCCTCGTTCTATCCTACGTCACGAAACGAGCAATCTCGTTTTACAAAAAGCATCCTTGCGTTAAATTTGCATCCTGCTCTAACCTTAACGCTGGAATCGAGGCCAACAACGCGTTCCTTTTTTTCTTTTTTCTTTTTTTTTTTTCCTTTCTTTTTTCCCGTGAATCAAGGAGACGGTGAAGATTCTCGAGACATCGATTAAATCCCGTAGAAAGAACGTTCCTATCCGAGGGGCTACGTATATATACTGGAATCATTTTATCATTTTATACGGGCTGTTAGAAGTGCTAGAAGTGAAGAAGGGTGGAGGAACTGGATGGCGCGTCTACGGGTGTTGAAAGGACCAAGGAAGAAGAGGCGCACCGATGAAAAAGGAGAGCGCCGCGTAAAATGTTCGAGGATATAAAACTCTTTCGGTGTTGGAAGTTATACCCATTAAAGATTAATAAACCATCAAGGTGGAAAAGAGCCAAGATGGTGGCCGTTCTCTGGCAGGCGAGAAAGGAAGGGGTGAGTAGACGCGAGGAATTAAGAAAGAAGAATTTCGAGCCGTTACTTCGAATACCTCTTCCTCTTCCCGCTGAATTGGTTACTTTTCTCCGATAGTTTCTTTTTTCTTTTTTCTTTTTTTTTTTTTTCTTAGGAATTTTCATCTTTTCTTCAAGTCGAAATGAAGCGATAAATTAAATTAAATTAAAATAAATTTTTATTTGTCTTGTCTCTGTCAGTACGATCTGTGAAAAGATAAACACCATTCGTTGATTAGTAATCCCTCTGGATGTATAATACATAGAGCAAAATAGAATAATAATTTAAAAATGCTTTGTAAATATAGATAAATGAAAGCACAGAAATAGAAGGAGCACTTGCAAAAATTTTAGAATCGTTGATAATGAATCTGTTGATAAATATTTGATAAGTTCCACGTCTCTGTAGAGGAAATTTGAAACTGTTTGTCATTTCGATGAAAGTCGTCGGCCTGAGTGTCCCGAAAACGAGGGGGGCGAGAAAGGAAGAGAGGAGAGTAAGTAATTCAGGATATCTGGCGACGATCCAACTTACACTTTGCCCTCTTTGTCTGTCCTCTTTGCTCACCGCGTATATTCTGCCTCGATTCCCCATAATTCAATCTCCACCATTCAAGATACAAATTGATATATTAGTCGTAGCCATTATCAGACGAATCCCATCTTTTACATAATCCGATTCCAAACCTAATCAACGTGCAAACACGTAAATTATCGCGTTCATGCTGAATTCGACACGACAAAGAAATCGTATATTTCCTTCTTTTTATCTTACTAAATGCAATTTTTAATTTCCAATTGAACGATCCTTGAATCGTATCGGACAGTGTTGTAAGTCTCATAAATATTTTAAACAATATGGGGGGATCCTGTTTTTCTTCATCTTGCGCTGATCTCAAAGTTTTGAAAAGAGCAGTTTGAAACGTGATAGCGGTATCAGAGTCAGATATATGTAAAATAAATATGTAACATATAATGTATAACATGTAGAAATACAATTTACTCATATTCTACATAAATAATATATAAATAAATAATATGTAAATGAATTGGTGTACACCTTCTAATTACAGAAATATACAGTAGAAATTATAATAATAACATAAACGAATAAAATACATATAATTTATAAATATAGTAATAATAATAAAGTACATAAATATAATAAAATATAATTTATATTTAAATATAAATTAATAATTTGTTTTTATTAATGTAATTTATAAATATAGTAATAATAAATAAAGTACATGATATAATTATATTCTCTTATAGATACTTCAAATACGCAAGATATATTTTCACATTATACTTACAAACACAATAATTATATTCTGCTGTTCGACATTACGTGGATATCATTAAGCTGCATCCACAACGTAGGACATATTATCTTATTACGTTTGTAATTATTTTTATCTTTATCGGTGCGCGTCCTGTTGCAGAAGATCTCGCATTGCGCCAACAACGATCTTGATTGTTTGTGGCAACGCGCGATTTATCGGCAAGCGCGCGAATCGAACGCGCGTAACAGTTGCTTCGATGCGTGGCAGGGCACGGAAGGTTGAAATTATGACGAGAAAAAGGCCGCCGCCGATGGGATTTATTTCGTATGCAGTTTTTCATCGGGCGAATTGCATTTCGGCGAACGCGCCGCGCATACGTCACGTATACGATTCGCGATAACGCGATTTCCGATTTGTTTGCGCGTACACACCTGCGACACACACGGCTGGCTCTCGCAACTCCGTGTGTTAATGACATTATCCGGCGATACAACGGCCCGTGGAATCCCGCAATTTTCAATCGTTCCTACCTAATGAACCTCTGTGAACCCCCTCCCCCCAATCGGTCCGTCTATCCCCCACCGATAAAATTTATCGCGCGAAATTCACTATCCTGCCTGAGAGAAGCTGAAACTTCGAGCGGTAGAGAAATCTGTTTGATGAAAATCGAGGAGAACGAGAGAGAGAGAGAGAGAGAGAACGAGAATTATTATAGCGAGCGTAAAAAGAATCACGCTGGACGAGCGATTGCGGATATTTCGAATGTTTCAAACTCTCGCGGTTTTGCGAGAAAAAATTGTCACGATAAATTTCGCGGCATTGTCGTAAAGGTGGAACATCGATCTTTAAGACCGACGGTGGATCTAGTTGTAAAAAGTAATTCATCTGTGTCCGTGAAGGTAAAATTTTCGAGGTAAGAAACTTTCATTTGCGCTTGCTCTCCACAGAGCGAGCGTAGAGGAATCTTTAGAGAGAAACGAGTTCAGTAAAAGCAGAAGCTGTCGATTATTGTATCAAAGTATCGACAGTCTTCGTAATCGAATGTGGGAGAATTAATTCGAGCCTTAATTCTATCGTAACTTCGTGGAAGAAATATTGCGAAGCAAGTTTCAACCATGGTCGTTGTAACCATGGCGAAAAACTTGGTTATGAAGAAAATCTTTTCCAACGTTCGCACGAAATGACGTCTCAATTTTCAAGATTTTCCAAGGAGCAAGTGACGTGCTTTGCTTCGAAATTATGCGCAGGCATCGTTGAAAGAGAGACGGATTCAATATTGTGTGAAATGTAGAGGCTTTAAAATCAGCTCGGCCAGATTCTTCAGTCGCGCGACATTTTTTTCTCAGACAAAGTTACAGCTTGTCGATAATTCTTCATCGGGTGTGAGAGAGTACACGTGCTTCGAACAGGAACACCGCCGAGAAATGTTAATTTGCAAGAAAAAAGGAAAAATCGACGACAGCCAGGCGATGAAATAAGTAAATTCAAAGGACAAGCGAATTGGCCGTTCGTTTCGAAGAATCGGAGTTGGAGGATTAACGAGGCAGCGCTCGCGAGCTTCATTTAGAATTTCGATTTCGAATCGCGCCGCGTCCGGCGGAGAGTCGTCCGTGTCATTAGCAGTCGTAAAGTACGTGACTGGAACGAGAAAAATTGCCCGTGAAATTCGAGCTTCGCGTGACGACGTTAAGAACTCCTCTTCGTTCCCATAGCGCCATATAGAGAAGAGAAAGAGCGGACGAAAGAGTGAACGAGCTACCTTCTGGTGGATAAAGGAATGCGCGAGTTCCGCGGTTGTAGAAGCTGCTCCTTTACGGCTGGGCAACAATCGGCAAATACGAGACTCTCGAGGTTAACCTCGCGTTTTCCGAACGAACAAGAAGTTTCGTGGAATCGCGGTCACTTCGTCGCTGCTTCTTTGAAATTTTTGATGACCGTAAGAAATATCATGACGAGCGTGATGTACCGACGCTAAAATAACTGAGAATCGTTGATCGGCTAGATCTGACCCGACCGCCGCAAGAAACACTACTGCTGCCTGACCTAACGCGCTACGCCGATTTGGAAAAGGAAACTCGGAATAAAATGATAGGATAGGAAGGAGAGGTAATTGGATCGATTGTTTCTAATTTCTAGTGGATGTAAAACGAAATTAGAAATAAAATAATTGAAGAATGAAATGTTACTGGAATTTTACTGGATCCATTTTATTATTGGCTTCAGTGAAGTTAGAACGTGAACAGTGATGAACCCACGCGTGCAATTTTGACGTAAATAATATTTGATTGAGCACTTGCATGTAGAATATTATATATGTATATGTGTATACATATGTATATATATGTATATATGTATGTATATATGTATGTATGTATGTGTGTATGTATGTATGTATGTATGTATGTATGTATGTATTTATGTATGTATGTATGTATGTATGTGTGTATGTATGTATGTATGTATGTATGTATGTATGTATGTATACATATATAACGTTTCGTAGGATGTTTTGACTTTCCCAAAAAAATTTTACTACCGTGTTTTGTCATCACACTATTCTGGTAGATGCAATCTGTTTTCCTGGATTTTGCCTCGCAGTTAATTGAAATGAAAAATTCCAGAGTGCTTTAAACTGTTGCAACTTCGTAAAAGAGATCATGCAACAGTGTATTCGGTCTCATTTTAAATTATCGTTTTGAATTCGTTTCTCTTTTCCAAGACATTTTCACATCACGTGGCAAATGTTCTCTTCTTTGGAAATGATTTCAAATATTCACACGTATGTGAAAAATAGTATGTGAAATTTTACTTACGACTAAATCTGTCGCGGTTTCTCCTCTACATCGATCCTTTGAAATTGGCTTTTACGATTTTTTTCTTTTCGAACGTTGAAACGACAAAAATTCAAGAAATCCTCACGCTGCTGTTCGAAGTTCGACAAAACGGCAAAAGGGGTCATCATAAGGAGAGAGAGAGAAAAAAAGATTCAATTTTCAAAACGATGATGGATCGAAATGTGAAAAAAAGTTTTTAGGTGGATTTGAATGTTGGGAATTTTCGACAATGGCAGTGCAGTCGCGACGAATTTCTCAAAATCAAAATAAAAGACAGAAGGTGGAAGAAGATACGACAGAGAAATATTCTGAGAGGACACATTCGCGCGAATTCTTTCTTTTTAGTTGTGTTGCCCGCTGTCGCGAAGAGATACCGAGGGCAAGAAGAAAGCGAACGACCGCGGTTCCAGCGGGGCCAACAAATAACTTTGACAAGGAATCGCGGTCTCCAGCGAGAAATATTTCGCGGATTACCGTGGCATTCGGCCGAAAGCGGAATTTATACTGGAACTTCGGGGAAAAGTGTCGTTCCATGAGGTAACTTTAAGTGGCCCCCTTTGCCCTTTCTCGTAACCTGTGTGTATATCGCGAAACATTGCAAGAGAGAGAGAGAGAGAGAGTGAGATTCAGGCGAAGTTCTAGAAAGAAAATATTCGATGCTGCAAAATCAGGAAAGAGGACAGAGATTTTGAAGTTAAAAGCAGGAAATTTTCCACTCTCGTGTCCGAGCTCGCGATCGTGTATTTACTTTTTATGGAATGATCGCGTGATGATGAATTAAATATTGATCGGAAGAGATATCATTAAGAACGGAGGAATTTGAATATCGCCTCGATGGATGTGAAATAAAACTTCGATCACCCGTGGTTTCTTCGTTTAATTAACGTAGTTCCCTCGAAACACGTCTCAATTTCCATGCGATTTGTACGCGTGATTTTTCCATCTAAGATCAGTTGAAGGACATATCGTAATGAATACATACAACTTTTGCTTGGAACTTGCTACTAAAGAATGAAGTAAGTGGAAGAGAAAATGACGTCGATCTGACTTTTACAAAGTCATGCATGTACAAATCACGAATATCGTGACATTATTCCTGACAACTAGAAAGACATTGAAACCTCGTTCTGTCATCGTAAATTTTTTAAACGTTCTCATCCATCGGCGTAATTAACAAACAGCGGAGTCTGAATTTAAGAGGACACGAGACGACAAATCGAATATTTCCACCGACGCTGGAGAAAAGTATCAGCGAACCGGTGATAAAGAAAAATTTCAGGATCAATTAGCTTTACTCTAAAAATAATTATACAATCGTCGGTGTAATCGCCGGTTAAATGCCACTTAAGGCTGGTTTAAAAGCGAACAGGCGGCGAAAGGTGTCGGACGAGGAAGGTTTTCGCACGATCGATTTCGTCGTTCGTTACCGTTATCAAGCCGATCCGTTAATTGATTTATTCGATTGGACCGCAGAGACGGATGAACCGACCACGCGATTCACAGTCGAGCGACCTTATCGTTTATTTATCGCGGTGCGTCCGGGCAGCGATCGGAAATATCCGTCGATATTGCAATCGAAAACGGAACGAAGGCAAGCTTTGGTATTCATTATATAACCAATGGGATGGGGGGGGGGGAACGAGGGAGAGGAAAACCCGAGAGAAGAGGGTGGAAGACCGATTAAGTTCGCAACGATTGGATTCTACGTGCGCATCGGACGCGATCGGATCGATCAGTCGGTTGGTATTCGTTCAGCTGCAGTTTCTGGCGTTAATGTATCCCGCGTTTTCCTGTTGCGCGATCGACGAAAGTGATCCACTTTTTCATTCCTTTTCCTTTCGGTTTGCCAATTTATTACCGATAATTGTTCTCCCGTGCACGTACCGGGATAAATTGACTGCTATCTTTCATTCGACAAGTTTGCCTAATTTTTGATAATTAATTAAATTTGATCGTAAAAGTGTCGCGTTTTCATTTCCCTTTAGGTTTTGCATTGTAGGTTAACCCTTTCGCAGATCATATTCGCCTTTTTGCACTTGTAATATAACCCTTTATACGTTCATCTTTGTGAAAATCAAATTCAACCTTTCGCAAATGAAATTCGGCTTGTAGGTAAAATATTATTGAAGTGAAATTTTAGTCGAAAATTAAATTCTGCGCAAGAAGCATTTCGACGTACTGTTCTTTCAAACCATGAACATTTAGCGAATGTTATTAGTCATTCGATTTAATGAAGTATAAAACGTAACGTAAGGATTTTGGTACAAATTCCTATCACAGTAGTCCGCATAATCCATAAATCGTTCGTAAATTCGTCACAATATCACTGTAAGACACGGTGATTTAAATAAAAAGTAGTAAACCAGCAAAATAGTAAAATGGTAATAAAAAAAGAATATCGAAGAGAAGTTCTCAAGAAAACCACTTCTGTGGCCACGGCATTGAGAGACAGAACTCACATAACTCAACAATATAACACAACTGATCGTGAAAAATTACAGGCGAACCCGGAGGTTGGCCCTTGATGGCTCGACTAAATTAATCGGTCGAGAAATATCGTGAAACTAAACCCGCTGTCATTTGAAAACGTAGGTAAAGGAGGGTGAGGGGGGGAGGAAAAATGATTTACATAGACAACGGGCCCCGATATCCAGTGACACGTCCGAAGCAGTAGAAATCCCCGCGATCGTTTCACAGATACAATTGATTGCCCCGCGCCGTAAACATCTCTACTATGTCAGCTTTATCGAACGTTAACTGGACGTTTATCGACGAGCATCGCTCGTCATCGCTCATCGTGAAATCCTCCGGAGACGCGCGCGGCATCCGCGGCCGCACGTACCATCATTTTTCAGCATCGTTATCGACAGATCGCTGCTGCGAGCCACAAACGGAAACGTCGTCTCCGCGGGAGGCCGCAGTGACCACGAAAAACGCGATTTTCAACCAATCGGCCAGGTTCACTCCAGGTGAACATTTATTTATCAATTTCGCCGAAACTTTTGCATTTTGCGTTCTCCGTTCTCCGTTCTCCGCTTGCAAATGTTTGCTTCGTTTCTTCCTTTTCTTCCTTCGAAACGAGATACAAAATTTCACATTTCCCCGGGAAACGAGAACGTGGTTGTGATTTTTTTTTTTTTTTTTTTTTTTTTTGAATATAATTGATTGGACATTCTCGTCACTCCGTGAAAAATTGTAATACCATTTTGATCTTCAGGCATCGAATCGGTTCGATCTGTCTTGGTCTTTTCATCATTTCATCTCGAATCAGTATTGTAATGGGAAATTCGACGACTTTCAGTTTTTCAATAAATGTCTACGTGGTGCGATTTCGTCCCCCCTTGCGAAATTGATTCTCGTTTCGAATTTCCGTGATCGGACCAGGGAACTTCGTGGAAAGTTTTCGTAATTAAAATAAAACGAGGAAGTAGCGTGTCGCGTTCGCCGGAATCGTCGAACGCGTTCATTATCGCGGCAATAAAAACCGAGCCATTAACGGAATCGTTGGAGCCAACATAACGTTGGGCCGGAACGGTTCTCCACGAGTTAACCTTAACGCAACGACCAGCAAAAATCCCTTCTACGAGGGATCGGCGTTCATTAAAATCGACGTCAGCCATTTTACGCGCGACGCTCTCGCTCTGTATACATTAGAAAAAAAATCCTCTCTCGGAGACATATCGAGGCTCTTTTTCAGTCTCGATAGATTAAACATTACTTTCTGAAAATTCTTCCAATCGCAATTTTCGACCTGTCGATTTCCTTCCTTTGGAGATCTTCGGATTTCACTACTTTGTTATCAGATCATTCGTTGGCAAATTGGAATGGCAAGAAAGAAGAAACGTATTTAGTACATGTAAAAAATCGTTAAATCGCGTTGTTAGTATCATATTGTAGCTTTAGAAATAAATTATAATTTGAGGTACAAATGAAAATGTGTTTGAATTAACTATTTTCAAGCTATTTATCGTACCTTGTATACAAAAGTATTTCATTTATTTTTCATTTAAATACATACATATATATATATATATATATATATATATAAAATATTTTCGCATGTAAGAAAGCTTCCTCCGCGAAATGAAATTATCGATGAATTGAAAAAACTGGAAGTATCATCGAGACGTAGTTCTGGTCTCCTATAGGGTGTCAAACTTAGCCTTGCTCGAGAGGAAAAAATTCGCGAAGAGAAAAGGCGACCTCTTTCACCCAGAATATTTTATTCCGGCCGTGGAATATTTTGTTCGGCAACCTACCTGCCTCTTCCAGCTCGTGGAATTTTATTTTCAGTGCCAGCCCCTCCTGTCACGGATTTTATTATACAGCGTGAGTCTCGCCACTATGAATGACCTGGTACCGGGGCGCGGCTTCCGCCGTTTAGATTCGAAATCCTTCAGCAGTCGCCGCGCCGGGAATATTCGACGGTCTATATCACAAGGTGGGGCGAGGCCGCATTTACGACTGATCGAGGCCTTC
The DNA here is from genome assembly GCA_032399595.1 of Tetragonula carbonaria. Lineage (NCBI taxonomy): Eukaryota > Metazoa > Arthropoda > Insecta > Hymenoptera > Apidae > Tetragonula > Tetragonula carbonaria. The sequence goes on from JAUCRC010000007.1 coordinate 5,564,714, forward strand.
CATAAAGGATACTTTCTGCCCCGGTAAATCTTATTTCGCGTTCTCTCATTCAATGAAACTCCGCGGAGGGCTGCCGATCGTTTATTTCCCTGATAAACATCTCTCGCCGTTTCGCCGGCAAGTTCCGTTCACATTTCACGGCGACCTACTGTTCGCCTCTTCCACTCAATTCGACTTCTCGGAGCCGAATCGTTTAAACCGTTCCTCCTCCTCCTCCCCTCCGAGTTATAGGAAAAGCAGCGACTATTGTGGTTCTCTGGATCTCGAGTTCCAGTGGGACTTCAACGAATCCGTTGACACTGGAACTGCCAACTAAAATGGTCGAAATGGCCAATTTATGACCGATTTTTCGTAGACACTTATACGAACGTAAAACAGCGTATTCTTGTATAAATAAAAGCTCGTGCCCTCGATATCGGTACTATTGTATCTTTAACGTAAATCTAAATGGAAATTTCACGTTTCAATCTAGTGTTTCGCGCGCGTTCGTGAAAATTCATCAGAACGTCGAAGTGCTGCGAATGAAACGAATTAAAATAAAAGTGAAACGAGTTAAAATGAAGGCATGTGCCTTTGAAAATAAATTCGGAAGCCTGGCAATGTTTCTCGAAAGCGTTCGATGAACAAGCGTAACGATAAATAACGCAAGAGCAGCGAAATGACAAGCCAGAGAGGGATCGAGAGGTGGGAATACGCGTGATACAGCAGCGAGATTCCCCTCGCAGCACAGGACGAATGGCCGGTGGTTGGGCTTCGGTGTGTAACATGGACGCGATCAAATTTCCCCCCGTCGCCGCTGGAAAGAGGAAGTGCACGGAGGTAGCTGGCATCATTTCCGGCGCGCCAGCGTTTAGTTTCCGCCGCATCCGGCGGCTATCTGTATCACTGCATCATCGTGCGCCACACAGCCGAGTTTCTCGATGTCCCGCTGGCCGCTCGTCGTTGTGACGCTTCATCGATGACTCGAATCAACACGTCGTGTCACGTTATTATTGCTGGCTCTTGTTCTACACGTTCCGCGATTAAAATACGCTCTTTCGCGTATTTAACGATTGTCAACGAGCGTCGACTATGATTTTTAACAACGACCCCGCTGGCGGCTGACGAAAACGTTTGAACTCTTCTTGATTCGATTATTGTTACCGAAATTATTACGAAATCAATTCTATATCATTTGAGCCAAGATCATTATTACGAAGTCATGTTTTTCACGTAGTCTCTTTGTTCGTTTAAAGCGATTTTCACGTCGCATTTTGATTAACCGGCTTCGTTGCTGTGAAATTGAAAAATTCTTGGAACAAAATTGCAACAGAAATGTATTCCTCGGCGTATTAACAAATTATTTAGGAGAGACGGTGGGATGTTTTCGATCTGATCAACATTCACAGTTTGCAGTTCTCTCTTCGGATCCGAAAATCAAACGAACGTTCTGATCCCTGGGGGCATGGATCTTTAATTCTTTAATGCACGTGTTTTTAACACACGTTGAAAATTACGATCTCTAATCAGAACTAATTACGAGAGACTCCACCGTGGCTACTTTTCGCCTTCTTTTAATAGAGTCTGCGGCGAAGTGCTCTCCGGCCGAAATTAGCCGACTAAGCGAAAAAAGGCAAGCAATTTCTCAAACGAAGAGCGGGGGAAGATATCCGCGAGGAGGTCGAGTGCGCTTCTTTCTTTCTTTCTTTCCTGCTACTTGGGCCGGCTACTTTCTTTCAGAGAAGGGGGTCTCTCTCTCTCTCTCTCTCTCTTTGAGAGGCGCACCAGGTTGCCCCTGGAAAATAAACTGGCCACTTTTATCGATCGACGTCGTCCCCGGCGTCGTTCCGTGCCCGCTATTAAACGCCCCGTCTGCGCGCCGCGGCCTCCCCTCCCCTGCGCCCCATTAAGCCGGAATAATCAGCCCTCTCTTTGCTGGCGAGCTCATCACGACGAGTGGAGGCACGTCCTCTGCCTCGGCCTCATATCCGCGAAACAGGATTTCGAGAGCTCATTATCCGTGATTCACCGCGCGAGAAAAGGATCGACTCGTGCCCGTGGGATCGCGAGCCTCGCGGTCGAATGTCGCTTCCAATTGTGCTTCGTATCTGTTTTCCCTTCTCTCTCTCTCTCTCTCTCGCTCTCTCTTTATTTTTCCTCCACGCGCGCGTGGCAAGCGTCGAGCGCGATTAGCTTGTTCGCTCGTTTTAACGAGTGGCAGGTTCGAGCGGGGAACACGAATGATTTTTCTCGCGGTTTTTCGAAAGTGATGATGCTGGAATTTGGAGGATTTGAGCAAGCGTGCGATCGATGAACAGACTGCGATTCTTCTCGGACGGAGATTCACACGGAGTTAGCTTCTCTTAATGTTCACCCTTTGAGAAGCAAACGAATTCATTTCTGGTCAACCAACCAGAGGAGAGAAAGCTTTGATTCTAAAAAATTTAATTCCACGGGCATTTTTGAAGAAAAAAAAAAAAAGATCCTCGTGAAGTCATTTCACTTTCCGGTTGACTTCAACAACTCTTGAAATTCGCCAGTCGCTCGTGAATGTTAACGTGACCGCTAAATAAGCAAATGAATATTATAGTATAAATAAATATAATGTAGTAATAATATTGGTTATTAATATAGTAACATAATACTATATTATATTAATATACTATATTAATAATAATAATGTTCTAATATTCATTTATTTAGTGATCGTATTATTATTATTATTATTATTATTATTATTATTATTATTATTATTATTAATATAGAATATTATTATTTATATCACTATATTATTATTTATATACTGTGATATTCATTTATTTATTTAGTGGTCGTATTAACATTATAGTCACGTCAATAATAATATACAAATTAATAAATAATAATATAGCATAGATGAATGAACGAATAATCGTGCTGATAATTCGTGAAATTCGTTTAAATTCCCTGTTTGTGACCAAACACGGTCTAAAACAACATGGCCGACAAACCACCGACCCGGCCTGTCGTCTGAACGATATTCCGTTCCGTTGCGTTTGTTTTAATTGAGTTTCCCGTCGGCAAGGAAACACAGCGGTCCCCGGAGGAAGCTGTTTCCTTAGAAAACACGCGATTCGACACGATTCAAACGACCTTATACGTTCCGATCACGATGACGTGGTGGCGGGAGGGGACCGGCACCGGAGATACAAAGGTTGAAAAGCCGGAGAGACGAAGGAGAGACGGAAGTCTCGGTACAAAGGACGGGCGCGGAGGTCCATAGGGACCTCGTGTCCTTTCACGCGCTCCCGTCGAACAAAATCGAAGAAGGAGAGAGAGAGAGAGAGAGAGAGAGAGAGAAGGTGATCGAAGGTCGTCTCGAAGTGAAATTAAGAAAAGGTGGTCTCCTTCGACCGACGAGTCGGGCAACGTATCCGGGTCGTGCGCCCGGAAAGATCGCAGATGTCGCATAATGAAGGCGTTACACGAAGGACCAGCCACCCCCCTGCTCCCCCGGTGCATAGAAATGAGCATTCTCTCGTTTCTCTCGGATAGAGAGAGGGCGAGGAAAAAGGGAAATAAGAACGACGGGATCGGGGACCTCTAGTTCCTTATTCCCCTCTTCCACGATTCCTCTTTGCGCGCCTGGCCTACGCGCGCATCGGTATCCATGAAAGTCAAAGCTATCCCGGAAGCTATCTTGCCTCTCCGGCCATCTTCACAGAGAAATTATGCGCGTCCAGGATCGATGCCTCTCGTTTGTCTGTGAGAGAACCTCTCGGGTCTTTGATCCGAGCTAGTAGAATGGATATCGAGTGTATTGTTTTCTCTGTCGAGTTAGCTGGACGTTAGCTTTTTTTTTCTGTTTGATTTGTTGGCGGGGAAAGATTCGATTTACAGGTACTGACGGAACTTGCGCCGCGCGTGTAGGAAGACCTGAGAAAAATTTTATTTACGTGAAAATAAATGTATTGCTCGAAGGCAAGTTTTATAATTATCTCTTACACAATTTTAATATCATTTCCCAATTCAACAGAATGTTTAAATCTTTTTTTTAACCGGACTAAATTCTCGTTTCTCTTTGTTACAGGTAAGAGTCACGCCAATTATCGGTGAGCAATTGTTAAAACTTGTAGGGAGCAACGGAAGTGAGTAAAAATCGTGAAATATATTCCCAGATTTGATCGATAAAGCCATCGACGCAGTTTGACGTCGGAAGAAAATGTCTGTATGAATATTTAAATAAACACGATCCTTATCTCGTCGTACGAATGGTAAAACGATGCAAATTCAAGGGCTTGCTTACGCTGGTACTTAACGAGTTCGTGTCAATGAATTTCCCCTTCGCGTTATCGTCGGCGATCCTTTGAGTTCCCCACACGGCTAAGAATGCTGACAATTAATTAGCGTTCGACGCGATAATGCAGGCGTGATTGCGCCTCTAACTGAATTAAGACGAAATTCCAGGATCTCTCGAACGAACAAAGCCATTAATTCAAGCCCTGCTCGGTTATTTTACGATCTCTTTGCTTAGTTTCTTTTTATTTAATTATTGCGCTATCGTGCGTCACTTCATCGTGGCAAACACGCTGGTAATTACACGTTGAAATCTGCGCACGGGAATCTCGCGAATACTTCAATCGTAGACGAGTGTAGTGTAGATTTATACTGTTACGAGTCGTAGGAAATTTAACCTTTCTAGGTCTGTTAGAGTGTCGACATTATCAATTAATTTAGTTTTCCAGCTTCTGAATTTCTATAAATATTTTTTAGAAAGAAGATATCACGATTGAACGTCAGAGTTTATTCTTCAGTTTATTAGTTCAAGTGAAGTACGCGCCAAATGTTAAAAATAAATCCATACTTGAATTCTATATTTTTCAATGTTCAAAGCGAAGAGTTTCGAAGATCTTCGTTAAATCTGATTTAGTTTTTTTCAGCTTTTCAATTTCCAAGTGTCTTTGAAAAGAAGTAATCACGGTATGTAGATTAAAATTTCCTCTTCAAGTTTATCGGTTCAAGTCAACTTGAGTTTAAGAACGTGTGGGATAGTTTAAAATACAAGAATATACCGGAATGCACATACTTGTCGAAATATGAAATTCTTACATTTTTAATGTTCCACGTTTATTTTCATTAAATCTCGAACATTTCAATTGAATTTCAATTGAATTTTTAGCTTCTACAAAAAAAGATATTATCATATGGAATTAGAATTTATTCCTCGGTTTGTTAGTTCAAGCGAACTTGTCAAAAAACTTGTGGAAGGATTCGAGACATAGTAATACAACGCGAATACTTGTAAAAAGGTAAAACAAATCTCTATTTATCGGTGACCGGAAAATTACAACTTTGCATGGATATTTGGGGTTCAAAAATAAGTGAAAAATGTAAGTTAATGGAAGATCGATTAAAGATTTTCGATAATGACACAAACTGTCCGCGGCGAGTTAAACGGATTTATTTTTAGTTCGTGATACGAGGCGTTCGCATTTCCTATTGATTTATTAAACTGATTATTGATCAAATGTATCAAATAACGAGTTGGTTTGCCGAATAAATTCAATAACTGCGCCCGGTTATTATAATTTCACGTGGCGAAATATTTTATAACGCAATTATCGTTAACGTACTGTTAAATTTACTCGGCAGATGAAATATTAATTCGATAAACCTAACTTCTATTAACGTATAATGCAATCAACGTTCCCCTGATTTAATTATTTACCGTCTTAATAATCAGAGATCGTTGTTTCGCTAGAATTTCCTTAAACCTTCCTCTTAATTCATAGATCACTGAAAAAGAAGAAAATGAAAATTGACGAATACGAACGAATTTATATGAATTTATATAAATTTATATGAAAGGTTAGTGAAATTTATGCGAAGACCTTTGGGGCACTCGGTGTATTTATACGAATAGGAAATAGCATTAATTTCGTGCCGCAATAATCGCATAATTATAATTTCATATATTTTATCGAATCCCGATGGTTGGCGCAATTTCCATTTTAATAAAGCTATATAAATTAAATCGTAATTACTCCGGTGTTCGTCGCTAATTAACAAGAAATTAAAATCCTATTTATACACCGTGTTCGACATACAAACAATTATTTTTACACTTGAAATATGCAGTGGAACATCAAATTTCTTATCGTCTTTATGCTTCTCGTTACGCGGCTTGCTTGCTTGCTATTCGGTATTTGGAATTTTAATAGATATAAAATTGATATTGATTAGCAACTACCGTTAATAAACTCTAATCGTAATGGTTGACTCGGGACGCATATTTTTACTATTATCCGCATACGGATTATTCCATATCCATTGGCTATTGCGTAATTGAAATTCGAGAACTTGATAATTATCGTAATTACCGAAAACTAAAAGAGCGGATATTTGCCCAAATGGAAAAATTATTTATAGATAGATATCGTATAAATTAAAAACTGAATACAGAGGCTACTGAAGTTAAATTTCGTTCCGCTGTTCTTGCAACCTTACCTTAATATATCATTGTAGCCCAAAATCAAAAAAAAAAAAAGAAAATGCGATGAAACATTCTCGAGACTCGAAATCAATTTGGAAGCTGGAATACACATTTCTATTATTCCATATCGCGTAATTAAAATTCAAGAAAATGGGACAAGACATCAAAAATTAAGAGCCTAATACCAAAACGTAAACTTATTTAGAGATAAATCGTATAAATTAACAACTGAAGACAGCATTGAAGCGGAATTTCGCTTGTCTCGCAAGATCTTAATATATCTCCCTAAAATAAAATAAAAAAAAAAAAAGAAAAACACGTGATAAAACATTCTCGAGGATCAAGAGCCAATACCGAAATCATCAATTTGTAGAGTTTCGAGGACCAGTTGACAAACGACGGTTATTGTCTAAACAAAAAAAAAGGGACAATGCCAATCTTTTTCTTCATTTTCCAAAATGAGAAAGATCCGAAATGTCCTTCGGATCTTTCTCATTTTGGAAATCTCTTGACAGACCGAAATTCGAGATGTGAAAATCGATTTGACGACTGAAACAGTTTTCACGGACGTGTTTAGGTACGATTGCCGGGAACGTTCGTCCGGTTCGCGAAGTTTGGGAGGTCCGATCGTGCGAGAACCAGCCTCGTCCTTGGCCAAATCGTCGTCGAGGTCATCTCTGGCTTCTCTCCCGCCTTCCTCGTTCTCTGTCGACTGTCTTCTTCCCTTCCCATCGATGGGGTGTCCCCCCATTTCGGACAAACCGGGCCCCTTTTCGTGGACCCAGCGGGCGACTCGGCTCGTGAACGAGAGGCAAACAAGCACCGACGATACATCACGCGACGGCCGCAAATCCCATTCGGCTCACTAAGCGGACCGAACCGAAAGAGAAAGAGAAAGAGAGAGAGAGAGAAACGGGACAACAACCGATCTCCGGATCCAACGAAACAGAAAGGGAGAAAGAGAGGATGACGCAGCGTGCTCTTCGCCGCTGGTACCCGGCCTTTTGAACACCCAGAGAGAGATCGCGAGCCACTGTATCAAAAGGACCGTGAAACCGTCACCGCGGGACTAACTGATATTTATGAGTCACTTTCGCGCGACAAGCTCTCTTGGATCGTCGTCGTCCGTTCCGTTTGCCCTCGAATTTCACTCTCGCGTCAGTTCTCTCTCTCTCTGTCTCTCTCTCTCTCGCGTTCGTTTTTTCGGAGGATCTTTGATTGATCGGGAGTTCGTGCGACGGAAACGCAGGGATTTGTAGGCGAACGTTGTTGTATAATGGAGTTGAAGGTACATCGTCGAATATTTTGGTGAATCGATACTTTGGTCGATCTTAAATGTCTTAGTATTAGCTGCGACAAATCTCCTGCTGCTTGCTACGTTATTACGAAATTTGTGACGAAACTTGGATGTACCGATATATCCAGTTAGAAAAATACAATTGATAGCCTTTTTTTTTTCTAAATGCAACAACTTTCTCGAAACCTTGATAACGACAAGGAATTAATTCATCACGCAGAGCCAAGAGTAGAGACGAAAGGTAATTGAAGCTTTTCACTAAATTGAACAGCTTTCTTCAAGCCCTGACGACGACACAGAATTCACTAATTCTTCGCGGAAGAACTGAAACACGTTAAACTCACTTTAACGCGCTCGATGTCAAAGGAAAGGTTCTTAAAAAAAAAATGCAGAAGAAAACATATGTTCCTAAACGTAACTAAACATCATTCTCTGCAACATCATTCAGACCCAAACTACACATCTTCACCAAGGATCCACTCGAAAAATGGGGTTAAGAGCCTAGGATTTCACACAGCGAGAGTCGCATCATGTATATACGTGCATACATACCAGTCACGTTCACGATCGTCGACCCTTGCGAAGCCTCGGAGCCGAACGAAAAACCGAGACAGGGGATAAAAGGGGATAAAAGGGAACGGGCCAACGGGGGGTTCCCTCTTAGGACGCGTCGGTCGCAAATCAGAAATGCGGCGCACGTCTGTGGTCGGGGCCCGTTCGTTCGGTAGATATCGGGCCGGCATCTGCTCGGGACGTTGCTCGTGATCCTCGTGGCCGCGGTAAAAATGCCCTGGTTCTACTGTCCCGCGCCGTGACTTCTTCCCTTCCAACAACGACAACATGCAGAGAAACAGAGAGAGAGAGTAACATCGACAAAAGACGAAGACCACGCGATCGCTGTGGGAACGAAATCGACAAAGATGGAGGACGAAGATGGGAGAGAGGAACCATCGTTGCGAATCGAAGCGAACGTCGTGTGTGTGTGTGTGTTCGCTTTTGTAACGTTTAGCCCCTCGATGCTCCAAAAGAGAGAGAGAGAGAAGAGCGTTCTTCCTCCAGGGACTACAAATAGCTTGTCAGTTGGATCATAATAGAGACCAGGGATCGCGAGATAATCTCACGCTGCGGAATATCTAGCCCCGTGTTGTGTTGCTGCCGAGTCGAGGACCCAGTGGAATCGGAGTGTCGAAGGATTTGCCTGGGACGCTTTGCTTCTTGGCGTTTCGAGCCAGCCGCGATGGACACGATTAATGGATGGCCCGACATGGGAATTGTTTTCGGACTGGTTACGGCTGGATCCTGGGATTTCAGCGAAATTTAGCCGGAGGGAAACCATATAGAGGGGGTGAAATATTTTGCGACAGCAATTTTCGGAACTTTGAAAGTTTATTTTTTCTTTTTTTTTTTTTTTTTTCGTGCGTGTGACGTCTTATGAGTCGCATCACGTTACCGAACAGGATGAAGAAATCATGATAAGACGACGCGTCTCGGTGAACTATAAGTGAACTCGTAAAAATATAGAGACGTTACCGATTCAGTCACCGATTCTCGTATATCCATCAACTTCCATCTGATTCAAATAAGAAGAATATTATGGCAAACATTGGACAATTAAAGATTTTTCATCTTGATCTTTTCATTGATTCTTACGTCGCTGCGTAATGCAATTACGCCCTCTTTCGCAAATGTAACGCAATATTCTTTTACATTCGCATTTCCGTCATCGTTGCATTTCATGTTCTTTTATATTTCACCTTCCCTTAGTGCGCTCTTTCCCGTTAAACGAATGAATAAATGTTACAAATTGCTCGATGGCGAGAGTTTCTCTCAGAGGTATCGCTGGAAATTGATAAACAGCCGAAGAAAAGAAAGAAACTCATGGATAGAGAATCGCGGGCCACGACTTCACGGAGTGGAGAGAAGAACCTCCAGGGTTTCCGAGTATTACCGCGGACAATCGTAGCGAATATTGAACTCCATCGAGACTACTGTCCACTGGGGAAAGATCGAATCACGGCAACAATGCTGGAAACCCTATTAAACGGGCACCACAGTTTAAATCACATTAGAATCGAGAGCTACGAGCCGATCTACTGACGGCTGTGCGCCGTTGTTACGTGCACATCGGTCGTGACTCGGCCACGAGTCGAGCTGCACGCCATTTTCCAAAATGGCGGAACGACAAATCCCTGCGAGACACGCTCCTATATTTTGATATTGTCTCTCTGATGTTCAACAAATTGTTAACACAGTTCCGGAATACTCCGCTAAAAGTGAAAAAAATCTCTTCTCTATAATTTTTAACTAATCCAACTACTGGCTAATTCGAAGGTCGTCGGACATTTTCACTTCCTTTTTCTCGCAGTTTTTCAACACTCACGATTTCTCAATCGAACTTGGAAATGCCAAATTTTCTCGAACTTCTCGTTCTCGCATGGTTGTTAACTTTTCATTGTTCCGTTTCATTTTGACAACGTGCGCGTGTGCTTGCGTATCTTTAAAGCCGAAACAAGAGCAGTGAAATAATAAATTATTTTATAAGAAGTTACGTGTAATTACTGATGAACAGTTCTCTTTTCGTCCCAAAATATTCTAAAGTGTGTTGAAGTCACGTTACCTGCTTTATAAGAAACATTTACTTTGCCTTTGATGAAGCAAATTTCACTTTTAATACAAACTGCAAGTCTTTTTCAACTACGTGACCGTGGTGTACTCGTCATTAAACGAGAAACTAAAAAAAAGAAAATCGCGAGTATATATACTCGAAAGGGTTAAGTAACTCGAATCACGTTATCAATCAATATTCCACTAATCGTGTCCGACAAGCTCGTCGTTATTAAAAGCTTGCGAGATCGAGCATCGGTTGATAAATGCTCGTGAAATCGAGAGACGAGGTTGTTCTTTCTCTCTGGAGCTGGAGAACGGAAGGCGTACCGGAACAAAGTGCAGCGAACAGGCTAATGACGAGCGAGCACCGACGATCGTACGAGATAATCTCTCGTGGGATAATCTTACCGTGGGTCTTGCCAGAGTCCGGTCGATCGTTGCCGCGGCCAGGCGAAACGAACCAGAGGTTATGAGGCCTCTGACGCTGCAGGAAGTCTGGACCTGATTGCTGATCGTGACCGATCGGCAGAGTCCGCCACCAACTTCCTGCTTCGATCGTTCGAATTCTTTACGAGCCTTCGTCGTCCTTTCTCTGTTCCCGAACGTTTTTCAAGGATTCACCGACATTCGTTCTCTCGAATTAACAGTGAGAACTTGAATCGTTCGGTGGAAATTAATATAACGTTTTCGACGTTTTTTAATAGACCAACTTCCTGCTTCGGTGGTTCGAAATCGTCCGTTCTTCAGCATCGCGTCGTCATTTCTGTTCCAAAACGTGGATTCTCTAAGATTATTATCGAATTGTTCAGTGAAAATTAACATAATGTTTCGATAAATTTATTTAGTTTGTTTTTGCATTTGGGTTCGTCGAGTTAAAACGATCTCATATCATCGAGTGTCGAATTCTGCGAAATTCTGTGAAATTAATGTAGCAAACGTTGCGAAAAAATTCAGCATACAGAACAACAGAAAATTATGGAGACGTATAAGTTTATTATTGGTGTATTGTTCACACTTTGGTTTTCGATATTCTTTCTTCGATTCAAGTTCTAATTCAACTGGACAATTTATCAATTTATCGATTGCATGACGAAAACGTATAAATAAACCTCTCTCAGATCTGGAATTCTTCTTCTCGCGTACATGTACGCTATTCTAAATTTCCAATCATTCGATTTAACCCCGACATAGCAGGAAGGCAGATATCTAATCGAGTTTCGCAGCCGGTCGTCGAAACAATTCCATCTCCTCGAGGCTGAACGTCGTCGACGGAAAGAAAATACGTTTTTAGAGGATCAGTTTAGCCTCATTTTCCTCCTGACTGGCCCGTGCTCCTTGTCCACGATTTATCGAGCCCCGAAACGATACGTTTTCCCGTTTCAGATTGCAATAACTTTCGCATTATCACACAGACCTGGCAACGATCCGGCTGTGACTCCTACCAAAATCGAATTCCTTCGAGTATAGCCAATATCGTTTCCCTCTCCAGTGTATTTTCTCTTTCCATTCCGCGATCCTTGGATAATTAAAAACTGAAATCCCGGGAAAGGACCAAGTTTTGTTGGTCCTGGCTGCCAACAAAACATGTCTCTTTACAGAACATTATTCTACGTGTTTCGAAGAATCCAAAATTAGTTTGCCTCCCTGGAGATAATGGGAAAGTTACAAAAAAAAAAAAAAAATAGGCGCAAACTTTGGAATATCGTTAACGTTAGTAAATCTCGTCCGGATGATGATGAATGGATGAAATAATTATTCAGGAAACGATCCAGTCCTGTGGATCGATGTTTACCCGAAAAACCATAAAGTTGTTGCAGTGTCGATGCTTCTATCAAACAACGATTCCCTTTAATATTCACAGTCAGAAACTGTTATAAATTTTCTAAAAAAAAAGCTTAAAGCCTGTATTTCAAAGTATTTTATTTTATTCTAGAATTATGGTTTCTCTAGAGATTTTTCTTCTCGAAAGTGTTACAAATTGTCACAAATTTCTTCATTCATTCATCATCGAAAAAAACGAGATTCACTAACGACAATACTCTGTATTATTTCATTTTTTCAATTTTCCCATTACCATCAGTATAAATAATCGTGCATTTCGCATTGCTTGGGATAATATTCTACAAAAAATTTTCGTTGGCAGCCAGATCCAAAGCTGGTCTTTTCTCTCTTCGATGAACGTTTGACGAGTTATTCGAACTCTTTAACGAAGGTGATTACGAACGCTTAAGGGACACTCCGATTTAATTGACAGGCATAGTTGGTAGTCGGCTCGAAAAAGAGATTGCAGTATTCCTCTTGATTCTCCTCGTTATCGGCCATTTTATTATTCGCCGCTAAGTTCGATAGGCTTCGAACCGGAAACTTGCTGGATTTAACACACTCGACCGTGTCCAATTTTTCACACGTACATTGTTGAAGAACCTCGAGAGTCAAAGGAATTAAATTTACGAAGGAACTATCTTCGTCGAGGCGGTTCAAGATCTGTTCGACCGATCGCTGCAAGAGTGGAAAGTTATTTCAAGAAACAAAAGTATTTGAACTTGAAGAAACAATTAAACTTCAGCGGAGAATCAATTCAAGAAACGAAACGTTTGAACACGAAGAAATATTGAAACTTTCAGCTCGCCGTTTCCTCTTTCGCGTTACCGATATTTCCGGTGAATTTGTATTTTCACGAAAATTAAATTGAAAACAGAATAAAGAAAAACACGACAACAGAGACTATTACTGACAAGTGAAACGGTCCGTGAAAAACTTGAAAGTCTAAGACTCCTGAGATTGCAAAGTAGAACGTTTCCTCTTGGGATAAATAGCAATTTATCGCAAGGGAGAGTGAGAAGTTTCTTACCTGAGAGAAAGAACGCTTCCTCGTTCACGGTCCCAAAAGACACGGGGCGATACCATTCGCTGATACGTGGCCCGGGCAATGACGTCACAAAGCGGCGAATCCGAAATTCGATTATCATATCTGGTTCGTGCATCGACTCGCGGCCTTCTCAGGGATGCGCGCCGCGTATCCTCGCGGGGATCTAAATCGAAAATGGCACGCCCCCGCGACAAATATCTGAGCAAGGATCGGCAAGGATCGGTGAATTGCCTAATTTATCGACCAGAGATTTTTCTTCCTCGTGGTAGGCGGGACAGTCGTTCGAATTGCTCCCGTTGCTCTCATTTGTCTCCTTCGGCTTAGAATTGCCGCGTTCAACGCGCGGGCTCCGTTCGAATCGTCCGTTTTGGTAATCGATCGCACGTACAGTTTCGTTTCGCTGTATTGAAATTTAATGAGAACTGACCCATTGATAAATAATATAAATGCTTCGTCGATTTAATTTCGCCTCGTATTTACCTTTCGATTCGCAGAGTGTAAACTTTTACAGTAAAGCGTAGGCTCGCATATAAATTGGATAAGAAAAATATTAATATAAATAAGTGAATGAAAATTAGTCTGTTAACACTGGAACAATATTCTAACGTAAAATATTCTACGTTATGAATGATAATTAAAATGAGTAGATTTTGTACATTTTGCATTTCTATCGAAACAGAAATTAATATTCGTAGCTTTTAAGAACTTGGAATTAGGTAATAAATTAATTGGTATTGTTTACATTGAATAGCATAATAACCTAGCAGCAGAATAACCTAATAGCAGAATAACCTAACATATTTGACAGGCGTTGCTTTTGAGTTAAGTTGAAATTTCAAGACCAAAAATTAGTTTTCTTAAGAAAAATAAAATAGTCACCGCTGTAATTTCAAAATGGAAAATTTCAATCCAAATAACGTGAATTTACAAAGAAGAGATGCCAAATCGAAGCAATTGACTAATGAACAACGTCATGGTATATTGCAACAGCTATTACAGTATATGAAGAACAAAGAAAAATTAGAACACGGTTCTATTAATAAAGTTTATAATGCATTTAATAAATTAGAGAGGAATATTCTTGATAACGTTTTTATAACATTATAAACGTGTCATGTAATCAATTACATTGGGGAACGACAGGAGGGGAATTCCTATAAAACACCTCATATAAATCAGGTAAAACCTTCGTCGTGAGGGTCGATTAGCTGAAAAGTATATATGTTCAGAAGAAGCGTTCAACAAGCGTTCTAAATCTCACTTTAACTAAATTTGGATTACACTAAAATTATTTGTATTTAGTTATATTCTGATAATAAGATGAATTTAATATTCTTTTTACATTTAATTTTAGTTTTATTTGATTTTTTTCGCAAAAGTGTACCATATTTTCGGACAAAAAAATATTAAAATGTATACCATATTTTCGGGCAGAGGGAGTATTAATTTTGACAAGATTAGGCACTTGTAAAAAAACGAAAGTCTGACATCGATCCGATGAATTGATTGACGAATTCGATTGTTACAGTGTTGAATTAATAAAAATTGCAGAATTATTCGTAAAACTTCTCGGACGAATAACACGCAATTGTCATTTCAAACGTTCCGCCGGCCAAGTATTAAAAATGAAAAGCGTCTCATCAAAACGAAGATAGTTGAAAAGTTGTCTCAATTATTTCCAAGATATTATAGCTCAGTAAAGTTTTCACGAAAAATTTTTCACAACTCTTTACATACAAGTTCTCGTTGTACGTGTACGTCTCTTGAGAATATTGCCGCCGCATCGGGAAACGTAAATTTCGTATCGAGATTACATGCCGTGCGGCGGAAACGGTGAAGATTTTAATAAAACAGATCGTAAATAGCAAGTGCGTGGCGATCACGAGTCAAAGTGAAACACGTATACACGCTCGCGCGTGTTTCTGGGTTCGGAGCCGCGAGTCGGTCGTCGGATAATCGTGATCTATTCGTTCCCGTTCTCCCAACCGACCTGCAAACGTTATATTCCTATATCCGCGTGTCGGTATTTACATAAATCATGGCGGCGCGGCGGTGCAGTTTTCCAGCGAGCCGCTGGAAATACGCGTTGATCCCCTTTACGGTAAGTGCGGCTATATTTCCTCGGCGAGACGTCACCGTGGTTGAACATATAGAAGGAATATTTCCAACCTATCACGAAAATGCTTAGCTCGTAACTTTCTTCCCCTCCCCTTCGCCCTCGCTTCGCTGACCCTTCTTTTACTTTCGACCTTTCCATTTCTCAAATATTTCCCTAGAAACGAGCCAATCATTCATTTTTTTCCTTTTCTTTTCTTTTTTTTCTTTTTTTTTTCTTTTTTTGGTAATTGCCGAGTCATGTTGAAATTGTTGGAATTTATTGGCGACGAAGAATTCAACCGACTGGTGCAAATTTTTCGAATTTGCGATCGAGAGAACGTCAGGGCGAAGAAGATCATACGAACCTTGATCCATCGAAAAGGCAAATTTTCAACGAAAGAGCTATTTGACTATCGAACAAAGCCAATTACGTATAAAGACGTTCACGTTCTTCGTTCGTTTCGCCCGATTTCGCCGATTTCACCTGTTTCTCCGTCTCTCCTCTTCCATTCTCGTCCCTCGCGCGCGCGCGCCGCTTAATTACGAGCGGAGAGAAAACTCCTCGTTCCTTTTTTTTTCTCTTTCTTTTTTTTCGATCGTTCGATCGAACGCTATCTAGTAAGAGAGAAGGCTCCGCCTCGAATCGGCCGAAGCGTGGTAAAAACGAGATGTCGAAACGTGAACGCGTTTGTCCGGATAAAATCTGGTTCACTAATTCACTCTGTTCTCCCTTCTTTTTCTTCTTCTTCTTCTTTCTCTTCTCTCTCTCTCTCTCTCTCTCTCTCTTTCTGGTTTCATTTGGATCGGCAAAAATTCGTTGACACAATTTCGCTTCGAGGAACAAGTCTCGCCGGGCGCGTGCTCCCTTTCAATTGCCCGCTCGCTCGCTCGCTCGTTCAAGGTTTATCAGCCGTTTCGAGTTCGGCTGAGGCTCGAGTCGAAACGAAACGATTTAAAGCGCTACGCGGCTTTGATGCTCGCGCTGAATCAGAGGGAAGGGATGAGTTTCCAGCGTTCCAGATTTTCAATTAACAAGGGGAAGCAAGGATCTTTGTGAGAGCCGCGCCGCTTCTGTCCAGATCTTTTTCACTCAAACTGGCAACCCCCCGTCAACCCTTCTCGATGCAGAGCGAGGAAACGTCCGATTTTTCACTGGCCGCGCCGTATTCAGGGAATAAATTTCAGTGCGATTGAAGGCTGGACGAGGCTGGGAGAAAGACGAGGTGGTCGCTGAAACGAAGTAATCGAATGATCCGCCGTTTAACCGGCAAAGGCGAGTCTTTCGCCGGTGAAACGAATTTTTAAGGTATCTCGTATTTTGTGGCACTTCGATGTCAACTGTTCGGTAAATAGTTTCAGTAGCTCTCTGAAAATTCCGTGCCTGTAGTTTTCAAGTGCGATTAACACTTTACCGACCGGTATCCTATTAATCGGCTAACTATTCACCGCTAATACACGGTCGGTAAAGTGTTAATTAAACGTCGCCATTCACGACGATATTGTCTAAGAAGAATCGTCCTTTGAAATCGTCGTTTGCGCCACGACTTAGATCGCACGTGTTCGCATGCCTTGTTTAATTTACCAAATCTCGATTTAAATGTTTCCTATCCTCTGATTGCAATGAAATATCGGCACAACGATAATTATGGGGAGATTTTAATCTAATCAGTGTAAGTTACTTTTGACTAAGCGACAATTTGTGTCACGAAAATATCCTCCATTTTGAGAAGACCTTCTAGTTATTTAGTCACTACTAAACTGCAAAATTTTTATGCATTTCTGATAATTTTAAATTCAAAGAAGCATAAATGCGTATAATATGAGGCAATACATATGATAACAATAACAAGAATGTAATAGCGTGTAATATAATAGAATATAAAGGAATATAAAATATCTAAACAATGTTTTGTAAATTTCATTCATAAAAATTGTGAATTTGCATAAAAGTCCGCAGTCTGATTACCATAATATAATTATTAGAATATAGTAACTAAAATTGTTAAAAATATTATTAAAGTAACACCGCTGTATGAATTATTAGAAATGTTGATTAAACTGTCCCATCGATTGACGAATTTTAATAACGAAAAGATATCTGCACGCGATACAAACAGTTTTTAATGAGAAGTCACTTACATTGATCGATCTCTCAGTCTTTCATAAGATTCTCAATCGTTCGCCAATTACTCCGCGTTTTACAATTCACCAAACCAAAGTCATTCATAAACAACAAAATTATCTCTCCTACAGCTTTTCACACTTCTAACTTTATGACGTTCACTGTCTTTCGTATCGTTCCACGTACTAGAAAAAAAAAAAAATATCAGACCTTCAATCAGTTTTGACAGTGCGAAAAGAATCAACGAACATCGCGAAACGTCTGTCCTCCTCTCGCGCGAGGACAACCAATCCCCAACTTTTCACACCATCTCGTGCAACATCTGTAACCCTCGGTCGAGAGTAAAACCGCCGGTGTCAGTTGACGGAGAGCAGCAATCGGCGGTTGAATTCAAGCGGAATCTCCCTTCGCGTTGGTCGCGAAAAAGAAAAGAAGAAAAAGAAGAAGAGGAGGAGGAAGAGCATCCCTTCGGGTTCGAGAGATAGTAGGGAAGAGAGTCGAAGTTCGCGAGTAACCCGATGTCGTCGGAGCAAAAGTCTGAGTGACTGACAACGTGTTCCCACCCCCGTGTTCTTTCTTTCGTCGTTTCTTTCTCCCATTTCTTTCCGCGACAGCGACAGTCTCCCCTCTTTCTGGCCGATCGGGGAGAGGCAAGGGAAGAGCCGTTTTAGGTGGTTCCTTTCACGGTGTTCCTCTCCACGAATCACGGAATCGCGTCTCTCGGTCCGTTTTTACCGGCGATGTCCCAACCGTGGCTGTCTTCATCCGTGGCTGGCTCCTGTTCAATATGCTGGCAGATCCGCTTATTTAGGGCCGGCCATAAAGGAACAATGATGTCGTACTTTGTCAACGGGCCGTAGGGTCTGCTTAATTGAGTCGAATCACGGAAGGCGTGCCGAGCTTTTTTTGTCAGGGCTGGCGCTTCGTCGTCCCTGTTCCACCCTTGTCGCGCTCGAGTATGTTTGTTCGGTCGCATCGAGAGAGAGAGAGAGAGAGAGAGAGAGAGAGAGAATGAGTCAGGTTCCCTTTGGAGTACGGTCTTTGGAGAACGAGACACGGTTAGGAGTGTCTCTTTTGTTCCTTTTCACGTTCTTTTCTCTCTTCTTCGTTTCTTTCTCGTGGAGGAGAAAAGAAGAAGGGTAAAGAAAAGTGTCGGGTGAAGAGTTGCTTTTTTTTTTCTTCGTGTTTCACGTGGGTCGTCGAAGAGATCCCGCGAATGTGAACTCCGTCTTACGTGCGTATCGATCGAGTTTGTGCAAAAATATCGCGATTAGTTCGGGCGATTAGTTTGTAACTCCGTGAGCGCGCGTGTGGTGGAGGTTTGACTTCCCGCGGTTATCTTGCCAGGAATTATATGTAAGAAATGCGCACAAATACTCGTGTTCTCTATGCTTTACACTTTATATGTGACGCAGCGCGACCATGTAGCTCGCTCGATTAGCTCTGTACTGTGGATAGAATCCAATTGATCTCGCCTGCACTTCCGACTGTCCTTTATAGTCCACAGGCAGTGGAAGGCCTTGTCCTTCTAGGAGCTAGCCCGGTCATAGAAAGTCGAGGAGTCCTATTTACTTGTTTTATGATTGACCTTCGACATGGGTCCCTTAGTATTGTCGACCTTCCTTACATTTCCAGGAATCTGGCAGGTCGTAGAAGGTCGAGAGGTCCTGTTTACTTTATTTTATGATTGACCTTCGACATGGGTTCCATCGTACTGTCGACTTTCTTTACATATAGTCAGTTACGTGCCTGTCAATGACGTAAAATTAGAAAAAAGAAACTTCCATCAGTGTGTAAAAAACAAAATTTAGTTTAACCCTTTGACAGTCGGGCTGAAAATTTGACAGTAGTCTCGATCGCAAGTTATCGCGTGGATCACACACACTGGCTAACAATTGAAACAAATTACTCGAATTAATTTCTTGTTTTACACCGATGTTGCCATACGCAACGTATAGAATTGCCATCTGAAAGTACAGAAACTGTGAAAGTGTAGAAGCATCGGTAGCAAATTCTTCAAACTGATGAATCGATCCTGGCAAAGAAACCGCCTCCTCCTGATGACCTGAGTGAAGCAAAAACCAGCGTCCCTCGCCCATCGAGAACGTCACTGTTAATTAACAGCCTCGCAGCTATCGCCCGCTGCTGTTTTCCGTCGTAAAAACCCTTTAAACCGGAGTTAATTCCCCCCGGACTGAACTGAACCGACGTAAATCAACTCAAAGTGTACGGTGCTCGATCGTAACTAACGAATCAATCAATTTTCCTTCCCCTGGCTGGCTTCCGGCGTTTTCGAGGGAAACGGTTTTCGCCTTGCCACGGCGAATCGATCGCCGCTACGCACACCTTCCGTTGTTTCCGCTTCGAGCCACCCTCCTCCCACCTCCTCGCTTCGCGATTTATTTCTGACCGTATCGCGTCGATAAGCTATCCCTTCGTGCGCCATGATCGAACAATCACGGCTCGGGGAGGGGGGAATTGTACTTACCAAGCTGATGCAGCCTGATAGCTCGCCTGTACGCTCGTAGGCGAAATTAAATTAGTTCCGCGGCTTTGATTTCTCAAGTCGATAGCGAGGCGATTCTTTCTGTGAAGAATGAAACACCACGATCGTACGCGAAACCTTCGTATTCGTACTCGTTCGACGGTTTGGACGGATCTTCTCTAATTTTACTCTCTGTGGTTTTTTTTTTCTTAACGAAATTGTATTTTCAAGTAAAAAGAAATGCTAGATTACTCGTATCTCTCTCGCGATCAGTGTGAAAAATTCCGAAGAAAGAGGACAGACGTGGCGTCAAGCCAAAACGAAGTGAAATAGCCAACGATCGGGAAAGTAATTAGATTGAGAAATTTTAATAATCCTCGAGATGTTTACAAAGTATCAAGTTGTCGATTTTGTTTAACGGCTAGATTATCGACATTTAATTACCTATTAAGACATTTAGATTTAGACTTGTTAGACTGACGTTTAGATTTGTGAAAACAATGAAATGACAACTACAATTTAAGATGTCGAACGAAAATTGGATTACGAGGGGCCAAAACTGCATTACGAAATTAAATATCAGTGGCAGAATTCAATTGGACAGGAAGTGCCGTGTTGAGATCAGATTTCCGAAAATTGAATTTGTCACTATCTTATAACGAATATTAGAAAAGTTTTGAACGTTCTCGATTGAAAAATCACCTATTCTACAATCGAAATGCTAGGTAAATTTGGATACGCCTAAATGAAATTCAATTTCGTTGACACGCTGTGTTACTGACGAATTTTATTTTTGGGATCTGTCAATAAATAGACGCTTGTGAATTTTAAAACATCGCAAACGAACAGGACAGATTTCATTCGTTCACTGAAATCTAATTCTAACGAACACCTTTACTCATCGAACATTCCAATATTTTATTTACACTTTCAACGATCGAAATCTGTTGATCAATCACAGTTTCCAAAGTCGAAACTTGGAATCTACGATATTTGCATTTCTCTGGGAAAACAGTTTCGTTTCGTCGCGACTCCGAGCACTTTTAACGCGCGGAATAATCGTGGCTGCCGGAACGAGCAGAGCTCGAGTATCAAAGGATGCTCAAGAAAACCGTGAGGCATACGTACGTGCACGTATTATGTACACGTGGTGAAATTGTGAAAGTGGTGTACCGGGACGTCGGAACAGACGTCGAACAATTACGAATCAATTGGTCCGTGGGCGAAATCCAACTCCGCACGAATTCCCGGCAGGATGAACAATCAAATCGTGGACGAGTGTGGCCCACATTCCTCGAAACGAACGGGGAGAAACGAACGTGAATCAACAGCGTGTTCGTTTCGCCGATCCCTTTTCCAATCCCTCTTCCAACCCCTCCGCGTCGACGCGTCGATCGACTTTCTTCTTTCCTCCCTTTGGCCGATGAGTGTGCCAGGCGCGCTTCCGTTTCTCGATACGAATCGACGCGGAGCGCGAAAGAAAGAGAAAAGGGGACGATATTACACGTTTCTTACGATCCAATTCGACTCTGACCAATTTATGGTGTCTCGTACGTTCTGTCTCGTCGTAATTGCTTCGATCCCGAAAAGATCGACGCGAAGCCTCGAGACGGTGTCGCGATTATTGGCTCGGCAGACGGCTTGGATCGTCACGATGACTTCAGCGAGATCCTTTCGTTTTCGTGTTTCTCTTTTCGTTCGAGCTTTCGTCGTTCGTCGAGGGAATCGAAAATTTTGTAAATTCGATACAACGGAAATGGAAGCGAAGCTTACCAGATTTTTCAGATGGAAATATTTATTTAGACGTTTAGCTGAAGAGCGTCACAACTCGATTAATTAATTAGATTATTATAGAATCAGATGAAACGAGTACGTTCGCTGAAATCCTATTCTGAGAGTCTATTCTTTTCGCTGAAATTATGCGCTTAGTAAATCTTTCGTTTGCACGGTTACAAATGGCTTCTCGAGGGGAAGTTTTGTAAATTTCCTGCCACGCCGGTACCAGGGTCGAAGGAATAATAAAATATCGAAGTTGGCATCGAGAAAACACTTCGTCCGCAGAAAAATGAATTTTAAGCAAATTTAAGTCTCTCTTAAAACATTCTCATCTTAACAAGATCTTCTTTCTTGTGAAAGTTTTACTCACGAGTAAAAATTTCCTACTGTATCAATGAAAATAAAATAGAAATCGCCTGACGTTTGAAGAATAGCGTTTAAAATCTCGATTTAAGCAAGAAACAAATGAAACGGCGATAAAAGAAAGGAGAAGAGGAGAAGAAAACTTGAATGAAAGATTAAGATCGACATTGAAAATGGTACTTTTATCCGCAGAAAAGTGAATTTTAAGCAAATCAAGAACTTTCAATATTTCTCTGATCGTAATGCATAAATACAAAATTACAATTCCCTTGCGAATAGGAGTTACAATTTTCTAGTTACTAATTAATTGTGAAATGCAACGATACAACCTAACCTATAACTTCAAGCATGGTATTTAAAATTGCTTGATTTAAGCAAGATATAAATGAGATAAAAGAAAGGAGAAGAGGAGAAGAAATCTTCAACTTGAATGAAAGATTAAGATCGACATTGAAAATGGTACTTTTATCTGCAGAAAAGTGAATTTTAAGCAAATCAAGAACTTTCAATATTTCTCTGATCGTAATGCATAAATACAAAATTACAATTCCCTTGCGAATAGGAGTTACAATTTTCTAGTTACTAATTAATTGTGAAATGCAACGATACAACCTAACTTCGAGCATGGTGTTTAAAATTGCTTGATTTAAGCAAAAAGTAAATAAAACGGCGACACAGAGAGGAGAAAGAGAAAAGGAAAAGCAAGGCTGCGACGTGCGCAGCAGAAGGGACAATAACTGTTTCCGAGTGGTCGACTCGAGGGAAACGTTCGATCGATCGTGGAATCGTCCATTCGAACGTAAATCGGTACAAACGGTGACGCAGCATGCCGTGAACAGACGAGCAGGTACAAAAGGTCATCGTCAACTGGGATTTCCTGGCAAACAGTAACGGGTAACGAGCAACACCAGCGTGAGAACCAATATTTAATTACCACGGATGCACAATGACCACGGAAACCGTTCATTTCCAATGATTACAGCAATAATTCTGAACGTGGTCCCAAGAAAATCGTCAGTTATTGTTTTGAAAAGATTTTAGCATTTTTTCCCTTTTTTTTTTCTTTTTTTTTTTTTCTTGTTTTGAAGTGATGTATCGTCGCCGTTGATGATAAAAAGATTGCGTGCAGACTCGTTTTGCATTTTTAAATTTGCCACAAATGCACACGGTCTAATTATGAACTGTGAATTGAATGATGAATTGTTAACAGAGAATCTTCACTTTCGCGCATGATTTTCTTCATTTTTCATGTCTGCGACAACACATCGTTCTTTGGTGCTTAACGTGAATCGTACAACTGGATTGTTCATTATTACTTCAATTATCTCGATTTCAATTTTGAGAAAATGTTTAATTATTTCGATTTTATTTTTAGAAGAACACGAGACAATCTCTGTTTTTAGAGAGATTGAACGGAAATGAACAGAAAAAGTAACGAATCCTCAAATGAACTTCAGATATTATAACTGAAAGCCTGTCAATTTAAATGAGACGAGTTTTTTCTGATCACATTGACAGTTTTCATTTGAGCATTTCCTTTCGTACAATAAAATCCAGTGATCGATACGTGACAATTTTTATATTCCAGTATTTTATGAAGCTTTCAGATTCAGATGGAAATACTCATTTAGGATAGCATTTAGATGTTGAGCTGAAAAGTGTCACAACTCGTATAATTAATTAGATTATTATAAAATCCACAGAGGAAACGTGTATATAATGGGAAATTGTACTCGTTTGTCGTTTCCTGGAGTCTATTCTTCTCGCTAAAATTATGCGCTTAGTAAATCATTCTTTTGTACGCTTCCAAATGGCTTCGCACGTTTTTCTGGTGAAAAACTTGTTCCCACGCTTTGCTTTTGAAACGATAGTCTGTAAAAATCCATTTTTAGGGAAGGATCTTGTGAGAAATTCGAAAAATAACGAGAATCTGTGAAAATAACCGAACCACGGTATTCTTCGAAATATTTAATTTTAATCCTGTTACTCGACTGCATTCGTAAAAATATTATTTCGCATAAATATATATCTGAAATCATTCGGCCAATTTTACCGATACGGTCCAGAAATAAGAAATAAATCCATGATTAATTATATAAAATCTTAATTCTATTATTAATAATATTCTTATTATAATTTCTACATGAACAACATGAAGAAATATTTGCAATTAATTTTACATCTAACTGACACGTACGTGTAATTCTTAGAATTAAGCTCCAAATGAATAAATTATTAAATAAATATAAAATTACACTATTTTCCTAAAACTTTGTTTTGGCGAATATCAGCCGTGAAAGTACGCGCGAAATCTAGCGATGTATCTAAACACTGCTCGATCGTTGAAACGTTTTAACGACACTGTGAAAGTGTATGTGTGTGTGTGTGTGTGTGTGTGTGCGTGCGTGGTAGGATTTATGCAAAGCCATCGATGCATCATTCGTGAACACGAATCTTTAGAAGCGGCAGTGTCAGTAATACCGATCAATATTCAATTATCGGAGCCCGCCGCGTCGTTCGTTACACGCGGCTATGTTATTTCACGCGACTGTGTTATTTTCACGGGTGTACACGTTGCACGTAACGTCGGTAATTTCGGTCCGATCGCAATGGAAGTCAGTCGGTTACCCCACATCTGTCAAGCGTGTCGCGTGTTTCCTCCACTCGCACGAGATAATCGCGAGTCGTTTGCCAACCTTGTTCTCTCCCCCTTTGTGTGATTTCTCCTCATTCGCGAAATTCCCTCTTTGCGGTGCCAACGATACACGTAAAGCACAAAACCCAATAATGTTCTGTTCTTTTCCTACGTAATGGGAAATTCTTTTTCCACGTACAGCCAGGTATTTAGGTATTTTAACTTCTTTCTTTTGTGTTTTATAAGAGAATGGCCAAAGTGATTAAAATAATGTAGTGATATAATTTAAATGATTTATTACATTAAATAACAAAGGAAACGGAAACAAAACAACAAATAATAAATACAAGATAGACAACAATAATTCGAATAAACTCAAACGACACAATTAATTTTTATATAACACAAATGGATCACTCTTTTTATAAGAGAATGACCAAAGTGATCAAAATAATGTAGTGATATAATTTAAATGATTTATTATATTAAATAACAAAGGAAACGGAAACAAAACAACAAATAATAAATACAAGATAGACAACAATAATTCGAATAAACTCAAACGACACACTTAATTTTTATACAATACAAATGGATCACTCTCTTTTGACCACACTCATTCAATACTCTTTTTCGACTCTTTCCAGACTCTGTTTTTTTTCACTCGCACGACTTTCCTCTTTTCAAAAAGAAAAGCGCTTAATGCCAACGCTATGCGTCTCACATCACATTCATACTTTTTCGTTCACGCATCTCCAGCAAACAGGCCATCTATTAAAAGTAAAAGTAACTACACACAATAATTTCGATACTACAATAATAAATTAACAATATTTTTCTTTTCTTTTTTTCAAAGCGATTCCATGGATTTACATTTACGTTGCGCGTTTCGACGACGTTTTTCTTTTCTTTTCTTGTGAAATGAAAGTTTCGTATTCTTCGCTCGGTATCGTGAACTATTTCCCCGTCTTCTTGCGTTCTAATTTTTTCTGACACTTTGATCGTCAATAGCGGATACCTTTCGACGAGAAAGAGACAAAGTAGAGTGTGTTCGTGACAAGCAAGCTTTCACATCGCGAGCACTTCTCTCTTTGCAAAAATACGGCTCGTGATAATCGGTCTCGAGTTATTTTACGAATTTACCTTTATTTCACTTCAAAACCGAGGCAAGAAATTTAAAGAAATTCGAGAATCGAGCAACCTGCGATCCAGATCCCTCCCGGCAATTTATCTCAACCATAACCGGTTGAGAGCTAAAAAGAAAAAAGAAAAGAAAGGAAAACTACGAACAACAACTTCCAGATTCCACACGACGTTCTCTCATCGCGGGAGAACATAAAGGTGCAAGCTGCGCTCTATTGAAACAAAAATTACCAAGCGTAGAGCGGCGGTAATCGCGGTGCGGAGTCACGCGCGTTCACGCCACGTTATTATTTTTGGCACGGAGACGACGTGGCGGGGATGAAAACAGGCTCCGTCGTCAGGAAATCGAGATCGACGAGCGCGGAGATCGGGAGCGAGGGAGGTCGTCGAATCGAACGCGAACGCGAAAGCGTGTTGTACGTGCGAGAACGAAGATTTACGACTTTATTTTTACACAGTTGGAAACGTGAACGAACTCGGGGCCGTGCGCCGAGATATCGAACTCGCGGCGCGAAATCGCTGGAAAGGAATTACCGCGCGCGAGTTTTCAGTCAACCGAACCCGAAGGCTCTCTCCTCTCCGTCGATGAAGTTCAACCAATCGCTGCCAATCGGTGTTCCCCCCCCCCCTCCCTCTTCTGTCACGAATTTGATTTTGTTTCTCGGTCTCGGTGAGACTCGATACTGGCAGTGAGATTCTCTTTTTTTTTTTTTAAGCGCCGATAACGTTGCATTCGCATGTGTGATAATATGATATATAATATAATTCAGAAACTTAAAGTACTTCGAACGAAAGATTTCAAACGAAGTAAATGAATATTGTTTGTCCGCGGTGTCGTTGTCTCGTAGAAGTGAGATTGATCATATTTGATTGAGTGTGTTTAAAAATTGAAGTTGCGATATTGAAATGAAGTTGAAATAGTTACAGAGGGAACGTCATCGGAAATCGCGACTTTTTGTCGATCATATTTACGTCCGTTTTTCTAAAATAGTTCTAGTTAGTAAATCCTACTTCTGAGATTATAAGAAGTCACCGTTCTTCCGAAAAAAAAAAGAACGATCGGGAATAATATATTTCATTGATCCATCGTTTCTTTCAAGACCATAAATCACAGGATTTCCCTTTAAGTAAAACCTGTCTCCGTGAATAAAAATCAAGCGTCAATATTCCATTCGTATTTCCCGTGGATGTTTTAGCCATCGAACTACAATTGTCTGTCGATCAGACGTTCATCGATAAAACGATTCATCAGTGAACAAAAAGCACACAGCACGGAAGAGAACTTTCTGTCCAAGTGTTGGTTTTATTAACGATCGTTCGTCGAAAGAGGCGCGATTAAGCACGAAAGTGTGTATCTCGTTATCGTTGTTATTCCGAGGGTCATTGTTTAAACACTCGTTAGATAGATTTCTCGTTCGTGTCCAGATGAAACACGCCGTCACGCAGAGCGAGCAATCCTGTTCAAACGGTATAAGCGATTTTCCAGCCAGGCGGCCACGGTGGAAAGTAACCCTCAAAAATTACCCTTAATTCGCCAGTTAACGAGCATCAGCGGCGCAATTCGGGTCACTGAAAGTTCCTCCGCAAATACGAAATTTTTCCCAGCTTTTCGCCCGTTTCCTTCTCCCTTCTCCGCCGCGAAAAAAAAAAGAAAAAACGGAGAAAGAGCAATCGACAGAACGAAAACGTTCTCTGCGATTCGCGAAGCGCTTCTTGCGAAAGGTCGAGAAAGGTGCGAGTCGACGGTGCCATTTTAATTGGCACCGGAACGGGATTAAACAGTTCGGACGGATTTAGAATAATGAAGTTGCCCCGTGTCATGTTTTAATATCATAGTAGTTGAGTGAAAGGATGGTGCTTTGCCATATTGTTTGTAATTGACGCTGGACGTTGTTTTAATTGCCCTTGCAGCGAGACGTTTTCGAGATTTCTCGATAAATATTAATCTTACATTCGTAAAGGTTGATATTTTACATTCGTAAATAAAAAAACACTTTGTGTTTTTTTTTTAATGTATAATTCACAATTCTTTTTTTTCTTTTTTTTTTAGTGACACCATTTATATCATTAAATCATATTTTTACCATTTTGCATCATTTGAAAGAATTTGAAAGAATTAGCTGTAATTGTGTCTAATATTCTAACATTATGCTGGTGCATACGAAATTGGTCGGATTTTTATTACGTGCAAATGATGTAACCTCTTTTGCAGTTTTATCGTTTCAGCGTAATATTTTGCCAAAAAGGAAAAAGTTTATTTCTGACATCTATTTCGAGCATCCTACAAGTATGAATTTCCGTTGATTTTCCAGTAATTTTATTTCGTACGAATTTAAACTTAACAACGCAGTGAAAGCCACCCAATATTAACTTGAGAGGAAAGTGCAGCGTTGGTTTAAGAAGTTTTCTTTATGGAAACGTCCGTGGATAAATGATGTTTTGAAATCATTAGTTGGAAACGAATCCATGCTCTTCGTCAAGAGAACTTGCTATCAGAATAAAAGTTGATCGTTCAACAATGGTTGCGCTTGAGCACTTTCTGCAATTGGCAAAGTTAAACAAAATGGACAAATGGCTACCGCCACGGGGTAATTAGGCGAACGGATTGAGCTGGATCGGATGAACGTTTGTTCGACGCTGAGTAACCCGATCTTTCCACTTTTCGAGCGCCATTCTTCAATCGAATAATCGCTTGCAACGAGAAATGGCTTCTTCATGACAGTCGGAAGAAATCTGCTCAATAAGCTTGATAAAAGCACCTGATCACACATTGAAGCCGTCAACTTTATCCGCGGGAAATCTTGTCGAGTGTTGGGTAGGATGTGAATTCGTTATTTATTTTCGATTATAACGAGTGATTCGTTATTTATTTTCAAGAAGTAGGAAGACCATTACAACCGAGAAATACTGACAATAAATTGATAAAATTCTCGAAAAACTTTACTGTCGCTCATTAATCGATACGCTTCTTCGCAGAAGACAATTGCAAAATTGAGTGAACTGAAGCACGAAATTTTGCAACATTCACCGACTTCCGTTTCCAATAGATTTTCATTTTTTTTTTTTAAGCATCTCTTTATAAAAATTCGAAATAAACACTGTAGAAACGAAGAAGACAATATTGAAACCGCTATAAAAGACTTTATTGATTCCAAAGATAAGATTTTTTCGATGAAGGGATTTATTTAAAATCTCGTTGAGAAAAGTGTACTGAAGCAAGTGGAACCATTTTTAAATTTAATATCCATCTTAAATATCCGACATTTCATATGCATCGATCATAATATATGTACCATGTACAGTCTGAACACTAAGCTTGAAATCTATTTCGTCTGTGATATTGAATTGCTTGAACTCGATATCACGCTATAACAAAATACCAGCATGGAATACGGAGGAAAACTGTTACAGAATTTTCTTTACTTCCCAACGAGTTTTACATTCAGTTTCATTTCGTTATTTTAGAATGCTTCCTAATCTCCAAAAACGTATTTCCCAAAAAAACTCAGACAATAGCACCGGCATCGTTCTCGGCGAAGAGGAGACACTCAGAGAGACGAAGAGCAATAAAATAAAGGGCAGAAAGAAGTAATCCGGGACCGTGCGAAAGCAACCAATTAGGAGAGAGAGAGAGAGAGAGAGAGAAAAGAAAGAAAGAAAGAAGCTTTCGATGATGGTCGTGGTCGTCTAGGTGAACGACCGGGCTCCACTCGTGCCGCGAAGAAGCCGCGATTCGAATCGTTGTTGCACACTTTGCTTTCCTTCTTACGCGAGCCAGACGACCGCAGACGTACGACGTGTTCCCTCTGACCACTCGTGAATCCCTCCCGGGGAATCCACTTTAACTTTTTAACGAGGATTTGAAGAAGGACGTGGGCGGCTCGGAGCGCGGATTCTCGCTGCTTTCCTCCTACTTTCCCGCTGGTTCAAGCTTATTCTCTCGAAAGACATCGATAGCTCGTCGCGAATAAAATTTGATAAAACTGCAATTTTACCAAATGCGAGATCTTCGCGTCCCGACGCCACCGTGTGTGCCAATTTTCTTCGTCCTCTGCTTGTCAGCCCCGAAATTTCTCTTCTTTCTTTCTCATTTTTGTCTTGACAGTTTCACGACGATGGGCGATGCTTCTCGAACGACAGCTCTTCGTCTACTTTTAATCAGAACGATTAATTTACACGAGATTTCTCTTCTGTTCTTTCTTTCTTATTTTTACTTCGACAGTTTCACAGCGCGGAGGATTCTTTCGTTTGTCGAAGTTCTCGTTATTCCGAATTTTTGTTGCGTATCTTTGGGAATAACAGTTTTTCGTCTATTTTCATTTAGAGCGATTTACACGAGACTTCTCTTCTGTTCTTTCTTTCTTACTTTTACTTCGACAGTTTCACAGCGCGGACGATTCTTTCGTTTTTTAAACTTTTCACTACACCGAATTTATTACATATCGTTAGGAATGACGATTCTCCGTTTCCTTTTATTCAGAGCGATTTATTACAACTCGCTTTCACAGTCAACTTGAGTTCTTTCCGAGTATTTAGAAGCCTTTGTCTTTGTCTCCCGGTGTCCTCATTGCTTTAAATAACATATCAAACGATCCTTCTGTGTTCGTGTGTCCTCATTGTGCTCTAAATAACATATCAAACGATTGTTTCAAGACGTATATGAGGAAACGTCCGATGATGATTTTGCCAAATAATTCCGTCTTTGTCTTTGTACGTTACTTCGTAGATCTCCTTCATAGATGGCCAAGCAGTTGGAAACCAATACCTGCAGTAGAAAGTATGCACTGCCAGTTAGATATAGGCATTGTCGTGGCTGCAGAAACCAAGATCATACTTCACAGGATCATTTCTGTAGTAGATCTTACTCCGTTCTAAACCAACGGACAAGTAGATACAGCCACGATGAGGAGGCGTGGCATCTTTCCCTGAGCGTGAGGCAGACTCGACAGATTGACTTTAGCTTCAATCTCTCGGTCATCGATGATCGTTCGCTTCTTGCATTTAGTGCAAGAGTGATGGGGAAGGTGCGTTCTGAGTGGTCTTTTTTTCTATTTAAACATCAAACACAAAGTGTCTCGTAAACACCATTATAAAATTATAGTTTTATAAACAACTGAGTAGAAATGCTACTCTACACAGAGTATTTCTGCATTAGTGAGAGGAGGTGATTTCTACTTGAAAAATTAAAATTTTTCTGCGTGGTGAACAAAAGCGTTCTGAGTAGTCTTTTCTTTTATTTAAATATCAAACACAAAGTGTTCTTATAAACACCATTATAAAATTATAGTTTTATAAACAACTGAGTAGAAGTGCTACTATACACAGGGTATTTCTGCATCGATTAGAGAGGAGGTGATCCTACATGAAAAATTAAAATTTTTCTGCGTGGTGAATAAAAAAGCGTTCTGAGTGGTCTTTTCTTTTATTTAAATATTAAACATAAAGTGTCTTATAAACACGATTATGAATAATTGAGTGATACCTACTATGTACAGTCAATCTAATATTAAAATAGTATACCGTATGTATAATAATAATTATAATATTATGCAGGGAATATTGACACGTGAAATATTTGCATTATTCATCGGTGTACGAATCGACGATTGAAACTTCTTAGAAAAGCGAAGCAGAACAGGTCGCCGCGTTGATCCGATTTGCCCTGCTCGACGGAAATAATTCCATGTCAGTCAAGCTAAATCGAGGATGCACAAAGAAGTCGAACACTTTCGATAACACGAGTCATCTACGCTCAATGTAGAAAAGCGTGCATCGCATTGTCATGGAGATTTTCAATCTGGCTCGATCGAAATGAAAGAAAAAAAATTGCCGCTCGAGTTTTTCGTTTCCTCGTTTCTACGTGATCGAGGAGATCAAGCAATATTGCATCGATCTTCTCGAACTTTCCTGAAAAAGTCTATACTGACTATTTATTTATTTATTTTTTTCGAATACCTGATTTGGCCATCTTTAATTTTTCGCCGGATAAAAAATTGTTTTGGAACAAGAGATCCTTTTATTCAGCGATCGATTAAACTTTCTGTACATTCCGTTCCCTGCTTACAGCTATCCCGACCGAAAGACCACAATCTTATCGCATTACGAGCACTGTGCCCACCTTTTAAGACTGTAAAAACTTTTTATCGCGGGCTTGTCACCCGGGTATTATCAATTTACGGCGCGGAGAAGTGCGTGATCGCCCATGCGGTATAGATACGCAACGGCGGTTCTCGTCTTTTGCTGTTGCTGATGAATCTCGAGGACTTGTCCGGGAGATATCGCTGTCGGTTATCGGCTCGTTTTCGGACAATGACGGAGAGTGTAAAAATTCGCTGGTGATAAATTCAGTGTAATTAAGAGGAAAGTCTTTTTTTATTTCGTCGCGGCCGTGGCGAAGAGAACACGGAACGGCAATCGTCGATAGGGCGATCGGGAACGCGAGCTTGTCGAGTAACGACTCTCGATAAGCGTTCTGCTTGTCGGGGCTTGGAATCGAAGTTTATTAACTTGCTTAATATCTGAACGCCACGTTTGGAGAATTTTGCTGTTTTATAATTCCTCGTGATAGAGTAGTAGAGTAACCACGTTTCAAAAGACTCGATACGTTCAAAGCGTGAAGTAATGAAATCGACGGTGAAATCGTCGAGAGCGAATTCTTCGTACTTGTACCGATTGCTTGTCTTTACTTTTGAAAAGAAAGTGATATAGAAATTTTCGAATCTCTCATAATAAGTATTATGGACTTTTATTTCTACATATGTATAATGTATATTTTGTATTTTATAAATTATATATATTTTATTATTATATTATTATCATCGAAATAACAACGCACAGTTCAGAAATCTCCCGGCAGGATTACTATTTCGAGATAAGTTTAAATGTTCTTTTAAAAAAATCTCTTGCCGAAAGAAAACTCCAAATTAGGAGTCATCGCGACGCGACGAGATTATTTCGTAAACGATACTGGCGAGTCGAGAGTCGATCTCTCATTGAGACGGTCCTTTTCGTTGCTTTCTGTCAAGAGTCCCGAAGGAGAGAAGGGGAGTAAAAGGGGACAGGGACCCCGCGCGACGCCATTAACGCGACGACAACGAGGGTTAATTCGACTCCCGAGGTCGACAATGGCCAATCAGAGACGAAGCGCCGAATTATCCGCGGCTTGTCGGGCCCGTCACAGAGTCCTGGATCTGCAGAGAAAACGGGATTATTCCCGGTGATCGCCTTTGACAAGCCGCCCGTTACTAACGATCGATGAATTTGCCTGGCGATCTGCCAGTCATCCGAGCCTTCGATCCACTCGCTTTCGGATTAGTTTTCTATCGGCGATTATTTAGCAGCTGGGCAGCTCGTCGACTGGTCGAGGAATGCTCGATAGCTGGATAAAAAAGGAAAGGGGTAGCGAAAGTTTTTCGAAGAAATCCTTCCGAGAGAGAATTTTCTCTTCCACAGTGAGGAGATTGATGCTGTTTTCCTTTCTTTTTTTTTTTTTCTTCCTTGGAAGAATGCGAATCTTCTTCGATGGACAATGAAAACTTAAATGATTATTCCGAGGCTCCAGTAGGAAGTTAATCTCGGAGTATAGTTAGCGTCTTTTTACGATTGGACTTCGGATTTTTTATGCAGATTTGTTGCTTTTTGGAACAGAAGCTTGTTCAGAGAGAAGATTGTTTTAGGTGCCAGAGCTAACCAGGTTACGAAAATCACTGTACTTGGATATTTTATATATGTTTTTTTCGCATCACGCGCATCGCGTGGAATCTTCGTACTACAAAATTTTACTATAAATGCGTGAAAAAATCCATGAACATCACATCTGGTTGTAATATTGAAATTTATTCATGGGAATTGACTACTTGTTATAGTAAAAGAATACTTCTGAAGAGGATTATTGTCAACTTTCTTTTCGCACGATATCTCTTTCCAAGTCTCCGATGGGTTTTGCACTATAAATTAACCCTTTCGCGGACCATATTGCATTATAAATTAACGCCTTTGTAGATCATAATCATCCTTTTGCAAATTTATTTTTACTTTGTAGGTGACTCAAAAATGAAGTAATATTACCATCACATTTTCGTGATAAACCCCCATTGAAGAAGTTTTTTAAAAAATTAATCAATTTAAAAGATATTTTGGCTGATCCTCGCAAACCATAGAAGTTTAAATCATTATGTATTATACAATTTATACCACTTCTAGATTGTCATCATATGAATATGTATATAAAACTACTCCGCGCAGATAATTTTGTTACGTAAAATGGAAAATGTTTTTCCATTAATATAATACTATATAATAATAAATTAAATATATTGCCAATTCGATTCATTGAAGTATAGAGTATTAATGAAATTGAGAACGCATATGCTAGAATAGTACATAGATATTGAAATCTCTAAAATTAATAATATATTTTGAATGATTATTATTGTTAATTGAAATTCAATTTATCGCAAAGACGAACAGCTGTAGATGAATCTACATGTGTATATTGATGACTTTTAACTTTGTGCAAATGTAACGTTCTCTGTCATTATTTGTTACATACACGCAATTAAATTTTTATTTCGGAACAGATTTCATTTTTATTACAATAAAAAAACAAACGAGGTGACAAAAATTTGCAGAAAAAAAAAAGGAAAAGAAAAGAAACCCGATTTACAGAAGGATGAATAATGTGACCTGCGATAGGTTCAGTTTCAAGTGAATTCAATGAAAGATTCACGGAGTGAACAATGATCTGTGCAAAGGGGGTTAGTTTAAAGTGCAAAACCTTTATTCAAATTCCCAAGTTCGTTCTATCCGAAATATCCCCGCCTCGAACGCCTGGGCGTCGAAAAACAATCCCATTTCAACCTGTCCCACCTTGCTGATGTAAAACCTACCTATTATCCTGTCCTTACGTTCTCCGCCCTCGGGTCCTCGAGCGTCGTTTCATCCCCTATCGTCCGCGGGTATCGATCAACTGGAAAAACACTCGGCTCGACCTTCGATTTCCATTAATCCTCGTGGAGTATCGAGTGCTGTAACTACTACACAGTGGGCAGCGGCACAGAGTGTGGCGAAGGGGTGAGGTGGGGGTGGGGAGTTGGGGGGATGGGGAGCGGTACTTGGTCACCCTGAAGCAATACGGATTTAGCACACGGGGGCACACAATGTGGCATTGTTGGTCAATGGAGCTAATCTCTGGGATCTGGCTAGTCGGGAAATGGAATTCCTCTCCGCGGAGAAACGCGGGGAGCGAGAGGACGCGAGCGAACGAATCCAACGACGAGAGGAGAGAGAGAGAGAGAGAGTGGAAGAGAAGGGATGGTCGGCCTTTGGCCGGCATAATGCCAGCCAGCGTAATTCTGTGGCGAACGATCGACTGACAGTTCCCTTCTGGTCCCCATAAACCCTCTTTCCAAGAGGCTTCGATGAGGCTTACTCGCAACATCAACCATTTACCAGACTCTGTTGAATGCATCGCGACCCGGCCGCATTGGTTTGTTCAATCCTTGATTTCGGTTTAGTGTCAAGGAAGAGGAGAGAGAGAGGGAGGGAGGAATTAGAAGGATTGATAGACAAAGGGAGAGAGAAACAGGTTGAAGTTGATTCCTCGAATTGCAGCCATCCAGTGGCACCGCAGGACTATTGCACTGTCGGTGGTTGATGATCGCCATTGCGCTCGTGTACTGAGATAAGGATGTTAGAGCGGAGATAAAGATGACTTATTGGATCGGTGCGTCGTTAATAATTCTCTTCGGAGAAAGGGTGGGAGAGAGAAGAAGCCTTGTTCTCCACGCGTGCAAGCATTTTATCGTGAAGAGCTTTCAAACTTTGACAGAAGTAAAGAAGAGAGAACGTGTACAACTGTAGCAAGCTGTTTTATAGCTTGGTAAAACGAGTAAAAAGTAACATTTTCGAGTTGAAAAGTATGAAGTAGAGGAACGGGATACTTTGAATTATCGATGAAATCGGTGATTGAATTTAATTAAGTAATTAGCTGATTAAATCGAAGATTGAATTTAATTAAATATGGAATGCGAGTAAAGGAAAGAATTTTTTATTACAGGTACTATTCTAGTAAGTTGTAGTATTAAAGTCGTACGTGTACACAAATGCTTCTTGCAATACTGATATTGAATTTTATTTACATAGAAACACGAGGTTTTCTAGCTTCAGATTTTTATTCTAGATCTTATCTTTATAGATACAGCTTTAGAATAATTTAATTGGATATTCAAAAAATAATTGATCGGTGCTGATCTTTTTGTAAAGTTTCTTCTGTATTGTGTGAAAGAATTATACGTCCAAGTTTATGTTTATAAATTTATCTTGTATTTTTAAAAGAAAAGTGATATAAATCCAATTTCGAAAAAAAAAAACATGGGGCTTGTCTCATTTATAATTTTGAAAACATTAATTAAGCCCTTAAATGTCTCAATGTATGAATAAACGAATTTCTACCACTTTCAAAAAAAAAATAAAAGAAAAAATGTTATTTGCGCATCTATTCT
This sequence comes from Tetragonula carbonaria, assembly GCA_032399595.1. Classification (NCBI taxonomy): domain Eukaryota; kingdom Metazoa; phylum Arthropoda; class Insecta; order Hymenoptera; family Apidae; genus Tetragonula; species Tetragonula carbonaria. Next base: position 5,601,061 of record JAUCRC010000007.1, read on the forward strand.
ATCACGAATTTCATTCACGATTTTCAGCATACTTCGCATACTTCGTCGACGAGTTAATAACTACTGCCAGTTCTTTCAACGATCGATCAACGTTGAGTTACGTTGAGGCTTCATGAGAAAATTGACTGCGAGTATCGACAGGAAGTAACTGGCAGTCGTTCCTGAATAATCACGTTTGGAACTGGACCACGTCACACAAGTATTCAGAGAGTTCAGAATCTGGCGTATTGTTATCTCTGACCCAGATTCGCACTTTCGAAACAAAGATGGAACTGGACTGACCGTCCTGTGAGAAATGACCGTCCCCCCTCCAAAAAAAAACAAGATAGTAACACTCGAGTAACTTTCGCCTAATTTTATCCAACAAATTTCTCTCTATATTTCATTTATTTCGAACTATGATTCGACCCAGTTGCGTGAGACACCGTATCGATTTTTCTTCGTCTTTTTCTTTTTTTTTTTTACCATTGATCGACACTTTTCATTCTCATCTGTGGTCTCTTCTTGAATCTTCTCGACGCTTCATCCACTGGCCGCGGATAATCGTAGCCGTGCAAAAAGGAGCAAAGATGTTAATTCAACACTAGGATCGATCAAACGGGTTGGCTACCAGGTCATCTTGATACGGAAGGTAGATTAATGACCATGGCCGGACTGGCTGCTTGTACGAGTTGTGTTTTCACCGTTGCCGCGATATCGATCAATTACGAGTACGTTTCAACCGGTATCATTCCGCTAATTATCTTGTACATTCGTTAACTAATTACAGCGTGGTTGCTCGCCGGGAATATCGAGACGATAACTTTCGCCAACGTTGATTCCTGAAGCGCGACTACGACTTCGAAGTGTTATCGAAACACTTTTTTCCCCAGGCGTTTCGTCTAATTACGGGACTAGCGCTTGCGACTTATCGTTAGATAATTCTTACAGTTGCTCCACCCAGTGCGAGTGTAGATTTAGCAGAAGTGGCTCGGAATCTTGGCCAATCATTGGCGCTCCAGAACCACTTCAGGACCGATCTGAGCCAACTTAGGGTTTCAATTAAGTTTGCCGAAAAGTAATTCGAATTAAAAAATTATTCTCCAGAGTAAAAATAATATTGCAACGTTTAAGAACCGAACTAAGCGAACGTCAGATTTTAGCTAATTGCAAGTACTTTGTCGGAAAGTAATTAAATTCGAACTGAATCGAAAATTATTCGATAATTATTCAATAATTATATATAAAATTAATCGGTAATTATTTTAACTAAGTACTTTGTCGAAAAGTGATCGAATTCAAGTTAATTTATGCTTCAGTGTAAAATATTCTGATATTCGATGGATTCACAGAATCGTGGCCTAAAAAAGAAAAAAAAAAAAAACTGATTAAAAAGATAATCTCATCGAAATCGTCGACTACTATTTATACGCTCGTTATTGCAAATCTGTACCACGTAAAACGATAAAAACACGGAATGCCTGCTCTTCGGTAGTTCAAGTTCAATCGCATTACCTCAGTCGAAAGACGTCGGGGGTCAGCATTTAATTTTCCCTGCTCCGGCAGCGTAAGACCGGATGAAAGAAAGTTGCACGCGGGATGCAAGGACGCCCGCTGGACCGGAGAAAATTCCAAGCTGCGGCCGGGATATACGAGTTTCTCAAAGAACTCAAAGCCTCACCCGCGCTCGCCACCGCATGGATCACGCACAGTCGAGCATTTGCCTTGCCGATGCAGTTTTTTTTCTTTTTTTTTTTTTTTTGTCCCTCTTACAAATGGATCCGCATAATCAGAGAATTGCGTGTATTTCTTTTTTTTATATATATATATGTTCATTAATTTTTGAAACGACTGAACGAAAGAATCTTCCGCTCATTGTTTTCTCGACTTCTAACGGTGTAGAAAAACTTGTTCCAAAGTCAGATAACTAATTTCGTTTTATTGCTGAAAGCAAGAGGAATTGAATTTTTTCCTTTTCACGAGTCTTCTTCGTTCAATTTTTCCGAAGGAGTTCCGAATTGCACGCACGTCTGGAAATTTCTGAGAAATTTCTTGGATTTTCGTTCTCGGGCTTCGAGACGCGAATGATGTGTCAAAGGAAAATGAACGAAATTGAATTTTGTGAATCATATTTCTCTGGGAAAATTGGCGAAATTCCTATTTAAGATTGTATAATTTTATCTCTCTCTCTCTCTCTCTCTCTCTCTCTGTTGTTCCCTAGCGTGTTCTGTGATTTGAGGCTACTCATTTTCTTACTAAACTGTGAATATTTGTGCGCTTCTGAAATATTTTCTCAGAAATCTACAGACATACACCGAACACATTTCCCCTTAGATTCCATCTTTCAGTTTATCCTAATAAATCCCAATAAAAATTACGCGAACGTCTTTCTATAAAAAATTACTCGTTGCACGAAGGATTGTTTTACATTAGAAGTACTCCAATAAGTAATGTCGTTTTCTTCAAATTTACTATAGCATAGTTAAATATACACTGAATATTTAGTATAACAATAATTTAACTATAATATTGACATTTAGCCTGCTTATTGTTAAACTATGGATCAAAACTATAATTCTCAAATAAAACAGAGCTGTTAATTCTTAAATAAAATAAAATTTTGTACAGTATTAAAAACAGAAGAAAAAAGACGACATTAGTTAGGGATAGCGCTAAGATTGTTACCAAAAACAATTCTCCCTACTCGTTGTTGAGTAACGTCTGTCGAATGACAGAGCGTTTCGCGGTTTGTATCGTGTCCCGTCGAGACAAAGCGAGGCGTGTCTATCCAGCAGCGAGGTCAGAGAGCCAAGAAAGAGTGGACACGATTGCGAAGCAAAACGTAACGAATGACGAGACGAAGAGCCGTAACTCTGCGCGAATGGCCACTCCCACGTATCATCCGGTGTTCCTCGGTGAACCGATCGTTCCGTCTGCGTGTTCGCGTGTTCACGCGAACTACTCGCTCTGTAATCTCTGCCTACCGGCCTCTCTGCTCGCGTCGCCAAACAGTGGCGTAAGCAAAGGCGCTTCGTTCGAATGATCTTTTCCTCCCTGCAATTTGAACTTTATAATATCGGGTTGGCCAAAAAATAATTTTCCTTTTTTTTCATTTTTAATAGATGGGCGTAAATGTAACTGAAACTCTCGAAATGTAATTGACTTCATGCTGAACTACAGATTGATAGTTGACAGTGAATTGATTGTTTCAGGAAAAGGCAATGCACGATTTCAAAATCGAACAATTGTTCATCTGGCGTCGATTTCAAAATCGAACGATCGAAATGGAACATTTCAGTGTGATTTTTCGCAACAGGAAACGAACGCTGTGCAAGTTCATAAAAAATTGTCCAATGTGTATGACGGGAGAAGCTTATGAATTACGGCAGTGTCAGAATTCGTTTGCTCGATTCCACTACTGATGACGATATCAGATTTTGAAATTCTTTTTTTTTTTTAAATGAGAACGCGGAATGTTGCCTGGAAAATGGCGAAAGATGATCGAACAAAATGGTTCGTTTGAAAAGTTAATTCGAAAAAACGCAGTTATTTTTTGGCTAGCCTAATATCGACGTCAATTAATTAGTAAGTATAGCTGTACTAATGACGATGGAGATAATTCGTTTCTCGAATTGTGATAATTTCGACACAACAGACTCGCAACGTTCGACCGTTTCGAACCGATCATCGATGATCGACGTTGATTTTAATTTTTGGAAACCTCGCGACGCCATTGTTCCCTACGTCGGCATCGAGAGGATGTTTCTATTACTTCTTCCTATTTCGCACCGTTTCTCGAACCACGCGAGAGAGTTTCTGTCGGTATCGGCGATCTGCAGCAGACAATGGAGAATGAATTAGTGGTTGAACGCAACAATGACAGGGGCACAAACGTTCGTTGAAACCTAGGACGGCGATATTTCCTTCGCTTTGAACGTTATGATGCCAGATAAAGTTCAAATGAAACGTATCAAAACGACAGGTATTAATCGTGCAACACTGACAGATTTACCTCGCGCGTTATCAAATCTTTGCCGCGTGAGTGAAATTATTCTGTAATATTCTTAACACTTCGGATAGGAGATAAGGATCGAAAGAGGTTGGAAAATAATGGCGATGATCAATGATCTTCTACTACTTTCACTTTTCACGCGTTTGAATTTTGAATGGAAGGTAAACCAATAATATTCCCCAGAAATTACGATATTTTGTGGTATTTAAGTTAATAATATTTCGATATTACCTATTATCTATTCTAATATTTTAATTGTTACAATAATTAGTAGAAAATATAACAGAAAAAAGGGAGACGCGAAAAATGTGACGTAGGATTTTGTATTGACCCATGGTTCGAATTCTGCCATACTTTTTATTAGTTGTATTATTATTAGATATTATTATGAGAGCAAAACTTAACGTCGGACTTTTTTGAGTCGTTTGCTGTTATTTTTTTTTTTTTTTTTTAAAGTATCGCGGTTTCTAAACTCGTGAAAGTTTGTTCGAGGTATTGAAATTTGTACGAGGACCTTTGAAAATTTATCGATGCATTTTTTCGGCGTGGAAATCTGTACCTGTTACTTATATGAATACAACATGTACTTGAATTATTCCCACATGCTAAGTAATGTTTCACAAAAAAAAAGAAAAAAAAATAATCTCAAATTTCATGTCGATTGTACATACGTATTTTACTTTTCACATTTAAGTGGTATAAATCAATGATATTTCGCACGCTTGTCTTTTAACAGCCAATAGTTATTCGAAACGACAAAAATCGTGTTTAAAATTGCAAAATGTTTTCATTCGTGCTACTCTGCAATTCATTCCTATTTAAAATTCAGTAAATGGTGACACGATCTGAAAGAATTCGAAAACCTGTTCGATCATTCGATCGTTCTTCCATTTTTCCAATTTAATATAATGTAATTTCATAATGTCGACTCTACATGTCTTACGTGTTTCACTTTTCACATTTAAGTGGTATAAATCAATGATATCTCGCACGCTTGTCTTTTAACAGCCAGTAGTTATTCGAAACGACATAATCGTGTTTAAAATTGCAAAATATTTTCATTCCCTACCACTCTGTAATACATTCCTATTGAAAATTCAATAAACGACGACACCAACCACGAAAAATTCAAAAATTGTTCAATTACTCGATCGTTTTTCCATCTATTCAGTTTAGTATAACGTAATAATATAATATTTCTTCGCTTTCGCGTGGTCGAAAATTCAAACGTAGGAATGGTGCTAACGAGACGAAACGAAGAAATCGGCAACGAAAATCGTGGGAAAAACGAAATTCTCGGAAAAATGTGTGAACAACCATGGGGCCATGGTTGTTGGTGCAATTAAGTTGGTTTCAATTAAGTCTCCGTGAAACTTTTACTCTGCCAGATCGTTGGAGTACGTAATGAACGTATCGCTGACCGGCGATAATCATCTTATCGAGAATAATCGATTCGATTGACCTTTTTCTTCTGCTTCGCGAGATTCCTTAGAAATTCTCGACACCGTCAAACTCTCTAAATCGCGAGACAAACCGGCAAATCGATCGTCAAATTGTTATTTACTTGTTATGTAATATGTCGTATTTTAACTCTTTCATTACGAGCGCTGGATATATACAGCATCTATCGACGTGTTGGAGTAATCACATATTAAGAGTACACATTTCAGCTATCAAGCGTTTTCTAATTTTTCTATTCGACAGTTTTCTATTTACGTGGTAAGAAATTATTATAATAAAAAATTTTTTCTTAATCTATCGATTTCTCGTTTGAAACATTGTTAAATAGCTTGTTTGAAAAGCACATTCTAGACCCTTGCCAAAATGTTACGAGAAAATTCATCGTTCAATTCAGAATCCATCAATTCAATTCAGAAAAGATTCGACAGTGAAACATCTGTACAATGAGGGATCATTGTAATAAAAAAATTTTTCTTAATCTGTTGCAATTCGGCTATAGAGGCGTAACTGTTAAAAAAACTGTAATCTCTTAAAAATTGGAGATCAGATTTTCGTAATAAATCGGTTGAAAAGTATCGCGAAATATGCGTGTATACACGATGACAAAAATAAAAGTTATTCGCAGTCGAAAATAACAGTTCTCTCGATTTTTTGTCCACGTGGAAAATAATGACTACGATTTTCCATACGTTACAGGTTGTTTTGACGTCGTGAAGCATTTTTTTTTTCGGCGACACTGCCGAAAAAATTCAATTCAATTCGAGGTCCGTTGAAATATTCCTCCGTTTATTCTCGTCCATTCGTTTACAAATCGGACGGATATTCACGATTTTTATATTATTCGTGGAAAGGAAGAAAATCAGAGGAAACACGTCCCCTGGCCAGAAATCAAATTCCGCCTGAGCAAAGAAACAGCATTACTCCGGTGTTCCATCGAAACTCCAGCTCCGAGTTTCTCTTACTTTTTCTTAATATCTGTCCTCCGCGTGGATTTATGACTTTGCCAAGAAGCTTTCCCCGATAACCGTGTATCCCTGTATTTTTCGTAGAAAAATAATATTTTAACTTCGCCTCTCGCCTTCTTTTGGACAGAAATTCCCTTATTAATCCCTTTTTTTTTTCTCATTTGTCTTTCGAAACGAATTTTCCATAAATTTCCATACACTCTCCACGTCTCTTTTTTCTTTCTTTCTTTCTTCATCTTGACGTTGTTTATAATAAATAAACAAAGTAATAATGAAATTCGTATTTACTATGTTTCGCCATCAAATGAATTAAAATGAAACAAAATGAATTATAGGTAGACAAAGGTAAGAATAAAACTTGTATTTACAACTAACTATATCTTCACCAAATGAAAGAATTAAAACGAAATGGAAAATTAATTATTCAACCTCGTAACTTTGAATACACTCTGTCGAGGTGTAATTGAACTGAAAAATTTCGCCCTCCAAGTGAGAAGAAATGATCTGGTTGCTCTAGAAAAAAAAAAAAAAAGAAACAAGAAAATGTTATTAAAAATGTCCCGAGTATCGATCGACTTTCGCACGAGATATCGCAGCAGCCAATAAACAGTCGATATTTTGCGAGATATATACGCGGGAGCGCAGAGTTCATTAAAACTGCGTGATGCGAGCAAATTCATCGGGCAGATTGGTCGATCTTTCGGGCGATTATCGCCGATAATCCGACAACCGAGTGATCGCCGAAGCTTTTTCACGCGTGCGCGCGCACACACACGGACACGTGATAAAGCAGAGAGGAAAATTAGGCTTGACGTAATATTTTTAAGTGTACGGCGAGTTGTTCTCTCTCCCCGGCTGGACATCGACCGATCGTTCGTCAGCTGCCAGACAGGTTTTCGGGGCTGTTGCAATTTGTATCAATTCAACTACAGTTAAGGTTCGGCTAACGAGCGACTGTCCGACATGAAAAATTATCGGCGATCAATGAAAAAAAAAAAAAAAAAAGAAAGAAAGAAGGAGAGAGCCCCGCGGAAACACAGGCATTGTACATTTTGCAAAAATACATGCTGCAACGCTGTTTCTCCGATGGGCGAAGATTAATTGTCCGCGTGTAATTGTTACGGCTGCTGATAATATTCGTTTCGCGAAAAGCCCCGTTGCCCGATGAATTTTTCATCGAACCGCTTTCTTTCGGCTCGCAACCGACCATTAATTATCATCTCTCTCTGGTTTCTTTGCAAAACCTACGGATTCTTTTTCTTTTTTCTTTGCAATTGTTTCGTAGTTGAAGCGCTTCACAGCGTTTCGACGAAAGTGTTCAGGAATATTGTATATAAGAATATTATTCAAATCGCGGTCGTTAATAAAATTAATCCGCCACGTAGAATTGGGAATTCTCTTCGATGGATATAATTTTTAGAAATCGAAAATGGGAAAATTTGTAGAAATTAAATTATTGAAGGTCTCGACGAAACGTGTGATTCATTGCCTTAATGAAACGACTGCCGACGGATATCAATTTCAATCGCCGTCGAATGAAATTGTATATTCGCGCGAACGTGAGAAATTTCCACGTTCGCCGAGAGTAATAATGTTATTCGAAGGTTACTGATTAATATTTGAACGGAGTTTCTCTTTTTATGTGAAATAATTACCAGACGATTCACCGTGTGACCGGTAAATACCTCCCGTTCGGTCGCGCTTTAATTATGGTATCGGTGCCGTTTGTAATATTCATTCGCCGCGGTGAATTGTCCGCCAATCAATTTTCAAGGGTGGCCAGTTATGTAATTGAATATTTCGAAGCCGAAATGTCGACGAATGGAACGCGTTTCCACGCTTGAGGCGAGAGCTTTCAGCTGGCGATTACAATCGATTTCGTTACGTTCGCCCATTGTATCTGCGATTTTATGAAACCTTTTGTTGAATCTTTAGAGGTGTATGGACTTGTCTTTAATTTTATTCTTACAAGTGTGGCGAGACTGTGGCGAGACTGTGAAAAATACGCGGCTAGTCTTGAAGTTTGTGAATAGACATAATTATGACCAACGATTGATGATTAACACGATTAACGACTGATTAATCGACCAATGTGACTAACAGTTGATTGTTAATCAAATAATATGCCTAACGAGTGATGACTGGTAATCGATTAATATGATTAATAACGTTGACTAATAACTAACGATTGTTTGATTAGTCAATCTTGAAATTATTTCAGTCAGTGACTGATATTAAACGATTAATATATATTAATAACTTTGACTAATCAACGACTAATAACTGACGATTATAATTAATTCATCTTAAAATTATTAATGATCTTGTGATATTTAAAAAAAAAAAGAAGTGGCAGACAGTAAGACGCATTTTCCTCAGTCTTCTCGCATCGATCTCTTCCCATGAATGTAAAAATCGGTGTGAAAACAGTGCAAAGCTTATAAATAGGCTTCCTGTCCTCTAAAGCTTAATTGTTCACTCTAGGAAAGAACAAGTGACCACGTTTAAACCACGAGATATTTCTTTCGCAGCTATTAAGCCTATTAATCCTCTATAACTTGAATTTTATTTCAAAGAAAGATTATTTGTCAATTATTAATATAAACAGATTTATTTTAATGAAAAATCGGGGAACAGTCTTATAAACTTCGTATAAACTTTCCACTTGGTATTTTTATTATGGTGTATTGTCAAAGTAAAATTTTTTATATTACATAAAAATAAAAACTTTCAGTTTCAATCTTTCTTTCAAGACATAACAACAAGATAATTTAAAATATCTCCCCCAAGTATCTTCAGAATACGAACGTGTAATTTTTAATTTACATCACGTTACAGTTGGCTGTTCAGTTAACCGAGAATTGTATATTTTCCGATTTTCGTCACGTAGCATCCTGCCTGGTTCAATCAACATTTTTCTTTTTTTTTTTTTTTTTTTCTTTCGATTCGAATGTAAATTATATTCTCTGGATTTTCATGTTCCATAACGCGATTCTATTTAATTCCCTTTCAAACAATCAATCGCGATACCACGAACACCCTGTTATTTTTACTCTGAATTTACATTGGATAATCCCTGTGTTTCTTCCAGCGGGAAATTTCGCGGAATGAACTAGCACACGCGCCGTGAAAAAGAAAAAAAAAAAAAAAAAAAACTCTGATTTTACGTATTATGCGAAACCTGTTTGCAAATAGTAATTACTTTCCAACGTACAACGTACGCGATGAATTAAGGCTAACTAAACGATCGTCGGAAGTTGCCGATCCGTGGAAAAGTTTTATATTGAAACCCGGAGATCGGCCTTCTCGCCGAGCACGCAGCCGCTTTATTGGACTAGAAAAAAAAATTTTTTTTTTACCCTTTGTATCGAAAATTGTTTGTTCAAAGGTCCGTACTGAAAGAGGTTCTTTTAATAATGTCGGTATTTGTTTTTTTTTTTTTTTGTATAAATTTATCTAAAGCTCTGCCCTTCTCTTTTACAATACCTACGTCTAATTTAAATTTATTCCACAAAGTGATCCACGAAATACTCTCATTTGAAATATCAATCCCATAATAGTTCGTAAAATACGTAGGTCTAATCACAAAATACTTTTACATACTAAATGTATGTAAAATCTCGTTTAATACTGGAACTTATTTTATTTATGAATAAACGAGAGAGATATTCGTGAACGGAAATTTAATTCGATCCAATTGTACATAATTATGTGTGAAGAATTGTATCGCAAATATATTTATAAATAGTATCCCCTATTGTTTACAAAATAATTACACTGTATTATCACCAATTACATTGCTCAACAATATTTCGTATTAAAATTAGAATTATTCCTCGACTTTACAAATATAAAATAATTATTCAGTGGTAGCTTCTCCCGTAATAGCTTCGATCATTTAAATGATCATAGAATAAAATAAAAGGTGCCTAACAAATTCGAAAAATACAATTCGAACTCGTCTTATTAAGGTGAAAATGCAAAAAATAAAAAAAATTCACTGTTAATAACCTCGTAGAAAAAATCGAATTGCTCCCCTTGAGTCCCACGAGTCCTAAAGCCTATGAAAGAAAGCAACGGATGTTTAATTGGTCCCGTTTTGTACGAACGTACTTCGTTTCACGGATGAACGATCGGGATCGACGCGTTTTCGCGAGCTGAGATTTATCGAGACTAGTCTATCCGGTAGCTGCCTTTTCCTTCCGCGCTATCGACATTATCCTTCGCCCCTCTCCTTTCCACAATGGATTCCTTTGTCCGACCTAATAACACGGGATATCGAGGCTACGCTGCCGTATCTGTCGATCGGGTCACGAGCAACCGCGACGCGATACAATAATACGTCTGATCGTTTTCGATAAAACCTCGCCGATGATTTAGCACGTATCGCCGCGCCGCCTCGTGAACGCACGGTCGATTGAAAAATTCCCTCTCTCTCTCTCTCTCTCTCTCTCTCTCTCTCTTCGTTGCAAAAAAATTCTGATCAGCCTCGGTTCTCTTCAATTTCCGATCTCTTTATATTCGGTCAATTGCGAAGGTTTCAATTCGCGAGGCGTTTTCAGTTAATACAGCGTAATACAATGTAAATCGTAAAAATGGTGGCGAACACAATTAGAAGGGTTGTCGGATGGCTGACGAAAATTCTCGTCACGCGCTCCTTGTTTCCCTTGTTATAAGGCGACTTTTTATCAAGCGCTCATATAATGCTCATGCTATTTCTAGCGAAGTGAAATTTTGCAAATTCTCGCAATTGAAATGTTTAACGTACTCCGGTAGCATACTCGACGCGTGGCGAGAATCAGCGTATAACTCGGATATCAATAATTTCTATCATTATCAGGATGAAATACCCTAAATTCTCCGCGAGCGATAACAGCGAGTACAGCGTTACCGAAACGCTTCATCGACAGCGACAGGGAACGGGGAAATGCCTGGTGAAACCTGGTGGCGCAAAAACTTTCAACAACTGCCAAAGCCACCACCGGGCGAAGAGGAACGTGATACAACACGGTCGAGTGAAGTCGGAAGCGGAGAAAAACGAGATGAAAATCAGACCGCGTCGTTAAACCAGCGAGTCAGCAAATATATCCCTCAGATTTACTTACAATTTTCTCACCCTTTATGTAGACACTTTATAAAATATTTCTCTGCCTCTCGTCTTCTTTCTCTTCATCCGCCTCGATCCCTCCTCGCGGACTGTCGCGACAAACAGCGTCGCCACCCTTTCGTCGTGGAACCCGTATTTTCCAATGCCACACCCCCTCTCTCCACCCTCGTCGCATTATTGCGGTTTCCGCGTGCGAACGGCGAAAATACCTCGTAAGTTTCGCGACTGCGGCTGGGATTTATTTTGCGGCTGCAGGAAGTATTCTCCTTTTTTTTTTTTCTTGCAAGGCTGAGAGAGAATGTGTCACGCGAGGTGAGGCAGATTTCGCTTCTTCAAAGAGATGGGTTGGAAACGACAACGAGGGTTCTCTGAAGCAAAGATGATGAGGGTTAATACATCGACAGTTCAATAATTGTAATTTAGATGGACGAACGAATCGGGGGTGTTTATTTTGTAGAAATACTCACCTTTATTTGATGGGGATGGTTTTTTTTGGCGAAATCAATGAAAAATCTAAGGATATATTTAAAGACAGACACGCGTAATTTATATCATTTGTACGTACGTCCGTTCGTTTTAATTCATTTATTTTTGTTACGTATCGGAAAACATTTATTGGATTGACTTGGGAACAGCACCAAGAGAGAGAGAGATCAATTTAACAGGCAAATAGTTTTGATTTGAATTTAGAGAAAAAAGATTTCTTACTGTAATACAAATTTGTTGGATAAATACGATACTCGAATAAACTAGTTTTCGATAAAACAATGTATTCACATACTGCTTTATTGAATGAAGATAAACATCGATAAATACGCATATGAATGAAATACATTGTTTCATTGAAAATCACTTTGTTCGAACGTTGCGCTGTTAAAAAGCCATGAAAATCGATCTTGCTGCCTGGTTTTCGACGTTTCAAACCTGACGACATTCCGAGTCGTGATCGTTAAGGGGGATCGCGAAAATTCGTAAACGATCGAGGGGAGAGGAAGAAGGTCTGTTAAATTTACCGAGGAAAAGATTGCCGGTCCTTGGTTGCGCGTAAATAGCAGTTCAGCGACGTAGCAGCGGCGAAAAGGAAGAGGATTTCATGGTGTAGTGTGCAGTCTGCCTGAGCAAGTAATGGCTGGAGAATGGCTCGGTTCGTCTTCTCTAAAGTGGACGCTATCTGCTTTTGCAACTCGCCTCGAAAGATATTTATTATATATCTCGAAAGATATTCGTTGTATATCTCGATATTAACGCGTTCTCGTCCACGAATCTCGTTACAATTCTTCGTTGTTCGCGGAAAATCACGCTGGATTGTGGAAATCGGCATCGCATTTAAATGTCAGTGATTTTTTGATTCAACTCATTTTGGTTTATTCATCTCTGGTTTTCGACTTGGAACCAATTTTTAATATTTCGTATATATAAATCTTCATAGCGTGAACATGTCAGTTTCTGTGTTGGAATGATTTTTCCATCGTAGAAGATATTATTTTACTTCTTTCCAGCCATATGTAATAACATTCGTCGATTGCTTTCCACATATCCACGTGTAGAGTTTCATTTATTCGAGCAAAATTTCAGTCAGTGGATTAAATGAACTATCGGTCGAATCTGTTTGTCTAATATAAATTTGTTTGATAATATAAATATTTTGGGAATTTCTCATTGTAGAGACTCCGGTCATATAATCTGCTATCCTCCGAAGAATTGCACTATACATTAATTAAATCAGTTCAATTAATCACACATAGAACTCTAAATTATAAACTGCAAGTAGATAATCAATAACTGTTTCAACTTAACATCTATCCCACAATCACTCACTCTATCGCGTAGACATTCGCGTTTCAACTTAACATCTATCCCACAATCACTCACTCTATCACTCACTCACTCACTCACTCGAAACTCTCCCGGTATTTACACCCTGTGAGAAAAAATTTTATATAAAATTTTATATTAATTTATATTATTATTATTATTATTATTATTATTATTATATTAATTTAATTTATTTAATTTTATATTTTTTAAATTACAGAATTATATAATTCTATATTTTCTTTTATTAAAATGTATTGTGGTGAAGTGGGAAGAATTGCAAGCCAGAAGATCATTAAGAAACTATAAAAAGTATTTAGTCACATTAAGTATATATTTCTGTCCATTGTTTTTCACGAAATGTGCCATCCGTTTCGACCTGGTGGAATTATTACCATATTTCCATTTTCCTTTCTAACAACACGAAATTGCAAAAGGATCGATTTATGATTACTTATACACGCATGAATAAATGTTCTACGGAAGAATGCATATAAGAGAGATTTCGCGTCGTTTGTTTAACAAGAAGAAATTCAATGATTGTTAGACTGTGCGATCTTTGTGTAGCCGAGGTGCACGTGCTTCGGAAAAAAAACGACGACGCTTCGTTTTGTCTGATTGTGAGAACTCGCGTCGTCGCGCTCGATAACGAAGCCCACGTCGCGTCCAAGGATTTTTCCATCGCTGCGGAGTACTCACGGTCAAGTTAACGTCCTTACGGTGGAGTCGCAGCTATAATCTCTCCGCTACATTGTCGTGTTATTAGCGTCTCGAACACCTGCTGATCTAACCGACGTGAAATACCCGCGACGTCCCGCGCGTTTACTCGACCCAGGACTCCTCCGCTGGCCAGTCTTTTTGTTTCACGGTCCGCCAACACTCGAGCAACAGCGAGCATCGCGTCGTAACTAACCGGCCAAGTAGCTGGAAGCAGCTCGTCGAAGCTTCGTCAAGAATAAACGTATCTCAAACTGATTTACACAGTTAATTCGGCGAGGTATGCGCCGCGGCAGGGTAATCGCGACTTTCAGATTACGCCGGTTGCTGCTTCGCTGTTCACACGGACACGATGAAAAACGTTTGAACCGTTGAACCCGGCATCCAACGAGTCTTACTTACACGCTTAGAACTATCCCGGGCATCGGGAATCACCCAGGTTTTTCTGGGGTTTTTCTTTGGAGCTGTGGAGCCTCGTAGATTTGCAACTCGCGTTTTCGGGCACTTTTTGCACGACGATTTTCTCTGCTTTGAAATCGCACGGAGATGAAATGTTATACAAACATTTTTCTCGTTGAAATTTGTCGAATAGAACGACTGATTTGTGATTTTTTCTTCTTTCTTTTTTAAGGAATGTTGATATAGATCTCTAATTTTAGGAATTTCTGTCTAACTGATTTTCTTCGTTTCGGATATTTTGGATATTATTATCATTTGGATATTTCTTATTTTTATTCTAGTGATATCTTGCTCTGGTTTTGGATAATCTTTTGCACGACGATTTTCTCTGTTTTGGCTACTCCTGTTGTTGGAATTGTATAGATGCGTCGAAATGACTATTTTTATATTACAATATTTTCCTCGTTGAAATTCTGTTGAATAAAAATGACCAGTCTTTTTTATTTATTTTTTTCTTTTTTTTTTAAGGAAAGTTGCACAGATTTCTAATTGGACAATTTCAGGAATTTCTGTCTAACGATTTTCTTCATTTTATTATTACTTTCATTACCGATAGTGATTGTTCGGAGAAATTTGAAAAAAGATTACATAGTCGTGCATTCTTGAAATCTTTCGCCCAGTGATTTTCTTTGCTTCGAGTAACGTTTAATTCGACCGGTAATGTTTCAATTAATTTCGGTGTTGTAGATTCATGACTGCGTTGATGAAAAATGAATTACAATTTCGTAGAAGGTCTCGTGAAGATCTCACAGGGGTATTGTACTAGATAGAAACTGTATCGAAGTACATACGTCTCCGCCTTTCCCGTGTTGGAGTAATCTTTGTTGGCTAATTGCCAAGTTAGTTCTCTATGGGTTGTTCTTAGATAACTGAGAATGAATAATAGTTACACGCGCAAGTTTACTATATCATAAACAGTTAGCAGCAAGCAAGATGATCTTGTGTTTCACGTGTAGTTACGAATGAGTCAACAGAGAACGAGAAAAAAAAAAAAGAAAATACGAAAGAAACGATTCAAAAAAGAGCATGGTATCTGTTACACTCATAATTATAAATGAATCGATCACTGAAAAATAAGCGTTGCCAAGAGATTATTAAAAAGAAAAAAAAACTTCCTTGATCCTACATTTAATCTAAGATTATCCTCACTAAGTCCAAGTTCTCGGAGATTATCAATCCTCTCTCTCTCAAAAAAAAAAAAAAAAAAAGAAAAAAAGAAAAAGAGCTCGACGAGAGAAATGTTCGTAAGAAATCGTCAGGAATAAATACCGATTTTCACGATTAGAAAACAAGAGATGAAACTGCAGAGGGAATTTCATTCAGCGAGAATCACAATTACACGTTTTAATTACGCGACGATTTCGAAACCTGACGCACTCTCGCAGCACACGAACAGATTAGACGCGTTCCGAGGTAGCGAAAGCTACTTGCAACTCCTAATCTCTCCGCGTTGCGTACGAACGCGTCAAGATAGCAGACAGTGGCTGCTCGGAACATTGACAGAATTCGCTAACGTTTACAGCTCCTCTTGTTTTGCTATCTCAGGTGAATTATCGAGCGTATAAAGTTGTCGGAAGTTGCTTACCGGTTACTTGCCGAACTTGTTGAACCAGCCTACCGTTCGGTCAAGATCATCCCGGACTGGTCGGAATTTTTTGGTGAAACTTCAGCCAGCTTTCCCGCGGGAATTTTCGAGTTTGGTAACCAGTCAGTTTCATTCAATCTCGCAATTGACGATCGCCAAAGCTGCACCGGTTTTCGTCGACTCGTTCAGTTTGATTCGCGGAGTGATGTTGATCTTTTTGTCAAATTTTAACACCTTTTCTGGGACTCTTTTTGTTTTTACGTGGAGGAAATCTTCGTAAGACACCTGAGAGTCTTTTCTTAATGGAAGACCCAGGGGTAGTGTCGGATTTTTACCGATTAAAACCTCCAAGATGGCCGTCCCACACGTTGTCCTAAAGGACGTCTTTTTTTTCGCTGGAACAGGGACTCGAGAACCTTGGACCCTCAGATTAAGAGTTTGATGCTCTACCGACTAAGCTATCCCCACCTCATACTTTTCCGGGACTACGGAAACTTGTATTTGAAATTGAAGCGTAGAAACGAAGAATTGCGAAGAAATCGTCGATTTCGATCGGCCGACGAACACAGAAAGGGACTTGGCAGTTATCGAAGTGTCGAGACAGTGGCTGGACGACGTGGGCGTTGAAGTGCAAGCGAGGGGATAACATCTCTCAGCTTCGCAACGCTCGCCGTCAAGAATCAACTTGGTCGATCGCAGTTTCCAGCGACTTCACTTGGAAAATTATATTTCTTCGAATTTTAATTCGAGGATCGAACTTCAACTCGGTATTTCCTTACAGAATGTGAAATTGGCCAAATGGCAGCTGCGTTTTTGTTTTGCGATAATGAATTTTCATGAGAAATAGGAACTTTGTCAGACAATATGTTGTCCATTTTCTTCTATCTAGATTCCGCGTTCAAAAAACGTTCTTATCGTTTTCGATAAAAAAGGAAAAAAGAAACAGATTTTGATATCTAATTTTGACACTGTCGTAGGTTCGACGTTTCTTTGTAATCACAGTGTTTTCTGGAAGTAACACAACAAAATGTCCCTTTTTGACTTTCCATTCGAAATCGTCGGATCGTGCATTTTCTTTTTCGACAAGCTCGTCGAACAATCAGGTGTATCAGATTGTAGAATGAACCTGCGGTTTAAAATGAAATTAGTTACATTTTTTAAAGATGTAACAAGAAAACGCAATTACTTGTTGTCCAATCCAATAACATTGATGTGACGTGTTTCTATAAACGACGAGGATCGCGCGCTGTATTCTCGCACAACACCGTCTCGTCAGAGCGAGAATAAGAAGAAGAAAAGAAAAAAGGAAGTCTGAGGGACTGAATTTCGACTGGCATATCGGCGTCTATCGAGTAGAAATTTTGCCAACTGCGGCAAGAAGCCACGAATGGCAAAAAACCACTTTGTTGAAGCGTCTGTAACAGAGGGTCGATCAATCTTCTCTCCGCCTACTTCCACACGCTCGGCGTGGATCCTTTTCTGCTCCTTTATCGCGACGGCTGAAACAATGCGTCGCATCCCGCATAAACTTCCACGCACGCCTCTCTCGGCCGCTAGAAACTGGTAGCAACTCGTAACTCGTCGCGGCGAAGCGTATACGGATACGCAGCGACGTCGTCGAGCTCGAACCCGTCCAGGTAAGATAGAGGCCCCGCAGCCCGAGCGTATCGTTTCGATATATATCGCGGGAAGTGCCGGCTAGCGAGAGCCGTCGACAACCACCAGAGAGAGAGAGAGAGAGAGAGAGAGAGAGAGAGAGAGAGAAAGGTTGCCTCCGTTACCTCTGCTGCGTGCCACACGTACTACTCTCTTCGTTGGAAGTATGTATCAGGACACCACCTGGTTGAGCGCAGAGAAACGCGACGATTGGATTTGATACCAACCAGCGCGTCGTAGCAGTCTGGTGGAAATGATTCGCGCGATTTTGTTCTGAAAAATGAAAATAATTTCGATCGAAGTGTTAGTCTCTTACTAGTTTTGCGAAAGAATTTTCAGAGAGTAAGTTTTTAGAGCGAATTGGGTTGACAAAGGGTTTTGCTCGAGGTATTTCAACGACGACACTGAAACTCACGTGCACGGTCATTTTTAAGAAAAAAAGGAAGAAGAGAGAAATTTTGTGCAGTTTCAGAAACAAAAGTGGTCTAAGTAAAGATTTTGTATTATGAAAATGATCAAAGTCCAAGTACAAATCATCTCTCTGATTTCTTGCATTTCATGCCGTTTCATGGAGCAATTTTTAGAGAGCGATCGTATAGTAAATTGGTAACAAAGTTTTTAAGTATTTCGAAACTCACGTACACGGTCATTTTTAAGGATAAAAAAAAAGAAGAGAGAAATTTGTTGATCAAAGTCCAAGTTTCAAATCTCTCTCTAATTCCTCGCATTTGCCACTTCGTGGAATAATTTCTAGAGTAAATTGGTAACAAAGTTCTCGTCGATATTTCAACGAACCGCAACGAACGGCGAAACCTTAGAAAAGAAAAAAAGAAAAAAAAAAGAGAGAGAGGAGGAATTTGTGCAATTGCGCAAATTTCCAACCGCATTCTCTCTTCTTCCGGACGGGAGGGTTTGCTCGCCTATAGAAACGGGGAGAATTTACAGCGACAACGTGGTTGGCA
Source organism: Tetragonula carbonaria (assembly GCA_032399595.1). Classification (NCBI taxonomy): domain Eukaryota; kingdom Metazoa; phylum Arthropoda; class Insecta; order Hymenoptera; family Apidae; genus Tetragonula; species Tetragonula carbonaria. Next base: position 5,619,779 of record JAUCRC010000007.1, read on the forward strand.
CGTTGGCGAGATCTATATTTCTCTTCAGGATCACTTGCGCCATCAGTCATGCGAGGCATTCTGATGTCAGCGGCGCTACGCGCGAGATAAACTCTCCTATCACTCGTCGCGGGCTACTCGTTTACCAAGCCGCGCACCGGAGGTAACCCGAGGTATTCGCACTTTTGCCAGCCGGGTGAAAATAAATCAGTGGGCGAAACGCCGTTTGTGCCGGGGCCGTTTGTGTTGTACGTACAACAGGGGGAAACTTCTGTTTCCAGAAAGCGGAGAAAAGGGCTGGAATTTCGCGAAAATTCGTTTTCGAGTGCGCCGGTCCACGCGGCTTTGTTGCAAAAACGGAAGAGAAGAATGCTTTGTAACGCGCGTTTTATTTATCGCGAGATACAAGCTGGTAGTACCTACGAGGAAAACAGATATCGATTCAGCTCGTTCACCGACTTTCTACCGCCGGGCGATAGTGCTCGATTTCGAGATTGATTTTTATTGAACGAGAACGTCTATTACTCTACGTTCAAAGTGGTTGCGCTACGTATTAGTTAGAACACTGTTGCAGTATGTTTTGGAATGTTATAGTTATAGAATTACTGGCAATTCAAACGAAAAGAATTTATTCATTTAATGCATACAGCTTCTTCTTTTTCTTTTTTTTTTTTTTTGTAATTCCGGAGTCGTAATGTATTTGTTTATTGATTGAACGTATCAAAAGACTTCGATTTCGGATATATGATAAATTTGGGATAATAATTTCTTTTGCATTAAATTTCCCTTCATTAGCAGTAATGATTGTATCATTTTCCAGTAACAAGTCTGTTACACGTAATAATACGTAATAATGCACACAGGATGATGTAATAATATTTCTCGCGTATTAAACGTCTCTTCATTAATAACAAATAATTATTATTCTCGTTTTCTACTTCGGAAACTCTGCGCAACGAAACGAGCTAATTATTTTATAAAGTATAACGGTAATTCGTGTTTCTGCGAGTGTAATGAAAAGCAATGGGACTATAACGGAAGATAATTGGTTTTTGAATATGAAATCAATGACTATTCGAAACTATAAACTTCATACACCTACCAATAAAATATAATAACAATTCATATCTTTATTTATGAGTACAGTGAAAGAAATGGTACTAACGAGGGGGAATGTTTTTTGACTATGAAATTAATAATTGCTTCAAACTTCTTAATATACAATATATTCTTTTCGAGCTATATACGTTAATAAAATATATTGCATGGTACCAGTAAAATATAATGACAATATTTTTATGAGTACAGTGAAAAAAATAGTACTAACGAGGGGAATTATTTTTCTGAATATGAAATTAATGATCCGAACTTCCTAATGTATAATCTTTATTCTAAATTACGCACACTATTAAACAAAATATAATAATTCACATTTTTAATAGTACAATGAAAGAAATGGGACTGATGAGAGAAATTAATGGCTGTTCCAAACTCTCGGACGCTAGTGTACACCCTTTCTAAACACGTACGCTATCGGTTAAATGTTCGTCCACCACGGCATGAAACAGCAACAAAAAGAAAAAAGAAAAATCCCAATAGAAAAGTCAATAAACCAAACCACACGAGTTGTGGACAACTTAGCCTAACTGTGAGGATTGTCGACAAGTGACTCGACGTCACATTGAATGTTACGTTCGCGTCCAGTCATGGCGGACACTGCGACGCGAAATCCAGACCGATAGCACACACACGCATACACACACACACACACACACACACACACACTATGTTGAGAGAGAGAGAGAGAGAGATGTGTGAGGAAAAGGGTCTGGGTGATCAATCACGTGGCCGGGTAACGTCGTTGAAGCTCGACCGCGTGAAAGCTCCTGACGAAAAATGACGGGGCGGGTTCGCTTGCAGGGTTTATTCACAGCGGCGTGGTGTGCACGTCCACTCCTCCGATTACAATGTCGTCGGTGGACTGAGGGGGCTCCTGTTTCCCCTGGACGGATTTACGGCAAACAAGGGGCAACGAGCACGTCGTAGAAACCGGCCCGGGGGTGACTGTATTCCCCGACGCGGCGCGGAGCATCGGTCACACCGGCCGGGCGTCAACCGGTCCGATAACATCGACCATTATCTCGTGTATCATTCATTACCACGGGGAATATCGTTAGGCTTCTTTGCCAACGTCGGCCAGGGTAAAGAGTTTACGCGCGCGGATCGCTCGTAAACCGTACACGGCGACGACGCGTACACTGGCCCGGCCAATGTGTTTGAATACATTCAGCGCAGAGAATTTCTCTCTCTCTCTCCTTTTTTTTTTTTTTTTTGAAGTAGATACACCAGTTGTGCGAGAGGTTTTGGAATTCCGTTGGCAAATGGCGGCGAGACGTAATTGGAAATTATTATTATTATATGTGTTGTTGTCGTTGTTATTTGGCGAAAGTTTCTTTGCGTGCAAGCGAAAGGCGAACTTTCCGTGAGAAACAAAAATTTCACGTTGGTCTACGCTCTTTTGATCGACCTTCGGCCATCTTTCAGACAGACTTCGTGATCCAGCGATCAAGAAAGTTCTTATCCGTTTTCTTCGACGAAAAACTTGATCAATTCTCATCGATAGTGAAATTGAAGAACCCAGTTCTAACGCTGCCGTTTTAACTAACGTTTCTCATTCTATAATTTTTAGATAATTTTTCATCAGTTTGCATAGCGTAGTTTTTGCAAGCAGCGCAACAAAATGTTCCCTTTTTGATTTACCATTTTGAAATAGGTGCCGGACAAGCAATCGTTAACGAGATCGTGCATCTTCTATTGAAACAAACTTGAACGATCAAGTATCAGATCATTGAATGAATCTGCGGTTTAAAATAAAGTTAGTTACATTTTAGGATATATGTACATGTCCATCTGTTGGAAAAAAGAATCGTAGTTATTGTCCAATATTTGGTAAAATATTAACAGAAATTATAAACGTTTAATTTTGCTAATATACAAACAGTTAATCCCTTGCTTTACAATTTCCTTCTCAGTCTTCTTGTAACAATTAGTTCTCATAACATCGTGTCAGCTGTAAAGCATCGAAAACATTAATATTTATTTTTTTTTTTTTTTTTGAGAATTAAAGTTCACGTTCTGTAGGACTGCAGTCTGCTTTTTCTTTCGAACATCACCAGTGTAAGTTGATACTATAACTCGAAGAATTAATAATAATGAAGTTTAATGATATAATGAATAATTGCGATATCGTACTGCTCTATAATTTCTACGTATATTAAATCAACGATTTTAGATTCGTTCCTTTACACTTTTATGAACACGACAAAATTTCCTCGTTTTTATTAAAAATTGCCACTTTAAATAATTCTCTGCTTTGAAATTTCATTGCAACTTTGAATAAATATTCTGCTTTGAATATTTCGCGCGTTCGCGCATATATTTTGCACAAACGTCTTTCGCGAGTGTGCGATATTTTCGTGAATTTGCGCGTGTTCACGCGCGAGGAATTGGTGGCTGGTTGGCAGAGGTGAGATGATCGCGATGAACGAGAAGCGTGCAGTGGAAGGAATACGAAGTTACTAAACGCGTCAAAGACACTTGCGCTTCTCTTGGCTGCTTAATAAATGGCTCCGGCCGCCTCGGCGAATGTAACGCTTTGAGGCTCGCGTACTCGCGAGAATTGCAAAATGTCGAGAACGTTTTGGTCCTCTCTTTGGGCCGAATGAGACCCAAGATGGTGGTGCTGGAGTATGAAAGATCGATGACGAGATCCCGCGCAGATAGAAGAGTCGGGACGACATCGTTTGTGGCCATGTTTTGAAGGAAGAAAATGGCAAAAGGGAGAGAAGGTGGAGGAGAACGCGCCGGAATAAAATCTCCGATATAAAACGAAATTTAAACGACAGAGATACAGGACGTATGATTTCCGAGTCGCATAACTTCGCGCGGTAAATTGATCAACGTAATTTCAATGTTTTTTCATTTAAATCTTCCGACGTGTTTCCATTATTTATCGCTACCGTCGCGTGTGTTCGGATGAAATAAATATAAAGTAAATTTGCATTTCCGTAACAGAAATAAATTAATATCCACGTCCGAACGAATTTTGAACTTTGTTTCTCTCTCTCTCTCTCTCTCTCTCTCTCTCTCTCCATCGTCGTCTTCTTATTCTTGCAATTCAGATCGATGAATCCTCGATTTCGAGAATTGCTCCATGTTGTTATTTCATTGTTCGATTATTTTTGGGATTCTTCGTGATTAATGTTAGAACGACTGATAGACGATTAAAGCATAAAATTTCCATTGGAGACATTCAGGTAAAAGAAATGGAATACACAAGCTTTCATCTATACATTTTAGTTATTTAAACTATTAACTATGTTATCTGTACTATCGAAGTTATTTAAATCGCTGTTTTACGAAATTTCCAACGAAAATCATAAATTGGTCATTTTGGCCATTTTGGTAGTTGTAGTGTTAATATTTAAAGGAAAACCTTCGGTAAAAGTTAAAGAACAGAAACAATATTAGAAGAGTTAAGGAGCAAAAACAATATTAGATTTTAATTACAGTTGACGTGAACGTTATGCGAATCGAACTGCGTGTATATACGATCGGGCAAACGTCGACGAGGTTTCCTTTGTCATGGAGGGATCGAAGATGCCACCGACAAACAGGCAAACGTTTCCTATAACGAGTGACAACGCGTCAACCGATCGTGTCTAATCTCTGTGTCGCAAGTGGCGAGCCGTCTAAATGGCTGAAATGATCAACGATCAAACGGTCTGATCGAGAAATTGAGATCGATCTGTCTCTGTCCGTTGCTCTCTGTCCGATCGTGATCTCGTGTGCCGCGACGCAATCAGCACCTTCTATTTACCTGCCGACTGAATCGAAGAGGAGAATCCCGTCTGTGACAGAGTTTGCCAGGATAAATGGTAGACGAACAACGTCCAACAGAGAAATGTTGTTTCTTAGAACGTTCTAAATGGTGAAAGAGCAGTAGATACTGAAGAAACTGGGCGCGATTCGAGAGAGAAAATTTCATCCGAGAGCAAACTGGTGCTTTACGGAGCAATTAGCGAATCTCGATTAATTACAATCGCACGATCTGTGCTTTGCCAAGGAGGAATTCCATCGGACGAGCGAAAAGAGAATTTCCAGGCAAATATTCATATTTTTAATAAATGAAATTTCGAAGGGAGAAACTGAGATTGGATATTGCTGTTGATTGTTATACAGAGTAATACACTTTGAATATTTTGTATTCTTCCGCATATTAGCTATGCATGTTATTAAACGTGAAATTACAATTTTTTACTTGAATTGAATTTTTTTCGCGAAAGATAAAAATTTCAGACATTTTAGAATATTTTTAGACCAGACTTGACTAGACCAGTTCTTTTTACGTCGCCTCTAAGTATTCTCTTGCCATTAATATTAATTAAACAATAAAAAAAATTCTTGACTTTTCACAAGAGAAAACTCAATTTAAGTCAGTTTTACAACAGCTGCAAATACTCGGTGTGTGTGTGTGTGTGTGTGTGTGTGTGTGTGTGTGTGTGTGTGTGTGTGTGTTTGACGAGTACGATCGTCCTAGCGATGTGGTTACACGCTTTGAAAAGCGGCACCACAGCTAAGAGGTTGATAAAACGAAAGATGAACGAATTAACCAAGGCGAACGAGAGGCACTCGCGGGTATCGGTCGAAGTGGTTGCATCGTGTTGGTCGTTGATAGTCGGGATAGATGGCCAAAGGCTGAGAAAAAAAATGACAGCGATTGTTCCGGGCGACCCTTTGTCGTTTCGTTCGACCCTACGGTCGCGGTGACCTCCGTGCAAGCCTGCGCCCCCGGCGCAAGTTTCGTTTATGCTCCTTACCTTTACGTTCCTTAATGAGGAAGCTATAATATTACGCGACGTAAGTAATGGACGGGCACGATGAACCCCGTTAAGACAACGTCTCGCCCCAGGTGATGGTTAACGGCTAACGATCCGCCCTCCCCTCTTTCTTTTCCTCCATCGTTCGCCTCCTCTCGCGCGCCGTGTTCTCGCTCTGTGTCTTCGAACCTCGACGCCACCCGAGTATTTCGACTTCATCCTTTTTTTTTCTTTATTAAGGATTCGATTCATTTGTATAGAAAACAATTGGAGAAGCGTGGAAGTCCGGTGAAATTTCAACAAGTTTCAGCTTTTTCAACAAGTAGATCCTCATTTTCGAACGAGACTCTTCTTTATCTCTGCATTAAGATGAAGATATCTCTCCCATTCGTGCGTGTATCTAGTGCAGCTGAATAATAAATTATCATTCCAGATAGCCTGTCGATTTTATTTCAACGGATATTACCGTTTGCACTAGCGTATGAATAATTAGTTCACCAGTGAATTTCATTATAGTTTATCTTTTATTCTTGTCAAGAGGAGCAGATACTTTCATCTCTGCCTGTATAATTTCTTCCGCTTAAATTAATCTCTTCTTTTGGATAAATCGTCCGTCTCTTGCACATGTGTATCGTTAATAGGATTCAGTAATGAGTGAATGAAGAAAAATTTGAATATGTGTCTTCCAAAAAAAAAAACAAGAAAAAAAACAAGAAAAATTACACGAACTGGATTTTCATCGTCGCGTCGTATGACGAGGTAAAATCGATTTCGAATCGATGCTCGCTGCGCTCCGAACGCGCGGAGGTAATTTATCCGAACGAAAACCGGAAGTCCCAACGGCCAGCGAGCGGAGGCAGCCGAAATTGGTATGCAAAACGAGATAAATCACGCTTACGTCCGCCGCAGCTGCAGTTGCGAAGCACGAATTCGTTCATCACTCGAATCCGCCCGTTTTCTCCGCCCCGGCATTCGGTTTTGTATTGCCTATACCATCCGGATGCGAAAAATCCAGCCGAAGTGAACATCGTTACGGATAAAGTATTCGCGGATTAACCCTTCCGGTCCGTGGAGAAATCCCCCCTGGGCCCCTAATTTGAAAAATATTACATCCGGGCGTTGTCTTTTGATAAATTCAGAACATTCGCTGAATTTCATACAAAATCTTCGCAAAATCGAAAAACAATAGTTTTCTGTTCTTTTCGTTCGTACAAGGAAGTTACGTCGATTTTGAAGTTACGAAGTTTTGCGATTCTCCTTGTTCTTTGTTCTGTAAATTTCTTATTCTAGTGAGAAGTTCGTCATCGCTAAAATCTGTCCTCGCCAAAATCTATATGAAGTTTCGAAAATTTCGCGAGTAGCGTAAATTTTCTTCAATGTCAAATGTATCGCGAAAATGATTCTTTTCTTTCTTCGTTGGTCCAACATTACATTTCTCTGAAATTACACTGTTTCTTTTTTTTTAAATATATATCTTTGTATTCTTTGAAATCATTGAAAATGTTCGTCACTTTTGTACTAAATGAGATATTTGTGGAATTTATTTTATTTTATATTTCGTTTTTCCTTTTTTTCATTCAAACAAAAAGAAAAGAATTGAGGGAAAAAAATCTTCTTCCCTTATCGCAGTCGGTGAAATTCATTGGCAAATATCCAGGAAATTGCTGTTAATTTAGATGATGTCATTAAAATCGTCGTGCATTAACGGTACATTCTACGAATTTTGATACGACCTGGTACAATTTATTTTTTCTATTCCTGTGTTTGCACAATTAATTAGTATTTAACGATTGCTTAATAGAATTACAATTGTATAATTATATTCTTTGTTTTAGCGAAATACGTCAAGTCATTCTTTCAAGTAACAAAATCAAATAACGTCTGATTGAATAATTCGATTTCTGCAATCTATTTTCGTTGCTTAATAGAATCATTCGTACGATCATATTCTTCGTTTTATCGAAATCTCGCGCCACATCCATGTTCTTATGATTTTGAATATAAATCAACGTTCGTTCAACTCGATAAAGCTGTAACGATGTACTTTTGTTGTCTTTTTTCAGGTAAGAGCAAGTGAATGGTTTCAAAACATCAAGTCGACTGGTGATCGATCGACCACGGTGCGAGCGAGGATTTTTATTTTTATCAGGCATACAGCAGGAAGACTGGCGCTGTGTGTGTGTGTGTATGTGTAAGTTGTTAAAAATATTTGCCAATCCCTGATAAAAGTTACTTTGTCTCGATAAAATTACAAACTCGCAATCTATTGGCAATAAATGAACTCTCCTACTTGATCGAATCAACAAAAACAACCGAGAAATTGACATTCGGAATCTACGAAACCCTCGAAACCACTTGTGACTTAATATTTCAGCAGTGAAAATATATTAACAACCAAGGAAAATATTAAGCTGATTCTGGAACGACGTACGATCCATCTGTAATGATCTACGATTAGAAATTTAATTGATGAAGGAAAGAGACTTCGGTTCGGTTCGGTGAGAAACGTCAGAAGTCCTAAACTGTGTACAGATGATTTTTAGAGAAAACCGAAGTGGTATCGAAACTGAAAGTATGGATGCCATACTTTCGTTTGCTTACAATGCAAGAAAAAAGAACCATTATTTAAATACAAAAACGCTTGATAATCAGAGTTGAAAATTTTGTATAACTTGTTTTCGTCCAAAGGAAATGAACAACTTCAACGATGTACTACACTATTGTAGATCTACATAACCTAGCGAAGATTTGTTCTCTGTTCGGTATCAGGGAATTTTCTCAAATTGCTTCCGGATAATGAAACAATAAATTGGCAGAAATATCTGGATAAATCAAGAGAAGCAATAGCAACAAAATGCGCTAGACTAAACAAATCGAGAAAACGTGATTTTTGATGATGGGTGGGGGGGAAGTCACAAAAAGAATTACGTGAATTTAGGTTAGGAAATTTTATCGCATCCGCCATTTTCCCCAGATGTCGCCCTCTATTTCTATCGTTGCTACACTGTTTAGCTGGCAAACAATATGACAATATTGACACTATATAGAAGAACAAGACCTCGAAAACTATTTCAATGAGAAACAAAATTTTACAGCGACGGTATTATATATCTCAGATTTCACCACATAAATTACTACGAGAAATGGAATCGAATTTACGAAATGACCCGGTAGATAAAAATAGTAGCCTCCGCATATTCGAGTCGCGATCCTCCGAAAATTCTGAAGAAACACCGTGCACGGAAGGAGAGCCGAGGATGATGTTTAAAGGAGTGACGGAACGGAGGCGAGGGCGTGAGAACGCGAATGCAATTTTCAACGTCGACCCGATTCAGTCTCGCTTTAACAGCGTCATCTCGCGCAGAGAGGGTTTCCCTCTCTCTCTCTCTCTCTCTCTCTCTCTGTATATCGGGTCGGAACGCGAAGCGCGAGTGCATTTCCGTGAAACAACTGTCATCGACCACGCGAATGCAGCGCGGCCCGTTTCCCGGAAAGCGGTGCAATTTCTGCGAGAATATCTCAGCCCCGTTTGGAGTGAATAAGATGCGGGAAGAATCGTCGATAGGGAATTGTCGCGTAGCTGTCAAAGCGCTCAATGCTGTCGCCGAACGCTTTACCCGAGAAATCGAACGCGACGCCAAGTCCCTTCGGAGAGTCGAGCTGCGAATTATTTCTCTCGACGACTTCCGTCAAATCTCTCTCTCTTCCTGCGGATAGTTCTTTCTCGAATGATATTTATATCTGTTAATCAACACGTTGCTAACAGATGCACCGATGAGCTGTCGTTAAGAGATGCAAAACTCTTGAATGAATGGAAAACGCTTTTTCTTATGTGGAAAGAATGGAAAATTTCGTGCAAACGTGCGATCTTTCAACGTTTATTTTTCGTTGCACAGTAACCCCTCCCGAGTCACGTAAATCTTCGCTATAATTTGAATTTCACGAATTTGTAAATTACTTAAGTGTAACTTCGTAAGAAACTGCAATATTTATTATTATTATATGTATGTGTATATAACAATAACTTACGAAGTTTTATATACATGTGTGTGTGTGTGTATGCGTATATGTATATGTATATGTACATGTATATGCACATGTATGTTATTTACTCAGTATTATTTTATAAGTGAAACATCATGCAGCAGGATTTGCTCGGTAAAAGTATGAAAAATAAAAGAATATAAAAATTAAAAAAAATAGGAATAACACTTGCTGTCAGTGTTTAATGTTATGTCGTTACATACTGCACCGGATGCCAAGGACGCAAAAAGCCGCAAACATGTTCGTACGCGCTAGTTATAATTTTCAAGATTTGTTACATAACTGCGAATTTACGCAAGTAGTATTACGCGAATCGGGGGGATTACTGTATTTTGTAATTCTCGACTCGAATCGTCACTCCAGAATGTAATAACGAAAAAGATTTTTTTCTTTTTTTTGGAAAATTTTTCCCCTCTCTCCGCGAAATCGGCGGAATTGACTGAAAGCCGAGAATTAATTAGCACAGAACGCAGAAAACGTGGAAGAACGAAGTTGTGTTCAATCGATTTCACGTTGCAATTTTCAAGGCGAATACACTACGATCGTAACACTCGCTCGGATGCGAGTAATCTCCAACGACCATCTAATTAATCTCACGAGAATTCATCGAATAATGTCGATATTTATTAATTAAACTTCCGCCTCTTTGAATCAATCACCGAAGAAAGTATCCGGTGAACGCGAACGAAGGGGCGGGAAGAAAAAAAAAAAAAGAAAAAGCAGAAGCGAACATCAAGGAACCGCGCCGCAGGCGTGGAGTCTTAAAAATTCAACGTGGAATTCACGTTCGAAATTTTAAAAAGCAGCTATCTACTTTCAAGATAGCGCAGCTTAATCAACATCAAGGAAGCATCGCTCTTGCTCTTTAATTCTAGTTAAGAACAGAATTTTCCCTCTTTTATACCTGACGCTGTGCCTCGTCTGTATCCGCGTTCGATTATACGTACCTGGCCTGGTACGAGTCACAGCATCTTCTTTGTAATATGCGATCCTTCGTAAACGAAAGGATCGAACGTCGTCGCGGTGATGACGATTCGCGGAAGCCGGAGCGGAGCGGAGCGTTCACGTCCAGCAGAATCGTCAGCAGGTACACGACCGGGGAAAACCGGTCGCGCTGGCACTTCTTACGGGAGGTGAGCATTCCATTTCCAGTTGGAAAGCGAGGAACAAACCGACGGGAGAACGTTGAACGTTGACCTTATCCGGAAGAGCGACACAGAGGACTCTTTCAGCGGGGTTAATCGATTGTTTTAAATCGAATCGTCGCTGCTGGCGAGAGACGGTGGCCCTTTGCCGATCGAACAACCGTGACGTGAACCATTTTTCCTGGAAATCATCGCGTCGTTTCGAGTCGCGTTTCGGTTATTATTTCGCCAACGGTGATCTTGCAACAAGTAGTAACTTTTTGTGCACGAACGAAGTTGAAATTAACAAACGTCGCTTGGATCGCAAAGAAATTGTGACGAAATTCTTCTTCTTAACGCAAAGTATATATATTTCCTTTTTCTGTCGAGTAATTTGATTAAACGTTTGTTGAATCGCCAGCGTTAAGAGAGAGTTAAAGGCGTTGGGGTTGTTGAAACTTCTTCAATCGACGTTTAATTTCTCCTTTAATTCGCACGGTATCGCGTTTATTATTAGTTTTATTACGTCAGCTGCTTGCCGAGTTTCCGATTGCTTCTCTCTCTCTCTCTCTCTCTCTCTCTCTTTCTCTATTGCAAACGGCATAATATCTCAGTATTAAGTAAATATACGGGGAGATTTAATAGTCTCTTGCATCCGGTTGCAATAAAAGCGGCGAGAGCTCTCTTTTTCATCTCGCGATACACACGGCTGCTCTCGTAACTAATTTCTGCGTTAAAGATATTCTTTGTTATTACGTAAGGATGGGTTCGGAGATACCGTAAATTAAATATTCACTCGATATCCTTTCTTCCCGGCGCAATTGAAAAAGCATGAGATCCGCCTAGATTATCTCGGATACATCGTATATTTTTACATATCCGGCAGACATTCAGTTCGTACTTTTGCACGTTCGAATCTCCCACAAGTGCATAAAAATTCGCAATTCTGTTGTTACGTGTCCAATAAAAATTCAGTTCAATTATTCTTGCTTTACATGTGGATAATTTTTTTTTTTTAAGTAAAAGTTTTAGTAAAAGTTCAGTCTATACTATAGAATATCCTTATTAATTCGTTAGAAGTTTGATTGATTAACTTGCTTTTATATGAAATAAGATGAAAAAATTTTTACTCAAGAAAATTAAGAAGTGACGATATCAAACAGAAAAATAAACATCGACGGAGAATTTAGCATTGATCGAAGATATGCTGCATGACATTTAAAAGTAATAAAAATTTTTCTATAAAATTTTTTACGTAACATCCATGAAAAAAAATGCACAATTTAAAGTTCTGGATTTTTTATTTAGATATTTCTGAATAATGAGGATTTATTTTAGCAAAATAATTTTTGTACAACTTCAAGACCTATAACAAGAGAATAAATTATTTTTTTATAGTTATTTTATTAGAAATTTTTTTATCGTATATAACTGAAAATATTTCTCAGTAAAATCAATTTCACGTACACTTCGCACGTCTTCGTTCAAATCATTGTTTTTCATATTAAAAGAATACATTTCAATTGAAACATAAATTTAAAATCGCTATTATTAAAAGAATACAATTTCAATTGGAATATAAATTTGAAATTCGTATTGTCCAAAACTTGAATTTGTTCGATATTTTTCAAAATTTCGTATAAATCCATTTGTAGCTAAAAAACGATTTTATCAATTATTATTACACGGTAAAGTTTAACAATATTTACAGTTTCGAAAAAACGTTCGCCGATATTTTTCAATTAATTCGAACGCAAACGCGTGAACGAGCGGATATGTCAAGTCTATGGAGAAACGTGAGAATAAACTACAGAAAATAGAGATGGGAGAGAAAAAAAACAGGTGGAAAACTACCTGACCACCCGAAATCCCTGAGATTCGACGCAAAACGGTGGAAAAATTCCTTTGCAAGCAAGGAATAATTCGCCTTGTCCCTTTCAGCAGCCGAGAGTAATCTTCGCGGCAGAAAGAGAGAGAGAGAGAGAGAGAGAGAGAGAGAGAGAGACCTCCCTACTCGTTGAAACACGCTGGCGGTCGGCGCGGCCGATGGCGTGCGAACCACGCAAAGATGGGATAATTTCGCGCTCGTGCCGGCTCGTCACGCGATCCACCGGACGCTTCCCCCGTTTTCAGAGGCCAGCCGACGACATTTGCATACTGCATGCGGCGGCGCCGGCATTGCCGCTAGAACGCGCGACACCATCCCAACCGCGGAATTACGTGCCGCTCGTGTCGGCACCGGATTTCGCCACGATCGTGACAGCGCCAGTGTGCGCCAGCGTATCCTCGTACGATTCGTCTATCGGCCGGATCTTTTCGTCTCTTAGACAGAGTCTCTCTCTCTCTCTCTCTCTCTCTCTCTCCTCTCTCTCTTCGATAGCTTCGGCTACGAGTTACATTTTCACAGCGGTGCGATTTCTGTAACAATCCGTGTTCCTTCGCTGGTTAACCCATTCGCGCGGAACAACGAGTAATGAGACAATAATATGCATTAACGTGTGCAAATCAATAGTCGAGATAACGCTGTGTTGTATTGCGATCGATTTCGAATAATAATTATTCTATGTAATTCGACGAAATCGTTTTTCGCCGTTTTTCACTAGTTACGAGATAACGTTGTTTGTTAATCAAGCGTGAGCAAACGTAAAAATAATCTCGAAAAGTGTAACGACAGGCGACAGCGATGAACAGATATTTTTTCCAGACGTTTATATCTTCCGAAGATTCTGACAACGAGGTTGCAATAAGAACAAATGAAACTTCTACAAGTGAAAATAATGCTAATGATTGGAATTGGTTTTTCCCAAAGGTAATAATCGAAAAAGTTTTATCTTCACGGAAACAGCGGGTATAAACTCACTTTTTTTTTAGGAGAAATTAGGAGATAATCCCATTGTAATAGATTTATTCGATCTAATATTGACGGATGATTATTGGGACGCGATAGCTGTTGAAACAAATAGATATGCAGCATAGATGAATAAGTAAATAGCGAAAATTACAAAAAGAAAAAATACAAAAAAAGAGGAGTGAAACTACTTGGGAATGTGAACTTTGTTTGGTAGCTTTACGTATTCTAGAATGTTTCAAAAAGTATCATACTGAAATAAACTATTAATACATGTATATATATATATATATATATATATATATACAATCTTTTGTTTGTTTACTAAAGAAGTTTTTTTCGAAAATTTATTATTAATTTATTATTAATAAATTAATATATATCATTTAGCCAGCTTTTCAGTGTTTTTTAAATCATTTCTACACTGCATTGCCTGAGTGCATTTTGTCCACAAAATATACATAATGACTTACGCTCGAAGGAGTTGACGCTGTTTAAGATGTAACAGACGAATAGAGCTAGTCGATTTCAAGGAGTTTGGTTTTTAAGGTATTATTTAGAATGACCCTAAATGTGTTCAACCTCTTCAGGACACTTTCACGTCTTTTTTTTTTTTTTTTTTTTAATTGAAGTTATTTCGAGTAACAAAAATCAAATGAACTATTTACGTGAAGAATCTCTCATCGACGAAAACCGAAAACTCGCTGTCAATGTGAAATGAATAAAGCTTGATCAAACGGGGGATCAAATCATTTTTTCTTCGCTTTAAAAAATTTGTAAAAAGATTATATTATATATTATAGTATACTTTTATTACGATTATTAGATTATATTATATATTACATAATGGATAGATTATATTACATATTATAGTATATACTATAAGAAATTATACTTTTATGTAATATATATTTTGATTAGCAAGAATACAGAATTTTACTGGTGAAATATCATTTAGGATGATCCATTATTTAGTACTTTATACAGTATGGATTTAGTTCATTGAAAATATAAAATTTTACTTGCAAGATCTTGTTTATGGTCTACTATTCAATATTTTATGCATTTTAGTAGAAATGTAGAAATTTTACTTGCGGATGATTGATTATTTAATACCTTATACAGTATAGATTCTGATGAGCAAACTTGTTGTTTGGAATCCACTGTTCAATATTTTATATATTCTAGATTCAGATCAGTAGAAATATAGAATTTCACTTACAATATTTAGGACGACATCCGTCATTTAAAATGGTTTGTATTTGAAAGAGTTTGAAAGTGTTTTTATGCAAATTCACATTTTGCGAAAGGTAGAACCTGTTTTCATTAGACAAAAGGTATCGTATCTCGGAGATTTCATGCGTTTTCCCGTAGCTATTATGCGTTCGAATACATATTCGACTAGACGCCGAGAATCGTGTTTCTCCCTCCGCATAATAGCACAGTTTAACTCTTTAAAGTCTCGCACGCAGATAAACTCGGGCAACATTGTGCTTTGTTCTGTCAGGAAAGTATCACGAAAGGTGCTCGTCAGCTTTGCTTCTAAATTCATCCCTCTGGCAAGAATTTAATGCCTGATCAGGTTAACATTCTCTTAACACGCGATACCGCGATCGATCCTGCAGCTGTTTTTACCGATCGATTATCGAAGCCAACGTGGGCAGGATACTCTCATTCGTGACAGGTAGAAGGAAGAATTGCAAGAACCGCGGAAGAAAGTTATTCCACTGTCTTCCTTTCCCTCTTCTCTTCTTTTCTAATCGAACCTAATCGACATTTAACAAATTAAAAAAAAAGAGAGAAAAGTCATTATCTGTTTAGTCGTCTTATCTTTCCCTCTATTCTGAAATAAAATACGATCTCCCCGAGCTGTTGCGTGCTTTGGGAACGATACTTCGGTGCGACACGAACAGGGAAAGTATAAATTTCGAAATAAAGGGAAACGAAAACATCCATTTTCCACGAGATCCTCGATTAATGGGAAATCCTAATTCCTAGATGGGATTAATTTCTATAGTTCCAATCAAGTAAGAGACGACTCTGAAGACCCTCTCTTACCTCTCTCACCTCGCCACGCGTAGCACGGATCGGACGGGTACATCTTCCCAGCTAAATGGAGCTGGTTCGTCGCGGCAACGAGACGACTCGACACCAAGCCAACCTCTCGAGCTCGAGAGGACGGTTCTTTAGATCGCCGGTTTCACGAGCAGACCACCCAGTCGCAAATGTGTACAACCGGAGATATCCAGAAGGAAGGGCCGACTCTGCAAGAAGCAACGTTGGCCGCTGACTTAGATTTAGGCTCGGTACGATAAGTTGCGCGCACGCGAAAAACAACAAACTGGTGGTTTGATTCTCTCTCTCTTACACACACACACACACACACACACACGCGCGCGCGCGCGCGCGCAGTGCAGCGTTATTCCCTCGTGACCGGGTTCGTTCTCTCGACTCGCGGTGACGTGACGTGAAACGTTTTTTGCAAATCGCCAACGTCCATCCACCATATGCTGTCCAGAATTCACGACCGAGCTCTCTCTCCGTAGCTGTCACCGTACCGAACACAGCCTCCACCAAGTAACGTCCCAGACAAATCTTTCGTGAATAGTCGACGATTTGTTGGATCTGACGGGGCCGAGGCGTGGATCGCGAGGATCAGTCGTTCGTTGAGAATTACTCTCATTAGATAGAGTCGATGCTCAAGGGAGAGAAGATGGCAATGAGGGAACTTGGCTTATTTTCTTTGATGCATATTTCGTTGGTTTGATCTCGTCATTGTTCGTAACCCATTTGCGTCACAATTTAAAACTACACGTGTCCATGTGCGTTTACGATCTATCTAAATCTCGATTTAAATATTTACTATTCTCTCTGTTAATGCCAATTGATTGCAATGAAATATCAAGATACGAGATATGGGTATATTATACGGCGAGCTTATAAATAATCCGGCCAGTGTAAGTTTGGTGTGATTGAAAATAATTTGTGCGATGAAAATATACAAGCTTTAGTCATTATCGTATGGTCACTGTAACACAGTTATTAAGAATATAATATCTAACGGAGTTTAGAAATATTGTATTTAAACAATTTTATTATTTAAAATATTAAAAGTAACAACAACCTGTTTCATCGATTTTAAAGGATACAAGTAGTTTTTAACGAGAAGTCACTTACACTTGTTGACTTCTGAGGCTTCCACATATTAATAAATATAAAATCCTTAATCGCTGTTTCATAACTTCATAAATATTCTCTATAAATATACTATTACTTATAATATTCTCTATATAGAAATATTTCTCTATTTCTATATCAGAAAAATACTTCCACAAGGAGGCAATAGAAACGAGCCGGCCTGAAATAATCCACGAACCAACGACCCGCAATAAAAGTTCGAGTATCAGTTTTACAATAAAATGCCCCTACTATACGCTCTCGTGTATAAATCCCAGGTATCTAATCTTCCATTTCAATGCCGTACGTTCCCCCAAAATAAAAGTCTAAATGACGATTTTACAATAAAGTAATCTCTATCTTGTTTCCATAAATCGCATTCGCGAGTCCCATTACGATCTCCTATGTTCAGAAATTTCTCTCTCTCTCTCTCTCTCTCTTGGGAAAGATTGTGTTTCCAGCTGTTTTTGAAACGAGCGAGCATATTACCGTGGCCACGGGGAGGATAAAGCAAGGGAAGGAAACCGAGATGCGAGAAAGTCTCGGCGTCCAGGGTAAAAGACGTAGTGGCGTGCGATCGGTTCGCATCGATTTTGGATAAAAGTAAATAACCGTCGACGACCACGAGCGACATCGTTCCAGAGATCCCACCCTGTTGATGTTCGGCAGGCTAAGAAAGTGCAAGGAAGTCCCACGATACCCATACCGAACCACTCTGACTCTATGGCCTATTTGTAAGATGGCCAGGGATCTTCGACATAAAAGAATTTATTCCCTCCATACTTTTTCCACCGTGCCTCTAACCCTATCCTGTCCTTGTCTACGTCTCAACTTCGTTATTACAGTCTCCTCATTTTCTTCTCCATTTCTTTTCTTTTCTTTTTTTTTTTTTTTTGTTGTTTCCATCTTTGGTGTCTTCTTCTTTTCTCGCTTCTTCGTATATCCTTTCTACCCTTCTTTTTTTTCATTTTCTTCTTCTTTTTTTTTGTCTTCACGTTTTTTTCCCTTTATTCATTTTTGCTTTCCTTCTCCGTCTTCGTTCGTTTCTCTTTTTATTTTTCTTCGCATTTTCGTTTCTTTGAACCTTTCTCGGCTCCTTCTCCGGCACTTGGACTCGTTCTTCGTTTCCTCTCTGATCGTTCCCTTTGTCTCGTCTTACTTCCCTCCTCCTTTACGTTCCTTTATCTCGAACGAATTTTTCCATTTCAGTCCGCCATTTTCAATTGGATATCGCGGGTATTTTCTGCCAGGTGAAATCTCGGCGAGCTACCGAGCGCTCTCGAAGCGAGCACCAAGGAAAATTGGTGGATTCCGGTGGCTGCCAGCTCGGATTCGGCATTTATCGACGTGCTATTACGTGCTCGTAAGCCTGTAGACAGCTGCAGTTCGTCTTCCGTTGCACGGTAATTTATGGGGAAAATTTGATAAATCGCGAAAGAAGACCGAACGGTGCAGACCACGCGAGAAGAAGATGTGCGCGTAGATATTCCGACGAATTCACGCTGGTGAAATAATTTCAGATACGACAGGTCCCTGTATATTTCATTCTCGCTTTGTATTTTACGTATCTTTACGTATATTCACGTTTTTCTTTTTTCCTTTTGTACGAAAAATGAAGACTATCCGCTCGTTAGCGCACTGAAATATCCTAAAAAGCCTCTTCTGGCGTATCTTACATTTTATTATAGAAAAACCCATAATTTCGTTAATTTTTTTCAAATTTTATAAATATCGCCATCTAGTGGCAATAGTTTAATTTATTTCAATGTAACTTATATTAATTATATTATTATTATAGCACAACCTATATTTTAGATTATTAGTTAAATATATTGACATTCAGTGCTTATTGTTAAATTTTGAAAAAAATTTGAACGAACACTGCGAGAATGGAAGAGCAAAATGTGGATAAATTCCATGTTAGACATTTTATAAGTTTCGAAGGCATAACAATGCCATCGATGCTGTTTATCCTGCCTTGAATACCAGAACACGCCATCGTTGATTCAAAAAAAATTTAAGAACGATGATTTCAATTTTCTCGACGGTATAAAATCCGGCAGAACTGTGTTTACTTCAAAATCGTCACCCTCGTTTTGCAAAAAAAGGGAATAGAAAGTTTGTCAGAGAGATCGAGGATTGTCAATAACGATGAAGATATGTATTATAGATTCTTAAGTAAAATAAAATTCTGTACCAAAAAAAAGTATCAAAAAACCACGTTACTTATGGGTACCCTTAATATTTACAAATCGTAGATTCAATTAGAGATAAACGAGGATGAAATTATTGTAGGAATTACGTTTAACAGCTCCCTCGAAGGCATATTTCAACGACGAACGAATCAAAAATATCGAGAGGAAAGTATTCCCATTTCATTGTATGTTTCCTGATCGCGGAGCCCCGATGTGACTTGTTGCAGCTACGTGGAATTTCGATGGTCGAACAAAAGGAGCCATCGGGGATTTTCTTCCGTTATTTTCAGCCCATTCTTATCGCCGATAGTGTGGAGAGACAGCCAATAAATGGTATTCCAGTTTCCTTCCTGATTGCGCACGATCCGCCAACTTGGAAATTAAATATTGAAGTCGAACTGGTGATTAATTTTAACGGAGAATAATTGAGAGAACGCGTTCTGAAATCGAACACTCAGTATCTTTTCGTTCTACCGTAATTTAAACTTGACGTTTTATCGTTGTCGTTGTCGTTAATCGATTTATCCTATCCTTTTTTTTTTTTTTGCTCTTTGCTGAATCCAGCTTATTTATAAGTCTCGATTAATTTTATATAGTTTGACTGTTGTAGAGATAGTCTAAAGTTGGTTCCGTTGATTTGACAAGCGAAAGGTTTAACACGGTTTAATTCAAACAGGCTGTGTAATCTCTGAAAAGAAGAACTGATCGAGCGAGTTTAAAAGTAGAGTAAGTGGATTTTTATCACGAAACGACGGAATTTAATTGGTATTCGTAGCGAGATAGTTTAATAGTAGCTTATAAATTATTTACGTTATTCACAGTGCCTTATTTAAAAATTCCTCATTCGACAAGGTTATAATTTTCTTTGGTAAATCCTCAGTCGAGAAATAATTTCCTCGTTTGCCCTTCAGTGCTGTTCTGTTCCTTTTATCGCGCGAACGATGCACAATGAGGAGAAAAGAAGGGAGAAAAGGGGGAGAAGGATTAATTAAAATTTCAAAAACCTATTATCATTATCTTCTCACTTTCTCGGGATAACAAAAGCTCGCAGGAAGGCCAAGAAGGATTAAAAAAAAAAAAGAAGTTCGCCGGGGAAAAAGATACGTTATTGTGAAAAGAGAGTTATCTGAGAAGAATCCTTTTGTGTCCGGAACAGAACAATACAAAATTAGTTAAAGGAAGGAACAGTAGTAGAAGAATACATGTGCATATTTATACAGATTATTCAAAGCTCATTGTATCATCGAAAGTATTTTTTTCTAAAAACTGAACAATATCTGCGAAAATAAATCGTAATCGCCTCGTCAATTTAAATAAAAGTGAAAATTCCTTTTACAGATAGCATTCTCCGCTACTTTTTAATAATTACAAAATTATAAAATCTACAACCTATAACCTACTTAATATTAATGAACTTAAACACGAATCTAATATTTCTTTTCGTTTCACGAAGTTTCAATTTTTTTCACTTTTAAAGAAAATCTCACGAAAATGGTAAAAATACAAAATCTTGAAGCTTAATATTAATGAACTGTAATTTAAACACGAAGCTAACGTTTCCTTTTCCGTTACTTTTATCTTCGAAGAAAATGTCAGAAAAATTACCGAAATGCAAAATTTGCAACCTATTTAATATTAATGAGCTTAAACACAGACTAACGAACCTGGTATTTCTTTTCTTTCCTGCGTAAAATTTCAACACTTTTATTATCAAAGGAAATCTCACGAAAAAAAAAGTACAAAATCTCCAATCTTAATGTTACTTAATATTAACTTAAACACGAACTAACGAACCTGATATTTCTTCTCGTTCTCGTTCACGAAGTTTCAACGCTTTTTATCCTCGGAGGAAATCTTTTTCTAATCCTCTCGTCAAACGGTATCGCTCGAAATTATTTATCCGACCAGCTCTGTCCTCGTCCACGATGAAGAGATTTTCGTATACAAAGAAAAGGTGGTCGAAGAAGAAGCGGGGACTAGCCGGTCGTATCCGGCTCTCCACTTATTTCCAACCTCTTGCCCTCTCGCCGATTTTTATCAGTATCGTGGCGGAGGAACGTTTTTATCCAGCTCTTTAACGTCACAGAATGTTAAGCTCTTTTCTTTCCTTCGCTGATCCATCCAGCCGGCGACTTATCGTCCCTCGAGTCCTTCCCCTCCCCGCCCCGCCACCCACTCCACCCCCTTCTCCGGTTGACTTCTTCGACCTGGTGGAAAAGAAAGTGACGCGAGATTACGAGCGAGGCTCACTTATTACGGTTATTACCGTAACATTCTCGCTGCCAGCCGCGGGGCCCGGCCAACCTTTTTACAAGGATCAATTAAAAAATTTTTATCTTGACGTAGCTTTAATTTCGGCCTGGCTCCGTCACACGCGCTCGTCGGGAGCGCAATCGCGTTTTAATCCGAGTCTCTCATCATCCCTTCGGATCATCGGGGGCCGCGTTTCTTCTTTCATTCGTTTTTTGTTGCTTTCCCGGCAATGTGATGGGGCCCGTTGCACACACACACACACACACACACACATACACACACGCGCGCGCGCGCGCGCACACACACACACTCACTCACTCACTCACTCACACAAGTGAAAGTAAAGGATCGTCGCGAGTTTCTCACGACGATATCGCCGCCCGGAGCGTATCCGTGAGTTTGATGCGCTTGGCGTATGAAGTCGTCCGCTTGGGAATGAATTATATCGGAAAGAAAAAAGAGAGAGAGAGAGAGAGAGAGAGAAAGAGTTCTGATAAAACAAGGACAGCCGTCAGATACAGGGATTCATTATGATACGAAATTACTGCTTGAATGTTTCACTTTTTCTCGGAGATTAAAGAATCTGAAAATACCGAAAGTTCGGGGATCGCTTGAATTTAAATTAAATAAAAATTGCCAGAACAGCCCGTGAACACGGCGAAATAGATTTACATTTATTTAATTCACGCGGTTTACTGCAACAAATTGGCGCTATAAACTTCTGCCTTTCTCAAACGTAGCTGCTGGTAACGATCAATATCTTGACACTGTAGTTCGTTCGACGAGTCGAGGCACCAGATATGAACAAATGCAAGTGATAGAGCTTTCAAGCGTGATAATTCTTAGATCTCTCGTAGTAAGCGTATGTACGAAAACTGCCGACTACGGGATATCTCGTAATTGTTTGCGCTACAAGTTTAGATTGATTACAATTAGTATAAAGGAAAATGTCTTTCTTTATTACAATTTTTATTGAAAAAAAAGAACACTAGAGTGATATCTCGTAAGCGGCGAGCAGCACGGGAATCTTATTCAGTGGCGCCAGCTACGAGTTATCTCGTAGTGTTTTTTTTTTTCAATAAAAATTACTGTAAATGCCATTTCAATTTTAAATCTGTAACTTAGTATTATTATATTTCGGAAAATTTCGTGTTTTCTTTAAAATAAAATTTTCGCTCCCAGGGCAAGACGATCTAAATTTGCCTGGCAGTCAATGGATTAATACGTACCGAGAGAGTCGCGAAGTTAGAGTAATTGCCGCGTAAACGAAATATCCCACGCGTCGAAAATCCGGAACGACACGGCGATTCCCCACGGTGGGCGTCGGAGGATGAGGAGGGAAGAGGGTTGGAAATCACCGCCGCTGACATTAATCACGATCGCAGCGTAGAATCAGCCACGTCGGCGGCAATATCGTCCGCAAATGTTATTTTGCCGCGGCTAGCTCGGTAATTGTACAGTAATGTTACCTTTATTAATATCGACGACGATAATGACGCGTAGGGACGACGAGGGCGACGCCGTTACGGTAATGGCGGTAATGACTGTCTGTCCGTCGGCGTACGGAGAGATAAAACGATTTTCAACAATGATCGGCCGGCCGCAAGCCGCGTTTTTGCTTGTCGGGAATCAATATTTGCTCGTGTGCTTGTAACGCGCGATCAGGCCGCGACGAGCGGCGACGGGGGAAGGGGAGGGGGAGGAGGAGAGCGCGCGCGCGGTTCCGATTAATTCGATTATTCTCGCGCGACGCCACTTCAAACACGCGGGCCCACGCTCTCTCTCCATTAAGAATTCCGTTTTCCCGTAGCCGATGATCGAGCGACCGCGGAAAACCAGCGCCCATCGATTAATCGCCGATACATCGATGTTTTTAATGGAAACGTTTAACTAATCGCCGTTGCCGTCTCCAATTTGTTTTTGCGGATAGGCGAGTAAGATCGGTTGAGAGTGCAATCGAGGGACAATCGTTTGCGACCGATCTTCTCCGGCGAACACTGTATCGTTAAATGGTAGATTTTGAATTGTAATTATTATTTTCCTTTTTTTTTTAATTCTAAAGTAGTTTTTGTTATAGTTTAATAGTTATTGTTTAATATTATTAATATTGTGTGTTATTATTGTAGTATCGAAATTATTATAATTTGTAGTTATATTTTTAGTTACTTTTACTTCTAATAGATGTGAGAAGCACAGCGTTGGCATCGAGCGCTTTTCTTTTTGAAAAGTGGAAAATCGTGCGAGTGAAAAGAACAGAGTCAGGGCAGAGTAAAAGAGCGTTGAATGAGAGTGGTCAAAAGAGTGATCCATTTGTGTTGTATAAAAATTAATTGTGTCGTTTGAGTTTATTCGAATTATTGTTGTCTGTGTTGTCTATCTTGTCTATTTATTATTTGTTATTTTCCTACATTATTTATTATATTACATTATTTATTATATTACATCAATTTGTCCTACATTATTTCTTATATTAGTATATTATCGTACAATGTTGTTTAATTTCTGATATTACATATTATTAATGTTCTTGCAGTTAAATCGTAAGACAGATGTTGAACAAACTTTCTTGCGTAGCCTCTTTTCTTTGCGCGAAACAGTTCCGTGGAAGTTCGCGCTGCGGAAATAAAGTTTGAATGGCAGATTAATTAATCGGCGTAGAAGTTATTTAAAATTGTATATTAAATTTTCGCGGGCAAGAGCACACGGGCGAGCTTAGTGAAAAATTTTCGCTTACGTATCTGTACGCGATATATATATTAACGTAGTTTAAAAATCGTGACGCGTGGAATATATATCAAGATACGTGTAATATATTAACGTTTCGAATATGTGCTTCTGCGTAAAATGAATAATTTGTTGTTTTTTACAACGAATGAATAAAAATTCGAACGCAACCAAAGAAAAAAAAAAAGGTGTCTTTTTATCATATAAATCTCCAACGAACGTTTAACGCAAAAATAATTCTCTTTTCGAAAAAAAAAAAAAAATGATACGTCCCACGATGCTTTTATTCTCCCAGTAAAAATTCCGCCGATTTGTCAAAAATGCGCGCAATCTATAGAAAAAAAAGAAAAAAAAGACGCGTGCAAAAATATTTTTGAACGAAGGTAATTCCAGGTATTTTATAACTCCCGCGAGGTTCCCGAAGGAGCACGTTCGTTGCACCGAATTGATCGGCGAAAGAAAAAATAAACTTGATCGGTGACAGTCGGCCATCGACAGAAACTTCAAGTCGCGCCATTCTTCGGGAGTTGTAATCAAGTTTAGGTTAATCGGTTTCTCCCGCCCGAAGCAACTTCGCCTCGTCCTAGTGCTTACGGATCAAACTGTTTCGAAACTACCGGCTGTGACGTGTCGAAGACGAAAAGAACGATCTTCGAACTATATACATATGCATACACCTCAGAGGATTATGACAGCTCGCAGTGAAAGTATAATTTGGTTATACGAACGTGATTAGTTGAATAAATTGTTTTCGGAATTTTGCTCGATCTATCAAATTCGTTTCAATTTTTTCGCTGATCCTTGTTGATTTTGTTGATTACAAGACAAGTGTTCCTGTGATTAATATGATATAGATTTGTATAATAATAAATTATAATAAAGTCCAGATGAATTGTGCACGTTGTCGTCTTTCTTGGAAAGCGAAAAAGTGGAAGAATTTTTTACTCGCAAGTATACAGAAAGAACTTTAGTTACTCGTATGTACGCGTTACGCTGTTTCTTTGCATAAATCGTTTGTATCATCGATTAAGAACCCTGTGTAAATTACTACGAACAATCCATTCCTTTCACAAGATCGAAACAAATTTGCCATGTAATACATAATGAATTGGGTGTGAAATTTTTAAAAGTTTCTCACCTATCTAAGAATCTTGCATAGATCAGTCGAAAACCTCATATAAATCGCACAAATCACTTCGAACTTTCATTCCTTCCACAAAAGTGTAACCAATTCGTCATATTACCCGGTAAAAAATTTTCAAAATTTTCCAGAAACCCCGTACGAAATTGTTTCTCTCGTTTCATTCGCAAAATTGAAACAGATACGCAATATTGCACGGACAACTAAACGTTCGCTAATCACAGAGAAGTTGACTCGTCGTATAAAGAATGGACGATCGTTTGTCCAACCTACTCGTATCGTTTTCGAGCGTAAACCCCGATTTACTATCAGACTCTAGATGGTAGAAAAAAAAAAAAATTCGAAGAACGGTAGCTCGCGGCCGATTTGACCGTCGATCAATTGTTTCGAATTCTCTCTCTCTCTCTCTCTGTCTCTGTCTCTGTCTCCGTCTCTCTTCGTTGCTCGCCTAATCCTCCTCGAATCGGTCGATTCCCGTAAATCTACTTTTCTGCTCTTAGCGGGGAAGGATCGTACCGAAACTATCTGGCAAACTTCGTTCCCTCGGATGTATCCATGATGAAAGCGACAAGGACGCGGCATTGAATCACTCTGCGGAAGGGCTTAAAGTTGCCCTGTGTCCGGGCTCAGAGACCGTAAAGAGAGAGAGAGAGAGAGAGAGAGACTGTTCGACGTTCTGGAAATTAACGGGGATTTCGTGATTCTCCGTGTGAAACGTGAATGATTCTCCGTGAAACCTCTCGTGTTAAAATGATCGTTATTCGCTGATACCTTGAATTCTGGGTGGAAGAAGGTCATATCATCAAGATGTCTTATCCTTCCGACGTGGTATCATTGAAACACTGAAAGTGTTTTCCCTTCTCACGTAGTGTATGAATTGGTTTGTTAATTTAAAGTGTATGGAAATAAAGTAGTACACAGTGCCGCTTAAAAATCTTAGGACAAATGCTACAATTAAAATTGATAGAAATGAAAATTGAGAAACTATGCTATTTACCATCAGAAAATTGAAAGGTCAGAACATTATTCAGTTGCATGATACTTTACACAGGAAAAAACCTATCAAATGGTAATACATTTGACAAATGTGTCACGTGCAGGTAAAAAAATTTTATTGCCTCTTAATTACAAGAAAGTGTTTCAAGATTTTTGAGCAAGAGTATCTACTGAATCATTCGCTGATATTATTTCCTTCATTCCATCCTAATTCAAAAACTTGATCGTCTGCAATGAATACTGAAGCACAAGAAAGGAAAGAAACTAATTTCTTTACTCTTCCAAGCTTCCAAAAAATATGGAAAATTTTTACTAAGTTACTTGATGAAATCTTTGCTATATTATACAATCAATGTTTAAACGAAAGCTTTGAAAGTTCCTTCAGGAAGGATAAAAACTTGCTCCAAAAAAATTCACACTGACAAAGTTAACGACCCAGTTTGTAGGGTTAAAAACAAAAAATATCCTACGATTTTTAAACGAGAATGTACATTCAGCAACAAATATTGAATAGGATAAGAGTTCATAAAATGTTTCACTTGGATACTCATGAACTTCACGATCTTATCAATGAATAAAAAAAATAAAAAGAAAAAAGATTGTGACACCGCAAGTGCTATTACTTTTTCAAATTCTTTCGTTAAACGAACTCTTGTTTCTCAAGGATTATAAACATTGATCGTCTACCTCTGCACTGAAATTGAAAAATTGATAAAATTGAAAAAAAACTTGTAAGTGTAAATGTATGTTGTAATACGGGATATATGTTTGCTTCGACTAATGAATTACACGACATAAGATATGCGTGTTAATTGGAAGAAAACCACTACTGCTATTTTTTTTTTAATATGTTATAAACTATTTATGAGAGATATAGTAGAAAACTGTAGAGGAACGTAAAAGGTAATTTTCAAAATCGAGCATTATTCTTAACGTCGAGGCAGAAGGACGTGGTCAACGTGCTATTCCACGACCAGTCTTAAAAGTTTTGTAACATCTTTACACCGGTAGTATATAAACCAGAATGGTAATGTTATCTAAGAACATATCGTTTCTTAGGCGTAGAACGAGCAAAGAGGTCAACAAAACTTCTCCGAGGTTCTCGTTGCAGTTTTATCAAATCTCTATAATTGCAACAAGCGCGAGCTTGTTTTATTTCCCTCCGGCTCGAAAAAACTCTTCTTCCTTGCCGAGCAACGCGATTTTATTTGTCGCGGATATCTAAGCTAATCCTCATTTTGTTTTCCTTGCTACTCGAGAAGGATATTGTTCGAGAGCTCGTAAAAGACAGTGAAAAGTGCCTTCGTCCGCAATTTTATTCGAAACGACGCGATTTCATTCGAATACTCAGGTCCAGTTCCCAAGTATTCGAGCATAGCAAAGATCGCGAGTGCCAACCGTTTTATTTTATTTTATTTTTTTCTCTTTCTCTTTTTGTC
The DNA here is from genome assembly GCA_032399595.1 of Tetragonula carbonaria. Lineage (NCBI taxonomy): Eukaryota > Metazoa > Arthropoda > Insecta > Hymenoptera > Apidae > Tetragonula > Tetragonula carbonaria. Next base: position 5,647,578 of record JAUCRC010000007.1, read on the forward strand.
GTCCGACTCTGTTTTACGATTTTGAGTTTATGAACTGGAATTATTCACCTGACTCGGAGTATCGATCCTTCCATAAACTTTTACACTAGCGAAGAACAGCCCCAGTGTGTGTGTGTGTGCGTGTATGTGTGTGTTGATCGCCTGTCAGAGCAAAGAGACACCGTTTCTATGAATCCACTCGCCAGGGATCATATTTTCCTTCGGAACTTAATCTCACGACCGGCCGAGGGGCGTCGAAATAAACCATGAGGCGAAGAATCAATGAAAGAGACGGTTCACAGGGTCCCTTGGGATTTACAGGTTATCCCGGACAAATTTGCTCGTCGTTCAGATTTATGGATCTGTCGAGTAATATGGAATCCTAGATTGCACGTTGCTCGAAATTCGTTTTGTTCTGTGAACGAGGCAACTTCCGTGAATCGCGTAAGAAGAGATATCATTTAGCGAAATTTAACAAGTTGCAAGTTACAATGGTTCGAAGGGAACTATTAAAAGTATTATCAATATTGAAAAGAGATTTCCTACTAAAAAGATTTTTCAATGTTAAATCTACGAATCCGACAGTGGATTATTTTTCATATTCGCAATCAGTGGACTGGTAAATTTTTGTGTCACAGAAAAAAACATATTTATAAATATTATTATTATTACATGTAGACCCTGTTATTACCGTATAATGGTTCGAAGAGAACTATTAAAATTATTATCAATTATATTGTTATCAATTATATTGAAAAGAGATTTCCTACTAAAAAGATTTTTTAATGTTAAATCTACGAATCCGAGATGTTGGTAGTAATTCGTTAAGAATTCGTAATTCGTTAAGAAATCATCATTCCTTGGTCCTCGACGAATGGTGAGAAGAAAAGATACAATTAACATAATTAACTTGAATTAAAAAGAATATTGTCCAGCTCGTAAAATCATTATTGTTTAATTCTCAACGAATGGCAAAAATAAAAGATACAAGAAAGATATCAGAGTATCGAATAGTATTACTTTATTATCATAATACTGTGAATGTTTCAATTTCCCCCCGAATTCATTAATTCAAATTTAAAAAAATGGAATTATCATTCAGATTTCAGATCACAATGTCAGATTCGCAAAATTCGCTTCGCACGAATTAATTGGCAGAAAAGTTTCAAGTAAAACTTGAAGTGTTAACCGGTTAATTACCATTCTTGTTAGTTCACGTTCGTCACAAAGCGTATTCGATAGATACAATATCGATCGATTCGCCGGTGGAAATTCAATAGACCAAGGTGGATTCAACCCGTGGTTGATCATCGCTTTTAATCAGAATTCCCTGCAAGCAGGCGGGTTAATCCGTAATAATCTCTCGGCCTCGATGATTCCGCGTTTGTCGAAAATTTCGCGCGTCAAGTCCATTTTGCCGCGTGTCGAGTCTCGCTCGCGATACACGATACACGTTTTGGCCACGCGCGAGGGGTCGGGAAGCGAGAGGGTTGAACGAAAACCGAGGAGAAGATGGAAGAAAACAGGGGTGGATAGCGGGAAGCCTCCGATCGAGAACGGTTTTCGCTTAGCAGGCGGGATATATGTCTATAAACCACGAGCTGGCTTAACGAACGACTTGATGAAAGTTTCACGAGCCCGTGAAATCCTCGGGGACCGGTGCATCTGTGCCGCGTCGGGTTTAAAGCTTAAACTATAAGGGTTTACGTAATGTGGTTTAATGCGATATCCTTGTCCTCCGCGGCGTAGACACGTCCTAGAGAAGTTTCCAGCCTAGTTTCCGGTTGCCGGGCCCCGGTTTACCGGGAATCGATCCTTTCAACAGGATTATACCGGTACCCGTTGTCAGTCACTCGCGCAGTTCCTCGCACTCCGAGGACAATTAGCTGATTAATTCGCTTACTGCCGAACTGACCACATAATTCTTTCTCGAACTGTAAATTTCAGTAACTTTATTATTTCGAGCGTTTGTTATCGCTCGCGACAAGCGATCAGGACGATCCAATCTTTTGTGAAATTTTTTCTTTTTTGCGCGTGTAAGGTATTCGGGTATTATTTGGAGAATTATTTGAACAATATAACTAATACACTGATGTAGAATAATTTTATTTTATTTGATGAGTGTTATATCGATGTAATCTTGCGTGAATTATTTGAACAAGCAAGTGATTTGTCTAATCACTTTTTGTCTGATATTTTACTTATTTCGTATTCGTTCGTATAGATTCTCGATCTCTCAGATAGTCTAACTTCACTGCCTTGTCGTAGTTATTTATTTATTTTATTTCGATGGGCTATTAAATTCAATAAAAGATCACTTGGAAGTGATTCAGACACGAGACAAAGTTACTTTACGCCGCGCTATTTTCGAAATGAAAACAACGAATTCAATAATGTAAAGTTGAATGATTCGTTGCTTCAAATTGTAATCTTTTGTCTTTGCTCGAAGTGAAATTTGCCCAACCTCTCGGAACTTGAGCAATTTTTTCGGAATAGATTCGGATAGAAATATCGTTGTCGAAGAGCTTTGTCGAGAGACGCTACGTCGCAGTATAAATCTTCCTGAAGAGAAAATTCAAGATCCATTCAATTTTTGGAAACGTTCCAAAAGGGAACGCCGCTGAAACCTCCATAAATCGATTGCTTGCAGTACCTTGCTTTTCCGTGGTCTCATCGTCAAGTCGTTCGTAAAATAGCTTCGTTAATTAAGTCGTTGTCAGACAGGTAATATCGACAGGTATCAATCTTTTTGGCGAAGAATTTAATGATAGATACTTCCATTCGATGTCCCAGGCCATGGATATTTTCATCCTACTGATTGTTAATTTATATTCCAAGACGAATTTTTCTTTCAATCACAGTCGAAAGAAAGCGCCCGAAATTACGAAACACCGAAAAAGAAAACGAGCTTCCAAATATCAAATATCAAATTAAGCTGTAGCTCGTTAGTTGTTCATCGATTCGACAACAACTGTATTTTAATTTGAAGAGAGAGAGAGAGATCATTCTGATTCGCTGAATGGATACTGAAATTCGCCGCAAACTAAACCGTGAACTAAAATGCACGTTTACCAATTCAGTTGTTACGTGGCATTGTCGTGCCGCAAAGAAGTGGCCACATTTTAAAGGGGTGGCGGAAGCACACGTAAGAAGTTGTTCGAATTTATATACAGTTGTTTGCGACGTGTTTAAGTTCGGGCCGAAAGTTTCGAGCGGGGCCGACTGCTCAAGTTCAGCGACGAAATACAACTAACTTGATCAAGAGTTAAAATACGATTGAATAAGTTTAACTGGCGGTTAGAGTGCGGCGCGTCCGTTGAAATATACCAGCTCGATGATGAATATACATGCGAGAGAAAACCCTCGAATTATCCTGCGAATTGCCAACTCGCCCGTATGCCACGTGGACAGGCGTGCACGCTGAAAATCACCATGCGTTTGTCACACGAGCGACATTAATACTAAAACTCTACCACACCAAAATGACTGGTTTTACAATTTTATTTTAAAATTTCTATTTCACGTTACAATTTTTTCCCCGCAATGATGCAACGACTTTTACAGCGTATAACTAAAGAAATAACAATGAATTTTATTTTATTTTTATTTATTAGAAATCAAAATAATTTTGGTAGAAATAGCTTCGTCTTAACTGTCGGTAGTTCTAGTATTAACATTGCGATTTAATTTTTAATTTTCCAAACCTCCTTGGTATTTGAATATCTGTATCTCCGACTTCTTGTTAATCCGATACGTAAAAGAAATTAATTTCTTGATCTTTCAATCGTGATCACTGCGTAATTGTTGCCGTAATTTCGACAATCGAATCGATGGAAGATGATACAAGCCTGACGCTCGAAATTTTCAAATTCACGAAGTGGCTAAAAGTGAACGCTTGATGGCTTGAAATTATTTTGTAAGATATCTGAAGATTCGAGTGCACTGGTGCCAATTGTCGACGACTTGTAACCGATCAATCAATTACACCGAACTCGTCCTAATTTCATCCGCGATCCTGAATGTCGATTAATTTTCATCTTACCTGCGGTGCGTACGTGTCGCTGGTCTTTGAAGAGCAGAGACCGCCTATTAGAGGAAACCACGGCTCTCTCATCGGGGAGATGTTGCAGCATCCTTGATGGTGAAGTGTGCGGGTACTTTACAGTCTTTCTGGTTGGTGGTCGTCTGTCGTCTGACTGGTTGGGGGCCTTGGATGATGCTAGAAGAGCAGACAATCAGACGAATGCCAGGCAAGCCTCAGGCTCCGCTTCTATCTTATTTCAACGTCCGGCTTCTCTTTTCTATCGTTTCAACTTCCTTTCTTTCCCTGTCTCTCTCTTTCTCTCTGTGACTCGATTTTATTTGCGTGCCAGCTCGTTTCGCTAAAAACAGATTAGGTGCTTCGACCGCAGTGAGTTTCATCTTCGTGGAAGAACAGACTCTTACTCTTGTCGGATTGTCCTTTGAAATTGATGAAACAACATTTAATATATCGAATATTCGACGTATATTAGTTTGAATATTTTATACACGCTTGAATTTGTTCCTCGTTAAACTTCAGATAACTTGTGCTTTTGGTTTAGCTGCATTAGTTCTTGAATCTTACCTTCTACACGACGTTTCGCTTGCTTTCTGTTACGACTTCTGATTCTTTGTTCGTGTATTGAGTATCACTTGCTCGCTCCTTTCGCACGTCCACTGACATTGATTTTTATTGGCGACAGTTTCTTGGCGATAAAGTGCTCTGTGGCTCGTCGACTTATCAAACAAAAAATCTTCGTTCGTTACACCGCGCAATCTTGCACTTTCGAGCTGTTCGTCGAGTTTCCCTGACAAATTTTCTCTTCAATCTTCAAACAAACAAAACCATACTTTTTGTATTGTTTCGTCTAGCAACAAAAATTCTCCCAACATTCAAATTAATTAAACACTAGGAAAAATAGAAACTGAACTAAAATTCAAAGTTTCTTTTAGCTAAAAGAAAGATCACAAGTATACTATAACTCAATGGTGCGCGCGCGCGCGCGTGTGTGTGTGTGTGTGTGTGTGTGTGTGTGTGTGGCTGTTGACCGCGAACGCAATCGGTGGCAGACACAGAGAAATTCAATCACGAGGTACAAGCACAGTTCTCGTCTCGAGTAAAAAAGGGGAAGGGTGGAAGGGGCCTTCTTAGTGCGCGCCTCGTTGTATGTCATTGTTTCTCAGAACGCTTGATTAAGGCCGGTAAATATGGTCCAGCGATGCCGGTTGAGCAACGTAGCTGCCTCGAATTAATGACGGGGGATACCGTTCGTGTCGGAAGGGTTGGAAGCGGGGAGGGTCATGCGGTATCGCGACGAAGATCAGCGGGCCATCGTAGCAGCTGTAAATAAATCCCTAATGATCCTCGCCGAGTCGAGGGTCCCTGGCCCGTCTCGACTAATTATACGAACCGACGGAACACACGCTGGCCAGTATCTTATAACCGGCGCAACGCTGTCCCCAAGGCCAATTAGTAATTAATAATGGCTACCGTGGAACGATGTCGCGGATACTTGTCGCCCCCGATCGAATTAAACCCGGGTATTAATCGGCCCCTAAACGCCTTCCAAGTGGCCGGCACGTTTAGCTCGATTCGCCTGCGCTTCGTTCGTCATCGTTCGTCATCCTCTTTCTCCGGGAAACTCAATTAGTAGCTGCGTGGAAATAAAAAGCTAGGGACGAGGAATTCACGTTGTCACATTTTTTCCAGCTGAAACATTTTTTTTTCTTCTTTTCTTTTTTTTTAAGTTTAAAAAGTTTCTCAAGTCGATGAAATTCTACTGTGTATCTCGAATATTGGATATTTAGTATCCAAGTCGTTAATACGACTTTAATTTTCATTTATTTATTCTGTACATCGTCGAATTCGTTTTATATTTATTTGTCGCCGTCAGTGACGATTGGTTCTGTTACAGGTAAGATCAGTTTTGGATTTTTGCTGTAACTGTACCGCCACCATGATGACCACAATGACGCAAGACGAGATTTTACCGTAAGTACAATTCTACTTTACGCATGGCGGCAAGGATAGAAAGCTATATTTATACTAAAATATATCATCAAAAAATTGGAGACACTTGGCGAAATAAAGTAAGTATTCCCTGAACAAACTCACTCTGGATCGTTCAGAGGCTAGTGAAACGCAGAGTGTTTGGATCTCTCCGGCCGAAGAATTTCGCGCAGAATTACTGAGTTACAGGCACGTAGTCAGCGTGCGAAAGACAACGATTTCACGATTTCAGTAGTGTCTCTCCGATCGACGACAGATCTCTCGAAAGCTCCGCGAAATTTCGCGCTTCTGCGTATTATTCTGCCGCGCGTTAAATTGCACGTTAAACGGGTCGTCCGATCGATGCAGCCCGAAAACCAAAAGGAAACGACGATAACGACGACCTACTTCGAGATTATGTCGGCGTACGCCGCCATGCGATAGAACGCGTGTTAGTGTCATGTCGTTCCCGAGCTCGATGAATTCGCGGTGAAATGACGAGCTCGCACACGCTCGCAGCTCGGGACACAGGGCAATAGAGTAATCACGTAAGATGGCTGGCAAAAAGGGGTAAAGGGGAGTCGGCAAGTTCGTATATTACGAGCTTTTCGACGGCGAACGGCGAAAGGAGCCGCGTTACGACGTACAACCTGCTACGCCGGAAATTTAGAGCGTGTACCTTTCTGCTGTAGTGTGTCGGTCGAGGGAAGAAGACCGGCAGCTGGGGAGAAGCGAGAAATATACGCGAGGAGATAGGTTTATGCGAGGGGGAAGACGTAAGAACCGTAGAGATGCAGAAGCGGGTGTGAGTAACTGAGCAAACGATGCTCCGCGGCAGCCTGAGACGACCTGCAATTTTTAAGCCGAGCGGTTTTATTAACGCGTGTACAGGATACGCGTCATTTGTAAAATATAGTAATTTATTACATTTATTTATATAGTTCGCGTCATTTTTGCGATCCCGATTCCGAACGGTTATTTAAAACACATTGATATCAGAGGTAGCTAACTGGCGGCTCTTGCCCCTACTTTCCTGATCGCTAGGACTATCCCCTCCACTGCATCGTTAAGAGATCGATGCAGTGGAGGGGGTAGCGCTAGCGATCAGGAAAATAGGGGCAAGAGTCATCAGTTAGCCGATTCTGTTGTGTATTGTCAGAGAAACAGCTATTAAAAATTCTGTTTTTCACACATTGTAACAAAGGTTTTTCCGCATAAAATATAGCAAATTTTTGCACATGTTTCATTTTAGTTTGTACACGAAATAATAACATCGCATCCAGAAAATTTACCTTTCATGAAGCTGTTTGGCATCATAAAAGGGGCATCATTTTAAAAGAAATATATTTGGTGTTTGTTCACGACGATCCCAAGTATCTTATCTAGTGCACAAATATAGTATATTTTACTACTTTACATTATCTTTCCGAGGGGAAAGTTTTGTGAGGTACCCTTATGTTTAGAGAAATGTTTTGGCTCTTACCATGTGAAAGAAAATTATGAAAAATACGTGTATGCTTAAAAATACTATTTATTTCAATTTTTTTAGTATACAAAAAATTTTAAAAACTTCTCTATTTCTATCCTCGTTCTACACTATTTTCACAAAAAAGAGAGAAGTTGTTGAAGAAGCGCGATTAGGTGATTGATTCGAATGGTAGGAAGAAGTGTTGCGAGTGTTGAATCATTCGAATTGATCGTGTGTAGATAATTGTATTCACGGTCTTTATTTCTCATTTCGGATCGGGATAAATCAAGCCGAGTATGCAACTTGTAATTGTTCCCAATAGGTTTCTAAATTTTTTCTTGTTCCTCGAGAACAAGAGTGACGAGAATAGAGTGACATCACTGAAATTACGGGTCCGATTTTCAATTCTCTCGAAATACTATTCTCAGCCGATTTCCGCGGCCTTTATTAGAACGTATAAAATAATAGTTTAAATATCGATGAAGTACGTTCTGGGATTCGGCATTCCAATTTCAAAGTGGTAAGTAATGAGACGAAATAATTCACGTTAACAATCCATGACAGATGATCGGAATACAAAATGAGCTATGAACAGGAGGAAATTTAAATAGTAGTTCGTGTACGACTGGTAACTCGATCGACTAAGACGAATCTACGCATTCATCTTGCAAGAAGAGTAATAATTTAAGAAATTTCATTTCAGTTATAATTCAGTTAATTCGAGAGATTCACGGTGGTAACAATAGCGTGATCTCGATCTAGCAACACACGCGAAACGCTGTGCGATGTTCAATCCATAGAACAGATCGCAAAATTGGCACGAGTTCGCGTTATCTGTCTGACCGACACCCGGTTTTGCGTATAAACTATTTGCCTAGGCCCCCTGAAAATTACCAAGTAAGCATTATAGCACCCAGAGAGATCCGTTTCAAACTTTAAACTAAAGCCTGCACCGATGCAGATTGCGAATAATAACTGGCGAATCCGTGGCGAACAATGCTCAGATAAGCCTTATTCTCGGTCCCCGATTCGCGCCGACTTTAATGAAGAATCCCCTTAATAGAATCATTGTATCAGATGTTATATTTAATTAACGCTGAACGCGAGGCTGGATTAATTAAAATTTCCTTCGTGTTTTTTTTTTCTTTTCTAATTTTGTCGTTTGGACAAGATTGTCTGCTTCGAAGTAATTGTTTGAAGTTTTGCTTTAAAATAATTGTTCTTTTTTTATTTTTTTTTTTTTTTTAATAGATCGATTTCAACTCTGTAATTGTAACGTCGTATGATACATAATTTTACATGATTCGACTCGGTAATTGTATTTGGATTTCTTTAAAAAAATGAAATAAACAATGATTTAGGCAAGAAAACAGCATTGCAGAATTTATGAAACGATCTTAGTTATTTTAAGATTGTATATTTATGTATATTTTATAGTTTATAGTTTTAGTTAAAGATTTTAGCTATGATTTAAAAATCATAGAAGAATATGATGGTAAATATCACCAACTTGATTAAATGTGTATTAATCAATTAAAGGCAACCACCGGGTGAATGATTTAGACAAAAATACAATATCATAGGATCTAGTTATACAAACGATTTCAGTTATAATTACATACTTTTAATTAAAGATTTCAATTATGAAGTCAAGAGTCTCAAAAAGGAATATTCTCTTTTATATTAATATCGTCGATGTTAAATTTCATCAACCATTCTGAACTTTCTATCTATCGAGAATTAAGAATAATTTAGACAAAAATGAAATATCACAGAGCTCAATTATCGTCTGACATATAGTTCAAATTATTCATAATCGGGATACCTTATAAAACGCGCCAATCCATAATTCATAAATTACAGTGATATTCGTTTCTTTCCGAGTGGAAACAGCAGGCACGTTTTCATCTCGTTAACGCAGCCAACTTTTGACAATGCGCCAAAGCACGCATGCTGCATCTCGCGTGCACCGACGCGTGTTTTGAATGCATGCACGCGTGCATTGTACATACGTTGCGCGGAACGACGCTTGTTATTCTGCCTGTTGCAGATATTCACCGCTATTATGCGGTTTAATTAAAAATCAAAAACGCGTGTCCCCCCTCGTCTCCGTCGTTGTGGCTTCTTCATTCGCAATTTGCCTCTCGCGTCGAGAAATTCAATCTGGACACTAGCGTGAAGTTGATTGGCGGTGAAATCAGAATCACGAGCGAACAGCGATAGAAAACTTTCAAGACGAGTTTCTCTTAATTGAGATTGCCAGAGTCTCGCTCCTTTGTTACGAAGAGAAAACGTTATAAAAATTCATTTCAATGAAAAGTCAAAATGAATTTTTATAAATTATTGTCGCTTGATATCGGCGACAACGAAACACCACAATACGTGCGTGTTGTACTTCAATGGATTCTTACGAGGTTGCAAAGATTTCAGTTCTTCACATAACTTAAAAATGAATTTTTATACGAAGATTGCAAAAGATTGATTTCAGTTCTTCACATAACTTAAAAATGAATTTTTATAAATTATTGTTGCTTGATATCGGCGACAACGAAACACCACAATACGTGCGTGTTGTACTTCAATGGATTCTTACGAGGTTGCAAAAGATTGATTTCAGTTCTTCACATAGCTTAAAAATGAATTTTTATAAATTATTATTGTTTGACATCGGTGATAATGAAACACCACTGTACGTATTATTTCAGACAACTAAACGGGTCAAACAATAATTACAAAATAATCGGTATATATACTGTCGACTTAGCGCTAAACTTCACCAATAATACGACGAGCATGAAATTAGTACTTGTGGACATGCGTTACATCATCGCGTGTTACCATTTGTTTTTTCGCAGTCTCTCCAGGGAAATTCAAATTTGCTACAAGAAGCACGAGAGATTACTTTTCCTTTTCTCGTTTCTGGAAGACAACTACGGATTATATTGCTAATTGCTTAATCTTACAATGGAAATGGATTCTTACGAAGTTACGAAAGTTTCTCACGTAGGAACCGGATCCAAGTCCCCGTAGCTTCTTGCAACAAGAATCGTTTCAGCTCTTCGTCCACGAAATTGCATCCTCTCGAGAGAGAACCTCTCGACAAAAATAAACCACGTCTCGCCGATGTACACGACGCGTATAAAACGCAAGAAATTGGTCTCGATCCTCCCCCCCTCCCCCCGGCCATAATTGAATGCCGTCAGGATCAAAGTTCGTTGAACGTGTTGTCAATTGATCCAGCTGCGAATCAATTATAAACGCGCCCCTCCCCTGCACAACGGGTGTATGTACGGTGTACCGGTCGATAAATCGACAACCAGATTTCTGCTAATATCCAATCTTCTCGAAATTAAGCGAAAAAGAAAAAAAGTCCGTGGTCGCTGAAGAAGAAAGTTTCTCAATGTTCCGTGACAACGCACAAAGCTGCCATTGCTTCCCGGTGTGATTGGTCTCGCACGATTCGAGGTAACGTGGCGTCGCGTTTCTGCGTTCCTCGAGGGTGGTCTCGCGACGTGCACGCTTTTCATCGCGCGTGTTGTCTGCATACGGTTGTCTCTCTCGGCGTGGCACGTGTGGAGGAAGAGATCGGCGACAGGGACGAGGAGTGTTGGAGCGTGCCGGGCTGCGTCTCGTGCGACCCACCCAGAAAAATCCTCGAGCCACGTCTCGAGACGCCACTCGAGAAAATGTAACCCGCTCCCGGCGTCGTTTTCGTATTGACAAGTGGACTGTTGTGCGCCAGTTGCAAAAAAAAAAAAAAAAACAGTTCCAAGAATGAAATTCCTTAGAAGGCATGCAAAGAGGGGAGAGGGTTGACCCTCTAATTAGCGATCGATCCGCTAACTCTTCGTCGTTGTTTAACCCTTTCGTGTTTAACCCTTTAATCCGTTTTGAAATATAGTAGAATCTTTTTTGAATTTCCTTGCAACATTTTGACGAAGGGCCTTGAACTTCGATTTTTTTAAAATTAATAATTTAACCTTGGATTTTTCAGAATTGAGAGATTAACAAGAATTATAGGGTGGGCCAGAAATCACTTCCTATTCGCGAACATTTGAAAGAAATAATTTTCAGTGCAATGGAGAAAAATCATGTTTAGAGTTGAATTTAAAATTAATAAAATTAGTTTTTTTTTTTCTTATATTTTGACGTTTCATTTGATGTTGAACTTTTTTGGCCTACCCTGTAGCCGACCTTTTCCAAATTGCAGCAAATTAAGAAAGATCTTTCATTTGCAATAATTTCTTATCGTAAATATTACACTGTCGAATAGAAAAAAAAAATAGAAAAAGCCTCGTCTTGATGGCTAAAGTGCGTTATGTATTTTTAATATGCGATTACTTCGATACGTCAATAAATGAAAGGCTGAAACGGCACTGCGACACCAGATGCAATAAACGAATTCCCCGATCCTTCGCCAACGTTTTATGTTTAAAATTTGTGTAGTTTCTATCAGATTTTTGTCCGGTTTCGTTAACTGCTTCGTCGAGTTTCGTGAGTTTCGCGAGATTTGCGGTTATTTGTAGAAATTTTTGATCCGTGAATAGTCTCGATGCAAAAGGTTCTCCCATCGAGCTTACGATCTTGCTATCTTTCGAGCAATCGCTGTCCCTGTAAAAACTCTTTTTGACTCTGTCAACGTTTCGAATTCTTTTCATAATATTTCACCGAGTACGGCTGCGCTTTTTCGCTCAAAGTCGTAGGGATTTGGACAATTTTCGAGCGCGGTCTTTCGATCCTTTGTACGAATATTTCCGAAAAATTCGGATTCCCCGGCGAGTTTTCGTTCGACGTTTCGACGAACCGGTGGTCTTTGAAGCGAAGAATTCGCTTGTAAACGCTTTGTCAAGCGTTTTTTTTTTTTTTTTTGAAGTTTCGGAGCTTCCAAACTCTCTCTCTCTCTCTCTCTCTCGTCTGTTTTTGACGTTCCGTGAAACGTTTCGGACGAATTCTTTGAAGCAGCGAGTTCGGTTAGACGCAAATACTGGGATATACAGATTTTCGCGTCTGTCAGTCAGTCAGTCAGTCAGAAAATAATTAGACCCCGCATATAGACAGCCTCGATTTAGTTACCAATGATTCCGCAATTTTAGCCGCGTAAATTGTCATAAATTTCTGCGAATATATAAACGCGACGTTAATCATAAGCTACGCGTGACTCATCCACCAACACCTTAACGATCGTCCAATTAAATAAAATCATAAATAATAACGTAGTTTCGCTACGAACGAGAACGTTCTAAACTCCCACGTTATTCTCTTACACTACGTTCTACACAGATACAGGGTGTGTCAATAACTTTGATCACCTCTAATAGAAGAATATTGCACGATGTGAAACGAAGACTCGCACTAACAATAACACCGCCATTTTGAACATTTATTGCAACAATTTATTATTTGCGTGGCTTATTCTTTTATTTACAGACGAGTAACATTCAAATAGAAGTCACGCTCTATAGTTGTAAAAAAAAAAACTTTACGAGCCATTTAAAAGATTTTGAAAATTCTACAGAGCTGCAGAGAAATAATTACCAGCGCATTGTGGCAATTATTTTTTGTAATTTTTACCAACAAAATTCGTATCTTCTTCTGCAGATTTATGAAAAGAACGGAGGATGTGCCCGAAGTGTAAATTATCGCGCGACCCTGTATATCCACATCTCTTTCTGCGTCTCATTAAAATCAAAACCGAATGCTACACTAACACTGTGTCTCCAACCTTTTGAATCTAACTTAACGCGTTGAATCTAATTTAACGCGTTCGGAAGGTCACTGTTTTATCTAAAGAAAAAAAGAAAAACAAAAAAATTCAAATCTCGCAAATACTGGTTTCGAAAAAGGCTCGCCGTTCGCTCGTTTTCTTGCTGCTGCTATCGACAGAAGGATTTACAAGTCATCGGTAAACGAAAACTTCGAAGGCGGCGGATCCGAGTGAACGCTTGAATATCGAATGAGCCCAGGGGATCATAATTTCGTCGGGTTTAACAAGATTCCTACCGGCTGAATTATGTTTTCGCAGCGGTATCTACCCGCCCGTGTGCACACGGTGATTAATCATTCGGCTCGAATCTCACGCGTGCACAAACCCCCCTCGGCGTTTTTAGTTTCAGCCCGCCGCTCGCCGGTTTACATTGTTCCTCTTTTCCCGATCGGTGCGTTGCCACCAGCGACGTCTCTTTGCCGCGACGTCCCCCCCACTCTGTTTGAAAAACCTGTCTGTTGGGACCCTTTTGCTGTTTTCCCTTCGCCTTTATCTGTCGGTGCCGGTAATTTTTCTTATCGCGCGGGGATAAGAATTTCAGGGGAAATTCTCGATTCGCGGAGGATTCAAATATGTATGTACTCCCGGGAGTCGTCGATTTTGAATTCGGGTCCTTTCGTTCTGATAAGATTGCCACGCACGTCGAGAATTTTTTGGCGAAAAAGCGACGAATTATTGTATACAGTTTGCCAGTGGTTAAGAGTCCGATTTCAATTTGTATTGTTAAATTTAAATGTAATACGGAGAGTGCTTGATGTCCAGAAAATAGAAAATAGAAAAATATACAGAGAACCATAATTTTATTCGTTTTATTAGTTTTTGAGTTAGGTTCGAGTTCTTTCGTTCTAATAAGACTCGAGTTTGGCAACTGTTTATGAGGAAATTTATATGAAGTGCTTCGTGTATTCTCTCGGAGTATTATATTTTCTAAAATATAGAAAGTCATAATTTTCTTCTCGGTTTTTCATTAAATTCGCGTTCTCCTGTTCCGATAAGGTTATATAAGAATTTGAATTTGGCCACTGTTTACGTGGCATTTTAAATGTATAACCGATATATACAGAGAGCATTTGATGCGTTAAAGCATATATAGGAAATATCTGCAGAGGCATAATTTTATTCGCAGTTAGTTTTGGATTAGATTCGGGTTCTTCCGTTCTGATAAGAATTTGAGTTTCGCCACTGTTTACGCGTTTATGAGGGAATTTAAATATACGACCAATACATGCAGAGAATATTCGACAAGTTGAAATCTATAGAAAATATTCGGAGAGCCACAGTTTCGTAGTTTTAGACTGTGTGAAGCGATTGGAACGTTTATGGAGAGTTTGAGATCTTCGAAAAAATAAAAAAATAAAAAATAATAAAAATATACGATATTTCGAAATCTTCGAACAAAAAGAGAATAGAAGGAATAAAAATATACAAAATATCCAAGGAATCGTAGTTTGGTATAAATCCAGTGACATCCGTGTAATTGTAGGCTCCATTCTTTACGTTTCATCGATATTTCAGCTCTGACGAGCAGATTCGTCGCGATGCGTGATTGCTACTCGAAAGAGGCCGGATCGTATCGAAATGACTAATTACGTTTTCATCACGTAATAAAACCCTATGTTATCTGCGTAGACGTGGAATAAATTGCCGGCATTTAGCAACGCGCCTGTTGCTTGTTAGGGGCATGTCTACTCACCATATTTCCTACTTTAAACATTCCATGAAACAGCGTAAATTACGTCGGATTACTCACGGAACAATGTAACAAGCAGTTTCAAGTCTCCCTTTCTCTCCCTCTTTTCTGTTAAGTTATTCGTTAAAAAGTTTCGCAACACGAGCGCGCCACGCTTAATTTCTCATTCGACGGAAAATGAATAATAATCTTCCGTCTCCTCTCGCCGACCATTGCGTTGCGATATTAATCGCGTGACAGACGATTCAGCCCTGTTGCGAAAACGAACGTTCCCCCGACGACAACAACGATGAGAAGTTATTCGTACGTTTTGGAGTACTATTTTGCATTATTTAACATATCGGAAGATCCTCTGTTCTCTTCACTTACGATTTACTTTCGTCTGTCTATTTAGCAATCTGTACGATTCTCGTCGACACGTATAGGGGGGGGGAGACAATCATCGATCCTGCGAACACCTCATGCGATTCATCGATCTCTCCAAGGCGTGGAAAAATCGGCGTGACCGCGGCGTATCGGCGTAATCCGCCGCGTGATAGCAACACGCGACAAAGACAGGGTAACACGCACGCGGATTAGGACCCGGTTTCGTTTCGTAATTTTTCATTGATACGAGAGGAAGCGGCGCGTGTTCCATTAGCGGGCGCGATCAATTCTCACCCGTTGACTAGGAAATTGCGAAAAACGCGGCACGGCTGGATTTGGGACAGCTGGCAGCCTGGCCACCCCCGTAATTGGACGTTCTCGTCGCCATAAAAATCGCCGTTTCATTTTATGGGCAATTAATTTCAACGCAGGCATGCTCGCGACTCTCTCTCTCTCTCTCTCTCATCATTCCGTGTGAAAACGGTGTAATGTCAGGCCGAACGAAGTATTAAAAAAAAAGAAAAAAAGGAAAAAGAGAAAAAGGAGCACGGCTGTAAATTTGCGTCTCGTCGGCACTGCGCATTATTTCTCGCGTCTCACGTCACGCGAAATATTAACATTCGTCGGTCAAGAATACGCGATTTTGGTTTCTGTTTTTATCTTCTCATCTTCTTGGTTTCTTCGTTTCTTCTCGAATGGCGCGGAGATTTGTCAAGCGATGCCTCCATCTTTGAGCAATTTTGGTTCACGCTTCTAGGTGAAATTAATTCCAGCCAAGGATACTCGATTTTGATTTTCGTGCGTCTCTGTCCTTTTCTTTTCACAGAAATGGTTAACACATGCGAGTTAAATACACGTGCGCGATGGTTAAACACCATGGTATTATTGAAAGGCTCGAACAGAATTCCTGGACTGGCTTTAGAAACTTTTAAAATCCAAATTCTCGTTATTTCGTAAATTCATTCGTGGATGCTCGATTGACTATAGTTGCTCTTCTTCATCTTGTTTTTACGTTTTTACGTTTCCTCAGTACGAGTTTTGTTATTGCTCATTCTAATAACATCGTTTGCATGTAAATTAATCAAATCCAGTGAATAAGTTTTGTCATTAAATTTCGTATCATTTGGCACAAGCACAAAAATTTGGGGTTTAGGTTACTGGCTAGAAAACTTGCAACCGAAAACTGAAATATTTTCATAGAATTATTTCACTGGGAAACAAGTTTTGTCATTGTAATAACATGCTCATTCTAATAACATCGTTTGCATATAAATTAATCAAATACAGTAAATAAGTTTTGTATAAATTTTAAGTTTTGTAATAAATTTTGTATCATTTGGCACAAGCACAAAAATTTGGGGTTTAGGTTACTGGCTAGAAAACTTGCAACCTAAAACTTGATACTGAAAACTGAAATGTTTTCCTAGAATTATTTCACTGGAAAACGAAGAAGCATGAATCTCGCTGTAATTATATAAAATGAAACGTTCCTTCTTTAAACGCGTTATTCTATAATTAATTTACATTGTCTCGTAATTACATCACAGTATGTTATTCAACGATAATTAATATCGTTCTTGTATCGATGTATTTCACAATATAATTACGATACATTATGTATTCCCCATGATGAACAATCCCTCTCTGCAACGACGGATAGTATCCTTATTTTCAGAATGAGATACACAGCGACTCAATCGTTTCGCGTATTTAACAATACACGTGTAGGTTTTCATTCTCTCAGTCAATGGAAAATCACTGGATCTCTTGAATTAACAAACCGATAGATATCGTCGCAAAGGGCGTGCACTTTTGCAATTGAAATCAAACTCCAAACTCTATATACGTGACTCTTGTTATCAAACTCCACACGTATTTCAATATTATAATAACACTCGAATTTTCTTCTTTATGAATTATCGATAATTCATACTGCACTGTTTCTTGTGAGTTCGTGAAACTTTATACGCTAGATTGCGTTACTAAATCAAGTGGAAAATAAAGAGAGAGAGAGAGAGATTTTTTTTCAATTTTCTTTCCTTTTTTTTTTCTCCGGACAGTCACTTCATGTACCGGCAATATTTTATTCTAAATAGAGAAGAATTTGCATAAAACTGCGATACTAATTTACATTAACTCTACTCTCTCGTAGCATATGCCATGTTCGTGCTACGTTTTATTTGCTCCCCTTTGGTTCTTCATTCGCCCCTCTGCGCGGAATAAAAATTATTCCAACGTCCTCGACAAAACGAACATCCTCGTTACGTATAAACTTGGCATTCTAACTTCGACAGAATTGAAGGATCTTTTACATTGAATTATCAGTTTATTTTCAACGATGATAATTGTATAACGCAAATTATATACGTAAAATATCTCCTTGAGGTTTAGGACGAATGTGGCTTAATATTTCTTTTTTAACTTGAAACTTAATATTCTTCCGATCCATGGTGAAAAAGATATATGGCTCAGTTGAAAATAGATAAAGATGAAAAATTGAAAATTTCGAAACCTCTCAACACACGCAAAGAAAATTGATACGCCATATTTTGCCTCCCTCGTAAAATCATGGAACATTTGTATTAAACAATTTTTCACTAGGCGCGTAATTTAGAAGTTATTTCAAGTGTTACGCGGATCATCCTGTGATGATAATGTAAACAGAATTTTTTCTAAAAAACGAAAAGAACTAACTTGATTCGTTGATTTCGACTTGTATAGTATATTCAGTAGTACACGTGCAGTGAATTGATATATATATTTTTTTTTTCATATGAAATAATCTTTTGACACGAGTCGCTGGCTCTCAGTCGGCTGGGTCTTCGAGCGTCATCAGGATCGCGCTATTTATTCGCCTGTTGTTAGCCGCGTTTCGCGCTAGCGGCTCGAGGAACGATCATTAACTCGATCCACCCAACGAAAGTGCAATTTTATGCGCGTTTAATGACGCCCGGCGAGTTTTCCCTTCTCCGCTCTCTCTCTCTCTCTCTCCGCTGCTTCGAGTGTGTTTTTAATGACGAGTTTTCAGCCGCGAAACACGTCTTTTCGTTCCCCTGGTTGTACACACGACTGGAATGACTATTATATTCGAGGCTGGTTGTAATCACACCCCGGCTCGAATATCCCGGTAATAGCTTAAGCGGCGGGAATGCAAGTACACCTTCGGCGTAATAGTCTCGATCGTATATGCATATATGCGTTTGTCAATCCTTTCGATCTTACCTGTACTGCACTGACAATTATTAATGTGTGAAAGAAATATAGTCTCATCACACCTGTAAATAAATTATTAAGTTTAGTCGATTTTTAAATACATAATTTAGACCTTTACAAATGCAATTTAAATCTTTTAATTAAAATATTTAATAATTGTATCGATATATATATATATATATTCTTTGACAATATTAAGCAGTTAAATTAAATAACGTATCTAACACAGATGCACAGTATTCGTGTAATTAAAAAGTGAACATTTCGTTGTTTAGAACATAATGTGTTTAAAGTTTTCCATATTTTTGGTTATGTTCGTCGAGTTCGAATACTCATATTCATTAATATATCTTCATATATCATTCTTAATATATCTTCTTTTCTGTGCTCGGAAAACAGCTGTCTCGCGTCATTCAATTTGGCATTCGATTGAAAGATTACAATTATAACTTGCAATCAGTCACGCCTCGTCTGAATCGACAGAGTCCATCGATCTTTGATGGTGAGTTGATAAATTTGGATCTTTCAGCTTTCCCTTTTTTCCTACCTTCAATGTAGATCGAGAAACGAATTGGACTTCAGAAACTTCGTTACAACGAACGGTGCGAAGAGGCTTGAAAATTATTACAAAATTGTTATAAATGGTATCGAGGTCGTTTCCCAATATTCCTGGCCCGGGAGGATCAATCCCGAGGAAACTGCAGAAAGAAAGAAATGAAATAAAAAAAAAGAAAAGAAAACAATGTCCGACCTGAATTTCTCGTCGAAAACTTCGAAAACCAATTTACAATAACCGTAAAATACACGCCACTTACGTGCGCCGGCATTATCAGAAGGTGTACTTGCAAGATCGTGGGGCAATTTCAGTACCTTAGATTCGAAACTTTGGCTCTTCCCCGTTCGTAAAACCTAACTTTAACGCGGCCCTTTTTACCTAACCTGACGCTTTCCATCCTCGGGATCGGCTTCTTCATTCGGGCAGTGCAAGTGTGACCCGGGACTTTTAAATCGAGACCCAAAACCAGCGAATACCGCCTTTAACTCTCCTTCTCCTATACTCGATAATCGATCCTCTAATGAATTTAATAAACACTTCCTTGACTGTTAACCATCGATCAGTGTGTTTCTCTTTAGTAGTCCAACTCCTGGCTACGAAATCCAGTACAAATCGATTAAGTATTCCTCTCCTTATGTAGTGTGCCTAAGCTGAGCGTGGCTGGTTAATAAAATAATTGCGGTATAATTGCGTCCTAAATATCGTAGAGATAAGAAATGATGTTTATTAAATAACAACGATGATGATTAAATACTAGATAATTCAACAAGATGAAGAACACAAAAGATAAAAGGTCACAACGCAATCAACTCTTTTTTTCACAACTGCAATCTCCTCTTTTCAAAAAAGAAGAACTTTTCGCGCTTCTCGCGCCAGATTTATATTTTCCCTCTCTTTCACGCATTTGTTTACGCTACGAGCCATCTTATCTGTCATAATTAGAAACGGGTTATAACTTGACAACGATACAATCTACGATGCTACAGTATGTGTTCGTGAATTCGAATTATTACAATCACGGTTTCTAAGGTAGTGCAACAATTGTCGTGACGTGTGCTCGGACCATTAAATTCCCTCGAATATTTCTTTACGAAGACTATTACATTTAAACGCAAATTCCGGATAAAATAAAGTATCGTGATTCGTTATTTTCTTTCTCGCTTGTAAGTAACATTTAGAGGCGAGCATCGCGCTGTCGGCGAAGTCACGCAAATCGTAAACGAACGGGGCAAAAACGTTCGCGGACAGTGAACCCCCGGCCACTAAAACTTAATTGACCACCCGAAGAAGAAGCGGTGCATTCCAATGGAAATAATGCTAATTTCCATACATCCTCTTCCGCGCCGCTTGAGAGTTTCAAGCTTCCCAGCATCTGCAAGAACCGATTCCTAACGAATCGATTCCACGCGTGAATTTCACGCACGGCATTTCGTCGAACATTTCGTTCGCGCGTACTCGAAACTCTTAGTCTTTCTCTCTCGTTCTTTCTTTTCTCTCGATGCATGTAGCAAACGATGATGAAAGAGGATGCTCTCGGAGGAGCAAGAGCGAACGCAGAATCGGCTGAATCGAGCACACTGGCGTGCGTAACGGCCGCCGGAACCACGGACCCATGCAAATTGCATTAATATGTCGTGTAAACGGCCGGCAAATTGCTTCACCATCGATTTCGGTGCGCCAGCAATATCGTTAGACGAGGCGAAAACCGCTACTCTCGGCTCAGCCCGCTCGAAGCGACACTCGTCGCTCGAGAGCCCTGTCACTGCCCCCCCCCCGTTTTTCCTTTCTTTTACTCTTCATTTCTCTCCAGTTTCACTTTTTCCTCCCTCCCTCGCCGTGTGTTTATTCTTTTAAACGCGCATTTCGGGTAATCTTCGTCTAACTCGAGGAACATAACGTCGTTTGAAAGTTTCGAGTAAAAATTTCCCTTCGAGAGGTGGTCAACGACGAAGAACGAGTTTGTTGTTGAGCAAATTGGAATTTTTGAAGTGAAAACTTCTTTAGGCGCGTTGAGCGATTTTTGGTAGAGGAAAATCTTATGGGTTCGCGTCACCGACATGCAATGACATAATGCACTTGGCCAGCAGTGAAAGCATATATATATATACCATTAATTGGATTTTTGAATGAAGCATTAGATTTGATTATGTCCAATGATCGAAAACTCAGTACCACAAAATATACAACGACGATGCGGTTTTTACACGATATTTTGCATAAATTCCAATCAAACATTTTTGTTTCTTACTACTTCAGTTACCATAAGCCTATTGTATCCTTTTTAGAATATAATGAAATGAGTATTGTTGAAATTAATGATGATAATGATGCAAACAATGAAAGTAATGTTGAAAATTAAGTTCATTGAAATTTATGTAAATACAAATACTATGTATAAATAATATAAGTGTATATTATTATTATTTCAATATTAATTATTATTTCAATTAAAGTTGTATTTATATTTTGTACTGAGCTTGCGCAGCCCATCATATGTTTTGACTAATAAATAAACCATGTAAAAATGTACATAATTGTTGCTCGGAGTGCCGATAGATGTGAAAACCAGACTAATGTTGATAATTTTAATTTACAAATTATGAAATTTTAATTTTTGATACTACAATTAATTTGAAAATTCAAAACCACTGTTATTTCATAGTTTTAAGTTTTCACTTCTGTCGACAGTCCCCATGACTTGTTTTCTTTTTTTTTTTTTTTTTTTTGTTAAAACAATAGCAAATTTGAAGATTCAGCACTACAATAACTTGTTAACACGAGCGATAAAATATTGAAAAGATTTAAACTTGATGCAGATTTTAACCCTTTGCGGACGAATGTCGCCGCACAAGCGACAGAAAATAATTTCGCTATCTATATCGTCAATAGGTTTTTTTTCAATTTGGCAATACTTTGTTGTTACTGTTGGGTAGTACACTTTATAAACTGTTACTTTCTTGCTTTTCGTTTTACAGGAATTGCAATAAATAACGACTTGAGTAAATGTTACGCAGACATAGAGATATCGCAGTTTTGCTTCGATTGGTGACTTAAGTTTACATTTGCTAAAATCAAAATAAGTTTCACTAGTTTTTTTATAACCCCAAAATATGTCGCAAAATAAGAAGAAAGATTTTATTGACGATAACTATGTTAGTAATAGTGAAGACGAGTTTGTGTTGTTCGATATTTACGACGATAAAATACTAAAAGAAGATTCTGTAAATTTGAATTTTTCAGACAATAGTGATAGTGATAACAGAAGTGGCTTCGAGAAATTTCACACTCTGAAGAAATACAAGAACTAAAACATATTTGTGTATTGTAAAATAATAATTATTATTGTTCTTTAATAAAGTCTAAAATTCCATTGAACGAATTATTTTTTCAATTAACATCATATATTTAACGCTTTAGTACATGATATCGTTTTCTTCAACAAAATTCGTTCGATCCAGCGAGAACCGCACTTGAAAAACCGGCTCGACCGCAAAGGGTTAATATAATCGAAATATTTACTCGTTCCTTCGTTTCCACAATACAAATACAATTAACGTGGATAGTCGAAAGCAACTGCGATCACTTGTTGAGAATTCGGATTGCTTTATAAAAAAAAAAAAGGAAAAGAAACGGATTAAACAGGGACAAAATAATTTTTTGAGAGGGAGGAGAGAGGAGGAATGTGATTTAGCGGGTCTCGCGTGTTTATTCATCGGACGAATCTTCAATCCGCCGGAGCCAAGTACCTACTCATGCTCGATTTTCCAATATCCAATTCTCCGGAGGAATATCTGCTCTCGAGTACTCAACGAGCGGCAGAAATGCCATTCATCAAGGATCATTAAGCAACGACTGGTGTTGGTCGTAATCGTGCGCGCCAACGTCGCCGATTGATAATTCCGCGCGTTCTCGCCGCGTCGATTTCTCGAGGAAACAAGGGGCGAGTTCCAACGACTTTCAGCCCCCCCCCCGGATGGGGAGGAGTTTGCGATCATTTATTCATCACCGATCGAACATATAAATAAGAAGCATTCAGATTCTTAATTTAAGATCTCAGGATTCAGTCTCGATCGTTGAGTTTCGATTTTAATAAAAATTCTGACATTTTTGCGGCTTTAATTTATTTTCATTTTGCAACTGCGTTTGATTTGCAGTTGACTCTTCGCCGTGCGATTTATTCTGGTATAAAAATCTCGATTCTTGGGTTTTTAACTTTGATAAGAATTCAGAAATCTGACATTTCGTTTTGCGGCTTTAATTTATTTTCTTTTTGCAACTGATTCGCGTCCGATCTGCGTTGTCGATCTTCGTCGTGCGATTTATCCTTTGTGTAAAAATAATTTTGTTATCGTCTGTAGGGAAGTTCGAACAACCTGACTTAATTCGAATCTTCGACGAAGACCTTTGTTTGGCTTTATACTTTGCGTGTAATAAAATACGCGTGTGTCGTACGAATAAATGAACATAAAACTTCAGTTGAGATGCGTCGGATATTTCTGGGCAATTGGTAATGTGATATCAAACGAAGGTGATATCAGTATAAAATTCAAAGGAACAAACGCGTTTATCGCATCGTAAGAAGCAGAAAGAATCGAAAAAAGAAGAAAGATCAACTAGAAGAGAAAAACCATCGTTTAAAACTAGTCATAAGAGTCAGATCGAGATATGAACCACGTACCATAAAATCAGAGAAGACCAGTCTTGGCGCGATAGAAAACACCCACGGAAACAGAGTAACCGAAGCGTGTGGAAAATCAAGAGAAACATGGAACGCGTACCCGTTCCTCCAAATAATAAAAAATAAAAATAAAACTAACAAGACAGAGAGAGAGAGAAAATACCGAGTTTTCGTTAGCAAGGAAATCGAAATAAAAGAAGGAAGAAAAAAGAGGAAAAAAAGAAGAGAATGAAGAGGAAGGAACGAGGAGACGAGAAAACTTTCGGAAGCGATGCAGAAGAGACAAAGAAGTGGATGAAAGGGAGAAAGAAGAAAGGTTTAGACGTCGCGTGGACGGATCGAAGGATAGCAACAAGTGGCAGAGCGACGATTCTTCTCTCGGTGGAACGACAGAGAGAAAAAGAGAGAGAGAGAGAGTCAACGAAATCAGGTGGAGAGCACGATGCGAGAAGACCTTTGAACCGAAGCCTCCGCGGGAGCTGGAAGTGAAAATTCATCGCGGAATCCGCGCGGAGCTGGCTGTGTAACGACGGAAGGAGTGAGGGGGGGAGCGTATAAAAAGCGTGTTTGAAAGTCCCGGGTTCTACGTCACCGCGAGCTTTATTTTCCACGCCGCGTGCTCTGACTTTCAATGAAGAGAGCTACCGCTGACAAATGTTAGCCCTAATGAATCTCGTGGATTCCCCGCTCCAGTCGTCCTTCCAATGATAAAAATTGATTCCCAGTTATTTTCTCTGTTTCTTTTTTTTTCCTTTCTTTCTTTCTTTTTTCCTTTGAACTTTCGACGCGTGTTCTTTCTCTTGTCATTGGTGATTGGTGAACAACTAACTTCAATACAGATTGAACAAATCTCGTGGATTCTTTGATCGCGAGATTCAGATCTCCGATGTAGTGAAGATCGATTCTTCGATCGTTATGCTTCGATATTTGGCTTTGATATTTTCGTTCGTAGAATTTCTCAGTCAGCCAATCGAGCAACGAAATTCAACGAATTTGGGGAAGGAATTAATTTGGAATTGATCGCGAGAAACAATCTATGTGTATCGAGCGGAAGCGACTGGCAAACTCGCAACGAGGATAATGGTCGCGCCATAGCGAGTTTAATGAAAAATTTAATGAAGAATTTAATGAAGAATTTAATGAAAACTCCGGTCTCGTATCTTCTGGCCTGCAGGACGATTAATCTTCTGACAAGGGGCCCTCGTTGAGGGCCGATCCGATCGCTCGTCTCGGCTCGTCGTTCCGCACGTAGTCATGCGCGACGGATTCCTTCCGCCGGGCGAAACTCATTCCCCATGACTTGGCGGTATGTTTTCGAGCAGCATGGGAACCACAATTAGGCTTCGCCGGCAATGCCAGAATAATCCGAATGCTTTTGTTCGCCATTTAGCATTCGGCCGCGATTGCACCGCCGGATAAGAATACATCCACCGTGACTTTTTCTTCTTCTTTTTTCTTTTTCCCCCTTTTTTGCGTTTATATCTCCTCCGTAACGAGAAACTCCATAAAATCCAATGACAGCTTCAGCACGCACTTTCAACGAGCGTGTCGATTTCCTTTCAACCGAGATTTTATTCATTTATTTATTTTTTTTTTTTTTTTTTGTTCTTTGCCGTTCGAACTCGACACTTTCGTTTCCTAAGTTCTTGAATGGAATTACTTGCATGGAATTACTTGCATGCATGTGTTCAAACGAGAAAGATATTTTTTCGATAGAGAGTAATGTATTTTAGTGCAAGAAACTTTAACTTTGGTATCTGAAGCTTATGCCGCTCGTATTTATTGAACATTGCTCATAATTAACTGCATGACGATAGATACGAAAATGATATTTATTATTTCAATAGAAGATTGTATTTTTATTGTATTTTATTTATTATCGAGGAAATGGTATTGAAATACTGTTTTCGGTATCTGAAACTTATACGCTGCTCGTATTAATTGAATATCGTACTAATCGAATATTGAAAATAATTAGATATACATCAATCAGAAAGATATTTATCGTTTATCGAGCAGTGAATTTTGTTTTTATACAGTTGTAGTGTGAAATTTCAACTTGAAATGATACAGAAATACTGCTTTTAGTATCTGAAACATATGCTGTTCACATTAATCGAAACGTATTCATTATTTCAATAGAGAATCTGACTTTTGTAATTGCACGAGAGACTTCAACTAAAAATTGTGCAAAAATACTCCCCTTCAGTTCACACGAAACTTCGATTATTCGAAATTTTTTATACGAATTATTAAGGATGTTACAATTTGCATGAATCGCAGTACATGCATTACCAGTCCAATGAATTTAAAGATCGCCTGTTCAGTATCTGCAAATTACCAGCTGCTGTTTAACCAGTTAATAATTTCAGCATTTAGAACGTAACCAAGCTTTTGAGAATTAATTAATATGCTCGGCCCGGAACGTTTCTTAATTAAAAGATGCAGGTCTCTCTCTCTCTCTCTTATTCTCTCTCTCATACGCAGTAATTAGCTTAGAAATGGAATAAGGAGGAATCTGTTTGCCGAATAAATTATTTCGGAGAGGGCAGGCATCGTCATACGATCAACCCAAGGGAACGGCCGCGGCGAGTATCGAGTTGCCACGTTTACTTTCAAAACTCGCCCGGATCCGACCTGGAAATTTCAAGCTCGCAATCAGCTGGCTCCTGAATTCCGCCGGTATATCTAATTATCGGCGTTGGATTTGCATAGTCAACTTTTCACATCCCTGTTCCCAGCGAATTTTGGACAAGCGATTCCTACGGAGACGTATACGGAAACGTTCGGAGAGAGAGCGAGGAGGGGGGGGGGGAGGGGCGAGAGAAATAGTTTCGAACTTTTCGCCACGTTGACTCTGTCCAAATCTTAATCGAATGTCCTTTCCGTTGCTACGTTGGGAAATTTTTCAGAAGAAAAATGTTCTCTTTTCGAAGCAGCAAGCTGCTGGAAACTTTCGGACTTTCTTCTAATTCTCCGAAATGCAATGTTTTATAAAAATTCTTATTTTATATTGAATAATAATAATGTACAATACAATAAATAGTAATAATATAGAACTATTAATTTCTTTGTTATTCTGTATATTCAAGTCTTAGTTCAAGTTATTCTTGGACGATTGACGACTGCAGAAGAAGGTTAGGGTAACATTGTTTAGTTTCAGGAAATACTTTAAATTACATAGAAGCATAAAAGTCGTTTCTAATGAACTAACAATGATACGCGTATCGGAGGCAATACGGGGGGGGTGGAAATCTATCGAATTTCCAAAGGTCTCGTCAACCCCTTAATAGCCGTCTGTCCCGATGGCGCGGCAACCCTAATTGCAAACGAAAACTCCTTCCTCCCAAGGCCGACTCATTACAACAACCCTACAACAGCCCTGTCCTCTCTAATTTTCTTTCTCATTATCGTCGATTTGAAAAGTTCCAAGCCGGCCACTTAATTGGCGCACTCTGTTACGTCGATCGGGCAAACAAAGCGGAGAGCGCTCGGTGATGATTCCCCATTGCAAAGGGGAACAAAAACCACGGTAGATTAAATCATCACAAAAACGAACGACGCGAAGGAAAAGAAAGGTACGCACGAACCCTCCACCGGAAGAATTCAAAGGTGAAAGTAAACGTTGGAACGAGGAAGTTGAAGAAGACGGGAAATGGTTGGAAAGTGGGGGAGGGTGGAGTTGAAGGGATGGACAAGAAGAAGAGGAAGAAGCAAGCAAGTAAGTAAGTAAGGAAACGCAGAGTGGGAGGGGGGGAAGGTTAAAGTTTCCGTAATTTCACTGCTGGCAAACAGTGGTAATGGGCCTGGGGAATTCTCTCCGGGACTTGCAAGTGGCAAGGGGGACCGTCGGGCGAGAGGGGTGGGGAGTGGAACGTAGAACTGGCTTGCGATTGCTTCAGCAATTCCGTAATGATACTTCTCGGATGTAGCTTGGCACGTGTTACGAAGCTTCCAATTAGCGTTTGCTCTCGTTTACATTAGAAATCGCCGCTCGCCGAGCGTAAAACTAGTCGCTGCTCGCCGAGCTAAAGACAGCACCTGCCGCATCAAGATCGTTAATTACTTAATTACCCGGCTACCGGTGCGTCCCTGCGCGCAATTTTCGCTGGGCTAATGGTAGCCGACGACTGCGAGCGTTGCACCGGGCTTCTCGTTTCCACCCCCGCAGCCGCGGAAATCCTCTGCGGCCGAGCTTGTTCGACGCGAGCACCGAAAAATTACGGGGTTCGGCGGGAAGTTTCGAGTTTCAATCGGGGTAGAATTTTTCTTCTCTCTCTCTCTCTGCGGCGCGGCGAGTAGATAAGGAATTGTGATGTAAAATGTCCAAGAGACAAAGTCGCAGGCGAGAAATTAGGAATTCCAAATAAAGTTCGAGATCTCGGTCGTATTTGGAAGTGTTTTAATTAATTTCTGCGGTAGATCAAAAATTCGCACGTCCAGTTTCCTCGCAACACTTTCACGAAAAGAAACGAAATTCGTTTCTCTGTAGGATGGGTCAAAAGTATCTTCCCGCTAATTTTTTTTTCTTTTTCTAATGAAACATCGAAATACAAGAAAGAACTAATTTTGTTAATTTTAAATTACACTCGAATTCAAACGTGATTTTTCTTCGTTATGTTTTAAGAATTCAAAAAAAGGAAATTTAAAACTTTAGTTGGAGTATTTTTGTCACTTTTCATCAGTTTTCTCGCAAACGAGAAAACGAAGGGTGGCTTTGTAATTCGTTTAATCGATATTGATTTAATGATATACCATAATCAGAGGATAAACTGATCGACTCCATTAATTAAAAGTTTGTTTGTGTGTTAACGAAAATAAATTTCCTTCCACTGGTAAACAGTCGAATTATTTACTTCTGCTTCTTTTTTTGCCGTTTATTCCGCATACAATCAATTATCACGAGGAAGTGAAATTCATCATTGTATTTATTCAGTTAAGTTTTTAAGCTACCGGCTTAATAATAACAAACAAATATTGCATTATTCGGTTACATGGTCGTTAATTGTTAAACGCAGTTTAAGTAACGGATTAAAAGCTTGTTTTTATCACTCGTATTACTCTAATTAAATGTACTTCTCTTCGTTATTCTGTTTTTTTTCTTTTTCCTCCATTTTGCGAAAACAAAATCTGTTTACGTACACAGGGGAGCGAAGTCAAGCGAAATTCGCAATTATCTCGCGGCATCTGCATCATTTTCATAAAAACTAGCAATACGTGTGCTAATAAATTAAGCCTCGCCGATTCGCGCGCTTAATTATATAGGTATAGCTCAAAATTAAACTTCGTTCAGGTGCGCTTTATGAAAAAATTCATATTTACACGAGAGCTTCTTCTTCTTCGTTTTCTTTTCCCGAAATTTGAATAAATTAAACGATACTCTCGTAAAGGTGCGGTATTAAACCCGCCCTGTAAAAGAAAACTTCTACGCTTATTGACACTCGAGCCGAAACTTGCCACTTTTGTATTAACCAAACGTGTCACGTGCGAAATTCTCTTCTCCCCTCCTGTAAAACACGCGAAAACAAAATTCGAAACGTAATGATACGAAAGAACGTGAACGATTGTATAGATTGAGTTTTCGATCATTGGACATAGTCAAACCTAATGCTTCATTCAAAAATTCAATTAATGGTATATATATATATATATATATATATATATATATATATATATATATGCTTTCACTGCTGGTCAAGCGCATTACGTCATTGCATGTCGGTGACGCGAATCCATAAGATTTTCCCTACCAAAAATCGCTCAACGCGCCTAAAGAAATTTTCACTTCCAAAAAAAAAAAAAAAAAAAAAAAAGAAAGAAAGAATAGAATAGAGAAACCTTGCAACACAATAATTTCACTTATTAAAATCGTTTAAACCTCACCATAAAATAAGCCACCAGAAAAATAAAATCTCTCAGGAAAATTATATATCGGCCATCGTGTGTTTACCATTTTGAAAACTACTTCCTCTACATTAAACGGATACTCGGAAAGTCGCTGATTGGAGTAAACGTCCATTAGCGACAGACGAATCTTTCCGTTCCTTTTTACACGATCAGCAGCAATGACGATAAAGACTGCGCGCGCCGGCAAATTACCCGCGGCGTTCGTTATTACCCTAAATTGAATATACAAAAGCAGCTGCCGCTCGTGCAACCGCCGGCAGCAGGAAGCCTACCCCTCTGTTCCGCCCTTCATACATGATATTGGAATCCCACCGACGAAATCTCGTTTCACGGAGACTCTCATTAAACATTCGCATAAATCTGCTCCTTTCCGGCTAGGATCGCACGTTTTCTTTCCGTGTCACGTCTCGCGACACTCTCTCTCTCTCTCTCTTTCTTTCTCTTTCCCCATGTCTTCCGTATATTACACGAGCGATCGATATGTGAAACGGGAACTGTTCATAATGTAGTATCGAAACGATTGTAGTTGTATTTTTAGTTATATTTTTTAGATCAATGGTATATATATATATATATATATATATATATATATATATACCATTAATTGAATTTTTGAATGAAGCATTAGGTTAGGTTTAGGTTAGGTTTAGGTTAGGTGACTATGTCCAATGATCGAAAACTCAATACTACAAAATATAAAACGACGATCGATGCGGCTTTTACACGATATTTACATAAATTCCAATCGAACATTTTTGTTTCTTCAGTTACCATAAGCCTATTGTATCCTTTTTAGAATATAATGAAATGAGTATTGTTGAAATTAATGATGATAATGATGCAAACAATGAAAGTAATGTTGAAAATTAAGTTCATTGAAATTTATGTAAATACAAATACTATGTATAAATAATATAAGTGTATATTAATTATTATTTCAATTAAAGTTGTATTTATATTTTGTACTGGGCTTGCGCAGCCCATCATATGTTTTTGACTAATAAATAAACCATGTAAAATGTACATAAAAATGTACATAATTGTTGCTCGGAGTGCCGATAGATGTGAAAACCAGACTAATGTTGATAATTTTAATTTACAAATTATGAAACTTTAATTTTTGATACTACAATTAATTTGAAAATTCAAAACCACTGTTATTTCATAGTTTTAAGTTTTCACTTCTGTCGACTTAAGTTCCCATGACTGTTTCCTTTTTTTTAGTTGGAAGTTATGTCTTTTACCGATTAAAATGTAACCACGCGTGTGACAAATAGTCGATTGTTTAATAACCAATAATCCTCGCACGGGGAACGAAAATTTAATCGACAACGTGCTGTACAACGGTAGTATCCGGTTTCTGCGGTACGTAAGAAGATCGACGGATAAAGGCAGTCCAATAATAAAATAATAATGGCACTGGCACGCGATCTACGGGGGTAGCGATATCGGTAGTCGCGTGCTCCGGTGCCCCGTGGAAAATTATTTCTTCGTTTCTCACGTGCGAGCAAACTCTTTATCGGAAGATAATCTACTCCGATAAAGGTGAAATTACATCGGTTATCCCGCAGGTGCTATTCACCGGTGGAATGATGGATTCCTCCGTGAATAAAGAAGCGAGCCTTTCCCGTTTTTCTTCCCTCACTTTCGAATAACCAGTGCCAGCTATTTCATTGCCTATTCTCGTTGTTTGATTTTCATATTGAATTACCGGGATCTAGTACGGCGTTATAACATCTTCGTTGTAACATTCATTTAAATGGCGTCGTTGGTATTGCAAAACTTGTAAATTCGTAAATTTACGAACTTTCGTAAGCTGCGCGATTTGTAGAATTTTCAATGCATCGCACGACATTTTAAACGAAATAGTAAAATTTGTGAGTTCTAATGAAATATAACAAGCAAGTGCAATAAAACGGTATTTATGGATAGTAAAAATAGCATTTATATAATAGTATCTCTCTATCTATTTTTCAATAGACAGTGTGAATTCACAATAACGCTGTGTCATTAATTATTAATTCGTCATTTAATTGCTACTTCCGTCGAGCTTTTCTAAATTTTGTCCCCATTCGTTGTGCAATTATCGTTTAATTTCCAATGTTCGGTGAATGGTGTATGGATTATTATTAAAAATACGTAACGTGTCTTGCTGAAGAGTTGAAACATCGAAATATAAGAAGGGAACGCGAACAAAGATTCCTCAACTCACTTTTCCACATTGCATTATATTAAAACATTTATTATTTCTTTTCTCTTAATTGCGCTTTATTTCTCACTTCATCGTTTCCTTTCCCCTCTTTCTCTTTCTCTCTAGCGTGACATTTAATATTCATTAATTTCAAATGAAACAGAAATTACGTGGTAATTATTATATAACCGTTTTCAAACTACGATCTCATCTTGAATGGGATATTTATAACAAGCGGCACGGCGCTTTGTTCCCAGAAAATATGGTAAATTGTCCTTTGCGTCGCGCTGCTCGTAGAGTCTTTGTCGAACATGTCTTTTAATTACGTTAATTACTCTGCACTGATACGACGCAAACTCCTATAGTGCATTTTCATGCTTCATTACCGTGATTCGACCGTAATAATACAAATAAACGCAGAGGAGGTTTCTACGTTTGTTCGTAAAAAGAAATTTAAATCGTCGAAATGTAATCGGCGTCGATTGAAAAAAGATTCTAGAATCTATAGAAAAGAACGTATATAAAGAGTGTATAAATAGAAAGTTGAAAAATCCGAAATTTGACATGCGATTCATCTTCGATCGATGGGACTCGGCGATCACCGAGTTAGATGTAATTCTGAAATTTTACAAAGTTCCGGTCAAAGTTTTTGTCAGATTATATTCAACGCGACGCACGATGTATACACGGTGTGTCATATTTGCTAAGGGAAGAGCCAGCCGAAACGACGAGAAGAAAAGGGAAGAACCAGAAAGGGAAGAACGTCAAACATCGTACGCAGAAATTACACTCGGCGACCGCCGTTTGATCCTCTCTTTCGCCGAGAGACCGATCCTCCCATCGATCCATCGTCGAAGTGACCAAACGTTAAACAGGCTTGACAAACCTCGGCTTCGTCTCGAAGAAAAGGAAAGAAAAAGAAAAAAAAAAAGAAAAGAAATAACTAATCTGAGGAAACATCGGTCGGCCAAACATAGGAACGACAAGGTTTGACAACCCTCTTCGGAAAAGACTGTGTCTCGCCTGCTCGCGACGAGCAGAAGATGGAAAAGCGACGAAAGGTCCGGACCCGAGGGGTAAGTTTGCTCGGGAACAGGATACACTCGAGTATTTTTTCAACGGAGTGCCCCGCGGAACGAGGACCTCCGACCTCGTGAACAACCATCGTGAGACGAGATTCCCTCGGAAGTAGAAGCGGGAACCGGTTCCTCGACGGAGGCACGTGGCAAGAGCCGAACCAGTCGAGTCCCATCGAAGCGGACGCAAACGAAAGTGGCTCTTACCGCTAACCCGTCTCTCTCTCTATGTTTGAGCTTGTCGCGCGC
The DNA here is from genome assembly GCA_032399595.1 of Tetragonula carbonaria. NCBI lineage: Eukaryota > Metazoa > Arthropoda > Insecta > Hymenoptera > Apidae > Tetragonula > Tetragonula carbonaria. Next base: position 5,680,725 of record JAUCRC010000007.1, read on the forward strand.
TGGTACGTCTCGTCTCGTCACGTCGCGTCATTGTTTGCACAGCCAGCGAAGAAAGAGAAGAAAAGAGTAGAGACGGCACAAATCGAGGGATATTTTCTCCCCGACAGAGAACAGGCCAAAAAGAGTGAATTCTCTCGCGGCGTTTTCGACGTCGTCCTGCGAAACACCGGTTCGAGATTGTTTCTCCCTCTGCCCTCTCCGCTCTCCGAGATATTTTACCCCGAAACCCCGGACACCGCCGCGGCAAACAGTTTCGCGAGCTCGCCGGCGAGAAACGCTTTCCAAACCAAAGGGGACAAAGGGGCCAACTCCCCCTAAATATAAACACTTGTCACTCGGGCCCTTTGTGCTCTTTTCGTTCCTTTTTTACGACCGCTTGTACCCCACCACTGATACACGCGGCTGTTTTGGTAAAATCGTTCCCGATGGAGTGTTTTCACAGTGGTGTGTGAGTTGTTTTCGGCAAACATAAGGCCGGTGGGAAAATATGTATGTATATTCGTGTGGCTCGCGTGTAATGTTTGGTCGAATAAGTGGTACTTGTTCTTTTTTTTTCTTTTTTTTTGGGAGGGGAGGGAGTAGTTTGCGTATCTGTTTGCACGTTTAATCAAATATTTTGTTTGATCAAAAACGTGCGCAAATGCACGTGAGAGAACGTGATATCTACTTAAATAACTCGTTATTTGCAACGTTCTACCTTTTAACCTGAATATAATGTACGCGATGTACGATGTAATTTCCATTGATCCCCTCCCAAACGAAAGTTGAACAGCTTTTCCGGGAGGAGCGGAAAACACGCGTGTTTCTTTTTTTCTCATCAGTTTCTGTCAGTGCGTCGAAAGAAGAGGATTCTCCGTTTGATTCATGGCGATTCTGACAGGTGCATCTATCTAGGGAGTTTATTAAAAACACTGGGTCATCATCGCTATCATCGATTCGCGTGCAACGGGTCGATCGAACGCGCCCGGTGAGCAACATTCAAAACGAATTCGTCCCGGCGACCAACAAAAAGACCGAAAAAGAAACCGATAAACGAACTACATGCAAAAACAGAAAGAGGAAACGGGAAGAAGGAAGAAGAATCCTCCCGACTAAAGAAAAAAGAAACAGAGAAAGAGAGAGAGAGAAACCTGTGAAAAGAAAGAAAAAAGGAAAAGAAAAATACGCGCGCGAGTATCTTGCAAGAGTTGGCAACATTGGTCATGAATGAAAGAAAAAGAGCAAAAACAAAAAGAAAAGCAAAAAAAACGACGGTGACCAATGATGTTTCGATTACCGTTCATCCTCCCTCGAAGCGAAAACGAACCTTTCAGCACAATAACGTTCGTGTAATGGCCGTTCCCAGCTTTTGTCTCTCTCTCTCTCTCTCTCTTCTTTACGCCGCACGTAAAATCGGTACGTCGTCGATTTATCTGCATGCGAGTACAACCATCCCGTGGCTCCTGCCGCCATTTTTCCTTTTTCTCTCCGAAGTTGAAACTTCATTATTCCTTCCCTCTCCCCCTCTCCCGTTTCTCTGTTTCTTTTCGTTTCTTTTCCCTCGCCGCATTTCTCTTCTCTCGCCGATGATACCCTTTTCATTCGTCTCACGATCGTTCTTTTACCCGGTTTCTCTTCGCTCCTCTGTTATCCCCCCTCCCCCCTCCCCCCGTTTCTTCGAGTCCTCCGCCCACCTCCTTTTATCTCTTTGCCCTTACACCACTGTCTTTCCCTCGATTTCCGTCCGCCACTTTGACCCACTTGCCTCTGCATTAAACCTCTCCCCCCCCCCTCCCCTGCCCCCCCCCTCTTTGAACTTTTTCGCGAGTCGAGCTCGCTGTTTGCTTCAAACCCCGAGGTTCGATCGATACCTCTCTTCGATTACAGACAGCGACTGTTCCTTCTTGAAGTCGCTTCCCTTTGGTCTGTAATTCTTTTCACGTTATTCGTAAAGAATTATCGAAATCGAAGTGTGTGAAAAAAATTGGAAGACCAGTTTGTCCTTTGACAAATGTTGAACTTGAATTCGGCGGGTTGTAGGCTTTCTTAGTTTCAAGAAATATATTTAGTCGATGAAGATTGCTCGAAGGTCTTCGAACTGTTTGATCACCTTGATTTCTGACTTAAGTCGGAAGTAAGTCGAAAGCAATCGAAACGATTTTTCAAAATAAAATGATTTCTCTCGCTCTCGTCGCTTTGCGCAGCCAGAGATGAATTGGAGAACGATTTCTTCATCCCGGGAGGGAGGGGATGAAGAAAGGGAATTGTTGAACCTCGATTCGCGGGCTGTCGCGAACTTTCGCCTGAACGGCGAACACGAGAAAGCACATTGCGAAAGCCGCGGAGAACTCCGTTTATTTATGACGAGGAAAACGTTGAAAGTAATTGAAACGATTTTTCAAAATAAAATACCGCCTCGACAGTCGGCCGAGGTGTAAGTTCGAATGAACGGTCGGCTGTCGCTAAATCCTGTTTAATCCCAGATTATGAGACCCTCCCATCGAGCGAGGTTCCTTTCGTCCAAGATAATTATCGCACGAGAGAGCAATTTACCTTCGAAAAATGTCACCGTGAAAATGTTGAGCGAAATTCTTTGTGAGAGAGCGGCACTTTCACAGAAATTTTAGCAAAGCGCCACCGGCCGGGCGCGTTTCTTCTTGTTTCGCGTCTGGTTACCAACTTTTTCTCCATTTCCACGAGAAACGAGTGAGAGAGAGAGAGAAAGAGAGAATAGGAGAGAAGTAACGCGTTTTTCACGATGAAAATGCACTCGTGACAATTCATCCTATTGTAGGTGGAAAAATTTAGAAACACGACGGGACACAAGCGTCCAGGACGTTTCAAGCGTTTTAGATAATGAAACTCGTTTCCACGGAGTTTCATATCACATAAAAAGTTTCTAACTATTTCTAAACGTAATGCGAAAACGTATGATGTCCCCGCGTAAAAAAGAGATTGGCGAGACGCGCGCACTCTCGCGAGAAAGTTGAATTGCTGGACGTGCGAGCGAGAATTATTTGCGGGGGCAATAACCGAAATATTTTGCAGCGTGTTTTAGAATCTGTAACATTTAACAATGCTGAAATTCTGGAACAAAGTGGGTTCTCATTTTAAGAGACGAACACAGAGTCACGTTTCAACGCGATGGAATCCAAATCCGAGGTACTTTAGCAATCTCTGGACTTTCCTCGCCGAAGATGAAAAGTTGACTCAAAATCCGTATCACGAAGATCGATATCTGTGGAATTTTTAATGTAGTAAAAATCGCTGCTTGAACTATCAATAATCGTAATAACTAATCAATTAGATTACTTAGAAATTTTTCTTCCCGCTGGAAAGAAAGTTACGATAATAACTAATTAGTTAGGTCATTAAAATTTCGTAGTTCTTCCTGACGAAAATTATCAACGAAATCAAATCAAATTAAAGATTCCAACGATTCCAAATGACACGAGCTTAAATTATTACGGTTTCCAAAAACCAACGATATCGCTTCGTGTGTTTGAAAATTTTTTTAAAATCTTTTCAAAGGGAGAAACTTTTACTTTCCTCCCGCTCGATCGAATCATCTAAAGTGATAAGCGAACGACGGAGCCGCGAAATTCACAGGAGCCGGTGGCCGATCAATTGCGATCAATTTCAACGGGATTAACTTCCGGCTCTGAGTGGGTGGAGGCGAGAAAAAAGAATCCATAAATTCCCTTAAGAGGTCTCAGTGAACTTTCCGCTCGAACACACCGCTCGGGCCGTCGTTAAAGCTATCGAAGTTCGCAGCCTCAGACCGGGACGCGAGAACCGAGAACGAAAGGAAAGGAACGTCGAGGAAAACCCGTCGAGGAAACGAATTGCCAAACTGGTCGTCGACGTGACCAATATGGACGCGTGGGGGGAGGGTCATTATGGACGAAACTACATCTTGCACGCTGAATTTCTCGATTCGTGACAATTCCACGTGATACGAAGAGTCTGCTCTTCTCACGCTAGATTTAGCACAACGAAATTATCCGTCGGTCGGGGTTCGATCGACAAACGAGAAAAAAGAGAACCGATCCGTTTCTCATTTAATAAAGTCTCCTCTAGTTAAACTACGGAAAGTATAAAGACGAAGTACACGTTTCCCTTCCCCCCTCCTCTTGCATTCCAGCGTAGCTTATCAAAACTTCCTCAAACTACCTCTGACCGATGAATCCACTTAAGTGGTTACAAGTTTCCACGTATCTTTTATCTTCATCGTAGCCTTCAAGATGTCAAAAAGATCGCCAATATACGATTCACTGGGGCGGCTCACGGCTCGGAGAAAAAAGAAAAGAAAAGAAAAGAAAAGAAAAGAAAGAAAAAGGAACTTCCTCCATCAGGGGAAGAACAAAAATGTTTGGACATGTACAAGCGGAGATGTTGTTTCAAGAAGTTTGAAAGAAGATCGGAATTACCGGGTTTGCCTCGGCTCTTCGTTACCGGCCGCGTTCTTCACTTCCACTTCCCCTCTCTCTCCCGCCCTTCGTGGCGGCACACCCTTTTCCTTCACGCTTCCATTAAATCTTCCCTTCCCCCACGATTTGCTCGATCACTCCTGCCCTGCTAGATTTCTTCGTTTCTTCGTTTGCCGGGGCTTCGCCCAGTCTCGCGCGCGATAAAGTTCCGTGTAATTATACACGCTGGGGCTGGGGGATCAATCCGTTCGGAACGTCACAGCCGCACGATTACGGAATAATAACAGTGCCGGCTGTTCGTTATCGCGGCACGGCTCGGTTTAATGCAACCTGCCACCAAGCCGGTGAACCAACGGATAACCCGATAAAACCCGGCCCGACGTGTTACTTTTGAGGGAACGAGCCCATTTATCTTTCCGCGGGACCGGCCAGCGCTGGGTTCATTCTCCCTGCTGAATCGCGAGATCGCTGTCTCCTTACCGATGCTTCATCTTCCGGGCTAACGTCGTTAGAAACTGGTTGCTAGAAAAACTTTCAGAAAGATTTCGAAACCACTGAGAGCAACACATTTTGAAATCGTTCGCAAATTAAGAATGAAGAAATATCGAGCAAAGTTGTAAATGTCTCAATGTGAAAGTATAGGCAACCCTCTTGTAACACGGTAGATAGGTTCCTAGAAAATGCCGTGTTGTGTGAGACCCAGAGTCAGTACGAAAAGGGGGAGTTACGTTCCGAAAACTTATTAAAAACAAACTTTTTTTTTTTAATTCCATATAAGCAACTTAATTTTTATTAAAAATATAAATGTATGTATAACGAGAAGAAACAAAAAATATTATTTTCATTTAATGCGACATTAACACTGGAACTACCACACCAGTCAAAATGACTGGTTTTACAATTTTATTTTAAAATTTCTATTTCATGTTACAATTTTTTCCCCGCAATGATGCAATGACTTTTACAGTGTATAACTAAAGAAATAATATAATGAATTTTATTTTATTTTTATTTATTAGAAATCAAGATAATTTTGGTAGAAATAACTTCGTCTTAACTGTCGGTAGTTCTAATAGTGTTAATTTAATAAATTTCTTCCACATCACTGCCCAGTACAATCAAACGAGAACGTTTTTTGCACTTTATCCTTTTAGATACTTCAGGCACTTTCCGCAACATTGTATCTCTGAGACGCGGATGGCGTGTAAACTGTGCATGACGCTTTCCGCTATGAATAGAGTAAATTAATAAATTATAATTTGTTTATACATTCTCATGTAAAGCCACTATAGTTCATTGTACCTTCCCGTCATTATTTTAAGGTAATTTAGTTTTTAAATGTGTTAAACAAAAATCATGTTATCTAGTGCTGTAGAAGTGTTGTACAGTGTTGTACAGAGGTTTTCGTAATTTTTTTATCGTGTTAGAGCAAAACCGTGTTATAAGATGCTGTAGAAGGGCTACCTGTATATCAATACGTAATATTCAAACTATTTCTTTCGTTCCGGATCTCGTCTGTGAGGATCGAAATTGAATTCGCTTTCACGTAATTTTCAAAAATACACAGCATTCCGTTTATAAAAAAAATTGAATGCCACCTTCGTTTCTCAGAAAATAGAAAAAATTTATGTACCATTGCAAAAAAAAAAAAAACATTGTCTTCTTTCATTTCTCCATAGAATCGTCTATATTGAATTATTTTTGGAATAAGATGAGAACTTTTTCGAACGCGGAAAGGTTGCTTGAAAGATGAGCAAAAGATAATCGAGCAGAATAAAGCTTTTGCTTGTGACGAAAAATTTCCTTCATTCGCACGTAGTGAAACGCGGTTATCAGCCTACAGTTTGATAACGTTTGAAAGCTAGCTTCAAACCAGGTTTCAAAGCTCCGTTAAAAACATGATACTTCTCATATGAAAGGAAATAATTACATAATTATATAATAATAATTAAAATTCAGAATAAATTAATGGTGTCGATGGTATCGCATTGTTTCTCGGCGCATCTTCATTCATGAAAATGTACACGCAGACTCGCTGCGAAATTAATGAAAACTTTTTTAATGCCTCGCAAGATTCCCAGCTTTCTCTGTTCTCGAGTGCTTTCGCGAGCCACTTTGCCCACAACAAACGAACGTACTTTTACTACGGCGTACAAAGCGAACAGAACGCCGGATAAAGCGTGACAGAATATGAGCAGAGATAGCGGAAAAGGGTGGAAGGGAGGGAGAACGCGTAACCCGGAAACATTAATCTCCTTAAAACTAAGCCAAGTATTACACGATTACAGTCGCCGCTTTAAATTCGTTCGGACGGAAAGCGGCAGAAGCACTGGATTTACCGACCGGCAACCCGTTGTATCGCGGGTGTTACGAAGTTATCGAATAAAATATGCATTCCGACGTGCCCCTCCTTCCTCCTCCCCCCTCCCTCCTCAGTTACTACCCCGTCTACTACCACGAAAGTTACTTTTGAAAATTATTCGCGGGCCCGACCGCGCCTCCTCTGACCGTTCCTGGTGGCTGGCGAGCATTCACCGGGCATAAATAAAGGAGAATTTGCCGAACGGCATATATCCTTGGTACGTTAATCTTCTTAAAACCACGCGGCAAGTATTATGCGATTAGTTGCCGCCTTAAATTCGACCAGGCGTAATCTTTGTATAAGAGGATTTCCGGTTTGCAGCCGCGGTTCCGCTTATTAATCAGCCATCGAGCGAAACAAGTTTCATTCTTGCTTTTGAGAGCCCCTCGTGTTTAGCATTTTTTTCTTTTTTTCTTTTTTGTTTTTCAACGGAAGTAAATAAATTTTCGTCGTCTCGAGGAAACAGCGCGTTTTCGTCTAGGAATTATCGCGAGTAATTTTTTGCGACACGAGCCGGATGATTCTCGTGATTTTGGTACGTTCCCTTCGACGAAACAAATTACTGTTGAAATTAGGAACTGTGCACACATTCCACACTTTGATATATCAGTAAATGTGTAACGCGTGTGTAAGTTTATTAATGTTTACCAAGGGCGCAATTTCCTATTGGCCCAGGGCGTTTCATTAGCGCTAGATGTCTCAAGATAGTTGCGATGTCACGTGAATTATAAAGCTGTCTGTTGTATACTATAAGATGTAATCACTTTTTGGTATTACGCTAATCATGCACATTCCTAACATTCCTTAAGTTATTAAAATTAAATAATGGATTGTTGTGCGCAGCGTGTCATTTGTTTTACTATGTTAATACTCTGGTATATTATGGTTGTGTATAGTTGCTTCTCAACTCGAGATAACGTTTACGTTTTAAATAATATTATTTTACATCTTTTTTTGCGTGTTCGTTTGGAAAAACAATTTCAAACAGTCAAAGATCTACGAAGCCAATGTTCTAATCCATTACTATTAACTTTCCATTGCTATACTCGCTCTTATCACTAACGTTTATAGCTCGCCCTTTTTCAATAATCAAAGAATCCACTCATTTTCCATTTAGGGGAGTGATGACCTATTTTTTTTTTTAAAGATCTTATTACAATATCTTAAATATAACATGTATATACGTGTATACAATTTCATGATGAAATTTTATGATGAAAAACCGGGCCATCTAAACTGATAGTCTGGAAGTGATAACCCACTGTTTTTTTCTTATAATAACGTTACATTTATAATAACACAACACGACAATGTCTTATTGTAACCATAATGAATGTAACGCTCCAAACACTATCTTAGCACACTGTATTCCGAAAGAGTACTTTTGTGGTGGAATGTTAGTAAATTATAGTTTAATGGGTAAAAATTTTTGAGACTGTTCAATTACACACATTCCTTACACAAAAATTCCTGAAACTATTCAGTCATACGACTCTATTTTCCAAATGGAAAACGAACAAGAAGAACGGTTAATATGGCTACACCACTAAAAAAAAAAAAAAAGAAAAAACTGGCAAAATTGATATTTGACAATGTCTCGTGACGATAAGATCGAGTCATCTCACCCTGTACGAAATTTCAAGTTTATCAGAAAACTGCAGGAAACGTTCGAAGTAATAAAAAAAGTTCTTTTAGTCACTTTCTAATCGGCGAAGGTGCAAGTGCTTTCTCTGCATGAGAGTCTGTATTTATCAATTCTATCAAGGAGACCAGCCTTGCAGCCGATCATCGACATCAATCATCGACGTAATAATCGACCTCTCTGAAATCCACCCCTTCGCAATTACGGCCGCGGCCACACGACTAACCGTCGCCGACGATGATCAAAACAATTATATCGCGGTAGCTACTGTCACACTCGCGGAAGAACAAAAGAGCCGACGCGATATGTGTGTGTGTGTGTGTCTGTGTGTCCGCGTTTAAGCTTCGTTGCTGCCAGTCTGCGGCCCCACGGAGGAAGGAACAATTTAAGGGCGGAAATCGTCGATTACTACGCAAGGATTAGTGGTTTGGTCCTCTGGCCAAATCTCCCCTACATGCCACCGGTATATCTTGCACAGCCTTCCCCTCCAATATGACCCTAAATTAGATAGATTTCGCGGGCTTAACGTCGCGAGAGAGAGAGAGAGAGAGAGAACTCGACTGATTTGTCTCCAAATACCTTGGTCCCTCTCTGCTTTTCGCTCTTCTCTCTCACACACACGCGCACGCTCTCTCTCTCTCTCTCTCTCTGTCTTCCATTTACGAGCAAAAGTTATATTACCCAGGTGTTCGCAGACGTCGCTGGTCTAGGGGCGAATCTGCGCTAATTTCGGCCGAGCGTCTGGGGATTCTTGGAGGAGCGGGTTTTCCGGAATTCGTGGAGCCCTTTGATGTCAAGGCAGACGATGGGCTCGCGTCAGGCTGTTCGGAGAACAGATTCCCCCGTCGAGATAATGTTTTAATGGATGATTCGTTCGCTCGCGGGATCGTACTTTTACCCGGGGCATGCTAATTTCATTTCACCGCCATTGAAATTCAACGACCACGCGAATTTATTTCTTATTTCGATGCTGCCGTCCGCGCGGCAAATTGCTGCAGAAAGGCAGTCTTTCGGTGGATCTTTGTAGTTGTGTGTAGAAACTGCAGTGAGAAAATAGAAAATTTCGAAATTTCTACCGATGTTCTCTCATTTGTCGTTCTCGAAAAACAATTGCATTCCCACGATAATTCGCGATCCGGTGATAAACGAAGCGAATTGTTTCGCCCCGGCGAGGACGGGGATTGCCAGGAATGGAAATTTTTAAGAAATTCGTTTTGTTTGTTCGATTAAATGATAATATTTTATTGTCGAAGTCCATGGAACTTGAATTCCACCAAATTGTACGAGCGAATTGTCAACCACAAATTTCCACGGGGTCAGGTGAGGGGAAAAAACGAAAGAAGCGGATCAATTAATTAACGTTCTTGCGCGTCGAGTAATGAATCCCGGTAAATCCCGGGTGATATTTGCCAGAACGGATGATTTACTGATCGCGTCTATCTCTCAGCCGCGTTGCAAACGATGTGATTCCCGACAGCGAGATCTGTTTGAAGGGACTCACTCGGTTTCGCAAATACTCCGCGGCAGGAAAATAATACGTCGGGACATCGAGCGGGCTGATGAATACGTGTAACAGCTGCTACGAGGCTCGCGCGAGCTGAACAAGAACACGCGCGACATCCTGTTAAAAAGCAACGACGCGTCGTCGAAAAAAGCCAGCCTCTTTTCCATACCTATTCGAGGGTTAAACGAAAGCGACAAACGACCGAGTGATTAAGCCAGTTCTCCTGCTTTTTGTTTCCTTTTTTTCGTTCTTCTCTCTCTCTCTCTCTCTCTCTCGCTTTTTTCATGCCACGCGAGAGGGAATGCTTTGATTTGACGATGCTTCAATGGACAGACACGCGAGACGGGCGTGTCTCTCGGCGGGGAAATGTGAAAAATCGATGGCCCCTTTTTAGGATCGTGATTAAAGGAAGCGACCACTGCGTGACTACGTCGAAACGCGTTATCTTGCCCTCTTGGCACGCGACACACGACTGTAGGGGAATAATGGTGGCGCGGCTGAGTGAAAGGGGTTGCGGCACGATGAATCGGGAATTTTGATTGAGAACAGGGAAATGGCTCGATATTGGGGCGCCTCGTGTATGGAAATTGCGTGTTTGAAATGGGATTCGCCTTGTTGAAAGTGATAGTTCTCGTCGAGAAATATTTACGAAGAATTTTGTTATGCTTAATACTGTATTATTTATCGTTACCCTTTTTTGTAGTTTACTATATTCATCGTGTATTTATTACAGGATGTTTTATACATTTTTACACGTGGCCGTGTCTGTCATTTTGCCTAGTTTCCACGATCTAATCACTGTTCGTTGTTTTTTTGAAAATTCATCGTTCTCCAAGATTCGTTTCGTCAACATACAATGAAGAGCGTAATTGCGTCAATAATAGTGAAAGATAGTGGGTAGGCTCAAACTGACATAACTTCGTAAAAAAAGATCACTTAAGGACTCATTTAGTCTCATCTAAAAGTATGAAACCTCTATTTTAACAGACGTAACTTCGTTTTCTTCTTTTTTTCGAAAATCACTTTACGTTGTACAAGGAGTGAGAAAGTAAGAATACCTTTTTTTCCTAACAAAAATTGCAAAAATTCGAACACTGTGTAAAAACATTAAGAAAATTCTTTTCCTAACTAGATCTACCGCCATTTCAAAGACTAAAGCCTCCCCTCAGCAACTTGTTGCATTCTTTAAAACTCGTTGTACAATTCTTATGGAACAAGAATTCGAGAAATCATGAAATTTCGTCGTCTAGTCCAAAACCTCGGACTTTGATAAAACGCCGGAGGAAAAGATCATACAGCGAGAGTTGTAGCGAGAGAATTTCAATCTCCAGGATCGCGGTGGATTTAGTCGCGAGGAAAAGTTTCTTTCGACATTCCTCCGCGCGTTTGAATTTTTTCACGATTTTCGAAAATGGCGAACACTGACGAATATCGTCGCGATTCCTTTCATGAAATTACACTCGGCTGTTCGAATTGTCGAGAATCTTCTCATTGTCGCCGATGGAGTTACGCTTCTCGCTGTGCGTGGTTTCGCGCGTTAACTTGCCCAAAGCGGATTAGAACAACGCGCACCGGTTAGAATATCAAAGTCCAGTTGCTGAGCTGGTCCACCGGGAAGATCTCGGTGGTCCTAATATTCATGATATTCAGAAGTGCTCTCTCCGCTCGACTGACGCCGTATTTTTGTCCCAAAGTTTACACGCGATCAAACATCGTGATTCTCCGATGGGACGTCCACCGCCGATGGATCTACTTTCGAAGAATCGGCTCGGCCATTCGCGTAATCCGTCTCGCGACAGTTGTTTTGATCAACCTTTCTTGCCCATCAAACTTTCTTCCATCAATCTCGAAATTTTTCGCCAGTTTTCGGTCCATTGAAAAACTTCTATCGAGCTTTCTGCTCGATTGAATTTTACCTGTGATCGTCTTTTTCCTATTGATCTCCTCACGACTCCTTGATTCGCACGTTGTTTGGCTATATTGTATACTCATAATTGACGTAGTTTTTCTTTCTCTCGAATTTAATAAACATTGCCAACTAGTGACAACAGTTTCAAAACTAATAATTTAAATAAAATAAAAGTTTGTACAGTATCAAAGAAACATTACTTGTGGGTAATAATTATGGGTTGATTTTCACGAAGATTGTTTCAAAGACGGAAGAGAGATTCGTCAGTCGAAAGTTTTGCCCTTGACAAAAAGAATTTAGTATGTGTAATGTATATACGTTCTAGTAATCACATTGATTATATTTAAGAATGTTAATTATTTTTAACAAACGCGTTCATTAGTTAGCTGTTAATAAATCGAACACTTTGCATGTTCGTGGAAATCAAAATCTTTCTTGCTTTGTATATCAAATTTCGTAGATATACACGAGGGTCTGCAGTCTATTTATTACAAAGAATCACTTGGTCAAGCATCAATTATCTTTCAACTGTTTGAAAATTCAGCTACAATTCAAGCTATCGTCCAAGCTAATTTGCTTCTGACCCAGTCTCTTTATTTACTGTCTCAACAATTTAACAATTTCATCTTCATCTTTCCTCCAATAATCATGAGTGACAACGATCCTTCGTGCAATCCAGAGCGCTGGTTCATGGTTATTCTAACACGTAAATTAAGTTACGAACGTTTGTTGTCTCCTCAGGTAAATCCACGCTTGTTTCGCTGACAAATCTTATCAACATTTACTAGATCCTGCGGAGCAGAAAATATAAAGAGAGATTTGGGCCTGTTTCGCATTTGGCGTTGCCCTGTTCACGCCGCTGTATCTCCGGTGGCTGATTGTGCCCTTGGCTCCCTTTGTGAATCCGAGTGTCTTCTCTACAAAGAGGGTCTTCTCTCCCTTCTTCTCGCATTGTTGCTCGATGCGCGTTGGAAAATGAAAGTTTAATGCAAGCCAGCAGTTGTCCGTGGATACGTTTGCGCGTTTCCCGTTAATGGGAACTTTTCGTTTGGAAATTCACAGTCGTAGCTCTAGCTTCGGGCAGCTGCTTTCCTTTCAGCCAGATATTTGGGGATCATCGTTATCATCTACGATCCCATTTTTCTTTTATCATGAGCTATCGCGTGATAACGCAACTATCTTGTGATTTGTAAAAATAAGTCGTTAGTATACACAAAATTCAGATTGAAGGAAACAGACACGAAGGATCCTCGGACCTTCTAGGAATCTGCTAGATCTTTAGAATGTAATTTTATGCGAGCTATCGAACCGCAGTGCTTCTGAATAAACGTCAAATTGTATAACTGTATAATTCTTTGCAGATTTCCCATTTCTCTTCGTGTTTTTGTTATATTCTTCTCCAGATTGCTTGATAAATCCAACCCCGAAGAATAAAGAGACACCGAGGGATTTTCTGTAAACTAATGTCAACGACACGAATTGTGGCGCTACCGTTTGAAACATAATTACGAACATAATTTGTCGCTAATATTGACAGTGAAGAGCAATTATCAAAAGGACAAATATTGTAGTTAATAATGTATTAACAAGGCAAAGTAATCAACGTCTTTATTTGCCAGATAATTCAACTCCGCAATTAAGCTCACGTGATATTCTCAAAAATCGGAATCTTCGCCATTGTAAATTTTATTGTCGTCCCCCTCCAATTTTTCGTCTCCACGTGCGAATAAGTTTCGTTGCCAGAAATAACAGATCTAGTTATCCTAAATCTCTGTGTAACGTGCAAAAACATCTCTGTTCTTTGAGCTCAGTGACGTACTCTATGAATGAGTACGATTGTAATGTTTTCGAGTTTTACATAAAAAGATATGTATGTATTTAATATATAAACATACACGTCTCGAAATGTATAATTGACTTCATTCAATGAACCGTAAATTCATTGTGTAAGCTAACTGATCTTGTCTCATAAAAAGAAAATGCGTTTTGTTAACAACTGTTCGTTTGATTTCAAAATCAAAAAAGAAACATTTTTGTCGAATTTTACTTCTGAGAATGGAAAGGGAGAGCTGTGCAAGCTCGTAAGAAATGATCTCACGTGTATGGTGAAGAAACTTTAAAGCTACGGTAGTGTGGAAATTTCACTGTTCTTCACGTTCTTCGAACTGTTTTTTTTTTTTTTTTTTTTTTTGTCAAAAATGATAAGAATTTTCTCGAAACACGGAATCGTGAGGTTGCCGATCGAAAGATGGCAAAAAATAACGAAATGACAAAATGAAACGTATTGTTTTTCTAGAAGAAGTCGAATTTTTCATTTGCACAGGCAGAGAAGAAATCCAGTTACTTATGCGTGTCGCACGTGTTGAGATAACTGTGCCCAATTAGATTCTCTTAATAAACTTGAAACTTAACGAGGCCTGGCCGTCATCACGCTTGTCGTCTCAATTATACATATCTTGGAAAATCTTCCAGCTATCTGGTGAGAAACGTGGCTAATAGCCCGCAAGGACGTGACACAGCTTTCACTGCTGGTGTCAATTTAACCCATGACACTATTTGCGAGAATACTACATCGTGCACTGACGAATCGTGTCAAAATATATTTTCGTAATTTGTGGGATATTCTCCCTTTCGAGACGAAAAATCGAAAATTTCTCAATTTCTGGATTTTCTGTGCTTCTCAAGAGATCCGATGACAATGAGTTTGAATTAGAAGCCTGATCTTATTTTTCAACTTGTTTCTTGACTGTGACTTGTATTTTGAATCTACAGCATTAGATAATTTACGTGTTAGTTTCTTAAGATAGAATGACAGACACTTTATAGAAATTTACTAGACGAATTAGAAATCAAAAGCATTTCGAGTTTCTCAATTCTCTGAGCTTCGATCAGTGTAAATAAATTTTACTTTTAGTATAAGTTTCATTCAATGACCTCTGCTTTCGATTTGCAACATTGGAATGAGGCAATTTACATGCTGCTTTCTCAACCTAAAATAATCATTTTGTAGACAGAAATTAAAACTCAAATGTATTTCGATAAGAGCAGCAAATTTTCTCAATTTTCCAAGACTCGAAGGACTGGGAGTTTAGATTAATTTCGTGTAGTTTTATCCAATATAATTTATACTTTAAACTTGCAGCGTTGCTGAAAGCCTCACTATTTATCTTCTCGAGGTAGAATGATAAATATTACTTTTTGTCGAAAGCTATTAGACAATTTCTGAAAGATAACAGTTCTATATATATTCTTCAAATCCCTGCAGATTTCACAGGAATAGTAAAGACAAAATAACAACGAAATCTTCGGGATTTCCTCTCGCTAAAATAAATTACAAACGAAATGTTTTCATTAATGCAAGAACAATGCTTGATGGGTTAGTCGCAATAAAAATTCAAGAATTCCGAGCCAACCACTCACACAGAACAATAGGCGTTATCAACGACGTTCTTACTGCCCGACGTAAGGTTCACCGACTTTTAATAGTTCGCGCATGGGCGAGAATAAAAGCAAGTTAACTCCATTGTTTACATCATTAGCGTGTACATATGTATATGTCTGCTATTCTTTTCGAATTGTTCTGGTCTGAGCAGTTATATCATTTTCAAGACTATTGAAAAAGTTTTCTCGCCTTTACACCAAAAATTAGACGAAGAAATTATTGAAGATAATAATGTAGAAAAAGGAAACTGAAAATACCAAAGGAAACACGAAAAGTTACAAAATATTCATTATTGCCATGATTCCTTGGAAAAGTTGATACCTTCGTGGTGAGTGGAATACAACGCAAGGAGAAACGAAAAAACAAAATTTTGACCTCGAAATTCAAGGCCAGGGTGAATTTTGCGACAATTCTTTTCTTTACATGTGTTCCGACCAAATCGAAAGGCGTAGAATTCATCTGTGATAGCAGATGGCGGACAAACTTTTCTTTCCTACTACTACTGAAATATAAAGTTGGTTTTTTTTTCATTTTTTACTTTTCGAAAATTTTCTACTCAAATATGATAAAAGAAAGAAAATCGGTGATCGTTATTCATTCTTCTTTGCAATACGCGAACAGGTTAACAATCGGCTGAATTTGCTGAAATCGCAACACGAATAGCAAAACGACGTGTACGAAAGTAAAACCAACAACAAAGTAGTTGCGCGTAGCTGCGTGAAATCGCGTCACGATTACGCGAGGCTCGGCCATCACATGATAATTATGTACAATAGACTGATAATTGTCCGGACAAATGAGGGAAATTGATTGCAGCCGGTCTGATAAATTGCTATCTATGCGTACATCTGTTTCCATTGTTCGAGCGAGCTGTTCTCGCGCACCTTGAGCACAAGAACTTTCGATTAGAACCGTGTTCACGATGGATCAAGAGTTAGTGCAACAATGTTCGCGTAATTGAAATTACAGACGCCCCTCGCGAGTTAACTATCGCGCGTGGTTATTTTGTTTAATTGGATCGTAGAATTTCTTGGTGAAATTGATAATGACAAAACCGCGCGAGCGCGCAGCCGGAAATTCGCATCGGAGGATTTAACAAGACGCTCGTTGAACAAAGAATTTATTTATTTATTGAAAGGGACTTTCAAAAGTTCGTCTCTTCGATGTTATTAATTTCTCTTGTTCTTATTCCTACGTGTTCAACCGAATTTCAACAGTTTCTAGTCGTGTGACAAATTAAATTATTTCCAATTCAAATTGAATTCAAATTAAATTATTCAATAACATTAACTATGGTATGTTTTGCACTCCTCTTTTTCTTTTCGCTCGAAAACTAACTCTTGGTTATTGGTGAAAAGAACGATAATTCGAAAAATCTGTTTTGCTTGACTGAATCGAATGAAAATTTCGTGGTTAAAATCCTAGGCCGAATTTCGACCGAATGAAATTTTTGTGAAAATCGGAAAAGATGGAACGAAAATCGCGAACAACGAACGAGACAAGCGTCTTGGTTTATTCCGCATGAAAATGTGTGATATTTCGATTTATCCTACGGTTCACAGAGTTAAAACCAGTTGTTTCTGTTTCGCGATGAAAGAGTGCGGATACTTTACAGAAAACTGTTATAAACAGAGCGTAATCAAACAAAAACGCAAGCTGCGTCTGCAAATAATTGTTCTCCTTGTTTTCATTAACGCGAAGAAGCTTCGAAGTCGTATCGCGAAACAACAGGAGAAAGCCTCGAGAAAAACAAGACGCGACAGCAAACACACGGCAGCGCGATTCGTTTCGTTTCGTTTCGTTTCGTTTCGTTTTGCAAAATGAAAATATAAACGCGGCGGAGAATTTATTTTGCTGGGAAAAATGACAGTTCCCTCGTGAATGTTTATTCCCTAGCCAAATGGATAAACCATCTCCGCTGTTGTCGAAAAGTATCGAAAACGCGGAAATGTCGCTCGGACGCGACATTTTCGAATTTTCCAGTTTTCATACGTGCCGAGCTCGTGTTTCTGCTCTTTCGAAGACGCAGACGAAAGGGGAAAAAAAGAAATTCGATCAAGCACGCGGATGAGGACAGTCTCGAACAAATAAAACTCTCCAACCATTTCGTTCTCGTCGAATCTCTTCGGCTATTATCGATGGATTTGAGAACGTAGCTGTTGCTTAATTCTCCAGATTTCGTTTCCATTGGCGTGAAAGGCGTTTCCTGGTTGACTTAGTGCATTTCAGATGAACTGCTTTGCCTGGCAGATCGTTAGACGTGCGGAATTTTCGAATGTGCGAGCCAACAAGCGATGGTAATTTTCGTTTTGCAAAGAATTTACGCTCGTGACGTGTCGTGTACACTTTGTACTCCCTTCGAGAACAATCACAAGTGGCTTTCCGTTGTGTGTAAAATTTGACATGATTATTTCATTGTAATAATAACAATCCTCTACATATTTTTCCAATTTTTCTAACCTTTCTTTAAAAAAAATTTTGTTCTCAAAGATGTTTTCTAGGAAACTTCGATTCGATAAACGAGATGATGCGCGAAACTCATTGATTTTACGTAATATCGTATTCCAACACTGTATTATCGTACGAACGTAAACTCGTTGGATATTTCTCGACAATCGTTTCGAATGGGTGACTAATTTTTCCAGCCTTTTTTCGATTTGAATCTTTTTCAAATTTCTCGAAATAAGTCCTCGTTCAAGTTCTCGAAACTTTTCGGAGTAATCGAGGATTAAATAATTCTGCGTAATACGCAGGCTAAATTCTCACGCGACGCGACGCGACGCGATAACGCGATAAAACGTCGATAGACCCGTGAATTTTCAGTTCAGAGATAAATTAAACGTACACGTACATACGACACACACACACGGAGTGGAACTGCAACGAGTTTATGTTCATAATCGTTTCGGACGCAAACGCGACGACAGTTGACAAATAGCGAGATCGCGCGGAGCGATTCTTCGGGATGAATTCAATTTCTTATTTTTCTCCCTCGCGTGGTTCTGATTGGCGAACGCTAATCGAAACGCGACTCGATGTATTCGTGTTTGCGTTTCAACGGTTTGCTTAGCTTTGCGGAAAGGAGCCGCGTATCGCATGCGGGCAAACCGATTAGCCTTTGATTTACAGAATCAGCATATAACCATCATCACGATGGGAAAGGTATTCCAGATTAAATGCCATAAGCATCGAAGGTTTAGCCTAGCCGATGATAGGATTGCCCGATTGCACGGGATACGATTCGGCGAACTGAAATTCCGCTGGTGCCCGATTCGACGATAATCGGGCTGGCCAACCTCGATTTCAACAACGAACGTTCGTTGAAATTTTCGTCGACTGCAGAGAGACTGGACGGTAAATTTGTCGATATGTTTGAAGAAATTATCGATACTTTCAACTCTGTTTAAATATCAAAATCGTGCAACAATCAACCAGTTTGCCAATTTTCAGTTTCTTTTCTTACTCCAATTTTAGAATGTTTTTTTTTTTTTTTACATCGTGCAGCAGGTTTCACGAAAAAGCAACGATGCTTTTTCGAAAGAAATCGAGAAATCTTGAAACCCACATTTTCACGCTCGACTTTTCGAAATGTTTGAAATTTCATAAAACGGCGAGAAATAATAGAGCAAGTTTCGAGTCATTGCAAAGAGGAGACTTTTCATGACCGCGGTAGATTTTTAGTCACGAAAGAAATGTTTCAATTGGAATTTTCGAGAGCAGAGTGTATCTTTGCTTTTTCACATGGCGTGAAAAAACATCTTCGAAACAAACTAGCATGGCGATTGTCAAAGTGAAGGCTTCGTACTTTTAAAAGAAAGCCAACTGTTGCGTACGACTTCTTTTTTACGATGTTAGCTTTCAAATGCCAGTTTCAAATACACAGCAAGCTTTGAAAGAAGAGACTTCGATCTTCACGATCCAGATTTAGCCACGACAAAAGAAATTCTGTAATTCGAATTTTTGCAATTTTTCGAGATCTTTGCTCTTCCACTTGCCACCATCGTGCCACAATAAAAACAAACTGACATTGAGCTTCGCACTTCGAAATAAAACCATCGTTGTTACACGACTTTCACTTACAATTTGAATACAGTACAATACTTTGAAGTTTCAAATGTACAGCGAACTTTAAACAGAAGACTTTGATCTTCGTGATAGAGTTAGTCGTAAAAGAAATTTTTCTAATTCGAATTTATGACAATTTTCAAAAACGAGATCCTTACTCTTTCACTTGTCACGTCGTAAATAAAAACAAACACTAACGTAGGGCTTCATACTTCGAACTAAGACCATCATTGTTACACGATTTTCACTTACAATTTGAATACAATACAATACTTTGAAGTTGCAACAGTTTCAAATGTACAACGAGCTTTAAACAGAAGACTTCGATCTTCGTGATAGAATTAGTCGTATAATCGAAAATTGTGAAAGCTAAATTAAAATCGAACGTAGGATCTTCGTGATAGAATTAGTCGTAGAAGAAATTTTTCTAAATTTACGACAATTTTCAAAAACGAGATCCTTACTCTTTCACTTGTCACGTCGTAAATAAAAACAAACACTAACGTAGGGCTTCATACTTCAAACTAAGACCATCATTGTTCACATGACTTTTATTTATGAAGTTGCAACAGTTTCGAGTATAAGACAATTTTTCATCGAACTTGCGAATACCTTCACCCGCCACGTGTGTGCGAGCGGGCGAGAGATTTGTCAGAGGAACTTCGAAATTTCTCGCCAGCGCGCCGGTATCGAAACGGATATCGAAACGGATGGAGAGTAATAGGAACAACGTGCGCAGCCTGTTTTGTATCCTATTTATTTCGGACAGTTCATTTTTCCTCGTTCCAGTCAGCCTGCGTCTGCATATTATCGTCAGATCACATTTACATGTTATCCGAATGTGTTTCGCCGAGCGAAATCTTTTTTTGCCAAATTTGTATGCTTATTGCTGTTATTAGCATATTTAAATATCGCCTTCTATAAATATATACATTCATATTTATGCCAGCTTGTTCGCACGTTGCACGCACGTACAACTCCATCGTTGATGATTGAAACTGCAGCACGATGATCATTGCGATCTTGTGTCGAAAGCATGGTGACTAATTTACATTTTGTAAAAAAAAAAAAAAAAAAGGAAAAAAGAAATGAGTCCATGCTAGTTTTAGTTAGACGTGGGATGTCTCCTCTTTTCATTTTTATAATGACAATATCCTCATAAATTTGTCAGAATAAATTCAGCTGTTAAATGTTATTACGAGAATTTTCTTTTTGAATTAAATTAATCCATTTGTAATAATCAGTAGTTAAAACAACTTTCTAATCGTGTTAATTATTAATTATATACTGCTCAGGATTATTATAATCTGATAAAGAATTGTCGAAGAACAAATAACTTTCTTTTGTATGAAATGAAACAAAAGAACATCTTTAGAAGAGGCAATAATCAAACAGAAAAAGAAATTAAAACAGAGAAGTTTTATACAGTGGCTGGATTTGGAATGAACCAAATATTTTTTATAAAACATTCATGCAGGAAAATGCACAATTTAAAATTCTAGATTTATTTGGAAAACGAGAAAGGCCAAAAGATTTTAGTGAAACAACTTCAAGATCTATAGCAAGATTATTGCTTTACTTTTTATAATTATAAATTTTTTCGTTGCAAATTCTTTTATCATATAACTGAAGATGCTTCTCAGTAAAGTCAATTTTACGTTTACTTACATTTTGATTATTACTTTTTGTATTAGGGAAATAAAATTTCAGAAAAGCCTACTTCAATTGAAACATAAATTTGATATTGGTATTGTTCGTGTTCGTCAAAATTTATTATTGAAAGTGATGTATGTTTATTTCTTGCTTAAAAAAAAAACCTTTAATTTTCTTTGACAACTTTTTTAATTATTACTATAGTAAAATTTAAATTTAACATGTTCATAATAGTTTTAAAAACACAACTACAATTTATTAACGTGTGCCAATATTTTTTTTATTTAATTTAAACGCGGGCCCTTAAATATCTGAATGAACGAATGGAACGAATGAATAAATGGACCTTCAAAGAAAGAGAAAAAACAAAAAAAAGAAAAGAAATGGCTCATGTTCATTCTAAAATAAAAACAAACAAGTTGCTTCATCATGTAAATAAAAATGACAGTCTATACTAGATTTCTGTTAGTAACTCGAGATTGGAAATAATTTTCATAATTTTCTACAACGTATCGATCGAAGTGAAATTTTCACTTTTAAAAGTCCCGGAAGGAAGAGCAGCGTCGCTTCGAAACGTCCTTCGACGATGTTCCATCGGGGAAAATTGAGTGTATTTCGCGAAACGTGTAGAAGTGAAAATTTCAACGTGGCAAAAATTCGACTCGAACGGACTGTGTTCACCGACACGGGGAGATATGGAATCATCAGAAGCTTTTATCGTTGGTACCTTGCGCGACACTGCGGCACTCGTAAAAAGGACATGTGCGTCCCGTAGCTTCAGGACTTTCTTTTCTTTTTTTTTTTTTTTTTTTTTCATTGTCTCGAGTCGCCCTAGCGAGCCACGAATTGCGATTGCGTTGCGAAACCGCAAGTGCCATTTTACGTTTGACGTTTTCTATGTTGCTGGATCGCCGTGCGGTTTTAAGACAGAGCATCGTTACGTCTTTACCCTTACAATTTCTCTACTGTTCACCAGAGATAAAACTACTGAAACATTATTACATTTATACGCAACACTTGCGTCTGTAACACGCGATTATACTAACACTTTCTAATATCATTCTCGTAGAATTTTATTTAACCACGAGGTGTCAAGGAGTCAAATTTGTGGCAAATATAGGCGCGCTTTTACAGAAACGAAACGAGGCGTTGTTTTATCGAAACGAACAAAATAAAAAGAAAAATTTCAAAGAGACTTCGAAAAATCCTTCGTAAGTATCGTTTCTACATTTTACACTTGGGCAGCCCGCTCGACGTAACGAAACGATTTATAGTTTCGTCCATTTGCGTTAACATTGCAATTTGAGCGTCGAGAGTGGCACATAGAGTACATATTATACAATACTCGCTGTGTCCTTGCCAGGCCGTAACCCGACGCGGCCGTTCCCGCGAAAATGGAACCTAAGTGTGACACGTCACTCTCGTCAAACGGAAAGATCCAATTCCTGATCCAACTGGAGGAGATCCCATCAGTGTCGAGTTCCTCCTGACTGGCAGCGGCCGTTTAATCGAAAATTGTGAAAGCTAAATTAAAATCGAACGTAGGATCGGAAGTTCTGTCGCCCGTTGGGAAAATGGAATTCTCCCGAGAGAAAAAAAGGAAGAGAGAAAGAGAAAATGGTGGAAAGCGCGGCGAGCGAAGTATCCGTTCGCGACCGCGTTCCCTCGGACGAAAAATTTCAATCAGGACCGCGCTGGCGCGAACAAAGAGAGGAAGAACGGAGAGCGGGGGAGTGAAAAGAAAAAAACCCGAAAGGGCCAAAGGAGCGAGAAGGAGAGACAGAGAAGGGGAGGGAGAAAAAAAAGAGAGGAAAGCGACGAAACGAATCGACCAAAGTCCCCGTCGTGCACGTGCTCGTCGCGCGAATTTACATTTCCATTAAGATTCCCTCTCGGCCATGCGAAATGAACGACGGTCGAAAACGGAAGGGCCGAAAACTCGAAAGAGAGAAAGAGAGAGAGAGAGAGAGAGAAGTCGCGCGCGCGGCGGTTTCGCTGTAATAAAGTGCTATGGAAATCCTTTGTGTTCCGTGGGATGCATTCGTTTAACTTTGATCCCGGCCCGGAACCGACTCGATATTTTCCTCCTCTTCGTCGCCGTGGTTCAACACTTCTTTTCTCTTTTCCTTCTTTTCGTTTCTTTCTCTTTCTCTCTTTCTCTTTGTCTCTCTTTATTTCCCAATGCGGTGGAATGCAACTGAACTCACGGTTTGGAGAGGAGATAGCTCTCTCATAAAAAATACAATATTTTTCTTTCGTTCGACTATTTTCCCTCCAGTTTCTCTATTTGCCCGAATCTGTAAGTTTAATTCGACACGGGCAGCAGTAGCCAAGAAGGGTGGAAAGTCACCGTTCGCCTGATTGCTTCGCCCTTTGAGATTTTAATATGAATTACAGGAAGTTAGCCGATTGTTCGCCTCTCCTTCTTTTGCCTCTTCTTCGCTACTTTGTTGTCGAATCCTCTTTCTACTCTTTCTTCGTTCTTTCTGTCACGATCTCTGCTTTGTCTATTATCGAAACGTAAGTCGTTTATTTTCGCAGGTATTAACAGTTTATTGCTTTTTTATTTTTTTTTTATTTTTTTTTTAGTATGAACTGATGAACAAAGTGCACGAATTAACACGAATGTCCACGTTTCATTTCTTTGACCTCTTAGCTACCGAACGTCACTCGTTTCTCAGTAGGAAGGGAGCTGTATACACTGTTACGTTGTTGACGATTTCTCAAATTCTTCGTGAAACGAACTTTAATTTAATTTCGATTCCTTCAGTTTCCAAATTTTAACTCGTTCGAAGTTTGTTCTAACTTGTGATTGCGCAGTGAAAAATGTAAATTTCATTATGTCGCATTGTTTTGCACGGTTCGCCATAAGCTTCGCGAAAGATCTAAGAAGTTAATTGTACTGATAAAAAGACATCGTATTTATAATTTGTGCAAATATAGCACAGAAGTTCCCGTAGAATCGAAACTGAATCGTAAATTGAAGGTAACAGCATCCCAGACTGCTGACACAGTCAGTATCTATCTTGAAATAATAAAAACGGAGGAGAATTCAAGTCATCCGGGCGGCGGCGGCCATTCGGTGGCCGCAGGCTTGACGCGCGCGAAATTTAAACACGGAACGTAAAATAGCAACAGTTATCCGAACGAGCGGCTAATTCGCCGTCGTCAGCGCGAACTTTCATCTCTCCTTCTGGCTTCTGTAAGAATTATTCGTCGGCCGTCGGTTGTCCAGCGCCAAAAACCGTGATGTGGCTCTTTACGACAAGTGACACAAGATGGCTGACAAACGAAAGAAATGGTTGACACGGCCAGAAGAAGCGAACGCAACCGCGAGAACCAACTGGATATATATCGCTCGCAATTAGTCGCTTTTTAGAATCTTTTGTTCGTCCCTTTCTCTTCCTCCCCCTCCATCCTTTGGTTTTTTAATCGTGAGTTTCTGCTGCTGTGAGTTCCACGATTCTAAAAGCGTTTCCTCCTCGTCACTGTTCAACTCGCTCTCTCTCTCTCTCTCTCTCTCTCTCGCGGGCTCGCGCGTGTCTTGTCTTTGTTCGGCGAGCGACGCAATGACGCCAGTTAACCCTTTTGACTCTGCGCGCCTCTTTGTGCCGCTTCTTTCTGACGCGCTCGCTGGATTAATCGCGCCGTTTACGGGGGACAGGAAATGGCTTACCGGTTAATTGAGCGGCAGCCGGGGGCCCTTCCGCAGCCCGATTCATGGCGACCGGCGTGCCCCGATGCTCGTTCCTTTCCATTTGATTGAGCACGCTTCGACGGACCGAAATGTCCAAGGGTTTGTGGATTTGATTCGAGGATCAACGAAATTGAACGAAGTCTCGTGTAATGACTATTGGAAATGTTTCTTCAACAAATGTAATTTTTTCTTCTTTTTTTTAGGGGGAGGAGGATTGGTTCTGGTTTTTAATTCAATTTGCAGCGTGTATGCAGAGAGTTATTTTTTATAATCGAGCGCGTTGAGAACGACGAGTATTAGTTTTCAATAGCTGTAATTTTTGCTGTAGACAAGAGTTGTTCGACAACGTTGGTTGAAAATGACGGGAGTAGAAGACTTATGAATTTAGTTTGAATACTTTTTTTGAATGTTACTTGGAGGATGCTCGAATTGTAAATGCTCGATATTAACAGAATTAAATTGTTGTTTGATCGAGTAGCTTGAGGACGACGAGTATTAGTTTCGCGAGTAATTTCGAAAGTTGTGATTTATGTGCGAGAGTTGTTTGTCGACGTTGGTTGATAATGATTGGGTTAGATTTGTGAATTTAGTTTTTCCAAGGTCACTTGGTGACGACGACCCGAGGGAAAATATTTGACCGACAATAAATCGATTAATTTCATTATTCGCGTCAAATGAACACTGAAATTCTTCTTATTTCTAATAAGATATACAAGTTTATACGATGGTACAGGATCAATTTAATTTCTCTCAATTTTTGCCGAAGAGACGGTGAACTCACGATCGCGGGTACCGTCGATAAAACTTAATATTCAGTTTCCTTCCGCTCGGCGAGCGCGTTCGAGAAACGTTTCCTCACTTTTGCAACGCAATATCGGTAACTTGTCGCCGTGCAGAAATCACTCGATGCAGTTTTCTGTATATGTTTCTCCCGGCACGAGGAGAGAAATTTATCTCGATCCCACAGGAGCATCTATTCCCTCTGTCAAGCCCCTTGGAGAAGCTTCCGTCTTACCGCGGAAATATCACAGCAGAAATATATAGCGTGTGGTGATCTTGTTTCTTCTTCTTCTACAATTTGACACAAATTTTATGTGCTCGTTCTTTCAACCCTTTGCACTCGACTTATAAGGGGACATCATACATCAATTCAGCTAACAGCTAAAATTACAAAATTTTTTCTAATTCCTGATAATTATGACGAACGTAGATGCGGTTTTGTATAGATAAGAGGAATAATAAAATATCGAAAGAAGAAATTCTTGAGGATAGAGGCAGTCGTATTACTATTCGAATAATTCGGGACGATTCACGTAAACTAAATTTCTTCTTACGAAAGTTTGTAAAACGGCGAAGGAAATTCTTCAGATTCATAAAATTGAAATTACGTATTGTTCATTCCTATGTGCTATACCTGGCTATGGTTGCTTTGAATGAAATCACCTACTAGAGAAATATAGTCAACGAAATTTCATGCTGAATACTTGATCAATTTAATTTAAATTAATTCAGTTTAAACAGGGTGCTGAATACTTGATCAATTTAATTTAAATTAATTCAGTTTTAACAGTTGTTTTTCCAATGCTATATTTTATTTGAGATGATATTTCACTTCGCTGTTTCGTAAGATAAATCGCTGGCAGACGATACAAAAAAATGTTCCCGAGGGCAGAGTTAAACAGGAGATTGCTGGTTCCTCTTATTCAAATTATATACATAGTCTTCTACATTACGCACGATACACGGCTTTATCATATCAAATAAAGTCATTGCGCGTTACGCC
Source organism: Tetragonula carbonaria (assembly GCA_032399595.1). Lineage (NCBI taxonomy): Eukaryota > Metazoa > Arthropoda > Insecta > Hymenoptera > Apidae > Tetragonula > Tetragonula carbonaria. The sequence continues at coordinate 5,707,191 of JAUCRC010000007.1, forward strand.
GCGAGTGTAACATTCCTCGTTGAAAATGAGGGGATATTCTTCAAAAGAGTTTCGAGTTTTAAGTGAAAAATTGCCGAGCGTTCGCTCTTTCAGAAATAAAAAAAAAAAAAAAAAAAAAAGAAGAAAGTGGGCAGGTTAAAGGTGAAAAGGTGAATTATATTACTCGCCTCTCGAACGGAATTAATTAAAAGCGAATTGTTCGTTTGACGGCATACGTATGAATTAATTCAAATAAAATCAAACAATAATTTCCCGGCTCCATATACTTTCACGGAAATTAACTTCCATTTCGTGGTGAAATAATAATGACGGACGTAATCTATTATTTCAAAGGATATTCCCTTCGGTAATAATAATACATCCTGCGATGTATTTCACCGCGATGAGATTAAAAATTTATAAAAATTTTCGTGGATTTTCGTTAGACGAGAGGATTTTTCTTCCCCAATTGTAAAAGGAAACGTTAATTTTATTTAACAAAAAATTGCGATCGCTTTCTGGTGGGCGTTTATTAATTTATTAATCCATCTGCATCACTCGCATTGCACGTGTCCACGTGCGTTATAATTTAAAATAAAATATTTATAAAATATTTACCACGCTCTGTTAATATCAATTAATTACATACCCTTTTCTTGACCTTCAGTCAATGGAATAGTCAACCATTACTATATGTACGTCACTGTGACACAACTATTATTAATTATTCTTACGATATTCTTATATTCTTATAGCATTAATTATTCTTGTAACAATTATTCTTCACAGTAATAATTGCGATAATTATTTTTCACAATTGTTCGGATATCACTGCCTAAAACTATTAGAAATATTGTTAAAACAATTTTATTATTTAAAATGTTATTGAGAAATAATAACTAAACTATTCTATCGATTGACGAAATTTTAACATGAAAGGTGCGATTCTTTAAAGTTGCACTAATCGATTTCCGAGCCTTCCACGTATTAATAAACGTAATATTCTTGCTCGAAAATTATTCCCCCTTTTTTATACCACGCGGAATATTTCATCCCGCGACGCCTTAGGTTAAAATAATGCAACATCTTGGAATTCCAGAAAAATTTCTACGGTGTTCTTTTTTTTTTTTTTGACGAGCAGAAAAGAAGAAGAGGAAAAAATCGCAAAAACGAGAGCAATCGTCGACGAAGCACGCTGTTCACGCGAGTTCGATTTTCACGGTTCTTCATGAATATTCTCGAACTCGTTCAGCGCCGTTCGGACAGCGCCGCCGAATGAAGATACAATCTCTGCGCGGCGGTTAGATTAGGCTCGCGTGTTCCCGGTTATTAGATCGAAGTTCGGCAAGCCGCGTCCGGCTAATTGTAAGCAGATTCCGATAAACCTGTGCCGCGCCATCACCGTCTGAGCTGGCGAGGAGGGTGGCTCTCGCGAGGAGAGGACGCGCCGCGCGAGAATGATTTCCATCACGCACGCGTTCCGCTCCTAATTTAAGCGCGAAAAGCACCGGCAACGCCGCCCGACGCTCTAACTTACGATCCTCCTGCACGACACGATCGCGGTGAAGACGGGACGTTTTCATTTTCACAGGGTTAGCTGTTTTGCAAATCGCGCGCGTGCGGGCTGAAATTAGTTCTCGCGATCTCATTCCTATAATAGCAGTTTCGATACACGATCGCGGCGAAATGAAATATTAAGTTAAACTTGTTTAGTTAAATATACGCGACATAGATTCCTCGGCAATGTTAATGAAATTCAGCGAATTGCAGAGAATTGTATAGTCCTTTCTTATCTTCGTGTCTACTTAATTGTAGTAACACTCTCTCGTCTTCTAAGGAATGATTTACGTATCGATCTATTTTATTTTATTTTATTATCTATTTTATTAACGTATCGATTTATTAACGATTTTAAATTAACGTGTCGATTTACGTATCGATCTGTTTCATTAACGTATCGATTTATTAACGATTTTAAATTAACGTGTCGATTTACGTAGCGATCTATTAAAATTAATTTAATTTAAATAATTTTAAATTTGTTCGTGATGGATTCATCGATAGAAGATACAAAGTGTTCTCGTCGCAGGGTCATTTCGCATCTTGGAAAACGTATTTTTCTCTAAACTGTCCGTGATTCAGGAAACATTTGAACGCAATTTTTCATTGTTTTACCAATGAAATGAAATTCGACGTTTCAATCACGTAGAAATCTATAAGAGACTATACACGCTCTCGTCGTGAAACATTCTTCAAAAACGAGTTTTCTCTAAACGCTACGTGATCCAGGAAAATATTTAAACGCCATTCGTCATTGTTCCAATAAAGTAAAATTAAAATTCGATATCTCGGAAACATATGAATCTTCGTTTTAAAATCCTTTCGTATTCTAAAAGTCTTCAAAAACGAATTTCCTGTAAACCCCCCATGATGCAGGAAATATTTAAACGTCATTCTTCATTGATCCATTGAAATAAAATTGAAATTCGACATTTCAATCGCATGGAAATCTATAAAAGACACATGTTCTCGTCATAAGATCGTTTCGCGTCCTACGAACGTTCTTCAAAAACGAATTCTCTCTAAACTCCGCGATCCAGGAAATATTTAAACGCAATTCTTCATCGTTCCAATCAAAATAAAATTAAAAAATTAAAATTGAACATCACAAAAATGCATATAAATCTGTAAAAAATGTGTTCCCGTTATGAAATCCTTTCGTGTCTCCTAGAAGTCTTTGAAAATAAATTTTCTCTAAACTTCGCGATGCAGAAGATATTTAAACGCAATTCTTCGTTGCTCCAGTTAAAATAAAATGAAAATTCGATATCTCAGAAATATATAAATCTATAGTAAAATGTATTTCGTATCTCCCAGAAGTCTTTGAAAATAAATTTTCTCTAAACCTCGCGATATTACGCGATATACAGAAGATATTTAAACGCAATTCTTCGTTGCTCCAGTTAAAATAAAATGAAAATTCGATATCTCAAAAATATATAAATCTATAGTAAAATGTATTTCCGTTATGAAATCCTTTCGTATCTCTCGGAAAATAAATTTTAGACTTCGCGATGCCGAAGTTATTTATACGCGACTCTTCGCTGTTTCATTGAAATAAAATTAAGCTTTCATATCTGAGAAACTTGTAAATCTATAGAAAAGTATGTGCTCGTTATAAAAATCCCTTTGTATTCGTAAATCAACAGTCTTCAAAGAATGAAGAATTCCACCCACCGTAAGGTGGACGATCACTGTGACATACTTAGACGCTAATAACCACCGGATCGGGTGTATCCATTTACTTCTATTCACGGCAGCCGAGTCTATAAACGACAAGTCGATGCAACGGTGCTTATTTATCAGGGAAAACTGCATTGCAGCGACGTGGCAGGATTTTCAATGGGGCGGATCGCAAGTTTCGCCGTGGTGAGCATCGGTGCCACACCACTTCGATTCGCGTTAATGCAAAATCAAGATCAACCCCCGGGAGAGAGAGAGAGGCTGACAAAGAGACGAGACGCGTGAAAAGCCTGTCCTCCCGATATGAATGAAATTCGACGTCTATTCACCGTTCCCAAGAATTCCGCCCCGCTCTTTGTCAGCCAGATATAATTCACGAATTTTCCTGCACCATTTTACCCGTATACCAGCCGGGCAACGCCGAGCCTTTTATCATAGCGTTTGTTACAATGGTTCCTACTCGCAATTGATATCTAACGGCGCCGAATTCGGCGTACTTTTGTGAAAATTTTCTGAGGAACGTGAAAACTTTTTCCAAAAAACACGAGAGAATTTCTCCAGCATGACATTTCGCGCGTTCAGCGCGTTGCGAAATTTGACTTGAACTTTGTCTTTTGCGTTTCTTTTCTTGCCATTTTAGGCGGAAAAAGAAACTCGTCGCTTGAATTTTTAAACATCTTGGAAAGCCGATTCATCATAGAGTTCAATTGGTTCGTTCGAAATAAAATAATCGAAGATTGAAACAATGAGGGCCGATCTTTCGCATTTCATTGAATCTTGGATCTCAATTAAAAAAGAAATTAAGCGTGTTTCATTGAGAAAATAAGAAAAATTTGTATCTTATTACAGATCTTACAGTTGGTTCTGATTTCCCTCGTTCAATACGTTTCTTTGGTTCGACGATTTAAACCTGAAACACGTTGAAACAGAGATTCTCTGTTTAATAAATAACTGGCTGGCATTCTCGGTTTAATATTCCCGGTATGCAGCGCAAGCTGAAATCAATAATCAATGGCGAGTGCCGTATTCGAAAACAGTTTCGTAACTTAAAATGGAGCGTGCACTTCAGCTTGCCGGAAGAAGTTGCGGGGTTGGAAGTTTTGAAGTGGCGAACGAAGCCGAGTTTGTCCGACTAATTGTGTAATCGAATTCGATGATCGATCGGCTCCTTCCTCCTAATTTATATCTCGAACAATTAACCCACTTCATGAAACGTTTCTCCTCGCTTTATTAACTACCTTCGTCGTCCTATTATATCATTATACGCTGCCAGAGACGAAAACTTTCGTCTCCTATGATATTTCAAGTATCCCCGCCGTTATTTGCTCAATGATTTATTCACTCCGCTGGATCCACGAGTGGCTCGATGCCTTCAATGTTGTTCGCCTCTCTTTCACCAACTGAAAATATACGAAATCGAATATTTCTAGAATAAAAATGTCAACAGTTGAAATATGTTTAAAATATTTCCAGAATATTTCTACGAAATCGAAAGAATATTGGAGTGCTGGCTGGCTACATGTTTCGTGAGAATGTTTTCAATTTCTTGGGGGAAAATACTCGTACATTTTGTATTAACGATCACTAAGGTATAATATTCGCAAAGTAGTTTATATTATTATTCTTTTAAACTAGGTAATGTATCAGCAATTGGAAGAACAATTATGTTTTTATCAATGGCAACTGCATTCTTAGGTTATGTACTACCATGAGGTCAGATGTCATTTTGAGGAGCAATAGTAATTATTAATTTGTTGTTTGCAATTCCATATGTAGGACAAATAACCGTTGAGTGATTATGAGGAGGATTCTCTATTAATAATTCAACTCTGAATCGATTTTTTTCCTTGCATTTTATTCTACCTCTTGTTATTCTAATACTTGTACCTGCTCGTCTAATAATTTTACATTTATCTGGATCTTCAAATCCAATTCATCCAAAGATAAATATTTATAAAATTGTTTTTTATCCTTATTTTTGGTTAAAGATTTAATTACAATTTTTTTAGTTTTATTAATTTTTATAATAGTAAATCTTCAGAGACCTTATATTCCAGGAGATCCAGATAATTTTATAATAGCTAATCCAATAGTTTACCCCCTGCACGTATTAAACCAGAATGATGTTTTCTATTTGCCTATCCAATTTTACGTTTCGTTCCTAATAAATTAGGAGGAGTTGTTATGTTATTTATGTAAATTTTTATTTTGTTTTTACTTCCTTTGTTGAACAACAATAAAATAAAGAGATTGAAATTCTATCCAATAAATCATTACCTATACTGAATATTTGTCAATAACTCAATTATTTGAACATGGTTAGGAGGTCAAGCAATTGAATACTGATTTAAACAATGTTTTTACAATTACGTATTTCTTTTATTATATTTTTTCATTCCTTCTTAATAACTTATCTGATCTAATAGCAAGAAAAAAAATTGTAAATTAATTAACTTGAATAAGTATATGTTTTGAATAGAAATGAAACTTTCTATTAATTTATAGCCTTGCTATCGTAATCAATTCCTTAGTTAAATACAAGTATAATAAACAGTATATAATCAATACTAATAATTCTATTCAACATATATACATTAAATAGTCATATCGAGCACGTGATAAAACTCCTCGAATCATTACTAGAATAGTTAAATTTGTTAGATTTGCTCGAATTGAATATAAAATTTTTAAAGCGCAAAGTACAAGAAAAAGTTGATAACATAAAAAAGCTTCTGTTAGCTTATATATTTGATTAAAGATCACTCGAAATTATCTAAAAATATAAGAAAATTCCGTAGAAAATTAGAGATTGGTCGTTTCTTGATCACTTTGGTAGCGTTGAACTTTCAATTCATGCAATAAGTGTACAAAGTTCCTGAAATCGTCCTACATCTCGAATACGAGAGAATGTATGCTGTTGCAATGCTTCTGCTCGTCGGTGTGTACAACTCGAAGTGACCAGCTTGACCGCGATACACCGACGAACAGAGACAAATTATGTGACAGTTCCGATGCCAGTTAGCATATCAATAACGCCGCCAGGGTGTTCGATAACCATTCGTTCTCACCGCGAAAACACCGTCGTCTCGCTATCGGCATGCTCCGTACATTCCGCGCCGAATGCCGCATTCCAATTTACCTGAATGTAAATTCGAAGTTCGAGCGACTGAACGTAAATTGAGCCCCAAGACCCTGGCGCGGAATCGTGTCGAAGTTCGACGACCGATCTTCGCCGAGTTCTTGCACACCTGAACACAGCGTCGGCAATCTCGCTCGTCGAGCACATCTCGAACGATGTTCGATCTGTTTTCTCTATCGATGGCCTGATCAGAAAAGACCAAAAGAAACGTGAAAATGGTGGGATGCGATCTTTGTATCTTTCTTTTTTTTATTTTCTTAACGCTAGAATTAAAAAAGGATCGTATCGATGAAATTGGAGTGGAAAATGGGAATGGCAAAGTTCGTAACGTACGAAATTTTATTCGCGTCATTTTATAAAAATTATGCCAAAGCACAAGTTGTAAATCCGCGGAATTATATTTTGAAAGAAAAAAATTATAAATTAGTTATTTCTACCAGTTTGGTTGTACTAGTGTTAACAGGGTCGTGGCGAGTTAACTCGAGCCATTAGAAAATTGGAAATTCTTTAAACTTTTCATAGTACGTTTTAATCAAGAGTCTATCTTGACCGATGGAACTTGAAAAATTCTCCAATTTTCCACTGGTAAGCGATCTCGTCGTTCTCGATCGAAGACTTTATTATTGTTATATGTTACTACAAGATATAATATGTGATATGATATATGGCCTCTGTGGCACATGCACATGCTCTGTGGATGGAACGACGACGTGGAAAAATGAAAATCGAGATCGTTATTCCTCACGCTTGCGAAAAATTACGCGAAAGAAGTTCTCAAGTGACGTTTTGAAAGGCTTTCGAAAATTCTTTCGGTTGCGCGATCGACAGGAAAAAATTCGATCGTGACTCGACGTGACATTGGGATCGACGATTCACGATTTTGTTCGTCTGAAGAGTGAAATCTGTCGAGTGAAAGACTCGAAAATCGAACTGTTTGGTGGACACTTTACAGGTGAAATTGGAATTCCAACATATCTTTGGTTAGGACTCGTTATTCGACGCGTACTTTTACACTATCATCGTACATAAAATTTGACAATATGGATTTTCATACTATCGTTTGTCGGATTTCAAAAATTTCTCGAAATTATCCACCATTCAGAAGAATCACTGCTCGCTTCTTCAATCTGATCTCGCGTCCATTAACATTATCATAATCCGACGCCACCTTCGTAATCTCTCTTCTTTCAAAGATCTCGTAAATTCGAAAAGTAAAAAGAAGAAAAGAAAAGAACTCGATACATCTGGAGAGAACCTTTGGCGAACCATTCACGTTTCCACGATACTCCACGGTATTTTCTTCCTTGCCCAACGAAATTTCTCTCGCGAAAGATAAAAATTTCGACCCCTTGGGTCTCTCGGCAGGAGAATCTTCTTTCTTCGGAATCTTTCCAAACGAAAAAAAAACAACCAACCCTTTGCAGTGTGTCTATCTCAACCACGAAATCACTTTTTTATGTCAGTTGCATTCAGTCAGTCGTTGTCGTTGCCACCAAAAAAACCGAAACACTTTCCCCCATAACGTTCGTCAGCCTGCTCCGAATCTCCATAGGGGAGATCCCCTTCGAATTCTACGACTTGTCGCGATACGAACTGATTGCGAGACTGCAAAGCAAAGGGTTGCGAAGGCTGTTGGAACGAGGAGAGAGATCGAACAGAGGAAAAGAGGATTCTCGCGTTGCGACACGGCGAGCGGTCGGAGCGGCAGTGCGCGCGGCTCGCGGCCACCGTCAGCGCGAAGGAAACGGTTCGTAGGGACTCGGCTCCGCTCGGCTCGACGAGTCGCCGCGCCGAGCGCCGGCCAAGTCGTTCGACTCGAGTCGACTCGTGTGTGCGGCCGCAGTCACTCGTGGAATCCCTGAGTCGTGTCAGTGCTCCGGCGGACGCGATCGCGTGCGAGTGTGTCGTCCCATCATCGCTCCGTGAGAGAGGATACGCAGAGTCGTAGAGAGAGAGAGAGAGAGAGAGACGAGTCTGTCTGCTTCGGTGAGAACGGTGTGTGTAGTGTGAACGAGCGACGATAGAGGTGGTGAAACGCAAGAACGCGCGAATCGAACTCGCGAAGAGTGAAAAACGAGAGAGAGAAGCGAGAACTCCGAAAATCGCCCGCGATCTCTCCACTCTCTCTGGCGATTCTCCGAGGAATCCGACCTTCGCGTTCTTCGAAGGACGCGCAGTTTGCGGCCACAGCTCGGCGACCTGTGCGTGTTGTCAAGGCGAGGATAGAATCGGAAACGGAAAGTATCGGAGGACTCTTCGTCTCTCCGTTATTCGCGACACGCCGTGTGAAGTAGAAGTAGACTCGCGATTAGCACACTGACAATCTCTAGCTTTGCACGTAGCTTTGTGCAAGGCTGGCACCGCGTCCGTCCCTGACGTCTGTTACCACTGAATCTCGATAACGCCGATACGCGATCTACGACACGAGATTATCGATCGGTATCGCGTGCCCATTGTGTTCCTCGACGTGCATAGATGCCTGGTCGACGAATGGTCGACGTTAAATGTTAACACAAAGTATACAGCCGCGAGATCGAAAGTCTGACGACTACGCCCGACTCTTCTTCGTCGCGTGTAGTCGCTAACATAATTCAATCACCGAAATATTCGTTTTCTATTCGTTGTGTGATTCGTCGTGCGGGAGTTGTTCATCACAGTGTCTCGTTCACTTCGCGTCGGAATACGCACATGTCCGCGCGCTCGAAATTTCGCGGCCACGGGAACGAGATTATCACTGCCAGCGAGACGTCGATAAGACGAGAGAGAGAGAGAGAGAGAGGAGTCTACTTACTCGTGGGACCAACGAGTCGCTAAAATCACAGCGGTGAAATCTCCGCGTCTCTGGTTAAACAGGTTATTCGTCCAAAGGCGACAAAAACCTTTCGTCTCTTGCCAGCCAGCGACGAAACTTCCTCGAGGGTGGACGACGAGGAGGAGGAGGAGCTTGGCGTTTTAACAGCCGATTTTAAGAGCAAAATACGCGCGAACCATGGGTGATTGAGAGATCTCCGTGAGAAACACACGTGCGCGCGCGTGGTATACAATTATCGGAGTACATGTATTATCGTGCTGTTCGCTCGATAGACAGATAGAGAAAGAGAGAAAAAGAGAGAGAGATAGAGAGAGAGTGCGTTATATGTGTGATACAGGGTGCAGACGTCGGTCAGGTCGTTCGATAACCCGGTGTGTTCCGCGAAGTGACAACGGCTCTAACGTGGATGATAATTGGCGATAAACGGCGATCCGATACGCAAACGGTTCGTTGTTTCGTCGAAGCGAAACGACACAACCAGTCGAGCGAGAACGACGAAACGGAAAGGACGTGAGAAATAATTTTCAATCGCGATAAGGGGACGAATTTGAAGACGAAGAAGAAGAAGAAGAAGAAACGGAGTGCTTTCGAAGAAGAATACAACACACCGCTTGCTCGCGACTGATTCCAGTTTGCCAATCCGATTCTGACTCGCTCGCTCGCACGCTCTCTAGAGACAGGTAATTATAAAATAATTACGCTTTTCCTTTTTTTCTTCTTCTTTTTTTTTTTCTTCGTTTCAAATCTCGCGTGTTCCCTTTGTTCGGTGCTCGTCTCGTTAATGAGTTCGACTCGCGCGTTCGATTATCGCCGTTGCGTTTTCGCGTCGCTGTGCGTCGCTGGAAATCGAGAAGCGCGCGGCTACTCGATCGACGATCGTTTTTTTTCTTTTTTCTTTTTTTTTTCGACGCGGTGACGCGTCCGTGTCTCTCCTTCCGGCGGCACGGTTTCCACGTGTCGCGCGCCGATCGCGTAATTCACCAGGGAAATTGATTACAGGCTCGAGGTAACGCGGACAACCTCGTCTTCGTGACTTTTTTTTTTTGCTCCCCCCCCCTCCTCCCTCCCCCCTTGTTCGTTGCGGCCGCTGGCTTTGTTGTAACGCATCGCGGTTTCCCGGATTAAACGAATACACGTATACGTGTGCAGTGAATTTTTCTTTCTCTTTTTTTTTTTTCGGCCCTCCTCCGTCGTTTCAGTTCCTGGCGGATAAAGTTGCCCAGCGGAGGGGGAGGAGGGGGCAGATTGTTTCAATCTGTCTGGAATCGGTGGTCGATTGACCGCGAATGTTTATGCAAATTCGCTGCGTAATCTCGCTAAATATTGCTCGCGAAAGTATTCGAGCATCATAGGAACTTTTTATTATATACGTATCGCACAGGCTATTTTCATACTTAATATCGTAACGAGGTCCGATTGCCATGATATTGTAGCGCTCAAGTTCGAAACAAGAGTGTTTAATACGAGTATACATTTCGCAGAGATGATATGGGTATTTAAAGTTCATTACTCCGTGAGATTTTTCAGTATATTTTTCATTGTTTTTTACTAAACACATCTCTCTAATAAGCACGTTTTCGCCACCGTCGTTGTAATGATCTCAAAATACTTTATAAAACATGAACGAGTTTTTTCGCCAAATAATGTAATGAATATCGCTCGTGAAAGTATATGTGTGTATATATATATATATATTATATATATATATGTATATATATATATATATGTATATATATATATATATAACACACACATGTACACATACATATACATATACATATACTTTCACAGCGATATTCATTACAATATTTGGCGAAAAAAAAAAATATATATATATATAGTTGTTCATGAAAGTATTCGAATACATAGGAACTTTTTATTACACAATTTTATTAATATCACAACGAAATTCATGTTTAATGCAAGTAGAGATGACAGAGGTGTTTAAACATCAGCGAGATCATTTTCGTTATATTCTGATTCATTTTTACCAAACACATCTCTCCAATGAATATGCTTGAATCAGATTGAATTCAAATTCAAGTTTGACCAACCGTCGCAAGATCGTAATGATCTCGAAACGTTTTATAAAAACACGAACGAAATATCTTTGAGCAGGAAATCGTTTGAACATCTTCCAGCTTTGAGTCGACTGTGTATCTTCACGTTTTAATATCTCGTCTGAGTTTCCAAGTGATAAGTGACCAAATGACGGGAACGATCAGCGATCGATGGCTCTTTTTCGCGTCGACAGGAGAGGGGGGGAAGTCCGCCCCCCTTTCTCGCGTTGGAATTCCCTCGGCCAGGAAGTCTCCAGTTCGCGACCAGTTTTAGCCGCGTATTTGGCGTTCCGGAAGTGTGCTGAGAAACGAAGCTCTCGATATCTTGTATCTTTCGATCGCGGGATTCCTGGACGCGTATCGACGTATCGATCGACGGAGAAACGACGAGTATAACGAACCTGGCTTATCTCGCCAATTTATTCAATGGCTCGGCAATCGATTTATTATCTGACCAGATATTTCGTATCTGGCGATTTCACGATCCAACGTACAAGAAACCCCGGCTGTAAAATCGGCGATCGGCGATAACCCGGGGCTAATTAACATCAATTTCGATCGTGAGTTCGTTTTACCAACCTGGTTGCTCCAACCAGACCACTCTTGCTACAGTTCAGTTCAATCTCCGAATTCGTTTTCTGTTTGTAACGTGTTGTTAGAACGGTTTAGGTATAACGTTATTATCGTCGTTTCATCTGCAACGCGAGTTTGTTAGTGTATCGAAGCAACCACACGATATTACCCCTAGTGTTCAAAGTCAGGCACAAATTATCTCGCGTCGTTGTCCTGTCTCTCGCCTAACCTGCGAACAGGTTGAACAACCACCTATACCTATGAAATCACACCAGATCGCAGTCTCGGTTCGAATTTGATAACTTCACGGCTTAACTGTTGCGTACTGTCTCGCGTTGTTTCACTTGGCCGATTGATACACGATTTCAATTTGATCGTCTTCAACCAACAATCTGTTTGGGTAACTGTTTCTTCAATCAGGGCGTAATCGATCGTTCCGTTTCCTGTCGGGAAGAAAAACCGAGGGAAAAACATTGATTTTATAGCAAGACTTGTCTGTTGCGCCGATCAAACGATTTTACATCAGTGACGAAATGTGTAAAAACAGAATTCATTCGTTCGATTATATCCGATGGAATAGTGAAACAATTGTTCTCAAAGCGTTCATTTCCCCTCGAGATACGAAATAGGCAGGGAAGAAAAGGTGCGAAAGAATAAAAAAAGAAGTCTATCGTCGCGTAGTCCAAGTATGGTCTTAATTCTTTCGATGTTTATGTCGAGTGTAATTTTTCTCTTTTTTTTTAACGTATACTCTAGTAAAAAAAAAAAAAAAGGAAAGTTTGCACTTGCCATTAAAAACATATTCGTAATTTTGACACATTTTGAAATGCTTCAGTACAAGGAAGAAAAGAAGATTGTTATCAAATAATTGTATATAATTTTCTGCGCGACGATCAATAATACGGTGATACAATTTTGTAGTAAATCACTGTGATAAAATATTTACGATAAGATACGACGTAAAGTAAACAACCTTGAAGAAGCTGTTATTTCACCGCAATTTATTTCAATGCATTTCACTCATGCTTCTGCTTTCGTCGAGTGCAGATAATCGTCGCGGCTGAGAAACCAACGCGAGCGCGACGTTCCGACTGAAAAATGGCAGACTCGAAGGGTCGAAAGTTTGGAAATTTTTCGCACGAAAGACAGAAATTTCACTTCTTCTCGTTGGTTGTTTGTCGGCGGCTGAAAGAAGAGGATACCGGTCGCCAATGTCGACGAACTCTCGAGGAAGGTTGACCAAGGCCGTTCGGCTCTATTTATAGCGAGCCGGTAACGAAGTAGACATTTGTCGGGAATCGTATTTTCGTAGATCCTCTCGTGGAATGCTCTCGCGAGGGCGAGGCCCGACGCTGGATCTCGCCTTGGGAGTCCTGAATTATTTTAGCAACAGCTTCCCGTGAGAGGAGGCTCTCCTCTTCGACTCTCGAACGAGAAACGGATCACTTTATTATCAGCGCCTATTTCGGTTTCTTATCGGGGCGACGCTGGCAGCCGACGCTGTTACGTAAAGATTCGTCGAGGATCGAGAGTTCTCTGACTCGATAAGCCAAAGTTTTATTGTCGCAATTTCTCTCGTATCGATGAAATATCCGTCCCGTACCAAACAGTTTCCTTTTTTTTTTTCTTTTCTCTTCCTTTTTTTCGGAGGAGATGTTGATATCGAAGACTTCGATTTATGATTTATAATGTTTAACTTCGCGTATCACGTTAGTTTCTTAGAAATATTACAGGCGATAAATTGTTTTTGCTTGTCGAACGATATCGCGTCTCTGATTCTTGGTTTAGAGGTTGCAAAGTTTGTCGCCATTTTTCCCACTATCGGAGAGGAATGTTTTTTATCATGAAACTTTTATTAACCCTTTGCCCTCGGAAACTATTTTTCCATCGTTTGCAAAACCTGTTTACAAAGTAAGCGAGCGTAATAATCGTCTTGTTCAAATGGTATTATTTAGCGTGGAGTTTTCTTGATCGCGTTTCTCTAACATCGTCGTTGAAGCAGTCATCAAACGTGCATTGCGAATTTGCAGAGCCGAGTACGTGTAATGTATAGAAACTGATGCATACTTTCAATTTTTCCGAAAAAGAATATTTCGTCCACTATAAACTTTTATATAACTTTCGTTAAAAGCAATAAGAAGTATTTTGTAATTCCGCGAATTATTCGAATTATTTCTTGGATATTTCCTCTGAAATTCTTTTATATTTCTTACGTCATCGTTGAAGGCTACTACTATAGATATTGCATCAAACAACACCAAAAAGTATACACTCAGCTATAATTCATCAGCAATTGAAAAAGAAAAAACTCCGAGTTGTTAGCTAGATTTAAATACTCGTCGTCGTCTCGTTGAAAAGGAAAAGCGGGGAATTTCTAAATTCAAAATTACGAAACGCGCAGCACAGACTGGACTGTTCCTGCTTGTTAAAAAAAAAAAAAAAACACATCTTGCACGTCATTGTTCCGTTGTACTAATTGAAGCAAGCGCGTGTTTGAGAAAGAAGATTGGATATTCAAAGGAAGGATATTTTCCCTTGGATTGTATTTTTTCGCAATTGTGCTCCCCTTCTCCTCGCCTCTTTTCAAACGAAACAAACCAAGTTCCAGCCCGGCCAAATAAATTCTAAAAGATATATCCACCGTTCGGTTATTTTAATTTTTAATCGAGTCAATAAAACCGCGAGATACGCCCACGACCACGTGTAATTCCGCGCGGCAGATCCGAATGAACACGGATAAGAGCACGTTGCACAATAATAACCAGAGATCGCTTGACCCAGTTACGCCGCGGCCACCCTGTATAAATATTCTCTTTGAGACGGTGAACTCTTTCGCGTCTCGTCACGTGGAATTCTTCGTTCGTACGTGGAATTCAACGTTTCAAACGTTTCCGAGGAAAGGATCAACGGCGTTCATTTGTTTCACGTGTTTTTCTTTCGTACGAATTTGATTTAACAACGAGAACGATCGAGTCGAACGCTGAATTTCAGCGGAAAACATTAGCCGGAAAAGAGGGGAGTTTCTCGATAAATCGTCGGGGCGGGTGATCCGATGGCCGATAGATACCGAGGGAGGTTTATTTTAATAATACGGCGAATATCATTTAACGTAGTTGGAGGCAATAATTTTTGTTCCGACGAATGCAGCGCTTGTTGTAGCCCGATCGGCGAATATTGCGCTTGTCAAGCGATTAAAGCAGAGTTTTATTGCGCTCCGAATTGATTGCACCTCGCACACGCATTATCGCTGATTAACGCGAGATCTGTGCAAATGTTTCTCCTCGCGCGGCCACGCGTGTATAATTCAGAGCTGAACAGGGCTAATCGAACTTGCTCGCCAGAAATTTCGCATGAAACGAGCGCTAATATTTTCTCGTGATCTCGTTAATATTTTCAGGATAAGTGTGATCAATTCGTTTGTCGAACAGGTGTTACGTAAGTTCCTGTCCTGCGGATGGAATTCTGATAGATTTTTTTTCTTTTTTTAGGTCTCTCAGACACGTTCTTATTTTTTTAATACTGTCTGTGTGAACTCGAAAAATCAAACAAATTGCATTTTAGTCTCACTAAATGAAATTACACTAAATGAAGTTAAACTAACAACTAGTTACATTAAATAAATGTGGCTAGAAATATTTATAATATTGACAAGCTTGGATTGCTAAATAGCAGTGTGCTAAATAATCTAAATTACAATCTGTCGAGTCCAGATAGAAGCTTGTGCTTGTGAATTATTTCAAATGGACAGAATTATCATTTATCTTTATAACCAAGTTAGAATATTGTTTTAATCAAGATATTTATAACAATTATTGACAAGCTTAGGTTATTAAACGAACAGTGGTGAATTATAATTCTGTCTGAATAGAAATACGTGCTTGCGAATTACTTCGATTTCGGACGGGAACAATTACAATTTGTCTTTATAACCAGACTGGAATATTTGTCTCAATCAACCGTTAGAGCGATATATAAATTATTATACAAAAGGAGATAGAAACAAATAATTTGCTATAATAATTATCGACGAGGTTATTAAACAACAGTGTGTATTAAATGATCTAACGAACAGAGGTGAATTATAGCCTGTCGAGCCTGAATAGAAATTATTTCAATTTCAGAGGTGAAACAATTTCATTATATTTATATAACCAGGCTGGATATATATTGTTTTAGCCAGCCGTGTTAGAAACGATATGAATTATTACACAAAAGGAACTATCCTTTTCGGCCGTCAAAGTCGCGTGCAATTAAAGCGCGTTCACCGTTGCAAACACTGGCAAAACGTGGTTGACAAAACGGGCGCTTTGATGTTTTTCGCGCGGCGGAATATTTTGTATTTCGCGGCGCGAGTGACGTGACAATTTCTGCTGGCCCGCGGAAGCGCAAACGCTATGTCGTTTAGTAGGTTCTCGCACGAAACCGGAAGCGAGCGCATCGCGTTCCATCTGGACGACACGTTCACCGTGTGCCTTTACAGTTTTGTAATCGTCGTATTCGCGTGGCGTGACCCGACATTCGCAAACGCGATTATCATATCCGGCTGACGATCGATAATTTCTGATCTGGATGTCGCGGTAAATAAAACCAAGGTTGAATCTGCCTCGCGCGTCGATTCACCTTGGTCCATTTGGAAATCGCAACGAAACGAAAAAAGACAATGCTAATTACCGTAGGTAATTATACGATGTCTCGTTGATGCCGCGTGAATTATGTAACTTTGTCCACCTTTGTAGTAGACAGAAAGAATGACAATTTCATACTGTTTCTATTCTATCCGGCTCTAATCGTCCATTGTTCCGCGAGTCTCAATTTACTACGCGATCCTTGCACGTTATTTTTACACGAGACGTGTATAATATTCTACAGTTGAAACGCGGAGACAAAATCGAGCGTGAAATTTCCGAAATCGTTGAAATCCTAAATTGTAATATCAATCGTCCAAATGATACAAATTTCTCAATTATACTCGCATGACATCCGAGCGAAATACACGCGAGTTAAGAACGCCTCGAACTCGCGTTTCCACTTTTCCCAAAATTACAGAAGTCTTTAATTTCGAAAGGGACGTCGCGCACGATGCGTGGCCCAAGTTTGAGTTTTAGTTTGAGTTTGAGCCTGAGGACGAGCGAGGTGAACCGTAGTCAACTCGAAAAACACACTCGGCGGGAGTGTTCAGCTTCCCCTCGGAAGACAGGAATTCCCCTACGCACTGGCTGGAATTTATAAATTACGTATGTAGATTCATGCTAACGGTTAACAACAGTTCGGCTTGAACGTACAATTAGTACGAGTGTGGAGAACGTCTCTAATGACGTTTACGTTTGTCTTCTTCGTGCCGTACGCGAACGCGCATACGCACACGGGCGCAAGGCGTTCTTATCCAGCCTTTAAAGGCAGATTCGTACGAATCTCTTCGTACGAAATATTCATTTTCACGCGAAAACGGAGACAATTGTTGAGTAATTATTTCATTATTTTTCAATCGATCGACCACGCTGCCGGTGTCTGTCGGAGTTTCACATTTTGTTTTTCGACCGGTTGTAACCGGCGCCGAAATGCCCTGTGTTATCCGTCGTCGACACGACAGCGATTTCGATATTCCTGGCGCGTCCTCGCCGTATGAAAAACGCGTATTATACGTATTCTACGCGAAATCCAGCTGAAAACGAATTTTCACCGGCGAAATTTTATTCGGATTGTGTTTACAAGCCGGGCGGGGCGGGGCGGGGCTCGTTCGTTCGATCGCGCGGCGACAAAAACGCGCGGCCGATCAATGTTAAACGTTTACCGGCCATTCGAATCAGCTTTTCGTCACGGACGATGAACAATAGGGCTCGCGTTGCCGTTCGTTGCCATTTAACATCTCGCGCGCCGCGAGATTATATATTTTTTTGTTTTTTCCACGCGGCATACGTTCGGCTTTTTTCCTCTACGCGAATCTGGTGGAATCTCGTGCGTTTTGTTGGTTGCCTCGAAAATTTTCGGGGATACGACAAATACGCTGATTTTTGCGTTTAACCCTTTCGGTACGAGCGCTCTGTCCGCCGTGATACTCTCGCTGTACGAAGCGCCGCTCCGAAAATGCATAAAAAGCGCGTGCTCAGTCCTCTTTTGCATAAAGATTTCCCTAAGCGTTAAATAAGAACTGTGCTTAATAAAACAATGTTTCTTCTAAGACAAGTGTCGTTTATAGTTTTAATATTGAAAGACATTTATATAAAATTCTATTAATTGTACAAGTAATACTAGAATTATACACACACACAAGTATATCATAAGATGGATGCCAGATATATCCGGTGCTCGTACCGAAAGGGTTAACCCATTGACTGCCAACTACGAGATATCTCATAGTAAGCATATGTAACCAAAACTGTCGACTACGGGATATCTCGTAGTTTGCGCTACAAGTTTAGATTGATTACAATTGGTATAAAAGAAAATGTCTTTGTTTGTTACAATTTTTATTGAAAAAAAAGAAAATACTACGTAATATCTCGTAAGCGGCGGGCAGCACAGGAATCTTATTCAGTGGCATCAGCTACGAGTTATCTCGTAGTGTTTTTTTTTCAATAAAAATTACTCTAAATGTCATTTCAATACTAAATCTGTAACTTAGTATTATTATATTTCGGAAAATTTCGTGTTTTCTTTAAAATAAAATTTCCGCTCCCGGGGCAAGACGCTCTAAATTTGCCTGGCAGTCAATGAGTTAATAACTCGTTCGATTATTTCTCGACGCGGCAACGATGTAAATGTTAATCGCCGATAAAATTAATATCACGGTTTTATCTCGCGGTACAATTTGCATTTGTACCAGTGTTACACGTAAAAGTGGTGTTTTCGCTTCGCGAACGAAAGTGAGAATAAATAATGTCAGTTTTCGTTTATCCGTCGAGTAAAATTGAATAAACATTTCTTTCGTCGTGGTGGAAGCACGGAGGATGAAAACGTATTCATTGAAAAGTAATTTTATAATAATATTGAGTTACACTCTTTATAATAAAATAAAAATATTGTCATAACTCTTAAGTGGGCTATTGGACATTTTTCATTGTAAATTAACACCTTATCGAATGACTCCGTTAGGCGCACTGTCACATTTTATCTCATGTTGCAGTTAAGAGTTCAGTTCAGTTAGATAAGAGTGACAAAATGTTACCTAATGTTTATTATTGTTACTTTGAAATTTTTAAAATACGGCATCAGAAAAGTGGAATATAAGGTCGGAAACGACATTCACGGATGTAACAACGAACAGTGATGTTGCGAAATATTTTGTTATTCATAAAGTTTAACTTTCTTTTAACTAAAATTTAAATAAAATGTTTTATTTTTGTTAGCTTTAAGCAAAAAATGTTTGTTTTTCTATCAAGCAAGGGCATTTATAAAAAAATTAACACTTATAAAAGATGTATATTTATAAGGTATTATCCATGCTTAGGTATTAATAATCATATTACGTGTCGATGATCCCATTCGAGGATTCGTGTAATTTTTCAATGTCTAATATGACACAGGGGGAAATTTATCAGTTTCACGTAAGTGAAAAAAAGAACCCAAGTATTGAAAGTCCACTTGCGAGGTTAATTAGTTCGAGTTAAAACGGAATAGCCATTAGCTCGTTACACGTGTCACAGGCTAGACAGAGAGTGAAGGGTTGAAGCAGCTCGCGTGAAAACGATCAAAAAAAAAAAAAAAAAAGAAAGAAAGAAAAAAAAAGAAAAAGATCAGGAAGGATCGTGCGAAAACGTGGCTTCGCAGGGAAAAAAGAACAGCGTGGCTGGTCGCCGATTCTCTCGGGCTCTCTTTCTTGGATAATGAAATTCCACTCTCTCGTCGTGTGATTCTCGTTGCCAAGTACACCTACCGGTCCCCTATGGTTTCCGTCTTTGCTGAATATCGTCTTGCTCCGCCGATATTTGACACTTTGAACAAACCTTTCGGATTCCTCGCGGCGGCGAGGTAATTCGAGAACCAAACCGGTTCGTTCTTATGAAATTTCTCGATGCCGTAAGCTCTTGGCATTCCCGGAGTAGAAACGTGCTGCAACGTGGCTTTTTCGTTGAATTTCGACGTGAACGCTGCTTGTTCGTGAACGAGGAAGAACAGAAACAGAAAGAGAGAGAGTGAGGGGGGGAGAGGCGAGAAAAAACGAAAAGGAGAATCAGTTTGCGTCATTCGAGTGGGATCAGGCTCACGATTTACGTGGAAATAATTAAACGACTGGAGGAGGAAAAACGGCGAATTTTCGTTTTCTCTGTTTTCTGATAATTGAAGAAAAGTCGAGTTGTCGTCTCGTTGCGTGCTCGAGCAGTGGAGAGAAACTGAAGTTTTACGGCTTTACGAGAAACCAGGATATAATTGTCGGCTTGTTACGCTCAATGGAAAGTTACATTTAATTCATCCTCCATCCTTTCAAAGAATTCGATGAAGAATTGAATTTACGTACATTTGACCATCGATGGAAAAAAAAAAGAAAAAGAAAAAAATTTATTGAAGTACAGATATCTTTTTCAAATGGAAAAAGAGACTGTTGCATTGGTATCGACACTATGGTATTGGTATTGCTACCGATATCATTTGATCCATTAATTTAATTTTGGTGAACCGGGAGACAGGAAACTAGTCTCTCCATTACATAATTACAATCTAATTTTAGTAATTTAATTTCGTTCGTACAATCCTAAGTTTGAGAAAGTCTTCTAATCGAATCTCTTGCAGTTTAATCCCTTCAACAATGATTCTTCTTTCTCTCTTTTTTTTTTTTTTTTTTGATCATATGTTCCGCATCGACAAAGATTAAAAATTCAATACTCCTGACCTAGTCGAGTTAAATCGTGTGCTGCCATGAAGAAAGGCAAGAACGATCGCAAACAAACCCCATATGCGAAAATCATCGTTGACCATCGATATTATAAAATAACGGCTTTCAATTTATGATCGACGGTGTATGTGCATTATCATGAATGATACAGAAGCTAGATTTTTAGTTAGGACTACATATTTCTTGGGTTCAAGATCAGTTCATTATGAAGTAAAAGGCAAAAGACAATTTTTGTATCTGTAACAATAACAATCGTCGTCATCCAGGCCATGAAACGATAGTGTTTTCATCTGAAACTTAAACAAGGCCGAGTATCTTTCTTCGAGGTCCACCGATATTTCTTTTTCATTTAACTAGATATAGAATTTTGAATTGCCAACTCACAGTTAATTGACACAGTTCACAACACACACCAAACGGACCAATCTGAAGAAAGAAAAAATTATGTAGCGTTCGAATGGGGAACTGCTCGCTGACCGATTCTCCGTTTCCGCCGAAGGGAGGGGAGAACACCCGGTTACTAACCGTCTCATAAATTCATCCAGTCATACGTGCCCACGGTGGAGCTCCGAGAAAGGGAGAGAGAGAGAGAGAGAGAGACAGAAATGCTCACGCGTGTCGGATATGAAAGTCAAACACGCTCGTTTCCCGATGAGGCTCGCCATCGAGTCGGGCCATAGTGCGAAAAAAGAAGGGACAGTGAAGTAAAGAAAAGAGGAAAGCGGGGAAAAGAAAAAAAAAAGTAAGAAAGAAGGAAAAGGGAAAGAGAGACCCGAGGAGGAATCGGCTGGATCGTAAATTCCTCGGTGGAAACGGACCACGATGGCACGGGGAAAAATAAATTGGTAGAAAACGTCCCAGCGTTAAATGGTAACCCAGCGGCGAAATATTCGAGATGGCCGCTACGCGTATTCTCTGTGCGCGTGTACAAATTCGCGAACAAGATAGCGTTGGTCGCGGGGATGGGGGACGGTGGCTCTACATTATGCAACGGCCCCTTTTAAAAGTGTATGTACACATTGAAAAAGTTGGAAAACCCTGGCCAAACCACCCTCCCCCGCCCAGTCCGAAAAATTTAAATTGCACCGCGCAATTTCATACCACCCGGCTCTGTTTTCCCCGTTTCTTGCGACTGCTCGCCTTTCACCGATTATTCTTTTTGTTGTCCCCCCCGGTGCTTGCGCCCTGCCTCCCCTCTCACCCTTCTCCCCTGTTTTTTCCCTCTTACGTTCTCTTTGTGTCTACCCGCGCTTTGCACAGCCACTTTTCATACGTATACCTTTTCATACGTATCCCGCCTTTCTTTTTGCATTGGCTCCCTTTTTTCCGGCGAATCTTCCGGCCAGTTGTTCGCGTTATTGCTGTTGATCCAGAGATTTCGGTGTAGGTAGAGATTAGGTTTTATCACAAGATTCCTTTTCTTTCTTTCTTTCTTTCTTTTTTTAACTCGAGTCGTGCAAATGAATTTTCAGCAAGATTCGAAAACTACTTGTTACGTTGACAATTATTTCGTTATTTCGAACATGTGGATGGACTACGAAACGCGAGATTGAAGTAAAAATTTTCGGAATTCAGCGCGAAAAAAAATGAGTAAGGGCAGAGTTTTTGAAATCACCAATTGATTCAATTCGTAATCGGTTCAGCTCGTAAGCGAGAATGATCAATGCTTTCTGAAACCAAGCACGAATTACTTTTCACCGCTGATCTCTTCACGAACGAGAGACGTTTCTCTACGTGAGAATCGATGGAATTTCGACTAGATGAAGGTCGAATTTATTACTCCGCTCGTACTCCGTGGCGATTTATTAGCGACGTAGTCGATAGTTCGAATGGATTAATACGAATTGCTCAACGCATTCCACGAGTTATCGGGCGTGAATCGATATCTTTGAACTTTCTTTCGCTGACATTTTATGCTAATTGTGACGATGACGCGGGTCGACTCGTACGATATACCAAAAATGAAAGGTGGCACGGATCGCCGACTACTCTCGATTCGGCGTCTGAAACGTGAAAGGTCTCGGTTCGTCTCTCTATTCTTGAAATAACAACTGGTCTCTCTGATCTTTCAGGTCTGGCCGTGTATAATCCGTCTATTTTTCTTCTTCTTCTTCTTTTTTTCTTTTTTTTTTCTAATATTATCCTTCCCTCGCTCCGCTTCTATTTATAATCCGTTCCTCTCGTTTTTTCAAAGTGCAGATTCGTTTCAAACAGACCGATCTGGATCATTGAATCTGACTCTGCTGGCACGTAAATTTCGCACGATTTAGACCTCTTTCGGGTTTAATTAGCTCTCGCGGTTCGCGCGTTAATGTAGTTTTCTACCGATACAACTGGTAGATAAAGCATTCAGATATGCAGGTATATAATAGTAGTAAGTGTAGAGTAGAATTTAATTAACGTTGAATTCAAGTCAGAATTTAAATTAAATATTTCTAGCACTATGTAAATTTTTAGTATCATCAAAATGGCCAAATTTATAATTTTATAAATTTCAATTTTTCAGCGATCGAAGTGACCGCTTCGTGAGAATGTTTTGTATTAACTTTACATGTCAGTTAAAATATAAAATTGTAATGTATCAAATTTATTAATTCTCCAGTTTGTAACTTTGTTTAGAGTAGTTTCGCAGATTACACAAATTTGAACGATTCTCCTAAAATAATACGAATGAACTTTATACTCTTGTTATTGTATTAAGAACTTTTCCCCCCATTTCCCTCGCGCTCCAATTTTTTTGACATAATTTTCATACTTTGGTCGTCAGCCGTTAATTAACAAGTAACAGTTCGAGTTCAGTTATTGAAAATTGTCCTTTCTCTCGCGGTCGGTAGAAGAATTCGCTTCGAGAGGATTAAAACTGAATTGACCCAGAAAGTCCTAATTCTCTCCAATGTAGTGAATTAAAAAAAAAAAATATATATATATATATACGTATATTTCTTAATTATATCTTTAAATGAATTTTAATGAAAACTGAATTTCCATTTTCCACAAGAATTCACGTTCCCCGTATCATTCTATCCACTTCAAATCCAAAGATATCATCGTCATCAAAGATATCATCGTCATCAAAGATACCATCGTTTCCAATTTATCGTGCAAACTTATCATCGCTTTATTTCGCCCCTCTCCACGAAGACACGACTTACAACTTCTTTTAATTAGTATGCGACGGAGGGAAAGATAATCTTATCTACCTAACTCTTCGAAATAACTGTATTCTCGTTTTCTCTTGAGGCACAAGTCGCCGAGAGGATAACCAGTCCGACGCGACGGATCTCGCTAGTAATATTCAAGACGCGACAAATATTTATCACGGTCGAGACGTTCTCTCGTTGCTTCCTCGAACGAACCTCGTGGTGGTGTCCTTCGTTCCATTGATTGCAGCTATCGAGGCGAGGCTGGTGCATGATGCATCGGCGATTCCATGCACCGAAGAAAACGCCACGGGAAATCGCCACGAGCGCAAATTTCTTCGAGAAATGGCCAATAAACACCGGGTTTATGAGCGATTTCTGCGTGATTCTCACGTCATCTCACTATCATAGTTTCTCGATGTTGCAAGATTTTCCCTTTAGGAATTTCTTTTTTTCTTCTTCTTCTTCTTCTTTTTTTCTTTTTATCGGTGTAGCGTTCGGTAGATGCGTTTAAAGTTTACAATTTGATCCTGTAGTTCTGTGATTTGCTTGATTTGAAATATGTTCGAAACTTGCGCGTTGCACGTACATGCTATATACGTAGAGCTCGAAAATCTTGGAAGAATTGAAAAATTACACTATCGAAACTATCAAGTCAGATGATACTTCAAACTAATAAATAAGATAATACTTTACACGTGGAAGATCCTGTCCCTGAAGTGTTGATATATTACGTGTAGTTATCTATCAATTGTAAAAGAAAGTGTTCTAAGATCTTTGAGCAAGAGTATGCACCGAAGTATTATTTCAGAACGTTGTTAATTCGGAACTGACGTAGCGACGAAATTTCCAATCAAATTTCGTCTGCAGCAGAGGAAAGGAGAGAGACTAATTTCTTCACTCTTCCAAGCTTCAAAAGTGTAAAACATTGTTGGATTGCAGAAATTTTTTTCAGAAGGAATGAAAACTTACTTCGAAAAAAAATTCACGATGAAATTTCACTGAGAAAGTTGACGAGACTCAGTTCTTAGGAGATGTCCTAAGTTTTTTAAGACATATCCGTCCGGCATTATTCGCACCGCCATTGGCCAAATGCCGATACTTTTTGACACTATTTGTAGAGACGAAGTGCTCTATATAAAAACAACCTAACTTTTAAAAAGTCATATATTTTTTAGTGAAATTTTGTGAAATTAAATAAAATGAATTTGTATTTATATATTATACACCTTTATTTTTGATTTTTTTCTTTCTGAAGTTAAGAATAAAAATTAAATCCACAAAAAAGTTGAGATGAATTACTGAAAACATACTCGTTATTTTATTAGACAAAGTAAATTATTTTCGAAACTTTTATTTTATCAATAATTAATAGCTCTTCACTTCTTCGGGTGAATTTGGCATAATTTTTACAACAGGCACTCCTTCAATAGGTTCCAAAACGAGTTCTATGTCAGTGTCAGACCACAAGTCCATCTTCAGAATCACTATCATTTTCACTATATCGTAAAGGATTTAGACGTGGGCGTTTTCTTGTCACTATCATCGCTATCAAAATTAGATTTTAAAAGATCTTCAATGTTATCACTAGACTCACAATCAGATAAATTGTCTGCACGTATTTCTTTTTCGTTCTCCATTTTAGATTTACTTTATTATTTGATTTTGATAAAAATATGTTAAGAAAATTAACAGTAATATCCCTGAAATTTCTTAAATATCCGAACACACAAGCGCTTAAACTTTGAATAAACTTCTTCTATACGCAGTACCGACTAATACCGTTTTTAATTAATTTTTTTCTTTTTTGCGTTTGCACCCTTATACGACGCAACTGAGGCTGAAGTCAGTTTTTTTCGTAGAATTATCTCTGTTTGGTGAAAATTACGTTTTAATTTATTCGGATTTAATAAAACAACAATCAATTAATTTACTGCAATATACAAATGACGAATTTTCGTCATGCGGACGGGTATGTGTTAAACGAATGTTGAATAGAGGAAACCATTTCTGTACGAATTGATAGAGCAATAGTTCGTATAAAATATTTCACTTAGACACTCGTGTGAGCTTCATAATTTTATCAATGAACAAAGAGAAAAAAATACTGATACCGCAAGTATTATTTTTCTTTCTTTTTTCAAATTCCTTCGTGAGAATCGAGCATTAAACGTCCACCTGTGAAATTGATAAAACCAGACTTCTGATTTCCACGAGGCTGAAAAGAGTCTTTTCTCAGGCATCTTCCCATGAACGATTCAACAAGCTCGTTAATCACGCTCGATCGCCTTCGTCTCGACGAAACATCCGCGCGGACCTGTTCGATTCTCTTGAAACGGAGTCGCTCGACGGTTCTTCGAATGGAAACTTCGGGTTGTAAAACCGAATTAAATGGCTATAAACCGAGTCGACGGTCGACCCACTGTCAGCCAGGTTTCTCGCGTTCAATTCTCGCGTTTGAACAGTCGATTCACGTTCCTGTCAGTCAATCGCAGACGATGCACGTGCACCGACGCGTCGTGCAAACGTCAACTATTTGTGTCGTGCAACCGTGAGTTGCGTAATCGATAAATCTTTCGTTCAGGCTGCAACGTTCAACCCCCGCTTTTTGCATTTTTCCATTAATAAATCGTTCGAGGTTCTCCAAACATCCGAAAACTTGCTCCGCCTTGGTCGACCTCGCGAAATATGGAAATTCTATTTGTAACTGAATTCGTGCGAAATGCTTTCGTCGAGTCAAGTTTTTTTCAAATTTCAGTGTACGAGATAAGTTCCCGCTTAGGGATGGATTCTAGAGAAAATATGAATATCTGGCGTTGAAAACTGTTTTGTAAATAAATGGTAATAGCATTGATTGTAAACGGGTTGCAGAGTCTTTTGTTTAAAGATGCAAAAGTACAGAGAGTTGACCATGTATTTTACCGATCAAATTACCGATTTACACGCTAAAAGTAGAAAAATATGAAACACCGTTTTACAGAGTTATAATAGCAAATATTGCACGCGTGAAATAGATGGCTGCGCATTTTGCTTTACCAATTTGATTTTCTTCGTACCTACGGAGTACTTTCGAAAGATTTATTCAAACAGAAGTAAATTCGCACGGGGAACTGGTGCAAAGAATTAAAAACTCAGCAGAATTCTCAGGAATTTTATTGTTATTATTAATTCCGTTACTCACCGATATCGAGCTTTTTGATGGAATTAAAAATTATTTTTTCATTGGGTTATTCTAATTAATAATAGGAAGAAGATATATACTTAACAACGTCGTCTGTTGGTAAATGGAATGTATTACTTATAATACTTGTAGACACGTGTACAATACTTTTCGTGTATTACGAATGAAATGGTATCGAATTTTACACAACATTTTCTTCTTCAAGATAGAAATACAACTTTCGAAACTAAAAATTCTCGAAGTTCATTGCTTAAAATGAATCTTCAATTCTCCGAAATATTCTCAAATATATTATCAAATCCTGTGTCGATGTTCTAATTATAAAATTTAAAGTGCAGCATGTGTCTCGAGGAAAATAATATATACATATATATATATATATATATATATATATTTAATATATATATAATAATAATAATATTATAATATATTATAATTTATATATTATAATATTATAATTTATAATATATATATAAAATTTATATATAATATATAATTTATATGTATAATAATTATAATATATATATAATATTATAATAATATATATATATAATATATATTTCGCTTTCGAATCCTTGTGAATCGTCTTAATAATTAAACAAATTTTAATAATTATTTTAATAATTAATCGCAATGTATTGGACTCGTGCCGATTCGAGTACATTAACCTTTGCGGTACTTTTGAAGCACAGACGACTGAGGAAATCGAGATGCTTTTTTGCAGATTAATTACTCTCGTTAAGAGAAAGTGAAGGAACCGGTATTCCGGGCGGCGAAAAACATTGAAATAGAAAGTTGTGATCGATGGATTGCGAATGATTCGTAGAACCATTCATCGGGATTCATTAATCACTATGAACTATTATCAATGCGTGTAAATGTCGGAATACATGGTGTAAGGATAATATTCGGATTACCAACTGATAAGTCACAGTTGTTTGTTGATTCACAGATGTAGCTTGTCATTATTTTTCGACAGATTATAATCTTCTTATTCGACGACATAATTTATATATTCTTCTTATTCGTTGGAACGTAATTTTACACATCTATAACAACATTCTCTGCTTTTTCCACTTTGGGAAATCTTTCGTGAAAGTAATTATGATGAAATAATTATTTTTCTATAAATTGCAACGTTCTTGTAATTGTATAAATTTCAATTCTAATTAATTCGATTGTAATTCTAATTTGATTCTAATATGAAGCGAATGAAATAATACAAGAAGTTCGCCACTGAAATTAAGTGTTGATTTTCCTCGTATTTTCCTCGTAAAAAATAATTAACGTACAATTATCAGTTGCAACGCACTTGAATTTTATAAATTCTAATTCTAACTCCAATTTAATTAATTGCAATTCTAATATGAAACAAATGAAACGATAAGAGGTTCATCGCTGAAGATAGCAGCTAAGTATTGAATTTCTCTTTGCTTTATACAGAGCAACTGAGCCTCGTAACTGATTTGTATTTTCCTCGTAGAATAGTGAAATCAGAAGAACGCTTTAATTTTAATTCAAGGTGAGGAATGACGTCAATTCCGACATAAATTCCACGACTAACAATAATCGTAATATAGCAGAAATACAGCAGAATGTCGATTATCCGAACACGTTGATCGTATGAATTTCGGTTGTCCAAACACGCAATAAATCATCTATTCGTATATTACATCTATACATATAAATTATGTGAGACACTGTTTATATTTGTGAGGCAATGTTTATATTTTGGTACGCGTATCTTTGCTACAAATGGCCCTATTTCGTCCAAAGGAATTGCTCACGTGTAAATTTCATTTCATACGATGAGTATGCAAAAAAAGAAAAGCAATGCTAAAATTAAACAATATAAATTAAATATCATTGAAAAAAAGACGCGGTATACGTCTAATTTCACTAGTAGAATATAACGAAAATTTACAACATGGAATCGATGATATTAAAATAAATAAAACTAGATAGTAAAAGTGAATTTTCGTCCCTATAGGAACTTGAAAGTAACGAATGAGAATAAATTAGATCGAAATGTGTACGCGCCAACAAATGGATATCGCATCAATTCGAGAGAAAGCCCTCAAATTAAGTATCAGGTGAAGAAGTTCAAATTTCACCTATTAATTATTAGGTATACATTTGATAGACATCCGTTATCAAAAACTGTTTAATTTCTAGTTGATTTGTGTAACCGATCTGCAGATTTGATTCTCTCGGGCCGGTTGTCCAAAATATTTATTTTCAAACAGAATTTTTATATCATTATATATTAATATTAATTTTTCTCTAAAAAAAGAACTATTTGCATGTTCAACATCTTTCAACAATTTTTTATTATTTAATTTTTATATTTATGTTAAATATAAAACAATTTATTTTATTTACAATTTTATATTCAATTATTCTTTATTTTTAAATTTACTTATTAATAAAGTTTAATAATAGAAAAATATTCATTATATTTAAATTTAAAATTATTATTAAATTTATTCTATATTACCTTTATTGATAAGGTTTTTATTAAAATGAAGCCTATTGTGTGAAATAATAAAATTTAATAAATTATTATCATTTATATCTATTGTTTCTATTTTCAAAGTTACTATTATTATGAAAATGTATAATTATTATGAAAAAAATAATATTAATAAAAAATTTTTATATTTATTACAAATAAATTTGAAAATAAACATATTTATGGTTTCAATTGTATTTTTTTTTACATTTATATTTATTTTATTTAATTTTTCAATTAATTTTAATTACAGTTTATATTAACAAAATTTTAAATTGCAAATTTAAAGAAATCTAAAAAATTAATTAATTAATTGTATGTACAAATATACATATATATATATATAAATTTTAAGGTAATTAAACTATTAATCTTCAAAGTTAAAGAAATATTTTATATAAATTTTAATACATAATATTTAATATTAAAAGAATTTCTATCTTTATAAATAAATTTACAATTTTACTTCTTTTTCAGACATAATGTTAAATTTTAAGTAATTAATTACCACTGATATTTAAGATTAAAAAAATTCTTAAATAAATTTATATAAAAAAAAAAATGATTAATATCAACTACTTGCGAACTTGCGAACTTGGGATTCGTCTTGCCATTTAGTTCAATGATAATCAATGTTCCACCGTGATAACGAACTGCAATAACGAAAGGCAATACAAGTTCAGAAACAGATTATTATCATGCAGATGAGCATTTCGAAGGGTTGTAGTTTCTTCACAAACTGCGATCATTCGTATATCACGGTGAACGTGCAACACCGCGTATTATCCGTCTCGACTGAAACGTCTTCCTGCTAATGCCGGATACAACTCGAACATTCTCTGTTGCATACACGACGACATCCACCCCTCAGCCCAGTTCCGCATGCTTAATACGTTAATCTCTGTGTCATGTGTCACTGTGTCGCGCCATTCATGGCATTTCGACGCCGCGATAATTCGACAAACTCCCGAGGAAATTTCAGTTCGATTCACCTCCGGATTGCTGCGAAAGAAAATTAATCTCATACTTTCGGTGCGATATCAACCCTCTGTTGCATTCCGTTCCAAATTGGGGACTTAATTTCTTTATTTGATTGATGTATAAAGTTCCCATACAGGAACGTCATGAAATGCGTAACATTTTCTAATAAAATTTCATTATTTGTTTCATGACCACACTCGTTTTTAAGTAAACTAACAGCCATGTTTTTTTCAACTCGTCATAAAAATTCATACAATAGAGGGTTGACGATACTTAGTTTCGAATAATATATATATATATATATAAAAATATATATTTATATATATATAATATAATATATAATATAATATAATATAAATATATATAAATAAAATATATATATATATATATATTATTGGCATTATTTAGTCATTGATATTCTGCTCGTGTGTTGGAAGTTTTTGGAATGGAACGATTATGTTAAATCGAAGAGAGGCACGTTGCTTGATAATTATATCTTATATTAGTTCTCAGTAGCTCAACTCTTTTTCTCATCTTAGCTTAGATAATACTCTATCGTATGAGATAAGATACGAATGAAAAAGAATTTTATCCAGCGTTCGAGTTCTGTTTAATTTCCCTCTACACGTCTTGCATAATCGCGTTTCCACTTTTTCGGCTGGAAAATCACCGTCAATTTCGGAACATAAATAACGAAAATGGTTGCTTTTAACTGTTAAAAACCCCGTGGATACTTTCAACCAGGGGGTCGAAAAAGTTGAGGCACTTTGAAAAATTGATTCTATTTAAAGAAACTTGAATCGTGGAGTAAAAATTTTCTGCGAGACGCGCTCCGCTTTCGGAGAAGATCGTGTTTGAAAATTTATCAAGCAGTGTACACACTTTAGGTAGTTTTCAAGGAAAACGAAGAAATTTTATTTTACATTTTATTACCGATTTTTGCGCGTAGAATATTTCTCGCGTGTTGATTATATGCCAGTCTAGTGTGGAATCAGCCAAATTGAAGTATAGTCGATGAATTTTCTCGATTTTCTTTTCCAGAAAAACGAAGGCCTCGAGCGAACAATTTTCTCTCTTTCTTTTTTTCCCGATACATTGTCACGTATAGAAAATCGTCTCTCGGTCACACTCTGTACGTACAAGTTCGAGCAGAATTTTTTTAAAAGGAAAAAAATTATTATTATTATTATTATTTTTAAACGAGAGCCAGGAGAGAGTCTGTTAACTTCGTTTCCTGCTTCTAGCAAAAGCCTGCTTCAGCGAAGTAACAAAGAAAAGAAAGAAAGAGAAGCAAAAAAAATTCGCAAAAATTCTCGTCGGTTTGCAATAGCAAATTTCGAACAGTATCGCGGAACTTGACGATTTTCGTTCGACGGATTGAGTTGACTCGTCGTCGGCTGGGCACGAAACGAGGCGAGGTAGAAATCGTACGCTGTCGCGGAGACAGCGTTATTTTTCATCATTATCGCGCGCAGGGGCGGGCGATTCGCGGGGGTGTACCGCTAAACTGCTTTCTCGAGTAAGCTGGAAACGATTCGCGGGCAGGAGAGATGGATGAAGCCGCACGCTCTCCTGCCAATACGCCGATAAATCATTCTGACGAGGCGAGCGAGAAGTTTTTAGCGAACGAGCCGCCACGGTGTGGTCCGAAGGCAACGGAAACGATGACTTCACCCTGGCGACCCTTTGTCCGCTCGTACTCTTTTGTCCCTTTTTTTTTATTTTCTTTATTACTCGTTTCTTTTATTTTCTCTCTCTTTCCCTCTTTTTTTTTTTTAGCGCCGCGATCTTCGGAATTCGAGCCCATTCGTGTTAGGAAAACTGAACGATTTTAAGTCTCCTCGGTAATGGCGGATCGAATTTTTGACGATGTAGACGAGGGAAAGATTTGGGAATTTTCTATGGAAATTTTGGACGATTTGGAGGTATCGTTACGCAGTTCCAACGAACTTTTCTGATTTTTCTCACCTCTAGCCTTTAGGCTTTCTTTTTTTCGAGGTTTCATTTTATCACCAGAATTTAAGGAGAAATTAAATGAAAGTGTAGTATTTTCTCTTGAAAATGAAGAGATTCGATAGAAAATTATATCTCTCTCTCTGTACATATGTCCATCTTGGAAGTGTCAAATTCCTCAAGTTGGAGTTAAATAGGAAATTACGTTAGCACTATCGCGAGTAAATAAAACGATCTGTTATCTCGAATTCGTAGGAGAAACGAAAGATCGAAGCAAGCAGTAAGATTTATGGACAGGTAACGTAGGCATTGGTTGCGTGCCTGTGTCTCAATTAATCAATCATTTATTTGGAAGGGTACAACAAGAGTAACGTATACTGCTCGTGACGTTGACTTAACGCTACACTTCGATATTACCATGTACGTTGGCACAAAGTAAATAACTCAATCAGTATACGTGTGTCTCTACGCGTGTAAATAATTTCCAGTTGGGAAGGCTTGACAGGCTTTCACGAGTCGAATTTTTCAAGCGGTCGCAGAATTTTTATCGCCAACCGTGAAACCGTAATTTCAGATTACAAAGCTTCCGCAAGCTAATAATTTTCCCATGAGTAACTTCAGAGTAACGGACTCGGTGCAAAAATTCTGCTCCAACGTGCGGGTCACTTCTTTGGCTGAAATCCGAAAGTGAAAGGAATTTTCACGAATCGTGAGACGAACTTTCGACCCGTTGTGGAAGTTTTTTTTGCAAAAAAGTGTAATAAACGGAAAAATTGACGGGTTTTTTTTCTCATAAAGTTAATATTGAAATTAATAGAAAAATTCAGATGTTGCACAGTATGACATAGTTTGATAAGCTATTCGAGGAACGAAAGCTTATTCTTTGATGTTTTCCTTTGTAAGAAAATGTTCACTTCTTCGAGATGTATCTTGTAGCTAGAGCATTCTTGACTTCTTTTTTTTTTTTACCATTTGTCCTAGCTGTATATTCATATCGAAAGTTCGAGTCAAAAGTAAGAAAAGCAGAGTGTGATAAAAAAAAAAATAAGGAAGAGGAGGAGGAGTGGGTGGTAAAGAAGAAAAGAAGAGGAGGCTGATAAAGAGAAAGCGGAGGCGAAGGTGATAAAGAGCTTCCTCAATATTCGATGCTTTTAGCGTGACAGGTTTGCCAGCTGTTTTCGATTTTCCCCCGAGGTCGCGAAACTCGGGTTTCAGCAAATATTTGCCATTTTTACGCGACGTTTTTCATTGTTCAAACAAATGCCAATATTGCCGCCGCTTCGATTGCATTTTCCCCGGGAAATGGCGTGGGAACGAAGTAGATCAAAATCGAGTAAAGTGTTTCACTGTGTTCCCCGTGCCGAGTTGAAGAAGTAGGTCACCGGATCCTTCCAGGGCTTGACCTTACACACCTTTTGCGAGGAACGTATCTACGATCGCGAGGCGAGTGCATTTTCTTTCTCCGCGCTACTTGCTTCTAGAACGCTCGAGAATCCCTTCAAAGGAATCGAATTGCCGTGGTATTTCAATTTTTCTTCTTTTTCTTCTTCTTTTCTTCTCTTTTTTCTTTCTTTCTTTTTTCTTTTTTTTTTTTTCGTTGTCACACACGCTTCTTGGATTAATCGAAGTGATGTACAAAAGCTTCTCGAAACATGCAGATGATTTGAAAATTTCGATAAAATGGATCACGCATTGATCTCAAGAGTCGCATAGAGAGAGGCCGAAAATTTTACAGCTACCGCGTTATATCGTCAGATATGGACAATAATCGTCCGTATTTGAAAACTGTTTCGCTTTCTAGCCGATTACTGACACGATCACAAATTTCCTTCTTTCAGACCGATTATCCAAAAAAAAAAACAAAAAAAAAACAAAAGAAAAATTAGTTCGGATAATCGACATAGTTTTACCGTGCAAGTGAAAGGAACGCTGGCCGAAAGATACGGAGGAGCTTCGCGTCTGAGAAAGACGAAAGCACTAGCTCCTTTACTAGATTGTAAATCGAATCTCCGAAGTGTCCCTAACACCATTGAGATCTTTCCGTGTCAACGGAGATCAACGGAATGGGAGTGACACACACCCGTTTCGTATCAGTCGGCGAACATTATCAGGTTGGCGGTGTGTTCCGGCCAGGCGGACTGAGTTTAAGCCTCGTTGTCAATTGAAGCGACGCGAATTTCTCGGTCGGCATTGTTTACGCGGCCAGCAGGCTAGCCTATCGCGGTGGCCAAGTTTCCAAAGTGGGCCGCGACGCGACCTTTGATACCGACGAAAGTCTCTAATCGCGACTAACTGTGCCTCTGTCAGCTCTCTGTGATAACTGAATGGCCCAGAATGTCGCAAGATCTGGATCCGGTCGTTTCGTCCGGTTCGCGCGAACCATATTAATTTTCATTTGGCAGACATTTTAGACAAGGCAACATGTTTCATTCTTAAGAGAGATTTCGTACAAAGGGTGGGTGATTCGTTCATTCGAACGGGTGTGCCTCGGGAAGGACTGCATCGAAAGTTCGAGGTTTGGAAATTCGCGAACTTTGAGACACGGGAGAGGCAGAAAACTTGAAAATCCGTCCGAAATATCCAGGGAAACTTGGGGGAGTTTGGGGGCTGGAAAATTTGGTAGTTTAATAATTACGAGATTCCGAGGATTTGAGAAAGGCTGGAAAATGTAGAAATCTGCGAATCGAGAAAGCAAGAAAATTTAAGATTGAAGAATCTTCAGATTGGAAAATTTGGAAGTTCCAAGATTGGAAAGTTTCAGAAATTTGCGACTTTGAAGATAATGTGAAATAAAAGACTCTGAGGCTTAGGAAACTTGGAAATTGAAGAAAATTGAAAATTTCAACGTTCGCAGATTTGAAAGCTGAAGAAATTATAGCTTTCGAAGGTTTAGAGACTCTAATGTTTGAAAATCTAAATATTTGTTCCTCCCGTTCAGTTTAATCGTCGCTCATTTAAAAAAAAGAAAATAATCCACTAAAGGAAATCCCTATAATACGTATAAAAGAAATGCGTGACGGTCAGTTGAACTTTCGCAGAGTGTCTTGATTGTTCGAGTTCGAGTTGTATTCTTATTCGGTTTTGGAGTTAAGGTCGCTGAGGTAACACGACGAGTTAATTCGTCCGCGTTAGACCGCGGTTTCAAAGCGAAGCAGCGCGCGAAAGAAGTAAATTGAAAATGATGCGTCGTTTAAAAGGGCAAGGCTAATAACTATGAGCAGCCTACCGTGCAACCCTGTCACAGTTCTCTTTGATAAGGGATGCTCTTACGAGGCAATATAAAACGATAACACGATCCTTTTCGCCGCGTTGACGCGGATTCATAAATCCCCCATACGTTGCGACTTAATTTCATTCGGATTTCATTCAAATTTACCAGCTAATTCTCTTTTTACTTCTGTTGCGCTAATTATTACAGACGAGTGGATTGGAAACAACGAATTCACGGACAAGGTCGGCCAAAAATCCGTAATTTTTTCATTATTATTTTTATCAATTTTTGAGAACGCTCTGGCGCAGATTTTATTTTCTATTTTTATTATTATTTTTATTATTTTTATTAATTTGAAAAACGCTCTGCGAAACATTTGAAAGGAATAATTTTTTGTAACATAATTTATCACGCTTGAACTTGAATTTAATTTATTATTTTGATGTTTTATTAAAAAAAAAAAAGAATAGGTGAAACTTTCGAATTGAAAATTTTAGAAAAATCTAATTTGAAGTTTTCCTTTTATCTCCGTATAAAATTTTCCCTCCACTTTTCGTTATTTCACTTTTCTTTATTCGTTGTTATCTCTCCGTGATTTCCTTTTTTGATGAATTTCTTTTTTTTTTCTTTTTCTCCCTTCTGAAACATTTGCCCGTTTAACGTCATTTGAAAACACACGTGAGAGATGGAAATTTATTTCGTAATAGCTCCTTTGAGGCTGACGTTTGAAATAGCTGTTAACTGAACGCGTAATTATAATTAATTCAAAAGGAACTTTAATCAGCGCGGTTCCCCGTAAAATGTAGAACATCGCGAGATATTTGAATGTTTGCTTGGTTCTTCGTCCGCTGTAATAACAGGCAATTAACGGGAAATTCCTTTAACAGTTCACTCGGAGCTCACGCGAGATAAGAAAATTCCACCCGGGCACGAGAAAAATAACGCTTTGAAATCTCTCTCGGCTCGCGATATATTATTTTACACGTAGGATCGAATCGTGTCGACACCTTCGCGCGATTCGACCCTCAAGTTTGTTCGACCCGAGTTATCGAGACGCTGCCCGATGCAAATTATTTTTCCGATTATATTTCCGCGATATTACGGTTCGCGATATTTCTCTCGAGGATATTCCATTCGTTCTCAGCCGGTATCTGTCGGAGAAATTTATCTCTATCGTTACTATTTATTTCAACAGATCAGGAACTCTTTTGTAAGTTATTAAACATATAAGAGAAAAGGAGAGAGAGAGAGATAGAGAGAGAAAATCAGATTTAATAATAATTAGGCTGGAGATGTTCGTGTTTTTATGTAGAGGAAAAATTCATATTTTTTGTGAATAAAGTTAAAAGACCTATTCTGGAACTTACTTCACCAAAAAAAAAAAAAAAAAAAAAATTGGAATTTATATAAAATGGGTAAAAATTCCTAATTTAGCGATTCGTTCTGTTGAGGATGCTATTCAGTCGCTATTTGTCAAAGAAATTTATTTCTATCGTTACTGTTTATTTCAACAGATCAGGAACTCTTTTATAAGCTATTAAATATATAAGAGAGAGGGAAAATCAGATTTAATAATAATTAGGCTGGAAATGTTCGTGTTTTTATGTAGAGGAAAAATAGAGGAAAAATTCATATTTTTTGTGAATAAAGTTAAAAGACCGATTCTGGAACTCACTTTATAAAAAAAAAAATATTTTGAATTTATATAAAATGGGAAAAAATTTCTAATTTAGCAATTCGTTCTGTCGAGAATGCTATTCAGTCGCTGTTTGTCGCTATTTATTTCTACCTTTGCTGTTTATTTCAACAGATCATTTCAACTCTTTTTTATTATTAAATATAAATACATAAGAGAGAGAGAGAGGAAAAATCAGATTTAATAATAACTAGGCTGGAAATGTTTACGTAAATTCACGAATTTTTACGAGTAACGGAATTGGAAAACCTATTCCGAAACTTACTTTAACAAAAAGATATTTGAAATTTATAGAGAGTGGCAAAGAATTCCTAGTTCAGTGGCTTTTCCCAATTTTGGCTACCGTTTCTTTGACAAAGGGATTCGTTTGATCATTGAAACGCAGAAAAGCAATCGTTAGAGGTCGAAAAAGTCACATAATTTTTGTCACTTTTCTGAAAGGGAACATTCCATTGAAAAAATAGTAATAATAGACTGAGATAGCGAAAATTGGAAAAGGTCGGCAAGCTAGAAATTTACCATAAAGCGTTACGTATCGACGAGTGTTCACCTCTAAACATAAGAATCACGTAACACAAGCTTTCTGCTATTTGCAGAAGCACAAGAAATAATCTCTGCTTCGATTGATTCGAAGTGTCGATAGAGGGAGGAGGGGGGGGGGAGGAGAGGAAAGCAAGAAAGGCGAAAGCTTGAAAGGAATTTAATTAAGCAACGCTTATCTTGAAAAATTGCTCGTCCGCTTGGCTTCCCGTAATCGACGGGGGAAGTTTGTTAATTTCTAACTGTTTCGTTGAAATTCGAAGCGAAGAAGATTCGACCGGTACAACATCCGCAATATCCCCTCCGCCGTGTCAATTGTTCGTAAAATGTCGAATCGAATGAAAGAATTTCCATTACGTTGAACTTGTCGCGCGAAAAACGCGACGAGGGGATAAATTATTATGTAATTAAATGTTTAGACTGGTACCAGATTCTTTAATTAGTGGAAAATTCACGTTTTGCACAGACGAGAGTATTTCAACATCATCGTGCGTGTTATATATACATACATATATATATAAAATATTTAAAGACTGTATATCAGACTTTGAATGAAAGTTACTGAGAAAAGAAATTCACTCTTTTTTTTCTTTTTTTTTTCGAGACGAAAACGTATTTCAATTTTATCGCATTGTTTGTATAATTTTTTTTCAATTACAATTACCGAGAAAACATAATTCAGGCTCGCGTCAATTTTCGCGTTTTCAGTTTTAATTAACTACATAATATAATAACTATCGTAAATTAAATGTCGCGCGTAATTAGCGCCAGGTAGAATTGCAATTTCACGGTAACAAGTTTCTTGTTACGTTGTTTAGCTAGAAGCCGTGAATAGCCGCGTTGGTTTTTAACGCGAGCACAGAGCACCGAGTATCATCCGAGGTCACTTCTCGAGGCGACGATTCTCACGGTCTCGATGCGTTTTTCCATCCACGAGCAGACGCGGTCGCCATCACGTACCATACAAACGACGATCGTTCCCAGTCAGTTTCTTTATAACGAGACGGAATTCCAACGTCGATGGCCGGGGCGCCATCGTCGGATTTCTTCGTAGCTGGCTTATATTTAACGTGAAACAGAAATGTTCGCTGATGGCTGTAATCGTTGGTCGAGAGGGGGTTTCCTCGTTTCCTCGAATTCGAAGCTCGTCTCTCTGCGCGACGACACCAACGACGACGACGACGACGACGAGTTTACCGGAGCCAGCGAATTAAGACGATCCTCTGCTGATTAGCCAGATACTTGTGCTTGTACGTCACGATAAGAACGCCAGCGGCGGTTTGATTGGTCGTTTCCCCAGTCCCTTTGATGCCGTGTTTGCCAGCCCCAGCTTCTTTACAACCCTTTGAACGCGTCTCGTTGCTCCGCGGATTCCATTTCTTAGCCGAAGGTTTCCCTCTCGCAGAATGTAAGGGAAATCTCGACGAGAAGAGAGATTTCCACGGGGAGGGTGTTTCTACGACAAACGAAAAAAGCGAAATTGCAGACGATGGTTTCGCTCGCTTGTTTATTTACGACCGCGAGCCTCGCAAGGGTTGTAAAAAATTATACGAAAAGGATGGAAATCGCGCATTGTCGCAGAGTCGGTATACGACGAAAAGTGTCGACGACGCGAGAAGTTGAAGTTTGTTGTGTGGAAATGCGCGAGAACAGTACCGAGGCGAGGGGAAGTTTGTCGCCGATAGGAGGAAGCAAGTGCGAAATTATTTTCGACAAGAATCGTCAGAGAGGTTACTGTTACGGAAATGTTATTCCGGCGTGTTGATTCGAACGAATCAGAAGACCGGAATGTGGTTTGACAAATTATTTCAGAAGATGGACTTTCAGGCATCGAAATATAACGTAAATCCAAAGTTCGTTTTTTCTCCGAAAATATTTTCACGTCGTCGAGTGCTTTTCATTCTCATAAGCTTGTAAAATAATTTCGAACTTGAAATTATTCGCTTAAACAGTCTTAAACTTGACTAGTAATAAAGCACAGCAGTATCGATATTTCCGACGTATCAGCCTTCAGTTTTCTTCATTTGTATCGTATTTTAAACATCTATTCGTCGCTAACTATCCAGCAGCTTGAAACGGAGAGAAAACAAAATGCAGAAAGGGGCGAAAACGGAGACGGAGCACAAGGGGTTGTTAATTGCTTTCCATAAGTTCGCGTTGCGAGAACGTCGGCAAGAACTTGCACGTGATCTCATAGAAGTCGCTAAATAAAATGCATAGTCGTCCCTTCCCTTTCTTTTCTTCTTTTTTTCTTTTTTCCCTATTATTTTTTCTTTTTTTTTCACAGTCGAGCTCTCTCTCGTTTCATCTGGTCGACGCGAGAGAGGGTTTTAGCACTTGATGCACAGTGTATCAGCCTGCTCGTGCCTCCTCGCTTTTCCCGCCTCGTTCCCGTCCAACGAAAAAATGCAACGTTAAATCGCGTAAAACGAAAACGCTCGATTTATCGTGGAAGCTGTTCCCGACACTGTCCCGGCTACTTTCATCTCTGTTTTCTTTTTTTTTTGTCCTTCTTCTTCTTCTTTTCTCTTCTCCCCGTCCCTCGTTCGCGAGATTTCTCTCTCTTTTCCCTTCGTTTCCACGGGACCGCGTTGAAAGCGCACCTCGCTGCAAGATACGAATTTATTACAGGCGAAATCGCGTAGCACGACTCGCAGATCGCGATTAATGAAACGGATCGAAAGCTGTTTGAAAAGCGTTTGCACTTTCGTAATGAATCCGTTTAATTATCGGGTTTAGTGCATTTGAATTGTACGTTAAGAGGAGTCTCCCCTTAATTGGATATCCACAGCTTGACGGATCGTCGATTTTATTGAAATTGAAGAGTACGAAGAATGAATAGTCACAAGTCGCTTTCTTTATTTATTTATTTCTTTTTTTTTTTTTTTTTTAGATGCTTAAACACTGAACAATTTCGAATATGTATAATGGATCAAAGAAAATTTCACATCCCTTGCAGTATTTTTTAACTGACTTAATCTGCTTCTATAAATAGTTCATTACGTGCACAATAGTAATTTACCATTATACCATTTGTTCAGACATTGTCAAAAAGCTAAGTGTGACCCAGAAAATCATAAAGTCGCAAAGAATTAGATTTATTCTCGGAAGTTGAGCAAGTTTTATTTGAGAATAATCGTCAGCCGAGATTGGATCGTTCTGTTTGATATTCTTCGACGAGCTACGTAGGCTGCGATAACCTACGTGCGAACTTCATTTCTTCCCGCGATTGTAGAATAAAATCTTAGAATTAGTCGGTGACGGTAGAATTAGGCTGTCGAAATAACACCAAATACGAGCAGTTTAATAAAGCTCGCAATAAATATCACATGTGTATTCTAAATATTTCCCAAAGATATTTTTACTCGCGTTAAATTAAAACCCTTACTACTCGTTCGAGAAATTGATTCAGTAGCAGTAGATCAAAATTGATCTTTAATACTCGCCTGAGCAAATCTTCTAACGAATTTAGCGTTAGAACTGCCAAAGATCAATTTATAATTTCAAAGCTATAAAACTTAAAAACTATGTGACTATTTTATAAAAAATACATAACTCACTTCACGTACTTAATATTTTCAACATAATTTATAATTTTAATACGAAGCAACGTATTTTTAGAGATTCTAAAATGATCGTCTTTTTTAGATTTTAAATAAATTATTAATATTGATAATACAGATAAAATTTGATTATTAGAATAGAATTATCAATTGAATTAATAATTTGTATATAATTTATTAATATTGATATATTTAACAAAAAGTTATATATATATATTTAATGAATTAATTGAAATATATAAATAAAATCGCATTCTAAAATTATTTCCTATTTTTCATTTTCTTTTTTTTTTTTTTTTTTATTTTAATGTCTCTGGTGGAAATTTTTAATGCTTTAATCGTCGCTGAAGACGCGAGAATCTGCAGAATGCACACGGGCCAAGGTAAAAATTCAGCAGGAATAATTGAAGGAATCTTGGCGGAGTTACGGAAGCGGCTGTGTAGAGGAACCGTTTAAGTGCCTACGTTTGAGAAAGGCGTTTCCCGAGACGTTTAATTAGAAGCTGTGACTTCGTTCAACGTGTAACGAACCTTCTTTCGTCGTTCGTAAGGGGAAACGTTAGCGTTAGAAGTCGTTTCAAAATTCACGTGCACATCGAGCAGCGTCGCCGCGTTTAACAGAAACGTATATGATAAAAATTTGCCTGTCAAAAGCCTGGAACTTCTCTCCCTATCTCGCGAGCAACCGAGAGCCCCGCGTTTTTATTCGTGTATTTCTGCTCGTCGAAAATTTGCATGCTGGCAAACAAAGGAAATTCGTTTCGAGCAGAGTTTTGTTCTCAGTTTGTCTCGTTTCGTTTGTTTATATTGTCTCGTGCAACGTTCAATCGTCTGCATCCCAAATAATGAAACGACAAACAATAATGACAAAGAAAATGATGAATATAAGAGTGCTGTGAGAAATCAAAAGTCTCGTCAAAGTTCGAGAGAGTTGAAGAGAATATCGAACAATGTACTTGATTCGTAATTCCGTTTCCGTTCGACAGTCGTTATTTCGACGTTCCGAGGAAGTGGAATAAATTCGCATTCAATTCCGAAAGAGAAAAGTTACACTGAATTATTTAAAAAAAAGAAAAAAAAGGAAAC
Source organism: Tetragonula carbonaria (assembly GCA_032399595.1). Lineage (NCBI taxonomy): Eukaryota > Metazoa > Arthropoda > Insecta > Hymenoptera > Apidae > Tetragonula > Tetragonula carbonaria. The sequence goes on from JAUCRC010000007.1 coordinate 5,749,690, forward strand.
AGTCATGGGAACTGTCGACAGAAGTGAAAACTTAAAACTATGAAATAACAGTGGTTTTTTTTTTGAATTTTCAAATTAATTGTAATATAAAAAATTGAAATTTAATAATTTGTAAATTAAAATTATCAATATTAATCTGGTTTTCACATTTATCGGCACTCCGAGCAACAATTATGTACATTTTTACATGGTTTATTTATTAGTCGAAACATATGATGAGCTGCGCAAGCCCAGTACAAAATATAAATACAACTTTAATTGAAATAATAATTAATATACACTTATATTATTTATACATAGTATTTGTATTTACATAAATTTCAATGAACTTAATTTTCAACATTACTTTCATTGTTTGCATCATTATCATCATTAATTTCAACAATACTTATTTCATTATATTCTAAAAAGGATACAATAGGCTTATGGTAACTGAAGTAGTAAGAAACAAAAATGTTCGATTGGAATTTATGTAAATATCGTGTAAAAACCGCATCGATCGTTTTATATTTTGTAGTACTGAGTTTTCGATCATTGGACATAGTCAAACCTAATGCTTCATTCAAAAATTCAATTAATATATATATATATATATATATATATATATATATATGCTTTCACTGCTGGCCAAGCGCATTACGTCATTGCATGTCGGTGAACCCATAAGATTTTCCCCTACCAAAAATCGCTCAACGCGCCTAAAGAAGTTTTCACTTCAAAAAAAAAAAAAAAAATTACGATAGAATTTCCCTCGGTGACGAATGACCGCGGATTTTCGTGCCACGCAGCAGGAAAGAATTCTGTGTGTGTGTGTGTGTGTGTGTGTGTGTGTGTGTGTGTGTGTATATTTCGCGCGTGTTATAATATTAGCGCCGCGCGTTCGTTCGCTTTTGAATTTCGCGCGAGTGCACAAAAGTCCGCAGTCCACTCGCGAACAACGTCTGAACTCTCGACTGCCGAGGGAATCTTGCTGGGGGAAAAGAAACTCCCTCCTCTCCCCTCCCTCCCCTTTCTGGACCGCGACCCTCCACCACTTTTCTCGACTTCGTCCTTGTCAATCCTGTGCTGCGACCCAGCAAATCTCCGACCCATGAAAAAAGCCGACATTTCGCCAATTTAAAGTTCGGCCAATTTTCGGTCGGTAACGACACACGGGTTGGTCGCGTTCGTCGCGCCGGTCGTCGACAAAAAGCCGACAAGGACTCTAGGAAACGGCGGAAACTGGGTCGAAATAAACGCAACATCGCACGGGGAAGGTCGCGAACGTTGCGTTCACGGGAATGAGGAAAGGGGCGAAACGAGTCTCATAGAGAGAAGGAAGGTCCGAGCCTTTAGATGGATGAGAGGGGGATATTTCACTGGCGAGGGGATACAAAAGACGGGGGAGAATGGGATTTCGAGTAACCTTGTGTCACGATGGGAGTTAGAGAAAGACGTTCGTTCCTTTCAGTTGGTAGTCGTTTTCTCTGTCTTCTCTCCGAAAATGCTAATTACCTCTTAGGTGATTAGTTCCCTGCTCGTGTAGCCAGCCCCTCTCACCAGTCGCGGACTCTTTCTTCGTTTTGGCAAGTTTCGAGTAAATGTTGGTTTATCCCAGCTTGCGCTACGATTTCACCATAATAATTTATCGAATGTCTTGTAAATAATGTAGTATCGAAATTATTGTGTGTAGTTATATTTTCAGTTACTTTTACTTTTAATAGATGGCCTGTTTGCTGGAGATGCGTACGAAAGAAAAAGTATGAATGTGATGTGAGAAGCACAGCGTGTTTGCTAAAAACGAGTGCTAATAAAAGAGTGTTGAATGAGTGTAGTCAAAAGAGTGATAATTTGTGTTGTATATTAATTGTGTCGTTTGAGTTTATTCGAATTATTGTTGTCTATCTTGTATTTATTATTTGTTGTTTTGTTTCCGTCTTCTTTGTTATTTAATGAACATCATTTAAATTATATCGCTACAGTAATGATCTTGCGTCCTCCTCTCATCGCGGGCGTCTCCTCGGTGATAGATACATTGTTTGTTATTCGATATTATAAAATCAAATGATATCACGAACAGGATGTGTTCCCTCCAAATAAAACGAAGTGATATTACAAACGAAATATTCGTTGGGAAAGTCATTGTTTCTTTCCAAATCTCAACACGCTGTTAGTTAATCATATATTACGCGTGTTTAACACAGATTTCGTAAAATTGGTAAACATTAGGCACATACTTCTTGAACGACACTATATATTCACGCTTTTCACGTCCTCCCGATTCTGCCATTTGTATGAAATGCACTTTGACCCTGTTCCCATCTGTTCCGCTTCTTCCTTTCCTTTCTAATATTTTTCATGGATGTAGCTTAAACAAGGTTTTCTCGCGTTTTCTTCTTGTTTCGATCAGAAGCTCCTTTGAGAGAAAGAGAGTGAGTGAGAAAGAGACAGAGGGGCTCGTCCGGGTTACTCGTGACCCAATTTTCGATTTATAAAGCCAAAGGCTGCGTCGGTGTTTTAGAAACTGTTGTTTCTATCAGCTTCTAATACTGCGACACAAATGCGAATGCAAAGAGGAACATTTAAATTGAACATGACAGTCTGTTTCTCGGACCTCTTGAATTATATTACATTATTCAACGTGTTCGGAGCATTATTTTCAAAAGAGTTGCCAATGTATTTAAATAAAGGACTTACACGTTTATATCTGTTCCCCGTCGATACCATCTCCGCCACGGATATTAATTTATTGAAAGAATTTCGCGACACATTTTGAGGCTGACCTCTGACCTGTCGCCTGCTTTGTACCGAAATATCGATGTTTCATCGAATATCGTTTGCCTTTCATCCCACAAAGAATTGATATCGTATAATAAAAGAGAGACGAGCTTTTTCTGACAAAACTATTATTAACGTAGCAACGTTGAAAAAAGAAAAAAAAAACAAGCAACGAAGTCCGAAAACCTGGTTGTACTTGCTGTTGTTACGCTACGTAGAACAAGCAAAAAAATGAGCGGCTTTAAAAGCCTGTCACATAGAATATGTTTGACTTCATTTCTGTAAGGAAATAAAACTTGACACCCTTTTCATGTATATTTGCTTTATTTTTATTCCTGTTAATTTTTTATAGACAGAACTGGTTGGTGATAACTGTAATTTTATTAACTACATTTATTTTCCTTGCAATCCCGCTTGCCCATCGTCAGTGTCTCGACAACCTTAACACCTCACTCCTTTACAGCATCTACAGCCGATAACGCATCGCTCGTAAACTTATCTCTCTCCTTAATCACGTGACACCCCCCTCCTCCAATTTCGTTACATTTTTCGCCCGAACATTCCCGGTAAAACATATATTCTATGTTAAAAAATTACATCGAGACGTCCTGATTTCATCGACGGCGGTGTATAAATCTGGAAATATCCCCTCTGACGACCAAGGGAAACCAAGAGAGATAAAAACGAAGGGGCGAAAGGGCAAAAGGAAAACGGAGTGCGTTCTACTTTACCTTCGATCAGACTTTTCTAGCAGATCTGATTCTTTAGATGTGTGGGGTGCGGAGGTCAGGTCGAAGGACAGAGCGTGTATTTGTATGGACAGGATCGGTTGGACGAGAACTTTCGACGTGCTGTTGCGCCCTGGTGCGCGGAGCTTCATTGTCAGACGAGTACAAGAGGAGCATGTTGCACAAGGGGAATTACATTTCAATCTGCAAGCTGTTCATTTGTACTTTTATCGTTTAACCGTTTCGTTGCGCGCGCCGTCGTTTATTGAAATTTACTTCGTAATGCGGAAGTGGAACGAAACGTCAAATACACGATCTTACTGTTGTTTTAATATGTAAATATCGTGTACACAATTTCCATTGTGAACTCTGGTTACATATATATATACGTACGTACACGACCCGAACGCTATTCTTTCTCAGTGTAATGTGAAAGTTAATTAATTCTCGCACGGTGTTATTTCTGTCCGATTCTGATATTTATATAATTTTATTCTGTAACTAGTCTCGGTTACGAACAGTGTATATAATAAAATCAACTAACCAAGAAGTGTCTAGCACAAAAGATAAAAGATTAAACATCATTCAGTTATTTCTCTTTTTTCTCTCTTTCTCTCTCATCTTAACTAAAATATCTTTACCAAGGCGTTATTCACCGGCGCGAGAAATCTCTATCATTCTGCGTTGCGTTATTTTAATATGTAAATATCGTGCACACAATTTCCATTGTGAACTCTGATCATACATATATACGTACGTACACGATCCGAACGCTATTCTTTCTCAGTGTGATGTGAAAGTTAATTAATTCTCGCACGGTGTCATTTCTGCCCGATTCTGATATTTATATAATTCTATTCTGTAACTAGTCTCGGTTACGAACAGTGTATATAATAAAATCAACTAACCAAGAAGTATCTAGCACAAAAGATAAAAGATTAAACATCGTTCAGTTATTTTCTTTTCTCTCTCTCTCTCTCTTTCTCTCTCATCTTAACTAAAATATCTTCACCGAGGCGTTATTTATTTTATTTCGGCGCGAGAAATCTCTATCATTCTGCGTTTCGTAAAATTAAACGATGACTTGGTCGATAAACGATCGAGCGAGATGACAAGCTAACATTCGTCGACAAGCAGATCTGCCCGATATTTGGCGAAAGTTAATCTCACCAATAATTTCGATCGGCTATTAACGCAATACTTGCCGCGCAATACGCGTTTAATTAATTCTTCAAACGCGTGCAACCGGTTGGGGAATCGTTCGATCGATGAGTCGTGAAACGATCGAACGAACGAAGCGCCGGGCGCTGAATTAATTAAATTCCCAGGCAACAAGAATGTCATCGGGACACTTGGCTGGTCGGGTAACGTTTTACATGCGGGCCCCTATAAATTCTCCGTGTTCGATAGATTCCAAGATTCCGCGATCAGAATGCAATGACGTCTTCCAGGAGAGGAAGCGAACGACCGCGCGAACGAAACTCCTCGAGAACCGATCCGGTCGATGTTTGTCTCTCTTAAGCCGAATATTCTGTTTCAAGCGCCCGTGGAATGCTCGGCATTCGTCTGAATACCGTTGTTTCCCATCCTCTCTCTCTGTCTTTCTCTCTCTCGACGTTGCTTCCTTACCTTTCTATGAAACAACCGTTCCGAGCCGAAATTCGTTCCTTTCCATTGTCCTGGTTAACTGCTAACGATTACCTGAGATCGATTCTATCGTCGTTATTCGATTATCGTTTGAGATATTCGAGAGCCTTGGACTTTGTCACCGGCTGTTCACAGTCGACTGCTCCGGCATTTCGCGACCTGTGCAAATCTTGCCAGCTGTCACGTGAATTCCCTGCCCATGTTCTTGCTTATTTATTCTCAGAGAGTGAGACTGTTATTTCTACTGTGTTTTTGTTATTATTATTTGGTCCGTCGAAACGCCAGATTTTTAATCATTTCTCGATACTCTGAGGAACGATGTAACTCAATCGAACAAGTGATCGATCGAATTCTACGAACGTGATAATTTTTTCTTAGAACTAAAAAAAGGAAACACGCGTGCAGTGTGAATGATTTTGAATGAATTTTGGCGTAAAATGTAGTTTTCTAAAAAAAATATTTGACCCGTATTTCTTTTCGCCGGTAATCGTCGATGTTGACGGGGTGAAAAATCGGGGGACATATCTTGTCAAATTATTGAAAATGTTGTTTTATATTTTAAAAACCGGGTCAAATGTTTCTTATAAATATTTTCGTAGAAGTAAATGTTAAATTCTCTTGAATATTTGTTTGTGAAAACTATATATTCAAACGCAAATCACGAATAAAATGGAATCTTGATTTTAGCATTACTTTCAAATCTTCCTTGCTGGAGGTGCAAAATTTCGCATCGTCAAATAAATTATTACGTTAATTTTAATTTCTACCGTTCACTATCTTCCTGTAACATACAGCTCTACTTGTAGCATTAATTTTGAATTATATATTGTAAAAGTTACCTCGAAAGCAAATATTTAATATTGTTATGTTTTTATAAATATTATATTATTATTTAGCAACTGTTGTCAAACCATCGTACCTAATTCTAATCATTTCGGCGTTTCTCGATGCCGCGAGAAAACGAAACGAGACGTAACGACGAAGATTGATCTGATTTACGAAGCGTAGATTGATTCATAGAGTGGTAAATAGGGCGTTTAATTGACGTTTAATTAGGTTTAATTAGGTTTGATGACTGTATTGTGCGGTCTGCGAAACGTCCAGAATCTTTGGATTGAATTCGAAATGTGATTGATGCATCTATCCGTCATCTATGCTAATATTTCAGTGACTATCGCGCTGAAACGACTACATCGATTAGAACATTCAAGTCGAAAATTAAAATTTCGAATATTACATACTCGAGAGTCGAATATTAAAGTTTCCTTTTTGAACGTGAACCTCGAATTCCAAATTATCCGATTAAATTAGATTTTGCATGTTCGAAGCCGCGAGTGAAATATATTCATATTTGAGATTTCAATGTTTTGAAAGCCGACTGTCAGACTTCAAGTTTTCGAATCCCGAAATTTCCCTATTTTTCACGTTTCTCTACGAACGTCGAAATCGCAATCTCGCGACGGGGAAAAAGATTGAAGGAGAGACTGACTAGGTTAAAGGGCCAATGATTCGCGATATCTCGCGAAACGTATCCCCGATACCCGGAGATCGAGAATTCCAGTAATATCCGTGTAATGGAGATGCTGATGCATAATAACACCGACGCAAGGTTAATTACAGAGGAAACCGGGTAACCAATGTTCCAGTCGTATTTCCCATCGCGCCACTCGTCCCATGCTTCTTCATTAATTAGTATGTCAGCTTCTCGTTTCGTCTGCTTCCTGCGTTCGAAGAACAATATCACTGATAACCAACGAGATACAATATTATTTGTCTTATTACTCGAAAAAACGAAAAAAGAAAAAAAAGTTCGTCTTTTCAATGAATTAATTACTTGGCCACTAATTAATCGACGAGCATGTTTTCTAGTTTCTCGACGATTTATTCGAAGAGGAAATTAGTAAAATATAATACTTTTAATTGTTAATTCTCCTTCCCTCGAATTTTCGTCAGTTATTTTAATTTCTTTTTTCTTTTTTTTTTTTTTTGCTGAGACTATTGAAATCTCTTGCTTTGTAATGTATTGTGTAATTGCGATTACAATTTTTAAAGAACGATCGTGTGGAACGCTAATTGTAAATAACAACGCAGGTGAAAAATCCGTGCTGCTCAGACAAAAGGAAAAAAGAAGAAACTTGCGACGTTAAATTAAGATCTGTACAACTATCGAAACTACGACTGAAACGATGAAAATCCGCGGGATTAGAAATTACGTAACGACATTGCAGAACGACTGATCCTCTCCGTACCATGTGAAATCCAACTTTTATTCCCTCGTTACCTGTGCGATTCAACCGTTTCCAACTTAATTACATCAAACGAACCAAGAACCTACAAGAAACGAAACCTCCATCCGTGTCCGGATTTTTCATTAGGCGAAAAATCAAATTCAATCGTGCCAGTTTCAAAGTAGTAGCCGGCGTAGAGTCGTCTGTTATCTTACGCCGGCCGATAATTATTCACGGAAGGCGATTTCGATTTCGCCTCGGCGCCGGTGAATTACACGGTGCCGATTTCTCACGTTTCTCCACGGAGGATCTCTCTTCTCCACGAGGAAAGAAGAATGAGAGAGGGAAGGAAAAATCCGCCCGGCGAATATCACGTATCCGACACTGTCGCTGCATGACTTATCGGGTCCTTGTCCCTTTCCTCCGATTTTATTTCCCTCCGCTTCCATGCTCGAAATCGACGGGCTCATTACCGTTTTACGTTTGGTGAATATCGCGCGCCGACCGGAAGCGCGTGCCTCTCGCTGGACGGAACATAGCGAGAGAGAAGGAGAGAAAGATTACTATTCACCAACGTGGCCGTATACTCTTTTTCTACTCTTCTGTCACGGTCTCGCGGTGCGATCGCGCGCGGACACACACACACACACACACACACACATACACTCGCGAGATCCATTGCCATGGATCGACGGCTGCCGTCAATTTGTCACTTGGAAAAATGCTTCGGTCGTGTCTTATCGAACGAACACGCGCTCCTCCCGATGGCTGACTTGGCATCACGATGAAAAGCCACCACTTCGTCAACGGGTTCAAAGAACCTCTTTCCTTCTCGGGAGGAAAGAAGGGGTGGTTCGTTCAGCTGGTAAGGCAGGGATTTGTTTAAACGGTCCGATTGTCTTTGCCCCAGCCAGCGTTTCACTTGTTTGCTATGTTTCAGCGGTGGTGAACTTTGCTTTGAGATCGTGGCCGAGATAAGATTCCGACGTCGAATTTTGGCTCAGAGTTCTGTTTGTTCAAAAAGAGAGAGTTTGGTTTAAATTTGAATTTGAATTTTGAATGAAGATTCAAGGAAGAAACAAAGTTACGCGCAAGTTATGTAACTTTGTTTGATAATCATAGAAGAATATTCGATGATTACAGAACAAGTGCGAAATATGAAATTGGAGGCGTTTGAATTTGAATATTGAATATGAATATTCAGAAAAAGAGGAATGTCCTTCAAAATATCTTACAAATTTTCCTTTGATACCACAATTCCAAGGAAAAAACTCATTCTAAGCGTAATGAGAATTTCTTTGGTCTTCGTGAAATGAAAAATAAATATATGACATAACAAGGATACTTTGACCGCGCGATTTAATAATTACAGAAGTTATTACAAATAAGAGATCTGGGCCGGAGGAAAACTTGATTGAATATGAAATACTCGAAATTAAGAGAAATAGCAAGATATATCTTTCGATAATACAGCAAATTTTTTTCGTCAACGTTGTACAACTTCAAGGATTAGAAATACTTCAATAAAAATGGCAACACTCTCGGCCGTCGTGGAATTAAAAATAAATGAAGATAAATTTCGTGGTCTTCGTAACCACGTTGTATAATTCACGGAGATATCTCCGCCATATTTCCCCCGTTGCAGTTAGAGATAGTACAGCGTGACGCACGTGACGAGACATGACTTTTGATTCTTTTGATGTAATTCATAGAAACTTTGCTACACGGAGATACAAAGCAAGACGCGTGGCACGGTCAACGATGAAATAGAGAATTTCTCTATTGTTCCGAGGAGATACAACCAGAAGATACTGTGTTTAACCCATTGACTGCGAATTACGAGATATCGTAATAAGCGTATGTACGAAAACTGCCGACTACGGAATATCTCGTAGTTTGCGCTACAAGTTTAGATTGATTACAACTGGTATAAAAGAAAATGTCTTTGTTTCTTACAATTTTTATTGAAAAAAAAGAAAATACTACGTAATATCTCGTAAGCGGCGGGCAGCACAGGAATCTTATTCAGTGGCGCCAGCTATGAGTTATCTCGTAGTGTTTTTTTTATTTCAATAAAAATTACTGTAAATGCCATTTCAATACTAAATCTGTAACTTAGTATTATTATATTTCGGAAAATTTCATGTTTTCTTTAAAATAAAATTTTGGCTCCCAGGGCAAGACGCTCTAAATTTGCCTGGCAGTCAATGGGTTAATCTACTGAATTTCAAAATTAACGCTTAACGTTGAACGTTGTTCAAATACCTGTTCTATCGAAAAAGAAATACGATCTCACAATTTTTCACGTGGGACGAGCATTGTTTCTCCTGGCTGTTTAAGCTCGAAATTCATAAAAATCCGCAGTGAACAACTAGTGGCAATCTCGCTCGCGAAAATCAGCGGGCATTGGAAATAAAATACAAAAATCGACGAGACTAAAGCGATTTAAATTCTCGTACGATCTTCCCGGATTAGTTTAGCTATTAATTAACGCGTCGCGTCGTGTTGATTGCGACTATAACTGGATCATTGGACGCGTGTCGCGCGCAGTTTCACGCGCGCGTTATAGAGCGTGCCTCGTAGGTACGCGCTCGTCCTCTGTCAGGTGAAACAGCAGAGCTGATTATTCGTCGAGTGTTGGCTCTACGGTTGAAAATGAGTTTCGATTTCCAGGAAACGCGGCGTCCTGTCGCGGAATTGGCGCGAGTAACGGGACGATCGGAGCCAGTTACGATTAAATTATTCGCCTGATGCTCGTAACATCGTTAACGAGACCTCTCGCGAGTGGGGAAAAATAGTTTTCTCGATTACGAAACGGTCTTCACTTGCTGTCGACTTGCTCCGGATTGATCCAGACGTCTAACCTGCTTCGAATAAAGTTTGCTCTTCTGCAACGAGTATTTAATAACATTGTTGGAATTGACTCACCAGCAATAAGTCTGAATATAGAACTGAATGTAGACTGAATTGATATGATACTAAAAAGAATGGGCAACTGATTATTTCCGATTATTGTCAGTGAAAAATTGATGTGCCAAGTGAAAATTCCTTGTTAAAGTTGTTGACGAAGCTTTACGACACGATATAAGGTGTGCATACACACACACACACACATATACACATACATATATAGATATAGATATCTTTTATGAAATGTATTTCATTCGAGAATCTCGTAAAATGTGTGTTTTATGTATTTTCAAGACGTGTGTATAAATGTGTGATTCATTTGGCATATTCCACGAATTCGTTCCTACGGAAATGAAAAATTTTCATTTGAACGTCTCGCAAAAAAGAGGGAAGCTTTTCACTATTTGAAATCATCATTCCAATAACTGTAAATGGAAATGGAAAATAGAAGGATAAGGGTAGGTCAATTCACGCACCATCGGAACATGTAGAAATTTTTTTGATACAATTTGCTACAAACTTTCGTTTCCAACAAAATAGTCTGAATGTAAAAAAAAAAGATATAACAGTACTCAAAGAAAAAAAAAAGAAAATGTGAAAAATCATTACAGGAAAAACGTGAAAATTCTTTAAAATTAAAATCCGATTTTCACAGAAACAAAAAAAAAAAAAGAATGATTGAAGGAGACGTATACACTAATGAATTCACTTTTAATTTTTCTTCTTACATTCGCGCAGAATATTCCGAGAAAAACAGCAACGGACCAAGGAAATCGACTCATTGCGAGTCGGATCGGCGTCGCTCGGAGATAGATCGCGCGGTATCGATTAAAATTCACAGGGCTCGCTGTCGATCGTTAATCATCGAAGTGACCGTGGCGTCTGCCTGATAACGACAATGCAACGTCAAGAAGAGTATACATCCTGATACGGAGCTCCCCGGGCGACGTATGAATCATTTGTACACGCACGCGCGGCAACTTCGTAATGATGTCTAATTTAATGTCCTCGCGCGACACTGAACGATCGCGGCCATCAGTTACGCGTTGCGAAGTTTTCAGCCTGGTTTCGCCGGTGTTTGCCGCCGAAGGTGAAATACTCGCCGGCGCGAAAAAAAAAATTCAATTCTCATAGCGATCGATAAGCGAGAGCGGCGAGGGTAGAATCGCCCGGATTATTTCGTAGGAACGTTACATAAACGATTTATCGAACCAGCCAGCAGCGCGTTTTTCCTCCAGCGAGTGTACAACGTCGAGTGCCGATCTTTCTGACGATTGTTGGAATTTTCATTTTTCATTCTTCGTTTTCTTTCAAAAGTGTTTGCCAGAGTCTCGTTTGCGTGCTGTGAATTCAGTTTTCTCTTTTTTTCCCCCTCTGACGAGAAAATGGAAGCGTCCCTGTATTATCGAGAAAATTCAATTCCAATCTTAACTTTGTTCTTCTTTTATATATATATATATATATATATATATATATATATATTTAGGGAAATATTTTGGAGAGAGAGAGAGAAGATAGAGGTGTCGAGAGGTTGCGGATGAAATTTAATATTTTAATGGTGGTGGCAGAAGTTATGGTATAACGAAATTATTTCGATAAATTCTCGCGAAATTATGGGTTGAAATTTAATCCGCCGAGGGAGATATTCGTTCTCCTTTCGTCTGTTGAAGAAGATTTGCCGACTCTGTTCCGCGAAAAATGTCAAAACGTTCGAAAGCTCGTCGAATTATCAGGAATTGTCAGTCTAAAATTCATCGTCCGAATAGCAGGATATATATTTAATCCATTTTTGAAACCAAACGATTACTCTCGATGAAATTGACTATCTAATGAATTGACTTTCTCTCTCTCTCTCTCTCTCTTTCTCTGTCCGGCCATCATATCTGAATCTACTTCCACCATGGCACGCTCCAATTGGACCAAACGCACTTTCCACTCTCTTTCCTTTCATTCTCTATTTTCGCGCTCTGTTTCCCCGCTTCTTTCCATTACGTTCGTTCTACGTATTTCGCTGTGTATTTGATCCGGCGCGAGGCAAACAGCATCAAAATTTTACGTGTAACACGCCACAGCGGCCACAAGGGCAGCAATGAAATTTAGAAGGCAAATGACACGGGTTCTCCGGTGTTGGTGTTTCTTGAGTTTCACGCGTGCGAGAGGGTCTCTCTCTCTCGTTTCGAAGAGACTCGAGCCAGACCCCTCTCGGAATCCTCAAGACCGCGATCTCGTCTCGTCTAAATAATTAACACGTTAACTGAAGGCATTAACGCGTAATTGCTGGTGACTAACAGCGGCCACGTCTCGAGCACGTCGGTCTAGCACCTTCGCTTTCTTGGCTGCGCATTATGCGGACAAACCTTCCGAGCCACTTTATCAATTCCGCCCCTGTTTACCTTCTTCGCTTTCCAACCCCTTCCCCCTCCCTCTCACTCTCTCTCTCTCTTTCTCTCACGACTTTCGCAGGAAACTCCTTCAGCGAACTGGTCGCGGCTCGTTTCTTCAGAAACTCGCCGTCGGTCGTGTGGAAAAATGTTGCGAAGAGATTGTTGGCAACTGCATTGAACTGCGTGCAAACTTCCGCCGTTGTGTTTCATTTTAACGAGTTAAACTCTCTCGCGGGAGAGAGTGTGAAAAACCGGGAGATTTTTCGAAATTGATGGGAATTAACAGGAATAATATTGCCAACATTTCCAGTGCTCTTTTTCCTTTCCTTAGGTAGAGATATTTCTAGAAATTTCGCGTAAAAGAATTATTCGTTGGTGAGAATTTATTTTCCCATGTTTTCTTAACGTATTCGTGACAGCGGGTAATTCTATCAGCATCTTGCGGATGAAAATTATTCCTTTCGTGGTTTTGATTCCCTGTCAAATGTCAACGTGTCGATCGATTTAGTTAATTGCAAATGGGAAAACTGTCGACGAAATAATTTTACAGAAGCGTTATACTGTCGTCGAACTTCTTTTATTACTGAAGATACTTATATATATATATATATATATATATATATATATATATATATATTATTTCACAGACGTTAGCTTGTTTATTTCATCGATCGAGCAGTTTCGTTAGTTGAACGCGGGCAGCTTGCGTTATTAATTAATTAACACACCTCGTCTCGAACCAAGGACGACGACGGTGTTCGTGGTTAAATTCGCGCGAGGCTAAACTCGCGTGGTTTCTTTTAATTAAAGAAACTCAACTTTCTTAGGCGCGTGTCGCGTTTTTCTTTTCCTTTTTTTTTTCTTGTTTTTCTTTTTTTCTTTTACAAAATATTCGCCGATTTATTAACATGGCCGTCGTCGAGAGAAAGAGAAAGACGAATGTTGTAAAATAGTTACGCGGTTTCTTTCATTTAGAAAAGTCAAACTCGGCCGCTCGCCTCGTACAGGTAAGAAAAAAAAGGAAAATAGGATACGACGGAAGAGAGGGGAAAAAAAAGAAGAAGAAGAAGAAGAAGAAACAAGTGGTACGAAATTAATTAAAACGATGCAACCTTAGAAATTGAAATAAATTAAGCACGTCTCCGGTGGTGCTCGGTGAAAACAAAATTTACTCGAAAAAAATGACGGCGCGTGGTCTCTTTTAATTAAAGAACCCTCGAGCTTCGCCTCGAGTTTCACCTTGGCTGCTCGCTGCGAGCCTTCTCTTTCGTTCGCCGATAAGCAACCGAAAGAAAGTGGGAACATAAGTCGAAAATTTTTCGAGAAATTGCCAGCCGGCTTCGAACAAGCCTGTTTAACGTTCGCCGACTCGGATCGTAGATGATTTTCAATACAACTATGGCAAAAAGCATAGTAAAGCAAAGCAGCAAGCATGTTAAAACAAATGTTATAATTGAGGGAACGATAATAGAGAACGAAAATTGACCAGAATTTATGAACTATTTATAAACAATTCGGCAAAATTAAATTCACAGAAAATTCATAATATAATTCATAAAATTCATATTCGTAGAATATGAACTATTAGGCAGACCCCAGTTCGTTTATTATTATTTTTTTTTTAATATCACTGTAAAGTAGTAAATTACACTATAACGAGAAAATGATAAAAAGAGAAACGAAAATTGTCACTCTTCATTAATGTAAAATACGTAGCGAGGTACATATTTTGATCGAGAGAGAAATAAGGAATAATTAAAGAGTACATTCATAGACAATTCAGCGAAATTCAATTCGCACATTATAAAAGATCCAATTCGTAGATTATTTATACGAGATTCGCTGGTAATTTCAGTTGGCATATTATCTGACAGGAAATTTCATAAAATCGAATTTCGTATATTCGCCTCTTCGTGATCACAACGAATCTTTTTTCACTGCCAATTTTTTTTTCATCTAACTTCATACTCGGCACACGGTTGAATCAAATTCCGCGCGGAACTCCACGGAAAACGCTCCAATTCATGCGATCCTAACCGATCGTTCGCGCCTCGCTGATTCCCCTAAAAAAAAAAAAAAGAAAAAAAAAGCGAATAACAAACAAATCGACCGAAATGTGGCGGGGCGGATCTTTTCGCCACTTGTGGGCCTATTCGCCCGCTTCAAATTCAATCAGCAACGTTTAACGCGTTCCGATGGACCCATCTCGAGACCCCATCTGCCGTAGTGACGTGCGATCGACGTGCGCGCACGGTGGGGAGCCGAAATCGAACGAACATCGCATCATCAGCGAGAGTCAGCTAGATCAGTCAGATTGAGGGTGCTCGTGGAATCACCGGGGGATGGCAGAAGGGGTTGGTGGATGGCTGTGTGGAGTATCCATCGCGAGCCGAGCGCGGTGGAATCGTGTTCCGCGCTTCCTCGTGCAAGTGCACTCGAGCCTCTGCTCGGCACAAAGGCCGTTGCTTCCCCTCCGAACTTGCAGCCTCCCTCTCTCCCTCTCTCTCTCTCTCTTCTCTGTCTGTCTGTCTCTCTTTGCAAGTTGCACGCTCGAACCCTGCCGTTATTTGCTCTTCCGATTCATTTCCAATGTCTACCCAATTTCTACGGCATATTGGACCGGATGCTGCTGCATCGCGCAACCAACCGGCGAGGAACAGGCAACCGGGGGAAAAAGAGAGAGAGAGAGGGGAAATGTAGATGGCCGGCTTAGTTTGCGCGAGTGAAAGGCGAGTTGGAAATAACGAAGGGCAAGAGGAGAAGGTGAGGCGGAGGTGACCTCGAGGTAGTAATAGCTACCTAAAGGAAAGAGGCTAACCCGACACCGATAGTTGGCTCTATTCACGCCGATCCCAATAAATACTCGTTTGTCCCGGGATATTCGATTTTCCACGGCGATCCAATGCCCGCAGTGGAAAAGTTGCAGCGGCTAGCCTCGGCGCTTTCACGACGGCGTAAGATCATCCTCCCCCCCCCCGTCCTCTCTCCCCCTTGGGGGCTCGATCCTGCCCGCCATTCTCGCGCGATCCATTTCGCGATCGGGGATGATGAATGCGCGCATGTTCTGTCCATTCATCGTCACGCTCGCCGAAAGGTTTCGGTCGTTGCTGCAGGTGGCTCTCGAAAGCAACGTTCTTCTTTCCTCCTTTCGTTTTTTCCTTGCTCGTGTGCAACGCCCGCGAATTCGGCGGCCCGAGGCGATGTTACCACCTGGTTCCAGTCAATAGCGACGCTCGGCAGCATATGCGAGAGCCTCTGCGTCGCGAAAGAAAGAAAAAAAGAAAAGAAAAATGGAAATTACGCGGCTCTCTGATACTGAAAAATATGCACTCGAGTCCACTCTGTGTTAAACGAGCGAATGTTCTAGTGATCAGGTGAATAATTCCGTGTGAATAGATTTCGATTAAACTTTTGTATTTAATATCAGGATAAACTGGTTATGGTAAACAACGCGATGAAAGTAAGAGCTGAATTTAAATAGACTTGGATTAATTCCTTGAATGAACAAATTTCGATTGATCTTCTGAATTTAATATTAGAATGCTATAATAAACTAATTATAATAAACAACGCGATGAATGTGAGAGCTGAATTTAAATAGACTTGGATTAATTTCTTGAATGAAGAAATTTCGATTAATCTTCTGAATTTAATATTGGAATACCATCTGTGTCGAACAACATTCATCGCGTAGAAACAAGGGCTGAATTTAAATGCAAGTAGTTAGAACATTAATTATATTCAATTCCGTTTCTTTGTTCTCGTATTAAATTTCAATTTGTTAATATTATAATACTTAGCGTAACGTAATCGAATACAACGAGCAAATGAGAAATTCTAAAGCGTTATTTAAATTTCATTAATCTGTTTGCCGACGAAATTATTGAAATTTTATAACGTTTATTCAAACAGTCCGACAAAACAGAATTCAGTCGATCGGAAATCCGGTTTTTCAACATTTCAAACGGCCAACGATTAAAGGCGATGTTTGCTCGCTATTAAAAGTTCCGGATAACAAAGTTTCGGCCGCCATATATTTCTGTTCCATCGGCCTCCTGCGCGGAGCTTTAATTTAATACTGCTTTCGTGGTCGTCGAACGCCACGGTGCGTAAATTGGGAAGACTCGAAGTGCGCTCGATAGTTCCTCTCTCTCTCTCTCTCTCTCTCTCTCTCTCTCTCTCTCTCTTTCTGCGTGTGTGTTTGCTCTCGTACTTTGAATCCCAGGCCACGGGATTCACCGGGGTTAAATCCGCGAGTTAGAACAGCGTTCCGATGACTAGTGATTTAGAACCCGGGGGCTCGAAGATTCGGGGCGGATGGTTACGTTTCTTGAATGAACGTTGATTGATGATTGTGTTGGACGCTGTGTGGACTCGATTAGACGCGAATTGTCCCTGGAGTGAGCACTCTATGCGCGCAGTATTTCGCCTCCCCCCCCCCGGGTTTTGTTTCTCCGAAACGGCGGAAAAAGTAGGCTCCAGTTCGACGAACTATTCATCCACGCGATAGTATTCGGTTGGAATCGAATCGACGTCTCTCCTCAACGAAGGAAATTTAGAGCGTTTTTTGTTTTTAAACTGTATGCATTCGATTGATATAATTCTCCGTTAATTTCTTACATAAGTTGCACCCTAGCGACAAACTTTGGAAACTTGACTGTTTTTAGATAAATATTTTATTTATAAAATTTTGTTCCTGTCTTTAAACTGTGGACACTGTAATTAATTTATTCATCTGTCTGCAATTTATTTACGAAATGGCGAGCCAAGCTTCAATAAAAGTACTCACTTCAAATAAAATGATGTAGCATAGGAAATAATCATTCTGTTCAGATGGTATTTAGAAGGAAAGTAAATGATCGATTATATTTCTTTAATATGTTTGTAACAATCACCCAAGCACAATGTATAGAAATTAATGATACGTTAAGAATTACCTTCAAACTTTGTGAACTGTCGCCAAAAGCAATAAGAAGCACTTAGTTTGTGTGAGTTACTCGAATTATTCAAATGAGTGTCAATTGACTTACGAATGTTTCTGAAAAGTTTCTGAAATTATAAATATTATAACATTACTTTGTATCATGCAAACATATACTTTACGTTCATTGCAATTGCCAGCAAGTTCTGAAGAGACGGTGGAATACAAAATTAATTATTTAATTACGTAAAAAATACCAAGCGGACTGTTGAAATTCCTCGTCGTATCTGCGATGTTAAAAAGACAGAGAAATTGAACAATGTACAATGACATGTATTCGAACATAACGGCAAACGAAACGTTGAAAACGCAACGCGTTTGTCCTCCAAAATGAATCGATGTTTTCATTTTCCACGTAAAACGAATTTGCGTTTTAAAATTGCTGCCTCCCCGGGCATATTTTCGCATCTTATTAGGAGCGGAAACGAGTTTTTTTTTCAAATAACAGTGGTCAACTCCCGTATCGACGATTTTCATTGGAAACCGTGTTTTTTTTCCGCGCGGTCGATTCGGTTCAATCAACAAACTTTTGTGTCGGCCGACGCGAAACTCTCCGAACAATTTGTAATTCTCATCAGTCATTTTTTGGAGGAACGGACGCTTCTCTTCATCGCCAACAAATAATTTGTTTTTTTTTTCTTTCTTTTCGATTCGATCACGTTTAGGGTAAAAAACGGAGCAACTGAAGGAGGTTGGTAACCATGGATTGGCTGATTGGCGGTTTCCGGACGAGCTAAGTTTCTCCGAAGTTTCTCGACGACTCTCGCGACATTTCGTGACATTTTCTTGGCTAATTTCTTCTTCTTCAGAATCCAACTAATAGCTCTAATATAAAATTTTTCAAATTCCGCTGTACTAAAGTCGATTATTTATATCGTAAATAAAATACAATTACAAACTCGAAACCTTCGAGCTACGAAAGAAAAATCTTCAAATTATCAAAAGGTGAAACATAATTAATCTCTCGAATCAAAATCTCGAGATCCTTCGAAATTCAACTAATTCTTCTAATACAAAGTTCTTTAAATTTATCTATAGCGAATCATTTGCACCACAATTAAAACGTACCGCGATACGAATAAAAGAAAAGATACTTCCTCATCTCTGAAAAAAATGCAACAAAATTTGTTTAAAATTCGCCTACGTTAAATCATTTGTTAAAATATAATAACAATAATACGTTGAGTTACTAATGAAATATAATTATTTATATAAACTTTCGAGTTCCTCGTCTGCTGGTCAAAAGTGGGAGAACGTAATCAACCACTCGAATCAAAAGCTCATCGTCCATGACTGTTGCGATCGTTTCGCCGCGATCTCTCGTTTCTCCTCGGGCTGCAGGCAGGCAGACCGAGGCAAAAATTATTTAGAATTACCCGAATCTGGCAAAACCTGGCCCCGCCAGATTCACCGTGGCATAATGCGATCCGAAGAGATCGGGCAACGGAATCGCACGTTCACCCTCGATATCGGCCGCTCGATCTCTTCGGAACGCTGAAGTGTTCCTCGGGTGTCCCTCCCTCGGGGCGCTTTAATCCGGCCCTGGCCCGAAATCTCGCCCTTATTACCGGCCCACGGGAAGCTGGATTATCACTGTCTTTATCCCTGCCACGGCATCCATGAAATTATATCGTGCGTGTCTTATCGATGTTTCAAGAAAATGTCAACCGATCCCGTCGATTCCCGGTAATCGGCCGATCCGTGCCGGTTGTCTGCTCTCGCTTCGCTCCTACGTTTTCCAATCGATCCGATCGGTCGGCCATTTTTAACAACACGAGGTCGAATAGATTTTTTGGAGGTTTTTGGATTTTTCGGTGTAGGTTAATAACTTGGTTTTATTAAACGACGCTCTAAAGTAGTTTAGATTTTCACTTTCGATGATATAAAGGTATAAATAATTTCAGAGATTGTCAATGATTTTTAAGGATACGAAGATAGGAATGTCGATTAGAATTTTTTTTCGAGTTTTTGGTTAATAACTTGATTTCATTAGATGACGTGGCGACATTCTATATTTTAGATCTCCACTTTCGTGGTGTAAACAGATGATTTCGGAATTGTCAGTGATTTTTAGCGATATGAACGTGCATGTCGACTAGGATTTTTTTTTTTTTTTTTGAGTTTTTGAGTTATGGTCAACAACTTAATTTTATGGTGGCATAGTTTAGATTTTCATTTCTACAATAAGTAGATGAAATAGAAAATGGATGATTTCAGACTTTTTAATCTTTTTTCTAACTTACCGACCAAGAGCTGGATCTTCTATCATACACTTTTAATGTCCACAGTGATTTATTAGGATATGTTAACATCAGGATTACCAATGTTATCAAAATAACAAAATTAACGATGTTTATGATTTTTCGTAAAGTACGTGAACAAAAGCTTGTGCAAACTCTGTTTCATTGTTCAGGTTCATCTGTTTCTTTCACTTTAATACCTCTGATGGAAATTTCATGCTTAATTTCATCGTTGACATTATCGTTCTGGCATTAACGTATTATGCATAAAAAGCGTCGTTGGACAGTACAGCCAGGAGATGTACCTTGAATCCCTCGGATTTCCTTCGTTCGTAATAAAAATACGCTGGAAAAATATTCTTCAAACGGGACGAAAGAAATTTATCCTCCGACCGCTGTGTTCCGAAACTCGCCGAAAGATTCGCAATCCGTCGTCTCTTAATGTTCCTTGATCTTCCACGAACATCCGTCCCAAGAAATATCCTTTTTCGTTCGGCCTCTAATTTGGGCAGTGGCCACAACGCTCTTTCTACTCTTCTTTTTTTTCTCTCTTTTCCCCCTCCTCTTCTGCAAATCACTCTCTCATTATCGTCACAGTTGGCCGCGTTAACTCTACGAGAAACGCGGTTCGCGCAAAAAAGCACAAAAGCACAGACACAAACACTGAATTCTCTTTCTCTCTTTCTCTCTCTCTCTCTCTCTTTCTCTCTCTCTCTCTCTCGTCGGTGATTCACCGGGGGTAAAACGTTTCGACCGTGTCGAACGTGTTTCGGACTTTCGTCTCATCGATTTCACGGTTCGTTCGCGATCGGCTGAGGATTTCGAAGCGTGGCCCTCGTCCCGGATGGCTCGCGGCGTTGATTCTTCACGGTGTTCTGCATCCGCTCGGCCGCGTTTCTTCGGCCGGTCAGCTTCTCTCCACTAACGCGGATTTGAGTTTTCTTTTTTTTTTCTTTTTTTTTTCCGTACCAGCCTGCACCAGTTTTTAAAACGTTTCCAGCAATTTACCGGGGGGGGGGGGAATTACCAACGGCTGAAAATCGTTGTTCCTCTCGTTCTTTCTGCGATTCTGTCGAGTAATTTGTTCTGTAAAATCGCTGTTTTGGTATTTTATGGAAGTGAAATCAGCTAGTTTGTACGTGCGATTCGACGGAAGATTATTGCGCAAAGGGGTGAATACGTAGGTGTCTCGTGTTTTCATGTGAACTCTAAAAAGAGACGGCGATTGATCTTGGCAGAAGTGGAAGATTGAAATTGAGAAAAAGGGCGAAGAAGACTATTAAAATATTAAAATTCGACAGTGGAGACCTTCTTTCCGTGGGATATAATAATGTATTTTATGTTTCAGTTTACCGAACTACGTTTAGTAATTTGGTGAATCAGTTACCAAACAAATCTACGAAATTATCAATACATTATATACTGAAATATAAAATATGAGACACGACATATAATGATTTATTTTGAATTCAAATAATCGAGCTAAGTATATTTAAGTAACAAAGTTGAAAAGTGCGTAGGTTGAAAGATGATCACCGTGGACGATAATGTTAAAAGCATTAGCAATTATCGCGTTAATTTCCTTCGATCTTCTGTCGATATTGTTTTTATCAATTTGATCCTTTGCTTGCCTTAGAAACTTGAAGTTTCCCTCGCATTTCCCGGCGGTTTTCGAAAAGATTCCATTTTTCTTTCTTTTTCTTTTTTTTTTTTTTTTCTTTTTTACCAGCCACTTTAAAATCCCGGTTTCGCCGAGCGTTCGCGTAAGATCTCAATTTCACTTCGCTCCGACGGAACACGGGGGGATCTCCATTGCTCTTTTCCCTTCTCCTCGAGCCACTGTTTTTTCACCCTGACTCACTGTGGAACCTCAATTTTCGCTCGCCTTCGTGAAACCACGAGCCTACTACGCTTTTCAGCTCTTTCTCAAACCACGATATTTTTCTTTTTTATTCCTTCTTCTTTTTCTTTTTTTTTCTCCTTTCTTAATCCCGTTGTCCCATTTCAGAGTCCCGCCGGCTCCCCCAAAATATCCACCGCTCGACCCTCGTCCGGATCGACGGCCAACGATAATTGTGCGAGACCAACCACCCGCAAATCTCATCGCGTTTTAGGGTGACTCGTGACCCGCTGAAAACTGACCCTCCGACGGAATTGAATCGTTCTAGTTGAATTTAAATTATTTCATTATGGCAGAATTTCATTTTCTATTGAATTTGTTCTATAACAGAGAGACACGGGGGAATTCAATATTTTCAAATACTGCACACACACCCCCGCGATGCAAATTTCCATTAAAATTAAATTGAAATTTAATCACGTCTGGAAGCAACGCTCCCATTATTTTCTCCAATCCCTGTACATGGGATGTTAATTTATCTCCGTCAATAGTATCGATTCTATAGACGGTTAATTAATTATTTAGAAATTAAATGATTTTCAGAAATTGTAAGGAAAGACGTGACATTTAGAGATTGCAGGAGAAGATACAGCTTCGTTTTTTGCAATTTGGATTTTTGTACCTGGTTGGAAAAATAACTCGTTTGTAATTAATATTGAAAGTAGCTCGTTCCCGTGACGAATAACCCTCTCTTTCAAGTTTGAAACAAATTTTATTTTTTCAATTTTCCAGCGAGCCACCGTAATGAATCCCAAATTTCGGAAACTTCGAAACCTCTAGTTCTTCAAAAAATTGTTCTCCCAATGTTCCAGTGAATACAATAGATCTCGAATTTTTAAAAAAGCTTCCCCAGAATCTTTTCCCAATTTCCCAGTGAAATGCCGTCGTAAATCTCAAATTTCTAGAATTTCGGAAATTTCCCCAAATTACTACTTTCAATATTAATTATGAACGAGTTATTTTTCCAACCAGGTACAAAAATCCAAATTGCAAAAAACGAAGCTGTATCTTCTCCTGCAATCTCTAAATGTCACATCTTTTCTTATAATTTCTGAAAATCATTTAATTTTTCTCAAATTTCCCCAATCTTTTCTCGCAGTAATTCTCCATCGCAGTTAAGTGGCGTCGAGTGTCGCGGTAGGCACCGACCTCTCGACCTTGGCGCGCGGTATTTCGCGTGGTAGCCGCGAATCGATCGCGGAGAGCGAACGATCGATCGATCGATCGATCATTCTTGGCCCGTGGGCCGCGACACTGTTAGGCAGATTTTCGTGCGTATGAGCGTTAAATTTCGATGATCGATCGCCCGCAATAATTTGCTAGCGAACAGAGGCCGCAGATATAGTCAGCCTATTGGACACGCGAGTCAAACTACCAGGTATCGATCTGGCCAAGTTTTTGTTTCCACTCACGTTCGACGAAATCGTCGTCGCGGCGTGGGCATCGTTGCAACTCGAAGTTATCTCGAACGATTTCCTCACTTGGTTGGTTTGACTTTCTCCTTGATTTTTCTTCGTGGAATTGCGGTCGGTAAGGATGGAAATTGAAAGATCGAATCGGTGGAGAATACTGGTATCAGCAATATTATCAAATTGATAATTCATAATTAATATGATGAATTAATGAAAACTGTGTAATTTATATATTCGAATTAATGAAATGATTAACCTCTTAGGCACGATGCGTCACTATAGTGGCTTTCGCGGACGTCATCTTTCTGAACGACGTGCCACTATGTGTGGCTCACTCATTCACCGTTTGAATTAAATGATCGTTTTCATATGTTTTGTTCCACACTTGTTGTGCCTTCACAACGTTTTATAACAGTGTTAACAAAAACTTCATTCCAATATACTCGCGTAGAGAACAGCAGTTTACTTGTAATTCGCGTTGAACTCTGCCGCACAGAGAAACAGCCCCGCGCAAAATTCAGCCGTGCCTAAGAGGCTAATATTAACGTTCCAATTGAAATATGAATTCCATGAATTCCTGTAGATAAAAAAAAAATTGACCTATAAACTCTATCGTTAAAAACAAAAATATGAATTTTTATATTCAGTTAATTGAATTAAAGAAAAATATAATCCTGTAATGATTGTGAGTAATAATATTTTTTTTCTTTTATAGAAATTATTATTAATGAAATACAAATGTCTTAAGGTAATAAAAAATCCTGAAGTAATGGAATTTCTATATAATTAAATGCTTTAATTATTTTTGAGGGCAATTCTTGGGCAGCGGGAACTTGAGATCGAGATTTACGGAAACGAAGTACCGTGTGTGTAATAATTGATAATCTGTCAATTGGAATGAAAGATGAAGACAGAGAAGATAATTTCCTGTGTACGCTTGATAAATTAGGGTGCGAGTTCATGGACAATTGGATAACTGTATTGAATGTAACGAACCAGTCGTCATTAATAACAGGATATATCCAGGATAAAATACATATAATTTCTAGTTTTAAGAATTAAAAATATTTGATAAAACCCGCGAATTTTATTCGCTTGTAACAGAATATTCTCGTTTTATCGTGTTTCACGCAATTTTCCAACTTCGCAGTCTTAAAGCATGCGCGCCAACACGAGAAACACAGAAAGTGATAACAAATTAATTATTCTTGTATCATGTACGTATTATCTATATCTATGTGAAACGTGAGTAAATGAAATATATTAATTACCGAGTAAATGAAATATATTAATTAATCAAAACTAACGTAAGCTCCGTTTCGAATGACATCCGAGGGAAACAGCACCAACAGCAGAGCTTAATCATCCATGTCGGGATTGTTCGACGAACAATGCGTCCAATTCCTCTGTAACCACGTTTCGCCAAGTCAATTTTTCCAACTTTGTTCCCCTATACATTTGATTCTCAACTTCTTCCCAAGCGGCCGCTCTTCCCTTATTTCGAACGTGTGTGAACTCTCAACGGAAGATTCAACTTCCCAGCTTCTCTAGAAATTTTCCACCTTCCCTTTTTTGAATTCCCATCGTTCCAACAGAACGCGCGCTCGTGTGTGTGTATGTGTGTGTGACACCGCGCACACGTATTTGGAATACGTGTCAGAGAGATTTAAGATTATTGAATATTCACAATATGGATATAGGGGGCGAACGATCGATGTTTTGCTCGGGGAGGTTTGGTTCGCTCTTCGAGACTGTAACTCATCGTGAACTATGGAGTTGGCGGGAATAACTAGCGGGCCAGTGTGTCGACGATTATGTGCTTGCTTTCAGTGGGAAAGACTAGAGGCATCGAGCTAAAACAGGATACCGAAAACTCTGTTAATTAAATTATTATGTGTTGTAATTATTAAATTGTTATGTATTGCAACCCTCGCATACTTTAAATTCTATTTTTTTTCGACGTGTTACGTAGTTATCGATGAAGATCGCGTTGTCGGATAATACGGAACCGATTAATTGTTCGACGGCAAGTTTTCGCGAGTGAAATTTGAAAAAAAAATGCGTGCTAAATTTGTCCGTGAATTCACACAATAACAGAGAATAACTAAGCTGAAATATGCAATGTTGCTTGTTGTAATTCGAGAGCTAATAACAAAAAAAAATTCTCACTCAAGACCGTAGAAAAACATTCGAGTTTCAATTGTATCGACGAACATGGAAATAGACATTAGATATATGCGTGTCATAGTTCACAAAATAACGGATCCTGCGATCCGTCTTCAACACGACGAAACTTTCATTTTAAAACTGCTACTGAAAGTTATGTGTAGCCAGAAACGTGTTGCACAGATGTCCTTCAACAATCATGTTTAAAAATAACTATACGATGTCGTGAAATTTAACACTAAAAATATCGCAATGATCGAAATGACCAATTTGTAATTTTTGTTAAAAAATCTTACGGACGTAATTTTTGTTAAAAAATCTTACGGACGTAAAACAGTGTATATCTGGAGATTTAAATGATGAAAAATATATAAATAAAAGCTCGTGTACCGCCTATTGCGTTACAAAATTTTTCTACGTTTTTCTGAAGATTTCGTCGGTAGTTCTAACCTTGAGAAACCTCGGAGACGAAGGCGAGCCTAACGAAAAGAACTGCTTGAAAATGACGATTGCCGGGTCGTCGTCGATGAACCATTTCGCACGACTCACAAAACCACGTGAGATGAGAACAATAGAATATCTGTCGAGCTTAACGAGCGTGCTTGCCGTTTCGAGTCGAGCACAATGTTGCAATTCGTAACCGTTGTAACGAGAGGCAAGTGCAGGCGCGCGCGCGCCTAGATCGCGCTTGCACACTCTTGGTCGCTTTGTCTGTCACGCGAGCTAAAATTAATTTTCGCGATAAGCGACGTAGCTACGAATCTAACGAGTGGATGCGGCGCAACGCACCGCCTACAATTTCGTTCAATTACACTTGTACGGTTTCTAATTGCGTTCCGGTTACAATATAATTACGAGGGGGGAAGGGGGAGAAAATCGTTTGACACGCAGGCAGGCACCGTTACCGAGATCTCGAACGTGACTCCACGCCGGTCGACCGGATCTCACACGCGCGGTCACACGCGGCTAGAAAAAAAAAAAAAAATCCAATGGCCGGTTGCGCTTCGTCTCGGCACGTAGCGAATCTCTGGCTTCTTCTTGTTTCTTTACAACGTGTGAAACAAAAATATTTTCTATGACAAATATCCGAATTTTAATTATTGTTTTTCACGTTTTTTTTTTTTTTACAACTCACGAAATATCTGAAAAAACAGAGGTGCAAATTAGTTGCACGTTCTCTTGTTCGTCACTTAGAATTCAGTTCTAGCAGTTCCTGTTTCGATTCGAACGAAAAATTTGCGAGAAAATTCAGTAAAGCACTGAAAGTTCATGCGAGACTATTGTCGAAGTACAGAGTCGCGAAGAGAGCGTGGGAAAATGGAAATTCTACAAGCTCGTTAACGATCGTTGTACCCGTTGCCGAATTTGTGATCAACGTGTCATAAATATATGTAAGATAAAATTAAAAGGTAACAAACAGACACAGTCACAGAACATTTACCAATTCGGCAGTCTGCAAACCAGGAAGCTCAAATTCACCAGTTATTGGAGAAATCAGCTTTCCAAATATTAGAAAAAAAAATAATAATAATAAAAATAAAAGCGCAGAGAACAGCGGAGGATAAAAATTGCCTGCCACGTGCGAGGCATCACATTCGCACCGGTGAGAAAATTAAAATTCCAGCTGTTGCGAAATGGCCTGGTGGAGAATCTCTCGGAACGAGTCGAGGATATCGCGTTCTTGTTCCGTGTCGAAGCTCGCCTATTCGATCCACGTGTCGACACGCGGGGACCCACGAGATGACGTGCTGTCGCGTGTTTGCTGCAAATTGCAGCGTGGCACGCTCAAGAACCACGAATCTCGAGAGAATCGGCCACCTGACACGTCCACGTTGAATTTCCACCGCGAAAAAGTCGACGGTGGTGTCCACCGCCCGCGTTGGATGGAAACTGTCAGGTCCGCACGCAGGGAAATCCGAACGTGTGCAACGCGTTTGTTGAAAACACCAGCGTGCGTAATGGAAAATTTTCATCTGAATCGGGATATCTGGAAATAAATCGCTGATGTTCGCGTGTCTTTTTTTTTCCTTTTTTTTCTGTACGATGGTTGTGAATTTTTCGTCACATTTTCTCTCTCTCTCTCTCTCACTCTCTGTGTGTGATCAATTTGACGATTACGTTAAGCACGCGCTTGAAATTTGATGTATTTGAGATACTTGTACTTACTCTCTGCTAGTGGAAGATTTAAAAAGATGTACGTGCACTCGAAATTTTATAGATTCATTATTAGCCTCGAGATTCGGCTGATTTCTTTTTATGCATGAATAATTCTTCGAAACTTTCCCTCTGAATCTTTGATCTTCAGTTAAACCGCATTGGTTCAGTTGTAAATGGCATCGATCGATCAATCCGCGACGCAACTCCGAAAATATTCCCAGTGTAGCCAATGTTAAGGAATTTCTTTAACAATCCTCGACGACAAATGTGTCGAAGGGGTTGAAGATGGACGAGCTGAGTCCTCGGATAGAAACGAAAAGGGGTGAATTGAAACGGACAAAAGCCGGTTATATCGCGGCAACAGAGCAGCAGAGGGTAAAACACGACGAAGATGCACGCGTCATGGTGAAACATTTATTAGCAAATGCCTGGTCGGGAGAGGCGAGCGTATTGGGATCGGGGCTAGCGTTTCTCGTCGCACCGCGGAAAGAAGGGTCTTGATTAATGGCGTCGTTTTGTCCGAGCACTTATTACACGGCGGCTCACGTTGCCAGCCGTGACGCGTCGTTCGCTGAAATCACGCGTGTCAACGGATGTTTGCGCACGTTAGGCTGATTAACGCGATTTAAGGCGAGCCCGCGCGTGTGTGTCCCGCATGATGGAACGCGTTTCGTCACCGCGTGTTGATCAATCGCCGCGCGCGAAGAAATACCAAGGAGTTGTGAAGCGTGCTTCATGGACGAGTCGAAAGGAATTTAATTTACACATGCGAACAATCTTTTTTTCACAACACTTCCCTGCGGAATATCAATAATTTATTTGAAGAGAAAGAAGTTCTTCTGGAATAGAAGAATAATGTAGCGACACTGAAAAAAAAAACAAAAACAAAATGCAAGCAATGTCACAGCAATGAAAAAAGCAGCACAAATATCTTAAGAAACAAAATTCTCGTCAAAGAGACGAGATACTGTTATAGAATAATTTATAGAAACTGTGTCATACACACACACACACACAGACGGGAGAATCGGCACACACTAAAAGTTGCAATTAACTTTCTCGTGCAGAGAATGAAACACAGATATCTGTTTCATGATTCACTTCGCAAATAATGTAGGCGTAAGAGGTTATAAAACTCATTGAAATATTCACAACGATGGCGCTTTCTCTTCATCTATTTGTACTCTTATTTCTATACTAATACTTAAAAAAAAAAAAAAGAACAAGAAAAAAAGAAATTCTCCCCTAAGGAACTAAAACGAAAATTAATCGTTTGATCGTTAATTTACAACAAAACTACCCCCTCTCCTCCCCCGTCCCCTGAAACAAGCGGACAATCGTTTACAAATCGTTTGTAAAATCGGCAAGTTTAGTCGCAGCGGCGTGTAAAACGAAGGGAGGCAGCGGCTCGCTTTAATACGAGGGGGTTGATTCCGTTAGTCGGCCGATTCGAGGATGTTCTCGCGTGCAGCTCGGTCACGCCTGGCTCCGGATTTAATCTCTCTCTCTCTCCCTCTCTCCACGGGCGCAATACACACACACACACACTCCTTAATTCCCGAACCGGTTCTTTTAGACAATTATTATCGACCAATTAGCATCCGGCAGCGCGGCGCGTGACTCATCTCCGGTTCGATGGGCGAGAGCTGTTACATAACGACGTATAAATACACGCGGCAACCGGTCGATGCCTGGCTCGCTCATTAGTCACGCGATCTTACACGACCGACGGTCGGTTATGTGTGTTTAACCCTCAATTAAATAACGGCCGGCGTAACGAAGATGTCAGCTTTACGCGTCCGCTGCGAGTTAACTGATTCACAGGGGATTCGTGAAATATACTCGGGACGAGTTTGTTCGCTCGTTAACCTGTTTATTCTCCGTCGTGAGATTCCTCAGGGGTTGAATCGGAAATCTCTTTGGTATTTCGTCCTTGAAAAATGTTTCAACAGCTTTCACTTGCGGCTTAAGCGACGATCCGATCAGTAAACAGGTTAGTTTTGCGAGTGAATTTTAGTCGTTGATTTTGCGAGGTTGCGTTGGTTTAAGGTTAGGTTATTATTTGTAAAATTAATCAATTCGTAATAGAGAAAATGTTTCAACAGCTTTCACTTGCATCTTAAGCGACGATCGGTCGTAAACAGGTTAGTTTTGTGAGTAAATTTTAGTCGTTGATTTTGCGACTAAATTTACGTTGGTTTGAGGTTAGGTTATTACTTGTAAAGCAAGTTTGAGTAATTCGAAATTAATTAATTATAATAAATAGAATTAAGATTTTTTAGAACTGGAGGATTTTTTGAAGCTTATTGTATTAGAAGTTGTTCTTCTAGAATCAAAGAACAATTAATAAAAAAAAAGTAGAAAAGATCAATGCTAAAAAAGAATGTCAAACTTCCTCGTATAAGAGACATACATGTATATTATCAATGAAAAATTGAACATTACAAATTCAATTAATAATAAATGTCATCGGAATGTTTATATTAACCTTATTGAACTATTGATTAATTTGAAATTGATTAATTCGTAATAAAGGAAATTAAATTATTATAACTTGAACATTTTTTTTGAAGCTTACTGTACTAGAAATTGTTCTTTGATATTGTAACAAAAAAAGAGTCAACGTTAAAAAGAAGAATATTAAACTTCTTCGTGTAAAAGAACATGAGAGACATTTCGATTTTCGTATCTGCGATGGAAAATCGAATTTCATAAATTCAATTAATATCGTTTGTATTAACTCGCTCTAAATTGTAAATTTGCCTTTCCCGAATTTATATTCGTACAAAGAAGCCACGCGAATATCTCGATTAACGATTGATATCACGATAATTACTGAAACTGAAATCCCTGTACGTATGTCCTTTAAAATTTCAAAATTTGTACATTTGCTCGCGTAATTTTGCCAAAGGCCGCAGGTTATCCTGTGAAAATTCAATTTCGATAATTACTCAACACACGAAACTCTGAAATCTCCGATCGATATCAGAATTTGTAATATTTGTAATCTGTTAATATTCGATATATCTGCGTGTATTCCAATTTCCTTTCCTTTTAATATCAAAATTGTAGCACAAATTCGACACGTTTTTGTTATATTTATTGCGCGCTTTTTCGCTGGTGGAATATTCGTTATTTTTTGACGTGTTTAAAATTTAAAAAAAAAAAGTCCGGAACTCCGGCCGATCGTGACCGAGAAAAATAGTCGCTGAAATGAAATAGTAATTTCGAAAAATTCAATTTAAAAATACATAGAATTACATAGCAAGTTAATAAATGATCCAGAAAATGAAACATATATACGACGATGTATCTGTATGTATTAGCACTTACTGTGAAAGATTCATGTACAAATCTCACAGATAAGTAAATATTACAGTATATATTTAAGTTTTTGCAAAATTTATCGAATCTCCTGATTAATTCATTAAGAATTTGTAGACCGTCTAGATAAATTATTATATTTTGAAAGATCAGCCAGTACTCGTCAGAAAATATCGCAAATATTACTAACCGAACATTTGTTCAATAAGAATGAACAATAAAATGAAATTGAACGAGTCAAGTATAAACTTCAACTCTCACAATCGATATCTCTCGCCGGAAATTCACTCGTATCGCAAAGATAAACAGCTAAACCAACGCCCCAAGTTAAACTAATTATAAGTATCGAACATTTCTGTGGCAAATGGTACACACGTATATATTCAGTTTAATTAGAAGAAGAAAAACTAGTACTCCAGAAAGGATAAATCGGCGAAAAAATTCACGAGTAACTGAAAAAAGTTTCCTGCTACCAGATCGTCGACATTAATCCGAACATTAAAGACAACGATATTAATTTGACTTGTGAGTCTATAAATAATTCGATACGCAAACCTGGCAAGAGGAGCAAGCGATTTTCATGGACGAAGTGGAGCGAAAGCGCGAGCGGAGATGGCCACTTAAAAAAAAAAAAAAAGAAGAAGAAGAGAAAAGTAGAGAGACATTGCGTTTATCGTTGATACATTAACAAATTCGTGAAAAACGAGCACGATCGCGTACGAATTGGCTGAAATGGAACGCGTTATAACGGGGCACGTTTATTGGACCGGTGAAAACGGTTTTGAACGGTTCGAAGAGTAAATCTGGTCAAATAATTCTCTTCATAAATCCGTGGAAACGTGGGCAGCTCGCGCGGGCACGCGCGTGTGCCCGTTTCTGAAACGGAATGCTGCTCTGGTATCGTTTCTGAACCACCATCGTGGCCCGAGGTTACGATCGAATATTTCACCCTCTTCGTTCCCACCGACTCGTCTACTGCTACTCTCTCTCTCTCTCTCTCTCTCTCTCCATTTCTTTTTTTCTTTCTTTTTTTCTCTTCTTTTTGTTTCGCTCCGTTTTGTTTCATTTCAATCGACTAGCGGACGAAGCGGACGGTGTTTTCCGCGCGATTTGCGGCGTTGTCGCGCCGCGGCCACGCCGGGACTTTTTTCGATAAATTCGCGGCTCGATTCCGCCGCTCTATTAGCGCGATAAAAGCGCGCGGATGGCCGGGCTGTGTGACGACTAATCGTCCAGCGAAATAATTCCCCCGCTGATTGTCCGTTTAACGCGGCGCAACATTTCAACCATTTCGCGCTCGATGTCACGTGTACGCAACATTGTCTTTCATCGGTTGTTAATCAAATGTATTTTTCACTGGGGAATTTGTTTCGAAGATTTTTCAATCTCATTTTCTCCATAAGAGAATTAATTTTTCCGTCGCGCAGCGCGGATTGCTTCTTGTCGTCGTTTATCGATGTCGGTGAAAATTTGAAAGAATGCATTATACACCGTGTTTCGTACGTGAGTATCTTGATTTTGTGTGCGTGGATCCCGATCGTAATGAAACAACCATTTTCTACGTCCGTTGAATTCTGAATCCTCCTCTAGTTGATCTATTATAATATTCAACTTGACATTAACGTTGAAGGGAGCAAGCTCGTGAAATTTAAAAATCGGCAACTAGACTGAACAACGGAGAAAGAGATTTTCGTTCTTTTTTTTTTTCGAAGAATTGCTGTGGTTCGATATCTCGTGTCGGCCTCGAACAGCGCCGCGGAATCGATGAAAAATTGAGAGCCACTGACACGCGATGGCCCCACGAACAGATCCGAATATAATTGGCACGCCAGTCATCCGCGACTCCGTGGCCGATCGCTATCGAAATCGCGAACGCTGTAATAATACATTCGCAGGAGACGAAGAAGCGAGAACTTTTCCATGGTGGTTCGGTTCATCGACCGTTCCCGGTCGAAACGTTCGATCCGCTTCTCTTCCTCGTTGGCCTTTCGTTCGTCCGTTTTTTTTTTTTTTTGCGCGCGAGGGAGGCTCCGAGATAAACAACTTCGATTAGCGATTACGAGCGGACAGGGGTCGACATGGTCATAGAGCACGATCGATGCAAGACGAATGCCCGCGTTCGGCTCGCGGCTCGTCGTAAAACCTGCTCTCGCCAGCAAAAAGAAAAAAGAAGAAAGAAAGAAAGAAAGAAAGAAAGGAAAAAACGCGTTGAGAATCGAATAATTGACGTATAAGCGACAAACGACGCTTCTTTCCCACTTTTTTTCTATTTTCTGTCCTTTCTTTTTTTTTTTTTTCTTTAAATCTTAATGAGTTTTGTTGTTCATTTTGCTAACTTTCCACTGACGAGGGAAAATGGTAATTTCTGTGCTTCGATGTCAAAGCTTCAGTTCTGCGTGTTTTAGAAGAGGAAGTTCGAAAATAATTTTTTACATTATATATCGTGCATAACATAGTATTGTATATAATAATTTCTTACACGAAACAACAATATTCCGATCGTTGTTTCTTTAAATTCACCACTGTTCCACCATTCTAACTCCAAAGCGTGCTCCAAAATTTTGACACTCTTATAGATTGGTCGTTGATATATAATTAAATGATATGAAAAATACAGTTAACATCATTATGCGTGAAGTATAATACCTTGTTATTATAATTATTATAAACATAAATAAGATTTCAAAAATATACTTGCGCATGTGCACGTGAAAAATGAAATTGAAACTTTCGCAGTGGAGTTGTACACTTTCGATGTAAAAAAAAAAAAAAAAGAAAAGTAAATTTCTATGAAATCACACAAATGAACAATTTCTATGAAAACACACGCTCGCACATTATGAATAATTAAGCGATCTAGGACAATGCAAGCAATAACAGCGATTTTGATTCAATTTCGCGGGAAAATTCGGCCCGAAATATTTTCATACCGCGCCGCGATAATAATATTCGGATTTCGTTAACGAAATGGCATCGATCGGTTCGTTTACACGACGCGATGAAAGAAAAATGGATCTCGATTGAAACGCGCGAACACGTTACAGGTATACGTTACCTTGCGGGACGGGGGAGTAGGGGCAATTAGTTTAATTAAACGTATCGGTCGAACGCGACGCGACTTTCAATCACTTATTCGCGAACAACGAGCGTTATACAATGCCTGTCATCCTGGAAATTTGATAGCAGGCTATCACTTAATCAACCTAATCACGTTTAACGTTGATCTCGCCCGTTGTTCAGCAATTCGCTTGATATTAATTTGATTTGCACTAATTACAATTACAGTGTCACGTTTGTCGGCTCTTGTTTTCTTTGTAAATTGTAAATCCTCCGCCGGGCGGAGAATTGAAATTTATGCTACAGTAAGTCCGATACGATACGTAGGATTTTAATGCGCAGGATTTTTTTAAGGTCGATATCGTTGTAACGATAATCAGCGTTAATCTGTTGTTATTCTGTCGTTGGCAATTTTCGTGTTATTCTGTAGACAATGTTCAGGGTACATTTGCACGACTACTCGTTTATTACCCTTTTTACTCAAAACATCAAACTCCGAGAGATTTGACATTATACAACGAACTGACGTAGGAGCACAAATTTTATCAGTTCGTTGATAAGAACAATACTGAGATCTCCTCGAATTTTTCAACATAGACTTTCGACAGTCATAGAAAAAAAAAATGTTAAGCTTTTGTAATTGAAATTACACTCGTATTACGGTGCATTGTTAATTAGTTGATTAAAATTAGAAAATCTACGTGAGATACGTCCGAAATATAAATAATTTCCAATGCGCGAAACGAGGATCCCATTGTTCGAATTGTATTCTCAAAAATTCTTCGCAACGATAGAACTTTCCGAAATCACGTGGTCTAGATATCATCACTCGGTGAAAAGTTTCTCTGAAAAATTAATTCTCCGCGTGAAAGGAATGTCTGCTATCTCTCGATCTGTGCCCACGCGAACATTGTGCCTACGCAGACTGATATTTACATAGACGAGATATTTAATTAAAAGATAAATAGCAAAAGGAGAAAAAAAAGAAGGACAAGAATGCGTGATACACAGTAAACCGTGTGCACGCAGAGCACGAAATGTTGAACGTTTCGCAGAGGCACGCGTGGCACATATAAAGTTGATCGTAGTTTCAGAAAACTGGCGCAAAGTAGTTACTGGCGCGAAATTACGAGCGACCGATTTATCATTTTCTATCGTAAAAATTGCACGCGGGAGTTCAGCCCCCGTTCCGATTGATCGTATAATTTCATTAAAACGGGAACGCTCGGGGAAATCGATGGAACGTCTGCCGCGCTCGTTATTCAGCTAACAATTCTGCTAATTCGCGAACGAGCATCTCGCTTCTAGTTCAAAAAAAAGAAAAAAAGAAAAAAAAACGGCGGAAATTTTTGGAATTTAAGCGTTCCCCCATTTTCCAATTGTGTCCAGTTGACTTTACGGAAATTAACTCCCCCGTACACGGTCTAATTTATAATTAGTCTAAATTATATCTGTGGATGATGTAAATGACATTTTCTGTATTTTATACAATGAGTAAAGGATAATCAACTACAATGCGTGCAACTGCACACTCTTAGACAGTGAAGTTATAACAAGAGAGACGCGCTAACGAGATTATCCTCCATTTTGTCTTTCTTTGCTTCGGCAAAATGTCGATCCAAAAGGTCGCGATATCAACATTTGTATTTGACATAACTTTTCATAAATTTAGATTTATTGGGAATTTATATAACTTATAATTGGAATTTTCACAATATTTAAACTGAAATTCAAAAGTTGTTCGAAGTTGCCCTTTTTTTACGGCGAAGAAACGTTTGCTATTATCTATTTGAAAATTACAATTCGCATTCGCAGGAAACTATATTCACCAATTTTTAACTCTTTTTCGAAGTTAACATTTTTGTGGCGGACGCCATATATACAGTTGATTTTGGTTGGTTAACAAAAATATTAATATAAATAAACGAATGAAAGTATCTATTAGAACTGTAGGTATAAATCATTACAATTTAAATAATAATTAAATAATATAATATAATGTTGTATAATAATTAAAATAAACAGATTCGTGCAATTTCTGTCTAGATAGGAATTAATATTAATTTCGACAAGAACACCCGTGTCGTTTAAGCGATCTGAAATCAGTCATATCGACGCGTTCGACTGTCATAGTGTTTAAATAATAAAATCGTACAATTATTTCTAAAACTTTTTTACCATTTTTTAATCATAGCTCCAATAAATAATACACGTTTCTTACACGCATGTGTCAAATTCAAATATCCCGCCGGAAAAGTGTTAACACTTCTCACTGGTTGGATTTTTAGGTTGCTTGTTACTTATTTATATATATATATAAATATTAATATAAATAAACAAATGAAAATTGTATTAATACTAGAACAACCGTCTATCAAAATATTCTGCATATAAATGGTTATAGTTTAAACGTTGAT
Source organism: Tetragonula carbonaria (assembly GCA_032399595.1). Classification (NCBI taxonomy): domain Eukaryota; kingdom Metazoa; phylum Arthropoda; class Insecta; order Hymenoptera; family Apidae; genus Tetragonula; species Tetragonula carbonaria. Next base: position 5,785,998 of record JAUCRC010000007.1, read on the forward strand.
TAAAATAAATAAATTCATACAATCGTGTTTCTGTCCAAACAGAAAAATTAATATAATATAATATAATATTAATATAAATAAACAAATGAAAATTGTATTAATACTAGAACAACCGTTTATCAAAATATTCTGCATATAAATGGTTATAGTTTAAACGTTGATTAAAATAAATAAATTCATACAATCGTGTTTCTGTCCAAACAGAAAAATGATTAAAAATTACAAAAATGTCAGTCCTACATGGAGGACAGGATTCGCCGTGTAATTAAATACCAGCGACCTCCATAAATCTCCTCTGGAAATATCCTCTCCGCTAGTAGCTCTCTTTCCTGATATCCTTTTTTCGTGATCCCGCGGTTGCGTTTCGTTTCGTTTCTCAACGTAAAGTCGACGACAGATCCCGTGGTAGCGACATTAGCAACAAAATGTCAAGATTTGCGAAATCGCTATGCTGAATCTCGGTTATTCTCGCGTCGAATAATGTCACGTGCGTGAAATACGAGTGCATTTTCGCGAACGAAGGATGAAAGATATCGAAGGATGAACCTTGAAGAGAGTGTCAGAGGATCGCCACGGCGAAACGAGCAGAGCAGAGAGATACTTACGCAAATATTTGTATTTTCGAGCGTCTGCTGCGACGAATTTATTCTTGCTCAAGACACACGTGAACTCCGCTACATTTCACCCTCTCGATTTTGCAGCCTCTCGATTTTATCCAGACCAAACTGCGACCAGAGATTGCGACAGCGTGTTACTCGTCTGTCTTGATTGACAGAAATTATTTGCCAACAATGACAAAAAAATCCGAAAATTTCTATCTGTTCCCGCAGCCTTTTAAAGCTCTCTCCAAGTGCTCTGAAATACAAGTGCAATTCAAACGATATCAAAGTATACCAAAGTGACGTGTTTAAAGAGAACTGTGAGGACGAAGTGCGAAGCAAAGTTTCTCGACGATTGCTGGAATTTATTTATAACATGTCTGACAAAGTTTGTCTTCGCCGTTTGAAATGCGGTTACAAATGGTATAGCAAACGGTGTAAAGACCTCTTTATCTTTAGCTTCATAAATTCACAGGTTAAAGAACGTGAATCGTCGTTCGTAAGAAAAAATTCGAATTCGGAAAAAGGAAGAATACCTACGGCCTCGTTCTCGTGATTTCCGAAAGTCGTACTTTACGTAAAGAAAGTTCAATTTTTATCAATATAAAAAATTGTACAGTTATCGAAAAGAAAAAAAAAGGATATACAATGGATTTTCCACCTTGAGTATCCGAATTTAAACGAAACAATTTCGGTGAGAAAGAGAGAGAGAGAGAGAGATGCTTTTCGGTTCACGCGATCGACTCACGAAAACCGGCCCGTTCGTAATTACCAGCGATCGATAACGACGCTGTTCGCTGTCTAAATTAAGAATGTTTTCGCTCGCTATCGCGCGCGTTGCGTTCCGGTAATTTTATTTCCGTGTTTCGAGCTGCATCATCCAGTGAGAAAAAAAAAAGAAAATACAAGGGACAGAGAGAGAGAGAAAGAGAGAGAGAGAGAAGGTGTGAGTACACTTCTTATCTGAGAGTCGCGGTGCATCGTTCGCAGTATTCGAGTCGACGTGATTAAGTGCATGCGTGCGCTCGCGAGCGCGAGCGTGTAGGCGTGAGCATGCTCGCAGTCGCGCGTTTACACGCGAACCGAAGAACTCGAAGAGCAGATGGGGTTGCCTTTAGAAGGTGTGAAAAGGAATTCTCTTGGTATCGAGAGTGTTTGCACATCTATTATACCTGTTTACTCGGCACGATTCTTATTATTGTTAGTGTTCGGGCGTGATTACTCGTTTGCCCGAGACTGAAGTTTGGAAAAATTTTGTAACGCACAGCGTAGACAGAACCGAAAAGAAATGATCGAAAGTACGTGTTGGAAGATTTCTTTCAATTGTATAGAAGATATTCTTTTTAAATCGGAGAATACACGATCTTGAAGTATCTTTCTCATTTTTCATTCGACTTTCGTTTTTTTTAGCCGCGAGACGCGTCGATCGCGTAGAGAAGGAAGAAAAAAAAATTGAACAATAGAACTTTCAACGTATCCTCCGCAATGAATTTATTATTACTTTAATTTATTATTATTTTAAGAACCCCGTTATCTTTCGATTATTCACTAGACGTTTGATTTGCATTTAGATGAATTATTTGTTTTTTGCACGAAGTAAAAAGGTAAATCGAAGCTCTCTGTCTCTCTCTCTCTCCCTCTGTCGTCAGACGAGAATCACACAGTTAACCATAATGGTAATTGTGTTAATTTGATTCGAGTTATCCTCATTATATATTCTTTGGCATCGGCTAGAGCTAACGGGAAATTATTCAATCGCGGTGATATAAGACTGGGCGTTTCGAAGGGAAATTCATCCGTGCCTCGTTAATTCAATGCTAATGCGCTCTGGCCGCGTGTCTGGAAATTTAAAATCAATAGTTGAACCGCGCGCGACTTCTTCATTCTTCCTCTGTAATAAAAATGAAACGTCGTATCGTTGAATAATTTCTCTCTCTCTCTCTCTTCCATTTTTAAACGAAACTTTAATCTCGAAGCGTAGCCTTCAACGCGAACTGCTTCCATTGCTGTACGTACATTTATTCAAAGCAATTTCCAATGTACGATTCAATGAAATTTATCTTCACTGTATTATTTCCTTTAATTAGTTTCACTATCGCGGATTTATAAAAAAAATTCCTTGGACCCGATGATTCTTGAAATTGGATCTGTCACGATTTTCTTCGCTCGCCGACTCCCTTTCGGTTAGTTTTGCGCGTTGAAAAGTTTTCTCAAACCGGGGCTGGGGAATTATTCGAGCATAAATAAATTTCTGTCGCGATCTCTTTTCAAACTTAATGCTCGCTGATATCCTGGCGTTAATTTTAATATCGAATACACACGGCTTGTGTATGAAATTTCTTCTCCCTCCCGACGTTCTCTCTCTTGGGAAAGCAAAATTACGCATCGAACAAGCGAAAGCAAAAGCAACGAAATTTTTCATTAGATATCCGTCATTTTGTGGACTTTTCTCTACGGGATGAAATTTTGAAATTTCTCTGCTCGATTGACCTTTCTCCGAGAGAAGTATTAAAGAATACTTCAGAGCACGTAAGAAGGTGTATTACGTGAGTAGTATGAAATTGACTCGATACGTTTCGGTTGATAACGTTAAGTGGCTGGTGTAGCTTAATAACCTCTGAATATGCATTCGAAAAAGAGGAAAGTATTTTAGGTGAAATTTGTTAGTCAAATTTCATCGAACTTCTGCTTCTCTCGAGGGGGAGTAGGGGGGAGCTGCTTGAATAAGCAAATTAAGACGACGTGTCCAACTACGTTGCCTCCACTTTTATACGGTTTCTTTACTTGCACACGCTGTGCCTCGTATTTCTTGGAATTTATGGTTTCTCGTAAACGCTGTGTCAAACAACATGATAGATCCCTCGATACGGAGACAAAAACGCTATTACTTTTTCCCTTGCAAGTATATAAGAGATTGATCGTCTAGCATAAAACTGGGTAGACTGAATTTAATCGTTTATATGGCATTTGTATGGCACACAAACGACAAATCGATAAGTTAAATTGAAAATAGACGGGCAAGAGAGAGGCGTCGATTCGATTAAATGGAATTAAACCTAGCGTCTGCTTTCATGGTTGGCTACAAATGGCCTGCCCCAGAGTCACAGTTTTCCGAAAGCGTCAGCTTCTCTTGGCGATCATCCAACTGTTATTTCGACCCGATTCTCAAGACCTGATTTGTCTTGTTTTCCTTTCTCTCTTATTCTTGAAATAAACGGTTCGTCGACGCACAATTACAGATTTACACGATTTAGTAGACTGAGATCTGAAATTCGAATTTCAATATCGCCAAAGAGATCGCTTTGCTTTTCCCTGCTTTGTTACGTGAATTATCTGACAATGTCACGAGGCCTACCGAGAGATATTGTAACTTGTAATTTTAATTACCAAAAAAAAAAAAAAATAAAAATTTGAAAATCGCGTAGGAAGATAGGTTCCTGTTTTGCGTTGTTGACGAAACAGTAACAAAGAAAAAAGAAAAAAAGAAACGAATTACTATCGTTCTTTCTTTTCGATAGCAATTAATAGAAATATATCGATGTAACTTTCTTTTCGTAAAAGAGAAAGAATCTCTTTTTTTGCGCTGAATTGAAGCCAAAAATACCGCGAAAGAGTTCGCGTGTATTTCTGTCTGAAATCTTCAGGTTCAAACAACTCCGCACTCCGATCAGCCTCGTTTCGGGAATGATTAATCAAATGAATCGCGAGGTCTAAACTCGGTCCACCGATACCGAGCGATTCGTACGAGCAACATTGATAACAAAGTTAATAACCCCTCCCCTCGCCCCGGTCGGGAGCGGAATCAAGTTTTCGGAGTCTCATCGATGGAGGGTGCATGGAAACCGCGGTTCAGACGGCATTCGAGGACGAAGGAAATAATGAACTCGGTCAGAAACAGAGTCACCGGCTGTGTCGTTCAGGCCGTGTGACAGGTTAATTTCACCGGACGGGAAGGAATTGGAAACCAGCCGTTTTCGCTATTCCCGGAGAAACTTTGATCGAGAATTTTGCCACATGCGGTTTGCGGCCAACAGGTTGGTCAGTCACCTCGAGTCATATAACACGGCGAATTGGAGCACGATCCGTGCCAAATTTAAATCTCCGCCAACCTCCGGCCGATACACGTACGCTCAAAAGTCACAGAGACACTATTCTTTAACGTTTACATCGCATTACCATGTTACAATCCCGGGAAATTGTAAGAAAAATTCGATCGTTCGTACCCGCGTTTGATCTTTCCTTAGGCTCCGAGTTTTGTCGAAAAAATGTGAAGAAAGAATTCTTTCGAACGAAGATCTTCGAAGCTGCATTGTAATCGCACTGTTCGTAGGAAAATCGAATTCTTCGATTTCTCTTGAGTGCCAATTTTTCGAAAAGAATTTCGTGTCACTCGAACGAAGCCTTCGAAGCTGCATTGTAATCGCAAAATCGAATCTATCGCGTTTGATTTTTTTGCAAGCGCCGAGCTTTCGAAAAGTGTGTAAGGATTTTGAGTTGAGCTCGAACGAAGCCTTCAATACGATGTTGTACGATCGATTTTCAGGTCGAGTCTTCGAAATTTTGTATTTTTCGAGAAATACAAAAATAACTTGCTTGTTACTTCGTTCAATGCAAGAATGAAAGATTAATATTCGATATAAGACATGTATTTTATGATATTATAATGTTATATTACTGTTTTCATTCGTTCATGGAAAGCGCGAAAAATTCACGCAGTGTAAAATATTCAAGAGAAAAGAATATCAATTATATGTATAAGAAACAATTCTTCATTTAAAAATGCATAAAGTATTCGCAGTCTAGTTGTAATTAACATATCGACGCTTTGCATGTATTTGATCTGAGCTTTCTTTCATCGTTCCTCTTCGGCGACACGGAATTCGAGTCAGACGAAAAGAACGGAATGCGAAAAACAAAATGGAAAACTCGCAACAATTGCGTGACTCATCGAAATGCACATTCGTGCCTGCAATAGAAACGCGTGCGTTCAATTTCCCTTTTCATCGAATTTAATACAGTTTTCTGTTTACACCACGCGAAAAATGCCGCACGCGATGATGGGATTTTATGATTTGGATGCTTCACGTTTCTGTGGTATATATCTTTCTCTTTCGTTTATTTTTTTTCTTTTTTTTTGTTTTTTTTATTTTGCTCTCGTTTCACTGAACAAAGAATTTTCTAGTTTTATAATTTTATAAACGACGATAATCAATTATGACAGATAATAAATAATAAGTAGATTAAAAAAATAACAATTATTATTTATAATTTTTATAAATGACGATAATTATAATAATTTTTTTAATAATTAAAGAATCCAATAAATCGGACCGATGACTTATTTTCAACCAAGTCCAATTCTGTTCAATTAATTTCATCGAGATACGTGCACAACCAGAACTACGCACAATAAATGTTGCCCCATTGTATCAACCAAAAAATTGATAAACGTTGCTCCCTTGATTCTTTGGCCACATCTGAACGCATCTGTCACGTGCTCGTCGACCACAATCACGATCGCGAAAACAATTCACATCTGAACAAGTCTGAAAGAATACTCGACTCTTCGGATAAATACCGCGGATTTTTATCGAAAGAGAAATTTCCATTTCTCTCGGCGTTTCAAGGATCCATCGCCGGCATTTTCCCGGTGAAGTCACACGGTGCCTCTCGCGATCTCGAATGGCCGGATTCAGCGAGGCGTGACGCACGCGGACAAGAGGCTCTCGACTTAATCGTTCGATCGTTCGTGGAGGTGAAGTCTGACAAAGCGTCCGCTGTCTCTCCACCGTTTAACGAATTCACATCCGGCGGAAATGGCGCGAGACGCCCTCGAAAGGTGGAGAACGCTGCGACAGGTGAGGGGCTCGCTCGCTCGTTCTTTTCGTTTCGCTCGACATCTGTTCCGTGAAACTAATTTTCCTTGTCCTTGTTTCTCCGCTCCTCGTCGATGAGTCCTTAATATCTCTTTCCGGCGGCGTGGAAGTAATAGTCATTAAAAACGAGAGAGCGAAGAGAGATTGGGGGGATTGTTAATTCGAACGAGGAGAATTTCGACGTTCCTTCGAACGATACCAGCTGATTCATAAGCTGATTTCGATTTTGAACGATAATTTCCCAATCCCACAACAGAAAGAAAGATTGAGCAAAGAAAATAAAGGTCTTGCAATATTCGCACGAACAATGTGAAAATTCTATTCCATCTCGTCAATCAGTCGGAAGATTATCATTAAGTTACACGAGCGATCTATGAATGTATACCTTCATCGGTAACTGTTCGTCGAATAATCCTAAAAATGAAACAGCCCGATCTAACTTTTTTTCGCGCTCGCATAATCCGATAAACGAATAACTCGATTGACAACTTCGTAGTGTCGCGGTTTCGAATTCGTCCTGTGCAATTAACACTTAGAACAACCAAACTGGCCGAGGTGACGAATTTCTAATTTCTCGTTAGATATTTTACAGACGCGAGACCAACGTATCCTTTAGACTGAAATAATTTCTCTTCTTTCGCTTTTCAACTTCAGTCTGTCTCTGACGGGAATTTTACGCTTTAATCGTTCTGATGTATGTAAAAGTACACTAGTATCGGGATACTAGATACTCGGGTGAAAATAACAGATCTTCGGCGAAAACAGTTCTGGCGTAGTGAGAAGGTGGTGTACGCGTCTGACCAAACGCGGTCTCGTTCTACTCGCCTGACCGTGTAACCGCTCGTATCGATTCGCACTCAGTGGCTCGGCGACGAGTCGCTGTTTCCACCACTATCGGGCACACAAGGGGGAGAGAAGTCCTTGACTTAATCGCGAGCGCGGCGTAAGTTAGCGATCCCCGGGTGTTGGTGACGTCGTCGTTGCTTCGTGGTTGCCGCCTGAAAGAGCCAGCCACGACACCGAGATACTTGGACCAAGCATGATAAACACGCGGTATTCTGGGATTAACACGTAACCCGCATTGTCTTCGGGCGAGTCCTTCGTCGTGCTTGCAAGCACGAACGTACGTACAGCGCGGTACAGTCGCTGGCGAAAGTTTAGCAACTCTCGCTGCTTTCGAGACGAACATGTTTGCGGACTGCAGGAATATTTCGCGGGAGAATTTTAACATAGAATATGTTTTACCGGGGGTGTTCGGGCAAAAACATGTAACGAAATGTGCAACGAAAAAACGAGCGTCACGCTCTCGATCAGGAACTTGAAGGAGAGAGGTGATTAAGGAGAGAAATAAGTTTACGAGCGATATGTCATCGGTTGTTGATGCTGTAAAGGAGTGAAGTGTTAACACTTTATACACTTATATACTTATATATTTTAACACTTTACCGACCGGTAATATCGTATATTAATATATACAAATATATTATCATACGATATTAAGATTGTCGAGACACAGATGATGGGCAAGCGGGATTGTGAGGAAAATAAAAGTAGTTAATAAAATTATAGTTATCACCAACTAATTTCTGTCCATAAGAAATTAACAGGAATAAAAATAAAGCAAACATACGTGAAAGGGTGTCAAGTTTTATTTCCTTAGAGAAATGAAGTCAGACATATTCTATGTGACAGGCTTTAAGGGCGTTAAAGCCGCTCATTTTTTTTTTTAGACGATTTTCGATTCAGGTTGTGACTTCGTAGTATCGAGTGGGGCGCTTCTTTTTCGGGTAGAAAGCTCCCCTGTCGAAGGACAATATCATTACCAAATTTATCTTTTATATTTTATAAATAGAAAATGTTATGACTATACCAAATGCTTTGACACTTAAAAATTTCAGATTTTTCAAAAGGTGGAGTTAATCGATTTGCGCAGTGAACGGCTCATATAACAAACTCTCCGAGATCGTACGGTAATGCGCAACGGAAAGTCGTTTCATCCGGCAGCGGCCAGCGTTTAATCTCGCTATTCAACGCGAAGGTGAAACAGAATTTCCAGCGAACCCTCGAACAGATTCGAAAATTTCATTTGGCCAAAGACGCCCGAAACTTGCCCCCCCCCCCTGACAAATTGTGTAATGACTTGTTAAACCAGTTGGACGTGGCTTTCGCCTCATGCCTCATTTGTAACCGGCGGTACGCCTGTGCACGGCAAACCGTGAAGTTTGTCTACAACTTGCTGCATCTTCGCCGACACGGCGCGACACGCCGCAATACGCTCGAGACAACGGACGGGAACTGCCTGTGTTTGTTTCCGTTTCCGTTTCCGTCAGCGCCGGACGGTTCGTCCACGCCAAACTTCTCCAATGAACCACCGGCTGCTCTCCTCGCGAAGGAAAGGATTGCTTTGAACGCGCGTCGAACGCTTGGATAGTTGTGCGTCTCTCGCCGCGTTTGAACCGGAATCTTTCGAGTTGATTGACTTGATTTCGCGAGTTATTCTCACCGATCGAGTATTCTCTCTTCCATTCCTATGATCGAAGATTAGATTCTCTAATCGAAGATTAGATTCTCTAATCGAAGAGTTTCCAATCATTTTCAGTCGTTTAACAATTCAAATTGATTCGCGGCTTCAAGAAGTATCAGCACGTACTCGTTCCGTAGCATTTTCGTTTTCTATTAAATTCTCGTGCTTGTACGAAACTACGTTTGACAATGACCGACAGTCAGTTCTTCGTGTATCGAGAAATGTTGAAGAACTGATGAAACTGAAATTGAGAATTGACGAAATTAAAATTTCTTCCGCTCTAAAGAACTTTTAACAACGCGAGAGATCAAGCGTGATTATAGTCTAATATATTTCAGTCTGCAGTCGTTCCTGAAAAAGGAAATACATAACATTCGATTTTCACGGCGGTCAACGTGTTAAATTCTCTCGATCAACATACATAACAAACGCCATAACGTAATTCAGCAATACAATTGTATCATTCAGTCAATGAAAATATTCATAATCCAGTCCAAATCCACTTACACTTCATACTCAGCTCATATTTACCCATTGACTGCCAGGCAAATTTAGAGCGTCTTGCCCTGGGAGCGGAAATTTTATTTTAAAGGAAACATGAAATTTTCCAAAATATAATAATACTAAGTTACAGATTTAGTATTGAAATGGCATTTACAGTAATTTTTTACGAGATAACTCGTAATCGTAGCTGGCGCCATTGGATAAGATTCCTGTGCTGCCCGCCGCTTAAGAGATATCACGTAGTGTTTTTTTTTCAATAAAAATTGTAATAAACAAGGATATTTTCTTTTATACCAATTGTAATCAATCTAAACTTCTAGCGTAAACTATGAGATATCCCGTAGTTGGCAGTTTTGGTACATACGCTTACTACGATATCTTGTAGTTGGCAGTCAATGGGTTAATCTTGTCGGCGCGTTAAAAAACAATTACCAACAAGCTTAGTTTAGATTTGCGAGTTTTTTTTTTCAATTGCGCAGTCTAACAGATCGCCTTTTGGAAAAAAGAAGTCATTGGACATGTTGGTTCGTCGCGTCGACGCGGGGTCTCCATGTCTAGGGACTTTCCCCTGGTTTCATAGTTACTTTTAATCTTGGAAGCACGAGCGTTCGGTTTAACCCATTGACTGCCAGGCAAATTTAGAGCGCCTTGCCCTGGGAGCGAAAATTTTATTTTAAAGAACATGAAATTTTCCAAAATATAATAATACTAAGTTACAGATTTAGTATTGAAATGGCATTTACAGTAATTTTTATTGAAAAAAAAAAAGAAACACTATGAGATAACTCGTAGCTGGCGCCACTGAATAAGATTCCTGTGCTGCCCGTTGCTTAAGAGATATCACGTAGTGTTTTTTTTTTCAATAAAAATTGTAATAAACAAGGATATTTTCTTTTATACCAATTGTAATCAATCTAAACTTATAGCGCAAACTATGAGATATCCCGTAGTCGGCAGTTTTCGTACATACGCTTACTACGAGATATCTCGTAGTTGGCAGTCAATGGGTTAACGATCGTACGTTTTACTGAACGATGGAAAGAGACAAATTTTCCACGCTGCCAGTGAAACACTGGCAGTCCGATCGAGGCATATTCACAAGGTTTCGATCGCTATCGAGGCAGTATATCTCGGAAGGGTGGAATCGTTGATAATCGAGATTCAAAGAGCGTTTGTAGTTGGCTTTAATGCCGGGTATTTAGATCGAGGCATATCGTTTCTCTCTCTCTCTCTTTCTTCATTTCGCTTCCTCCTTTCTTTATCCATTTCTCTGTCTCTGTGTTCACATCGCGCGCACGTATTACGCGAATACAGGCGTGTTCCAGGTGGATGATAACCGTCGAGATGCCTCGGGCCTCACCTTGACGTGTTCATGCTCCGGTCTTCTCGTAAACTTTCCGGACCTCTCGCACCCGCTCGTCCTGCCCCTTCTTCCTTATCCACCTTCGGTTACCTCTTCGGTCCTCTCCAACCTCTGAAACCGACACATCGCTCAATAAATTCGTCTCTCTTCCTTTCTTCTTGCTCGTTTTCCTGAAAATATCTTTCATTAGTATTTATCAGAATGCTCTTGAGAGCTGCTACAATTTAGTGGAATCTTGGCAGTATTTTTTGAACGATACAGCTTCGAAGAATCGAAGTATATAGTGTGCTTCGTTGCAATGAATTGAGAATATTTTTAAACCATCTTTAATTGAGAATATTTTTGAAGCTACCTTTAAGAAATGCCGCGAAATTTTTAGTCTACTCGTTGGTAACCGCAACGTTGAAACGATTCTGCGCCCTAACCTCCGAAACCGTAAAGAGAGTAGGTGTTCGCTTCTTCGATGTCGAGCATACACGACATCCATAAAAACGCCACGGTCTTCCGTTTAGCGTGCTCCGTATACGTAACTGCGCGTCACGAATGACAGTTTTCTAAGAAAACTTTCAAGACGCCGCGAGTTTGTTCATAAATCAAGTCAGACACGCGCTGAACACCGCCACGACGAGCCGAGCGACGAATTGCTGGTATTCTTTGAATACTTTGAATATCGTCGCGAAGTATCTTTTTTTCTTTCTTTTTTTCTTTTTTCTTTTTCTTTTGGTTGCGACGCGTTACACATTTCGCAATTTCGTTTCCACCCTTTTCGTGTCCACGGTGGACAGAATTTCAAACGTAGTGGCTTACGAATCGTAATGGGTGAAGAATTAAATTAACTTCGTTGAATTAACTTGCAATATTTTATGAAAAATATTTCAACGGTGACACCTCGACAGCAAAATCTTTCTCTATCTATGTAATTCTTACGCGAGGCCCGCGGTATTTAAATATCACTATCCTCGTTTCCTATTCTTCTTCGAATCTCGTTTCCTATTCTTCTTCGTCTCTCCTTTCACCAATAGCCGCCATTTCTACGCCGTCTTTTCTACCATCCGCTATTTTCCGCTCGAAAAACTCGCCACTCTTTTCCATTTCCACTTCTTTCCAATGATAAATAGCAATTTAACCACTTTTCTCTCTCTCTCACCTCCCACCGTGCTTAACCCTTTGTTATTTCCTCGTCGATTCTTATCCTCTTGGTTTTTTTCCTCTTTTCCTTTATTTCTTTCCTCTCTCCTTTCTTCTTCTTCTTCTTCTTCCTTTTTTCTTTTTCTTCTCGTTGTCCCGCAATTTGCCGCGGAGAAGCTGCAAGCGCCGCAGCATCGAGCTCTCGATGCGCCGGCAGATACGACCTTTTGCGAGATCGGTCCGCTCCTTCCTCCCCGGGAGTAATAAGATCAAAAAGCCCGTCACTGTTACACCGGTGGAAAGTTCCCGTCTCCGCGAGGCATGTTTCGCCCTTCCTTGCCTCGAACCACAGGGTGGTTCCGTTCAGAACAAAAAAAAAAGAAAGGAAAAAGAAAAAAAAGAAAGAGAGAGAGAGAGAGAGAGAAAAAGAGAAACGTGTTACCGAAGGTGCAACATGTTTTCGTGCATCTCTTCTTTGCGTGGTTTCTGCCGAAATGTAATGGAGTATTCGAGTTGCTTTGGATTTCTTTTAATTTAAAGGCTAGAACTACCGACGGTTAAGGTGAATTTTCTTTTTTTTTTTTTTTTCTATCGAAATCGATCAGAACGACTGGTCTTTGAAAATATTTTTATATTTGCTGACTTGCTAGTTTCTGAGGAAATGAATTACATCTTATGTAACACGTTTTTTGGTTTTATCTCTTAGATCCCTAGATGAGGGTTGGCTTAACGTATTAATAAATATGTCCTTTGATTTAAAAAAATTAAATTAAATTAAATTAAATTTGAAACTTTCGTTTCAGTATTAAAGTAATTCATAGTACAAAGTAAATTGTCAGGTATGAAAAGTTACAATTTGTCGCAATTCTTGCAAACATATTGATGCGGTAACAGAATATTTAGATTATTTACTAATTATTATCGATGATCAGCATTACGAACGTCATCGACGAAAGACATAATTAAACGATATTATAAAATAATAAACTACGTAAATTTAACGTAACGTGAAATTAAATGTTTACAGTGTGTTATATCGAAAAAAATGCATTGTTATCCTTTGGATTAATTAACTTTTAATTAACACACCGGCATTAAACAAACTGGATTAGTTACAATTACAGTTTAATTTCATTTGATTCTCTTGCTTGTGGTTTGCAAGATTATCCAAAAAATATTAAAACATATATTAAAACACCGTTTAATAATGAATCTATTGAAGATTGTTTACGTACGATTTACGAAAATTTAATCTGAACTGGGAAACAAAAGTATGGTTAAAACTCTCATTTTCTATGGAAACTTTATACAGTTGCATGCTGAAGATATTCTGGTTAATAGACGAGAATTATTTTACCAAGTATAATATTACAATGGAATTTTTATTACACGTTGCGGAGAGTATCTATAGGGAAGTATGTAAGAAGCACGTAAAGGAAGAAAATCATTACATTGATCATGATGGCTAGTTGTAAAATTTCCAAACATTGTAATATGTAATAAATTAAAATTTTAATATAATTACATATATATATATATATATATATATATTAATATATTGTAATACTAATTTAATTACATATATATTACATAACAAAATTATAATTTAAATACAAGCAGAGATTATGATTAAAATGACTAGTACAGAGAAACTAATTGACGGATCGAAGCTTGTTAAAATTCTTGCGGACGAAAGTTGAAGAGGAAATTTCCATGGAAACTACGCGAAAAATTGTGCAACAGGGATTTAGCGAGTTGCTTGATTCTTCCTCCCCCCCCCCCTCCTCCATTGAGGAACTGGGTCGATTTTTTTTATTTCATCCGTCGGTATTCTTGTATCTTCGTTCTTGAACAAGAGTTCCGCGAACTTTTTTCGTTCGGCCGTGATTAGACGTTTGACCGGTGTTCTTTTAAAAGAGGAATTCACAAGCGAGCTTTGGAAAGCAAACTTTCCACGAGATTTATTTTGCCCGGACATAATAAAATTACCTATTTTCCTTCGAAGTAAAAAAGATTACCTAACTCTGAGTGAAAAAGGAGAAAAGAGAAACAATTACTCACCTTTCATTTCAGGAGGAGCAATCCTTCGCGAAATGTGAATTTCACAGAATCTGAAACCGAAGCGGCATTCTGCGTGTAAATATATAAAAATAAATTATAAAAATGCGTAGAAGATAGAATCTCGATCATCCGAATCTCCGTTATTCGAGTTCTTCATTGTTCGAATTCTCAGTTGTCCAAGCACATGTTTGTCATGCATGCAAATCAATTTATATTCAGTACTGTATCTATAACTATTAATATCGCCACGTTAGTATTAACTGACAAATGGGAGTGAAACGTAAAATTATTGAAAAATTCGAAGATGGCGAAAATGCAACGTTAGCAAACAAATGGACCAGGAAGTAACTGACAATGAGTGTTTTAGTACCGAAAAAGTCCCATTAGCTGTCGGAATAAAACATGAAATTATTATATATATATATATATATAGACAAGTAAGAAAATGGAGGTGTAATTGACTTTAAGTGTTCTATCATATCGAAAAGAATCTTCTACAAAAATTTTCTTAACAATCAACGAGAATGATTGCTTCAGTGCTGAAAAAGTGATGCAACTTCACGAGCAATGAAATTTAAACAACGGCTGTTACGCCTGGACGGATGTTAAAACGAGTAACATTAAAAAGAGGATGTGGTGATAATACTGACGTGATAAAATGATGATACAATTCAAGTGAAAAAAATCCAATTTGAATATAATGACGATGATAATGTGTCACAACGTTTCGAAGAATTTGAGGCTTTAGAAAAAGGAGGCGCAAAAAGAACGTTGCCGAATTGAAATTGCTAAACAAAAATTGCACGATTCAACAATTAAAGAGACTTGAGAGCCATAAAAATCGTCAACTAAAATAATACACGTTTAATTCCATTACGGATTTGTAATTGTTATCATTAATATTTTTGTTCTTTTCTTGAGGTACGTACATAAAAATCGAAAAAGTAATTATTCCATTATTCGAAAATTAATTAATCGATTAATTCGGGTTCTACTGTATTCTTCTTACGAATAAGAAAGAAGCGAATAAACTCGAGGTTTCTTCCATTCCCAAATTTCCATTTCCAAAGTTTAAATTCCACCAACATCGAAGACAGTCTAACATTCATTTTCCACTAAATCTGTCGATCTTAGTTAGCTCGCGCTGATTTCGTGTAAAACGTTTACACGCGAGTGTAAATTTTTGTTCTTTTCTTGAGGTACGTACATAAAAATCAGTAATCAAAAAAGTAATTGTTCCATTATTCGAAAATTCACCGATTGATTCGGATTCTACTGTATTCTTCTTACGAATAAGAAAGAAGCGAATAAAGCGAATAAAACGTTTACACGCGAGTTTTATTCATAAATAATGAGAAGAACCGTTGCTGTTGGAAAAGCAGAAATTTGGCGAGAATTTCGTTGGAATTTCGAGTTCATAAGACTGTACGTTCACAAAGGGGTTTCACGCGAAGAGTTTTTTTTTTTTTTTTTACGCCGCGAAACGAAAGAAGCAGCGAGAGACGCAACTTGGCGACGTTGGGCGATGCTTTGATACAGCACGTCGTAGCATCCGCTGTTAATCGGCTTTCGCTTTGTTTCGAAGTTGCTGCTTTTCGCCGAAACTGTCAAAGTTTCTACCGCGAAACGAACAGGGTCGCGTTGCTCAGCCATTTGACGAGCGTACACGAAGTTCGACATAATAAGACTCACAGTGAGTATTAAGTGTAATCATGTTTCGAATTCCATATGTCGGCTTTGATCATTCCTACTTCACGTTCATGGTTTCTGCAAATTTTTCCGAGTTTGAAACAGAAGTTGCGTGGTTTCGTGTTTTAACGGACAAGGTCGTTCTGTTTAATATTACATATCTCGATGATCGCGCTACCGTTCGAAAATTAGTATGAATCCTAATGAAATTGATCCTCCGAGTACTTTAACCTCTTGATCGCCGTGCGCGCCGATCGCCCTATACCCTGAATAAAATCGAAATTAATTTCGATTTCTTAATCAGTGACATGTAGAATCATTTTCTATCACTAAAAAAATCGAAGAATACATATACTCTTCCTTGATTTTGGAGTTATTCGAAACAAAATTCACGTGTGAGAACTGTGAAAATTCCACTCGGCGCGACTATTTGCTTCTTACAAAGCATACCACACCATAAATAAATATTAGTTTCATTGTGTATAATATATAAATATTGTGTATTTTTTAGACTATAAATTTATAACATTTCAAATTTAACAAACGTGCATATGACTTTTTTAATTTTTTTAATATTTAGTATTTGATCTATTGTGTGGCAACCTTGGTGAAAATCAAGTGTTTTTTTTTTTCTGCGCAAATTATATCCTAATTGATTGTAACCACCAATTATGTAAGTGAAAAACATTTAAATTATTTATTTATTAGTAAAAGTACATTTTTCTTAAAATTGAAAATACGCGGCGATCAAGAGGTTAAGCGATTAATTGATAAATCGCGAAGAGAAGGTAACATTTGCTATAAAATCGAAATAAACTACAACAAAGCGACAAAATTTTTCAATTGTCTCTTTTTCATTGCAATCATATTTTTATTATTAATATTTGTTACAAAATTGTATCATTTCACTGTATTGTGATCATAAGAAAAATCATATAATTACAATTTGTCCTAAAGTATTCTAAAAATGTATTAAACTTTGCTTTGTAATTTCTTTTATGACAAGTATACCCAACATAAATATCAAAAGAGTTGATCAGATAACATTGAACTTGAATAATATCGTCAAGTAGAAAGTACTTAGTATGCAATAGCATGTATAATATATATATATTACGAGTAATATCGTTTTTTTGATACTGTACAAGATTTTATTTCATTCAAGAGCTTCGCACAGTTTTAATCTGTAATATAATTTAACAATAAATACGCTAAATTAACTAGAACACAAGTTACGTTATAATAAGATAAATCATCGTCATTGGATGGCAATGTTTATTAAATTTGAAGAAAACATTACTTGTACCTACTTCAATCTATCGTGATCTCGGAGAGAAAAACGTACAAAACTGGCCAAAAGTGGGGTCATTTCGCTAAATAAGAACCATCACCTCCGAGAAATAACCCCGGTATCCATCGAACGAAGTATTAATCGCAGTCCGTTCCGAATCACCTGAAATCTAAACACCAATCAACCAATCACCGATGGGAGCGCGACATTCCACGCGATACTCGCCACGTATCACCGATCAAATAGCATCGCGAGGTGAATGCGAAGCCAAAAACAAAAGCAGTGTACATCCGTGCACGGTGTTTTAATCGAGAGAGAAACGCGTCCGCGTGGCAAAAATTCTGCTACAATTCGCCCGGAACGAGATTACGGTAATTACCTGCCACTAAGAGCAACAGTTTCATTGCGGATAAGGCAGAGCGCGTGCATCCGCCGTGTCTATCGTTCTCTTCCTTCCATCGTTTTCTCCCTCTCTCTCACTCTCTTTCTTTCTTTCTCCTCGGAGCTAACTCCTCTCCATTGCTTTCTCCTCGATGCAATGCAACGAAGAAGAAGAAGAAGAACTGTCCTTGCAGCGAGGGAGAAGAGGGAACGCGTTGCATTCCGGCTGGCCTCCGGTGAGGCCGCATTATCATGCGTCAGCGAGCGAGCCGGCGAACGCGCGCGAACATCGCGCTCGCTCTGCTACAGATGCCGCGATGGAATTTTAATGAGATCTTATCCGACGTCTCGGTGAATCTAATTAAGCGTTCGCCGCGGCTCGGTGACGGCACGTCGGACGGATTGTTGCTGCGACTCGCGAGCAAGAGCTTCCACTAGATAGATAGATAGAGAGAGAGAGAGAGAGAGAGAGAGAGAGAGCGTGCACGCCCGAATCCCCGAACCCGCGTGAACGACAGGGCTCGTGTGCCGCTATCAAAGTAGATTACCGTCTTGTCGGCGGCTTCGTGGCTCCGAATCCCGATTTCGCTTTGATCGTCGGCGAGAGAGTTCTCTCTCTCGAGCGGTGGGACGACGCTTGTGGGTGGCTGGCTGCGCTCGTGGGAATTGCACGAGGGTTGAAACCTTGGTTGCGGTTGCGCCAACCCCCCGGGGCCAAAGAAAACTCGACGGATTTCGTCCTTACAACTGTCGAAATTTTATTGAAATGCGCGAGCGAAGATGTGAAATTAACCCTTTCGGTTGTACACTCGTCACAGGAATTCGATTTCGAAAGGCAAAGCAAATTGTGGTTTTGTGGTATGTGAATTTGAACTGAAGATTAATAAATACAAATCATACACACACACACATACACACACATATATATAATATATATTATATATTATATTTTATATATTATAGTGTATATTATAGTTAATAATAATAATATTATAGTTAAACTAAATAATTATATAATTATGTTACATGTTACGTATCAGAGTACGTATATATATATATATATATATATATATATATATATATATATGTATATATATATATGTATGTATATATATGCTTGAATATGAATTTAAACTGAAGATTAATAAATACAAATCATACACACACACACATACATAATATATATTATATATTATATGTTATATATTATAGTGTATATTATAGTTAATAATAATAATATTATAGTTAAATAATTATATAGTTATATTACATTTTACGTATCAGAGTACGTATATATATATATATATATATATATATATGTACATATATGCTTGGAATATGAATTTAAACTGAAGATTAATAAATACAAATCATACACACACACACACATACATAATATATATTATATATTATATGTTATATATTATAGTGTATATTATAGTTAATAATAATAATATTATAGTTAAACTAAATAATTATATAGTTATATTACATTTTATATCATATACGTATATATATATATATATATATATATATGTATATATATGTTAATATGAATTTAACTGAAGATTAATAAATACAAATCATATATATATATATATATATATATAATGTATATTATATATATATAATGTATATTATATATATATAATGTACGTTATATATTATAATGTACGTTATATATTATAATGTATATTATATATTATAATGTATATTATAGTTGTATAATGAATAATTATATAGTTATATTACATGTACGTACATGTATGTATATGCTCATTGTTTGTTCATTTAACTGAAAGAACAAAACATTTCGAGAAGAAATAACTATATTATTATAATTATTTACAAGCACGTGTAAACAACGTAAACTATCGGCATTGCCATCAAAGAGTTTAACTCGAACGAATTGACGAGTAAAGTATGCACGGTGTATCAAAAATGATCAAGAAATTTGTCGTTACTTGCGTTACACAATCACACGAAGTCTTTTTTCTTTTTTTACTTTAGTTATAGCATTTATCTCTATAAATTATTCAAATTATATATATATAACTGTCACATCTGACACGATGTGCAATGCGTTATAATAAACTAACGTTTACCTAGAAACGTCGAGAAGAAATTAATCATTGTAAATCGAAGATTGATCAATGAATCGTTATTAATCACGAATTAACACTAGAACTACCGACAGTTAAGACGAAGTTATTTCTACCAAAATTATTTTGATTTCTAATAAATAAAAATAAAATAAAATTCATTATATTATTCCTTTAGTTATCACTGTAAAAGTCATTGCATCATTGTGGGGGAAAAAAGTTGTAACATGAAATAGAAATTTTAAAATAAAATTGTAAAACCAGTCATTTTGACTGGTGTGGTAGTTCTAGTGTTAAATAAGCAAAGTAAAAAGTAAAACACGCGTTATTACAACCTTGTTACTGTACCCATGCACGTGAAGATGAATTGTTCGGTTGATACGACGAGAATATAAGTATCGAGAGTGTTTTCGAGCTTGCGCTTCTATCACTCCTCTTCGAAGATTCGTTGCGTGATTAATTGCTTTTTAATCGCGGAACGCTTGGAAAAATAACTCGAGAAAGGTTGTCCCCCCCCCCTCTCGCCTTCTCGCGAGGCAATTACTCGAAAGTAATTATCCCTCGTGTAAAGAGGCAGCTGACCGTTTCCCATCTCTCTCCTTTGAAAATCTCTGCCTCGACGAAAAGTAAGAATTCTGACCGGGCACCTCTTCCTTTTCGTACTCGCCTCTTTCTCTTTCCCTTTCGTCTGAAAACGCGAGAGGTTCAACGTGATCTGAAAAAAAAAAAACAAAAAGAAAAACGCGTTAACTCTGTTCCTTTATCGAGTTTACACGCAGACTCGAATTAAACACGTACGATTCGTGTACTCGATTTATCTCGTAATCTCTTGAACGTCGCGAGAGTGATAAATAAATTAATGCGCGATCCTTTCAGTAATAGATTTTCGAATTGCACGACGCTGCACTCTCCAAGCGTCGAAAGGCACAAAAACACACACAATAAATTACAATTAGGCTCGAGATTCTCTCGTCCGATATCTCGAATTGCTAATTTCCAGCGATTAACAGCTTCGTTCTACGCGAGGTACGCTTGACTTTATCTGAATAAATAATCCACGAAGCGTGGAATGGAGGGAAAGGAACGAGAGAGAGAGAGAAAAGGAAAATGAAAAACGAGAGGTGTTCTCTCGTCCGTGCTGTTTCTCGCTTCACGCAGAAGAGCGTTTAAAAACTCTCGCGAATATTACGATTTCAAGGCGGCTTATTAGTCTTGGCTCTTCGATACCGATCGAAGAGAAAGAACTTTGTTCTCCATTGCTCTGAACGTTTTAACTTCTTACGTTATCGAGACGGAGAAGCGTAGACTCGAAGGTATTAACTCGTTCTCGAAATTCGTTCTTTTTTTCGGGATTGGTAATCATTCCAATGGTAAAACATTCCATCCCCGTGAATTGTCGCCAATTTAACTAACGCGTCCGATTTAATTAACCCTTTGCACTCGAAGCCATTTTCGCGCAGACGAACCAGCAACTCGAGACGTTTCGCAGAATTTTTGGTGAATTTCTTCTCCTCTAACTTAAAATGATTACACATACAGATTAATGTATAAAACTTTTATATTTCAACATTTCGTGTATCGTTACACCTTTACGAAGATAATGTCTTAAACGTTAATCTTTGTAATTTTGCTTCGTATGATATTTTATATAACAATTGCCAAGATACATGCATCACGATAATCACGGGACAAGTATCACAATAGTATATTGTTTGATGTCTTTGGCCGGGTTTATTTCTTTGAGATTTTGATTTTGAGACTTTGTAATCCTTCCTAACTCCTGTTAGAATGCTCATAGGGATCGAAAACTTTAACTCTAATAGTCCTTTTGCCACGCGTGTCGAGTTCGAACTAATGCGGAAAATACAGTCCGGTTCGTGATTGCGGACTAATTTCAGATAAGAAAATCTTATCTCCATTCGAAAGGGATGTCATTCTACACTTCATAGGATTATACACAAAGAACTTAGGAACCCACTTCAAAGAAACTAAGCATAAATAGTCATTGCCGCGCATCGAATTTCCGCATTAGACCAAGTGGTGAGCGAGGGTCACCTCTCGAGTGCAATCTTGCGGCATCAAATCATGCGATGTGTAAAGGCCCCCATAGACGTTGGAAACATGCTGCGATGCATGCATCAACTCCTAGGTTTCATGAAACGTCAGATGATGTTTCAGAATCAGTTTGCCTCCGCTCTACCGATTCTTCAGTTCTTCGTGTGACGCCAAAGTTGAAACAAGTGTTTTAAAATGTCAGATCGTCTTCCAGCTCCAATATTAGCGATAGTAATGTTAGGTTTATTATCACTTTCTTTGTCCAACTGATGCTAGAAGTCTATTCCTGCATCAGTGATTCCTTGCTTCTCAGAGGTGCTTGCATCAGTGATGCATGCATCGTTTCAACGTCTATGGGGGGCCTTAAAAGTCACCTCTCGAGTGCAAAGGGTTAACTGAAACGAACTTGATGTAATATTTTTTTACGTCGTACCCCGCCAAAATTTCCAATTAATTACGTGAATTGACAGATTTATAATCCAAGCATCTCGTAATCTGTGTTCTTATGAACTCTCGCCGTTTCTCTCTGGACTTCTTTGTGCATTTCTTTTTAGACAACAAAGTTCTTGAATACTTTGCCAATAATCTTCTAGATATATCTGTATGAGATGTCACGTTGATCACGCTCTCACATTGAGATATATCATGCAGTTTAATTTTCCCTGATATTGTTCTCTGGTGTTTTACCTTCGATTTCCTTCATATTTGTTCGTGTTTGTCTCGTATTATTTTTTTTATTATCAAAAAGATACTCTTCCCGTGGAATAAATAGACAATATTATATTATAAATAGTATATTCACTTGAGCGAAAATTCCCGCCTACAGTGCTGTTTTAGAAAGAAAATCGTAAACTCCCGATGGAAACATTTAAATCCCAATATATTTTTCCGGGCTTGCAATACAAAAAGAAGAAAAAAAGAAAAATTGCTTCGCTTGAAAAAAAAGAAAAAAACAGAAAAATACGAAAAGCAAACGAGAAACTGTGATAAATAACAAGGATTCCTCCCCCCCTCCCGCTCCCATCGACGCGGTGGACGTCGAAAACGAAGGGCAAATAATCAGGGGAAATGCAATTTTCCCCCGAAGAGAATTTTTTTCAGGATTGCTGGGTGGTCGGGCACGTCCACGTACGTGTCCATCCGCGACACGAATTTGCCTGGCTCTAAAGTACTTCCACCGGTCCAATTTTCCGCAAGAATGTGACACGTAGCAATCTTGGTAACCTCGGGGCCCCGGTGCACGATTTATTGGCTACCGAGTGTACCTTCGACGATTTATCTTCTTTCCCTCTTCTGTCCTCTCCTCTTTCGTCCTTATTTCCTTCATGCAACATCCTTCTATCTTTTTCCCCTTCCCCTCTGCTTTTTCTTTTCTTCGAAAGCCGACTCTGTCTCTCACGCTCATTCTCATCTCCTCCCTTTTCTCCCCTTCCGTTCTAACCTTCTCTGTCTCTCTGTGTTTTCTTATTTTCTTCGTTTTCGTTTTTCCTCTTTTTTCTCGTTGTCCTCTTCCTTTTCCTCTTTTGTTAATACCCGGCCCTTTGTCTCTCGTCTCGTCTTTTGCCAGGTTCTCTCCGGGGTTTCATTCGTTTCCCCGCCGGTCTTATCCCTTTCGTCGCTTCGCGCGGTCCTCCGACTTCACTCTCCGAGTGAACTCTCTCTCTCTCTCTCCAGTTTCACTTCTTTTTTTTTCAAACCTCTAGGTAAAAAGGTTGGAAGCCCTGTTTACACGCGTTTCATAATTTTCCGCAGCGCGCAGTCTTCGTTAGTTCGGCCGATTTTTCAACTCCCGTCGCCGACAGCATGATTTACGTCTCTCTCTCTCTCTCTCTCTTTCTCTCTTTTGTCTCTCGAAATTTTTCTTCTCAAGTACGATGACCGAGACGTATGATTGGATCGTTGGATCGAATGATTCCCTTCAAATGGTGGAAACATTTGATATCCGAGGCTCGATTCATCGATTTGTCAATATTGATTTTTCGACTCGAGGAGTGTTTTCGAAGTCTCGAGGATTTCGACGAGATCTCGAAGATTGGAAACTGGTAGAGACAAGTCGATCCCCCCCGAGTAGATTATTTGAAGTTCTCGCAAAGATTCGACAAGGTGAAAGCGCGTTAAGCCACTTCGAATATTCCGTGGTAATTCGGCGGCTTCGAATTCAATTCGCCGACATGGCGTGTCGCAAAATTCGACGCCTGAGAACAGCCGCCGATATTTCTCGCTACCGACAGGTCGCCGACTTATCGGGGCCAATTAGGTCTCTGAATAGTTAAAATCGTACAAATTCGGAGCGAATGGCAATGAACACGCGCCACTGATACGTTTATATAGACGTTCAGTTAATTATTCACGTGTGTCGTCACGGAAACTGTTGCAAAAATATATAGAATCGTGCGAACGCTGTTCTTAAACGTTTAACACACTTTGTGCAATTTTATTTGAATTCAATCGTCGATTAATTTTTTTTTTGATATTTTGGTTATTTTTATCGAGGAATTTAATATTTGTGTGTTATATATATCATTTTGTTGTAAGTAAGTATAGTATGTATTCAGTTATTAAATATTTCTATCATATTATACATTTATATAGTTTAGTATAATATCGTATTTAATATAAATTGCATGTTAAATTTTGACTTGAATAACGAATATAATACGTTGGCTAAAAATTGTCGAATTCAGCATCGACGATGAGATTAATCTGTCGAGAATGATGTTAACGATCGTAATAATCGTCGATCGTGAAACAATTAATACTAGACCTACCGACGATTAAAGGATAAAATTTCTCAAAAAAAAAAAAAAAATCATTAAAATCTTGAAAACGTTATTATTAATATTCATTTAGTTTGAAATTTCTAACAAAATTCTAACAAAAGTTATAAATTGGTCAGTTTGAAAGAATCGAAAATGATTTTCACAAGAGTTTGATTCACAACATTGAAGTCTGAAAATAATTTTTCACTCGTCTCCCTTTTCTCGACTCATTTTCTTCTCGAAAATCTCAACTTTCAAATTATCACGTTATTATCACGTTGAAATATTTATTTCCCAGTAGAATTCCGTTTCAGTGATTCGTGCGTATTAAGAACGTGTTCGACGGTGAATCTGAAAATTAAGGAAAGCGGACGATTCAATTATACAGTCGAGTGGCTGGTTGAGAAATTCTGCCTGGTAAAAACGAAATACCAGGCGATTAACCCCGGCTGCTAATTATCCCCTGTATGCCCTGGCGATAAGATATCAAAAGACAGATGCAATTTGCGTTTCCCGCGTTCTTGCCTCTGTTTTCGTTCGTTCGTAATTCGCGCCGCTGCAGGCGAACGACCAAGATTCACCGGCTGCTTTGCTCTCTCTGTGTTGCTTTAATCGAGATATCACCGCGAGGCGAACGTGTAATCGGGCATTCGTGATAAAATGGGGGAGGGGGAGGCGTCGTTGATCCGTTGTGAAAGAAATTCTATAGTCAATGAGGTGAGAAAACGGGACGTGAGGATGTGATCTCGTTTTTATTTCATTGCGAAGATTTTGAGATACGTATTGTATTGTAGGACAATATCCTTTGTTTCTAATAATAATTGCGTGTAATGCAATTGTTACTATATATATATATATATATATATATATATATTTATACAGATTGTTAATATATTCAATTAATATAATATATTTCGCAATGCAATTATTAATATATCGACAATTCACTGATTATTCAGTTGTTTCAATTTTGAGAGAGATATTGCAAAATTTCGAGAGACTTTTATTAACTTTTATTCATAGACGTCACGTGGTTGAATTAATTGTTGAATTAATTAATCGTTCATTTCATTCATTCGCTGCGCGCAGGTTTCTTTAGTAAAAGATTGAATTTAAATTTTTGAATCGAATCGAGTAAAAAAATTGAGTTGAAATTTAATTCAACACACGTTGATAGTTCTCTCTCTCTCTCTCTCTGTCTTTTGCTTGTACGCCGATGGCTCAATTATTAAAATGAATTTAATGAATTGCATTAACGAACAGGTCGAGTTTTGTATCGTCGTTACAAAAATTGAATCTCTGCCACGGATTATAATAACACGCCGGGAAAATCAGTTAGTAATGAATCAGAGAAACGGGAATAATGAAATTTTCAGTGCTTTTACGTTATAATTGGGAGATTATTTTAATTAAATTTCTGCGGTTTCCAATGAAAACGATACTAAGCACTAGCCATATTTGAATATTGAATTACACGAATAATTAATTAAATGGATTTTATTAATGTAAGGGACGAGGATATAATGTTACAAATATGAACGCAAATAATAATAATAATAATAATAATAATAATAATAATAATAATAATAATAATAATAATAATAATAATAATATAGTTACGCGACGATAATGATAAAAATATCTAATAATATATAACACAAATGCCGCGTCTATCGTTTTGATGAGTGTAAAAGACCAGAAAAAAATAATTATACAAATAGTGTTTTAAATCAACCTGTCGCATCAACTCGTCGTGTTTTCATCGCGTCCCATAAAAAGGGAAATCTCCGGGAAATTTGAAATTTTAATTATCCCACTGCATAATAATAAATTCGCAAAAGCAAGAATGCGTTATTAAAATATATTAGCCTGCAAGGGAAATTTCCAAAATTTCCGAAAATTCAACTGTTCCCCTGCAAATAATAAATCGAGAAGACCAAGCTTCGAGAAATATATTATACAACCAGCCGAAGAGTAAACTCTCGAAATGTAATTACTCTTCCTGCAAATAATCACACAGAAGCAAGAATGTATTTCGAAAATATCAGTCCGAAAATGAATGGCCAAAAATCACACGAATACCAATCTGCGAGGTAATTTTCCAAAATTTCCAAAAATCGAATCGTTGCGTGTATTCATACGCGTCGGAAGGAGCAACTCGAGAAGAATAGAATCATAGTAGTCAGCCTGTTTAAATGCGCCCCTGTCGCATACTCGTCGCGTCCACAAGGAAAAGGAAATTTCCGAAATTTAACATTTTGCACGAGAGAGGGAGAGAGAGAGAATCGCCGGCGGAACGATTACGCGTAGCATCGAAGAGGTTTGCAGCGTCCCGCAAAAAGGGAAGAAAACCAAGTAGTCTCTGCAGGTGTAACGCCTGCAGCGACCGGGGGGGGGGGGGAGGTGATAAAATGCGCGCTTCTCTGCCGATGCGAGTGCGCGTTGCACTCTCCTCGCGATGCCCCGGGCTCGATAAAAAATGCAGCGATCACGTTTCGGCAGAGACTTTGGAATCTCGGATCTGCCTGCGCCTCCCCGATGATCCGCGCATCCTCTGTCTTTTCTTCGTTCGATTCATTCTCCGGCCACGATCGCGATTTCTTCGACGCGCGACGTGAGTGCAAAGTATCGGAGCTCGGATACTGATGGCTTGCTTCCGTTTTTATCACGCGAAATTTGTATTTTTTTTTCTTTTTTTTTTTTTCTTTGCATCCGGGGGAGAGGACGTTTCGTATTGTACTTTCGTACAATAAAATTTTCTTTTTAGTTTGTAGTGTTATCCGGCGATTTGCTCGATCGTTTGATATCTTGTTTCGATCGTTTTACTAGAAGCTGATCACTGATTGACCGATACTATGGCAGTCGACGTGTTTAGCTCTATAAACTCGACGAAAGCAAAGTGCATTTGCTGTAGAATTGAAATGAATTGTAATAAAAAGTCATCATATTTTGTTATAAATATCTGTCGTGAAATTGTATGTATTATTTCATGAAAAGTTACGTATAATCGCGATTGATACAAAAATTATATATAATTATAGAAGTTGCTTGCAATTTCTCTTTTCTTTTTCGTCCTAAAGTATTGTGAAACGTGTGTTCTTTGTTTTACTTAAATGCACACTTGTTTTTGTTACGTGACGAGGTAAACACTCGACGTAAACGTAAACGTCGAAAGAGTTGAACGAATAGGAAAATCACGTGCGGTAACTTTTTTTTTTTCTACAGCGATTGTAAAAGCCTTTTATCGGGTTCTGTATTCTTTGAAATTCGCATCTTCAGAATTCTTTGAACATCGTATCTGAGATATGGAATACTTTGTACGCTTAAATTACAGAACGACAAATTAATAAAATTGATAAAATCGAAATTGTCAGACACTATGATTCCTTTGTTTTGAAAATTCTTCGCCACTTTGTTTCCATTAACGATCAATTACGTCAATTATCTAAAGCACTGAATCTGGTAGCTAATATTTCACTCGTCTCCGTCGAATTTTTAACTTCCGCGGAGCAATTTCGCAAAAGTGCATTTCTGAAAAGTGACCCGTTGCGAGTTGCAAATCCGTGAACGCAACGGCGGTATGAATGACAATGAGATTATGCTAGCGAGCGTGTCAACGATCGGGGCGAAAGCGAGAACACACGCAGTGGTGTGCCATTGTTCTTAATTAAAAGTTAAACTGATAATCGGCGCTAATGTGAAAATGCGATTATCGGCCGTTAATAATCGAGATCACGGTGTCATTGAAACATGGCAAATAACATGCCAAGTCCCGTATTGAACGTGTTCCCATGTACGGAACGAAAATGCGAACGTTTCATTGATGGCCGAGCAATTACGCTCACGCGTCGATTGACAATTACCATAGTCTTTCAACACCTGAATTTCCCTCCGTATTTAAATTCCCTTTCGCGGGCACTCGATTTCGTTTCATTTGCTTTGTTACTCTGTTCGATTATTCGCCGGGATAAATTGCAAATTCGCAATTCGTGGTTTCCCTTCCGTTTTCTCATCCTGGGAAAAATAGCGATTGATCTTTGATTTCTCTGCAACGTAGAGATTATTGGTCCTTCTGCTTTTCGTTTTTTTTTGTTTTTTTTTTTTTTAATTTTGTGCATCCGAAAATTCTGCGTGTCACGATGAGTTCATTACTTGACGAGGGAAAAGCCTGTAATCCGTAAAACCATTCTGCGAAACGTACTGTATCTGTCAAACGCATTGTATTTTGTTCCCAGTCTTACTTTTTAAATCATGAATCAGTTGTAATCTGAATGATCGTCGCGCAGATTCTGAAGAAAAATACACACGTTGAAAGTGCGTTTGTGTTTCCCTAAACATTAACATCGAGTCGTACTCGTGACATCAGTATACAGTCCCGGTTAGTAAATCTGTGAAGCTTCAATTGGATAAACTCGATAAATAAAATTCCGAAATTGAAAAGAAGAAAGACAAACGGAAAACAAAACACGTTAGAACGCAAAAAAAAAAAGAAGAAAATGAGAGGGTAATCTCGCGTTTATGACGATACGTAACGAATCGGATCACGAAGTCGAACTCGAGAAACGCCGAGCACTCGATAGAAGAGAGCGTATTTCTCCTTAGGTAGTTTTTCTCGTTCAACACACAGTGAATTTCTCTTCGCAGCTGTGGAGAATCCCGAGAGCCGATGAGGTCGAAGCAGCGGGACGCGAACTGAAAACGCGCGGCCGCCGTCGTTTCGAAGGCTACTTAAAACGGCCATTGAGCATTCGTCGGAGTGCTCGAATTACCCACAACAGGTGGCTCGCAAGTAAGTGCCTCTGGTGTGTTCGCACCCTCGCCTGATTTCACGCCATTCACCCTCGCCGCGCTCCGTCCTCCTCCCCCTAAACCTGCACCACCCCTGCTCTCTCTCTCTGTTCGAAAGCTAATCGTCGCCGCGTCGATTATACGTCGACGAGAAAGTGTCGCGTCTTCTTCGCGATCGATGCTCGAACTCGGCGAAAGTATTTCAATGTAATTTTCTGCCATTTTCGACCAACTACTCATTTTTTTACTTTGTATTTCGTTTAATTTTTTTTCGTTTTCTTTTTTTTTTATGCATTTCGATTCGAACGAATGATGACCGAGACGTGAAATTTTCGTACATGCGCGTTTGCTGTTGTTGAGCAACATTTACACGTCCGGGTGTTGGAAAATTCCTTCTGAATTGAGAATGTCGAGGCAATCGAGAGACGCGTCTCCTCTCTCGTACGTTCATAATTCTCAGATTCTCGAGTACTGTTTTATTCCGTTTCCATTCTAGAGATTTCCACGAAAATCCACGAATTATCCCCGCCCTCGAGAAGTGAAATTTCCGACGCATTTGCACGTTGCGTTTGTTCGCCGAGGGAAATCTCGAATATTCGAACGCTAGAAATCCGAAGTCCTCTGAATTAAAAATCTTGACAAGTTCAACTGAGAGAACAGAAATCTCGAAGTGTAGAGTTTTGTGAAAAAAACAAAGTCCAGGGACGTTCTCTCGCGCGTCGTAGCTTCTCAGATTCAAATTGTCACGCCATTTCTGTTCTATTCTAGTAGTCCGAAATTATTCCTCGTCTCAGAAACGATCGATTCAGATGAGCCAAGTCCAAAATTCCACGTACGCCAACAACCTTCCTCCGACACACACGTCCGCAACACCTTAAGAATCGTCTTAAAAAAAAAAAAGAAAAAAAAGAAAAAAAAGAAAGAAAGAAGAAGAAACAAAATAGAACGCGAGAAAGTTTAGCCACACGGTTTAGCCAGATGTAATATTGTTGCGCGCAGCTCCGCCAATACGAGCGCAACAACATCGGAAACACCGGGCGGCTTGTGGGAGTGCAGCAAGTGCCTGGACGAGATGCGGCTAATGCAGAGGCTGGCGGTCAGCGGGCTGCTGTCCGTGATACTAATCGTCCTTCTCACCGGCACGTTCGTCACGCGCCGCGACCTGGCGAACGCCGTGGAGCGTGGCGTGGCGCCGGAAGAGCGAAACGAACAGCAACTGAACCCAGCCTGGGTGCAGAGCAACGTTGTCCCTGGCCAGGACGAGCCGAAACCCGAAGATAAGGATCGCCGTGTGGACTTTAAGCACAGGCAGGCAGAGCCATCCGCGGTCGGACCCCCGCCGGTTCCTCTGCCCGGTCCCTACGTCATTAAATCGCCTAATCCACCGCTGGATGACGTGACTAATCAGCGCCGCGAGAAGATCAAAGAGGTAAGCGGCTCTATCCTCTCTCTCTCTGTCTCTCTCTCTCTCTCTCTCTCTCTCTCTCTCTCTCTCTCTCGTCGTATATAACAGACAGCAGTCGCGATGGTAATTACTGCTTTACGTTCGAATTGCCTTCGTCGAATTGATGCGACGGAATCTTTTCTTTTTTGATAGGAGAGAGAGAGAGAGAGAGAGAGAGAGAGAAATCGAGAAGGTAATTTTGGGTTGAGAGAGTTGCTTCTGCATGAGGAGTGAGTTTGTGTGAAATTTCGGTGCGAGATTCGCGATGAGAGACATTTGTCGGACAGTTTGACATCGAGAGGTCTGTCGTTGACGAGCGGATCCGATCGACCAAAAACGTGATTCCGAGTGAAGTTTCCGCTTTTCCTTCGTTCGACAAATCCCCATCGGATCTAAATCAGATCCAATTCTCTCTCGTAAGAGAATATCACGAAACAATACGTTGACGGTCGGTGAACTAAGTCAGAAGTCTATATTCAACGCAAGGTGAACATTTTTAATACCTAATACTTATAAACAGGGATGTACGTCCACAGTCGCAGACTCGTCGAACAGTCGCCAACAAGTCAGACCGAGGAGAGAGCTTTTCCAAGCATCGAGGTAAGAGATTACAGGATGAATTTTTCATTAAAATTGCCATTTCCAAGTCGCATTACCATCAGACACATCGTAAGTACCCAGCGAGTATCAAGTTAACGAGTGTAAAAGATAGAAAGAGAGAGAGAGAGAGAGAGAGAAAAGTCAGCAAGACGGAGGCAACTTTCTCCTCGTTGAATTTCTCTCTCTCTCTCTCTCTCTCTCTCTCTCTCTCTCTCTCTCTGTATACGAGTAATTGGATAAAGGTGAGTAATCTCGGTCCACGGCTTCTGCACGTAATACACGTAATTTTTGCAACGTTACTCAGGCCACCGGTACAACCGAAATTATCCGTCATTTCGTGATCCAGTAATTGAAGCCCTTGGCCTCCGCCTGAAAACCTTCATCTCGGATGCTGGCAGTGATTTAACGATTACTTAATTCCTCCGTGGCTCGGGTTTTTAACGTCGAGCTCGACGCCACGACGGCCCCTCATTTCAACCCGGCAATTCGTCGTTCAAACAGAGAATCATCGTCCTAACCGCCGACCCATGTGCCGTGTGTACAGTTCGGAAACACGTGGCCCCGCGATCGAAGTCCGTCGGTGAAAAATGGGAAGAAAGAATGTTCCCTCGATCGTTGCTCGTTTGAAATAATTGAAATCGAACCGAATCAAATCGAAATCAAACGGGCGTCTGTGTCGC
Source organism: Tetragonula carbonaria (assembly GCA_032399595.1). Lineage (NCBI taxonomy): Eukaryota > Metazoa > Arthropoda > Insecta > Hymenoptera > Apidae > Tetragonula > Tetragonula carbonaria. Next base: position 5,817,842 of record JAUCRC010000007.1, read on the forward strand.
GATTACGGTGTATTTCTGACACGGTCAGCGTGTGTAATTTTCGATAGACGCATTGGATTCTACGGATGATATAATGAACAGACTGCGAATACTTATAGGGAATTTGAAAATGAAAAAACGCAGAGTATACGCGCAATGTGTGAAAATATTCGTTTTATTGTACATATATCCTCGTTCAGAAATCTTGGGACAAGTACTATATTTGTATAATGAAAATGGTACAACAAATTAAAAGTTATATATATATATATATGGTACAACAAATGGTACAACAAATTAAAAATTATATATATATATACACAGTATGCAATATACAATATAATTAAATACAATAAATATAAACTTTACTTTATACAATAAAAACTCTGTTAATATATTAACATACTATTACATTACATACATAAAATTAAATGAGATACAAAATATACTTGTCCACATTTAATTTTAAATTGAAATAGATATAATTAGATACAATAAATATAAAACATGCTTTACACAACAATGTCTCTGTTGATATATTAATATATTGTGTTATTATATTTATCATTGTATACTGCATTATATTGCGTTATAAAAATAAGATTATGATAATCCATGACTACACGATAATGCATGATAAAAGTATTGAAAATAAAAATGTCCTAAGACTTTTGAGCGAGACGTTTTGTCGATAATTTCGGCTGATATAAACAGTAAGAAAAAGTTATATATATAACGACCCACTTGGTCTCATTTTAAAGTGTGAAATCTCTTTGACAGTCGTGAATTCGTTTGAAATTTGTAAAAATTCAAATGCGCATAAAAACATTCGAAAAAAAAATTGTTAACTCCGCCATTTTATTGAATGTTAGAATTAAATCCCTCCCCCCAAAAAAAAACTCAAGAAATCCCGACGTTTCATTCACTGTTCCGAGTTCAATAAAGTAGTAAAAAAAAAAAGAAAAATCGAACAGCAAGTTTCAAAGAGAAAATTTCAGCCCTCGAGACCGTGCTGTAGTCGGTCATGAAGAGAATTTTTTAATACGTGTTTTCGAGATAGAAGTATCCTCGCTATTAAATTATAACGTCGAATATGAAAAGAAAAACGAACTAACGGCTGTCAAAGAGAGCGGCGGAGGCTTTGAAAATGAGACGAAAATGGTGGAAACGTGGTTGATATATGATTTTTCTTTTACCAAGTGACGTCAAGTCCAAATTATCGACAATTTTTCACTTGTCGTTAGTACAGCGACGCTCTTCACTCTCTGTACATCCGACTTCTCCGATCGTTTCACTTTTTACCTCAATACGAATGAATCTATGCCTGCCAAGCTGATTTGTCGAAAGCGGAAAGAAAAAGGCAGCCGGCCGGCCGGCGAGAGGCTCTCGGTCTCGCTTAAAATTCAATCTCGTCGTACGTCGAACGAACAACAGGCTGGAAAAATTCCTGGGTTCGCCTCGGTTTTTCGTTGCGTTTCGCCTCGATGTTCCGCGACGACGCGTCAAAAGAGGGGCGGAAATTAAAGAGAATCGCAAAAGGGAAATCGATGAATCCTTTGTCCCGCGGAGGCTGGCCAATCGCCCGGTCGCGAGAAGAGAGACAGCCGATGAAAATGACGCGAAGGCCGACCGAGAGAGAGAGAAAGAGTAGATTAGTCAAACGTAATTTCACGACCGCGTTCCAATTTCACGTGCTACTTCGATCCGCGAAAACGCCGCCGATTATGCGTTCCGAATCTCTGAAGAACCGGCGAGAATTTCCATTCGGTTCGAGCTCTTTCGAATTTCAAACATTCGGACATTCATGCAGATTCGTGTTTTTTTTTGTTACGAAAACGCGACAGGAGAAACAAAGCTTGAGAGCATAAATGTGTGTTGTAACGCGAGATCGAAGGTAAAGTTCGGAAAACTCAGGTCTTTGAAGTCTTTCGACGAAATTGGTAACGATTGCCATTCAACAAATTGAACATGAATAATGAATGGTGTGTAAAATTCTTTTGGGCATCGTTGAGAAACGGTGTATCTCTGTGTGTGAATTTATCTTTTAGGCCTTGACAATTAATTCGATCGTTTCGCAACGTCTTACCGTTCTATGACGATTGTAAAGAATAAAGGGTAGATTCAGTAAGTTTTTTTAACTAACAAATACGTTCTATGAAAATAATCAAGCACTTTCGTGAATATTATTCTATACATGTTAACGAAAATCATATCAATGTCGGGTAGAATTTTTATACAATTTAACCATAATTTTTTAATTAAATTACATCCTTTGAAAAATAACCAAATATTCGAATCAATTTCAACAATACTATACAGATCAAAAAAGATTTAAATATTGAGTAAGAAACAACTAAATTACATCTTCTTAAGAAACAACCAAGTATCTAAAGGAACTTCAAACAATATTGTACGTCAGAAAAGATCTCACTATTGAGGAAACAACTAAATTACATCTTTTTAAGAAGCAATGAAATTATATTCTGAAAAATAACCAAGTATTCAAACTCCACGCACATCAAAAATGATCTCAATATTGAATAGGAAACAACTAAATTACATCTTCTTAAGAAACAACTAAATATCTAAAGGAACTTCAAACAATATTGTACACGTCAAAAAAGATCTCACTATTGAGGAAACAACTGAATTATATTCTCTGAAAAATAGCCAAATATTCAAACTCCACGCACATCAAAAAATCTCAATATTGAATGGGAAACAACTAAATTACATCCTCTCAAAAACAATCGAATGAATTTCATGCAATACCGAGTAAGAAACAACCAAGTTACATTTTTCTAAAAAATGGCCAAATATCCAACTAAGTTTCGTACAATATTACACACATCGAAAAGGACTTCAGAGTATAGGAAACAACTAAATTACATCTTCTCAAAAATGATGAGAGAAATATCGAAATATAATGAGAATAATAATATATATATATATATATATATATATATATTTAAAATAATAAATTAAGATATTAAATATAAACACCCTAATATTCATTCAACAATTAATGTAATTAACATTATAATTATGAATAAAATAATTACATAGAAAAAAATTCAAACATTTAAGATGTACAATTAACGGAATTAATAAAGTAATTTTAGCATCAAAAATTGAAAATAGCAATCTAATTAAAAAAAAAAAAGAAAAAAAACTATAGAAACTTCGAACAGTACTGGACACGTCGAAAAAATGATCTCTCGCCATCGAGTTAAAAACAAATACGACGAAATTCCATAACGAGGCTGAAGTCCCGTTTGAAGGGAATGTCAAAGTTGATCGGATTGGAGAAGCCGGCGCTGAAGAGAGAAACGCCTTGCCGCGCGTAATTAATTTAGCAAAGAGCAGTAAACTGGATATCCGCGATAATTCTGTTCGCGGAGCAAGATCCGTGCGATAATGAGTCAATCACATTAAGGCCGGTTCTCGGAACTCTGTCGGAACGATTATCCCTTTGAAAGCTCGTCGTCGTCTGTCTTTCCACTTCCCGCCGGGTCTTCCTCGTCGTCTCGTCCCTCTCTGCCTCTGTGCACACAGTTCTGTAAATCTATTTCGACCGGCTGATTATCGTTGTTCGCATCAATCCCTTCTGGACGACGCATTTGTCTGAAATTCTGCTTCCTAATTGAAAGCGCTGCACAGAAACCGCCGGATAGTGTTTCTCTGTGGGGGTTTGCCAGTGCGATATCTCGTTTATTAATTATACGATGAATTATTATTTAGCTGATTGCTCCGACTTTTTCATTCTGACGATTTCGATAGGGAAATTTAACGCTGTACGTTTTGAGAAAAACTCGAATGAAATTTCTACAAGTAGCTTTTTTTCATATCTCTCCTAGCACGTGGTCAAAAATACTTTCAGTTCAGTTTTGGAATCTTATCGCGATCGATTTAATAGCGATGTGTGGAATTATTGTTATTAAAATATTTAAGAACTTTTCATAATTAATGTACGAGGAAACAATTTTAGATTAGATACCTAAGCTGAGCTTAACCTACCTAACCTTCAATATATAATGCAACACTATATTAAAATCCAGCACCATGGTAAAAAATAACAGTGTTAAATTAAAGGAAGAAATCTATTTATTTTATTATATAACTATTGGAATTTACAATTGTTGAAGAATCGCGTAAATTGGGAATAAAGTAAAAAGCTGGCTAGTTACTGGGACAAACGAAACAGGTCGAAATAGAAACGTCTGTTTAACAGACGTATGGAATTGGGAGAGTCATCGGAACGAAAGTTTCATTAAAAGGTACGCGAAAGTAATTTACACGGATTGAAAGGTTACAGAACGAACATGGGAGAAATAGGGATGGACGGGCGATATATACCCCGTTGAAAGTGTCAATTGAGTGTGCTGATGCGTTTTTCCTCTACGTGATGCATCGGAACATCGAATCGACAAATTTTGCTTTCTTGATTTAGAATTTAATCGACTACCCGTCCGATACTCCGTGTCCAATCGATTCCGGCTTTATTAAAAAAAGAGAAAAATAGAACACGGTTAACCGTGCTATTATCCAGTTTATCAAGCCGATTTATTGCAACCGGTTACTGCCTCGTATTCGTAGAATATTTCTTTTTTAAACGATACGCGCGATATTTCTATTTCGATTGAATTTTTCAACTTGTTTTCTAGTAGAATTGTATTTGTAGAAAAAGTGTGCGCGAGGAATGCCAGAATGAATTTTAAGATGATTTACATCAGAAATTTATTGTATCAGTAAGTGAGTGAATTTTTAATTTTGCTTTTTCAAAGTTAATCTTCGTTTGAAAGTCTCTTACTTTTGATTAAATTGAATCTTAAATTTTAAAGATTAAACTTCTCGAGTTACTTGATAATCACGATGAATAACTTCGCAAAGCATGTCAATTTCGTGCGAATAAATTTTTCAACCGGCTAAATATTGCTTGACGTAATGTAATTTATACAACATTATTCCACGTGACATAAAATCGCAGTAGCTGCTTATGAAACTGAATGTTTATCGAAACAAGCTTGTACGTACAAAACTTTCCAATTTTCCATTGAAATTGCCAGCTGGTAATTATTGCAAATTATTTGAAAAAGAGCTCGCGGTTATTCTCGTTGATAAATTATTCTTCAAATTAGTTGAAATTCCACTCCGCGGTATGAATAAATTTTTCAACTGATTGAACATTGCAGTTCTCGATTGTCCAACGTAAATATAATTTATAGAACGTTATTCCACGGTGACGCAAAGTCGCAGTAGCTGCTTATGAAACTAAATTTCTTTATCGATACAAACTTGTACATACAAAACTTTCCAATTACCACCTGCTAATTATTTCAAAAAGAGCTGATAAATTCGTTCTCAAATTAGTTGAAATTCCACTCGGTATGAATAATTTTTCGACTGATTGAACATTGCAGTTCTCAGTTGTTCAACGTAAATATAATTTATAGAACGTTATTCCACGGTGACGTAGCTGCATGTGAAACTGAATTTCATTATCGATACATACGAAACTTTCCAATTGCCACCTGCTAATTATTTCAAAAAGAGCTGATAAATTCTTTTTCAAATTAGTTGAAATCCTACTCGCGAGAGACGCTTCCAATTCTATCACGGTGAGCTTTTCTCTTTTTCTCTTCTATTTTAGCCAAAGTTCTATCCCCCTGTTTCGCGCTATTTTTACGATCGTGGGGGTATAATTAGTTCCGTAATTGGATGCCACCGGGAGCATAGTCGCGATCTCTGCTTTCGCGATAGGGCAGGGGAGGGGGAAGCTCGCAGAAACGTTTGGTAGAGCAGGGTTTGTAGATCCTCCGATTCGCCGGGGGTGCACATCGTTCATTCCGAACGAAGCAATTTGCTCTGCCGGTGGCTACTCGCGTAATTCACGAAATGGATAAACCACGTCCGGGATAGATCTCGATTTACTGTTCACGCTCTTCCATCTTGAATGGATCGGGCCGGCTACGGCGACGATCGTCGCGCGAATAAAAACCACCGATCGTTTAGCTTCCACCCGGTGATTCGAACTCTGTTTTTCGAATATAGATTGCTCGTTTAAGGTGGAAACATCGTGCTGGAGATCGATCTCTCAGGGTGTTCTCTTTTTCTCAATTTTATGACACATTTCGTGGAGACGAATTCCTTCGTATTGTTCTTTTTCTTTTTTTTTTTTCTATTTTCATTGTTTATTAGTTCCGCATCGACCACTTGTCTGGGTTTGCCAGCGATTTCAAACTAAATCTTGCAATTTATTGTAAGGGTTAGACTAGATCACAGAAAGTATATCAATTTTAGGATCGCTTCCTTTAGATTGTCAACCGGGGGAAGGATATGTATTTTCTGCGCTGAAACGCAATATATTTCACTGTCGATTTGCACAAATCACAAGTCGGGGAATCTTCTTACTGCTAACTTCGTTGCGCAGAAATATATTTTATATATTTTCACGCACGACGGATGTCAAATAATCGACTGTTAGAAAAAAAAAAAAGAAAACATGAGAAACGGCAAATACAGATCGATCAAGCTCGATTGATTCGATCGACGTGATTCGATGACAATCGATGTTCGAGACGTCGAGGGCATCTTTCGCACCGCGGTTGAAAGAAACGTTAACCGAACGTCTGACCCAGATTTCTCGAACGTCGGAGACGTTTCTCTGACGGCAGAAGCTCGCTTTAACACTGTTCGAATGACGTCAGAATCGATTCCACACAATGTCGATCTGATTACACGGGCCAGGCGGCGTGTTGCTCAAACGATCGCTAATCCCGACGTATTAGGGATCGTGCTTTAAACGTTGTCTCTAATTATCGGCACGCATGCAAATCGTGTAGACTAAACGTGTAGCTGGCTAGCTACCTACCTGACCGATCGAGAATACACTCTCTCGATCCTACGCGAGAACGCATTCGTCTCTACGAAATAATGTGCTCGGGTGTAATGTAATCAGTAGGCATCAAAGCTTTCGTTCGTTATAGAAATTTGCAAAGCAATTAGCAATTAACGAGGACATCGAAGACACAGGCGAAATAGGGAAAGTAGAAACGAGCAACGGGAGAGCGATTTCACGATCGTGGAAGCTCGCTGTACGAAGAATCTCTTCTTGGAGTCTCTGATTACCATTTCCGGTGCGAGGGCAAGGCGTGCTGGGGGCGCGCGATGATATTCGAACGAATGGACAAAGTCGCATTGTCCGACGAGCGAACGGGTCTGGCACAATGGAAGCGGTTCCTTTTAATGAGACGTTCGTTGCTTAAAGCAGAGACGATAGACGACCGATGGGGACGAGAAGAAGAAGGGTGCCGGTTACAGGGTGTTTCATAAATCGCCCAGCACTCTGGCTCGTCGCTGGTTAATGAGAAACTCGATGAAGCGTCAAGCTTACGTACGTGAAATCCGATGCGTTCGCTACGTTTACTTTCAGAATAAATTGAAGTTGCTCGATATAGGTAGAATACGAGGTGTTCGGAGTGGTTGCAATTTTAACGAGTTAATTTCTCGTCAAGTAAATTCAGGTACGTTTGGTAGAAGTTTTTTTAGTCGTAGAATGAGTATCTTAATTTTTTAGTTGAACTATTTTTTTTATCACTATCACTGAATAGTATTGAAAGTATTTAATATAATATATGATAATTTCTCGTCAAGTAAATTCAGGTACGTTTGGTAGAATTTTTTCAGTCGTAGAACGAGTACGTCAATTTTTTAGTTGAAGTTCTATGAACTATTTTTTTCATCATTATCACTGAGTAGTATTGAAAGTATTTAATATAATCTATGAAATATATGCTTGATATTCGATCTGTTACTACGTATCTGTAAAATAAATTGAAAATGCTCGATCAAGGTAGAATTCGAGGAGTTCGGAGTGGTTGTAATTTTAACGAGTTAATTCGTTGTGAAATAAATTCGGGAATATTTGGTAGAATTCTTTTCAGTCGAAGAGTGAGTATATCAATTTTGAACGATGTTTCATCTACTACTACTGCCAAGTGAATATTGTAAATATTTAATATAATACATGAAATATATATCCGATGTGTTACTACGTATCTGCAGAATAAATTGAGGATGCTCGGATAAAATTCGAGGAGTTCGGAGTGGTTGTAATTTTAACGAGTTAATTCGTTGTGAAATAAATTCAGGAACGTTCGATAGAAGTTTTTAGTTGAAGTTACGAACCATTTTTTCACTATTACTGAACGGTATTGAAAATATTTAACATAACATAACATGCTTGATGCTATCTAACGCGTTACTGTGTATCTGCAGAATAAATTGAAGACACGGTAAAATTTAAAGAACAGTTCGAAGAACGTGGAATTTCAACGAATTAAAATCGTATAATAAAGTCAAGAGTATTTGATAGAATTTTTAATTGGAGAATGTATATGTTAACTTAGGATATAAAGATATTTAATATAATATACGATATGTCGGTTTGTTAGTCCGTATCTGCCGAATAAATTGAACAATTTGAAGACTTTTGATTTCATTGGAATTTTAACGAATTAAGATTGTGAAATAAGTTCGAGAATGTTTAAATAGAATTTCTGATTAAACAGTGATTATATTCAATTTTTTACTTGAAGTTATGAACGATCTTTTATCACTACTACTTGTTTGCATCGATGCTTGATACAACGCGTGAAACGTGAAATTCAAACTGAGTTTTGACGATTCGAGAAGAAGGGTGTTTTACTTCGCCGTTTGCGTGATAAATACAGGAATATGTTTAACCAAATTGTATCTGATATCTATCGATGCGAAAATACATCAATCTCATCGTTCACGTTATTGATAGCTCTTATTAATACAACAACGTTTGACGAACATTTACATCCAGTGTATAATACGGGGAAATTTCAACAAGATTCCGATGAATTTCATTCAATCGATCGAGTAAGATATTTGCATGAGACAAGTATAGCGTTTAATTGACGTCCTTAAAAAAAAAAAATGAAAATATTCGTCCGCCGTTCGATTTGTTTGAAATTGATAAACTCACACACACAATCCTCGAGAGGGTTGAATTCTACTCCTCAAAAGAAAAAAATAGCACATCTTTTTGTCTCGACTCACGAAAAACGAAGAAAAAAAAAAGAATCTTTCCACAAAAACGCAAACCATCTTCCTCCTATGAATTGTCAAACACAAGAGCAACCCCTCGAACCACATCCGAGGAGCACGAAGAAACACCCTGTACACTTCCATCGCGGTAGAAACGACAGAAACGCCCCAAGGACAGAGAGAAATCGCGTTGTAAATAGGACGGGGTCGGTTGGAGGCAGCTTTCATTCACAGATCGGTGAATAAGATCGCGGACGGAATGGCGAGAAGAAGGGTGTCGGCCGCCCGGGTGAAGAATAATTCACGCTATTAGCCCTGGAGCACAATGCTAAACCCGCGACGAGGACAATAAACAAAGACTATAATTATAGTATAGCTCTACGAGGGTCGTCGTCGGTGTAGAATTCCGGTTCTCTCGCGTCTTTGCCTCCTCTTTGTCTCTTTCTTTATTTCCATCGTCGGTCGATCCTGCATCCAAGAAACTTACACAGCTGTCTGGAGAAGAAGCTATAAGAGCTAGGAACAACTGATTATAATACGATAATTGCTATCGTAATTTGGATCTTACCCGAGAGCGCGGATTTCCTATCGAGCGTTGCTGGGTTACGTAGTTATTTTATTGGAAAGTATTCTGCAAAATTGCGACCATTACCGCGATGAGACGTTTCGTAAAAAATTGAATAATTGTAGAAACGAAGATCCTATGTTAAATACTCTCTCCAACTTGCTTTTTTTTTGTTATTATTCGATCGTTGCATTTTTTGCATATTTATTGCTTTTTTGTTCTTTTTTCAAGACGAATTTCGCTTGTTACGAAACCTCAAAATCTTAAAGACGTGTCTATTTTATTTCAGTTTTTCAAGAATTTTCATCAACACATTTTTGAGAATTAAAATTATAAATTGCGAATTATCGTGCTAACTTTCAACAACACTTTTCTAACAAAACTCCGCAGATTCGAACAATCAGACACGCTCTTGAATTTAAGATTCAACGTCATTTCATGTCACGTTGTTGCTACTTTTTGTTCCGCAGAAGTTGAAGTAACATCCCTTTAAATAAATTCTAAACAAAAACTAAAAGCTCGCTGCTGTTTGTTACTCTCACTCTGCGAAACTAGATCCGTAAAAAAAGCGACCGAGTTCGAACGCTTTGATTCTCGTTACATTTCCACCGAAATCTTTGTTTCCTCCGATTTTTCATCGATCGTCCTTCGCAGTGCCTAAATTCTCGAGGTGTCGCTCGTGAATGCTGATAAGCTTTCAAGACACGCGGAATCGTCGTGTTTCCACGACGTGTCTCTTGGCTCTCACGTTAGTTGCCTAGTCGAGCGGAATCGCGCAAGTTCAACGTGTCTCGTCGGTGCTTCAGATTGATTAAACCGCGGCCCGGCGATAGATATCTTGGCGAATTTCACGAAGACACGAAACGTTCTGCGTCTGATATCTGCTCAGCTATCGTCCGAGTCTCTGTCTTCCGATTGACTCGTGTCCTTCCTGCTCGGAAACTTGCGGTTCAAGAACCTGCCAAACACTCGGCGACTCGCGTGATCATTCTGTCGATTGTAGTTTGACCTCTGTGAACCTGTGGTGTTAGGGACCAGCTCTGAACGCCGAAGTGAATTATGCTGTTCTCTGTAATGATTGAATTTGATACGTTTCATGAACAGGTAAATTTTATACGAATAATTCTTAAAAATAAATAAAAAAGAATTGGATTTACGATTAAAGCTTTTAAACATACCCTTTTCGTTCGTAATTTCATTGTCGTGGTTTTGGTGTTTTTTTCTTCTTTTTTTTCCAATAACGAATAATTTTGTAGAACCAACAATGGAATAAAAATAAAAAAAATTGGTTCTCAGAAAGAAAAATTCTGTAAAAAGATAGTATCAAAATCTAGTCTATAATGATTTCCAATTTGGAATTTGGAATAGATCTCGGAAGATGAGAATAAGAGAAACGAGCACGACAGAACAATTAGAAAGAAGAATCATCGTCGCGTTTACAGAGCATTTTTTCGAATTTCTACTTTCTGCGTTGTCCTACAATTTCTATTGTTACACGCATATCATCGACGAGATGTTTAAAATAAATCGGATATAGGCTATAACAGGATTTACAATAAAATTTAGATTAGATCTAGAAAGAGAAGACAAGGAAAACGATGGATCCTCCTTCTCTCGAAATCATCGTCGCTTCGTCCACGAGGCGCGTCGTTTGCAATTTCTACTTTCCACGTTTAAAATTGCCCTGCGCATTTTTACGTACACGCATATAGGTATCCTTGACAATACAGGGAACGATGACGATGGGATCGTTGGATCTTTCGATGAAAGCTGTCGTCGGTCCCACGTCACTCCAACGGTTAATGACATCCGATAACGAGTCGGCGCTATAATTGAGCTCATCGTGCCGTGAAGATCGGTTCACGCTTCGACGCTTTCTGCAGATCCTCCCGGGGGATGATGTCGAAGAAGAAAGCTGCCGCGTGCACGCAGCGTATCTCGCCGCGTCCCTTTCGGGATTCCACCTGCGAATTGAACGTAATTTTACGGCGAACGGCTAGGAAAAATTGGCAGTAACGAAGATCGAACTCTTCGGGGACACGGTCTCACCATGACAGCTAGAAAGAATGGAAATTAGAGCGAAGCAGAAGCTTCTCAGACACGATTCGCTTGAACGAATACTGACTTTTCTTCATTTTCATTCCATTTTTTCTCTTCTTCTTCTTTGTCGTTTTTTTGTCTTTGAAAAAAATTCTTCCACGAGAGAGAGAGAGAGAAATGTACTTACACTGTGTCTGTTTTCTTTCTTTCGTCGAAGAAGGTTCTCGTAACTTTTTCAAAAAGATATCGTACTAAGGAAAAATATTTAATTTAAATTGGATGCAATACATCAGGTAATGATTTTAGAAGAAGAAAATGAAGACTAATGAATCGCTTTTATATATATATATATATATATATATTCTTTTTTCTTATTATACTTAATATACTTATTATACTTAATATAAATAATAAAAATAATAATTCTATAAATTATATTTACACTGTCATAAATTCATGGATAAATGAATCACAACGTAGATGATGTTAAAGATGCAATAAAATATTTCATTCACTCTTAAATAAAATAATCTCACTTTAAATAGTAATTTTAATCGCTAAAAGGTTGAAATAATCCTTTAAATACTAATTTGTTCGGACCTTTACGAGATTGTATATATATATATATATATATATATATATATATATATATATATATATATAAAAGTATATTTCATATTCTTTTATTTTCGTGTTATTGCATACAATAATATTTTCATGTTTCTATATTTTAGTAATATCTTGGATGTACTTGAAACGTATTGTCTCTGTACTCTGTTGTACAGAATGTTATTCTGCTTGGAATTAATCAAAGATTTATAGTGCCGGCGAAACTAATAGCATCGCGCGTTGCATGGATTCTACTGTGGCGACCACTGTTATGGCGTCAGAGGTATGTTGGACTTTTGGATCCATAGAGTGTAACGTAGCATGCCCGAGTTCGGTACAAGCTGGCAAGTAAGATATGACCGTATGTACGAACGTACAGTGCAGTTGTGTTGAAGTTGCGCACGCATTTGCAACTAGTCTACGAGTTTAAACTAAATTTACCGAGCACCAGCGCCAATTATTTAACAAGAAACGCAACAAATTTAGCGTCTCGTCCGGTTTCCACGGTTTTCTTCGACTTCGCCTCGACAAGTTCGCTTTTAACGAAATGTCGGATGTCCCGTGGAAATTGATCTATATTTGAAGCATCCGATCTATATTTTCAAAGAATCGGGACGATCCATTGCCAAGTAACAAGAAATCTCAGATTTTTATGCAATTTTACGGCGAATTTCGAGCTACAAAGTCGCGCAGAATGCGCAAAATGTGATAGAAAAATATATATGAAATATATTTTGTAATATTTAGTACGTTGAACTCAGGTTCTGTTTTTTTTTTTCTAAATTATATGAATAGGTAATAAAATGATGAATATATAATAATTTTTAAATGCGTGAAAAACGATGATTCTGCGCAGAATTTCCACGGTCTTGATACTTTACAATTGTCTACGTTTCTACCCGCTGTATCGTCAAAATTTTTCATAATGCCTGCTCTTTAATCTCTATCGCACTGGCCTTCTACTTTAGCGCTCGTTAACTTTCTCCACCCGCGAAAATATGCATAAAAATTCCACCGGTCTACTGCTCAGAGCAGAAGAAAGAGAACTCCACCAGACACGCGAGCAAGTCAAGAAACAACGAAGCCAACGATGCAACATTTTGGAATTCCGAATCAAAAAAGAAACACCACCACCATAGAATCCCCTTTTTCCCTCTTGGACGTTTTCTACTCTTCGCTGTTTATTCTGTCATCGAGTCACGAATCGTAAAATATTTACCGATTCGATATTGATTTCTCTCTCTCTTTCTCTCGGTATTTTCGTGTTCTTGGTGAGCTGGAGGGGAAGAAAATTTTTAACAAAGATTTCTCGGCCGATTTTGGAGACAGACCAGAGAGATTGCTCGCGAGTCAGAAAGGGGAAAAACTTCTCAACGAGCGGGACACGTTCCCGCTCTACACACGTGCAGAGTTGCAATTGTAAATAGTGCAGCAGCTTGTATCACGCGAGTCGAGAAGTATCCTTTATTAAAGAAGTTCGGAAGAATCTCTTTAACGAAGGATCGTTTCTTGACCTGAATTAGAGACGTGAAATTTTAGATGTGGCTGGCACTAACCATAGTAGCAACGATTCGACGGTGGATTTTCGTATGTTTCAAGATTTTTTGCATAATCTTTTTTAGAGAACTGTGATAAAATTCAATGACAGAGTGTGATGAAATTAAAAAAATTTGAATGTCAATGAAATTTAAGAAAGTCCGGCGAGTTTAATAAAATTAATAAAATTAATAACTAGGCATTATTATCATAAATATTATGTGGTAAATATTACGTGGTTGAATCTTTGCCGCAAACGGCAGCTACCTTTTACTCGATAAATAAACCATCGTCCGGGTTTCTATTTTAACTAGAAATCTCTCTTATCGTCTCACGCACGTAGCCCAGATCAGAGAGACCAAACCCGCATTCCTCGCGCGTAAAAATTTGACCGGAAGCCGGAATATCTCAACGCCGAGAGAATCATAAATCGTCGTAAATTCTTTGCCGCGGTGCAGAAACTTTCGCCATCTTGATTGATGCCGAAAGACGCGCAGAATTTCGAAATTAACGGATGGCTTTCGAAGAAAAAAGGGGTTAGAAACGCGAGGATAAAAGCGCGGGAGGAAAAACAGCCGAGAGGGGCGGGAAAATTATGACACGGAGAGGCCGGCGCGAGAAGAAATGCAACTGCGAATTAACAAAAATAGGGGGACACTGGAGAGAGAAGAAACGGGGTATAAATACGCAGTAAAGGAAGAGAAAATAGGCGTGAAGGGAGAAAGGGAGGGAAAAAGTAGACAGGCACGTTGGCTGAGATAAATTTTCGAAGGGGTGGAACGGAAAGGGTTGCAGCGGCGAAGATTTATGTATGCAAACGGGACGAATCGCCGCAACGCAGAAGGTGGAAGATACGGCAGGGAGGAAGGGGGAAAGGGGGAGGGAAAAAAAATTGATCAAAATAGAGAGAGAGAGAGAGACCCTTCGTCCGAGCGGAGTTTGGAGCAACGTACGTGCGAAAAGATACGAAATGAAAATTGAATAAACGAGATTTCGTCGCGCGGGGCCGAAAAGTTTTAACCTTTTGCACTCGAAGTACTCCTCACAGGCACTGCCAAAATTTGTCGTTGTACTCGAGAAGTGTGCCTCTCAGACACACCAACAATACGATGCACCGAACGTCAAACTGTTTGAATTTACAGTTGAACTTTAGTTGCATGTGGTTTCATGTGTCATTGATTTCAGTGTTTAATCGTTGATTTAACCGATAGAACGACAAAAATTTATTATTCACCGTGGGTAAAAATGTGGATGGAAAAAGTGTTGCTTCAAGACAGCATTGATGATGAATTTGCTATGGACGAATGTGATTGTTTCACTTAGAAAATAATTGTTTCACGCGATTAAGCTATGATTCTGATGATAGTGACGTTACTTTACCAGTGAAGAAAAAGAACAACATTATGATAATAAAATAGCTTGAAAAATACATTGCCGTTTTAATTTTACATACGATTTTTCCCTTCAGATAACTGATATATTACATAGCTAGATAAAGCCGAAAAGTCCGAGCTGCTGAGAGCTTTAGCCGAGAAAATGTTCGAGTGCACAAGGTTAATAAGATGCACGATGCACTTCTGTCTGACGATCTCGTCGCGTAAATCTGGATTCGATAAAGAAACGGATAAAAGAGACGAAGAAGAAAAAAGATCGAATGAAAGGAAAGGAAAACTGCTGGAAGCTGGTGGAAAAAAGAAGAGAAGTAGAGATGCAAATGGAAAATAATAGAAACAGAAAGCAAACGAAGCGAGAGACAGGTGCAACGAGAGAGAGAGAGAGAGAGAGAGAGAATCGATAGCAGATTTCGTAAAATCGCTGTGGGACGCCAGCCAGGCCGATAAATAACGTAAATTGAAAATCGCGGGAAATAAAAGGGAGGGAATAAAACCGCGAAACAGGTTAAGTACAATCACACACATGAATTCTCCCTTTCTCTCGCCTGTTGTCTCGCGCGAGGCCTTTATTCGTTCGTGCCTTTATGCGACTGGCCAATATCAGCGATACTTGCACGATTTTTTACACACGCTCTTTGAACGCGACCGCGGGCGAAAATAAAATCGCGCGCGCATCGGATTTTAAAAACGGAAATTCCTCGCCGAGAGCTCGGCTTTCCTTTGTTTGTTGCCGATGAAAACGAAGGAAAAGAAGAAGAAAAAAGTAGTGTATCCTCTTCTTAAAAAAAAAAAAAAAATTCTATTCTTCTCGTTTCGATTGCCTTTTCGAACGAAGTGGAAAAATTGTTAATTTATTACTAGTTGTCAAGCCTGTTTTACCTTTTGTTTCACTCGACAACTCCACTGATTCGCAAACGATCTGTTTCACGCGAAATTCCAGTTACCATTGTTGTTTGTATTTTTTATCTTTGGAATATATATACACATATATATATACATATATGTATGTATAGAGAGAGAGGATTGGTTGACGATATTGGCGGTGATTAATTTTCGGCACAATGGGCTTGAACAGTCCAGTGTTCTGTTCGATCTAGGGCTAAACACGCAATTATTTGTAGGAAACGCGAGCTCTGTAAATACCTGTTAGTTGATACGTCAAACAGCCTCTATTTGGCGAGATAATCTGCTAGCAGCGGCATTTCGACGATCTGTTGTCGAGCTTGTTTAACGTAAGGGTTAAATGAACAGGCTTTTTAGCTTTTAGCTTTGTTTAGCGTATGATTACTACCTACCTCTGCCTTATTTGCACAGTTCGGGATTCGGAATGATATTCCCCGAAAATTTCACAAGAGTCGCGCTTGTTACTCGTTTTTATCGATGACAGAGTGAAATAAATAAATGATGCCTTTTAAATATCGCCAACTGATAAATATATACGTTTCAAGATCGTTGTGGCTTCAGTCGTGTTAACAAATTTCTTCCAATGTTTCTTTCCGATGATTCGAGTTTGTTGCAGTCTTTTTTAAACGAGGAGAACATTTCTTTCATTCGTTACATGGTATTGAAATATCTTCGAGAATGAAAGAAACAAAAGCAGTCAGAATAGAAATAGCTTCGCGCTTTAAAACGAGACCAAGTAATGACAGTTTTTCATCGAAATCAGTTGTGTTGTGCAAAACTGACTCTACGAAAACAATTTTTATCTCCTGGAATAGTCGCGATGAGAAGGTCGTGAAATTTTTTTTTTTTGAAAAGCGAAAGTATCCTACAAAACACAACATGTTCAAGATATTTTTTTATGTTAAAGTTCCATATGTATGTTCAGAACGTATCAGATGTAAAAACAGGAAGAATTTTTATGAGATTCACCTTGATGATGTCAATGTGTTCGACGCCCTCACCGATTTCGTGGTTGCGATAGATCGAATTGCCTAAAAAATTTAATTGAAGAAAGAAAAAAAGAAAAGGGAAATATTCATCGTATTTCTCCACAGAAAGATCAGCTCTGCGGTAGATCTTCTTTCATCGATCGAATTCGAGCTTCGATCGAAACGACGCACGAGCCTTCTCGCAAGCGTGCGTCTAAGTGGCCACGTCGATTTTCCCTTTCTCTCCGCTCTCTCTTTATTTGCCCAACGAGCACGGTGCATGCTCCCAATCGCTCGACGAGGTTTCTTTTCTCCGTGCCTGCGTCTTTCGAGCCCCGCACGACCGTTCACCGTTTGTTTATTAATGGAAACGCTGCTGCAGCATTCCCTTGAAAAGAAATTTTTTTTTTCCTTTTCTTTTCGCAAGCTCCAGGACAACGAGAAGGTGGAGGACGGAGGAATAGGTTCTCTCGAGTGGCTTGTTGTTATGTAGTGGAATACCAACCACCGGGGGATTTATAAGAGTTTTATACAGGGTGCCTCGCTCCAAGCGTTGCAACCTCTTTTTCTCTCGCAAACTGTTACTCGCAACGATAACCATTTTTTCGTTTTCTTTTTTTCTTTTTTTCTTTTCTTTAATTTATAACCGCACGTACGTGCGAGCACGCGGTATAAACAGCCAATAAATATCGCGTGATTTAAATACGTTTCGAGATCCGAGGTCTCCTGGTATAAAAATTTCAACTCAATTAATCCTTTCATTGTTCAATTGTTGGGCAGAGCAGATTGTTGACTTGTAAATGTACGTATATAATTCCCTGTGTGCGTGTGTGTGTGTGTGTGCGTGCAGATAAATACGATAAAAATTCCATCCGTCGTTGCAATAAAACGCAACGAAGGAGACGTCTGAAAAGTGCGTTACTTTCGTTACGAGCGCCGGATGTGTACGGCATTTATTGACGCATTGAAAATATGTAACACACTTTAACCATCGAGACGAGGTTCTTCTATTTTTTTATTTTCTCACTCGATAGTGGGATATTTATACGTAATGGAAAATCTTTCTTAATCTGTTGCAATTCGGGAAATAACCGGCTTTAGGAACCGGCCAAAAGTTTCTTCGAATGAAACGTCAAAATATAAGAGGAAACTAATTTTATTAATTTTAATTTAAATTAAATTTAAACGCGAGTTTTTTTTTTCATTCGTGCTTTGAAAATTATTTCTTTCGAATGTCGACAGCCAGAGCGTTCACGAATTTATTTACTTATCTTTGGCCCTGTGTTAATCACTTGGAAACTCGAGGTTAGATTTTTGTTTGAAAAATTAACGAACATTTTATTTCAAAAAAAAAAAAAAACATTCCAGGCCCTTGAGTAAGAAAATTCGAAAAAAATTCTATTCCTCAGAACGGACTTGGGAACTATTCGACCAATATCTACACTTTTGGCTCTCGAAGGCGAAAGAGTTGAAGACGCTCGAAGATTCGAACGCGGAATCCCCTCACAGAGAGGATAGAGATGTAGTGATATAATTTAAATGATGTTTATTATATTGAATAACAAAGTTGAAGACGGAAACAAAACAATAAATACAAGATAGACAACAATAATTCGAATAAACTCAAACGACACAATTAATTCTTTTATACAACACAAATGATCACTCTTTTTCACCACACTCATTCAACGCTCTTTTACGACTCTACGCTGACTCTTTCTTTTTCAAAAAGAAAAGCGCTCGATGCCAACGCTGTGCTTCTCACATCACGTTCATACTTTCTCGTTCACGCATCCAGGCAAACAGGCCGTCTATCAGAGATAAAAGTAACTAAAAATATAACTATATGTTACAATAATTTCGATACTACAGAGATAAATAATCGAACAGGACATTTAATCGCGCATCGTACACGAAACTTGCCTCTTTCCTTGCCTTCTCCCTTTTCCGGATCGGGTTTAATCCTGACACCGATGTTAACCAGATTACCATCGAAATGGGGGGAGGGGAAGAGACGCGCGAGGCATCCCCCGTGTCCTGCGCAGAACAAATTAACCGCGATTACGTGGATAATGGACAAAAAAAGAAAGGGTCGAAACGTCGCGATTCGCGCTGCAAACCGGCTACCATGGTGCTGCCTTCTGCAATTTTCCGCGACGTCGATCCCATCCACGGTTGCCAATCTCGCTTCTAATTGTTTCTTACTCGCCACTTCGCTCTCGCCTCCACTTTCTAACCAGATTGTTATTTGCCACTTTGCTCGAAAGTGCGGTGTAAGCTTTCCTTGTTTTCTTTCTAAACAACATTTAGAACTCGAATCAGGTCAAATAAAAGTAAGTTTTCTTTTTCTTTTTTTTTAGTATGAAATTTAGATAGAACTCGGTAGAATAGTTATAAAATTTAATAGATTTTTTATGTGGAATTTGATAATTCTCAAGTTTCCAGGCTGTTTGAAGCTACACTTCTCTAAAACTGGACGTTTGCAAATTTTGTCGAATTAATCGGCACAATTGGAAATCGCGATCGAACGAAAAAGAGGCGATAAATCGGTTTGTCGAAGTACTCCAATTAATCGTCACTTTCGTGCGTTGTCGCCTCGCTGTTTGATCCTTGCTCGAGCTACTCGGAGAACTTTATTAAATTAAAAAAAATTGAAAGACTATTCGTCCCGAATAAGAATTCATTAAGAATTCATTTGTACCGTGTGTCTCATTCATAAATAAAGAATCTTTTTTTAAATGTATTCTCTCTGAGAAACTCACTGATCAATTAGATTCATCTGGAGAATCGTTTAGAAACCGGGGAGAGAAAGAAAGAGCAGAGCTCGAGGGTTCAAATATTGATTTTCGTTCAGCGATGATTAAACTCGCACGATTCCCCCGATTATACGTTCGTGTAATAACAGTGGTGGGCCAGAAAGGGATACGAAACGCTGAAATATCGAACGCTGGGAACGCGGAGAAGAGAAATTCGATGCGCCGGGAACACAGGGTTGGAAAATGAAGTTCGCGTAAACGCATACCCTGCGCTTTGATCTGTTTCACCTACAAATAACTATTCCGCCGACTGCATTTCGGAAGAGGAACGTCCTATTTCGACGTTGTACAAACGCATCTATCCATTAATTTTCGATAATTTCCGAGCCTCTTTATACTAATAAACAGAGCTTCGCTTGTCTTGTCATCTTTTTTTTCTCTCTTTTTTCTTCGGAAAACGAAAGGGATTTCGTAATTTCAGTGTCATTTTCTATGTTAGCACGTCGTCGATGTTGTATTTGTATCAGCGTATCGTTACAAAAATGTAAAATGATTTATATTTATAAACATCACTGAACTCCAGGATTTTCATTTGAATTTTTAAAGAAAGATTTGGAATTTTTAAAGAAAGGTACCTCAGCCCTTAATAACATATATAATCTAAACGCTGCGTTTTCGGGTAACGTTTCATTCTAGTTGTATCTTTTTTTTTTCTTTTTTTTTTCTTTTTTTTTACGTATCGATGGAGGAATTAGCGCAAAGTTACGGAATATTGTTTCTTTCTTCTTCTCGTCAAACATCTCGATTGTTTGGACAGTGTGGTTTCTCGAACGAACCTCGAAGACGTTTTCACCTTTCTTACAGTGAAAGAGACGGCAGTAATAAAATAATCGAGAATATATTATATATTAACATTACACCGAAATCATTAACCCGCGTTTCTCGTATTATCGATTGAGTTCACTGGTCTACATATGTTGTTCGTCATTTATCTACATATACATATATATCACTACACACATATATATATATATGTAGATAAATGACATATATATATGACTACACACATATATGTATATATATAGATAAATGACATATATATAATATAATATATATGTAGTCATATGTGTGTGTGTATGTAGTCATATATATATGTCATTTATCTACATATATATATATATATATATATATATATATATATGCATATTTTTCTCTAGCTGTAATTGGGAGTTAATGCCTCGTGATTACATAATTATCATTTTGAATGCCTTATTTTCTATATTTATCGCCTCGTTATGTTTCGTTAACACGTTATGCTACAAAAATAGAAAGTGTCTTGTTTACAGAGATCACTAAATCTCAGATTTTTTTTTAATTGAATTTCAAAAGAGGACAATCTTTTTCACTTTGTTGTTATTCGTTTTATTTTCTACATTTATTACCTACATTTATTTATTTCATCGATAGCAGGCATTATAGAAGATTACTCTGCGAGATTCGCGAAACAGAAATCAGACTGTTGGCTAATGTTCATTCGATTTCAGAGCTTAACTGCACGCACTGAATTCTCTCTATTCTATCTATCACAAATATCGTCGAAGAAATATTCCACGCATCCCCTTTTCACGTCGATTTATCTCTCTCTTTTTTTATTTTCATTTTTTTTTTATGAATTTACGACGACCACAGAGAGAGAAAAGGGAGAAAGAGAGGAGAGGTTCGAGAGAAGGACTTATTTCTGTTGGTGCCAGAGCCCATGGATATTATATACCGGGCCTGAATTATACCGCCATAAAAACGTGATGAAGCGGCTGCGAACTGGGCAGAGGCCGGCAAATGGCACGAAAAATCAAAGAGAATGGGAATAATGGTGAACGAACGGCCGGACAGGCTAATATATTTCGTTTTTCACCATGAGAGATTCGCGTTGCCATCCACCCTATTGCGCGCCAACGATCTGTCTATTATTTCTCTCGGCTCGCGCAAACTCTTTTACAACGCGTTTGCAGTTATTCTAATAAGTCCGCCGATTGCGGAATTTCTCTCGTCATTGTTCGCGTTTCAGGCGAGCTCATTTGTGCTTTTATCTCTCAGAGTAGGGCAGGGATTTTAGGGAATTGAGCTCGAATCATACACAGAGATGGACGAAGGTGTCGCACACTCGGCGAAAAAAAAAATTGTCTGTAACTTCGTTGTAACGAAAGAGAAGTCGTGTAACAGGTTTCAAGGTGCGAAGCCTTCACTTTGACAGGCCTACGTTAGTTTTCCTTTCAAAGATAGAACTTTGTTCTGGAAAATTGTCGAAATTCGAATTAAAAGATTTCTCTTGGGTATCTCCTCTTTACGACGATCTCTTAAAACTTTGATAAAGCTGTACGATTGTTTCGCGTTAGGGATCTCTTAAATTTTCGACTCTGGCGTCCAAAATGGCGGAAATGAAATCGTGGCAGCGAGTTTTCAGGCGATTCAATCTTCAAGATCTAGTCGCGGAGAAACATTCCCAGTGATTCCGAAGGCGTTCAAATTTTTTTTTTTCAGTTCTCGACAGCCAAAAGTATCCTTGCTTTGCTCCTCCCAAACTGCTGCGCAATGCAGAAACATTTCTGGGGAAAAGAGAACTCAAATTTGATACAACAAATTTGATTTCACGTTTTTAAAACTGAGGCCAACTGGATTGGTACACGAAGTATTTTTAACAGTTTAAAGGATCGATAATTTCGAATACTTTTGTCCACCTTTGCAGAAGATTCGAAGCATTGGATTTCAAGTGTATTGACCGATCAATCTTTATATTTACATCACATTTTTCGTGTTTGGAAAATTTTTTACAAAATATAGTGTAAATTGCGTTTTCTGAATTGCGTCTTAATTGAATTAAATTTGAGTGATCTAACGATCGACAAGTTTTTTACATCTCAACTGTAACTGTGTTCAACGATGAACTCGTCGTGCCGTAGAAACCTGGAAATTTCTCGCAACTTTACAGACTTTGAACCGTGAAAAGGAACGATACAACGTGCGACTTATCAATCGTATACTCGTTCGAAGAATTGAAAAGAGAAAAAAAAAAAAAAGAAAAAAGAAAAAAAGAAGGCGAGAAACGGGAACTTTCGTTCCTCGGTATGCGATTCGAAGATATGATGGGGGGGGGGGGCAAGTATCTTTCGCAGGAAATCTCGATGCAGCGTCGCACGCTCGAGCGATGAAAGGCATCTCGACGATTCGAGAAGCACGCTCTCTCACTCGCGAGAGACCGCGAGAGAAAAAGGAGACCGCGGTTCGCGGGAAAAGATTCGAGGAAAGGGAGGAGAGTACAAATGCCTGTCAGAGTATCCGAAGCGAATCTCTTCTCTCTCGAGTACTTGACGTCGAGTCGGTTTTTCCTCCTCTCTCGCGACGAGGCTTATCTCTCGGCCACGTAATTACAACCACGTTTCGAACACGTGCAGTTCACTTCGTTACGTCACTGCGTCCGCTCGTTACGTCCTCTCGAAGAAAGACGAACATTCCTTGATACCGATTATGAGAAATACCACTTGACCTGCTGTACTTCATTCGGAAGACGATAAATTTATTCTTCAGTTAAATTTATTTATAAATTTGTTTTTTAATCGAGCGAAGTGTAAAATTTATTTTGTAGAATATTGAGACGAAAAGAGAAATAAAATATCGACACATTTATGTAGTTTCGTTAGTTTTGGCGATCAAATAGTTTACCATGTGCTGAAGTAATTTGCAATTTCCAATAATGAGTGTAATAATTATTTCCAATAGTCCGATAACTCCAATAATCCAATCTGTATAATAGTTTAATGAAAAAATATAAAAATTCGGGAATCGAAATAGTATCGACACATTTCAGTGACTTGCTTAATCTGCATTTAATGGCAGAAATCAGAAACGCTGTTAGAAAAATTACGAAATATATCCTTCTGTAAGTATTTTTTGGAACGAAACGATGAGGATATAGAAATAGAAATAAAAATATTCTATGTTCTCTTCTCAAATACGTGATGCAAGCTGCAAAAATGAAGATCCCTCGTATGTCAATTTTTTCTTGATATTTATATAGGTTGGCCACTGAAAGACTGAATGATATTAAGCAAAAGTAACTTCCACAAACACATGCTTTTTTTTGAATTTTTTATTATTTTATTTGGAAATATAATTAATGGATTTCTTTAAGTATTAAAAAGAACAGAAGAAAGATTGAAAATAAACAAGTTATAACTTTTTCAAACCCTTCAGTTTTTCAGTGGCAACCACCCTATATTACTCACTCACGTATTTTCGTACTGAATTATTTTTAATAATTTAATAATAATTTTAATAATTCAATAATTTAATTCTAATAACTTAAAAATAAATATTGAATTATATCTTGAATTTTTTACTCGCATTATTATATTACTTGTATGTTACTTCTATCGTTTCTATTATTATTACACGCAATTCATTATTGGAAATTACGTACAAAGATAGATTTTCGTTGGCATACTTGTTTCCACAAAGGAACGTTTCAAAAAGAGCTGGCAATGTACCGATTTTTATTTTTTGTACAAACATATTTACAACTGTATATATTTGCAATTGCTCGATTCACTTTCAAAATCGATCGATCTAATCCCCGTTTTTTGTTTCTTTTTTTTTTGCGTTTTGCGCATGCAGATGATGAAACATGGCTGGGACAACTACGTGAGATACGCCTGGGGAAAGAACGAGCTACGACCGATCTCGAAAAGGGGTCACAGCGCCAGCATTTTTGGCGCCTCGAACATGGGCGCGACCATCGTCGATGGTCTCGACACCCTGTACATCATGGGCCTTCACGACGAATTCAAGCAGGGCCGCGACTGGATCGCCGAGAACCTCGACTTCGACATCGTGAGTACCCGAATTTATTTTCGTTTATTTTCGCTGGCAGACGAAGCTACGCTTTAACTCATTTGCATCGCGCGACGAAATGTTCCGAGAGTGAATTATAAATGTAAAATTATATATGTAAATTATATATATACATATATATATTATATGTATATATATAAATTATATGTATATATATAAATTATATAAATTATATAAATTATATAAATTATATAAATTATACAAATTATATAAATTATACAAATTATATAAATTATGTAAATTATATAAATTATATGTATATATAAAGTATATATTATATGTATATATATGTATATATAAATAAATTATATGTATATATAAATTTTATATATATATACATACATAATGTAAAATAAGTCGCGAGCAGCGATTAAGGATTTTATACTCGTTAATATATGGAAGAGTCAGAAGACAATTACCATGAGTGATTCATTATTAAAAACTGTTCGTATCGTAAAAATATCCTTTAATGTTGAAACTATCGATCGATGGAACAGTTATTATAGTTATTATTTCTAATTTAAATAATTTAAATAGTAATGTTATTTCAATATTTTTAATAGTTTTTACCTATATATAATAGTTTGTTACATTTCAATTTATTTTAATATTTTTAATGGCTTTAATATTTTCAAATTCTTTGAATAAAATAGCTACTGTTCTAAATAATTATGTTACGTATGGTAATGACGAAACTGTTCTGCTGACTGAAGGTTTTGTCAATAGAAGGGTATTTTCGTAGCACAAAAATGGCGCGCGTGTACAAGTACTCGAGCTTTTTGAATTAAAAGAAGCAACTATTTTTTCGAGTTCCGGCGATTTTTTTAATTCATCAGGTTGACCAGAAAGTGTTTGCCTCCTTTATTCTAATAGATAGCGTACGCATCTTGAAATGTATATTAACTATATTATTAACAGTTATTCGTTCGACGTTGATTTCAAAATCAAGAAAAGGGACATTTTCGTCGTATTTTGTTGCCGCCATTTCTGAAAAGAAGAACAACGCTTAGAAAAACATTGCTTTATAAGAAGAAACCTTAAAAGCAACGACGGTATATTGATTTATTAAAGAATTGCTTCGTTAAATTTCACTGTTGATGAGAATATGCTTTCCGTTTCGAGAAAAAAGAGAGAACTTCTTCGAAATCGTAAAGTTGGCAAAGATAATCGAGCAGAATATATATTGTCGAATAAAATTTCTGTTTTTTTACGAAAAATCCGCCTTTCATTCGCGCACAAGAAAAAAAAAGAACGCGGATACTTTTGTGTTTCACTGCCGTTTCACGTTTTATTAACATGTTGCATTAATTTATCTCGAGTATTCTCAACTTCCTAGAAATAAATATTACACGCGTAAAATTCGATCGTTCGCCACGTGGAGGGTAACTTAAATAACGCGACGCTTATCCGTCGGTAAACACACGTGTCTGCGAGAACGTTGCACGCACGCATCGAAAGCAATTTCATTTCGAGTCTCGCGGCCCCCTCGATCGACGAGGCTGCAAATCCCGACGAAACGCGGGACTTTTGTGCCAGCGTGTGTGCACACACACACACACACACCATCGTGTGGAAATCCACGATTTTTCCTCGCCGGATCTCGCGGAAATGTGTTTACTTTAGCCCGATGCCCGCAAGAAACGTCGCGTCAGGGTTGAATCCGACTCGAGACACCCTCGATGATCCTCGAAATCGTCGAATGACAATTTTTTTCTCCTTCTTCTTCTTTTTCTTTTCTCTTCTTTTTCTGAAAGGAGTTCTCGAGTCTCAGGGGACGATGTCTCGAAGCAAATGGGAATTCTTGGTGTAATTCCAACGACAGTGTGTGTATGTATGTGTGTAAAGGTTCTCAAACAGCGATATTCCGCGAAATGAAATTCGAAACGAAAAATTTATATACTGGAACCGATGCTCGGCTTAAACATGCAGTTCGAACTCTATCTCCCGGACGTAGGAACATGGAACTTCTCTGGGAAATTTCGTTTTCCGCGCGTTTCTCAATTGCCTTCGACATCCGACTCGTCGCGAGAACGACCCATTCATTTTTCCGCATGAGGAATAATTTTCTTCGCGTTAGGAAGATATCGAAGATATTCGAGGCCGAAAATTGAAATTACGAAGTTCGTAAGAAAGAATCAGTCAGAAGAATTGCATCATTTTCCAACAAAAATCTTACCTGGATACTTTGGAAAAAGAGAAGCCAAAAAAGATTACAAAGTTTCTAACAAAAATCCCCTCGAGCAAATAACACCGTTTTTTTTCAGAGATATATCCATTTTTGTAAAATATAATCTATACTATATTACATACATGTTACATATATTATCATAACTATATTACTATAACAGCTGAAAATATACTAAATATACCCATTTTTGTAAAATATTATCTATACCATGTTACTATATATTACATATATATTACATATATTATCATAACTATATTATTATAACAGTTGAAAAATACTAAATGTACAGTTATATATTTCGTTCGTCAGACTCAGTTTGTCTTTTCGTAAGGATCATCCAGAGAAACTCGATAAAAAAGAAAAGGTTACAAAATTTCTAACAAAAAAAGAAAGAAAGACAGAGGAAATCGTGACGATGAGAAATGCTGTTTCTCCCAAATCGATATCTCAATTAATTCCAGAGATATACCTATTTTTGTGAAATATTCCACATATTACTGTAACACAGCTGAAAATATTTACTAAATATAATTATATTTTTATAATAATATTTTTATAATAACACAGCTGAAAATATATATTAAATATAATTATATTTTTATAATTATAATTATGTAATTATATATAATTATATACTTATATACTTTTATAATTATAATTATATAATTATATACTTTTATAATTATAATTATATAATTATATACTAAATATATAGTTATATTTCGTTCGTCAGATTCGTAAGAATCATCCAGAGAAATAGAAAAAGATTACAGAATTTCTAACAAAAGAAGAAAAAAAAGACGGAGGAAAGCGTGATATGAGAAACGCCGTTTCTCCCAAATCGATATCTCAATTAGTTCCGGAGATACGTGAATTGAAATTTTAGCGCTAGAATAGTGAATGGCGGGCGAAATTCCCGTGACCCACATTGTTTCCTGGAAACGCGTACGCCGCGTAGTAGTAGTAGTAGTAGCGTAGTAGTAGTAAAACAAAAAAAAAAAAAAAAAAACGTCTGACGCAGCGTCTGGCGGTGGGCAGCGCAAGGACGCTGCGCTTGAGATAGGTCAGTGAAGAGGGAGAAAGAGTGAGAGGTCCGAGCGCTCGAGCGAGACAGAAACGTAAATGGGCGAAAACTTGCGGTTCTGTTTGAACGATCGTATCTCTGAAACGGATGCTCTGATCGACGTGAAACAAAGAGCAATTTAAAGGGCAAGGTTCCACGTTTCGAACCACGCGAGCCAGGATATTCCGTTGCGTGTAGTTTTTTTTTAATACGAAGCTTCTTTTTCTCAGGATTGAGAAACGAGTTGGGCAGGTTGTTGTATCAAAGGAATTCGCTTTTCAATACAATCGATTGCTTTTTGATGAGGTTCTGAGGCGTTGATGCATAGAGCGAGGTTACGAGTTGAATAGTACAATTTTAGAATGTTATTAAAGTATATTGGAATTTGTGATGGGCATTTCTCTTTTTTGATGAAATTTTGTTTTCAATTGTTTTGAATATAATTTTGGATTGGCTTGCGAGATGTGTAGCTGCGTGAATTTAATGACTATCAAAGAAATATTAGAATCATCGATTATTTCTTTGACTTTTTTGTCGATAATAACTTTCAACGTCCACTGCTTTTGGAATACCTGAACAAGTTTCCAAAGTGATAGGATGAAATCGAGAGATTGGAAATTTTATGATCAGTTGCTGCGTTCTTTGGATTCAGTCGATAATAATTTTATTTATCAAACTTCTATGATCCTCCTTTTATATTTCGAACCTCGTCGAATTTTTTTTGGCAAAGTTAATCACTGTCTTCGATTTCTCTAGAAATTAGTAGAACTCCAAATTCTCTAGGAATTCACTAAAGACTGCATTCCAAATTCTCCAAAGTCACTAGAAATTAGTAGAAATCCAAAAAAAAAATCTACGTCCAGCGTAACAAAGTGCTAACCGATCCGATAAAATCATCCGACGACAATGATCAAGCTCGCTCTACTGACTTCTACCCAAAGTATTATTATTATTTTACAAAATGTTTCAAATAATAATTAATAACTGAAAACAGCGAAAAACGAATCCATGTAATAACAGTACGAAAATGTACTCGCTTCGAAGGATTTACAGCTCTAGAAAACAGGGCTAAGACAGTTCGAATATCCAAATCGAATGCAATGCCACAGAAATTTAGCTCAGCTGTCAAAAAAATTTGGGATCCACACGTTCGACTGTTTTAATTTGAAGTTGAAGAAAGGGAGCACTCAACGCTAATGTCTTTTCTTTTTTTTTTTTTTGTATGCATACAAAGATATTTATATCTACTGTATAAAAATATTTAGAAACAAATAGTATCAATTTTATTTTACTGGGCAAAGTAATAAATCAGAGTCGTCTGAATACTTCTCTCGCCCGAGATTAGTTCGTGTAACGTGGGAGGATTTTACTGTACTGGTGGAAACAAAGCCCGGTGTCACAAATGATCGTCGACATTTCACGTTGACGGCATGCCAGTTCGACGCGGTTGAGATTAACAATCCAACTGTGACGACGACGACTGCTGCTCGTTAATTAACTTAATCGCCATGTAAATCAGTGTCTCGAGCGTTCCTTAAGGGCTGGCGGCAGAGTGACAAACTTCGTCCAGGCGTTTTCGTCGGTAGACAACCGGTCCCGTAAGTACCAGCCAGAGAACTTAGCTCGGTTTATCCGAACTTGGTAACAGTCCGCGTTACTTCTGCACCGACGAGAAACTCTCGGTTACCCAGCTACCACCGCTGGTGACGGTTGTTACACGAACACGAGCCATCGCGCGTGGTTTCAGAGCGTATCCGTAGGTGCTAGAGTAAGTTGCTTTATTAACCGATAACCACCCTGCGTGTTGAATTCCGTTAGAATTGCTGCCTATATTAGGTTAGGCAGCTGCGCCACGCTTGGAACACGCTTCCACCGTGATTGTGGACGATGAAGCGTCGTTTTTTTTAATATAGAATATGTTTTACCGGGGGTGTTCGGGCAAAAAGTGTAACGAAATGTGCAACAAAAACGAAATGTGTCACGCTCTCGATCAGGAACTTGGAGGAGAGGGGTGTCACGCGATTAAGGACAGAGATAAGTTTACGAACAATATGTCATAATCAGTTGTAGATGCTGTAAAGAAGTGAGGTGTTAAGGTTGTCGAGACACAGACGATGGGCAAGCGGGATTGTGAGAAAAATAAAAGTAGTTAATAAAATTATAGTTATCACCAACCAATTCTGTCTGTAAAAAATTAACAGGAATAAAAATAAAGCAAACATACATGAAAGGGTGTCAAGTTTTATTTCCTTACAGAAATGAAGTCAGACATATTCTATGTGACAGGCTTTAAGGGCGTTAAAGCCGTTCTTTCAATTTTTTCACTTTTTCTTTCGTCTCAGAGACAGAGATCGATGATTATATTTAATGTAAAATGTGTGATATTTTTCTATATTTGACGCAATGAGTAAAGGACAATCGACTACACGATACTCGCTCTTCGGTGTAACAAGAAGATCGGGTTAACGAGATCCTCCATTTTGTTCTTCTTTCCGTTCAAGGAAAATGTCGGTCGCGACATCAGCGCCTCCGACGTTCGAACTATTTACTATCTTCATATTATGAAGATGATTTCTCTCGTTAAACAGTGGCCGTTGTCTCGTATACATTCAACGGACTGAGATTAATTAATCAATTGAGAAACACGTGATGAATATGTTCACCTTTGTTTTTGAATTAATTAATTAATAAAATTTGTACGGTACCACGAAGAAGAAACGTTCGTTTGTGTTCAAATGTGCAGGGGGAAAAAAGAGAAAGAAAATGGCAGCAGGTATATTTGACAATTTTTTATCTTCAGTTTGAAGAAACTCTGTTGGGAAACAATCGGTCGATATTTTGCGAAACGTGCGTGCAAATATTTCGTCAGGCGACGAAACGACGATAACTGGAAGGATCTGTTTTTCATGGCATTCGAAGAACACACGGGTGCCGCTCAAATATTTGATCTCCCGGGGAAATGTTCCAAGGGGATTTCGATTCTTGGCGCGGATAATAGGACGTCAAACAGTTTCCTGATCTCAGCCAACCTCTGCTATTTATGGTGGATTCCTATAAACTGGTAAGTAACTCGCGCGGTATTAACCACTTCACCGCGCTGCAAACTCGTGCGCGGAAATTGCTCGTTGCCAGAATCTGTCGATAGTATCTCACACCTGTGCTCTATTCCTGCTTCTTGTTCGAGAGAGAGAGAGAGAGAGAGAGACTTTCTTTTCCTCCCTTCCTTTTGCAACTGGTGTTTCTTCTGATATTTACAGTGACGAACGTAACTGCGACAATGACAATGAAAATAACGTGATCAATGAAATTGGAATTACATAAATAATAAATGTGTATGTCAATGAATAATATGATTATAACATATAATATACAAACTGATATTGCTTTGTGAAGAAAAAAATTATGTAATGATCGACTTGGTCTCGTTTTCAAAGCGTAAAGTCTCTATTTTGGCAAACTTGTCTTTTTTCAAAGATGACTTTACGTGTATTGTGATAGAAAAATCAGGATACTTTCTTTGTCGAAAATTGTAAAAGTTCAAACGCGCGTAGAAGTATTAAGAAATTTTTTCTTAATTAGACCCTCCGTCATTTTGAATATTGAGATCTCTCCTTTGCAAAAAAAAATCCTTAGAACTTGTTGCACGTTTTTTTGTTTATTTAATATTTTATTGAACGTTCAGCATCAGGATTCAACAAACGATAAAAATTTCAGAAAACCCTAATGTTCCAACGTGAATAAAATGGCAAAAGAATGATCGTACAACAAATTTTAAGGGCTCGTTGCAAAGAGAGAATTTCAATCCTCGAGGACACAATTTTCAAATTTCTTACAATTAGTGTTTTTTACACATTTTACAATTTATATCATTTCAGTGACATGAATTTTAATTACTCATTGACACAAACGTCTCAAACTTTTTTGGGCCCACTTAGGTTTAGTAGGATTTTCTAGCTTATTTTGATGAGTGTTACATGCTCCTGACGTTTAACACACACACACACACACGCGCGCGCGCGCGCGCGCTGACAAGATTAATAAACGCAACGGGTTCTTTATTGAATAGCAGAAAAGTAGTACAAAATATATAATATATAAGAAGTCGCTATATAAGATGTCACGTGCTCGATTAACAAGAAGCAAAAGAACAGAAAGAGAATAATATTTCGCTCGTTAATGGCGACACGATCGATCTGTCGATATATCCGCGCTAATCTCCCAACAGACACCAATTTTTTGAAACAACCTGTATAAAAGACGATGCTTCAAAATCCTCATCCTCATCAACTTTTCATTTCACGCACGGATAGAGATAATTTCAATAATTACAATTTACTTTAATCTCACTGGCGTTCAAATGTTTCGCGAGTAACGCGTCTTGCTTACTTATCATACTATATCATAAACGGAGCGTATAATCTTCGAACATCAGGATGAACGTTTGCTTCGCGAATTTTTATCTCGCGGATACGGTTGCGAACGAGCTGCGAACACGAGGGAATGAGAAAAAAGGGACATCGTCAAACAGGTTTGTTCCATTAAAACGACGTAACTAACTATTGAGATCCAAACATAGTCGAACGTTTTTTTTCTTTTTTTTTTTTTTTTTTACAAACCGCTCTGCAAGCGCGAGTTTCACCACCTTCTCCCTCTCTTTCTCTCTTTCTCTTTTTTTTAAAATATAAAATTTCGGTAACTGCTGAAAATATCTCTAATTTGGCGATAACAAATAACACATCAATCGCGATTGTTTCGAAAAAAAAAAAGGGAACGCAGCGTTTTCAGTAGGGGAAAAAAAGAGAATGTCAGTGGCATTCGGCTTTAATTTCGAAAACCGACGGGAATTGGTTTACAAAGGGGAGATTTAAAATCAACTTATCGCTACGTTCTGTTTCGTTTTGCTTCTTCTTTTTTTTTTTTTTTTTTTTTGTAAACGCGAACAAGAAGTTTCGATTTGACTTAAAATGTTCCCACGGTGACGTACGAAAATCCGCGTACTTGGTGTTAATTAGTATTAAATGGTATTAAATAGAGTATTTCTTTGTTCCGAGGACGTTGTTCCGTGCCACGCAGTGTTTGATCGCGATGCTCAATTCACCTGTGCTTTTTCCACGTGTCTGTCGGAGTAACGAGAGAGAAAGAGAGAAAGAGAGAGAGGCACCGAATTAAAAAAGATGCGAGCGAGAGAGAGGAAGGGTTGCGTTGCGGGTATTTATCTTCCCGAAAGAATCGATCTTCTACTTTCCAAAATCGTAAGCAGGGAGATCCGCAGATGACACGCATTTCCAAGTATCTGTTGGAGTAACGAGAGAGAAAGGAAAGGAAGAAAAAAAGAGAGAGAGAGAGAGGATTAAAAAAGAAGCGAGCGAAAGAGGTGGGGAGGGGAGGGGTGCGCTGCGGGTATTAATCTTCCGGCGCGCCCCTGCGAACGGGGCCCGGTTCGAAATCAATTTCAATGCGGCGCGTATGCAAAAAAGGACACGGCCGCATGAAACGCGGCCGCGAAGTGAATACACGCCGATATATATTACGCAAGATTTATAAAAGAAACAAAACAGTGCGCGTTCGAGCAGCAGCACCACCGTGCGCGCATCGTCCACTCGAAAAGAAACGAGTGCTGAGAGGAAAAGGAGGACAGTGCAGTATCTCTCTCTCTCTCTCTCTCTGTCTCTCTGTCTCTCCCTCGAAATGGGAACCGATCGTGAACGGGTTATATGGACTGGTCCGCGATTCGGACGGGCGATAAATTCTACGAGGAAGCTGCGCGCCCCTAACTGCCACGACGCGGGTTAAAACGAAAAACCACGTCGCATTATGCGCTAGCCTGGGCCCACGTGAACCGAACCGGGGACCAACCGACACCAAATCCGGTGCCTGACGCCTGTTACAATATATATATGGTTAAGGAGCGATAGAGGGTAGACTAGCGGTAGATCGTAAGAACGCGTAAGTGAGATCCGAAGTCGAGCTTTCGATGATCTTATATGAAGTCCCTTCTTCTTCTTCTTCTTCTTCTCCCTGGCTCTTGCTTCTCGTTCGGCCCAAGTTTGCTGGCAACTTTCGCTTTCGTGCTCGTTCTCTTAAGAATTATAGCAAGATTTGGACCACGAATACTCGTCGTGAGAAATTTTGATACGATATGTAAAATATGTATTCGTTATATTGTAATAAATTACATCCTATTAACATGTTATGCGATATAATAATACATACGTTATAATGAAATTGGATCTTGTCGGTAATATTCGTAATTAGTCTAAAAATGTATTAAACACAACTGAAACACGTAACAAGTAATAGATATACCTTCTGTATTTCTACGTATTTCTATATTTCGAAATTTGTTTGAAACTTGTGTCTTAAATAACAGGTATTCGTTTATTCATAAAAGCATTGTAATAAATTACATCCTATTAACATGTTATACGATATAATGATACATATACTTCATACGTTATAATGAAATCTGGATCTTGTAATATTCGTAATCAATCTGAAAATGTATTAAACACGTAACAAGTAACAGGTACACCTTCTGTATTTCTACGTATTTCTATATTTCGAAATTTATTTTAAACTCGTGTCTCAAATACCAGCTGTATATCTTCCTAACCGATGATAATATTCACAAAATGGAACGTTCCTCTCTAAAAGAAAGTTACGCCGGTGGATGCAACGTATTCGTTCGATCCTGTTGACGCCAGTTCGCATATTTCGTGCACGCATTGTTCCCGGAGACAGAGTTGCCGGTGCATTTTTAATGAAGTCTCCCTTTACCACGAGAAAGCAGCCCGTTTTCGGTGCCTTTGTGGCCAACAGGCTTGACTTGTTTTATTCGTCGGTGACTCTGGAGACACCTACTGCCATTGAATCGTCGGTCGACCTTGCCGCCTCCGACCGGCTACGAGTCGCGGAACATTTTCTCCAAACCACGAGTGAAATCACGAGCTGACCTATCTAAAAATCGATCTTTCCTTTCTGTTAAATTTTCCACTCGTCAGCGAAAACCTCGAGCGAATAAATCTTTTCCTCCGTTCTCATTCTATCAGAAATCGAAGAAGATTTCAAGATAGTCGAGATAATAACAGTATGATTGAAAATTAATAGTCGCAAATCAGTCGTCACAGAGTGAGAGACTTAAGAAGGAAGAGAAAATAAATAATATTTGGTGAAAATGGACGAGAGTTTCTAACAACGATCTGATCTTAAGTGATGTTCAAAGCATTTAGCAACAGGTTTACATATAATACTACGTGATATTTATAGTATTTTCTTGCAGATACTCTCCCGATATTGTTGGAACATTTATAACGTAATATAATGAAACATAATAATTAAAATTTTCAATTCTATCTTCTATCTCGAGATTTCGCATTCTATCACATTCTCTGATTTCAAACCGGCTGTTATTTCGTAACAGCAGTTTACCGCGAGCTTCGTACCTGAAAGGAAACGATAAATTTGAATTTAATTCACCTTTCAGAAAACCACAGAAAGGATGCCACGAAGGAGGCATGTAAATTTAATTTAAGTGCCGCCTTCACCTTCGAAATAGCAAATAGAACATTTTTAACTAAAAAAGACGTGTCTGTCTTCCTTTCACGAAATATTTTACCTAGAAATAGAAATAAAAAAAAATATTTCACCTAGAGATACAAGTATCGTTCGAGTTCTTATTTTGATCCGGCTCGCCTCTATCCTAATTTGCAGCGAGTCGTTTCTCACTGTTGAATGGTGAGCGTTCAACGCCGATGGTAGCCGCGCCCCTCGAAACTCAAATCGGTCTGGCTGCGAGGAGGTATTTATCAGGCAGAGGTTTGAAAAGGTTAATCAGGATCACGTCAAACCCAGGCTGCGAGTAGGGTTATGAGGCCGACCGATGGGTAGACTAATCGCGACCGAGTTATGGGACGCGCTGCGAAACATCTCGCCCAGACAACGTTCTTGCCTCGCGTACGTGAAAACACTGTAATTAACACTGTTTACCAAGTCGTCGTGCATTCGCGCGGAAACGAAGAAGGGAAGAGCAAGAGCTGATCCGTGAGAAGCTTTGCTTCTTTCGCAGGGTACTTTTCGTCGAAAGGATTCTTGAAACCAGTCATCAGGTACTATATCCTATTCGGTGAGCTGCTGCGATGAAGCCGCGCGCTACGTTTATGTTCACGTTCTCGAATTAGTCAGACGATAATCCAACGATCATGCGTTTCAACGGGGCCACGTAACTGCCAGCGTGATAATGAATCTCCGGCGTGTGAACGTACACCTCTTATCCGGTTGATTAACCTCTCGTCCCGATGCCATTTCCCAGGGAAATGAAATGATCCGCGCCGTGGAATCGACTCGCAACGATAAGGGGAAATCGCTATCGCTTTTCAACACGGATGAAACTGTTCGATAATGGCCCAGGTTTTACGAGAGCCAGCGCCAGATTGATTGGGCTTGCGATACGGACGTTTAGTATAATATAGATGGTTTCTCTATCGAAGTGATCTCGATTGAAATGAAGTAGAGAAATTACTTTGTGAACGTAGATCTGCAATTTTTTTTTGTTCTTTTTTGTTTTAGCGATATATATATATATATAAAAGTATATATAAATAATATATAAATATATATAATAATATATAAATACATAAGAATAATACATATAATAATATATAAATACATAAGAATAATACATATAATAATATATAATAATATATTATAATATTTATATAATATATAATATATATAATATATATAATATATATTTATATTATATATTAGTATATTATACTTATATTATATGTACATATTTATATTATATATTATATATTATACTTATATTATATATATATTTATATTATATATAATATATTATACTTATAAGTATTATATATATATATATATATATATATATATGATAATAATATTTGATATTGTTCTTATGTTATAATATATATAATATTATTATTACTATTATATTATTTATTATTTATTTATTATTTTATTCATTATATTATTATATTATTATTACTACTATACATTACTATTATTGTTATTATATTGTAACATTTATGTTACGATATTTAATAGGGAGAACAAATTTCTGTCTAACTCCCGTTTCCCCGATCGTGCTGGCGAAAATATGAAATCGCATATTTTCAAGCAAATCAGGTTTTAAAGTCGACGTACGCGACGTAGGCGTATCTGATCGATACTGAATTGACAACAGCGTGACGCTCCTTTGAGAGGATCAGTCCTCTAGCTGATCCTTTGTATTTACGCGAGCCGTGCACGTCGTTTCTCTTCTCTACAGATCGGCCAATTGTCGTCTCCGCCGAACGGTCGCATTCTTACGACAGTTGCCTCCATTTTTACACCGGGCGACAGACGAAGAATTAAAGAATTTCAGATACATCACAATATTCTGATTTACGCAGGACCATTCTCCCTGTACAGTGCAACGATTCGCTCGAATCGAAATGATTTTTTTTTCTTTTTTTTTTATTTCGTTTCCACGTTGGAAAGCTGGAGCAGCAACGGGATTTACGAGGATCGCGGAAAATCGCAGCAGAGGATCGTGGAAAAATAACGCGTGTAATTGACGTTGATATAATAATTTCAAGTGGCGAAACAAAGAGGAGCCTGCGTGTATGGATTACAGGCGCCAATTTGGTTGTAACATTATTGTTATAAATGAATCGAAAGCGCGCGCGCGGTTCTTTGTCGTGAAACGCGGTCCACTGTTTCCCCTTTGAGAGCCGCGGATAGTATTATCCGTGACAATTTGTTTGATAATTTCGTGAGAAATGTCGGGACGTTCCCCATCCGATGAAATTGGCTGTTCTTAGCTGTCGGGCGAAATCGAGTAATTACAGATCGAAAACGCAAAATTCGATCATGTTTCAGACTTTATCTCGCATTTGATTCATTCCCGATCGACGATGATCCGTCGGAGAAGCATTTCTGCTTCAACCGAAAGCAAGCGTGTATTTGTTCCTTTGATTCTCGATTGCTTCGAACAGTGAAAACACGGTACCGATTTCTATTCCATCGAATTTGTAGGAATTCCATTTTGTACAAAGCCACGAATTTTACGACATTGAAATCAATAATGAATACCTGAATAGCAGAGTAGAAGTGGCCGTTGTTTCAATTCCTCGTGATTCGTTGTAAATTCAGATTCAGTAATTACCAACAATTTCCAACTAATCCCGAGCCTACGTATATTCCGTTTATCTTGTGTTGTGAAATCTGACGGCAGTTTAAAGTAATGCAACGTACAACGTATACGTGAGTCAAAGTCCTTCGTGACGGCATGTGAAAATTCCGCGAGCCACTGTGCATCGTGCAACGATGACGACTGAAGGGACAACAATCAATAGCGTTTGAAAAATACAAAAGTCCGTTCTTGCATGGACGGAAAGAAAGGACTCTCGAGACATTTGGCGCGACGTTGATTATAATTTCATAACTACGCATACCATACTTTTTTCTTCGCCCTCCGTTAAATTCACTTTACCTCCGGTAAATTCATTTTTTACCTCCGTTTTCACTTTACCGTACGAGAAATCGTTGCAGCTATCGACCAATGCAAATTACCCCAGCTGTCAATCATGTCTTCCATCTCTCTTTCTCTGTCTGCCGATAATTTCACAATAAATTCGAAACCGAGGTATTATATAGCTGGCGACCGATCGATCGAGACGCAGTCGTGCTGCGGATCTGCGAAAGGATGGACGTGACGTATCTTCTGAGAACCGACTACGCATTCAACAAAAAACTTCTGGAGCTCCTGGGACTCTGGCCAACTGCACGATCGAAATTTCGACTCGTTCTCTTCTATATATATTACGTTTGTTACCTTCTGTTCCAGGTAATACTGACGTTTAACTTTTTAGTAGAAATTCTCTGCAATGTACTCCTTATATATTTTAAACTCCAATACTTCTGACGTTTTGTTTCAACAACTGTATTCCAGTGAAAAAGAAATTCTATAGTTTCCAAGAGCGAATCTCTATTTCGCGTTATTGGAAATTTTCCGATGGTTGAGATTTCCAGACTTTCGTGCTAATATTTCTTACTTTCGTTATTAGTTGACAGCGATTGTTTAATAACGACGTGTGACGACGAAACACGCGTGTGGTTTTATCGAAGAGTGAGAATTTTTGCCATGAATTCGATACAATTCGCAATTGGAATTCGCTGAGTTCGCGCAAGTCTTCTTCAACTACGAATTCCTGGTGACAGTGAACAACGAAAAAAGAAAAAAAAACTGTTGTGCGCGACTTCGCTGTAATTATTGTTACAAAAATTTATCGCGAATCTACCTGTCTAATAATTTCGATTAACAAAAATTAATCTGAACTGCCGCTATGCAAATCAAGATGAACGTTAATTATTCCTCATCGATATCGTTTGAAAATTTTGCTGGTGCACTTTAAAATATTGCTCCGTTTTTGAAATATTTCGAGATCATTTGCGTAATTTACGATAATAAAAGACGCGACGATCAAATTTGAATATCATCTGTTGGATAACAGAGCATTTTCGACAACGTCGGATACAACGAAATTTTAAAAGCGCATCTGTTTCTAGATATCGTGGTTCTTCACCCTCGAGTGCGACTTCATGTGCGTGCTGAATGTTCTGCCGATATTTCTGCCGACGGTGTGCATTCTATTGCAATACGGCTATCGTCATAAATACATGACCACCGTAAGTTTTCGCCCGTTAACAATGTTGTTTTATCTTCTCTTTTTCTGCGTCGAAAATTAAAAATCATCCCGCGTAACGTTGACATTAACAATCGCACCGTTAGGTATACTCTCTGTTCACGGCGATCGATCTCGAACAGAATTTCTTCAAGAACGACGAACAGAGTATCAAGATTCTTCGAAGATACGCGGTTGTGGTGCATGTTTTGTCGATATTAGCCATGTGTAAGAAATTCACAAATATTCGTTTTTCTTGTCATCCAAGGCGATATATATATATATATATATATATCATATGAAAATTTTTCAGTTGGGGTATGTCTCACTATCATTATTGTGATCAGTTTATTACCTGTCATAACGTCAGCTTTTCGCATACCAGAAGAAAATGATATTAGATACTGGCAACGACCGATCGCCTTAAAATCATTAGAGAAAGCTGTGAGCTTGTGTAATCCTTCTTTCATTCTCTGCTACGTCACCCACTGTATAACTGAGATAATTTTGGCAGCACTCGAACTGACGACTACCTTCGTATTCTCCGAACACGTGTGCGCCCTGTTCAAAATTGTAAGGTAAAAAGAAATTTAATAGAGAGAAGTTCTACCACATATTTTCTAGAATTTCCTTCAATTATTTTCGTAATTAATTTGATACGTGTCTCAGCTTTTCAAAGCTAATTTGAATGCCTTAGCTGTTTCGGAATTGATTCAAAGGCCTTGAGAAAGGCATTGAATAAATGAATAGAATTAAATTGAAATCAGATTGTCTTAAAATTTCCAACACTGAACCGATCGTTTTCGTCGGAATTTTATTTTTATAACGTCACTGTATCTCGACGAAGTAAAATCTTATAATGATTGTGTAAATGTCAAATAATAATATTCCACTTCGGTAGCTGTCACTTCAAACGTGCAACCATCGAATACGTCATGAAGCTCCCGCAATGCGACAAAACCAACAATATTTACACGAAGATAATAGTTGCTGTGCAAATTCATACAAGAGCGCTAAAGTTAGTAGATATACGTGCGATGATTTTTTTCCGCATTATACTCGTCAACAATTAACACTATCGATCGTTCAAGCTTTTTACACATCATGTGGGACCGGTTCGAAACGTATTATGTCTGGATGGCAATTTGTATCACCGTCACTATAAGCACCAGTACCGTGGGCGTGAGTGACGTTCAACTTTCAGTGACAGCTTTCTTTTACACAGAAAAGACATAAAAATTTTTATTTTTTCATTTTTTTGTTAGTTAATTTATTTAGAATTAATGATCTTTGAGAGTGAGAGAAATTTTCTCGTTCTTCGTCGGCAACGAATTAAATGCCGAATTTTAGAAAATCAGTTGAATATTATTCATCAATTAGAAATGAAAATTATACAGAAAACTATTTATTATTATATTATTTGTTGTTTATAATCCGTTTATAATATCTGAGCGATTTTCGAGAAAAATGAGAATAATTTTCTTGTTCTTTGTGTAGTAACAAATTGAACGCGAAACTTCAAATAACGAAATTTGGAAAATTATTAAATTAGGTCTACAAATCGATACAAATAAAGGACGATTATCTAGGAATAATTATAACATCCAGCGTTCTATGTGCCTCTCTTAATTACGCGATAATATCAACATTCGTTGGCCAGAGATTAATCGATCACAGTTCAGACATCTTCTACGAGACGTACGTATTCGGTTTTTATCTGATCAGAATATCCTTATTAAATCATTAACTGTGTGATATTAATTATATACTCATTTTACACATAAACGTTCCTTTCATCTTAGAAATGTTATTGCGATTGCTTCTTGTTTTGAATATTTTCTATGTCTTCCCATATTACACGCATCCTTATTCCTGAAGTTCCCGTAACCGCATGAAAAAACGCGGCTGTCGATGAAAATTACATTTTTGGTTAAAATAAACTTGTCTTTATGAAACAAAAAGAAAGATTAGAAATAGAAACAAGTTACTTACTTAAAAACATATGTCTTTCAAAGGAGAGATGAATTCCTTCTATACACGAATTTCAGATACAATTCGTATTGGTACAGAATCCCCCTCAGAGCTCAAAAAATGTATTTGACGATTTTGCTACAAAGTGTAAAGAGCTATTCCTTTTCCAAGGGTAATTTGTTCATCGCATCGCTTGAGGGTCTATGCACGGTAACACAACTGCATTTTTTCAATATGTCAAAACGTACGAGCGAACAAAATGCGTATTGAAATTCTTTCCTATGCGTTTCAGATATTAAACACAACGTTTTCGTTCATCACGGTTTTTCTTTCCGTGCAAAAGTAACATTTCTGCACGGAGAGAATTGGTGAAAAAAGAAGGGAAAAAACCAAAATGGAATCCTTTAGCATGATGTTAATTCTTGATAGCATGTTACAATAGATTGATGTTTTTTGCACAATGGTTTTTAATGTAGTACTGATTCTAATTATGTTTTTAAGAATTAAAAGATTATTGTGAATTAATCTTTATGGGAGAGAAATGCTCTATGGCGTTAGTTTATTTTTATAAGTTGCAACTGATTCCTACGATCTAGATTCTGGATGACGTATTTAAATAATAAAAATTTTTACTCACATTTCTAAACATGCACGTAGGTTTATAGTAAATTTAATTACACGCAAAGGGAGAGGCGATGTAATACATTTGGAATTTGTTTGAATAAACCATGAAGAATGAACCAGAACAAGGAACTGATGCCAAAGTATCTCTCTGAAAAAGTGACGTGTCATTGAGCAAACTCAGGAAAATAATTTCACGAGAAATGAAGGTAACACACCATGTACTTTTGCTGATCGTTACAAATATCAAGATAATTCGTTCTTTCTAATTATCAGTTTATAAATAGTATACAATGATGTATACAAATTTAAGGCATAACTTGTAAATACAAGACACAATATTATTAAATTGTTGTAATTGTTACAACACGTGTAGTTATAGTAATTTGTACTCTTTGATGAAGGTCGAGGCCCTCATGTCACCTAGGCGTATTGATTTCCATTGCCCTTTGTCACGTTCCCCCCATGACATACATTTTCACCCTTTCATGGGAAATCGATATGCCCTTGACACATT
This sequence comes from Tetragonula carbonaria, assembly GCA_032399595.1. Classification (NCBI taxonomy): domain Eukaryota; kingdom Metazoa; phylum Arthropoda; class Insecta; order Hymenoptera; family Apidae; genus Tetragonula; species Tetragonula carbonaria. The sequence continues at coordinate 5,860,628 of JAUCRC010000007.1, forward strand.
GATGTGTTTCGTTGCCAAAGGAACATTTTCGTCATAAGATTTGCGTTGTATTTCACTTGATGAAGAATCTTACGTATTTTATGTACGTTTCTTACTCCTATATTATTGTTAAAATTATTATTAAATTTTACATTCTGGAAATGTGATTGAAATTGTAAAAATCAAATTTCAGAAACGTTGAAATACCTGCGCATACTTGATGAACGCAATTTCTAAACGCAGTTTTGTCAGAAACAATTTCTCACGCGAGAAATATTTTTTCAATGTGTATTATGTGTTTGTTCTAACATGAAATTTTACTTTGGACGTTGTCCGGTTTTTAAAAAAATTCAGAAAAGTTCCGTGTAATTCAATAGAAACTTGTTCTCTGAATACAATTTATAACTTAAAATATTCGTTTGCTTTAATTAGTCGAAATTTCGAAATTCCTAAATGGAACTTTGTAATCGACGTAAATTTGAACATTTCTGGAAGCAAAAGAACCTACTCCATCCTCAAAATAAATGTAGTTAATTTATATTTTGTAATGTCATATTATATATGAAATAACTTTAACATATATTGTACTAATATTTTCAAGCAAAATTAACCCTTTGTAAATACCAATCACACGACACTTTGTATATGTTGAACATTATTTAAAATTTTTATTTTAAAAACACATTTTAATAAAATGAAAATTTTTATTAATATTTTCATTTTAAAACATCTTTTAAAACATCTTCATTTCTAAATCTAAGGAGAAAAATTATAGCAAAGAAGGTGACCAGTAATATTTTGCATTGTAGTACAGTTGTCATTTAATGGGAGAAACAAAGAAAAAGCTGTTCTATAGTCTTCGCGTGTCACGAATATTCCATCCCTCTGTGAAGGGAATATTCTGAATATCTCTCTTCCTATCGATTGTCCCTACACACCATCCCCCATAATTACGTCATTTTAGCTGTCAATCATTCGACGGCGACGTCGAGAAGAAAGTTGCAGTTTTTTCATGAAATTTTCAAAAATACCGTGCGTATTGCGGTAATATTGTCGTTTAAACGTTTTCCACTGAAAGCGTTCGTGATTTCGTTCTGTCTCGAAAAAGGATTATACAAGAACGATGGAATTAATAAACCTGTCTGTGGTAAAATATTCGAAAACATTGTGACACGAAGTTACTCGAATTTAACTGAATTTTAATTAATATCTATCAAAGAGTTACCTACGTCTGTTGCTCTATATCTGTGATATGTGTTAAAAAGTAGGTGAACAGAATTTACGGAAATCACGAAAAAATAGAATTTATTTTGTTGAGGGCATTTTTCTATAATTGGAACGATGTCTGTCCGATCTATTTTCGATTAAACTTTCTCGTATTTTTTCTAGATATTTCTGTTCCATGGTATCGACTTCCATTACGAGTGCAAAAGTATACGTTGCTCATATTTGAACGTAATTTCGAAATAAGCGCCTTGACAACTGGAGATCGTGAAACGATAATGACCGAGATATGTGAACATAAGAGATTTCACTTACCAATTTCGCGTGAAAGCCAAGAAAGAAAAAAAGAGACATTTTGCAGTTACAGTTGGTCAAAATGCCAATGTCTTACAGTACGGTAATGTATTTCAAAAACAGCGACTGAAATCAGAGAAGGATTTAGTTTTCACAAATAGCAGAGTTTTAAGAATTGTGACAAGTAAAACGTTTGTTAGAAAATACTGAAACTTCCAAAAGTACAATTCTTATCATGTAAAAGAAGCTGTGATTTGAATATTCGCAAGAAATTATTTTCGAACTAAGAAATAAACTTTATAAGTTATAGTGCCAGAGGAAACCAATATTAGAAGATATGTGAAAAAAAAACTTTGAAAAGATTTGAAAATTAATTCAAATTCAATGATGAAATAATCAATCACCGATATTTATACATAAAATGAATACAAACTGCTTCTAATTATAAAGTTGTTATACGATAACCTTATATATATAAGGTAATTTATAAATTACACAAACATAAACGTATTACATAACAAAATAATTCCCGCAATTACAGTAATTTGAATTTGAATGAATACGTGTTCTGCCACCATTGTCTTGTAACCATTTCAAGAAAAAAATGTTCACAAAAGCAGAACAGTTCATACAAAGAAACTCGTTTAAGTATTTAGCGTAACGCGGTTTAATTATCGTAAACAACGATACTACGTACCTCTCCTTCGTTGTGCAGAAAATACTGTCTCGTACCATGATCACGCGTAAACTTTTCTTCGAGGGAAAGACATTTTCCAACTTGAGCAATAAACGTCGTGGCCAGTATACCGCTCGTTCTTCCGAAACAGGAAAACCCAGTAACCGCACTTCGTGTTTCCACATTGAACTGTAACACGTTCAAATACAAATCCAAGTTTTCCAAGTGACTTTGATTCAGAAAATTTGACTTTCATAGGGATCAGTAACGGTGCTTAAGCTTGAAATATATTTTTAGGTCGAAGTGGTTATTTCAGTCGAAGTAGTTACACTTACGAAAGTCTGAATTTACAGAAAAGTTCGCGCTCTAACGTAGCTGCCAAAAAGTGTACTCTTAATTGGCTAACATCGAACGTTCGAAACCATGTTGACTCTCTGTTCTGTAAACTGAAAAAAAATATGAGAAATCTGGATTTTTTTCTAAAGAACCTGATAGTATTGCGTTTAATACAATTGTTGCATAAATTTCTATTTTCTTCTATCTTAAATGAATGATTTTTTTTTCTCAAGGTGAAGAACGCGTCGAGCACGTAAAAATCCCCGTTTACAGGTTGCGGAGCGATTTTTAATTTATCATTTGAATTACCCGTGCCTGTACAAATTTTCTCACTGTGATTCCAGTGAAACTAGAACTAAAATACCCGAAAATTCCCGCGATTTAACGTGTATCACCGTAGTCACGTGTGTAATCCAGAGCCGTTACCGCTCGAGGCGTTGATTCTCGCGTTGGCGTTCTTTTCGCAACTGACGCCTCGTCGTGTGACGGAAACACTGCCTGCGCGCCGTCGACCGGGAACAGGGAACAACTTGTTGCACGGTGAACCTCGAATGAACAAGTCACGGGGTTGCTAGTGGGGACGACGTCCACGCGTAAAACAGACGGACACGGAAGGGAGATTGCGACGTTATTAAACTTTCATAAACCATCGCTGACCATCGGTCGTTTTCCCAGCTCGGACGCGTTTAAAATAATACATAATAAAATATTGAAAAAAGAAAAGGGACACATTTCTAAAAGCTACAACAAAGTATTGCACAAGTTCTCACGCGGTGTACGATTCGTCGTCTAATGGACGTGAAACATCGTGCGAGTCGCACACCGATCGATTAATGGAATCGCGGACTTTTCTTCCAGGAGTTGACCTTTTCCACGTCACCGTCATTGCTCTCTCCCCGTTGTTTTGTTTCGTTTCTCGGTTGCATCGAGTTACATTAGTGCTCATCAAATTTTCAGAACCGCGTCGGGAAAGGAAAAGTTGACGCGAAGCTTAATGCACGAGAAGACCTTGGAGGGGGATCGGTGAGGCTTGCCGATCGCGCACGATCCCAGAAGAGTTTTAGCCACCGTGGAACGATGGACGATCTGAAAAGTTTTCACTATAAGTTCAGCAAGATAGTCTTATCGATGATTGGACTATGGCCGTACGATAAATCCTGGCTGACAAAAGTGAAAAGAATTTTCGTCCTGGCGATAATGGTCGCTTTTATAACGTTTCTAGTACGGTGTTTTTGTTTCATTAATTTCCATACCTCTCCTGAGATTTCCTTTCGTGGTGTTTTTCGAAGCAGTTTCGACTTGGATAGTGACATAATTCGTTTTTCTCTATCAATTTTCGCTGACGAGTAGATGGAATTTTCGTATTAGCTTTGTTCAGTTATCATTCGAGTTTTATTGAAGGATGGTGTTAATCTTTCGAGTGTTTATAAACGATAACAAAGTAGTTGAGTCGTTTGCTCAAAATATATTTCGATATATTGAATAAATATATATATGTCGAAAGGTATGCGTTTAAAGACGAATGTATTCTTAATTTGTTGCATGCTTCTCATTTGACATCGAACTTTTAGACTTTTGGTAATTTTAAATATTCAAAATATAAAAATTACATAGATATAGTGCTGCTAAAAATAATGCAGAGGTTAGTGTCGATATTGTGTTCAAATTAAGAACGATATTTTTACGCTTGTCAATAATACTACGTCAATTTTATTATATTCTCATTTATTTGTCAATCAGCAGACAACTTCTACTTGGAAAAAAAAATCTTTCTCTCCTCGCTGCTCTCAAGCATCGTTTGTTACAGTTGATGGCGTATTTTCTGCATCAGGCAAAGTGCAGTGGGATATTATTCATAAACACACTGTTTTACATGCTGCTGGTGCTGATCGTCATATTGAAATATTGCGTTTTCTGGTATCATTCGAACGAAGTAAGTCGAATGATTATCCTACCGACACAGGCGACAAGATCCCTTTTAATCGAACACCTTCGAATCATAGATGAAGAGCCTCGTAGAAATGCTTCGAGATAGCTGGCGATCTCTAAACAACGAGGACGAACGACAGATTATCCTGAAATACGCAGAGAAAGGGAAATTCCAGTACACAATTATTACACGTGAGAGAAACAGTCCAGAATTGATAATCATTCGTTTATCGCCGACAATGAGATTTTTAACTCTCGTGCATGCGTGTCGTTACAGTTTTTTTCTATATTCCATTGTGTACGGACATATGCATGGAGATCACGAAATCGCAGAATATGGATATTTGCGAGTCATCGATGAACCTCTATACAACCGTGATTTACATCACCGTGGACAAAACATACTCTCGTATTTTGTCTCTGCAGGCCTGCTCTGCGCTTATTTTTGGAGCAATGACTATTTCAGTAACCGAAACAACAGTAACCATGATTATTTACTACATAACCGGATTGTTTGAAGTGATTCGGTAAGAAGTAGTGGCAGCAACAACGAATCGTTTTCTTACTTATATCTCGCTACAACTATGGTAAACGCGGTGTTACGAAGCGAGATATCTCGTCGGTGGCACAATATAGTTGCTACGAGACGTTATGGTAACAAAAGGGTTCATGAACACTATTATAGCGACAATTAAAAGAATGATCAGAAATCAGGCCTATATTTGCATGGCAAATTAATTTAGCCCTTTATAATCACCTTGATCATCTTGATCACAACAAAAGATTACTGACTGATCATTGGTAATAAAGGTTCAATTTGCAATTAATTTGTACGCAAACATAGACCATTTCTGACGATTCTTTTTACTGATTTTACCTTCATCGTACATTTTCTTCATAAGCGTAAGAGAATGAAGTAATACTTTCGTTCTAACCTCTGATATCGACACATTCCATGCCGGTTCAAAAAAAAAGAAAAAAAAAAGAAAAGGATCTACGATATGCGTAATACTTATTTTTATTTAATACTTATTTTTATTCTTGTCTACTCATTTTTCATTGGATATTCAAATCAAGCATTCCACGATGGTCCTTCTATTCTGAATCATTTTTCTCTCATAGGATGACTTCTTCGATTTCAGAAACTGAGTAACGTTGGTCTCAGTCAATAGCACAGTGACCCTGGCTATTGAATAGTGATCTTTCATGACGCTGTGCTCATGACACTCGTATTTCTTATCGACCAGTTTAAGAAAAATTGTCCTCAGTAGCTGACAATATACGTCATTACTTTACTAACAATCGTGCATGTATCATATTCATTTTTTATATGATGTCATTGGGACCTCCTTCTGCAATTACTTTCGCTCGTAGAACAATCTTTTTCATTGCAATAGAAAAACTGTGTAGCAAGGTTTAGGTTAGATTAGGTTTAAGTTAAGTCGCTCGTAGAACAATCTTTTTCATTGCAATAGAAAAACTGTGTAGCAAGGTTTAGGTTAGATTAGGTTTAGGTTAGGTCGCTCGTAGAACAATCTTTTTCATTGCAATAGAAAAACTGTGTAGCAAGGTTTAGGTTAGATTAGGTTTAAGTTAAGTCGCTCGTAGAACAATCTTTTTCATTGCAATAGAAAAACTGTGTAGCAAGGTTTAGGTTAGATTAGGTTTAGGTTAAGTCGCTCGTAGAACAATCTTTTTCATTGCAATAGAAAAACTGTGTAGCAAGGTTTAGGTTAGATTAGGTTTAGGTTAAGTCGCTCGTAGAACAATCTTTTTCATTGCAATAGAAAAACTGTGTAGCAAGGTTTAGGTTAGATTAGGTTTAGGTTAGGTCGCTCGTAGAACAATCTTTTTCATTGCAATAGAAAAACTGTGTAGCAAGGTTTAGGTTAGATTAGGTTTAGGTTAGGTCGCTCGTAGAACAATCTTTTTCATTGCAATAGGAAAACTGTGTAGCAAGGTTGGTGCCATTCGCGATTTTTCATGACGCATACGCTGTGCGTCACCGGCAAGGATTGTGTCAATGAAACTTGTATCGTTGAAAGGAATACAGAGGATCAACGGAGCCTCTCAGAGTAAATTTCACTCCATACATCTCAGCAATGAATTCTTCTTTGATTTTACCAATTTTCGTCGCAGTTTATCTCTCTTCTCTTTTTTAACAGATATCGCATGAGGAACGTGTTTAACGAACGAATTAAGACGAGGACCGACGAAACAGCTCGTGAAAGATTGGTCAATGTTGCGAGAATACACACGCGAACGATCCAGTCAGTATCATCTCGGACCGGTTTTGATCATTCTAAGAGAGAGAGAGAGAGAGAGAGAGAGAGAAACATTCACCGAATTGTCAAATTTAAAAAAAGTATCTGTTTTTTTTTTTTAAAGCATTTGCAAGAAGCTGAATTGCCTTGGATTTTCGTACATCGTACTACTGACGCTGGGGACGTTTATTTTAATAACGACTCTCGTACGCGTGAGTGTGCAATTAAAAGCCGTAAAAATTTCATCGACGAAATTTTCGACTTTTACTAACACGAAACATCTCGTTGAACGCGTAGCTGTCTAGAACGCAGTTGAACGAATTAAGAGCATTGGGGGCAGGGATCACTACGCTCCTAACCGTCTGTACGTATATGTTCTTTTGCAACCATATGGTGCAAACTATGATGGACAGCAGCGCGGAGCTTCTCATGGAAGCGTAGGTGTTTCAACGTTACTTTAACACAGTTGCGGAAACTATGCTCCAACATGGGTGAATTTTTCACCTGATAGTGTGCGGAGTGTTAAAAGAAAAAAAAAAAGAAAAGAATTCTGAGTCATTGTATGTATTTTAGACATTAGCGACATGAGCTACGAATCAATTTTATGCATTGAGGTCCACTTTATTTGAAGGAATTATTAGAACTTAAATATAATTAATATCTTAAAAGAAGATATATATTTGTGAAAATAGATACATAGAAATTTATAATGTTAACTAATAGAAAATGTTCCGGAAAGTATTCCGGTACTTAATTTCCGATAAAATAAGTATACTTTTAGATAAAAATTTGATAAGTACTTTTCAATCAAATGTTAGCAGATCATAGTATAAAAATTAAGCAGAACATTTTTGGGATTGTACACAACTTCTTTTTAAACAAATTATTCTATAAATTTTTGAAGCTATTATACACAAATTTGTGATCGAGACACTACATATCACTAAAAGTAGCTGGAAATTAACGTTTGATAACCTATACAATGAGGCACAAATATAAAATATTCGAGATAGATCACTCGTCGTGATTTTTAATAGGTGAAAAGTATCAATTTAACAAGTAAAATTATTTTCTACCTAAATCCCATTCGCTCGATCGTATTCAGAAAAATCGCGATACAGATTTTAAAACTGGAAAAAAAGAAAAATTAATCAGCCACATGTTTCTGTAGATATAGCACCGAATGGTACAATGCTCCAGTGTCAACGCAGAAAATGTTATTGTTCATCGCACAACACTGTGTAAATACCTACACTTTCAACATCGGAGGGCTCTTCGTGCCGAGTTACGAAGGATTTTCTTCGGTAACGGCGTTATTTATTCTCTCTTACCATTTTCATTCTCTCTCTCACACATACACGTTCGCGCGTTTTCATTTGCAGGTGATCAAACAGTCGTTCTCCTCTTTCATGGTTATTCGTTCCACGCAAATGTAGCTTGTAAGGAACTACGTACGAACACAGGAAGAAAGAGATACACATTGTGTATTTGTACAAATCACGTATTAATCCTCAGTACACGTATTGGATCTACGAGACCCAATGAGCACATTTGGCTGTCGATTGTTATTTACCCGTACGCTGGAGGGTTAAACTGACGTGTTACCGATGAGCAATAAACTGTTAAAAATTAGAAAATGAAAAGATATTGGTATAATTCCAGATCTAGGAATGCGTCGACGCTTCTGACAATCTCTCTGCAATCCTTCAGATTGAAACTGTAAGTAACTGTGCCTTGCTACATTCTCCATAGAGAATATAAGAAGGCAAAGGTTTTAGAAATGTGTGTATGTGTGTGTGCAAAGCTTCGTTAGCGAAAACAGAAGTAATACTACAATTCTGATATTTTGAGGAAGTTAGTCTTTCGTTTTGTCCATTTTCTTGTTCAAATCGGCACACCTCGTATAATTAACTTTGTGAAATTAAATGTGTAATACGACACATAGCAGCGTGTTTCTTCTTCGACGTGGACCGTAGATAATTCGAAGTCCAAAATTTGGATTCCACCAATACTGGGACATCATTTATATTTTTCTATATATTTCAATAACAATGTGTAAACGTTTTTAAAAAATCATGATGTTTGGAGTTAAACAGTAGGATTGTAAACGTACGTTGTTCTCAGAACGAATTATATATCTAGGAATTATCGAATTGTTGCAAAGAAATGTGAAGCTAACTGCCGAAATTATTACAAGAAACGTAAAAACTACAAAATCGACAGAAATTAAACTTCGCGTATTTTTCTCGAACGATTTCCAACCGAAACCAAGCGAATATTTGTTCCTTTGTTTCCGATTACTTTGAGCCTTAATACACGACACCAATTTTTATCTAATCTGTAGGAATTCCATTTTGTACAAAGCCACGAATTTTACGACATTGAAATCAATAATGAATACCTGAATAGCAGAGTAGAAGTGGCCGTTGTTTCAATTCCTCGTGATTCGTTGTAAATTCAGATTCAGTAATTACCAACAATTTCCAATTAATCCCGAGTCTACGTATATTCCGTTATCTTGTGTTGTGAAATCTGACGGCAGTTTAAAGTAATGGAACGTACAACGTATACGTGAGTCAAAGTCCTTCGTGACGGCATGTGAAAATTCCGCGAGCCACTGTGCATCGTGCAACGATGACGACTGAAGGGACAACAATCAATAGCATTTGAAAAATACAAAAGTTCGTTCTTGCATGGACACGGAAAGAAAGGACTCTCGAGACATTTGGCGCGACGTTGATTATAATTTCATAACTACGCATACCATACTTTTTTCTTCGCCCTCCGTTAAATTCACTTTACCACCGATAAATTCATTTTTTACCTCCGTTTTCACTTTACCGTACGAGAAATCGTTGCAGCTATCGACCAATGCAAATTACCCCAGCTGTCAATCATGTCTTCCATCTCTCTTTCTCTGTCTGCCGATAATTTCACAATAAATTCGAAACCGAGGTATTATATAGCTGGCGACCGATCGATCGAGACGCAGTCGTGCTGCGGACCTGCGAAAGGATGGACGTGACGTATCTTCTGAGAACCGACTACGCATTCAACAAAAAACTTCTGGAGCTCCTGGGACTCTGGCCAACTGCACGATCGAAATTTCGACTCGTTCTCTTCTATATATATTACGTTTGTTACCTTCTGTTCCAGGTAATACTGACGTTTAACTTTTTAGTAGAAATTCTCTGCAATGTACTCCTTATATATTTTAAACTCCAATACTTCTGACGTTTTGTTTCAACAACTGTATTCCAGTGAAAAAGAAATTCTATAGTTTCCAAGAGCGAATCTCTATTTCGCGTTATTGGAAATTTTCCGATGGTTGAGATTTCCAGACTTTCGTGCTAATATTTCTTACTTTCGTTATTAGTTGACAGCGATTGTTTAATAACGACGTGTGACGACGAAACACGCGTGTGGTTTTATCGAAGAGTGAGAATTTTTGCCATGAATTCGATACAATTCGCAATTGGAATTCGCTGAGTTCGCGCAAGTCTTCTTCAACTACGAATTCCTGGTGACAGTGAACAACGAAAAAAGAAAAAAAAACTGTTGTGCGCGACTTCGCTGTAATTATTGTTACAAAAATTTATCGCGAATCTACCTGTCTAATAATTTCGATTAACAAAAATTAATCTGAACTGCCGCTATGCAAATCAAGATGAACGTTAATTATTCCTCATCGATATCGTTTGAAAATTTTGCTGGTGCACTTTAAAATATTGCTCCGTTTTTGAAATATTTCGAGATCATTTGCGTAATTTACGATAATAAAAGACGCGACGATCAAATTTGAATATCATCTGTTGGATAACAGAGCATTTTCGACAACGTCGGATACAACGAAATTTTAAAAGCGCATCTGTTTCTAGATATCGTGGTTCTTCACCCTCGAGTGCGACTTCATGTGCGTGCTGAATGTTCTGCCGATATTTCTGCCGACGGTGTGCATTCTATTGCAATACGGCTATCGTCATAAATACATGACCACCGTAAGTTTTCGCCCGTTACCAATGTTGTTTTATCTTCTCTTTCTCTGCGTCGAAAATTAAAAATCATCCCGCGTGACGTTGACATTAACAATCGCACCGTTAGGTATACTCTCTGTTCACGGCGATCGATCTCGAACAGAATTTCTTCAAGAACGACGAACAGAGTATCAAGATTCTTCGAAGATACGCGGTTGTGGTGCATGTTTTATCGATATTAGCCATGTGTAAGAAATTCACAAATATTCGTTTTTCTTGTCATCCAAGGCGATATATATATATATATATATATATCATATGAAAATTTTTCAGTTGGGGTATGTCTCACTATCATTATTGTGATCAGTTTATTACCTGTCATAACGTCAGCTTTTCGCATACCAGAAGAAAATGATATTAGATACTGGCAACGACCGATCGCCTTAAAATCATTAGAGAAAGCTGTGAGCTTGTGTAATCGTTCTTTCATTCTCTGCTACGTCACCCACTGTATAACTGAGATAATTTTGGCAGCACTCGAACTGACGACTACCTTCGTATTCTCCGAACACGTGTGCGCCCTGTTCAAAATTGTAAGGTAAAAAGAAATTTAATAGAGAGAAGTTCTACCACATATTTTCTAGAATTTCCTTCAATTATTTTCGTAATTAATTTGATACGTGTCTCAGCTTTTCAAAGCTAATTTGAATGCCTTAGCTGTTTCGGAATTGATTCAAAGGCCTTGAGAAAGGCATTGAATAAATGAATTGAATTAAATTGAAATCAGATTGTCTTAAAATTTCCAACATTGAACCGATCGTTTTTGTCGGAATTTTATTTTTATGACGTCACTGTATCTCGAGGAAGTAAAATCTTATAATGACTGTGTAAATGTCAAATAATAATATTCCACTTCGGTAGCTGCCACTTGAAACGTGCAACCATCGAATACGTCATGAAGCTCCCGCAATGCGACAAAACCAACAATATTTACACGAAGATAATAGTTGCTGTGCAAATTCATAGAAGAGCGATAAAGTTAGTAGATATACGTGCGATGATTTTTTTCCGCATTATACTCGTCAACAATTAACATTATCGATCGTTCAAGCTTTTTACACATCATGTGGGACCGGTTCGAAACGTATTATGTCTGGATGGCAATTTGTATCACCGTCACTATGAGCACCAGTACCGTGGGCGTGAGTGACGTTCAACTTTCAGTGACAGCTTTCTTTTACACAGAAAAGACATAAAAATTTTTATTTTTTCATTTTTTTGTTACTTAATTTATTCAGAATTAATGATCTTCGAGAGTGAGAGAAGTTTTCTCGTTCTTCGTCGGCAACGAATTAAATGTCGAATTTTAGAAAATCAGTTGAATATTGTTCATCAATTAGAAATGAAAATTATACAGAAAACTATTTATTATTATATTATTTGTTGTTTATAATCTGTTTATAATATCTGAGCGATTTTCGAGAAAAATGAGAATAATTTTCTTGTTCTTTGTGTAGTAACAAATTGAACGCGAAACTTCAAATAACGAAATTTGAAAAATTATTAAATTAGGTCTACAAATCGATACAAATAAAGGACGATTATCTAGGAATAATTCTAACATTCAGCGTCCTATTTGCCTTTCTTATTTACGCGGTGATATCAACATTCGTTGGCCAGAGATTAATCGATCACAGTTCAGACATCTTCTACGAGACGTACGTATTCGGTTTTTATCTGATCAGAATATCCTTATTAAATCATTAACTGTACTCATTTTACACATAAACGTTCCTTTCATCTTAGAAATGTTATTGCGATTGCTTCTTGTCTTTAATATTTTCTATGTCTTCCCATATTACACGCATCCTTATCCCTGAAGTTCCCGTAACTGCATGAAAATACGCGGCTTTCGATAAAAATTACATTTTTGGTTAAAATAAACTTGTCTTTATAAAACAGCGAGAAAAATTAGAAATAGAAACAAGTTACTTACTTAAAAACATATGTCTTTCAAAGGAGAGATGAATTCCTTCTATACACGAATTTCAGATACAATTCGTATTGGTACAGAATCCCCCTCAAAGCTCAAAAAATGTATTTGATGATTTTGCTGCGAAGTGTAAAGAGCTGCTCCTTTTCCAGGGTTAAGTTTTTCACCATGTCGCTTGAGGGTCTATGCACGGTAATACAACTGCATTTTCTCAATATGTCAAAACGTACGAACACAAAAAGCGTATTGAAATTGTTTCCTGTGCGTTTCAGATATTAAACACAACGTTTTCATTCATCACGGTTTTTCTTTCCGTGCAAAAGTAACATTTCTGCAGAATTGGTAAAAAAAGATGGGAAAAAACGAAGAGGGTACGCGAATCCTTTAGCATGATGTTAATTCTTGATAACATGTTACAATTGATTGATGTTTTTCGCACAATTGTTTTTGATGTATTACTGATATAATTCTATATTCTTTTAAAAATTAAAAGATTATTGTGAATTATTTTTTCTTAATATCGTCATCCCTCCTTTATGGCAGAGAAACGCTCTATGGCGTTAGTTTATTTTTATAAGTTGCAACTGATTTCTACTATCTAGATCCTGGATGACGTACTTAAATAATAGAAATTTTTACTCACGTTTCTAAACATGCACGTAGGTTTGTAGTAAATGTAATTACACGCAAAGCAAGAGGCGATGTAATACATTTGGAATGTGTTTGAATAAACCATGAAGAATGAACCAGGACAAGGAACAGATGTCAAAGTATCTTTCTGAAAAAGTGTCATTGAGCAAGCTTCAGCAAAATAATTTCACGAGAAATGAAGGTAACATACCATGTATTTTTGTTGATCGTTACAAATATCAAGATAATTCGTTCTTTCTAATTATCAGTTTATAAATAGTATACAATGATGTATACAAATTTAAGGCATAACTTGTAAATACAAGACACAATATTATTAAATTGTTGTAATTGTTACAACACGTGTAGTTATAGTAGTTTGTACCCTGTGATGACGGTCGAGGCCCTCGTGTCACTCAGTGATATTGATTTCTGTTGCCCTGTGTCACGTTCCCCCCATGACATACATTTTCACCCTTTCATGGGAAATCGATATGCCCTTGACACATTGATGTGTTTCGTTGCCAAAGGAACATTTTCGTCATTAGATTTGCGTTGTATTTCACTTGATAAAGAATCTTACGTATTTTATGTACGTTTCTTACTCCTATATTATTGTTAAAATTATTATTGAATTTTACATTCTGGAAATGTGATTGAAATCGTAAAAATCAAATTTCAGAAACGTTGAAATACCTGCGTATACTTGATGAACGCAATTTCTAAACGCAGTTTTGTCAGAAGCAATTTCTCACGCGAGAAATATTTTTTCAGTGTGTATTATGTGTTTGTTGTAACATGAAATTTTACTTTGAATGTTGTCCGGTTTTTAAAAAAATTCAGATAAATTCCATGTAATTCAATAGAAACTTGTTCTCTGAATACAATTTATAACTTAAAATATTCGTTTGCTTTAATTAGTCGAAATTTCGAAATTCCTAAATGGAACTTTGTAATCGACGTAAATTTGAACATTTCTTGAAGCAAAAGAACTTACACCATCTTCAGAATAAATGTACTTAATATATATTTTGTAATGTCATATTATATATGAAATAACTTTAACATATATTGTACTAATATTTTCAAGCAAAATTCACCCTTTGTAAATACCAATCGCTCGACACTTTGTATATGTTGAACATTAATTAAAATTTTTATTTTAAAAACACATTTTAATAAAATGAAAATTTTTATTAATATTTTCATTTTAAAACATCTTTTAAAACATCTTCATTTCTAAATCTAAGAAGAAAAATTATAGCAAAGAAGGTGACCAGTAATATTTTGCATTGTAGTACAGTTGTCATTTAATGGGAGAAACAAAGAAAAAGCTGTTCTATAGTCTTCGCGTGTCACGAATATTCCATCCCTCTGTGAAGGGAATATTCTGAATATCTCTTTTCCTATCGATTGTCCCTACACACCATCCCCCATAATTACGTCATTTTAGCTGTCAATCATTCGGCAGCGACGTCGAGAAGAAAGTTGCAGTTTTTTCATGAAATTTTCAAAAATACCGTTCATATTGCGGTAATATTGTCGTTTAAACGTTTTCCACTGAAAGCGTTCGTGATTTCGTTCTGTCTCGAAAAAGGATTATACAAGAACGATGGAATTAATAAACCTGTCTGTGGTAAAATATTCGAAAACATTGTGACACGAAGTTACTCGAATTTAACTGAATTTTAATTAATATCTATCAAAGAGTTACCTACGTCTGTTGCTCTATATCTGTGATATGTGTTAAAAAGTAGGTGAACAGAATTTACGGAAATCACGAAAAAATAGAATTTATTTTGTTGAGGGCATTTTTCTATAATTGGAACGATGTCTGTCCGATCTATTTTCGATTAAACTTTCTCGTATTTTTTCTAGATATTTCTGTTCCATGGTATCGACTTCCATTACGAGTGCAAAAGTATACGTTGCTCATATTTGAACGTAATTTCGAAATAAGCGCCTTGACAACTGGAGATCGTGAAACGATAATGGCCGAGATATGTGAACATAAGAGATTTCACTTACCAATTTCGCGTGAAAGTCAAGAAAGAAAAAAAGAGACATATTGCAATTACAGTTGGTCAAAATGCCGATCTCTTACAGTACGCTAATGTATTCCAGAAACAGCGACTGAAATCAGAGAAGGATTTAGTTTCCACAAGTAGCGGAGTTTTAAAAATTGTAACACGTCAAACGTTTGTTAGAAGATACTGAATCTTCCAAATGTACAATTGTTATCATGTAAAAGAACCTGTGATTTGAATATTCGTAAGAAATTATAAAATGATTATTGATTATCTTTGAGCTAACAAATAGGGTTTATAATTTATAATGCTGGAGGAAACCAAGATAAGAAGGTACGTGAAAAGAAAACTTTCAAAAGATTTCGAAATTAATTCGAATTCAATGATGAAATAATCAGTCACTGATTTTTATACATAAAATGAATACCGACTGCTTCTAAATATAAGGTTGTTATATAATTCAATATATATTGTAGTTTATAATGTTATATAAATATATATTATAGTCGTATAAATATAAAGTTATTATATAAAATAATTCCTTCAATTCTAAGATTACAATAATTTGAATTTGAATGAGTAAATACACTTTCCGCATGGTAATCATTTCAAAAAAAAAAAAAAAGAAAAAGTGGAACGGTTCATAGAAGATACACGTTTAAATATTTAGCGTAACGCGGTTTAGTTATTGTAAACAACGACTACGTACCATGACCACGTGTAAACTTTCTTTCGCGGGAAAAATATTTTCCAACTTGAACAATAAATGTCGTGACCAGTATACCGCTTGTTCTTCTGAAACTTTTAACAAAACATACTGCTATGTCGTACTACACAAAAACACACTAACTGCGCTTCATTCGAAGCGCATTAGATAGTAACACTTTTAATACAAATCCAAGTTTCCAATTAACTTTGATTAAGAAAATTTGATTTCTATGAAGATCACCTGACCAATATACTTTTAGTCCAAAGTGACTATCATGTATGGTTATTTCAATCGAAATGGTCAATTATACTTACGAAAATATGAATTTACAGAAAAATCCGGACTCTAACGTAGTTGCCAAAAAGTGAACAATTAATTAGCTATCACTTAGCGTTTGAGACCATGTTAACTCTTTATTTTGTAAAGCGGGAAAATTTGAAAAATCAGGATTTTCCCTAACGAAGCTAAAAATAATGTGCATCTACTGTAAACAATGTATTAATAATCTATTTTTTCCCACCTTAAATGAATAATTTTTGTCGCGCAGTTAAAGACTTGTAAGGGGCACATAATGGTCCCCGTTTACAATTTACGTGATAAAGCAAAAACGTTTGCAGGGCGAAGTTTTTAATTCAGCATTTCAAATTGCTCGCTCTTGTTCAAATTTTCTCACGATTCTTTGATTCCAGTTACAGTGAAACTAGAACTAAATACCTGAAATTACTGCCATTTAACGTGTATTACCGTAGTCAAGTGTGTAATCCAGAGCCGATACCGCTCGAGGCGTTGATTCTCGCGTTGGCGTTCTTTTCGCAACTGACGCCTCGTCGTATGACGGAAACACTGCCTGCGCGCCGTCGACCGGGAACAGGGAACAACTTGTTGCACGGTGAACCTCGAATGAACAAGCCACGGGGTTGCTAGTAGTGACGACGGCTACGCGTAAAACAGACGGACACGGAAGGGAGATTGCGACGTTATTAAATTTTCATAAACCATCGCTGACCATCGGTCGTTTTTGGACGCGTTTAAAATGCATAACAAAATATTGAAAAAAGACAAAGAACACTTTTTTATTACATAACCGGATTGTTTGAACTGATTCGGTAAGAAATAGTGGCAGCAACAACGAATCTTTTCTTACTTATATCTCACCACAATTATGTCGATCATAGCAATGCCGTAAACACGGTGTTATGAAGCGAGATATCTTGTCGGTGGCACAGTATAGTTGCTACGATATGTTACGGTAACGAAAGCGTTCTTAAACACTATTATAGCAACAATAAAAGAAAAATGATCAGAAATCAGGCTTATATTTGCGTGGAAAATTAATTTAGCCCTTTATAATCATTTTGATCATCTTGATCACAACAAAAGGTTAGTGACTGATCATTGGTAATAAAGGGTCAATTTGCAGTTAATTTGTACGCGAACATAGACCATTTCTGACAATTATTTTTACAATTATGTTATCTTCATCATACATTTTCTTCATAAGCGTAAGAGAATGAAGTAATATACATGCTTACTTTCGTTCCAGCCTCTGATATCGACACATTCCTTGCCGGTTCAAAAAAAAAAAAAAAAAAGGGAAAGGATCGACGATATGCGTCATTATTAGTTATGTATATAATACTCATTTTTATTTGTTCAAACTTGTCCACTCATTCTTCATTGGATGTTCAAATCAGGCATTTCACAATGAACCTTCTATTCTGAATCATTTTTCACTCATAGGATGACTTCTTTGATTCCAGAAACTGAGTAACGTTGGTCTCAGTCAATGGCACTTTACTACCAGTCGTGCATGTATCATATTCATTTTTTATACGGTGTCATTGGGACCTCCTTCTGCAATTACTTTCGCTCGTAGAACAATCTTTTTCATTGCAATAGAAAAACTGTGTACCAAGGATTAGGTTAGGTTTAGATTTAGGTTAGATTGCTCGTAGAACAGTCTTATAATATTATATAATATTTGTTCCTTCGTTTCCCGATTCCTTTGAGCGGTTAAAACACGATACCTATATTTATCTAATATATAGGAATTCCATCTTGTCGGAAGCCTCGAATTTTACGATATTGAAATCACTAATGAATACCTGAGCAGTGAGATTGCTGTTTCAGTTCCTCACGATTCGTTGTAAATTCAAATCAGTCATTAATAACAATTTCCAATTAATCCTGAATCTACGTATATTCTGTCTTGTGATGTGAAGTCTGATGACAGCTTAAGCTAATGCCACATACAACGTGTATGTACATCAAAGCCCTGCGTGGCAGCTTGTAAAATTTCCGTGCGCCACTGTACATCGATGATTGGGGAGCCCAATTAATAGCACCTGAAAAATACAGGAAGATTCTCATTACGTGGAATCGAAAGAAACCAAAAAGTTGCGAGACATTTGGTGCGACCTTTTTTTTTCACCTTCTGTTGAATTCATGTTACCTTCGATATCCTTGCAGCTATCGACCCCTGCAAGTTACCCCGACTGTCACTCATTCCTTCCCCCTTTCTCTCTTTCTGTTTCTCCTGATTATTTCGCAGTAAACTCGAAAACCGAGGTATTACATAGCTGGCGACCGATCGATCGAGACGCAGTCGTGCTTCGAATCTTGCGGAACGATGATCGTGGCGCGCTTTCTGAGATACGACTACGCATTGAACAAAAAACTTCTGGAGTTCCTGGGACTCTGGCCGACTGAACGATCGAAATTTCGAGTCGTTCTCTTCTACCTATATTACGTTAGTTACCTTCTGCTCCAGGTAATACTGACGTTTAATTTTTTAGTAGAAATTCTCTGCAATATATTCCTTATATATTTTAAACTCTAATATTTCTGACGTTTTATTTCAACAGCTGTATTGCAGTAAAAATGAAATTCTATAGTTTCCAAAAGCGAATTTCTATTTCGCGTTAATGGGAATTTTTCGATGGATAAGATTTCCATACTTTCGTACTAATATTTCTTACTTTCGTTATTAGTTGATAGCGATTGTTTAATAACGACGTGTGACGACGTAACGTGCGACTAGTTATATCGAAGAGTGAGAATTTTTGCCGTGAATTCGATACAATTCGCAATTGGAATTCGTTGAGTTCGCGCAAGTCTTCTTCAACTACGAATTCCTGGTGACAGTGAACAACGAAAAAAAGAAAAAAAACTGTTGTGCGCGACCTCGCTGTGATTATTGTTGCAAAAATTTATCGCGAATTTATCTCCATTACCTATCTAATAATTACGATTAACAAAAATTTATCTTAACTGCCGCTATGAAAATCAAGATGAACCTTAATTATTTTCATCAAAATCGTTTGAAAATTTCACTGGCTTTAAACTGTTGCTCCATAATTTGTTTCTCAAATATTCTGAGATCGAATTTGAAGATCGAACGATCAAATTTGAAGATCACCTCTCGGATAACAGAACATTTTCCACAATGTCGGACACAACGAATTTTTAAACGCGCGTCTGTTTCTAGATATCGTGGTTTTTCACTCTCGATTGCGACTTCACCTGCGTACTGAACATCCTGCCGATATTTGCGACGACGGTGTACATTTTATTGCAATACGCCTATCGTCATAAGTACATGACTACCGTAAGTTTCCGCCCGTTAACGTTACCTGTTGTTTTATCTTCTCTTTCTCTGCGACGAAAATTAAAAATATCTCGCGTAACGTTAACATTAACAATCGCACTGTTAGGTATACGCTCTGTTCACGGCGATCGATCTCGACCAGGATTTCTTCAAGAACGACGAACAGAGTATCAAGATTCTTCGAAGATACGCGATTGTGGTGCATGTTTTGTCGGTACTACTCATGTGTAAGAAATTCACAAATATTCGTTTTCTTGGCAAAAGATATATACATATATACATATACATATATATATATGAACATTTTTCAGTTATCATATGTCTCGGCTTCATTCTTACTGTCAGTTTAGTACCTCTCGCAGTGTCTATTTGTCACACACCAGAAGAAAATTACGTTACTTTCTGGCAACGACCGGTCGCCTTGAAATCGTTAGGGAAAACTGTGAGCTTCTGTAATCCTTCTTTCATTCTATGCTACGTCACCGTTTGTACGATTGCGTCAATTTCGGCTGTTCTCGAACTGAATACCTTGGCGTTTTCCGAACACGTGTGCGCATTGTTTAAAATTGTAAGGTAAGAAGAAATTTAACAATAGGAAGTTCTGCCGGATAATTTCTAGAATTTCCTTCAATTATTTTCGTAATTAATTTGAAACGTGGCCCAGTTCTTCAAAGCTAATTTGAATTGCTTAGCTGTTTCAGAATTCCTGCAATGGCCTTGAGAAAGGCATTGAATGAATGAATTGAATTAAATTGAAATCAGATTGTCTTAAGATTTCCAACGTTGAACAACATTGATCGTTTTTGTCGGAATTTTATTTTTATAACGTCACTGTATCTCGACGAAGTAAAATCTTAGGGTGATTGTGTTAATGTCAAATAATAATATTTCACTTGTGTAGCTGTCACTTGAAACGTGCAACCAACGAATACGTCCAGCAATGCGACAAAACGAACAATATTTACACGAAGATAATAGTTGCTGTGCGAGTTCACGAGAGAGCGTTAAAGTTAGTAGATATACGTGCGGTGATCTTTTTTTCGCATTACACTCGTCAACAATTAACACTATCGATCGTTCAAGCTTTTTACAGATCATGTGGGACCGGTTCGAAATGTATTACTTGTGCGCAGTTATTTGTGGCACCGCCGCTGTAAGTGCAGGCGTCGTGAACGTGAGTAATATTCAATCTTTATTGCATTCGAATTTATTGCAAACAAATCTTGTTCTTTAATTGGTCGTACATTGACCATAAACTACTTTGTCATGTGCCGAATTCCAAGAGGTCAGTTGAATATCGTAAATAAATTAGAAACAGAGACGATAGAATTGTTGAACATAGAGATAGAATTATTATTCTTCATTTTTAATATATATTCATAATATCTGAGTGACTCTCGAAACTGTGAAAAATTTTCTTGTTCTTCGTCAGTGACGAATTAAGCACTGAATTCTAGAAAATCAGTGGGATATTATAGATAAAGTAGAGATGAAAATTATGACATAAATTTATTGATAATTAATTCTCTTCGAGAGTGAGAGAAGTTTTCTCGTTCTTTGTCAGCAACGAATTAAATGCCGAATTTTAGAAAACAGTTGAATATTGTAGATCAATTAGAAATGAAAATTATACGTAAAACTATTTAGTATTATATTATTTGTTTTTTATATATATCTATTATATCTATTATAATATCAGAGCGATTTCCAAAAAAGTGAGAAAAATGTTGTGTTCTTTGTGTCACTAACGAATTGGACGCGAAGATTGAAATAATACAATCTGAAAAATTATTAAATTAGGTGTATAAATCGATGAAAATAGATGACGGCTGGGGAGCAATGTTAACAAACTCCGTTACATGTAGCTGGATTTTTTGTGCGGTATCGTTAACATTTTTTGGCCAAAGATTAATCGATCACAGTTCAGACGTCTTCTACGAGACGTAAGTATTCAATATCTATCTAATCAGAATATCATCAATAAGTTATTACCTCTAATCATTTTTACGCATAAACGTTCCCTTCATCTTGGAAATGTCATTACAATTGCTTTTTATCTTGAATATCTTCTATATTATCTTTCCGTATTACACGCATTCTGGATGTTCCTCAAGCTCCCGTAACTACATGAAAATCCGCGTCATTCGAGGAAAATTACATTTTTCCTTAAAATGAATTTGTCGTTATGAAATGAAGAGAGAGATTAGAAACAGAAACAAGTTAGTCATTTAAAGAGTCATATTTTTCAATGGAGAGATAAATTCTTTCTATACACGAATTTCAGATACAATACGAATTGGTACGGAATGCCCCTCAGAGCTCAAAAAATGTATTTGATGATTTTGCTGCGAAGTGTAAAGAGCTGCTCCTATTCCAAGGGTAATTTGTTCATCGCGTCGCTTGAGGGTCTATCTACGGTAACACGACTGCATTTTCTCAATATATCAAATCGTGCGAGCGAACAAAGTGCGCATTGAAATTGTTTCCTGTGCGTTTCAGATATTCAACACAACGTTTTCGTTCATCACGGTTTTTCTTTCCCTGCAAAAGTAACATTTCTGCAGAATTGGTAAAAAAAAGTAGGGAAAAAACCAAGTGGGAACGCGAATCCTTTAGCATGATGTTAATTCTTGATAACATGTAACAATTGATTGATGTTTTTTGCACGATTGTTTTTGATGTATTACTGATTCTAATTCTATATTCTTTTAAAAATTAAAAGATTATTGTGAATTATTTTTTCTTAATATCGTCATCCCTCCTTAATGGGAGAGAAACGCTCTATGGCGTTAGTTTATTTTTATAAGTTGCAACTGATTTCTACGATCTAGATCCTGGATGACGTTTTTAAATAATACAAATTTTTACTCACGTTTCTAAACATGCACGTAGGTTTATAGTAAATTTAATTACACACAAAGGAAGAGGCGATGCAATACGTTTGGAATTTGTTTGAATAAACCATGAAGAATGAACTAGAACAAGGAACAGAGGTCAAAGTATCTCTCTGAAAAAGTGACGCGTCATTGAGCAAGCATCAGCAAAATAATTTCACGAGAAATGAAGGTAACACACCATGTATTTTTGCTGATTGTTACAAATATCAAGATAATTCTTCCTTTCTGATTATCAGTTTATAAATATTATACAATAATATATACTAATCTAAGGTACAACTTATAAATACAAGGCACAGTATTATTTATTAAATTGTTGTAATTGTTACAACACGTGTAATTATTAGTTGTTTGCACTGCATTATGAAGGTCAAGATCCTCGTGTTCATTGCGTCAGCTTGGAATATTGATTGCCGTTGCCCTCTGTCACGTTTCCCCCATGACATTCATTTTCACTTTTTACTTTTCATAGGAAATCGATATTTCGTTGCCAAAGGTACATTCTCGTCATAAAATTTTCGTTGTATTTCACTTGATAAAAGATTTTACTTGTGTGCTCAATTATCGATTCTTACTTCTTATTATTAACTTTTCTAAACGACATAAACATGAAAGTATCACTGTCTTGGAGCAAAAGAAGAACTTATACCATTTTCAAACTAAATGTAACTATGTCGTATTAGATGTGAAATAACTTTAATATTACAGTAATATTACTATAATACTGCAATATATTGCAGTAATATTTTCAAGCAAAATCCATTCTTTGTAAAATCCAGTTACACGACATCTTGTTTATGTTTGATATTAATTAAAATTTTCATTTTAAAACATCTGATCTTCTCTTCTGAATCTAAGAAGAAAAATTATAGCAAAAAAAGTGATCAGTAATATTTTACATTGTAGTATAGTATATACTTATATAGTATATATTTACTGTGTCCTTCTCGACTGTCGTTTAACGGGAGAAACAAAGAAAATGCTGTTCTATATTTTTCGCGTGTCACGAATATTCCATCCCTCTGCGAAGGGAATATTCTGAATATCTGTCTTCCTATCGATTGTTCCTACCATCCCCCATAATTACGTCATTTTAGCTGCCAATCATTCGGCGGCGACATCGAGAAGAAAGTTGCAGTTTTTTCATGAAATTTTCAAAAATACCGTTCATATTGCGGTAATATTGTCGTTTAAACGTTTTCCATTGATAGCATCCGTGATTCCGTTCTCTCTTGAAAAAAGATTTCGAAGAACGATGGAGTTAATAAACCTGTGGTAAAATATCCGGAAACATTGTGACACGAAGTTACTCGAATTTAACTGAATTTTAATTAATATCTATTCAATAGTTATCTACGTCTGTTGCTCTGTATCTGTGATATGTGTTAAAAAGTAAGTGAATAGAATTTACAGAAATCACAGAAAAAGAGAATTTATTTTGTTGATAGCATTTTTCTATAATTGCGACAATGTTCGTGCGATCTGTTTTCGAATAAACTTTCTCGTATTTTCTCTAGATATTTCTGTTCCATGGTATCGAGCTCCATTACGAGTGCAAAAGTACACGTTGCTCATATTTCAACGTAATTTCGAAATAAGCGCCTTGACAACTGGAGATCGTGAAACGATAATGACCGAGAACTGTGAACATAAGAGATTTCACTTACCAATTTCGCGTGAAAGCCAAGAAAGGAAAAAAGAGACATATTGCAATTACAGTTGGTCAAAATGCTGATCTCTTACAGTACGGTAATGTATTCCAAAAACAGCGACTGAAATCAGAGAAGGATTTAGTTTCCACAAGTAGCGGAGTTTTAAGAATTGTAACACGTCAAACGTTTGTTAGAAGATACTGAATCTTCCAAATGTACAATTGTTATCATGTAAAAGAACCTGAAAACTTTCAAAAGATTTCGAAATTAATTCGAATTCAATGATGAAATAATCAGTCACTGATTTTGATACATAAAATGAATACCGACTGCTTCTAAATATAAGGATATAATTCAATATATATTGTAGTTTATAATGTTATATAAATATATATTATAGTCGTATAAATATAAAGTTATTATATAAAATAATTCCTTCAATTCTAAGATTACAATAATTTGAATTTGAATGAGTAAATACACTTTCCGCATGGTAATCATTTCAAAAAAAAAAAAAAAGAAAAAGTGGAACGGTTCATAGAAGATACACGTTTAAATATTTAGCGTAACGCGGTTTAGTTATTGTAAACAACAACTACGTACCATGACCACGTGTAAACTTTCTTTCGCGGGAAAAATATTTTCCAACTTGAACAATGAATGTCGTGACCAGTATACCGCTTGTTCTTCTGAAACTTTTAACAAAACATACTGCTATGTCGTACTACACAAAAACACACTAACTGCGCTTCATTCGAAGCGCATTGAATTGTAACACGTTTAATACAAATCCAAGTTTCCAATTAACCATGATTAAGAAAATTTGATTGCTATGAAGATCACCTGGCCAATATACTTTTAGTCCAAAGTGATTATCATGTATGGTTATTTCATTCAAAGTGGTGAATTATACTTACGAAAATATGAATTTACAGAAAAATCCGCACTCTAACGTAGTTGCCAAAAAGTGAACAATTAATTAGCTATCACTTAGCGTTTGAGACCATGTTAACTCTCTATTTTGTAAAGCGGGAAAATTTGAAAAATCAGGATTTTCTCTAACGAAGCTAAAAATAATGTGCATCTACTGTAAACAATGTATTAATAATCTATTTTTTTCTACCTTAAATAAATAATTTTTTCGGCCTGTGAAAAACATGTACGGGGCACCTAATGGTCCTGGTTTACAATTTGCGTGGTAAAGCAGAAACGTTTGCAGAGCGAAGTTTTTAATTCAGCATTTCAAATTGCTCGCTCTTGTTCATATTTTCTCACGATTCTTTGATTCCAGTTACAGTGAAACTAGAACTAAATACCCGAAATTACTGCCATTTAACGTGGATTACCGTAGTCAAGTGTGTAATCCAGAGCCGATACCGCTCGAGGCGTTGATTCTCGCGTTGGCGTTCTTTTCGCAACTGACGCCTCGTCGTGTGACGGAAACACTGCCTGCGCGCCGTCGACCGGGAACAGGGAACAACTTGTTGCACGGTGAACTTCGAATGAACAAGCCTAGGGATTGCTAGTGGGGACGACGGCCACGCGTAAAACAGGCGGACATAAAGGGGAGATTGCGACGTTATTAAATTTTCATAAACCATCGCCGACCATCGGTCGTTTTCGGACGCGTTTAAAATACATAATAAAATATTGCAAAAAGACAAGGAACACTTTTCCAAAAGCGACAACAAAGTATTGCACAAGTTCTCACGCGGTGTACGATTCGTCGTGTAATGGACGTGAAACATCGTGCGAGTCGCACGCCGATCGATTAATGGAATTGCGGCCTTTTTTTCCAGTTGACCATTTCCACGTCACCATTGCTCTCGCCTTGTTGTTTTTTGCTTCGGTTCTTGGTTACATTAGGGCTTATCAAATTTTCAGAACCGCGTCGGGGTAGGAGAAGCTACGAGATCGAGAAGGGGTGAGGTTTGCCGGTCGCGCACGATCCCAGAAGAGTTTTTGCCACCGTGGAACGATTGACGATCTGAAAAGTTTTCACTATAAGTTCAGCAAGATAGTTGTCTTATCGACGATTGGACTATGGCCGTACGATAGATCCTGGCTGACAAAAGTGAAAAGAATTTTCGTCCTGGCGATAATGGTCGCTTTTATGACGTTTCTAGTACGGTGTTTTTGTTTCATTAATTTCCATACCTCTCTTGAGATTTCCTTTCGTGGTGTTTCTCGAAGCAGTTTCAACTTGGATAGTGACATAATTCGTTTTTGTCACTCAATTTTCGTTCATGAGTTGATGGAAATTTGTATTAGTTTTGTTCAATTATCATTCGAATTTTATTGAAGGATGGTGTTAATCTTTCGAGTGTTTGTAAACAATAACAAAGTAATTGAGTCGTTTATTCTAAATATTGCAATATATTGAATATATATTGAATAAATAAATAAATAAATATATATATATTGAATAAATAAATATATATATCAAAAGGCATGCGTTTAAAGACGAATGTATTATTAATTTGTTGTATGCCTCTCATTTGATATCAAAATTTTAGATTTTTGGTAATTTTAAGTATTCAGAGAGTTACGTATGTTTGGCTGTCCACGTGTCAGTTGTTATTCACCCATACTCTGGAGGGTTAAACTGACGTTGTTACCGATGAGCAATAAACTGTTAAAATATTACAGAATGAAAAGATATTGGTATAATTCCAGATCTAGGCACACGCTTCTAACAATCTCTCTTTAATCCCTCAGATTGAAACTGTAAGTAACTCTGCCTTGCTAGATTCTCCGCAGAGAATATATAAGAAAGCAAGGATTTTAGAAAGTGTGTGTGTGTGCAAAGCTTCGTTTGCAAGAATAGTGGTGATATTATAATTCTGATATTTGAAGAAAGTGATTTTAGTCTTTCGTTCTGTCTATTTTCTTGTTCAAATCGGCACGCCTCGTATGAATAACTTTGTGAAACTAAATATGTAATGCGACACATACCAGCGTGTTTCTTCTTTGCGTTGATCGTTGATTTCAGTGCCGTAGATCATTCTCCGAAATTGTTAAAATTGATGTCGTGTACATTTGAAAGGAGATAAAAATTTACAGCTACACTTGCAATTAGACAATCTCCATTGAAAATGTGTTTCACTATTGAAAAGTTTATCTAAAACTTTTCGAAACGTTTCAACTGCGATCAATGAATTATTTTTCCAACTTCTGCAATCAAAAAAAAAAAAACAGAATTAGATTGTGGCGCGTTTAATCGCGGAAAGCTTGGAAAAATCGTTCACAAACACGTTCAGAGACAATGAAAATAGTTGTGAAGTACTTGTACACTGTGAAATATAGCGCTTCTAACGTAGCAATATACTTTAATCAATAACTGTTTTAATTTTTAAGGTTAAAGGCGCATACGATTGGATATATTTCTGCTGAATAAAGAATTAAAACGTCTAGTTGTATACATACGTGGTGTGGACAACAAGTTCGTAGAAATAATTAATAAAAATTGTTTTGTTTGAATCTTCATCGAAACCTACATTATCACTTATACATTTAATACATTTAATACATTTAATACATTTACAATACATCACTTATTTAATACATTTACAATACATCCGACTCAGTTTCCACTGATTGTGAATGAAACAGTGTGTTGCTCGAATGAAATACTCTCTAACATTCTCGTCAATTCTATTTATTTTCATCGTTTTTTCGCCTCCAAAATGCTGCCTCCGCGTGATATTTTTGATCTGAATGAAGGCTGAATGAATCGGTGAATGCTCAAGAACTGTGATAAATTAAGACGGGCGAGAAACTCGCGCACTCGCGAACGAAATGCGGGAACAATTTTGGCACGAAGTTCTCGCGTGTTCAAATTTACGTTTCGTAAAGTTATTTGCACGCTTCCTTTGTTGATGTTTAGAGCTGTTCAGAGATTGTCCTAATAGCAATTCTTGAATCAGAGTGCAAGAGATCGTTTGACACACGTTTGACGTTTCTATCTGTGTGCGACGTTTTTCGAAGGCCGATCTTCTCTCGAAAAGCATTTTCTCTTGCTTCACTGAATCTTTTTCATCAACAACGCCCGCTAATTTCACAGTTTACATTATTTTCGGCATCTCGACAGTTTTCGAGCCGCTTTTGCCGATTTTCACGAGAAACTTGATGCTAATTCTATGTTCTCCGAAAAATCGGCTAACAACGAGACTGAACTGTGTCGCTGTTGCAAAATTTCTACCGATGATAGATAAATCCAATTGGAGAATTAGTCACAGCATTGCAAGGGAAAAATATTTATTCTATGAACATTTTGACCACACCACGCATGAAGCAACACCCGTATTGGTTTACAAAATAAGAATGCTAATTTGTGCTCTGCGCGTTGTAAAAATATAATTATTCTTTGTTTGTTTTAGGTAAGTACCGTTGATCTTGTTGGGGGAAAGAATGAATTGCTGGTCAAACGAAACCTAAAACTGGCTTGAAGGTACTGTAACCACGTATCATCGCTAATGTGTGTTAGCATGTAAAGGAAAAAATTTCGGTAGAATTTTGAGTAAAAATTAACAAGTGTCTATCCAAATATCCAAAAAACTAAAATTAAGTGTCGATATTATGTGATTTGCAGAAGACCTAATCGCACAGTTCATGAACACAATATTTCAACCAACATAAAATGCGCGTAAAATCCTGAAAAAAAATATGTGTATTCTAACCAATGTGAAAAACTCGTGTTTCTAAAAAAAATTGTCTAAAATTGTACTCACTTGTTTGAAAATTCTCGACTTATTTAAAAATCGACATCAAGCCGTAGGACCAGTTTGACGACTGAGATTGTCCCAATAAGAACGAAACGGACCGTGTACCGTGGAACGTTAGCCGTTATCGCGACGCCGCGCCTGAGAGACAGAAATAAAAGGAAAATTTTTCCCCCTAAAGAGCAAACGTCGCCGGTGAACAAACGTAGAAAATAGAGAGAGATTCGTTTTCCATTCGCTGGAAACCTGTAATTTCCCAGTAATTTCTTATAAATGTACATCCCTACGTCTCTCGCGTTTTATTTTCCACAATTTTCCAAATTACAGCTACCGTCAATCACGTCGCAACCCCATCGCAGCCGGAAATGCTATTATTTATTCAGCGCTATTATTTATTCAGCATCGCGGCGAAGAAAAGAAATGGGAAATAGGCGAAAAGTAAAGTGTACAGCGGTACACTGTAGCCAGTTGCATTTCAGTCGCGACGCATCATGGATCGTAAGCTACTCGAGTATTACAACTCGACCGTGTTGTTGTTGTCGGTGATCGGACTCTGGCCCTATCAGAGATCCGGCTTTAAATTATTTCAAAATGTCGTTATCTTCGTTGTCATTGTTCTCTCTTCCTTCGTGCAGGTAAGAACGAAGCCTTGAACTTTTATCGTGGCAGTTTCTCCAGTTTTTTCTTTTTTTTTTCCCCAATATTTCCACGTACTTGAAAATGAAACAAATGAAAGAAAAAATACAAACGCCTTCTATCGAGACGACGAACTCAAGCGTTTCCACCCGGTGCGTTCGTATTTATTCGAAAAATGAATATATCCAATCGATGTGAATTCCGTTCAAACTCGAAATCAAACACAACAATCCATTCCGACCGATCGGAATTAATTAATTAATTGCCAATTGTCGAGTTGAATTCAAAGTTGAAAGTTTAAAATTGGATCTCGGTTTAACAGCGTAGAGGCGTGGGGGGGGGAGGTATTTGGATTTTCAAGTGGAGCGCTAAACGCTAAATTTTAATATTATTTTCGAAATCGATGGCGTCGCGATGAATTTAACATTTCGATCGAAGGTGCAAAATCATTGAACGATGTCTTTTTTTTTTTTTTTTTCTTAAAAATGTTTCGTTAGAAGTTGAATCGAAAGTTAATTCGACGCATTGGTTACAGTTTCAACCTCTGTTTACCTTGGAGTGCACGGTATTCATGTTCCTACAGAATATGTCGCAAGGGACAATATTACTTTCCCTGTTCGTTAGATACGTCATATATTGGTACGAAAATGAAACAGTGAGTTGACAAAAAATTTGTATTTTGAACCTGATAAGTACATATCTATCGATCGTTCTTATTTAAAAAAATTTATTTATTTATTTAAAAAAAAAAAAAACATGCGATATATTGTACGTTTACGCGTCAATATGATAACATCATATGTGTTATGACACATTAAGAAAAAAAAAAAAAAAATATATATATATATATATACATAGCTAAGAATGGAAACAAAGTGTTTACAGAAGCATTCTTAAAAGTACGACTATGAAAATAAATAATATTTCTAATGTTTAAATAATGTTTAAAATTAAAAGAAAATTCAAAGTAAGGGCAAAAGTGTGATCTTATCGTGTTCTTCATTTATCATGTCAGATCAAGCGAATCATGGAAGAAGTGAATTACGTTTGGGACACGGTGTACGATGACGAAGAGCTTTCGATTCTGAAAAAATACACCTATAGAGGACAATATTATGTAAAAATTATAATACGTAAGATCTACATATGGAATATGTCGTGCAAAATCTTTGACAAATGTTACTATATAAAATACCATTACAGTAATGACATTTCTATCGATGTTAATGACAATGGTGGCTTCCCTTCCTCCTGAAATTTTCGACGTTCTCTTACGATTGAACACATCTCGATCCCATAAGTCTTTATTACAGCTGCAATATTTCTTAGACGAACGGAAATACTTGCCCCTGATGACGATATTTCAGGAAATCGTATATTTCTTAGCCGCTGTTATAGTTGTAGCCACTGAATCGTTGTGTGCCATGCTGCTACAGCACACTACTAGTTTGCTTGAAATTGTTAGGTAAGGAAAATCGATACGTTCCCTGTTATATACGTGCGTAGTTTTTAAAAATATTCTAATGCTTGCCGTGGAAAAAAGAATTTTGAAATACCACGAGATTTCATTAACACCGCAACGAAAGACAACTAGGATAATTACAATGAACAAAATCTGAAAATGTTTGTTACGAAGTATACTTGTTGAACACATACATTTAGTAAAAAAAAAAAGTTAAATCTTAAGCATGTTACGAGTATTAAAGATCAAGATCACTTATACGTATATGTGTAGTTGATCGCTGTTTAAATATTTTTGTGATCTCGGCGAAATACGTGTGTCCTTGTAATTCGTGCATATATTTTTTTTTAAATTTCTGTTAAATTCGACTAATATAATTGTGATATTTGTCCGTGTTAATTGCAGTGTTAATGAAAGAATATTATATTCATAAAAAGTCCTTACACGCAGATACATTCTGTGCGATTGTGTGTTGTGATCGTGCAATACACTTAGGAGAAATTAGAAAAAAAATCATCAATTGGATCGATTCGATTCTATTAAGATGGCTACTTTCGCTAAACGCGAAATGATGTGGTCATTTGAATGTGTTTGAATTTGGATAACAAACAAATTTTTTATTCGAAAAGTATCTGTTTCAATGTTCGGGTGTTATATCAGATTCTGTAACTAACAAATCTCACAATTCTTACAGTTACCGTATTAAAAAAGCTGTTCTACGGTGTATGAGTCCTCAGTCCAAAGATGAGAACGACAGCTGCAGAGAAATTCTGATTACCGCTGTGATTATGCACAACAGACTAATCAAGTTCGTATTTTGCATAATATATTAAAAATTCACTGTACACGCCTCGGTATATCGGCTTGTAAAACGAGATAAAAAGATTTAACGTAACCCTGTATATACATGCCTATACGTGACAATCTTTCGAACATTTTCATGTGCAGAAACAATTTTAACCATGCTATATGCGCGTAATTGGTAAATCTAATTGTTGCAATATCTGTCGCGTATTTCCTTTATTGATACAATGTCCATCTTTTTATTTTCGAAGGTTCAAGAGTTTGTTAGAGACAGTATTTAAGCCAATATATTCTGCAGTCATCGTCTTCGGTATTTCATCCTTTAGCATGACTTTATTCTGTGTGAGTAATCTGTCTCGTTCTTCAGTGAAACCTTGTGCGAAAAGCGGGAAACTTAATTCCAAACAGACGAGGAAAATAATCGCGAATAGTTCAATGAAATTCGTTTCTTACAGTTATCACAGACGATACTCTCGATGAACAATTTCGAGCATGCGCTGAACTTTCTGGCACTTTTATTGTCCGAGTTGTTTTTCATACTTTCCGTGAATTACGAATTTCAAGACATATTGAATTCCATCGAGGGCATTTACACGACTATGTGGGTAAAATGTCAATTTATTCGACTAAGTGTTCGCCTAATTGTTTGCCCAAACACACGACAATACTGTACTGTCTCCATTACTGTACAACAAAATTTTACAACACCAAGTATTTATGATAACGACATCGATACTAATCTGTATTTTGAATATCTTTTCCGTAACTGTGTAGTTTTGCTAGCAAGTTATGATTGATAGCTGTTTACAATTTTTTTTCCAGATGCAACAGCAAATGGTACAGAGCGCCATTATCTGTGCAGAAATTGTTGTTGTTCATTCTGTTAAACGTTATGTCAAATCGAGACTTCACCTTGTTGATAGTATTTGCTCCATCGGTCAGAGGCATTTCAGTGGTACTTACTTATTTACGTACAGTCAAGTCAACTACGTTTGTAATCATTCTGCTTAAACTTTCCAGCTGATAAAATCATCGATATCCTATTTCATGGTGATGTATTCCACCCAACAAGCAAAAGTTTAATGAAAAATCAGCTGATCTATCTATTGTAAGGTTACTCTTGTTGTCGTTCACTTTCGAATCGGTTGTTACGATCGTCGACGATTGTTACTTGAATTGATGTGTTTGACTGTCGTTCGATGTTTTAATCGATGTCATATGACTGTGTTTAATAAATGTTGTTCTCAATCAGGAGTGATTTATTTCGTGAAGATGCGGATTCTCTTTGCCATTTTTGCGTTACCTTCCTTCAAGACGCACTGAGCACAATATTTTGTACACCGAATCTGACTTTTACGACACATTTCACGTGAATATTCACGTGAATGCATGTTTCACGTGATATAACAATATATTAAATATTGCACAAAGTATACTCACGTTAAGTGTCACCTGCATTTCACGTTACGTCGCCAGAAAATAGTCACAATTATGATTAATAGTTAATAATTAATAATTTTTTAATACTTCTTTACAGAGAAGTATATCCATAATGTGAATTAATGCATAGAGAAATATATGATTCCATTTTTAGAGAAACTGGATGTGAAGTCTCGAAAACAAATCTAGACAAATCTGGTGATTATCGTAAGAACAGGGTAAATTTTATGTCGAACGTTATTCCGAATGATCAATAACTGCGAAGATAATTGCATGAATGAGTTAAAACTGAGACAGTTGTGTATATCTTATCCAGTCTTGTTGATCCTCGTGTTCCGATTTTAATCAGTAACAAAAATTGAATATATTTTACTATCACACGTACTATCTCACGCGAAGGAAACTTATAAAAATTCATCTCTTAATTGTTCAAGAGCTTCGTAAAAAAAAAGGAAAACATACAGGATTCAAATTGGATCATAAACCTACCAAATTTTAATAATATAAAAAGACGAGAGCAAATTAATAATAACTGATTTGCGAGTCTATTTTCGAAACCATAATTCTCCACGCTTGATTTTCAACTAATTTAATTTTCTATCTCTGTTTCTAAATGTTTCCTTACGATCTTAAAGACGTAAGTGCAGTACACATAAAATATGGTTCGTTATCGATATTCGGTACATCTGTTTGAACACTACTTCTTATTACGTGAGTGAATCATATTATTATTAACATGTCTAGAAACCTTGTGTCTGTTTTCTGTTATTTGAAAAAAAAAGAAACACTGGACTACAGTTATTGCAGTTGCTAAACACGGGTTTGAATATCCGTGGAGAGCTGTTCATCTTATTAGTTATGTCTTCCATCGTTGCGTACACGTGTTATTTAAATTATTTGGTGCAGGAAGTTTTGGAAAGTGTTCACAACGTTACATCGTCAATGTAAGCGTGCAAGATTACATGTAAGTGGACGATGAATTTTTACAATGACACGGCGATATTGAGCTAAGTATATAGGAAATAAATCACAAAGAAGCAATGAATTCGAATGTTGTTCTAGAAACTTACGAGCATTTTCATCTGGGAATTTTCTGATTTATCTGTCTTTCCAAAGGTGTCTTTCTTTCCAAAAAGAAATCCAGGTAAAGTAACTGACAGTAAGTAACTTTGTAAATTAAAGTTGTTCACAGAATAAGTGAAGTCTATGTGATGAGTTATTAATTAATTTATATAATATCCTGTACATATAAGATGGATATAAAAAATATTAATATCGGCTATAGTATTGTGAATAGTTTTAAATTAAATCTTAGCTTGCGCGTCTTCCTTAAAAATATCTTTCTTTCAGCGTAAATAACGAAATTTACGATTGTCTAAACTTTCAACTAGTGCAACATTAATATTGTCACTCAATTCGTAACAAAATATCTCGTAAACTGAATCACTGTTTCGTATTCTCTTGACATTAAATTTCGTCCAAAACCATCGAACCATTCTCTAAGTTCTTTCCATCTCGAACGAAAAAAACAGACTGGCAACGATCGGGAAATATTTTTCTCGCACACCCCACACAGACGGAACAAATAAATGCGAGAGAAAGGACATTGTCTCGAGACAAGACTATTCAAGCCTAGACTGTAATTTTCTTAATAGCCCTACTTCTATAGTCAAAGGCTATAGAAGAAAAAAATAAATTGATGGTTTATTTCTAGTGCTCATGAACATGAATAAATAATTCTGAAATGAGGGGTCGCGTCATTCATTCTGCCGGTGATTCTATTGAATTTCTGTTTTGATATTTCGTTGGAAAATCTCTAAGACAGGTAAAGGGGGAAATTAAATCGAAGAAGCGAGCAATCAGTAGTTCTTGAACCATTGTACGCGATGGACGAAGCACTGGCGTATTATAGTTTCCCTAGGACTCTGTTAACACTGATAGGACTTTGGCCGTATCAGAACACGAGATTCATCATTTTGAAAAACAGTTTCATCAGCTTCAATTTTTTTATTTTTATCGTTGCACAGGTGCTGTGATTATTATTTAATTTTTCTTTATTTTATTGTATAGCTCTCACACTTCGTTCGATTCAACACCGTAACGAGTGTATATTCAAGTAACTGCATTGTGATAATCGTGCTATTATCCTTATTTACACATTCTTTTAATTAAAAAAAAATTTTTAACATATAAAATTTTGAGTTATATTTCTCGTATGTGAAAACATTTTAAATCCGCGTGAAGGTTCCAAAATCTGAAACTTATGAAGATCCATTTTCGTAGCGCGTTTCCTTTTTTTAATTTCTACTTTTGTAGAAATATTTTTCATTATATCACGATATTTATTGAAATTTTTCAACCCTTTCCGGTAGCAATTGATTTTTTTCTATCAATCCCATGATCAAAAGTTTTCGATTACGAACAGTTATCACAGTCCAGTTAATAGATTAGTAAAAAAAAAACAGTAATTAAATTAAATTAAATTATTTTTTTTTTAAACTTGTATATGTTGCCATTGTATATTATGCTTGCTTTCATTGAACGGAAATTATTCGTCAAATGTCTTTCTGTGAATATTTCCATAATTCATTACGTTTTCCAGTGTATGGTCTTCATAACTAGAGAATTCATGCTGAAGTACGTTTCGTTCGTGCTCATGACCTTGGGCTCTTTTGCAAAGTACAATATAAATTGGTATCAACTGCCTACAGTGAGTACTCGATCGTTCAGTTGAATAACAATTTGCTTGTAAGCATTTTGCAAAGTACACACAAATCGTAAATAAACGTAGACGAAGAAATTTATGGACAAAATAATACGCGACATGGAAATGGAACAGGGCGAGGCACTTCAAATTATGAAGAAACACGCTTACATGGCGAAAGTCTACGGGTTACGATTCGGATGTAAGCGACATCTTTGGGAAAAACACTACACGTATGAATTAACACAGTTCGAGCTTTTTTAATTTCACGTACATGTGTTACAGCGGTTTTTTATCTCTCATTAGCACTCGGTATGTTCTATTACGCGTCAATCTTTGTTTATGAGATAATTGTGCCGACGAACGAAACTCGTCTGAGGAAATGTCCCATAAGTACAGATTACCTGATACTTGAAGAGAAGTATCAGTTACTCACATTTCTACATATCAACTTTTCGATGATAATTTTCATAACTGTCTTCGCGGGAACGGAAACGTTTGCGGTCCTGTGGCTGAAACATGCTGCCAGTTTGAGCGAAGTTGCCAGGTATAACAAATAGTGAATGATTGTACGATGCACCAGGTGACATTGCACATAGTGTTTTACTCATACAATAATAGATCATTGTTTTAGTGGTGATAAGTGTGTCAGGAGGCGTTATTAAACTATTCTTTAAAATTGATTTAATACGAGATCAACAAGATCTTTTTTTTCAAAATTGATTTGATATGAGATTCTTAAAAAATTGTATCATTCCTTTGGTAAGATAAGCAGTTCTTTAATATCTTGAGAAATTAATTCGAATGGTGAACTTGCTGCTTCTGGAATGGACCTATTTGAAACATAAAATATAGAAACTATATTATTCAACAAAATTATAGCATCCAATATGAAGGATGATACAATTCAAAATTAATTTGGATTTCTTATTATTAATAATAATAAACGATATACATGAATGCATATGTTAAGTAAATGTCATCAGCTATAATTAATTTATCGTGTTGTCGTGCCTTTCTATGAAATTATGTACGAGAATGTTATACGTACTTTTATTAAACGACGACATAGTTTACACGTAACGCTGAAATTTTCAGTTACTACGTGAAGAAAACTATTTTCACAAATTCGAAATACCAATGCGATGACAGAACAAGAAGGGATATAGCAAAAGCCGTAATCGCCCATATGAGAGCGTTAGAGTCAGTACTTACTTATATCTTTCTTTGTAAAATTCTAATTTAATTCCATCATCTTTCGTTCTCGTAGATATATTAAGGAGGTGCAGGACAATAACGCAGCTGCATATGCTGTCCTCCTTTTGTTTGCTATCACTTCTCTAGCAATTAATTTATTTCGCGTAAGTATATTCGTATATATATATTAGACTTGAAATTTTCCGTCATTTTTCGTGGACCTTGAAACGATCTTGTGTTTCCAATCTGCCCTTCGTGATTATTAGTCGAAACGAGAAACGCCACATTCGAAGATTTTATTCACTTTCCAGCTGTCCGCATCGTACTCCGACTTGTTTTCATCCGAATTCGAAGAACCAGTTGCCTGTATCCTACTTGTCGTTTGCGAATTGATGTATATGTATTACTTGAATTATTTGTGCGAACAATCGTACGAATACTATAACAATTTTTCAATTGCAATGTAAGCGTTCAATCACTAAACGGTACTTTGAAAGTGCCAGAAGAAATTTTATCAATGTTTTCAGTTTCCACGACAACTGGTACGAAACTACTGTAACAACCCAAAAGCTATTGTTGAACATGATGTTGAGAACCAGCAAGACATTCACGTTCAACATTTTCAATTGTTACACCGGCACGGTAGAGGGCTTTTCAGTGGTATATTTCAATTTTCAATCGTTCATAATTAATATTAAATAATATTTCATAGTTCACGTAGATACAGTAGTGTCCTGTAAAAATTATTTACCTTTCAGCTAGTAAAAACTTCAGTATCATATTTTATGATGATCACGTCCATGCAGCAGTAATACTCTTATCGATGATGATACATGAAAGAAAAAAATATTTAATTAGCTAGTAGTCAATAAAACGTTCAGATTCTACGCAAAAAAACGTGTCTGGCTGTCATTCCTAGTTACAGGCTGTTAATTTCGAAAAAAATGAAAATTTTGTGAACTATAATTTTATTTCAACTGGAATAGGCATTTAGTGAATCTTATGATATGATCTAATTTTGCTGTTTAGCCTCATTCAGAATAAATAACGCCTTACGAATTGACACCAGGTATCTTCTTACTCGTAGTGATAAAAATGATTAATAAAAAATTGTGACACTGATTTGTATATTTGGAGAACGTATAAAAAAACTCAAATACTGAAAGCTAAATATTTTTCATCACGGTGTAATAATGAAATTGTATTTAATAGAGATTCTTATTAACAACTCTATAAAGTCAGTATTCTTGAATCACTATTTTAAAGCGAAGCGAATGATGCTTGGTGCCTTTCTGCGATTCTACGGTCACAAACAAACACTGCACCAATAGTCGTCCATAAGTAATAAACAATTTACTTAGCAACGCAGAAAGAACTGCGAGAGAGCTGAATTTACTTTTTTCTTGAAACGAAATTGTTTCCCTTACATTCCGTAGACTGAGGCTCACCACTTGCAAAGACAATTGACTATGCAACAAAAATTGCTAACCATCCGCGTTATTATGCTATAGCCAGTTAGTTTGAAACAGAAAATGTCGTACAAAATCTTTGACTAATGTTATTATAGAAAATACTATTACAGTAATGACATTTCTACGTTAATGATGATGGTGGTTTGCTTTCCTCCTAAAATCTTCGACGTTCTCTTACCATTGAACACCTGTCGATCTCATAAGCCTTTTATACCGTTGGCACATTCCTTAGATACATACACAGACTGAAATACTTGTTTCTGATAGCGACATAAGAAAGAATCGTATACTTCCTAGCCGCTGTTGTAATTGTAGACACTGAATCATTGTGTATCATGTGACTATCAGCACACTGCAATTTTGCAAATTGTTGGGTAAGGAAACTTTATACATTCCTTATTATATGCATGTGTGGTATTTGAAAATATTCTAATGCTTATCATGAAAAAGAATTTTGGAATACTTTGAATTTCATTTGCACCGCAACGAAGGACAGCTAGTATCAATAAAACTTGAGACCAATGTAAAAGTGTCTGTACGAATTACGATATGTTTGTTGAGAACATATATTTAGTAAAAAAGTTGTCTTAAGTATATTACGAGTATTAAAAATAAAGAAAATTATACGTGTATCTGTAGTAAATCGCTATTCAAACATTTTTCTCAAATCTCTACGAAATATATATGATCTTGTAATTAGTGGATATATGTTTTTGGATTTCATTTAAATTTACCAATATAATTATCATAATTGTTCTTCATTGCAGTGCTAATGAAAGAATATTTCACATGCAAGAATGTTTCATGTAAATAATATGCACGCATTGTATCTATAAAAAATTTCTACACGTGGTCGAATACATTCTTTGTGATTATGAGATCACGTGATGCACCTAAGAGAAATTAAAAAGCAAATCAGTCGGAATGAGAAAACCAATTAAAAAGAAAATCAGTTTGATCTCGTAAGATGGACATTTTCGCTAAATATGTGTGATTATTTCAATGTATTTAAATTTGGATAACAAACGAGTTCCACAATTTTTCACTGTGACTTTCAACTAATTTAATCTGGTCCATCCATTAATTTTCTATCTCAGTATCGAAATATTTGCTCACGATCTTAAAAACATAAGTTCAGAACACATAAACTATTGTAATTGTTTTTTATCCATACTTCGTGTCATATGTTAAGCGTTAATTTTTATCACGCGACTGAATCATATTATTGTTAAAGTGTGTAGCAAAAAATTCTAGAAACCTTGTGTCTGTTTTCTGTTATTTGAAAAAAAAAGAAGCACTGGACTACAGTTATTGCAGTTGCTAAACACGGGTTTGAATATCCGTGGAGAGCTGTTCATCTTATTAGTTATGTCTTCCATCGTTGCGTACACGTCTTATTTAAATTATTCGGTGCAGAAAGTTTTAGACAGAGTTCACAACGTTACATCGTCAATGTAAGCGTGCAAGATTACATGTAAGTGGACGATGAATTTTTTACAATGACATGGCGATATTGAACTAAATATATAGAAAATAAATCACAAAGAAGCAATGAATTCGAATGTTGTTCTAGAAACTTACGAGCATTTTCATCTGGGAATTTCTTGATTTATCTTGTTTTATCAGTTTTATTTGGATTTGTCTCCCAAACTGTCTTTCTTTCCAAAATGAAATCCAGGTAAAGTAACTGACAGTAAGTAACATTGTAAATTAAAGTTCTTCACAGAATAAATGAAGTCTATGTGATGAGTTATCAATTAATTTATATAATATCTTGTACATATCTTCTAAGATGGATGTAAAAAATATTAATATCGGCTATAATATTGTGAATAGTTTCAAATTAAATATTAGCATGTGCCACGTGCTTAAAAATATGTTTATTTGAGCATAAATAACGATACTTTTAATTGTCTGAACTTTAAATTATTGCAACCTGTGCTTGATACAAGCAACACTCGCTTAATTCGTAACAAAATATCTCATGGGCACTATCACTCTTTCGTATTCCCTTCACATCAAATTTCGTCCAAGTCACGAACCATTCTCAACTATACATTCTTTCTATCTCGAGCGAACAAAACAGACTAAATGCGATAGGGAAATATTTTTCTCGCAGACCCTACACAGACAAAACTAATAAATGTGAGAAAAAGGAAATTGTCTCCAGAGAAGACTGTTTAATTCCTCCCCTATAATTTTCTTAATAGCCCTATTTCTATAGTCAAAGGGTAGAAGAGAATCAATCGATTGTTTACTTCCAACGTTCATGAACATGAATAAATAATTCTGAAATTACGGGTCGCGTCATTCATTCTACCGGTGGTTCTGTTGAATTTCTGTTGTGATATTTCGTTGGAAAATCTCTAAGAGAGGTAAAGAGGGGAAATTAAATCGAACAAGCGAGCAATCAGTAGTTTTTGAACCATTGTACGCGATGGTCGAAGCACTGGCGCATTATAGTTTGCCTAGGACTCTGTTAACACTGATAGGACTTTGGCCGTATCAGAACACGAGATTCATCATTTTGAAAAACAGTTTCATCAGCTTCAATTTTTTTATTTTTATCGTTGCACAGGTGCTGTGATTATTATTTAATTTTTCTTTATTTTATTGTATAGCTCTCACACTTCGTTCGATTCAACACAGTAAC
This sequence comes from Tetragonula carbonaria, assembly GCA_032399595.1. Lineage (NCBI taxonomy): Eukaryota > Metazoa > Arthropoda > Insecta > Hymenoptera > Apidae > Tetragonula > Tetragonula carbonaria. The sequence continues at coordinate 5,901,908 of JAUCRC010000007.1, forward strand.
GAATGTATATTCAAGTAACTGCATTGTGATAATCGTGCTATTATCCTTATTTACACATTCTTTTAATTAAAAAAAAATTTTTAACATATAAAATTTTGAGTTATATTTCTCGTATGTGAAAACATTTTAAATCCGCGTGAAGGTTTCAAAATCTGAAACTTACGAAGATCCATTTTCGTAGCGCGTTTCCTTTTTTTAATTTCTACTTTTGTAGAAATATTTTTCATTATATCACGATATTTATTGAAATTTTTCAACCCTTTCCGGTAGCAATTGATTTTTTTCTATCAATCCCATGATCAAAAGTTTTCGATAACGAACAGTTATCACAGTCCAGTTAATAGATTAGTAAAAAAAAAACAGTAATTAAATTAAATTAAATTATTTTTTTTTTAAATTTGTATATGTTGCCATTGTATATTATGCTTGCTTTCATTGAACGGAAATTATTCGTCAAATGTCTTTCTGTGAATATTTCCATAATTCATTACGTTTTCCAGTGTATGGTCTTCATAACTAGGGAATTCATGCTCAAGTACGTTTCGTTCGTGCTCATGAGTTTGGGCTCTTTTGCAAGGTACAATATAAATTGGTATCAACTGCCTACAGTGAGTACTCGATCGTTCAGTTAAATAACAATTTGCTGGTAAGCATTTTGCAAGGTACACATAAATCGTAAATAAACTTAGGCGAAGAAGTTTATGGACAAAATAAAACGCGACATGGAAATGGAACAGGGCGAGGCACTTCAAATTATGAAGAAAAACGCTTACATGGCGAAAGTCTACGCGTTACGATTCGGATGTAAGCGACATCTTTGGAAAAACACTACGCTTAAGAATTGACGTAGTTCAATTGAGCTATTTAATCTCGCGTACATGTGTTACAGTGGTTTTTTTTGTCTCATTAGCATACGGTCTACTCTTTCATACGTCAATGTTTGTTTATGAGAAAATTTCACCGACGAACGGAACTCGTCTGAAGAGATTTCCCATAAGTACAGATTACCTGATACTTGAAGAGAAGTATCAGTTACTCACATTTCTACATATCAACTTTTCGATAATAATTTTCATAACTGTCTTCGCGGGAACGGAAACGTTTGCGGTCTTGTGCCTGAAACATGCTGCCAGTTTGAGCGAAGTTGCCAGGTATAACAAATAGTGAATGAATGTACAATGCACCAGGTGACAGTGCACGTTAATAGTTTAATTTTTATCTGGTAATCAGCGTTTCAGGACGTTATTAAATTATTTTTTAAAATTGATTTAATACGAGATCAATGTTTTTTAAATTGTTTCGATATTAGAATTTAAAAACATTTTATCATCGCTTTCTTAAGAAAAGCAATTTTTAATATCTACAGATATATACTTCTTCACTAATAGAGAAATTGATTCGAACAGTGAACTTACTCTGGTCTAGATTGAAAATATTTAAAATATAAAATAGAAAAATTATGTATTATTCATCAAATCGGATACAATTCGAAATTATTTTAAAATTTTATCTCGTGTTTTTTAATGTGTTTTTTAATCATAAGCGATATACCGAAATGCATATGCCAAGTACAAACTGTCATTTTGCGAAAGCTTTAATCAATTTATCGTATTGTCGACTTGTTCTATGAAATTATGCACAAGAATATCTACACTTTTATTCCGAAGAAAAATTATACATAAGGCTCAAATTTTCAGTTACTACGTGAGGAAAACTATTTTCACAAATTCGAAACACAAATGCGATGACAGAACAAGAAGGGATATAGCAAAAGCTGTAATCGCCCATACGAGAGCGCTAGAGTCAGTACACACTTATATCTTCCTTTGTAAAATCGTTATTTAATTCCATCATCATTCGTTCTCGTAGATATATTAAGGAGATACAGGAAAATAACGCAATCGCATATGCTGCCCTCCTTTTTTTTGCTATCACTTCTCTAGCAATTAATTTATTTCGTGTAAGTATGTTCGTATATGTATATTAGACTTCAAATTTTTCGTCATTTTTTGTGGACCTTGAGGAAACACCAGTGTTTCCAATCCGGTCTTCGTAATTATTCGTCGAAACGAGAAACGCCAGATTCCGAGATTTTACTCATTTTCCAGCTGTCCGCATCGCAATCCGAATTGCTGTCATCCCAATTCGAAGAAGCAATTACCAGCACCGTATTTATCGTTGTCGAATTAGTCTATATGTATTACTTGAATTACTTGTGCGAACAATCGTACGAATACCATAACAATTTTTCAATGGGAATGTAAGCATTCGATCACTAAACAGTACTTTTGAATGTATGTCAGAAGGAATTTTACCAATGATTTCAGTTTCCACGACAACTGGTACGAAACTACTGTAGCAACTCAAAAGTCATTGCTGAACATGATGTTGAGATCCAGCAAGACATTCTCGTTTAACATTTTGAATTGTTACACCGGCACGGTAGAGGGCTTTTCAACGGTATATTCGTTTCTAATTAATATTGGTTAATATTTCGTAGTTGACCAATGATACAGTGACCAATCAAAATTATTTATGTTTCAGCTGGTGAAAACCTCAGTGTCGTATTTTATGATGATATCTTCCATGCAAGAGTAATACTCTGATCGATGATGATGCATGAAAGGAAAAAATGTTCATTTAAATAGTAGTAGTCGATAAATAGTTCAATTTCTACACAAGAAACGTGAACTGGGTGCCATTCCAACTTACAAGCTGCTAGTATCGGAAAATCTGAAAATTTTGTGAGCTATAATTTCATTTCAACAGAAATAGCCATCCTATGATATGATACAGTTTTGCTGTTTAGCATCATTCGGAATAAATAATGCCTTACGAATTGACACCAAGTATCAGTTTCTTCTAACTCGTAGTCATGAAAATAATTAGTAGGAAATTGTGACACTAATTTGTATACTTGGACAATGTATAAAGAAACGCCAGCACTGAAAACTAAATATTTTTCATCACCGTGTACTAATGAAATTGTATTTAATAGAGATTCTGATTAATAATTCTGTAAAGTATTATTGAACTACCCTTTTAAAGCGAAGCTAGTGATGTTTGGTGCGACTTTACGGTCAAAAAGACGATGCACCAATAATTGTCCATCAGTAATAAACAGTTTACAAAGCAACAGGGAAAGAACTGCGAGAAAAAAGATTTTACTTTTTTATTTGAAATTGAATTATTTTCCTAGACTTTACGTATACATTACGTTGAGTGTGGCTAAGCCCTTGCAATGACAACTGGCTATGAAATTACAGTAACTGGCTAACCATTCCCGTTGTTATGCTATAGCCAGCTAGATTAAAACAGAAAATGTAGTACAAAATCTTTAACTAATGTTATTATAGAAAATACTATTACAGTAATGATATTTCTACCGAGGTTAATGATGATGATGGTTTGCTTTCCTTCCAAAATCTACGAACACATCCCGATCCCATAAGCCTTTTATGCGGGTGGTATATTTCTTTGACGAAATAGAAATACTTCTCTCTGATGGCGGTATATAAAGAAATCATATACTTCCTAGCCGCTGTTGTAATTGTAGGAACCAAATCATTGTGTATCATGTGACTATCAGCACACCGTTATTTTGCAAATTATTAGGTAAGGAAACTTTATATATTTCTTATTTTATGCATGTGTTGGATTTAAAAATATTCTAATGCTTATCGTGAAAAAGAATTTTGGAATACTTCGAATTTCATTTGCACCGCAACAAAGGACAGCTAGTATCAATAACACTTGAGACCAATGAAAGTGTTTGTACAAATTACGATATGTTTGTTGAAAACATTTATTTAGTAAAAAAGTTGTCTTATGTATATTAGGAGTATTAAAAATAAAGAAACTTATACGTGTATGTGTAGTAGTAGATCGCTATTTAAATATTTTTGTGATCTCTACGAATTACATATGATCTTGTAATTTGTGCATATATGATTTTGGATTTCATTTAAATTGACCAATGTAATTATCATAATCGTTCTTCATTGCAGTCTTAATGAAAGAAAATTAGTGTCAATGAAAGTGTTTCACATGCAAGAATGTTTAATGTAAATAATATGCACGAATTACATCTATAAAATGTTTCTACACGTCGTCGAATACATTGTTTGTGATTATGAGATCACGTGATACACCTAAGAGAAATTAAAAAGCAAATCAGTCAGAACGAGAAAATCAAAAAAAAGAGAATCAGTTTGATCTCGTAAGATGGACATTTTCGCTAAATATGTGTGATTATTTGAATGTATTTAAATTTGGATAACAAACGAGTGAACAGTTTTTGTCGAAAATATTTTCGGCTGTAACTAATTTAACAACAAATTTAATTGTTCATCTATTAATTTTCTATCTCTGTTTCTAAATGTTTGCTTACGTCAATAACGATCTTAAAAACGTAAGTACAGTACACATGGACTATTGCAATTGTTTATTATTGATACTTGGTATTATCTATAGAGCGCTAATTTTTATCACGCGAGTGAATTATATTATTGTTAAAATGTCTAGCAAAAAATTCTAGAAACCTTGTGAGTTGTCTGTTATTTGAAGAAAAAAAGAAACACTGAACTACAGTTATTGTAGTTGATAAATACGGGTTTGAATATCCGTGGAGAGCTGTTCATGTTATTAGTTATGTCTTCCATTGTTGCGTAAACGTCCTATTTAAATTATTTGGTACAGGCAGTTTTGGACAGTGTTCACAATATTTCCTCGTCAACGTAGACGTGCACGATTACATGTAATTGGACGATGAATTCTTCGCAATGACATGGCGATATTGAGCTAAGTATATGTAAAAGAATCACAAAGAAACAATTCGAATGTTGTTCGAGAAATTGACTCTGTTCGAGTGTTTTTATCTGGAATATTTTATTCTTTCTGTCTTCCCAAAAGTGTCTTTCTTTCCAAAAAGAATGGTAAAGTAACTGACAGCAAGTAACTTTGCAAATTAAAGTTGTTCACAGAAAAAGTGAAGTCTACATGATGAGTTATTAATTAATTTGTATAATTGTCTTATACATATCTTATAAGATGGATATAAAAAATATTAATATCGGCTACAGAATTGTAAATAGTTTCAAATTAAATATTAACATGTGCCACGTGCTTAAAAATATGTATTTTTGAGCATAAATAACGAAACTTTTAATTGTGTGAACTTTAAATTATTGCAACCTGTGTTTGATACAAGCAACACTCGCTTAGTTCGTAACACAATACCTCGCGGGCACCATCACTCTTTCGTATTCCCTTCACAAATTTCGTCCAAGTCACGAACCATTCTCAACTATACATTCTTTCTATCTCGAGCGAACAAAACAGACTAACTTCGATTGGGATATATCTTTCTCGCAGACCCTACACAGACAAAACTAATAAATGTGAGAAAAAAGAAATTGTCTCGAGAGAAGACTGTTTAATTCCACCACTATAATTTTCTTAATAGTCCTTAATAGTCCTATTTCTATAGTCAAAGGGTAGAAGAGAATCAATCGATTGTTTACTACCAACGTTCATGAACATGAATAAATAATTCTGAAATTACGGGTCGCGTCATTCATTCTACCGGTAGTTCTATTGAATTTCTTGTAATATTTCGTTGGAGAGTCTCTAAGAAAGGTAAAGGGGGAAATTAAGTCGGAGAATCGAGCAATCAGTAGTTCTTGAACCATTGTACACGATGGACGAAGTACTGGTGTATTATAGTTTCCCTAGGACTCTGTTAACTCTCATAGGACTTTGGCCGTATCAGAACACGAGATTCACCATTTTGAAAAACAGCTTCATCAGCTTCAGTTTTTTTCTTTTTATCGTGGCACAGGTGTTATCATTATTATTTAATTTTTCTTTATTTTATTATGTAGTTCTCGTACTTCCTTCGATTGAACACAGTAACTACCGTATACTCAAGTAATTGCATTGTGATAATCGTATCATTTATACCTCTTTTTAGTTGAAAAAGAAAATTTTAATTTATAAAATTTTGACTTGTATTTCTCTTTTGTGAAAACGGTCTAAATCTGCATGAAGGTTCAAAATCTGAACCTTATGAAGATCTCCTTTCGTGGCACGCTTCCTTTTTTAATATCTACTTTGTAGAAATATTTTTCATTATATCACGACATTTATTAAAATTTTTCAACACGGTAGCAATTGATTTGTTTCTATTAATCCCATGATCATAGAAATTTTTGATAACGAATAGTCCAGTTAATGGATTAGTAAAAAAAACAACAATTAAATTAAATTAAATTGTATTTTTTTAAAAACTTGTGTATGTTGCCATTGTATATTATGTTTGCTTTCATTGAACGGGAATATTCGTCAAATGTCTTTTTGTGAATATTTTCAGAATTCATTACGTTTTCCAGTGTGTGGTCTTCAAAACTAGGGAATTCATGCTGAAATACGTTTCGTTCGTGCTCGTGAGCTTGGGCTATTTTGCAAAGTACAATATAAATTGGTATCAACTGCCTACAGTGAGTACTCGATCGTTCAGTTGAATATCAATTTGCTGGTAAGCATTTTGCAAGGTACACATAAATCGTAAATAAACGTAGGTGAAGAAGTTTATGGACAAAATAAGACGAGACATGGAAATGGAACACGGCGAGGCACTTCAAATTATGAAGAAAAACGCTTACATGGCGAAAATCTACGGGTTACGATTCGGATGTAAGGGACATTTTTGGGAGAACACTACTTAAGAATTGACGTAGTTCGAGCTTTTTAATCTCTCGTACATGTGTTACAGCGGTTTTTTATCTCACATTAGTATACAGTGTACTCTATTGCACCACAATGTTTGTTTATGATAAAATTTCACCGACGAACGGAACTCGTCTGAAGAGATTTCCCATAAGTACAGATTACCTCATCCTCGAAGAGAAGTATGATTTTCTCGTGTTTCTACATATAAACTTTTCGATGATAATTTTGATAACTATCGTCGCGGGAACAGAAACCTTAATGATCCTGTGGCTGAAACATGCTGCCAGTTTGAGCGATGTTGCCAGGTATAACAAATAGTGAATGAATGTACAATGCACCAGGTGACATTCCACATAGTGTTTTACTGATACAATAATAGATCAGTGTTTTAGTGGCGATAAATGTGTCACGAGGCATGTCATTAAACTATTCTTTAAAATTGATTTAATACGAGATCAACAAGATCTTTTTTTTCAAAATTGATTTGATATGAGATTCTTAAAAAATTATATCATTCCTTTGGTAAGCTAAAAAGTTTTTTAATATCTAGAGAAATTAATTCGAGTAGTGAATTTGCTGGCTCTGAGTTCGAACTGCTTGAAACATAAAATATAGAAACTATTCAAAAAATTATAGCATCCAATGTGAAGGATGATGCAATTCAAAATTAATTTCGATTTTTTATTATTAATAATAATAAACGATATACATGAATGCATATGTTAAGTAAATGTCATCAGTTATATTTAATTTATCTTGTTGTCGTGCCTTTCTATGAAATTATGTTCGAGAATGTTATACTTTTATTAAACGACGACATAGTTTACACGTAATGCTGAAATTTTCAGTTACTACGTGAGGAAAACTATTTTCACAAATTCGAAATACCAATGCGATGACATAACAAGAAGGGATATAGCAAAAGCCGTAATCGCCCATACGAGAGCGTTAGAGTCAGTACTTACATATACCTTTCCTTGTAAAATTGTAATTTAATTCCATCATCATTCGTTCTCGTAGATATATTAAGGAGTTGCCGGACAATAATGCACTTGCATATGCTGTCCTTCTTTTGTGTGCTATCGCTTCTCTAGCAATTAATTTATTTCGCGTAAGTATATTCGTATATATATATATATATATATATTAGACTTGAAATTTTCTGTCATTTTTCGTGGACCTTGAAACGATCTTATGTTTCCAATCTGCCCTTCGTGATTATTAGTCGAAACGAGAAACGCCAGATTCGAAGATTTTACTCATTTTCCAGCTGTCCGCATCGTACTCCGACTTGTTTTCATCCGAATTCGAGGAACCAGTTGCCAGTATCCTACTTGTCGGTTGCCAATTGATGTATATGTATTACTTGAATTATTTGTGCGAACAATCGTACGAATACTATAACAGTTTTTCAATTGAAATGTAAGCGAACAATCGTACGAATACTATAACAATTTTTCAATTGAAATGTAAGCGTTCAATCATTAAACGGTACTTTGAAAGTGCCAGAAGAAATTTTATCAATGTTTTCAGTTTCCACGACAGCTGGTACGAAACTACTGTAACAACCCAAAAGCTATTGTTGAACATGATGTTGAGAACCAGCAAGACATTCACGTTCAACATTTTCAATTGTTACACCGGCACGGTAGAGGGCTTTTCAGTGGTATATTTCAATTTTCAATCGTTCATAATTAATATTAAATAATATTTCATAGTTCACGTAGATACAGTAGTGTCCTGTAAAAATTATTTACCTTTCAGCTAGTAAAAACCGCAGTGTCATATTTTATGATGATTACGTCCATGCAGCAGTAATACTCTGATCGATGATGATGCATAAAAGGAAAAAATATTTAATTAACTAGTACTCATTAAAACGTTCAGATTCTACGCAAAAAAACGTGTCTGGCTGTCATTCCTAGTTACAGGCTGTTAATTTCGAAAAAAATGATAATTTTGTGAACTATAATTTTATTTCAACTGGAATAGGCATTTAGTAAATCTTATGATATGATCTAATTTTGCTGTTTTGCCTCATTCAGAATGAATAACGCCTTACGAATTGGCAGTAGGTATCTTCTTACTCGTAGTCATAAGAATGATTAATAAAAAATTATGACACTGATTTGTATAGTTGGAGAATGTATAAATAAAAGCAACACTGAAAACTAAATATTTTTCATCACCATGTAGTAATGAAATTGTATTTAATAGAGATTCTTATTAATAACTCCATAAAATCAGTATTCTTGAATCACTATTTTAAAGCGAAGCGAATGATGCTTGGTTCCTTTCTGCGATTCTACGGTCACAAACACGGCACCAATAGTCCATAAGTAATAAACAATTTACAAAGCAATGGAGAAAGAACTGCAAGGAGAAAGAACTTACTTTTGTTTTTGAAACGAAATTGTTTCCCTTACATTCTGTAGATTGAGGCTCACCACTTGCAAAGACAATTGGCTATGTAAAAATAATTGGCTAACCATTCCCGTTATTATGCTATATAGCCAGCTAGATTAGAACAGAAAATATCGTACAAAATCCCTAACTAATGTTATTATAGAAAATACTATTACAGTAATGACATTTCTACCGACGTTAATGATGATGATGGTGGTTTGCTTTCTTTCCAAAATCTTCGACGTTCTCTTACCAATCAATACCTGTCAATCCCATAAGCCTTTTATACCGGTGGCACATTATTTAAATACATACACAAACTGAAATACTTGTTTCTGATGGCGACATTGCAAAGAATCGTATACTTCCTAGTCGCTGTTGTAATTGTAGGATCCAAATCATTGTGTATCATGTATCTATCAACACACTGCTATTTGCAAATTATTAGGTAAGGAAACTTTATATATTCCTTATTATATGCATGTGTGGGGGGATTTAAAAATATTCTAATGCTTATCACGAAAAAGAGTTTTGGAATACTTCGAGTTTCATTTGCACAGCAACGAAAAACAGCTAGTATCAATAAAACTTGAGACCAATGTGAAAGTGTTTGTACCAATTACGATGTGTTCGTTAAAAACATATATTTAGTAAAAGAGTTGTCTGAAGTATATTACGAGTATTAAAAATAGAGAAACTTATATTATACGTGTATGTGCAGTAGATCGCTATTCAAATATTTTTGTGACGAAATATATATGATAATTAGTGGATATATGTTTTTGGATTTCATTTAAATTTACCAATATAATTATCATAATCGTTCTTCATTGCAGTGTTAATGAAAGAAAATTAATGAAAGTATTTCACATGCAAGAATGTTTCGTGTAAATAATATGCACGCATTGTATCTATAAAAAATTTCTATACGTGGTCGAATACATTCTTTGTGATTAGGAGATCAGATGATACACCTAAGATAAATTAAAAAGCATATCAGTCAGAACGAGAAAATCAAGTAAAAAGAGAATCAGTTTGATCTCGTAAGATGGACATTTTCGCTCAATATGTGTGATTATTTGAACGTATTTAAATTTGGATAACAAACGAGTTCCACGATTTTTCACTGTTTCAACTAATGTAATCTGGTCCTTCCATTAATTTTCTATCTCTGTATCTAAATATTTGCTTACGATCTTAAAAACATAAATACAACATATAAACTCTTGTAATTGTTTTTTTATCGAAACTTAGTAGTCATCTGTAGAGCACTAATTTTTATCACGCGAGTGAATCATATTATTGTTAAAATGTGTAGCAAAAAATTCTAGAAACCATGTGAGTTGTCTGTTATTTGAAGAACAAGAGAAACACTGAACTAGAGTTATTGCAGTTGCTAAATACGGGTTTCAATATCCGTGGAGAGCTGTTCATCTTCTTAGTTATGTGTTCCATCGTTGCGTACACGTCTTATTTAAATTATTTGGTGCAGGAAGTTTTGGACAGTGTTCACAATATTTCCTCGTCAACGTAGACGTGCACGATTACATGTAATTGGACGATGAATTCTTTGCAATGACATGGCGATATTGAGCTAAGTATATGTAAAAGAATCACAAAGAAACAATTCGAATGTTGTTCGAGAAATTGACTCTGTTCGAGTACTTTTATCTGGAATATTTTATTCTTTCTGTCTTCCCAAAAGTGTCTTTCTTTCCTAAAAGAATGGTAAAGTAACTGACAGCAAGTAACTTTGTAAATTAAAGTTGTTCACAGAAAAAGTCTACATGATGAGTTATTAATTAATTTGTATAATTGTCTTATACATGTCTCATAAGATGGATACAAAAAATATTAATATCGGCTACAGTATTGTAAATAGTTTCAAATTAAATATTAGCATGTGCCACGTGCTTAAAAATATGTATTTTTGAGCATAAATAACGAAACTTTTAATTGTGTGAACTTTAAATTATTGCAACCTGTGTTTGATACAAGCAACACTCGCATAGTTCGTAACACAATACCTCGCGAGCACCATCACTCTTTCGTATTCCCTTCACAAATTTCGTCCAAGTCACGAACCATTCTCAACTATACATTCTTTCTATCTCGAGCGAACAAAACAGACTAACAGACTTCGATTGGGAAATACTTTTCTCGCAGACCCTACACAGACAAAACTAATAAATGTGAGAAAAAGGAAATTGTCTCGAGAGAAGACTGTTTAATTCCACCACTATAATTTTCTTAATAATAGCTCTATTTCTGTAGTCAAACGGTAGAAGAGAATCAATCGATCGTTTACCAACGCTCATGAACATGAATAAATAATTTTGTAATGAGGGGTCGCGTCATTCATTCTGCCGGTAGTTCTATTGAGTTTCTGTTGTGATATTTCGTTGGAAAGTCTCTAAGAGAGGTAAAGGGGGAAATTAAATCGTAGAAGCGAGCAATCAGTAGTTCTTGAACCATTGTACACGATGGACGAAGTACTGGTGTATTATAGTTTCCCTAGGACTCTGTTAACTCTCATAGGACTTTGGCCGTATCAGAACACGAGATTCACCATTTTGAAAAACAGCTTCATCAGCTTTAGTTTTTTTATTTTTATCGTGGCACAGGTGTTATGATTATTATTTAATTTTTCTGTATTTTATTATGTAGTTCTCGCACTTCCTTCTGTTGAAAACAGTAACGAGCGTATACTCAAATAATTGCATTGTGATATTCGTGTTATTTATACCTCTTTTTAATTAAAAATAAAATTTTAATATATAAAGTTTTAAGTTGTGTTTCTCTTTTGTGAAAACGGTCTAAATCTGCATGAAGTTTCAAAATCTGAACCTTATGTAGATCTCCTTTTGTGGCACGCTTTCTTTTTTAATTTCTACTTTGTAGAAATATTTTTCATTATATCACGATATTTATTAAAATTTTTCAACTTTCTTCCGTAGCAATTGATTTGTTTCTATTAATCCCATGATCATATTAATTTTTGATAAGGAATAGTCCAGTTAATGGATTAGTAAAAAAAAAAGACGTTAATTCAATTAAATTAAATTGTACTTTTTTAAAAATTTGTGTATGTTGCCATTGTATATTATGTTTGCTTTCATTGAACCGAAATTATTCGTCAAATGTCTTTCTGTGAATATTTCCGTAATTCATTACGTTTTCCAGTGTATGGTCTTCATAACTAGGGAATTCATGCTCAAGTACGTTTCGTTCGTGCTCATGAGTTTGGGCTCTTTTGCAAGGTACATTATAAATTGGTATCAACTTCCTACAGTGAGTACTCGATCGTTCAGTTAAATAACAATTTACTAAGTACAGGTAAGCATTTTGCAAAGTACATATAAATTGTAAATAAACGTAGGCGAAGAAGTTTATGGACAAAATAAGACGCGACATGGAAATGGAACACGGCGAGACACTTCAAATTATGAAGAAAAACGCTTACATGGCGAAAGTCTACGGGTTACGATTCGGATGTAAGCGACATCTTTGGGAGAACCATACACTTAAGAATTGACGCAGTTCGAGCTTTTTAATTTCTCGTACATGTTTTACAGCGGTTTTTTATCTCTCTTTAGCATACGGTCTACTCTTTCATACGTCAATGTTTGTTTATGAGAAAATTTCACCGACGAACGGAACTCGTCTGAAGAAATTTCCCATAAGTACAGATTACCTGATACTTGGAGAGAAGTATCAGTTACTCACATTTCTACATATCAACTTTTCGATAATAATTTTCGTAACTGTCTTTGCGGGAACAGAAACCTTATCGATCCTGTGGCTGAAACATGCTGCCAGTTTGAGTGAGCTTACCAGGTATATCGAAAAGTGAATAATTGTACGATGCACCATTCGTTTGTTTGAAATGACAATGCACGTTAGTAGTGTACCATTAATATGATAGTACGTCGGTATTTTACTGGTGATGAACGTTTCAGGGCGAGCGTTATTAAATTATTTTGTAAAATTGATTTAATACAAGATTAATTTTTTTTTAATTGTTTCGATATGAGAATATAAAGACATTTTATCATCGCTTTCTTATGCGTAGCAATTTTTAATATCTACAGATAGATACGTCTTCACTAGAGATGTTTTCTCAATAGAGAAATTGATTCAAACTTACTGTGGTCTAGATTGAAAATATTTGTAATGAAATACAAAAATTATATATTATTCATAAAATTAGATATTACGCTACAAAGTTATAGCACGCAATAAAAAAGATGATACAATTCGAAATTATTTTAGAATTTTATCCTATTTGTTTTTTAATAATAAGCAACATACTGAAATGCATATGCTGAGTACAAACTGTCATTTTGCGACAGCTTTAATTAATTCATCTTTTTGTCGAGCTGTTCTATTAAATTATGCACAAGAATATCTATATTTTTATTCCGATAAAAAATTATACATAACGCTGAAATTTTCAGTTACTACGTGAGGAGAATTATTTTCACAAATTCGAAATACCAGTGCGATGACAGAACTAGAAGGGATATAGCAAAAGCCGTAATCGCCCATGGGAGAGCGCTAAAGTCAGTACTGCTTTGTACTCACTTATATCTTTCTTTATCAGATCGTTATTTAATTCAGTCATCACTCGTCCTCGTAGATATATTGAGGAGTTCCAGGACAATAACGCACTCGCATATGCTGTCCTCCTTTTGTTTGCTGTCAGTTCTCTAGCAATTAATTTATTTCGCGTAAGTATACTCGTATATATATTGGACTTGAAATTTCGTAGACCCTGAAATGACACCTGTGTTTCCAATCCGGCCTTCATAATTATTTGTCGAAAAGAGAAACGCCAGATTCCAAAGTTTTACTCATTTTCCAGCTGTCCGCAACGCAATCCGAATTTCTTTCATCCGAATTCGAAGAAGCAATTGCCAGCACCTTGTTTGTTGTTTGCGAATTAGTGTATATGTATTACTTGAATTACTTATGCGAACAATCGTACGAATACTATAACAACTTTTCAATGGGAATGTAAGCATTCGATCACTAAACAGTACTTTGAATGTGTCAGAAGGAATTTTACCAATGATTTCAGTTTCCACGACAACTGGTACGAAACTACTGTAGCAACTCAAAAGTCATTGCTGAACATGATGTTGAGAACCAGCAAGACATTCTCGTTTAACGTTTATAATTGTTACACCGGCACGGTAGAAGGCTTTTCAACGGTATACTCGTTTGTAATTAATATCGGTTAATATTTCGTAGTTGATGTAGGTACAGTGACCAATCAAAATTATTTATCTTTTAGCTGGTGAAAACCTCAGTGTCGTATTTTATGATGATATCTTCCATGCAGGAATAATACCCTGATCGATGATGATGCATGAGAAGAAATAATATTCATTTAAATAGTAGTCAATGAATAGTTCAATTTCTACACAAGAAACGTGTACTGGCTGCCATCCCAAGTTGCAGGCTGCCAATTTCGAAAAATCTGAAAATTTTGTGAACTTTAATATTATTTCAACTGGAATAACCATTTAGTGAATCTTATGATATGATCTAATTTTTCTGTTTATCCTCATTCGGAATAAATAATGCCTTACGAATTGACACCAAGTATCAGCTTCTTCTAACTCGTAGTCATGAAAATAATTAATAATTAATAGGAAAATAATCAATAGGAAATTGCAACACTGATTTGTATATTCGTAGAATGTATAAAGAAACGCATACACTGAAAACTAAATATTTTTCATCACCGTGTTATAATGTAATTGTATTTAATAGAGATTCATATTAATAACATTGTAAATGATTCTTGAACCACACTTTTCAAGCGGAGCTAGTGATGTTTGGTGCCTTTGTGCGATTCTATAATGCACTAATAATCGTCCATCAATAATAGACAATTTACGAAGCAAGGGAGAAAGAACTGCGACAAAAAAGATTTTACTTTTTTTTTTAAATTGAATTATTTTCCTAGACTTTACATATACATTACGTTGATTGAGGCTCACCCCTCGCAACGACAATTGGCTATGAAATTACAGTAATTGGCTAACCATCCCCGTTGTTATGCTATAGCCAGCTAGATTAAAACAGAAAATGTCGTACAAAATCTTTAACTAATAACGTTATTATAGAAAATACTATTACAGTAATGATATTTCTACCGAGGTTAATGATGATGATGGTTTGCTTTGCTTTCCTTCCAAAATCTACGAACACATCCCGATCCCATAAGCCTTTTATGCGGGTGGTATATTTCTTTGACGAAATAGAAATACTTCTCTCTGATGGCGGTATATAAAGAAATCATATACTTCCTAGCCGCTGTTGTAATTGTAGGAACCAAATCATTGTGTATCATGTGACTATCAGCACACCGTTATTTTGCAAATTATTAGGTAAGGAAACTTTATATATTTCTTATTTTATGCATGTGTTGGATTTAAAAATATTCTAATGCTTATCGTGAAAAAGAATTTTGGAATACTTCGAATTTCATTTGCACCGCAACAAAGGACAGCTAGTATCAATAACACTTGAGACCAATGTGAAAGTGTTTGTACAAATTACGATATGTTTGTTGAAAACATTTATTTAGTAAAAAAGTTGTCGTAAGTATATTACGAGTATTAAAAATAAAGAAATTTATACGTGTATGTGTAGTAGATCGCTATTCAAATATTTTTGTGATCTCTACGAAATACATATGATCTTGTAATTTGTGCATATATGACCAATATAATTATCATAATCGTTCTTCGTTACAGTCTTAATGAAAGAATGTTTCACATGCAAGTATGTTTCATGTAAATAATATGCACGCATTACATCCATAAAAAGTTTCTGCACGTGGTCGAATACATTCTTTGTAATTATGTGATCGCGTAATACACCTCAGAGAAATTAAAAAGCAAATCAATCAAAACGAGAAAATCAATTAAAAAGGGAATCAATTTGATCTTTTCAGATGATCATTTTCGCTAAACGTGTATGATTATTTGAATGTCTTCAAGTTTGGATAAAATGCGAGTGGACAGTTTTTATAAAAAAAATATCATTCACGATTTTCCACTGTTACTTTCAACTAATTTCGTCTTGTCCATTAATTGTCTATCTCTGTTCCTAAATGTTTGCTTATGATCCTAAAAACGTAATTACGGTACACATGACCTACTGTAATTTTTTATTATCAATACTTGGTATCATCAATTAGGCGCTAATTTTTATCACGCGAGTGAATCATATTGTTGTTAAAATGTCTAGCAAAAAATTCTACAAACCTTGTGAGTTGTCCGTCATTTGAAGAAAAAAAGAAACACTGAACTACAGTTATTGTAGTTGATAAATACGGGTTTGAATATCCGTGGAGAGCTGTTCATGTTATTAGTTATGTCTTCCATTGTTGCGTACATGTCCTATTTAAATTATTTGGTGCAGGAAGTTTTGGACAGTGTTCACAATATTTCCTCGTCAACGTAGACGTGCACGATTACATGTAATTGGACGATGAATTCTTTGCAATGACATGGCGATATTGAGCTAAGTATATATAAAAAAATCACAAAGAAACTATTCGAATGTTATTCGAGAAATTCACTCTGTTCGAGTATTTTTATCTCGAATATTTTATTCTTTCTGTCTTCCCAAAAGTGTCTTTCTTTCCAAAAAGAATGATAAAATAACCGACAGCAAGTAACTTTATAAATTAAAGTTGTTCACAGAAAAAGTGAAGTCTACGTGATGAGTTATTAATTAATTTATATAATTGTCTTATACATATCTTTAGAACATCGTACACGTATAAGATGGATATAAAAAATATTAATATCGGCTATAGTATTTTCAATTGTTTTAAATATTAGCATGTGCCATCTGCTTAAAAATATTTTTTTTTAGCATAAATAACGAAAATATTTTTATAAACTATTTATTACAACTTTTAATTGTCTGAACTTTAAATTATTGCAACCTGTGCTTAATATAAGCAACACTCGCTTAATTCGTAACACAATACCTCGCGGGCACTATCAGTCTTTCGTATTCCCTTCACAAATTTCGTCCAAGTCACGAACCATTCTCAACTATACATTCTTTCTATCTCGAGCGAACAAAACAGACTAACTTCGATTGGGAAATATTTTTCTCGCAGACCCTACACAGACAAAACTAATAAATGTGAGAAAAAGGAAATTGTCTCGAGAGAAGACTGTTTAATTCCACCACTATAATTTTCTTAATAATAGCTCTATTTCTGTAGTCAAACGGTAGAAGAGAATCAATCGATCGTTTACCAACGCTCATGAACATGAATAAATAATTCTGTAATGAGGGGTCGCGTCATTCATTCTGCCGGTAGTTCTATTGAGTTTCTGTTGTGATATTTCGTTGGAAAGTCTCTAAGAGGGGTAAAGGGGGAAATTAAATCGTAGAAGCGAGCAATCAGTAGTTCTTGAACCATTGTACACGATGGACGAAGTACTGGTGTATTATAGTTTCCCTAGGACTCTGTTAACTCTCATAGGACTTTGGCCGTATCAGAACACGAGATTCACCATTTTGAAAAACAGCTTCATCAGCTTTAGTTTTTTTATTTTTATCGTGGCACAGGTGTTATGATTATTATTTAATTTTTCTGTATTTTATTATGTAGTTCTCGCACTTCCTTCTGTTGAAAACAGTAACGAGCGTATACTCAAATAATTGCATTGTGATAATCGTGTTATTTATACCTCTTTTTAATTAAAAATAAAATTTTAATATATAAAGTTTTAAGTTGTGTTTCTCTTTTGTGAAAACGGTCCAAATCTGCATGAAGGTTCAAAATCTGAACCTTATGTAGATCTCCTTTCGTGGCACGCTTTCTTTTTTAATTTCTAGTTTGTAGAAATATTTTTCATTATATCACGATATTTATTAAAATTTTTCAACTTTTTTCCGTAGCAATTGATTTGTTTCTATTAATCCCATGATCATATTAATTTTTGATAAGGAATAGTCCAGTTAATGGATTAGTAAAAAAAAAAGACGTTAATTAAATTAAATTAAATTGTACTTTTTTAAAAATTTGTGTATGTTGCCATTGTATATTATGTTTGCTTTCATTGAACCGAAATTATTCGTCAAATGTCTTTCTGTGAATATTTCCGTAATTCATTACGTTTTCCAGTGTATGGTCTTCATAACTAGGGAATTCATGCTCAAGTACGTTTCGTTCGTGCTCATGAGTTTGGGCTCTTTTGCAAGGTACAATATAAATTGGTATCAACTTCCTACAGTGAGTACTCGATCTTTCAATTAAATAACAATTTGCTGGTAAGCATTTTGCAAAGTACACAGAAATTGTAAATAAACATAGGCGAAGAAGTTTATGGACAAAATAAAACGCGACATGGAAATGGAACACGGCGAGGCACTTCAAATTATGAAGAAACACGCTTACATGGCGAAAGTCTACGGGTTACGATTCGGATGTAAGCGACATCTTTGGGAAAAACACTACACGTATGAATTAACACAGTTCGAGCTTTTTAATTTCACGTACATCTGTTACAGCGGTTTTTTATTTCACATTAGTAATATTTGTACTTTATTACTCGTCGATCCATATTTATGAGAGAATTGCGCCGACGAACGGTACTCGTCTGAAGAGATTTCCCGTAAGTACGGACTACCTGATACTTGAAGGGAAGTATCTTGTATTCCCGTTTATACATGTGAACTTCTCGATGATAATTTTGACAACTATCTTCGCGGGAACAGAAACCTTAATGATCCTGTGGCTGAAACATGCTGCCAGTTTGAGCGAAGTTGCCAGGTATAACAAATAGTGAATGATTGTACGATGCACCAGGTGACATTGCACGTTAATAGTGTTTTACTGATACGATAATAGATCATTGTTTTAGTGGTGATAAGTGTGTCAGGGGGCATTATTAAACTATTCTTTAAAATTGATTTAATACGAGATCAACGAGATCTTTTTTTTTCAAAATTGATTTGATATGAGATTCTTAAAAAATTATATCATTCGTCTGGTAAGATAAACTGTTTTTTAATATCTAGAGAAATTAATTCGAATAGTGAATTTGCTGGCTCTGGAATGGAACTATTTGAAATATAAAATATAGAAACTATATTATTCAACAAAATTATAGCATCCAATATAAAGAATGATACAGATCAAAATTAATTTGAATTTTTTATTAGTAATAATAAACGATATGCATGAATGCATATGTTAAGTAAATATCATCAGCTCTAATTAATTTATCTTTTTGTCACGCCTCTCTATAAAATTGTGTACGAGAATGTTATACTTTTATTAAACGACGACATAGTTTATACGAAACGCTGAAATTTTCAGTTACTACGTGAGGAAAACTATTTTCACAAATTCGAAATACCAATGCGATGACATAACAAGAAGGGATATAGCAAAAGCCGTAATCGCCCATAAGAGAGGGCTAGAGTCAGTATTCATTTATATCTTTCTTTGTAAAATCGTTGTTTAATTCCATCGTCATTCGTTCTCGTAGATATATTAAGGAGTTGCAGGACAATAACGCACTCGCATATGCTGTCCTCCTTTTGTTTGCTATCACTTCTCTAGCAATTAATTTATTTCGCGTAAGTATATTCGTATATATATATAAATTAGACTTGAAATTTTCCGTCATTGTTTGTGGATTTTGAGGAAACACCAGTGTTTCCAATCCAGTCTTCGTAATTATTCGTAGAAACGAGAAACGCCAGATTTCAAGATTTTACTCATTTTCCAGCTGTCCGCCTCGCAATCCGAATTGCTTTCATCCGAATTCGAAGAAGCAATTGCCAGCACCTTATTTGTTGTTTGCGAATTAGTGTATATGTATTACTTGAATTACTTATGCGAACAATCGTATGATTGCTATAACAACTTTTCCATGGGACTGTAAGCATTCGATCACTAAACGGTACTTTGAATGTGTGTCAGAAGGAATTTTACCAATGATTTCAGTTTCCACGACAACTGGTACAAAACTACTGTAGCAACTCAAAAGTTATTGTTGAACATGATGTTGAGAACCAGCAAGACATTCACGTTCAACGTTTTCAATTGTTACTCTGGCACGGTAGAGGGCTTTTCTACGGTATATTCGTTTGTAATTAATATTGATTAATATTTCGTAGTTGACGTAGATACAGTGTCCTGTGAGAATTATTTATCTTTCAGCTGGTGAAAACTTCAGTGTCGTATTTTATGATGATGTCTTCCATGCAGCAGAAATACTCCGATGAATGATAATGTAGCGTCTACGAGAAAAATAGTCGATTAAATAGTTGAATTTCGACGCAATAAATTTCGTGCAGTAACTTTCATTCCAAGTTGCAGGCTGTTAATTTCAAATGATCTGGAAATTTTTGTGAATTTTAATTTTATTTCAAGTGGTATAGCCATTTCATGAATTTGATGATATGATTTAATTTTGCTTTTTGACTTTGTCGGTAATATAGATAATGCCTTACGAATTGACACCAAGTTCCTTCTTACTCGTAGAAATAATTAATAGGAAATTGTAACACTGGTTTGTATAATTGGAGAAATGTCTAGAGAATTGCAAACACTAAACGTCCAATATTTTTCATCACCGTCTAATGAAATTGTATTTAATAGAGACCTTTATTAATAACTCCATAAAGTCAGTATCGTTGAACCACCCTTTTAAAGTGAAGCGAATGATGCCTGGTGTCTTTGGGCGATTTTACGGTCGCCAACAAACTATACACCAATAATATACGATTTATGAAGCAGTGGGGCAAGAATTGCGAGAGAGATTGTACTTTTTTTTTTAAATTAAATTTTTTCCCTAGAATTTACATACACATTCAGAAATGCAAGAAAATTTAATTTCGAAAAGAAGGATGGAAATATGACGAAACATACCTCTTTCCAGAGAAGTATTGTCGCAATTACATCCAGCAGAAAGTGCTGTTTAAATTACACGTGCTGTCAATTACTTCGACTCGCTCTTCTCGTCGACGTAATATCTACGATTTCGAAAACGAAAAGTCAACGCAGATGGAATAAAAACAATCCGAATGGGGCAACACTGTCTCCTTTGCGCAGTTCAGTTTCGATCTTCGAACAAACACGACACTTCTGCAAGAACGAACAAAATATTTGAAAATCGTTTCAAATTGCTCGGCTTATGATTGTGTTCGAAGATTATAAATTTGTGGAGATTTTTTCTTGTCGCAATGCTGATGAGGAGCTTACTCCTTCGGGTAAATTTTAATTTATAGATTTTAATAATAATTTCTTTATGATTTTAATATAACTTAAGAGTTTAATAATTATATTATGATTATATAACATCATCAGTATCTCGCAATCAAAGCTGTGTTTTTTATTGTAGAACGATGACTGAAAGATATCGAAAACCGTGAACGAAGTGAAATAATATCTCATAGATCGTGAAATCAATGATATTCGTAAGTAAAAGATGCAATTCTAAACTAACCAAGCAATAGCTTGTCTGGAAATTTTTATGCACTTGCACAAATTTCAAAGCACGTTGCACAGAATGTAATGTGAAAAGAATATGTAAAATATATCCAAGGTATTCAAAACAATTTTCTACCAACGTTCTGTCTCTTTAATTGTATTCTCAAGTATTAAGATTTGCATCAAAATCCGTCGCAGCTAGACGAATCTCTTCCACAGTCTCGAAGTTTCTTCCACAGTCTCATCATTATTAAAATATAGTATTTGATGACGTAAATTAATCGAAGGAACTGGCGAAATGCAAATTAAATGTTGCATTTCGCCCGTAAACGCATCGAGTGTATTTAATTTTCTTTCGCGTAGCCAAAATTTCGACACACTTTTTATTATCTCGTCCGGATGTTCGTGATAAAAAATCCTATTTCCCTTCTTTAAACAAGTGGCCACTGTGTGAGTTATCGTTCGGAAACAATTTGAAGTATTAGCCAGGTTAGCTAAAAGATTTCGAAGGCGCGGGACTATCCAGGCTCATTGACAGAGAAACGATTGGCGGTATTCTGAGATTCAAAGCGCAAAAGTGCTCCAGCTCGTGAATAGAAATGAACTTCCGTGGAAGTCGTTACCGCGAGCCTGATGGTATTCCTTTGCCTTCGATCAGTTCTTGCCGAGATTACTCCTTTCACCAGGGAACATTCCAATTTCTCTCTCTCTCTCTCTCTTTCTCTCTGTCTTTCTGTCTTTTCTTTCGTACTCCCTTGGCCAGAGCTTGAGTTCGAACATCCAGTAATATTTTCTTACTCAATACACACTTCTTTCCTTTTTTTGCTTGATTTTCTATATCTCTGTCTATATGGGTTTTATGAAGAAAGAGAACGAATTTTTCCGAGGGAGAAATAACGAGACTTTCTGTATCTTATGTTGGCTCTTCCCGTTGAAAATGAGTAATATTATGTTATTATATATAATGTTAATACTGTAACACAATATTATATATAATATTAATATTGTAATACAATATAATAAATATAACATTATACAATATAATATAGGTATAATTTCACGCAATTTAATCATTGTTACGCCTTAATACAAATTTCAGTAACAATGAATCACCATCGAAGGTTTGGTAATTTATTACTTCACGTCATTTGAGACATGTGTATATTACTTTGCATACAGTTAATTTACAGAATTCTTCGTACAAGTACGTTAGAAATGAAGGTGAATTATTCCTCGTTCCAATTAATTCAGACACTATATTCTTTGCCATTTGAAAAGATACTACACATTTAAAATTTACTCCGAAATATCATGTCATGCCTAAATACCATATCATTTGCCAAGTACCCAAATATTCCCAAATGTTTAGGTTAGGTTAGACCTAGAGGTAGGGATAGCATCAGACTCTTAACTCTTTCACGACCATAAGGTTGCCAAGAGTAAATATTAGTATGTAACTGTTTATTTTAGTTTGTTTGGACGTAAAATAAATAAAAATCATAAGAAAAATACATAACAATGTGTAGTTTTTTTGGAATTTTATGGAAAATATTTTTTCCAATGGACTATAAAGATAACACAAATTATGGTTAGGCTTATTATGCAATGTCTCTTATTTATTGGTTTATTATAACAAAATATTAACTAAAATAATATAAAATTATGAAATAAAATTACTATACAAAATGATATGTTAATTATGATATTCTGCGAAGCAATTTCTTTTGGTTGTGAAGCAAAGATGGACATTGCACATAGTACATATATTAGTTTAGCACAATTTGCACATCTTTTTCTTTCTAAACGTTCCCGTTTACATAATTGCGTTCGGCATACGTTCTATTTAGCCATTCTGTGTAAAAAATGCAGATAATGTTATAATTAAATACGACAATCACCAATTTTAAAATGGGGAAAATTGTTTCCCTTAGTCGTGAAAGGGTTAATCTGAGGGTCCAGGATTCTCGAGCCCCGTTTGGGTGAAAAAAAAAATCATCCACTCCCTGGAAACATTGTCTTGTAGGACAACAGCACAGGAGAGCTCTGTGTCTGCATAAAAGGTCCCGGAGCTCTCCCAACGTGCGAAGGAAAAAACAGCCATTATAGAAAAAAAAATAGGTGTTAGATTAGACCAGGGGTCACCAAACTACGGTCCGCTGCGTCAGTTCATCCGGCCCGCCGACGATACTTGAATTTGCGTGAAATTCGGATATGTATCACACTAGGTCTGATGTAACTATCTTTTTGCTAACGTCGCTTTCTTTGATAACTTTTTAGTAAATAAATATGTCGGTCCTTGTTTTTTTTTTGCATTGCATGCCACTCACCCATGATTGGGTAACGGAATGCTGAACTTAGTTTAGTGATCATACGGCCCGCGCTCGTCATTTTGTCAGCTATGTGACTCACTGTGAAAAAAAGTTTGATGACCCCTGGCTTAGACCTAAGTAACAAAAGACGTAACTTTTACAAGTGATTTAAGCAACATGAAAATTTAAGAAAATACCAAACGAACAACGCGTGTACCGTACGATTTTCGAGTCTGTCACGAGTATTAAAAACCAGAAGAAGGAAAAGAAAAGGAAAAAAGCAGAAACGTCGAGAAACGTACACCAAAGAGGTGTACGAGCGAAACAAAAACGTGTCCGTGCGACAGAGTATCTCGTCCCGATGAAGGATCGAAGCTTCTTCTCGAGGCTTCTCCTCGAGCGGGCAAAAAATGAAATCTGACGGCTCTCTGCGAGAAGAAAGAAACCACGCAGCGGCGTGAAATTACAAGTGTCTGGCATCGGTCACAGCCTGCTCGCGCGCGATCCTCGACGAAATAGGGAAGCAATTGGCGTGAAACGAAGCGTGAAGCGTCTGCTCGGTAATCAGCGAACGAGCCCGCGACCGTTTTGGTCTTGAGGATCGGGCCTGGCCGATCGCGAGAGATCACACGGCCCATTTGCGATCCGCTTGCGCTCGGTATCAAACGAAAGAACGACGAAGGGGGAGGTTCGATCGACGAAACGACGAAACGATGAATCGCGAGAGGATACTAACGTAGCGCTCGCCTTGGACCGCTATCGAACCGATCCTCTTATCTAAAGTGCAAGTACAACGTCTCTATTCAGTCGTCTATCATTCTCTCTTTCTCTCTCTCTCTCTCTCTCTCTCTCTCTCTCTTTTCGTTTTTCGTCGTCTATTCGCTATTACCGCTCGAGGCGAGGCACTTCGCACGATCGTAACTACGAGTCCGTGAAAACGGAATTACTCTGAGCCGAGTGTGGTGTCTTTAGATTGGTATTCGTCGCAGAGACTCAGTGGTTCGTTCTGACGATGGTTCATGGAATTGAAAGCATTGGGATCGTTTTGTTATTTTGGGTTACTTTTATTCAGAGTATAATAATATTTGTTAGCGATGTATAGTGAATTTTTTTTTTTTTTTTTTTTGGAGGGGGGGATGTAATGTAATATCAGACAGAACAATAATGCGATATTGCTAGGTATTTTGTTTGAAAAAGGGAGAATTTCTCGTGCTCGTGTCTGTGAAATTTATTTTTTATCGATAGATCGTTTTGTTATTTTGGGTTTCTTTTATTCAGAGTATAAGAATATTCTTTTACCGATATACAGTGAATTTTGTGATATTTTTTTTGGGACGCAATGATATAATGCAATATCAGGCAAAACAATAACGCTATATTGCTAGGTATTTTGTCTGAAAAAAAGGGAGAATTTCTTGTGCTCGTGTCTGTGAAATTTATTTTTTATCGATAGAGCGTACGCCGACGAACACGATGCCGAGGTTCGTTTCTAAAACACTCCGTGTGTAACGTTCATTTTTCAAAAATGGCAATCCAATTTCCCTACCGGCGTCAGGTAGTCGTTGCCAGGTAGTCGTAAAAAAAAAAAAAAAACAAGGGAAGAGAGGAGAAAAGGGGAGGGGGGAAAGTCGCGGAGAAGAAAGCAGAAAGAAGTCACGGCGCACCTGTCCCCCGTAACGTCGTTCGCATTAATTCCAACTAATCTCACAGGATCGTAAGGAGTATAAGGAGTAATGGTACGTGAGGAGCCTCTCTCCTTCGACGTAAAAGGAATGTCGAGATAGGACGTGGAGCTCGTTTCACTTCCATCTTTATCGAGAGATGGCGGACGTACGAAATGAAGTGAATATATAATACCGGTTTTGTTGTATAAAAGCAACGAGTACTTTTCTAATTAACTTTTTTTTATCAGAAAAGTGTCTTAATTGCGAAATGAATTATTCTTTGTGATTGATTCTTCTACGATCATGATTTTACAGTAGAAAATAGAACACTCGGATATTTGCGAAGAATAATGCAGAATTATGGAATAAGATTTTCAACTTGTTGTTCGACTATATGTATTTTCATTACAAAATCGGTTGCAATGATTGAACCCTTTGAGATCGTGATTTTATTCTTCATAATTGCCAACAACTATACCCAATAGAAAATCGTATTAGGTTATATCGTATATTCGTCTTACTTTTTTTTTTAATTTGTAGAACGAATGTAAAAAACGAGACGAATTTATATTACAACTAAATACCTCAATATAATCATAGTGTAGATGGAATAAAATTCTCGCTGTAAATTAATTTCAATTAACAAGATCGATTGCAGTGATCGATTCTTCCCGATCGTAATTTTATTCTTCGTAATCGTCGTGGTGTTACGTGCGATGAAAAATATTCGGAACACTTCTGAACAGTAGCGTACGTGGAATAGCGGGTAGCTGGTGCTCTAGGAGCAAAAGTGGAGCATGCGAAACCCGCGTCGAAACTTGTTACTCACGAAAGTGCTTCCGTGACTATCTCCAGGCCTCGACTAGCACGGTCTTACAAGTAGCTGGAAAACACGCGAGTGCTTGAATCGCCGCGCGAATCAACTGTTCCGTGAACAACCATCCTCTGCTAATCGTATCCACGTAATCCGTCTACGAGCGGATCGTTGCTTTCGTTGAAAACTCAGTTAGAGAATATTGCTTTTGCCTGGTGTCTTTCTCTTTTTGTACTCCCGTGAAGATGTCTCTTTGGTGATATCAGACAGAAATTAGACGATCGCTGACAAGATTGAGAATCTGACGAGGTTAGCGAAATATTTAATGCGAATTTGATATAAAAGAGATTTAGATTTAGACAAATTTTGGGGGGGGGGGGGGAACTGCTTCATTCATTCATAAGTAAGAAATCGCTGAATAGGTACTACCGCGAACATGAGATGTTCTATAAGCAATTAAAAAGCGATTAATGCACCGATATAATAATAAAAAATCTCGATGGAAAGAAACGATCAACGATGAGATGATAGTGCTCTTATGGGGATATCCGGTATCCGCGAGATATCGCCGGTTCTCCATCTTCGCAGAAACAAGAGCAGACTTTCTGTGTCGAGTGGCCAAGCTTGAAACTTTATTAAGAAGGTCGAATTTCTTCGGGAAAAGAGCAAAATACTCGGTTATTACACCTAAATATATCTTCGTTGAGCGCTGGCTCCCGAGGATGCTTGGCCCCTTTTTTTTCTCGTTCTTCTTCTGTCTTTCTTTCTTTCTTTCTTTCTTTTTACTTTTCTTTTTTGTTTTAATACACTATTATTGCCTCCTCGTTATTGCCGCGCAATGCAATATCAAGCCGCCCCATATAACGCTGCGCACTCTCGCGGATACAAAATTAATTCCACCTGAGATTTAAGCTCTCGCTCGTGTTTCAATTACATCGGCACGCGCACGACTCGAGTCCATCTTTTCCACGCTTGTTTGTCCTCTACGAAACTTTAATTTTCTCTGTCCAGAAATATCGAAAACAACATACGGTGCAGATTATTGGAATTGAATTTTCTCAAAAGTTTCTCAATTATTATTTGCACTTCTTGTCTTTATTTTTTTTTTTCAAGTTCACCTGAGACGATCGAAAATTTCTTCTCGTGTAGTATGAATGCCTGACATTCTCGCGTTTTCTCAATCGAGGTTCTTGCATTCTTCGTCTCTAATAATCCATAGTCCATACTCGTCGCTGGATAAATTTGACGTGAAATTTCAAGTGGCACAGAAACACGTAAAAACCAGTGTCTAGTGTCTCTGAATTTTTGCCATCCTCTAATTTTCAGCGTTCGTGCGTAATTAAAATTCAGTATTTTAGTTATTATTAAAATTAACTTCCCTTTATTCGTACTACTTCTGCGAAAACCTCGATTACAGAATTGATTTCCACGAAATGTGTCGCGCTCATTTCCCTCGCCGAATGTTCGTGAATCATAAAGGGGCCTGCTCACGTATCTCATAGTTAAGACACCGTCGCGGAGGTTGCGTTCACGAGAGAGTGCAATATCGGCCAAGGACCAATTTCGACCCGACTCACCACCTGATCCCAACCCTCCTTCGGTCGTGATTCTTCTCAAAAGCAGCGCCACCTCCATGGCCATCGACTTGATTTCTTCCAATGTTCATTCCTTCCCCCTCATCTCGACGTCCTCGACGCGTCCTCGACACACAGCGCCGGTGCAATAATCGTCGCAGTTCCGTTTTACTGTCCTGTGAACCGAGACACGGTATGGCTCGTTCGTTGAACGAGCCCGAATAAACGGAATAAGAGAAGAGAAGGAACTGCTGCGTGAAAAATCTCGCCCGGGCGAGATACTCACGTCTCGGAAACGAGACTTCTTCTTTCGGCGAAATTAGGTGGACATGTTGTTTGGAAGCTGCCACTGAGAGTATCGTTAACACTGGAAACTGCCGGAGGGAAGAACATCGAAATGAATTCTCTTTTTCCCTTTTTTCCCCTCTTTTCTTTCTTTTTCTTTTTTTTTTTTTTTTTTTTGTTTACATCCACCGGTAAGAGGTATTTTCAATGAAGTGAATTTCGACGGTTCTGCGCAAACAGTATATCTTCACCGGTATAATCTTTATTCAATTATTCATATAAGATAAGTTAATGCGACATTTAATTGAATTTAAATATGAATCCCGTTAGAAGAGCTGAAGTTTTTAGTAAATGGAATTCGCTTCGGGGAACGAAGGGATCGACAAATTAACAAATATCGTGCAATTTTACATCAGTTTAATCAACCCTTCTTTCCGTTTGCAAGTTCTTTGCGCGGTAGCTAGCAACTTGAAGTTAAATTTTCAATGAAATCCAGCATCGAAATTGACAACGAAATTACGAACATATCTGCCCGGTGAGTTTCACCGTTTCATTAAACTTTGTATTCGGGTCTGATCGAATGAAAAAATTCTGCTTAATTGTCGAACGGATCCAATAAAATTGAAATCGTCATTATCTGTAAAACTTTGTTCTTTCCATTAAAGAAAAAAAAAGAGGGGAAAAAACGATAAAGGATAATTTTACGAATTATCTAAAGAAGAGAAACAAGATGGCGTAAAAACGCAAGTTTCGCCGAAACGAAAGCTTTTCAGTCTGGCAATCAGAGAATGTTGCCTCGTTGTCACGCACAAGCGAGAAGTATTTGCAGCTCGAGCAAGTTCACGGTGATACGCGCTTTAAAAAAAAAACGGAATGGAACAATGCGATATCCTGGTTTGTACACGTTGTTTTAGCGCGGATCGCGTTACAAGCCAGCAAGCAAGCAAGCAAGGGAAACTGGCGTTAAACGCATTGTTGTAAACTAAAACCCGTTCACGGTCCCGTACGTACGTACGTTCTCGTGAATGCGAAGATTAAAAAGTAGAAGACGCGACGATAACAGGATTACCTTTCCCCTCGTCTTCCTCGTTCTCCGTCGTGCAAACCTTGGTTATCATCGCCCGAAAACTGGATAGCCATTCTCGCTGAATGTTCACCGGATATGGGCACGTTTGCGTTACGATGCTACCAGCGTTTAAAATCCCGATTGCCATTGGTTTAATTGGACGAAGAAAAGGGAGAAGGAAACTTCGAGGATCGGAAATAGTTGAAAGGTTCTGTTCACCGATCGTAATCAAGATGGACCGGATGAGCAAATTTTTATGAATCTTTTCGTGAAGGAGTGAAACGAAAATGTCCCCGACTGCTAATTATTGCAATTAATCTGCGAATTTTTTATATTATTTTTATGCATCGTGATATTTGAAGTACAGTGTTTTCTACAATATAAAGCAATCGTCTGTCAACGTTCTTTAATAATAATAATAACAATAAGAATAACAATAATAATGATAACAATAACAACAATAACAGTAACAACAATAACAATAATACTGAATAATAATACTGAATAATAATACTGAATAACAATACTGAATACTAATACTGAATAATAATACTGAATAATAAAACTAATACTGAATAATAATATTGAATAATAATACTGAATAATAATAATAATAATAATGATGATGATGATGATGATGATGATGATGATGATGATAATAATAATAATAATAATAATAATAATAATAATAATACTCTTTAATTTACATTTACTTCTCGTAAATGCATAAACATCCGTAGTTTACTAATTAGAGTCCAAATATTAGGTGTCCAAATATTACCTCTTCTTAGATAAATTAACAGCAAGTGGTGGAAAAAGAAGAACAAGCGACACAGAAATAACGTGAAAGTTGGATATACAAAATAAAAGTTTCAGCCGATGTAAAACGCGTATTAATCAAATGTATTAATTGAAACTGAATTGTCGGATGAGAAGGGATTTGAAAGAACTCTTCGACACGAATTATATAAAAGGTAAATTATTTTTTTTTAAATTTAATTCACATCGGAATAATTGAACATTTTACCAGTTGCTCTGTATTATTGCTCTTTAATTGTCGAGTACCGCGAAAGAACACAGAGATTTAACGCTACAAGAATATAAATTGAAATTGAAATTGAAATTTCAAACGGCTGTCAACTTTGTGCAAGATTTGACAACGAGATGATACTCGAAAGTTTGAAAATAAAATCTAAACAGATACTCGTTTCATTTACGAAACATTACAAGCGATATTTTACTTCGTGTATTTTTTTTTTTTTTTTTGAGATTCCTGTACACGTTGCATGCATTTTGTGGATTTTTTCGAACACTTTTTACAAATTTTAAACGCGTGAACATTTGTTGCAACAATTTTGATTGTAATATTTCATATTTACGGACCTGACTTCAGCACCGTAAATAAATTCGTCCAGCGACGTTTTCTTCATTTCTCTCGATCGTCAGACTCCTACCGCTTCTGTTTAATTTTTCCAACGGATCGATAAATCGTTGTATCGTCGATTTGGCGTGCGCTTGATTTCCTTTTCGTCCCGTTTGTTTCCTCGTCGATGGGTAATAGCTTATAGGGAACATTTCTCACGCTCCGTCGAAGGGAACTTTTAATTAAAACGTCAGATTCCGCGATGACTCGATGACAATCGAGAGATTTCTATTCTGGCCGGCCAGGTGAAAACGATATCTCGATAATTTGTCTCAATGCCTGTCCGTGAACCCTTCTGTTCTGTTCGTGTTGTTTCAAAAGCGATTTCATTCTGCCGGAAAATCTGTCCCTGGGGAGAACGTTCAGTCTGTTTCCCCTTGTCTTAGACACAATTTGCTCGACGTTCTGCGGTATGTAAACTCTCGAGAAAGTTAAACTTTTATTTATTAAAATAACGAGAAAACAACAAGAGAGAACGTTGCGTAAATAGAGAGAAAGAGAGAATAATATTTTAATGATAATTGTAATGTAATTTGAAATAAACGCGACCGGTAGGAATAGAAACGAAGAAAATCCCTCGACAGAGAAATGAATATGATATTTGTTTAAATATTTGGAGAATTAGTTACAAACTAACGACGCTGCAAAAGAATGTAGAAGCAACGCGAGTGATATGGAGAAATCCACTCCTACCGAAGCAGAGGTAATCTATAAAGAATCATTCGACAATCAATCAAGAAGGCAGCAAAGAAACTCATTTCTCCGTGCCATTAATTAACTTTCCCTGACGAACGTCGTAAATCAAACGCAATAAGCTCGATTGGGAAAGGGACCAGCTGATATAATCGTAAAATCTCTTTGGACGAAACAAGACTTGGCCAGTTCACGTGACACGAAGGAAGAAAAAAAAAATAGAGGAATAAAAGAGAAATAAGAAGTCAACGTGAGAAGGACAAAATTGAATGATTACGCAATCTACCGACACAACTTTAATCTTTCCGTGATGAAATGAGGGAGAATTTAAAAATTCTGTTACACTTCTCAAGCTGAAGCACTCTTAACATTTGAAACTTACCAAACAGATGACAACTTTTCAAACGACGACTGATGCTAAATTTCTGATATTAAATGCATCGATCATTTTCTATTCCTCCAAATGAAAGGGACTTTCTTCTT
Organism: Tetragonula carbonaria; assembly: GCA_032399595.1. Lineage (NCBI taxonomy): Eukaryota > Metazoa > Arthropoda > Insecta > Hymenoptera > Apidae > Tetragonula > Tetragonula carbonaria. Next base: position 5,933,838 of record JAUCRC010000007.1, read on the forward strand.
CCTTAACACCGCCAATTATTTTCTTATTCGCGTTTTTTTTTTATTTTCTCTCGTTCTTCCAGCGAGATGATCGAAAATTTGGACGAAGCAGTCGAAAAATCGAGGGTGAGACGACTGATGCTAAATTTCCGATACTAAATGCATCGATCATTTTCTATTCCTCCAAAATGAAAGGGACTTTCCTCTTCCCTAACATTGCCAATTATTTTTTTGTTCGCGTTTTTTTTTTATTTTCTCTCGTTCTTCCAGCGAGATGATCGAAAATTTGGACGAAGCAGTCGAAAAGTCGAGGGTGAGAAGGGAAAAGAGAAACCTAACAGGTCGAAGGAATCGGGTTGAAAAACCGGTACAGCGGTGAGGAGAGGAGAGCCGTGCCTTCCATTTAACGAAGTACAGGCTTAATAAGAAGGTTCCACTATTAGGTCCTAAGTAAACGAGTTAATCTGACACACCTGTCGAACCGGAAAGCGTAGCAACGTGTAGCAACATCCGATAGACAGGCTACGTCGAATCCTTTTAACTTAACGACCTCATAAACCAGCCGTCTGCTTGTTACCATACCCGAGCCTCCAGTCTTTTTCTCTTCGTTCCTTCCCTTTCTATCTTCCTATTTTTATCTCCCCTTTTCTTCTCTCTCTCTCTCTCTTTCTCTCTTTTTTTTCATTCTTCTCACTCTGGATTAGCGTGTAAATACTATAAAGGCGACACGAACCAACGTCGTTATTCGCTCGTTTCGTGCGTTTAATCGGGGATTCCGTGCGAGTTTGGTACACGAGTTTGGTCGTCTCTCTCCAACTTACGTAACACGCTTAAACGACGCTGGAATTGTAATTTACGATTCCACGGAGATCAGATTTTATCGTATGAAATGAAGTTCGTCGGGCAAATTGTATAAATATTACGAAATTATATATCGTCGATATATCGTTAATTACATCTTAACACATATCCGTCCGGCATTATTTGCACCGCCATTGACCAAATTGGCCGGCATTTTTTGACACTATTTGTAAAAACGATATGCTCTATGTAAAAACAACCTAACTTTTAAGAAGTCATAGACTTTTTAGTGAAATTTTGAGAAATGAAATAAAATGAATTTGTATTTATATATACACCTTTATTTTTGATTTTTTTTCTTTCTGAAGTTAAATAAAAATTAAATCCACAAAAAAGTTGAAATTACTGAAAACATACTTATTATTTTATTAGACAAAGTAAATTATTTTTGAAACTTTAATTTTATCGATAATTAATAGTTCTTCACTTCTTCAGGTGAATTTGGCATAATTTTTACAACAGGCACTCGTTCAAAAGGTTCCAAAACTCTATGTCAGTATCAGACCACAAGTCATCTTCAGAATCACTATCATTTTCAGAGTCACTATATCGTAAAGGATTTAGACGTGGGCGTTTTCTCGTCACTATCATCGCTATCAAAATTAGATTTTAAAAGATCTTCAATGTTATCACTAGACTCACACTCAAATAAATTGTCTGCACATATTTCTTTTTCGTTCTCCATTTTAGATTTACTTTACTATTTGATTTTGATAAAAATAAGTTAAGAAAATTAACAGTAATATCCCTGAAATTTCTTAAATATCCGAACACCCAAGTGCTTAAACTTTGAATAAACTTCTTTTATACGCAGTATCGACTAATACGTTTTTAAATTAATTTCTTTTTTTTTGCGTTTGCACCCTTATACGACGCAACTGAAGCTGAAATCAGTTTTTTCGTAGAATTATTTCTGTTTGGTAAAAATTACGGATTTAATAAAACAACGATCAATTATCTACTGCAATATACAAATGAATTTTCGTCATTTGGCTGCTGGTGATTGTCTGTGAAATGACGAATTTTCGTCATGCGGACGAGTATGTGTTAATTCGTTCCTTCTCGTTGCGACGCGGTGAAATGGAAATCTCGTCCGTTTCTAAAATTTTTGATTTAAAAACGAAGAGTTGTTTCGATACGAGGAGATTCGATTTGATGTCATTCGATAGTGTACATTTAATTACATTTAATTAGTGTAGGTAAATCTTTCAAAATATCAGATTTTAACTTTTTATTCCAGTACCTTATGTTAATTTTAATGTTATATTTTATTCCAGTACCTTATGTTAATTTTAATGTTATATTTTTGCTAACATATATTTACTTTAGAATGTAGTCATGTACTTTTCTGTGACAAATCATTGCGTTCATAATTCATAAATCTGTATTCTGTCAGATCCGAAAAAAACTTTCGGGGAGAAAAATGTGTGCACTAGGAACGATGCATTCTGTTGTTTTGTTCTAAAAAATGATTCGTCATTTTTTAGCGATCGTAGTTGCTCTATCATTTCCAGCTCGCGTAAGCATGGCTGTTGTACTTTGTTTTGAATTGTTTGAACTAGCACTTCACAGTGTGTTTCTTTCTCAGTTTTAATAGGATAATTTTGGTAATTTTGTGTAACAGTAATACCGGAAAACTGACAGATCTTGTTGAAACAGTTTCTAATTTGCAGTCTTGCAAGTACACTTTTTTTTAAGTTGACAACAACGTTCCGAGCTACATACTTTCGTTTAAAGGCGTAAAATATAATAAAAATTGTTAACAATGTCTGCACTGACAATTCTTTCCTGCTGCAAATCAACGGCAACCACTTGTTATAAAATAGAATCTCAATGATACTCTTTGTCCTCTTTAGAGAAGAACGCCAAAATTAAATGAATTATTCAAATTAAAAGTTTTTCACGTAAAACGTCCACTTGTCACTTATCGCTTGTCAGAATTATCTCTTTCACACCTTTGAGTCTTGAAACTCTTACTTTTATATCAACCTCTCTACGGTTCTGAAACAGAAGAAAGATAAAAAAAAAAAAAGAATAAAGAAACACCAGTTTCTGCCTTGAAAGATGCGTTGACGCATCTCAAACGAGAAAAGAAAAGTGGGGATCAACGGCGTCAATTTGTTCCTCAATTTGCCCGCGTACATCACGGAATTGAATGTTCCGATTACGGGAGATCATCGTGGAGAGAGACTTTATGTGTGTAATCTGTTACGAGAGCGATTACGTCTTTCTCCTTGATATAACATATACCTCTGTCTGCAGCATCTCGCTGTATTAGGATAAACTGCTGCGATTACGACAGGTGAAGCCGATCGTATTTTGCAATTTTCCTGTCGGGTGCACGACCGCGCCGAGATGCGGCAAATTGCAGCGAACGCTATTTATGACCATCGTACGCACATTTCGTTGCATCACGCCACTTCAGACGCCTCGAACTGAACCGATACGCCGACGTTGAACGCCACAGCGATTCTCATATCACCGTTCGCCGATGTTGTCGTTCATTTTTCTGAAACCGGTCCCGCAATCTCTCTCGCGAAGTGTGATTTTCACCGACGGAGGATATCATTCAGGATTGTTTCTTACTTTCTGATAATAATTCCAACAGGGTGAAATTTTTATTTTCTCTTCGAGAATATATGTTCGCGTAATTTTAATTTTCCGAAAGTTTCGACGTTCGTTGCACGTAATCCCAGCAATAAATTGAGAAGGACGTTCGATCAGTTTCTGAATTCAGGAAGATTGTTATTAAATTAAATTCTTGAGAAAAAAAAAAAAAGAAAACCAACGAGTTGGTCCTCTGTATTATATTACAAAAATTGATCGACGGAATGTAACTTCACTTTTTGACAAACGCTTCGCTTCTGAAAAACTCGAGTAGCTAATCACGAGTGTATTCTCTGGCAAATGCTAAAATTAAGACGTTTCCTTTTAATTTTAATTCACCGCCGGTTGGTGCGCTTGAGGAATTGATGGAAATCAGTGTTAAACGTGCGCTTGAATTATCGCCGTTGCGGCGAGAAACTGGCGTTTTACTTCGACAAGCAGCATTCAACGCTTCTATCACGATGTCAAGCCATAAACGCGTCGATTAACCGCGATTCTTTCTGTTGGAAAAGAGAGTGCAGCAACGATTTACTGGCGCATTATTATCCCCCTCATTTGTTCCCGATACTATCTTCATGTTCTTGTTAATTAACACCTATGCGGCCGCTGATTGGATGTAGCCTGTGGCAGATATCCAAGAGCGAGAAACATCTATCGAGAACCTGAAGAATCGTCGATACAATTGCGCCTATCGCCGTGTTAGTCGACGACACAGCGAGTTATAATAAATTAACACATCTTACGCTGGTGGGATTTGAGCTGCGCAAACACGGAGAGCAGAAGCATATCCGCGCAGAAAACTAGATAAACGATTTGACTCTGATATGTCTTCTTACAAGAGGAAAGTCACTGTCTGAATCTTCCGCGTCAGAAAAACCACATGTCGAGGCATTATCATCTGCAGAATAATCACAGTCTCCCGCGCTTAACAATTGGTCGTAGTAAGACTGTGATTACTCGCAAAAAAATGTCGAGTTAATGTCGAGTTAATACTCCGTAATAAATTAATAACGATACAATCTTTCCACAGTATTTCATTCGGTAAGATACGTCTCTCGCAACTATGTTTGATGTAATTTTATAAATTTATTTGCAATTTCTAGATATTACGGGAAGAAGCGTGCCAGTTTTTACAGCGGGAGTAGATTCAAATGAGTAGATTCAGCCGGCAGAGGCGTAACTAGTCAGACACTATTTCGTTCCAACAAATATCACTGTGTCTAGTGGTGATTCGTTTCAAATGAAATTTCGAATTCGTAATCTTGAATGAAGCGTTATACACACTTACAATAGTTGTCTCTAAATCTGACAGTTCTAATTTCGTTAAGCAATTTAATATAGATGAATGCATAAATGATGTCTGATGATCTGAAAGAACGCACAAATTAGTTTAATTTAATTTACAGAAGCCAAGCCTGTCTGCGAATACGAGCTCCGATTGTTACAATGATCCAAACTACTTCAACGATATTGTAGTGGTATAATTTATAAATGATTTATTATATTAAATAACAAAGAAAACGGAAACGAAACAACAAATAATAAATACAAGATAGACAACACAGACAACAATAATTCAAATAAACTTAAACGACACAGTTAATATGCAACACAAATTATCACTGTTTTGACCACACTCATTCAACACTCTTTTTCGACTCTCTGCTGACTCTGTTCTCTTACTCGCGCGACATTCCTCTTTTCAAAAAGAAAAGCTGTGCTTCTCACATCACATTCATACTTTTTCATTCGCGCATCTCCCAGCAAACAGGCCATCTATTAAAAGTAAACGTAACTAAAAATATAACTACACGCAAGAATTTCGATACTACAATATTTAGAAAACTTGAGAAAATTTGAAGATCCTATGTCACTCGCGGAAAAGAATTCTATCTAGAAGTATTTCTATCGTTTCCTCGTATTGCGAACCATGATCTTGCAATCTGTAATTAAAGCCAACAGTCAATTCGTAATCACGATAATTGCCACGCAAGTGAATTTTCAAAGAATTTTCTTTCCGGTAACTAGTAGCGAAGAAAGGACACGTCATCGTATAGTACGAGCATAAGCATAAGCTAACGCATGGTTCCATGGAAACCATGGTTCGCAGCGAACTGGAAAGTCGTAGCGTACCACGTTACCACGATCGAGTTGGCAAGTTTATAACCCGTGTTTGCTCGATACATCATTTTGCCGTAGAAACGCAATTCCGACACGAGGCTCGCTCGAATACACACATACACGCATGAGGATACGATAAACACGTGGAGATTTAAAGTTCCTCGCCGACACGGGGAAACTTGCGTATCCGGCTTTATGGATCGCGAGGCCAGACGTGTTTCGCGAGAGCCGCGCGGAAATTTCGGCGATTAAGTTTCTAGCTTCTAGTGTTTAATGAGCTAAAATCGTTATTAGTTGGAAGCGAGTTATGAGAAGTTATTCCCACACCGGCCAACTGTCTGTCTGCACCTGTTTTCCTTTTTATGTTTTACGTTTCCCTTCTTGCCAATTAAACTTTTCCTCTCACCAGATCGATCCTCGTCGTTTGGAAAACGCCTTCCTCGAATCCGAAAAAATCTCTTTCGTCCTCTGCTTTTCTCATCAGTTGGTGAAAAGTTTCAGTAAAAGTAAAAATTTCCATTCAGACGTGCAGACGAATCTTGAGAATTTGCGGATAATTTCGAAGAGACGTATTTCGAAAACGTGCAGTACTAGCAACGAAATTACCAGCCCGTTACTTTAGATATTTTCTACACCTTTCTACATATTATGCAGCTTTTCGAAATTTTCCAAAAATGCAGACATCCACCGTCCGTTGTAATTAGCGAATTATGCTATTAATCCTCGTTTCAGGTAAACATTTTAGATCGACCAAAGGAATGGTACATTTGTAAAAGGTAATTCGATTAGCAAAGTCGCGTCATCGCGTACGTGAATAGTTTCTCGGCAATTTTCAAGACGAGTTGGCGAGTTGAGTCACGTCCAGAGCAACGGGCGTAGCATGTGAGCCAGTATTTCTCGAGAAATTAAATAGTAGAAAGTCTGTCCGGCGAGACAAAAGTAGAGATTAACTTTCAAAGATCGTAGTGGGCGTTCAATGTTTCTGTAATTCGGACGGCGTAACGTCGTTGCAAGCCCCCCGACACGGGAAGTGTTAATTTGTATCAATTAGAAGTTGGCTGCAAAGAACAGCAAATTCGATGTAGCCCGCCTGCTGAATTGAGATGCTCCTCGTAGCCTCTGTCTCTCAGCAACCCGCATTGCAGACGTGTTTCGCATAATGAGCAAATGAGTCGTGGAAGAAGTGGAACCTTACTAACTCGTTCGTAATTCCTTCGTGCCTTTAGTTTCGTTAGTTTCTCCGTGAATCTTCAAGCAGGTTACCTTTACATCGTGAAACTTCATTATATACGAACCACTAAATGTTGAAACTATTAATAATTTTCTTAAAAAAAACCTTTATATCGTAAAACTTCATTATATACGAACGCTAAATATTGAAACTATTAATAATTTTCTAAAAAAAAATCTTTATATCGTTACCTTTATATCGTAAAACTTCATTATATATGAACGCTAAATATTGAAACTATTAATAATTTTCTAAAAAAAAATCTTTATATCGTTACCTTTATATCGTAAAACTTCATTATATACGAACGCTAAATGTTGAAACTATTAATAATTTTCTAAAAAAGAAAGAAGAAGAAGAGGATACATCGTACAACGATAAACCTGAATTCATTCCAAAGCTTGGAGCTTCTACTCTTTCAGAGCATATATGTAGCGATTCTTTCTTTTCGAAATGTTATAAATTACCATAGAAGCATTAAAAATTTTTTCTTTTGGTGAAATGTACAGTCGATTTGAAGACTGGAGTCTCCCCGTTACAATGATCCCTTAAAACTTGACGCACGATCTTTTTTTCGTCATTTTATATATGAAACTTTGAATATCAGGCGAAAACGAAAGAAGAGACATCTTCTAATATCTTGTTTTCTTTTGACGATAGAAACATGCTATATTGTTTCGTTATAAACGTATGAATCCTGTACTCAATTGTTTCGACAATTCGATTAATTCTTTGAAATTGTGACATGCAGCCACAGATATGAAAACAGAAGATTTTTTTTCAAAACTTGTCAATTTTCAATTCAATTACATATGTCGATGACATAGTGTATTAAAATTCTTTCATTTGATTCTTTAAATTTGTATTGATAATTACACATTGTATTGATAATAATTGCCTATCACCATGCGTAATATTACAAAGTTTCAGTCCATTGTAAAACCATTCGTTATTTACGATTTTACAATTTGTACGGTCTCGTAATGGTTTTATAATTGTCTGTCTATCTCTAAGCCACAGTAACATTCACTCGGAGTGAAACGAAACATCGTACGTTTTATTTGTAAAACAAGGCATCGTGTATCCAAGAAGGAATTTATACTTCGTCGACGTGATAGGAAATTTCAAAAAGTGAAACACTAGACTTTGACGATGATAAAATAAAAATACCAAAGCGAAAGAAAAATACCAGAGTGAAAATACTAAAATAAAAGAAAAATACTAGACCTCAATAATAACAGAAAAATCCTAGGAAACATCGCCTTCGTACGCTCACTTTCGACTATATGCACGGACGAATGATCGTTTCAAAATATGTATAGCTGGCGATGTGTAGAAACTCTTGCCACTCGCACGCACGAAGATTATTTACACCATCGAAGGAGAGAAAGACGGTCAAAGACGAGAAAGAAAAAAGGGGGGGATGAAAATGGTGCTTAACTAAAGAGCGTCTGGAAAAGTAATTGCAAGGCAAGGAATTGCCGAGGCGAGTGGCAGCGCCGGGCGAAGACAAATTATCGAGTATTCGCTGTAATTAAACTTAATACTTCAGCGTTAAGTATGCTATTAACGACCGTCCTGTTCCCACAAAAGCATAGTGGCATAATCCTACTCGTACGAGTTTCTCGTGCGTACTCGTAACGCAGTTTTCGCACGGTTTCTCATCAACCCTCAGCGATAAGCTTCATAAATTTTTTCCCCGGCTAAAAAAAAAAAAAAAAAAAGAAAAGAAAAAAGAAAAAAACCCGGGACACCGGCGCTGGTCTTCCGCAGCGAACGAACGTCTGTTTCAACTGACAACAAATTACGCTGGAATAAATTCTGCTGAATGCTAAAGCCTTCTGTTAGTCTTGTACCCCTCTCTCTCTCTCACACACACACACACACACACACACACACACACACTCTCTCTCTCTCTTTCTCTTCTTTTTTTCCAGCTCCTCCAGACGATGATTAAAATTTTCATGCGCTTGTTTTTTACTATAACTAGGAGGATGCGTGCGCCATTGCTTGCAAGTGGCTGTGATGCTTTGGCAAGTTTTCGATGGAGGATTTAGCAAAGGAGCCGTATTCTTTCTTCTCGTAGGAATTATTTACAGAAACGTTTGTTAACATCTCGCGATACTCTGTAATTAAAAACGAAAAATAAACAGCACGATCGATGGTGATATGTGGGTTGTAAATTGCAAACATGATGAGCTCGTTTCATCAGGTTGGACGATTCGTAGGTTAATGAAATGTCTCAAAAGTTGAAGAATTTCATGAAATGAATACAGCAAACTAACTGACGACGAAATAATTTAGACGATGTTCCCTCGAATGTCAGCAAATATCAAGATATTCTTTTTTCAAGAGGGATAATGAATAACGTTATTGTAGATTACAGACATATACCTAAATCAGATTAACCAGATACTGAAACTAAAATTAGATTCATCTAGAAGATGAGTTTCTTAAATATAATCCATTGAAATGAAACGAGATGAAACACACTTAATTAAACAATTACATTATATTGATATCACACAGATCTCTTTATCCTAATGTCCAAAACAATCATTTTTCCACTTGATTTCATTTCATATTTTAATTCGTACTTTTTTTTTTTCTTTCAACGTTTAACAATGAAATCACTTCTAGGGAAGCTAATTAAAAAACGCGTTTCCGTATTAAAAAGAATTTAAACGAGTTGTACTCGCCGCTATTCGCAAGCTAATGGCTTCTTTACGTTGCTAAATGCAACGTGAAATGTAAGCAAGAGTGAATTAGTCGGAAACAAACAAGGGGAGGAAAAATATATACGGGACAGAAAGAAAAAAGCAATCTTCACAAATCCGTGGTGTATCGCGTATGAAACCGTTCGTGAACGCTGTTCAGGGCTCAGGTGTGCAAGAAGCCAACTTCGCTTTTCCTCCCTTCTTTTTCTAATATTGTTGCTACTATTTCATTAGTATTGTTGACCGTTTGAAACCGTGAAGTATAAATAACGTTAATCTCCCTCTGCATTTAGCCACTATTTTACCCACCCAGGACGTGAAATAACGCGCTTCTACCGCATAAAAATGTAATTTATTATAATCCGAAACGAGCGAGCGTTATAACGAAATTTTCCAAATTCTAGTTGAAGTATGTTTTATCAGATTTATCCTTAACTGCTTGAAAAAAATTGTCCAGTTTTTCTCCCATCGAATTGGGGATTCAGTGGAAAATTTCTCCAGTTGGATAATTCATTCTGATGGTCAAGAAGAAAAGCAACAATAAATCGATCGGTATACGCGTATCCAAAAAACGAACAAGCCAGGCATATGGATCACGTTTCCCTGCTGTTTTCATTAATTTCAAGAATGAAAATTGACGTTTGAAGCTAGGAAGCTAACTATTAAAATTCTCTCTCGAACGTTAATTTTTCGTTTGATTTTACAGAAAAATTTCGAACGATCGCGCTCGAATCTTTCAAACTACGACTTCGGGATCGTAGTTACGCAATGTTCCTGCGGCAAGGAAAGCTCGAAAAAATTGCTCTTAAATTAATCCGAATCACCCTCGGGACAAATAAAAACTCAAAGAGAAAAGCATAAATGTTCATTTTTTTTCAGCAACGATAGACACATCGTCAGTTTGATGATATTCTGTTTTCTTCTTCTTCCAGAACTCGGAGATATCCCTGTTCGAGACGAACATTCGTTTCATGGGAAGCCTGCTGGCCTGTTACGCTCTCACCGGGGACGTGATGTTCCGGGAGAAGGCGGCTCAGCTTGGCGAACGGATGTTGCCTGCTTTCCAGACGGAAACCGGAATTCCTCATTCCCTCATCAATCTCCATACCGGGGTAAGTTAGCGAGGAGAGAATCTCGCGGCTACAGCGGCGACGGCACGCGTTTTAATGTTAATTATTTCTGACGGAACCGGCGGCCACAGAAATTTACGCCTCCGTGAAATATTCACCAGGAACGGAGGGAAGGGATTAAAGACGCCGATCGTTTGCCGGGCTGGAACGTTTCGCGGGGAAATTCGCGGGACAGGGCTCGCGTGGAGAAACGCATTGAGAGTGATTCCCTTTTGATACTGCTCGAACTTCGTGTGACTAATGTCGGTGAAATGGGATTAAGAGTTGGGAATTGCGCGCGATGGGCCAAGGTTTGATGTTAAGTTCTCCGGTTCGACAAGTGCGAGTTCTCGGAGAGGAGCTGAGAGGACGCATAGGTTCGCAAGAGAATTTTGACAGACGGAATTTTGATGCGTCAGCTAGTAATAGATGCGGAGAATTGGAAATTTCGACGATTAAAAATGAAATTAAAAATTAAATCGTGCGACTAATGTCGGTGAAATGGGATTAAGAGTTGGGAATTGCGCGCGATGGGCCGCCAAGGTTTGATGTTAATAAATTCTCCGATTCGACAAGTGCGAGTTCTCGGAGCTGAGAAGACGCGTGGGTTCGCAAACGGAGAATTTTGATGTGTCGGCTAGTAATAGATGCGGAGAATTGGAAATTTCGACGATTAAAAATTAAATTACCAAATGTCGTTTCATCGATCAAATGTTATTTGTAGTTTCATCGATTATAGTTTTATCATGAGAGTGATTCCCTTTTGGTGCTGCTCGAACTTCGTGTGACTAATGTCGGTGAAATGGGATTAAGAGTTGGGAATTGCGCGCGATGGGCCAGGATTTGATTTAAGTTCTCCGGTTCGACAAATGCGAGTTCTCAAAGAGAAACTGAGCAGACGCGTGGGTTCGCAAACGGAGAAACACAGACAGACGGAATTTTGATGCGTCGGCTAATAATAGATGCGGAGAATCGGAAATTTCGACGATTAAAAATTAAATTACCAAATGTTGTTTCATCAATCAAATGTCATTTATAGTTTTATCATGAACGAAAAATTAACGCTTTGCCCGCTTGACTGCCCCATCATACTTGAATTTAGCTAACAGCTGAAATTATAAAATTTTTTCGCTCGTAATTGCAACGAACGTAGATATAGTGTTGTACGATATTCTATAATATAACACGAGAGGAATAATAAAATTTCGAGAGGAAAAATTTTTGAGGATAGAAACAGTCGGCGAATTATTATTCGAATATAATTCGGGATCATTCGCGTAAACTAAGCTTCTTATTCGTTCGTACGAAAATTTACAAAATAGCGAAGGAAGCTCTACGTACTATACTTGGTGATTGCTTTAAACAAAGTCGCATACTAGAGAAATATAACGAAATTTCATGCTAAATACCATTTAAACAGGATGATTATCTCCAATGCTATATCATTTCGTTCGAAGTGATGCTTCACTCGCTATTTCGTAAATAAACTGTTGATGGACGATACAAAAAATATTTCCGAGGGCAAAGGGTTAAGTGCTGCCAGGTATGTCTGTCAAGTAATTCTCAGTTAACTATTAACACAGTCAGATGTGAATAATTTTAATGATTAAAAATCAGACAACTCGAAAGTATGTGCAAAAACTGAAGAAGATTCAAAGAAACTTGCCCACATCTGTTGGCCACATTCGTCCCTCTGAGAAAAAGTTCCTCTCTCTCTCTCTCTCTCTTTCTCTCTCTCTTTCTCTCTCTCTCTCTCGTTCTCAGAGAGAAACGTAAATCTCACGCTGCGCAATCGGACAGTAAAAAAGAGATGGTAGATACGGCACTTATAAATTCGTTCTTCTTTGCTTAACCGGTAACGCGTACGCCCGGCGGCAGCGAAAAAGAATCGGAAAGACGTTCAACGAAGGCGGTAACCTCACGGCGGTGGTTTTTGCACGCACGCTAGAAACGCTGGTGGGAACCTGGTGCGTTCCTCTCGTTGGTTTAATTGAAACGATTCCGACAAGTCACGTTCGCCAAAGCGACGGGCCATGATTAATATGCAAATTCTTAATTGGACGAATAATGGGGCCGCGAAAGCCGGTGTTTCATCACTTTGTCCATTTTATAATATATATACTCTTCCGTCTCTCTTTCGTTCCTTTTTCTCGTCGCGTTTTTCCCCTTTGAAAACTCTCGCGCTACAATTCTTTTATTAGTTCTTACGATTCGTATTAAGGTTCGCCAGGCATGTGAATCGCCGTCCCATTGAAGTTTATTAAATCTCGCGCGCTAATGCCAGTCCATTAAATTTCGTCTCGTCTCGCGAACAATCGAGATCGCGTTGGAGAAGTTCGCTAGAAATTGTGTTGCATCGTGTAACATTTCATCTTCAGAAGATGAATCAATTTTTCTAGATGATATTTATATATTTATGTATTTATTTCGTGCATTACAGAGTAAAAAATGTTTAAACTAAGTCACGAATAATTAGAAGTATCCCGGTGGCTTTTCTTGAAGGAAAATCTAAACTGATGAAATCAACAGCTTGCAAGAATTTAGAATTCTACTCTGTTCTCGGTACGATACATAATAAATTTATTCACAAAAAGTGTTCGAATACTTTCGCGATATTCTATATAAAAATTATTAGGTGTACGATTATTTAAAAAAAAAAACGAGTGAAATTAAAGTGCATCGATTTAGCAATATTTAAATGTTTCTTCCATTTGCTTTTCTGCTATTTTCGAAATATTTCTTTGACCAGTTTCCCATTTTATATTTCAGTCTATTTTCCCTCTGGGTTTTTTGTCTGGCGTTTTACACGGAAATTTTGACCTTAAAAATCTATTTGCGCTATCTTTAACCCGTAGTATTCTGGTTTCATCAATTTCTCTCTTTTCTCCTTCGTCCATTTTCTCCTTTCGATCCAATTTTTCCACGCTGGAACGACACGACACGAGTACCGAACACGGCGGTTCACCCCCCTCTTCCTCCCCCATTCTCCCCCGTAGAGTCCCGCAACATCGTGGAAAACACCATGGCCTCCGCGAATTCATCTGGGAAACTTCGTCGCCTCGAATGGAAATCCGACTGAAACTGTTTTTGTTTCGCGCGATACGAAAAGTGCACTAAATAAATGTCCGAATGAAATTCGTTGCCTTTTACCGGGCCAGGGCTACCGAGAAATTTTCAATCAAAAATTTATTGCTGCTGGCTGGCTTCAATCTCGTTCAGAAATATAGATACGTTCGATACGTTTGATAATTTTAAAATGTCCTGTTACTGAGCGAAATGTAACACGATGCATTGTATCAAGCAAATGCCGAAGCACGAAGAAGCTATTTTCGTTTATTATTGTAAAAAGAAGCTGAATCATTTTCTCCAATCGAACCGAAGATAAATTTACTCGATTAAGATAGAATTGATGAAAATTGGTCACAACATGACTCGGAAGTCTATCTATCCATATATCTGTCTATTGATACAAAATAGTCCATGATTATTATTATTTTCCATCAGTGACAATGATTAATTCCTAGTCAATTAATATCTGCAATTCCTGTCGGTTAAAGCGTATCTGTACTGAATATTAATTTCTAAATTGCAAAACTGTATGATCAATCGCACACACGGCTCTCTCACAATCAAGCGAGATTACATTTTGTAATAATCAGTTTCGAAATTTCATTATTGAAATAAAACACCGAACCACGGACCATAATTATGTCGCAGTCATGCAAGATTCTGACTATGGAAAAACGTCAAAATCGAGCGAAAGCGTCTAAAATCGACGATATCTTAAAATCACAGTAATTTCATCTTATCGAACCTATATATATATATATATATATATATATATATATATATAAAGAGAGATAGATAGATAGAGAGAGAGAGAGAGAAAGCAGTTTTAACTGGTTAAATTTCCCAGTCGATTCTTCTCGAGGCAATCAGCGATCGTTTCTTTCCATTCCGCGACGATCCAGCAGTGAAAATTCGATTAAATTTCCCGCTGGTAACCGAACGTTTTCATTATTGCGGTGGCTGCCGGTAATTTCCGCGGCGTAGGTTAATATTTATCTTCGCCTGGCGAAGAGAACGAAGCGCGCGTTCGTTTCGCGAAGCTTTGCTACCCGTCTCTATAAACACGATCCACGGCCGTCTTTGTTATTTCGTTTAATTGGATCCGTTTGATTCAATCGCGGCCGACTTTCGTCGCTGATTTCGTTTTCATCTTTCGGAGGATATTTCGTCCCTTCTTTCTCCCGTCCGACGTCGTCCCATTCGACATTAATCTCCACCGGTGGCGTAATTAATCTTTTCCGGTCTATCTTTAGAACTGGATATATAGTTTTAATTCTTGAAAGAAAGGTCGTTCCGCAGATCATTCTCGATCGAATCAAATTCTTCTGCTATTGGAAAAAAGTCTGAAAAGTTTATGCTCTTCCGAGGGAAAAAGAATTTGTCGAGCCCTTCGCTCTGCGTTCTGTAGCATAACGTGTGTTTCATTCCAACTGTTAGAAAATTTGAACAGTTTTTTTACTCTTGAGAGAAAAGAATTTCTTCAGCGTTCTGCGGGTAAGTTTTAATCGGATCAAGTTTTTCTATTATTAGAAAATTAGAGCATTCTTACACTCGTGGAAAATTATCTTTTTGGCCCTACTGCGTTCCGATAATCCAATCTAATCAAATCTCCGTGGATAATTCGATCCAATCAAATCTTTTCTTATCATTATGTTATACAATTATTATTTGTAAAAAATCTGCGAAAATGCCTGAGTGATTTCCTCGAAGCATTAAGAACTCCTTGTTTCGTTGAAAAAGCGAAATTGACGTACGAAAGGATTCACAGTTGAGAATCTCAACGGGATGAACTTTTTCATTTCTTTATCTGTTAGTAAGGTATATATATGATTCGTGAAAATATTCGAATAACGTGGAGAAATTTTATTTCGTGAATATTAAATCAAACAGATTCGAAATCGAATTCTATCGTGGCAAAATTACACCGATCCAAGATTAATCGGAATGATGTCTCTTCTTCAGGCGAGTAAGAATTATGGCTGGGCGAGCAGCGGGTGCAGCATCCTCTCTGAGATTGGCACGATGCACCTCGAATTCACCTACCTCAGTGACATCACCGGCAATCCGGTTTTCAAGAGCAAGGTCGAGAACGT
Organism: Tetragonula carbonaria; assembly: GCA_032399595.1. Taxonomy (NCBI): domain Eukaryota; kingdom Metazoa; phylum Arthropoda; class Insecta; order Hymenoptera; family Apidae; genus Tetragonula; species Tetragonula carbonaria. The sequence continues at coordinate 5,949,625 of JAUCRC010000007.1, forward strand.
GAGGAAAGTGTTGAAAAATCTGGAGAAACCGAAAGGACTCTATCCGAACTATATCCATCCGAAAACTGGAAAATGGGGGCAGCGTAAGTTGTTTTTTTTTTATTATATAAAATTAGAAATATATATATATATATATATATATATATATACTTGTATAAAAATATTTATTATAACATGTAGAGTGGATCGTATTTGATAATCGTGTGAGAAAAGAGAGCCAGTGATACTTATTCAAGAACAGCTTAGATATTGACTACATAAAACATAGTGGCTCAATTTCAAAAATTCGACTAGCAACAAAGATAATCTCTCGGCTCGTCATTCAATCTTCTCTCAAGCTCGTAAATTCGAAAAGCTTGAAAAGAAAATTGAATTCCAATTTCTGTTCAACAACACGCCGTGCGTGTTTTTCTGTTTCCACGTTGTTCCGAGCGTGCAAGCCGCTTAATAACAATAATAAATCTTGCAAGACGTCACATAGTATTCAAGCATCCGCCGAGTAATCCCCATCGCCGCGTTACTTAAATCATCATGTCCGCATCGATTCCGGCGGCAACGATCGGTTCACTGACGAAAAACGCCAAGCTAATTACTTCTCTCTCGTGCTAGACTGCGCCTTCATAAATTTCACACGCCTTCTAATAAGAGAAACTGATCGTTCAGAGGGACACCAGCAATTTCCACAGCGGAAACGTAGCGAAATAGTCAGCCACGGTTCGCGATCACGGTTTCGTAATGAAATCACTCGTTCCTTCCTGTTGTTCTAAGATCGGATAAATGTTTCTCAGCCATCCATCGTTCAACTGAATAATCAAGCTTGCAGTTTCATTTGATTCGCCAATACTCCTCGTGTATCATGCGCGTTATATGCATCGTCGTAAATTTTGGAAACCTCATCTCAACCTATCATTTAAAACGCTCGCCGAGAGAGAATTCTGTTGTAAAAAAAATCGACGTTACACTCGACGAGATCGTCAAACGACGATTCCCCCGTAGCAAGATCGCGACGAGAGGATGGATCGATGGAGAAAGGAGACAAAGTTGGAGCGCGCGATAAAGGGGTTGGGGGAAGGGAGTAAAAAAGAAGAGAGAAGACCCGAGACGTGGAGCAACGATGGATGTCGGATGTAAATGCATCCGGATGCTTTATTACTGTAATTTCATTTAATAAATCTTCCCGCGGCCCGAGAAGAATTTCGGGCAAAATAGATTTTTAATCTGACGGCTATCAATTATATCGGTGGAATAGACGGCGACAGAGGGGGAGGGGGGAAGGCGAGAAGGAAGAGAGAGAAGCGAGAAAGGTGTTGCTCCCGTTCTCCCCGCGAGCAGAAGCGGCCACGTGTCCTCAGCTTCCTTTTGTGCCCGCGTCGCCTTCCGAGGAGATGGTTACCTCTCTCACGGCCGGCACTCTTCCCTTCCTCTCCCCCCTTCCGCCCCCGAATATCGCATTTATCATGCCGCGCATCCCCTCGGGTGCTAAATCCTCTTCTTGCACCGTTGTTCCGCCGACTTCGCGCACCTTCTGTATTTTCCCGTTGCGCATAGGTATGACGATCCTCGACGAATATTTATCATCGTCCTCGCCGAACCGACCATCGTCATCCCTCTCATCCTTCCCTCTAGGGTTTTTCTTTCCCTTTCTCTTTTTCTTTCACTCGTTCGTTTTCCTTTTTGTATCTTTTTTATCTTTCCGACCCTCGCCGGATTCGTATTTATTATTTTCAAGCCTCGAACACGCGGTATTGTAGCTGAGCTGTGGATAATTGCGACGAGTTTGCGACAGATGAGCATAAAATTGATGATTTAAAAAAACACTCAAAGGCACAGATGAGAGTACTCGTACAACATTCTCGATGGTAGAAACGAATTTCTGTTAAATTCAGGTTAAATTACACACAAATTTTTCGATCGCGTTCAACGCGAGGTTATTTGATCGAATCGCAATGGAAAATTAGTCTCTGCTGGAACGTAGGATGTACTAAAGGAACCGTGCACGAAAAGAACTTGAATTCCTTTTTTTTTCTTTTTCCAATTCGCCTCCTCTCCCATCATTTATTACTACCGTCGTGTTTTCATTTTATTTTCTCTCCTTCCGCTCGAGTTGTTTTTCTACGTGCTCTTATACTCGCTCGTCTTTTTCATTCGATCTTTTCGTTCGTCCGGGCAACCGTCAGACTTCGAGTCCCCTTAAATTTATGGTTCTATTGAACCCCGAGCGTCGCGAGGCTATCTGCAAGAGGAAACTTCGGCCAGCTAATTACCCGCTCGCTTGCATTCTATCCTTCTGGTGTCTGAATGGCCAACGAGCAGCTGCGAGCAAGACTCTTCCTTCGAGCACGCCTCTGTATTCGGTTCTTTGAACACGGTTTCTGATATTGGCGGTTTCTGACGGTCTCGATCGATGACGAGGAAATATAAATTAGGTGGATGTTCGGGCAGCACGAGGGGCGAGGGGGAGGGGGTTTCAGGAGTTTTGATTATTCCGGATGAGAGAGATACAATTCTATCGAATTGTGAGGTGTGATGCATAACCTCTCATCTAATCTGCGTGTACTAGCTTAGTTGTATTGGGTGTCACTCGTTTATATTAATGGGAAGGAATTAACACGTGTAACACGTCTTGACTGTGGCAAACTGAAATTTACGAATAATAGTACGCGTGCGTTTCGTTAAATTAACGTAGATTAGAATTCAGAATTGTACGTGTACAGTAAGTTGCCTTATGGTTGTTGCAATCTTTATCGCGTTACTGCGAGATTTGTAGAGTTCAAGCACCATAATTCTGGTGCTCGAGTTTCTCGCAATGTGTAGACGACTTCCTTCGCCGAGTGCTCCGTTAGAAACTAAAGAGAATTATTCCGATGTTTCTAGAGTTTCTGCTGTAAAGAAACTGTATAAAGGAGAAAGGAGCCTTAAATAAGCGAAAAGGAAAGAACAATAGGTTTCATCCTATGGTTCTGTTAGTGGACTCAGCAAAGCTATTTATTTAGTAGGTTCGTGTTTCAAACGGCAAAGACAACGGGGAGGACTCGAGTTAAAGGTTAATATTCGTAGAAATTGAAATTAAGAACAATTCAAAGAAAGTACAATTCAATGATACACGTGAATATTTCAGTACAAAATCCGTGGAAGTTGAAAAAAACACTAGTTTCATCTCAAGCGGTTGAACAATTTTTTTCTTGCAAATAAAACGTACCTGCAGAACTTTATATCTCTCGTAAATGCGTAAGAATCATCTCCTGAAGTGAAACATTTGAAACAAAAAAGAAATCAATCAAAAATTCTCATTGAAGTTTCTGACATCAATCATTTTTATATTAGTATATGAAAATTCACAATCTGTCGAAAATCATCCCTTGAATGAAATATTCGAAACGAAAAGTAAATCAATGAAAAATTCTCGTCGAAATCGTCAATAAAATTATTCCTATATGTTTTATTAATCCACAGCCTATGAAAGATCATCCCTCAAATGAAATAAATTTGAAAGAAAGAAATTACTCGAGGATTCTCATTAAGGTGTCTAACAAAATTATTCTTTTATAATATATTTTCCCATCAAATTCCATGTCGATCAAAATATTCCACGCGATACATTACAAATGATACATTACAGTTTAATTGATAATAATTAAAATACATCGATTCGTATAATCATGTTTCTGCCTGAACAGAATTTTGACGAAACAATTGTGAACAGAGTAAATCTGAGATTCGCCATATTGATTTGGTCGTTCCGGTGCCGAATGGAGGCATAAAGTAGATCAATCGAAAAATCCTCTTCGATGGAATTCCAAGTGTTTGAAAACACTCGACTCGCCTTGATTTCGATCGTAATCGTGTCCTCCTCGCGGTTCTAGCGGAACGTCAAGAGCAAAGTGAAACTTGAGGGAAACGGAAATGTTGGCAGCAGCCACCACCACGGTTTGAAGGAGAAGAGTCGCGAAAGTAAAACCCCGCTCGAGCTCACTTTGTCCTCGCGCCCTCTCTTGCACAAGTTGTCGGAGTAGCCCTCTTCTTCGTGCAAAAACCTCGCGGATATTCGCGTGCAACTGCACACTACCTTCCATACTTTCGAGAACCTGTACTGTACCTCAGCAGCGCTCGACCATTTCGCTGTTCGTTGTCGTAACAAAGCGTCGATTTTCAGCCAGAGAACGGACGATTTTTATACATTTTTTTCTTTTTTTCTCTTTTTCGTGGGAAATACGAGTATCTCTCTACATATTAATTTCGATTCGAGGTATTTCGAAATTGACTTGATTCCTTCTTGTTGTTTCAAACGTCTCGCTTTAACCTCTTGATCGTCGCGTTTTTTTAAAGACCGGGCATCAGCTTGCCGCGTATTTTCAATTTTAAGAAAAATGCACTGATAAATAAATAATTTAAATATTTTTTTTTACCTACATAATTGGCGAGCCACAATCAATCAAGATATAATTTGCACAGAAAAAGAAAAACACTTGATTTTCACTAGGGTTGCCACGCAATAGATCAAATACTAAATATTAAAAAAATTAAAAAAGTTATATGAATGTTTGCTAAATTTAAAATGCTATAAATTTATAGTCTAAAAAGTACACATATATATCATACACAATAAAAGTAATATTTATTTATGGTGTGGTATGCTTTGAAGTAAATAGTTGGACAGAGTGGAATTTCACGGTTTTCGCACGCGAATTCTGTTTCGATTAAATCCAAAATCAAGGAAGAGTATATATATTTTTCGATTTTTTTAGTGATAGAAAATGATTCTATACGTCACTGTTGAGAAATCGAAATTAATTTCGATTTTATTTTGGGTATAGGGACTGGCGCGTACTGATACGCGCACGGCGATCAAAAGGTTAAGAGATGATTTCTAATAGACTGTTGATTTTTATGCACTCGTATACAAGGATAATTTCGAGACTTCAAGTAGAGAGACGAATCTCTGACTGATTCCTCGTTGTTTCAAACATTTCGAATCATTTTCGAAATAAGGCTGTATATTGTAAAACGTTCTCCAGTCACTTGAGTTCCTACAAACGTGTCCTTTAACCCAAGGCTGGTTCTCCTTCCTCCTCGTTATTAATCGCTGCTCCCTTTGAAAATCCAATTGCTTTAATAAACAACGATCTCGTAGAATCGACAGAATAGACGAGAGAAGAGAGACGAGCTTGAACGACGACGTTTCTCTATAACCGTCGAAATAAGTATCGATTCGTAAATACGGATGGAAAAGCTGCTGATGGAAAGTAATTGTCTCGTTGGCTGAAAGTGGCTCGAAACGCTTTCTCCGTTTATCTCCGCTGTGCATTGTTTTCTAGTTCAATGAAAAGTTTCTCTCGGGCGGAAAGCCCGAGAATTATGAATCCGGCCGTCGCTACTATAGCGACGCAACGTTACGATCTCTCGGACTGTTATTAAGATGGAAACCCTGTTGACAGGGATTCCAAGGATTTTCGAAGTAGCTTCTTTATCTGGCCGCGCGCTTCTGAAACGTGTAAATGAACTTAAGAGTGGCGACAAGATGGATTTTCAGAGTTGTCTTAACGAACTTGCTCTCTGGACTTGGTGGAATTTATCTGATTACCGGCCGCATAGAGTTAAATTGAATCTCTCTCTCTCTCTCTCTCTTTCTCTTTCTCTCTCTATTATGGAAGCGAGTTATTTCTATTATCTTGCCTCTAGGATTTGTGTTAATTGTCTGTTGAGCGCGCTTAGCGGGGAAAACGATATTAATATCACGTTGGATAGAAGTGTCTCTCTCTCTCTCTCTCTCTCTCTCTCTCGTGTCGTTCTCATTCAATTATTTTCATCGGGAGAAATAGAAAACGGAGCCCAAATTCCCGCGTTTCTTTTTTCTGTTTTTTTTTTCAATTCTTTTCTTGAGGTCAATTTTCTTTCAGTGAAAAACCTTAAATACCTTAAATACCTTTCAACGATTAAATTAGATTGATAATTTACTTAGAAAGTTGATCAAAGAAAAAAAAAAAAGAGAAGAAAAGAAATAAATTTACCTATCGCCTCTAATATCTGTTTATTTCCGGAGCGAAGTTTCAGTGTAAAAATTTTCCAAAAACTATCATTCGTTTGTATCGTAAAAATTTGAGAAATAGAAGGGATCGATAAAAAGAAAAAAGTGTGTGAGAATGAATGGAGCGATAAAGAAATCGAGAATAAGCCAAGCCGGATTGACGAACGTCCTGTTCTTCCTGTCGAATCGCAGATCACATGTCCTTGGGAGGTCTCGGCGACAGTTTCTACGAGTATCTGTTGAAAGCGTGGATCCAATCCGGCAAAGAAGACGTCGAAGCCCGACAAATGTACGACGAAGCGATCGCCGCCATAGATCAACACATGATCAAAACGTCGCAGGGCAAGCTGCTCTACGTGTCCGATCTGAAATACGACAGGCTCGAGCACAAAATGGGTCATCTGGCGTGCTTCGCCGGTGAGTTTACAAAAGAAACGTCTTTCTTTCATTCCTTTGCTCGAACAATGAGATATCACCGTGAAATCAAACGAAACCACAAAGATTCTTGTTATATCGTTGTTATGTACAAATGTAACGTTGTTTGAAGAATCTAAAATTTCTTCTAGCCCACGATGTTAATGTCGTTGTTTTTTCTTTCTTTTCTTCAAATTTAAAATAGAATTTCGTACAGTATCGGAAAACGACGCCTAGTAATTATTATAAAAATGATAAGAGCAAGCAAGATACATAGATTAGGTAGATTAGAATCGTGTTTTAAGAGATTGTCTCGCGATTGTTTGCAGGCGGTATGTTCGCATTGGGGGCGAAAACCTTCGAGAACGAATTGTCTGAAAGATACATGACGATAGCCGCTGGCCTGACCAACACGTGCCACGAATCCTACGATCGAAGTTACACGAAGCTCGGACCGGAAGCCTTCCACTTTATCGAGGGTAACGAGGCGAAGAGCTTAAAGAACGGCGAGAAGTACTACATTCTTCGACCAGAGGTAAGGCTCCGGTTTATATAAATCTCGAGCAACGCAGATGTTTCGTCGAAATTCGACATTTTTTTTATTCAAAGTCGATCGTTTCGAATTTTGTTTTAATTTAAGACTGTCGAGCTATCATTCGAATATAATGAATGGCGTTCACGTTCTTTGTAATCGAATCTAGATAAAACACCCTCTGTCCGAAAATATGGTACACATTTGAAAGAAAATCTTAGATTACCTAGAGTTTCGAAAGCAACTGGCAATACTCATAATATTGGTATTGTTTACATTAATAACCTAACATATTTGACAGGCGTTGCTTTTCAGTTAAGTTTGAATTTGAAGACCAAAAATTAGTTTTTTCTAAGAAAAATAAAATAGTCACCGCTGTAATTTCAAAATGGAAAATTTCAACCCGAATAACGTGAATTTACAAAGAAGAGATGCCAAATCGAAGCAGTTGGCTAATGAACAACGTCATGGTATCTTGCAACAGCTATTACAGTGTATGAAGAACAAAGAAAAATTAGAACACGGTGCTATTAAAGTTTTTAATGCATTTAATAAATTAGAGAGGAATACTATTGATAACGTTTTTACAACATTACAAACGTGTATGGAAACAATTTATGTTGACAGGAGGGGGAAATTCCTATAAAACACCTCATATAAATAAGGTAAAACTTCGTCGGTGAGGGTCGATTAGCTGAAAAGTATATATGTTCAGAAAAAGCGGTTCAACAAGGCTAAATCTCACTTTAACTAAATTTGGATTACACTAAAATTATTTCTATTTAGTTATATCGTGATAATAAAATGAATTTAATATTTCTCTTATATTTAATTTTAATTTCATTTGATTTTTTTCGCAAATGTATACCATATTTTCAGACAGAGGGAGGCCACGTTTTTTTCTTGTAATTTTTAATAATCGTTCTTCTTCTAATTGCACGTCTTATTATCGTAACTATATAAGTATAAGTACAGTATTTATTAAACTTTCGGTACCTTATGGAAGACGTGTAGATTGCGCGCAGGTTTCGAGAGCTTTATCGACTATATGTCGCGAGAATGCAGAAACGATTAAACAAACGATAAATTTCGCCGTTTCGGTGTGTTCCCCTCCCTCCCCCCTCCCCTCGGAATGTGTTTTCTCGACCGGTAATAAAAGCTGAAATATTCTTCGTCCCTTTTTTCGCGCGACTCGTGCCGGCGCAAACACAGGGCCGTTCGCCAAATTCCCAGGTAAAATATTTCCCTTTCAGACGTTCGAGTCGTACTTCGTGATGTGGCGGCTGACAAAGGATCCGAAATACCGTGAATGGGGCTGGGAGGCTGTTCAAGCGCTCGAGAAATACTGTCGTGTTCCAGGGGGCTTCACCGGGCTCCATAATGTTTACGTGATCGATCCTCCTCAGGACGACGTCCAGCAGAGTTACTTCTTCGCCGAGACGCTCAAGGTACCGAGATTTCTATCGCTCTGATTCTATTCCTCTGATTTTTAGTCAATTTCCTTGTGTGTACACATGGTAGAAACTTTGTTTGCTCTGTTTGTCTAACGGTAGAGCCACTATGCCGATTGTACTGTACCACAATATTTCGTTCAAGTCAGGAGCGTTACGTTGGTTGCGAAAATTCGTTTCAATTAAAAGGATGAAGAAAATTAATTTCTATTATATCTGCTAGAAACAACGAAATTGACGAAAGTAATGTAAAATATTCGAAGCTCGCGTTCGGGGAAATGAAAAACTCGGCAATATAAATCGTAACGTTGGAATTAATATTATATCGTAATAATATCGTATGGATGCTTGGAAAGTACTTAAAAAATTAACTGCGAACTTCAATAACATCTACTGGAAATGTAATTCCTGTTGGCAGGATTAAAATATCTTGCATGATACGGCCGCGATGTATTCGCAGATTCGGGAACGATGTATTATTCAGTCACCAGTTTGATATTCTTCCAACTCTCCAATCTTACGTTAATTGACTATTCTGTGTACACGAGTATTTCCGGTATTTAAAGTTTCAACCCTACCAGGAATCCCTACTAGAACGTGCTCGTCGTCGAGTTTTCGCCGCGATATCTCACAATCTGTTCCCATTTTCCTAAACGTTAACGAACATTTCCCCGGTCGTTAGATCGGTTACATGGCGTTCACAAATTTTCATTTAACCTTTGCGCGCCGAGAGCCGGCATGGCCGATGAAACATTTTTCGAGCGTTTGCAACGCGTTTAAAGTTGCATTATCCGGACAGAGGCTGGGGGGGGGGCGCAGCGCAGCCGCGTCATTAACTTCCGGTTAAAGGGGTTGGAGCGCGAGAATTCCTCCGCCAGCCATCGCAGAAACCGTTCCAAAACGATTAAACGATCAGAAACAAGGGCCAAGGAAATTGCATTTGCCAATTATTATTAGCGCTGACGAGTTAATCGACTTATTAACAGCTTGCTCGATTCGCTTCTCGAATTTCTTGGGACGAATTTGTTGTTCGCTCACTCGGGTTAAATTTCATTAACATGCTTGTTATTTCAATGTGGGCTGTTATTGAACGATTTACGATTCGTACGATTCGTGAGCTATGAGCCGTGAATTCTATCCGAAGTCCCTGAGAATTATTATGAAACATTTTCGATTTAGGTAAACGTTAGTCGAGCAATCACTGTGTATTAGGAGATAGACTGTAATTATTTGTAAAGTAAACTAATATCGAGTAATAATATGCGAATATAATTAGTTCCCGATTGTATTCCGATGAGAGTGTTATTACAGTCTCAATGGTTATGATCCCATTATCTCTTAATTGCATAATTGTGCCTCATTCTATGTGCTATTGAATATGCGAATTGAAGTTTCAAACGTAACTACAGAGAAGTCGTAATATCACGAATTATGTATACATCAAATTATCGAAATCTATAAAAATAAAGAAATACGGATTGATTATAATTCGTTGCTATGATGAAATATAATTGTTCTTCACTTTTGCTTGTTATAGTCCACATAGTGTGATAATTCACCGGAACGTTATAAACGCTTTTTCAATTTCTTGAAATCTCACCGAATTGTAGTATCTAGATGAAAACCACAAAACATCGAACATTAACTTCGTGATTCGTTTGCATTTAATCGTACATGCAACGAAAGTAAATAACGAAAGTAAATAAATTGACAAACAATCTCAGGACAGTCTGATGATAGATAAAAATAATGCTTCGAGCTAACCAGCGTGCAATTGTTGAATCCATGTTCTTGTCTATTTCAGTACCTCTATCTGCTGTTCAGCGACGACGATCTCATAAATCTGAACGACTGGGTGTTCAACTCCGAGGCGCACGTGCTTCCCATCAGGGGTAACCCACTGTACCGGCCGTCTCCCCCTTTATAATTCAAAGGGATCGTCTCACACCTCGAAGAAACGACGCACCGACGACACAGCAGAGGAAGACCGTTCTAACTAGCTCGAAACAACCGGAAGACAGACGTCCGTCGCGCGCCAGGAAGGAAGAGAGCAGCAGCAGCAGCAGCAGCAGCAGCAGCGTGAAAGAGAACAACAACAATCGGGGAGAGAATAAAACTCGAAAAAAAACTGGAAGAAACAGAAGAACGGAAGAATCAATGGGAAATTTCAAAGTTGCGAGTGTACGCGTTGCGGGAGAACACGCAGAGAAAGGACGTAGGAACAGTGAACAAAGTTTCTGGATTTAAAAGATTAAACAAAAAGAAAGAAAGGAAAGAAAGAGATCGGAGAAAGAGGAGGAAGAAGAAGACGAAGAAGAGAACGAATCAGAGGGCGCGTTGTTATCTGTGAGATAAAATAATAGGAAGAACTGTAGACAGATGGACGAACAATGAAAAAAATAGGAAATAGCAGACATAGGCGAGTGAAAGAACGACGACGTGGATTACCCGGCCCGTGAAATCCCACGTGTCGCCCGCGGTGAATACAAATTAAAGGGAAAAGAAAAGAAAAAAAAAAAGAAATAATTAAAAATAATTATTTTAGGTAAAACGAGATATAATAGGGGACAGAGAGAGAGCGTGGAGATGATAACGAACATTATTTAAGCGAAGAAATATATACATATACACGGAGGGACATACACGAAAAAGAGAATTGCACAGAGACACACGCAAGTACGTTTGTAAATAGCGAGAAAAAAGAAAAGAATGAAAGAGTACGTAAACAAAGATATATATATACACATAGATAATAGATCGCGCGAGAAAGAACGAGTGAAAGAAACGAAAGAGAGAGAGAGGAAAGCAAGGGAAAACGGTACGAATGCGAGAGAGAATTTCGAGATAGAGAAACAAAGTGTATGTGTATATCTGCCTGTGTGTGTGTGCGTGCGTGTGAGAGAGAGAGAGAGAGAGAGAGATATGGAATGAAAGTTCAACCGTTTGCCTGAATGCTTTGCCCATATTCTTTTCTCGCCTGCGACATGAAAATGGTCCAACCAGCTGAACCTTTTTGAAGAGATATTCGTACCGAACCTTCCAGTTTGATTCAAACGACGAAAGTATTTAATCGGTGTTTCTCTTTCCCTTCTTCCCTTCTGTTCGAGCTTTCTTCGAAAACGCGACACGTCGACGTGCGAGGAACAAAAATTAAAAAACAAAAAGAAAAAAGAAACAAAAGAACGAAAAAAAAGTACCGCAAAAATTCTCTGTCACGTGAATTATTGTTATTTAACAGATAGTCGTTGACAATTGGTTGGATCGATATAGGTGATAATTTGCTAAGTGTTTTCGTGAACGTTTTTTTTTTTTTTCATAACTACGTTAAGAATGTTTTTAAGAGAAAAAAAAAGGAAAAAAAAAAAAGAAATCAGTCCTCCAAGACGACCGATCGGTAGATCAAATTGATCACCGATCGATCTCGCCACTTTTTCCAATCTCATCGACACACGAGACCCATTTTCTTCGCGGCTTTTTCTATCTTTTTCTACTTTTTGAATAAACAACATATTGCGCCCTCGATCGTCTCGGTGGCGGAAATGAAAATTCGACACGATCCGATCCGCGCATGTGTGTCTTTGACGCGAACGATCTTGTTTCGACAATTGCGCGCGAAATTGCCAAGTTCGCGGAATTGCCGAAAAAAAAGAAAAAAATTAAAATCCGAAATTTGTTTTTAGAAATTTTAAACTTGTACTCAATTACACGCGAAGGGTAACTCTCGTTTTCTCTTCTTTTTTTTTTTTTTTTCATTCGTGTTCTCGATAGTGACCGTTGTCGATTATCTCGAAATAAAATCAAAAGACGTTACGGATTCACGAATTTTATACCGGGCGTGTTGTATTCATTCGCGTAAGTCCATTTATGCTTAGAAAGAAGTTTTTTTTTTCTTATTGAAATATCCGAGTTCTGTTACTCGAGAGTTAACACGAGAGATTACTGAGATTTGGAGATCACTGTGCGCTCAGTTTACAGACCGCACCAAGGCATAAATGGGTTACGTTTAAAAGTTCCTTACGTGTCCTTTCGTTTCCCCCGTTCGGCTGAATTTTAAAGCGACCCGCCAAATGCTTCCGTCTAGGTCGGAGGAAGTTTCGGCCGAAACTTTTCCACGGAGTCCGTAGTTTGAATCTTTATGAACCTAATATGAGAAAAGAATAGACGTTACGAAGAAACGTTTGGCAAGATTCTACGATTTTCGAAGCGCGCGAGACGGAACACGAATTTCTTGCGTGAATTACGATGGGGTCGATGGAAGAATCAACTTGGTTTAGTTTTACGTTTTAGTCTTACGTGTTCTTCATAATCTTTTCTTTCGTTTGCTTTTATTATCGTGAAAATATTCTTCGCCGAGAAGTGCCGAGAATATTTTACGAAGTCGGCAGTTTTATTAAAAGGATAACTCCATTTCAGGTAGATATCTGAATTAATTTTAAAATTCGTTTGCTCAATTTTTTAGCTCGCGACTGTATATAATGAATTTTAAAGAAAGAAATTCTTTCATCGATCGAGCGAAATGCTCTCGCGAAACAGAGTCAATTATCCATCAGTTAGATGCTGCCAATCATAATCATTCACGAAATCGAGGGATCGGATTTCGTTTCTTCGAGAAACTGTACACTTCATCTTCAAAAATCAAAAGACCACCCCCATGTCTGTTAGAATGAATATCGAGCAGAGTTGCCCTTCGAATAGCGAAACATAAATATATCGTATACAGAGATGAGAAAGTGACTGCTGAATACTCCATAAATATTCCATTCCTTCTATGGTTTATTTCAAAGTTAAAGCTTCACTTTTACATCGATTGATCGCAGAATGAAGCCTTCAGTAGACTTCTTTCGTCAGCTATCTTCTCACCTCTGCACGAAGAGAAATAAATTTTCGGTCACCAGGTCGCGGATGTTTATACGAATTTATATATTTTTTTATGAACGCGATTAATTCGCCTAACGTTATCTCTGAATAAAGGAGGGGGGGGGGAAGAGTAACGTTGTCCGAAATTAATTGAGAGAATTAAACATCTCTATACATCGGGAAATAAATATATATTCCCTGTATTGTTTTTAAATTTTTGAAAAACACGTAAAACATCCGCAATCTAGCCAATCACCGTTGCATCGATTCTCGCGTTTCGACAGCATCCCAATTCATCGAATGCTCGTCTTTTGGAAGACTTTCGGCCATCGAGTGTTCCACCGGGGATCAAACGTGCAGCCTTCGATCAATAGTCTTCGGTGCAAGCGTACCCGTGCGGGTCTCTGATTTTTTTTTTCCTTGTGTGTGTTGAACGTATTCAAAAAATCGCGAGCCAAACTCCTGCGTATCGTATCGTCGTTGACCCTCGTCCAGAAAAGCCTGAGATCATTGTTGTCATAGTTGTCGGATATTTTATTAATTTCATAAGAGCTTCAGAGGGTGTTTTCTCACGCCTATATATATGACGTACTTCAATCGAATAATACAATACTGTTCTATGTTCTTTTGTCCTGTAAATAAACGTTACGTTACGAAACGACTTTGAATATTTCAAACCGAACGATGGAAAAGTAAAGGGTAACACACGGAAGAGTTACGATTTCTTCAGCTTTGAAACGATAGATTGTACATTCAATTAAGCGTAAAATAATTTACTATTACTCGTGCCACGAATATTTCTTGTAACGAATAAATTTATGAAAGTCGGTCATTTTTTCTTTTTTTTTCTTAAATCCAGCGTTGCACGATTGAAAGATTCGTAAAAATCGGAGTCGAACATTTTTCCCCGTGTGAGTTTGTAATTCGAAAATAAATCTACGTGACCGAGGGATTGATCCAGACTTTGCTCGTCAGAGGGTTGAACGATCAACGAAAGTGCGGATGTTGCTCGCGATTTCCAACGAAAGGGGAAAAGCGTAAAAGCGACGCGCGAGATGGGTCGCGCGCGGTAGTTTAGCGAACGACGTAGCAACCGATAAACTAGATGTGTATATAGAAGAAGAGATTTCAAAGGAGAAAAGTAAAAAAAAAAAAAAAAAAGAAAGTCATATTCTATACGAGGTGTACGAGGCGTAGAAGCAAAGTTATATAGAGGTTACTGAGTATGTAATTGTATAGGCTTTGCAACGAATGTGCGCAAGAGAGAGCGAGAGAGAGAGAGAGAGAGAGAGTGCGTGAAAGTGGAGCTACGTGAGAGATACTGTAAATTCGAATTGTCAGGACGCGTTTCGAGTTCGAGTCGGATGCGTCCTCACGTTGTGAAGAAGCTGCGTTCCATTGCAAATAACACGAGCAGCGTATTCTTGGAAAGATGGTCTCTGGTCATTTGGAGGAAAACGCGAAAAGCAGTTTTGTTCTGCGAAAGTTTTTCTTTTTTTTTTTTGTAGAGATTAATCTACACTTTAGTAACTCAAACATCAGAGTAAATTCGAATTTCATAATTTCATAATTCCAGGAAAATCATAAGTGATAAAATCTTGAATTCATTTCGTTTGCAAAGACTAATTTTTAGTGATTGAACTAAGATTAATTAACAGTGTCAGATCAAAAAATTAGATTCCTGATAAAGGGGACGTCGCTCACAAACGTTTGAGATTTCTACTCTAACTTCACATCAAACATACACGCAAAGAACTTTGAGGTTCTCGAAACACTGCCCGAAAAACCTCATGAACGATCCTTGTCCTCTTTTTGTCGGAGATCACTCTGTCTTTCTGTTCTTTCATAAAAGCAATTCGTCGAGAGGGAGACGACTACAGAGCGTATTTTTGTAACAAGAAAAAGTGAAGAAAGTGAAAATCAGACGATCTTTTCACGAACTGCCGTTTTTTCTCGCAGTTGGATCGCAGCGCAAGGTGTGTCCTTGGTCGTCGAGGACCGATCTCGAGGAATTTCCCGCGTCCACTTTCCAAACAATCAGCGAGTCGATGACTAAAGACGGCCAGAAAGTTACTTAATATATTACTAGATAATGATATTTCACGCCTCTTGCCTTTTTCGTTCCTCGAGCACGGATGCCCGCTCGAGGAAATTCATCCTTTTTCGAGCGTTCATCCTCGGAACAGAAGCAAGACACCATACATAGAATTTACACTCGTATGTACACAGAGGTACACGTGTTTGCGTATGTTTTCCTTCTTCTTTTCTTCTTTTTTCCTACACCATGAAAAAAAGGAAATAACGCTTAAATAACGCGAGAATTGACGAAGGAAACGAGGAAACAGGCATCTCGGTTCGGAAGTTCTCGTACGTTATACGCGTTTCTGAGTGATTCATTGACCCTTGACAATTGTTGCAATTGTCGTTCGTTCGTGAACGTTCATTGTTACCGACGTGTTCCGAAGCGATTTCGTTTAAATATCAATACATTGTTGATTATTCCTTTCTCTTTAAATGGGACTTTCATCCTGAATGCTTCCTGAAAGAAGGAACATTTTCGCAGTGTCTTCGCGAATTTTTATCCAAAATAATGAAATTTCAATTATTCATTTAGATTTATATTAACTGATGATTAAGAAATCGTGTTATTGTCTGCATAACGTCGAGATGTAGTTAGTTGGAAAAAGCAACGAACGATTATTACACGAAATTTGATTTCTCGAGAAAGAATATCGTTTCAACAGGATGGTAACAAGGGACAGACCGACGAAACTTTTCAATGTCTTCTAGCGCGTGAACAAGTTCATCCGAAATTCGACGAACGGTAATATTCGTTTTCCTCCCTTTCCGTAAGAATAAATGAATCGAACAAAACAATTCTATTTTGCTGCTAATATATATATACATATAAATATAAATATATATATATATATACTTACAAGCAAAAAAAAAAAAAAAGAAACGACAGGGAAACCATAGTAGGCCGTTGTCCTGTGTAAAGAAAAAAAAAAAAGTTGTACGTATAATAGTAACGAAAGAGTGCCGATGATTTAATATGGCGATGGACGAGGATAGATCCGACGGTGATGAAGATAGTAATAAACGATAATTAGCCTATACATATATTTGTGAATAGATATTTAATAATTTATTGTTAAACTAGAGTATTTTATTTGAAGGATTTTCATTAAAACGGGGTTTTGGGTACCAATAATATCGTTTCTTACGCCAGAGAAAAAAGGAGTTAGAGAAAAAGAGAGAGAGAGAGAGAGAGAGAGAGAGAGAAAATGATTGTGTGAAAATGATTGATAGTGTGAGTAACAAGAGTGAACAAAAGGAAAAAAAAAAAGAAAAAAAGAAAAAAAGAAATAATGAAATAAAAACGAGCGACAATTTCTACGTGCGCTTCTTTTGTCAAAGAATCGAGAAAGATAGATGAAGAAGAAAAGATAGAAAACAGTTTTTTAGCTTTACTTATCTAATTTTTGTAAGCAGAGCGATAACAGACAGAGACGCCGGTAAAATGATGTAAAAGAAACAAAAATTATATATATTATATATTTATCGTTGGTCGGGGAGTGAGGAGAGGAGGACAGGCGAATGAGAGAAAAGAAGAAAAAAAATAATAATAAAATTAAAAAAAATGTGAAACGATGATGAGCGCGTTCGACGCGAACTATAATTAATTAATACTTGTAAATACAATACACGATTTAGTGATAACCGGGGGTTTTACTTTTAACAGCTTTATGTGATTATTACTTTGTCATGAATCAGTGAAATAAATAAATGATGATAACACTTTAATCACAGTCTCGTTGGTAAACACTACTCTACGTCCTGACGGTGTTCTTTTCGCATAAATTTCTCATTAAAATGTAAATTCAATTTCTCATCTCGAGATCTTTGCACTCGGGCTTTTGCTTTTAACAAAAATGGAAAACTCAGATCCTTATCTCTTTATCTTTGTCCTACATTCTCGTATTGAATCATACCGAATCGCTTGCTTCCTTGGCATATATAAAATAATACTCTGATTCAACGTCGAAAGGTAAGTGCAAGCGTGTAGAAATTATAATTTCTTCTTCTTTTTCTTTTTCTATCGAAAAATTTGCATAGACAATCAAATGGAAAGGGGACGAACGGGAACCGAGTACAGACGCGCTTTTGCACAAAGCTACGTTCTCTTACGTAGCGGAATAGCTATCGGGAATTTCGATGGTGAGTAGAATTATTGTTCAATAGTGCAAATCAGGCGCAGCTGCTTCACGCGCTAATTAGGGCCAATGGGGAATGGAGAATGTCCATTGACATCGAAGTAACAAATCCCTTTGATGGCCAACCGAATCCTCCTAATGGTCATGCCGCCGGCTACTGTTAATAACCAATCAGAAATGACCCGTGTACAGGACGCGTTGGCGAATTATTAGTCAATTCGAAATTCGTGTACAATATCGCGAGTTACACAGCCTCGACTAGTGCACCGCGAGCCACTTTGTACGCGCTTTGAATACGCTTTGTACATTGAAATACAAGAAATGCGATCGTCAATTTCTAGACATTGCCTGCCGTTCTTAGATATTCACTGACTGACAACTGAACTGGTGTCAGAAATTCGACAACAGCTTTCCCAGCTCCCCTCGTCTAATCTGGCGAGCTTCAGTAAATCGGCCGGAAACGACGTAATCGGCAGAAAACTTACGAGCGAACTGCAACGACTAAAGCGAAGCATCGCACTCGCGTATTAAAAATTCCATCCTCCATCTGCCGCGTCACGATTCACCCCTAACCTACTCCTTCAAAGGAGACGATCATAAAGGGAAAAAGTTCAAAGGCCATCGGCAAATGCAGCGTAATAGATTCAGCATTTGCCGGAAAGGATAACAAAAGGGGGTTCGAGGCCTCGGTCCCGTTCTTCGAGTTCCTCTTCACCTCGTACATACGCGATTTCCGTCCCGCCTCCGCGTAGACCTGCGGCGACCGCCCCCGCGATACGGGGGATACAAAAATATCGCGTATCCTCGGCGACACGCGAAGAAGACGGGAAGCAAGCTGGTTGGGTAGAAGGGGAAGAGTTCGTCGACGACGACACCGACGTCGGTGTCAGTGGAGTAGGCGGCAGTGGAGGAAGACGCGGAGGCGGACGGAGGAGACGACCGGCAGCGAGACAGCGAGGATTAGAGAGTGAACCAGTCGCCCTGCTGCCTTTCGTTTCTCCGTCGTTCAAAACACACGCTGCGCTCTACACGCAAAATTGCGAGCTGCCTGCGTTGACATATGCGTCCTAGTCCGTAGGAATGTTGTGTGAACACGCTTGACACCCCGTCGTCGGATCTTCGCACTGCCCGAGCGAGTGCACGCGGTAGCGCGGGTCTTCGCGGTGTTGAGATAACCAAGTACCCTCGGCGGCGAGGGATGTTCGATTGTAAACGAATCGAGAGTTCCAAGTGCGTGAACACGGACGTTTAGAGGGGTAGGGGAGGGGGGGTTCGTTTTTATCAGCGGAGGAATTCTGTCTTCTTTAGTTGAAATTCGCTGCGGTGGCTCGCGAAAGTTATTCGAACGTTCAATATATTCCCGCGCATCGTACGTGTATTTCAAAAATGTGATTCGATTTATCGCGTCGAAGGAATATGAAAAAGGAGTTTTCAGTAGCCAAGAATGGAGAATTGAAAGAAAATAATTATTCCACAGAATTAGCACTGGAATTAATTGTTCAGTGAGTAATCGATCAATTTTTCGCTTCTCGCGGAATATCCTATTGTATATATTTGTGATCGTCAGTGATAAAATTTCGAGACGCAGTCTGGGAACTCGTACGAAAGTTACGAAACGTTCGCTGTGAATTTTTATTTAGTGAAAAGTCTGTATGAATAATTGTTTTACATGGTTATAGGTTTACCGTTAAAAACTAGTCCGATGAAACGTTGAAGTGAATATACGTTCGCGATATTTTCACGAGCCGCTGCAGCCAGCGTTTCTTTTAACTAAAAAGAACGGAATTGTTCCCCAATGTGAGAGGGTTGCCCGATTCGATCACGGTTTCAATTGTGTTTGCTCGTTCCACGTGTAGTGCTTCTTTCGATTATAAACTGATTTTGTGTGTCTTCTCTTGAAATGCAATACTTCAATTTCATTGTTATTAATGGGCCGCAAGTGCAAGTTAGATTCCCTGAGATTTCGAATTTAATTAAACGTTCTTATCATTCTTTTTCGTTTCATGATTAATTTCAATGTCGCTTCATGCCATATTTCTTATCACAATGCTGTCTCGTGATGCAGTATCATCAAGATAAGATTATCGAGTAAGAAATTCACATGGCAATCAGTTTGCTTTACATATATTTTATATATATAACGCGTTGAAAATCGCAATAATATATATTTAAATGCAAAATTTTTAAGATTCACACAAATATCGTTGAACCTTTAGTTCCACAGCTAATTAACTTGAAGCTCCATTTTCTCTCGTCAATACGTTCGCAAATAATTCGCAAACAATCGTAACAAATTTCTTATCACTTCGATCGAGATAAGAGTTCGAAGCTCGAATCATTACTCTCCGTCGAGGAAGATCGGCGCGCAATTTGGAGAGACACACGTTGTACCGATGAAATAAAACGTTTCAACGAAGTGTTAAAATCAAATAGTTCCGAAGGGAAGTTCTGTGAATGGTCGGTTCGGTACCGGAAGACGAAGTGGAACCCTGCCGATTGGCCCGCGGACTGTCAGCGATTTGAATACCGCTAGCGGAACGTCGCGTTTCTTCGTTCGTGCTTTTCCTTTTTTTTCTCTCCAGTTCCTCCCTTCCTCAACGTGGACGAGTGCTATTATTGCTGTGCCGCCTAAATATAAGTGAAAGCGTACGCTTCACGCAAATCGAAAACAGAATTTGTAAACGTACGTTTTCTCGTCTTTTTATCTCGTTCGCTACGCTTTTATTTCTCCTCTTCATTGTTTCTTTCTTTTTTTTTTCTTTTCTTCTTTTTTGACCCAGTGCTTCGAAACGATCGACGCGATGGCGGAGCTGACGCATTGGATACTGGCCCTGTTCTACGTTCTTGGTGAGTACACCAAGCTTTCTTTCTTCTTCTTCTTCTTTTTCTTCTTCTTCTTCTTCTTCTTCTTCTTCTTCTTCTTTTTTTGTTCTTCTTCTTCTTCTTTGAATTATCGCGGAGAACTTGTTAGAAGTTTGTTTGCACTCTGTGTTCTGCTCGATGACGTTGGCTGGAAAATATTTCATTAGACGTCACTTTTTAAATCATTCCGTGGCTGTTGCGAGGAACTCTTGAAAATTTTGTCGAGACTTCGTTTCGCCGGGTGACGTTAGCTGGAAAATATTTTAACAGACTTCTCTTCTAAATTATTCCAAGGCTATTTCAAGGAACTCTTGAAAATTCTGTTTAGACTGTGTTTTGTTCGATGACGTTGGCTGGAAATATTTTATTCAAACTTCTCGCTTTCTTTAAATTATTCCGATTCTTCTGCGAAGGATTTTTGAAAATTTTTGTCTTTGACATTGTTTCGTTCGATGATATTAATCAGAAAATATTTTATCAGACTTCTCTTTGAATTATCGCGAAAATTGTCCTTGAAAATTTTGTCTTGGACTCTGCTTTGCTTGATAATAATAGATGGAGAGTATTTTATCAAAATTAATTTCGATGATTAGTAGGAAATTCACAGATTGACCAATTTCATTTTTTGTAATTTGTCGTTTCTTAATTTTCCTTAATTTGAGTAAATTAGTTGGAAATCTAATCGGATTTTACGAGGTAAATATAAAGGGGAAAAAACCTCTGAGATTTAAAATAGACATGAAATGAAAGAATATTTGACCATTCTGAAAAAGACAGTACGAATGTACAATCGATATTTATTATTGGTTACAATCAGCACGATTGCGTTGGTAATTTGTTATTGAAACGAAAATTATGGACGCCATTATTATACATTTGGAACAGGTGATTGTATATGATTAATTGCTCGGAAGAAAATCGCCGGATATTTACAGAGATAAATGTTGGGAATGTTTAAGAGAATTTAATGGAACTTCAACAAAGATGCAAGTTATTTAATTAGTGATTACAATCCCATACTTTAGGTATTGTTATTGCTTGCTCGTTTCGCGTAATGATATTAATCTTCGTTTAACCCTTCACTCTGCTGCGATTCTTGAATTTTCATATTTCAGTCCGGATTTCATTCCGGCAAATAAAACAGATTTGCGTTTTTTTTCTTTTTTTCTTTTTTATTTTCATTTATCAGGTTATTTGCAAATCTAAAATATCTTTAAAGATTTTCGAGTTAAAAACGATAGAAAAACGAAACGAGGTTAATAGAAAAAATTAAATAGAAAATATTTATACAATTATATGTGATGACAATATCGCGTTCTCGGTAACAATTATAATGATAATGATATCAAGGAAATACGTCTTAAATACGTCGCATAAACGACAATCCATTCAGTATGCAGACGTTCAAAGAAACATTCAGAATTTCAATTGCTTCCGGAAAAGAAGTTTCTTGACAGCGATAATAAGATGACAATGCTATGAACGTGACGAATATCATACACCGGGTATGTAATTAAAAGCACAATGAAAACCTCCAAGAACGAACAGCATTGTAACTTTATATTCTTTCGTATTCTTCGCCAGAGAAAGAAAGTTTAAAGAGAATCGAGTTTCCTTCAGTCGTCCAAACGTAGCTGCGAATGTTAAAGAAAATTTCCTCTCGCGATATTTGAATGTCGGTCGCGTTGGCAAACTTTCGAATGAAAGGACCAGCATTCGTCAATAAACCGTAGCAACGAGCTCTCTGATTAATTAAAGACATCATTCATACGTAAAATTGGGTTAAGAAGCC
Source organism: Tetragonula carbonaria (assembly GCA_032399595.1). Taxonomy (NCBI): domain Eukaryota; kingdom Metazoa; phylum Arthropoda; class Insecta; order Hymenoptera; family Apidae; genus Tetragonula; species Tetragonula carbonaria. The sequence goes on from JAUCRC010000007.1 coordinate 5,971,775, forward strand.
TTTCATTGACGCCATATTTCCCAAAAACTTCCCAATTTAGCTGTTAATTACATTGTTAAGAGAACGTGTTTTGTTCCTTTTTTTTTCTTTTTTAGGAATTCTGTACTAAGAATTGCTTAACGAACGCGTGTAATCTTTTAATTGCACATGACGTACAGAGAAGTTACGTATGACGATCACGATAAATTAATGAAAATGTGATTTCAAACAAACCCTTAAAAAAAATTTCCTGGAAAGTTGAAAAATTTGAACAAAATATAATTTTTCTAAATATACGCGGCATCTGATCTCGTCTGCAAAATTATTGATAGAATGATAGTGATATAATTTTATTACAAATCACGTGATTTTACGTAAATTTATTGTGTGCTTATTGATCAAAATTAGATAGAAATTGCAACAGAAATTTCTGTTAAATTATCTAGAGGATAATTTAATTTGGGCGAATATCATTAGAAGGAAAGAGATTATCGTATTTCATTATTTCAAGATTCTACGTTAATTTATTTCATCCAGCGAGAGTCGAAATGTCACATCTAGTTAAGAGTATACTGACACCAGTATACATTTTACTCTTAATGACATGCTTATTAAGTGAATTACTTGTATTCCAATTTCGTCGACTAATGACACGTATATGTTATCAGGCTGTATATTTATCATTATCTGTCAGCAAATCCTTCGATTGGATAAATATAACTTCCCCTCGTCAAATATTGGCGTTAAATCAGATGCTCGGTAAGATCGGAGCAGAGGAAACGCTATTACGATTTCTGAACGCCAAACGATGGAAGCTATGCTGTGTGAAAATAAACCATGATCGATCATACACGTGTGATTGCAGTATACGCAGTTTCTTTTTTTTCTCTCTCTCTCTCTTTTGCTTTTGAAAACTTCTGAGTTGGGTTAAAGATAGGTAGATCGTGGGAGAGGAAAATCGGGATGAAGATTGTTTCGATTCGTTGTTCGTTAGAAACGAGATAAAACTGTAGACACTGTCATTAAGGAAACGTAATTTTCAGTGGAAATTTTTTCAAGAGAAAGACACGGACACTTTTGATCATACTTCTAATAACATATATAAATTAAACCAAATTTAATGTCACCACTGCGGAGAAACTTTTGAATTATAGTTTAGGAAACACGGAGTTGTGTAACTTTCTTCTCGAACAAGAAAGAAATTCGACGAAATTGTGAAACGAATTAAAGAGAGGGAGAAAGAGAGAGAGAGAATAATTGTCTTCCTAGTAAATCGATAAACATGTTAAAAAAAAAACCTAAAAAGCGGTATCCTCGGTTAAACGATTCGCGACTTCAATCGCCGTAAGTGGCGCAAAGTTTACAGAAAACTAGGGAAAGAGGATAAGCGCGAATAGAATGAAAATGGACAAGAGGAGAGAAAAAAAAAATAAATATAACGAGCGGAAGTGGCCGTGACGGTTGGAACAGTTCCACGTGCATGAAGGGAAAAAAAAAAAAAGAATTCGATCCCGGAAGGGGCTCTCGATCCCGTTCGCCGCGAGACTCCTCTCGATGAATTTACATCGACGAGTTTTTCGCGGTTTGTTAAATCCGCGGGCGTTACGATCGACGGAAGCGATAGCGCGCTGATCCTCTCGGATGCGGACCAGACATGCAAAACAAAAGCAGAGCAGAGAAACAAAGAAAAAAAAACAGGGGAGATAAAAATACCGGAAAAGGGATAAAGGGTGCCGGTGGATAAACCGATCACCGGAAGAACGCTTGTTCGCGCGAAAATCGAGTTTTACGAGAGCTTGGCCAACGCTAATCCGCCAGTTTGCCATTTTTTCCCAAACGAAAAAAAAAAAAGAAAAGAAAAGAGAAACCCGCGAAACTTTCTGCTACCGACTGTTAATCGGTATTTGTTAAGCTAACGAAACGAAAGAGCTCGCTAGGTTTCTCGCGATGCCTCGAGAGACTTCTCTCTTTGTCTCTCTGTGTTCTAAGTGCTCGCAAGTGTGAATCACGATTGCGTGAAAAAGATTGAAAACAAGCGTTGCGTCCGTTCGGATTTATAACACTTTCTTCGAGTTTTCTTCATTCGCTTTCGGAGATTTTATTACGAAGGAAAAAACGTAGTTTACTCGCGGTTCAAGCAAAACGACGATTGACGAAATCGAACGAAGAGAAAAAAATAAATTACATCTATTTATATTACAGATCAATTAGAAATCGATTTAATTTATCTCGTTTGTGCATTTTCTAAATAATTTGTCGATAGAAGAAATTTAGTATTAAGTCTATCACACATTGCGCACAGTGTTAAAACTACACGTACAGAATAATAATTCGTTTTTTGTTAACAATCTTACTATCAAATTTTCTTCCCGAGTAGGCGTGTGCATATTCCACATTTCTATCCGATCGCTTTTCATTGCGAAATTGCCACCGTTCGTCACTTCTGTGCGCCTGAATGTCCCGCGCAAATCGTTTATGAAGCTGTCCCCCTCGTCATCTGTCATACTTAGCGTACCCACACGTGTGTCGTTTTTTATTAACAAGAAAAACGTGACAAATGTTTAACTACAGACGTGTTACACGTGAGCCTGGGTAGATAGGCCAGAACGCTTCAGTCACATTGTTGCACGTGCAGTTCCATCAATGAAGGTAAATATCGGTCACGATTACGCGTGGCTCCCTGCAACATTGTTAGATGAACACGCACATTGGCTCTCGCACTGGCCAATTTCAACACGTGAAAACTCCATATCGAATGTCAGACATTTTTGGATAAAATGATGCACACCGGCTCGAAGAGATTTGGTCGATCGATCGATCGGGTAGAAAAAATAAAGAATCTTTCGCTATCGTGATTCGCCGTCGTCGTTCGACACGTTGCAAATTTCATGCATCGAAAAGATCAAAAGTTTGTCTATAGATTGGATATAGCCGGAGGTTATTAGCCAGTTAAGTTCAATGTTACATCCTGTCTGAGTGCGGTAGAAGGCCCCAGCACTCCCCAGTTGACTTATGACGTTGCTCAGATAATCTGTTATGATCGCGTCATTTAGTTTCAGCGTCGCGACATTGTTGTCGCGTCCGATATATTTCCGAGTTTGGTCGAACAAACGAACGGAAAAACGACGAAAACCCAGACGGCGTTTCCCCCATCTTTCTTCGATCGTTGACCTATCTAATTTGAACGATTCCGCTGACGTCATGTTCGCGAGAAAATGTCAAGTATACGCGCGCATGTAGCCGTACTCGACTTGTACGAATTAAATCTACATATTCTTTATTAACTCTCATTGGTATTGTGATTTAATAATTACAAGGAAATATCGGCAAGGGAACTTCATTTCGGGAACGAAATATTCAAGTTAGTTCAAGTTAGTTGGTTGCCCGTTTATAAGCCGATTCAGCAATTACTCTAAAATTATTTTTATCAAGAAAAGTCAACAGTCGCGTAGTTTGCGACTGAATTACAACTACTTGCGTCTACTCTATCGAGACGTACTGTGCAAAAATTTCACGGCATAGAAAACAGAGCACGGAGATGTGCGTGTTATGCAACTGGAAATTGTTATTTCAACGAAGTTCACGTTCAATTCAACGATTTTATTGACCCGTAGAATTGAACACGTGGCTTCTCTCGTCGCATTAAACGTTCATTCCGCTTTATTGCTACAAAGTTGCGATCGCGACGAATCGTTCCAGCGAATTATTTCCCCGCGCGAGAGCAATTTCGCAAGGAGTTCACGCAGTTTGCCACGTTCGAATGATCAAATTCTAGATCATATCTATAGAGGACGCAATTAATAAATAAAATCGTAGAAAATTCATCGATCCAGCGTTACGTTGGAACATTACGTCAGCTCTAATTTGAGAATCAAGTCAGCCGTGAGAAAGAATTTCGCACGAGTCGAATTTTGCAAATATCTAGGAAAGACTGTTAAAACACTGAAGATTTATATTTATACGCGTCGTCACACGCGTTTCAGAGGACATTCAAAAATTAGTCACTCAGATGTATCATCGAACAATTCAGCGAATGATAGTTATGTATAGTTATTCTTTGTAAAATATCAAAAGAGGAATATTCTCTTTTTTACATATAGAATTCTCCTTTAATTTCTTTCTCTTTATTTTCTTTCTCCTTTGATTGTCTGAGAAATCAGTCTGTCATTTTGCTATTCTTAGAGAACCAGTGGCTCGAGAGACTTCTTTGAAATTCAATTTCAAAAATTATTCAATGAACGATACACTCGTCGTGTATTTAATTCATTCCAGAATAATTCTAATAGATATACGAAATATAGAAGAGTACAGTCGTTTCGCGTTAACATGTTCATTGACATTGAAAAAATTATCGATGCAGAATACACGTACAAGTTTCTTGGACCAAGAAACTTTTAATCAAAAATAAAAACCATTCAAACCACTATGTTGCTTTTGCCATCGTACAAGTTCGTCGACCTTGATTTCATAAAAGCTAAAAAATGCTGTTATTCCGTTTTGAAAGAAGCGAAACGTACTTTTAGAGTCTAGAATATTACTACGAAACAACAAACTCGAATCTTCTGATTAAACCGAGACGAACATCCAACGTTTTATAATTTTAGATCCAAGTGCTAATTTCTCCGAAAAGAAAGAAGTTCGAAGCTCGAAACCTGCCGCGCATATTAATGAATTGGAAACGCGGGACTAATAGAGCGAGTAAAAACATTTATCAGATTCACGTCCATTTTCCTTCACGTGGGAGGGGGAGGGGAGAAACACCGATAAGATAAGCCCCCGAAATGAGACGGAATAATTCATCCAGTTTCATGTAGCTCTATCACGAGCCTTTTGACCTTTTGATCGCCGTGCACGCCAGTCCCTGTACCCTAAATAAAATCGAAATTAATTTCGATTTCTTAACGGTGACATCTAGAATCATTATCTAACACTAAAAAAAATCGAAAAATATATATATATATATATATTGTTCCTTGATTTTGGATATATTCGAAAGCTGCTTCGAAAAAAAGGCAAGAAACAAAATTCGCATGCGAAAACTGTAAAATTCCAATTACTTGCTTCAAAGCATTCCACGCCCAAGATAAATATTAGTTTCATTGTGTATAGTATATATTTGTATTTTTTTAGACTGTAATATTATAGCATTTCAAATTTAACAAACGTGCATGTAACTTTTTTAATCTTTTTAATATTTAGTATTTGATCTATCGTGTGGCAATATTTTCCTAGTGAAAATCAAGTGTCTTTTTTTTTGTGCAAATTATATCCTAATTGATTGTGAAGTAAAAAATATTTAAATTATTTATTTATTAGTAAAAGTACATTTTTCTTAAAATTGAAAACACGCGGCTAACTGATGCGCGGCGGTCTTTAAAATACGCGGCGATCTAACGTGAGGTCTTTAATGCACCGTGCTATGCATCATGCGAGCGCAGAATTTGTGCTATATTACCTGTTTAAAGTCTATTTTGTAAAATCTTTCATCGCGTAATTTATCCTCGCGTTGGCGCGCAATTCACCTGAAATTTATACACCGCGACGCGTCGAGTAGTTTTGCACAATTCGAAGTGTAAGTCAACGCGAACAAGCCACGGATAAGCCGGGGTGTTTAAATAACTAAGCGAATTTCTAAATATACGACGCTGAAATTCTTTCGGCGCGTGGAACCGCCAAAAACTTTGAATAGTCTCGTCCACCATACGAGGTATTCTAGGTGAATTAGAACGTTGAAATTCTACGTTGGAGTAGGTTAGGGTCGCGTGGAACAAAGTGAACTTTAAACGATAATATTCGAAAATGAAGTATATATCCGAAAGTACATCGAATGAATAGAATGCGCAAAGCGAGGTTCAACTTGAAATCTCGATTATTCTTTTAAATACGATTGGGATTATTTAAACGTTTCGAACTCGAAAGCACACAGGAAAATGAACCAATTTACAATTCAATTGCCAATTCTATTGATATTCCCATTCGTCCGCAAAAAATACTGTCGCCTGGCGGATGCCGATAGTCGCGAAAATATATTCGCATTGGAGATTTCATCGATTTCACAGCATTGAACAACACGATGTGTAATCGGATAAATCTGTTGGAAATTGCCGAGTGAAACACGGAATAGGTCGAATAATGCGCGAACGCAAATACCGAGTAATGAAGGGATACCGTGAGGAGATGGTTACGGAACGTAACGTCGATTACGTTGAAATTCAAACGTTGAATCCCGGATTCGATTAGCTGGTGAATGCAGCAAGAAAACAGATAGTTGGTCAGGTTACACTATAAATAACGGAAGTTTGCGAGCTATGTTGGCGCATCGAAGTTATATCTACGGTGGCTTCTTAGGTCAGTCATGCACTTCATTCGACAATGCGATTTCGTGGCCCACGTGTTCGATAAATTTAACCTTTGACTCTGAACGTGATTCGTCGATCGATCTCCAGTTATTTCCACGAAAATTTGGAACGCAAGCTTCGATGCTCTGAACGCCGCCATAAATTATTTCAACGATGTAACAAAATAACTTGGTAATTTCACCGACTGTTCTTAGAGTTTAGAAAGATGTTTCCACAACGTTGTAAATTTAATTTACATCGGAAAATTTAGTATCCTACTTGGCAGCGTTCGCTGTGTTATAACAGTAACTGAAACAGTCGGGAACGAATGAACAAGCTTCAACAAGTGACTCGGCGTATTTTCTCTTTTCGTCTGTTCCTCTTCTCATAGCGGAAATGCAGTCGATAAACGTTCAAGAACTGACTGAGCCTATGAGTAAGTAATCTCGTGCACGTCTCATGCTCGACGTGAATCGTATAAAAAGAGTTTTATCTATGGCTCGTCATGTATGGCCATTATTCAGGGCTGAGTTAACGCTTTGAAGAATCTCCGATACTGGAACAAGCTATGAAATGATGTAATTATTGTTAAACGCTTAACGAGCAATTAAAAACGCCGGGGCAACTTTATCGTTACATAATTGCTACTTTGTATACTTTAATAGCACGCGATTAAAAGACTACGTTGTCTTCGAAGAAATATCCATTAAGAACGATTTAAAGTTTAAACGATTCCCGTAACGATGTAATAACGATATAATAGTCCCATTCATTTGCGTTCAGTCGTTTCATTCCCCGTCTGTCAATGAAAATTATTGCCATTTTTCAAAACATTCAACAAACCGATGGAGGAAATTCAAATTGATCTTTAACTTCATTTTTAATTTTATTCCCAATGAAAATGTGGCCAACGAGGTAATAAAGTTCCTTTTCTTTTACATTACGAAGAGAGAGAGAGAGAGAGAGAGAGAGAGAAGAAAACACGCGTATAATTCTAGAATCAAATAAAAGAATAATTTTGCCAATCGTTCTTTTGTTCATTCTACAATAATCGCTATGGAAGTTATTAAAAGCTTTGCAAATTTAACGCGTGATCAGGAAATTCTGTTTGCAAATCTGTTGAGATTTCTCGTACGTAAATTGACCTAGAGCGTGCAAATACATCGTATCGGTCACTCCATACACGGCTCGTGGCTACGAAGTAACAAATTTGTTAGTTCTACGCTTGTTTACATACAGATAGTTCACTCAACAGTTCCGACTTCCTATCGTAGAACGTTGTTAGCCCAACTGCAAAGCTGCTAAGAAGTTGTACCAACTATGTATGGCAAACACACCAGAAATTCCTTTGAAACCGTGAATCTCTTTGACACAAGAGTAGACACGTATATTTTGTATATTTCACGTGTACTGTAAGCCTGGAATAAGATTCTTTGATAATTAATATTTCCATTCGTTCACATATATAGAGAAAGATCTATACATAGAGTCGATTTTTAATACATTTCTCTGTTTCGCAATATTCAATGAAACAATGAAAATTCTTTCGACGTCTTTGATATCATTTTTTCTTTCTTTATATTCTGTTAATTACTGTTGAATTCTGAAAAATCTTCGTATAGATGTTAAAACGATGCGACTTGGTTCACCAGACGTGCTACACGAAACAATAATCCGGCAGAAATAGCGCTGCCTATTTTTACGTACAAATATTTGAGGATTGATGCCATTACTTCATGCGAAATTGTATCGCGAGAAAATCACCTCGGATATCTAAGAGTCATTCCTTTAATTTGAGACAATTCGTCAGTCTTTCGCGAGACTCTTACACTTAACGTATATCTTCATTATAATTTGTTACGATGAATAATACCGAGGATTACAAGTCTCACGTAATTATTTCAATCATTTTAATTGATCTAATAAGATCAGCATACGACATAGACACAGACGTAAAACGTTTCATTTTTTCAAATTTTTTAAATTATTTCGAACTCCTGCTAATAATATTATAAGCTAATATTAATTGAAATAGTTAAGCTAATGCATCGTCAATGGCATTATTAAATCGCCGCACGTAATCGCAGGGAACCAAAATCACGAGGTAAAAAAAAAAGAAGGAGAACGATCGACACGGGCGACGAAGAAAAAATAAAGAGAGAGAGAGAGAGAGAGGGAGAGGGGTGGATGGTGGTATCGGAAAATAAGAGCAAACGGTGAGCAGGGCCGCAGCCATCGAAAGGAGGCGGAACGTAAAGCGTTTTAAAGCCGTAAAATCCAAAACTTCAGTCCCCACCACCTATGGTGCATTTACTTTTACGTTAATGAGGGGCAAATTATCGGAAAAGAGGCCTGCTGACGTAACAGGCTGTCATAGAGCCACAGAGGTTCCACAGGACCTCTTTCTCTCGGTCACACTTTCACCAACTGTATCGACTTTCTCTTTCCGGTGTGCCACCTCGAAATCCGATAAACGTTCGTTCGCCAAAGCTGTTTATGGTTATCGCGAAAACGATACCGTTTGTGTTTCCATTTACTAAGTGGACCGAGTCGCCGTAGTAGAAATCGAATATCGAAGCGATGGAATAATATCGAGTGTGCGGCCCTGATCGATTGCCCACCCCATCCTTACAGTCTCATCCCTTGCCATCTACCCGATAAGCTCTCTCCTCGACCAGCTGTAATACCGCATTAAACCATTCGGTTCGTGACTTTTTTAACGACCTCTGTCTCGCTCGAGCGGGTGAAAGGCGGATAGGAAACTGTTTCGAAAATAAGGGTTAAGGAAAGGTGAAAGGTAAGTTGGAAATTCAAGAGTTTGGGCGATTACAGACTTGGAACGGGGGAGCTTGGAAAGCAATGTTTGAAATTAAAAAAGGGGGGGGGAGGGAATGAATCGAAAGTTTGGGAATGATTTGGTAAGTGAAAGTATCGTGCGTGTTGAAAATTAATTTTATTGATTATTTTTGGAATAAATTGTGAAGAATGAAGTCCTGGAGGAGAAAAGCTGAAAGATAACGAAAAATACCAAATATTAATGTAGTATAAATTGGCAGTAGGAAGATTAAGGGGTATATTTAGTTTATTTTGTTAGCCCGTTTCTGACAATGTACCTCTTACTATTTTAGCATAATAGAAAAATTACATTATAAGAATTTAATATATTTCATAAAAATCGTGACCTTGTTATTTAGATTTTTTAACTTCGACTGAAAAAGATCCAAGAAAAAATATAATTACATATTTGGAAATTCAATTAACCTCGCCAAAATAGTATATATATACATGTATATTTATGCTGTGACGAATACTCACAGAGTTCATCCTCCTTCACTATTCTGCAATCCTATGAACAGACTGGCGCCATGTGGTCAAATGAGAAAGCAAATGAAACAAGTGGGGGATACAGTAAACAACACATCTTGGAGGGGACCATTAACCTAAAATATCGTTGCAATTTTTATAAAATTATATCATTATCGTTTTAACAGAATTTCATGTTCCAATTTAAAACAGCTATGCCTTTTATGTTTTTAAATATATTTCTCGCTTCCTGAATGATGCGTAAAACAAATCTTTGTTTGTAAAAGTAATTTGTAACTCAAAGTTTAAATAACATTAAAGCGGACAGCACTGTAAAAAAGAAACAAATGAAAGGCAATTATAAAGAAATTGAATTAATTACGGAGAAAAGTTGTTTCAATGTTGAAAACTAATTTTATTTCTGACAATTTTTTACTGCGAAAGATAAATCAATTTGAATGTTTTCTCGAGAACCGCGAAAAAGAAAATTTCAACAACGGGGGGCGTAGCTCAGATGGTAGAGCGCTCGCTTAGCATGCGAGAGGTACCGGGATCGATACCCGGCGCCTCCAAAATCTTTTTGTTGCTCTTATCTTTTTTTTTTTTTTAAGTTATTTTTTTAATAATTTTTTAAATCATTCACTTTTTAATCATATCTTTCGCAAACACGTTTATTCACATTTCTCTTGTCATTGTCATCACAAGAAGCTTGACAAATCAATATTTAATATTCTAGTATTTAATGTATTTAATGTCTCTAAATGTCTTTCATGCAAGCAAATAATAATATTTTACTTATAGTTCAAATATTCTCTTACTTATAAAATATTATTTTTATTTAAAAGTATATTATATATATTATAATATTTCAAAATTGTCACAAAAACTACTTATAATTAATACTAAATTCACGTAATAATAATCTATGTATCTAATAGTAATCTAATAATCTGCATGCATATTTTTTGTTCGTTCAATATTCACGAACTTGTAACTCGTTTGCAAGTCTCTCAAAACTCGATGCTAATGAATGCAAAGTTATGAATGAGGTGATCGATGCCCGATGAATCATAAGTGACCAAACCACTAGTGAGTAGTAATTTCGTAGCATAGCGTGTGTGTACACACATAGCCAGGTATGTATAGCATTTAGACGTTCCTCAGAGCGTTGTCCTAAGCTCGTTTAGCTCCTCTAGCTACCTCTTCGGTCAATCTGTTTTCCGGTTGATTCTAAACCATGATTTACCAACAACTGGCAGAGAAACTAAATAGTACTGGCTCTTCGTTCACGTATCCATTCTAATCACCTTTCTAATCGTCAGCCATGTTCCGTGACTGAACGCGCTGTAAGACCTGTTATTTCAGCCTTGATACAATACATAAGAATATTTATTGATCTTATCTACGTTGGATCACAAAAATTGATGTAATCTAGTAACACGCAGTACTTTTACGTATTAATACGTATATGTATTGATTTATTAATTATTAATAAGTAACTTTCATTCACTGATTATTTTTGAAAATAATTATTTGGATTTATTGCTTATTTGAAGAAATTAACTTCTTATAAACCTTCATTTCGCACAACTCTATTGTAATAATAAACTGATGACAAAATGAAGTGTGAAAATCGAAACAATTATCTTTACAACTGAATTGATCAAATAGTGTTACACAAACAAAGTATTTAAATAGATGTGATTCTTTTACATTCTTTGACATTTCAGAATCCTTTAAATAGACATTGACAATTGAGAAATATATATATTTTTTTTTTTTTTTTTTGAATAATCTATCTTTCTTTCTTCGATCGTGCATTGATGTCGACACTCGAGGAATTTAACTAGGCAATTTAAATTTTTACAATATACCCTCCGCGACAGAATTATAGTAAAAAGATAGTGGTTTCATACGAAGCACTATCCACCCCCGCAGACTTCTGTGATCCTGGTTTCTACCCTGATCTATGTTCTCAGAGCCATTGTTCGGATGCGGTCAAGCGTCCTTTACAAAGAACACTGCGTGACCACTAAAGTATTACGTTACAAAGCTCCATAAAACACTTCATCCTTTCGTCCCTCTAACCGTTCCCATTTAATCCTTAATCTCGCAGGAACGTAATTAACATTCCGAAATTCATTATTCAAACCAATAATCTATCAAACTGTCAACTTTCTTTCGTTCGAATAATTATCAAAAATTAATTATCCTGAACATTTTATGTGTAACGCGTTACAAAACTGCAAATCTAATTAAATACGTAGTTTCGATACGTCCGTCTTTAATGCATTTTGTTGAATAATTTGTGTTTCAAAATAGGAGAGAAATAATTCATCCCTCGTTTGACCCACTTAGGGTCGAATAAAGTGACACTGAAAAAGATCATTGTTCCGGAGGCTACGTGCAACCCCCTTTTGCCTCGTGTTCTCCTATTGCTCCGCATGTTTTTTCTTTGTTCAACGTTTCAAAATTCACCACCCTTTATCGTACGTATATACGCGTGTCACGTAACCACAAGCGAACGTCCTCCTTGCCTGCAACAAGGGAACACAACACGCACACCCTGCGAAAGACCACGTGCAATGTCACACAATGGTGAGAGCGAACACGTTCTGCAACCCTAATAATGCGTGTATAGATAAGATGACGTAATGTGCGTGTCGCGTATACCTGTCGTGAATGGAAATGCATTTCCGGAGATGGAGGCGTACGCTCGATATGCACTCGTTTCTATTATTTATTTTACGTGGTGATAATTACAATATATCCGTGAAATTTTTGGATCTGTGGATCTCTCTCTCTCTCTCTCTCTCTCTCTTTGAGAAAAATTTGTCTGACATTGTAAAGTGTTTCAGTAACAAATAATATTTTAAGGACTAGAAAGGGTATAGTGAATTCGGTGAGAATTGGAAATATAAAAAGTTAAATATATCAGTTTTCCAATAGTCAAAGGAACGGTGAGAAGAAATTATAATATTGAACGATCTTAAGTGTGGATGTGGCTTATCAAATGAAATATAGTCGTTGAAAGTAGAAAAAGGCTACGGGACCTTCGTTCGCAAAAGAATTAATTAGTTATTAAATTGTCAGCTTTGTTAACTTTGAATTATTATTACAACGTGTTAAATGGAAAGAGTTAACTAAAATATTAGGCACAATCACCTCTTTCCCTAAAAATTCAAGATTCCAAAAATTGAACTTGATCTAATGAAAATTACCTTATATTGTCCTTTGTTACTTTTGCAACTTCTTGACTTAAAATGTTGCTGATCAAGTAGACAACAATCTTGGATTTGAGTACAAGTCCAAAAAGTAATTATATATATATATATATGTGGCTGTCTTTAAGTAAGGACAAATAAGGTAACTTTTATTAAATTCAATTTTTGGAATCTTGAATTTTTAGGGAAAGAGGTGATTGTAATATATATATATATTATATATATATATTAAAGTTATAAAAGAAATAAATTCAATCGAACCCGGCAACATGAAAATTAAACTTCTACGGATATCTAAGGATATTCGACGCGCACGCGGAGGAAATATTTCGAGGAAACGGATGTCGTCTGACGTAGTCTCGAGGATACTCGTTGTTTATGCGTCCCTTGCACAGTTGGACCGCAGTCAGGCTTTGGCCTCGCCACCAAAAAGGAGTAAAGGAGCCACAGGAGCAAGGCGGAGATCATGCTTCCCCGATAACTCACGTTCGTGCAGCAGTGCGTGAGCCTAACCAGTCTGCAAAGCGTTGGGGAATTATGGTGATGGCCACGTGCAAGCGTACAGTGTCGACTAAAAACCTTTTAAACGCGAATTAACCGGAAAGTTAATCAGGCCCGTTGGCATTTACTTTGCCGTAAAAATTCAATAATCGATAATGTGTCTGTCGATCTATCGAAGCTATCGAAATGGCGACGACGCTTGAGAGTGAGAAATTTAGAATTATTTACAAATTATTATCCATGATTTAATATGCAGACTAGATATCTTGGGATGGAATATGAAAACAATAACTGATTAGGAAATATTTGGTAATATTTGGTATTGAAATATCAAGAAAGAAGCCTGACGAAGTTAAATGATGAACAACGAAGTATCAAATACATCTGAAATAGTGGTAGTTGATATATGAAAATTGAAAAATTATTGTAATAATTAAGTGGAATACTTGAAATCTATCGTGTAGTATTTTCAATCTATTATGTAGTATAGATTGAAAAGTCTAAAACATTTGAGAAAATGTGACAACATGAATACATATGTGTTTAATTTATGAATATGAAATTATTGAAGAGTCATTGGAATAATTTTTTTATTTAGTCGAACTTACCATATACTTTTTTGACTATTTGCAATGGTCAAATGTAAGAAGCCTGTTACAAACTCTTAATCGATACTGTACGTAATAAAGCGTGCGTACGTGCGTCTTGCAGCCATGTGTATTTATATGTGAAACACATAAGAAGTAGTCGGGCCCTTTGAACACTCCCTATGGGGGCTGATCCCTTGGTAAGGCCACGCATTGCCCCTCAGGCCCTTCGATGTTTCCTGTCCTTAGAACACCTTAATACCCTTTTCAAGTCCCTGTCGTCTTCAACACGCAACGAATTGTATTAATTTCATTTTTTGTTATTGATTGAATCAAATTATAAGCCGGAATAAAATTCAATCGGGACGTGCTCTCCTTTTAAAAAAACGATCGAAACGCGAAACATCCGTTATTATAATTGTATCGATTACGTTAATAGCCCGTAATTAAATAGGTAATATTTTTCACAACTTGCGCGTTTACGTCGCGTATCCAATTTATATGTAATTAAATTTCAAAAATGAAAATGCTGTTACAAGAGAAGATTCATTATTCCGTGTACTTTATTACATATTAAAAATATAGGTATTCAAAGTTATTGAAAAAAAAGAAAAAATATGTACACGCATTCTCGAACAACAATCCGCCACAGATCAAGAATGTAAAGTAACTTCCAATACTGGTTAAACGTCAAACGCGATTATACTAGAGATTAATTAACGCAAAAACATTCCTACGTCGAGAAAAATGATTTGCAATGAAGACGGAACAAAAAAAAAAAAAACACTGGCGATACGATCCGAGTTCATTCGTTGGAGGCACGAACATTCGATTTTGCCGGCGTCGCACGTAATACTACTCCCACGCCTCGATCTCCTTTAACTGATGCTTCCCTGATAAAAATTCTCGTTCTCTATTGTTCCACCCTAATTAATGTTCGCAACAACTACGCCCTCGACAGCAGACACCAGCCTCTTTACGTCACATACGTCCCTGTTACCCCACGCTGTCACTTATCCAATATCTGTAAGCAAAAAATGGTCATTGACAACGGCAGAAGCAAGATGAATGGGTTCCTTTATTATACGTAATACGCACATGTGTAAAGTCGCGTGCATGAATAACGATGAAAGGGATTATTATGAAATAATGCGTGCGTAAGAAACGTTCAAGAAATATGCAACCTTTCAAAGTGCATAAGATAATTCATATGGATTTCATTTAACGTAGACAGAATGTTTCATGGGTATAAATTACATTTATGTGTTTGTAACTGTAAAAATATCGAATTTTTACTCAGTTGTATGTGTGAATGTATTTTATCATCTATGTTAAAATCACTGTTCTCTCCAAGCGAATACTGGAATATATTTTTAATAATTTAAATTACGTTTTCATGTCAGTGTCTCCGAGTTGCTGTGGCGTGAAATTACTTTTCATCGAATTATACGTACATACCTCGAATATAAATTATAAGATATTAATATACAGTAACTCTGTATCAAAAGTCGTTGTCTTTTCTTTCTTTTTTTTTTTCTTCTTTTTTTTTTTTTAAGTTTTGATACTCACTCTTAATTACACAAAATTTTGGGGCACCAAGAAATCGATTTAATATATTCTCTTTATATTTATTGCTTACTTACATTTACCGCTCTTATCGTTCTTTAGATACGTTATTAATAATATTTTTACTTGTGGCGAGCGTTTTAACACGAGCGTATAATTCATCCGATTTTAATGAAAAACATTGTGCATTTTATGATTGTCGAAACGGGAGGTTATTATAATTAATGCAGGAGGCTCTCTCCCTCGTAATCGGGCTCCAATAAATTGTATTATCGAGTGAGGGGTTAATGAAAGCGGGCCGAACAATCACGCGGTTCGATAATTGAGCTTTTTTTTAAAATACAAAATGTCGCACCGCGTATCAGGTTAGCACGCGTCGAGTAGGTGAACTTTACAAATGTAACGCGGCCAGCTTATCGGTAATACATCGCTGTACCTTCTGTTTTCCTGTGTAATTGCAAACTTTACTTTGTTTACAACGATTTGTTGCAAACCTCGTTGCCAAGCGTACAAAACTCCAATGGCCATAACGAACGAGCTTTTGCATCGATGGACCCCCATTTCCCGTCTGCAATTTTACAAAAACGGCCTCGTCGCCCTCCCTCCCTCTCATTTTTATTATAACCGTGATGAAATTTACAAACGTTTGTCATTCAATGAAAAATCAGAATTACGCAACGACAAACATCCGACAGAAAAGTAAGAATAAGTAAAAATAAATATTAACATATTTAACAAATGCAGCGAATTATATGACAGAACTACGTTCTCATTATTATTACTAACTACAACATTTACAAACATTCATCGTTTCCAACGTAAAAATAAATTACATTCAAGTTCGCGTATCTGAGAAAAAATCCATATGCACGTATTTAACAAATGCAATGAATTATAAAAGGATTACCTTCTCGCTTATTTATTACTAACTACACATTTTTACAAACGTTTATCTATCGTTCAATATAAAAGTAATACTGTATTAAAGTACCTGACAATGCACGATCGTTAATGTTAAAATAAATTTAATAAAGATGGTGGAATGGATAATGTATTACTGTGTCATCATCGTTGATTCTTCGACGCTTTAAATGTTTAACAATCGTGTGTAATAACCACCGATCGAAATCACTCGTCAGACTCGTTGTTCGAAACTTCTAGATTCCTAATAGTCGCGTGTCTGTTCTGTTCTAACCCATTTCTTTCCATGAATGGGCACCGTTCCCATCCTTTCCTGTCACTTATTCGCCATACGCCGCGTTTTATTTGGAGGTGGCTCACCCTTTCGTTCGCGATGCGACGTCATGATCGGACATTAATTCATTGAAGCGAACGAGAATAAACACCCGCGATGTTGATACTTCTCTAATATCACGGCAACCTGTACAAGCCACCTCCTTACCGTCATTTAATCTGTTTGGCATTCCTCGTTTGCTTTTAAAGATCAAAGAGACGTTAGGCCGTTTCGTCGGTTCTTAGATCCTCTGAAGCGTTCTACCGGATCGACGTTGTTTTTCCTCGAGCCATGTTCACGGTGAATGCCACAGGGAGTTTGATGCTCGATGCTCGATGCTCGTGCAAGGTTATTATTTCTATTGAAAAAATAAATTTCAATAGATTTTTGTTCGTGTCAAAATATAATCCGATTTTAACTGAACGATGTTAGTTTTCTTTCTCGTGGGATGTAGGAAATGAAGATTGAATTTGTACGATTGAGTTTTAAAGTGAAACTGAATAATTTGTAGTCAAATTGTAGATATCAGAATTGGATAGAATCATTATATATATATTTTCTTGTTTTAACTCTTTTCTGGTAGAACTTATTAGGTAAATTATCTTACATGAAGATAAATTAACTTACATGTTGAGAAAATGATAATAAAATTTCAAACCCGAATCAGTAGATACAAGTACAGATTCTTTAGAAACATCAATATATTTGTTATTATTAAAAGCTCGACTTTTCTGTTTTGTTCTTTTTTTTTTCTTTTTTAATTATTTCTGTCCTTATACGTATATGAAAAATAGCGCGTTATAACTGCAAGTTGCAGCTATTTCCTCTGGGACTTAAGAAACCTGAAAGAAATATCTAACCTTAAGTAAATATTTTTGTAACTTATTTTTTATTGAAAGTAACCACACAACGATAGAACATACACACTGAAACTTTCCACCATCCTCGTAAGGTTTCCCTCCACCAGCACCAGGATCGGACCACCTGTAGCCGGTAAAGTTCAGAAGCCAGCTGCGCGAAACCCCTGCAGGGGAACAGGACGTATAAAGCAGCGACCAGTCGATGACTGTTTCGTGACTCGTTGAATGAATCTAACGGGAGCAGCCACCCTCCTTGGGGGTTGAAAATTACCCCCTACGATCTCGTGTTATCCTGCTACCGAACCGCCCTTGTTTTCCAATAAATACAAAGTGTGCGACTCGTGCAAACCGTAGGTATCAGACGAAAGATACTACTCGTTTGATTTACCATGCCGCTGTCGAGGCAAGGCTGAGTTTATTTCCTGGTAGGTATCCGTGCACGAGCCATTGAAAACCGATAGAACGATTATCGAAAATATTGGCAAGACCTTCTGCGAACGATGACAGCCTGCTCCGTTTCCGGTCGAGTTTCCACCGGGCGTGCGAGCGGTCGCGTTCGATTTATCGATTCTCCCGCTGGTCGACCACGAGAAACGAAACCTCTAGTACGCGTATGCATCCCGGTTCCGCGAACCAATCGGGAATTCCTATTCCCGATCGTCGAGCACCCTGTATTTATTGGCTATCGAACTCGTCGATACGCACCCCCGTTCGCTTGATGAGCTCTCGATACTCCAAGTTCTCTCAAGATATTTGCACCGTCGT
Source organism: Tetragonula carbonaria (assembly GCA_032399595.1). NCBI lineage: Eukaryota > Metazoa > Arthropoda > Insecta > Hymenoptera > Apidae > Tetragonula > Tetragonula carbonaria. The sequence continues at coordinate 5,990,132 of JAUCRC010000007.1, forward strand.
CGTTTATCTTACGATGATCGCGTCTTCGGCCGATCGGGCCTGAAACACGCGTGAAATCGTTGGGAAACAGAGGAATTAATTGCGGTTTTTTAATAACTTTTTTTCACTCTCGTGAGAAAGAGAGAGAGAGAGAGAGATAGACAGCAGGACAGATCGTAGGTAGGTACTCGCATGCGCGACATTCGTGGTAGCTTTTCATAAATTTCATGTTATTTTGTGTTAACATTAATTATTGTATACTAAGTTAGGATGTGTAGGCTTTTTTTTTAATTTTTATTTTATACAAATTTACCGTCGTATGTAGAGTGGTTATATATGTGAATGTTTTTAACGTGGCAAGAGTATTGTTTGCATCGGAGATGATATATAATTATTAAAAGATTATGGAGATACTGAATATTAATTTATTAAGTTGTGATTGTTTTAATAATATCGAAGTATCTTTTTGTTGGAGGGCCACTACTATGAATGATCCTGTAACCCTGTTCGAAAGGTAATGCCATTGACAAACCTCCTTGTCGCATTAGTTTCCAATAATCCTCGCTTTCTTTTCGTCCGTCTTCCAACGTCTGATTTGCAGATGAGATCAAGATTCATTCGCACGCTCTCGTCATACTTCAAAAGCTGCTCGAAATCTTCCTCAGATATCGATTCAAAACCCCCATTCAAAAATCGGCGAGTAAACAAACATTCTCTTAAAAAAAATTAAAAGCCTTCCACAATTACATACCTAAGTCATACCTAATCGCTTCAGCATAATGTAACGATTGAAACCAATTTCCAACGTTTCGCGTGTCGTATAACTCCGAAACGAAACTTCCGAACGAACTGTCTTGTCTCAAATGTCGCGAAAGCTCGCGATCGAAGATCAAGAATCTTAAGAGAAGACTTAAAGAAAGTCCTCGACGAAAAGTCCACTCGAGAAAAATCAAAAGAGCAAACCGCGCGATCGTCAGATCCAGCGTCCATGTTTACGCGGAACCGCAAACATGGCGGCCGGTGGTCGATACCACGGAGAGCAGAAGCTCTGTCGAACCGCAGGGTGGTTTCACCCTTCTCGTCGACCAGTCGCGCATGCCAGTCGAGGGCCCCCTTCCAGTAGCTGTACGGGCAACAGAGAGGTGAGCTCCATCAACGGATGCTCGCCTGATAGGGTGGCGGGCAACGGCGACGCTTCGTCCCTCGAAAGGAGCCGATAAAAACCTCAGCGAGCATCTTTTTCTCCGGCGGACTTTCGACGGGCGAACGCCTGGAGACAGGCGAGGGACCTTGAACAGGAAGGGATCGGCCACTTAAGCAACCGGCCGTCTCACTACGGCCAGGATCGTATGGTGAACGAGAGGGTTGCGTGGCGGGGTGTCGCGGATCGGCCGCCGCGATTTATGATGTCTTTTTACGCGCGCCTCCTTCTTCGTTTTTCCTTCGACCTTTTTTTTCGTGTTCCCTTCGACGCCGCGAACGTGTGCACGCACACCAATCCCGGGTTATCGATCTCTGCCGATGATGGCTGACAGCGCCAGCGCCAGCCACCCCCGTCGCGCGCGCATATTCCCACGTGCTGCATATCTGCCACCGGCGCGCCGCAACTCCCTGTTTGTCATCGTTAATGTGTCACTCCCAGTCTTTTCTATGTTGGATATGTATGCCTATATACATATGTATGTACATATGTGTATATATATATATATATATATATATACTTGTTTTATGGTCTGTGATTTCTTTTTTTTTCAAGGTAATTTTAGACTCGGTAATGAAGAAGATTAGGTATACACTGACCCATAAGGCTATGGGCGAAGTGTGTATGTTGTTGGAATGAAATTGAAACATGAAATTGAGAGAAAGTTTCGTCAGTTCGTTCGTCGATATCGGGACTAAAGTGAAATTAAATTGTTTACAACTTGAAAAATAAACCGCAATAATCTTTTCACTGGCAGATTCTTGATATCTAAAATTGGTCTTAAATAAATATCCATTCTGTATACTCATTTGGTAATTGTTGTACTTAGTACAGGGAATGCTTCATCTTCGATATTGATAAGCTTGAAGTATGTTAATAGATTGTATATACATATCTGTAAAGAAACTGTAATTGGATTGAGAATGTACAATGCGTAATGTACTTCAAAATAACATTCCTAACCATCTCAGTCAAAAAGAAAGAAAAAAAAAAGAAGATATACTTATCTAAATAAGCGATTCATTTCCCGAGAACCGAACGTTAATCGTACGTTTATCGTAACAACACTTCAAAGAAACTGGCAGTAGAAGTAGACTCGTTCGAAAGCCGACTTCTAAAAGATGCTCACACGTGTCAAGAAATATTCCAATCGCAAGACCGAAGAAATAATTTCGAGGGCCGATGAGATAATAAAAATAATTGGAGACCGGCGGCAGAAAAACAACCCTCGCGAGAGTCAACCCCGTTTCTCCTCCTGTTCTCCTGTTGTAAAAAGCCTCGAGCCATCCCAAATCGAAGCCCGTTTGACCGCGAAGCCGATATACGTTTCTCCTGTGGGCGAACAAAGAGCGATATCCGTGGATTTTTCGCGTCTCACACTTTCTCCGGCACATAAGTCGCTATTCCAACATTCCTTCTTTCGTCTGTCGTCGAGTTTGTGGACGACAACTGATAAGACAACGACGCGTAGAAGGAAATCGGTCGTCGTTTCCCTCGAAGGAGCAAAGAAAGGCCTCGATGATGAAAGGCTGCCGCTCCTCGAGCAAATGAGAAACGAACACGAAACGGCCGCTGAGCGAATGATTCGATAGAGGTAGCATGTGCACGAAATTCGGAACAAGAAGCCAGAGGAGACGAGAGAAGTGGTCGGATCAGATAAAATGTTGGCTTTTGTATTTATAAATGCCTGATACGTAGAAGCTGACGATCATCTTAACGCGCGATGTAATGAAAAGCAGATATGCACGTGTATAATGAAACAAACCGCGCGTGCTAAATGGTCTTCAATGCTGCGAGATTAATAGATAATTTGCTTCGAGTGGATGTACCGATCGTTTCTTTGTATTATTATTATTATATTTATTATTATTATTATTATTATTATTATTATTATTATTATTATTATTATTATTATTATTATTATTATTATTACTTTGAAAAGATTAATTTTTTACAGTTATTAAGGTGAAGATTAATTAGAAGAATAGTTACTTCGCGAAAATTAGCTTTTCGTTAAATTGATGGAAGATGTTAAATATTTTTGTGAGCAATGTACGTCGATAGAAGCTCTTTAATACGAGTTTGTTGCTTTATTAAATTTATTAAATTCTGATATGAAAAAGAATAACTTCTTTTGGAGCTACGTTGCTAGATAATTTGCTCGTAAATGGAGAGAATCGTATAAATCACTTCTTTGTTTAGTTCAGTTAACTTGACAATTTATTTTTAACGAAATTGTCAAAATAATATACGTTGAGAAAAATGCATATCTCAGTATAAATATTTATCATTATTCCTCGATTTATTCTTTCATCGGTATATACTGTATTGTAGAAGAACTTACAATTAATTCGCTTACGAACAACACACGAATTATAAAACAAAATTGTTTTAGAAACGTAATATTGAATTAATTTCATGTAACATGCTTCGTGTGAAAATTAATGGAAATCCATGGATTTGTGATTTGAAGCGTACAGGGACCTGAAGTGCAACGATAAGAAACGATTGCCTGTGTATATACGTGCATAGACGTAGATACGAATAGCTATGAAGCTTGAATTACTATAACTGTCGGTGAAACCTCTTTAACTAAAATGCTATCCTATTACAATGGAAACGCGAAAGTGAGTGACGAACAAATACGAAACATCGACCTTAAGGAATTTCTACCGGTATGGAAAGGAAAACGCATTTTTTGTTGCATTTCCCGTTTTCTAACGTTCAGTTTATTTATACCAGTAATTCCGTCAGTTAGTGCGGGTTAGCATTAATAACGTTTGCGTACAGTTATTCCTTCAATAAGAAAACGGCTTCCATTGACGGACACTTAACGCTGCGTAAAAACGTAAAATAACGCTCATTAACTTTCTCATTGTGAATTTGTTTGATATCAAATGAACGAACACGTTGAAATTCAACATACTGAAGCGTCGATTTTTGAAAAAACGGAAAATCGAAGCTTTGATTCTTCGTATGATTTTGTACAGTTGCATTATGCATCGGCGTGAGTTGTTGCAGAATGTTCCTTTCGAAAGACGAATTATTTTGCAATTGCGGAAGAATAATAAGGAATGGCATTTGTTTATTTACGATAAACAAAACGGTGGACTTCCACAGGTGCCTGATAGATTCTGTACTGTATTACCTACTTGAGAATTCCACAGACATTCAGTCAGCATGCATCCCATCGTTATAAACGTTTATTATTCTCTGTATTTTTTTTATATTTTCTAAGTATTCCGGACGTCGTATCATCAAGTATAAAATACACAGAATATCATCAACTTGTATTCATCGATAAGTATTTCACGAAATAAATAATTTAAAAGATAGAAAATAACTAAGTAATTTAAACAAAAGATTACAAAACAGTATTGAACTTGTTTGAAAGCAAGTTTGCTAAAAAGCTTAGAAGTTCCCTCACTTGAAATGATGTGAAAATTCATTTGTTTAATTGCAATAAGCTTTGTTCTGTGTACAAAATTTACACAGAGCACGCATTTAACGCAATTGCGTAACGGGGCGAGATTGAAGGGAGAAAGAAGAAGAAGTGGCATAACTCGAGCAATCAAACTGGTCCAGAGATCGTGCAAGATGAAATAAATACCAGCTGTCTCTGCATGACAGCCGGATCAAGAGATGTTGAAGATCATCTCGAGAAATGGTCCACTGTCGCAGCATCTCGATCATCTCTGTTCTCGCACGCTCGAGGTCATTCGATTGCTCTACATCCCTCGATAAAATCGAATGACTTTTGCGATAAGACCGCGCGGCGCGTAAATTTAAGTATCTGAACACGTTCTCTTTCTCGTTCTGCTGTCTATCTTCTTAGAAAATCAACCTATCTTTGCAATATAAAATATTAGAACATACCGACGGGATAATAGTATAAATTGTCAACGCAACTAGTAAGAAACAACTAAACCTTGTTGTTGTTATCCTAGTTTTCCAATAAATAATTATATTTTTCACGATAAAATGTACCTGAGAAATTCTACGTCTTATCTCTATATTTTATATCTTATATCATACATTGTATTATATATTTGACATATTTTGATTCAATTTAATTGGTAATATTATTTGATGCAGAATAGCTTAGTCAACGATTTCAAGATATTCTTTTAGTAATTGTTTCGATAGAAATTTAAATTCAAGATAGATGTCTAAGATCTAAAACATTGGAAAGATGATATAAATTATACTAAGAAAATACCAAATACTCGCATAATAAGATTCATTGCCTCTTGCATTTAGGCAAATATTAAATAACAAAGCCTTACCTGTAATTTGCTAAATAATTCTCGTTAAAGAAAGACACAAACTAAACGTTCTTCGTTGGTATCGTAATCGATTCCCGCTTCACACGTTCTTCGCCAAACAAATGACTCGTGAACTCGTGAACGCATGAATGAATGAGATCGTTTACGCTACGCTACACACACGCGCGTACACGAGCATGTACACTGACCTCCTCGCCTGAGGAGTTCGATCTCCTCGCTTTGCTGCGCTCCTGGCACAAGAGAAGCACAAAAGTGAGTGGTGAACAAATGGTAGACGAACGACGGCAACGTGGTAGACTAAGAAAGCGAATAGCATCATCGGTCATTTCACAGAGATAAATCCTCGTTTATCATCCTTTCTCTTTTCATCGTCTATCATCGACGAATGTATCTCCTTCTGTCTCGTTATCGTTCTTCTACAGCGACTTGCTCTTGCGTATTATCGCTTGCGGTTCCTCTTCCTGTTTACCATCATTCTCTTTCATCGCCTTCTCTCCTCGGTTTCTCTCACTTTCTTTTACTTCTTTTTTGTTTCATTGTTCTTTTCTTCCTGTTTGTCCCTTTTCTTCTATAATCTTCCTTACATTTCTTATTCGTCGTTGTTATCTTTTCCTTCGTCTCTTTCTCTTTCCTTTATGTATCCTCCTTCAGTTTTGTAATTGCAAAAATTTCCATACGTTATCATCGAATGTTCTTTCTTTTTTTATTATTATTATCAGAAATTAACGCCGTCGCTTGAAAGTGTTTCGTTTCGACGAATGTCATTTAACATGACAAATGTTTAAATTGCCACTCAATATTCTCAATATTCGAGTTTCTTTAACTATTTATGCCCTCGTGCACGGCTCTATCGTAGGTTTAGCCAGGCGATTGATTCGACGGACGGTCAAACAAGGGAACGAACGTTCCTACTACAGCATATGTGACCCTGGTAGTCACAGGACAGGAATACGAGTGGTGAACCAATAGCTAAGAACGAGGCGAGACGAGAAGAACACACAGAATGGTGTGTTCAGTGAATGGAAAGTAGGAAAGCGTAGTTTGATAATATGCCCCGGAGATATTTAAACGTGTTGGTGAGGCTTCCCTGGATTAGCATGGCGAGTTTAAAGCTGTGTTGAAGCGTACGTTTCGGAGCATATATAGAGATATATATGTATGCATTTCAATGGCACGACTCTTGCTCGAGTTTTCTGCTCGATTCTTCACGACTTTTACTGAAAATTCTCGATCTATTTCTACCGACGCGTCAATTACCCAATTTTAAATAATTTTTACATGTTTTTTTTTTTAAATCGTATATAGTTAGTTGCCGGTCATTAGATGTAACAGATTATTACTGATTTTTACTAATTTTTGGAAAGATTGATTTATTTTAAAAATATTAGATTACAATCTGTTGTGAAACAAAATGATGTAGAAGGACAGAAATGTCCTAAACAACGTCCTAACAAAACAATTGTCAAAATGAAAAGCTTTATAATGCTAAAGTTAGAGTAATGTAATGCAGCTTGAACGTAAACAGAGATATTAACGAATGTATGTTTTTACAATAAAATTATATTATATGTTATATTCTATACTAAATTATAGTTAATATTATCATATTTTTGATTATATTAAACGAACATTAGGAATGATATCTATCTACTATATGTATATATAGATCAAAAAATTCATGGCATAACATTTTTATATTTCATCTTCCAGTAATCATGATGATCTTTCATTAGATCTTTTTCCATTTTTAATTCTTGATTAATGTTAAGATAATTATTTTCACTGCCCATTGGTTCCCATTTCACTGTGATATCTCCATCTAATGTCGAGGTTGGATCTCTAATATTTGACGTAAAACGCATCTTATTAACAATTGTTAAGAATGTAACTGAATTAAAAAAATATTAATAGAGAAAAATATTACGAACTTATCTTTCGCGAAATTCGTCCACAGTTTGGTCATGATATTTGTCATTTTTTCTGCTGAGGAACCTGGCTCTGGTAAATTCTTAAAAGCATTGGAATAAAATAAGTAACTTACATCATCGCCATGAGCAACTCCTGCGTCCAACAATTAAATCAATTATTAATTATCAAATATTTTCAAAGAAGACAAGACAAAAGTTTTACAGTTAACTGGAGAAAAATACATTACCACTGGTGATACCGAAAAGATTCTTCATGAAACCAATTGGTCCTTCGTAAGAGAATAGATACTCATAAATTGGAGACGAAATTCGATTCTTTATGATATCGAGAGATAAAAACATCCCAGCGTTAAAGTAGACGTCGTTCAACATCTATGAAATTGTGCACGTATTTAAAAATTAATAATTAAGAAAGAATACTCTTGTCGATGAAATTTTTCATTACCTTGGTGTATTCGTTTAAGTGGTCCTTCGACACTTGGTTGTCGCCAAAGTAGAACTTCTTTAGACACTGTCCAACTTCCTTCATATCATTCATATCGGTGAAATTCAAATCGTTTGGCAGGAATAACTCTGGCTCTGTATTCAACATCTCGATTCCATCTATGTTACCTGCAAAATTCAAAATAATATCTGTGTGCTTATAATTGGCCGAAAGATGAAAGAAATTTCTTCTTCTAGATTCTTTAGTAGGAAAAATAAATATATTATTTACATTTATTATAAACATAAAGATATTTTCTTAGACTCTTCTTAAATCATCACTTTTATTAGGGTTTATAATTGACGTAATTTGGACATTATATACCTTGCGCCATAAATAGACATTCATCGACGACAATTCCAGACATTAAAGGCACGTCCATGATCCTTCCAGATTTTAACAGGGACCAAGGATCTGTTGGAAGGAACACGTCTTGTCCCATGTCGACTTCGATAGATGGAACGAATATATGCATGTGTCCATTTAACGCGTTCTACAATTACACGATAATTAAACATTCTTTTTTTATCTCTGTTTAAAACTCTTTTTGCCTTACAATTTAAAAAAAAGTCGTTGTTAAATTACTATTACGTCTGAACGAATATTTCTTGTCCGTTTTCAAATGTAGGAAACACGATTGTCCGTGTGAGAGATTGCTAAATTCTTAAAAAAGACAGAAGGAAAAATGAAATGAAGACGTTGCGTTATTGGCCAGATACTTCACCTGGTGTTTCGTTATTTCATTAGTGGCAGCGATGATATCTTCGGCGTGGAACTCGCTCAATTTCTTAACTAATTCCTCAGAGTCTGTCGTTTTTATACCAAGAGCCTCTCCCAACATAAAGGCCTGTTCTCGTGGATTGTAAGTTATCGCCCACGGATTGAGTATCGTTCCACTCTGCTGTATAGCTCCACTGAATAAACCTACCGACACGTACAATTAAAATTCCTATCTTTACTACCGAATTCCATCGCTAAGAAACTGCACATTACGGAGAAGAAAAATTTTTTTATATTGTAAACATATTGCTTGTATGTTGTCAAGTGTTAAAATATAAGAACCTTCATTTCATTACCTTCGGACATGGGAGATAACATGTGATACTGAACAGAAGCAGCGCCAGAGCTGTGGCCAAAAATAGTAACTCTGTTCGGACAACCGCCAAAGAAATGTATATTATCCTTCACCCATTTCAACGCCATAACCTGATCCTTCATCCCAGCATTTCCAGGAGCACTTTTATCCTGGGTATTCAAAAATCCTGGAATGAACAGTAACTAACAATAAGTTCTGAATATCGTCTTTAATCGTTTTTAAAGTATATTTATTTGTTGCAAGAAGAAAGCTAACAAAATTCCTCATACTTACCGAGTGCTCCGAGTCTGAAGTTGAAAGTAACAACCACCACATCGTCCTCCACCAGAAAATCTGGCCCAAACAGAACGTCGTCGCTCAGGCCACCATTCCAGCCACCAGGGAACATCCATATCATAACAGCCTTACCAGCTTCCTTGTCCAAAACTGGCGTGTAAACGTTCAGATAGAGACAATCTTCTTCGCCGACCAGACCCTTCTTGATCATGCAGTAAAACGGACACGGAGAACGATGTTTCGTCGCGTCGTATACACCTTCCCACGGATCGGCTGCTTCCGGTGACTGAAAGATGTTTTACAAATTCTAACGTTTCACATTAGAGATGTGTTCACATCAGTTTCAGAACTTACGGACGTACATATTTTTTTAAATTCGAAAGTTAAATATAAATACTGCTGCATGAATAGATTATAGATTGCAAAATTGCAATCACGCGTTTTTGCAATTACATTTGATACAAATCTTAAACCTGTTAGGTGTAAATGTTAAATTTCAACGTAGCGCTTGTAATATACAACCAATCGTTTGTAATATTTCACTACTCGTTGAATGAAATATTACATCATTACGATATCATTAAATTGCACAAGGGAGTGAGAAAGGATGATGGAACAAATTTCATCTTAGATCCTATAATTTCGAAGGAATTTAAATTTTATTTTCGTCAAATGACGAATCCATAAAATGAACGTTATAAAAATGCTATTAAAGTTAAAACCAAACGCTACTGGGATGTCTGCAGGCACGGTAACATCCATTACAAGAAGAAGTTGCACGAATATCCACTGTCTCCGCTTACCCGAAATTTGTCCGCGCCGACATTCGGCTTCGCATAGGGAATGCCCTTAAAACTATAATACGGCTTGTTGTGCAGAATAGTTTCAGTCTTCAATCCCTTCAGGATCCCCTGAGGAATCTCCAGTTGCACATCCTGGTCAGCACAAGCGGAAACAAACACGAGGCTATAAAGCACGAATCTGTACAGCCGCATTTTAAACTTCTGGCCGACACGCGTGACAATAGCTCTTTTATACCTGGAAAATTTCTGCGGAGAAATACTAGGTATCAACTAAAAAAACGCAGAAACACACGCGGAAAACTAATGGTTGCGCAACCATTGGAAACGTAATCGTGATTTTTCGCGACTACATGAATTTTTCCCCCCTGTACGCCAATCATTACGACGATGATTTTTCGTATAGCTAAGCATCGGATATCCTGAATTTATTCCGATCGCTGACAAGTCATCTTCTATTGTGCCCGAAGCGAAAACGCTTCCGGAATTATCGTGGAAAATGAATGGGTCCGTGCACTGGATTGTCATTATATTGTGAAGGATTTCGCAATTAGATACGCTTGCTTCGCAATTAGATTCAGAAGCTGGCATTAGGAGGGAACGCTTCGCGAAAATTATATAATATTCCGAATCTTCTCCCACACGTGATAAACGAAAAACTCTCATAATCGTAATACCGCAACGTTTGGTAATTATTTTATTGTGAAGCGGAACATTTTTTTTTTAAACTGATCGCGTCAGTCATCATAAACATGCACTGTGGAACATCAAAATTTCAGTAACTGTAATGATAAATAATTCATGGTAAATTATGTTTAACGATAAGTATTTAATTAAAAAATTAGATAACATTAGATGCTGTTGAAACGTTCAGTTAAACTAATAGCGTAAAGTCAATGCTATAAAAAAAGATGAGATTGGTATCAAAATATTTTAACATTCGTAATTTCCTAAAAAATACAAGTAATTCTGCTGAGATTCATAGCATAACTCCTTACATAAATCCTCGTACGATTGCGATTCGATCGACATAATATCATACACATAGACGATAGGCATCTTATAGTTTCATCTAAGATTGCCATTAAGACGAAAAAAAAACACGGAGAGACAAACCATACGAATATTCCCCGTTTTGTAAACAAAAATAGGGAAAAAGTTTGATAACGCGCGGGCGTTTACTGTTGGCGCGCGGGACGGAAAACTCGCGGGGGTGAAAATTGTAAAGTTACAACGGGGTAAAACTCACCTACCACGCGCTTCTACTACCCTAGTAACATATTTAATATTACTTGATATTTACGTTAAATTATTAAATTAAACAATTTGGTAACCCGGTTACCCCTTGCACGCGATACAATCTCGGCAAACAGTTTCCCTTGGTTCTCCGGCGTTCTCGCGTTCTATCGATTTTCCCCGAACATGAAATATAACTGCTTCTATTTCCACTATTCCGCGTTAATGCACGATGCTACGTACCGAAATATAATTGGGCTGAAATTGAATAATTCGAGACGAATTGTCTGCAAATACAATGACTGATTGCGGGGAGAAATGAGGTGAAACGGAAACATTATTAATGTAAAATGTGATAAAAGACGATGTCGAAACCGATCGAAACGTGGATTTCGGAATGGACAACCTCCTCGAGTTAGATGTTTGCCTGTGGCACGAACACCACTCAGCACACCCTCTGGATTCCCACAGGATATGCGTGTGTCGTTTCACGAGCATTTTCTCATTTGTTTTCATACAGTGCATGTCAATGGTTCTTACAATTAATATGCAGGATATGAAGAAAATTTGAAAACGATTGCAGAAGTGTATATTGTATCTTATAATATTGTTTCGGAAAAAAATGATGAGTAATTACACGAAGTGCAAAGATATTGCAATATAATTATTAATAATATATTTTTAAAAAATTTATATGACATTTGTTATATAAATACAATCGTTGCAGCTAGTTGACAAAAAAAAAAAAAAATCTGACATGGATAAAGTGAAATACAGGGAATTAAAAAATTATCGAAGATGTATACATGGCAAATTGTAATTATTTAGGATTATAAATTTATATAAGAAAAAAATTCTCATTAATTGATTCGAATAAAACTGAACATACGAATTTTAAATTATAATCTATAATGGAGACTGGAAATTTAAAATAATAAATCTCTGGTTTATTATAGTAAATTAAATTAACTATATTCTGTATAATTTTTCATAAATTGTTCTATTTACATATAGTAATTATACATTGGATAGATAAAATTGTATTTTAAATTAATCGCGTGTATAAAAATTACTCCAATATAATATTATGGCAACAACATTCTCAATTTTATTTTACTTTTTTTTTTTATTTAATTCTCGACTATTTCACTCTTTTCCTCTCTTTCTTTCTCGTTTTTCGTCTTTCTTCGAGAAAATATAGATACATTATCTGAAGCGGTAATCTTTTCTTGAGGTCTCAATAATGCACATTCCGCTTAGTTTTCTCATTTCATATAGTCATTATGTTAATTGGTAAATATTCTTTCTTTTTTTTTTGTTTTACTTGTGTGTAGGTGTAAAAATTAGCAAACTTTCCGAAAATTAATCTCCTCGGTCTACTATAGTATCGTTTAAGATTCTTTTTATTAAATTTCTAAGAATTATTTTTAATTTAATTTATTTAAAGTTGCGTAATAATGACAGTTATGTCTTTGATAGATTTTATTGTCAACATTTCTTCTTTATATTCAGAATATGTGTTATTGATGGACAATTGTTTTAAAAATAAGATGTTATTGTACGAAATTATTTTTATATTTATATAGTGATAAACTTGCTATTTTTTGCACCTTAATAACTTAACATTCATCAGGGGGCGTAGCTCAGATGGTAGAGCGCTCGCTTAGCATGCGAGAGGTACCGGGATCGATACCCGGCGCCTCCAAAACTGTTGTGAAAAACTTTTTTTTTCATTTATTTTCGAAAGTATAGAAAATATTCTGTATCCTTTAAATTTCATAAATTGTTAAATAAATATTCACTGATGAATCTTTGGCCAAGATTTTACATTCTTAACATGAAAAATATACGTATACAATTTACAAATATAACATTTTTATCATTTTTTCAAATTTTTATCATTTTACAATTTAACACGCTATTTAATATAGTAATATTATATATATATATATATATATATGTGTTAAGATTATACATATATATGTATATATTATTAGATTATATATATTTATATATATATATATTATATATATATATATATATATATATATATATATAAGGGAAAAGTCTAGTGATCAATTCAAATGAAAATTATTTACTTTAACAAAGATCGTCATTTTCAACAGGGCTGGTAGAGGCATACTATTTTCAAAACGAAGTCGTCGAGCCACTTCTGAATTACAATGGAGCAAAAAGATACCACTGTCCAGCAACGGCACACAAACAACCAGCCGATAGACAGAATACTACATTAAGATTGAAACAATTAAGATCAGAAATGACTAGAGTTGCTTCTATACAAGGACCACCTCTTGATGGATACGTCGTCACTTCCGACGACGCGCATCAGGTAATTACAATCGCATACGTACATTTACTACATAGTAATAAATAAAAAATTAGATTTAATATGAATTATCAAACGATTATTTTTATAATTATTCTGAAAAACGTTGAACCTTGGAAAAATTTTTTTAATTTTAATCCTCAGTAAAAAGTTGAGATTATTGCGATTATTCTCTCTCGATGTCCTTCAATTTTCAGACAATGAACTTGGTTTATTACGATCACAAGGATCCATTGAAGGTGTATAACGATTGCGTGAGATTTCGAGTTTGCAGAATTTCGGAGTTTCCCTTAATCCCAATCCCAATTCTTGTTAGATGAAAAGGAACAGTTAAATAATGAACCAGATCTACTTCTCAATATCTTGCCTCTATCTTATAAGATTGAAGCTTCGTTTAATATATAACCTTTAATATATAATTTCTGATAATCATAGTGATTTTCCCGAATAATAAGTGCTGTCCATCTCTTATTCTTAAATGTAAAATTAATAATACGCATGTAATCTTACTGAAACGATTTTGATACAACGCAATTACAAATGCATATAATTATGTACATGTGTATATCACTGTCTCTGTATTGATTAGAGCGATTCCCTGGATCCTCATGATATGAGAAGAGAATTTATCACTGGATTCTACGGCAGTGCAGGAGAAGCTCTCATCACTTGGGATAAGGCCGTATTCTGGACTGATGGAAGATATCATATTCAAGCAGATCACCAACTTGATTGCAATTGGATTCTCATGAAACGCGGCAGGCCAGAAGTAAGTTAAAGATAGAAGTACTTATCCAAAAATGAGATTGCAACTAGCAAAAAGAAAGGAATGTTCCCTACAATTAGAATTCTCAGTTCGCTCGTGGAAGATAAATCTTTTTCGCGATTATTATTTCATATTTGATATGAATTAAATTATAATTATTATTTTCATTGAATATTTAACTATCATTTGATACAATATTACAACGGCCAGTTAGCCTTTCAGGGAATAATTAACTTTTATTAGACTGAAAAATACATACATGCTACTGTAATCTCATCAGTCATATTCAATACAAATGTGTAATTTCTTCAAAGTGTTTCAAAGGGTTTCTATTAAACAAACACAACTACGAAAAATCATAAATTAATCCGATTAATCGGTTCTTTTCGTAAATGGAAATTTGATTGATTCATGAACATTAAACATCATCGCCACGTAACGATGAAAAGATAGAACTAATCTGTATTATTATCTTTGTCACGTACTATCATGCTCCTTGTCTGTAGCAAATATATATATATATCCTTGTCGTACACTATTGTGCTCCTTGTCTACGAACGGAGGAGGTGCTGCCATCTTCCGAAATTTGTGTTTTTGTTCTTTTAGTTTCAATCGAAGATGAAAAGTGCTTAGATGGCAGCGCGCTACGCATACCTGTCTTTGTCACATACTATTGCGCTCTTTGTCGAATAATTATATTAGTAATTATAAGACGAACAATGTGCTGCCATCTATCGAAGTTTGTATGTTTAAACTTTTAATTCTGAAGTTAAAAAATGTTCAGATGGTAGCGCCTTGCCAGTAGTATAGATATTGATAATCTAGTATAATCACCGTATTACAAACGTTAACAAATAACTTTATACTTTATTATTTTTTTAGAACTTATATTTAACAATATATATATATATATATATATACAATGAAAACTATAAATTACAACTAATTAATACTCTTTTAACTGATTGATTAACGACGACTGTCGATTAACTCTTTAACAACTATTTTATATATATATATATATATATATATATATCCTCGATAATTTTTTATGTTTCCTTGACAGTTGTTAAACAACTTCTTGGTAATTTATTAAAAGATCATTTTACATAATTTCTTATTTTCGAGTTTCATACATACAGTTGGCGCCGTAAATTTACCGGAAATGTACCCATCGACGAGACGGTTGAGCGAGAATAGATGTCGCTACAATAGCAAGATAAAGAGCGACATAATATGTAACAAAGACAGATATATGTCTTAAACATAGATAGACAAGGAGCGCGATAGATGCAGCAAGGACAGAAATAGCGATTAGTTCCACCATTTCGCAGCAACGTGGTGTTAGTGTTTCAATCCATAAATCGATCAAATTTTCATTTACGAAAGAAAACAAATTAAAAACATTAATTTATAATAACGTCTTCGGAAATTAGAGTCTCAATATTCTTCCTATTAAACTTACGCATGATTATATCAAATTAATTTATGAATTTCCTTTCACACGATATAGAATATGGTCTCCAAGAAAAATTCTACAATTAGAATTTAATTTACAGTGTGATATATAATAATTTTTATAAATTTATGTATAATACATTTTATAATTAACATAAGTATATAACACCTTGTCTGTGATCTAACAATAAGTAAAGTAATATGTATGATACATACATGTGGAGAGGGGATCTCTTGGTTAGTTTACAATGTTATCACTAGGTGGCCAATGAGTTGTTAAGTTTTCTCACATCTAAGATAGTTTAGTAGGAATAATATAAGGGCTACAATTTTCGGTAAAATTTAAGATCATACTTCACAGGATCATTTCTGTAGTAGATCTTACTCCGTTCTAAACCAACGGACAAGTAGATACACCCACGATGAAGAGGTGTAGCATCTTTCCCTGAGCGTGAGGAAGACTCGAGGTGTTGACCTTGTTCAGTACCTCAGTCATCGATGATCGTTCCTTCCTTGTACTCAGTACAAGGGGGATGGGAAGGATGCTTTCTGAGTGGTGTCCTTTTTTTATTAATTAATGAAAAAAAAAACAATATATTAGTGGTGTAAGAGTAGATAGGGATACAATCATGATAGACATAAGGTCCGCATTTTAATCTTCTTCAAGTTGTGTTACAATTTCTAATTTTATTGAATAGGTAAATGAAAAAGTAGGTAATATAATTGTTACATAAAATTATTCCATTTCCAATTATAAAAAATTTTTGAATGTGATATAATTTAATTTGTCGGAATAATCTTAATTTAGGGAACTTTTAAATTCCATAAAAATGATCAATCTTTCTTGAGGTTTCCGAACTTTTATGTGTTATATACAAATTTACATTTTTTTCCTTCTTACAAGGTCCCTTCTATAACAGAATGGTTGAAACACGAGTTTCACAGCCAAAATGTGCGTATTGGCGCCGATCCGACGCTCGTGTCTGCCATCGATTGGGAAACTTGGGAAGATGAATTAGGTAATGAAAGGCAATCATAAGAAACTAACGTATACCTATTTTAAATTTACAGATCTATTTATATCATCTGTCTGATACCTCATATAGATCTAGTCATGTCATCTGTTTAATACCGTACCACAATGGTTCTAGAACATTAAACACATCAATCCGAATAATATTTGACAAATTATTTATCGTCTTTTTAAGAAAGAAAAAAATAGCTGGTATTGATTTATATACTACTTCAATAAAATTTAACTACTTTTCACATCTTTCATGCAAAAATTATCAAAATTTGCCGCTGTTCAAATGAGAGTGCTTTTAAATTAACAATAGCATTCATGTCCAGCGAATTCATCCATAAGATTGGTTCCTGTCCGTAACAACTTGGTGGACTTGATCTGGCAGATCGGTCGACCAAATTATAATCCACATCCGGCGTATCCTTTGCCAGACAAGTATTCCGGAAAAAGCTGGCAAGACAAAGTTCAGTCGATTCGTATCGAAATGGAGTCCTACAAAGCTGATGCGCTAATTCTCACAGCTCTCGACGAAATAGCCTGGTTGTTTAATATTCGTGGATACGATCTGCCAAACACGCCAGTCCTCAGAGCGTACGCGGTTGTTACTCATGGATCGATACATCTGTATGCTCCGCGACATAAGATTTTAAGATCGGTAGACGAACATTTAAAAATGGACTTTTGCTCACATGCAAATTGTGTGAAGTAAGTAAAATATTGTTTCGTGGATTGACTTTACGTTAAAATTGTACGGTATTATTATAGGTTGCATAACTACACTTTTATTTGGTACGATTTACGAACAATGTCCCAAGCTTGGAACTTGGCATGGCTGCCAACACGATGCGCTTATAGTCCAGGTGCCTCTATGGAAATATTTAACTCTGTATGTATAAATTTAGATTCATCTCGATAATTTATTAAATTATCATTTTGTCACATAAAAGATAAGATAAAATATTTTAAGTGATTCTTAGAATTACAAGGCAAATGCCAATAAGGTACATTCTCTTTAAGATTCATTCTATACCAAGTATATTAAAATATGCTCTCCTATCTATTTCAATATTAGAAAATTTTAATTTCGGTACGTAGCATCGAATATTAAATAAATAAAGAAAAGAGTTGAAGTAGCATTCGAATGAGTTACCTCCTAGTCCGCGCCATTTTACCGAATACGATGGGATTCAACTATAGGCACATTAGAGCGGATAATCCTAGGCAAAAATACATCTTCTGCGACATGTTCTCCTACCCACATAGAGCTTGTTGAGCTTAGCTTGATCCCCACGTGACGAGCTGACACACCTTCATGGACATAGACTAAACATGATCGTTTCTCCCTAATCCAATGCACGATATTTTTTCTCATTACATATTGCATATCGTTAAGGTAGAGATTGTACTATTGGTAAATAGATAGAATAGAAAGTAACTTCTCTACAATGCTCACGGTGGTGAAACGGTTTCACCTTCTTCTCGACATGATAGCCGGTGCTTCGGGACGCTTGGACGCCCGCGGCATCAGAAATCAGGAAGCGTTTTCCTTCCAGTTTCTGTACAAATGATTCAATAACAGGATTGAATTCATTAAAGGATTTAGGAATTAGATATGATATTTATAGTTTAACAAGATATATGTTAATTTATTTTAAATCTAACTCTGTGTCATTAATAATGTTAAAATCGTTAAAAATCGCTTCTTGTCAACGAATATAATCATTATAAACTAGTTTTCATGCTTTTCAATAGACATTCGCTAAACGATTGTCAACTTTTTTAACTTCCGAGTTTATTACTAAAGACATTACAAAAAACAAAATATCAACAAATTTTGGTTATTTTGTTATTTTTGTAAACTTATCTTCGTATAGATTCCTGCGGAGAAACGGTTGCCAAAACCGTCACCGGTATTGAGTTTACGAGCACAGAAAAACGAAATTGAAGCAGAAGGGATGAGGAGGTCCCACTTAAGGGACGCAGTGATGATGTGCGATTTCCTTGCATATATGGAGGAACAGTACGAACTGAATTCAGATAGTTGGGACGAGATGCAGGTAGCGAGATTGGCAAACGAGTTTCGTTACGAACAAGACAAGAATAAAGGCATCTCGTTTCCTACTATCGCTGGATATGGACCCCATGCTGCTATCCCCCATTACGAACCCAACAACTTAACGAACATTAAGATTGGAAAAACGTCTACGTTGGTTGTGGATTCAGGAGGACAATATTTAGGTAATGGAATTTTTATTCTATCGTATAAACTTTACGAATATTATCTTACGAATACTCGAGAGAGATTTCATTTTGCCCTACGAATTAATTAAAACTATGAAATCTTTTTTCATTTGTTTTCTTTTCTTTCTTTCTATTTAACAGATGGAACTACAGATGTTACGAGAACGCTACATTTTGGTATACCAACGGAAGAACAGAAAAAAGCATACACAAGAGTGTTAATCGGAGCAATACAATTATCTTCGTTAATTTTTCCAAGTAGTTTAAAATCCAACCAACTGGATATCGTCGCAAGAGCACCATTATGGAACATCGGTTACGACTATTTGCACGGAACTGGCCATGGGATCGGTCACTTTTTGTCTGTCCACGAATGTTTGTCTCGTTATTTTGGAAAAATTAAAGACTTAATTATATAGTATTAATCGTACAATCCGTGACTTGAATTTTATTCTAATTACAAATCGCTAGAAATCAAGAAATTAATTGAATTTAAAACTTTGATTGAATTTTTAAATTGTTATCCATTAATGCTAATTGTAATGCTCGTGTATTTCCAGCACCTATTGGTGTATCGTACGGACAGCCTGCATCATCAGATAAAATTTGCGGACCTGTTGAATTAAAACCAGGATTTTTTTTATCAAATGAACCTGGCTACTACAAAGAAGGCGATTTCGGCGTTCGTTTGGAGAACATTCTCGAAACGGTGGAAGCAGGCAAATCAGTAGGTAGTTTACTTATAATTATTCCAAAATTGGAGAAATTCTCGATAAAAATGTGTGTTCTTTCAGAAAACTTCGGGAACTTTTTTGAAATTCAGGGACGTCACGTTAGTTCCGTATGAACCGAAGTTGATTAATTATGATATGTTAAATCCATCTCATGTGGGTATTTTTTACTAATTAACATTAACAATTAATTAGAAAGTACTTTATATGTGTGTAAAATTTTCAAAAATATATTAATAATTCTCCAGATACGATGGATAAATAATTATAATCGTCGAATTAGAGATGAAGTAGGTCCAGAATTAAAAAGAAGATTAAAAATGGATGCTTTCAATTGGATGTTAAAAAAAACAGCAACCATTCCAGAAGTAAAGCTAGTCGACGAAGGTTTGCTTTTTGGCCATTCTGATTCAACGCCTTTTACATGCAAACAATTCCATACATTAGTTTATCTTATTTCCTTGTATCACATTCTATGCAGTAAGTACATAAAGATAATAAAATTTTGTCCAGGATAAAAAGTTTGACTTCTTGAAATTTTTATGTTTATGTTTTAGATTTTCCAGATATATGGAGTTAATTAAGGTGTGTCCAAAAAGGTAGTGAACAAATGTACGATTTAAAAATGACTTATGCCAGAGATAAACAGTTTCAAAATTGTGCTTAAACTAGTGTTATTTTAATATATATCAAAGTTATTATTTTTATACGTACTGCCAATTCTATATACGATCTTTTGCAATCATACTGTGAATAGTATGATAGTATCATTGAAAGATAAAAACAAGAATTTTTGGCATGTAAAAAATTTAGTATATATATATACATAGAACATACATGTATATACATGTATAGAAATATTTATAGACTTATATTTTGTAAATATATATAATGTAATCTAATTTATTGTATATATAAAGGACAAAAATATTACATTGTATTTTACTTATTGACAAACAATTTTTTAGAAATTAGTTCAACTATTGCAAAATATAGAAAAACTAAAAGGAAAAAATCTATTAATAATAATGTTGTGTATTCATTTTTTCATTTTCATTGTTTCTTTTCCTTCTACTATATTACTATATTAAATTGCTAAAATGTTTAGTAGCCAAAACATTAAATATTAAAGTAAAATTAAATGAAGGTAACTAATCCTTAATAAATTATTATTATTATTTTCAATAAATTATTTTTTTATTATCTACATATTCTCTTAACTACATTTTACAAAATCAGTTTCTTTTCTTATCATCTAGCATCAATGGAGTTTCTTCTTTTAAATGATGAAAAAGTTTAAAATTTTGTAAAATATTTTCTGAAACAATTATACGATATCTCTACAAATATTTAAAACTGATTTAAAAAATATAAATTTACTTTTATAATATTATATATAACATATCTTTGTCTAACATACTCTTACCTACTGTTTTTTTATCTATTTTGTAGTCTTGAGATATTCTTTCTATAGAATATTCGGTTTCATTTTCTTGATGCTTAGTTATAAATTCTATTATCTGATTTATAGTACATTTACCTCTAACAGGTACAACTGATTTAGAAATTTCATCTAAGGAATACTGACTCCTATCCTGTGGTAACGGTCTATGTGATTGTTTTGTTGGTGTAATCTAATAATAAAATAAAAATTAAGTTTAACACTTAATGGTTAATCAACTTTAATAGTTACAAACGTGAATATGTTCATAAAAGATTTCTAAGTGAGATATACCTCTGGATCTTTAGACTGAACAAAAACATTCTTTAAACGATCGTGTAATTCAGGATCCTTTTTAAACTGAATCTCTTTAAAATCAGGTTTTACTGAAATGGAAATAAACTCTAGAAATGTATAAAGCTATTATTGTCTGACATAAAAAAATGACAGATTTTTTGAAATTTACAAACATTATTATTTAAGAATTAAACCAAAATTTAAATTTTGTTACATTATAACTAAACAGATAAGAATAATTGTTTTCATGCAGACTACATCTTATAAAATAATTCTTTTGTTCTTAACTCTAATAATGATTTGTCAAAAGAAATTGAAATATTGAGAGAAAAATTTACATTTATCCACTAGCTCTTTTTGTTTTTCTACTGACGGATATTGAGGAGCAGGAATTTGTTTCTTCCTTTCAAGAATACGTGCTGTACGATTTTCAATATTAAATGAACGAACTGGCCGTGTAATATAAGAATATACCTTTCCCATTTCTGTAACAAAAAGTGATACGTACAATATATACATATTTAAAAGCATAACTTAAACTGTATTTTATTTTCCATTTGAAAAAAACAGAATTGTTACTTAAACTATGTATTTTATATAAACAATAAAAATTTGTACATATATTTAAAAAAAGATAAAGAAACTTTTAAGAAATCATCACGTGTTCGTGTCAATTTTTTGGTTAATATTGTTGCCAATTGTTGAATACCTTGATCTTTAATGCAATAATATTATCCTATTTAAAGTAAATCTCCTAAATATCAAGTTACATAACAAAAAGTTTTTATTTCAAATTATCAAAACATTATTAAAAAGCTATTAGTGCTATTGAAAATATTACTACGTATTGTACGAATGAAATCTTTATACACATGTATATTCTGTATTGGAAATATATTCTAGAAATAAATCCTCTATAAATGCTATTTAATAACAGTGTCTCATCATAAATCTCAAATAAATATAATATTTATAAATTTTGATATTACACATATTTTACGATAAAAAAATATTTCTAGGAAAATGTATAAAATACTGAATATTATTGGTGAAAACTAGAAGTCAAAAATAATGTATGTAATGGAGACATTTTAATTTTCTCTTATAGCGTAACATATATTTATTTTTACATTAATTGTGGAATAAAAGACAGAAATAAAGGTAATTATATAAACATTTGACATGAGATATTTAACTTAATCGTTAAAAAGATTAAAAGGACAAAATTTTGTAGATTTACGAACATATCTCCTGATCACTAGTGGAGGGAGTTTTGGAACGTTCAGTGAAATTAGTAGCAGATTCTTGTGAAGACGCGCTGAAAAGAAACGTACCGTATGTGTCAATGATTTTCTAATATATCAGTTAAATGTAATAATTTATATGAAATATGAAATTAATAATTTAAGATTTGTCGTTAACGAGTTATCATAACATCTCTTACACAGAAATAGAATAGAACATACTACGTGTTCAACAACTTACGCGTAACCGCCAAAATTACAAACAGAAACGCCATCTTGTGCAAAGATGTTGACATTTTACTAAATTAAGAAAAATTACATGATCGCTATTTTGTTCGAGTCCCACGACTCGATTTTCAGTATTTATAAATATTAAAAATGCTAACTTCATATATTAATTGACGCATCAGCCGGTTTTATCAATTATAAGGTGATAATTATGTTGCTAACGAAAAGTCGCGTTAACGAATTAGCCTCTTGTGTTTAAGTTTGTGTTTACAAACACAACAGACTGAATCTTTTTAACTAGTTTTATTAATATCGTATAATTTTATTTGCAGAAGAGGGTATAACACGAGTTAAAAATGTTTTACGCACATTTCGTGTTGGCCAAGAAAGGGCCATTAGCACGCATTTGGTTAGCCGCTCACTGGGACAAAAAATTGACAAAAGCCCATGTATTTGAAACGAATATTGAAAAATCGGTAGACGGTATTTTGCAGCCAAAGGTACTTATAAAATATATCTATTTTAATTTGTATACTACTAATAACTCATAAATTTTACAAATACATTTATAAATACATGAATATCTTTAAATTTTTTCTAAATCTAATATCTAATAAATTTTTTCATTTAAATGTAATTATATCTTATTTCTTAAAATGTAATTTTTTTTCTATGAAAGTAGTTCTTAATATTTCTATTAAATGATTTCATTTCTCATTTCATTATTTTATTGTAGGTAAAAATGGCTTTAAGAACATCTGGTCATTTGTTACTGGGTGTAGTGCGTATATATTCAAGAAAGGCTAAATATCTTTTAGCTGATTGTAATGAGGCTTTTGTTAAAATAAAAATGGCCTTTAGGCCTGGCATGGTAGATTTACCAGAAGAACATAGAGAAGCTGCTGTGACAGCTATAACGTTACCTGAAGTGTTTCATGATTTTGACACGGCAATGCCAGAATTAAAGTAAATATATATATAAATTAAGTAGAAACTATGATGAAATTAATTGCATAAATGTAAAAGTCTGTTTCATAAAAATTATTATTTAATAATAATACTTTGCTTCAGAGATGTTGATATTGAAGCACAATTTAGTTTAAATCAATCACGGGCAGAAGAAATCACTATGAGAGAAGATTATGGTAATTTAGCTTTAGTTACACATGATCAAGGATTTGGAGACATGAGTTTTGATGCAGAACCTCCAGAATTATTAAGACATGCAGGTGCTGTAGAACCATCATTAGATCAGGTATGTTTTTGTCACTATATATTTTTTATGAAGAATAATCTATATAAATCTGTATAAATTTTTTAGACTCATATGTTGTTCACTGATGGACCAGGCATTGAAGCAGCTTTAGAACAAAAAGAAAAAGAACCAGTACCAGGTCCATCGGTAACAGCACAAGCTATGGATATAGATATGCCAATTAGAGATGATGGTTTTGGTGGTCATCTTGGTCAAGATATCATATGTAAGTAAGCTAAGCTCAATGAATAGAAACAATTAAAAGGATAATTATGTTTATAACACTTTTTATTTTTTTATTTAGCTGGTGGATTATTTGAGGGTGGTTTATTTGATGAAGCACCAATGGGTGAAGTACCTGTACCTGAGGTTAGTGCTGCAACAGAAACACAAGAATCAGGTGTAGTTTCTGGAGGTCCACCTTCTGTACATGATGAATCGGAAGAAGAAATGGGAGATCGTTTTGGTGGTCCACCATCTCCTATGGATGGAATGAGGTAATCAATGAATTATATATTGCATTAAAAATTTACATTAACACGTTGAATGCCATGGGAATCACCGGCGACCGGCGAATCAAAGATCAGTAAAAACACATAATTTGAGTAAATGTTAATACTTTTAAATTTTTTAATACTGGCTTCGTTACTACAATGGTGTAAAGAAATTAATGCAGTACAAAGCATACAAAAATTATTTTATTTATAATATGTATTACAAATTTTATTATAATATGTAGTACAAAGCATACAAAAATTATTTTATTTATAATATGTATGCGTAAATATTATTCGCGTACATTGTGATGTATCATATTAAAGCACTGCAAACAAAGAAAAGGTAAATCAATATAATCCTCACAACTGACGACTTTTTTGGTACAATTTTTTGCTTTTGCTCTATCTATATTGTTTTGAATTCTTTTCATAACATTTTCTATAAAGTCATCGCTAGATTCTGATTTTCTTGCCATTTATTTCATTTCATGGTATAGTTTTCTCTATAGGCTTGTACGTGAAAAAATGCAACTCTCAATTACATTATATCGTAAAAAATAAATGAAGAAATGCATTTCAATGCCGTGGGAGTCACCAGTGACTCTCAGTAAAATAAATCCATTAAACATGTTTATATGATTCAACTTGCAGGTAATACTTATTCTTCAACATAATACTTATTGTATAATAAGAATCTCAGCGTGGTATTCAACGTGTTAAATAAGTATTTGTGTATAGTATTAAATTTAATATATTTTGTGTAGTACTGACGAATCCAGACCCGTTTCTCCAGCTGCACCTGGTGAAGAAATTGAAGGAAGAATAAGTGTTGCAAGTCGACGTTTTACTCCTGCTCCACCAAATGTCCCTGAAGAACGTCCAATGGAACCCATGGAAGAAGCTCCACCTCTGCAGGATCAAACTACATTATTACATGATGAAGAAGAAAGTTTCGCTCTCGCACCTGTTGATGCATCTGCTTTAAAAGGTTTGTAACATTAAAATATTTTATTTGTAATTGTAATATTAATCGTTATAATCTAATTTTAATAAAATTAATAGGATTCACAAAAGCAAAACGCAAGCGTAAACTCATTGTGGATGAAGTAAAAAATATTTCTGGTGAAGAAATGAAAGCACAATTATCAGATATTAGTGATATTATTACCACGTTAGATTTAGCACCGCCCACGAAAAGATTAATGCATTGGAAAGAAACTGGTGGAGTTGAAAAATTGTTTGCCTTACCGGGAAGACCAATACCGGCACGTGTATTATTTAAGGTAAATTGAATATTTATTAACATATTTCGTATTTAATAATATATTTGCTATGTAACAAAAATTCTGTTTTTTTAAAATATAGAATTATCAACGACATTTGACTAGCAAGTCTTATGATCATGAGGACTTTGGACGTTTAGTAGGTGAAGAAGAAGGTATGCCTTTGGAACAAATGAGAGAGCCTGCAGAATCTGATACATATGAACAAACTATTCTTAATAAACGCATGGCTCGCAAACGAAAAGCACCAGCAGATGAAGAGGTACTTTGTTATCTATTTCTGTTTCTTTTTTTCTTTATCTTTTTCTTTTTATTATTTAAATTTTATTAAGTTATTTAAATTTTAATAAGCACTAGTTACAAAAGTTTATTGATATTCTATTATTTTTAGATAAGACCACCACCTCCAGCACCAGCACCTCCTCCAGTAGATGCTGCTCCTGAAACAGTGGAAGTTCCTAGTATGGTTCCCCAACCAAGTCTTCCCCCTGCAGAATCATCGATACCTCTACCTGAAGTATCTTTACCAACTGAATCATCAGTATCCGAAATTAGTGGTATGGTGCCTCCTGTTGAAGAAGCAGAAATGGTTCCTGCAGTTCCCGAAGCATCTTTACTTCCTTCAGAAATTCCTGAAATTCCTCCTACTGAAGTTATTGCTACATCTGAAGAGTCAGTTGTTCCATCTGCGCCAATAGAATCAGAAGTCATCCCTACGCCTGTTGAAATGCCTCAAATGGAAAATATGGGCTATGATCAGGTTAGTTTTATCGAATATACAAATATTTGTACAATATAATGAATTTGCTTACATAATAGGCGCAACCTCAGGAATCTTTTGGCATGGGTTATGATGAACATCCTCCTCCACCTCACACACCAGCTGTATCAGAAAGAGGGCCAGCAACACCATGGAATCATGAAGATTATGAATTTCCACCATCTGTAGGACCTGTATGCATGATATTTATTTACTTATATTAATTAGAAATTATAAGTATATAGTGTAATTCTTTTTTATTTTTACAGCAAGAAGAACAACAAGTAGATGAAACTTATGAACAGTTCGAAGAACGAGTTCTTAACAAAAGAGCTTCGCACATGTATCATGTCATCAAAAGTAAACTAGACACCAAAGATAGACTTACACTGTCGGAAATGGCATATAAAAACAATCGTAAACAGGTTTGTACTTTAAAATGTAATTAGCAGAAAATTATGTAATTTGTATATTATTATTAATTATTTTTTTTAGGTTGCACAAAAATTCTACACACTATTAGTTTTAAAAAAATTCCAAGTATTAGAACTCAATCAAGACTATCCATATACTGAGATTGTAGTCAGCAAAGGACCAAAATTCGAAACTCCTGCATTATAAAATTGCTCTAGGTATTTCTTACGTTACATATATTGTTAAAAAATGACAGACAAAGATGATTGTAGTTATTTTTAACCGGACATAAAATAAGTGATTTATTTAAATTCTTTTGGAAGATAAATTGTAAAATAGCTATTATAACTCTTGGGGAATATCTGCATAAGATAAAGAAATTTTGTAAATCATGTTTTAGATTCCTAATTCAGGAACACGTTTTGTATAAAACAGAGCAAAATTATTTTGGACCTTCTGTATTTTTATTGTGATGAAAACGATTTAATCAAGTGCAAATTATTACAAAAGAATATATAATAGTTTATATTAAAAAATCAATTGTCTTCAAATTTATTATTAATCCGAACAGGGTTTGTATATAATATTAATATGTAGTAAAAATATATCTTGTATCTTAATATTTACAAGTATCTTCTTGAGTCCATGCTGCAGGATGGTCCAAAATTACTAACAATTGTGTAAGATAATTTATGAAATTTGATAAAAAAAATTCTGTTAAAAATTTTATAAAATCAGATTATGTATGGTTTAAACTTATTGTATCTATTAAATCTATATATTTCAAATATTCTTAAACTTAAAAATATCAAACACCTTACAATGATTTTTTTTCATTAGTGTACTTACACATTAATTGCTATTGTGAACAATTATTAATGGAAGAATCAAGGAAATATTTTATGGATAATGCTTTTATGTATTGCAGTCATACTTTAGGATCAATAGTTGATGATTAAGTTATTTTTCAAATTTATATAAATATTATTTACTACTATATATTGTTTACACTGGATATAATCTGTATAGTTACTTTTTTATATGAATTATTGCAAATTTATGATTCATTATAATTTATATTTACACTTTAACAACATTCCAAAGAACATTGATTTAATAGTCATATTTTTTTGTTTCATTTTTCTTTATTGTACAATCGTTTCATTACGCTTTGAAGAAAACTTATTCAAAAAAAATAAAAATTATTTGTCTCCTATTTTTTTCAGAGAAAATATTATGGTTAATAATTTAATTAATTCGACCATAAAAAAAGAATGTTAGTCAGTAATTTATTGTTATATACGTATATACCATACTATATACATATATACGTATATACCAGTTTCATGGAATAGAAATGTTAAATCATTTTTAAAAAGTGTATTTTATCAAATCAACATGTCCGAAATTTCTCAAAAACAATCATATAACATTGTAAATACATGCACAATAAGCAACATAAACTATCATTACGCACGTTATGAAAAAAGTCGACTGCTATACTATATACTTAAAATGCCTGATTGTAAATAGTCTCATGAGTCACTAATCAATATACATCTGTTTATAAAATAAAAAAAGATTTCTGAAATATTTTCTTTAAAATTTGAACCCTAAAGTACATATCACATATACTTAAAAATATTAATCCATTATTTTCCATTAATAAACTGTTACCCATGTGAAAATTTATTAAATTAAAAGATTGATTATTTTAAGATATTTTTTCTTTAACTACATAAATGACATAACGTATAAACTATATTTATGCATTAAGTATTTTTTTATAATAGGTGTATTTATTGTACTAAAATATATTTAAATTGTTATTTTAAGTTAACAAATTTTCATTCCGATATTATTGTACCTAGTTTTTAAAAATTACACTTTGAATGATAAATAACGTATTATATTCATGAGTTTTAAATCCCATCACTTTTCAGTTATATTATTCTTTTAATATTATTGAAGTATATAATAATATTAATTTCATGAAAGCTATAAAATTTACTGTTTTCAACGTTCTAATATATTCTCGTATTGTTTGAAGTGTAAAATATAGACACAATATTTTGTATGTGAAAATTTTATTTAATTCAGCAAATTCATTCATGAGAATGTATTAATATTAATGTTAAGTTGCAATTTTCTTATCGCTAAATTATGAAATAGTATTCATAATAAAGAATAAATTAATCTTTCTAACATAAATCATGTGAAAAAAGTTGAATAAATGCATTTTAATTTTATTCTTCCAATTCGCCAGATTCCATTGCATCACGATATGATTTATCTCTTGAACGTTCTGGATCTAATTTGATCATATCATCAATTCTAAGAATAGTTATTGCTGCTTCCGTAGCAAATTTCAAAGATTTTATTTTTGAAATTGCTGGTTCTAATACTCCGGCTTTTTTATTATCTTTAATAGTACCCTCAAGTAAATCCAAACCAACCCTATAAATTAATATTGCCTCATTATCTCACATACAAAGAATTTTACTGTATAGATATTTATTTAAAAATATTACCATTTTAGATCTGCAAGGTCTGCTTTTGTTTGACTGGAATTGTGATAAGCACGTAATTTTGCTACAAGATCTGTAGCATCTTGAGCCGCATTAACTGCTAACGTCTTCGGTATAACCAATAATGATCTGGCAAATTCAGCAATAGCTAATTGTTCTCGAGAACTCTATAAAATACAAATCCACACATGATTTATTAATTTACGACATTAAAAAAAACTAAACTTACGAGTGATGTAGCAAAATTTTCCAAATAAATTGAAAGTGCTGCTTCAACACAGCCACCTCCAGCAACCACGCTTTTACTTTCTAAAACTCGTTTCACAGCGCATAATGCATCATGCACAGATCGTTCCATTTCATCACAATAATAATCATTTGGCCCTCGTAATATCATAGAACTTGCTGTTCTTGCTTTCGGCCTATTACAAATGATATAAAATTAATTTTTACTTTTATATCTTTTCTTTTAAATAACAAATTTAAAAAACCAACCCTTTGATAAGAATGAGTTCATCATCGCAAATCATTTCTTGTATTACTTCAGCAGCTTCTCCAAGAAAACTAGAATCAAAACTTTCTTCTCCTTCCATATTAGTTAAGGAAGTCAGAAATTGAGCGCCTGTAGCTTTTGCAATCCTTTTTAAATCTGCTTTTTTACATCTACGAACTGCCATTGCTTTAGCTTCTATAAAATACTAAACAAATATATGAATTTGTTATATCTGAAATAAAAAAGAACAATAATTTTTATGTAATTTAAATATACTTTTAAACAAAGATCGTCGATTCCCCCAGATACGAGAATGACATTTGTACCCGCTGCAAGAATCTTTTGAATACGTTCTTTTGTAATATCTGCTTCGCGTTGTCGCACTGCTTCTAATTTTTCAGGATCTGTGATCAATACTTCAACACCTAATTTCATTTTTGTCTTCTGCAAAGAGAAATCTAAACATGCAATTTTTGCATTAACTATTCTTTTAGTCATTGCCTGAGAAGCTACAGTGCAATTTAGTGCATAACCCTGCACTATCACAGACTCTCTAACACTTTTTCCATGAGCTTTTAAAACATTGACTGCTTTTACAGGATATAGAAATCCTCCTTTTCCATCACTAACTTTTACTGCATTTATAGCATCAACAACCATGTTTCCAAAGAAATCGGCATCACTATTAATTTATTAAGAAAATAATAATGATAATATAATCAACTGCTGTAAATATGATCATATAATTAAATAAAAATAAGGATACGCTCCAATGATCTTGCTGGACATAGAAGTTTTTGCCACATTAACCAAACAATCTCTCCCAAGCTCGTCTACACTGACAGTTAAATGCTCTTGAATATATTTACAAGCTTCTCTAAAATATAAATAAGTGAAAATAATAAATGAAACATACATGTAAAAGATCTTTATTACTTCTTTCTTACTTTATAATTTAAGATTTTATAAATTTATTTCAATAATAAGAAACACTTACTTGCAAGCAAGTCTGTATCCACTAATTACAGATGTTGGATGAATCTTCTGTTTTACAAGTTCATCGGCATTTTTTAGTAGTTCAGCTGCAACTATTACCTATTTGGAAGTTATCATTTTTTACTTGAATTTTTAGTTAAATTTATTTAAATATAAAAAATTGAATAAATGAGCTTACTACTGATGTAGTTCCATCTCCAACTTCTTCATCTTGTAGTTGGGCTAATTCTACCAAAACTCTTGCAGCTGGATGTTCAACTTCTAACAAGCGTAAAATAGTTGCTCCATCATTAGTAACAGTAACATCCTATAATAATTAAAGTATATAAAATAATTATTTGAAAAATAATATGGTCAATCTTTATTCAAATATAAAATGTACCCCAATATCATCTACAAGCATTTTATCCAAACCAACAGGACCCAAAGAACTTTTCACTATATTAGCGATTGCACAAGCAGCCATGACTATAAAAAAAAAATAAGAGAGAATAACATAATTATATTTCATATATCATATACGATCAAAAAAATGTGCATTTTTTATTTTCAAACTTTTTTTTATTTATATTATTTCTTAAATTAAAAAATTATTTTTTTATTATAACATTATATGTATTTCGAAATCTGAAAAGACATAGTAACAAAAAGCTTTCGCAAAATAATTGTCAGGAAAATCCGTATTTGAAGAAATATCGAATAAATTGAACTATAACCAATTCTTAACCAACATACCATTTTGTGTTCTTACAGGAGCTCCGGATTGTCGAATACCACCAACAACTAGAGGACTAGCTACTGTCGACATTTTGATATTTTTGTTATTTTTCTTTAAAAATTGCAGGTAAATGCAGTTTCTAAATTTCAAATGCCGACAAAATTACATCCACAAAACGACACGCGTGTGGTTACTACTGATTGCTGATGAAGATGATCAGCGACGCCTATTCCAATTTCAATTATTACTTCCTTTTATGGACAAGCTTAAAATTATTTTCTATTGGTTGGATTGTTCCGATTCAATATTTAATTGGTACTGGACAAAAAATTGTTTCCAGTATTTTCTAGAAACATTACTATATTTTTAATATTATAATTATATGCAATATTTGATATAATTTGTAAAATAATTATTTATTTATTAACGTATTTACATAATCTTTTGTGAACTCTTTTATGAAATATTCATATTCTAAATTGAAATATAATATGTATATTTTAAATACTTTTTTATCATCTCAATTTTAAATTTTGTTTTCATAGAAATAATTTGCGAAGTTGGCAATCATTAGCTGATGATGTGATATTTCTACGAAAACCAGGTAAGTTACAATGAAAACTACTTATTTGTTTTTTAATTGTTTATTTATTTTATCTTATACATTTTATTTTAAATGTTTAATAATTTTATTTAATAGTAATTGATAATCTCTTTAAAGATGAAAAGTTTATGATGTAATGTTATAATCTATCTAGAAAGAAAAAAACTAACTGTATAGTGTTATACTTTAAATAATTACTTTCAGATATGACACTATTAACACAGTTGTGCGCTTACACTTTAAAAAATTCTAAATCTCTCGTGAACACTCTTGCTATTAATCTAGGTTTGTAGAAAATAAATATACTATATTCATTAATCTTTCTTGCAATACTTCAAATGTATATAAAATGAATATTATCTATGTGATACTATTTTCAATTTTCATATTAATAGCATGTGTAAGATATGCATCGAAGAAGGCTAGTGGTAGTACACGTAATAAACCTTGTAATGTAAGACCAAAACATAGAGGATGGCGAATACAAGATGGTGCTTTTGTAGAAGAATCTACAATATTAGCTACACAACGTACACCTAGATTTCATCCAGGATTATATGTAAGTTTAATTATATTTTTTGAAATATCCTACATATATTATTTACATAAAGATACATGGTTTGTTTCACAGGTTGGTTTTGGTAAAAATGGTACATTATATGCTTTAGAAAAAGGAAAAGTAATTGTTACCTGTGAGAAAATTGATCCAAATTTAGATCATTTTTGGGCTAGAACACATTATGCAGGCAAAGAAAACTCTGTTATATATAAAAAATATTTTAATGTTATTCCTGAACCACAAGATAATAGATTTGTATTAATTGATGCAATTTAAATAAAATTTTGTTAGTATATTTATATTTTAATTATAATAAAAGCATAATCTAAAAAAAAAAATTGTTTCTTAATCTATTTTATCATACATTAATACTTAAAATATATTAATACTTATAAATTCAATACTTAAAAATATTTTACATTTATTAACCCTTTGTACTCCAAATTATTTTTCAATTTTTTTTTTTGGCAATTTAACTGGCAATTTAAAAATGTTGAGTATTCTGTGATAGAAATTGATGTCGACTCGACAAAAGAGTGCGAGTATTGTTAAATATTTTCAAGTACAGCGCTTTCTGCCCACTGGAATGA
This sequence comes from Tetragonula carbonaria, assembly GCA_032399595.1. NCBI lineage: Eukaryota > Metazoa > Arthropoda > Insecta > Hymenoptera > Apidae > Tetragonula > Tetragonula carbonaria. The sequence continues at coordinate 6,023,892 of JAUCRC010000007.1, forward strand.
TTGGTATTTTATATCTTGATTTTCAGAAAAAAAAGCGTAGACTTGTGTCTTTCGAACATGGCAAGCAATTCGACACTGTGCTGAAAGTTCAGTTATTGGAATTTCTTCTTTTTTATCTTTACATACAATTATAAACTGAGAATGAAACATAATGGGATCTCCTGTAAGAAAGATGTAAATAATTAAAGTATTTATTTATTCTCATTAATATTCTCAACAAATTTTATATATATATATATATATATATATATACACATACATACCAGGATATGCTAAAAAATCTCCACCAAATTTTTCTCCATTTGTTAAATAGTATCCCTTTTCCCATAAATCTTTAAATGTTTTATATCGAAGTTGTTGTTTCTCAGTGGAAGGATATTTCCATTCCACTACTTCTATATCATCATTATTTGTCCATGGGTACACTGAAAACATATTTCTATAAAATATTTAATAGAAATAGATATTATTAATAATAATAATTAATTAGTTAGTTAGCTAGTCTCATATTTTCTTTTGTTATTAACATTATTTTTTCCCTTACCTGTATGGATTTGAATCAAAGCTTCATTTTTGTCCAATTTGGATAATTTTGCCATTTCTTCCTCTAATAAGTCTTGTTTATTTATTTCAATATTATCGAATGATGTTTGTACTTTTGGATCTAATGATTTTATTGCTTTTTTCTTCTTTGTATCTATTCCAAGCATTTTTCGTTTTTTTCCTTCTATAATTTTATCCATCATGCCAATCACCTATAACGATATACATCATTTTTATGAAATCAAATCATTTTAATAAGATATTAATAAGATACTTTTAAAAATTGCTCCCTTAATAACCTGTTTTTGCCTTTCTTTCCTTAAACACTTTTCTTGTTCTATGTACAATGTATTTCTATATTCTTCGAAAGCTTGTTTCAAAGAATCAGATGGTGGTTTTTGAAGACATGAATATTGTACAAGCCGTGCAATACCTTTCTCAAGTAAAAGAGATACTTCTTCTGGTTGCAATAGTAATGGAAGACCTAAAAATATATCTTGTCTGGGTTTCTTTGGAAGGCAACCTATGAGTTCACCAATTATTCGATAATCTTTTCTAAGTTTCAACCAATCTAAAAACAAAATAAAAATAAAAATTTATATATTATGTTAAAAAATAAAGCTTTCAATTACATTTATACATTTCAATCCTAAAAATAATAATAATATTGTTACCTTCTGCATTCCATATAAAGACATTATTTCTTGATAAAATTAAATCTATCATTCTTAAATATAAAACTTAAAATTTTCACAATTAATTGTATCAGATATACTTATTTTATATATAATATCAAATTTATATTTTATCATGTACTTCTATATACTATCAATTTAAATATTAATCCACATAACATAATAATAACAAGTTTTCAGTGACTTCTCAGATTAATAAATGAAAAAAAATTTATTTAATTGCTTTAGAACATGATATAGCGAAGTACCATGCAAGATTTATAAAAAAAATTGTATGTCATGTTTAAATTCTTATCGCAATATTATTTTCAAAATTCCTATGACTTGCTTGATGATATTGACGTTTAAATACCAATTACAATTGCTGAATTTTACAAAATGAATGGAATTTTTGCCATTTACTTCGTTTACAGATGTCGCTATTCATCATTTCTAAATAATTATTTCGTGTAGAAGGGGAAGGAAGAAGATTGTCGAACATCTGTCACCAAGCGAAGGCTACGTCCGTTTTAGTCCCAAAAACCGCAATACCGTCATGGCACCCGGTTTTATAATTTTTTAAAGAACTTCCAATATATTTGCAATCAGAATCGTGTTCATACAGTGTTGTTATTTCTACCCTAACTTTTGTTCGTATTTGGTGAGTGATTAAACGACAGTTACATATTCTTGTTTACCAATTGCATAATGAACAAATAAATCGAAATTGAAGGGCAAGCCCTTCAATTGAAGAACTACTCATTTTTATGACTAACCTTCAAGTTCGAAACGTGCATACTTCTGTTTCTCCCAATTAGACTTACATGTTTTAATAATGCGTGTTGCATTGATATGAAGTCTATTTTGGTTATAATATATAATATTTCACCTCGTTTGAGTACGTTTTGTAAGTTTTTTTCTAATTATGGAAACATATTAATTAATGATTATAAAGATTAAAAATTATATTTCCTATGTAATTATTTATTCGAATGTTTTAACAATACATTTTTATTGGATAATTTTTAGATAAAATGTTTGATTGTATGTTTCGTTATTATTTTTTATTACAAGTAAATTTTTTGTATTTTCTATTAGTTTAAAATATTATGAAAAGATCATTTATTTTAGTTGATAATATTTATTATTTATTGCTGCAGTACAGGAAAAATGAGTTCAGGTAGACCAATCAAATGTGTAGTGGTAGGAGATGGAACAGTAGGAAAAACATGTATGTTAATATCATATACAACTGATAGTTTTCCAGGAGAATATGTTCCTACAGTGTAAGTACAATGTCAGTCATCATTAGAATATGTTTTATAATAATATAATATGAACAATATACACACACGCGCGCGCGCACACATACACACACAATATAATCAAAAATTATTTAGAAAGTATATTTGTGTTTTTAAACTCAATATCTAATTTTTAATATTTTTTTCTTTCTTGAAACTGTAAATTTAGATACTTAAAGATAATAAAGTAGATATTTTATATACTTTCTATTGTTTATAAGACATAATTCATTCTATATTATAATTCTTCAAATCCTAAAATCTTTTTAAAATTTAAAGGATATTTTATTTTATATTTGATGTTTTAAACATAAGTTTTACGATTTTTCATAGGTTTGACAATTACTCAGCACCTATGGTTGTTGATGGAATACCTGTTAGTCTAGGACTTTGGGATACAGCAGGTCAAGAAGATTATGACAGGCTTCGTCCACTCTCATATCCACAGACTGATGTTTTTTTAATTTGTTTCTCAGTAACGAGCCCTTCATCTTTTGAAAATGTTACTAGTAAATGGTATCCGGAGATAAAACATCACTGCCCAGATGCCCCGATGATACTTGTTGGAACTAAAATAGATTTAAGAGATGATCGTGAGACACTTACTGCCTTAGCTGAACAAGGTCTTAGTGCTATAAAACGAGAACAAGGACAAAAATTGGCAAATAAGGTTGGAATAAACATTTATAAATTTTAATTAGTTAATAAAAAAAATGAATTGCAATAATTTTTCAATTAATGAGTTACTTCAAATATAACGTACAGATTCGTGCAGTGAAATACATGGAATGTTCAGCACTCACGCAGCGTGGTTTAAAACAAGTGTTTGATGAAGCCGTACGTGCTGTTTTAAGACCTGAACCTCAAAAACGCAGACAAAGAAGATGCATTATGCTATAAACAATATTTAATCAAGATTCAATATAGGTAAAATCACATCTAAACTAACAGACTGAAATTAATTTTCGCAGAAACAAAAGGAACAAAATATGGATGTTTTGAAAAAAAAAGGTAGCAAACTATACATTTTAATGAATTCCTCTGGCAGCTATAGTTTAGTGCATTATAAATGGAGTATAATTTACAGCTTGTATTTTGTTAAAAAAAGTTATAAAATTAATATAAAAGTTATAAAATTAGAAACTTAACAAGAAATATGATACCTCTATAATTTTTAACCAGTACTTAATGTTTAAATAAATGAAAATAATTCTAAATTTGCATGTGTCCAAGATAGTGGTTTTAATATAATTTTATACGTTAATGCACTAGTCATGTACTGATATACAATATATTCACTGTTTGCTATTATCTTTTTCATAAAATAACAATTTTATATTTTTTAATATAACGATCTAATTTATGTTAAAACAAAACTGACATATTACAACAATTTAGAATGTTAGAATTTTGAGCACAAAAGCTGCCAGATTTCTAAATTTTTATACCTATAGTAGTAAAAACATTCATTTAGAATATACGTATGATAGTATATACACATGATATAACAATCGGTATACTATCAATTTTTATAAAATGTAAAATAGCATTATAGAATTATTTAAACAGACAGTGCCATAGCAACGAAAAAAATCAAATCAATGATACAAACATTTTTTATGTCAGTTCTAGACAATATATGTATGTATTTTTTAAATCTTGCATTAGAGAACATTAAAAAAAGTATAAAGGAATTGAAGAATCTCATAATAAGAAATATTTTATATTTATCTTAAAGTTTTTGATAAATATTACAATTGTAATATTTCTTTATACTCTGACAGAAAATAATACATTATGCATAAAATACTGCCATCAGATAGTCATACGTTTTGTGCATAGTAAATTTAGTAGTTTTATATGGCACATTTTATTGTCTAGAATTTGAACATTTTTCTTATACATAATACAAATGTAATGTATTATGTATATTTTAATATTTATTTTATTTTGACTATATAATGAGTAGTCATACTCTAAAGAAAATTTATTATAAAAATATTTTAAATGTTTTTACATCTGAAGTTGTATTTCTGTTGTTGCATGTGGCAGATACAATTTTACAGATTGTTATACTGGTGCAATCTGATTAATGAAAGGCTCTAAATTATTTTTCATAAAAACTGAGGAGTGCATTGTGAAAAGAATAATCAAAATATATTTAAGAAAATGTAATACCAGTAACAAACATATGGTGCAAAGTATGCCTATAATACAGAGAACATAGCACAATTTATTTTAAAGAGTAGCCATGACATTTTTAATCTTCTATTATTATTTTTATAAAATTCATTTACATTAATTTTTACATTAAAAAGATTAATAATACGTTTTACAATAAGAAATAATACATTTTATATAGAACAAATATTCTTGTTTTGCTCTTACATATGAAATTATTTACACATCCATATCTTTAATTTATTTACTGTATAACATAGTTTATTTACATTTTATAGTAGTAAAATATTATTTTGATAAATATTACATGCTCTCTATAAAAGGACTCAATAAAAAAATAGTGTGATGATGACTAACAAATTTTCCACCACTTATGAACATGCTATTTTTTTATATTTGGAAGAAAGCTTAGGATATAGGAAGATAGGACATGCGTGCCATATGCTTTCAAATTTATAAAATGAATATTGAATATCATACTTTATTTGTACTTGTACTCAATGTGCATTTCGAACGAATTAAAGATATGTCAACATATTTCAAAAAAATTCCTAGTGTAAGTGAAGAGGTGAACTAAAAATGAGGCATATTAATGCTTGCTAAGTGTACATACTGTAGCATATAGTGGTAACATGCTCTAAATTTCAATCAAATTTAAACGAATGCTATAATTATCTTTCTGTCTTCTGATGTATTTCAGTATGTACACAAGTTGTTATTAAAACAATTAGTGATGTGATTGAAGTATAGAGTGTGTCAAATGTTTGCAGTAAGCTTTTTTTATATACTTTTTATTACTTTGTTATATGTGCTATGATTTTGAATGTCACAATTATTTTTGCTATTTTTTGCTGCAATATTTTATAAATTTATGTTTCAGTTAAGAACATACAATATATTTGTAGTTCCTGCATAAAACAATTATTTTTCAAATGTTTTAAGAAAGCACAATTGAAAATAACATTATTATTATTATTGTTCTACAACAAATTTAAGCCTAGGAATTTTTTATATTATGTACATACGTACATAAATGATACATTTATAATATAAAGTAATCAGATATCAGCAGCGTGTTATATAGTAATTGTACGTAAAGTTTGCATTTATTGTAAGTAGTGCATTTATTTTACAATTATTATTGAAGATAAAGTTTATCACACAAAAATTAATTGAAAATAAGGTTAAAACAAAGCACAATTTTTTAAATAGTATTTAAATATTTAATTTTTAAGATTAACACGAGGAACTTTTTGCAGTATTACAATGTAAATAAAAATTTTTATCTATTATTTCAAAATTTACTACTTATACCTAAAAATTTTTTTGTATACACTATATTTAAACTGATATAAATTTTGCAACTATAACAAAAATAATTAATGGTAGTTCTATTTAAGTGAAAAAAAAAATAAGTTCAGGCAGCTAATATGAAACATGCAAGTAAAATGTTTCGTAATATGTATATATATTTCTTTTTAGCAAATAGGATTAAAATTGATGAATATTCGTTGCTAGCATAACAATGAATTCATACACGTTGGTAAGATGAATTACACTACTTACAACTTGTGCATTTAATATAAAAAGTATTTGATATTGACTTTTTTCTTTTTTAAAAACAAGAAAGTGACAGAAATGGATGCTACAAACCAAAGTTAAATGTTACTTTTCATGTAACATTTATTCTTTATTACGTATTATTGCATATAAGTGTATGAAGTGTAAAAATATTCTAGTCATCATGAATTTGATTTCATTTGTAAATGACAAACGTTTTATTGAAATTTTTATTCAATTTATATCTAATTAATAAACATTCTTTTTTTAAAAGAAGGAAACAATCAAACTGAAATGATAAAATAGAGAACATGAAAGTATTGATCTAATTTAAGATATTGTCAATTTAAATAAAGAAAAATAAACCAAACAAGATGGATAAGAAATTGTTAGAATACAAATGTATGTACATGTATTAAGTAAATTTAATCGTCAGTAACTTAGAAACAACATTTATCTATTTTCTTAAAATTTCTGTAAAATTGCTAATTTCTGTACTAATAAATAGACTGCGACTATTTATGCAAATATATATTTTCACGAATATAATTAAAAAAATGAAATATAAGTAAGCAATGGTTTTATTTATTAGATGCAAAATATTTTGGATATTTTACATATTTTTGCTCATTGTGTTCATTTTTTTTTCTTGTATTTTTGAATTTTCAAATTTTTTATAAATGCATAAAAATCTGCAGTCTATTAATGAAGCAGCACAAGAGAACTTTATGTGAATACAAATAATTTTATTTATATCTGCGTATAATTAATAATACTAAAAAATTTTATGTTATTACATTACATAATAGTTAAATTTTTATTAAAATATAATAATAATCATTGTATTTTCATAAATAAACTCTTTTGCTGTACAAAATTGAATACAGAGATATAAATTAAAAAATTAATTTTATCTATCCTATTTTCTTATAAAAAATTCAAATTACAATGTTGAATAATAATCAAAATGTAACTATATAAATGCATGTTCTACCTACCACTGGAAAGCATTTACTTTTATTTATGTGTATTTTAAAAACGATTTCTTAAAATAAAGTATACACATAATATTTAACTATTAATTATTCATCATTATTTATTCATCATTAATTTAACTTTTCAAAATATCGCAATACCGTGTTAAAATATTTGAAACAAAAATTATCATAGAATTTTAAGCAATTTTATAACGCATATTTTATTATATTTTAACATATAATTCATTCTAGTCATTAATATAATTAAATTTGTTTTTATTTTAATTTTCGTAGAATTTAAAATGTAAAGAATATTTCGAAAATTTAGTATATAAAAAGCAAATATTTATAGAATGTGAGAAATTTTTACATAATGTAACAAGAAATTGAAGAATTGTATTCAAATGTTAACAATAAATAATAATGAAACAAAATAAAGTAGAAATGTAATATTTTTATTTTCGATACTTAAAAATATTTTACAATTAAAGAAAGAAAAATGCGTGAAGTTTTTATATTTATTAAATGTTGTATAATATGTATGTAATTATTTTATTTAATTCAATATCATATTACAACTAATTTTTGATATAAATTTATAGATAATTTTAATCTACGAAAATTAATGAATTAATGTCTAATAATACGTATAGATCAATACTTATTTGCTCCCTACTCACAAACGAGAAATAAAGTGGATGAATAAGATATGTATACTTGTTTGATCTAGTCTAAACGTATGACCATATGACAAATTAATTTCTTGTGTATTGCTGTAAACATAACCTAAGTGTGTAATTCTAAAAAATGTTATGCAGAACAATTTTTAATATTATCCGAAGAACAGAATATATAAATACGCAAATGTCATGTGCATTAAGAAGCGTATTAAAATTAAGTTCTACACCATGCAATTTACTTATAAATTGTTCATGTCCACAAAATTTTAATTCTATGATATTCGTAAGATTTAAGAGCAAAGGCAATATTTCAAAGAAAGTAAGATAATTTCATTACATTATATTTTAGTACACTTATATTTGGTATATTCAATGCGTTAAATATAAATTTTGTATATTTATACATATATACAGTACTTATTTTAGTTATTGGTTTATTATAATTATTTTTATAATAAAATATATAGATAATTAAAAATTTACAGTTTAAAAAATTGTTATTTATTGGAGTAAATAATTTATTATAAATAATAGAAATATTTTGTATAAAAGTTTTGATGTATTTAAAAAGATATTTGAAATTTAATAAAAGAGAAAATGAAATGATATTAATTCAAAGCGTATTGAATAACATCTTAAATATAGTTGAATGTGCAACATGTAATTAAAAAGAAATCAAAATACAATTAAATACAAAATTAGTTTATAATTCTATTATTTATAAATAATTTAATACATTAAAAGGTTAAATAAATATTTGATAACTTTGATAATTGAAAATATAATTAAAAGTACTATAGAGTTTAAATTTAAATACATAGAGTAAGAATGAAGAATCAGATGAGGAATCAGATGAAGATGATCTTGAAACAGAAATTGGTACAAAAGTAATTGAAGTTACAGTACCTTCTCTTCGATTGGATGTTATTGCTAAAAGCGGTTTTGGAAAGTCACGTGCGTAAGTTATTATTTACTAAAATATATAACTAATATTGTTTATTACAAAATATAACTTTTTTTCTAGCCAATTAGATAAGATTTTTTACAATAGTAAATTACGTTTAAATGGAAAAAAGTGTTTAAAAAAGGCAATGATGGTATGATACTTAATAGTAAAATTAAAAACATCTATTAAAATGGAAATATATTATATTTTAATTATTTAGGTCCAAATTGGAGATGAAATAGATCACATTCAAGAACGAAGTCCTAAAAATCCTGAGTATTTAATAATAAATCGATGTGTATTGAAATCAGTCAGTGTGGATTCGGAAACAGATACTATTAAAGTAAAGTTAGCTCAAAACAAATCCTTATTAATTGAAGATTATACAGATAAATGACGTGAGTCATAATAAAGTGTAAAATTCATTAATATATAATTGATATTTATATAATAAATGTATGATATTATATTATAATTAAATGTATTAATATTTATATAATGTATAATAGATTTTATAAAAATAGAATAAAGAAATTTTTAATGACATGCAAGTTTTAAAAATTACTTTTAATAATACAACGACTAAATTATTTAGAAAAGAAATTATTTATTAAAATAGTTTCATGTAAAGTATCTTACATTTATTTATCTGATTTAATATTTATTTTTGCCAGCGTGCTTTCTATAATTTTATTACACTGCAAAAAGAATATACTCTTTAAAATTATATTGAAAAAAACTATATAAATTTTGTATTAAATTAAAATAAAATTCTATTTACTTACATAAGCTATACAAAGTATTCCATTTGAATATAAGTTATTTAAATCATCTAATGCCTTTGTAATACCAGACATACATTTGATTTTCTAAAAAAAAAGAGTAGGATTTAAACATATAATAATGCATAAATTGATAATCAAAATAACATTATTAAATTTTAAATAAAATATATTTACTTTCAAAATGAATATTGTATCATCATCATTTAAAAATGGTAAAATTGCAAGTGCTAAATGTACTTGTTGGCATTGAAGACAATACTTTATAATATTAGTGAAATTTAACATATGTGTAACTGGACATGAATATAAAAGTTGTAAAGCTTCGATGCAGTCTTCAATTTGTTCAGAGGTTGGATTCATATCCATTTTTCTAAAAGGTTCTGAAATTATTACTTCCCATCCCAATAGATATCCATTAGAATTTATAATGGCATTTATATTCCGTATTTGTAGTAAAATTGTTTTTAATTCATTTATCTGTAAATATAACAGAAATGTAAAATATTATTTTTATATAGTTTAAAATATTTTAATTTAAAATAATAAGTTTTATTAATAATTAACCATTAATAATTTAGCTAATTTAGTTAAATTTTTATCCCAAAGAGAATATTCATATATTTCAAAATCTATGCAAAGTTGTGCGATAATAACAAGAGCTTGCGGCGAATAACTTCGTGTTTTCCATAGAATTTGTACAAGTTCATGTTTTTGACACGTTTCAAATGTACTTATACTGTAACCTACTCCTAATGATTCCAATTTACTTATATATTTCAAAGATCTCATGTAATTTCTGAAATATAAATATTTAAAAATATTATATAAAATAAGAAAATTAAAAATATAAAAGAATTAGAAAATAATATTTACTTAATTGTTTGGGAATCACGTTTAGTTAAATGTTCCAATTTAACAGGATGAACTATAGTTTGTAATACACGAAGAGCTCTATAGCATGCTTCAGGACTATAGTTTTCATTTTTTTCATCAAAAGCTATGTTAATAAGAAAATTGGCTGAAAATTCGAGATCTCCATATTCTAAAATATAGCATGCTCTGGAAATGTTTTATCAATGTTTAGATATTTTACATAATATATAAAAAAAAAGAATATTTAAATACTGATATACCTTAATAAATTATCATCAGAATTTGAATTTGATTCGAAATTTGTTGTTGCTGAAAATGTATCTGTTATACTTCGATTAAGTTTTATATATTTAGTATCTGGTTGTAGCCATTCCTGTACTAATTCCATCCGTAATTTAATCATATTGATAGAAAATAACTGACTGATAGAATTAACTGCAGAATTTATATCAGGTCTATGATCAATAACACATTGATATCTTTGAGGAATACTTTCATCTGCATATAGTTCACGAACTAGTTTATTTGGATTCCCGATTAATGACAAATAATTTTTGTTTTCTAAGCCATATACATGTAAAATATGTTCCGATGTAAATTGTAAATATTTGAATTTGATTTTCTGAAACAACACAGAAATGTTAAGTTAATATATTAATAAAATTGTAGGAAACAAAATAAAAAATATACTTCTAGCATTCCATCTTCAAACATTGTAGATTTCTGAGCTGATAGCTGAGCATATTTATAACACTCTTGAACAGCTGCTACTTGATCAGCTCCTAATAGTAATGAGATTATTTTATTCTAATTTGTCAAAATACTTTTTCAATAAGATATAATTTGTGATATAATATTTAAAATACCTGGTGGTATATGATTGACAACATAATATAATGCTGCTGTGCCATAATACAATGCATCTGGGCCAGTCATTCTTTTTATACATTTTCTTATGTCATCTAACAAACTATTATTTTTTAAACAAACAGACCATTTAGTTGCTTTATGTTTATTTTTCCAAATATGTGTTACTTCTCCTTTTATGGCTAGAGTACATATGATATGAGGTTGTAATTTAAGAATAGGAGCAATATCTAACCACTTCTCATAAGTCTTCAAATTTAATTCTGGAGCTAAAAGTATAAATCGTTATTAAGATAATGTCTTACTGTTTTGTATTGTTTTTATTTATTCAAACATAGGAAATATTATGCAGTGAAAAATTTTACTTATAAGTTTCCACAATTCAATTTTAGGTAGAAAAGGTAATCGCCATTCTGCTATAGATGGTAAGGATGTATGTCCTGGGTTAAGATGCATCCATTCATCACATTCCACCTGTGTAGCTGGACTAAAAAAATATATACACATATAGTAAATATATATAGATATATTGATTTAAAATTTGCAAAATATATTACTATATATATATGTTAAGTATATATATTCTTACCCAACGCGAGTATAATTTTGTAAAAAGCAAAAGTAATTTCTATGTTCTATATTTTTTTCTTCTATGAGATCCATAAGAATTATAAATATTTCATAATAGTAAAAATTTATCTAAAATATTTAAATGAATTTATAGTTTTAAACATATTACATTTATAATATAGTATACTCGATATTTTCATACTTGTGATAAGACAGTTGTAATATAGTTTTTTAAAGCAACTTTATCCAAGATATAAGCAGCAATTCTATTGCACTTTATTCTTAACTCGTTTACTTCATCTTCATTAATATGCAATTCTAAAACCACAATTATAAAAAATATTGAAAATAAATGTATTAAATTTTTATTTTCTAATCTTTACCTTTTTTCCCATTATAATTGTTTATATTTAATTTTGGTTCCCATGTTTTTACTATCGTTTGTAAATAAAGTAATAAACAATCTTGAACATCAAAGCCAAAATCAAAGCAAAATTCTTGAAATAAAGGGACCATATCATCATTATAACTCATAATACGTTGCAATATCTCTCTCTTAGTTGTATTATCACTTGTTAAGACTTCTGCAAGTATTTTTTTTACAAATATATTTTTTATATATTTATATAATCATGCAAAGAAAGTAATGAATTAATTTAAACCTTTATGTGAAATTAAATATTTAGATAATTTTTGTGCCCAATAATGCAATATTTTATTATTTTTAAATATTTCCAGAAATGTTATATTTTTTGTTAAATGAAAATATTCATATCCAAGTATTGTTATTCTTAAATGTCGAGTGCAATCTGTTTGAAATCTAAAAAAATATACTTTTATACTATGTACTAAGCAACTTTTACTTATTTACAATTATATTAAAATACTTACGATTTACAAGCAGAAGATATCCATTTACATGCTTCTGAATCAGGCAACATAAATAAGCACGATAAACTAAGCTGAAGATCAAATAATCGGCTATTTATTATTTTTCTTAATAGTATCATCAAAAGATGAAAATATACTGATTTAATTTTTATTAATAGAGTATCATTTATATTTGATATAACGCAAAAATTGAAGTATAATGTTTTAATGATCTGCAATAAGTAATAATCGTTATGTTCTATTCTTAAATTTTTTATTTTACTGAGCAAATCATCCAACGGTTCTTCTGTAACTGGCTAAAAAATTACAATATTATTTATTTTATACATTAATACTCAACATATATAAATATTAATAATATGTGTGATTCGATTCTTATATATTAATTACCTGATTCGAATTTTCAGTAATTTCATCAGTTGGTACATGTTCTACATTAAATGAATAGTTAGTTCTATATTTCATATATTAGTACATAATATAATTAACATCATTAATAAATGTTAATTTACCGTATTTTAATTTAGCCATATAATATCTTTGTACAGAAATTACATTTCTAAAGAGTGATAATAAAAATTCATCTGTTGCAATAGCTAAATCTTTATACATTATATATAATTTCCAGTTTGATCTTGGTATTTCATCATTCCTCACATGTGGTGAATCCAGACCATATCTAAAGTTTTTATTAACACACTTTTGATATAAATTTGTCCATGTATATAATAATAATATAGGTTGTAATTCATCTAAAAAAATAAATGTTATTAAATGTAAAATTATTAGTATTTGAATAATTTACATACCATCTGAGCATACACATAATGCAGCAGAACTTAAGCTATGAATTGTAAGTGCAATATCTGTATCTATTTTAATATCCTGCATAATTAATAGACATATCTTATATACAAATTGGCATTCATCTGTCATTATATTTGATTGTCCTTCTTTGCACCTAAATAATTATTTTATTAAATTAATTAAATTAATATAATTAAACGTAATGTTATATTTTAATCAATATTAAAGTCATACCTAATGAAATAATTTAATATGTTTACATTGTTTGTCTGTTCTAGTAATATAAATATAGCATTAATTCTTTGTAATTTAAGTAAATTTGCAATCTTTGTAATTTTCTTGTAAGTGATCAATAAATTTTCATCTTCCTTTATACTCACTGAAATATTAATACAAAAATTAAAACTATAAATATTTAATTATTAAGTATAAAATATAGAGAAAAATTATTTCATACCATTATGCAGTCTCTTAATGTAATTTTGTAATATCTGCTTTTTTTTAATTTGATATTCTTCCAATGTAATATCAATTTCGAAATCTTTCTTTAAAAAATATATCGATTTTATTTCATTTATATTATTAATAACGTTGTGACAATGATTGAAATGGATTTTGCACTTTCTTGAAAGCTTTTCTAACTGTAATTTTATCCAACCCAACATTTCAATATGATATGTAAGAGATTCAGGCATGATCTGTGCAACAAATGTACAGTTAAATAGTATTATTTACTACTGTAAGAAATGTAAAAATATTTTTGAATAAAAATTGTTTCAACGTACCTTTAACGTTAAACTAGCTATTACATAATTAACGATTTGTAAACAACAATATAATAAAATATCATCTTCTAAGGAATTTAATGTCTTCATTACATTTTCAAAATTGCTATAAGAATTTTTATTATTAGCCGAGTTTAAAAAATTATTTTATGCTTTATATTTAAAATATTTTACCTTCTAACTAGATAATAATTTACACAAGATGAAAATGCTTTTTTTCTTGATAATAAATCATTTTTAGTTATTTGTTCAATATCTGAAATCATACTTTCACGATTTTCTTTTATTATACAATGTATTAATTTCTGTAAAAGATCAGATATTAATAAAACACTTAAATTGCAAAATTTATCTTTTTGCAAATGATTTATGAAATTTACTAACATTATTTATACCAATGCGTTCATATCCATACTTCTTTAAGATGAGTTTAATTGGAACACAATTATGTTCTATCTTGATTTGGGATGTTAAAGTATGATCAAAATTATAACTTGTTTCTGTTAAAGATACAATAGTTGAAGACCATGGAACTGTAGCTTTTTTTAGCACCTTTAATGTTTGTTGTAATTTAGTCTGTAATTAGATATACCTTGACATACAAATACCTTTAATTTTATACATACATATATACCTCTATATTCTGAATTAAATCAATAATAAGAACAATTTTTTTCTCCCATGGAGCTTCTTCACCTGACCACCAACTTCTAGAATTCCTTAGAGTTCTCTGTATAAATATAATTTTCATTAATATTCAACATTTGATTAATTTTAATTCAAGCATACCTGTACATACGAAGAAAACACATAATCATGTTGTAAAGAATTATTCAACATGTATTGTTTTAAAAACGTATTTACAAATTCTCGAAGTATATCTACGTGTATTTTATCCAATAGTATATATGATACTTCCAAAGGGTCTTCAATATACGAATTAAGAGAGATTGTTAATCTATAATTTTTATTAATTACATTATTTTGATAAACGTATCATTTGAAATAATTTAAAAAATTTAGAAGTTCATAATATTACCTATAATTAACTTTAAGTTTTTGAATATCAGACATAGCTTGTATTAAAGAAACAAGCTGTTTTAAATTAGAGTCTTTGTTTAGATATTCTTGCTGAAGATATAAAGAATGATGGTTTTCTTCAAATTTCAATAACTTTATAAACTTTTTTGTAAAATCAATTCCAATCTGAGGCCATTCTGAACGATGAGATTGTTCAAATGATTTAATTTTTTTACTACCCCAAAGAATTATTTCACATATCACATTAGGAATAAATGACAATAAACTCGGAATAAAATGTGATAACCATGACCAAAGAGCAATTAATGATATGTTCTCAGGAAGAATTGTAAATATATCTTTTACAATTTCTATAGATACATGTTTTATTAAATCTGGAAGATGTCTTGTCCAAATTAAAGTAGCTGCTTCCATTTCACCCTATAATTAAAAAAATATATAATAAACAGAATTAATAAACCAGTTTCATTAGGTTAATTTAATAGATTTTAGCTATTAATTATACTTTACCAAACTCAAATATGTTTTATATTCTTCCATTAAATTTGCCCGTGAAAATCTAATCCATTCATTCATAATATCTTCATCATAATATTCTACATTTTTCTGATAACCCCAAATCATATGAAAACTTTCTAGCTTATGTAGTATATTATTAGTTGAGAAAAGAAGATTTAAATATTTATCATCTTTCTAAAATTAATAATATAAAATCATTAATATGGAACATAGAAAAATTAATACAAATATTATCAATTAAAAATTATTTACAGTAGCATATTCTATTACTCTTGAACGTGCATATAAATTAATTTTTTTCATTTGCTTATATTCTGATATAAATGCTTTGTTACAACATTCTACCACATATTGCACATCTTTTATTTTGTCAAATATATTAAAAAGCACATCTAATTGAACAGAACTAAAATTTTTTTTTGTCCAGGGTCCAAATTGTGACAGAAGCAATGTAACTTTTGCACAATAAATAAGGTCTGTAGATAAATTATATTTATTTGCAAAAGCTTGAGCTGCATCAAATTGTTTTTTTCTAACTAAACGTTGCAATTGATATTCAGGAAGACTTTCTGATATAGTTTTTACTCTAATTGTATCTATATATTCATCCTTATTAGAACCATTAATTCCTTCCAAATATAAAATTACTTCATCGCAAGGATCCATAATTTCAATAAGATATGTTGTAATTGATACATTTATTTTAAATTTTTCTTGGAAATCTGAATAAAATGAAATAATAAAATATAAATGAAAAGATATAGATGATCAAATAATTATGTACATAAAATTAATGTCTTGTACCTGGGTAAGAGACCATATGTAATGTACGTGTAATACAATTAGTATCACATGTTAACATAAGAATTTGACACAAATTATTATTATTACTTTCAATAATTGCAAAATCTAACACAGATTTAGAATATACTTTTACAGCAAGTAAAGTTTGAGGACATATTACACTTAAGATATAATCTGTACGTAAACATAACATTGCACTAAAATGATCAAAATTAATATCTTCTGTTAGATTGTTACAGTTTAACAAGTAATAGTTATAATGATAAATACTTACATGTAATTCTTAAAAAATTTAACTTTAGTATAATTATAATCAAACGTACTAAAATTAATATATTGTTTACTAGGCCACATAAATAACATATTTGAGCATAACATAGCTATTGATATTTCCTTAGTTATCATACTTGAGGTAGCATATATTACCTACGGAATTCATAATATTGAAAATATCATAATAGATTCTAGTCAAAGAGTCTATTCAAAACATATTTTTACACATATAGATGCAAGCATAATTTACCTCGTCATAAGAAAATCCTTCAAATAATTGTGTACATTTAATTTCTTTTGTTATCTCTTTTAATATATCATTAACATTAATTTCATTTGCAAGAGTAGACTGAATGAGTTTAGTATTAGACTGTGATATTCTGAAACATGGATATATAAATTATAATACAAATTTTATAATAATTAAATTTTGTAGATTATTATTCACCTGTAAACAGCTCCATTTTTTGTGGCAAGATATATATTAATATATTGATCAGGTTCATTTTGTAGAAATATTGTTGTTATTTTATCTTCAGTTTTTGTAATATTTCTACATATAAAAAATGAGTAATTTTATAAATGATATAATTTATTATATTATATTTATATATACTTACTTCTTGAAGATTATTTGTCCTTTATTTAACAAATGAAGACAATACAATGTTCCACTTGATAAAACAACAAATAAAAATGTACCATCATGAGAAATACAGTAACATGTTATTAATAATTCGAAACTAACATTTATTAGTATTTTTTCACATGTTTCATTTTCAAATATAGTGATTGATTTATCAATTGCTATACAAACTCTTGAATATTGTATAGATGCTAAAATATTTGGTTCCCTTGATACCTTATAAATATAAAGAAAAACATAAAAAATATAATTTATTCATCTATTTCAAATACCATTTAAATTTAGATTTTTTATAAAAAAAAAATTTACAGATATACGGAAAAATTCTTTATAACATGCTGAATAATAAAACACAATTATTAAATTAATAAATAATATACAAAAAAAATAGCAAAAAATATTTTATAATGTTACATTTGAAAACATTTAAAAAAAAAAGTGGTTGCGATGGTTAAATTTCAATTTATTTCACTAAATTTTTTGCAATTAAAATAAAGTTAATAAATAAAT
Source organism: Tetragonula carbonaria (assembly GCA_032399595.1). Taxonomy (NCBI): domain Eukaryota; kingdom Metazoa; phylum Arthropoda; class Insecta; order Hymenoptera; family Apidae; genus Tetragonula; species Tetragonula carbonaria. Next base: position 6,042,128 of record JAUCRC010000007.1, read on the forward strand.
ACCTTCTCATTCGATTGTATTGTTGCTGTAGTACAAGTTTCATATAAAGAGCCATTATTTTCTGCTATCGCTCTTGTCCCAAAATTTACAGTTTCTTCTTCTTTATCAAATCCTGAAACCACTTTATTCCACAACGCCATTTTACCCGCGAAATATTTATGAAATGTATTAACATCAACAAGCGACCTCTATAAGATAAAGAATTTATTAAATATACTGAAGTAAGGTTATAAGATAACTTTAAAAAATTTTCTATAAAAAAATAACAACTATCAAAGACAATCAAATTTTGAAACAATACAAATATTAATTTATTCTGATTCTAAATTAATGTTTAAAATAAAATATTTTCCATTTATGTACTGTAAATAATTTCGAAAATAAATTATTATTCTTTAAATTTTTTAAAAATGAACATTTTAAAAGCAGAAATAATGAAGAAAAGGAAACAATTGGAAGAAAGCAATATATTGGTAATATTCTGCAGTTAATGTGCATAACCTAGATTTTAAAAATTGTTGTTTTATTTTAGTTTATTGTACAACTGAGTTTTGTTTCACACTGAGTTAATGTTACAGCAAAATAACAGAAAATATTTTAGAAGAAGTGAATTAATAGCAAAGGATCAAGAAGTGAAAGAAATACAAGAAAATAATGATGAAGACGTTAAAGTTAATACAGCTCAACAAGAAGAAGACTCTGTAACTGATGGTAGCTCTGAACATTTAACATTACCTAGGCACGAAGTGATTAGAAGATTACGTGAAAGAGGTGAACCTATATTACTATTTGGAGAATCAGAAATAGAAGCATTTAAACGGTTAAGGAAATGTGAAATTCTTGAACCTGAAGTAAATAAAGTAGGTACTACTTTAAAATATTTAAAAACCGTGAAAAACTGTTTCAAAGAATGTACATATTTTTAATTTATATAATTATAATTCATTTTAAATTAAAGGGTTTTAGAAATGATTTTCAAGAAGCTATGGAACAAGTAGATCAAGCATATCTAAACGAGATACTAGCTTCTTCTAAACCTCAAAATCGCGATGGAAAAGGAGATGTGAATGTGCCCGATGAAGGAGTAACTTATGAAGACTTGCAAAAGATGTCTGTAAAATTAAACAAGGGTGACAGAGATTTTGACTTAAATGTCATTACACAATTTATACAATTCCTAGTGCAAATGTGGGGCAATCAATTAAATAGCAGGAGTACTGCTGAAAAAATGAGTACCAGAGGAAAAATGGCTAGTGCTACTTATGCCCAAACAAGAGAATATTTGAAGCCTCTTCTTAGGAAATTAAAAAACAGATCCCTGCCAGAAGATATTACCGATAGTTTAACTGATATTGTAAAACATTTACTTGAACGTAATTATATATTGGTAACTATGGTTATTAATAAATTAAACAATTTTAATATAGTACATTTGTTACAAATAATTTATTTGTCAGGCAAGTGATGCATATTTGCAAATGGCAATTGGAAATTCTCCATGGCCTATTGGAGTAACTATGGTAGGTATTCATGCGCGTACAGGAAGAGAAAAAATTTTCTCGAAGAACGTGGCGCATGTAATGAACGATGAAACCCAAAGAAAATATATTCAAGCATTAAAACGACTAATGACCAAATGTCAAGAGTATTATCCTACAGATCCCTCCCGTTGTGTAGAATATTCAAAAACATAATTATATAATTAATTTTACATAGTATATAAGTAATTATACATTATACATGCAGAATATAGAATAATTGTACATTATCAATATAATATTTTATTTGTTTCTTATCACCAGAGGAATTACAATTGTATTTATAACGATAAAACAAATTATTTTTATTTGAATGTTACCTTGCATTATTTTTAATTTATTTGTATTTTCTTATATCTTTAAGCATACTTTAAGTACTTTTAACAACAAATAACTTAGGAATTCATAAATTCATAAAAATAAGGATATTACATTACAAATAATGTGATTCATCACATTTCCTTGATATTTATACATTTTTTATGTTGTTGAACTTCATTTTATTGTAGATGCTAGTTCGTTTGATCTCTTTACTGCAGCTTCAACTGCATTTATCATAGAAGCTCTATAAATATAATTGATGGCGTTATATATTAAATTAATAATTTCATGCATTTTACCTGACTTGTCCACGTTCCATAGCATGAACTCCTGTAATAGTTGTACCTCCTGGAGAACATACTTCATCTTTTAATTGACCAGGATGTCTACCTGTTTCTAACACCATTTTACCAGCTCCAACTAATACTTGTGCTGCAAATTTTGTCGCCATAGGTCTTGGAACACCCATTTTTACAGCACCATCTGCTAATGCTTCTATAACAAGATATGCCTAAAAATCTTGTGTAATCTTAATGTTTGTCTTTAAAAAATAAGTAAATGTATAATATTAAACACATATTTACATAAGCAGGACCAGATCCTGAAAGACCACTTATAGCATTTATAAGAGACTCAGGAACATTTTCAGTTACTCCAACATATGACAATAATGTTTCTATCATAGTTTCGTCTTGATTCGTTGCATTCATAGAACAATATACTAGACACAATATACAATATATAAAAATACAAATAATTATACTTATTATACATTATATTATACATTAAAATCTTTTTACCTGTTATTCCTTCTCCAACCATCATTGGAGTATTAGGCATACATCTAATTATTCTAGGATGTGTAACAATAGACTTAAGTTTCTGAAAATATCATATCAATTTCATAATCTGTTTCTATAAACATAGGTTGTTTATATTTTAAGTACTAATAATTTTACATTAGCTAAAGACTCTAATGTAACTGCTGCAAGAACTGAAACAAATAGTTTATGTACAGCTTTGACTGTCATCGTTTCTTTAGTGCATTCAAGTGCATCATCAAGCATATGAGGCTTCATTGCTAAAAATATAATTTCACAATTATCTACTACTTCTCCATTTTTCAAAGTAGCATGAGCACCTAAGTCGTTCCAAAATCCTAGAGTTTTAGTTGTACGAGCAGAAACCCATACATTGTTTGGATTTAAAATACCTATAACAAAAAATGAACTGTATTATTCCAAAATAATTGTAATTAACAATTAATCTTAAGTAACTAGTACTATAAAATTTTATTACCTTTATGAATTAGACCAGCACCAATAGCACTTGCCATATTTCCACCACCAATGAAACCAACTTTAGTTGACGAAAAATAATTTTTATCCATGATTATTATGATTTTATAATTAATTTAAATGCAATCAATCTATGTATTACTTATAATTAAATATGTGAAATGTGTCTTTTTTGTAGTAAGTAAAGTATAATTTTGTAGTAAGTAAAGTATAATTATTTCGTTTTCAAAATATGTACTGTGTTATAACAAGAAATAAATTATAGAACAAGATTTTTAAATTTATTATTTATTAAATATATTAAATATATTTTATTTGCCGTTCAAGATTTCTTTTTTATATAATTTCAAAGATATTTTTTGAATAAATTTTTAAATAAGTGATTAGAAAAAAAAGAAATATGGAACGTCACGAAGTATGAAAAGAATGTAGAAAGAGACCGAGGAAAGAATAGATCGATAGATATAATTTTGAAAATGTTGATTTAAAATGATTGAAAATGTTAATTAAAAAAATTCGTTTATACTTCTATCAATATAAGTTATAATTGAATATATTTGACTTTATGTTAATTTAATTTTATCGCATTGAGTGATATTTCATCATTTAGCAGTATTTTATATGTGTTTGTAAAAAATATACGAATTGTCATTTATAATTAATCAGTTAAGTGTAATTTATAACAATATTTATATTTTAGATGACGTTAGATCATATAAAGTCGCGTTCATTACTTTGACTATACATGTGTAATTAATTAGTGCATTTGACATACAATGATTGTTAATGGTTATTGTTATTACATTTAAGTGTATTTCTTAAATATAGAAATGTACAATACAACATGACATAAATTGACCTCCAAATACAATATAAAATTTATAAAATTTATTATAATGGGTAATTGTATACGAAGTATAATACAAAGGTTACAAAAGAAGAAATGCTCCGAAAAGTAATGAATTAATGTGTTAGGATACTTATATTGGAAAAATATGTATTTAATAATTACATGATTTTTAGGACTATTATTTTGCTTATTGTGGGCCTTGATAATGCAGGAAAAACTTCGGTTTTAAACTGCATCAGTGGAGGTACATATATTTTATTTAAGGAAATATTTATTTTATTTTTACTGACAATTGTAATTGACTTTTTAAATTTTTATTGTATTCGTTGCAACATTACATTATATATGCATAGTCGTACTTTTTTAACTAGTTAAATAGTATATCATTCCCTTTATTAGATTCAAATAAAACTACATTACCTACAATGGGATTTCATGTAGTATCTTTAAAATATAAATCATACACTGTAAAAATTTATGATATTGGTGGTAGCTCTCAAATCAGATCCTTATGGCCAAAATATTATAATGGTGTAAGTAATCTAGCATAATCAACTAGCATCCTAATTAAGACTAAGATAATCCTTCCATTTTTATTCTTAATATTTGAAGTTTGTCACTCCATTTTTCATCTTTTAGATACACGGCCTTATATATGTAGTGGATGCTAGTGATATTTCCCGCTTTACAGAAAATAAAATTGTATTTGGTGAATTAATTTCACATGAATATATTTCGGGGAAACCATTGTTGTTGTAAGGGAATTAAACGTATTGTTTATACTTGCATTGTTGCTCATGCACAAAGTACTATTTGTAGATATAATATGCACCACTTAAGTACACAAAAGATACATGTACATAATATATACTCACGTAAGAAAATTTTCATGTATATACTTCATTATAATACTTCATATTAGGCTTGCAAACAAACAGGATATAAATGGGGCTATTGATGAATTAGATCTTGTTGAAAATTTGGATATAGAACATGCTGCTAATACTATGAAATGTCCCACAAGAGTAGAAATATGTTCTTGTACTTGGAAAGAAGATCAGTCAAAGGATAATACTATAGGTATTAAAAATGGATACAAGTATGTAATTAACTTTTTAATTAGCTCTATGTTGATTTTAAAAATGTTTAGTTTTTATTAAACATAAATAAATTATATAGATGGCTGCTAGATATAATAGTGAAGAACTACACAGCTTTAAATAATAAGGTTAAAAATCAAAATGTTCAAAGTGAAAGAAACATTGAAGTACAAAGTATAGCATTAGATTCACCATCAAAACTATCAATTCATTCGAATCCCTTTAAGCCAATCAAAGAATTAGTCTTAAAAAAGGTAATATTATAACTATTATATCTATTTTAATTAATATGTTTTTATTTTATTTATTATTATTTTAGGAAAGTACTCAAACACCAAGTGTCTCGCAAAATGGTACGTAATGTTGAAATGTAAAATAATGTAAATAATATAATATATTTATACTATATTTACAGGTATAGTAACAAATGGAAAAAAGCTAAAAAAAATGTTTACATATAGAAATAAGATTGCACCAATTACTACTGAAGAATCTGTCATTGAAATTAATGATGTATCACAGTCTGTTAAATTTACGCCAAAAGCATTAGAACCTCAAAAAAATATTCAGATACTTCCACCAATATTAAATCCAATAGCACTGGATACATATTCAAATGCAATTAGATTAAAAAATAATCGTCCACATACAGCCCCAGAGCGATCTCAACGTTTTACAAATAAGATAGTAATTAGACAGTAATTAACATTCCTGGACAAGTAGCATAAAAATAATATTTTCAATTATACAATACGGGACCATAATTAAAGAATATGATATAATGTATTTAATATTGTATCCAGACAAAATATTTTAACAACGAATTTTTTATATTTATCTGATATAACATAAAAAAAGTGTTAGCAATGTTTACTTTCTATGATGTGATCGATTGTTTGTGTAAATACCTGTATACGTACATTTGTTCTAGTCATAAAATATATCAATATAAATATTTTCTTCACTGTTTATGATATAATATACATTTAATTTACATTTAAATTATATTTTATGATGTATATTTTTAAACTATACATATTCTTAGTTTAATATTAAACATCATTTATTTTTTACTTAAACTTTATTATATATTGTACATTTGCATACAATATTATGGTACGTAAGAGTACATAAAAGTTTGGCAAATATATGTACTACAATATATATATGAAAGACTTACAAAAGTTATAGTATAAAGACAGTAAAAAACTTTCGATACAGAATGGCAGTAAAGGTGCATAAAAATTGTATCATAAAGCATCCTTATCACAATTTACAGTGTAATAAATATTGTAAGTAGTTCCGTAACATTATCTTATCTGTAACATCTTGTTGAGCAACTACTTTATATATATATATAATATATCCGTATATCGAAAGAATATACTAAAAATTATTACAGTAAGGAACAATGAGTGTACTGTAAAGACCAATAATATTTTTTTTTAAGGAAAATATTTCGTATAAACTACATTATATTTCGTATAAACACATACATAAACACACCAATGAAAACATAGTGATCAAACCATCCAAAGCGACAATAAATTGCATTAACCAGTATTTTAAAATTACATTTTTTTTATTATGAAAGACTGTTATATCACGTTTTTAGAAGTTTTCATAGATCATAATAATGCCATTTCAATTACAAATATAGCAATTTTTGCCGTAATATTAATATTTTTCGTTAAATTCTTATCTATTTTATTTAATAATGCCATTTTCAAACTATGAAGCAACATAACACTTTATGTATTAGCAATTCCAAAAGTATATGCAAATTGCCTTGCTTATTTCGTATTTATTCTCTTAACACTAGATAATATTCGTTGTAATTGCACCTTATATAATCACAATTACTTCAGTTAGGCAAGTTATATTTACTTATATATTTCTAAGTTGAAAATATTTCACTTTTTTTTTTTTATATAAGATAGACTATTGCTTGTTATGAAAAGACACAGAGTTTGTCCTTTTGACTTTTGTACAATATAGCAGGCATTAAATATATAAATTTTTTAAACTGTTTTGCATTACAATGGTTACAAAATACTTTTTTTCAAAATATAATGTCGAAATTGTACAGGTAATATATAAATCACTTATAAAATTTTGTTCATAAAGCAGCAAAGGCAATCAATTTTAGCTATTTTCTAACACAGCTATTTTAATCTCACTTTTAATTTGTACTTATTATATATTTCATTTATAATGGTTTTGAATATACTGTATCAAATTTTTGCATGATCACTATTACATCCATTCTATGCAGCTTTCAAATGGTTTAAAACTTGTTAAAAATTAGAGCTTATCATTATAAAATTCTATTATAAATATTAATCTTACAAAACATATAAGATTTGCAAGATTTAGGCAGTACAAAAATTTGTATGTAGCATAAAATCTATTCTGTATTGCTATATCTTGTCTAATACATTGTATATCTTTATAATATTATAATCACATTATTATTAACAATTCAAAGATAATATTTCAGTTTAGTAATTTTTACTTGATGTAACATATTAGGTAAAATATTATTTTTGAATTTCTAATAATATGATTAATACTACAAAGATATGTAATGTATAATATATATATATATGCATGTATATATATATATATATACACACATACATATACACACACACACATTTCTTATTATATCATATTTCATAAATCTCTCATGTATAAAACGACTATACAATTCCATTTTTGGGAGGTGTAAACTTTACCAAACGAGTTAACATTGATGTAATACACGGAATTTGTTTCTGTTGATGCATTGTGATATTATCAGGAGTATTTGATTCAAAATCAACAGCAACTCGCTGACAAACAAACGTGAGCAACGTTAACAAATCATATCGAGTACCGTTTTCTCGTAATTCTAGGCACAACGCTTGTATAAACCACGAACCGCGAGTAGTATTTCTCCAAGAATAATAACCTGCGTGTATAAATAACATTTTTTTTAAATTAAATTTTATAAACACAAAATTAATTCTAAAAAAAATTTTCTTTGCGAATGTAACTCAAAAATGTTATTGTATCAAAGAAATATAATTTTTTTTAAAAATCTTAAAATAAATTTTTTTCTAAACTTTTTCAATACATAACACTGTTTTCAAAAATTATAATAAAATAAAAGTGAAATCATCCAACATTTTGAATGTTTTTATATTTATAACAATTAAATAAATCATATGTATATTTAATAGTACAAATTTAAAATAAACTTCATTTTGAACTTATATTTACCTGGTATTGTGGAATAAGCAACTAAAATGTCTGCTTGACTTGGTATACGGAATGTTGAAGTCGGTTGACCATCTGTTTCTGTACGTTCTTTTAATGTTGTTCCAGAATCTAATTTATCCCCTTGGCAAGCTTGTATAAAAAATAGTTTTGGTTTTCCAGCAAGTGTAGGGCATTTATCAGCTGTAAAGTAAGACCAAATGGAATCATTCTTGTATGAAGTATCGTGAGCATAAAGCATTCCTAAATCTCCATGGCTCAGTATAGCTACTATTAAGCAGTCATGTTGAGAATGATCCATGCCAGCAACTGTAAAGAAAAAGATATAACATTGAGAAATATATTCAATATGTCTTCATTTATACATTATCATGCAAAACTCAAAGAAAAGATACTTTTCTTATGATTAGAAAATAAAATACAAAAATTATAGAAGGGTAACATCAACTAAGTACCTCTTTCTAAATTTTTCACTATATCTCTATACGTGTAATTATGAAAATCATTTACTTCAAAACCAAGACTTTTCAATGTACTGACAAGATTTTCACAATCTACATTTGTTCCACATCTTGGTCTAAGATGTGTAATAGTGAAAAATTCGTGATTAAAAATAATAGCTAATCCACGCTTTGCATGATTCATGTTGTAATGTGTGGCATAGCGGTCTGTGGGTGCCGTTTGTAAAGGGCCCATGAGAGGACTGACGCTGTTTCTGGAAAATAAAAAAAAAGGCATGCCTGATGTTTGGGTTCATTCAAAAAAATCGTACCACTTTATGGAAAATTAACTACCAGAAACCTGTAATTGTATGATTTTCATTGTTTCAGGAATATGTCATTAAATCCTTCATTGTATTAACATGTTACAATGCAAAGAATAAAAATTGAAGTAAAATAAAATTTCTAATTAATTTTAGACATAAATATGTGACAAAATTCAGAGTTTCATGCAAGTAAATAATGTGTATCAATATACAATATGGGAAACAGCAAGAATACATTAAAGTAATAGTATCAGGATACATTGTATATTTATTATGTACATGCTTGATCCTTTAAGTCATACCTCGAACATCCAAACGCATCTCCGACATCATTACTGTACTTTATACTATCGTTTATGACATCGTTTTTTGTTGAACACATGATTCCACTTTGAAAACAGTTTTCACTGTGAGAAACGTATATAGTTCTACAGAAACGATCACTAATCACAATTTACTCGCGCGAATGTAATACGCACTATAGCACGCGTCGTAACTCGTCTCATGACTCATGACGCCTTCAGTTATTATACACTAACACTTTGTAAGAAAACAACTACGATTGGCTATTTCCGATAGATCCAATGTAACGATACGTGCATTGGCCGAAAATGTCGCGCACAAACAAGACCGTATAATAACAGATTTGACGGTTAGGCATAACCATTGGCCAAGGACAAAATAGACCAACCGCTCATTTTCGTGTTGCATGCGTCATTTATTGATTCAATGTAACAATGGCTGGAAATAAATTTTTTTTATACAATTACAAGTAAAATATAAATAGGATATTTTATATAATTGTAAATCAAATATAAAATCTTATATTACATTTTTTAAACGTAGAATGAAAATGCGGCAAGAATAACTTGGTGCTGCCATCTATTAAATCTGTCTAAAACTATTTAGCGAGACAAACGATGTGCTGCTATCCATTGAATTTTGTCTAAAGAGACTTCTAATTCTAGCTGGATTTGAGAGGCGCTGAAATCGCAGCACCATTTATAGACAAGAAGCGCAATAGTATGCAACAAGGGCGGATATATACGGTTGGACAGACAAGGAGACCAATGTAAGTGATGAAAACAGAAATAACGATTAGTTCCACCATTTCACCGCTACGCGGCGCTAGTATTTTAATGTCCGTAAATCGATCGAATTTTCATTAATAAATAGAACTAATAAAGTGAATTAATTTGTGAACTTCTATGATTGCGTTTTCAAAATTAGATCCTCAGCTTTCCTTCGGTATTCCATTTAACTTATAATATGCATGAACAAAGATTGTACGCAATAGATCGAAGTAACATTTAATTTAATATAAATCTTTATTTGATCGGGAGAAAGGAATAGTTACATTTTTATGATTTACTATCTTGATCAGAAAATGACCAATACTTAAAATTTCGATAGCTATTATCTCTTTTTTCTCTTGAAAATTGTTAAAAAGTTGTCTCTTGAAAGTTATTATAGGAGTGCGATGTAATGACAGAAAATATTTATTAAGATAACTTCATTTATTTACATTCTAAATTCAAAAATTAAAATAAAGCTCTTTAAATTTAATTTTAACTTTAAACGTAGATGTATGTCGTATACTTTAAATAATTTATTCGAACATAAGTCTTCAAATATGTATATATAAAGAGGTTCGAAATTTAAATTTATGTTAAACTTCATAAAAAAGTAAAAATTCTTCGTGTATTTGTATTATTTATATCGTCAATTATAATAAAAGAAAGTATAAAAATCTCCCTACAATCATTTAATGCCGAATTAATGCTAATTAATTTATTGAATACGTTGTATTATTAAATACAACTTGATATTCATTTATTTCACAATTTTATTTATATTTTAGAGCGACAATATTATTTTCAAAATATATACTCCTTTTGACAAATTGAACTATAGGAAAAAAAAAAAATGATCTAAGAATGGTACAAGTGTTCAATATTTTACGACTTTTTTATTGAATGTTTCTAACCGTTATTGAGAAACAATGTGGTGTCCGTCATACATATTATAAACTGGTCTTGTATTAAAATTTTTTACATGAATGTAACCAATGATATTCATATTTCCTTCGTAACGTACTTTTTGTATTTTCTTTTTTCTTTTTTTTTCTTTTTTTTTTTTTTTTTTTACTTTATACACAAACCTGTACCACTCACTTATGGCGACTCTGATAAATACGTATATTTTGTGTATCGACGTAATGTAACATTTGTTGTGATTCATTTAGGAAACTTTCGAGTGATTTATGAAAAATTCGATTTCGGATAATGATCGTAAGTAGATTTGTCAAAAAATCTTATTGATATAAAAAACATCGCTGCTGATGGAATAAAAATCGAGTCATATAATTAACCAACTTTTAAAGGGGAAACCTTTTTTCCACCTTCAAATCACTATTTGTATCATTACATATATCTACGAATCTGCCATAATCTGAACGAATAATTGTCCAAAGACGAAGAATGATTTATTCTGTATAATTGCGGACTAGTAAACCTGTGATCGTTTCTTATTCTGCCTAAAATATAATCTTGTTTGTAAATTATAAGTTCGTTCGGTTGTATTATAGTTTCGATTTCTATTCTCTTTGGCAATAAGAACAACACATTCGTCTTATCGTTAAATTTATGAAATTATGTTAAAGCAATTTGCACAGTTTTCAATGCTTTTAGATACTCAAAATATACGAACATTTTTCGAAAATTTAATTCGATTACTATAAATCTCGCGCATAATCAAAATTTGGTCCATGCCCAGTTCTATTGATAATTAAAAGTTACAAGTATCTGTAAATGCATTCATAGATAGATAGAAGATAGTATTCAAAATTGACCGTCTAGGCTACGTATTTTTAATAAATTTAAAGCAATATGCATTTTGATTTAATAACAGAACAAAATTATCGATTAATTTTTAAATGCTTTTCAACCAGCTCTAAGTTTTATTGGTTCCATCGAATATGTTCAACGTGCCATAAGTAGGTACAGCTGTGTCATATTACATGAAAATATTTTATTTCCTTAGTGAAACTTCTCAAGGCTTGGACAAGACAACACACATGACATTTAATCATTTAAGTTTTCAATGACGCACTGTAAGATCAAATCATAGGCCTCCTAATAATAGATAAATAGGTGTGTAATCATTAAGTTGTAGAGATCTATAATGATCTGAAATATTATCAAATTAAGATTGAAACTGATTTTATACAATGTCGCGAGTAGATAATTTAATATTCAGTGTTGAAGATCTACTATACTATGTATATGATTTCTATTACTGTTAATAGTTCTTCCCAAGTTTTCTTAAAATAAAATTCTTTACTTTTAAATGAAAATTCATCAAGAGATGTATCATTCACTTATCGAAGATTCATCAGTAATAACTCTGATATTTGTTTGTATTACAACTTAATATCCTTGTTTCTCTTACGATGAATATTTTTAATATTTTTCATAAAAATGTACAACTTTGTCCAGATGACTATAAAGCTCTACAACTTGCAAACCAAGATCATGTATCATGTATTTTTAGGATATTATTAAGTAGGTATAGGTAGACATTGCCTATATACAGTTGCAACAATGTTGCATGTGCCTACTTTCTGGCAATCCTAAGTAAAGCTTACAATTTGAATAGTTTTTTTTTTTTTTGGATAATTATGTCTTTAATAAGTAAGTAATAATTCTATTAGAAATAACAGTACAGCGTTTGAACTGTTATTATCTTGTATCCATTTACATGTTATATTTTCTAGTTTTAAAGTATTCTCGTACAACGCCTGTATGTTTTGGTTCTGAGAAATAATTAAGATAATTATTTTACTATTATAACTGGCCAATAAGTATCTGCCACTTTTCTTATATTATTAATCTATTTATCATATATACAGGTAATATACAATAATCTCGCTTAAGATATAGTATTATTATTCTATTTTCAATAATATTATAATAGTTATATGAATAGAAACTTGACCGCATCTAATCCATCAATGTGCGCTATTGTTGCACATTGGAATATAAATACATTTTTATATAAAATTTGTATAATCTACATGAATCATTTTAAGTATATCTTTTCTTTTAATCACAAAAGATATAAATGTAATTATTACTACGCAAGCTGGGGGCCAAGGGCGGTTTCACTCTGGCAGTAGTATCATAGATATAATTCTAAATCTGAAGTTTCGTAAAACGAAAAATCAGTATTTTTGAAAATTTGTGCTAATTCTGATATATAGATTTATTTTCTAATACTGATACTTCGTGTAAAAGTTGATTCGTTTTAAATGTTTGATTTTATGTAAATTTATTATCCTTGTTTCACATTTTGTGAATTTAAAACAGTGTTAATGTTTATTTGTTATTTTAATACAAATGTTTCTTCTGCTGTAAAAAATAATAACTAAAATGATACGTTTATTAACATAATTCTACATTAAAATATATAAAATGTGAATATATATATATATTCACATTTTATATATATATATTTATTTTCACATTTTAATGTAGAAGATATATATTTAATAATTATGTTAATAAACTTATTTTAGTTATTATTTTTTAAAGCAGAAGAAACATTTGTATTAAAACAAATAAACATTAACACTGTTTTATTTAAATTATTTGACATTGAAATTAAACATACGTAGGTATATAGGTTTCGATGTATCTTTAGAGTTTTTGTATGTTACGAAAATATTTTATTATTCTTGTCAATTATGTATTTTTGATAAATTCTTTAAAATATTCCTATATTTAAAAAAGAAAGAAATACAAAAGTTCTCTTATCAAATGAAAATATTATAATCCATATATATAATAAATTCAATATTAATTTATAAATTTTTAAATAAAGATGAAAATTTGTTCAAAAATCAAAGAAATATTTCCAACGTAACATAACGTAACATGAATATTTTTGATATATGTTTACAAAAACTCAAAAGATACACTGTGTCAAATATGATTCCCAGTGTGAAGCCCGATATGCCCGCAATTCTCTTTTTCATCTGTTGTCACTAATCATCTAAAGGAAAGGAACACTATATGCGCTATATCCATCAATAAGCAGGGTAATTCACAACAGATGAACGTCTTATCTAATTTTTTTTTTTTTTCGATTAAAACTTATTTACAAAAGTTGCTGTACAATCGTAGTTCTGTTGTGATGTAGGTCCATCATAGCCTTGAATGCGAGTAGACCGGTTCTAAAGTAAAGATTGTATTGCAAGGAAATCTTCAAAATGAAGTCTTTGAAATAGCACAGCACATTTTGTCAAGCAAATATTCCAAACTCATAAAATTGTTATAATTTTCAATGGTATATTATTAATAGTAGTAGTAGGTTAATAAAATTATTCCAATGCTGTGTACACATTGATCTCAAACGCCCACCTCTTTTCGATATAAAATTCTATAAATGTGCTATACGATTTTGTAAAATTTATCAATAAAAATTTATCAATTTATTGTACCAAACATAATACCAATTATATATAATTCTATCCTATGGTAGATTTTCTGAATATTGTCTGTATAAAAACTTATTTCGGAATTAAAAACTGGATAAATGGCAATGTATATAAAATGTATGTAAATATCTCGATCGTATTGCACATTTATCTTGTATCAGACAAATATTTCTCCATAATATTAATCTATATGTTTGTGCAAAACATTATTCTATATTTGATATTGAAAAATTGGTTTACCATTGTTTTTTTTTTTGAACACAATTAATATAATTGTGGTATAACTGCAGTGGTCAGTTCTGGAACATATGCCCGGCATAATGTTACATAATTTTTACATATTTCTATAGGAAATAAAAATTTTCAACATCAAAAGACTAAACATAATCCATGCAATAACATCTTTACAAATAAGCACTATTACGTGGTGCTTTGTTTCGTCTATTAATTAAAAGTTATTATTTTTAAATCTAATAATATGCCCTAATTTTGTCAATAGGAATATTATAATTAGAGCTAAGATTTTTTTGTACCATTGAATTAGGTGAGAGCACCCAACAGTGACCCCAATACGTTTTTGAAATCGCTCACTACAAGTATTTTCATTCGATTAGAAATATATTTGTAGTAGGATGCAAACCCGCCGACATCGTTTTTTTTCTTGCGTCAGGGTCGCAATTTGATTATTTCTCTTACGAGGATGTCTGTTTTCTTTTATTCAAAAAGTGCTAGTATATCATCGCTTGATGAGGGGTTACCACTGCTAGCGCCGCTGCTGGGAGGGGTATTCAGATCTGGTGGATCTAGATATGAAAGTAGTTCCATTGGATCCACAACGTTATCCGGCAAGAGCTATAACATAACATAATAAAAAATT
Organism: Tetragonula carbonaria; assembly: GCA_032399595.1. Classification (NCBI taxonomy): domain Eukaryota; kingdom Metazoa; phylum Arthropoda; class Insecta; order Hymenoptera; family Apidae; genus Tetragonula; species Tetragonula carbonaria. Next base: position 6,057,636 of record JAUCRC010000007.1, read on the forward strand.
AATATCACATACATACTTTATATACCTTGTAAATATTATGAAAATATAAATTATTACTTACATTCAATGCTTCTTGACCTGTACCCTCACCATCTATTACCGCAGCTGGGTCAAAATTCAAGTCTGATGGTATATCCGTAGTATCGTTGGTTATGTTTGTATTCGTATTACCAGATGTGTTGAGGTTTCCAGTGGATTCTTGGGATGCAGGAGGAACACTCGGTGGACCACTATTTCCACCACCTGGTGTATGTGGTGTATGAGGAGTATGAGGTGTATGAGGTGTGTGAGGCATCTGTAAAAATAAAGAGAAAATATTTAATACTCATGTAATCGACGGAAATAATTCAGGTTAGAATAATTCTGAATTTAACACGTACTTGATCGTTAAGCGATTTCTCCATAGCATTAAGAGGATCTAACGAGTTCACCGATTCATTTAAGTGCGAGAGAGGTCCCCCTCCATTAGTATAATCATTATTGGTATTCGTATTCGCTCCAGAATTAATATCGAAAGATCCTCCCGACGAATTCCGATGATTGATATTGTTGTTTCCATACGTGGCTGGTGTATTATTCATCATAGAACCGCTTACGATGCTGCTCATATCAGGCGGTATGTACGGACTCATTGCTTGATTCATATCCCAGTTATTCATAGTAGGCATGTTCATACTTCCAGGTGACATTGCCTTTGTCATTCTCTTACAATCGCTTTCTTCTTCAGATTTAATGCCAGTCAAGTTTTTCGCTGGTTTCCAGTTCGCCATTGAATCTATCGTAACCTCTTCCACTTCCGCAGTATTTAGAGTGTTTAAAATGCCCCACATATATTGATCAACTTCTAAACCTTCTAATTGTGCAGGTTTCCTATATAAGATAGAAACAAAGTTATTTGAAATTTGAACGAAATATTTAGTTTTATAATCGAATGTAAAATTGTTAAAAAAATTACTTACGTGCACACAGGACATCGCCAAGATCCTCGTTCACAATTTAGCTGTAGATATGATTCCAAATCGAAGCACTGAATATGTTTACAATCATGTCCTCTAGCTGGCAGTGTAATACGTTTAAAGGTAATAGGACATTTTAAGGATACCTGTAATAAGGAAATTTGCACGATAAATATAATGTTTAAAAAATGTAAACACATTATTTTTAAATGTAGTATTAAACATCTACCTTAAGTGCTGTCTGTTCTACGACATCTTTCTCTGACTGTATACCATTATTTGAAATAGTATTATTGAAATTTCGTTTAATTTTAGTAATACAATGCTCCGCTGTAAGTAGCCTTTTACGTAATAATCCATGAAGTACGCTTCTCACACTTGGCCGATGAACTAATTGGAGCACGAATAAATGAGACTGCAAATAAGCAGAAGAGATTTGATTATCGTTCATAAACATTGAACATTAATACTGTGAATATAAGGTATAAAGTAGGAAACTTACACAACAACATGCTGATACAGTAATTTGTATCGTATTTCTTCCAGGTTGACAAACGTCTTTTAGATATAAGGGCTTATGAGACGTTTTATTCTCACCACGATCGATGACTAAGGGCGTAGCGTTCACCGAGACTTGTACGCTCGCTGGCCAATTTGTGTTCATTTGCCTATCCTCATGGTGGAAACATTTGAGTTGCAGTTCCAGATCAGACCGCCACATCAACGTTTGATGCACCGTGGGTTTCAATTGAAAAACGTGGTTGCTTACAGCCAGATTATGTTCTAAGCGGAAGGGTGGAAGAATAATGCCATCCCTCACAGGGAATGTTAATCTTAACTCATCATCCTCTGCGCAAAACACAATAAAAGTAGGCTATTAATATTCTGATTTTTTTCTTTTTTTTTAACTAAACGATCAAAACATCACGAATTTAACTTACTCTGAATATTAACCGGTGATTTCATTTCGTTGAAATTGGGTTTAATATCTGGATTTGGACTGATGTAAGGAGGCATACTGGTTGCCGGTGTCAAAGGAGGAGTCGGATTACCAGGGATAGGACTGTGTTGGTAATTTAAACTACCAGCGCCCGTCGTTCTCATTGACGCAACATCTTGCTGGTATTGACTCGTTGCAGCACCGGCTCCACCATACGAAGATGTGCTACCAGCGTACCCAGAATTTGGTTGATGGCCAACGAACTGGTTTCCAACAGTCGTAGGTCCCATACTAACTGGTATACCGTTGCTACCGTAATATTGGTTATTCGTCGCTTGATTAGCGGTATTGTAAGAGGGCGCAGTTTGTCTCATGTTATTACTCCGTATCATGGAGTTCGGCCCAAAGCCAGCAGCCGATGGATTCATACTCTGCATAGGTTGATATTGAGGTTGAAAATTCGGCCTCGCTGCACTAGGGTAATTGGTCGGATACTGTGACGACGACATGCCGTTGAAGGCTGGCTGCATCGCAGCCGGATTAGGACCCGCGTACGGCCCCTGCTGCCTCTTTTGCGCCATGTGCATCGCGGGGTTTGGATAAGGCGCTAGTCTCCTTGTATAACCTTGATGAGGCTGAGCCTGGGAATAAATTTCTCCATTCTTTTATTCATTCCTCAGATTCAGAAGAAGCTAGTTGTTTAATAATTCACGTTCGCTTTCATCGCTTAAATTAGTGAATTTAAGTGAATTCGATACATCACGTACGTACCTGCATGTTCATCTTGTTCATTTGCATGTTGTTAGGTCCCATCATATTGTTCATGCCCATATTGCCCATGTTACTCATGGAGTTCATGGGGGTCATTCCGTTTATACCATTCATACCGTTCATACCTCCCATTGACATAGGATTCATTGAGTTCATGCCATTCATACTGTTCATCGAATTCATGGAATTCATAGAGTGCATCGGGCTCATCGTGCCCATGCTATTAAAGTTGCTCATCCCGACTGGCCCCATTCCGGCCATTGGTCCTCTTTGAGCATACCCTGCGTTGTACGATTGGTGGGGTATTCCATGTTGACTCTGCATCTACAACAATCAATAAATAACATGTTATTTAAACAGGTTTCTTTCTTTTTTACTAAGTCAATTCAATTGTGAAGCGATGGAATAATAATTCAAGGCTTCGTCAACGGATGAAGAGATCTCAGAAGAATATAAATATAGGAAGGAAAATGGTACCTGATTAAATTGAGAAGGGATGTCTTGGCGGTCCTGCATGGCCACCACGCTAGCAGTGGCGGTGGCCGTAGCGGTGGCAGCTGCCACCATCGCCGCGGCACTAAATGTCGAACCACCACCTCCGTTCTGGGGTGGCACCGTGCTATGATAGCCGGATGATAACACGGGCTGAACCCCAACGCCGATCGCCGCCGTTGTTGATGATTTTTTTGAAACTAGTTCCAATAAAAATGGCGAATGCGTGTCGCGTGCTGCCAGGCGTTTCAACGAAAATCAGGATACTGGAAAAAAAAAGATAAAACTAAAATGTTTTAACGAAAACTACACGCTTTGTGATCAAAAATTTTGGTAGAACAGGTAGCTATCTTTAGATGAAAGAAGGCAAGAAAAAGGAAATTGCGTATCCATTCGCTGTCTTTGTCATTATATTTACACCCGAGATATTAAGCTCAGGATACCAAGTGAGATCATTTGAAATTAAGCAAGACAACTCTATTGAAATTCAAGCAGGCAAGCAATGTTATGTTATATTAAGTAATGTGTAACTAAAACATCGTCCTGACACTTGCCTTTGGAAAGGAAAAGTAAGATATTGACCAAAAACGTGTGATATTAATGAAATAAATTTGGTTGAAGAATAAAGTCAACATGATTGTAACATGAACATCTCTTTGTAGGTCAGATTCATGCTATTCCAACTATTCTGTACGACTAATCGATTGTTTCCACGATGCAGCAATAATATATATGTAAGTTATTCATGATCGTTGAATTATTTGAGAAGGTCGGTCAACTTAAATCGCGCATCGCGTGGCCATTATTCGGGAACTACGCCATTTTATCGGTATCGCAATTTTTATTAATAATTTATAAGATTCATCATCATTTGGCAATTGCCAATGCTGCAACTAAAAATGTGTTCAATCATAAAATTTCACAGAATTCGGAAACTTCTAAAACGTTTGCTGATAATTGGAAATAAAATGGAAATAAAAAATAGTACGCAGCACTAAAGACACGTTACAATATTCGAGATAGAACTATCTCGGCTTGCTCAAACCCCAGTACACGTAACACCATTATCGCCACTGTAAAAGAGGAAGGAAAGAAACGAGACAAAAATTGAAAAACAAATTCAATAATAATAATTGTCGAATAATTCGTTAAAAATTGCCGACTTATAGAGAGAGAGAGAGAGAGAGAGAGAGAGAGAGAGAGAAGAAAACAAATTTAAAAGGAAGGAAAAAAAAGAGAAGAACGAAGCTCAAGTTTTTTTTTTAAATTTCTCCAACGTCTTCTAATTCTCTTCTAAAAATCGATTTACCTGCCAGGAGCGCGCTCGAAAGCCTTTTCTCATCTTACACAGGCACAAAGAATTACATTTAAGATATAGGAAAGGAAGTCGGACGCTTTGTCGTGGTCCTTCCATCGATACATTCCAAGCCCTGAACATTGTTCGTTCTTTCGAGTAGCCTTCGTTCTCGTTTCTGTCCTCGTTTTCAGGCGCGCAGCATACCCCAAAAGATCGAAAGAACACCGAACCCTGCGCGCACACCGTTCATATTCCCAGCTGGCCAAGGCAAGCCCCTATTGGTTTTCTGTGGGAAATGCACGTGCTCGCTATTCACACACTGCTGCTCTCTCTGCGCTTATAATACCGTTCTGCTACAAACACCGCTCGTCGGTGCAACCGTGTCCCGGGAACCAACGCGCTTTGCACGATCATTTTCGACTTGTGCGATACACAGATGGGGGGAATATCTCGGCGTCACCGCGAATCATTTCTGCAAACGGAAATATCACCGCTCAAGTGCAAAATCAACAAGTATCAATTTCGATCTTTTCCCGTGAAACGCTGTATCTATTTTACGGTTGCACTTTCCATTGCTACTGTTTGACATTGTTGACACAGTGTGTATTGTCTTTTTCACTAGTTGCGAATTGTTCCGAGGGTCAATTATGGAATTTGCGCTGCGTATTTCTAATTAATATTACACATTACTGTACAGTAATGTATTTTATATTTTGTTTGTTCTTTTTTTTTAGTGTTACATCGTTGCTTCTTCGATTTATTATTCCTTCGTGATAATTGAAATAATTATTTCAATTCGATGAAACTACGAACAATCGATGTTTGTTAGAAGGACGGCAGACGTTCTAAGTAAAATGTCTGTGTGTTTCGGCTTTCGAGTTGCGCTACAAAGCCGAGCAGGCACGAGCTGTCCAGTAGATCGTGCTATTGCAAAGGAAGGGCTATTTAACTTGGAACAGACACACGAGGGAAAACTACTTAGAGATGTAAAAGAAGTCACGAACAAGGGTATATGATGACCATTGTTCTGCATAATGTTCGAAACTCGGGGAACCACCACGTGAAAGAGTGCACCGTGTGTATCGTAGCGTATCGTTCGCGATATCGCGTTACCACGTGCACGTTCACATTCTTGCGCATGCTCGTGGAAATTCTATAAAACGGCTGGCAGCAATTTCTGCGCAAAAGCGCGAACACCCCCTGCTGCCCTTTAATTTCATCGGGTAAAGAGTTTGAATATTTTCAATTTTCTACGAATTTAAACGGATAGGTCGCTTTCGCGGGTTCGTTCGTGCGCCTAGGTGGCGCTATCTGCGCGGCTTTCTTACGAATTACATTCAATATGTAGTGAAAATTGTACGCGTGAATTTTCAATTATCATTATTATGCATTTTATCATTTTTAACAGTTATTGACAAATCTTTAGAACATATTTTATTGTTCGAGAAAGGATTATAACAATCACATCGATTATACAATTTTATCTCTGTAGAAAGAATAGAAGATCTCTTTACACATTTAGTTAAAAAAAAAAAAAGTCTACGTTTACGATAGTGCAACGTTACGTTTATCCGTTGGCAACCTTGAATTTAACTTCGACAGACTCGTTTATAAAGTGAGCAATCGGCCGATTTGATAAGATACCAATTTATGGACATTCCCGAGTTATAAGATAACGATTTTACCTTTTAGCATGCAGAACGATTGAGAATTATTATTTGAAAATTGTAAAAGTCACGTCTACAACTCTGGTGCTTATCTTTTACATCGACATGATAAAATCATTTTACTATCTCTGCCTGTTTGTCGAAAACGATTTATAAATATCGTTTAGAAGTTCAAATACATCTTACAAATATTTCACAGTTGAAAAGCCTTTGCATTCTCAGATATAAATTTAATGATAATTTAGGAAAGTTGTTTAGCGTACGAATGTTATTCTTATGGAATAAAACCGACATAATCCAAAGAAACGTCCTCGACTGTTAGAAGTAGGAAAAAAAAAAAAAGATCTCGTTGATCATTTGCTAAATAATTTTTTTCACACTCACTTGACCCTAGTGGTTTTCAAAGTCAACGGAAGAGGGGAGGGGAGGGGAGGGAGGGGGACGCTTCTTCCTCTCGCCGCTAAAACGAAAGAGAGCCTCCTTCTCCCCGCATGCAGTGTCCTCGAGACGCGATTATGGCGCATCGAACAAAAACAAATTTCGAATAATAGCCTCTCAGTCGAATTCAATACGCCGCCAGTAAAGGAACTATCCATATGATCGTTTATGTATACATACATACATACATTATAGACATGATTCAGTCTACAGGGCGTTCACAGAAGAAAATGAAAAAAATTGTAAAAATATTATCTAATATATTGTTCTAACGCGTTCTACTTTTCGATTCGTTTTTTTTTTTTTTTTTTTGTAACATATTGTAAAAACGTAAATTTCGCGTAAATTTCAGATGATAATTTGCACCGTTTTCAAATTACTTTACGATTCGATTCTCTCCACGCATTGTAAAATTCTCTTATTGAATCAATGTAAATAGATATCCAAACGCCATATACAATCTATCTTAATTCATATCATCGATACCGCATCGGTACAGCAAATGTTCAACAAATTCCCTAAAAAACACATCTTCGCGCGATAATAATAAACAGATTATCATTCACGCATTTTAAGATCGTAAGCAATACATGCTATTCTCTGACATTTTTTTTTCTTCATTATTGTCTCGTATTAAATTTCCAAGACACCCCGTGTATGTATGTATGTATGCATGTATGTATGTGTGTGTGTGTGTATGTATGTATGTATGTATATGCATCCGTAACGTACTTACGTCCAGATATAGCATGCACGTACAGGGAGCATTTCGAAGGTTGACGTCATCAAAGTCCCACCCCCTTTAAATTTGTGCTGAATGCAACTCTGAGAGAGAGAGAGAGAGAGAGAGAGAGAGAGAGAGAGAGAAGAGAAAAAAAAAGGAAAACGAACAAGAGGGAGAGACGGTGAAAGGGTGCGGAAGAAAAAGATAGAGGACGAAAGAGAGGGAGAGACTCACTCGTCGAACCGATGCCTTTTCCCTTCGACGCTCTCTCTGTTCTCCCTTATCCTGTGACCGTATATTCCTTCTCCCCTTCTTCTGTCTTGCCCGCTGAACGGCAATCGGGGCGGAGTGGGCCCCCTCTGCAAAGCTCGCAACGGGTTTCTATTCTCGGATGTCAATATTTCGTCAACTAAAGCCCACTCGGCATGCAACAAAAGCCCCTAACACACACAGCTTGCGCGGCTGGCGTGAGAGAAAGAAAGGAAGAAAGAGACCCGACAGAGCGTCCGTGATTCGTTAGACGGCCTGTTTAGAAGAGGATGTAGCATGGCGAAAACGGGAAGTCCAGACGGGTGGCGAATGCAACGCCTAGCGGGAAACCGAATACGAAGCGTATTAAATCGCCGTTTACTTAACAACGCTTCTCGCAGTCAGGAACTTCAAATTCTCGCTAGAAAAAATATTTCATTTACTTCGTATCGACATTTTTTTGGAGGGAGGGGGAGAGAGAGCGGGCAGGGGAGGGGAGGGGACAAAGGAAGAGAAAGGGAGGAAACTTATCTTGTAAGACTACTCGTAATACGATATTTATGACATTTTGCAAAAAAGGAAATATGTAACGGTATTTTTTTTTAAAGATCCTTGAAAATATAAAAATCCAGCGATAAGCGGTTTCACCGGTGCGTGTCCTTAATATAATGTATAGCTGTAAGTGGGTCAATGCCGCTTTTAGAAATACAGGAGCAGTCGCTAAAAGACTAATGTATATGTAATACAAAAAGGACATAGACGCGATTAAAAATTAATACCATTATTCTTGAAATTAAAGACAAAAACTTAAGTATATAAACTTGAAATAAAATCTGATACAACTGATAATTCCAAGTATTCGAACTCAAGATATTCTCGAAATTTAAACACACCGTTAATTAATACACGAACTACTGAAAATATCAGTTCAACATCTTCTCTTAAAAATCGTAATTTCCATGTAATTTTTAAATAATTTTTTTTAAAACTGTAATCGTGTAAAATAACTGTTATTTCGAAATCGTTCGCATATTCATGGGGGGACTAGCCTAAAGGCTGTTTCCCCATTTACAGAAACCGAGGAGGCGACTAATACTGGCGATGCGTATCGAGGTGGAAGGCGAATAATATCGAACGAGGAATCCTTGTACGAGATAAAATGAGCCTCTCACGGTCGTCGCGCGTCGACATATAATAGCCACGTTCTCCTCACTTGGTACACCGTGAAACTCGTATATATGAATCTCGTCTCAACGAATCCAGTTTCGATCATCATCATCCTTCACGACGATCTTTATTTATAATCGTACGTTGATGTGAATAAAATAACCGGTAAATAGACGAATTTAAAAACACAACGTCCCTTCAAGAAAATAAGAAAGCTTGGAGAATCTTTGATACACGACTTTAAAAAAATTACGTCCTCTTCAACCACTTGCGCTGGCAACTGGTTCACGGACCGTAACGAGTGACCAAACCGTACGCAATAATACTAAGACGTTATTAATACTTCTTACTATTATCGATACTGAGAAATTACTAAGAAGTAATAAATTCATTATTTATTTTGCCTGGGTTATATCGGAATGTGCTTGAAACTGCGGAAATATTGCAATTTTGGGACCAAAAATTCTCAATTCGTGGCACGTCGTTCCAGCGCAAGAGGTTAAACTCGTTTGCCTATACCAAGCTTTGTATTGTGATTATTAAAATAAGTTTCTCTTTCTCTCTCTCTCGACCATTCCTCCAAACTCCTGACCATGAAAATCGTTATCAAACGAAATATTATTTATAAATGTTGAATTAACAATCGCAGCTAATCGACACACACGTCGCTAGCGCGTTTCGAACGCGCGTGAAAGAAAGTTTTGTCCTGCAAGAGCGCATAGAATAGAATCCTATCAGTCACCACGTATCGCGCCTTCGTTGAACCGGTCTAAACGCACCTTTAAGGCGAGTGACAAAGAGACAGCGAACGCGCGTGCGCTGGAGTAAGGAGGACAAAAAACGAATACGCCGGATGCCGCCGGCCGCGACACTTCACTAAAATCAGGACACAAGTAAAGAGAAGGAGGATGGGAACAAGGATTCGAGAGTCTCGAGAGCGTTCAGATGCCAAGCCTGCAACACGTAAACAAGAGCGTGTGTCCGAGGTCGACTCGCCGAGAGAATCGTGGGAGGAATTCCTTCTTTTTTCTCTCTCTCTCTCTCTCTCTCTCTCCTTTTCTTTTCTCCGGAGAGAAGTCTCGTATGGGCGACAGCGGGGCGAGGCGAGGAGGGAGAGAAAGGAGGGACACACCAGAGGGCTTTGATCTCGACGACTATTGCATCGTGTATCGTTATTTTCGGTGTGAATCGCCCAAGAGACAAAAGCATTTTCGTGGAAATCCTCTTTTGTTCGCCGGATTTGCGAGGCCAGAAATTATGATTCTGATCACAAAAAAATCGTCTCTTGCTACACGAGTCTCTGTTGTTTATTGCTGAACTATGGGAATTTTCACTAATTTTTTAATGCAAAAGATAAAATTATAATAATAATTGTATTAACTTAGGAGCGATTCCAGCATAAGAATCGCACAGCATAGAATAGAAGGAATTATAGATGTTAAGATATGCAAAAATCAACAAGAAGGAAACGAAGATTCCAATCGTGCTATGGTAGTTATCTAATAACAACTCGCGTCACTGTCGTAAATATTTTTACTTTCAGTCTGAGTACGAGAATATCGATTCAAATCAGCCGCTATCAGCTTGTAAAAAAGTTCATAACGGAAAAAGGAATGCAGGTGATTTCAGCGCCACCTATCCGAATTAGAGAACAAAAGTTGAAGGAGCAATCTTTGCTTTTCTATCATTTTTCTGGATTACTCAATATCGAACGTGAATGAATTACGAACATCGAGATATTAATTCGAGCTTCGTTCATCTGGCTAGGTAAAAAAACCTGCGCTATAAATCAATTTATTCCTCCGCTTCGATATGTTTATCGTGCAAATACAAATTGCTGAATTTGAATCGTATTTCCAAGGGAAACAACACTGCCATCGCGGTGTCTCCTTTTCCGAAACTCTTGCGTATTATTCTCTTTATCCTCGTTATCCATTACGACGTATCTTTTTTTTTCATTATTAAAAAAAAAAAAAAAGATGACAAACGAATGCATTACATCACTAATTACGTAATCTGTACGTAATACGTAATACATCACGATTGCCAATAGGGAAGAGAACTTCGAGAAATTCGTGAGATTGATGCAATTTTGAAGCCTCGGACTCATTAAAAAAAAAAAAAAAAAAAAAAAGTTGGAATACAAAAAAAAAAAAAAGATACGCACTTTGTACAATACCGAGAATTTCGATGTCGAATCGTAAGAATTTAACGAGAATCGCATATGCAGCAACAATAACAGGAGCCAGAACGAAATAGCAATATCAGCTTGCAGCGAACGTGCTCGTGATTCGTCTCGAGAGAGGATTTCTCATCCGCTAAACCGTCTACGAGAAGATTCTGTCATTCGCAACAAATGCTCGTGGCATTTCGAGCCTCGAATGGAATAGATTTTTCCCAATGCCCCGGGAAAAGGTCGAACGAGAGAAGACGTTTCAAACGTCTCCGAAGAGAGCTTATACTCGCGATTTCTCTCCCTCGGCAAGTTTTCGTAGCTATGTCGATCCGCAATTTGAAGCGAACACGTGGCGCGTGGTTTTCTGCGCGCTATTCATTCGACGGCAACTGGCTGCCATGCATCCCGCTTGCCAATAATTGTTTATCGTTTCTATCACGTATCTTATTAGCGCATCACTGTTCTGACCTTTAATCGCGTTTAAATGATCGACCAGTGTGCATAAAACCTTCCAACCGAGACATCATCGCGTTTATGATCGAAAATTTCCGGTAGCAACCGATTTGATTTCATTAAATTTTTAAATCGTTTTTAGTCTTGCTTGGTAATGTAACGAGACTCAGATTCTTATATAACGAAAATAAAAAAACATTTTCAACAACTTATGTTGTTGGCGAAAAGTTTCTTGAAACTGCAAGTTAATTTATTTACGTAGAACGTAAGTACAATTGAAACTGATTATATAAGTGCTGAACTCAGGTGAGGAAGCTTGATATAAAAAGAACATCGCTTTTTTCCCCCCGTGTTTGTATTCGAGCATGTTCGTATGATAAAAGAAATACATTGATGTTAAAAGAAAAAAAAGAAAAAAAAAAAATTGAAAATATGATTGAATTACAAGATATGTTCGATAGTTATTAAACATGGTACAAAAGATGGACTATAACTCTGATCGTAATGGGGATAACCAGAAGGGTTGGCATAATACGTTTACCGCTCGATCGTGATTAAAAAGCTTGATAACAACGCTCCATATAGCTGAAACTGGCTCGTAATTCATTCGAAGAGGGTCAAGGATTCTTTTTCCCTTCCGCCATTTTTCCTTGATTGCTTCCGACTACTTTCGAAATCATCGGAAACACGTGCGCAGCAAAAGAATCCTCTGTGTGTATGTGTGTGCGCGCGCGTGCGTGCATAAACGGAAATAACATCTGCCGCCGGTTACAAAGAAGCCGAAAATTGTAAGATTCGACCGCAGAAGACTTCCGTTCGGATGCGAAGACGAGAAAAGCCGTGGTGGCACATGCACAAAGAATAACTCGCCAACGCGTTCACAATGGCGGCCGATAATAAGAGCAAACGTAAGCAGAAGAGAAATCTTGCTTTTACTCTGCGAAATTATCGAGCGTGCATTCCACGAATGCACCATTAGCTCTTGCGCATATTAAAAAGTCAGACTTAAGACTTCAGACTGAATAACGCTACATTCGTTGATCAAATATGTACTTTATTCGCGAAATAATCAGTATTTAGCCTTCGTTTTTTATTTGTTGGAAATTTCGCTTTTTCTTTTTTTTTCTTTTTTTTCTTTGTTAATCTGCGATCCGTTTGCGAAATTGTCAAGGTCCTCGTATGTTTCTACAAAACAGTCGTAACGATACCTAGGCTAGAATATTCGCAATAAGCGTAACGCAAGAACAAACAACAGATTATGCAACTGGACGATGTGTCATTATGTAAGGATCACAGTCCAATTCTGAAACAATACTACAACGATTTAATAATTACAACCTATAATATATGTGACAGTGCATAAATGGGAAGCGTCGCAAAAAGAGTTTTGTAACAAACTTCAACGATTGGTGTCACGTTACAGCTCCACGAGGATATGTACCGTGTTATGTTTAAAATTCACCGCGGAACAATATTTTTGGGCCGTAAAATATTTCTTCCTTTTGTCTTTTTTTCTTTTTAATATCCTTTTTTCCCTTATACTCTTTGCTTTTACAAACTTTAGAAAATACTTTTTTCTATTTTTTACCACAGCTTTTGTAAGTTCACAAGTTAATATATTTTAGAATAAAAAGGTATGTTACACACACACTCGTTAAGTACACTTCAAGATGATATCGATTAAAACGTGACGATAGTGATGAAAAACCCAACGAATTCTTTATCAGATATATCGTTGAAAAGGTGGGGAGGAAGGATTCCTCGGTATTGCAACTCGTCGAATGATTACGCTTTGTCGACACGTTAACGATTTTTGAACGTGTTGTTCGTAACGTCAAAAAAAAAAAACACGCTTGCTTTATCTTTGTGTCAACTAAGGTGTGGAGGAAATACATTATTAATTACATATTGAGTTGGATTCGTTAAATTTTTGCTCGTTCCACGCATCGAGATTGATCAAAATCTAACGAAAGATGAAAAATAATGAGAAGTTTATTAAATAAACATTTTTAAATTTTTTATCACTAAAAATATTCCTATTCCAATTCTCGTTCTAACGAGCGAGATTCGTTTCGAAGTGAAAAGGAAATTTATTGCGTCTATTTCAATAAACGCCGTTAATTAAATTTTAACCTTCCGAGGACAATTACATCTTTATAAGTTACATCACGCGTGCTTTCGAATATCTCGAAATATGACGGAAGTAATTTATCAGTGATTCAGCGGTGGCGTAATATCCGCCGCCTCAAATATTCGTCATTTTATTCTTCTACGTACATATAATTTCAACTGAAACATTATTCTGAATTAAAAGAATACACATACGTGTATGTACGTCAACGTAATGTGCGGTTTAACTGTCCCTGACATAAAAAAAATGGTGATACTCTGGAGTACATCTCTATAAATTGAATCCATCAAAAATCGTCTCCCCTTCGACTACACATCGAATTACTCGATTAGACGATTTCCAAATTGATTATATTAACCCTTCGTGGTTGAAGGTCAGAACGTTCCTTTAATCCTACTCATTGTGGAACTGGTATTTGAATCTATCGAACAGTTGTATCATTAACTGAAAAATTAATCTATCTATTGCAAAATGCTATTAAAAGAATTTTTAATACAAAATAATGTAATCTGCATGTAACAACTAACCATGCATTCCTTGCCTCGAAATTGAGGTTGAATGAAGACCATGGACTAAATTCTTCCTATAGATTGTCTGTTCTACAATACCATCTTATTTTCCTAGAAATTGCTTCATAGTTCCTTAATTTAAATGTATAGGCATCATCGGAGTCTTCGATGTGTACTTTGCATGTATAACATTCATTATGTGCCATCAAATATCTTTACTCGAAGTATTTACGTATAAATTAAAATGTAACACTAATATAATATACATACACATAAAATCGTATTCCGAATTAATCTTCTCATTTGCCATTCTAATACGAAATTTCTCGATACGAAATACAAGACGAAAATGAAAAGTTGTCGAAATTCTGCCGCGTACGGAAATTCAAATGAAATTCCCCAAAAGTGTTGCCAACCTTCGTATACTGCGCACCACGACTCTCCATTTATGGTATTACGTACGCGTGTTTCCCCCGCGCGATGCTTTCAATGTCGAAATCGGCCTTTGTATCGGCGAATTGTTACACGCCTTACGTCACGCCACTTTTTGACGTGCAACAAATCCTCTCGCAGAGGATGCATTTCTGCGGATAGAGGTGCGAGAGCACGGCTGCGCGCACGCGACCACGCGCAGGAAGACCCCTGGGTTCTATCAGGATTCGGAGAAAGTTGTTTCGGGGCGTTGATTGGCGGATGACGAAATCACGGAAGCCGCCAGCCAATCGTTGCTCTGGAAACTTTCCCAGAACACTTAACCCCTTTGACCGTTACATAAATATCACCCGATCCGGTGCAGCATGTTACAGCAATGTATCCTATACGATGAGATAAAGGGAACGTCGGGCGACAACAATTCGTTGCCAGTTCTCTCTCCCACGTACGAACACAACGATGCTCGTGCCATGTTTGTAGAAATAACAAAAGGATAGTAGTAAGTTTCGCGTGAAAGCAAACCTTAAGATTGTATCGAGTAGATCGATCATCTAACGGTGTCAATGTATAACTATTTATAATTCAATGATTACGTTTTCTTTCCTTTTTGTAAGGCGCAGAAAATTTTAAGTCGCAAAGGATTGGATTTATAATAGAAGTTCCCAACATTATCGACATTGGATGATTGCACAAATGTTATGTAAACTTGTTATGAACATTATATAAAATTTGTTATAAAAATATATTTTCTATAATCGACGGGCAATAAAATAATGCATCCGTGCCGTTTAAGCGAACGAAAGCAAGGGCTCGAAAGAGGAAGCAATTTATTAGGAATTAGAAAGGCGCGTTGGAAATCACCTTATTACAGGAGAAATCGAGACAATTGTTTCGAACTGTAATATATGTATGTATGAAGTTAAAAGACATACTTTCTTTAGAGTCTGTTTATACTTTGACACACGCACACGCGCGCACACACACACACACACACACACACACACACACGTATATATAGAAGTTTGGAAACAAGGAAGTAGAGAGAATATAACACGCGTCTATAAGTTAACTCGAAGTACCAAAATAACATCAGTCGTTTCACCGTCGACTGAGGCAAAACGAACGGACGCAATTCTCGTGGAAAACTTTGATATAGTTTATACACCGATGCCGAGCAACTTGATGTATGTCAGGGTTAAACTGGAAGGCATTGATGATGGAAGATCGCCTAGGAAATATTTTTCACAATGCTCGAGAAGATCTCAGCCATGCCTTGTAAAGCCATACGGGTCGTAATAATTTCCTTTGTCAATGCATTAAATCAACATACTCTCCCATGAAACAAGAAATGAGCAAGAAATGAGATTTCCGTTCCTAGTGCCTAGTTAAATTAAGTAAAATATTATCTTTCGCAGTTAATTGTTGAAAAAGTATTACTTCCTTCTTTAAATGTTATTTATTGCCAAACAAAGCAATCAAAGTTAAGACAAATGTATTTAAAGCTACGATGGCATTATTTGATACCGATCTTACGTGCACGACACGTACTCCATTTTCAGCGAGACGCTCGTTAATTTCAAATAATCACGCATATGTTCGCACGTGCGCGGAAACAGTCGTTGAAATATATATCACTGAGACTACTATATTCCCACCTGCTCTTTGCACTATTCTATGTTACAAAAGTCTTCCACTTTCTAAACTTTTCTTTCTTCTAAATAAAAAAAGCTGCGAGACAATACACCCTCGTGACGTACAAGGAAAGTGATTTATACGACACGTTTAAATAAAGACCACTATCACCAACTTAAACACGATGAGAATATTGAATCAATGAGAAATATTGAAATCCAATGGATATTTTCAGTCTAATTATAACTTTATCGCCTGATCTGGTATTTAAATTTGGCAAATAACCCTAACTTCACGACAGTATTATACAAATGTTATGTTTCCTACTTGCTGCTAACCTTCTTTTACACTCTACAGTTACGTATGAAAAATAATTGCGCAAAAAATCTTATCTATTTTTAAGTTAATACTAAGTAGCAACTTGCATATTTTATTTCACAGCTTTTTATTATCGCGCGGACATCTTTACATTATTACATATTCCCGCGTGTATTTCGTAAATCAAGCGCATGCGCACGAGTCGTCGATTAATGCGCAAGTCGCCAATGATAAATAAAAGCTAGAAAAAAGAAAAAAAATAATGAACAACTGAAGTTATGACAGCTGATATCAGCGTGTCTTTCTGGATAAGGTGAGTCGCGACCTTGCCACGCGCAATCGCTTCCGGTCAATTAACACACCCCGTTGCAGTTATTTTAAAATGATCCTTCTTGTCCGATACTTTTCGTCACTTTACTGATATAATTATCTGCCCGCTTTAACGAGTTTAACACGCTTCTGAACATAATCACAAAACAAATTATTTGTCATAGTGACGATTAATTTTTCCCGAGGAAATTCGATATACAATGTTTTTATGGTTATCAGAGCATGAAGAAACGGGCAGTAAATAATATTTCTCGTAGCGACTGCGATCTTTTACACATGCGTGTACTGACTTACGGGAACAAACGATTAACATTTACGATGCGAAATGACAACTGATTAGTTTGCTGTTCTTCGTGGATAAGGTGGAACGCGACCTTGTTGACTTGCTGCGCACGATTAATTCTTACTAATTAACATATCTTTTACTTGCGTTTGAACTATCTGTGTTTCGCCACTTTTGTATTAATATTCATCAAAATCTTTTAATTTTTATCCTACAAAGCGATTTTGCTGTTCATATCATTTTAATTAAAAAATGATTCAATGGCATATAATTAAAATATCAATGCAAAAATGTGTTAATAAGAATTAATATTACGGCGGCTTCTTCGAAAAATATAATTACAGTGTATTCGTACCAAAGTTCATTTGGAATTAATTCTTAATGTTTGTTTACGACTAAGCAGCAGTATAATCGACAAATGACAATTTTCTTTCGTTAATATGACCAAAGCGCGCGCGTTAACGTATTTCTCTATACATAGCTGAGAATATCGATGTTCTTGCTTACCGTTTGACATAAGTATACGGAACAAAATTAGGCGATTGGCGCTTTCGACGTAGTCGAATGTACACGCATGCGCACTCAATCACGTCACTGCACGCAATGTAAGTACAACCGATAAGTAAGAAAAGGAAACCGAATATATACTATCACACCGGCTCGATATAATTGGTCTTCAATCTTTATTACCTTAATTTTCTAAATAAGCTTTCCGCTCTATTATTAAAAAATCGCTATAGACCACAAACCATGTATCACTCAGCGTATATATTATATTACTATAAAATCAAACACCAAGAAAGAAAATAATCTCTTCAAAATAAAATGAAACTAAACTTCAAAAAGGACCGCCTAAAAGAAAGAAAACGTTTGTTTATCCTTCGTTTGTTTGAAATGCCTATATCGGCTTTCACAGCAACGCGTAATCAGCCGGATAAAAGCGGGGTCTGCGACAGCGATAACGGATTCTGAGAAGAACGGATTCTTATGTCGACCATGATCAGAACATGGCGTATACAGCGCCATCGATTCGAATTTGTTGCTCGCTGGCTTTTCGATTTATGCGCGTCAAAAGCCATCGCACGTCCCGAGAGCTCATTATGCAACGAACAATTATGAAAATTTAATTACGCTTCACCTTGAACACGTGTGCGGGGACATAATGTTCGAAGGCTGCTCCATTGTCGTCAGACCACTAGTAAGCTTCACGAACGGCCGCTTTACGCCGGCAAAACAAACGTTTCATAATCCGAGCGGATTCCGTCGCGTGTAAGTGTAAGTGTAAACCAATCGTTTGCGCAAACGGTACGTACGCGACCATCTTTGAAGGATACGATCGCTTATTTCTTCATGAAAGTTTTCTTTTTTTTTTTTTTTTTTCTGCCTGTCTGTGGTGATTTTTCCCGGGCGAGATGAGACCTAACACGCTCCAATCTCGAAATTTATAATAAAAAATAAATTATGAAAACTAAATTCACGACGATTTTCGACGTTCATTTTACACTTCTTGCCGATGGCTTATGGATCGTGGCTCATTGAGCGAATGAAATACGAAAGTGTGGTGATTCTCATGGAACACGCTGCCGAAGGAATGAAAATTACGATATGTCCACAATTTTCTACGTGCCAACGCGTCAAGGTGAATTTATAATGTGCTGCTCCTCTGACATAATTCCTCGTCAGTTCCGAGGCGTCTGTCAGTCGTCCTTGACAAATAAGTACCCTCGCTCCACAAGAAGAGTGCGCAATCAAAGATGACGATATATTCTTGATTCGCTGATATTTGCCAATTTGGTAAATAGCAGCGACCCCCTTTACACTCGAAACAGCTGTAATCTGCTACACAGCTCGATGCGACAGCAACGCCTTCACGCGGGAATCGCGAGAAATTTTCTTACACATGAAATTTTAATAGCCATGCACGTATTTAGAAACTATGGCAACTCTTTGTTTGAAACTTTCTTCCATGTCATCCGAACGTGATTATATCGTGTAGAAAAATTCGACACGATAATGGAAAAGAAAGAACAAAGATATTGAGATAGTTAGAAGAAGAAGAAAAAAAAAAAAGAAAAAAAGAAATAGCGCTCGCTGATTGAAGAATCCGTAGACTCACGCGCTAGGTATGAATCGTCAAAGTCGACCTCATTTATTTGTGGATAAGGGCAAAGTGTATACAGCATAGAACGTGGCTCTCCCTACTGCATCCCCACCAATGATCCATCGGGTGATTCCCCCCGCGGTAATACGTCCCTGGGAAGCACGGTATGCGCCATCGAGTGTACGCTTATTTTAACAAACCTATTTCTGATATTGTGCCACCGCAACGGGGCCTGTATCGAGATTAGAAGGCTTTCAACGAAACCGACTTCTTGCGCTCGTGCCGTGGAGACTCAATAATGTAAGAGAAATAAAGAGAACAGCGAACAACCGCGCCTCTGCATAGATCGACAGAGATCGCGCGTGTTCGATGCACGTACGCGTACTCGTGCACGGAGAGCACATTCGATAAGTAACCTCCCTTCTCCTTCTCGCGGCTATATGCGCTCGTAACAGTGGTTCTGTCTCTATGGCGTTAGGTGAAAGCTCAACGTTCGTAGATGTAGCGCTGGACACTGGGTTGAAGGTGTACGCGAAGCAATCGCGAGGTATCGATGCAATGCGTTCAACTCTGTATATATACACGTACATGTGTGCAGTAGTAGCTCGTGAAGTCGAATAAAAGATATTCAGCAAAGAAGTTAGGATACACTAGTAGCACTAGTAGATGATACACTTGTAATGAAATTTAACACACTTGAACTTAATCGATCACTATGTAAATGCTGTAACAGATAAAAATGATGTGTAAATACTTTTTACAGTTACTGTAGGACAGATGACAATACGACTCGGTGGTGATAGTAACACGCATATGTCAACGTGACAACGGTGATAATATGCCAATCTAAGTCGTCATTTCAGGATCATTAGCGTCAAATGTCAATGCGAAACTAAAAACTAACAGATTGCAGGGGAAAAGAAAAATTGAAGTT
Source organism: Tetragonula carbonaria (assembly GCA_032399595.1). Taxonomy (NCBI): domain Eukaryota; kingdom Metazoa; phylum Arthropoda; class Insecta; order Hymenoptera; family Apidae; genus Tetragonula; species Tetragonula carbonaria. The sequence continues at coordinate 6,077,636 of JAUCRC010000007.1, forward strand.
ACTCGAAAACAACATTGAAAAGCGAACTAATAAAGCTGGCAGTAAAGCGGGGCGGCTACAAGGCTGCAGCCACGAAGCAACGGGCACATAAATGTCAAGGGATCCTGACATAGTTTTTAGGTTCGTTAAAGTGACTGGTTATCGGGCGGAGAGCTGTTATATACCTTTGTCGATTACATTTGCCAGCGAGCAGCGTTGTTCTCTGCGCGATATACGTGAGAACATGGTTTCGGCAAACTATCGTTGATAGTACAGTGACTTGGCATATGACTGTTGGCGATAAATGATTAGATAGCCCGGGCATAGCGGAGCTTATTGCGCGTTTAATATTGCCAAGATTATCTCAGTGTACGCCAGAAACCGCGTCTACTATACAAGGTAGGTACACTACACGTAACAATCAACACGAAAAAAAAACAGGCATACTCTGCCCATTCAATTGTAAAAATCTCGTTCTAACTATAAAAATTCTATTAAATTACGAAAGAACTGTTTTTGGTACGATTTTCTACTTCTTCGTTTTTATTTATTTATATTTCTATATTTTTACTTCGTTTTCCTTTTCTTTAACTGATAACGATGCCAGTGACAATGTCATACTTATTATTGTCTGCATGCGAAATAGCGAGCAATCGAGACTGAGCCATGTTCGTTTACGCGATTTTACATCGTTCACCTTTTCACAAATCATGCGATCAACTGATAATGCGTACTTTCATTTTTTCCTCATATTGTCTCGTACGCGATGATAGATATATTTTGTGATTCGATGTCAAACATCGATATCAAAATATAATATATAACCAGTGAAACAGTTTGAGCTTTTTCTCGATAATGAATTATCGAGAATTCTCTCAACAATTCGATATTTGTCAATGAAAACGATCGAGAATACGTAAACATGTAAGCGAAGAAAAAACTCAGTGTAACGAATTTGTGTAAATTATTCTAAAGTATCTTCTATTTCCACGTAAATGTAATGTATAACGAATTCCATTCTCGTAGGAATGTATAGTCTTACTCGTTATAAAATATTCAAATACGTTCTCACTAACAGTTTGCAAGTTGATTCGGTAGCGCGTCATTTCACAATGTGTATAGTTGCTACACATAAAGGTGTTAATACGCCGAGTATAATGCGTTACAATACTCTAGGTAATCTAAGATATACTAGGTAATCAAAGATTATAGTGGACGTGACTTTCTGCCTCTTTTCGCGTCTCCGTCTATGCGAGACCTTTCTATCTCTCTCTCTTGTTCTTTCGACATCTTCTTACTCTGTTCCTCACGGTTAACCGGGATCGGCTCGAGAAACGAGTAAGACTGAGTGACACATCTTTAGAACAATCACCCGTTGTGAAAGCGCCTTACCGGTTAGAATATCTACCACTGCAATGTAATAACAAGTGGCGACCATTCCATTGGCGATCTTTTATTTCAGATTCATTTTGCGAATTTTCCCATATATTATGCATTAACTTTTCTTTATCTTCGATCAATGAAAGAATCAAATTCAATCAAAGAAAGAAAATGTTAACAAAGAAAAGTCAACAACTCGAACAACTTTTCGTAAACACAATTAATTTTTTTTAATCGTCGTTACAAAATAACAAAGTTTCACAATTTCCGTTGAATAGTTAACGAGAATTACCGATTGAATAGTTTTCGTTGAATAGAATCGAATTCTGTCGAAATCTCCTTTATTTATAATTTCATATTTCATCTATCGTGTCACTGCAACAATTTGAAGTTTCTCCTGAGAATCGACGACCACTTGTAATTGTAATTGCATCATGCACCTGTGCAATAATGAAACGATGCACTCTCACACTTACCTAAAGGCTGATACAGAAGCGCATTATCCTCGGTCGATACACCACCTTGTTCACGATATAATCCAATCCTTTCTTGCGGCAAACGGTATATTACAAGAAATAAAAACACTAGATCACATCAACAAGCACATTTCCCTGCGTCCACGAAAATTGTCTACGTTTATCGTCATCGTCCGTCACGACGACGAGCACGGTCACCACGCTGCTCGACACAGCAACGTTTCCGTCTATTCATCACCTCGTCATAACTACGACAAAACAAGTGAGAACACGATCCGCAACACAGGCTGAACGTGCGGAACTCAACCAAAGAGTGTTGTTGCACACGCGTGCGACTCGGATGCGCCGTGAGAGAGGGTAAAACTCCTCTGCTCGTGGCCGATACCGGTATTGTGTCCTTGCGGCACCAACGACAACCTAGTCTTTCCAAGTTGTTCTTGACCACCACACGTTTGATTGCAATCGTCTAATGTGTATCAAACTATCCACAATATACAAAAACTGTGTACTTTCATTCTTTGTTTCTTATTCTTCTTCTGTTGTTAGAAAGTTTCTGCTCCTCTCGTTCTCGTTTTCTCTCGTATATCCACGGATTATGCGACATGCACGCGGTTCACAGTCTGTCACGGATGTAACGACGACGAATTGTTAACAAAATTGACGAGGACATTGATAACGGCGCGATGATAACGACGACGGCGGCGACAGGAGCAGGAGCAGCAGCAGCAGCAGCAGCAGACGCTTCGAAGGCAATGATGATAAAAACATTTGAGAGATCGTCGCGTGGATGATCATCGACGACCGATAGTACCCGTGAACGAAGGAGAGCGTCCTCTCGGTATTCGCGGACGGCTAACTCTGACTGCTCGGCTGACTGACTACTCCGCGCCGGGTAGCATTGGCCCCGCTAAACGGTTGAAAGTAATACTGTCTAGTGAGAGGCTGTTGGGGCCAACATCGGTCTTGCTTGCTCCCTCCTTGTCCGTCTCTCTCGCTCCCTTCATACAGTCTGTCTCTCCTCCGCTTCCCGCGCGCTCTCTGTCGGGACTGCGCGCTGTGTGTATACACACTCTCTGTATATCCACGGTGTGTGTCCCTGTCCGTCGATTCGCGTACGATCTTGTATCACACACATACACACACACACACACGTGACACATCCACGCGTGCGCGCGCGAACGTACCTTTGTGCACTGATGTTGATTGTGAGAGTAGCACCAGCAAGCACAGGATGACGCGACGGTGGTGGTACTGTTGGCGTGGTATTAGTGTCGAAGGAACGACTACGACGAAGGTACTAACGGTAGTGTGGTAGAGCGTTGGATGACGCGGTGGGAGTAGTTACACACGCGCACGTACACAGGCGCAGGCGCACATGAACACCATCTAGCAGAAGCGTGACACTCGCACCCAACGCACAGACGCACGAACACTGCGGCCTGCGGCACACGCGTGTGCCACTTCATAGAGAGACGCAGGCAGAGTCGAATGGATAGATGGTGGGGATACGGTCGACTACGAACGACAAGCGTAGAGAAGCAACGGTACAGGGGAAAGGGGAGAGGATGCGGTTCAATCGGGTGGGGGAAGAAAAGGAAGGAAGGAGGCAGATGGATAGAGACCGAGAAGGACGCATAGGGGTTGGGTGGGGTGAGAAACGACGGAGAGTGAACAGTGGCGAGGGGTCGCTCCTCCGACCGAGGGGTTGTCGTGCCGGTGGGGAGGTTTGACCTGAGCTAGTTCCCCTCCATTCAATCCACGGCCACAATATCGGTTATAGCGAGCCACTGTTGCCAGATTGTGCGCCTCGACGGCGGCGGTGGCGGCGTGTGGGTGGAGCTACGCGATAGAGGGAAAAGGTCCCCCTGTAACATCACCACCGTCCTCTTCTCTCGTCCTCGTACATACTGCTCGATCCGAGAAACGAGTACGTCTGTCCGTTTCTCCTTCTCTCTTCCTCTTGTTACCGCTCTCTTTTCTCTCCTCTCTCTTTCTTTCTTCCTTCCTTCCTATAGAGCGTCTCTTTCTACACTAGCGTCCTCCGTTTTCCGTTCTCGGCTGCTCCCGCGCTGTTGTTGTCGCTACCGGGACGCACGCAGACCCCTTCGAAACCGAGGTGCATGTGGCATTTCTACTTGCGCCGCCCGGAACTTATGTACCAACGGGTATGCGTGCCTCTGTCGATAGTGGTATATCGTGTGTACATACTACTCCACGATGTATAGCCGATCGCCTCGAATGGGATGTTTAACGCGATCTTGTTACAAACAGGATCGATTAGCCGAGCAAATTGAAATTACGTAGACAATTTGTGGGGAATCTTGTAAATCTTGTCTTGAACTTGTTTTAATAAAAATTAAAGCCGTAAATACCTGCGTCGATGACATCGATCAATTTTTCGTTGTTCTCTTACGCATAATCGTCGATTTCCGTCCTGTGATAATTCTTTAATTTGTAGAAACCGTTGACTTTGTTTGAAAATAAATTTCAATGAGAGATAAGACGAATTTATATAGTTTTTTTCATTTTTCAAAAGCACGTGCCTTCCATTAAAACGACGTATCCTTCGAATAATTCGAACACACGTAGCAGATCGGGAATATTGAAACGGGATTTCATGTTAAGTTATACGAGCGCGTGTACGCATCGGCATATAAATATATACGTGTACGTATATACAGAATGATAGGTCGGTTCACGCGTATTTCTGTATTTGTGTGCCGATGAATACGAGGTTGCTCTTCGAGTCCTCGTTACGAGTCACGGATGTTTAGATTGATACGTGTGTGTATATGTTTCAGACAATCACGGTCATCTCGAACGTCTTTCCAGCAGCAGCCTCGAAAGATCGGTCGCAGCGTTGCCTTGTTGCAAGCTACGTATCGATGTACCTACATATACATATGTACACACACATATGCGAAATAGAATAAAACGCAATAAATCGAGTATAACTGTACTGATTTGTAACGTTTGTTCATTGTCACCCGTTTTTCATCAATTTCACTCATTACCAAAAAATAATCATTTATACAGGCATAAACTTTATTCGATACTCGTGTTTTGAATAATTCTCTCAATTATTTTTTAAAAAGATTAAGAATTTTTGTTTGACGGTGCTAATTAAGCGAATTAATAGAAATTGATTTCGACTGTACGTGTATAGCCTTAAATAGCTTCCTCTTTGTTTTGCGGGTTCGCTGCGCGACCCAATCCATTGTGCCCACAGTTTAAGCCGACATTATATTTGAGATTGTAGAAGTTTCGGACGGTTGCTTGGATATCAATCGGGCAGCTCCATTATGCATCACGAAGCTCACCCCAGCCGGCTCGAGAATAAACGTCGAGGAGGGTGTTAGCTTGAGCTCACAGCATAGGGGAAAGTTTAAGTATTTTAAGGCAGTGAACGTATTATCCGAACTTTGAATTCACGCGGTCTTAATAAATCGGCTGTAAAATATTACAAGCCAATCAATTCGATAAATTAATCGAATCTCGTCTTAATTAATACTTCTATCATTGGAGTTTCACTTGGATGTGGAATTTCAAGGGGTCGCTTTTGTAAAAATTGCTGAACTCAAAGAATCAAGACAAAACCTACAAACACTGTACGGAATGGTTTTATATGTAGTGGTAACATTTAAAAATTGCAAACACCATTAATTTTTACCAGTAAGTTAACTGTTTGCTTAATCGTATCTATAATATTCAATTAATTCGGAATGGACAAATTATATCTAAAAATGTAACGTGTCGGTGTTGAAATTGTGAAACATGACATGAAACGACACGGAAGGGCAACATATTATAATCGTGCGTAAAAATTGCTAGTACGTTGTGCAGTGTGGTGGCAAACAGGGAACTACAGTACTTTGGCGTGCATCGAGAGCGAAAGGGCCCTCATCCTTACACCACTCCACCATCCCACGCCTAAATCCGTGCCTGGGAGTCGTTACCTTCTCTCTCTCTCTCTCTCTCTCTCTCTCTCTCTCTCTTCGCTGTTCGTACGATCGTTCTCCTCTTCTCCCTTCTGTTAATCGCCCTTTCTTTTTCCTCTCCTCGATGGTCTCTCTGTCGCACTTGAAAACGCACGCGCGGCCCTCACGACCGCACCGAGTTATCCAGTGGCGTCACCACAACGTATTAAACAATAGCGTTTACGCGAGCCGTTTAATTAAAATAGTGCACGCGCGCTCGTCAATGAAACCCGAGAGAGAATCAGACCACGATAACTTACGAAATTCCGTTCGATGACGGGAATTGAGGCTTCGTTGGAAATCCGGACGCAGAATCATTAATTTTTTTCATTTACATTGGCACCGAGCATTGCCGAATTTATTTTCTTCCAATATATCATCAGCTCGTAGCTGTTATCCGAGAGGTAAAATACAGGGAGAATTTCAAGTGTTTGAAATACCTTGACAAACGAGAAACATCAAGGAGAAACATCAAGGGAATTCATTCAAAATAGGTTTCTTTTCTCCAGTGAGGATGTACTATTTATAAACAAGCTGGAATATTAAGAAATATTCTATATTTCGAGCTAGTCGAGTGGAATCTGCTTAACAAAGTGGCTAAAGTTTGACCGATGTTTGACGGTTGGTTTGACGCATCGTTTACCTGACAGAATACTGTCCCTTTTTCTCGAGAAATTTCCCGACCGAAAGGCAATGAAGGTCTTTGTCAATATCTGATGAAAACTAAGGATAGGGTATAACGGTATGTGCCTCTTTTCTACCTGTCTCTTAAGTGCGAACTGCGCACCGAGCGAGACAAATATTCTATTTTTGAAAAATGCCGGGATTTTCCAAGCAACTTGACTCTCGTTCATAAGTACGTGCTGCTTTACGAGAAAGGAAATTTAACTATAAGGAAGTAAATATGGGAAAACAATTCCGGGCTAGTTCGAACTGAATCACAGGAAATGATCGTCGATACTGATCGTGAAATCGACGACACTTCGAAATGATTAGAGATCTATGAAATTCACGGTGTACGTTTGTTGTTCATTGTTCAGTGAGAAATGAAACGCGGCACAGCCTTCGATAATGACGCTCTTTTCTTCCCCCGCTATTGTAAGAATGCTTCCTTCTCATTCTTTCGTTTAAGATGATGCACGTATCGTGTCTACGATTAACGATCAAAGACACGACTGAGCGATGATTCGCCGATCGCGCATTGTGCGCGGCAGATTATCGTAATTTGACATTGCTACGAACCGTTTCGCCTAAAGGATTTGCTCGATCTTGAAATCCATCGCTGCGCAGCCACTCGTCTGCCCGAGTTGCGCATGTTGCGCGCCAAATTGAACTGTTAACAAGCCGATTATTATTCACGGCGTTATTTACTTTGCAATCGATGGGATTATTAATTATCTTCGTTGATTTTTGTTTCCTCTGAAGCGATTTTCAGGTTAGCGATTTTTAGAATTACACTTTATTTCAGAGTAAACTTTGTAGGATGTAACTGAGAGCTCCTCCTCGTTTAACTGTTTAAGACTTCTACAGTCTATTTATTTGTAAATTTTTTGAAATGCAACTGCACGAGACAAATGTGAAATTCTCCTAGTTCAGAGTAGTTTACGAAATTTTCATTTAAAATTTTTCACAATGTAAACTTTCCTGGTTCGACGAAGGGTTCGTTCGAAAGGTTAAGAGCTATCTTCTGAACTAAAGTAGGCGTTATAAATATACGTTATACAGACACGATATTCTTTTTAATAAAGTTGCGTAATTCAAGCGTGAATTATGCACTGTCCGATACAACCACAATGTCACGTTTTAATAAGCTGTTTGTCTATTTGATAAAATAACGTTTTTATCGGATTAATTTAATTGACCGATCAAGTCGTACAAGTAGGCGATTCTCCAATTATATCAATATATTATATAAATATTTTCATATATTTTTTCATATTTTTCAAATGATTTCTCGTTGGAATAATATATCTTATGTTTTAATACCTAAATTCAGTATTGATTAAAAATTACATTATTTATATCCTGCTATATACTTTAATCAATTTTTTTTATAATAATTTTATTCAAATAACAGAAATGTACGTACCTTTCCAGAAAATTTCTTATCTCAAATCGCAGAAAATTTTCGAAACTGGTCCACGTTACATCTTGATTGTTTGTGATTGTAAAATATTCCTGTAAATAATTATATTCATTTAATATCTATGTCACAGCTTTTCTTACGAAAGGAAAAGAAAGAAAAAGAAAAAGAAAATACTAGTTTCTCTAATTACGCATAGACGATCTGCGTCAACTTCTGACAGCTGTGCATCGTATGACTAAAACACATGCTATAATTTCATCGATTACGCGACGTCAGGGGAATTCGTAGTTGGCATAGTATGCAATTCATCAAGCGAAACAGAATAAGAAAAATGTGACGTAGAAATATATAGGCGAACGATCGGCGAGGAAAACTCCTTTTTCTCTGTGGGTCACTGTTGGCTTGTAGTTTGACCGAACGAGTTAAACCTTCTAATACGTTAATCGTTTCAGTCCACCGCGATTGCAGATAGAGTTTCATCACCAAGAGGTATTGCTTATAGCGCGAGGCCTTAAATGGTCCTTCGCTACGAGCGATTTGATACTCGAGGCTATTTAGTCGTCGCAGCGTACGTTTTCTTCAGTTTTCCTGCATCCTTGCTAAGCGATCCTAAGTTTCACCCATAGTCCATTTTTAGCCTGTTCCCGGCTTTTATAGCAATACCACTTTCAACATAATAATGTCGCTTCGACTCTGGCCGAAAAATCGCTGACAACTGGACGTTCGAGCAGGTCATCTAACCGTAATAAATTTAGTCTCTTTCTGTTTGGTTGCGGAAGTGTTTCACCTTGTTTGCTCAAACCTTTTGTTATAAAAAAATAATCGTTCTGTTAAAACATATTTGACAATGTTATTTAAATCCAGGCGATGCTATAAACGATTTCGAAGCAAATTATAGAAAATATTAATAAATATTCGATTCAATCTCGCGTGATTGTTTGTAGATTTTTAAACAACTTTCTCACACATGATTTTATGCAAATTGTTGCGAAAGTTATTAATTAACTTTTCCGTATCCAAGTCGATATCACGAACGTTCATACGTACATATTAATTCGGATTTGCAACGTATGTAACGAACGTTTGTTCGCTTCTGACTGAAAAAAAAAGAAAAGGTTGTAATTGATTACTTGGTAACATTGTAATGACGTTAAGATAAAATACAACCGGCACGGCAGATAAAGAAATGAAACGAAATTTGAAAAAAAAATTTAAACATACATGTGACTTCTATCATAGAGAGTTAATCTGATAAAAGGGACAAATCAAATTTTATTTTAGAAATACACAGAGAAAATCATACACAGAACACGAGTTCATTAACTAATGCAATTTACAATGTACATCGGCGAAGATAAAGTTCCAGGAATTTAATATCGCGCTATAATTCAATATTAAGCTGTAATTTTCCGCAATTTTATATCATACAAGGAAGCAGAATATCACGATTTCTAATTAAAGAGAAAAAGAATTTCCCAGACGGATTTTAAATTCTCCAGAATCATTCGGATGTGTGCAGAATTTTGCGAGAAGCGAACGAATAAACGCGAAACACCGCGAGTTCCGTGTTAATTATGCATTCAGAAATCCTCCTTTGTGATATCTAACTTCGAGAGAAAAGAAACGATCGGTTGCGTAAGTAGCGTCACATGTTCGACGCGTTATCGTCCATGCGCATATCGTCACGCATGCAATGATCGTGTATGTCGCGAGGTAACGCCACGACAATTACTTGGAAACAATTAAAACGGCCTGTTTCGCTTGATTATCGAGTGATTTACACTCACAGAAATTTTCTACGCCACTCTTTCGTAATTTAACTCTTTCCATTGGACGACCGAATTTTGTTGTTAATCTCACTTTTACGTCTTCTTGCGAAAGTATTCATTTTCTAATTCCTTTCAACACCAATGAAAGCCTCGAATCGTATTAAAGACATTGTCGATCGACGCGACGAGATAAATAATAATTACGATAGCGAGTAATCTTTTGTTCGAGCTCGTAGGAGATATTCCAATTATCTTTGCGGTTCAATCGACTGTGTCAACTGGGTACCGGTCGCTATGTTTCCACGACGGTGAACAGCGTCGTTGACGATCGAATGACGTGATCGAAGGAGTCGACGTCTCGTTGACGAACACGTTGGTCTCCTCTTGACAGCAAACTCGAGATAAAATTTACATTTTACCGAATATTTGATAGTAGAAGTTAGGAGTAGGAAATCGCGTTGGAAATGTCGAACTTGCGTCAATGGTTCACTAGCTTCGATGATTTCGTTGTTAATCCGACTGTGTCAGACAGGAACAACGTTCGTAAAGATAACGTTAAATAAGCTTGCGGTGTGTCGGGAATATCGGTCAAGGTAACGAGGATATGACGCGCAATGAGGTTGCTCCACGAAATCGTGAACTTTTAGAAGAAACTTCGGGAGGAGCGGAGGGGGGGGCGGGGAGCTTTCGATAGGAACGAGGTACAATTTACATAAATCCAGACTACGTATATGCAAAGTTGCTTCTTCATTCGTTATTTCAAGATTAGCAAACAGATTTAATTTAACAGTGTACACATTACGCGTAATTATCGAGAGCAAGGCATTTAAAAGCAAATACGTCGCTACGTACGTTACAAATAAAAATCAAAGCGACAATTTTGGTAGACATTAGCCGTGGATGTGTCGTGTGATTAAAAAATTAGTTAAACAGTGAAATACGCTCTTGCTGAAAGAAATCATACGATGTTTTTGCAAGATAAAACACGTTTCACATCCAAATCGTCAATATACTCAGATTTCAACAATATCCCCTGCCGATTGTCATAAAATGATATCCGTGATCGAAAAATCATTTACGCATCGCCGGCGAAATTTCGACTTTAATACTTGGATCGGAAACCAGTTCCGCGATGACCTTTAATATCACGTAACCATAATCATAATCCCTTTTATCCCTCGAGCCCAAACGTTTCGTAGAGCGCCAATTTCCCATGTTGCCACACACGTCGGCGGCTCGGAATCCTTTTGCTAATTATCAATCCGGTAACAATATTTTGACACGCAGAGCGGCGCGCGGTGCTCGCGTGGTTGCGCGCGCTCGCCCGGATAACGCACCGTGCGACAGAATGATTTACCGCGGCTGCGCACTAGAAGGCTTTCAACCTTCGAAGGACACCGTGGCGCACGCGCACCGACCACCGATTCATCGCGCCGCTGTACCTTAGGCGCGAACCACGTTTTCCCGCTCGCGGATGTGACGCGAGGTAGGGGTCCGTGGAGAGGGGTGAGGGGAGAGGGGGAGGGGAGATCGTGTGCGTGTCGCTAAGCGACGTTCTTACGACGCGACGTGTCAAAGGTCAGTGTCGTACTCGTAAAAGCAAGCAGTTCTCGTTGATCGTCGAACCTGGGCCATCGAGCTTTCGCAGCGAGTCAGCGCTAAACTGTCGCTAAATAAAATCGAGATGTTTTTTTTTTCTCTTCTTTTTTCTTTTTTTTTTTTTTTGTATCGAGCAAGGCCTTGGTCCTAGGACGATATATCTTTTGCAAGAAAGCGAATCACAATCACAAGTATGTATATAGGTCCTTATGAGAGAGGTCGTATCGTTGTTCTTCAGAGATGTTACGGTGACTATAGTCTAAGAAAAGGGATTGCGATTGTCGCTGGAAGGCTGGCGAGATTTCAGCGATCGGGACGTCGCGATTAGCCAACGCTTAATTAGCGTTCATTGAACGGAGAGTGGAAGGCAGGATCGCGGGAAAGTCCGCGCCACAGTGGATTTGATTATTCGCGTAATACGTTCACGGAAAGTCAGCAGATTAGATGCTGGAGTTGGGAATCGAGTCTGCTTCCTCGTCCGTCGTTGTTGTTACAGATTTTCGATGATTGGACAGGTGTTTTGTATTTTCTTTCTTTTTTTCAATAAATCTTGCTCTCCAGTAAAAGTAGACATCAATGGAATTTTCAATTCCAAGTCTGATGTGATTCCAGGGCTAAATGTGAGAAGATACATTGAAACGCCAAGAAGATACAACGAAAAGTATAGTACAGTATTAAAGATTGTTTCGTATACATTTTGGACGGGATGATTTTCTCTAAGAATTAATTCCGTTGCGCATTTAGATTTTTGCCTTTAGATAAGGTAACGATGCACGATGCGCAAACAACACGGATAAAGTATCGTACAATCGAACAATCTAATCTTTATTTCACCATTCATTCAGTACACGAGGATACTCATTTTTTTATCCAATTTCTATAAAAATTTCCAGCCAAATATAGAATATCTCGCGAACGCGAGAAAATGGCTAACGGATTACGCGTTGCAACCAGTATTGTACTTCGTACATTTTCGAGTATCACACGCGTCTCTAAATTCACAAACATCCGCCGTTTATTTATAAGTGCTCTCTCGAAACTAGAAAACGCCAGCGGCAGCGGCCACAACGAAACAATCACAAACCATCGGTGCTGTAACACACAACGTGAAGCAGTTCCTTTATCCAGGAATTAGCAACGAAATCCCAGCGACCAGGCTAAATATTCGGTTCGATTGGTCTGGAAAAATACAAAGTTAAATTGAAAAACTTCCCACGAAGGAGCGAGCGGTTGCGAGGGGGTGCAGTGCACTTAACCTTTGGCACGGGCGGCGAAGCTGCATCGAACTGCAGCGGCCGCGTACGCCCTCTTCCTAGCCGAATCGATATTCCCCAGTAATGCAGGTAATTTATTGCTTAACACTCTGATTACCATGTGAATAACGGGTGGTACGCGGATAACTGTGCCCGTGTTGGCGTGCTTGCGCGTCTCGCTGGCCACCGTGCATAAATTCATCGTGCGTGCGCCGCGAAACAAAGCAGTCCGATTTTCAAGCGGGGGGCATGATCTTTCTCGAAATGACGAAATCTCGCCTTTTTACCTTTGCGTCGTGTTTCTCCTTTTTTCTTTTTTTTCTTTCTTTTTTTCTCGCCCGTCACGCGACGACAATCGACGGCCTGGATCCCGACGTCAGTTTCCTATCGGGCAGCCGGTATTTCGAAATCGCCAGATAAACCGTATCATCCGAAATTTTATCGCGCGCCGAGTCACCGATGCTCGATTTCGCTTTGTCCCGAGATCACCTTCTCGAAATTCTTCTTACATATTTCGGATGTCGAGTAATCGTTGTCGGTCTTGGGATCGAGGAAGTGTGGACAAAGGACTGATGAAAATGAAATTTTCGAAATTCGGTCTTGGCCTTTTAATTGATTTAATGGCCCTGCAGTTTCGCAACTGGAATAGATCGTAAATGGCGAGAATCTGCACTCGTGGTGCTGAAGAATAGCTTTCCCTACTGTATTCTTGCTTCTTTAGTTACTAAACAGGATACATTATCCTGCATTGTACGAAAAGGTTAGTTGTTCAGAACTTGTGGAAACATTACGTATTTACGTGCATGATATGTATGTCTATAAATTTCAAGGTATTGATAAAAGTAAAAGAAACTCTATCTAACCAACAAACTGGAATTATTAAAGGCGTACTTGTAGCTTCGCAAAATTTTTCGTTGAATTTTATTGCACGTTTAGTGATCGATTGTACGATTTTCAGCCGTCTCTGGCGAAACTTATTTCCCAAAAATATTGTCCTTCGTCCACGAACGAACTTCGAAAACCAACAAAACGTCGGATGCAACTCGGACGCAAATCTTATCGACTGCTGCGTCGACGGCAACATTTTATTAATTTTTAAATACTTTCAGCTAGGTTTCTTCACAGTACAGAGTATACAGAGCGTACAAGGCCATTCGATTCGTTGTTTAGTTAATTTCAATACTTTACTTTATCGGTGAACTTTATCTCTCTGTGGCGGTGTCGCGACGATAGCACCATCGTTCGCACGTGGAAAAAAAAGAGAAAGACAGATTGTTTATTTTACGGCCGCAAATAATAAGCCCGGCTTGCTTGCAAATCCGTTTGCAAATTGTCATTGCATCAGGCGTTCCGTCAGTCGGCGGCAAGGTTGTTTCTGGGGAAGTCGTTGAGGGCGACAGACTTATACGGTAGGAAGTTATTCTTGACCTGTAATTTTAATAATGCGCGACGCCGAGCTTTGCAAACCGTGCCGTTCATCCTTTCTGCACGCCTTATATTCAATGACCATCCTGTCCATCTGAGAATTGCCTACGCGTCCAGTTTAGTGACCTGTAGCATCGTAAACCTTTCCCTCAACGCTACTTCCACGCTACTTTCTGCTCGGCGATCCGTTGAAATTACGAAAAACGAAGAAATGAAAGAGCTTTTGCGTGGAGAAACTTTGTGGGAAAGATTATGTCGCGAGTGTAGCTGATTTTGACTTAATCAGAGGGACAATTTTTAACACATATCCGTCCGGCATTATTTGCACCGCCAATAATTGACCAAATACCGGCATTTTTTGACACTATTTGTAGAAACGATACGCTCTATATAAAAAACAACCTAACTTTTAAAAAGTCATATACTTTTTAGTGAAATTTTGGGAAATGAAACAAAATGAATTTGTATTTATATATACGCCTTTATTTTTGATCTTTCTTTCTTTCTAAAGTTAAGAATAAAAATTAAATCCACAAAAAAGTTGAAATGAATTACTGAAAACATACTCGTTATTTTATTAGACAAAGTAAATTATTTTCGAAACTTTAACTTTATCGATAATTAATAGTTCTTCACTTCTTCGGGTGAATTTGGCATAATTTTTACAACAGGCACTCTTTCAAAAGGTTTCAAAACGGGTTCTATGTCAGTATCAGACCACAAGTCATCTTCAGAATCACTATTATTTTCAGAGTCACTATATCGTAAAGGATTTAGACGTGGGCGTTTTCTCGTCACTATCATCGCTATCAAAATTAGATTTTAAAAGATCTTCAATGTTATCACTAGACTCACAATCAGATAAATTGTCTGCACGTATTTCTTTTTCGTTCTCCATTTTAGATTTATTTTATTATTTGATTTTGATAAAAATAGGTTAAGAAAATTAACAGTAATATCCCTGAAATTTCTTAAATGTTCGAACACTCAAGTGCTTAAATTTTGAATAAACTTCTTCTATACGCAGTAGGTTATCGACTAATACGTTCTTAAATTAATTTTTTTTTTTGCGTTTGCACCCTTATACGACGCAACTGAAGCTGAAATCAGTTTTTTCGTAGAATTATCTCTGTTTGGTAAAAATTACGGATTTAATAGAACAACAATCAATTCTGCAATCAATATCTACAATCAAATATTGTATGCAATAAACAACAATCAAATCTACTGCAATATACAGATGACGAATTTTCGTCATGCGGACGGATATGTGAAGAAATTTCGTGGAAAAATTTCGCGCAGCATATTGTTTGACGATTTAGAGAAGTTTCTCGAGTATCGAAGAAATTTGTTTCAACAAAACACTTCCATTATAAGTGACAAATGCCGAACGATTTGTGGACGAGATGCGCAGAGTGAGTCACAGAATCCCGTACCCTCTCCACAACAAGCTTTGCTCCCCTCTGTCCTTGATGATAGTTCAGTGAAATGAATACTTTCAATTACATCGAATCGATGTTTCTTATCGTATCCGCATTTACACGCACAAAAAAAAGATACGAATTAATTATAAATTATTAACATTAACGCTAGAGTCGAGCAACTTGTTTTTAATGCTTATTCGACAATTGGACACACGTAACGTGTATGCATCGATCGAAATTCATTTTCTCGAAATTCGCAGTAACGAAATCCGTCGTTTCCACTATTCTAACAGTTGGAAAAATTCAATCAAACTTTTCGGCCGGCCAGTAGTACCCGCCCGAAACTTCTCGCTTACTCTATTAACCCCCTCCTGAAAGAGCAGAGCGCGAGAATATAATAGAATCAGGGGTGGAAAATTAATTGCAGCTATCGCAGGAGGAAAAAACGCGGGAGAAACGGGAACCCGTGAGGGGGTGGGGGGCGCAAATGAAAAAGTTTTTCGGCCACCGTAACGAGATAATACAGGCAAATGATTTTGTGGATATTGCGCGGATCTACCTAAGTACACCCTGCAGATAAACACGAGTTTCACCCCGAGTCTCGCTGGTGGAAATAGGGGGATGTTTAGCAGCAGCGGCAAGGGATGATTCAAGCACCCGGCTACCGACTGCCACTCCCTAAGCTGTCCATTCAACCGGTACTGTTAGGGCCGTCTTTCAAACTGGGCTTTGTTCCAGTTATTGGTATATATATATATATATATACTGCGCAGTAACCGACCAGAGCAGAGAGAGAGAGAGAGAGAGAGAGGGGGTGTTCCATCTTTGCAAAATCTTTCCGAGACGAAAGAGGCCACCACCTTCTTCGAGGCTCATCCTCGCCTGCCATCCATTTTAACGGGGTTGCGAGTCGCAAATTCCATTTCTTCTTCAACCCTACGCCTTTCGCTAGGCTTTAATTAATCGGAGAGAACTTCTGACGCGCCTTCAGCGCTCCCGTCTCGCCTAAATAATGTTTAACGTTTTTTTAGGAACCATCGGGTGTTTCGTTGAAGTTGATATTTCGCTCGAAGTCGATCGGTTTGAGGTGTCGAGCTCGTACAAATGTAAGAATAAAGTGTATTGATTGTTGTGGGATTGGAAGGCTTTGCAAGCAAGTTGAGTGCCTCAGCTACAACAAAAACGCATTTCAGTTAGAAACAAGGTAGTTTGTAAGGTTTGCTTCTATCCCAACCACGTTCTGCAACATTGTTTCTCGGTCCATGCCACGTAGTTCCACGCTGACAGCCTTAGCTGCAAACGAATACTCTTAAAACTGCGTATTATTTCTAAATACGGTATACGGTTACAGAGCAGGTATACAATTAGCTTTGTCCTGCAGATCATAAATCGTCCCCGTAGCCCAAGGTTTGTTCATCTTTCTGACCCTGTCAACGAGTCAAATGCATCGACATCGGTGACGTTTCTTCAACTTTTGAAAAACATACAAATACAAGTATAATATAAGAACGTAAAATATAAATTTCGGAGAAAATATCACAATCGCGAGCACGTGTATATAAAATCTTTTTTTTTTTTTTTTTTTTTTCTTTTCTATAAAGACCTGTTGTCCGTCCTTTCAAAGCATTGGTATCTGAGATGTTATCGATGTTCAAAAAGAGAAAGTGAGACGAAGATAGCCGATCAGCGAAACAATCGAATCACTCCGGAGGAGGTACGCAATTCCCCCGTTCGTGAGATTACATCGAGGTTTTAGAATCGTTCGGCGATGCGTCTCTATAAAAGATTTGCGTGAAGGTGTTTGCGACGCTGTTTCTATTTGCACGTTGCTCCGTCTGTTTTACAAACGTGAGAACCGTCGCTGCAAAACAAGCCTTCTGTTCGTATCCTTCTGATTCTCGTATCCTTTGAATTCTTTTACGTGAACTTCTTTACGAACATCCTCTCTCTGTGCTATTAATCGAGCAAATCCTCTGTTCACAATCACTTTTCACGCAAACCTCCGTGGAAGAAACGGGCACGTTCAAAGCTCTTCCAACATTTCGTAGGCGATTAGAAACGTCATGTTGGACGCAGCTACCTGACCAAGGCCATTCGTTCGTTCTCGCAAGCGATATTTCCTGCCGGTCGTTGCATCCTAATAACCCCGATCCCCACCAAAAACGTGAAAACCACGTGGTCCTTTCATCTCCATTCGAAATCCACCCTTTTCCTCGCTCTTTTCTTCGTCGAGTTCACGCCTAATTTACTGACTGGCGTAGCATTATGACCCAGGCCAACCGGGACAAATAATCGCAGTGTGCATTGTCGTCGTCGTCGTCGTTGTACACCGTTCTCTCTCTCTCACACACACACACTCTTTCTCTTTTCCTCTTTTGATTTCGAGCGAATCGCTGGCTCGTCGGAGTAATTGGATCGCGACACCACAACGGCAGAAAACGTTGAGGAACATGCATGCCATCGGACTAATTGGGGGAGGCCGGTGTTTCTGCCATTTTTTTAATAAGCGGCCGTCTCCGATTCTCACCGCGGTGATTTTTAGATCAGACACACACACACACACACACACACACACACAGAAAGAGTGAGAATGAGAGCAAAGTATACGTGACTGTTACGTGAAAACCCGTTTCTGACGACTAATTGCGAACGTTGGCCAGCAGACTCGAAATTTTTCGCTCGCTCGTCGGACGAATCGCTCGACTTGACCAGTCTGATTGGTTTCATCTCCCCCTGCGATCGATACGCAAGTTCTTCTGGCACCGAGGGCAGTTTCGCTGCAGAATGACGCTGGTACACTGCCTGTCTGGTGACGAGAGCTGCTGCTTTTTTCGAAGAATAATTGCTCGACCGGAGTTTCGGTGACTGGAGGTGAGGTTCTCTCTCTCATTTTGTATTCTCCTCGAACGACCGAGAACTTTTACAATTCGAAAGAGTATTGCGAAACAGCAGATTTTGTTTCGGAATTCACTCTGTGTTTAATTTCTACGTATCTCTGTAGGTTTCGCAAGCAGATCTCGTATACGCGAGAGTGTGTTTCTGCCGCGTCGTGAGTGAAAAAAAAAAAGATAAAAACTCGGGAAATGACAGCCGGAGTCGCGGCAGGCGGGAGAAAACATCGTGCCACAGGCTTCGAAAAACAGGAAAATGATAGCAATTGTGCGAGGGCGGAAATTGTGTTTCGAAGCGAGATCGAATGGGGCCCGTCCATCCAGCGAAATAATCCGATGAAATTCCATGAAACGGCTTCTTGTTTGCCATTACAAAGAGCCTCTTTGCCCGAGCCACGATTTTCGTGCGACGTACAGTTCACGGGCCCGTGATGCCGATGACGCAAAAGCTGAGAAACTCGGAAGAGGCAGGTTCGCTTGGGAAAAGTTGGGAAGAGTTCTCGGAAAGAAAACGAGTCTAAAACGTGGGAAACCTCGTCCGAGGAAACTTTTTTCTTTTTCCTTCTTTCTTTTCGAGGAGAACACATTGGGAACACATGCGGGCGTTGTTTCGTAATTTAGCGTAATTCATCGTTGTTGATAAATTGGTAAGGTATATCGATTCGATTCTTCCCGTTGAGGCGATCGGCGCGATTAAATGATAAAAATGAAACGGGTGGAACAGGGGGAGACATATATTTCGACGGGAGGGGAGGAACGATATGGGGTGGAGGCGCTTTTAGAAAAATTAGAGCGGAGTGCAGGTTGAACGGAAACTTGAGACGGTGCTTGTTAAAAACCTTGGGTTATTTAGAATTTACATCGTGAAATAATCCTGAAATAATTGAAATAATTATTCATTGAAATCTCGAATTTCGTACGCTTATTTTAAATACATCGAAATTTACAGTTACATTTGCTCTATTTAATGAACTTATTGTTGTAGTACGCGAGATGCGTTCTAACTGTGATATCGTAGTATTACTATAATCCCAGTCTTGGTAATCGTTACACGATCAGACAAATCTTTATCCTCAGGTTTTCTAATCCCTTTTGTAATAAGTTTCTAAACAGAACGGAAAGACTTCCAATGTTAATACGACGAAGAGCTTGGAGAACAGCGAAGATCGGCGAAAGAAATGTATTATTCTCGTTCCTATTGGAAATAGAAGCTGAGCTAGTCGAATCTAATCGTATCATTTGTAGTAATCGATATTCTTCCATCTCTAGTATGCCGTAGACACCGCTAATCTATTTACCGCAAACATAAAATTTTGATAAAACATTATATACTTAGAAGGAGAAGCG
Organism: Tetragonula carbonaria; assembly: GCA_032399595.1. Lineage (NCBI taxonomy): Eukaryota > Metazoa > Arthropoda > Insecta > Hymenoptera > Apidae > Tetragonula > Tetragonula carbonaria. The sequence goes on from JAUCRC010000007.1 coordinate 6,097,242, forward strand.
AGCGAAATTTCACCGCTTATTTGGTATTCTAATTTTAAGGCGGGCTTCCTGTGCACCGCTGAAAAGCAACGATTTCGACGGTTATGCACCCCTTTTGCGAAATTTATTATCCGAATCGATACGTCGCTATTCCGACCATCGTGTGACGTTACGGAAATAATACTTTCCTATCAGAGAATCGCGTTTCCAGGCTGCGGGAGCGAAATATATAGTTAAAACTCGTCGAATTATCAAATAAAGCAAACCGTCCGCGAAACTGCAGGTAATAATAATCAGGTTTTAGATTCTGTTAACGGACATTCTGCTATTTCGAATTGGTATTTCAATTTTCATTGACAGTTCGAAAGTCGTATCGTCGTCAGGATGGAATATTTTTCAACTTGCTCGTCCGTTTTTTTTTTTACGCTCGAAATTTACGCAGCATCGATGCTACTTGATGAATTTTCTACATGATTCTAACTATGATCTGACGTTTTCCAAGTCAAATTTTTAATAAATTATAATTTATTAAAAAATTAATATTCGTTATTATTATTAATAATATTCGCAATCATAATAATATCATCACGTATATTGTTATTACTAATATTCGTTACTCGTTAAATTATAATTGATTAAAAAATTAATATTCTGGAAATATTCGTTATATTTGTCTATTCTGGTGATTAAACGATTTACAAAATCGCTCATTTGAATTCACGCTCGCAGACGTGAATGCTGTAGCATTCATTTTCATGGTGACGCAATGTGACATGAATTTGTACTGCATCGACGTGGATGCAATAGCGTTCATTGTACATAGAACGTAGCTATTAGAACGAAAAATTTGGACAAAAATGCGACTAATAAAAATTTGGACGTAACGATTAGTTTAAAAATAAATCGCCTGCCTTCTTTTCTTTTTTCTTTTTCTTTTTGCAGCTCGACAAAATTTTTACCGTCCACGAACGGGTTAAGATTCTTAAATTTCGTCACTCGTTACCGCGTTAATAAATGAGAAGATTTCCAATAACGGAAGTCGAGATATCTCGGCATCCGCGCAAAGAAACTTGGATGGAAACAAAGACGAGGAAACATCGGCATTCCCGAACAATTTCCAGCTTCCTCCCGTTCCCTTTCCGGGGATTCCAGCTTTTCCTCGTAACCTCGTATCTCCTATGAATCCTCCGTTCATCTTCTGTTTCGTTTGCGTCGCCGATAGATCGAAAACTCGCGGTGGAGAACACGGATTTCCTTTTAATTGTAAAAGAAGATTCGCGCCACTCTCGTAGAGTACACGCACGTTTGTTCCTGGTACCAGATGAAAAAATAGGTATATCATACCAATAGCAACAGGAAAAGTAAGTAAGAAGTCGAGAAGTAAGAACCGAATAACGTCGCCTAATAACTTGCACTTGGATTTGGCGATGGTGGAACCCCCATCAACGGGGTGGCTGAGAAGAAGAAGAGGGAAAGCGAAAGAACAAAGCAAACACGCGCGTCCAGGATGCTCGAGAAAGGGAAGAAAAAGATTTGCCTGGTCTCTCTCTCTCTCTCTCTCTCTCCCTCGTTTCTTTTTCTTTCCTTCTCTTTGTATATGTACTTACCGACGTATATACGCGAATCTTACGTATATACAGAGAGAAAAACAGAGAGAGAAAGAGGCAGGGGACGGAATAAAAGAAAAGAAAAGGGCGCGGGGGGAGGGGGGGAGTGAGCGAGCGAGTGGATTCCGTCGCAGCGTGGTAAAAGTATAGCGAAGAAGGAACGGCAGGCAGAAAGCACGGAACTTTTCCAAGAAACGGGAGAACAGGGCGCGTCGAGGCGTCGCCGGGAGGAAAGAGGATGAAACAGGGAAAGCGTCGAGTAGAACGAGGATGGAACGAAGCGGGGATGAGATGGAGAGACGCTTATGCGGGTCGACGCCGATGGAAAAGGAGAACGTCGAAAATGGTTTAGAGAAGAGAAGAGAGGAATGCGATTTGGGTGAAGTAGAAGGGAAAAAAGAGAAGACTTATTCTCTCTTCTCTCTCTCTCTCTCTCGGTTTCTCTCTCTTCGCACCGAATTTCTCCTTGTCGAGGTTGTATTGATAGAAAGAAGAGGAACGACAGCGTCGACGACGACGACGACGACGACGACGGCGGCGACGACGACGAGGACGACGAAGAGGAAAGGGAGGGTGTAGGAGGTTCGGGGCGAAGGGAAGGCAAGGGAAGGGAAAGAGGGAAACCTTTCACGAGTCGAGTGTAACGGGGGTGCAGGTTTTGGTTAGGGGTTAGGATCATTCGGCGAGAAGAGCCTGCTCTACGGTCGAGCGAGCGAGAGAGAGAGAGAGAGAGAGAGAGAGAGAGAAATGTGACTGAACCGAGGGTTAGAGAGAAAGAAGAGACGCGGGGTCTATGGAGGCAGATCGGCCGAGAAAGTGAGACAAAGGGAGAGAGGAGAGAGGTACACAGGGTGTTTGAAAAGTAACTTCCTGGTTTTACCTTGATGTAACTAGAGGAAGAACGCCTGGCTACGAATTCGTCGTCGAGTACTGGCTCATTTCTGAATTTTTTCCCATTATTCATCTCTTTCTCCTTTCTTTTCTTTTTCTCTCTTTTTTTCTTTCATTTCGCGAGACGACATTACTTTTGTTTCTTTGTAATTTAATCAATTCGTTTGTAGAAAAATGACGGAGGAAAGTTCACCTCTGACGTAAATGCGATAGCAGATATTTCCACTGTGAAAATGAGAATATTACGTGTTTGATTTTCAATGTTACAAAATTGTACTATCCACGAGTAGCGAGACTGGCAAAGAAAGAGAAAGACGTCGAAGAGAAAGCAAGATACGAACACGCGTAAGTAAGGATACGTTCAAGTGAACGTTGAAGAAAATGGAAGGGTTAAGTAATCGAGTTATCCACAGGCAAGTGGATAGACAGATCGCTTTTCGGCGACCACATTACAGACACTGAACTATTATTTCGTTGTTCGACGTTATGTAAACTACAGCTACGTTACGCAAACGCAGCATAATATATTTTCTATACGTCGAGGAAAAATGAAAAGGCTGGATGCCCATAAAAAGAGGGTAGGCCGCGCGCAACCGGATGAAAGGGATATTACCGAGGAAAGAAAGCAACTTGATTTCGTCGTATTTCGAATCGATTACGATATATACGTATATATCGTTAAATATTTCAACGATTACGCCTCCTTAGAGCTGTGCAAATATAAAACGACGCAAGCGCTAGAATGTCGATACTAGAGCAGCTCTAGACCAACCCCTTTTTGATCGTTCGTGCGCTTTGCTGTTCAACCCTGTTTCCAGTTTCCTCGAAGAATTTTTATGTTTAAATCATAAACATCGTTATGCTTTAATTAACAAACTGAAATAATACGAAGTTAATTTAAAATTGGAAAATGACTTGTCTCGATCGTAGTTCTCGAGTCTTCCACATTTTTCCCCGTGTACAGATGTGAAATATTTCTCGTCGTTGGAAAAAGAAAATATTATTGGTAATCGAAAATGGCAGAAAAAGAATTATAACGAGTTTAAAACGAAAACCAGATTCTCACAGTACGATGTGAATATACTAATAATGTTGAAAAATTCGTGTATCCTTTAATAAGACACTAAATTCGTTTATCAACTTCGTTTCGTCAGTTTCTGACTGATGTGTGTGTGTGTGTATGTGTGTGTGTGTGTGTGTGTGTGTGTGTGTGTGTGTGTATGTGAAAACGCGGATAACAATTTTATCACGAAATGTGCAATCGAACGAAATAAATCTCGCCAAAAATGTTTCGCATTTATTGGTAAATATTTTACAAGCACCGCGTTGCTTCAAAAAGGAATCATATAATCGAACGTTTTTCAGGAAACAGAGATTTTATCGCTGAATATGATTCTGACTGTTGTATCGTTCAAAGAATTTAACTACGTATTGCGTATACAGGATGTTTCAGGCAAAGTTCTTTTTATACATGAAATTATAACGAGACAAATATTCCTTTGCTCCGTTTATATGAAACTGTGGAGGATTAAACGATAAGTAGATTTTTCGTAATAAAAATGAATTCAACGAGAAAAAGTATTCAATCGATTAAAATTTAGTTGAAATAGGTGACACTTCATACGATAATTCTACTATAATAAAAATATTTTAGAAGCACACGTGATTACGAATATTTCCCTTTTTAAAGAAAACAGATTCAACAAGAACAGGCTCAATGGGACAGCTTGCCACATATATCTTAGATTCAAAAAATTATTTCGAAATTAAGAAAATTTTATTTCATAATTTTCGAAGTAGCAGAACGAGATACGATATTTCAAAACATGAAAAATAGCATTTGAAATTTCTTATCCATAGATATTTCGCCAATTCACAAACAAGTTTACGAATGTTTAAACAATGCTGCTCGTGTAGCTTTTGTTTTCTTTTTCAAATTCAATGATCATACAGTAATTTACACTCGTTTGTCGATTTAATTGAATCTCGTAGGATCGATTTACTACGTAAAAAAATTTCATATATATATATATATATATATATACGATTAAAGTGAAACACCCTGTATATCGATTTCGCCGAACGCACGCAGTTGTTCATTCGTTCCGATACCCATTAATTTCGTAAAAAAGTGCGTGATACAAATTCGATAAATTTACCCTGCCGATATTTCATTACGAAACGTGATAATCTGCTGTAACACCTGCAGTTAAATCAAAGAAACCCTTTTTGCGTGTTATTATAGTCTAGATTCAATTCCAAAATGAAATTAACCCGCCCACCTCCTCTCCATCCCCCGGAAAAAAAACCGCTCCCACTTTTTTCCGCCGAATATTTTCAATAATTAAAAATCACTCAACGAAAATCTAAACGAAAACTCTGCAACTCTTTCGTATTTTTAACAACGCAGACGAAGATTGCGAAACTCGTTCAAACGGCGCGTTCAAGTGACGCGTGTGATTTTTGCCATTAGAATGAAAATAACTTTTGCATGAAACTTCGCATTATTTTAATATTGATGCATTCGCTCGCTACGAAACGTTCCTTTCTCGTAGAAATCTAGAATAACGTGATTTTTGACCGTGGCTTTTTTCCTAAGGTACTAGACTAAAATAAAAATCTGTCTTTCACCATGCGCTCCGTACATTTTTCGTTTTAACTTCGTTGGTATTAACTCGATTAACTCAGTCGTCATCTTCGCCAGAAGTTGTTACGTTAGATCGTAAGGGTAGATCGACGAAAAACCAGAAGTTATCTCGTTGAAAATTGCCCGGTGTCGTTTCTCTTCTGCAATTCTTCTTCGTCCTCTCTCGCGTCGAGAGGTTTCTCTGCTCAAAAGAAAAGACTAATTGTAATATTCAGCGGCGGAGCGATTTGTAACACGCGTTTACAGCGCGAAATAAATTTAAGCTGTGCCCGTAAGGACGCGGCAATTGCACAAATGTCCGCGGTCTGCTGGTCATTGCGAAATTGCAGCGACGTCGCATCGCTCGTTTGCACCCGGCGTAAAAGGAACGTTCGCCGAGTACGGTTCTACGTGCCATCTGTTTGCGCGCGATATTGTCGATGGAAAAGCGGCAACATGCACCGAACGAACGAACGAACGAACGAACGTGTTTTCAGATACAGAAACATACGTCGTCCAATTGATTCGCGTGGAATCTTCTCACTCGCGGCATACTAATGACCGCGACGATGATCTCGCGCCCCGGGGGTTACGTGCTAATTTGTTCCACGCTCGGCCACGCTCTCCGCGCTCGTTAACGCCAGTGTTCGAGTCTGATGCTCGGCTCGGAGGGTATGTATACCCCGTTCATAAATATTAGGATTCTTTTCATTAAGAGGAACGAAGTGAATAATTAGGAAATTATGATGAATTGCGGACACCGAGTTAAGAATTGCGTAACAGTGGAGTTTCGGCGTACGAAGAAGCCGCGTTTCTATCAACGAACCACCACGTTCGTTGGTTTAAATAATAAACTGCGTCTTTCACGGGGAGAGCGGTTGTTGAAATTCCACGTGCATTTCATACACGCTGCACTTTTATTTCGTTTTCGAGATTAAAAATAGATTTTCGTCGTGGTGTCGGATATATATATATATCGATTTATCGTCAAAATATTGATCGCCACGTTGATTTTCTTCCTCTTCCTTTTTTTTTTTTTTTTTTTTTTTTGTTAATCGTTGCGTGCTTTTTATTTATCTTGAAAAAAATTTTATAATACGGCGAAGATTAACATGTTCCTCTTTTCAATCACTTTCTTGCCAACGGTGACGGATTAATAATATTTCGTCTTCTCGTGTGGTCTTCGCGTGAAAAAATTAAATTCTATTCTTCTTTCTTACTGTATAGATGTTTCACGTCGTTTCCTGTAACTTTCACGAATTCTCATCCGTGTGTTTCGTAATATAGAAATTCCCCATCTGTCAGTCGTGTTTACAATAACATTACGTACTTACATTTTACGACTATCAAAGAAACAACCAAACGCAAATAGATCTGTCACATTTTCTAATTATCGTATCAATCGTACACTTTTGGACGCCATTTGTTATATTCTGTATTTCAATTTTCCATAGGTCTTTCTACTCTTGGTATTACGATCTTCTCATTCTCATTCTTAGTTCATTTCAGCAAACGTTTTCAACTGTGACGCGGAGGGTCTTCTACGTAAGCGTTTGTTCACGCGTCTTCGACCAACTTTCCATCTGGAAGGCTTCCGTTTCACGGTGAACCGGATAACCGCGAAACGCATCGCCGACGAGGAGGTTCCGATTGCGTGCTGGCAACAAGAAATCGGTTCGATGGTATCAGCACACGCGGGTTTTGCGCGTGTAGAATCTCGAGTGCATCGGTTGTTCGTTTCTCCGATCAACTTCTAGCTTCTGTTCATCTTTGATGATCGAGCGGCGTAAATCGACGTAATTTGTAATCGAATCAAATTAAATTAAGTTGGCGGAATCGTCAACTGTCTGGTTTCTCTTCTTAATCCCTAGATTTTTATCTGAAATAGATCTCAATGTTTCAACGTGGCCGGGTTTGAAAAAAATGATTTGAAAAGAGGATGAAAAATGTTGACGAACGATAAAAATGGCAGATTATGAAAAGAGAATGAAAAGAACGTATGTCTCGTGGCCCGATAAAAATTTTCCGTTTGATACAAATCGTGGATTTTCTATTCGACGCTATCAGGCAAAAATCTCTACTCTCATTTGTAATTTTAAATAAGAAAGATGTTAATCACGTCATTAACGAATGTTTCAAGTGAGAAATCTTCTTTTAACTCTAGAATTATCAACGACTACAGAGATCGAAACGTGTGAAAATATACACTGTTAAATTTACAAAATTCTCTCGACAAATTTCTGATGCGCTGATCGTTTCAATCGCGCGGGCCAACTTGATCGAAACTTCTGTCGAACGCATATTGTCAAACTTTATCTCCGCAAAAATCCCCGAGATACACTCTACTAAATCTGACTAGAAGCTCTCACAACTTACGAAGTGACAATTTCACAACGTGTGCTCTTTAAATTATTAAAATGGACAAACTCAAATGTCACCAGAAGAGAAAGAGAAAGAGAGAGAGAGAGAGAGAGAGAGAGAGAAGTATCGAGGATGGAACGAAAGAATGCATCATATCAACGCGAGTGGATCGCGTAACGGGTAAAATGGCGAACACCCGAAGCGCGGTGGAAATGATGCTTCAGAATTCGCGGTTCGGTCAGCTTACACGATCGCAAGTGACCGTGAAGAGGCACGACACTGTAAAATAAGGACGCGCATCCACCTTTCTACTCGTGGTACCGCAAAGAAAACGGTGACCCGCGGCGCGGTGCATTCCAGCTTGTTAGTTTGGCTGCTGGTTTGCCGGCGCTGCGCTGCGCCGCGCGCGCCTTGTGCTCGTGCACGCTCCGCTTTTCTTTTCCCTCGGCCAAGTTACGCGCGCGGCGGCGATTCACTCCGCTTGAAAATAATACACCAGCGAGAGACAGAGGGAAGAGAGTGAGAAAGGAAGGAGAGAACGAAAGAGAGAGAGAGAGAGAGAGAGGAAGGAAGGGAGGGAGAGAGAAAGAGAGCAAGCGACTCGAGAGCAGGATTGGTGTTGCTTGTGCGCCGCTCGAAACGTTCGCGGGCATTCTTCCATGACCGCTCGATTAACGTACGCAGTCAATTATGCTAACTCCTACGGTATGCGTTCGTTCGTCAGGTTCCAACAACAAGAGAGAAGAAAGAGAAAGAAAAAGAAAGAGAGAGAGAGAGAGAGAGAGAAGGCATTCTCCGCTTTATAAATTGTTAGATGTCTGAACGCCACTTCTTCAACTTCTCGGCTTGACTCGACTGCTTCCACGTCGCTCTCACCCTTTCACGGGAATCCCTTTGATCCCCCGTTTTCTCCTCGTCGTTCTACCGCGCCGGATTGTTCTTGCCTTTCCGTTTGTCGATTGTGTTTCGGTTTCGCCGGTTTGGATATTTAGCAGACGGCGTACGACTGCTCGTGCTACCTTAATGTCGCTCGGTTGGCAATGACGGATTTGAAAAAAAAAAAATATATATATATATATATATATATATATATATATATATATATATTCAGCGCACGCAGCTGAATGTCTGCGTCTATTTGCAGATTTCATTAGAGAGAGAGAGAGAGAGAGAGAGAGAGAGAGAGAAAGAGGTTGACAAGTCGCGTTCGTCGCATTTCACGAGGGAGGAATTTTATTTATCGTCGATGCTAATTCCAGACAAATTTCAATTCTATACTTGCTCGAGCAACGTCGAGGAGAATTGCAGAGCATAGAAAAGTAATGGAAATGAATTTATCATTTTCTTTTCTATTGGACCTTTGCGTAGAACGTGTTTTTTGCTTCTTTTAAAACTACGTGTCCGTCAATCCATACTTGAAGTATCAACGTCAACAGGAAGAAAGGAAGAAATTGCGGTAGACCGTTCGTACGCGAGTTCTGGATCGTTCGTTCCGGATCTTAACCGTTTCTAATCGATGTACTGGCCGTGTCACGCCCGCTTGCACTCCGACACGTACGATAACTCTAACGCTAATAATAACAATGTCGAGACGCTACAACGTACGCTACAAATTATTTCGTTCGCACGAAAAGAAAAAAAAAAGAAGAATTCTCTCGAAAGTCGAACTTCGCAAAGGTCTTGGAAAATCAGCCATTTAAAAAAAGAAAGAAAAGAGAAGCAATCGCTGAAAAACAGCCATATGTATGTCCGCGTAGAAGGGGGATGGCAGGAAATCGGCATGCTAAATATTAAATAGAAGAAGACACAAAGCCATTTCCCCGCCGTCGAATCCAAGCCCTAAAGTATCCCGGGTATATCACCCTTCGAACGTGTCGCAACCCTCTATATTCCGAACCGCACCTTAGCCTCGTCCGATCCACCCTCTTGAAACGTAATTTCAAGAAAAAGGGGGACCTCCTAACCCTAACCGGCCTCTACGCTCCGCTTCTAACCTAACCGGCTCGCTTGCCGCAGCTTCGACCGATAAATCCGCAAGGCACAACCTTCGTCCATCGGTGAACCTCCGACAAGATCCGACTTTAATCACCGATAACACGCGCGAAGATTCAACTACGATTTCGACTCGCACGTCGTAAGTTTAATTCTCGAACGTTCGGCAGAGCGTATGTCGAAGCATTTCCAAGAAATCTAACCATTGTGGATAACCTCGATTGGAACCGATCGTTCCCGTCGAAATTCAATTGTTCTTGCTTTAGGTATTAGCAGTAAGAAAGAAAGTGTTCCGAGCGTAAGCGAACAACAACGGCAAAATGCATCGAACGATACAACGCAGGAGTGGAAAACTGGGATGAGAGTGAACGTTGAAAACGGTCTACGGTACTTAAGGGTTGCAACTCGCAATTTTTCATCGACTGTATTTCCTGTTCGATGCGATTCTTCGGCATCCCTCCTCCCCCACTCCCTAAAGGGAGGATATCGTCGATAAATCTCGACCGTGCGGACCATATTCGAAACTACACGGTAGTTTTAAACCCGCAACTGGCCAAGCGAACAATACCATCGTCGATACGATCGGCTGGTACCAGCGAGGCACCAACGGAGGAATCTATCGTGCGTCGGGACAGATTCGGGATGTAAGTAGAATTATTCTGGTCCTAAGACACATATAGGCGGAGTTCAGGGCGCGTCGTATAGAAATACTCATTCTAATCATAGGAAATTCCTTTAACAGAGTGACTGCGAGCAGCGCGAGGGGGCGGGAGGGAGGAAGACAGTGAGAGAGAGAGAGAGAGAGAGGGAGGGAGGGAGGAGAGAGGGTGCACCCCTTCTCTCTGAAAATTTCACCAAGGAGTCAAGATTGTCGACGACGACGACGACAACGGCGACGACGCCAACGACGACGACGTCGACGGGGCTGGCTATAAATATCAACCCCTCTGGCCTCTCTCTACAGCCTCTCTTCGCTGTTCTCTCTGCTTCCCTCCCGAGAGAGTTGTGTGTCCTCATCCCCACTCTCGATACACTCTCCTTCCTCTACACCTCTCTCTCTTTCTCTCCCGGCCTCTTTCTCTTCGTTCTATCTCGCCCTGTTTCACCGTGGCAAAGTCGTTCCTCCTCTTTCTCGATTCTACGTCTGCTTCTCTTCTCTCTCTCTCCGTTATATTCCTCTTTCTCGATCTTTGTCTCTCAATCGCTCCCTCTCTGTGTATCGTTCTCTTCCTTTCTCTCTCTCTCTCTCTCTCTCTATGTTAGTTAAGTCTGTGTTTCTCCTTGCCTGCGATCCCCCGGCTACGTCTCTCTCCCGCTGTCCTTACCACCGTATGGTTCATGCTCGTACGCCTCTACTCCACAATATGTATTTAAAATAGCTGCATGCTGCAAAATAACTGAAATAGCCGTGAAGGGTCGATGATCCCCGTGGCTCCTACTTCCTGGAACACGGCGCGTCTTCACGGATTTTCGACGAGCGACGACAATCGGGGGCTGTCGCCACCGGCGCTAGCCACCGATGTCCTTTTTTCCCCTCTGTTTCCTTCGTCCTCCGGTTCGGTTCCGCTATCTCCCCCTTTATTCTATGATCCGCGCGCGCAGAAATGAACGCGTCGGTGTGGCAGTTTGCGCTGGCGAAAACAACGAACGAGGCATCGGTTTTCTTTCTTTCGCGTTCGAATTTCGTTCCGAAACGATTTTCGGAAGAATTTGCGTTTCTTTACAGTTTTTTTTGGGGGGGGAGGGGAGGGGAGGGGAGGGAGAAATAATTCGAGGTCCTTCTGCTTTGTGAGTCATTTCGTGAGTCATCGTGAATTTGTCAGTCGATATCGTTGGGACAAAGAAAGTTTGTTTGAGTCGATTTTTATGTTTGTATTGAGAAATATATATATATATATATATATATATATATATATATATGTATGTATGTATGTATGTATATATGAGATATCGAACGTGACGCTTTGCCAGAGACCGCGACGATTTTTTCCACGCTTTCTGCCCTGTTTGACGCTGAAATTGAGCTTCTGAATGCTCGTGGATTTCCTCGAAATCGCGGCTATTCTTTCTGCCTATTATATCGTTCCTCGTGAATTAGAGTTACGGTTTTCATGGAATACCTGCATCAACAGAGAAAATGTTCTGAATTCTGATCGAAATCTGTTGAGATTGAAGATAGCCTTCTGTAATATTTTATAATATTTCACGTAATACGTGTTGTCGCGAATTTCACGATTACAAGCAACAATTTGAGCAAGAAAATTTGGGGACAAAATTTGAGAAAAACAAAAAGAACGTAGCAAACAAGGGAGAAAGGAATATCTGAATAGAGTAAAGAAGGATCGTCATAAATAGCGAGTCATAATGCGTGAAACTTTTACCATTCGACTAACTTTCTTGACTAGTTGCAAGGAAAAACGAATCGATTATGCGCACCAGTCGGTTCACATCGAGATTCGAATAAAAAATTCTTTCAGTGTTATCAGCGGATGACAGTAAGAATGATTCATACTCACGTTGTCGTTATTTATTTGAAGCACATTATTCGCGATCGTTGGAGAATTTTCATTTTTAATTCATTTATTTCATTTGTTTTACTTGTAGCATGATTCTCGACGATATTAGTAATAGTGATGGACGTTATTTTACAAAAGAGCGTGGAACACGCTTGTAGTGAGTAGTGTATTTCGCGGAGAAGCGGAAGTGCCTGCTCAAGGACACGGGAAACTGCACTTGCCTCGTATCGTGGCTTCGAATCGAAGCGACGAACTTCCAAGAATCGGATTTTTGTTTGATGAAACTGAAAACTGAAACAACCTCGCTCGCCGCTCATAAGTTGACACTATCTTCGCGATTCGTGACAGACTGATTACTCTTCAATTGCAGCGTTAAGAAAAAAAAATAGATTTTGAGACGATTTCTGAATCGCAGCGCTTGCTACTGCGAACCGCGAAATCTAAATTGCTTCATAAAAGACACACGGACGTGTAAAAATAGCTTTTCCAAGAGATAAATTTCTTAAGAACGCACGTTATCGGTCAATTTCATTAGAAATTTCTATGTGAAATTTCTATGCTTCGTCAATCGTTTCTTTGTGTTTATCCACGAAACGAAATTGATTAAGCGCGTTCTTCAAAAATTCTTGAAGAACTGAGTTCAACATCTAACGACACTTTGGAAAAAACGTTCACGTTAGTTGCCTTCTTCGTATTTATTTCGGAAATTATACATTTTACACAGCTCGGAGCTGCAACATTTCGAAACGAATTATCTTCGATCAGGGCAGAGGGGTAAAAAAAAAAAAATGTTATCTAAAGCGAAATTCTAAATTGAAACGTCATTTCAAGGATCGATAAATATCGCGAGCTGACGAAAATTATGACGACACTACCACACTGGCGGATCCGCAATTGCGCGATGCCCTAATCGCGAAGCGCCCAACACGCGACACCTGTAATCTCGAGTCAATAAATTCAGCAAGCTCGTCGTTTGTTTACAGACGTTCAATCACGTTCGATGAGGAATAATCGAGGTCGAAGACGCGAATCTCATCGATAAAATACGTTCGATACGTAAAATTAGAGCACTCTTTGCCAGCCTTGTGGTTCGCCACATTCATTCGACAAGATTTTTATTTTACTGAAAGCATCGTAATCGATCTGTGATCCTTCGTATCGTGAGAGAGGATAAAAGAGAAAGGGCAACGTACGCAATAAATTTCTAAATTGATTTGAAGATTTCTAATAATAATTTAATATTGGTCTTTGAATATCAAGAGAATGTTTTGCCGTACGACTACTACATTCGTCTCGTTCTATCGAAAAGAAGGAACGAACGATGCCGTATATTGTTGATAAAAATTAACAAATTACAATCACTCTCTAATCAAGCGAATAGAATAGAACTCTTAGAAGCGTTACTCTTCTCAAATAATTCGCTAACGAATTATTTACGCTACTTGAATTAACATTTTCAACCTTTGTATCTTAATCAAATGTTCCTTCGATCCTTCTTTGTATCTACAGTTTGACATATCGGAGAAAACACTCGTATCGTTAGATCATTTGACATTACAGCGAGCAAATTAATAATCTCAACAAAGAACCTTCTCTGTCGTTTAAATGTCGCTCGATTATTTCTTTTCGTTTGCTTGAAACAGACTGTTCGTCTCTTCGCATGTAAAAATATAAATGGAACTTTTCGAACGTTTTCAACAACGCGAAGATGGCGGGGCGATTTTCGTTGACAATAGACGACCGGCGACGACAGTGGATCGAGGGGATCGAGGGGATCGAGCGAGGTAAACGTCGGAAATTCACACGATATTAACGAACCTTTTGTTCGACGCGTTCCTTCGACGCCGGCGTGGAATTACGCTCGCGAGCATGCGAGGATTTGTTGCAGCGTTTGCGAACGTGTTAGCTACCGCTGCAGCCACGGTGCAGCCTTGACATTGGTCACGTTGCATTTGCATCGCGGAAGGTTGCCGGAGGATTCATGCATGCGAGTTGCCTGTTCGCGCTAATGTTTATCAAGAACGATCTCCAACCAGCGTGATACATTGGTGATTTTGTTGCTTGATCGTCTCTCTGCTACGCGAGAGAAGGCAGTAACGTGACTTTTCTCGCGGCAAGGGAATGTTAACCTTTTACATAATTGGAATCGTTGGCTCGCTGGTTGGATAGCTAGCTGTAGGTAGGAGCTTAGGTCAGACTTCATGATTTTAGGCTCGTTCGTTTCGCCTATCGCTAACGTGTATTTCACTTCGCTATCAATTTTCCACTTAACGATCGAATCGAAATATATTTCATTCTACACACTACGGTGTCACTAATCCGCGATCTTTACATAAATGGTTCCGTGGTTTTCTTTTTTCTTGTTTTTTTTTTTTTTTTAATGAAGATCGTTGATCATTAACCGCAGCCATTTACGATTCAACGACACCATTCGAGGGTTGATTAATATCAGCTTGTTTCTACACATATCTCAGAGTATAAATTTTAAAGGTCAAAACCCATCGATCCGAACTACCGGCTTAAAAAAAAGGAAAAACGATTTCTACGTGCCATTTATAGTATGTGTGTGTGTGTGCGCGCGTGCGTGTATCTATAGCGTTTTCAGAGAACGACACGTTCAAAGGTCGCGCGTGGTCGCCCATTGTCGAATTTATCTACGTGGCCATTGTTACTCGCGGGAGTGGTGTTTGTAGATGGCTAGGGAGGCCAACTTGATTGAATTATCTGGAAATATACGGAGTCAGCAACGAAGTAAATATGCGTCCTTTCACGTCGCTGACGTCAACCAAACGCCGGGGCAAAAGTGAATTTTCGCGATCGCGTGTGGGCAGGACGGTGTTGCATTCTACGAATCTACGTCATAGTTCATTCACAGCCGCCCGCCTATTAAAGCACGAGGCACGGCCATCTCTAATTTTACACCCACTCGCCAGTTTGTATCGAGATCCTCCGGATTCACCTACCGTTCGATTCGCCAACGTTCGAATTCATTTCGCCTAACGAGAAAGGGTGTGTTTTTCTTTCATCTAAACGAAACGAACTGGACGATACGAGGAATTTTAGGCACGAAGAGAAGAGCTTTCTCCTTTCCGAGATTCGAGCATGTCCTTGTAACAGCTGTTGTACAAAGAGTACAAAGTATTTGCGTGGATGTTGAAATTCGAAGATGGGGGGGTAATTGGTTCGTCAAACATACCAGTCACATCTATTTTGTGGATCGTTTGTAAGGAACGGTTTCTTTTGAAACATTTGTAGAAAATCGTACGACGTGTGAAGTGGAAGATTCGTTGGCTTGCTGTCTGATTTAGGTTCGAGGAAGGGAGTTGAATAGGAAATTTTGTTCAATAGGATTTCCAGTTACGCACAGAATGAAATACAATTCGGACTGCCGTATTTTTCTTGATTTCGTACGTCGATGATTGTAATGTACAATTTATATATATATATATATGAGACAGAAGAATTAAAGAATTTAGTTTAGATTAGGTAATAAAAATTTGACTGTGTTTGATGTTTATATAATATTTTATATAATAAAGATCGTTGATGATCTTATTTCGTATTAAAAGTATCCCGTACAAGTATATGTAATTGTTTCATCGCCTACAATTTCATCAATAACCTCGAAGAAGACAAATTAATCAGTTCCACCTGAAATTAGTTACTTAATTTCTAAAAGAGAAAAAAGCGATAAAATTTTCAGAAAGTTAAATCAATCAACTTGCTTTCCCACTGATTTCTCTGCTGTTTATTTTCTTTTTTTTTTTTTTCTTTTTCTTTACCATACACGTATAGGTATTCGTATCCTTCGTGAGAATCCGGTTCTAACCATACTTCGAGCGAAGATACCAGGCTATTACGCCGAAGAATTTCCACCTATTTTAAACGCGAGGTTAGCTCCCATTGCAATTAGCATCCGACTTCCTCCCGCGAAAGTGCGAACAGGTTACCGTGACGCATTGATCAACGACACCTCGAACAATCCGGCATACTCGACCTGAAATTATCGATCGTCCCGCGGAACCGGTTTCGTTTTAATTTCCACCGTCGATTTTCTATCCGCTAGATATCACGAAGAACGCGACACCAGCCGCGCGATCAGCGCTACCAGTTTCGCCACATAATCATTCAGCGGGCGTTTCACAGCTTTCGTTGCCACGCAGGATTCGACCTTTCATCCTCTTGTGAAAACCCTCGACAGGAATATAACGTATGATAAGAACGTTGAATCGAGGATTTTAGCAAAATTAATTAATTTCCAGTACTTCGTTTGTACTTTCGGTTTTGTATTTACCGTGGAGATCGTCGAAACAACAGACTCAGTACCATAGGACACGACTATATTTCATATTTAACATTTTTCATATTGCGTTAACGCTTCGAGTCAGGGGATTTTAAGGCCCTAGTGATCTTATACGGTGCGGTAATTTCCTTGTTGAATTTACGTGACAAAATAGTTAGATTTTTAATTAGTTGGAATAGAAAGTTCCGCGATTCGAACAATCGTTAACTAAAGAGAGTTAGACGTCCTTCGCATCGCCAGAGAATTAAATTGAATAACAAATGATCGATTCAGGCACGTTCGCGTTATTCCGACAATAATTTTCTTTATTTATCTCGCGAGGACTTTTATATCGGACGCACGGACGTACAGATTATGTTTATATATGTCCAAATAAATCTCGTGGTTAATAACTTTGTCACGAAATGCAAAAGGTCTCCTTAAATCGATTGAACAATCGCGATCGGATCACGGATCTTACGTTTTTTAAATTCTTCACGAATATATGGATAAAAATCCCGTGAGTCGAGGGGGATAAATTATGACGCTTGTCCCTCCCCCCCCCTCGCCTCGACGATCAAACAAGAAATAAAACTCTTCGTTAATAATTCAAACGACGCGAGTATCGATCTGTCAGGTGTCCAGTTAGGTAAATTTATCCAACACGTCCGCGTTGGAAAACAGGAGTCGCGTTGGCAGTATCGCGACACGTACGCAGATCCTGTAACCGTGCAACCACCCAGCAGCAGGTTCCTCGCGACGCGGAACTCGACCTCTAATCCCGCTCGCCGCCACCGTCTCGGTGAAAATAAACTCGAATGCTTCGGGGGATCGCGAGGACCGAGGAGGAGATTCTTTCAATCTTACCGGAACGAGACTTAAAGGGCCCCGGTACCGAGCCAGAGAGGAGAGGATAGAAAGACGAGTCCATCCACTCCCTAACGATCATTCATCCTTTCTCACCCTCGATCCCGGAATGAAAGAATACAGGCAGCGCCAGAGAAAGAGGGCATTCCTCTGCGCCTCTGTACGAAAAGAAGGGAACACGCTTGTGGCGCAGTGGAGTAAGGGATGGTTACAAAACGAGAGGAAAAGAAAAAAAAAAAGAAGAGAAAAGAAAGAAAAAGGAAGTAGAAGAGGAAAAAGGAGAAGGAGGAGGAGGAGGAGGAGGATAAAAAAAAGAAGAAGCACAGCGAGGAGAAGAGAAAGAAGCAATAGCTAGGGGATGAGGCAGAGAGGAGAGGAGTAGAAACTCTCGTAAAATCGATTCGACCCGTGAGAGAGAGACCACCAAAGAGATAGCCGCTTCTCGGGCGTCCCGAGAGCTCTGGCATCGTGGACCGACCGCGAACAAAGTCTCGCATTGTGCTCGTTGCGAGCGCGGCCGCGACTGCTGCGAGTGGTTAAGTGATAATAATAACAGTACGAATTTTTGGAATAGTTTAGTACTGGGCTGCATGGTGTGCACGGGTCGGGGACTCGCGTAAAGCACAAGAGATAGATAGATAGATAGATAGATAGATAGATAGATAGATAGAGAGAGAGAGAGAAGAGAGATTACAAAGAATGAGAGAATAAGTCGACGACGACGAAGAAGAAGAAGGAAGCAGAAGAGAAGAAAGGTACCAACATGGGTAGTACCAACCCATGGCATGGAGAGTGCAATGAGACGGCTGTGTGTATGGCTGAGAGGGAACGAAAGAAAGAAAGAAAGAAGGGAAAGAATCGAGGCGAAAGGAAGAAGAAAAGTAACGCGCGGCGTTAGAGGGGGACAAGAGTCGGAGGAGACGATACCGAAGAGCCACTCTCGGTGCTCTTATACACGAACGGTCGATGAGAATGTTCGGTGGGGGTGGTCGCGAAGGAAGCAACGGGGAGCAGAGGGTGCGCGAGGGTGGCGCGCGGGGCGAAGAGGCGCAGCAAAGCAACGAGCGAGTTGGAGTACAAGGTGGATGACGGCGAAGGAAGAAGAGGGAAGGAAGAGCATACCGCGAGGAAGAGGAGAAAGACGAGGTGGAGGACGACGAGGACGAGGTGGCGGTTGAGGAGAAGAAAGGAGGATAAGGAGGAAGAGAAGGAGAAGGTGGCGGTTGTATCCAATGAAGAAGAAGAAGACGCGGCGAGAATCGAGCGCGTTGGATGGAAGGAAGAGGAAGGAACACACGGTATATATGTATGTATGTATGTATGTATGTATGTATGTATGTATGTATGTATGTACGTACGTACGTATGTATGTACGTATGTATGTATGTATGTATGTATGTATGTATGTATGTATGTATGTATGTATGTATGTATGTACGTATGTATGTATGTATGTATGTATGTATGTATGTATGTATGTATGTATGTATGTATGTATGTATGTATATACGCGGAGGTTCGCGGCAGAGAGAGGCGCAGCAGCAGCAGAAGGAGGAGGAGAAGGAGGAAGAGAAGGTGGAGGAGGCGAGCAAGGGGAAGCGAGGCCTCAGGAGGAACGTCGAACAAGAGTGACAGAGAAGCAAGAGCGTGGCTGAGGGAAACGAACGCGAGATAGTGAAGGAGGAAGAGAGAAAGAGAGAGAGAGAGAGAGAAGGGCCAAGGGGGAGCCAAGTGAAGCCAAGTGAAGTGAAGTGGGGCCGCGGGACGGACGCGATGGCATTGACCCCGTATAGTAAGTAAGGTAATGTGAACAGCTAGCACGCCTCTCCTCTTTCTCTGTCTCTTTTCTTTCTCTCTTATTCTTCTTCATCATCATCATCATCATCATCATCATCTTCTTCTTCTTCTTCTTCTTCTTCTTCTTCTTCTTCTTCTTCTTCTTCTGTTGCTGCTGGTTCTTCCTCTCTGTTCGCCTTTACACCTTCGTTCCGCGTCTATCTTTTCGTTCTCGTCTCTCTGTTGTTTAAGCGCGAGAGCGTTCCCCGTTTTCTCTTGGCCTGTTGTTCGCTCGCGGGTTCCCATCGGATATTGTTCGGCCGGTACAGAAGGGTGACCTCAGGGTGGACAGCGACCTCGAAAGCACCTTCCATCTCGGTTCGCTTCCAGAGTCATCATCAACGTTACCCAGAACGCTAATCACGGATGCGAACGCGCGCGTACCATCGGCGCTCTCAGCCGACCGATTTTGGATCACGACGAGAGAAATCCTACGTAGGTATGCACTTTCTTTATGAATGGTCAATCGGAATCTCTGCGGTTTGATGAACTTTGTATCATCCCAAATCAGAGAGATTCCGCGCGCGTCTCTTCGATTCTGTTGTTTCGTGGAAAACAAGTTTCATCTATTTCCTTTGTCTTCTTCTTCTTCTTCTTCTTCTTTTTTTTTTCCTCGGTCACTTCGATTTTATTATCTAACGTAACTAACGATTAGTTACTTCGTGCCGAACTCTCCTGTTCGTTTATTGTTCTTTGAAGATAAGGATTCGTTTCACGTGATCACCGGCATCGTGACACGTGATTCATTTCCATTTTCTTATGCACGGTGTCCTTCGTACGTAAAATACCGATAATTTCTGAATACCAAAGTCGCGAACGTGTAAATAACAATCGACACTTTTTTCGAGAATACCGCGCTCAGAAAAAATAATTTTAATTTTAAATCTTTCGATTTTTTTTTTTTTTGTCAAAAGCTTTCCTTTCATTACAAAAGAGAGAGAGAGAGAGAGAGAGAGAGAGAGAGAGACACGGGCTCCAAAAGAAATTAAAGTCTCTCGAGTTTTTTGAAAACTTCCGACCTACGAACTTCTTTCATTATCAACAGTCCTTCGGCGTTGAAACGTTACTTCCAATTGACGATAAAGCTACACGGTCTTGAAATTACTTGTATCGCGATAATTTGAACTGCGCACTGCGACTCTACCTACTCGATGTACACCCACTGCTCCTCGCAGAGCAACGAAAAGAGAATAACCTTGTCCGTTAGAAAGAAAAGGGTTAAGAAAGAACCTGGAGGGAAAGTAAATAGCAACGTAGATATCCAAGCGAACGCGATCCGACAGAGCTCGGCTTCGTTGCGAGCCGAGCCAACGGAGAGGAAAGATACGATAAACCCCTGGTGAAGTCCGGAGGCGCGAAGATCGCGTGAAGTCATCGATAAAGCAGACTTCAACGCTTCGGATTCGACCTTCTACGTTTCCTCGTTAAGACCCACAGTGCCGATCGATAGACGAGGAAAGAGAAACTCTGTCCTCTCCAAACTATTCAATTATTCTTCGCCAACAACTTAAAATATTATCGGGTCGTTGGAGAAAAGTTTTGAACGCTCGTCGAGTAACGAAACTGACTCTCGATCGGAGGGAAAAACCGGAGATTTGCCGATTGGAAGTGTCATCCGATCTACGAAGTCTGAGCAAGCTTTTGAAAACAGTTCGAATCGGAGGGTAATAAATCCAAGACAAAGGACGAGAAGACTAATTCTGGTGAAATTTTTTTCAGAGTCGGCCTGTTTTACGAAGTAACGATCTATTTTCTATTCTGTGATTTAATTTACCCGATCTATTCCGAGCTGTAATTTCGGAAAATTCCGTTAGCGAGATCGTTCGATAGAAAAATTCGTAAAAAAAAAAGGACAAGAAGAAAAAGAACGAGCGGGACGAATGACCTCCATTATATCTGTTTCAGCTATCGTTTTCGTGGAAAACAAGATTTCGATTTCGAGGTTTGCCATCCGATGAAAAAGTGTGTGGCATGCGCAACGCGGAGGAGCACAGAGTATGGAGCGGCCTCAATCAGGAAAAGGATTCCCACGGGATATTGTTCACTCCGGTAGATATAGGCGGTCGACCTTTAAGCTATTCAGTGACCTCGCCGGCTCCTGACGTTCGATCCTGAACGTCGTCTCCCTCTTGTTCCCTCTTGCTGCGCCGAACGATAGGCCGAACGAGAAACCTGAATTTCTCAATTATTCGTTAGGCTTTCTCTCTCTCTCTCTCACTCTCACTCTTTCTCTCTTTGGTATTTGTATGGTGATATTCGATTCCATATTGATCCGATTAGTTTCCTGCTTGGAACTGCTAGGTTAGGTTTTGCGTTTGAGTCGTTGAGGCATTCACCGAAATTCTTCATCGGCACGTCGGCCCATTCCATCGATTTAGTTTCGATCAGTTTCTTACTTTGTTTTCGACGACAGAGAATACAGCGGCTCTTTCCCCTTGAACTTTGGTCTTTAATTTTTTCCGATCTGGTTCTTTAACTTTCGTTCGTCCGTGTCTTCGACGCTTGATATTATTCAAAAAAACGATTGAAACGAGGTAACATGCTAATTTCTTCTCTTTTTCTTTCTAAATTTTTTTGGATGCATTCTTTTCTTTCGTTTCTTGTTTGATTTGGCGCAGTGCATATGTGTAATGTGTACGGTAGCACACGGTAGGTTCGATCTTCTCTCTCTTTCTTCCAGGTCGCTCCAGTTTCTGCTTTAAAACAGCTCTATCAAAGTGTTCCACGGTCTGCATTATGAAAATCCCTGCATTATATCGCGGTAATGCACGGCGACTATTTCGCGTATTTCGTATCTGGGTTGCAGTTTCGCCAATGTCATTACGTTACGACGTAGCTCAGTCGTCTCTCGGTTACGTTCGTCGATACTGCCGACGTTACGGATTTCGCGTCAGAATGTTGGAAAATGAGTGACATTGCCGTAGAAACGACTTGATTGACACCGATCGCCAAAATTCGCTCGTAATAGTACAATTCCTGCAGAAAAAATTGATGACTAGAACGCGATCTTACCGAAATACGGTCGATCATAGAAATCGATCGATGTCGTCGGAGACGACACGAAACTACGAAAATAACGAAACAAATTTCACGCAGATAACATTATCAGATAAAAACGTGCGCGAGTACATTGCGATGCATTGCAACGTGAAGTGAAACGTAGCGTGTACGTATATCTGCATTTCGATCTATATCGCGGCTCGGATGAAGGAAAACTCGCGTGGCAGTGAACGTGTCAAGACGATAATTACGCTTGTTGATCTGCATCTTCGAAACGAGTTTCGAAAAACTTCTAAACCTAATCAAAACGCAACGAAATCTTATCTCCGCGACAACTCGTGGTGGGATCCTCCTTAGAATCTCTCTGTTGCACGTTTATTGTACCACGTTCGTGACGAGGCATTTTTATTAATTCGCGCGAGTTGCTGGCTGGAGGAGGGAAAGCTACTCGCTATCGGAGCTGATAACGCCCGCGCGAGGAATATAGGAATATAGGAACATAGGAAGAAGAGCACGACGATCGTCGAGGACGAAGAACAGATATACAAGTACGCGACGACGCGATCTGCACGCTCGTACACGCACAGACGCAGGCAGACAGGCTGAAGGCACACGCGTACGAGCGCGCAGATGTCTTTACGAGCGAATGATGCATGCGTTCACGTGAGCACCGACGCGAGCGCATACCAGGAAGAATCTCGATGCGCGTAGTGCCGTGGAGAGCGGAGCTTTCGAGCTACTTGAGCGCACACCGCGAGTCAGCCAGCCAAGCCTGCGTGGGTGGAGACCGTGAGACGCGTGCTATGCCCACCAGAAACCGTCCTCGACGCCCTATTTAATGTCACTGCGAGTCAGTGCAACCAATGGTTCTGTCTTGGGTACACGGGGTATTCTTTTCTTAAATTTCCTTTTTCTCTTTATTTCTTTTCGTTAATTTGTTCGTCTCGTAATATCGAGTCGTTCGTTTCAGGCCTTCGAGCTGAGAATTTCGAATTTCAAATTTGATTTATATACAAAATTGAACATTGACGAGAAGAGAAATTACGCACAATGTTTCGTATCTAGAATGAAATGTGGAAATTTCAGCAAACGATGCTTGAGAATCGGAAGAAAAATGCTCGATGTGAAATAAACTAATGCTTTTTGTTTCTATCGATCGAGCATCGATCGATGCTTGATTAAACGAACTCTTGCCGATTGGATCTGCTTATTCGATTCCGAACTACTATTGTACCGAACGAAAAGCCTCTAGTCTCTCATTGTTAGTATGTAAAATTGTCCCGCGAGAGATTCACATGTATAAGGAGTATCGAAAATCTACATTTCCGTAACTCTTCCGTATGTGTTCAATCACACGTGCGAGTAACTGTATTCACATGATCCGCCGCCACCTCAGTTTCTAATTCGCATTTACCTATCGACCTGACCTAAAGCAGCCGCGAAATCCCACGGAACAACATGGAAGAACACGCACGATCAATTTGAACATCCGTCAACCTCTCACTTCCGTTGCGCCGTGCGTTCTACCATGCGATCGGTGAGCGTTTCCCGATTGAAATCGCGCTTTTCCCAGAGCGACATCGCGTTCTCACGGGGCAACAAACGCGTTTTACACGGCCCTGACGTACGAAATCTTCGATGGTATGTACGTATGTATGTATGGCGCGTACGCGAGCGGATCGCGACGAGGTTCGGGCCTTTTTCACGCGTCATCGTGCCAGCGACTTTCACTTTGTTTCCTGGCTGCTGTTGACGCGACTGATACTCGATTGTTAGTTAGTATCACGACGATCCTACAGCCGTCGAGAGAGGAGTTTTTGAAGCCGAGAACAGATCGCGAACGAGCGCGAATCAATCAAGCTTCGATTTACGTCTAACGTAACCGTGTGCTCATTATGTAAGCTATGCTCGCTCGGTTGTAGTTGCGCAATATACGCGCGTGTGCACGCTGAGATAACGATTCGCAGCGATCGTCGCGCGACTTTGTTTGCTCGTTCGATTTAATTTCTCGAGTGCCGTCGACGCAGAGAGAACAATTGCGCGATCACGCTCGTACAACTACGCGTTAATAACTACGAGAAATTCAAAAATCTCGCTCTCTCTCTCTCTCTCTCTCTCTCTCTCTCTTCGAAGTCATATCTTTCGTACGTGTTCTCTCTCTCTCTCTCTCTTTCTATCTTTTTAGGTTTTAAACACCTTCTGGTCTTTAATAAACTAATTCTCCTCTACATCCGCCTGTCTTTGAATTTTTCACTCGATGCAGAAACTCAACGCTCTTATCTCGTTTCTGCGCGTCCTCTCTGCATCAAGCAGAGCAATTTCATGATCGTTCATCAATTACGCGACATATCGAGGAGATTATCTCTTATTAACAAGACCTTCCTCGGGGAATTTCCTTCGTAACGTTACACGTTATTCAGTATTTCTTACGCAACACAAATGTATTAACCTCTTAGCTGTGAATGACGAGTACACTCGTCACGAAGAAATGGTAATTTTTTTCTGCAACAATTTTTGACGAGTATTTCAAATCAAATTTTTTTGTGGAAAATGAAACAAGACATATTTGTAGATTTTAGACATTTTAGAATACTTCGAGACTTAATATATACACATATAAAAATGATTTCTTACCATTAATATTAATTAAGTTGGACAATATTAAGTATTGATTTTTCAAAAAGAAAAAAGGAGAAACTAGTGTTATTTCTTTATAATTTAATTCAATTTTACAACAGCTGCGCATATTCTGAGCATAATTGTCATCGAGTTATTCTCTGGCGATACACACACATTTAAAAATGGCACTACAGCCATCGAGTTATTCTCTGGCGATATACACACTTTTAAAAATGGCACTACAGCTAGTAGATTAACAAATATCACAGTGCTCTTCCTAAAAAAAAGTCCTCGAAACTTTATATATATATATATATATATATATATATATATATCAGATACGTTTTCGCTCACTGAAATCTCGTAGAAAAAACAATGAGCGCGATAAGCGGTCGATTCGCGGATAAGAGACGAGCGGCGAGCGAGAAGCTCGTTCGCGGCATTTGCAATAATCCTGAACGCCTTAAACCGATATCCGAATAATATACGACGAGTCTTAAACCGAGTGCAACAACAAAAAGCACAATATTCGTCGTAACAATGACTCTCGCGAGAGGGACACCTGCCCATTTCGATCGGATTGGTTATTTTCTTACAGATTGCCACGTACCACGATTGTACAATCGTACAATCGTGGTACGTGTATGAAATCACTTTAATTTATTGTAGTAGCAGCTAAATACGTCTACGAGAAATATATATATCGTGACACTTTACGATACTGCGCAATCAGCATCGTGATTTTCGAGACGTTGCTGTTTAAACAGGTATTTATTAATAGATATTTTAGCGAGGCACGGTTTTTTTCGTCGAGGCAAATGGGACAACAAAGGACGATTTTTCTGTTTCACTGGTTTGTCAATATGCTTCCTTTCATAAAGGGACACCTGTCTTTTCAATTTACCGATGTTTTAAAAATCTCCCGCCACCTGTTGAATCATTCTCGCTCAATCTGTTAGAGAAATATTCATCGATTTCTCGTTTATGGAATCGTTCGATTTTGTAGGGTGCGTTACCTCTACGAACAAAACATTTTATTGCGTCTATTTTCATTTGGCTTTCGAACTTCTGTCCGCGATAATTCCGCGAAAGGGACGAGATCATTTTATTGAGAGGGCAAATGGAATGGCAAAAATTAGTATGCTCGATTCTTGATCGACCCTCTGTTGCCAAGCGAGGCGAAATTTTGCTCTCGCGAACCTCTTCGAAAACGGATTTTTATTTACGGAGCGTTCATTTATGGATTTCACTGAGTCAAAGAAAGAGTCTTCGTTGTTTGATTAAGTATGAAACTACGGGAAATGTGGACGGCATTTTATAGAATTTTATAGAAATTACGAGACGAAGAGATATTTGAATTTCAAATAGAAGCGAATAATTTCGAAGACGCCGAATTAATTTGCCAGAATTTTGTCGAAAGTGTATAGAAACGGTAAAAGAATTGCCGCGAACCACGTTCACCGGTCTTGTGGAAATCTAAAAAATGAACGAAATCGAAATGAACGTGGAATTCTAAGAATTGGCTAGTTCGATCTTTTGATTAGTAATAATTTCAAGGTGACAGAACAGGGTACAAGGAGAGTGTGACGTTAAGCTGGTTAATAAATAGCCGGTTAATCAATAGCCCGTTCAATTCGCGGAAAAACAAACAAATTATCGTCGTAGCACGTCATACTCTTATACAATGCGACCAATTAGGAATGCTCAGAGCCAATTGCATTTCGCGAAATCCACGAAACCACGAGGGGGAAAAATATTTTTCGAAGAACTACGTTATCGTTGACAGTCGGATTATCGATCATTGATTCATCTCGGTCAGAATAGTATACACTGCGAATAGTATAGCAGTAATCTCTTTTAAAATTATTTACAAATTATTTCTTTTGAAATTATGAAAATTATTAATTAAATATTAAAAATATTAATATTTAATATTAAATATTTATAATTATAATTTGTAATATTAAATATCAAATATTAAAAATATTAATATTTCATTTGACATATACTTTGACACATGGCATATATTTATGTTAGATAGTATCTCTCTTAAGAGAATTACATTATGGCTTACGATTTGTTGCGTACGTACTTTCATTTTCTGCGTCTGAATTTTCGTTTACTTCACACGCAATCACGCTATTTTCAATTCACAACGAAATATAGCACCGCGCTAAACTTACATTATATCATACTGTTTCAAAAGTTTGCAAACCTCATTTACAAACATGCTCGTAGCTTTGTTGCAAAATTACCTTGCATTTACTTAGCGCCAATTAAACTGTAACAAGAGGAAGCCAGCGCTGCGAGAATCGCTTTTCCGACGACAAACTAGCGGCAAGTTTTGATACATATCGACTTGTTGCGAAATCCTAATTTCAGGACTTTTTCAGAATGAACTTTCGATTCCAGGGGAGTTTCTCTTTGAAGTTG
The DNA here is from genome assembly GCA_032399595.1 of Tetragonula carbonaria. Classification (NCBI taxonomy): domain Eukaryota; kingdom Metazoa; phylum Arthropoda; class Insecta; order Hymenoptera; family Apidae; genus Tetragonula; species Tetragonula carbonaria. The sequence goes on from JAUCRC010000007.1 coordinate 6,124,251, forward strand.
TTGTGTTCAAAAATCCTCCACTTTGGAAACACTTTGTTCGAAAAGTCTTCGCTCGTTGCTATTTTTCAAGAAATCGGCGTCGACTAGAAAATTATTAATCATTCAATCATTCACGAGATATGGTAATTAATTTTCCGAGTATCTCTAACTGCAACAGAAACAGAAAAAAAAAGAAATGGCATTTTCTTGCCACTCGGCGGTAACAGTAGTATTAACGATAATATTTTCACGAAGGGCATATGCGACTGTTCGCTATTTTATCTCAGAAATCTCCTGAATTTCCCCCTGAAAATACGCATCTGAAGAGCAGGAAATTTTTAATTGTCAATGCAAACATTTAAAAAAAAAAAAAAGGAAAGAAAAAAAAGACGGATCGAATGAAAATCTCGGCGACGAGACGAGAGTTGGTTGGCTCCGCGAGTGTTGCCAGAAATCGTTTCGGTTACGACTACGCTTTTTCGATGGGCGAGCGATAGGTTAAAACACGGGAGAGAACGGGAAAAGAGGATCGGGCATCGCGTTTCCAGGCGAACGGACGAAACGAAAGGCAAAAGCGAGGCGCGGCGATTCGAACGGTGCGCGTCTCTCGGACATTGTTGTTTTTTTTTCTTTCTTCTTCTCTCTTTCTCTCTCTCTCTTTCTCTCTGTCTGTCTGTCTCTCGATGGACTGTCGCAACGCGGCGCGCGATTGCCATTTCTGGGCTGGTTGCGATACGCGGACGTATTAGTCATAGGCGCTGCACACCGCACGGAAAATTGAGACATCCGGCAAGGACGGAGCCAGCCAGGCCTAACTCCACCCGAGTTAGAAATTTTTAAAAAAACCGCCACATGAGGCGCTATGCAAATGCGTAGACGCACACTCTCCTCCTCGGACAGCTAGCGGCCCCTGAGCTCGCGCGGAGGAGCGCGAGCGGATAAGCGAGCGCTTGTGCAACCTTGACGATCGAGAATGTGTTTGACCTCCTCGTCGTCGCGGATAATCCTGCTCCTCGCCACCTCGTTAATGCCTCGGCTGTCCTTAAAATCGAATCGACTTTGCTGCTTCCCATTGCTCTTATCGCGCATTCTTTTATCTCCCTTTCTTCTCTCTCTCTCTCCGCTCCGTTTATTTTTCTCATCCGTCCTATCTCCGTTTCTCTTTCTCTTTCGTTTATTTGCCTATAAACGCGCAGCTTATACTTGTTCGTCTTGTTTCGCTCGATCTTCGATCTCTTCTTTCCTCTATTCTCTTTTGGGCTTTGTTTCGACAAAAGGAATCGGTTAGTTGTAGTTTGTGGTTATTTTAGGAATACGTTATCTTACTATCTTATCTGATCATATCGAGAGTGATTTTCGAGATAAAGATTGTTACTACTTTCACGCTGTTGTTTTTCATGTTTTCATGGTTTCCTCTCTCTCTCTCTCTCTCTCTCTCTCTCTTTCTTCCATCCGCCGATTGAAGTTTTTAATAAAAACTGCGAGAGATCAATTTGATCGATAGCGTGAATATCTCTTTACGTTTCTGTTGAAAATCATCGCCGAATTCCAAACCTGGAATAAAATTATTCCTATTTTCTTTCTCTGTTGTTTCTTCCTTTGCTGGTTGGTGATCGATCGATTACTCGTTTGCGACAAATTCATATTTGAATCATATTATTTTTATTTCACTGTAATTTCATGCTGATCCTTCTTTTCGAACTGTGAAAAAATCTAGACTTGTAGCTTATAAATCTAGATGATAATCATATTTCGATACAGTAGAATAGAGTAGAATACAACCTACCAAGATAATATCTGCTCACAATCAATTTGTTCTCCGCCTATTACTTTTACTGCTATAGTCATAAAACAGCTCTCTCGCAGAGTCAATTAAAATTTACTTCAACGATCTGACCACTAAACATGCTCCTGTCTAACGTTCTAATTCTTAACGTTAAGTGTTAACGCCAAGATGCATCTTCGATCAGAAGTGTCTTGGCTTCGTAAAAGTAAGAAATTCTTTTAGACAAAACGCCATCATAATTTCAAGGTAGTAACTGTCTTTTTTTCGGTTTCTTTAAATTTTCAATTGAAAAAGTAGAATCTCGATAGAGAATTGTCTCACATATTGGAGATTACTTTTAGACAAAACATGCCATTTTTGAAAGAAAACAACGATAATTGATTTTTTTGTTTTCTTGTTAACTTAGAATTAAAAAGGAAACAGAAAATCTCGATAGAAAATTGTCTTGGATGTAAAATGTTACTTTTAGACAAAACGTGCCATTTTAAAAAGGGAAACACGATACTCTCGAAGCAATTGTTCCGATTTTTCCGAACTTACAATGAAAAAGACGGGATCTCGGTAGGAAATCGTTCGAAATTGCTTCAAAACGTGCAATTTCTAAAAAAGAGAAACACGAAGAATCCGAAGGTAATTATCTTCTCTGATTTTCTTTTTTCTTTCAAATTTACCGTCGAAAAGCTAGAATACCGAATTGAAAATTCGGTCTCGCGTACAAAATATTGCACCAAGTTACCTCACAATTGTGTACAACGTGTACACAGGCCGTGAAGAAAATAAAATTCCCCAGGAATGCGTAAAAGCCCCTCGGATCTAATAACCTGCGACATATCGATCGAAATTTGACTTCGAGCTCTCACGAGCGAACTAAAAATTCGATTTTCGATGGACCGTTGCTCGCCGCTCCGGAGAGGAAAGAAGAATCGAAGCTCCGCCGGTGTCACGTGGCACCGGTGGCCCTCCGCTTTTATCCCAGAGTAGCAGAGGCCGTGTGTGTATCCCGGCTTCTTGAGGTCGAGGAATTTAATAACAGACGAGGTCGAACCGTCGCTCGCTCGCTCGTTCGTTCGCTCGGCTTGCTTGCTTGCTTGCTTGCTTGCTTGCTCGCTCGCTCGTTTGCTCTCGCGCACACTCTCTCGAAAACGAGAGCCCCGGACACACGCCGTTGGTCACCGGAGAGACCGAAGAGAAGGTTGCGCTCATTCATAGGAATTTTACAGGTTGTCAGGCAGGTTTGACCGGCCTTTGTCATGGAGGTAACTCCTCCGTGGAGACGGGGCCACAGGGAGGATATAGCATGTATGTTTGTTCGTTTAGGACGGCGACGAATCACGGATGAATTTAGACGAGAGCACACGCCGCGTTTATACCTGGCGCGACCGCGTCTCCACGTCACCCCTCTCTCATGTCACCTCCGTTAGGCTCTCATTTTCTCCTTTTCTCTGATCGATACGGGTCTCGTTGTAGCCTGATTGGGGAAGAATCGACGAGGATCCCATCCGTCGTCTGCTATCATTTTTATACTTTACACATTCGTACTAATTGGTAAGAATTTCATCGTACTGCGCGTCAACCAGGGCGTCGCATTAAAATTCACAACTTCATTTCACTAATGATTCATGCTGCGTAATTCGGATCGTGTTAATGATATATATCACGAAGGAGAAACGTTTCTTTTTCTTTTCATTTTTTTCTTTTTTTCTTTTCGACGTTGCAACAAAATTTCGTTGCATGACCATCCAACGACATGATATACGTGATAATTCCAATATTAATCAGATGAGCAAACGAGCGTTTAATTGAGAGAACAAACCACGAGAGGTACGATCGTTCAATAGAACACTTGGAATTATTAAACGGATGTAAATTCAATGAATTAGCTCAACGCGTTAAAATCAAGGTGTAGAAGCTGATTAAAATTCGCGATAATTCACCTACAAATATTTTACAGCAGGTAGAATATATCGCAACACACACACACACACACACACACACACACATACAAAATATCGCTTTCAAATCGTACGTATCGGAGAAATAGCCGTGACAAAAATCCATGTGCAGTATAAAATAAAATTTTCAAAATTACGTGACCGCACATACGTTTTCAACACGTAAAACGGTGCATTACGGACAGGGACACGAGGCGAGGGAAGGAGAATATTTCTCGAAGAATGAAAGAAACTCCGGCTGCTTTTCACAAACGAAAACACGAGACTTTCCCCATTCAGCCGAAAGAGCGGAGAGTTTCGAAACGAACGGGCGATCGTGGAACACGGTGTGACGAGTGTTAATAGAATCATCGTCGCCGGTGAGAAAAGCCTGTCGTATTGTCGCGTGTGCACGAAATCGCTTGCCCGCTCGCTTGGAAATCGAGTCTCAAACATGTTCGACAGATTTTTGCCGTGAAAGTGGCACGCGGCGGCGGAATCACTAAACAGGTATTTAGCGCGCAGCAAGCGAGCAATCAGGATGAATTCGGTCGTGAATGTGTTTCAACTTTCAAAATGCACCCGCCGCGCCACTGTAGCTGCCTGTCCGAGGAAATAGGCAGCCGAGCAGCGCGTGCCAGACGAGACAATGATCGCGAATCAACGTGAACGAATCAGTCCGACGTACGATTTATAACTCTTCCCGGTTTTTTTTTTCACCCCCGTCGAAAAAATTGCAAAAAAGATGGATGGAAAGAAATCTGGATAAGCTTGGGAATTTGTACACTTTTTGTAGAAATTAATTTTGTGTAATTTTTTCCCGACAATCTTATTGTCATTTATTCGTCGAATTTGCTTTGGGAAATTGATCTTTCAGGTTGTTCCTAAAAAATCTTGTGGAAACCAGTTCTTGTATTTGAGAGGAGTTTTTATTTAACGATCGTCAACAATTGAAATTCAATGTTATAGATCGTTTTATTTAACAATCAAATTCTAGTTTAAAAATTTGTACATAATCTTTAATTCAATATTATTGATTTCAATCGAGTATTATTATTATTATTATTATTATTATTATTATTATTATTATTATTATTATTATTATTATTATTATTATTATTATTATTATTATTATTATTATTATTATTATTATTATTATTATTATTATTATTATTATTATTATTATTATTATTATTATTGATTTTACTTTGGGAATACTCTAGTAGGAAACCGATCTTTTAGGTTATTTCCTGTTGTGAAACGATTTTTTCTCGTATTTCTAGTTTTTAAATTTCTACGTCGAATCGCCATTAGAAAATCTTCAATTGAACTTTCTTCTGTTTTAATAATCTTATAATCTATAACATATAGATATATAACATATATATATAATATAATCTCTAATCTATAACAACGTGTATCTTATAAATGTGACGATTTCCACTCTAAAATTTAATACTGGACACTGAATTAATTTTCCACGTCTAATTGCGAGTGATAGACGGTGAATTATTTTTGATAGAAACTTAGAGAGAGCAAGTTTCTATAGATTTTAACGTAGTATTGCAATGAAAAGAGATTCCTCGACTGTACCGCAATTATAATTGTCTCGGGGAGAGATTTTACATTGCCCTTGTAAGAGAATGAAACGCGTTGATAAGTCTTAGTGGTAGGAAGTTGAAATAATGCATAGTAAAAGTGTAAGAGTGATGTAGTATAGTCGCGGTTAACACATTGCGTAGTATTAATTTTCAATTCAAGAAATCAATTAAAACGATCAATTGTACAAAATATATAAATGCAAGAAAGATTGACGCTATAAACATTCGTATTCGTAAATTATTAATACTCATTTATCAATGTAGAAACACTAACACGGCAAATGCGGAGTTTGCAATTTGTAGATGTTCGATGTAGATCTCGATAAAACTTGAGGAATAGGAGGAAGAATTTCCTTTTACTCGCTCCGTTGTATATCGGTCTTTCATTGCCGAATACATATTAAGAAATATTGGCTAGTTTGGATTGGCTCGGGGCAGAGAGATGGTTAGAGAATGTTCTTGAAATTTGAAATATGGATCATTAAGTCCCCTAAAGTTCAGCCTAAATGGAAGCACACGTTGTTCGAGCCAGGTAGCCGAGCAGTCATAATAGATTCTATTAAGTCCGGGCTATAAAAGTCGTAGGGAAACGTTCGAAGAAAGAAAGTGTCTTTAGAGTGGTGTGTTCGCCACGCTCGGATGTTTCACCGTGTGAAATGAGATGTGAAGGAAAAAGAGAAAAAGAGAGAGAAAAAAAAATACGCGACGTGATATCAGTTGTCCTTTTTTTTTTTTTCTCGTTGTTATATTAATGCTATACTAATTTGTTAGAGGGAACGATAGGTTCTCGAGGAGTGATTAGAAATTATTAGCATCGAGGGAAAAATTTATCGGAAGAGAAAGTGCGCGTTCCATCGGTGCATCTACTGTCTAGTATATAAAACAACAAAAGAACGCCGCTTAACATTACGACGCGTCATCGGTTTTTCAATGCGCATTTACATTTACGAATGCATCCTCTCGTTGCGTTAAATGGCCACGTATTTAATATTTACACGATATTTGAAGAAAGTATGCAGCAGCGAATCTCTATTGGCTTATCTCGAGCAGATTCTTGGAGACTCGAATAATAAATTGGATATTTATAGTTGTAGAAATCGAGAAAAGCCGATAAACAACAACCGGACACGTTATACCAAGGCAAAATCGCAGATCAATCGTTCGGATTGATCAAGTATCGAGTTTTGCTCGAACCCTTTCGAAAAGCTACGGAGATGGGGAACTTCGAGGTTGAAATTTGATAGAACTCTAATCTAGCTCTGATCTAACCGATCATATCTGGCCTAATGATACCGAGATCGGTGTTAGAACTTTTCTCGCGTCTACAATCCGAAGCGGAAGCTAGACGGCCGAATCCTAGTCGAACACTGCTGCTCACGAGTTGGCGAACACATTTCGTGTGCAAAATGAACATTGTGGTAAGTGTGTGTAGATGGATACCTAAGTTCGTATACCAGCGGCAGTATTATCCCGTGCACGGACGACTCGTGAACCGCCTCTTTTATCCGGGGCGCAATTGAGTCAACGGCCTTTCGAAAGAAGTAACGGTATACGATTATTACTCCTACCGTGAGCCTATACTCACGAAACTGAAACATTCGCGCGCGAGTGCCAGCCAGCCAGCCAGCCAGCCAGCTCAGCCAAGCTCGAACACATTCGCGCACGCGTTTCGCAGCCTGGTTTATGGATATGGATATGGACTGTGGCTATCCATATTTTACGGCCACGTGGTGACGGATATCGCCACCTTTTAAAACGATTCGCCCAAGAGGAAACCGGGACGAGCGGGCTCGGTTGATCGAGTTTCCCTTTATCGAATCATCAGAGGCTCGAATCTCCTCGTCTCGGTGATAAATAGACTTCCGCACGCAATCTTTATGCAATCTGCTATTTTTTTTACGAACGTAATACTGGAGACAGAAGTTTTCGTTCTCGCGTCCATGGTTTTGTAAGCAAGCCAACGAAAAAGGGCTTCGGTCGATGGAAAAAAAGAAAAAAAAGTTCACGAGCAACAGTGATTTACCACGTTACGCTGATCCCACATCATCATCCACGCTGTACGTACCTGTTTCTACCCCCGTGATCGCATTGTTTTCCCTGCTCGACAACTGACAATGAGTCTTGTCGAACTTTCACTTGTATTAACTCGTTCTCTTTCTTTTCCTTTCGTATTCTCTTAAAACTATTATCTCTAAGAATTCTATTCTTTTAAAACTACCATTTCTAAGACGATGCAGGTACACGGCCTTGAACGACACAGTCGTAAATTATGTTTCCTTCCCCGCCTTCCTCACGGTACTTCGCATTTTTGTATATTATTTCGCATTCTTTGCATTTTTCTATTTTTTTAAATTCTACAACGATCCGCAACAATCATTAGGAGAAGGTGGATATTTTTACGAAACGAAGTTAGCCGCGATTTAGCGGTTAAAATTTGGAATTTCGAAAAAGGTTAGGTTCGGCGGCTTAAACTTTTAAAGAAAAGTAATCCTTTTTGCCAAAGAGGGAAGGTTCGTTTATTTGTGTTTAATTATTCTGAATGATTTGTCGTTTGATTAAAGTTTGGTTAATAACAAGAGCGTAGATTTCGCTTGTTATTGGAAAGAACAGTATCGTTTACAGTAGTCTTGTTTTGACATTTTTTAGATCAAGCTTTTAGCTTCGAACGAAGCTTCGAATTGTCCGACGAGACTTTAAAAGGGATAGCTTTCTTTTTATAGAAAGAGAAAGAGAATTCTCTTTCGGACGTGGTTCATTTCTGACGTATCGATTAGAATGGGAGTTAGGTTTAGGTTAGCTTTCGATTAGGACCTAAGGTTTAGGTTTAGGTTAGGTTTAGGTTGTGTGTATCTCAATTAATCGAATAGAGGCTAAAAAACAAATAGAGGAAAGAAAAGATTGTAGAAACAACCGGGAAAACGTTCGGAGGAATGTAAAATTAACGAAAGCCCGATGTTACTACTTTTCTTTCTTGATATTTAATCACGACGCGTGTTTTGATTAGAGAAATCAGTAATTGGCCAGGATCGCGTGAAAATAACGTACACCGTGGTTCAGAAATTGAGAAATCACAGACTGCAGACTGGAAACAACATTCATTCTGAGTGTCTTCTTTCTAACTGTAATTTTCCGTTTAATATTTGCGTGATAAAAGATGAGAGATACGCACTAGCCAAGCCTGTGTCATTATCTCCAACACTTCCTTTACCATTTATCGCTATTTAATTAAGTATCGTGAAATATTTAAATAATTATTAAATATCACAAATAATTAAATGTCACATAATATTATATAATATTAAATATCGTAATAAAATAATTAATTAAATAACATAAAACACTTATCACGTTACAACTTATTGTTGTCGTGATTTAATATTGCAATCGTGATTTCATCCAGAACTTTGAAACTGAAATGCTACCACGTACTTTGACGCTACGTAACAATTAAATTAGCCATAAATCCAAATTAGGATTATATTGTTACAGTATCGTAGATCTCGAACCAATAACATTAACGTCGATACGAACGAAAAGATCAAACGTGATTCACATATTCGAGTTTTTCGATTTCGCAGCTAGATTTCCCTAGATTGTATCGCAACCTGTCAAATAACCGATAAAGATTGGTGAAAATGGAAAAATTGGAAAGTTTCGCTAATATTTCGTCGAAATTGATGTTCCTCAAATTGATGTACTCCTTGAAGTTTCCATTACTTCGTGCGAGAGGCAGTTTTGCGACGATTTGCGGGTCTCTTTTTTTCCCGCGCTGGCTCGAAGGGCAGAGCGCACGCACGATGCCCGCGAAATTACAGTCTAGAGAGTCCGCAACGCGGAAACTGGTATTCAATTATTTCAGTCCTCGCACTATGCCGGCAGTTCGACCGACGCGTTCGACCGATTCGCCAAGTGAAACGCAACGCAAACGCCAGCCAGCCAGTCAGCCAGCCAGTCAGCTCGCTAATATTCCATTCCTGACGAGGAGTAAATGACTTGGCCAGCGGAATGTGCACTATGTAGGACATAACGCTGCGCCGATATTCGACGGCGCGAGCATTATCGCGAAAAAGCATTCGGCATTTCGCGATCCTCGGTCTCTCGGTCTCTTGGTCTCTCTCCCTTTGCTATTTCTGCGCCATGACAGACACGCCAGTGACGTAACGTATAGCCTGTGTCTAGGAGTTTCGCGTCGTCGCGGGACTGATAAACGAATCCTCCAAGCTACACGCGATACGGAAACGCGAGGGCAAAGAAATTATAGTTCGGCTCTTCTGCGTATCTATTTCCCGGCGCTGAGAGTTGGCGCATTGCGAACGAACGACGAGAGGTTACGTCGTATCAGCGCCAATTATTTAACGAAATGATAATGCGATTGCGACTTGCACAGTCTCAGTCTCGTTATTATTTCCTGGATCCTTTAAATAAATTTCTACGGATAATTAAATCTTTTGAATCTCTTCAATTTTCATTAGATGTTCTATCGTTGACAGAATCGACAATCAGATATTCGCCGATCGGTAACTCACCTATTGTATTTAAAATTCATCAGCAATCGTTTGCGATCTTGCGAATCCCATAAAAGAGAGAGAGAGAAAATGAAGATGAAATTGAAAGAGAATTTGGAACGGATTCCAAGCGAGACTCATTTTCAGCGCCAAACTCATTGTACCAAATCAAGTACCGATTCAACCACTTCATTTCACACTGGTACAATCGTTTTACAACTTTCGGCTCTGTCCAGCTTCTCTTCAAAGTTCAAACCAACCAACACGGTCGACTCACTCGACAACTTGCCGACGACAAGTGACATTAATTTAATGCCACTCGCGGTCCGTGTCTTAAAAATGTCCTCTCTCGAGGAATCCTGCATGATTTTGCCATCTCCTGCACGCATCAGGAGCCGAGCGATCAGGTCGCTGATATTCGCCTGTCGCAACGCGAACGTTCGTCCGAACTATTGAACTACGACAACCGGCGGTGGTATTGTTATGCTCGTTGAGCCGGTTCGTAGACACCGCGGCGATACTCGATGACCGCGGACGAAGCGCGCAGAGCGAAAGGGGAAATGTTCTCTAACTGCGCGGAGAGAGAGAAAAAAAAAGAGAAAAAAAGAAGAGAAATCGACGCCCAGATGGGAGATCGATGTAAAGAGAAATATCCACGGCTCGATGAGCCTCGCGAGCTGACACTTTCCATCGTCAGTCAGTGATACGATTAATTTTTCAAAACATCCGAGATACTGTGCTCTATACCATCGCGAGCCGCGCGCGGAAATCGAACGTTTTCTCTCTTTCGTTCGTTTCATTCACCTCTCTGTTTCTGTTCTGCGCGTTTCTGCGCAGATCTCGTGATATGTTTCGGGTAATTAATTTGTCTCGAAATTTGCCAGAACAATGGAGAAAAAATGCGTTGTATAAACGCAGGTGAGCTTTATTAAAAAATTAATATACAAGGATATTTATATCGGACAGGTTTTCGTGTTGATCGATAACGATCTTGTTGATTTGATATTTACATCATTTTCAAATTCAAGTCATCTACGTTAGTTAAATTAACTCTTCGATGTATCAAAACTTTATGATATTAATACAGAAAATGATCTGTGATTGTGTTCATCTTCCTTGATCACGTTCGTATGTTTGTTAGTTAGTAAATCCTAGGTTGAGTGTATACTTGTTAAATACGAGCTATTTATATCTCAATCTCGATGGATAGCTTTCATTTTCAATCTTGGAAAAAGAACGGAAACAAAGTCGAGTCTTCGTGAAAGGATCCGAGAAAGTGGGAAAAAAAACACACACACTTGCGAGGAACGCGGTGCAAGAACGCTTTTGCTCGCTTGTTCGCGCTTCTTTCGAGAGCAATCAGCTCGAATTTTGCAAGTAAAAGTACCCACTCCACCTTCGACGACGAAGATCTTGCTCGAAATCACGATTCGACGCTCGTTAAAACTCGAGAAAATTAGCCCTTAACTCGAACTCATCCCTTCGATCGTTCGAAATCTTTGCCATCGTGCTCTTGTCCAATCGCGTGTACCAATTTGCTCCGTTTTAACGATCTAACAGCCTAAACTAAATTCTTCTTCATTTTCACGCTTCCCGTCCGCTCGACTCTTGCAGTTCAGCAGAAGAAAATCTTTTATCGTACGTGTGACATAAAAGGTATTTTAAAGTTTCATTATCACTGTCACGATTAGACTGGATTTGAAAAATATCGCTTAAATAAATAATTTCGCTTTGCGAAACGTAAGAGATACCCATAGAGTTTTCCGATATTGTACAAAATTTTATTTCATTTAAATTATTGTTACTGGATGGCAATATTTATGAAATTATACGACATTACTTATGGTAATCGTAATACGTGCTTGTATTTGTTTCCAAATTTGTCCGAAAATTCCAAAATTTAGGACTCTAGAGTTCAATAAAAGGTTCTTACAAGCATTTTTACGAGAATACCTGTTTAGGGTTTTAGAATTTAAAGGTTCTCACAGGTATTCGAGATTCTAAGGCCTTGAAGAGCAAGTATAATCTTTTCAATTCTTCAAGGAAGCAACCATTCAAATATTATTAGAACTTAAAAGCACTTGCGGTCATTGTCAGCATAGATTCCTCGATTCAGCCAACGGGTGCAATTCGCCAACGAACGTGAGATTTTCTACGATATTTCCACGGGGTGGGAGGGGGGGGGAGGAGGAGGAACATCAGGATCCATCGTGCGGATCGTTTCGCGTGGTGAATGAACGAAGGAACGAAGGAACGCGCTTCGATGATCCTGCGAGAGACCCTTTAGCTCCGGGAGTCGAGCTTGCCACGACGAGACGAGCAACGCATTCCACGAGGTCGTCCGCCGACGATCTGCATTCGCAGAAAAGGACGAAGAAGCCGAGGAAGCGAGCAAAACGAATTAGCATCCCGATCGTCCGCTGAGTTTCCTCTCCTCTCCTTCTTCGTCCCCCTCCCCCCCCTCTCTCTCTCACTCTCTCTCTGTCAGTTACTCGCGCGTGCGATGCACCGGTCCCCGCGCGACCAATGGTTCCCTTCTCGCGTCTCCACGTAGTCGGAAGAGTATACGCGAGATCGTACGCACTTTCTTTACGCGCGTGCACAAACAACCGAGCGAGCAGAAACCGAGGCGTAGCCTCTACACACGGACTAACCACATAAATCACCGACCTTTCGATGGCTCGCAAACGACTCCTATAGATGGTAATAATACGGCTGCGGCCCCGATCCATCGGCGCGGATTTAAATGGCGCGTGCGCCAACCCGCGACTCTTTCGTTGCTTTCGATCGTGGGACGATTCGTTGTTTCTTCGCTTCGAGCTTTTGACGTTTCGATGTCTTTGACAAAAAAGAGTTTTCGAGGCTATTTTGCTGGGCGTAGCTGTCGGCCATTTTCCATCGGCATCGTTTAGGATTTCTTTAGGTTCTATTTTATTCAATTTTTGTCAACTGATTTGTAATTTCTAACGCTGAATATCTAAATTTTCATACGTGGCTTTGGCGAATAGAATTAGAATTCACCCTGACTTGTTCAGTCTTAATTGATATTGTCGGTGTTGCTGAACAGTGTATTCTGAATTTAACCAATATTTCGTGCTTCGCGGTCGTTTCAATAATATATTTTTAATAGATTTCACTTATAGTCGCTTCGATCTTTCAGCGGGGTAGACTATTCTGTCGTTGAACTACTTCAACGGTCGTTAATTCAATATCGACGTTTTAATTATAAATAAGTAGAACTGTGTTCAAACGCTAACTATAGATCGATTCCTTCGTCTCTTAAAAACGACTAATTCAAGAGAATTACGACCGCGGTTCGAAACATTAGATAGAAGCGATTCGAACGTGTTAGAGCACATTCCCATAAATATTTATAAATTCATGGAAATTCGTAACTCCAGTCTATAGTCGCAACCTCAAAGGTTTATCAAAAAAAAAAAAAGGAAAAAGAAAAAGAAAAAACTTGATGAAATGTTTCAGAGAAAATTAAATATTAAATTGGAAAATTAAATGTCAAATTTAAGGGAAGGTGTACTTGATTGTATATTCGAAAATTGATGCGGAATATTGCGAGAAGAACCAAGGACAAGCAGGACTATACTCCGCTGGCCGGCGTATCTTTAGCGAGACGTTCTTTATGCGTGCATAACGTCTCTTCCTTCTAGATAGAATTCTATTTTTAAATCGAACGCAATAAAGTTTAAACGCGGGCTCGCAGCGTTATCGGTGCGCGCTCGTTCCGCGTGTACACACACACACACACACACACACACACACACACACACACACACACACACACACACACACACACACACACACACACACACACACACACACACACACATACACGTATAAATGTGCGGCTACCTCCCCTACCTGGTTTTATCCTACCTCCACGGCTGTCATCGATTCCATCCTTTGCGCTCCTACGCAAGGAAACCTTCGTGCCTGTGGGAAAACGACAAATCGAAGGGGCGCACACCGGTCTCTACCCACACGCGCAACCAGCGTTCTCCAGTCGCGAGCAACCCGTGAACACCAGCCGTTGAACACAACAGAAATTGAATTTCTCAACTAATTAAGGACACCGAGGGACAATTTGTTACCAAATCGGGGTTACACTTCGATTTCTTGAAATTTCACAAAAATTACTAGGGAACTGTTACTAGGACTGAAGACAAGGATAAAGAACAGTGTTGGGCGAATTTTTGGGAATTTCAAGAAATTGGCAACATCAAGAAATGGGGCTTGAAATGGCTACGCGAACGTTGATCCTCACCGATGCATCAACGTGAAACGGCAATTAATATTTAGTAAAACTATGCAGACAATTTTGTTTCTTTTCAAATTGATTTTAATTCAATTTTTTACGTAAGTTAATCCCAAGTCAATTAATTTAAATAGCGGAGAGGCAAGAGTTTCGAAGTTATCGGAGCATTCCCAGGCGCACGCGCCGAAAAATCACGGGGAGCGCACGGGTATACTGCGATCCACTAGGAACAAGCACGCTGCTATGGTTCTGGCTACAAGCGATTTTCCCATACAACACACATAGCCGTTCCATGTGCACAGGCGTGCTTAAATCTCTCGTATACGGTAAACGTGGCGGCTAGAAGCCGCAAGCATAAAACACACCGAGAGAGAGAGAGAGAGAGAGTGGCGCAATCACGTGCGCGCGTACACACGTACACACAGGTTTTCTAATGCGTAGTAGACGAATGCCTTCGCGGGACAGGTCACATATAAATGTCAAGATTCACCTATGCCTTCTCTTTCTCTTTCTTTTGCCAACCCTGCTTCTCGCTTCTCCTAGCCACTCACACATTCAATTTACGCGCAAGGGGGATAGACGTCTTGAGCAAAGAACACGTACTCACGGATACGTAGCTTCCACGCTCTTCGTGTTTATGTATCTATCTTCCTTTCTCCCTTGTTTCCTTCCTCCTTCTTTCTACTCCTTCTCCGCAGCGGTGTACATCGCGTTGAAACGATTCGCAAGCGATTCGCACGAACAAGGTGGGAGAATCTGGCTATCCCCACCAGAGGGCCTGGTCACGTGCTGCGCGACGCGACTGCGCACACGGAATTTCGTTCGGCGGCAAACGCGAATCGCTTTGCCCTGTTGTTAGATATATTGTTACAAAGTTTGTACAAATGGCTGTCGATGCTCCTTTCATCGTCAAGGTCTATGTATGTAGATGATTTGTTGTTAGTTTTTTTTTTTTCGTGATTATTTATTTGAATAGTACAAGTCCATGTTTGGGTGAACAAATTACACACGAGTAGTGTAAAATATCTTTCCTAAAGGAAATATGTTTTTTTGTTAAACACTGCTACATCGAATTCTAAATATTAAACTACAAATTTTGTTACTTAGAAAACAACTAATTACGAACTGATATACGATTTATGCCAATGTATAAAAATTTGTAAACGATCAATCCGCTTGTGTCGTAGAATAAATGGAACTATTTTCTTCTAATCCTACTACGTTCTTTGGATTGTTATATTCCTCCGTTGAAAGGTTTCTTAAATTTTAGGCGAATCATCCACGTGTAGCAGTTTCTACGCGAAACTCTACTTCTACTCTTCCAAGATCTGAACTCTAAACCAAAGCTACGACGTTTTCTGAAACGACGCGGAAAATTCGCGGGCCACAATATCAGGAGTCGAGACAAACGCCGAGACAAGTTCAGTTCAGCCGTTCTATTGCAGAGAAGAAGAAACAAAAAAGGGAAAAAAAGTGGCGTATCAAGATTTCGACCTTCGAGTTGCGCGCGTTTACACGCTGCGAGTAAAAGGAGGTGGGAACGACGCGGCTCTCTATGCACTCGAATCGCTTGGCTTTCATGCAACTATGTAAACGTACGTACGTGTGCGCGATACGTGTCCCTGGTAGTAGTGATACGTCGACAAAAACGGACTGCCCGGCCCGTTAGGTAGTGGTTTGCCTGCGGTTCTTCCACTGCCACACGTATACGTACACGCACGTAACACCGGCTGTAGGTGTGAGAGTCGCGTGTAGGTGGTTCCCTTAGATGGTGGACGAGGAGGAAACGGGCGAGCTGACGTTCCAAGCCTGACGCCGCGCAAGCCGGGGACGACCTGAGACCAAACGCAGCAGCAAACGTCCGAGGATAAGGGCGGAGCATCTCGGCGTCGAGCACGTATTTCTACGTCACCGTTTGCATTCGTAAGATGCGGCTGATCAGTATCGACCACCGAGCTTCCGAGGTCGATTTCGAAAAGTTTCTGTATGGTCGAGTTATGGAACCTGGAACGGGAATTTCGTTCCCAAATTTGAAGCTTGCTCGATCACCTTACTTGTATGACTATTGATGATTTTGCCACCTCAACACATTGAAAAAACTAAAATGTTAAAAGCTTGTGTGAAAAAAGTGAAAGTGCAGGGAATAGGGAAGAATTTGTAATGCAACGTAGAATATTGGAATCGATTTCATACATAATTTCATACAAATTTTATATTTATAGTAATTGGCTCGGTAGTTTATCCGAGCAGACCTTACAATACGATTCTTGATGATTTTTAGTGGATAATTGCCACCTTGATACATTGACAAACTAAAATGTAAAGCTTGTATCAAAAAAAAAGTGAAAGTGCAGGAAATAGGAAATAATCTTATATAATTTGATACAAGTTTTATATTTGTAGTAATTGTTTGGTAATTTATTAAGTATTGTTGAAAAAAATGGGAATCCAAGGAAGAGGAAAAAATTTAACGAATAGAACGAAGAGAGCAGAAGTAGAAAAATCATTCAACTCTTCATCGTTTAAATCCAGCCTTATAAGTCAGTGATCAGAATTGGTAATCTTAGCCATTTTCATAGTTCCAAGTGTTCTAAGTATATAAGTTTGTAGCGTTCAATTCATCGAGTACTAATTTAAAATATATAAACCGACTAACGTCAATAACGTGAATAAATTTTATACTATTATTAAAGTTAGATCTTTCGAAATATAGCTTTTACTGGTACTTTATAAATATTTTATTTAAATACGATCAGATAATTGAACAAGAGAAAGGTTGTATATAGAGAGCTCTTGAGATGTTAAGTGAGCGTTGCTGTTCAACTGTACTATGCTGTAATAGCACATCAGATGACATAATACATGTAGTAATCTCCAATCTGAAGAATTGAGACGGAAGTTAGAGTTCAAACTAAACCTCGTTACGAATACAACTTGCTTTATAGAATCAAAACTATAATCTCTATAATCTTGCGAGCGTGACTTGGTGTAATAAGGCAAAGGGTTAATTCAATGGACAAGAAGACTCGTTTCGTACGAGTGATTCAATAATTCTCTGTAAATACGAGTAGTAATTTTAGTGGAGTAATTTTAATAATAAAACAATTCTTAGACTACTATGGTGTATTTCGAATTTTTCTAAAGGAGCATCAATCACAACAATCACGCAGTGAATTTATTTTATCAGATATACGAGCACAATATATCCCATTAGAACCTAAAATTTACTCGTAAAACTTGTATAATTGACGACATATTTCAAGACAGACGGGGAATGCTTCCGCCCTAATTATAATGACTATTATTATAATATAAAACCGTGCGAGCAAAGTGATAGTGAAAGCACCATTTGTTACATTGTTTACCAATCCATCGTGCCAATAAACGAACAATAAACGAAAGTTATTATATAAGAAAAAAAGTATATCATTTCACAATTATCAAGATGAATATCTACGTTAAAAAAGAAACAAGCTTAGGATATCTTGGAAAAAGAAAAAAGAAAATACTTTTGTATATTTACGAATACTATCTGCACTTTGGAAAATCCACTTTCAAATCAGTCATAGAAAACGCATTGCTCAACGATTTAAATGAAGCTGTCTCACGAATTAATCTTAACACTAGAATATCAACTCGTAATTATCCGTCTTCGGATAATTTCATAGACATAGACTTACGTACATCTTATTCATAGACTGGTTTTCTAAAACATATGCAATATATACAGAAGCTCGCGTTTCCCTTTTATTTTCACTTCTTGGAAACTTTCTCCGCAGCTCTAGTGTCAGAAAGAACGCTAAATCAAGAAACTGTCTGCTAGGCAAAGAAAAAAAAAAAAAAGAAAAAAAGAAAAAAAGAATGAAGGAGATATCCTTATACATTTCCACCCTTCCCCGTCACGTTATATCCTGCACGAAGGGGTTAACTAACCCATCGCCCTTCGCCATTTCCCTCGGCGCACGAACAACCATGTTCCACGAGTATTTCAGGCTCACTTACCTCGGGTGTCGTCGAAGGGAAACGCTTTTTAATAATTCCTCGCCTTTCGCAGGGAGAGAAAAAGGGAAAAATGAAGAAAGAAGGAAAGAAAAATTGCTTCACGAGCCTAGCTAAGTCGTTGAATATCGTAAAAGGATACGTCTGGTTCGAGCAAGTTGTTCGTTGTCTTCGGTAACCTCTTCGATGACCTCTCTCTCTCCCCCGGCCACTTAGGCTTTTCGTTTCGTCCTGCTGGCTTGCCAGGAATCCCTCCGTTCCCTCGCCGAGGGAATATTATATTGTAATATTTATTGCCGCGAACGACGAGCGTATATTACCAGCGTCGAATGGGTGACGTGCCAAGCTGACGGCGAAGACGATCTGCGAACACAACCGCCACATACAGGGTTCTTTACATTCCATCGGCCGACAGAGGCGCGACTTGGTCGCTTATTAGGTTGGAGGAAGCGGAGGACGCTGTTAAAGTCGTCTCTCCGGAGGATGCCACGAGGATATTGTCCGACCGTTCACTGGCGAACGTCGACCAGCGCAGTGTTCCAGAGCGTAGCATTGTTTTTTCGAAGAGACCTTTTTCGAAATTGAGTTCGGAAAGAATCGAGGAGAGCGCTTGAGAATGCTCCATGAGTCGGATTTAGGTTCATTTCGGTTGAACTTGGGTAGAATTGAGAGGAATTTTTCGGCTACGATTGCGAGGTCGTCGAGTTTTGGTATGCTTGGAGTTTCAAGGAGAGAAACAGGCGAGGTGGTGGTTTTGTTTCTGAAATCTGCGGCGAGTGGTTGAATTTCATACTTTCGTCTTTTCAGTCTTGTCTTAGTCTTTCAATATCGCCGGGAGTGTTTTCGAATGCTCTTGGAATTCCTGGGGTTTCGATATTGAAAAATAAATAATAACGATTTCGGCAAACAATCACGACGGATAATACGTTTCTCAGATATTATCAGAAAAATTCGATATCTCGACGATATCCACGCCGATAGAAATTTCAAGTAACGAGTCGCAAGTGAAAATTAATAATCCCTTCGAATGAACAATTAGAAAATTCTAAACCCATTTTTAGCACGGCTCGGTAAACATTTATCGAGGTCTGTATCGACGAACGGATTTCTGGTGGGCAGTAACGAGTTCTTATTTTTAGTGCAGAACGCGTACGCGATACCAACGCGGCTCCGCGTGTGTGTGTGTATTATGCATGCACACCTACACACCTATACACCTACACACACACAAAATATACAGACAGTTCATCCAAGAGCGGATTTATCTGCCGTGCTCCCTCCGCGCACCCACGTCGCACGGTAATGCAATAATTGACCTTTTCGCCGGGTCGATGGAGAGGAATGTAAAAACGGGTCGACGCCGGAGACAACTATTTCGAGCGTGCGTGTCAGAAGCATGAAAATTCGCGCGGCAACCCGTGTGAGAAAAGCTTCTGTGCAAATTGGAAAAAGCATCTGGCTGAGAGGATCCCTTCGATGCGTGGAAAAAAGCTCGCTCGAAAAACCGTAAACCGGATTCGTTCTGGCTCTGAGTCTTGACGGTTTTTTTGCTTATTACTTCGCCTACTGTCTGTTATTTATTTAACGAGACGTGTCTGTTATTTATTTCGTGTAATGGGACAGTCCGTTTCTTAGAATACCGACGTTTAAAAGTGTTTGAAAATTTTTTGTATTCTTACATCTTTACGAGAAGTTAATGCCTTCGAAAAATTGTAAAATTCTTCGTAACCAGATTGCGAGTATTTGTCCATTCCCTGATGAAATTTAGAATACAACTACATTCAGCAAACACTACTGAACTAATACACGAAGGTTAAAATAAATCTCTACGTATTCCTCCATTACAATTTTTGATAGAAAAATACAAATCCGTCGGCAATTTAATCTCTGACAAAATACTTAATTTAATAAATTTACCTTACTTGATCGTAACGCACTGTCTGTCCAAAATTAAAAATAATTTTTCTCCCTCTCTAAACTTCCTGTTCTCGCGAAGAAACGATACCAAGCGATTTGCTTCCTCCTGCTTCGATTTCTCAGAGCAAAATGAAACGCAGGAGAGAGGACGAAAAGACTGAGGAGGCGTCGCGAGGCGAATCGTTTCCTCGGACTTTCAACTTTCACGCGGCGACAATCCGCGATGCAATTAAAGGCAGGGCCCTCTTTGCCGATGTTACCGTTGACCTCTGTCGCAAGGACGCCGCCGTTTCGTTCGCCTTATCAAGAAAAATCACCACGCCACAAGGGCAGAGCAATATCTGAACTGTTCGACCGTGAGACGAACCCTGAATAATAGTCTTGCTGATCGCCTGGCTAAGCTCGCAGCACGATGATTCACCTCGTGTCCTCAGCTTTCTTCGAAACAAGAGAACTCGTTCGCAGTGGACTTTTCATCGTTGCTCTCATTAGTAAAATGGCGCCTTCAGCTTCTTGAACTCGAGCAAGTTGAAGCAAGCGACCAACGAAAGGCTTGACTAAGAAACTTAGAGATATAGACGAAGCAAAATATCAGGTGTCAAGTAAATTTATCGTAATTTATAATTAATTAATAATAATAATATGTTCTCTTTAAATAATATGTTCTGAAAAATATTATATAAATTCTTTAAATAATATGTTAAGCCGATATTTTTATAATAATAGAAAATAATTTATACAGCTTCGTAATCGCAATTCGATATTTCTATTAAACTATTTAAATCAATTGATCAATTAAAAAATAATCGATAAATGCTTCTACCCTCTTTAAATTCAAGCGATTTGAAACCGATGTGATCGATTAATTTATGAAAGAGCACAGAGAATATTTTAAATCCACTCTGATCAAGATCTTTCAGTAAGTCACTGTCCAATTCAAATAATTAAAGTTTTATGGTTCTTGATTTTATATTTTCCTCTGTCTTTACAACGGAAATTGGTGTTCTACCGAAAGACGATGCCTCACGTTCATTTTGTCATATCATGCGTCTACGAAATTTTTTAACGACACTTTATCGAATAGTTCAACCACGCTAGATTCAACGTTCGCGGTTCTTCGACATTGATCAGCCTGCGCACGCTGCATCTCGGTGAAGCAGATCGTATCTTACTTCTCTGGAACGTATCAATTATACAACACGTGCGCCCGCGCGTTCGATAAATCAACATCAAACCAAGCGATGTACAAACAAGTGTTCCATGGTGTGTATCCCAGAGAAGCGAGGCTCCGTTTTCTTCTTTTTCTTCTTTCCATCCTCCTCTATGTTTTTCATTAGGTTTCTGTCTCTGTCCGTCGTTTTGTAGGGCGTACGAGCCTAGATGCATTCCGTGGACGTGAATCACTGCGGCGGAGGGGTAAAATAATTGGACGATAAGTAGATCTCAAGGCGAGACGTTCCTTCGTTTTCTCTCGATATTTCTTTCTCAATTTTCTCCTACCTTTAAATGACACTCGGACGATCGAACTAACCAAGTACATGTTAACCTAACCTTTATTTATAAACCGATTGTGTAACTGTGCGACTTGTTTGTGTCCCGACGTGTTCGAAACAGCTAGAGATCCACCGATCCTTATATAGCTTCATATTTTTGTAAATTAAAACACCGCTAAAGATAATGACACGTATTGAATATTATTACGAGTATAACTTTAGTTTATATAAGTTTCCTATAAATGTATAACGACATATTCAAGATGGTGGATCTTTATATACAATCTCATATTTTTGTTTTCGTGAATGTAGTTAAAGCAGAAATTTATTTGCACCACTAAACATTGCAACACGTACTATATACGAATATTATTACAAGTATGACTTTGAGTTCTCTATAAATGTACAAAAATCCGCACAACATCAACTGCCGCTAATGATATTCGCAATATTCGAGATGCTTAGTTTGCCGGTTCCTTAAAAGCGATTAAATTTCTTTGCCACCACTGAGCATTATAATACAATTCAAATTTTCTATAAAATGGATAAAAATCCGTAAAAATCTAACAACATGTGGACATCACTGCCACTAATGACATTTAAATAAATGGAGCGCCAGTTTACAATTATTCTACTAATTCACAATTATTACTATATCAATTGCAAAAAGCAAGGTGATAATAAAGTCCCGATACTTGGTATTCTAGTTATTTATTTAATCCGTGAAATACTATTCATACAACACGAGGCGAAAATATTCACCAGTTCCTCGCGAACTACGTGCTACGTAGTAGATTGACCCGTGAGTGGCCAGACCAAACCCACTGGTCAGCCCACATCATCGACATCACTCTAATTTTCAGCGATGTGAAACCTTAGCTTTTCCGTGAAACCATTACCACGATAATCGTTCTCCGACTGTTTCTAAATTACACGCGAGCGACAAATCTCGAGTACCTCGTGGGTGGTGGTTAGCCTACGAAATAACACATTCGCCACCGCGCGGATTATGAAAGAATTCTTGAAAGAATGTCAGCGTAATGTTTGAAATTGGAAATTAATAATTTTAATGGTCGCTTGCTGTTTTCCACGACCTACGACAAACGATTTGCTTTGGCAATGGTGTTTGGGTGGATTCATCGAATCGATTTAAGAGTCGGCAATGTATTATAATGTTAATGGCACGTTGGTTTCTGCCCGTTTTCCTTTATTAATACCGCTTGTGTGTTCGTGCGAGCAAGCACTGTTACCAGCGAATCAAATTCCAGGTACGATAATGTTCCGTTTTACTGGTTACCTTCCAGTCGGACTGGCAGTATCGAGAGTTCTCGAAATATTTAAGAATTAAATTCAGAAATTAAATTTCAACAGCCTCTCCACAGATATCTTGTTATAGATTAAATTAATCCGCGAGGTTATTCGAAACGTGGCAATTGGAAATATATAAAATTAGATTCTTCCTGTTCTCTATGAAAAATTAAAGGGGTAATATTCGATAATTCATTCAGAATTTCCTCGCTCGCTCTCTCTCTCTCTCTCTCTCTCTCTCTTTAGTAAATTCTATTATAATCAATCAACGTTATATTTTTTTCATCGACGATACGCTAAAGCTAGAAATTCCTTAATTATTATAGAAGTTTCCTCTCTCTATAATACAACAGAAATCCGCTTATAACCAATTTTCGGGAGACAGATGGTTTATATAATCGGAGTCAACCGATTCATCTTTTTGCTACCGATTTTTCGTTCGTACAACAGCGTTTCAGGTGCAAACGAGTGGATTCATTTATAACTTTGGGATTGGCCAAAATTGGTAAAATTTTACCGCCATTCCATAGTGAAAACCGACAAAATACAATGTTTGTTTCATAAACGACAAAATCCTCTTTCGGGAGCAGGAGCAGAACGAGAGGCACGTCTTTCCGGAAAGAGCGGCGTGTCGATTCAAAGATCGCGACAGGTTTTCGGACAGATTTCTTCGTGCTTGGCATTGCCGTGCACCGCTGGACTTACGCGGTCGTTTGCAGGTATGCCAAGTATGTAAGGTCTAACGTTGAGTCGCTGGACAGAAACGAGTGGGAGGAAGGGCACTCTTGGGTCACCACCGAGAGAGAAAGGCAACGTGCCCGGAGGAAAGGGACAAAGGAAAGGAGAGAAACGGCGAGAAAGCCCGGTGGAAGGAGCGAGAAAACGTGCACACCTTGTTTCGTGACAGTGTATTTAAAGTATTATACGGATAAATTCCTTTCCCGAAAATCCATCTGCCTGATGTTTTCAACTCTCGGCCGTTACACTAAAATAGCAAACACTCTGTTTAGGCTTATATCTCTTTAATGAAAATGTGGACTCACGCGAGTATTTATTATCAAGCTTCTGGTTTTCTGTTGTCCAACTCAGCTTCTACGAGATCCATTTCCCGTGACCGAAAAATCATTTCAATATTCTTCAGTTTCAATGATAGTTCTAAAAAAACGTTTCAATTTTTAAAACATCCAAGGACTTTAGGGCCAATATTTCAACTCTACAAAACCCATTTCTCAAATGACTGAAAAACCATTCGAATTACGGAATCCCGATGTTCTAACCTCCATCATTCTTGGAACAGTAACAGCTTTTCAAGACAGTTTCAATTTTCAAAAACGTCCACCGAAATGCAATAAACGTTCAATTCTCAAATCCCACTGTCCGGAAAGCAAGAGGAATACTCGGGTCACTCTACCTGAGTACTGCGTTACCTATCCAATATTCTTAGCCAATTTACGTCTAATTTATGCCCGTTGAATCAATGACAACATTTCCGATTTTTCCAACTGCAATCAGCAAATCTTCTTGGAATATCAACTCCTTCGGAGTCTCGTCAGATCTTATTCAGATTTTCCGTGAGCTAACACGCGTAACCCTGTCCACCCTCCTCCGTGAGTTGCTCTCTCCCTCTCTCTCTCTCTCTCTCTGCTTGTCGGAGCCACGACCGGGCGAAGCCAGGCAACCGAACGTAGTAGGAGGACTTGGTCCTGCGAACGAACGAACGAACGAAGGAAGGAACGAAAAGGAAGAAAGAAAGCGTCGCGTCGGGCAAAGAGGTTGGCAAAGAGAGAAACGGATCGACAGGGAGGCTTGCTCGCGCGCGCCACAGGCACAGGTCGTGGCTCGGTGGTGCCTGTGGGAAGAAGAGGAGAAGTGGCCGCGAGTAGGATGGTCGACGAGCAAGAAACATGGAGAGAAAGAGAAAGAAAGAGAAAGAGAGAGAGAGAGAGAGAGAGACGGAGGGGTGAGGAAAAGGAAGAAAGAATGCATTTGGATTGCTCGATAGGAGTAGGTGGGCACGTAAGAAGGCTAGGCTGGCCTGGTGGGAGTCCTGGCCACGGACTGGCCGGACAACCCGGTGCAGGACGACTCGGCCAACTCTGCCTATATTATAGAACACCAGGCATCGGCAACTTGTATAAGACCTGAGCGCCGTGCCACGGTGGGAATTTGCCTTGCCAGCGCGCGTTCCTTCTTCCTCCTTCTCTTTTTTCTTCTTCTTCTTCTTCTTCTTTTTCTTCTTTCTCACTGCTGTTCATCACTGCTGCGCATTTAACGTACACGCAATTCCCTACAAAATGATTCTTTCCCTACGCAAATTTTTCCCTATTCTCGCGCGATTCTCAAATGTGTTGCGTGCCGCAGGGAAAAATCTCGGTAGCACACGCGTAGACACCGAGATTATAGGGAAATCTTGGCTCTTCGGACGTGCATTTGGTCTGCTCGCGACGACGACGCGGAGATTCCCGCGTTTCAGGACCCGCGCATGGGAAAAGGGACGACGAACCGGCGGCGTTGGGGGGAGTTCAGCAGCCGTGGAGTCGCGTCATCCACGAGGGTGAAGCTCGAGTTCAGAACGGGCGCCACAGGCCTCCGGCGGACTATGTGTGCGTAGACACTGGCGACGCTCTGCCTGGCCAGGGTTCTCGATCGCTTGTATGGCGATATACGAGACATTGCCTTCAGCTTTGTGGTGTTTCTTCGACGTCGTTTTCAGGGAGTTGTTGTCGGGTATCGATGGGGTAACGACCAGGGGAGAGTCGTAGGATTGTGTGTGAAATCGGCAGGTTTATGAATATATACGAGTTGTACGTGTCCTCGTTCTTCGATTAAAATTGTCGGATTATATTGTATTTGATCTTTTCACGATAGCGAGTAGATTCAATCGTATATTTGATAAAAAATATAGT
Organism: Tetragonula carbonaria; assembly: GCA_032399595.1. Classification (NCBI taxonomy): domain Eukaryota; kingdom Metazoa; phylum Arthropoda; class Insecta; order Hymenoptera; family Apidae; genus Tetragonula; species Tetragonula carbonaria. The sequence continues at coordinate 6,149,946 of JAUCRC010000007.1, forward strand.
TCGTACAGCATAGTCTAAGTTCTAAGAGCATAGTCTATAAATGTATTTATGTATGTATGTATATGTCTCGTTTTTGGCTTGGATTAAAGGTGTTGTTACATTATATTTGATCCTTAATGTCAAGTAGTTCAATGTTTGGATCTAAGGTTAGAACATAATCTATGAATGTATTCGAGTTGTACATACACGTATATGTCTCGTTCTTGGCTTGGATTAAAATTGTCGTATTATATTTGATCTTTTCACGACATCGAGTAGATTCAATCGTATATTTGGTATAAAAAATGTAGTTCGTCATCTAAGAACATAGCCTATAAATGTATTTGAGTTGTACATGTATATATATATATATATATATATATATGTCTCGTTCTTGGCTCGGATAAAGCTTGGATTGTTGTTACATTATACTTGATCCTTAATGTCAAGTACTTCAATCGTAAAATTAAATAAAAATAATCTAAAATAAATAATCTAAATAAAAATTGTATCCAAGCAATGGTTAGAACATAATCCATGAATGTATTCGAGTTGCATACACATGTATATGTCTCGTTCTTGTCGGATTATATTACATTTGATCTTCGTTGAGATTTCGAATAATTCAATCAATTATATTTGATAGAAGAAAGTCTAGTATTAAAGGACGGTCTAGTTTACACGCACGTAAGTAAATGAGAGGAAAAATATTAAGTAGGAACGTTAACTTGTACCAGACGGGGACTAGTTATTCGAATAACGCGTACCCTTATGTCGCAGTAACAATAATTGTATTGCAATCGAACGTTTGCTTAATTTCCTGATTGCAAGCAGCGTTACACCACCTGAACGCCACTAGAACTACATTTGTCGGAAGTAATCCTACCATCCAACCAATACCATGATTAAAAATTAATGTACTTTCTCACGCTTTCCTCGCATCCCATTCTTGCCATATTATTTCGAATATTATTTCAAAATCTTATCAGCGATGATTTATCATTACCTATTGTGCGTCCACGGTTGGCTATTCTGTCGAAGCGAATGGCACAAAGTAACTGATGAAAGTTTAGAACAATCAATATACGATACGTTGATAACGGCGACAATTGAAATTTCGAACTATTGAAGTGTCGCCAGTGGTATAACAATAGCAACGCTGGTAACAAATTGCGACACAGCTACGATTTCCGTAGAAAGGTAATTCAGAAAAGCAAAACATCCTTCCCATTCACCTGGGCTCCGTTTTCGTCCCGATTTCACCGATGATCTATGATCTAGGTAATTTCAAACTTAAGAAATATTTCAATATTTCAGCTCCTCGCGGAATCTTCAACCCAATCTTCGCGTTCTAGAGAAGAGAAAATTCCATGTACATACTAATAACTCTAATCTAGAAGTGCTCGGCGCGTAACTTCTTCGGAAAATTTAATCTAATTTCCGCAAAAAAGTATCAAAAAAAAAAAAAAAAAAAAAAAAGAAAAAGGAAATTTCGTTCGAGAAACGTAACAATTTCAAACTCTCCGCGAATCTAATCTTCGAAATAAAGGAAAACGCGAAAGGAAATTCCGTTGAGAATTTAAATCGCAGACTAAAGGTACCTCAATGTACCTCAAGTTTCGCAGGAAGAATGAAAAGAGAACCGCCTAATCGAGGAAATTCCACAAAACAGCAAAGAAGGAAAATTGTTGCGTGCTTATCGCTCCATTTCCATTCGGATTTCGTTTTTCCACTGGGTCATCTAAGGAGCGCGGAATTCACGCGTTAACGCTTAATTAACGTGGATGGTTAACCAGCTTCGCGTTCGCGACCATAAGCTTCACCCGAGGAAAAACAACGGAAGAAAAGTCGACGACGATGATAGTTGTTTGTGAACACTTATAACAGCTCATAAAAATATTCTATAAAACAATTGTTGAAATTTTTCTTAAAATCGAATTAGTACCACAATGAGGCACGACTGTTACGATTATATACATTGCATCGATTCGTGCTATTTCAAATTAAATTTCACATTTATTCGTTGCTCTTGTCAAATATGATTTTTTTCATCTCTTCGACGTTCTTTCCTCGTTTGTGGAACAATTTTAGAAATTTTTCTTAAAATCGGATTAGCACCATAGTGAGAACTGTCGTGATTATTTTTGCCGTGATTATTGGTTCGTGCTATTTTAAGTTAAATTTCACATTTATTCGTTGCTTTTGTAATGGTCCATGTTTCCTGAAAAATGTCCCTCGTTTTCCTAATTTCTCCCGTTTATAGGAAAATTATAGAAACTTTTCTCATAAAATTACAAATTAATACGATGGTATTAATGATGATCCACGACCGCTACGATTACGTATGTTACACTGCTGTTCACGTTGTTCCAAATTACATTTTGCATTTGCTCGTTGCTCGGTTCTACGTCTCCAAAAAATATCCCAAGAACATTTTCTTATCTCTTGAACGTTCATCTCCCTCGTTCGTTGTCGTAGAAGTTCTCTTCGTTCTCCGTCTTCGTTCTTCGAATGAGTCACTACGTACGCAAGTGTACATACGTGTACGGCGCGGGGGGAACAAGGTGGAAGACGATGGAAGCCAACGATCGTTGGCTCGCGCGAAGGGCAGAAAGTAGATCCTGCAAAATCATCCGTGGCTCGTGTGCACCTCTAATGAAGATGTGGTAGGTGTATGAATAAGCGGATGATATACTCGACGTCCACGACGTTGCACGCCGATGGTGGTGTGCTCGCTGTTGCTGCTGCTTTGCTCTGTTGGTGCTCTCCCGGTCGAGCGTGTTGTTCGTTGCCTCTGAAAATCGCGTGCAATGTCGGAGGACGGCAGGTGGACGGTGAAGGGAAAATAATGTTCACCGCGGCGGGTGATATCGTGGCTGCGAAATTCCTTTTGCTTTCTCTTCTGCTCGACAGACAGAAAGAGAGAGACAGAGAGAGAGAGAGAGAGAGAGAGAAAGAAAAGAGAAGGACTTTTAACTTCGCGGTGGGTGTAGCCAGCTCGTTTGTATAGTCGCGCATTATTCCGCGACGTGACGGTTTAATGGTGGAAGCCCGATTTCTCGCAAACGCGAGAACGCTCGCGCGGACAGAAGCTACGATTGCGAGAGCCACCGTGCAACCACGATTGCGAGAGGCTAAACGTTGCATTTTGCATCTGTGTGTGTGTGTGTGTGTGTGTGTGTGTGTATGCGTGTATTGTTGATTCCGTACAGTTTCGTATTATTTGTGCTTGCCTTTCTTTTTTTATTCTCTGATCACCTTTTTTCCCCGTGCCGTTTTTGTTTTAGAGAAAGGAAAGAGAACGGTGATATTTATCGACCGCGTTCTGATAGCGCTAGGTGCTGGCAGATCGTTCTCTCGCTATAGGGTAAATTAGACGCGAGCAGGTTTCCGATCGAGAATCCTCGTAGCATACGTTCCAGTGTAACACGACTGAAAATGAGAAGAACCTGTTTCACTCAAAGATGAAACTTTTTCGAAAACAACTGGTAGAAACTTGCGAGGGAAAAATCAATCACTCTCGAAAGTCAGGTACTCGCGTGTGTATCTTTTTCAATGTAACCTAACACTGAAATCATTTGTTATAAATTTGTTCGTTCAATGTTCTTCGTATCGAGTCGCAATCTTTTCTTCCAGCTCTCATCGTGGAAGAGCCGGAGAAAAGAAAAAAAAAAAAAAAAGAAAAGAAAGAAGAAAATTCAACGATCGAGCGTGAGTTTTTAGAATTTCGAGCAGGGGAGGGGGACCACAGCTCTCACGGTGGTCAGAAGCGAAACGAACAAAACGGCCAGGAGGTCCACTCGAGATCGCACAATCTGGCCGTGTGTCTTTAGTTGCTCGCGGGAATGCAAGGAGGGGGAGAGAGAGAGAGAGAGAGAGAGAGGGCAGCTGGGTGGCGTAAGGTTCTCAGGTAGGTACATTTAGACGGACGTGCGCACGTCGAGATTCGTGGCCGTTCGCCGATCGTTGACACGAGAGAGACCGGAGTGCTCAACTGCATTATCGTTGGCGTGCGAACAGGTAACCTCGCGATCTCTCCTCGCTGCCAACGAGCTTGTACGCGCGCACACGCTGCTATTTTGTTATGCCGAGCCTGTCCACGCGCTGCGCAAACAAATACCCCGCGAAACGATCCTAACAGAGCGCCGACGATACCGCTTCTCCTCTGCTTTGGGAATTCTTCCTCCGTTGGGGGAACCATTGAAAACGGCCAGAAATTGAACGGCTATTGCAAATCAATGATCTACTAATATACATTGCTACAATTCGCCGCGGCGGTACTCCATTGTCCCAGAAAGTATATTATTTGCGGTTGGAAATGATCATCGATGTTTCGATGGATTACGGCTGAATAGAACATGAAGCTGTGGTCTAATAGGCGCGATCGATGACGCGACGTTCAACTGTTTTAGGTTTCTTATCTTTGGATCGTGTTGTTAATTCAAGCGTGGCGATGAAGATGAAAAACCGTAGAAAGGCGATATCAAGCCGAGCGTACAATTACAAAATATATACATATCTTTGATCGGCTGCAACGTGGGATTATCGCTGTTATCGCGTAGGTAATTTATACCTATCGATTCCAGCTCCGAAAGCTCATCCTCGTTGCAACTGCTCTTAGTTGCAATCACGTCGCCGGAATACGCAAGGATACCCCGCTGACTGATATTCAACTCGATCAATAATCCCTGCTCATCGTCCTTCGCTCTCTGTTACCAACATTACCACAACAAATATATCTATTCGTTGTTCCATCGATCTATTGACCCGCCGACAGGACTCTCGTCTCTAAAAACCTCGAATCCTCCATCCTAAATCAACAACACGCCGGGGGCACATGTACAAATACTTCGTCGTGTCGTGATCATATTATGACGTATGAAAATAAACGAATGATCTAACGATTGTCCGGTCTCGCGATTAACCAGCTGCACTCTTGTAGCGGGAAGAAATCATTGGCGCTTCTTATCGTAAAAAATGTATCGTTTTCGATTACGCTTTGGCGCACTGGTCGGCAGACGAAAAGAATTTCGAGAATTTAGAGAGCGTGAGCAGAGTGAAAAAAGAAACGGTGTGCGTAGCGGTGCGCGATCGGGACGCGTCGATCTGCCCGTTCGATTTTCCCGGATGTCCTTTCACGCGGGCCGCGGACGAGCGATCGTCCTTCCACGACCCAGGTCCAGAGTGCGTTCGAGAAGCTGTCGAGGCTGTCTGTCGGCGCGGTGAGAGGCGGACACGGAGTTGCGGAGGCCTCGTGCGCCACGAGCCACGACGACGAGGGGCGTCGAAACCGGAAGTGGTCTATCGAGGACGGGAGTTGCCGTGGCAACCGCGATCTGCTTTAACCCCCGGTCGATCATCGGTCTTCCGCGTCGTTCGAAAGCGGTCTATTATTCGGGGTCGCTGCATCCTCTGTTGCACGCAGCAGCAGCAGCAGCAGCAGCCCCCTTCTTCCCCCTCGAGCGCGAGCGAGTCCAACTCGAACCCAAGGCTCCGCGGCAACAGCAGCATCAGCAGCAGCAACCAACAGCCAGCCAGCAAGCAGCGACGGCAGCAACAGCAGCAGCAGCAGGCTTGAACCTGTGCGTTGTGTTTGTGCCACCGATGAGCAGCCAGCCAACAAGAGAGAGCGCGATAGGATACGCGCGGACTGCACACACAGCTGATTGCCAGCCGAGCGGCGCCGAACTCGACCGAAGCAGCCTGGTGACGAACGACCAAGTCCGAAATCTCGCGACGCGTTGCAACTTGCACCGTGTGTTACGACGTCGCGTCGTTGCGTTTTGCAGCAGGGCCGTCTTAAGCCAGGCCTTAACGACGATCGTGTCGGGCCGATTGTTTCCTCATTCCTCTGTTGCCTGTTACTTCCAACTTCTGCGCGAAATTTTTCAAAATTCGTCCCCGTCTGACCTTGACCCACACTCAGGATCTCCCCCGTCGAAAATTCATTTAACTCGTAAACCGTCAGTAAAATCCCCGTTTTTAAACGAGAAAAGAGCTGGAAGATCTCGTCAACGTGTAAAAATGCAGTTCGGAGGGTATAATATTCGTTGGACCAGTTATGCCATAGTACACGCGGTGCATGCGTCAGGAGCGGATCAATCGACTCGTCAACGTCGATCCTTTCGTCGAGAATCCTCCGTACTTTCACCGGTTTTTCGAAGTCCGGGATCCGGGACTTATTCGGATTGGTTAAACGAGTCTAAAAAAACCGAGTTGGAAATACATCGTGTCGGGTGGTCGAGCAGGCTAGACTCCGAGAGGATAGGGGAATAATCGGGTTGATAAAATTCGATTCGCTCGAGGATGACTCATTTGTACCGATGCTCTGCCGGAGGTCGTGAAGGGCGACGGAGTTCCTTGATCCAACACTGCGCTCTACGTAGCGATGGACTCGAGATACTTCTCTCTTCCAAGTTGCTTCGAGCACAAGCAACCTTTGACTCGCTGCGAGTCTGCCTCTCTTATAATCCCCCGGATTTAAATTGTAAATTCCAGGGAATCTAAATAGCTGGCGACAAATGCTCGAACACTTGGCAACTGTTCTATCCATTCGTAGTAGCTTTCTACTGTAGTACCGATACGCGATATGTATACATGTGATATATAATGGTTTCTCAGCTCACGTAGAGCAGCAGCAGCAGGCATTCAACCGCCGCTGCATATCATTTTCCTCGTCCAGCCCCAGTTTAGTCACCCTGCCCTATGTTATTGACCAGAGTCTCCGCGCCCCGCGACAAAAGGCATTCCTCGCCGAAAACATCGATCTATTCAAAAGACACCGGAACCCTCGGCGTTGTAACCCTCGGGGCTAACCTAAACTCGCATCACTTATGTATCACTCTCTGCGTATCTCTCTCCTAAAATATTATACCTATGGAAAATGTTACGGGACTCTCTGCGCGTCCTCGTGTAAATTTCAAGGATGAACGCGCAAGGAGGATTTTATCCTTAACGCGAAACGGCACGAGACGGGAAACACACACACACACACACACAGAATGAAACGGAGGAGTCGGATGGTGTGGCGTGTGTATTGTGCACGATGTGTGGGTTCGCGTTGTGTTGTTGGTAGGAATGCTGTCGGCAACCGGCAGCAGGGTCGCCCACTGTTACTCGTCGGGACTCGCTTTTGCTGCCTCTTTGCCCTTCCTGCGCTGCGCCGGTCGGCTCGTTCGTTCGTTCGTTCGATTCCGTTTTAAAACTATATTGCCATGGCCCCTTTGTACTTGCGGCCACTCGGGCCTGAACCGGCGTCTGCGTGCCTCTCCGTGAACGTATATGTGCTACCACGTGTGCATGTGTGTGTGTGTGTGTGTGTGTGTGCGTGCGTGTGCATACACACGCGGGTCGTATTACATAGTTGTCCGAAGGAAGAGCGGAGGTTTCCTCGCGCGCGTTCGTCGACGTGTCGTCGCGGTCTTGACTTCGTCGCGCTTCTCACCGCGCGTGATACGCCAACTTTCTCGCGTGATTTCGAACAGCCACGAGCGTACACTTTTTCTAGTGGTGGCGCTGACGATTCGAGCCGCTTCTCGAATCGTGTTTCGTCGAGCTCGTTCCACTCTGGAATTTAATTTATGACAGGAATTTAATTTATGGCGTGGACCATGTTGTCGGTATGACGAATGTTTGCCAATTACCAGGTAGAGAAAAGAAAGGTTCTTTCGCGTTCTTAGGGCTTGTCAGGTTGGTCAGGTTAGGAAATTTTGCGGGAAAGTCAGTTTACGAGTAGTGGTCGACAGTGGCGCTAGTAGTCGACGCATCCGAATATAATTCCACTTTATTCGTCATACTTGGGAAAATCTGAGAGATTCTCACCATGGTTAGAGAATAACGAGACGGATAAAGCGGAAACGTTAGTAAGTAATTTGAATCGATCGTACGAGAGAAAAGTTCAACAGGTAGCTAGAGTTAAACGTTCCTTAAACGTTTCGCAGGTTATTCGAACGATCGTTTCTCACGATTATTTCAGCGGATAATTTCGTGTGACGCGTGAAACGAGCGCTCTTATTTGTCTCGTCCAGCGGTACCGGCGATAGCCAGCAGCGTCATTATCTCGGGCGACGCGAGCGATAACACCGAGTCGAGTGCGTGGAAACTACCACACGCGCGTGTGCTACGTAAGCGGGTATTAAACGGGAGGAAGAAGCGGAGAGGACGACACAGTTAGTCAGTCAGTTCTCTCACGGCAATACTTTCTCGGTGAATTTTTTTTTTTTTTTTTTTCGCTTAACGAAAAGTGCCGTGACCTCATGTCAACGTACTCTTCGAGTTGTTGCTTTCCAACTTCCTCTACTCCTGCCCCCACTCCAACGCCCCCGATTAACCAGTATCGCCGTTTATCCGGACGACGCGACCCGTTCGTTTCGATTACACAAATTACCACGTTCTACAGAAAGCTGTCGGTACGACAGCCTCGATCTCGATTCGAGCAGCAAAGCAACTCTTCCAGTTGGCTTGTCGATTCGTGTCGAATGTGTGTAACATCGACAGAAAATTAATACGATACTTTGTCGCTACTCGGTTGCGGAACACGTGGACAACTTGTTGCTAAGAACAAACGTTGGAGACCTCAGTTCAGGAAGGGCGTTTGCTGGAAACACACCACCCAGCAGCGAGAAGTGTCCTCTCGTTGTTGCAGTTTAACGCGGTTTGGTACCATCAAGGGAATACGTACGAATCGGTCGGTCGCTCGGTCGAATTCTAGGGGATTCCCAAGAAACACTCTCTGGGAAGGTTGTAGGTCCAAAAACAGGCAAAGAGAGCGCGAGACTCCTCTTCTCGTAAGGTCTTCGGCTTCGGGATTAAGCTCCGTCTGTTCCTCCTGCACCCCTTCGCCCCTCCAACTTACGCTCTCTTTCCCTCTCGAACACTGTCGGCTTTTTCCACGAAACTCATCACCGTTCAACGGGCTTTATCCCGGCTTGTTTGCCTTTTCTTTCAACCGTCCCGGGGCTCCTTTTCTTCTTCTCTTCTGCGCGCCTCTGTTCCTTGTCCTCCGTGCGGCTTCCCCTTCTCTCCCCCTAACTCTCCCTTCTCTCACTCTCTCTCTCTCTTTCTATCTCTCTATCTCATCCTTGTCTCGTTCTTTCCGTCCGTATCATCGGCTTCTTTTTTCTCCGTCTTGCCAGCAGTTTCTCCCGCACGCGCAACCTTTTGCCGAATGGCGTGCCTTACGGCGGGCCACGTCAGGCCTTTTCTCTCACAGAGAGTCCGCCGAGGGAACACACCACCACCGTTGGCTCCTCCGTTTTGCTCTTGCTCGTTTTCAGTGGCGCGGCCCGGCCGCGTTCTCGATAATCGGCCCCGAGACTCCTCTACCGACTCCTCGCTCCTCTTCTTCTTCCTCCTCTTCTTCCGATCCTTTTCGAGAGGCCACTGCCTGCCACCTGCCTCTTGCCCGAAATCGACCTATGCTTGCTCGGTCGAATCGGACGACGTTCCGATCATTCACGAGTTTCATTGTTGCTGCGATCACAGAGTCGAGCTAATTAAAGGGCGGTGAAAAATGGCTCCATTCGAGGATTTGATATTTGTAGATACTTTAAAGAAGGATTTACTCGAGACGATCTTGTTAATCTTCGACTAAATCGATCATCCATCGAGAGAAATTGATTTCCAAGTAACGTTAAAACGTTTCGAGAGACCGGCCACGGGATCTCGAAACTGCGAAAACCCACTGTAAAATCGACTTTGGCAAACGTTGGCACGGTCACGGGATTTCGCCAGTCTTCTCGCGGCCATCGCCGATTGTTCGCGTGCACCGGATACACGAGATGCTACGGCCGAGATTTGCGAAAGATCCGCGGCTATCGACGCGGTTGCGCGAACCCTCTCGGTCGGGGCCCTCTGGCGTAACGAGTAACGTGGCCTGCGAGATCCCCGAAGGGGTTCCACGGATCCTCCTCCTCCACCTCTTCTTCTTCTTCTTGTTTTTCTTTTTCATCGTCGTCTTCATCTTTCTCCTCTTCGTTCTTCTCTGTTGTCGCTGCTCCTCTCGGTCCTCTTCTTCGTCGTTTTGCATCAGACGATGCGAATTAAATTGGAAACGTGTATGACGTTGGGTAGGTGTAGCGTTCCTGAGGCCGTGGCAGGTGGCCGCCACGATCGAACGTTTCCTATCCTGTTGCAACGATTCCGGGAATGGTACCGAGGATATTTCTGGATGAAAATTTGAAGAGCGGTCGACGCGAAGCACGAGGCCCGATTGCTCGTGCAGATTACAACCGTTTCGAAAATTGACGATTTCTTTTGTTCTCGGATATGCGTCTGCCCATGGCTCTGCTAGTTTCGTTGCATTGTTGTACAGTTTTTGATACTACTATGCTCTTCAATGTTTGATCAACGTGGCTTTGAGCTGTGGTTTTTGTTCGCTCGAGCACGATATTCTTGCAAGATTTCATTTGAATGATTGTTTTGTTGCAATGATTGATCTTTTCCGCAAAAGTTATAAATTTCGTTGCAACGATAATGTTCATTAAAAAACCTTTTGTCCCGTCAAAAGTTGTTCCAGTGAAACTAATATTGGTTGAAAGTTCTCTTTACTCATTTTGTAAAAAACGATGTATCTTTGATACACACACACACACACACACACACACACACACACACACAGAGTAAGTTTTGCAACCAATATAGACATTAATCCTGCGATAATTCATTAAAATTCTCTTGGCACGTTGAACCACCATTTCCCCAGATAAATCTGGCATTAGTCGAATGTTTAATCAATAGAGTGTACATTCGCATCGAGAAAAATCGACATATTAATTTCATACCGATTAATTCACGCCAATATCGAATTGAAAAGTACATATGAAACTCCATCCTAAAAATATATTCCAATCTGTAACATATCTTTAATAAATTAACTGAAAATCACACGAGGAGTGTGATTTCTAATTTCTACGTATATCGTACACGTCTGTCTCGATATAATTTCGAAAATACTGCACCTGAATTTTTACCATACTTTGCCAATTTTGTCGGCCACTTTTCAGAAACGTTTCCGCCCTTTTGCTCAATTTTTCACTGCTTCGGTATTGCGAATTCATATTTCTCTCTGGCCGCGGAATGGCATTGAGATGAAAAATAAAAAGAAGAAGAGCAAAAAGATTAATAGGAATAAAGTAACCTTAACGAGCCACCTCGACGAGAGATCGAAGCGTATTAATCAAATGTGTCGTTGCGTGCTTAGATTCAGAGATGTAGGACAAAGTGTTACAGGGTAACGTGTCAGGTGGATATCAATAACTAATTATTCGTGAAAGATGCGTGCCGGGTTTCGTGGCGGCGCTATCTCGTCACGAGGCGTATAAACGGCACGGATTCTGGGCCCCTCCGCTCGCCAAGGCTCATACATTTTAAATCGTCCTCTCTCGCGACACAATTTGTGCGCGACAAATTATGAACAACGGTAGAGACAAGGCACCGCCAGGCCAGATTCAACTAATTTCCGCGCGCCGGAATAATCAGCTCTTGCATCAACGTCGTAATTTCTGGATTACGGAATTTTTAACTCCGCCGAGAGTGCCGATGCGTTTATTATTCCTCGCAAGATCTGCGAGGATATCATCGAACGTTCGAATAATTTTGAGCAATTATCGAAAATTTTAAGGCAACAAAGATACTTGTTTTTCCCCCCATTTTTTCTTTAATAAATTTTACGCGTTTCTTTTTTTTACCGTTGATCAAAACTGTAAACCTCCCTCTCTGCGATCGAAGAAGGTTGTATTCAAATTTTGTTTTATTCATTTATCACTGTGTTTATTTTATTACATCGTTTCTAAAGATTTTAGTTCTTCAAATCAAAGAAACTATAATCGATTATAGTTTCAATGTAGGAAATTGAATTACTAGATAAATTATTTATTTAATTGAATCTCAAGTATTTTTCCCTACATAATAACATCACCGTAAGAATTCGCGAATAAACGAAAAATACGTTTCAGAGTTTATTCGATCGTTAACTAAAAATCGGATCTGGACAAAGAAGATCTCAATTCCAAGACCAATCGATTCTTTGCTTAACACTCGATCGTCAAAGAAATTCTTTTGAATGAGATCGCCGGGTGGAAACAATATTTGGAAATTTGATCGATCTCGATTCAGATTCCGGGCGTCGTTGCAATTCCAGCAGAAAGTTCGCCATAGAAATTTATTCGGCAGCGGCGAGGAAGAATTCAAACAACCCTCGCGGGTAATAAATCCGACCGGGGAATTCCGTAAGTGTCGCGTGTCGTGCTCAAACGAGTGATCGATGAACGACAACGACAACAGGTTCGTCATAAATGAACTTCCTTTTTATTCCGGCCGTCCCAGTGAAACATACAAACTTTGGGCAATGTTTACGATATAGATTGTCTTTTACCTTCTAATCGCCTCCAAAGAGACGATTCGTGAGTGAAATGGATGAATTTTTGCGAGAAGCGAATTTTTCTCAAGGACGTCGTTTCTCAAATTGTCGATCAATATTCGTGGAATGACGTCAAATGATATTAGATTCGATGAATGATTAAGTTTACAGAAAAGTCGGCCCGAATTATTCAACATTTGACGCACCAGGATTCTACGATGTTTGCATTGTTTATGCGTTTATCTTGGCTCTCTGCGGAGGATTTGTAATTTATGGATAAGGAGATACTATTCGGGGAAACGCGTCACTGCAGGGGAAATTCGATCGAAACGCACGCATGAAAGGATTTGAATCATCCCGTACGATTAATTCCATCTTCTAAAATTGAAATTGAATTCACTGGATCGAATCATCAGTTGAAAGTGCAATCTGATCGGAAAATTTCAGTCGAAACTTCTGCAGCGTGAGCGTAGCATTTTGGCGCGCATTTCGAATGCTCTGCAGAGCGTCGAAACAAAACCAGTCGATCCGACCACGCGCTTCCAATCCTCTCGATCCAAGAACCCGTCGAACGCTTCGTACCTTTCGTATCAATTTCCACCTAATTTCTCTCCAAGTCTAACTCTCCTCCGAGAGAACAACGCGAGCAAAAATGGAGGACTTCGAGGAATCGAGACACGGACGCCGGGGTAAGAAGCGACGCATTTCGCCCGGAGCCTTTACTTTACGAAGGCTCGGCTCCTTGGACGAAGAGCGCGAGATAGCCGCAAAAGGGGAGCGACAAAGAGGGAACGGATCAATACCGTGCGATACACGCCGAAGTAATTTCATTGTCCACTGTTAGCGGTGGTTCACGTGTCGCGTGGCGCGGCATGCCGTGGCGTGCGCTCTCCTCTCTCTCTCTCTCTCTCTCTCCCTTCCCTGTTTCACCGCTTGCCATCGTTTCTCCACTCTGCTCTCTTCGCTCTTTTCTTCCCGCTCGATGGTTGTCCGTCTCTCTTTCTAACCTAAACCCACCCTACAGATTTGCGCTCCTTCTTCGTTGAACCGCGTGGATCCTCTCCCCACGCAAGAGGTTAAGGGGAGGGGGAGGGAGAGGAGGAGGAGAAATAGAACCCTTATGGCACGAGTGATAGCCACGCGCTGCTACTGGGTATTGATCACCCTTCGCAATCAATGTTAACAACGCTGCTTACAGATGGCGAGATCAATTATCCAGATAACGCGCGGAGACAATCGTAGTACCCGCTACGTAGGTGCCCGCGATGTTAGCGTTGCTTCGTACCATCGCTGACATCGTTGTTTCGCAGTCTCTCCCCGCTCTTTCGGTTTCCAGATCGAGGAAACGAGCCGAGGAGAGACGAGAGATCCGCGTGTTTACCGGGATCGCGCTCGTCGGCGAGAACGGCTCGTGAAAGTTTTTAGAGAATGCGTGCACCGAGCGTTTTGCTCGAGCTAGAATCCCGGAGTACCGGGATCATTGAAAACTGGCGGGAGAGTATCGAGGTTCGATCGGACAGAGATCGCTCTTAATACACGCTACTCCGGCTCGAGAGTTTCAAGCGTCCGTTACCTTTAGTAACTTTCATTCTTGACGCTTTTCCGCCGGGATGTTTGAAACGACAGTTGCCTGTAAGAAATATGTATCATTCGTTGGGACCATCATCGTGGAAGTTTTACAAACATAATTCTGCAATTTTATTGTTTCAACGCTACAACGGGTCGGACCGGTATCACCCGGATTTCAGACTCTCGTTTTTCGTTTTGCGGAAACTTTTGTCGAAATTAATATTGAAAAATCGATCTGGACACAAACTGGAAAATCGATTCATTTCAATTATCATTTATAATGACTTGTATGTAGAATATATTTCGACGCGATTGTTCATAGATATTTTCATTTTTTTTATTTATTCATATTGACATTTTTGATAATCAAAGTCAACTGCGTAAGCGTTAAACGTGAAACTAATTGAAGTAATTTAATAACGTAAGAAAATAACATTACAAAATATTTCTTCAATCGAGGGTGAGGAAATCTTAAACATGCTCCAAATTTTTCAGCGGCAGCGTATCGATTGTTACGAACGTTGCGAAGAGCTGGACGGAGAGCGTCGACCGATTTAATTGCAACGAGGCCAATAAACCCCCTATTTGTGAGAGAGAGAGAGAGAGAGAGAGAGGAGAGGGCGCAGGAGGGGAAAAAAGAGTAGTGGACCGTAAAGTACTTCCATTTCGTTTGGAACGTTTACTTACGAACCCGGAGCCTTTTCTTTCCTTCTCCCCTCTCTCTCTCTCTCTCTCTCTTTTCCCGCGCGTTCGTCTCTGTCTTTCTATCTACCAGCCGAGCAAAACGCGATCGCGACTCTCACGGTCGATCTTTCACTCTCGGACATTTAGAGCGTTGACTTTCTCTCGTATCGCGGGTGTCGTTCGTGCGCACGATATCCGCGACGTTCGTGACGACCAATCATGACCTTGTCGAGATGGATTGATTGCGAACCGGAACGGGGCGCAGCGTGTCGTTGACTATTTAGGTGAACTTTGAACGGCGCGATGCGAAGAGAGAGAAAAAAAGAGAGAGAGAGAGAGAGAGAGAAAGAAAAAAAGGGAGAAAAACGATTCCGGCGATCGTGATGCCGATGCTTGGATACTACACCGTGACTGAATGTAAAATTAGGAGTAAACTTGCCTGATATATATCGAACGGTATATTCGTGGAGATTTTGTCTTCGATTCAAGCATTCCGCAGGAACGTACAGTGGGTCACGAAAGTATTCGTGTATTGTACAAATCTGCCGTGCGTATTCGTTCACGGAGATTTTATTTTATTATTTTATTAGAAAAAAATGGGGAACTAAATCTGGAATAGTGGGAGCCGCAAGAAGAGGATTTCTCTACGAACCATAAAAATATTTAAACAGTCGATTAGCTTGTTAATGTTGATAAGCCTCGATATCGAACACTTGTTCTATCTTCGAAATGACTACCCATGCTGATATGCCCGGATCTTTATCGTGTATATTTTTAAGGTATATTTTCGGCCCCAAGTTTTACACCAGCGATAAAATCGGATGTCGCTAAAACGACAGTGAAATCTACATAAACGTGTGCGATGTCTAGCATAACAGTATTCGATCGTCAAGCTCAAGAGAGGGAGACTCGGAAACATTGGTCCGGGTGACCAACGTGCTCGATCTAATCCGGCGTACAAACAAGCGAACGGGCACGGGCCAAAGATTGCCCGGCCCGGTGTAGAAAGTTACGCGCGGCAATTACACAAGCGCGCGTTATTTCCACGGTAGCTGTAGCGGGCAGCGAGGTCTCCACACGGCCAGGTCTCGTGATCCTAACCTATCCTTGCATGGAAGTATGCATTTTCTCACCAGTACATGGCTAAAACCAGGCGTGCATTGCGCGCGCCACCGTTGGTCGTCGGATGAAAACGTTCACTCGCGAGCTGGCTGGCTGGCTGCTTGTCAGAACGAAGTCTTTTGCGTCGGAGAACGCGAGCTAGCCGCTGGCCAACAAACTGCTGGTAGCAACAGGCCAGCGACGGTCATTTGTGTTAGAGAAGCGGCGTGGATGCGTGCGTGCGTGCGTGCGTGCGTGCGTGCACTCACGCGTGCGCGTTCGCGAATCGGGTATTCCGCATGCACGCTCCAACAGTGATTTCTAAGTGAACGACACGGCGGACAGGCGGGAGAGGGGGAAGGAGAACGGAATCACGGAGAAAGAATCCTTTCGTTGGGCATCGGCTGTGAAACTGACTCACGGACCCCGATGTTGATGAGCTAATGACGAACATATGCAACGGGAACTCCAAGCACGCGAATAAAGCCATCGATAAGAAGGGTTTTATCGCTCTTCTCCTTCATCTTTTGTAACCGAAAATGATGAAAGAGATGTCTTCTCCCTTGCGTTTCTTTGTGTTCTCTTGATATCGATTATCGATCAACGACCTTGTCTGTCATTGTCGTTGTTGTTAATTGTCTCGTAGAAAAGGACGAGGCGCGATTTGATTTCCGAGAGAGATTGGCTGGACGAAGGTGACATCTCTAGCGTGGATCGGTTAACGTAATTTGCCCGATATAACAGGACCGCGGATAGTTCGTTGTTATTTCGATCGAGTGTAGTTTCTTTTCTGCTCGCTTCTGCTCATTTCATCTCTCACTATGGTCCCTAAACCCTCCTCCCCCCTCCTCTTTTTCCCCGGTCGCTTTGTGGCCCGTGCGAGGAAGGAAGGGCAATGGAATTCGAGTCTGTGGATCTCGCAGCGCATCCTCTCTCACCCTGCCCCCAGCCACCTTCCTGTGGCGTCCCACGCTTCGTTTCTTCGCGCCGCTATCTCTCTCTCTCTCTCTCTCTCTGCTTTTTTCTTTCTTTCTATCCATCTCTGTCTTTTTTTATTCTCCCTTTCTTCGGCCGAGCCGCGCGCAAGATATACATAGCCGGCCAGATAGAAATAATACATTATTTAAATAGTGTGGCAACTACGGTGCGTGACCTTCTCGTCGACGTCGCGCCTGATTCCCCTCTTTAACCTCTTCTCCTCCCGAGCTGTGTGTGCGAGTCGTCACCTACCACTTCTTACTTCCCCACTCCCCTACCACTTTCTGTCGTAGCTCACCCTTGCGCTCGATCCAACCCCCCACCAGGTCATCCGATGAACGCGCGAACGCATCCCTACCATTCCTGCTCGTCTCTTCTGTTTCTCTTTCTTTCTTTCTTTCTTTCTTTCTTTCTTTCTTTCTTTCCCCTTTTCTTCGACGGTCTTTCCCTCTCGCCCCCCGGTGTCTACTTTTCGCCCCCTTGCACCACCGTCTTTGTTCACTGTTCGCCCGATTTCTCGACGATTCGTTCCTTCTCTGAACTCCTGCCTTCTCGCTCCCGCTGTCGGGACGCTCTCTTTTTCCTGTCATCTGCTTCGGCACGACTCGCCGTCCTTCTCCGTTCTCGGCCCCGGCTCTACTCTTCCCATTCTCGAGCGACAGTTCTTGGCGGGTCTGCTCTCTTCGGCGACTGCGGACCCGCGCGTACGCTCGCTCCGCTTGTGTGCAATACAGGGTGGCTCGCAAGGACGAGGAATTAAACAAACTCCTTAAGGCGGTTACCTGCCACGTCGCTGCTGGCGTGTACACGCCTAAAGGATACCTGTGTGTACATACACGGAGTCGCCGAGCAAAGCGTCGTGTAGATGGTAGATACACGTACGTATAAACAGCTAGGCTTCACGGCGTGTCTTTGAGTCGCGTAGTTGACTGAAAAGGCGACTGAGAGGGGCTTTCGGGGGCTTTCTTTTGTCCCAGAAACCGTTTTCTTCTCTTTTATCTCTTTCTCTCTTTCTCCCTCTTTTTGCCTCTCATTACGATCAAACGGAACGATCGGTTCGAATTTTATCGAATTTTATCTGGCCCGTTGCTTTCTGCGCTTCTGTCTGCTTATTAGTTAATCAACCAATTCGTCTCGGCAAGACGGTTTGGAAATATCGATAGGAACTGCAGGTGGGGAACGAGCGATTGCGCGACTCATCGTTATGCAATTAGAGACTATGTGTCGGAAGTACGTATTGTTTGTGAAACACGCGCGGTGCGATACATACTTTGTACGGAGGTGCATCCTCGACGAGAACAGCCGAGTCGTAGGAAAATTACTTTCGTTTCGAAGCGTGCTTTAACGACTGGTTCTTACGATAAGTTAGCGTGAAGATCATAGTAGGGTTGAACGTGCGCGTCCTTCCGGCCTTTCGAAACGTGTTTTCTCGCGCCATTGTACGCAGTTCCGAACTTCGGCGACTCGCCGCCAGGTCGCAGCACTATTTGTCTCGTTCTTTGAAAATAGGGGATGCCGGACGCGACATTTTTTACGCCTCTTACGTTTTAATCTTTTGATCTTCAACCGTCAAAACAGCGACCGGAGGCGTTGCATTGTCTAAAGCGACGCGTTGTGATTGAAATCTCTCTCGTTATTTTTATATAATCGAGAAACAACTCGCGAAGAATTCATGATTCTTCGGAATAGGTACCAACAGATCGACGAGCAAAGATTCCCTCGAATCATCCTATATTTCAAACTGTGTATCCAAAATATAAAGTCGTACGTCACTTTTTCATTCGAGCTTGTCCTGAAATTTTCTTCACAAATTTCGTCGACCTCGATACTTCTTTTTTCCCTTTTTTTTTACTTCCAAATCGTATTGTACGCCATGGTGGCGCTTCCGGCGCTTCGCTCCCCCTTCGCTCGTCCCGGCCTTTACCTCTGCGTCCTTCCAGCCTCCATATGTCGCTCGAACGTACGAGGAAAGACAGAGAGAAGAGAAGAAAAAAAGAGAAGAAAAGTAAGACGTAACAATAGCTGACACGGAGGGCTAAAAGAAACGCATCATCGATTTCCCTCTTCTCTCGGATGGATCTCGGTACGGCTGCTAGCTACCATCCGCAAAGCGAGAACACCCGCTAGAAGGAACGGAGTATCAGCGTGTGCACGAGTCGTGGCGCACGTAGTACTTACTCTCGGCACTCGTGTCGGCCCCTTCGTTTATCCGCTTGCAGTTCCTGCAGCCCTCCGCGCGGCTGCCACCCTCGCCCTTCTCTCCCGGCGAGATCCTTTACCCTCTCTTTCTTAAAAACCACTCCTCATCTGGACTACGTACGCGCTTCGAGTTTGGAGAGCGTGGTAGCGCGGCGCTGCCGGCGCAGCTTCCTTCTTCCCCTTCGCACGCCACGGCAGCGCCACTGCGAACGAGACTTGAACTGGCTCCGACTCCGCGCGTCTATTGGCGGCGTTGCCAAGTGTCCTCGACCATCTGTAACCGCTCCTCCTCTCCTGTTTATTGGTTTAATATTCAATACGGCTCGTGGAGTCCGATGTGTAACAGGCACACGATGTAGGTGCACGTTCGAAGCGCGTGCGTGCACATGTATCGAGAGAGAGAACTATGTAATTGTGTATACAATCACCCTCTCCCCCTCCCCACCCGTCCACGACGACACCAATGCCCCCATCCTCACCGTCATTCCCTCCCTTCCCCCAACAGAGTTTCTCTCTCTCTCTATCACACACTCGCTCGCTATCCGTTCTCTTTCTCGCTGTAGCCTGTGTGTATCCGTTTCCGTCTTCTTTTCGTCCTTTCTACATCGCCGTACGCCGCTCGTTCACCGGTTTACTCGTTCGAGTAGCATCAACCTTCCCCTCTCTCGATCGCTTCCCCTCTTCCATATTCGTTCTATCACGCGCTCCTTCCTTCCTTCGTCCTTTCGTACGTTTTCTCGCAGAGCACAATCAGCCCACGGAATCCGTCTGCGTGACACGGACGAACAATGCTCTCTCTCTCACTTTCTCTCTCTCTCTCTCTCTCTCTCTCTCTCTCTCTCTGTGTATGTGGTTGCGCGCACGCGGACGCGCCGATGCGCATAGTCAGGGGTTAACTATGTATAGTCGGATAATAGAGTTTGCCGAGTCGACATGCGCCCTTCTTGGACCAAGGTGCCGGCCTTGCCCCATATTTCTTCGAAATGGCCGGGGAGTCGAGTGACGTTCGATATCTCGAGCGTAGACGCGGCGACGGAGGAGCGTCGCCGGCGACGACGTCGACGCTGCCGCCTCCGACGGCGAGGCCGGATCCAAGCGAGACGAGTTCAGCTGACGCCATCGAGGCTTTCGCCTGACGGAGGCTTTCGTCTACTTCGTTCCTTCTTCTCTCTCTCTCTCTCTCTCTCTCTCTCTCCTTTCTCTTTTTTTTCTTCCTTCTTTTTCTTTCTTCGTTATCGATCGTTGATTAGGAACGCGATAAACGCCGGGGGATCTTCATCGTTCCATGATTGGCCATAGACTACAGACATATACGCATTTTCAAGAATACAACCTATATACAACCGAGGATTTTGCTCTTTAAAATGTTAGAACGCTTTGTTTTGCATATTTGTGCGTGCGTGTGTTTTGAACATTTCAACACTTTTACACGAATGTATAAGGGAACCCACGGGAATCAGTGATGGCTGTTGAAAAGGCCTGTTTTTCTAGTCAAATGGCTGAGTTATCACAAAATGTCTATTTACTCAATGTAGAGAGAGCAAAGTTCCTCGAAAGTTGTATACACAGAGCTACTTGCTATTTAAAAAAAAATCGAAACTAAATTCCGCATAATTGACTTCATTTTACTCGTAAGCCCTTCGGAAGATTGTAAAACATGCCTCTTAGATTTCAATCCAAAGCCCTCTGACCTTTTCCCTTCTTAAGTTCGTTGATTCGCTCGAATGCCAAGGTTGGCCATTATTCTATAGTTGCTGTGATTTAACAAAACAGGTTCAAGCAAGGAAATCTCTTGACCGACTGCGACCATTTATTTCCCTCGGATTATAGACGTTAATAGGTCATATTCGTACGACGCGCGATTTAAACAATAATATTGATCCTCTTTCGTGCGATCATCGCCACGCTGCGAAACTTTCATCGCAATTACAAACAATTGTATCTCTACTGGCGATTGAGTCACTGGGATATATACATCGTGTTGATCAACTCTGCAGTATGAAAAGCAAAAGCAAAAAGGCTAGAAAGTGTAAATAAAGACTTGCGACATATTCTTCGACGGTTGTCAACACACAGAAAATCGCACGACGCTGTTATTTGATACGATAGCAATCGTAGCCAATCACGGGCATTCCACGATACTCGAAGATCGATTAATCGAATTTCCAAGAATTAAATTGTCTCTTCTTTCCTATTATTTCGTGTCACGTGTGTAACGGAAATTCATCAATCGCAGATATGTAACAATCGATAAGCGGACGTTACGTAAAACTGCGATTTATGTTTAATCGAGGAAACGAACGACCGAACGTGATTCCGGATGGCCAAGGGATTGCATTTTATGCGCTTGATGTGTCACGTGGTTGTTAATACCATCGATCGAATAACGAGAAACAATGCTCGTCCCGTGGAACAACGTATGTAACATTGATTTGTGTATTACGTCAGCCCCCGATGATGCTCGATGCGTGAAGTGGTATTGATTCGCCCCGCAGGCAGGATAGACAACCATATTCGATTTTCGGCCATGCACCGGCGGTGATGATTAAGTAACTAAACTAAGCAATCGGATACTCAAATATTGTTCTTCGACCTCCGTTATGAGCCCATTTAACTTATTCGATGATCGATACTCGCGTGTACTACGTGTGTTTGTTTGTTTATTTGCATTGTCGCCTATTGATCGGCGAGAAAAACACACCGAGAGCAAAATCATGCTGTAATACACGAAGCTATGTTCAAGCAGTTTTAGTTTGGCGAACGAATTTCATTTCTTTTCTCTCTCTCTCTCTCTCTCTTTTTTATGAATGTTATACACAGGTTGATCGAGATATATGCACCGAGAAAGAAATGTATCTTTGATTTTTGCACGTGACACTGTTTCGTCAGGAAAAATAAAGTCATTAATCTTCGTCGAAAGTTTTAAAACACCTGTTAAACTCTGAATGTCGCAGACTTTCACCGAAAATAATAACTCGAGAGCGAGTGGTGCGTTTTAATTTTAATAACACCAGAAATGCGTTTCTTTCTTCTTTTTTTTTTTTAATCTCGCGGTATAATTTAAACGAACCTCGAAGAGGCTCAGTCTGAAATTTGATTTCAGCCGATTTCCAGGTCTCGCGACTCGTTAGTATCGCTGCCCTCTGATCCTAGAGTATTAAAATCCTAGGGTACTTGATTTCACTTAATAAATTTAACCCTCTATAGGCCGAATATGTTCCTTGACTATAAGAAAATTTATTTATGTAACGTAAAATCAACGAGTATCGACCTATACTATACCTACAGATTAACAACTATGATTCAGCAGTTTCGAAACATTTCATTATAACGAATAATAAAACTGGCATTTCAGGATAGAAGTGATAACCGTTGCCAAGAATGTTGTACTGGTTAACAAAGGAGACGTATACGCCATCTTGTGGAGAAAAGTTCAGTTATTTAATAAAATATCGATATATTAGTACGTGACCTGAAAGTTACACGGGCCCAATTAACAATGTACAACAAATACACGAATACTCGTGCAACGTCGACGACGTACGAAACTAGAAATTTCAACTATCAGAGGGAACAAGCGAAGCGAACCAGACGCGGCTCGATGCCATCGCTAGGTCTCTAGTATATTGGCTGGTTAGTCAGTAGCGAGTAGCGACTGCGTTCGACTACGAATAGCTGAGGCGGGAGCGATGACCAGATGTGCGGATCGTACGCAGAGAGAGAGAGAGAGAGAGAGAGAGAGAGAGAGGCACGGGGGCACGGGATGAAGCGGACAGGCGGATAATATTTGGCTGTAAAATTTCGGCTCGGTCGTGTTTCGACTCTCTTTCTCTCTCTCTCTCGCGTTCGGTCGGCCCTCGACCCAGCTGTCAGGGCCCCGTTTCGACCGTTCACGCCGGAAAACAGTCACCCTACGGTGCCTGAACAAGTCGTCGAGGGTCGGCCTTTATCTCGTGCCAAGCCTGCGGACACCCTATAGCGAGTACGCGGCGGCCGCCTCCGTTGCCCCTTCGTAAAACGGTAGACAGACAGATTCCCCGACTGAAGAAGGTGAAGACACGAGTTTTAGATTAACCGGACAACCGGCCGGTCGCCGCACCTGAGCAGATCGTTCGCCACGGGTACACGTGTTGTCGGCGTTGCGGAGAATGATCGTACGAACGACACTACTCTGTCAATGGTGGTTTCGTTCGTTTCCGTTTCTTCTTTAACCTCTTCCCGTGCTATTTAGCTCGACGAAACTCGGGCCCAAGCGGTAGGCGTCAAAGCGTGGTAAACTAACCAGACTGATAATCAGTACTCTCGTGGTGTACCGATAGGAACTAACATTCAATTACGATCGTTATATCACGATATTTATGTTTGGCCCCCCGACTTTCTGTTCGCGAGTCTGACTCGTGATATTCATGTTTGGGCCGAAATCTTCGTCACGAGTCAGACTCGTTAAAGCACGGGAAGGGGTTATTCTTGGAAAACTTTTTCGGTCCTTGGATTCTCGAACAAGAATGGGTTTCCGTTGTTACCGTGGAACGAAGTTACACACAGCCTCTGAGGAGGTTAGGCTCTTATGGTTAATTTCGTTGCCCTCTAATTTTCCATCAATTAATTTTGTTAACTAAGTACACTTAGTGGTTATATCAGTCATAGACATGTCATTTGTATTTAGTTTTTCCACACGGTTTCAATTGGTCCGATATATCAACTTCTTCGCCCGTTGAAAAGCCCATTCTAAATCACTCTCTCGTCGCCTTAAGGCGACAGTAGCGTGTATTGTGACACGACGATTGACTCGTTTGCCAGAAGGAATTTTGCACGCCTGTCCGTCCTATTTCTCGCAGGCTAGTGCCATGAAAATATCCGAGGGTTGTTTCTCGGAAGACTGAAAGGATCTCCGGCCTGCAAATCTGTTTGTAACAATGATGGCGTGTCCATCCTTCTGTCCTGTCTTCGTGCCTGTTAGCATCGAAAATTTGTCAATATTGTCGTCCCTTTCACGAACGAAACGAAGGACGTTCATTTTTCTTTCTATTATGTATATTGTCCGAGCAGTTACACTGCTAATTTGGAAATCCCGTGGCCAAAGTCACGGGTAATTTAGGGTATAGCCGTATTTAACATTTGACGCAGAGGACACGGGTCTAAAAATATATTTTTTTTCGACACCCACCAGAACGGAATCTAGCTATTTAAGGGAGGCTTCGTTCGAAACGAACTTGTCACGGAAGAATTTTACGCTCGCAGTTGCGTGCGTTTGATAAAGTCAATTTAAAAATTTTCATTTTTGACATTACGACGAGACAGGGCGAATAAAACGATCGTATTGGTCAAATTTCTAACAAACGCAAAATGTTTATTGCAAGACATATTATTGTAAATTTCATCGTTGTGGTACCCAAAATTGGTTCGCAACAGTAATAAATATTAAAGATATTAAATAAATGAATTTTTCACTTAATTTCCTTCTATAGTCACGCCTTGAGAATATTTTGAGAAAAAATATTAAAAAGATACTCCCTTTGTCCGGAAATATGGTATACATTTGAAAGAAAATCTTAGATTATCTAGAGTTTCGAAAGCAACTGGTAATACTCATTACATTGATAGCTAAATAACCTAACATATTTGACAGGCGTTGCTTTTCAGTTAAGTTGGAATTTCAAGACCAAAAATTAGTTTTTCTTAAGAAAAATAAAATAGTCACCGCTGTAATTTCAAAATGGAAAATTTCAACCCAAATAACGTGAATTTATAAAGAAGAGATGCCAAATCGAAGCAATTGACTAATGAACAACGTTATGGTATTTTACAACAGCTATTACAGTATATGAATAACAAAGAAAAATTAAAACACGGTGCTATTAATGAATTGATCGAATGTGTTCAAGATGCATTTAATAAATTAGAGAGAAATACTCTTGATAACGTTTTTATAACATCACAAACGTGTATGGAATGAATTATGTTGACGAGAGGTGGAAATTTCTATAAAACACCTCATATAAATAAAGTAAAACTTCGTCGTAAGGTTCGATTAGCTGAAAAGTATATATGTTCAGAAGAAGCGTTCAAGGCTAAATCTCACTTTAACTAAATTTGGATTATACTAAAATTATTTGTATTTATTAGTTATATCGTGATAATAAAATGAATTTAATATCCTTTTTACATTTAATTTTAGTTTTATTTGATTCTTTTTCGCAAATGTATACCATATTTTCGGACAAAAGAAATGTTAAAATGTATACCATATTTTCGGACAGAGGGAGTATTAAGTATGACTTTTCGTTCAAATGGTAAGATTCAAACGTTCATTTGGTCAGACAAATTCCAGCAACGCAGTCTCTTTACCTCTTTCCAAAGCAAGTAGTGAAGATAAACCAAAAAAAAGGGGGACGTGACTCTCTCGAAAAATAAGAAAGAAAAAAGGAAATAATTTAACAAAAAAAAGAAAAAAATACAAAGAGAAAGAAGGAGAGAGAGAGAGAAATAATTTGGAGCAATAGGAATTGGCAACGCGTTAAGAGAAGAAACGAAAGAAAGCGGGGGTGGCTGGAGAAGAAGCGGCGTCGTTCCGATAACCGCACAGAGAGAGAGAGAGAGGAATCGGGGGTCGACTGTTCGCGCGCTGAAAATAATCCCGACAATAAAAGGCATCACGACACGCTGGAAGAATGTTTGGGAAAAAACGCGAGAGCGCGCGCCGCGTACTGTTCATACGCGACTGGTCTCGAGTCTCAGAATAGCAGGGGCCGAGGTGTAAACACCGTAAAACCGCGCGAACTCGCGCGCGTCCGCTCCGCTCGTTTCGAAAGGAGAGCGCTTGGTCCCGCTCCTTGGAAACGCTCGACACCGAGCAGGAACGCAGGAAGAGGAGAGGAGTCCCGCTGGAAGAGGGAAGAAGTCGCGCGATCGTTCGCGAAACCGACCGAAGAACCCGTTTTGCACGACTCGTTAATAATCGCCGCGAATTACTCTTTTTCTCTTTTTCTTCCATTTTTCTTCCTTCGAATGATTCGACAGGCTGAAACAACGCTCGAAAGCGAGATCTTTCGCGTATCTCGCGGCTTTATCCTGTCGTCGTTATAGTAATTACAACTAGATCTCCGCGGTTTTTGAAACCGTAATTTTTTGCATTACTGCGTTTCGTAAGGATGTGAAAAGATATTAAATAAACGAATTTTCGCTTAACTTCTTTCTATAGTTACATTTTGAGGATATCAAAAGGAATTTGATCGATTCCGCGAGGAACAGATTGTAGATGTGTGCAATTTTATATTTTTATAAACGTAAATGGAGAAACGGGGAACAAGATGTTTTATTTTTGGCAAGTCGAAATTTTTTTGCATCACCGCATTTTACTTTGTTACTTTTAATTTCGTTAGTTAACCTCGTAATTGTTCCGAAATTGTTTTCAAAAACTGCCACGATTAAAAAAAAAAAAGAAGTATAATCTCGAATCTCCAATTTTTGATTTTCCAATCTCGCCTTATTAGTCACACAATTATTCCGTAAACTCGAAAAGTCCGAAGAACCGTATTTTACCATCCGAATTGTTTCATACCAAATCGCAATTTCCAATGAAATATTTCCAAACGTCAATCTTTTTCTCTGCGTCGTAGACTTGTAATTTTTTAAACCTCTGTCGAAAATATACTAATTCCTCCCCCCCCCCCCCCGAAACGCAGTCAATCATCTACTAAATTTATTCTAAAGCAAGAATTTGAACTCGGTGGATGGTGAATTTCGCCTCTGTTTCTGGCAAACTGACACGTGGTTATTCAGTGAGCTTATTTTTAGTTGGTCCGCCCGTTAAAAATAGATAATGATGGATAGATTATTTAAAGAAATTAGGGTATTGGCTGGACTGGCCTGGCATTATATGGACGCGCGTACAACACTCGAATTTATGGCGTCGGATTGTTTTGCTATCTTGAGCAGATAGGTATTCGTCTGTGAGAATGGAATGTCTAATTGGAATGTATCTTGGAACGTGCAATATCGGGACTGAATTCCTTCAATGTTGCCACTTCTTGCTAATACAGTGACTGGCAAGTACTGTCGAGGCATCGTACGAAGCTCTTAAAACGTGTGTTAACCCATTAAAATATAGGCAACAATCCATTATTTACAATATACTTCGGTTTCCTGAAAATTCGGTGTGGAAAATTCGGTTGATGGAATTTCGGTTGGTGGAAGAAAAATATTTTCTTTAATATTCATAATGCTAAAAACAAGATTTTAATCGAGATAAATCGACAAACGAATCGATAGGATTAAATACTTTCGCAATATTTACGCTGCGTTCGTGTGTCGTTTATAAATTTATGATTTATTATTTCTTAAATTTAACATTCGATTTCGCTCGCTAAATATCGTAACGAGTAGTTCTTTCGCGGTTTCTCGTCCATCGAATTTTTCCTGTAACTGCATAAATATCCGCGGTGTAATCACGATACTCGGAATCACGACGTAAAATACTCGAAACGGTGTGTCAGAAGTGGTCTTACCGCGGGAGAGATTTTTGGAAACTAATTTAAATATAGCTTTAAGTACACAAACTGTGTGGTGCAACACGTGAGCCTAGCTTCAAGAATGGACATAGAACGATAAAACCCACGTGTCTTATTTTATTTTATTTTTGAATTGACAACAAACATTTTTTACGCTCTTCGTATGCGTATATTTTTGTTACAATTTCTGTCTCACATCGTCTCGTCGAGATTTGCAAAAGATAATAATAAAAAAAGTATCTCGAGCAGACTTTTTTCTCCTGAAATTACATCACTCTCGTTTCTTGTTCGAGATTTAAATTGAGTTTCTGCATTATGTAGTTAATTGCTTAAAAAAAAAAAAAAAACAAAACAGTTGTTAAGCAACTGTTCAAATTACTCCAAATGAAAAAAAAAATCGAAATTTTTGTATCATCTAGTTACTTCAAACAAGAGAACGATACTAAATACGAATGATGGCAGCTAGAAATGGTACACCGTGCAAAGGAAATTTGAAATTCAATGAAAATTCAGGAGATGTGGTTCCTAAAATTCCGGTGTCACAATTCTGCCGAACAATTTTTTGCAAAAGCTCGTTAATGCTTTCGCAAAATAAATTCTTTAACCATAAAGCCAGCCACGCAAATGGCAACGACGTTACACGTATATTACCAGCATCCAGTACAGTAACGAATGTGTTAACAACCAGAAACAAATCCGGGGAAAATTATTTATTAACGTTTCCATGCATGTACACGTACATGAGGATTGCCAACATATTACGTATTATACCGTTCAAAAACATGTGTGAAGGTTTGCTTATTTCTGACATAAAATAGAGATATACAAGTTGATTTCATTCTTTAATTCATAGTTAGTAAGTGAGTGTCACGTGTCAATTTCACATGCGGAATATTTAAAAAAATAACAGATCAAGTATTTGTATTGTTTACCTAGGTTTCATTTTTTTTTTTTTTGTTGCAAGTTATGTTCATAGAAATTTGAATAGAATAACATTTCATGAATGAGACTCTATTCGCAAAAAGATGAATTTCCACTTAGGCATTTACAGTCTCCAATTATTAATGCAAATTAACCAAAACATCTACGTGCAAGTAATTACTTATGAGCACGAGTTGTAGTATACAGCACGTGTACATAGCTGTTAATTAAAATATTTGAAAAAAATATAATCACAGTATTTCAGCGATGAAAATTCAATTCGCAAAAATATGAATTTGTGACAAACAAATTTACGTTCTTCGATCATCGATACAAATTAAGCGAAACGTTTGTATGTAAGTGCTTATGAACACGAGTGTTATTTCATAAATCTACAAACATCAGCATTGTCCAATCATTAATATAAATTAAATCGTCTATACTTAAGTAACTACTTATGAACATGAGTATATATAATACATGTGTCTGTTAATTATATTACAAAGAAATGTACGTAATCATGACATTTCGCAAACGTGAAGTGAAAACATGAAAAATTTGTACAAACATTTCCCAACGATATCAGTACAAATTAACTAAAAAACGTGAATGACTACTTATGAACACTAGTGTACATAGCACACGAGCTACGCGTGCCCCTGTTAATTACAATATTTCACAAATCTATGTAATCGTAGTATTTCGCGAACGACACGAATTTGTACGAACACTGTCAGCATCGTATCCGATCATCGATATAAATTAAGCAAAACGTTCGCACGTAAGTAACTATTTATGAACATGAGTATATATAATACATGTGGCTGTTAATTATATTACAAAAAAATGTACGTAATCATATTTCACAAACGTGAAGTGAAAACATGAAAATTTGTACAAACATTTCCCAACGATGTCAGTACAAATTAACTAAAACGTGAGTGACTACTTATGAACACGAGTTACGCGTGCCCCTGTTAATTACAATATTTCACAAATCCATCTAATCGTAGTATTTCGTAGATATAATTATATCGTAGATATAAATTAAGCAAAACGTTCGCACGTGGCTACTTATAAACACGAGTGTGTGTGTGTGTGTGTGTGTATATATATATAAATAACACCTGTGGCTGTCAGTCGTTAACCGAATAAGGCTCAGGTGCCGAAGCGGCAATCTTGGTGTGGTGTTGGACGTTGTCCTGACGGCCTGCAAAGAGGAGGCCTGGGCCAGCGGTGTGCAGTCATTGCCACAACAAGTAGAAAATATACTTTCAAGTCTAACGGGATAATGTCGCCATAGTGACCTGCTCGGCCTATTATTTTTCCGCGCGGACCATAATACGCCGGGCCCCACTGCGTGCTCGATTAGCATTACCTGGATAAAACAGCCACGTCCGTTTCTCTCCGACGCGAACGCGAGTCCCGTCATCATCTCCCGTAGATACTATTTCAATCACTTTTTTTCTTTTTTCAATCTGAATTCCATTAACTATGCCCGACGTGTCCGATATCGGCGGTTAGAACAGTCCTCCTCTTTGGTTTTTCGTGGGAATCGTACGGAATAGATTGACAGTGTCGATAAATAGTCCTCGAAGAAGGCGCCAATTTCGTTTTATATCTGCGTATTTCCGAGTTAATTAGTTAATTTCGTTTCAAGCGAGTTTCACCGTCGTTCAAATCAATTTTCCCCCGTTTCGTTTGTTGATATAGAACACGCTCTCTTGTTCACCGACTTTTTTTCACGTTTCTACGGACGTAGCTACGGGAAAACAGAATCCCGATTGTATTTCCTGAATATATATATATATATATCCGAAAGTTTCGAGTTTCCCAAACGAGATCATTCGGGTTACGAGTTCGATCCGATTCGAATCGTCAGCGAATTTTTCAACAATCACCTCTGAACTTTCGAAAGTGATTTTTACTTTGTCGTGTACTCTTACATAAATCTCTCTCTCTCTTTCTCTTAACATCGGGAGAAATTCGATTGGCTAAGGAGCTGATCGATACGCCGATCGTTCTTACGTAAAATACGACGAATATTACTCGTCTCGTTTAATTGCACCTCGAAAAGCGACGAGCTGGCGTCTCACCTGGCGTTCTTTTCGAAAGAGCCGATTATCTAAGAGAAATGATTATGGAAAACAGCTAAACGAGCTCGAGAAAATCGGCGACCGTGAATCACTTCGATGGACTCGGAATCGGGACGTTGTTGGCGAAAAATCAATGAAATTAGGCGTGAGAAGGAGAGAAGGCGAGTCTTGATACCCGTCAGAAATTACTTAAAAGGACGAAGGGTTATTTGATGTCGCTTCAGAAGGGTTACTCTCGCTGTCGTACGATTATCTCCCAGCGAAAGGAGTCACTTCAGACGGCCAGGCTAATGAAAGAGAGCCGAGCGTTCGCGCGAGAACAGAACGTTCGACTTGCATTTTTCATTCGGCAACCTTTCGCATAACGACAGCGTTACGTTACACAGCCACGTTGGAAAAAGCCGATGTGAGAACACGGGAAACACGGCTCGAGTTACTTTTTTTCCTCAGCGATTCTTCGTTTCTGCTAAGATTCTGGATTCTCGCGGGTCAGGTGGAATTTTCAGCAGCGCGGAAGACAACGCGAGGAATTCCAATAATTAACACATATCGAAATGTCAATAATTAACACATACGAAAATTCGTCATTTCACAGACAATCACCAGCAGCCAAATGACGAATATTGCAGTAGATAATTGATTGTTGTTTTATTAAATCCGAATAAATTGAAACGTAATTTTTACCAAACAGAGATAATTCTACGAAAAAACTGATTTCAGCTTCAGTTGCGTCGTATAAGGGTGCAAACGCAAAAAAAAAAATTAATTTAAAAACGTATTAGTCGATAACCTACTACGTATAGAAGAAGTTTATTCAAAATTTAAGCACTTGAGTGTTCGAATATTTAAGAAATTTCAGGGATATTACTGTTAATTTTCTTAACCTATTTTTATCAAAATCAAATAATAAAATAAATCTAAAATGGAGAACGAAAAAGAAATACGTGCAGACAATTTATCTGATTGTGAGTCTAGTGATAACATTGAAGATCTTTTAAAATCTAATTTTGATAGCGATGATAGTGACGAGAAAACGCCCACGTCTAAATCCTTTACGATATAGTGACTCTGAAAATAATAGTGATTCTGAAGATGACTTGTGGTCTGATACTGACATAGAACCCGTTTTGAAACCTTTTGAAAGAGTGCCTGTTGTAAAAATTATGCCAAATTCACCCGAAGAAGTGAAGAACTATTAATTATCGATAAAATTAAAGTTTCGAAAATAATTTACTTTGTCTAATAAAATAACGAGTATGTTTTCGGCAAATTCATTTCAACTTTTTTGTGGATTTAATTTTTATTCTTAACTTTAGAAAGAAAAAAATCAAAAATAAAGGCGTATATATAAATACAAATTCATTTT
Source organism: Tetragonula carbonaria (assembly GCA_032399595.1). Lineage (NCBI taxonomy): Eukaryota > Metazoa > Arthropoda > Insecta > Hymenoptera > Apidae > Tetragonula > Tetragonula carbonaria. Next base: position 6,181,707 of record JAUCRC010000007.1, read on the forward strand.
TATTTCATTTCCCAAAATTTCACTAAAAAGTATATGACTTTTTAAAAGTTAGGTTGTTTTTTATATATATAGCACATCGTTTCTACAAATAGTGTCAAAAAATGCCGGCATTTGGTCAATGGCGGTGCAAATAATGCCGGACGGATATGTGTTAAGAGATGGCGCAAGGTTATCAAAGGGGAGGAGAGGCGCGAGCGACTTCAACAATATATAAATAATTCGAGTATACATCGAGAAGGAATTTCGTAATGATGTAGCACCGTGGAGAAATTCCTTCTCGTGTACTGAAAAGGTGTAATTTCCAGCACAATGGAGGAACAAATGTATCTAAATAAAAATGAGAACGAACAACAACAGTTATAACGCGAGAGTGTAACGAAAGATATCGCTACGTGTTTGCGCACGGATCCGTTCGCGGATCGACGAAATCGTATCGATCACATTTCGCACCTGGGTGAAGGAACGTGCAAGACGGACATGCGCGTACAAGTATCGCATATATTCGAGCCCTATACGTTGGCTCTATACGTGTGCTGAAACGATGGACACGTTTAGGCGTGTGCCACGAGCAAATCAGGATACTGCACGAATCGGGAAAGCGTGCGTGTATTGTCACGAAAAATTGTTAATCGCAGTGACGTATACTGTCCAAATCCATTTATATAAGGAATTAACCAATTTTTCCAGTTGGGCAAATTATCATTCATCCTGCCGCGTTCTTTCGCTTATGCTTCCGCAAAATTAAAAAATATCTGAAGTTTGAAAGAACGCTTTAAGGTACGAAAGAATTCTTGCCAAGTTTTACATTACACGTACACGCGTCTTTTTCAAACGTTATAGACGTTTCTCTTGTTTGCTGAAAACGAGTGTAAAATATAATTAAAATATATAGACTGTAAAAGTTAGTCGCGGCTAAGAGTCGCGAAGAGAGCAACAACGATAAGCTTCAACAATATTTAAAAACCTAACTTAAACCTGAACCTAGATCTAAATGATTCGAAAGAATGGCTACAATAGCGGAACAAAAATTCGCGAAAGAAAATCACGCAGACTTTCGCGCGATGCGTGAAGCAGCAGTGTCCATTTTTATATTCGGAACGCTCGGAAAAATGCTCGGGAAGAGGCATTTCCCCGGCAAACGGGTGCTCCCTTTTCCAAATAATCGTCGGTAATGAGAAACACGTGTTTACCCCTAAATTTAGCGCGAGTTCGTCGAGGAGACGACGAGGGGCGTAACCGGAAGGAAGAGCGAGCTGTCGCTCGCGCACCAGCGAAAGAGTTGTCGTCGCGCGTGAAACAAACCGCTCGAGTTGTCGATGGCGATCGCGTTGATCCTCCGGTAAAAGCGGAAACGTTTCCCGGCGAACCGGAACCACGAGGAGACCAACGGTCACCGTACGAGCACGTTATTTAAGAAACGACGCGTGCGAAGGAGGAAGCACGCCGGAAGTGGAGGAGCAAGGGTCCTCCTTCGTTCATAAACGCCGCGCAGCTATAAACGACTTTTAAAGAAAGGAGAAATCCCGTATCTAAATAAAGACGGAACGAAACGACGAGAAAGAGGTTTTTTAAATTTAAATGACAGATCGGAGGAAGGAGGATATATTGTTGCATATATTGTTTTCAAAACGTTGTTAAACAATGGTAGGTTGAAGTCGGGTAATAGATCGAAGGAAGTTTTGATTAAAAAGTGAAATCGTGCAGTGCCTAACGTGTCTTTTGTTATTAATTTTAAAGGGAAAACTGAACGAAGGTAGAGTGAAAGCACGGGAGAGAGTAAAGACGTGTTTAGTTAATCATGACGTCCTTTTGTGTTTGTAATTGTCGGAATTATTATTTGCAAGTGACGTTATAAATATGCAAAATCAATGGCAACTTTTGTATTGAAACATTATGACAAACAGCGAAACAAACTACTATTCAAATCTCACTTCTTGAAAAAAGAAAAAGAAAAAAAAATATACGACATGTTAAATGGCGTATATTTTTCCATCTTACAAACCTATAAGAAGTATCCTTGATAAAAATAGTTCGATCGGCATGGCCAATCGCAAGAGAAAGAGAAAGAGAAAGAGAAAGAATAAAAAAGAAAAAGAGAAGAAAAAAAGGATTGACGCCGGTGCACCCGGATTCTCTATCCGTGTCAGTGAAGACGAAACGTCGCGGCGCGACTCTCTCTCTTGTGAAAATCTATGGCAGCTTTCATACCGATTACAATGGCTTCCGTTCAACGCGTCTACATCGATCGTGAAATCCAGGCGGCCGTAATGAGCGAAGCATGTTTACAATCATTATTCGGTCGCGTTCGCCGGCGTGAAATCACGCAACGCAAACGAAAATGTCGTTCGATCGAAACGTCGAAAAATCGTCGGCGGCAGATCTTTTTTTGTGAAACTCACGCTCACATTCGAGAACTTTCGGTCGCCCGTTACGTGGAAACGCGCCGATTCGTTTTATCTTCTCGCTTTGGTTAAAAATGTTGGCGAAAGTTACGTGGAAAACAATGCGCGGTCTTTTTTTCTTTTTTTTTTGTTTCTTTTTTTGTTTTTTTTTTTTTTTTGTTTTTAATTTAAATTGCCTCGTTCCCTGCCCGGACAGATTAAATTTAAGTTCGTTTACCGGCGTAGCCTCACCGGTTTAATTAAATACGCTCTCTGATTGTAAATTAGATACATATCCCGCTATCCCGCTATCGCTCCTGCTTCGGGAAGGAAGGGAATTTTCTTGAATTTCGAGAGCTTTGAATTTCATTTGTACGTGTAGAAATTTGCGTACGCAAATAGTACCGAGTAAGTTGATATCTAAACGTATATAATAATAATAATTTGTTAATATCTAAACGACATGTGTGTTTTATACGTAAGTATCTCTTTTTTTTCTGTACGTGTACCTAGTGAAGTATAGAGAAGTCCGGTTTGCGCGTTGTGAAACGATATTCGAAATATTGCAAACCAGGTCAATTATTACTATAATCGAAGAGACGCGAGACGAAAGACGATAAACTCATTTTCTCATTCTGACGTGATCCGACAGTTATGGCTGTTAAATTTAAAGATACAGGCATTCCTGAAAAATTTCCTAGAAACCAGTTCTCCTCCACGTACTCTTTATCCGTCAGAAAAATCAAAAAGCTGCCTGACAAACATCTCGTTCCTCTCGTTCTAGAAACAACCTTATTCTTATTCGAGGTCAAGCATCCACGAACCAAATCGAAATATTGCCCGGTTACAGGGATATTTGTCTCATTCCCCAAAAACTGAATACCTAAAGATCCCATAATTTAAAGACAAAAAAAAAAAAAAAATCAAAATAAACCGCTCGCGACAGATACGTTGCATCGATAACGCGAGAAACATGACAAAAGACTTTAACTCGCCGTTAAATCATCGACCAATTAAAAGTTTCAATTCCCTCCCCCCCTCATACACACACTCCCCTTCACCGGATGTTTCTGCAGGCGATCGCGATCTCGCGATGCAATTTAGATAAGCGATAAAAACCCCGTCGCGGGGTTTAAACCCCGGCAGCAGCACGTCGGCGCGCGTAAACGCGTGAAGTTTGCCGGTAAAACGAGCGTTCCGGTTCCGAGTGGAATCGGTAGATCCACCGAAAATAAAGTCACCGGGCTGCCACGCAGGCGCCACCGTACAACCAACGCGATATGCCTGAAGCGCATTGTGCCGCGGCGAACATAAGGGAGGCACGAAAATATACATACATGTGCATGCATATGGGGAGAACGGGTGGCTCGATTTTTGTCCCACGATTACTCGCTCGCTTCCTTCGAATCGAATTCGTTTCGAGGGGTTCGTTCCTCCCCCCCGTCGTGTCGCGCACTACACAGGGTGTCGCGGAAAAAGTTACAATATTTACGAGGTGCCTCTGATTCACGGACTGAAAGGTGTCTTAACGAATACGATCGGAGAAATGGAATATCTAAATACGTAGTAATCTGTTTGATCTGCCGAATATCGTAACTTTCGATATTTCGCATTCCATCAGATTTTCTGCGAACTTTAGATTTTTTTCAAAAATCTGCATGATTATCTGCAAATGTTTGGGGCTTATTTTCAAGTTGTTCAGCCTATTTTGGGCGACTTTCTGCTGGTTTTTTGATAAATCTGCACATTACAGTCTGTACATTTGTGCCTGTAAATTTATTACAAATATTTGTCGTTTACCGATGTATCGTCATCTTCTGACTGAAATGCTACTTTGAGCGTAAGTCTCACCTTCTTATAAATATCGTTTTTTTCTTAACACCCTGTATATATGTATACGTAGAATTCATATGCGCGCGTGTGTACACGCAGACACGTTGTTCTCTTGATCGAAATCGTGATCGGCGACGACTGAGGTTGTGACGACCAGTCTTTTCCCGAGGAGAGCTCGTGATTTTCATCACGGATTATTTTTATTGAAAAATCGGGAGCGTCGAGGGGTCGAAGCAATTTCGACGAGAAACGTTGGAAAACGTAGCGACTTTTCGAAATTTGTCGCAGTTATATTTTTAACCTTCTTCGACTGTTTTTCTTCATCGAATGCTGCGACTTTCTACTTGGTTCGAGGGACAGGTAGTACCACGAAATTATTGTGAATTTTTATAAGACAAATATCGCGATCCACGTGCTTTTTTAAAATTATCTTTATTTAATTAAATGCTCGTTTCCTCGTGTTTTCCTCCTATATTCTAACATCATTTCAAATCATATAATATAATCAATCAACAATCAATTCCATAATTATGAAAGCCCTTGGCCTTAAACGAATTATAATTCCGATTGTGAAAGAAAAAAAAAAGATTGTGAATTCGAATTTTAAATTTCGACTTTTCAGATCGGAGAGTAACAAATACAAATTACGTTTAAACATCACTTGATATCCGGCATCCGATGCTACAATAACTAATGCTTGCCTAAAAAGAGTGAAAAAATTTATTAGAAAGGAAAAGAGCTTAAGAAATGACCCGGTATAATGACAATAATTTAACTTATTACAACATATATTTGTATTCTAGTTAAATATATTGGCATTTAGCGTGCTTATCGTTGAATTACATTACAAATTAAAACTGTGTCAACTCTTGAATGAAATAAAATTTTTAATCAGAGAAACGACATTTCTTACGGGTACCTCTGATATTTTCGTACGTGAGATGTCCAGTAATTAGAACTCTACAAAACGAAACGGGGAAGAAGAAAAAAAAAGGAGCCTGTCAACAATGACGGATCTGGCTACTGCTGTACACAGCGTTCAACCGAACCGAACAGCTCACCGAGACTACGTGAAAAAGTCCCTGCTTCTCTACATCGATCCGTCACGTGCGTCGAACGTCAGACCCGTCACGCTTCATACATGAAAAAAAGAATTTCATTCGACGAGCAAACAGCACACGACTGGAGCTCTCTCTCTCTTTCTCTCTCTCTCTTGTCCCTTTAACAAGCCCCACAACTCCGAAGTCGCGATCCGTTATCGATTCTAATCGGAATGCCGCGAAAGACGCGTTCATCGAAGTCTCCTCTGCTGGCTGTTGAACGGTTCGAGCATCGATCGGAGCGAGATCGATCGTGTTAATTCGTCGACGAACAGCTCTCGATCGATGACGCGTTCGAATTAATACGCAGCGATGAATTATTCATGCCGATCGATCGATCGTTCATCGATCGATCGTGGATATAATGGAAAGCACACGGACGGTTCTTACCAATGTGATGTCTTATCGATGTATGTATAAATTCGATCCGTGTGACGATCTATAATCTTACGTGTGTGACTTGCGCGAGTGAATATTACGACAACCGTTGTAACACGAGATTTACGTGTTTAAATAAAAGTTCTATTCAGTATTGTTGCCGTTAAGTGATTCGAATTCAAATTGTTTCGCGAACATGTGTCTATTTTTTTTTGTGAAAGGCCATTCGCGAATGTTGTAATTACACGTTTGCGAATGATTACGAATATTTGTCTACGGAAATTTGTGGATTATTTGCAAATTAGTGGTAATCAGTTTACTTAGTTTGAACGAATAGATAGATCACTGACCGAGTCTTTTGCCACTCGTCGATACTTTGGTTTTTATTCGTAATTATATTGATTTAATCTTGATATTTGGAAATTAGATGTTGACTGTTTTTCACACTCGAACGAATCCTCTTTAGAGGATTCCATTACTTTTTCTTTGGGATGTTTAAAACCTCTTCATTCGGTTATTCGTGACAGATTTATAGGCACATTATTATAACAAAGTAGCAGTGTAGTAATAATACAATATGCACGTTGTTATGATAAATACATCCATTTTTTTCTCTCTTCCCCCCTACTTTTTTTGTAAATTTCATATTATCGTATCACTCTGTTGTTCAAAGCACTAAGGCCAATAAAGTGCAATAAACAGTTGCGCCACTCCTTTCTGCGAGTATTCTTCCGTCGTCGAAATGGTAACACTGTCTAGTTACCAACGATTCACGGCGATCGTGCACGTGAGATTCGTACGTTCGCGGTCCGTGTTCTTCTTCCCTCTTCTAGCCTTTCTTTGTGCCCCGATTTGAATAGAACAGCGTGCTCGTGTTCGAATGAAACGAACGTAACGGACAACGGCGAAAAAGTAACCGCGAGCCGAGTATCTGGGAAAACGGTGTGTCCCGTTACCTTCGATGAATACGTTTCTTCCTCGATCGTGGACAATGGTGTTTAGCTTGTTCCGCGATGGATTGCTGGATGGACAGTCGTCTGCTTTAAGAAATTAGCATAACCGCGTGCGGGGAAAATGTTTTTGGAGAACCTTTCGTCCAACTTGGAGTGTTTTGGAGAACGTTATTTCCGCAGCTTCCGCGAAAAATTCGAAAAAAAAGATATTCAAGAATTTAATAATTCGATAATCCGTACTGTTCGAATCGAAATTCATTGTAATTTCGTCCCATTGTTCTTCCAACCGATTTTCGATTGAATTGTTTTATTTCCACGTTTCTAAAGTTCGAGAGACGATCGTTTTCAAGCGATTGTAATTTAAAAAAATCTTTTCTGCAAAATCTCGTTGTTTTGCTGGAATTGACGAAAAACGTAGGAGTTGAACACGGAAGTTCGTAATTTGACGAACCAGTGACGTATACATTTATGTTTTTATTGAATTATATTGAAATTGATTATATTTCTAGTATTTGTACATAACGTTGAAAAGCGAAGCAAAGAGAATGTTTGACGTGTTTGATGTTAGAAGTGAAAATAGAACGTGTCAAGCGCTGGCCGAATGTGCTCGACAAATGTAAATCTGACAGGATAGGTTAACGAAGAACGTTCTTTGAAACGCGTCCGTGTCTCGTTTGAATCACGCTTCTTTTATGCAGATATAATTCGATTAGAATCCGACTTTAGAATACGAATATACACCGGGGGAACACGAGGAGGAAGATTTCACGAGTTCTCGCACTCTCGTACAGTTCAAAGCATTAGAAATCGCAGCGTTACACGGAATTTTACTATCGAGTTCTTAATTACTTGCTGGAAAACAAAAAACGTTATTAGTAAGTGTGCGAAGGTAATAGAAAGTTCATTCTTTAGAGTGGCGCATACTCAAGAAGAAGGGAAAGAAGAAGAAAAAAAAAGAAGAGAGAAGAAGACTCGATTTTCTCCAATCCACGGCAACCTCCGCCAAGTCTCAAGTTCCACGAATGTCGAACCGTACTTTGGAGTAACAAATTACTCATACACGATGCGCACGGTGTGATTTTATCTTCAAGAATAAACCCCCGGTATCTTTCGCCGGCAACCTAGTAATTTAACATTCGTCGTTTACTCCGTTATTGTAATTTATCTCCATTGGGCCATCGAGTGGGAACTTCTGTTCTAAAGTAGTATCGATTGTAGAACAAATTGCACGTATTTAACACAACCGAGGCGCTCTTACAGACTAACATCGTTTCCTAATGCCACGGTTGAAATATTGTTCTTGAGCTACTGTAACTAACGTGTATAGTTGCAATTACACGTTTCTATAAACGTAATTAAACAGATGGGCCCTACGTAGAGGATTCTTGAGTGTGTTTTACAGACTGATCTATAGTTGAGATTTCCAATGAATATAATGTTGTAACATTCGAACTACTCGGATGATACAACCGATGTAGGAAGCGATTCTACGCGGGGAAAATGAATGAATCGAACAGAAAGAAAAAGATTTTCTCATTGAAGCCTTCGTCCTCGAGAAAATCGAGCCTGAAAATTTATCAAGTAAAATGGACAGGCGCGAGTAATTCTACACGAGGATATTCTACGCGCGGAACTAGTTGCAAGTGGAAAACGTAGAATGAAATTTTTTCAAGAAAATATGCATCGTTGGAAATTGCCTTGGCACTCGATAAATCTTCAAACCCAGTTCCCTCGAAAACGAAGGAATTTTATCCCTCCTTTTCGACTCGTTTTCAGAATCATCTTTTACTATTCGTTCTGACACACGAAGATTTCCAGTCTTTACCGTACTGTCACGATTTTATCAACGTTTCCATTCTTTTTTTTCGCCTATCTTGACACGAATAACTTAACATAAATTTAAATGACAAAAAGTGCAAAAAAAAAAAAAAAGAAAACGAAGGGGAGCAAAGTATCAAGCACGATGATCTTCTTCGAAATCAATCAACGCAACGCGAAGTAATCAAAATCCAAATTCAACCGAGACCGCCGACAGAAACAGTCGCGGCGAGATTCTTCAAAATTCAAGGAAAACCTCAAGGTAAGGAATGTGTGGTAAGTACGGTGAAGCTCCAAGAAGAAACCAGAAGAAGAATGACGATAGATATCTATCTAGAGAGAGGCGAGAGAGAGATGGAAGATTGGAAATCCACATCCACGGACGCGTGTTACTCTCGGATGCACCGGCTTGCAGTTCCGCTACTGATTGGCACCGCGTCGGAGAATGGCGTTACGTGTGTGCGTGCTCGTCGCCCGCTCGCTCGCGTGTCACAGCCGCAGAACGCACGATACGAACGAAGTTTTACATACATACACACATACACACACACACACACGCAGAGCAAGCGAGCAGACGGTTGCACACCCACACACGTAACACCGGTTTGGCAACACAGGCCGGTGCAAGGCCCGTAACAGTCTGTTGGCCAACATCGGGTGGCGCGCGAGCGCATGCGCCTGCACCGCCTTCGCCTTCGTGACACTTTAAATAAACCATGGTGGTGGGGTGTAAGAGGGCGGGGAGGCAGGGGGGAGGGCAGGCACAAAAATGATAAACCGCTACAAAAATCCCGATATAGACGGGAGCACGCGCGCGCCGGCCACCGCGCGACCGGCCGACCGACCGAGCGAGCGTGCCGATTGCACACGACGCCGCGCCGTGGCATAGAATCAACCTTCTGTATGTGTGTGTGCGTGTGTGTGTGTGTGTGCTGACCGGAATTGAATGACGATGCATGCACACGCTTGACACGCACGGGGTTCACAAATCTCCTGGAACGGACTTCTCCACGTTGATTCTAACCCCTAAAGTCTCGACTTCACCGACTACAATCGGGCTTTCTCGCCAATAACAAGGCTAGATGCGAGGGTTTAACATATAACATTGGTTATCCTCTTACCCTCGTTAATGTTTGTGGAATGGTTATCATTTTATTTTTCGAATCACACAAGACTTTAGAGTAGTATAGAGTTTTCTTTCTTCAGAGGAACTTTCGTCCTAGTGGCTGACACCAGGGGGAGAAGATAAAAAAAAGTATCCCGAATAGCACGAAACAGTGTACACGGCGTGAATTGAAAAGAAAATATCGGATATTTAAACAATGCTGAACGCTTTGAAGTATTCAAAGGGTATCGAACTTTTCGATCTTCCTTCGTAATATTCAGCAACGTTCAGTTCAGTGAATGAGGGAAAGAAACGTTAATTTTTTTCACAGGTATTAAAACAACTGCTGATATTTAGTATGAATTGAATAAAAATTATAGAAACAGCTCAAGTATAATCCCATTCAGTGTAACACATAATCTTCGAGAAAAGAAGTTCAGATGTTTACTGTTATTTGTTCGCCTCTTGTTTATTTCTATATATTTGCTGAAAAAGCAAACTACTGATCGATTTAAAAAAATGAAAGAGAAAGTTTCGACTCTGTAATTGGTTTTCAGATAATATTAGGACGTATATTTGTATACACTACGTTTCTTTATATTACATTATGTACATTATATAGGAAGAAACGATAGAATAATTGGGAGACAGGTACAGTTCCTTTCGACAAGGGACTGAAAAATTTACGACAGTTTTTACAGTAGGGAGCTCTAGCTTGTTATCGCCGATCGGAAGGGAAATCGAAGTTCGAAGAGTGGCTGTTAACGAGGCGAAGAAATCTATGCCTCTCCTTTATCGATTTTCCTTCACAGCCTGCATCCATAAAATTTGCATGTTTACTCGCAACAATGTTTTAATGTCCGATAATCCGATCCAAATTTCCCCTGCTTAACTTATCTTCTCAAACCTTAATCTATACCGTCGTATAATCAACGTGCAGGTAAGTATATACGTATTATTTCACTCGTTCAATTTGCATTCGAGAAAAAAAAAAAATTCATTTCCCATGAAAATCGATAACCACGCAGAGAGATAAAATCCTTCCCTTTTATTAATTCTTTTATCACAGGCCCTTCGTTATTTGTAATATGCAAAGTATTCTGCTTTGTAATACGGAAGTAACGAAGCAAAGATTCTTCCGTTTTCATACGAACAGCGATCGGCAATGTTCGATTCCGTTAAAGAAAAAAAATTAAAACAGACTATTTTATAATAAAATTGTCTGAAAATAAAGGAGAATTACTTTTAACATTAATCAACGATAAAGATACACTATATAAAGTGTACCATATTATACTGTTATACTATACTGTATTATACTGTTATAGTATACTATACTATAACGATAAAGCATACTATATCTTATAAAATTTTATGAAATCGATTTTCACTTTTCTATGATGTCACGCAGAATTTAAAACTACATTTTTTAATTTTTCATTCAAGTAATTCAATATTGAACTAAATTATAGTAATTAAATTTCCTAAATCGTCTACCTACTTACGCGAACAGCCTTACAATCAGATCGATTCGAGTTAAGTTCATCACGAATCTAACTGCAATTTATGGATACCATCGATGAAGAAAGAAGAAAAGGACAGATATAAAAAAGAGTAACAGCAGAAATCATCGAATCCTTCGCGATAATTCGCGGAGGATTACATTGCCACCGTCTCCTTTATTGATTTACATGTTCTGTCCTACATATCGCGCGCCTTATCTCCTTATCTCTCGCGTGAAACAGAAAGCGAGTTTGCTGATCGATATCCGACCGGATTCCTGGATATCTATCCATTCTTCCCAGGAATCGCTTATCGGTCGCCCAGCATAGCTCCAACAACACCAGAAGAAATACAAAAACAGAATGTGAAATGTTTTCTCTCTCTCTCCCTTTTTTTTTTTTTAGAACAGAACAAACAACGAGATATCTTTATGATATCTTGATAAACTGAAATAAAGTTGATCGTATTATGAAAGGACGTATATTTGATTAGTATAGTCTGTAGAAAGTTCATTTCTATATCAAAAGACTTGTTCCATACTACATTGGAATTCTAACTGCTTAGGAAAAATAAACGCACGAATTGAACGAGTCATATCGAACGAGTCTATCATAAATTCGTCATCGAAGTAGGACTTGGGTTTTCAAACACCACGTAACAAGGATCGGAATTTTCTGAACTCTAATTAAATCTATCATTCTCGCATGGATATCCTTTCTTTTTTTTTTAAATTCGATTGAAGTGTAAATCATTAAAAATTAGATTAGACTGCGAACAGTCGTGCAAATTAAATGTAGTAAAAAAAAAGAAAAAAAAAAAGAGTATTCTTGCACTTACTGTTACGCGCGTTTTTATACATATATTCGGGAATATCTCGTATATAGAGAAACATCCGCAGCGCAGCCATCACTCGCCATTATTTCTCTCTGTTCATCCATCGATCGATCGTGGAGTCTGGGTCCACCTGACCGGTAAGTCGATCGCAGCTCTCCCCGTTAGTCGTGAACACCGTCCAAATCGTTCACTCTCGTCGAATCCGTGCCAGCTTTCAGTCGGCTCGCTTTATTCCGACGCTTCGTTTCAGCTGGCCTACATACAACGATGTACGTACGTGCATGTACGTAGCTACGCGCGAGTACGTGTTCCTTGCGCGCCCGTTTCTCTCTATCCTTTTACCAAACGGAACAAAACGGCGAAAAGAGTACCAGTACCAGTAGTCGAATAAAAGTGACGCCGCGGCCCTCGCCAGTATTTTCTTTCGACGCGTGTAACTAGGAGAGCTAGGCGTTCGAAAGAGTACGTGTGCGCGCACGCATCCTTCCGGAAGCCAGACTGATCATCCAATTTCCACTTTCTTTTTTTGTTAATTTTTCGATTTTTCATCACGTAGCGCAGGATTAATTGATATTCAGTCGTCGAGAAACAAATGAGATTTTGTAAATTCATTCGTAGCACGAAGGCGAATGTAAGCAAGAAATATCGAATTTAAACAAATATTTTTTTCAGACTTCTTAGGGGAACACTGTTGAAAAATTGTTAAATCGAAAAACGCGCTTAAAAAAAGTTAAGTCGATCAACATTTCTTACAAAATTATCAGTTTCCAAGTATGTGTAATTTCAATGTTATTTTTTTTTTTTTCTTTAACGCAGTGCAGAATTAATAATTCAATCCTCGAGAAACAAACGAGTTAAACTTTTGGAAATTCGTTTCTCGCACGAAGACGAATTTGAACAAATATTTTTCTACGCCTCTCAGTGCTGGGAACACTTTTTACAAAATTACCAATTTCCAAGTATATGTAATTTACGTAATTTAATAATTCAAATCTCACAATTCGAATCTTCGTACGGCGAATTAAGAAAAACAAAAAATATTCTTCTATCTTCGGCTTTTCAGTTTCGGGAATACTTTTTTACAAAATTATCAATTTTCAAGTCTTCTTTTCCCTCTCCCCCTCACACAAATTTATCAATCACGAGAAGACAGTTGTGAATAATTGTAAATTCCAAGAGATTATCCTGAAGAGTAATGCTTATCATTTTTGTCATCTTTTTGGATGTTTTGAAGCGCGGATTCAGAACGACTCGTATGCATATACGGTGCGTTACTTACACCGCTATAACTGTTTCCGCGAATGTGGAGCAATTAAACGCGTAAACGGGATCTGATCGTTTCGAATTAATTGCTTGTATCAGCCGTAGCTCACCGGAAGTGGTCAGCATCGGTGCGCTGGTACCACGAAGTGATCGTGAACGATCGCTTGGGCACCTGACCTCCTAATGTCGAGCGTTAACGTGTTCACTGTTACGATGATTGTCGTTGGTCGCGGTTTTTTCTATTCCTATAAATGTAAATTTCGGACGATTCGAATGAGACGAATATCTTCGACTGATCGAAACGGAGGAAAATTAATTTTTTTGCCAAGCCTGCGAGCCTGCAAGTAGCGTGTGTTCGAACACCCTCAAATACTATCATCGGGTTACAAGTAAATTTAACAATAATAGATCGCCATGTAATAAAGAAATATGAGATTTAAAAAAAAAACTTTTTAATCTAAAAAAGGTTAGATCGAATTTTGAAATCTGTATTATTACTTTACGAGTACAAAAGATGCCCTCCTTTGTAACAAACAATTTTTTGCTCAGTAAGAACATTTCTTTGATAATGAATTCTCCTTGTGAGATGTTCGACTGTTCTCGCTTAAATGTAACATCCTGTATATTAAGTTGTTAAATAATAATTTACTGTCGAGTCAAGTCTATTCGTTTCTCTTTCACGTGCGAATAGAAAACTATCCTTTGTCCACGGATTGATTTGTAATTGAATAATGATTTTTGAAAGATTATTAAGAAGACAGTGGGCTTTTATATATTTACGAAACATTGAGGAACGTATAAAATATCTAAAATATCTGTAGTAAATAATAAGTAAAATAAGTAATAAGTAAGTGATTCATTGACAATAATGGTAATAAGTAATTCTTCATTGAGAAGTACCAAATTAACTTATCGCGCTCCATTGAAAAGTACCAAATTAACTTAGAAGTTGATTAAATTTTAAAATTTAAAATTTAAAAAAAATATTCGCAGTGAGTACAATAAATAATAAGCAATTGTCCATTGGAAATAATGGTAATAGGTAATTCTTCATTGAAAAGTATCAAATTAATTTTATCGCGCTTCAAAAAGTTGAAAAGTACTTTAACAACAATACTTAAATAATAAGAATTATTTATTAACTTACAAGCTAATATTAACTTACTAATAAGTAAGTGATTGTTCATTGACAATAATGGTAATAAGTAATTCTTCATTGAGAAGTACCAAATTAACTTATCGCGCCTCATTGAATGGTACCAAATTAACTTAGACGTTGATTAAACTTTAAAAAAATATCCGTGAGTGAGTACAACAAGTAATAAGCAATTGTCCATGAAAAACAACGGCAACAAGGTAACATTCTTCATTAAAAAAGTAGCAAATTAACTTACAAGTTGATTGAATTTCCTGAAACTTCGTCATCGCGAGAAACGCTTTTTGGGAGAACGTTTGCTTTCGTTTGCGAGCTGATTGCGCGAGCGATCGACTAGATCGATCCCACGGCGGGATTATCGTTCGATTAGCGTTTGGTAGGCGTACGCGTCGCGTCGCGCCGGTGAGAATCCTCCCGATGCGTTGCTCGCCCGTCTGAATTCGCGTCCCGGTAATATATTAAAGGCAGATGAACCGAAGCGGCGGCTATTTTCGCCGCGAAACGTTTAATTTAGCGTCTAAGCACGCGGACGATATATCGTCCGGCGCGCTAACAAGTCTAACCCTTTCAGTGTCGCAATTACGCGCCGAGATTAATAGCGACGTTTCTATTTAGCTTGCGGGGGAGGGGGAGAGAAGAGACGAACGATGAATTATTTTCAGCGACCGCGAGAACTGGAACGGGAAACGTGGAAAAACATCGTGGAAAATTTCACGCCGTGTCGCGACAGCCAGCGCTCGATATCGATATATTAATTATCGCGATCGATCGATCGTTCCGGACGATCCTCCCCGGCAACCGGTTTCGATCGTAAATATAAACGTCCCGAGATGGCTGCTGCCTTTTTTCTTTTTTAGATTCGAGGTGATCGGGTTTTGAATGCAAGCCTGTTTTCTACAGGATATTAGATAATGACGATTATTATTAGACCGCGGTTATTTATGGTGATTTGTATCGTTTATGAATCAATCCCCGGGGCACTGGTCGTTCTCGTTCGTCCTTGCGCGTTACTTTTTGTAATTTTATTTCGTTCGAGCGTGTTTGGAATTTACCGTACGAAGAAAGGGCTTTGGATGTTATTCTTCGACACGACGAACTGCAAACGTACTTTCTCTTCTCGAAACACTTTCGATCGACGGTTACTGTTTAATCGTGACACTGTAATCATTATGTTATTAACGATTAAACTGTTCCAATCGACTGGCACAGTTTTAACACAGTTCTTTTTCAACGAGAAGTAGCTTACGCTGAGTTCCACACGCTGTAAAATGAAAACAACTTATTCGGTATTCGCGTGTAATAATGCACGGTTGCGGAAGTTCGAATGTTTTCATAACTTTGCGTCTTCGAATTTTCGAATTTTCCCATAAATTTCCCAGATTTGGCGAGTCTCTAATAATGTAATAATGCCGCAATAAGTTGAGACCACTCTCTATATAATAATATAGTTATTAGTATTAGTTGGAGAGTTTGTGCCGTTTTTCAACATACAGTACGCGGTTCGTAGCTTTCACCTTCTGGGTCTTCTGTTATGAAATTGATATAGTCTTCGCCTCTTTTCACAGCTTTTCATTCGAATATTCTCAAAGACTTCGTTACGTTGCCTTAATAAATTTTCTTACAATTTTCGTTCGAAAATTTGCCAAAATCGATAGACCGTATTAGCTTAGATAAGAATATATTACTCTTCAATTTTTTATACCAGTTTTTCATAGTGACGTATTTTTAATGATTTGAATTGATTTTACCTTACCGATTACAATCGTCAATGCCAAGTGTTCCATACTGTCCAGATATCGTTGTTTTCTGTCGACGACAACGAATCAGTTTTTACGAGAAATCGAAATTACCGATTTGCTCTTTTCATAGAATTTTTTCGCTTTATTTGTGATAGCTGAAGGGTTTACATAGGCATGTGTACATTTACTTCTAAGCTTTAGACCACTCCCTTTCGAGCAGAGCGTAAATTGTTTCGTGGAAATTCAGTGATTGGCGGGTGAGGTTGAAACGTTCTACTTTGTATGCAATGTACAATGAAAAAAAAAAAGATCGTTTACGGAGCATTATTTCTTTCGTTGCAACAACGTTTCTTTGTTATTTATTATTTAATCAGAACGAAACAATTCCAGTAATTTCACTTGTTGACTTTATTCTTGTTAATTTTTCAATTGAAAAGTGACTCGACGATTAAGAAGTCTAAGACCTGATTCAATGAAATTAATAAATTTCGAAATTATGTAGCTTTCGACTTGATTCTTTCGATAACACTCCTTCGATTAAGGCCCAAAGTCTAATTCGAAGTCAAGAAATTTTAGAAACTTTCGAGTTGATTACTCCGAACTTCGCGTTTCTACAACTAGCATTCCTTCGATTAGAATTCAAGATCTAATTCGAAGTCATTAAATTTAAAAACTACGAAGTTTCTCGATTTGATTTTTCCTATCTTTGCGTACTCACAGTGAGCATTTCTTGGACTACGAAACTTTCGACCTGATTCCTGCGATTTTCGCGTTCTCGCAGTCAGCATTTTCTTCGATTAGGATCCAAGATTCGATTCGATTCGAAATCAATAAATTTCGAAATTACGAAATTTCCGATTCAATTCTACCAATCTTTGCGTATTCTCAATAACCATTTCTTGGATTAGAATCCAAGATCTAATTCGAAATCAATAAATCTAGAAACTGTGAAATTTTCGAGTTGATTCCTTTGATCTTTGTGTATCTACAATCAGCATTCCTTCGATCAGGATCCAAAATTCGACTCGAAATCAAATTTCAAAACTACGAAGCTCTCGACCTGATTTCTACGATTTTTGCGTTTTCGCAATCAACATTTTCTCCGATTAGGATCCAAGATTCGATTCGATTCGAAATCAATAAATTTCGAAGTTACGAAATTTCCGATTCAATTCCACCAATCTTTGCGTATTCGCAATAACCATTTCTTGGATTAGAATCCAAGATCTAATTCGAAGTCAATAAATTTAGAAACTTTCGAGTTGATTCCTTCGAGCTTTGTGTTTCGAAATCAATAAATTCAGAAACTGTGAAACTTTCGATCGTTGCGTTTCTACAACTAGTATTCCTTCGATCAGGATCCAAGATTCGACTCGAAAATCAATAAATTTAGAAACTACGAAACTTTCGACTCGATCCCTCTCGATTTTCGCGTTTCCGCAATTAGCATTGCTGTTTGTTGACCGAGGGGGATCGAACGTTTTCCAGAAAGAGGCGCCCGCTGACGCGCGGCGATCCCGTCAGAGAGGACGAATTGTTGAATCGCCGCCAAGGAGGAAGCGGTTTTGTAAAATCTTACACGAATCAGCGCGCGTACGCGTGCTTTTCTCGAAGAAAACACATACGTACGCACGTACGTGATCGTCGAGGAAGATCGAGAGTTAAGCCTCAAGTTCTTTTATCCTATAAATCGGTTTCTTTGACGCTGGAAAATAATCGACGACCAAAGCACAAAATTTCCTCATCAGAGACGTTAACCTTCTATCGCATGAATTTTTATGACGAGTTGGAAAAAAAATATATATGGCTGTTAGTCCATTTAGAAAACGAGCGTGATCATGAAATAAATAATAAAATTTTAGAAAATGTTATTTATTGTATTTTATGAATGTTCCTGTATGGGAACTTTATATATTACATATGCAGGTACAAAATCAATCGAATAAAAAAAAAAAGAATCTCCATTAAGTCCCTATATTTTTCACTTTTATCATTTTGGTAGTCTTAGCGTTAATGGGAACGATGGTGGCTTGTTTCTCTACTGGCTGAAGCTGTTGGATAGAAGGCCTAGCGCGGCGCGCGTGCGCGCCATGATCGACCGAGATGATAGATCGTTTCTAGAAAGTACCGCAGCATACACGCATCACGCAATCGTATCAAATCGTATGAAAGTCCACCTACATGCAGGCCCGACGTGCACGTACGATCCGCCGTTTCACCTCAAGCAGTGAAACCTAAGAGGCTGTCCTTTCCAGCCGTGCATTTATACGCCGTGATTAAAACGTGAACTAGATACACACCTTGCGGCAAAACAATGCGAGGGCTCTTTCTCTTTTGTAACGTTGCTGGCCCGTCGATTCGGGATAGAGCCGATCGTTGCCTATCGTATCGATTATATCATTGTTGCAGCACGGCACAATGGAATTTTGCACAAGCCTAACACCTAAACCGTCGAACCGTCTTGGCTAGTT
The DNA here is from genome assembly GCA_032399595.1 of Tetragonula carbonaria. Taxonomy (NCBI): domain Eukaryota; kingdom Metazoa; phylum Arthropoda; class Insecta; order Hymenoptera; family Apidae; genus Tetragonula; species Tetragonula carbonaria. Next base: position 6,200,241 of record JAUCRC010000007.1, read on the forward strand.
TCGGTGTACTGCATTTGTTACAAAATTGAATTGAATATTCGATTTTGAAACAATCGTAGGAGATAAATTGACACAATCTCCATCGGAGAATAGAGATTCCCGTAGGCTGCCGATTATTTTATTGTACAAAGTTGAAACTGTGTCAATTTTTTATTTTATTATACGAAGTTGAAGCTTCGTTGCACAAACTGTTGATTATTTTTATTGTATATTTCATAACGTGAAGTCTTTGCATTTGTTTTAAAATTGGACAACAATAACAGAGCTCGACAACAACAACAACAACAACGCGATTAAACTTGTCTGGGTGGCAAGCCAGAGTCTGGAATTTTTGGAAACGAAAAAAAAAAAAAAATAAAAAATGGATAAAGAGTTACTAAACTCGCCGTTATTACAGAAAACTTTGGTATTAATCTACGAGATTACGCCAAAGCGCGTTTCAGACAAGCTTTATTTGCCTCTTGGAACTGCTTCACGTGGTGGTTTAAAGGAACTTCGCGATGTAAGGTCAAATGTTCACAAAACACTCGAGAAGAAAAGAACAGAAAAGAACAGAAAAAAATGGCGGTATTTCGTATTCGCATTAGTTTCATCATTCTAATCTGACTTATCAATTTCGTATATGTGATATTTGTGACTGTAACACTTACAATCCACTACATATTATGGCTCTGCTGAAATATTCCATCATAACAAGCAGCTCCGACATTCAAGAAGATTTAGGGACAGGACCTAAATGATCCTGAAATAAAAAATATACTTCTCTACGACTGGTTCACTTGACAATATTTTGTAGCGCGAATTTCTGTACAAATGTAATTCGATAATTGTTACACACATTTCCTGTATCATTCGCTACAATGTTAATGCTCAAACTACTTTAAACTAAACAATTAAGCAAATAAATAAACTTGAAAACAAATGTTACTAGAAACTGAGAAAAAAATTGATTTTCTTATTCTTTTAAAGAGAATAAATAAATAAACACCATCAGACTACAATTGACAAATCTCTCCATCTGGTTCTCTCTCGATTATAAATAAATTACCAAGCAAGTGCAAATGAATTCTTTCTTTCAAACACGAAACGGATATATAATCCGATTTTATAATTCCTTATAAAATTCCGAACATGAAATATTCCAAAATGCAGTGAACTCGCGGTACCGATAATTTCATCAAGTATTTCAAAACGCGAGAAACACTATATACGCAGAATATTATATAATATACGAAATAATACGATAAATCGGAAAAATAAAATACCTGCGGCGAAATCCGATGGTAATTTGGCCGAAAATTGCCACGAATTGAACGTCGACGTCGACGAGAGTGCGAGTCAAAATTAACAGGTAGCTGCTGCCGGCTTGTTTCTTACAAGTTTGCGTAGCATTTTTTTTTTTTCGCGCGACACGTTGAGACGTCCGATACGCGATATCACAAGGCTCTGCGAGTCGGAAATGTCAATGCAGAAACACGGTGGTCGACGATTTGCGTCAGCGGAGAAACGAATTCGCATGCATCGTGATTTCGGTGATCCGTCATCTGAGAAAACAGGTGCATTCCTGACGAATCTGCATCCACGGAATTCGTGTCGTGTAATTGGAACGGAAACGAATGGGCGTATATTAATCGATGGACATCAGTTAGTCCGTATTATCTCGTCACGCACCCCCAGCGATCTAGCACTTGCCGAGAAAAGTCTACGTCACGAGCGATACGTTACGTGCGAAACAAGAAGAAAATACTGTCGTTAAAATTTCTGGTGGAAATTTACCATTTGTCGAGGACGAGGAGGAAGAAAGTGGCACGATGTATTCTGGCCGTATGAGTCTACAATCTTTGATTTTAATGAACAACATGAAATCAATTGGATGAGCTTGGATCTTTTTGGATTAAAGACTTCGTTGAATTGAACAACTCGTTCGATTAATATTATTAAATCATTACATCAAAATACTTTTAACAACGATTTCAACGATTTCAATAACGTTTTAAAAGCAAACGAGAACACGTCTTTGTTTCGAATTTTCAAAAATGACATTTCCGGTAGAATTCAATTCCGAAGACCTGCTAAAAATTTACGAATTTTCTTTTCTTCAAGAAACTCCATTCGAATTTCAGTTTCCTACAAAACATTCTGCAGAGCACATCGATCAAATTCAAAAGAGCCACCGAAAATCTACGTAAAGTGAGTACACATACTGTCTCCATCCTCAACTTCTTCGTTCAAATTTGCAAAAGTTTTTAATGCACCATCCGCCATATGGAAAAACTTCATTCGTCTAAATTTTCTAAACGTGTCAGATGATTTTATTGGACTATCACGTGTCTTACATATTTTTTGTTCGCAAATGAAACAAAAGTTCAGACAACCTGAACTCTTCGAGTCGCTTCTGTTTCTGTGAGCTCCGTTTAACCTCTTAACTTAGGGGAATTAACACTTTGGTTCACATAATTAACACTTTGGTTCATTTAAAAATAAACTTGTTTTACAATGGGCATCTTTTTCTTCGCAAGTTGAAAAGTTATGCCATTACGGCTAAAAGTAATAAGAGAAAGGCAAATCGTTTTTCACTTGTTGACTATTTATTTTGACATATTGTACCAAATATATAGATTCCATTTATATATTAGACTTGAATACAATATTATCACACGTTACTTTTAAAATTTTCATGACGAAAAATGTCGTTATACCCCCATTGCAGTTATCTTCCTGGTATGACGAAATATGTCGTCTTACCCAGTTAACAGAGGTTAACAACAACAGAGCTGTGTTTATCAGAATTATCATTCATCGGAACGGAACATTCCGTTTCAGTGGGTGGAATCCCACTGTTACGAACTCCTGCCCTGTCGCGTGAAATTTCAAAAAATTCACGAAATTCATCAAACGGACTCTTGCGGAATTCAAAAAAGAGAGTCTCGAAAACAACGCCGCTGGAATCGTGGCTGCGTGGGAGGGAATCGTCCGACCGAACCGGCTAGGAGAGAGCCGCGGTGCGGTGGCTGCAATATGCACGCGTGAGCGTTGATACGCGGCCGCGGCGCGACAATTTACGTTACCGGGCAAACTAGTGGATGATTTAAGCTGGGCTCTGGGCTGTGCGTGGCTCTTAAACAACAACAGCTGCGTGTGTCGGTGGCGCACGCGACCCGGTGACTCGCCGCTCGACTCCACTCTGCTCCACTCCGCTCCACTCCGCTCCACGCCGCGCCGCGTTGAATCCGATCGCCAGCGAATCAATGAAAAACCTTCTATTAGCGAGCGTGGCTGATCGTTTGGCCCGTGTTATCCTCTGATACATTAATGACGCGTCAAGTCAGCGCATGACAACGCGGCCACCCTCTGACGCATAGGTCCATCCACGATCCTCTCCTCGGTTTCCTCCCTCTTTGTCCGTCTCTCAACCCTCTCCTGCAACCCTCTTCCTACGTCCATCCTCCTCTGTCTAACGTTTCGTCTCGTCTGGTCTCGCTCTGGTCCGCTGGTTCAGCCTGCTCGAGCGTCCCTGTCGCACGTTCTCGTCTCCCCTCCTCGACCACTTTCTCTCTCTCTCTCTCTCTCTCTCTTTCTGCTACCGGGGGCTCTCTCTGTGAGATCAATAGGGATCCTACACACCCCGTTCCTCCGCCGACGTGGAGGCCAGAGGAGGACAAAGGTATCCATCGCTCGTTCCCTGGCTCTCTGAATGTTCCCAACAGGCTCGCACCACGCACGTGCCTTCCACGATACTCGCTCGTCTCTACGCCTCTGTTCCGCCAGTTTTACACTCGCGGCAGGAAGGAAAAAGGGGGAGAAAGAAGAAGAAGAAGAAGAAGAAAGGAGAAAACAATGCGGGCGCAAACTTGGTCGCGAGTGGGGATCGGCAGGGATGATGGATCAAGGATGAGAGGGATCTAGGATTGAGATTCCGGCGTGACGGAGCAGGAGCGGGTAATGAAGCTGGGGTTTTAGTTTTAGTCTGTGGCGATAGAGAGAGAGAGAGAGAGAGAGAGAGAGAGAGAGAAAGATGTGTGTCGAACCGCGAAGATCCCTTTGATATTGATATTCGTACCAATTCGATTATATTAGGAGTACCCATAAGTAATGCCATTTCTTGATACTGTACCAAATTTCGTTTTATTACTCCTTCTGTCCGAAAATATGGTATACATTTTAATATTTCTTTTGTCCGAAAATATGGTATACATTTGCGAGAAAGAATCAAATAAAACTGAAATTAAATATAAAAAAGATATTAAATTCATTTTATCATCACGATATAACTAAATACAAATAATTTTAGTGTAATCCAAATTTAGTTAAAGTGAGATTTAGCCTTGTTGAACGCTTCTTCTGAACATATATACTTTTCAGCTAATCGACCCTCACGACGAAGTTTTACCTTATTTATATGAGGTGTTTTATAGGAATTTCCCCCTCTCGTCAACATAATTGATTCCATGACACGTTTGTAATGTTGTAAAAACGTTATCAAGAGTATTTCTCTCTAATTTATTAAATGCATCTTGAACACATTCGATCAACTCATTAATAGCACCGTGTTCTAAATTTCTTTGTTCTTCATATACTGTAATAGCTGTTGCAAGATACCACGACGTTGTTCATTGGTCAATTGTTTCGATTTGGCATCTCTTCTTTGTAAATTCACGTTATTTGGGTTGAAATTTTCCATTTTGAAATTACAGCGGTGACTATTTTATTTTTCTTAGAAAAATTAATTTCTGGTCTTCAAATTCCAACTTAACTCGAAAGCAACGCCTGTCAAATATGTTAGGTTATCAATGTAAACAATACCAATATAACGAGTATTGCCAGTTGCTTTCGAAACTCTAGATGATCTAAGATTTTCTTTCAAACGTATACCATATTCTCGGACAGAGGGAGTATAAGATTTTATTATAATAATCTATAATATAATTTAACAATAAGCACACTAAATATCAATACATTTAACTTAGAATATTTTGTTCATCACTAGATGGCAATGTTTATTAAATTTGGAAAAATGAAACGACACTACTTATGGATACTTCTAATTTAAAATAAATAATTCTACGATAACTAAATTGTACGACAGTATCTACGATATACACGGTACATACAATCGTCCTAAAGCAGATAAGATTACGTTGTTAAAAAACACTGATATCTATTTGTAAGCTATTGCCATTTAGTTTAATTAAATTTCGAAACGATACGGAGTTTGTCTGTGAGTCCTTTCGAATTTTGAAATCAATGGGTCAATTTGCGTTGGATCGAAAACTTTTCGACAGTAATCTACACAAATTTGCAACAATTCAGATTAATTTTCGGATATTTGTTCTTTTTGCAAAGAAAAAAAGAAATTTGTGTTTCGTACACGTGCTTTTATTGCGTAATCTAGTACAAATACAACTGAAATTATATACATATTATAGTCACCTGACCCGAGGATGTTAGTTAAGGGTTAATTTATATCGTGCAATGTAACACGATTGTTGCAACATTTATTATAAATGGACAGTAAATTGCATATTATCTTAATTTGCGTCGTACAGTGTATTTATTAACATTCAATATGTATGTGCAGTTAAAATTTTGCGTTGTGGGCTCAGCCATAAATAATTCCATTCCTTCGACGCATTAGTTTCTTATTATATCGCCGTGAGAATAGTAACTCGTTGTTTGAAACAGATTACCTAACCCACTACCGATTTTATTATTTTCAGATTCATACATCTTTTACGTAAAATGTTTGTCTTCTTTAAGAAGGAGATTGAAAACTTTGCAGAGAAAGACGAATTGGAGAAGTATTCCTCCAAATGTAAGAAACTTTCACAGAGAAAGAGTTATAATAAAAATTTACAAAATACATTGATAACACGTAATAACAAGTGATATCATTCAGTCATTTGTCAAGTTTCTGCATTTTGTTTACATCGTTGTATCTAATTGTAAAAAAGTTGTTTCCTTTAAATTTGATAGGTTTAATATCGTGATTGGTAGTGAAATAAATATTTCATCGAAAACTTACAAAAAAGCGAAAACTTAGGTAAAAGACGAACTGTTCTTATTTCTTTCTTTTTTAAATTTTGTTCCTATATATATATATATATATATATATATATATATATTTGAATGTTACTAGATGTAAAAGTGCGAACGTACCGATACTGAAATATGAACGGAATTCTTAACTGAAACTCGCCAACAACTGGGAATTACGTAGTTTATCGAGGTCGAACTCGATAGAGTACAACACCGTAACAATGTTCACTTCCTGAGTTTTCAAACAGAGGAGAAAATAGAGATCTGCTACTTTCTAAATATCATATCTATCCACGTTCTAATACTGCGGCATAAAATTCCTTAAATGTACAACCAGTGCACCACCAATCTGAAAAGCAATCGTATAATTTATTGTCTGGTAAAGTCCATTACGATTTTCAATTTGTTTGCAATACGATCAATCTCCTCGTCACTCTCGTTTGAACTCAATTGTCAGTAAAATAAACTGAAATAAAGCGTTTCCTGCCCAGATCTAAATTTATCGTAAATTATTTACGTAGATACGTCGGTGGATAAATATGGAAGATTGAAAAATGATATATATACGTAAAATATGCAAAATCATAGAATATTTAGTAAAATGGTTAAAACACTTTTGGTGAATGGAATATTTAGTAAAGTTCTTAGTATAATATTCATTTGGTAAGACAGACAATTTATTTATATTCCATTTCTCTACTTGCGATTGTGAAAATTTTAACTCGAGTCGATCGAGTCGCGAAGTTTTCATGTATTTTTCGCAACTTGAGAAATGAAAACTGAATACAAATATATTTCATCGTCTGCTTTAATTACGACGATAAAAATATTATATTTTGCACGAACGTTTACGCGGTATTCATATATTTATAAATATAGTCTATAATTTCAAGCAGAGAATCGTTTCAGCTATTAAATGTTCCAGTTTTCATGGATTTTATTTGTATTCCATTTCTCGACTCGCGATTATAAAAATTTCAATCCGAATTTCAATCGGAGTCGATCGCGGATTTATATATATATATATATATTTTTTTTTTTTTTCTTTTTCCAGATATTCGCGAAATTCAGAAATGGAATTTGAGCGACGATATATTTCATTTGCTGTTAAACTATGTTCATGAATTTAATCCATAATTTCAAGCAGAGAATCGTATCAAATGTTCCAGCACCACGGGCATTGCATATCTTTTCGTATCTTTACGTTCTTCATAAATGCACAAGTATCCCACAGATATCCCACGGATATATCATATTTCTATTCGTTTCTATTTGGGTTGGCATTTCGGCGTGTCGTTCGCCTTTTTGAACTTTCTTGTTCAAAAAAGAAAAAAAAAGAAAAAAAGAAAGCCTCGAGCCAGGATACGCTAGGAAGCGTGCCTCGATCCAGCATCGATTAATTCCCTCTTAATTAATTTCGCCTGGCGGTCGCGCGCCGCGTCGGTCAACGAATTCGACTTTCGATCCCGTTCGCGTGGCCACGGTGGCCCCGGTGGTTTTGTGGAGCAGTCTGTGCAACAACCGGTGCAACCGCGAGTGCACTTTCTTCTCCCAGTGCCGCTGCACACGGGCACCACGTGTGTACACGTGGGTTTGGCGGTTTTGAACAGCCACGCGTTGCACACACACACACACACACACACGCTCTCACAAAATTTCACCGTTTCCTCGCCGGCAATCTCTCTGGCACACGACACCGGCCACGCGCGATTTCGCGTGTGTGCGCGTGTCTGTTACGCATACAATACGCGACGCGGATCGGTGTCGGCACCTCGACGACCTGGAAGATATCGATTATGCCCGAAAATGAAAAATACCGATGGCTGGGCCCCCGATTGTCAAGAAGCCGAAGTCCTGTCGGAGAGAAAGTCGTCGCTGGCGAGCTTCTCCGGCAGACGCCGGGAACGGCTCGAACGACGCGAGTCGACCCGAAGGAGAAAAGAGAGAAGAGAAAAGAGAGGAACACCTGACTGCGCTGTTTTCCTTCCTTGCCGGAGAAAACTCGTCGATAGAAACGGCAAACGGGGAACGAGGAAACGCCGATTCGCAACAATGGAAAGTTGGACGGGTTTTAGATTCTGTCGACCCGATCGAGAGATTTAAGATCAATTGGCTGATTAAGCCTTTCTCGTCACTTAGTAAACAAAATTCGCGTTTGCCAGCGATAGTGAAAAATTTAGACAAAACGGAAAAATCATGTTCGTAATTTCAACACGTTTCAGGATACTTAAGAGATAAAACAAAGAAAGAAGAAAAGAAGAAATTGTTATCAATTGTATAATTTTGTATAATTTTTTTTTTATGAAATAATACAATTTTGTAATGAAATATGATTGAGAAAGGAAACATCTACGAGATTTTGTCGTTTTATTGTGATTCGTTTCAAATTTCGTAGCAGATGCACTTACTCCGCTTTCGCCGAGTATACTCGTCGCAACCTTAAAAGTAATTAAGCACACAAGTGCACGTTCTCAAAAGGGTTAACTGTTTGTCAGAGGCGTGGCTGTATGAAAAATGTCTCACAATTTCGGTACTTGAACGTTACTCGTTGTTCGTTAAGAATATAATTTTGCAAAAATTACATTTCGATTTATCATGATTGCTCCTTCGAGTTGTGACGTCGGAATTACACTCGTGGAATTATGGTTTCCGTTTGAAAGGGAAAGCAAATATGAATTTGTATTTTTAATTTTTCGAACTGAAGGTATAAACAAATACTCCCTCTGTCCGAAAATATGGTATACGTTTGAAAGAAAATCTTAGATCATCTAGAGTTTCGAAAGCAACTGGCAATACTCATAATATTGGTATTGTTTACATTGATAACCTAACATATTTGACAGGCGTTGCTTTCGAGTTAAGTTGGAATTTGAAGACCAAAAATTAATTTTTCTAAGAAAAATAAAATAGTCACCGCTGTAATTTCAAAATGGAAAATTTCAACCCAAATAACGTGAATTTACAAAGAAGAGATGCCAAATCGAAGCAATTGACCAATGAACAACGTCGTGGTATCTTGCAACAGCTATTACAGTATATGAAGAACAAAGAAATTTAGAACACGGTGCTATTAATGAGTTGATCGAATGTGTTCAAGATGCATTTAATAAATTAGAGAGAAATACTCTTGATAACGTTTTTACAACATTACAAACGTGTCATGGAATCAATTATGTTGACGAGAGGGGGAAATTCCTATAAAACACCTCATATAAATAAGGTAAAACTTCGTCGTGAGGGTCGATTAGCTGAAAAGTATATATGTTCAGAAGAAGCGTTCAACAAGGCTAAATCTCACTTTAACTAAATTTGGATTACACTAAAATTATTTGTATTTAGTTATATCGTGATGATAAAATGAATTTAATATCTTTTTTATATTTAATTTCAGTTTTATTTGATTCTTTCTCGCAAATGTATACCATATTTTCGGACAGAGGGAGTATAAATTATACAACAATGCTTCTAACACGTATTGTAATAATGTTTACTGAACAGAAGAGAATCGTGAGGCAAGGGACTAATATATAATAAAATTAAATTTGTGTTAAGTAAATCTCTCAAATTTTATCCAATTCTTACTAAAGAACAAACTCGAAGTAATCTACCGGGTCGGCTGATTTTCTTTGTTTTTCAAACGAAGTGCACGATTTCCGAGCTTTGTCCATTGAACGCATACGGCTGACGTATTTTATTTACGAATTTTCTAGCAAGCTCGCGCAACGCACGAGCACAGGTTCAAGCACACGTATCTCTGTTTTATTTTCGAAAACGCCGGCATCGCCTGAAATTCACGGAAGAGATAAACAGAGCAATCTTTGTCTTCCATGTTTCAAAGCCGCGCAACTTCATCTTTAGCTATGTATATTTCCGTGTCCTCAAAAATAATAGGAGTTTTGCCATCTTCGTGTTCTATCACCGTGTAGGGTTGTGCGAATAGAACAAGTGGAAAATTTTCCGCTAGTGCCGAATAATTCAGCAGGAAGTGGAAGACAAATCGACGAGTAAAGGAAGGTGATTCCAGTTTCTTTTGTTCAAAAAAATAAATAATTTATAATCTAGGTTTCCTCATCTTTTTTTTTTGTTTAAAAGATAATAAAAGTGCTAGTAAGTGCTAAAGATTAAATTAAATTCAACAAATTTTCTCGTACAAAGGGTTGTTTTAAATTTACACTCGGTAAAAATTTAGAACCTATTTAACTTAGCACATTGCGGTATTTCAAACGTCATGATTCCATGCTCAAAGATTCTTTTAAATCACAAAGGGGAGATATAAAAGAGATAGGCATCCTTTCTGCAAATATCTCCGCGAACCATCCACTCTTTTTTCCCTTTTACTCTTTTTTTCAGCCATGCAAAAACCAATTTTCTCGCCAAATCTAGAACATCATTTCCTAATCCCTCGACGCTGGACAGTACTCGACAAAAGTTTCGTAAATCCACAAATTTCGCGACTAATGAAATAAATCACAACATTTTTCTTTGTCAGTATGGACAAAGCAGTGAGATAAAAATTTTTATTTTTAATCAAGCTCGTCTCAAAAAGGGGAAAATTTTCGTGTATGTTCAAAATCAAGCGACGAAAATATCGAGAATATTCCAAATAGGATACTCATTGCAATATTTAAAAATTGAAATACAATATTGAAAATTAAAATATCGTTAACGAATAAAGAATGACTACTAGTTTCTTTTTATATTTATATTTATCGAAACATTTATCTACTTTACCATAAAAACTTGAAATCTAATCAATGTTACAATGAAACTTGAAAGCTAACTCGACTAACTTATTGCCAGAAATTTAGAACCTCCAACTCAACTAACCTAGAATGCCAAAAATATAATAATAAGACTTCAAAGAAATCAAGAACAACTCAACTAACTTGAACCTCAACTACCTAGAATCCTAAAAATAGTTGGTTTCTAGATCTCTAGAATTTAATTAATCTAAACATTTAGAACTCCAAGAAGCAAGTCAATTATCCCCGAAATCCAACTTAATTCTCAAAAATCAAGGATCAACACTGCTAGCTTAAGCACAGAATTCTAAAAATACTAGATGTTCAAAAATCAAGATCACTCTAGACATCTGGACCTCAAAAAGCCAGGTAAATTGTCTCGAAATTAATTTAGACGTTGTAAAAGTTAGAACCAACTCGACTAACTTACACGCCTAGAATCCTAAAACCATTAAATCTCCAGAAATCAAGACTAACTCAACTAATCTAGACATCTAGATTAATCAGATCTACAACAGATTAATTGATTAGGTAGTCTTGATTTCTGGAGATGTAGTTGTTTTTTTAGGATTCTAGGTAATTCAAATCAGTTGAACTGGTCTTAATTTTTGGGCGTCTTAGTTGGACTTCCAAGAATTATCAGTCAATCATCCTCGAAATCCGACTCAATCAACTCAGACACCCACAAAATTAAAACCAACTTATTAATTTAAATACCGTAGAATATTCCTAAAAAGAACGCTAGATCCGTAGAAACCAAGGCTACCTAATCGATTAATCTATTGTACATATCTGATTAATCTAGAATCCCAAAAGATATCAGACGTTGAGTGTGACGAGTGAAAGCCTCTCAACGACGCGCAGGCGTCTCAGCACCGATGCAGCTCATCCTCTCTGTCCTCGTCGCACTCGGCGACGGATATTCCCGATACCGGTCGAGTGTTTCAGGTGCGAGGCACGGTGATCGGTCGGCGCGGCGGTGAAAACAGGTAAATCCATCGGGTGGCTCGTGTTCCGGCGAGGATGTGAGGAGGATGCGCGCACGCGGCGTAGCGCATCCGTGACCGGTGGATTTGGCCAGGTCCCCAGGCCACCTGTTCCCGCGCGTTCAAATGCCGGCCCCGCGCACAAATAAAGCGAAAGAAGCGCGACAATGTGGCATGTGCGGGGATCGACACTCGATGCATAGAAGACGATGGTGGTGGCGGTGGCGGTGGTGGTGACTCGTCGTTGCCTATAAGCCGGTCATAATAGTCGGCCGGCACCTGTCTCGCCGAGCTGGCCATCTGAGATCGGCAAGCATCTGATGCAGCCGCCGAACAAGTCGACGGCCTAAGTCGACGTGGCGGGGATGGTCTGCGAGTAGTGGTGGACGAGCGAGAGCAAAAGAACCAAGAGGCTTGAGAAGAGGAGGAGCAGAAGCAGCAGAGGGAGAAAAAGAAGATTGAGAAGCAGAAGAAGAAAACAAAGAGGAGTACAAGATCTTCGAAGAAGAGCGAGACGATCCTGTGGGAGACAAGGAGGAGCGTAGGATCCTCGTGAAAGAGGGAGAGCAAGTCTCCTCGACTCCTTCGAAGACAAAGAGGGACGTAAGAAGAGAGAGAGAGAGAGAGAGAGAGATAGGTACCTTTGCTGGAGAGAAGGAAGAAGACAAGATCTAGGACGAAAGGAGGAGAGAGAACGAGAGACAGAGAGTTGAGGGATGGGGTGTAGCTGGAGAAGATGCTGCACGGGGTGGGAGTGTACTCTTTGGTCGAGAGGGAGGAAGAGGGCGAAAAAAACCGACGAAAAAAGTTCTCCGGTGAAAAGGAGAACAACGAAGACAACGACGAAGGTGAAAAGAGGGGAGAGGGGAGAAGGGGAGAGAAAAGTAGGGAGGATCTGCACGCGGCCAGCCGGAGGGAGGATAGCACGAGAGTGGCCAAGAAGAACGGGAAGAAAAGGAACCGTACACTGTGTAGAGAGTCGTGGAGAGAGCGAGGAAGAAGAGAGACGAAAGAGAGAGAGAGACCGAAGAGAGACGGAGGGAGAGAATCGGCGAAGAGAAAGAGCACCGGTGTGAAGGAGCGTGCGCGTGCCACTGTTACACCGACACCTGCCACAAAACTTGGCTCTACTTTTTGGCGCACATGCACCCACCACACCTTCCCCATCCTTCGGCTTCTCTCTCCTCCTCTCTTCTACCCCTTTCTCTTGACGGGAGAGAAGCCTACCTACAGCTCTGACGAGATAGTAGGTATGCATATCGGAACCTTTCGTTTGGTAGCGACCAACGACGATCTTCTCAAACGTCTTATTGCCAAAAGACGCGAGAGGATTACGTTCCATCGTTTCGACGAACCGCTCCTTTACATTCCAGGCTGCTGATGCGCAGAAACACACATCGTTGCTCGCCGGACAACGAGAGATTCATATGAGATTGGTCGAGGAACATTCGTGGTTTTCACGTATTTTGTCCTGCGTGTTGCGTGTTCGTAGGATGGAAAATTAATACGTACGACGTTTAAAAAATATTGGAATTATTATAACGTTATACGTTATACGTACAATAACGTATATAACGTAGTAACGTTATTGGATTCTGATTATATTTTGGCAATGCAATTAGAGAAATTGAGTTCATCCACTGTTATTATTATATTTTTAATTCTAATTCAGAGTATTAGATGTGTTTAATACGAAAAGAATCAGTTTTCATTGAGCAATGTATATCTTTGTTTATAAAGTTACTTGTAAAAGTCTTCTATATGTATATGCTCTATAAAAAAACTATTTCTGTGAAAGTAAAATGACACGACTACAAAGTTAGTACGTTCTTTGATAAGATGACTAAAATCTGTTTTATTGCCCTTTATATAGCCTGCGAAATGAACGTGTTACTATACGACGTTAAGCACAACGTTATGCTCGTAACTTTTACGTAACGTGCATGAAAACTTCACGCGGGTGACTGTAAGTATCTGGATACTTTGCTCGAACTTTCATGAACGACTACCAAGACGTGTGAATCAATGGCAAAGTTAATGTGTAATTAGAAAATTCTGACGGAGATCCGATGATATTGCATTTTACTGATTAAAAACTAAACGAGCGTTTCGCTGTTTTTAATCAGCAGCAACTATCGACGAACGAAACGAGAAATTCAATTGGGTCATCACGATTCTCCCGTTGCTGAGCTCTCATGAAATATTAATATTCGACAAATTTGACCATTAACAGCTTCGGCGTTCGAAATCCCGGAATCCTTCTAGCATGCGACACGTTTCAATTTGTCCATAATTTTCACGAGCTGCAAGTCTATGTCGTGTGCAAACAAAGTTCAAAGCCTGCATACATTGTTCTTCAATCGGCGAATTAGTATCTACCAATTCCCTACTGTCTACTCCTATTTCACAGACGAGTGACTGACTTTCTGCGTGCCGCTGATTTTTATTCCGCCCTCTTTTGCTTAAAGATCGATGCTCATTTCGTCTAAATAAGACGATCAACGTCCGCGATAACGCAAGATTATTCCGACAGCTTGTCAAACAAGCTTTCGTAGCCATCGAGTCGCAACGGACTCACGTGGATCGACCCTCTTGTTATTATTTCGCGGCAGAGACCGACGATTTACAAACACCAAGTTGCTGTCCTACGTAACCAAAAAAACCCACGCCGCGAGAATCGTGAGACTCAGCTCTGAAAAATCTAACACGCCCCCGTGGTACTCCTACTTTTAACCCCTCTCCCTTCTTTCCCCCTTCGCCCCCTTCGACGAAAAATCGAGCGAGAAGAACGCGACCTCGGAAGACACGCGACGACCTGACACAGAGGCTCTGCCGCTCGCCCAGCAGCGTCGTCGCACCGCGGGGGTTCGTTCGGCTCTCTCTCTGCGGCGGGCGGAAATTTCAATTAACTTTATGGAGGCCGCGATGTAAATTGCGTAGGGGTCAACGCGTGTCGGTAGGGGCCAGAGAGTGGGAGCAAGGGTGCTGCCGTTGCTGCCACCGCTGCCACTACTACCGCTCGCTCTTTTTGGCAAAACCAGAGGGGGTGGTGTGGATGTGTAGCGGTGTGGATGAGAGCGGTAGTGGTAGCCAGAAGGTTGATGGTGGTGGCGACGCCGCCGCTGCTGCTGCTGCTGCTGCTGCTACTGCTGGTACTAGTGGTGGTGGTGATGGTGATGGTGGTGGTGGCGGCGAGTTCAGGGGTGGTTAGAGGTGTAGGCACGGTCCGCGGCCCCGTGGGCATAGGGTGCGGGCAGAGGGTCGCTGGTTGGATGGGTATTGATCAGCCAGGCGGCCAACAAGACGCCTTTGCAGGATACCTACTATACCCTCTGCACACCGGCAACGCGAACCGTTCTACACATTGCCGGGATTCCGTGTCACGTATACTCCTACTATCCAACATCGACGAGAGCCATCACCTACACCAGGTCGAATACCAACGAGACCGTCACGTATACCAGTCGACACACCGACGAAACTGGTCGTATGTATTAGCTAATACAAGAACGAGAGCGTCACGCACACGAACGACGGGCCAACGTAAACCCCGATCCCACCATCCGTGACATCACCCACACCGCGCGGCTCTCCTCCACGTGAAGTTCCCAGAGGGAGAAAGAAAGAAAGAAAGAAAGAAAGAATGAAAGGAAGAAAGCAAGCAAGAGGGAGGAACACGAACACGAGAGCGTGATAAGGTTGACGGGAGGGTTGCGAAAGAGGGAAAGGGAAGATTTTCACGATGCTACTAGCCAGGCGGCCAACAAGACGCTTTCGCAGAGGGACGCGACGCGACGCGATGCCGCGCCGCACCGTGCCGTTATCGTACATAGAGGTAAAGCACGTACACACTGACAATGAGAGACGTGGAGAGTCGCGCGCCACGTTCCACGCAAACGCCGTCGTCGGCCGAGATCGAATATACACTACCACAATTTGACATCATATACCCGCCACCGAGACCAGTCGACATAAACTACCACCGACTCTCCGTCCATGAGAGACCACCTACAGAAACGCGTCTTTCCAGCCGTGAGTTCTTCGTGAGAGAGTATGTGTGTGTGTGTGTGTGTGTGTGTGTGTGTGTGTCCATGAGAGAGAGAGAGAAAGAGAGAAAGCCAGGTAACTCGGAGGAAACGAAATGGTAAACGTTCCGAGAGGGTTAAGGGAGAAAGAGAGAAGCACACGTAAAGGGAAAAAGGGATGAGAGAGACGAGCGAAAGAGCAGGATGGAAGAATTTGACGATGCGAACCGGCTACCACCGAGGCCTTTGCAGGGTTGCTCCGCCATACATACCAGTGCCACTAGGCATCGCGTATATATTATTGTCGCCTAGCACACAGTGTACTCACGACCACGATCATTCGACCGTACCATCACCACCACTATCACTACCACCACCACCACCATCACCGTCACCATCGAGCGTCGAGAGCTTCGAGCAGCGTGTTCTCCTATGTGCAACAACACATATATAGCGAGGCCCTTTACACGCGAGACTCGAGATGAACAAAAAGGAACCAAGGGAAACGAATAAACAGACAGAGAGGGAGAGAGGGAGAGAAAGCGAGAAAGAGAGAGAGAGAGAAAGAGAGGGAGGGAGTGAGAGAAGCGGGTTTGCAGAGTTCGAGGGAGGAAGAGGGAAAGAAGCTGGCAGCGAGGCAGCCAACGCGAATAACGAAACGCCTCTGCATCGATGCTCTCTATACGTGCATCGCCATCACCAACACCGGTACGTTCTCGTTCGTCAGAAAGCATCGTCGCCGGCTGCCATCGCCTGTTACTCGTCTAGTCCTTGCACGAAGCTTCAGCAAGTGGAGACGAAGAAAGGGTAGAGAGGATAAACGAGAGCGAAAAGGTCGAGTTCCACGGACCAGCCATTAGAGGAGAGCGAGCGAGAAAGTAACAGAAAGACAAAGCGGGAGAGAGAGAGAGAGAGAGAGATGAGTAGAATCGCGTTGACGCTACCAAGACGCTGGAGCAAGAGATCTTTGCAGGGTACCTATTACTATATCTAACACCCAACCACTTCCACTACTACATACAAGCGTCGATACATAGCGACCAACACCGGTCCAAGATTCCGCGCAGCATCTTCTCTGTTCGCATTAACGGCGAGCAGGATGGAGATAAAACGGAGAGGAGAAAGAGGTGTACATAGGCAGACTGAGAGTAGAAGGGTGAGGTTTATACGGTTGAACAAGGGAACGAAAGAGAGAGAAAGAGAGTGATAAGAGGATATATATATATGTATATATATATATAAAGAGAGAGAGAGAGAGAGAGAGAGAGAGAGAGAGAGAGAGAGAAAGATAGAAGCAGAGAGTTCACGTCGACGCCACTGGCGCGACATAGTGCCCCCGATTGCGATATATATCCACCCTCTCTAACCAACCCTATGCTTCTGCCACCCACACGCTTCGATCTCGTCGCATCTCTCTCTTCCTTCCCATCCCTCCCCCTCTCTCTGTCTCTCTGTGTAGGTTCCCTCTCTGCTTCGTCAAACCCCATCCCTAGGCAGCCTCTGCCACTCTAACCATCCCTCCTACCCTTTCGTTCCTCCGCTTCCATCTACTAGAAACTCAACCCCGCCGCGCACCACCTTGTCTCTCTCTTCACCGCCATTGCGCTTTTGCCTCCGTTCCGCAATGCTCGGCCTCAGGGTTGCTGGCGTTGCTCCGGGGGATGGCTGGCTGCCGCTGGACGACTCTCGCCACCACTTCGCCCGCGAAAAAAAAACTCTATATATTCCAGGGCCGGGGAGGGGTGAAGGAGGGGGAGAGAGAGAGGGGGTGTATAACGGCAGGCAAGAACGAAATAGAAAAAGGAGGATTCTTTTTAGTGTTTTTAGTTTCCGACGTGTCGCGAGTTCGTGGGGATTTCGAATTGGAATTTTTCGGGGCCCTGCCTTGCCGAGTTGTCGATCGAACGCACGCGCGCTAACCGATCGCTCGGCGAGTATGGAGTATCGATACATCGGTAGACGACGAGAAACGAGAGAGAGACGAGGCTTCGATGCACTTGCCGCATCGAAGTTGCGCTCGATGCTTCGCAGCAGTCCACGTTGGGGATTGAGTTTCTTTTTAGCTTTTAGGTTGTTACTCCACGAGTGTTTGAAGTTTGAAGGCGATCTTCAGTTTAATTTCGAGGGACGACGGTAACTGTGTTTGTCAAGTTAAAGATATCTTTCAGGTAAATTTTAAAGGAGAATCTTTAAATAAAATGAAAAAAAAAGTATTTTCTATATTTCAGATCTTAATAGTTGGTTCAATTTCATTGGTGAAATACATCTCGAGATCTCAACCAACGATCGATGTGGAAACATTCGATCAATTTTTTACCAATTTATCCAGAAAAATGAAGTGATCGAGGGGCGATTCTAATACGAGTATCTCGACGTGCTAATCTCCCCTTTAACAATAGATCCTAGCCGAAAATAAATCCTGCCACATAGTGCCTTCCTATGTAACCACCAATACTACTTAACGCTGCCATACATTCGGGGTCGCAGCGTATCCCGCTCGAATGAAGCGATCCGAAAACCCTCGATGTTCGATATATAAAGTCATCCGAACATATTTTGATTTACATCGAAAACTGTACAAAGTCACGACAAAGCTTCGAAATTCGCGAGTCGTCCGATAATAGTAACGAGTACAACTTTAAATTTACTTAAAACGTTAAATACAACCAATAACTAACAAGTACTTTGAGTCATTAAAAATAATGATTCTTATTATTCCTTCATCCAACAGAGCTGTAAGCCTCCTCAAAAATTCCCAACTGATAACTTCTCCTGAAAGAGAAAGAAGAAAGGAAAGAAAAAAAACAATATTCCCTTTTAACTTCTTTTTCTTTCTTTTTTTTTTTTAAATCAACCTAGTTCCCTCCATCGAATGACTACTGAATCAATGCTGAATTAATAGTATTATCGACTACTATTATGTGCGTGATCTAAATTTTAAAAGAAAAAGAAGAGAAAGAAACGATATCTCCCTTCCAGAAATGGAAAAAAAAAGAAAAACGAAATCGACCTAGCTTCCCCTAAACCTGCCGCCAAACGATCACCAAATGTCGTCGAAAAGGAGAAAAAAAAAAAAAAAAAAAAAAGGCAGGGAGAAAAAAGGCAGCAGCTTCTCGCACCCCTATATCCGCGCCTCTTCGGTGAATTCGGTAATTGGATATCCGGATATCCGTCGTTTGGAGCGTTGGGACGCGGAAACGGATCATCCGTTCACTTCTCCCCTCTTCACCCTCCCACCTCTCTTGGCTCCGCCGCCACTCTGCGTCGCCCTTCTCCACCTCTGGCTCTTCTTCTCTTCATTGACCCTTCTTTTATTATTTCACGTTTCTTAAAGACACGTGCTGATAAAACGGCGGCAATTGCCGGGTTTCACGCGGCATTCCCACCTGCCGTTCCTCGCACGCTCGCACATTCTACAAGAAGCGTGTTCTCTCGCGCCTCTTCTACGCCGACAGACGGACGCGTCGTTATGGCCGTGCGTCCACGTGCCTGGTCCGAGTAGCACAGAGCTACTCCAGTGTTCACTGCCTGTCCGGGTGTCGAAGGTGCGCGCCGTGCCACGCCGCAATTCGAGCGCACACACCTTCTTGCCGACTCGTTCGAGCCGCCTGTTGCCAGCACCTGTACCCGAAGCAAGATGTCTCGGCCGTGTTGTGATCGAACGACGGAGCAGATCTAGATCATCGGCAATTTTTATTCCAACCAGCCTAATGATCGGATCGTTCGATACCGATCGGTATCTTCTCTTGTTGCTTCAAGGGCCCCTCTGAGGGCCCGTCCCGTTTCGTTTCGAGAACTTGATGAATTTATTTTTTTAAGCTGCGAACGGAGCAAGCAAACGCATTTACTGTGAAATTGCAAAGGGAAATTGCAAACGAGGCGTAAATAAAATTTTCGTTGTTGTTTTTCCTCATCAAAGTCATACTGTTTTGTAAATATGTCTGTAGGACGGAAAGCTTTCTTCCCGCCTATCTGCTTTAATAAAATTCAATTTCAAAGTGCAAGAAAAAAACAAATTTTATTAATTTCGAATTAAATGTGACTTTTTTTTCCACCGCGTTTTGAAAGTTATTTCTTTCGAATGGTTGGCCACCAGCGCGTTCGCAGATCAATAACAAAATAATAAAACAAATTACGGATTTATTTTAGTAGGAAGCGATTTTTGGCCCACCCTGTATTATTTAAATTGTGCGTAATCATAATTTCTTTTCGTTTCAAAATACTCTAATACGTCTTTCGTTTTGTCTAAATTTTATTTTACTCGACAGCAAACGCGAATTTTTTTTATTACTACGTGACGAGCATACTCGACAGAGGCTAAAGAGTAAACATCTAGAGAGCTAAAGAGTTGGCGATGTATAGCTTTCTTTTTTTTTTTTGGAAAAGGGAGACACGGTTAATTTTACAGTTTTTCGTTTTGGTAGTTGGGTGGAAAATGAGGGTGCGATTTTTTGAACCTGATGGACGACTGCCAAAGTGAGATAAACTCCAGCATAGTTTTTGAAAGACAACATTTGCAACATGTCATCGTTTTGTTCGAGCAGCAACGACTTACACGTTAATGATATTAGTAAATTCCAATTATTACGTAACACGGTTCGTTGAGTTTGTACGGGGTGGGAGGAAACGGGGTGACGATCGTGGCTGAAGCGTAACATGCCACGAGTTAAAATGATTGTGGATTTTATGGTGCTTTTGTGGTGGTTCAAACGTAACTGAGTACATGTGACGTCAGGTGTTTCAGTTGAAATATGTTCGTCTATTGGGTTATGATATATGGGCTGTGTAGTTTGCGAATTTTATATTTTATATATGGCTTTTATATTTCTATAGTGTTCTTTTAATACAAGAACGGCATATGTTGTCGTTATTATCAGTTTAAATAATTTCTCATCTCGAGGTTCTTCTCATCTCGCTACATAAATTATCGTTCAGATTTATCGCATTCGATAAGAGATTTTTAATTTTTGTAAAAAAAAAAAAAAAACGATTATTTCTATTTACAACAAATATAATTGTGACGCTTGACACGTAGCAACAGAAATATAATTATTTATTTAAGATATAACTAATTATTTAAAGTGTAATTATAAAGATAAAAAATAAGTATCCTTGATGATTTAAAGAAATTTTTATCGAAAGAGGTGACTTACTCGTTCGTGGTTCATCGAGTGGGAAAAAGATTTTACGTATTTATTTTACGTATTCAATGAATGATTAGTTATCAGAGTTCACAGCAGCGAACAGTCAAACTAGACCAGAACTAGGTCAGAAGTGTATTGAAACGAAAGGACAATATGCGGAACATCGTCGGGAAAGGTGAAGGCAACGATAAAAAAGGACGACGCCTCCGTTCGACGATGATCCTTCGTTTTCATATACCGAGCAACTCGCAACGACCGAAGAAGCAGGTCACTTTCTTGGACCTAATTTTCACGGAATTCAGGCAGAAAGTTCGAACGCCAGACAAATAACTAATAAACTGGCCCGCCCAATTCTTCGATCAGAAGATAATGTTAATTCTTTGAAATAAATCTTGAACTGAATCCAGAATTTTCAAGCTCGAATCTAAATCTGATGAATTTCTTATCTGTAATAATTTCGGTCCAGTAAATCTCCCTTTCGATCTGATTTTTTTCGGTAATTACCAAAGAAAATTTTCAAGATCGATAGGTCTCCGAGGTCAATTCTGTCGATAATTGGTTGAATAATAATAATATCATTTGAAATAGATTCACTTCGATTCAGAATTGTCGGCAAAGTTCTCGTTTCGAACTCCTCCGAGCCAAGTTATCAGCCTCGATGATCCAATTCCTCGGAACCTCGAAATTTTCATCGAGCAGAGAATGAAAATCCACAATTCCGAAAAATCTCGCGCCAGCTCGCGTTCGCTCGATTTTCACGTGGAAAAAATCCGCGGAAAAAGAGAGTGGGTGGCGGGGGGGGGAGGGGAGAGGAGAGGAGGCCTGTGTAGGCCACGCCTGTTATCAGAGGCAGGTCAGGCCTGGTCTTTTCCTTTGGAAAAGCCGTTGGAGAACGAGGAGAATCGCGGGTTCCGATGGGAGAGCGGGAACCGAGAGAGAATTCGCAGAGAGGGAGGAAGAGGAGACTCTGGAGAGCAAGTGAGCGTACGAGCGAGACGAGGAACGCTCTTCGTGAAACGCTTGGTGAGTGACTGTGAGCGAGAGAGACAGGTCACGTCGACAGACAGCGGAGAAGCTAGCGGGAGAGACAGAGAGGCTGGTAGACAGGCGGCGAGAGAGACACAGTCGGACAGAGACAGAAATAGAACCACTGGTAAAAGAGAGAGGAGAGGAGGAAGAGAGATAGAGATAGAGATAGAGAGAGAGGGGGAGAGAGAGAGAGAGAGAGATGGAGATACAGAGAGTCAGAGCGTACGAGACAGAGAGAGATAGACCGAGGTCCGCCGCAAAATACAAGTTGGTAGGATATCGACCAGCCGGAAGTCTGAGTAGTTGTTGCCATGGAGACGCTCAAGTCAATTTGACCTGGGCCAACAGTCACCGGCATACTGATGCACGATATGCCATCCCATTATTCATATGGTTTTTACACGGTGGAACATATTTCGCGGGCCGATAGACCAGCGCCGCTGGTGAACAGCACTTCGCCGGAAGCCCGCCACCGGACTGAATCGCATCAGCGCCTCGGTTCGAATCATCCCTTTTCCCAAATCTTTTCCCCCCTTACGCGTCGAAATTCCACCGAACACTTGCCTCGTCTTCCGTTTTCTTTCCTTTCCTTTTTCTTTTTTCTCCCCTTTTCTCTTAGTCTTAGTTTATATCTTGTTTGTTTGTTGCTTTGTTCCTTAATTTCGTCTAACTGAGAGAGGAAGAGAGTTTAGGATGGTTCGATATCGATGAGACGAAACGTGGATTGGAGTCTGCTCGATGATGCCGGACGATGAGACACGTTCCGGCTCCGGTGGCAAGGGTAATCGCTATTTTTCTCGCTCGTGATTATCGACTCGGTTTATGGAGATGCAGGCGGAGTTTGTTCGAGTTTTGGTTTGCTATATACGCTGTACGATTGAAGACTTTGGTTGCAGATGATGATTTTTGAGAAAGGAGAGAAATGATGAATCATTTTTACTGGCAATTTGACTTGAAGAAGAAACACAGGCTTTTATACATAATTTTTACATGCCCTTCGACACAGTTTTTGTAATACCTCAGTCATCGAGGTATAAAAATAGTTCTATTCATCAAAGAGAAGCGGAAGCGTGTCTTCCTCGAAAATCTCTAATCAACAGATTCAGCCGACGCAATATTATTCCGATTGTTCCAAGCAAAAGACCCGGTAATCAAAACAGAAAACCGGAGAAGTTTGCGAAGGAGCCGCGTGAAACAGGATTATCCCGGGGCTTCTCCAACTATGCAGACTCGCGCGACACGCCAGGTTCCTGCCTCGTCTTAGCAGGCTAACTTTGAAGGCGCGCGCGCGCACTCGAGGGAGGATGACTGATTGCGTAGACCACGGCGAGATTCAGTTTTAGGGTCGAACTCGCTACCACTTCTCTCTCTCTCTCTCTCTCTCTCTGTTTCTCTTTTTCGCCGCGGAAATAGTCTTAAAATAGCCAGATTCTCTGGTATCTATCTATAAATATATATATATATGCGTTTTTCGTTTTTTCGACGTAGAGACGAAGTTGACGGCGTCCTCGGAGGGTGGAAAATTTTTTGGCAACTCCTTTCTTCTTCTGCGAAAGACAACTATTCGAATCTCAGTCCAGTTTCTCGAGATTGTCAAAATTCGAGTCACTTTCTTGATAAGATCTTCGAAGACAATTCAGGCAGAAAGCTTGACTGTTTGACGGCCTCGAAGATCTTGAAGATCTATCTTAATGAGTCGCGAAAGCTACAATTTAACTTACAAGTATTTCAAATGCTCGAAAGTCTTGAAGGTCTTGGAAGTGCCGCGGATCTTTCATTTCGAAAGTCTCGATAATCTTCTGTAATCTTGAAAGTCTTTCGCAATAGTCGTCCCGTACTACTTTAACAGAGAAAACCAAGCACCAAGTAGTCGACATTTTGCCAGTATTTCGAGTATACTTGAAAGTATCCAGAGTCTTGATAGTTTTGAAAGTTCTGCAAGTTTCTTTTATTTTAACAAGTCGATATTTTACAAGCGTTTCGAACCGCTGTCACTGACCGATTGCATGAAATACTTGAGAAATTCTAGGAAAAAATAGTCCCTTATACTTTGCTCGTCGATTGCATAAATGAGCTCTAATCTTCTCGACAAGGCCCAGGTAGAACATCTAAGATATTCAGAGATCTCCAAAAGACTTTCAAGACTTTCAAGATTTCCAAGGGTCTTCGGACTATCGAATTCCGCACGAAGTGAATTTTTTCGTCGCACGTACATATTCGAAGCAAGGGAAGAAGAATCCGCGACTGCTTTGTATTCCTCTCGATACTCTCTGCATCCGACGAGTTAGGTGAAAATGAGCTTCGAAAGAAAGAGAAAGAGAGAGAGAGAGAGAGATATAGAGAGAGAGAGAGAGAGAGAGAAAGAAGGAGGGAAGGTTCGATCGAAATCACGCAGCAACGCGGAGAACAGGCGAGGGGATAAAGGGATTCTTCGAGAGAGGGGGCTTCCATTTTGGAAAATTATCGGTGATTCGATCATACAAAGATATTCCCTTGGGGATTGTTAATTTTTAAGCATCCGTATATGTTAGCAGAAGGTAGTTTTGGCGTTTCGATCGATATAGGAAAACCGAACTGGTCGCCATCATGACCTGATTACTCTATGTATGTACTTGCAAATCGCATCGGTCTCTGTGCTCTTTCGTCTTTTCGATTTTTGATCTTCGACGCTTCCTCACAGTCAGTTGTTACCAGTTTATTTTTACTTAACGTGCCGTGCAACGCATTGTACAATAAAAATAGAACCGTCTGTTTCTAATTCTGACAGATCTATCCTCGAAGAGATTAAAATAAAATGTTTGGCACAAGCAAACGCGATAGTGTTTGACACTCGAAGTCGAACATTAATCCTCGTTCGAAGACTTTCGGTATCGTCGTGTATATTCCACAGCTGGCTGTTCGTTTCTGAAACTAGCATAATTTGTGGAAGATCACCGAGATACTAGATTCTATTCAGGTTCTACTTGATGTAGTGCGCTACCCAGAGTAGAACTAAATTAATGGTAACTTATGTACATACGGTTTGTGATTCTTAAGAATCTATTTGGCACGACTTCATCGCGTCAAACGAGTGAAAATAGCTCTTCGAAATCATTGTTTGTAGACTACTGATTACGCAAAAAAAAAAAATTGATGAGTATCAAATTCTTGAATTTCAATTTTCTCACGACTGTTTTCCTCCGACTGTTCAAGATATCGAAATTCTTATACTGATTTACGTTCACGATCCCCGAAGTTGAGTAAGTTAACAATTAGAGCACTTTATCCATATTTTATATTTATATACCTGGGGTTTGTTCTCTATCTTTTTCATATATCTAAGTAGACAAGTAATGAAATAGCGTCAAAAAAGAGTCCACCATGGTGGCGAACGACGACTATGACGAATCTACAACAGGTCGCACCTGTTTGAGCCGAATTAACGAAAAATGATCGCGGATTTTCCAGTCGGCGCGTCTAACGACGCTGCTAATCGGCGATTCATTGATTTGACACGACACACGACACACACACACACACACACACACACACACACACACACGGATATCTCGGTCGATTCTAATTTATCTTGCCTTTCAGGATGTAACTTCGCCACAGTGTGAATAGCGTTTTCACGGAAAAGACCCCCATTATTATGCTCGGGGTCACGGTGTAATTAGCTTTCAGAATTTACGTAAGTGTCAACCCGGCGAAAGTAATTTATAATGCCTATTACATCGAATAAATAAATTATGAATTTACTTTACTTTTAGCTAGCAAGACGAACGTATTAGGGTGTCGAAAGAAGGGCTCAAGGTTTTAAGTATTCGAAACAGTCGTAGACAACCCGATATTTGAACAGAATCCTGCGTTACACAGAATGTCGCTTTTGCATTACAATGAGTTTTGAATGTTACAACTATAGTGACTAAAGTTCGAAAGAAGTCTGAGAATAATAGTAGATGTATACATTGTTTCAAAAGCATCAGAACTTCTAAATAAAAAAAAAAAGAAAATCTAATAACAAAATTTGCTTGTTGCAATCGCAAAATGAATATAACAAACATAGCAAAGAATCTTTCTTTAAGCAGCACGTAACATAAGTGACCATCTTTCGTGCATAAGACTAAAATATAATTCTCCGTTGTTCTCCAAGAGTCAATACCGATCTTCTTAACAAACAATTCAACCAACATGCTAGAATGGGACAAAAGGAAAAGTTAATCTTATGTCGAAAGCATCGCTTTAGGATTATATCGTTTGAGCACGGATTATTTCACGTTTCTATAATCTTAGATCACGTCTCTCTTTTTTTTTTTTTTCTTTTTTAACACTCTGTATACCTGTATCCTGCCACGATGAATAAAGTGCGACGAAACTCCCGTTGGGATTATAACCAGCGAGCAATAAAAATAACGATTTAATGGCCGCGAGATACAGAGCGACGCGTTAAAAAATTACCGCGAAACGGGGTTAATGCCGGCACAGAGAATATTGAGAAAGTTTCACATTGGTCGCCGCGATCCCGCTGACAAAAATTGACGCCGGATGCAACGGATTGTTTCCGATATAATCGGCCAGGACGAATTCGGAACCCGATCGATGCAACGTCGATGAGTTTTTCGATAATTAATCCCGTATCTTTCCACGAATTTGGTTTTTCTCTTTTTTTAATTTTTTCCTTTTTTCCCATTTGACAGAACTTTTGCGGTTTATCTGTACACACGGTGTTGTTTCGTTGTAATAATTTACTGTACTGGTATTCTGAAAAGCGTGGGCGAACGATTCGATATGCGAGAATTTTGCATACTTAATTTCGATGCACGTTGCGAACCTTTCTTCGTAGAGGTTAAATCAATAATTCCAAAATTGAGTTTTTTCGACGCAGGTTCAAATCTTTCGTTCGCTCGAGTTCAATTGCATCTGAATTCTTCTTGATTTCAATATAAGAATTACGAATTACCAGTTATTAAAATTATTTTGATTTAATGGCGAGCGTTTTAACTAAGGGTTTTAAATATCACGACGAAATGCTATACTTTAGATATTTCATGCATCGCTACTTTCGAACTTAGTCGTCGTCAATAATCATTACAGCGTTCAGTGTACGATATCTAATCATCGATATTAATCACTGATTAATTTCAATGTTTTAATAATTAAGAATTAAACGCAACGACGATTACTGTTTATCAATATTAGATATCGATTATCCACTGCATATACACGCAGAGACATCTGCGATCTAATTACCACCTTATTCATCGAGTCACGAATTCGCGCGAAGAATGTGAATGCGCTCGCATGCGAAATCACCATGTTTGGAACCACACACACACACACACACACACACACACACACACACACACACACACACACACACACACACACACACACACACACACACACACACACACACACACACAGGCACACGTACGCACGCTCGCGTTCGGTTATATTTGCGCGCGACTAGAATGCATGACACATAAGTTTGAAATAACTCGTAGAGCGTTCCATTAAACGTAGCACACGTGACGAAGTGCTGTCAGGCTCGCGTAAAACCGAACGCTATTTTCATTCGCGAAAACCTGCGCCCGCCACCGATACACAATATATGTGTATGTATATATACCAAACAGCGCGGTGTATTTGCGGGACGGTGCTATTTCAGTCGCAGTTCGATCCTTGCGCGAATCCGCCCCGGTGTATTTGCACCCGCGAATCTCTCTCGATTAACTCGATTGGCGCATCGGGATCGGAGCGTCAGAGAAATATGATAATAAAAATATCGATCGCTCTCTGAATTGTGGATTTGTCTACGTTTCATCTAACTAATAGTCAGATACCAAACGTCAATTGTACTAAATAATACTAATACACTGATATACTGACATTACAATGTACTAATACCAATTACACTAATGTTAGAGTATATTAATACTAATTACACTAACGTTAGAAAATGCTGAGAATGACCAATTTGTAATTGTTCGAATTTTTTACAGGTTCAGAACTTTCTGGTTATGTAATAATATTAGGTTAGGTTTAGGATAGATTCGAATTTTTACAGGTTCAGAACTTTCTGGTTATGTAATAATATTAGGTTAGGTTTAGGTTAGGTTCGAATTTTTACAGGTTCAGAACTTTCTGTTTATGTAATAATATTAGGTTAAGTTTAGGTTAGATTCGAATTTTTGCAGGTTCAGAACTTTCTGTTTATGTAATAATATTAGGTTAGGTTTAGGATAGATTCGAATTTTTACAGGTTCAGAACTTTCTGGTTATGTAATAATATTAGGTTAGGTTTAGGTTTAGGTTAGGTTCGAATTTTTGCAGGTTCAGAACTTTCTGTTTATGTAATAATATTAGGTTAAATTTAGGTTAGATTCGAATTTTTGCAGGTTCAGAACTTTCTGTTTATGTAATAATATTAGGTTAGGTTTAGATTAGATTCGAATTTTTGCAGGTTCAGAACTTTCTGTTTATGTAATGATATTAGGTTGTTGCATATGAAATGAACGTGTAAAATCACTTAGAATTGATGAATGTGGTAAATATTTCGTTAATTGTTCACGTCATGTAACAAAACGAATGTTTTCTCTACGTTTAACCTTTAAAATTATATCAACATTCGAAAACGACCAATTTGTAGTTGTTCAAAGTTTTATAGGTTCAAAACTTTCTGTTTACGTGGTAATATTAGGTTTGTAGCATGTGAAATGATATAGCGTCTAAAATCATTTAGAATTGGTAAGTGTGATAAATATATTGGTTAATTATTCACACTGCGCGCCGAAGCGAACGTTTTCTCTACGTTTAATTTTTAAAATTAGCTAACATTAGCATATGAGCCAATTTGTAGTTGTTCAAAATTTTAGGTTCAGAACTTTCTGCCTACGTAATAATATTAGATTGTATTATATAATAGTATTGTATTATATTATAAAATAGTAATTTTACAAACGTCTAACATCATTCGGAATTTGGTATTGATTGAATGTAATGAATATCTACAATTGTAATACATCGTAATTACAACGTCAAAAAGCAAAATTCAATAACGTAAAGTAACTCAAAAAAAAAAAAAAAAGAGAATTCTTCTCGCTACAGTCCACTATTACAGATTGTTGCATCGATATCATAGATACACACGTTAGGCAACAACAGCAGACTGTGAAGCAGAATTTGAAAATGTATTGGCACGTGCAAATAAAAATCATCTCTTCGCGGCTATAATCTTCCATGTTGTATATTACGAGCTCTCTCTCTCCTGATCGCTTTATCGCTCATATCGTATAACTCGGAGAGAACAGAAAAAAAAAAAGAAAAAGAAAAAGGAAAAAGGAGACGGTATGGTCGAGTATGATGAATGATCGAAAACGAGCCGTTACGAATTGTTTAATTTTCGCGTTTAATTGCCCTTAATTGCACGAGTCCCCGAGGCGGGCGTAATTTCAACCTCCGATCACAGCCACTCAAATCACAATGTTTGTCTTGTATATCCGGCACGACGAAATCGACCACTTTTCTCCTTCTCTCTCCCTCTCTCTCTCTCTTTCTCCCCCCTTTTTCAACCCCCTGACCACCCTCTTAAATTGCTCGCCGCTGCTCGCACATTCGAGAAAGTAATTTTCGTTTCGGCTATTCTATCGCCCCTCGAACGAATGATTACATCATCCGTTGAGGGGGATGCATCATTCTCGCACCCGAAACAGGGGTGGATTAACTTGATGCGCAACCCCGTCACCGAAATTCATAATCTGTGCAGCCAACGCGAGAACCATATTCCCCCGCAAGTGGCAAATTCTAATATAAAGCGACCCCCCGATGTTATCCAACGTGGGTACATCGAGCCGTGTTTCACCGTGGAGTTTGCGTGTTAATTTTAAGTACAAGACGTTTCCATTTCTATATGTGTTTTTGTTGAAAGGACATTTCGAGGAGTTTTTTTCTAAAATCTTTATCTTTTGATTCTAATGTAATCTTATTAATTTTTAATATATTTTTATCGTGTTTCTACCAATTTATAGCATGTTTCTATTAATTTTTAATGCATTTCTGTTAACAATAATTTTAGTTAACTATGATTTTATTGGATGTATACCTTCCCCTTTTATACCCTTATACCTATTTATACTTTTTCGAGTGCACATTTATTAATTTCTAATGTGCTTTTATTCGACATACAGTGTAAAATATGCAAAATAGACTAAAAGAAAAAAGGAATGAGAACATCTTATACTTAAAATTAGAGTACAGAGATTTCTAATAAAGATTTAGATTGCCAATATTAGTTTTAGAAGTGTCGACTGTACGGGAAAAAAATTTTCTCTCTAAAGTCTCGTATTCAAGAAAATACAGAAAATCCTGAAATTTTGACTTTCTTAATTTTATGTTGTTTTATTTTTCATTTTATATTACTTAATTCTAAAAAAATTCAATCCGCAAATGGTTAACGTAACATTTCTTTCACAATTTCTTTCAGTCAGTGAATTATCCAACTCTATTTTTGAACATTGACTTTTTTTTTGAATATTCTATCTTGAAAACGATATGTAAAGAAACTCAATCTTTATTTCTCAACTTTTACGTACTTTGCGTTATTTAATTGTTCTTGGATTAATCAAAGAACACTGTAATTGTGTTAAAACCGTTCGTAATTCGGTTTCGTATTATTAAAATATCAACCGACGAGGAACAGACTGACTGATTTAACGCATTTCACGCTTACCATCAATCCGTCAATAACTCGACAATCAGTCGACAAAAGTATAAAAGAAGTTCATAAACGAGAGGTCACGTTCAAGTATGCTTAGACGCCAGAGAAGATCAGAACATCAAAAATTCAGCACCAGTGTCTTACTTCACTAATTAACTATACCGGGTTTCGTGTAAATCAAACTGGTGCATCAAAACTGGCAAAAGTTTCACTCGAACGTGAGCTTTTCTCGAATTTACAGATATTGAATCGCCAACTAACGCTGTGATCTCTCGAAATGTTATTACAGTTCACGATTCAAAGTGTTTGGAAAACACTTTCACGGTGAATTAGATTGCGTGAAAGTGAAAATGAAATTTTGCTATGTAATGCCCGCTGAACTCGGGGCACAAGCTTTTGACAGCCGAAATAGTTCGAGATTCGGCCGTAAATTTCAATCTTATTATCTTATTATGGTTAATTTCGCGTAAAGAACTCGAGCAAAAATGCACAAAAGTGGGAAAACAAGTATCACTGAAGTTTATGTCAGCTATTCGTGGCATTGAACTGTCTATCCAGATCAACTTCATTTAATTTAATTCCTCTTGCTATTAAATTATATATTGTTACTAAATTATATGCTGCTATAGAATTATAATTCGACAGCATTGTTAACCTGTACCTCTCAAAGTCATCTTAAAATTCCAAAATTTCTTAGACGATTAGGAATATAATTAAAAAGATAGAACCTCGAAAACAGAAAATATATACATGCACTGTTTAATAATATTTACAAATCATATAGAAAAACCAAACATAATGAAGCTTCATCAATTCTGTTGATCCTAAAAATTCATCCTAATAATTCCACGAGTCTCTTATTATTATTACTAAAGACACTTAAACGAAACTTGACTGAACCATTATTTTACTTATTCTCGACATTTCAAACTAACATGTCACAGATAAAAGTTCTGCCACTTTTTGTTATCGTTTTGTAAAACGAGTCTCCGTATCTGATAAGAAGTCTCCAACTCCGTCGTTAGTTCTAATATTTTAAAGAAACTGAAGCTGAAATTGCACATTCTGCTACTTATTGGATCATCCTTAAAATTTTTGACTGACAAAGCGAACGAAACGAATCGTTTAAGGGAGTAGAAATACGTATAGATCAGCATCTATTTACAAATCATGAATCTGTTGGTCCCGACGATGCAGAAATCGCTGGATGTAACTAGGTTGATGAAAGCTTTACCTCGGCACAGATGCTGCCGAAGAATTTCCGAAGCAAACACACGGACGAAATAAGCGCTAAGCCAATAAGTGTATTCGATATATATATGTGCGAAGATATTTTCCTTCTTTATCTGGGCTAGTGCCTATTTTCTGGGCGGTTGGCGTTCGCGTGTGCACGCTCGCGAATTACTCGACGAACTAAATTCCCGGACCACATCAAAGCAATTTCCATCATCGACTGTGTCATCGAGTCAAGCTGCCTTTGAAGATCAGTGTCGACGCTGTCAATGGCAAACTTTACTTTGGTGAAGTGTATCGTCTAATGATAGTACGTCCAGCCGCTAATAATAGCCCTCGGTTGCTCGACAGTCGTCTAAAATTCTCCATATTCGAACGTTTGCACTTATCGTCGAATTGTCACGTTTTCCGTCACAGACTTTATATTCCAGCCTTTAATTCGTTAACTCTTTCGCTTTCCGATTCTTTGACCCCCTTGTCTGCGACGAGTTCAATTATTCGTGGCATGTTAAGGAAATATTTTTTTTTTTAACTCGTCACGCTCGATTAGAGGGCAAATGAAATGATTTAATCTCGAGGTAGAAGACTCCTCTCAAAAGTCAGATACAAGGAATTGACATTTCGCTTGTTTTAGAAAATCTCAGACTAATTTCAGAAATACATGAGTTCTACAATTGGAAGAATAATTGTTTGAAAGGAATATAATTGTACTTTTTCTCTTTTGTAGTTTTTATATGTTTAGATACACGTCTCCCTTTCTCTGAGATAATTTTATTTTTAGTGAACAGAGAGAAATTTGGTTTGTAACGAGTGGCTCGTTATAGAAAGATTTTATATAAAAATATATGTGTGACGAATGATTTTCACTTTTAAGTTTTACAAATCTTTCTTTTTGTGTTTCTTTTTTTTTATGGTTATTTTTCAACGAGAAAGTGACAACACGAAAATAACCAACGAATTGAAGATAATAATCCATAAATAAACAGCACGATCGATAATTCACATATCTTTAGTCCTTTATCTGCACGACTCTTTTTTCATACATCTATACATTTCGTTTCTCTTTCTAAACATTCGAACGCTCGAGGATTAAAATAAGTCGGTCGGATCGATCGATTCATTAAATAAATACCACCTACAAAATTGGCAACGGATTGATTTCTAATTTTCAAGAAAAGATCTCTCTCTCTCTCTCTTTCTCTCTTTCTCTGTCTGAAAAGAGAGATCTGCTGGAAGATTGTGAGTTCGAACACGTTTGACGATTACCAAAGAGAGGCGTCGATCGATGCGAGCCGGCGAGTCGATAACGATCGCGATTCATCGCCAGCCACCCTCCGTTTCACCCTTCATCCCCTCCTGAAAGAACAGCCCCGCGTACCCCGAAGATCGTCGATGCCGTCCGCTATGCAAAACAAGATAGCTACGGCGATCTGGTGCTCTTTGCTCAAGAAACTATTAGGTTACCGAATAATTCATGCGGGGTCGCAGCCCGCCAATCCGGTGGCGCGTACAGCACACGACCACGCCGAGTCCAAAGTTCGCGGAGTCGTGCAGGATGCAAGGCGAGAGGCAGACTAACACACTCTGTAAGAAAGAGAGAGAGAGAGAGAGAGAAAGAGAAAGATCTCGCACGAGGAACAAAGACAGAAGAAGCAGAAGAGTAGATGAAAAGAGCGA
Organism: Tetragonula carbonaria; assembly: GCA_032399595.1. Taxonomy (NCBI): domain Eukaryota; kingdom Metazoa; phylum Arthropoda; class Insecta; order Hymenoptera; family Apidae; genus Tetragonula; species Tetragonula carbonaria. The sequence continues at coordinate 6,233,811 of JAUCRC010000007.1, forward strand.
GAGAGAGAGAGAGGGAGGGGAGAAGATGGATGGAAAAAAGAGGAGACTAGTAAAACTGAGAGCCGCGTATACTCTCTGTTGCCAATCTCTCCCCGACACCCTATATTCTGTGGGGGACATGGCCACCCCGTTCGCCCCATAATCGTTTCTCTCGTTCCGCACACTCTCGACGAGAGTGAACGGGTGAGAGAGCGACGAGGATGCTTCTCTCTCTCTGTCTCTCTCTCTCTCTCTTTGGTTAGATAGAGGAAGCGAGACGACGATTGACGGCCACGCGAAAAAGGAAAGATGAAAATGAAAATACGAGGGATGGCGAGGAGGGGGTGGGAACGCGAGCGAAAGCAGAGAAAGGAGGAGGTACGATGTGCTCAACCGTAGGGGGGCGGGAGAGAAGAAAGAGAAAAAGAAAGAGAAAGAGAGAGAGAGAGAGAGAGAAAAGAAAGAATGGAAGAAGAGCGAGGGGCTGGAGGCAAACGGGAAATGAAAATAGAAGAGAGACAGGAGGCTAGGGTTGTCCCAGGAGAGGGAGAGTGAGCGAGGAATCCGGGCGAAAGGCGACGAACACTCGGGCGAAAGAAACGGTCGAAAAAAAGGGAAGAGAGGAGAGAGAGAGAGAGAGAGACAAAGTGGTAGAAACTAACGGCACGGACGGGAAAAGAAAGAAAAAAAAGCCCGCTAGTGGGCGAGACGTGAATAGAAGAAAAATAGAATACCGGAGGAGCAACCGGGTTTCCAGAGTAGGAAAGACGAGTAAGCGACAGAGAAGCTATCACAGGGTGAAAGAGACGGAGGAGGGAGAGGGAGAGGGAGAGAGAGAGAGAGTGACGAGAGAACACGATACAGAGGAGGGGGGGAGAAGGGAGCGAGAAGAACGTGGCACAGAGCGAGCACGGTGAAATTAGCACAGATAGAGGAAGGATGAAATAGTTAACCGAGGAGAGGATGAAACAGAAACAGAGGGACAGAGATAGATTTAGGGTAGAAACTCTAGAGAGAAAGAGAATGAGGGAGAAAGAGAGAGAGAGAGAGAGAGAAAAGGGGGTGGAACAGAACGGGCGAAAGAAAGAGATGGAGCGAAGGGAGAAGCACAGGGAATCGAGCAAGAGGAAGGCTATAGCTGCCTGGCGTCCCGACCCGACCTCTCATCCCCCGGTTACCCCATTCCTGTCTCCACCTCCCTAAACTCTCCCCTTTCCGCGCCACCTCATCTCCGAGCGTTCCCTCAGCTCTCTCTCTCCCGCCCCTCTGGTGCCGCTTCCACCCTCGCCCACCATGGCACAACCACCCACCTATCCAGCCCACCGACCAACCATACCACACAGTAACACCCCGACCGACAGATCAATACCTACCAACTACCAAGCTGCTCCCAGATTATCATTCTATCCGTCCACTTTGAACAGCCCCGAAAATCGAGTGGACACACCGGCCCGTATGGACCCTCTCTCTCTTTATATATATATATATATATATATATTCCTTTCCGTCTATCTCTCTTTCTCTCCTTCACGTTCTTTCTCTCTCTCTCTCTCTTTCTCTCGTGCTTTTCATCGACCTTCTTCCTCCTCGACTTCAGGCAAAACGCAACGTTCAAGAGAAATGCTACCAAATGGAAACCGCGAACCGAGCATCCTGTCCAGGTTCATCCACCTAACAGCTAGCCAGAGTTCTCTCTATCGTCGCTCGATTAACGCGGCCAAGAATTTAGTTTCGACGTTTGGTAGCCAGAACACTGATGCGAGTTTGGCTCACGCGCGCCTATCGTCTGCGTGTCTAAACCTAGGTCCTCGGCCACAATGGCTAACTAAAGCGAGGGCCACGATACCAGCCGGACATCCTACGCGTTCTGCTGCGGTATCGAGTGGTATCGGATGCTTTTCGAATGCGATCGATAATTAACAAATTTCGTGGCTGCAAGATCGACGTCTAAGTATCGAAGAATAAGATGGTGCCTTAAATACCGGGGGACAATTTTATAAGGGTGATCGTAGTACGATCGGCAAGAGGGTGGAAGTGATTGAAAAATCTGGTAACTTATATCGGATTTAATTGTCAGCTCGGATGGAGACAGTATAATATGTAGTAATGAAATTAAATTAAATTAAAAATTTATTGGAATTGGAATTGATCAGTTTTCAAATTGAATTCCCTAGACCAGAAGAATCTCAGGACAAGTACGATGATTCATCGCTTCGAAATTGAAGAAATTTAATAATACGACAAAAGCGTAAAGCATTTGTATCAAAAACTATATATACAGTTTTAAAATTTTTTTATCTACGATAAATACTGAGCGCCAAAAAACGAAAACATTTATTTTTTCACTTTTTCAGAATTTCTCAAAGTTTTGAAGCTTTAGATCTTCATCTTGTGCAATAAGGGGTGATTTTTCCCTTTTCAATGCTTTTATTCCCGAGGTTTGATAGATCGAGAGTTTATGAATAAATTTCGAATAGCCTCTTTTTTTTTCAGTTCGATGTCTTTGTTTTTACGATCTGCGAGTACGAGATCGTTCGAGTTAATCAACGTGTGCGCGGATGAAACAAAGATGAAGCGAGAGGTGGAAAAGTTTTAGCGTATCTATTGCGCTCTTTTCGCACGCTTCTCCCTCCCTCTCTCTCTCTCTCTCCCTCTCTCACTTTCTCTCTTTTCTCTGCTCTTTCGTAATGAACCAGCAATTTTTCAAAGCCGAACGACCTTATGATCGCATACGCGTTACGTCAAATTAAAGAGCAACAGGTGTCTCTGCTGATCATCGGATGTACCCCGCGTTAAAATAGTGGCGTCGTGATATGACGAACACTCACTCGCGATAACGTTTGTTCCCTTTGAAGCGAATATTATTACGAAAGAGACGGTTAGTTGGACAATGAACGAATCGATAGAGCGGACGCCGATCGATCGATTGTGAATCGGTGAAACGTGAAAAACCTTCGACGGGATTTCCGACGGATTTCTTTTTCTTATTAGTTACTGTAAGAGAAGGATTGTAGGGTTTGTTGAATCGTGGAAATTCCAATGACTTTTAATCGTAAGTTAATTGTAAGTCAAAGGTTAGAAATATTTTTTAGTAAGAGTTTTTTTTTTTATTTTATTTCTAAAAGATACTTTTAGAAATACACTTAAAAGACACTTTTCTTATTGCTTGGAGATGTGTTACTTAATAAAATTTAAGAAAAAGTGTTACGTCGTATTGAAAAAAAAAATATATATATATATATATAAAGCAAAAAAAAAAAATATAATATTTCCTTCTTCGTGAGAGTTGTCTGTGTTATGTCGAGTCCATTTGAATAAAACATTCACTCGTTTGAGTTATGAGTATATACATGTATATGCGTATATATGTATTTTTCGAACATTTTCACCTACTTCGTCTCTGGCATATTCCATTCGTTACTACAAAAGGAAATATCCACCAGAAATATCACACCAAAAATATTTATCTCGAAGGCATTTAAAATTCAAAATCCTTTCTATTTTTCTCCGCTGAAAGTTTAGATTTTCCTGTTTCAGAGATTTATTTATTACGTTTATTTAAGAAAATGTTTTTCGGTACGCATGAAATATGAAACAGATAAGCGAATGGGAAACAGAATGTTTTACCAAATACTTCCAAAAGACATTAAAAATCAGCCATTTACCGGAGAATTTTACATTCATTTTAGAGAATACTCTTCAGTTTCCTATATTTTACTAAATAATTCTTGCACTCGAGGAACATTAGCTTAATAGAGATATATCGTTTTCAATAAAATTTCCTTCATACCATAGAAGAAAAATTATCCATTTCCAGATCCAAGAAATTTTTATGCTCCCTATGCACGTTTGAAATTTTCACGATTTACACGAAAGAAAATTAATTCTGCATTATTCCTCTCTATATTGTTGCAAATATTTGTCGATTTATTTCCATTCCGAGTTCCTTCATGCGACATCCGGAGGAAAACGTATGGAGGATGCACAGAAGGATGAAATCGATGTCTCATCGCATTTCGATTCGATCGAAGACAAAAGAAAAAATAAAAGAAAACGAGGAAAATCTGCGTGGATCGCGAAGGTGTTCCATTAGGGCCGACCTTAAGCACCCCTGAGCAAGGACGAGAGAAAGAGAGATACGTCACCGGCGACCGTGGCAACGTCACGGGGGCGCCTCCGGTGACGTCAGTGGCGTGCTAAATGAGATTAGATTCGCGAGGGTTTATTTGCGGCCCACGCATTTTCTGCTCCCGCCTGCCGTGAGCGAAATGCCACGTCGTACATACCGGACGTGTGACTGATTTACTTGTGACATTCTGACGTATCCACAAACGAACAGCAGTGAACTAAAACCGCCGATACGAAGAAAACGCTGTCGTTCCACCACCTCGTGCCCATTTAAGTGGTCCATTCAAGTGGTCCTCGTTTGTCATTTTTGGAAAGACGTTCGTATTAATTCAAAGTGTTACAATGAATTGTATCGATGCATTTCACGGATTCTTCGTCAACAGTAAAGAAGTGTTTAATTAATTCTTCGATACGTACAGACGACCGTAGTCAATCCACGCGACATGTGTTTGAACTTTAGTTGATTTAATTAAAAATGTCGAGAGATACAAGATGGAAAAAACTCTGGAATTGCTGCTATCTCTATCAATTTTACTTATCTCTTCGAGATGATACGATTGATAATAAACTCCCACGTACATTCACTGACGTCAGTCGTTTGATCTGAGATTACACTGTCGTTAACGGCACTGACAATCAATCAGTGCGAACACTCCCATCGAAAAGCTAAACAATGCCGAACGTTCTTAAAATATCTCGCGATGCAAACGAGAAACGGGATTTTAAACGCAACGGGAAAGAATCTCCGTCGACGGCGAACACGGGACCCGAGGCGAGACACGAGGCATCGATCTCGCGGGTATCGATCCTCGTGCGAACGGCTCGCCAAATGGCACGTTTTCCTTTCCTCAATCATTCCGAGAAGCCGTCCAATTAACAGCATAAATAATTTCGCGCGGCAATTTTTTCTCATGATTATACCTCGGGCCTTAAACACGCCCATCTCTTTCTTTCGTTTTTTTTTTCATTTATTCATTAACGAGAGAATATGGATACCGACGCGCGCGAGAACAGCTGTCGCCGGAATATCCGCGTTACCATTGCGTTCGTACAACAGCGTTTACAATGGAATAGAATAGAGTAGGGTAGAGTAGAGTAGAGTAGCATCGTAGCGGAGCGCGCGGGATCGGAAGCGTGGCAGAGAAATGAACTGTTATTATCAACACCGTCTGCGTTTAATCGTAAGTTACAACGTCTGCATACTTCTCGTGGCGGCAAAAGGACGATAGGACAGCTCGAGGTCGTGGCATGCGCCACCGTGTGTGCATGCACGGGGCGAAGCACCGCGCGCGCGTTTCTATATACATAGAAGCCGGTGTGTTTGAGCCGCGCGCGTTGCATAGCCGAGAGACAAGTGAACGAGAAAGGGAAACAGTGTGTGTGTGTGTGTGTGTGTGTGTGTGTGTGTGTGTGTGTGTACAGGGCGGAAGAGAGAACACGACACGGCGGTGGATGGAGAAAGCGCGAAAAGGAAGGAGATCGCGAGAGGTGAACGGTAAAGAGAATCGCAGAGGGATGGGAGGGAGGAACGCGATGCATGAAAAGGGGGAAAGAAAGAAGAAGAAGAAGAAGAAGAAGAAGAAGAAGACGACAACAGAGTAAAAGAAAAAGGAGAGATAATAAGAGAAAAGGAAACGAGGGGAACTGGAATGAAGAGAGGAATGGAAGAAAAAGACGAATTTATAAAGGGAGGCGGAAAAGAAGAGAGAGGAAGGAGCGAGAAAGAGAGAGAAAGGAATCGAAGGGAGACCAACGAAGACAACCACCACTACAGCGTGAGAGAGAGAGAGAGAGAGAGAGAGAAAGAGGGAGAAGGAGAGAGATAAAAAGAGAGACGAAAAGGGAGAAAAGAGTTCTTGGATGGCGAGACGTTCTTCGGTGTTGCAGGCAGCGGCGGCATAAATCGGTCGAAGGGAAAACTTTTTGGGCGCGGAGTTACCAGTCGGTATCTCTTCTACTCGCATGTATGTACGTATACACATATGTGTATGCGGTTTTATCTGGCGGTACTCGGGGATGTTGCGGGTTGATTTATCGCCTGTCGTTGCCATGGAAACCTCGGCGTGACCGGCTTGCGCGACACCCTCATATCCGAGTCGACTCTCTGCTTTACTCTCTCTATCTCTCGCTTTATCTCTCTCTCTCTCTCTCTCTCTCTCATCCTCCAGTATACACTGTCGCTATCTCTCTCAGTTGCCTCCCTTCGTACGGTATAGTACTCTCCATTCGGTACTCTTTTCCTCTAGAATCCGTCGGTTTCTATCTCGTTCTGGCTCGGAACGTGCCTATTCGTTCCAGCTATCTTCCTTGATCATCCACTTTTCTTCCTGCTCTCTCGAACGTCTCTCTTTCCCTGCTTCCTCTCGCCTTTTTCCTTCTTCGAAATATGTATATTCCGGCTACGTCTCTCTCCTCATTGCATTCCCGCTCTATTTGTCTTTACACCGTATCACTGTCCCTGTTGTCTCTTCCATCTCTGTCCGTCCTTCCTCGCGTATGTTTCTCACCTTCCGCCTTCCTTTCTCGCTCCTGTCACCGAACTGTACGTAGTACTCTCCCATTCCCTCTCTCTCTCTCTCTTCTTGTCTCTCCCTCTTACCCCATTCTCTCTCCCTGTGCTGCTCGCGAGCTCTCTATTCCACTGTCGTTCATTTATCTCCCTCTCATCGTCGTTTCCTTCTTTTTTCCATTCCGCTTTGTAGCCTCCTTTTCTGCCTCACGCTCTACTCTCTACCATCGTCTACCAGCGTCTTTCGCACACCCCCGGTAGAACTCCCTATCGTCTTTTCTCTCCTTTCTTCGTCTTTCCTTCTCTCCCGCCTTCCTCTCCCCTCCTAACCGCCTCATCTCCTCCTCCTCCTCCTCCTCCGATATACCAATGGCTCTGCTCTCACCCACGCTTCCTCGACAACCCCACTCCTACGGCCTCTAACCTCCCCGACCGCCCTTTTCCACTCTCCTTGCTCACGTACATACGTCGTCGTGTCTCTTTTTCCTTCGGCTCTCACCCCAAACCACTTAGCCGACCGACCAACCACCCATCCACCTATCTACCACCGGCTCGGCTCGGCTCGGGTCGGCTCACCCACCCTTCTCTTCTCTTCTCTTTCCTTTCCTTTCGTTTCCTTTCGTTTCCTTTCCTTTCCTTTCCTTTCCTTCCACCCACTCTCATCTTTCCTTCGATATGCACCCCACGCTACTATCAGCTTCTACTCCCACGCGCGAGCTCGAAACCCCCCAGAGGAACGTCAAGGAGGCGACTACCGGAGGAGTTCTCTGCAAAGAACGAGAACTCCAACCACCACCACCTCCGGCTGCCACTCGCGCCTGCAACAGCCCCTTCGCTCGGTTTTACCTCCACTATCCATCCGCCATCCGGCCTCCGCCAATCGAGTGTCGACTGGCTGCTGGCTTTGGCGCACGTTCGCGCTACTGCACGCTCACTCTCATCGTTCCACGCGATCTAGATAAAGAGCGTTATCTAACCGTGCGGCTAATTAACCGGCTCCTCTCGTCTAGTTATCAACCTAGGAGAGCACCGATTGCTTTCTTCGTCTCCCGATGTTAACCGGGGATCTCCCGACTTTTCGTTCCGCGATCTTTCGGAACACCACCACCGATCGCCAGGGAATTCATCCCCCTAGGAAGATTTCGTTATCGATCGAGTTAACGCAGATGCAAAGGGATGAAACGTGATTTAAATCTGGCGAGTTTAAATCGAGGACTTTCTAGAATTTACAGTTATTTGAAAATTTAGATGGATAGCTTGGAATGTGACAGAATTTGCCAAGTTTGATTAGTTTCGTTGTTTTGGATCTTGACGTTGTTTGAAGTTAAATCACTCAGTTTCAGAGTCTTTAATTTTTTTACTCGTCACTGACTGCGAGAGCGTGAAATGAAAAATAAAGTCAAACGCTTGAAACTTTAACGATCTAATGGAAATTAATAATTCAATAGTCGTCTAGATTAGTCGAATGTAGCCATCTAAATTAGTCACGCAGCGTACATGAATAGTCATCTATGACTCGACGATACAATTCGAGAGTTAATTCGAAGAGAATCCTTTTTCGTGACGTGAGCACTATTATCGACTGAAGATAATTTCAACGAAAGACTCTTGATCCTTCCTGGTCAGGAAAATATTCCTGAAAGAGAGAAAAAAAATTAATCCTCGTTTGGATTGACCGATGATTTTGCCAGAACAATGGTTATAAGTCGCGTGAACATGGAAAAGTTCAACTGAAATGTCAATAGTTTATGCTATTCGTTGCTACGAATCGAACACGCGACTCACGACTAAATGAGGATCGATGCGGGTCTAATTAGAAATTCAGCGAAGAATTACGAAACCTCGCTATGCTTAGATTGTTTCCTTGAAAGAAGTGGGCACGAATGGTTGCAAAATTTTTTTCTCAAATTTCCACTATCGAAAGTGGATTTCAGGTCGTTGGGAACAGGAAAATGATGTTGATTTTTCACGAAAACGAACAGTTTCGAAAATCCAGCCGGATGAATTGTAATCGGGTTGCAAAAGTTTCGTTCGAACATTGTGTTACCAACGTTTGATAAGGAAGTCAGGCCAAGATAATCTCTTTCTTACGTCACTTTCCTAACGAACCTTACGTCGATACACGATTAACGATCTTCATGAAATTTTCGTACGTGATGGAAGATTTATCCAAGTACAATCATCGAATCAGATCTGTCAAAGTTCAAATGTATATAAACCTCTTCTGTTGCCATCAAATCAAGAACAATAAGCTTCGCTGCGTGAAACATAAATCATTTCATTAAAATAAGAGATACCCAGAATTCCACTAGCCTGATCCAAAAAAAAAAAAAATCCAAGTGTGGGCGAGAAGAGAAAGGTGGAGATAAAGAATTGCGGAAGATTAGATAACAGAATGGAGGACAATGACGTTGTATCGAAGGAAAATGATAGGAAATGCAAGGCCAGATCGATAGAGCGAGGCGAAGAGAATATTCCCGAGGCTTGGTTGTCGGTCTCATTGTTATCGACCCGTTGGTATTCCCCGGCGTCATTGGTAGCGGGATCACGTGGTGTCTATTGCCTTCCAACCAGTCAGCTCTCTCGTACAATGCACACCATTGACGTAACTTTAAGCAACCCTGCGTGAAAGGTCATAAGCGCAACCCCGTTATAATCAACGTCTTGTATGCACTCTCGGATCCTCGCTTGTTCGCTTCCCATCGTGTGCAAAATATCGATACAACTCTGATCGACGCACCACCAGCGAAACGGATGGCGAACAATTTTAACAAAAGTAGTACTTTTCTTTTAATGCCGTCGCCGTCGTTGATTAACCGTTTCGAAGAAAGTGTAGGAAATTCAGAATTTCATCGGTATTGGTGTAAAAGTGAGATATTCCTTTCGACAACATCAATGGAAACCAAAGGGAAACTCTGGTTGAATTGATTATAAGTTAAAACAAGTTTCATCGAGATTTTGTCGAGAAGAATTGTTTTTTTAAAAGTAAGAAGTAAATTCTCCGATTACGTCCTCGGTGAGAAACAATTTGAACAAGTACACGGAAAATGCTAATAACATTTCAAAGCTTTCTTTAAACTATCCAATATCTGGATAATGTTTATTTTTATCGGCGTATCGCGAGCGACTTCGCGATTTACACGATTCGAGAAAATTTCAATTAATATTCCTTTCTTTTCGTGCACAATTTAATTAACCGAGACAATGGTGGTAGGGCTATCGAGCTGACGGTGCACGCAGATGCAAAGCAGGTTGCATATAATTAGGCAAGGCATGGAAAATATCACCCTCGGGATTCCCCCTTGCTTTTGATATGATAATTAACAAACGTGACCACAGATTCGAGTACCGATGGACGCTCAAATGTAATGGATTTTGATCTCTCTTGTTCGACATTAACGCGCGACTCATCGGCATCCTCTTTTTCCCATTCTTCAGTCACGCGCGCAATGTTTCATTTGCATACAAGGTAGAACTGAACAATGACTCGAAGCAACGCTACTGCAATTATCAGAATTATTCTATTTCTTGGTAAACACGAGTTTTATAACAACTGGAGAATTAATATAAGATAACTCGAAAGTTAATAAATAAATACTTTCCCTTTCGTTTCAATGAATGTTCATTTCCACAAAATATCGTCGCGTTACGTCGTTTAATTCTGCCCGACTTGTTCTCGCGTTTAGCAAACAAAGAATCGCGATAACGACGCGTGTGTCCGTCATGTGGGACGTCCATGAATTTCAAAGAGATATCATTGAAAAAAAAAAAAATCGGAGAATAGGACAAGCTTGAATTTTTAACGATCCATCGTCTCTTGGACTACGTATATAAGGCGAGAGGAAATTTCTGTTCGAAAATGTTGCCTGGTGTCTGTTTCGCGGTTAAATCGTCTTAACAATCAGTTCGTTATGTCGCGTCTCACCGCATGGATTGCTGCTTTGCTTATATTGATCGGATCTGTTTGGTCACAGGTTAGACGTCTGCCACGGGCGTTCGGTTTCGGTAGCTTGATTACATAGCCAAGAATAATTTCTATTAGATTATGGACAATTGTAGTTTTGCAGAAAAATTTCTATAATCCATCGTTGAGTTTTTTTGGACTTGGATTTCTCAATTGAACGATAACAGAAATAGATTCTTCTTCGAAAGAAGATTTAGTTTTATTAAAGCTAAACTTAGTTTTATAATTATCCGATTATTAATAGTTTTAATACGTGAGAAGAGTTAAATATATAACGTGTTCTTTTAATTATCGGACAGCAGTGACGTGAAATTAAAAGATAAGTAATCCCTCTGTCCCAAATTATTTGTCACTTTTGTATATTTTTGGTCTGACTATTAGTATGGTTCATTCTATTTAATATCTAAATATTTAGTAAAAAAAAATCATTCGATTGTCATTTATTTGTCAAAGTAGGTATTGACGTCAGAACGACAGTAATTGGATATCTTCAAGTCAACAATAATCGCCATTTTAAAAGTACGTATAGAATTGAAATTATAGATGATAATTTGAAAGTTAAAGTCAAAAAGTCTGAAATGAATAAGAATATACGTAATGCTGTATTGCAATTTTTGCTGCAACGTTGTGATAAACCGGAGCACAGTACTATCGAGAGAAAATGCAGTGAAAATTGAAACTTCTTTTCAAAAAATGCAAAGAAAAAAATATTTTCCTAACATAATGATGTCATTTAGGAGTAACAAGATAATGCACATGAACTGAAGAGAAGAACTCAGACATGAAAATCGCCTACCACATGGTATTATATGTAAATCTAAAGTCATTAAAAATTAATGCTAAAAACTGTTTAGGTATTATTTAAGATTAAAATGTTGTTAAAAATTTCCGTTTAAGCAACGAAGTTCTCCATTTTCGCCAAATTTCGTTTATACTTTGCCAAAGACGTGACAAATAATTTGGGATGGACGCAGAAAACGTAATAATAATTCAACTGTTATATATTGGAATACCTTAAAAAGCTAATATATTCAAAGAAGAAGGATCTAGCCCGCTGCTTAAGATTCCAAAGAATCCAATAAATAATAACTGATGTTCTCTTCTTGCTATAGGAACAGATTCTTGAAGAAGGAATCGAGGAATCAAGATTTGGCTTTAATTTGCTCGAACCTTTACGAAGATCTTTTTGCAAAAACTTTTGCACGTCGTTTGAAACGATGTCGTACATAGCGAATCTTGCCTGTGCTGTAAAATGCCCTGAATTGTATTTGCCTCAAACTACGGAGCTACCTACTGCAACAACTCCGTTACCTATTACAACTACACAGAATCCATCGACGACGACAACGACAGTAGCAACGACGCCAGCAACAACAACGCCAGCAACAACAATGCCAGAAACAACAATGATGACATGAGTTAACATAACATCATCGTAACATAGTAGTGCAGCTTTTACGATATATTTTGCACTTAATTGTATGAGTAGATTAGTGCGTTGTTATAAAAATTTCGTAGTTTTTTTTTTTTCGTAGAATTCGATTCTTCCTGACGTAATTACAGGTATTTTAGATTAGAATGTAATATTTTCTGAAATACGCTTCTTAACCAAAATTCCTGCTAATACGGTGTTTGACGTGATTTGTGCAATTTCTATATTTCTAAATATAAACTGTGCCTTTATCAGTGAACTTCTGATTTAATTTATTCGCTTGAATGAAAGTTCTGAATCTGTACGTAGGATGGCGTTGTCGGTATTGAAGTATTCCGTGTTAACGAAGATATCTGTATGTTGTTTCGCTACGGTTATCCACGGTTGATATGTCGGAAGAAAGTTGCTAAATGTTTTCTAATTTTCAGAATACCACATAATTATCGTCAATTCTCCTTATTGAAAATCATTAGGAATTTAAATTCAGATCATTCTACGTGACTGATGTTATATATATACATTATGTTATATATATATAAAAGGAGAATAATCGTATAATTATAAAACAAATACAAATATAAATACGCGATTAAATTATAACAATAATAATGATATTTACAAATAATTTTACCTTTCAAGTTTATATATTATAATTTAAAATGTTGAAATATTTAATAAGATATAAAAATTTCGTTCCTGGGTTAAATATAATAATTGCAATATCTATGGACGATCAGTTTCAAAATTGATCATTAGACTGCCGACTTTTGCGCATTTACGTAAATTCTACGTAATTATCGTTTATCAGTACAGAAAACTGCAGAAAATGCATAAAATATCGAAAGCAGAGTGCTTGTTATAATATTTAACATTGGAAACAAATTTCTGTTTAGTCTGCATTGTGTCGATAAAAACTCGATGTTACATAAAGATCGCCAGCCTACTGATTACGTATCATAGGGCTGAGCGAGGAGCTTCTATTATCTTATCGATGTTCCGTTCTCCATCTTCAAGTTCTCCATCTTGTGAAGATAACGGCTAGAAGGATCGAGCCGATCCCCAAAAATGGGGAAGGCATTTTCTGTGCCTTCGTACGATGTTTATCCTCATATGTTTCAGTCGTTTCACGAGTACGAAGTACCCTGGGTACCTTCCTAATTAATGGCCACTTGCTACCTTTTACGGTATTAATCCTCTCGTGTAATCCGACTCCGGCGGCTCATTGTACGGGCGTGCATACAGAAAGTGAGAGGACACACGTTCCTCGTAATAGCTCGGTCGCGATTACTTTCACAACGGGAGCAAGGTCTTTGTCTTTTTTTCGTGCCCGGATGCGTCGTAGTTCGGTGGTTATTTCGCTAGCGAATAAGATTCTTCTCCTTTTCGGGGGAATACTCGATATCACGAATTTCTTTTTTTTCTTGGTCGAATATTTTCATCAATGTTCAGCAAACGTTTCGTAATAGCTTTATGAGGAAATGTAACAGCTGATAGATTAAGTGGCATCCAACGAAGAATAGTAGTAATAGTTTAATAGCAGAACTTCTTCAATAAAAAGAACAAAGAGAATACGATGACAGGATTGTAAAATCATGAATGCAAATTAAGAATCGACTTGGAAAATGGGAATGTAAAATAAATAGTTAACGGGAATGTGAAGCTGTCTATATAAGAAAGAACGGATGCGTGTTAGTTAAATGATTAGTTCAATTCTAAACCTTAAAAGTTAGAATTCAATAAATACAGCTACTATTGGTAAAAGTTTTAAATTTTATAACATAGAACTTGAATTTTCTACGACACATAGAATGTGCGACATTCACATATGACACTATCGTTACAATTTACTCTATATCAAATGATTTTAATATTTAGAAACTTAGGGAAATGTTCAATATAATTTGTGTAGCAAAACTAAAACTGATATCTTAACTACGTCGGGGGAATCTGAACTATCCTATCTGATGTCTTAGCTATATCAAATGATTTATTATATTGATGTAGTATTTAGAAATTTAAGGAAATGTTCAACATATGTAATTTGTTCATAGAAAACGGATTAAAACGATATCTTAGCGACATCAGGAGAAGTGGTCAGACCACGACAGACAGGAGGTCGAACAACATAACAGGATACAAACGATCCAGGATATACGGACTAGACTGGCCTCTTGTGTGAATCACGCGGCCAACTATGCAAAAGAATGAAAGTTCCGCGATGTCGTGGTCGTTGTCTCGATTCCTTGAATTGAAACCACAACGATAACACTCCGATATCACGATACTTTTCGACTGATCAATTGACGCGAACCTAATAAATTATCCGTTCGATCCGAGCGAGAAAACACACGGTTTATATCATGTGTACATTTTACGACTTCGATACTTTCGTGATTTTACGAGTCTAACATTTCTAGAATGTGCAAACGAAGCTCGTTTGCATTAGAATTAGCCCATTGCCTGTTGTTATATCATTTAATTTAATAAATTCACTAATCAGAATTCTGTGAATTAACCTGAAGAAGAAGTAAGATATTTTTAATAATATTGAATCTAGTTTTAATTCAAATTTTGTGAAATCGGGATGCTATTCGTGAAAGGACATTTTTACGCAATCATACGATTATTTTAAAAATTATAATCAAGTTTAGAATAATTATGTTTATTATTTCTGAGCTGTTCTTTTTTATTTCCTTTTTTTTGAACTTTCTTTCATGGGTCAATTTCTCCATCAGTTGAAATTAATATAAAGAGACCCTCGATAATATTTTAGTCAGATGACTTGGGAAATGTAATGATGCATTATCGAAATTTTATCTCGGTGAATATCAAGGATTTTGTCTTTTTTTTCTTTTTTATCAAAAAATTATCGTACTATATAAAAATAAAAGTAAACAGTAATAATGATAATATCCAAGAATTATATATAACACTATAGGACGAATGAAACTTCTAACGATCTCAAAGTACAAAGTTGCACAAAAATCGGCGAATTTGCAGATCGTCGCAAATCAAGCTCGTTATATATAACGTTTGTGTAATATTTTGTAAAAAAAATTTACCAAATTTAAAATTCGAACGAATTTAGTTGCACGACCTAACGAAATTGTTATTAGACGAAAAATTACATTAAATGTAGCACACGAGATAAAATCTATCGAGATTTTATGAATGTAGTTTAATCTAATCTTGCATAGTCGTACGCGTAAATAGGTATACACACGTGTATCGTTTCGACTTGTTAAGGGGGTTTTGTACAAACCTGATTGTCGTCGTGGAAAAACGATCGCCGAGGTGCTATTTCGGTCGCGGGAAAATATTATCTAGTAGATGAAGGCGGAATTTCATTCCAGCTGTCGCAATCTTCAGCTGGCAGAAGTCGAGGACACGTTTGAAGGTAAACGCCAGGCCGCGGGAATAAAAGGAAGCATTTGCGATCGAGATATGCTAATCTAGAATTATTTCAAATTCTCAATTCCGCTTTCTCTCGTTTCGAGCTGCGATGAGAATTTTTCTCAAGCGAAAGATATGAACGTCTTCGAAGCAACTTTGCTCGGTTTTCGTTAAGTTCCAGCACGATTTCGAAGATTAATTGGATGCACGAAAAAGAAAATTGGGCGCAAATCACAGCTGGATTTTTGCGCATGTTCTGCAGTTCGTAATCATGCAGTCTAGATGTAGATTGTATTGGATTGGTTTCTATTATCAAAAAGATATAATTGCGCTTTTTTTCTGATGAATGTGTATTTTGCAGCTAACTTCATTTCAACCATTGTGCAAATTCATCGTGCAGTTTGATACCTGCTTGATTGTTCGAGCTTGTTTTGTAAAAAGAGAATGCACGATCTCGTTAACAACTTGTGGAAAAGGGAAACATTTTCAAGTGAAAAGTCGAACATTTTCGAAGGGAGCATTTCCGTAAAATGGAAAAATCAAAATGGCACACTTTCGTCATATTTTGCTGTACTACTTCCGAGAAGGAAAAAAAGAAAATGTCGTGCAAGCTCGTGAGAAATTATCTAATGTGCTAATAGTGAAGAATTGGTTCGTCAAAATTTCACTACTGATGAAAATATCAAATCGTTCTTGGAATTGTTCTCTGGAAAGAAAGATCAGAACATTTTTAAACGCGGAAAGTTGAAGATGGCAAAGAGTAATCGAACAAAATGGTCAATGTATTGATAAAGTTTTTGTTTATGAAAAAAAAAACATTTTCATTCGTGAAAAATTCGCCTTTCATTTGCACATGACAAAAAACAAAACGCAGTTACTTTTTGACCAGCCTGATATTTCTTCTGATTAATTTCTTTCGAATTTTCTATCGTGTTACACGATTTATATAAATTAAGCATCAATTTCAAGGTGTCAAGGTGTTCGGATCGGTGAAAATCGTTCGTGTGCCACTGCGTGCGTACGTGTTTTTTTTTTTTTTTTTTTATCGAAGTTGGAGACGTCAGAAGTAATTGGCACGCGTGCACATTCGGAACGAGAAAGAACGTGGAGATCCACACTCTCGTGAGAGAGGCAAGGGAATTTTAGTATACGCGTTGCGTATTCTGTCCTAGTTTCCTTCCAAACTGAGATAGTCACCGGTCAGAAACAGTTTCCCAGGCCGTTTGATTGACTGATGCTACGTGAACTATGATTTCCATGCTCGCCATCGAAGCTGCCATCGTCGCGTTTTATGCTGTTTCATTCGGTCCTCGGGCGATGTATGCGAAAGAAAAGGTGAGTTTCTCAAAGAGTGATCGATCACTGTTCGACTTATCGCTTGTTGGACAAAAGATGCGCGCGTAGAATATAATTAGAATGAATTGTTACCTCTCTGTTGCAATACTTTCCACTCTATGTGAAATTTCATTGCAAATGAACTTCTGAGGCATTCTCCAAAAGCTTTCCAAAGCAAGTCTATTAAGAATCATCTGTGTATCAATCGTGTACTTCGTCTACGACTAGCTTAACTTTTTACCTCTTCATCGAACTTGCCAATTAAATTGCTGTCAATCGGAACAATTCCCCCTCTCGGCGAGTCGAATTCGCTTTCACTCGAATTTTTCTTTCACAACAGAAACGCAGGACGGAATTTCGAAAGCACGTCGAATCGAAACAACGTTTCGTCGACGATCGGTTGTTTTACGAGACAAGAGCGTAACCGGTTGTTGCGTACAATGGCGAGGAATTTCGCGCGGAGAAATGCCTCAAGAAAAGGAAACACCGTGTCTCGACGACAGCGTGGACAACGTTCAATCACGGTTTTTATTATGAAACGGCGTTTATTGGATCACTCGAGAGGCAGCAAGTCTGCCCGATCGTTTCGAGTGACAGGTGAGAAGGTTCGCATAATGAAGTCACGATGTTGTTTTTGCTCTGGGGCCAGTGACGTCAGCGTTCGACAGGAAAGGAACAGGTATAAATCTGGCTAAGTATCCTCGATGAAAACGAACGGACGATGGTCGTAGCAACGTGCGAAAATAAATCCACGTGGTGGCTGTCATTGACACCCTGTGGCCACCCCGAAACTTTAAGCCGAAGGAAATTCCTCTTTTACGAACGTAATTTTAGTCGCATTTTAGTTGCAAATTGTTGCTGCGAATCTCGTTTCTCATTTCAACAGAGAAAGATATTTTATTAATTGTTCAATGGAATTTCTATCTTGTGAAATTAATCGAAATTATTATTACAATGTGTAGTTATATTTTTAGTTACTTTTACTTCTAATAGATGGCCTGTTTGTTGGAGATGCGTGAACGAAAAAGTATGAGCGTTGGCATCGAACGTTTTTCTTTTTGAAAAAAAGAAAGTCGTGCGAGTGAAAAAAACAGAGTCAGGGTAGAGTCGTAAAAGAAGCGTTGGATAAGAGTGGTCAGAAGAGTGATCACTTTGTTTCATCAATTTGTATTGTATAAAAGAATCAATTGTGTCGTTTGAGTTTATTCGAATTACTGTTGTCTATCTTGTATTCATCATTTGTTGTTTTGTTTCCGTTTTCTTTGTTATTTAATATAATTAAACATCATTTATATTATATCACTACAATAATAATTTCATATTTCGATACAAGTTTGCCAATGTATTGGGATAAAATAATATTCCGATCAAAGAGAATACAACATGAATAACAAAAGAAGACACGAGTGAAAGAATGAAATTAAGAATGAAAAATATCCCGACCGTATTGTGTAAACGATCGAAGGTTTTCAGAAAGAGAGTTTAGTAAGAAAAAAAAAGAAAAAGTTCGCGTTTTCGATTTGCATAAGATAATACACTTTTTATTTATCGAGAATTCACTTCCAATAAATTACACTCCCGGACCAGCGATTAACATCGAGTCGGTTGCAGAAAAGATTGATCGGGCCATGTTCTGTACGTGTCGTCGTAACTTGTTATAATATACAAGTCATTCTCGATGCGATTGACGATTGTTATACTCGGTAGAATGAAAAAAAGGCGGGAGCTAGGGATAGCTCAGTTGGTAGAGCATCAGACTCTTAATCTGAGGATCCAGGATTCGAGCCGAGCCTGTTGGGGCGAATAAAAAAAAAAAAAAAAAATGACATTGTCCTTTAGGACAACAGCACGGGAGAGCTCTGTGTGTATAAAAAGGTTCCCGGAACTCATTCCAACGTGCGGAGGACGGTCATCGTGAAGGTTTTAGTCGGTAAAATCCGACACTACCAGGATCTTCCCTTCAAAAGACTCTCTCAGGTGCTTATGAAGATCTCCTCCAAAAAAAAAAAAAAAAGGATGAAAAAAGCCAGAACACTTCATCTTATCGTTTGTCAAATAATAATCGATTCGATCGAAAAGAAAGACCGAGTTAAAAGTTTTTACGAAAAGGAAGAAGATTACCAACTTCGGATCATCTGTCAGGCTGCTTCCTCTCGAGTAGAAGAGTTACCGATCGCAAACTAAAAACCAACGCACAGGAAAATTGCCACGTCCGAATTGGAACTTGCGAATGCAAATTCCAATTCCAGTCCCAATCGCAATTCCAATTCCGATGCGAAACGACGAGAGAACTGGATATAACAGAGGGGGTGGTAATGGCAATTGGTCACGTGACCCGCGCGCTCAACCCTGTTATACTGACGGCGGAGTGCACCGTGAAAGGGAAGCCGAGAAACACGGCAACGAAGCGAACGAGAAAGGAAAAGAAAGAGCGTTCTCGCGCTCGCTCATCGGCGAACTAGATCGATCAGCGCGCGTCTATCGTTCTCTCGTCTCTCTCTTCCTCTTGCAACGTGCTTCCTCGCGAACGTGTAAGCTCGCTGCACCTGCAGAGAGACGGCGAGTGTCAGGGAAAACACGCGATTCTCCCGTGGAAGCGGGGAGAGAATCTCTCACACAGGCCTTGCATCTCGATGCAAGATTGCGCAGGAACGCATGTGACTTAGCATCATGTGACTCCGAGAGAAAGTCGATCCATGGCGGCAGCGGTGGCGGCGAGTACGGGCTAGATAGAATGCGCCTCATCAATTCAGCGATCAGGGTCGGTCATCCGACACGCTTCGTCGAATTCGACGGATACCGATCCACTTACCGGGCCATCGAACGTAACGCTCTAACGTTTACGGAACGTTGATCCTCGCGGGTTGCTGGCTTTACGAACAAAATTCAACAAATTTTTAATCAACAGGTAGGTAAAACCATAAACATCGTTTTTTCTGATACTGTGCAACATTTTAAATGCCAATGTCGCTAGATTATTTACGATATTAAATTTGAAAAAGAAAAACTGACATTATGGGTATCCCTAATATAATGTTTGTTTTGCGATCTTTTTCTGGGAATTTTTATTGATAGAATAATACGAATATATTATTTTCTCAGAGCTCTACAAATTTTGAAGTCCTCTGCGATGTACCTGTCTTTCTACAAGAACACCCGTCGAATTGACGGATCGACTAATTTCATGATTAATCCCAATGAATTTCTTTCGCTCGTGAAATGATTACGCCGGCGATAAATATAGAAGTAATGTAAAAGATAGATATTTTTAAAATGTTCTAAAAATCGTACGTTTGTACATATTAATATGATAAACATTTTATAAGCATATAAGCATCACATGACTAAATTCAATAGCGTACAATTAAGTTGTTTCTAAAGTAATTAAATCGATCTTTTTTTTTTTTAGGAAAAATGTGTGTTTTCATTCGTGCATTTCTTTATTCATTTGAAAAAGTATATTTTTATTAGAAAGAAAGTAATTTGCTTTGAAATAACTCTTGTCAATTTTGCAACGTTTTCCTTCAAAGTCGAGCGAAACATTTTTCTTTTCCTTCTCTTGCCCTTTCTTTCCCCTTGCTTCTTTTCATTTTTTTTCCTTCTTTCAATAATCTGTTTCTCCTATTCTCTGTTCTCCCTTTCTCCCCCTTTTCTAACTTTCTGACTCACTAAATCGATATACACTTTCATGCAAGAACTATGCGAATTCATACCGTTCGTATACCCATCCGACTTCCTCCATCGCCAGAGAATCGCGTTTCTTTGTTCTACTGAAAAGCAAGGGAAAAACATGTTCGACCGGACTGTTATTTCAAATACGGTAATACCGTATCATCATTAACCAATCTCCGCATTACAATACAATTTCATCAATGAGCTTCATCAAGAAACGACGAACGCGTGTAACGAGCAGAGGGAAATTTCGCATTTCCCTCTCGAGTCACGTGCAGTCACAAATTGATAGTTGTTGAGCCTCGACGAATTCCCCAGAAACCAGGAAGAAGCGTGCCTCTCTCTCTCTCTCTCTCTCTCTCTCTCTCTCTCTCACGGCGTGTAAAATATTTCAAACCATCCAGGAGAAGGAAGGAGAAACATCTGCACGCGTCGTTATGTAAAACGTTGTTATAAACAATTGCGCAACTAATTTCCCCAGAAATATAGCCAGCCAGCCAGAGTAGATCCGTCGATGAGTATCCGTTCATCGAATCGATCGTTAAGACAGACTCACGTTAGACGGATAATTAGCAGAGAAAATGTAGCGTGAAACCGAGGCTAACCTCGCCGAGCCTCACCAAAGGCAGATGCCTTTCCTCTTTTGCATCGTTCGATCGATCACTCGGGGCCCAGGGAATCCTTTCCCTTCTTCTTCACCGCTTCCTGCCGACGCACACAACCGATCTTTTCACGCTCGCTCGAATTAAACGTCCGCGGGCCTATTCACACGTGCAAACGTTTCGTTTTCGTGTGTTACGCGATCGTTACCGCGTTTTATGTAACCGCAATAGAAAAAAGAAAAAAAAAAAATCGTACGTATACACCGACCTTGCTTTATCCCCTCTCCCCCTTTTCTTTTTCTTTCCTTTTCCCTGATTCACACGAACGACGCGATCGGTTGAAACTGTCGACGCCTTGCCGTCGTTCATTCTGTGCGCAATTGCAAGCATGCAACGTTCGTGAAATCGTTTTGCAGAATTCAGTTCTCCGATGGCGAGAGGAGTTAACGCTTTGTCACTGCATTTCGAAAGATTTTGAAAGTTCAACATGTTGAACACTGCTTGGTGACTTTCTACTCATAAGTAACGTCGTTTTTTTTTTTCTTCAAATTTGATAAATTTAACAATCGCCATCTAGTGACGATAATTTAACTTATTATGACGTAACCTATATTCTAAATTAAATTTATATTGACATTTAGTGTGTTTATCGTTAAATTATATTGTAGATCAAAACTGTATTAAATCTTAAATAAAATAAAATTTTGTACAGTATCAAAAAACGATATTACTTAATTTCTTCAGATGACGAGAGTTTGATATTTCTACAGATAAAGTTGCAAATGAGATTCATTTAGCCTTACTATCAAACAGTCCATTAATTAAGTTGATACGAATTTTTTGTATAATTTTGCCATTGGAAAACTCGATAGATTTAATTCATATCATTATGAATAATTCCTATCTTTAAATATTGGCTTCATCGAAAAGAACATTTCCTATAAACAGCGCGTGCAACAACGATCAATCGGAATTCCCTTCCATTTTCTCCAATTATAAGTGATAAATGCACGGTGGTACGCGAAAAAACAAATTAAATCGAAAATATTTTCCTCTTCTAATTGCGCAACTCTGCCACTTTCTACTTTACTGTTGCAATCGTTGCTCATTGGAAATTGTTTATTAATTTCTTTTTCAATTAATTAGTTTCTTTCTAATTTCTTTTCTAATTAATCGATAAGTTGAAACTTGCAATTTTCGTTAAGCAAGGGTTCCTCCTTTCGTTTCATTATCGCAATTGTCAATTTTACTTTTCTCCCTTCCCTATTATTTATCAATCTCGTACAATAAAAAGAGACGGATCGTTCATACTAGTTTCGAACGAAACTACTCGTGCTAGATGAAATCGTTCTCGTTATCGCGGTATAAACCAGTTTGATTGCTTCGCTTCGATCGAGTTGGCCAGAAATCTGGCTACTTTACGCGACAAACGACAGTAAATAACGTCTCGTGGACCGTTCATTATCTAAAACGAACACAAAAGTGACCAAATTAAGAAGAATGAAATACACGCGCTACGGGCGATATTTTTTCTTTTGTATTTTTTTTTCTTTTTTTTCTTTTTTTTCTTTTTTTGTAAAAATACCAGTCAACTTTCACTTCTACACGTGTGTACAACACTTGAAAGGATCTGTTAATACCTACATACATCACTCTGGAATCTAAATGAAACATCTTTCACGCTGTTAGAATTTCAAATCTTTTGCAACGAGAACTGGTACATCTTTCAAATACATTAAAAAATACTAATAGCAAGTATAGGAATACTTTCAGAACAAATTTTCTACATTAAACGTGTATAATTCTAAATATATTCGAAGACACCTCGGTTTGTGATTTTAAAATTGAAACGACTCTACAAGATTTGTGCTTAATCGAGTGCCATTTTTCTCTTGTCTCGCGTTGTCTCATCACTCTCAGCGCGTTTATAAATTTCTTCAACATTAATATAAATGTTACGTTGAAATGAACGTCGTGTACAACGCTTCTGTAATATTTGTCATCGACGAAAATATTTTCGACGCGACGAGTAGTATTTCATTTTAAGCGGTCCAATTAATGTCAACCTGACTGATGCGACGCCGTTCGCGAGAGTCAGATCGGTATCACACGTTCAGAGGTGAGTATGTTTCATCCAAGAAGGTACGAAAAAAATAAGCAAGTTGGCAAATTATTGTTTTCATTAAACACTTCAACGAGTTACGCAAGAGTTGGAATTATTTCATTCGAATTAACCGCTCGATTTAACGAAAAGCTAAACATGAAAAAAACTTACGCTTCGAGATTTCAGATTTTATATTTCGAGAGAGAGTTAAATATTTAGCTCATTTAATTCTTTATGACTAGAATTTCGTTCGCTTGCAAGAGAAAAAAGATTTTCTAAAGGCTTGTTATTAATTCAAATTTGACCTCGACGAACTTTTTTCGTATTCTCTTTTAGCAATTTATTTACGAAGCATCATCTCAAATAAAATTATAAAAGGTTCTTATAAAAAGGTCTTATAAAAAGTTACCATAGAGATACCAACAAATTATTAGTTACTAAGTTACAAACAAATTGCTGAGAATATATATAATAGTAAATAAGAAATTAATAAATAGTCATTAGTCGTCAGTCGTAATTAATCCATTAAATTCTGTGTCATGTAAACATTAAAATAAATTATAAAAATTTCCTTTGTAATACGATGATTTTATTACTTACCGATCATCGTACCTACAAAATTGTAGCGTCATCTATTCAGTCTTATAAAAAGTTACCACGGAGATACAACAAATTATTGGTTACCAAGTTACAAACAAATTTCCAAGAAGATATATAACAGTCGTTGAGAAATAAATAAACAGTCATCAGTCGTAATTCATCCATTAAATTCTGTATCGTGTAAACGTTAAAATAAAGTATAAAGTTTTCCTTGTAGCACGGTGACTTTATCGATCATTTATCGATCATCGTATCCTACAAAATCATTGGAAATAATCATTCAAGTGGAAATTTTGTTGATCATATCTTTCTAACGTGCGATGATATCGTTGAAATTTAAAGCAATCATCAACGTGCATTGCGGGTTTGCTAGAACAAGTACAAGATACAAGAGTTAATGATGCATAATATCAATCCTTGGAAAAATAATATTCTCCACTATTTTTTAAACTTTCGTAAAGAAGTAACAAGAAATCTAATTTATGAGAATTATTCCTGCAAATTGCGGCTCGAATTCCTCTCTAAAAAGCCCTCGTGCGAGAACGTGTTATATCATTGTCCCGGATTCGCCCGCAATTTGCCTCGAATCGGTAACACACGTGCACTCTGACCACCGGTCAAACCTGTTTCGTAAAAAAAAAAACATTTTTCGAGGAAATTTCCGGCGTCGCCCTAACCTCCAAGGATACACCTTTCGCATGTACATACGAGAACAAGCTCGTCGCTGAAAGTCGGTCACCACGAATCACGTTACTCGCGTATTTCACAAATTCTATCAAATTTCGGGCGTTTTAACCACTCGCTTCGCGATTTTTCTTCTCATTCGTCAGTCTTCAATAAACGTTAGTTAACACAGATGTAAAGCATCGAAAGAATCATAGCTTTGTAGCAATTGGAAAGTAGAGCAGATTCTTTGTGATTTGTGCACGAAAAAAAAGTAAGACACATTTACCGGTTTTTCCTCAATTTTGATTATCTCGCTATCGTTTCTTTAATAAAAGCGTCGTTTTATTCAGAAAAACAAGAAATCAATTTTTCGTTTTTTTTTCGATGCTGTAGAAAATTTTATTTAAGAGTTAACACAGTTTTAATCTAGAATATAATTTAACAATAAACACGCTAAATATCAGTGTAAATTTAACAGGAGTATAGTTTGTGTTATAAAAAGTTAAATTATTGTCACTAGATGGCAATTATTAAATTTATTAAATTTGAGAGAAAAACGACATTACTTATGGATGTCCCTGAGTTACTTTTTTTTTAAAGAAAAAATCATTTAAAAAAATTATAATAGGCAATGAATTGGGAAAAATGCAGAAGAAAATTTTTTTCATTCAAGGCTTTTCGAGAAAATTTAATTCGAAAATTTGTCACTATCAAGGCAGTTTTTTTTTTAACGAAACATGTTCAAAATCTTGAAAATGAAGCTTAAAAATAAGACACGTTCAAATTTATGAAAATGAAGCTTGTTTTGAAAATGAAACTTCAAATAAAAATTTTTTTATTCTTATTAAATAAATAAACGAATTTTATCCTTATCTTCATAATTTTAATAATCAAAAATTGAAAATTCAAATTCATCAGTTCCGTAGAACTAACTAATTTCAAATTGAAACCATAATTCCAGCCACGAGTGCAACTCGATATTATAGTTCAAAGAGTTAAGAAAACACTATCGAAAGATTTTATCATGCTATTATTTATACAGGAATATAATGGTAATAAAGTTAAGCGTTCCAAGATAGAAAATTTTCGAGGTTGTTATCGTTCAAATTCAAGAAGAAATGATTAAGAAATAATTTTCAGACTGTTATTAATACCGCGCTAAAAAAAATTGCATGATCTCATCATCGGAGGATGCTTAAAGAAACATCGTCCTGCGAAATCTCAAGTAGTAAAAAAAAAAAAAGAGAAGAAGTTTTCTTCTCGAGAAGAGAAGATAAATCCTCGATCTGATTAATGACACCGAGCTCTCTCGAATGTGAATTTTGGAATCTGGTTACTGGAAAAGATAACGCAATAAGATTCAAATAATTCGGTCGTCTCGAGATCGTTCAATTAATTACTTGATCACAGCGGCAATATCATATATGTATATCGCATGTTTGATATGGTAATCGACGAAAGAACTGGTCGGTGAATGAAGTTCCACATATTCGCGTAACAAAGTGGCGAGCAGCACGGTGTCGAGTGGCGTTTATCACCGATTTCCGTTTATAAAAGTCGATTTCGGGCCACTGCTGTGTGCCCGATGTGTCGTGAAAACGAGGTCACCGTGAGGTGGAGTCATCGAAAGAATATCGACTGAAGAATTATACAACATAAAGTGTAATATTAATGTTAAAGATTCTCCTTGAATTTCGTTCACAAAATTCGACATTTTTCAATGTACTGACGAGACGAGACGAGCAAACTAATTCATAATTGCTTGTCAAAATGATACACGAATATAAGTTTTTTTTTTTTATTTTTTTTTTAGCTTTCCGAACTGATTCTTAGATCTCGAATCTTTTGGGTTAATAAGTTACCATTCGTGGTGGGAGTTACGATTTCGATTTTGAAAGACAAGGCAAAACTGTGACTTCAAGCTTTTCAAAGCGGAATCAATAAATGCAAATTATATACAATGCTATCAATGCTTTACGCGATCTCAATGATTCGCAATGCATACATACATGGTATACATGTTTAGAATATTAATTAAAGATGTAATTTTACAAGAAGTGAGGTATTTAAGAAAACTCGAAAGTAGAATGGAACTTTTGAAAGAATTCCATTTACAATGTACATAATAACGATGATTGAAGACCGAGAAGAAAATTCGAAGGGCAAGGTGTTGCATTTTAGGGCAAGGGTTGAATTTTAAACTGATCTTATCCGACAGATCTTGTTAATTCTATATACTTCAGTTCATTTGCTAGAGTTAAACTTAGTTAATCGATACATCGCTACACTCAGGAACCACTTCGATAATTTCCTACACGTAAACTCTTGATTTTTCGACTGGTCGTTTCGAAGAATCATTGGCCAGGTCTTTACGTGAACCTTTTCTTCTTTATCGATACTTACAATTAGTTACTTCGCATTACTTCGCAACTTATCGTTAGAGACTCACAGTCTCTATCCTATCAAACTAGCGCGTCGAAATTGTCGCGTATTTATTTTCTGGAGTTCAAAGAGACTGCCACCGTGACACAAGCGTAGTATTAGAGTATCGTTCATTCATCCGCGCAAAACTGAACTGTCAACTATCTTGGCTCTCGCAATTATTCAAAAATCCCCTACACTTCGAGCATCGATTATCATGTCAGCGTCACCGACAATTCAAGGATACCAGCGAAACTCTTTGTATCACTTTCTACACCCTTTAACCTTATCGCTCGGATCTTTTGTTATAACGACCGGCACCATATACGGTGACGAGGACGTAACAATTTCGCATTGAACCCAGACTATCTCGCCTTTCATCGTGATTAATGGACCGCGGAGCATCGAACGGTCTTTTTCACGCATAAATAATTCAACACAAAGTGACCGATATATCGATACAACTATCGATACAAGTTGGTTTCCGAAGCGAGGAGGGAAGTTCGTGCGATCGAACAACAACGATCGAACCCGAACGATTCTCCTAGATCATGCGGCCCGCGTTGTATTACCAAATAGTTGGAACAATTGAATGAGACTTTTATTATTTGAATAATAATTTAATCATGAATTATTAATTAATAATTTTAATCGTGAATGTTTCTCCCATATGAAGCACACGAAAAATAAAATAGGAAGAAAAATTTTGTATTACCACTATCTGTATCAAACCTGACGTTGATGAGCTGGTGTCTAAAAAAAAAAGAAAAAAAACAAGCTCAGTGTTCTCATTGAAATATTAAATATTTTTTTAATTAATATAAATATATTTTTTAATATAATTTTTTAATATAATATTTATTATAATATTTATATAATTATATAATTTATATAATTTTTAATATAATATTTATTAAATTTAATATATATTTTTTTAATATAATTATAAATATATAATTAATATAAATATATTTTTCTAATCAGTGTGTCGTTTCGCTATAAAAGTTGTTCTAATAATCCTCGTAAATACAGGTTATATTGAACTGATAAAAAAATATTTGTTGGCCAATGAGGCACAAAAGATCTGAAAGATTGGACACCCATGTCCTAGATCGTTAACACATGTACCTTCTCGATACATTCGGTCGGTTCGATCGATCGATCGATCAATCGGCGAAACTCGGCCCCGAGCGATCGTTGTATTGCCCAATGCCGTTCCATTTATCGTTTTTTCTTTTCTTTTTTCTTTTTTTTTTTTTCAAACGTGTAGGTGCGAAGATTCGATTAGGTTAAGTATATTTCGTTGACGAGAATGCTGCTTCAAACACGGTCGAAATCGATAGTTTCAAACAGCTGACTACTGGTCGTTATATGATTACATGCAACTAGAAAAGATATAATTATTACAAAAAATGAGGCGTTTTAGAAAATTCGAGAGTAGAATGGAACTTCGAAAGAACTGTATTTGTAACACACAATATATATATATATATATATATATATATATATATATATTTTGAAGGAATAGGAATAGTAATTTGTTAACTTCCCGTTGATTAATTAGAAAAAAGTATTTATTAACGCGGAATTTCTTTGGAAAAGTGTATTACAGTGGAAGAACTGAATATCTGAGATTCGCTAATTCATTTGTAACAAACACGATCAAACGTAACCTGGTTTAAGCAATTTTGCTACATGTTGCAGAAATCTCGCTGATTATTAAATGACTACGAAAGCAGGCCAGACGCTAGCCCGTCTGTGTGAATTTTAAAGAAACAATATTCAATTGCTTTCAACGGTTTATTAAATTATCGTCCGCGAAATGAAGATTACGGTGTATTTGGTTTCACCTTTCACCATAAATTTCTGACGGTTAATTAGGTTAGGTTCCAAAATGAAAATATAACACCAAGACAGTGAAGTCTCGTAAATTAGAGTTTCAGCAACCAAGAGGAATATAATTTTTATGTTCTTAAATATCGAAATAAATCGGCAATTGTCTTGATTATTGCTGGATAAAGGCATTGATATCAGAAAGGCAATTGTTTTCTATTATTTAAAAATTCTGTTAATATATTTGTCTCTCTGCTAGCTTGTATATGAGTACTCTGTTCTATGTTTTCGGATTTGTTTCAAACTTGACTAGTACAATCATCATACTAATATACACTATTGTCTAAAAATTTAGAGCATACATTTAATAAAAAAAAAAAAAATAGATACATAGATGTGCAGTGATGAGCAAAATGAACACATACGTAGACTAAATCTGTGGTAGTTTTGACGATTGAAGTTTTTTTCTTTACAACGACCTCTTAAAATTTGTTGTATTTTTTTTTGTTATTTTTCTGAATTTTGAACATTAGAGCGAAAACGACAAAAATTAAAGACCTCCCAACATTTCATCATTCGATCTTAATGATCAATTCATAGCTCAAAAAAACTGCAAAAGAAAAGAATCATAGTTTTCAAGGGCTCTTTTTGTAAAGAAGAACCAAATCTTGGCAGAATTAAATTTTCAAAAGCTGCGAAAAAAAATTTCAATGCTTTTACAGACGTTTGAATTTTAACAATTTTTGAGAATAAAAGTACTCTTTCCTATCCGCTGTATGATGTAAAAATATTTTCGAAAAAAAAAGAAAAAGAAAAAAAATGAACTTGAGACGCTCAAAGTAGAAGACTTGAAGCTTTAAAGCAAGACTTGCGTGACTTTCTTTTACGAAAATGTTAATTTAAAGTATCGACGTTTTTCTATCATTATGTGCTCGGTCATGTTTTTCTCAGCTGTTTTAATCGCACAGCAGCTTTAATTATTAAAGTTTCGCAACGTAATCTTGCTCGGCGAGAAAACAGGATTTCATTGAAAATCGGATAGGATGCTCGAAACTTTCGGACAGTTTCGTGACATATACGCACGTTGATTCTCAAGTTCTTCTACAGTATATGTTCGAGTACTTTCGTAAGCCAGTTAAAAGCAGTTTTACCGTACTAATTTTCTCCAGCCGGTCTTGATACAACATGGTCACATGGTTGTGAGTCGCGTGATTCATTCTCTCCTTTTCTCCTTCATTTTTCTTCTTTTCTTCTTTTTTCTTTTTCTTTTTTTCTCTCTTTTCGCTTCACGTAACGAAAAGTGAATGTCAGTGGCATTTAAGCGTTCCGGCGTGGATGTCCAAGGAAATCTGGTGCGTGAGCTTACCGACGGTGCCGAAGGTTCTTGCTAACGTGACCTCGTGAAACATCGCGGGCCCGAATGCTTTCGGGAATCCGCGAATGCGCGGAGAAAGTGCTAGGCATTTTTCTTTTTCTTTCCTTTTTATTCGTCTCGATCGAAGTCGCGACTGCATGTATATATACGATCGTTCAGGGTCGGTATAATTAAAGCTGATGATAACAATTCGTCTGTCTGATGATATAGATTTTGTACGATCACGTTTTTGGTTTCTTTTTTTTTTTTTTTTTTCTAAGAAAATAACACATTGACAAACCTACTTTTTTTTTAGGTTTCTTTTTAAGTTGTATCTGTAAAATATCTGTGTGTCTAGTCCAATCATGAATTGATCATACGGGGTGGAACAAAAATTACTATCTACTAAAATAAATCCGTAATTTTAGATTTAATTTAAAATCAATAAAATTGGTTTTTAATTTTGATATTTTTTATTAAAAGAAAGAAAAAAAATAGGTGGGAAGAAACTTTTGGCTCATCTTGTACGTCTATAGGGTGTCTCGCGACTCGTGGTCCACCGACCGGGAGGTGATTCTACATGTAAAAATTTGTCGGAAAGAGAGGACAAAATTTTTCCATTAAAGCCTTTCCTTAAAAGTTTCCTTCGAGCATACTTGAATTTCGCTAATTCTATACGCGACAGAAAAGAATAATCGTATTTTATTATCTAATAAAACGCGTATAACAAAACTAAAATCAGTTTGAAGTCAACATAAACGATATCAACACATTCTTAAGAAGAAGAGGTAGAACAGTAACTTTAATTCTCCGAATTGTAAATTTCAAGAAAAAAAAAACATTACATTACAATATAATACAAACGATTTTTCCATTTTTATCTAATTGTCAGTGTCTCGACAAAGTCACTAAAGTGACAATTAATCCGGTAAAATGCTTCGGGAAATCACCAAATCTTCCGCTGAACATGAAATTACGAATCGTCGAACGACTCGACACGTTCGACCACCACGTTCGAAACATAATAATTGTCGATGATTTGTCAACAATTACGCACATAATTAGCTCGTAATTAAATCGTAATTAATCAGAGTAGAGTGATCGGGAATGTCTGCAAGATAAACGAGCCGGAACACGTGCGAAGATCGGCAAGAAATATCGGGTAATTATATCGACGTGTACGATGTCACATCGCATCGGTATTATGAGCGCGTTCTCTGACCGTGCAACGAAGAAAAATGGTTTAATTTATAGTAAGTAAGTAAGCAAATAAGTAGAAAGTCGAAACAAGCCGATTATGCGAACGTTCGGTTGTTCTAACCTAACGTGTATACTGTGTACACCGTGTCACATAATCGTTCGAGCTGTTTGAGAATTTAAAAATTAAATTCGAGCATTTAAAGAAGCTTAGAAACTCGGAAGCCTTACGGGGGATTACAAACTTGAGAAATTAAACAATTTAGGAATTTAGACCTCTGGAAATTTAGAGATTTAAGAATTAAAAAAATGTTCGAGAGTTCGGACACTTGGCGCAACTCGAATATCCGGGAAACGTGGAAATTCGAAGAAAAACTGAAAAACATTTAGGACACTTTAAAAATTGGGGAATTTAGATATCCGAAACGTTTAGGAAATTAATAGGAGGTTTAGAAGAGTTTGGAAATTTAGATAGCTGGAAATTTGGAGAATTTGGGAGTTTTGAGAGTTTTAGAGACGTTTGGCGACTCAAAGATCTGAGGTTCTGGACATATCCGGAAGTTTAGAAATTTGGCAGTTTAACAACTCGAGAAACTTTGGAAAATCTGGGAATTTAAGAAATTTAAGAACTTGAGAACCTGGCAGTCAGGAAAAAGTTTACGAACTCGGAATTTTTGAAAGTTTTATTCTGAAAATTGGCGAAAGTTAACACACATCCGTGCATTATCTGCACCGCCATTGACCAAATGCCGGTATTTTTTGACACTATTTGTAGAAACGATATGCTCTATATAAAAACAACCTAATTTTGAAAAAGTCATATATTTTTTAGTGAAATTTTTTTGGGGAATGAAATAAAATGAATTTGTATTTATATATACACCTTTATTTTTGATTTTTTTCTTTCTGAAGTTAAGAATAAAAATTAAATCCACAAAAAAGTTGAAATGAATTACTGAAAACATACTCATTATTTTATTAGACAAAGTAAATTATTTTCGAAACTTTAATTTTATCAATAATTAATAGTAATTAACACCCAAGTGCTTAAACTTTGAACAAACTTCTTCTATACGCAGTACCGACTAATACGTTTTTAAATTAATTTTTTTTTGCGTTTGCACCCTTATATGACGCAACTGAAGCTGAAATCAGTTTTTTCGTAGAATTATCTCTGTTTGGCAAAAAATTACGTTTTAATTTATTCGGATTTAATAAAAACAACGATCAATTATTTACTGCAATATTACAAATGACGAATTTTCGTCATGCGGACTGATATGTGTTAAAGAGATTGCATTACATTCAATGTTATTCGCGTTACGGTGATGAATTTCTGGCAAAAGTTACGTCAGCGGGTTTGGAACGTGGTTAATAAATGCAGAGAATGCCAGCATAGAAATGTCAGCTTATTAAAAATAAATAAACACGTGACACGCATCGATACGTATCGTATATGCTTTGCATTATGCGTTTCGCAAGTAGAAGTATAACTCGAAAATTATTCCGTTCCGGATAAAATAAAAATTCATATACAAATAACGTGATAGTAACTTTCATTTGATTGCGCGATGAAGTGCTCAAAAGCGTGAATTGAATCGTCAGAAAGAAAATCCCTGATCAAGGGGTGAAATTCCATAACGGAAATGGTAAATTCAACGCCAATTTCGAGATCCTCGAGATCCATTACGACGCGAACAGCATACCCTCCTTCAACGTCCAATATAAACAATCGCCGCTTGAACTTACAATTAGTAATTGAACACCGACAAATTCACCGCCGCGAATCATTTCAATTTACGATAATGGCGCCAGGAGGATCGTAAACGCTGCCTCGCACCTGCACGCTTCGTACGCGGCGCCTTCTTCATCCTCGCCTTCAATCTTCCACTGTTTACACAATCAATTTCAATTCGAGAAACGAGAGCCGGAGATGGAAGATCGAAAAAACGCGAAATAGACGCGCCTGTATGTGTGTGTGTGTGTATGATGACGATGTGATTACGTAAAGTAGCAAATTAACGATTACAACCCTTCACGGCGGTTCTTCGTCTCGAAACGAGCGACCGGCACAAAAGTTTCTCCAGCAAGTCGGGAAAGAGGATCGAGAAACGACGAGAGAACGTGAAGTTTCTCGGGGAAGATCTACGACATAATTACACCGTGCACGTCGCATTTTTCCGTCACGTGAGACGGTCTTGCATTAAAAGCAGCGGATCTAAAGCCGGCGATTGGACGACTTTTACTTTACTTCGCCTTAGCTATTCGCGGCAGGGTCAATTTGTATATACACGATCTATTTTGCGCCGCGCTCACGCTCTCATCGTCGGTGTATCGTTTCGATTGATCGGTATAAACCTCGGTATAATTCCTCGAATCGTTTGAACGTTCGTTAGAGTTCCAGTAGAACGTCGATTATACGAATTAACACGTTGACTGCCACGGTAGTTTTCAGGATCCCGGTCTAAGAAGCCAATTCAATTTAATTATATTATATTATTAAAAATTCCTATTATAGTATATAGTAATCATCAAAAAGCATATAGAATGTGTTTTTTTGAAAAAAAAGATCTTGCGAATTATCTCGTAGTTGGCTTATGTAAAGAAAGATTATTAGATGGCCCAAAAAGGTTATTACATATTATATATACACACACACACACACACACAATGCGCGCAAACTTTTTCATAAAGCAACTTCTTCCAAAATAAAACTTACAAAGTTTAGAGAAGCATTCGACGCGTTGATTGGAGAAGAGATTCAACTAGTTCCAAAAAAAATTAGATTGCAAGAGTTTCATTATTATTTAGAGTATCCCAATCTGTCAAGAGAAGCCAGCCCTTTGGAATCTTGGAAAATTGTTTGAAAAATTATCGAAAATAAAAATATTCTTCTAAAGATAAACTTTGTATTGTTATATCTTCTGTTCATTTATTAATCAATTTTCTGTTCATGTAAGCCAATAATGATTTTTTGTTCTCTTCCCTGAGGCTATCTATTCATATTTACACTGATAGACGACGAATTTCATCGTAGCTGCAAAAATATAGCAAGTAAACAAATTAGGAGATAATTCGTAGTTGGCAGTCAACGTGTTAATTGGCAGATAACTTATTTTAATAATGATTTTTCGGCTAATCCGTCTGGAAGAATCAAGCCTGCGATCATCGTGTCGCAAATCAAATCGTGGATTTGCAAATTAAACTGGAAAGTTTTTTCAAGTACAAATATTTATTATGTATGTTGAAGAGTGTATGTCTAATAATCAGCGTATGTTCCGAAAGTTTCATTATATCTTCACCTGGTACACAATTCAAGATGCAAGATCTATTTATACATGTACACAGATCGATTTAATTATTATCGTTTGCTATTTTCCAGCTTCTATACAGTTGAACATTTCTCTTATTTTCTCTCAGAGTTATTTTTTTTGAAACTCTGATAATATTGAGTCACTATTTTTAATGTAGCTAATTGGACAGTTTCTGACTTTCATTGTATTCCATGACTAAATTATCATGTATTTTCGTTTCTTTTTTTTTTAAACATTTTTCTTTCAATTTTAAACATTTATCTTTCAATTTTATCTATTTCTACGAATATTTTAGATGATAAAATGGGACGGGTATCATTAACAATTGAATTTTAAATGACAAATAACCAGATAATATTACGAATATTACGCTTTCGTTGTAATATTCATTTTACACACACCATCTTATAAGAAATTAAATTTCTATCTGTTCCATAGAAAAAAAAGAAAACAAGAAAGTGTTCACGTGGCAGTGAACGTGTTTAAGGATACAAAGACAGAACACAATAGCAAAGATGTTGTAACAAAAAGATGGATCAATCATAGAATAAATTTCATTTCACTCCGGTGCTAAAAAGATTATATTGATTTTCTTTTACTTTTCATTCTGCTGTGTAATTTTGCAAATCAGGTTTATGATTCACGAGATAATGAATAGCGGTATAGAATTGATTGAAGCGTGCATCGCGAGAAATCAAATCGACGTTGCTTTAATTAACAAGAATGTTTTCTGCAAACGATTGGATGTTCCGTCAGTATATTGCTAGGATCATCTTCCTAGACTGATCTTTTAATCCTCGCTCAATTATACGGTACAAACTGTTAAACAGGATAATTGTTGATCATTAACTGATATGTCTTCATCGTTCGCTAATGTATCTAACACTCCTGAAGATACTCGATAAACGCACTTGTACAACTATTTTCATTTCTGTTAGCCAATTCTCTTATCGCTTGACAATGTTAAGTTATTTAAAAGTTATTTCAACTAGCAGTAATTTCAATTATTACGTAACTACAATATAAATTTAGCTCTTTCAATCGCATCTTCAAAATTTCTAAACGTTTGCTTTAATATACAGTGACGAGCAAAGCTGAACACATAATTCTTAACATTAATAATATTTTATCAGATATTTTTTGCAAATGGAAAATTAATATTCTTTTCTTTAAAGAAAATTGTGAAAATTCACGCGTATGTGAGAAACACTAAAAAATTTTATTTATGACTAGATTCATCATGGTCTTGGAAATTAAAGTTTCTCATTTTACAAGAAGCTCTCAAAAACTTGCTGTATGATTTTTTTTCTTCTCATCATTTCATCGAACTTTGAACATTAGGGTTAAACAACAAAAATTCAACAAGAATTTAAATTGTCGACAATTTTTCATCATTATGTTCCTTTACTGCATACTTTCACGTCGAAATCAATCAAATTTCAAGTCTGATTGTAAGTTTAAAATTTTTTTATCTGTTTAATTCCTGATTTTTACATCTTTCCACCATTTAAAAAGTTTCAGAGTGTTTTGCACCGTCTCAAAAAAATCTATCGCACGAAATTTGAAAAAATATAACCGACAATCACACACAATCAGTCATCCACATCAAACCTAATAACAAAGCCAAAGCACAAACTAAACGATCAAGTAAAAACAATTCTGAAGAGAAACGTAATTTCTTCAGTCGCGAACAATCCGGAAGAAGGAAGCATTTTCTCTCGTAATTAACAAAGATTAAAAAAAAAAAAGAAAAGGAAAGAAAGAAAAAACAAGTGGCCACGTGATCCGGTCGCGGTGAATTTGCCTGGCAATTCGCTCGTGCAAACGACAACGTCCCGACAACTCCGCTTTCGTTGTTACCGTCTGATTGATCGTGGCTGGTATTCGATGATCCACGGCGAGGTATCGTTTATAATTTGTACTCGTCACGTCGCTTTCTATGATTCGCAATAGCGCCGTCTAATGCACGCCTAGCCGCGAAATCCCACAGAGTCCTCTGATTAATCAAGCGATTTTTACCACGCGGTGATCTAAATCGACGCAGAAACCAACAATGCCCGGCGATACTTGCGCCATCGAGATCGATACACGTTTGCCACGGGGGTGAGAAGGTTTGAACATTTTTTCGCAACAGCTCGTCGAATCAACAGAGAGAATCTGCAGTGTTTTCAAAGCTGCCGATTTCGCTGTTGCGGACAGATCCTTCGATAATTGCGAATTATCGAATTTTTTCTATCGTCGATTCTCTCGCTGAAGTGCCAGCAACAAGAACGAGACTCCTTTTTCTCGGGGGATGTAAAATTATGAGTTTCAAGGATTCGCGAGAATTCTGAATTTTCGGGCAAGTGCAGAAAAAAAATTCCACCCAGTAGTGCGATTTTCTTCACCAGTTAGATCGATCAATGTTCACTGACCTCTACTGAATTTAATTTATAGACTATCATTAAGTAATTGTAATTATCATCTTTTCAAGTCAACATGCCTGCCACTTTCAAATTTTATTCGAATTTCAACTGAGCACGAAATTAAACGAAAGATCGAAGAAGTCCAAAATTTTATCTTTTCTCTTTCAAGCAACACTTCGGGAAATTTCCTCTTTCATCCTCCGTTTGAAAATTCATCTCAGACACCGAATTTTCTCACGGTCAGTATCATCTGTTCTGGATCCCGTTAAATTTGAAGCGACAACAAGGTGAATTACTTTCGAATAACCGCGAAAATTGTCGATAAAATGTGACTTGCGTTTGTCGCATGGCCGGATTACACAATCAATTACAATGTTCCGTTCGCTGTTCAAATTCTCACGACTTTCATAACCTTACGCAACAAAGCTTATAAGCACGGTACACGCGTCTCTCTTACATAACGAAACTCGAATGTCCTTTAAATCGAATGACGCCGGGCGGTAAAACTCCCTCGTAAAGGACTTTATGTCTCTCGATCTTGTGTATCTCTCCTGAAGGGGTCTTCCTATCATCTCTCGTTACGTTTACGTTACATATCTCATTCCTGGGAGAATCGTTCATCTCGTTTGTTCATAGAGATTTGAAGACGAAAATTCGTATTAAACAGATGACAAATTCATTTTTTGCGATTTTCCGATCGACTCGTCCTGACGGATCCAAAAAAAAAAAAATGAAAGAGAGGACCAAGGGGCTAGAATTAAATTTTTAAGGCCACGCCCTGTCCAAATTCAGGATCATCATTTAAATACAACAGTGATCGATAGTCATCGTACGAAAAATTTAAATTTTCTATCCAGTATAACTTTAACATCAGTCTTTCACGCACGTGTCAAAACTCATCTCGATTCAATCTCACCCCGTTCCCATCGAATTCAGCGACGAGGAGAAACGCCAAGAAACGGAAGCCAACTGTACGCGAGAACTGAATCTGAAGAAACGAGAGACGCCTGTCTCATCGACGATCATAGATGAATCGGGTGGCGACTCTCTCTCGTTACATTACGTTACATATTTCGGAGAGCGCGGAGACACAATCGACGTCTGGAATCGAGGGCAGCAGCCGGCGGCTCGTTTAGAGAAAGGAAAGTCAAACGTGGACGGGAGTCTACGCCTCCTCCTTCTCCTCCTCCTCCTCCGCCTTTTCCTCCTCCCTCCTTCTCTCTTCCTCGCTCTCTTTGCCCCTATTTCCTCTTATCTTTTTTTCTTTTTCAGCCAGGCTTAACCGGCTGTCCCGGTGTTCTCTCTCACCTGGAGGTTGTTAGTCTCCTCGAGAGAGAGACACTGCCAAGCGTAACTTAGCATTCGGCCCTCTCTCGCCCTCTTCCTACCTTGGCTGTTCAGCCAGCCACCGCTTTTGGGGAGCTTTTCCACCACCAAGTGCCCGCAACACCGTGTTGTACACGTAGTCGATAAAGAACTACGCGAGCGTCGACTGAGGTTACCGCATTATATGAGACACACACACGGTCAGTGAGCCTCTAACCAACAATCACTCGACACCGAGCACATCCAGAGTCAGTCTGGTCACTGACTAACTAACAACGGCCAGAGGGACCGAATCCTCCAGTAGAAGTGGCACTGGCTAGCTGTCGTCTTACCGTCTTACCGTCTGACACAGTGGTGAATTAGTCGAACTCGTCTGACCGTCTGACACAGAGA
Source organism: Tetragonula carbonaria (assembly GCA_032399595.1). NCBI lineage: Eukaryota > Metazoa > Arthropoda > Insecta > Hymenoptera > Apidae > Tetragonula > Tetragonula carbonaria. Next base: position 6,272,438 of record JAUCRC010000007.1, read on the forward strand.
CGAATTTTGTAGAATTCGCCGTTTCTCGATTTTGACACTCTGTCCCTTTTTATTTTTCTTCGAAATATTGTTCTTCCCGACGAAATCCACTTCGATCACTTTGGTACTTGGTACTACTTTTTGTCACTTTTTTTCCCCCTTTTCTTTTCTTTTCTCGTTCCGTTTCGCGAAGAACTCGCCGGGAATTCGTGGTTCGAGCAGAAGTGTGCCGAGAAGTGTTGTACGCGTTCTTCGGTTCATCCTTGAACGTCGACGAGCATCTGACGAGAATCGGTCTGCCGAGGATCGAGGAGCACGTGGACGCAGAATGCTCAGGTAAACTACTGTTAACACTGCTTCGTCACTAACCTTTGATTTGTTGCGATCATTATTGTGGGGAGAGCATTTTTCTTTTTCTTTTCTTTGTTTTCTTCGTCACAGTGTTGCTTGCGCTTGAACGAATTTAGAAGATCGACATCGAAAAACTGTTAAATAGAAACACCGATTTGATTAATATTGATTTTTTTCCCCAGACAGAAGTACGATTTTTTTTTCTCTGTAGGAATTTTTGTCCAAACGAATCTTTTTCTCTTTGTAGAAATTTTTATCTAAATTTTTTTTTAGGATTTCTAACAATAAGAATATAATTTCTAACAATTATAATTATCAGTTACAGATGCTAACTGTACATTAAAAAGCTAGTAGTTCGATAATTTAAAAAATTCTTTCCATTTAAAAGATTTCCATTGAGAAATCAAATTTAGGATAACGAAATGAACAGTGGGTCAGAGTTTGAAAGCTAAAGGCGAGAAAATTAACGTACAAGAGCAACGACTCACACATTTTGAACACACACACACACACACACACTCCAGTTTCTTCCGTCTAGCGTTCGTTCTCAATCATTTGTAAAACGATCTGTGATCGTTAGATTATTAAAAGGATCCTTCCTCCTCGAGAATAATAATCGCGAGAAAGCAATTCGATTCACAGTTGAAAGGGAGGGATTGATATATTTCTGACAGTAATGAACATCCGCGAGACCGGTGTAATGATGATGTAATCTCGTATAACCGTATCTAACCTGAAATCTTCAAACAAAACGCCGTTTAAATGGGCTACCGTACGCTTCACAATTACCATTTGTGGAAACTAACGACCGATGGACGGCACCGTGCATTCTCGGCGCATCCATGTTTGAGGCGTTGCGTTTCCCAATGCACGTACAAAAGAAACGCGAACTCGAAACGCAAGAACAGCCACGAGGTGAGTCTTTCTCGAAAAGTGTATTCTGACGTAATTCGTTATTACGTTCGAACGGCCAGCCCGATTACTTTAAAGAATCGCTCTAGTTTTCGTTTTTAATTCGGTCGAATATATATATATAAAGTAATAAAGTTAATAATGCTAATACGAACAATGTAAAGTTAGAATTATCAGAATGGCCAAAATGGACGAATCTGTGATTTTTCATAAAAATTTAGACTCGAAAAGGCTTGCGCCTTTTTATCGTACTACAAATTTATTATAATATTTACAACGTTGTATAATAATAACATTTATATAATATTTGTATAATATTAATACGACGCGACGTTTAATATTTGTAATAATATATATCTTTAATATTATATTTTTGAAAATGGAAAGGAAACAGTTTTTTGCTTTGTGCCTGTTAGTACATCAACTACTGACCACTTAATTTTCCGCAAATTTAGCGATTACGAATGATTCTTTTGTCAAATACATGTTTCCTTTATACATTCTCGCTGTCATTGGTAATATTCTAAGTAAGAAAAGAAATAGATTACAACAGTTGTAAAGGCAAATGTCAAAATAAAATTTATTAAATGTGCTTTCATTTTTCGCGATTCGACCAGTGACTTGCAAGACTTCAGTTCGATTTCATTTTTAATATCTAAAACATTTGTAACTAGATATAGAAGATATAGATGAAACTTTCTATAAATCTACGAAACTAAATATTCATTCCAAGGTTCTAAACTTAATTAATTAAAAATTAAATTATTTCACAAGTAACGAATCTCATCAATAACATTCGAACCCTGTCTTACCAATAATAAACGAACTTTGCGTATCGTATTCGACTCGGATTTATAAATACATATTGAATTTGACATTTAACAGTTATTACTATTCATTCTTTCGTCATTTTTTCATCAATTTTGTTCGCAACAAGTTGTCGTGTTTGCGACATTCTGCAGTATACACCGAGTATAAAAATTCTCTCTGCCAAGTTTAACGCAAATGTTTAAAGAAATGAAAAAGACAAACATCGGAATTTCATTTTTCAATTCTAAATACTAAATACTAAATTCAGTGATACCGGCTTTCCCTTCGAGCCGTTCGCGTTTTCCTCGAACGAAGCACGAATCGTTTTCTCATTCGTAAACCGATTCGCGTTCGATCGATCCGCGAGGATCGATCTTGCGAATTACATTATCCAACGTGGGGAGGGGGAGGGGGAACGTCGACACCGAGGCCCGGGTTCGAGTGGAGAGCGCATCGCGAAATTGAATTCGATCAGTCGTTGCGAGGAAAGTGAAAGGAGAATCCTGCGGCAGACGCAGCGAGAAAGTAATCCGCGATCTTTATTCCGATTATCGGGCACCTTCTCCCCCCCTCTCCCTCCTCTCTTATCTTAATCGCGTTTCGTACACGTAATATCCCGACAATGTTATCAACTTCGCGACTCCGATTGACGATTTTTATCAATCCGTGTGCGTGGAGTGAAATTCACGCGCTTTCACCGCGAATATTTGTCCGACGTGTTATGGCGATATAATATGATATACGGGAGGTTGGGTGGGGGGGGGGCATGTTCGAGGAAGCGTGAAGCAAAAATTTTGCACGTTTGCGATTTGCAATTTATCTAAGTTTAATCTCCAACGAGTTCGGATTATCGAATAGAATCACGGATTGCGCAAGCTCGTCGTCGACGAGGAATTTCGCTATCGTTCATTCGAAAATGAAAAATCGAGGAACTGGAATGAAGCATGGGCGTTTTTTTATGCGTGTTCAGATTTTTTTTTTTTTTTTACGCACGTAACCAGGGAAACGGAATTATTCCTGAGCATAAATCTGGCCAACATGGGAGTTGATAATCCACTGATTGTAAGAGATTAGAACGTGGCGGAATGGTGATCGAATAGCGGAACACACACACACACAGAGGGTGAGAGAGAGAGAGAGAGAGAGAGAAAAGGAGATTATGTGTTTGAATTGAGGAAGTGTGTAATCGGTCAGATTTCTAATCTAATCTTCGTGCATGGAGAACGGAGAAATCGTGTCTGACGCGTGTTTTTCACGATCGAATTTTCATGGTCCGCGCTGCACGAAGTTCAAGGGAAAACTCGTGACAAGTCACATTTTTCTGGTTCTAGTTTTCCAACTTAACAGTTGTCATAAAGTTCAATGTACAGTGAACGAAACGTACAGTGAATTTTTGATGGGTTAGCACGTTCTCAAACTAATTTCGAATTTACTGTTACTGAAAACGTTGCTTTTTGTTCATTACTTGATATTCTCATCAAAAAGAATCGATTTTCACATCCTGCGTCAAATATAAAATAGTATTTTTTTGCAGGCAACGCAATTCTTTTATGTATTTTGATGAATATTCAATACGATTCAATTTGATCGATCACACGTTCTCCACAGAGCAAATAATTTCTCGATTTGTTACGTGATTACGGTGGGGCACAAGAAACAAGATACCTATTACAAAGATTATGTAATGTTGAACATAATGTCGAAGTATTTTTTTTTCCAATATCAAACCAGCGCCGTTTGATTACGGAGCACGTAACTCTTGTTACGATCGCGCTTCGCTCGATTCGCTTCGAATGCATGCGGTTTCGTATTTTTCTTTTCGAGGCCATTTCTTCTCGAGGTTCTTTCAGCTTTCGCCGATTTCCGGTACGGTCGTACGATTTCTACGGCGTAACGTGGTTAGAATGTCGGGCCAATTCACGCAATTCTTGTCGCGATAACATTTGCATTTTCTTCGTACGAGAAACGCGAAGAGAAAAGAGAAAAGATAACTTTCATGCAAGTGCAAAGGAATTTACTTTGTGCAATTTGTTTGACAAAAGGATAAGATTTCGAACGTTAATGATTACGACGCGGGTGTTCATGCATTTGCAAGAAATTTGAAATTGCAGAAAGGAATGAAATGAAACTTGATGTTGCAGATAACATTCAGTCGGAACAAAAGTCAAATTAAGAATGTCGTTGATAATTCAAAAATCAAATTACGAAGCTGAATACTGTTTCAAAATTACTATGTACTATAGGGTTGGCCCTAGAAAGCAACTGCGTTATTTTTTCTAACACGGACGTATATCTATTTCTCAAACTGTAATTAACTTCATTTTTCAAATTTTTGCAGATTCATTCTGTAATCGTCTAGCTGATTGTTCAAGCTTGTTTTAGAAAAAGAGTATGCACGATCTCGTGGAAATCAAAGAGCAACATTTCCAAATGGAAAAAGTCAAATATTTTCGAAAGGAACAAACATTTCCATAGAATGGAACAATTTAAAAAGGAATATTTTCATCATATTTTGTTGTAGTACTTTCGAGAGAGAAAGAAAAAAAAACGCTGTGCAAGCTCATAGAAAAATTATCTAACTGATAATTGTAAAAAAAGTTATCTATATGGAGAAGAAATCTTCAAACTACGTCAAACCGTGTCAGAATTAGTTTGCCAAGTTTCTTAGAGAATTTTTCCTTTAGATAAAAGATGAAAGCTTTTTCAAACGCGGAATCATGAAGTTGCCTGAAAGATGGCAAAAAATGGCCCAAAAAATTATAAAAAGTTACCATGGAGATACCAATAAATTATAGGTTACTAAGTTACAAACAAATTGCCGAGAATATATATAACAGTAAATAAGAAATTAATAAAGTCATTAGTCGTAATTAATCCATTTACTTCTGTATCATGTAAACATTCAAATAAATTATAAAAATTTCCTTTGTAGTACGGTGATTTTATTATTTATCGATCATCGTACCTACAAATATATATAATATATTTAATATCGAACAATTATACAATGTGGTCTATGTATTAATAAAATTTTTGTTTCTCACGAAAGATTCGCCTTTCATTTGCATATGAAAAGAAGTTACTTTTTGGTCAATCTAATGATACGTTATTGATTTCCAAGTAGAGAGAGAGAGAGACATTTTCAGCTGTTTTGCCAAAGAACAAAAATTTCTACGTGTACCTTCTTTCGTACGCTTGAGGAACGCGGCACGTACTAATCGTATAAGAGAAATATTCGAAACGCCTTCGGTTTCTTTGCTTTCTGGTCAGCTCGCGTGACTCCGCTGACGTATGAAACGCGCCGATATATAAAACCAGTCGCGAAGCGTTCGATTTCATAAGGCCCGATCGCAATGCCTTCAGTCAATGACTTCAACCTACACCGTGGCGGTGTCCCATTCGAGGAATCCCTCGTGAAACAACGTCATAAATCAAACACACCGGTGCATTGGACAAGCCGTATGGATTAGTCTAGAATCTCGCGAATTCGCGGCTTGTGTCACTCTCGCGACTTTTTCCCCCGTTGTTCGTTTCTTACAATTAGGAGAAACGAAGAAGTTGGATGACAGAGATTCCTCGTCACGTGAAGCAGACGCAGCTTTTTCACAAGCATTCCTCTGCACGAAGTTGATGATGAGAAGTTATCGAATTTTCGCGCGAGAAACGCTGCTGGTCTAGAGTAAATTGAGAATATCGATAAAGAAACGAGTGAAAAATAAATAATCACGAGGAGAATATGATTGTTAGTAAATTTCGAGTAATTCTTTTCTGGCGAAGAAAACAGGGAAAAGGCTGTCTAAGATTTGCCTAGATTTTAGAATTTTTTCAATTTAATTTCAATTAGTAAGTAAAAAATTGCAACTTTATCGAGGCACGCGTGTGTATAAATACTGGCTTCCACTTTTATATTACAATTTTTTTCTAGACGAGTCTTCGTGTTCTGAACTAATTTCTTAAAGTATTAGGCGTACCCATAAGTTATGTCGTTTTCTTCAAATTCAATAAATTTAATAATTGCCCACTAATGACAGTGATTTAACTTATTATAACATAACCTACATTCTAGCTAAATGTATGGACATTTAGCGCGCTTATTGTTGAATTATATTTTAGATTACTACTGTATTAACTCTTGAATAAAACGAAATTTTGTACAATATCGAAAAATGACGTTACTTATGGGTACCCCTAATACGTTTGCACCTTCCAGTATTCCTCCACAAATATTTTCTCTCGTTTTCCATTTCAATAAAGAAGAAAATAACTCGTTCACAAACTGTCTCCTAACTAGCTTCTAAACTACAATAATATTTTCTCTCGCGTTATCTGATTACAAATGCGAACAATCAAGACTGTCTGCATTAAATAAAATAAAAGACAAAGAAAAGAACAAAATTAGCAATTACTACGGTGCAATTTGCATCGCAAGACGGATAAGTATCGTTGCTTTTTCGTCGCAGTCTCGAGAGGATATTATTGTAAATATATATCCACGTAAAATGTGGAGGCGATCGACTGTCGATTTATGATATAGCGATCGTCGTAACTGAGTGTAATCGAGTGCTTTCGCGGAAAATTATGCATGCGCGCTTGTCGCACGGTATATCGAGATCAGGAGTTAATCCGAGGCCGTTCACCTTTTATCTTATTAACCACGACAATTACCTGCTCGGGTTGATACGTCTGTCTGGGTGTTGGTCGACTTGTCGTGCCGTGTCGAACGTGTCGAATAATAAGCTTGGATGAAATTTCAGTTCGTTTCGTTAGCGTTTAATTCGTTTAGTCCGTTTATGGGATACACCGCAAGATTCCTTTCATGGATGCTTCATGATCGATCGTATAAATTGCGATCGATACGCAAAGTGAAAGTATTAGGTCCTTCACGATAATTTTGACAGAAAGTGTCTAGTAGTCACTAATTTTGCCTTGAACCAGCAAATGACACGCGAAGTCGAAAAAATTTCTCCGAAAGGAGATATATTAATTAGAGTTGGCTATTGATTAGCCAACATTATAGATATTAGGCAACAGTTTGCTTAGTTTAGAAATTCAGGTTGTTCGTTCCTAATTCGAAATGATAGAAGAATGGAAGGAAAATCTTTAACCTCCGTATATCTAGCCTCGAACAATCAGGCCAAAGTGATACAATCTATATTCCTTTTTCATTTTTCTTTCCGTTCGCGGCGATAAGTAATTAACGAATGCACAAAAAACACGCGGCTGAATTTTATATATAATTAACCGCTGATGTTTCGCGCTGATCGCTGGTCTCGATCAATTTCGAGAAACAAACATTTCGAAAGAACGAGTCGCCGAGCGGCCGATAAATTTTCGGCTTTCGCAAGATTCGAAGAGTCGTTAGAACGTGCAAAATGAAATCGTCTTTCAAAATCAGATCATTCTTCTTTTGTCTTCTTATCTGCGAACAAGCCACGTCCATTTTCGACGATGCGTGAATTCGGAGTGAAGAAACTGCTCGTATAAGTAATAAGTACGTGTATTCGCACTTTGGCAATCTTGTTCTCTGTGCCATGACGGGGCATTTCACAAGATATTTATGACACTGGCGTTTCGAAACGAAGAGACACGTTCGAGAACGAAGGACATTTGCTTTTGGAAAATTCTGTCGCGCTACAACAATTACATTTGCGCTACGAGCAATCAAAGAGATGTGATTTAATGCGAGTCACATCGACGTCGACTCTGTCGCTGTTTCATCTTTTGCTTACATTTTGAAGAGCTGTTGGCTCTGAGGTTAGGTCAGTTTCAGCTCTTAGGTTCAGCAAAGTTACTTATAGATGTGCATTCCTGACAAATCAGATCATCGCAAAATAATCCACAATTTCAATTATTTTCTACATTTGTTTTTCTTCTCATAAAACCTTTTTACCCCGCCTGATTCGATCAGTTAGGACGATATTCATATAATTCTCAATTATATGAATTTATTTTTTCCATGTTATATACGAATATGGAAATGATATTTATCGATAAAAAGTTTGTCTTGTTTCTACCTTGACAACAAGAGTTTCGTGCAAAATTCGGAATTTCGTTGAATCACGGAATTGTAAATTACGAAAATTTAGAAAATTTATCTCCGTTTTATCTCGATTGAGCTGAAGCAGAGGTAAAAGGCGCGTTGAACGTAGCAATTTAGATGTAGGAACGTAGATATCTACCTTAGAATTAGATTCTATTACCACGCTACAAATAGCTAATCTACTCAGTTGCCTATTTGTCTGTCGCTTCTGTTGTTGCGAGTATCTCTACCGATGGCATGAGTTATGTTCAAGATACGTACAATGTACTAGAATTCGATATTTTAAAAGGACAGTTTAACCATCAACTTTCAATCTAAAAATTCTCACCTATTTAATACACAGTTAATTAAAGTCCACAAATCCACTAAAACTCGAAATTCTCGCAGAAAATTTCACTTTGGTCTGTATGAAGATCAGTCTTGATCTTCTCCATAAAAATCAAATTACTCCCGATCGAAATTCACAAGGTTAATAATATTCATTTAACACGTTCCATGTCGGTCCGATTTTTCATTTTTTCCCGCTATTAATGCAAGTGTTATAAGAAAAGAGAAGTGTAAAGAGAAATGCTATAGACAAGAAAAGTGTCTAGAGTTTAAGGTGTATTACAAAACAAATTTCATTTAAGATATTATAATATTATTTTAAGATATTATTATATTATTATATTATCACAACAATTTTTCAATGATTAAAAGCCAAAATTAATTTAAAATGAAACATCTTATTCCAATTATTGTTTAGTATTATTGTTTGCGTGTTGGGTAACAATAAACAATATTAAACGATAATAATTTATTATATAAATTGTATAATACTAATAAGTAATATTTCACATACTTTAACGTTCTCTTCCATCGAATCGAGTTGATCTTGTTGAACAGACAGTCGGGAAAAATGATCGTACACGGGGATAGGATAAACGCGGTATGACATGTCATTAAGATGCCAACAATACACGACTTTGTAACAAATTTAAAAAAAAAAGAAACAATTCTTTGTTTTACAATGAAAATTCCAAATAGAAATTGTTCAAGGTAAGTTCAACTGGCACGCAACGTGTTAATAACATATGAAATCTAAGCCTACACGAACACGCGATGGAGAAGAATCGTAATACGAAAGCCAGCTACGGAGCTTTCGGCTACGTGAGCGAGCTATCGGAGCTCGGCGGAATATTCGGGCGCGATCGGCTCGCGATATATATAACTGCGACGCCCGGAAGGGCAGATAGATAATCGTCGCTGTTACGTTGTTGCAGATCCGTGATAGGGCGGACACGATCCGCGATAATCGGGCTGCTGCTGCTACTGGCGACCTGGCGAAACAACGATAGCTGCGACGGCCTGCAATATCAGCCGCTCGAGGTTTACGCAAACGGCGATGACTGCGCGTTGATCCTCAACGGGCCGGGAAGGACCAACGTCTTCGACTACACCTACAATTTGCTCCGTGGCTCGTTGTAAGTGATGTTAATACCATTGTAAATACACGAGATCCACGAGAACGCGCGCTTCGATTCCAGGGGGATTGTTTCCTTGTACGTAAGTGACGACACCTCGATGATTTGAACAGAAACATATATATATATATATACGTATACTTTTCGTGGGAATAAAAAGGAATTCATCTTTAAACTAATTAGTGAAATATTCGCAGATATTTAACGGGAAATTGTTGAACAAGTAAACGAAAAGTAAATAAATGATTATTAAATCTTTAGTTTAACAGCCGCGAACAGTTCGATGTGCTATCGCTGTCTGATTGTTTGAGTGCAAAAAATTCTCCTTCAGACTGCAATTTTGAGTGTATTTTCGGGGGCAGAAAGAAGCGGGCTCGATATTGACAAATTAGCTATTATTATCTAATCGCTCGTTTGTCACCTTGTGGAGCGTCTTGGACTATAGATAATTTTTGTTACACGCGGACACGATTTTATAAATGGTTACTGGCGTTTTACTGCTAAATTCTCAGCGATTTATTATCATTTTTCATTTTGATGATAATCCGACGTTCCTCGTTGGCTGAACGCTTACTTTTGCTCATTCCACGATACAAATTTAAAAAAAGAAAAGTGAAAAATACAGAATACGTAACAAAACTCAGCATAATCTTAAAGAAGTTCAATGTGAATAATGTCTAAGGTAGATATTTGACGTAGAAATTTTGCTAAAAGAAAATAACGTAATAAAGAAGAAAGTTAGTAAAACTATGTTTACTTATTTTCGTAACGAGCCAAATGTATGTAATTGCAAATAACAATTATTATAGTAACGCGTACTGTATTTAATGCATGTCATGATTATTGTGACGTTTTCTGTTCGCCAATATGGCCGCCTGATCTTAAACGAACCGAGATGTTATATCGGAAAACATTAGTGTTCACTTATTTTTGTTGCACATTTTGGTACGTACGAGTAGTAAGGTAAACTCAAGTGAATCGCCGTCGGCGAAAATTCTTTTGCGGTTGACTTATCAACCTCTCTGCTTCGAATCTATCTATATTAGCCTGTTACGACATTTTCTCTCGCGGGCTCGAGGAACGTTTATAAGACGTTTCTCGGCGTTTGGACAATGAAGATTACGTGCTTTTGATAAGAATCAGACGTTCGAAGTTTATTGCTTTAAATTGTTAATCTTTTTGGAGAAGTATAGATGAGCATGCTCTTATTTGTGAATCACTGCGTTGATTTCAGATGCGCAAGAATTTCGAAGATGTGCAGAATATTTCCTGTTTTTATAAAATTTTATGTTACACTTCGTGAATTAGTATAGTTCAATCTAGTTTTCTTTTCAGTTTATATTTTTATAGTTATTAATGTGTGTTTAATTTACCTTAACGTTAAAAAAAATTTTATAGCCAATTCAGCTACCGCGCTATTTTAATACGATTTAATCGCAAACTATTTTTTAAAACAAATGCACGTAGCACAAAACGTAGCTACTGGAAATATTATATAATATAGTAGTAGAAATATATAAACATATAATAATTGAGACGAAATTTAAAGAAAAAGAAAAAGAAACGACGTACGATCAAAGAAACATAACGTGAGCTTCATTAATTTCATTCAATTTATGTCCAATGAAATTTCCATTTAATTGAAAGAAATTCTTCAATGTAAAAGAACAAGTTGCACACCTTCTGGGCACAATGTGTAATTGCAATTTTTGCACGTCCCCTCGACTAATTATGATCATAATTACAGCTCGATATTAAATCCAGCAATTTATCGGTAACAAGTTAACGATCGCCGCCGGTGACCTCATTATTTCGCCATATTTTCCTCGTATCGATCGTTGGACATGTAAAAGGTACGTGCAACGTGCAATTATATCTGTCGCTTCGGGGCCGGCCGAATTAAGGCACGATTCTACGTACAATTGAAAAAAAAAAAGATCTCTGTCGAGATCTAGAAAAAGCAGGGGATTTCGTCGAATGTTCAGATGGTTGCACTTTCACCGACTAACTTCCCTTGCCTGAGAATAATGTTCGACGATTATCGTGCAGATCATTCTCGATTAAAGAAGATTATTACCAAAGAGCTTTGCAGGCCACAACCATATTTATTTAGAGTGATTTAATTTTAAAGCTCTTAATTCGACTTGCAGTCAATTGCGAAATTTTATCGCGAACGAGTATATAATGTGAAAAAATATATATAAAGCGTTCAAGACATTACCTGTTATATACTGAAAATAAAAGTTTATTCCTCCGTGAGAACACGTAATGAGAGAGCACGATTACATGCCATGAAAAACCTGATCTCCTTTTGTTTATCAACGCGGATAAGACAATGGAGGACTGTTGTAACCACCAGTTACAGAACCTTGGAACTGAAATATAGTGCTACACGGCGCGATTCATGACATTTTGAGAAACGGAGAAAGATGGAGGTCGCCGAAGGAGAAGAAGAAATAGATATGACTGTGAAATTGTCGGATCGGCAGATAAAGTTCCTGCGTTATTGATGATAATTATAGAGGCCAGATACTCTACGGAGATACAACGATCTCTGGTCGATGAATTATTAATAGGAAGTCGATAAACGAGGAAGCAGAAATTGTTGATCAATTTTATAGCTACTGTTCCCGATTATAATACAAAGAAGGTCGTGGTGTGTTTCAAACAGATCCCGAATGTATTGTTACTCAAGGTACTGCAGGAAGTTTCGACAGATGTATGATATTCTACTATGCTGGTTTCTTGATATTCATGAAAATGAAATGATTTTGTAATTAATATCTCGCACAAGAGTACCTAGTAGGAAAAATGCTTGTACTGTATAGATTGTTCGAGCAGTTTGAGACTGTATGACAAATTATGATTTATTGACACTACCTGAAAATAATTATTTTTATCGATTGGATAGAGAAACTCGATCTTCAATGTCCTAGAAATCTCTATTGAGAAAGAATTTCAGCACGAGCTTAATAAACAGATTAAAATCTACACTGTTAACATTACAAATCTATTAATCTAACAAGACAACAAATTTGGTTAATAAAAAAAAAGAAATAAAGTTTCATAAGTAGACTTTACAAATTACAAATAATTCGACTACCCTGTTCGATGTAAAATTGTAAAATTCTAAAAAACTTACAATTTAATTACACGATACATATTATTAATTGTCAAGTACAAGAGGGTCTAGAATTTTAGTATCGAGAGAAGCAGTTTTCTTTCTTTTTTGTCCCACTGTCGGATCAACTTTGAGAGAATCTTCACTTGCAACGAATCGAATTATATTTTTTGATATCGTAGCTAGGAAAGAAATACATTTCGCTTGGATTGCACAAATTTTGGCAAAGCTCAAAACAACCGAAATATTTGGGACGTTTAGATGAGCTGTTGCTCAACGGACTTGGAAAACTACTGGAAGAATAACGATCCCTGATTGAAACTCGCATTACCTACGAACATAACGACGTACAAATCGTCGAGGAAGCTGCTGGACGGCGAACACCTTGCCCAACGCAAGAAATCGGATTTATTAATCCCATTTCTGGACGAAGATTCACGGGACGTTGTAGATGCCGCGACAGAGAGCATGATTCTGTCAGTTCTAACGAGGCATAATGCGATTGCATCGTTTCCCTCGCAAATTACGAGATTCGAAACGTGGAACGCGCGTGGCCCATAAGCGCGCAGCCATAAGCGACGCTGACGCGAGCGAACGAACCGTGATTGTGCAGTCACGATTAAATCTTTCTTCCGATCGCGAAAAGAAGAAGAAAGAAAGAAAGAAAAAAAAAGAAAACTAATCGTCACGGCTGCTCGTGACGCTTTTACGGACGACCGCTAATAAAACACGACAGATCTGCTCGGGATAAAGGGAAGCAACGATCCGATTCGCAAATCCAGCACGTTCAAAGACTTAACGGGGATAATTAGAAAGTTTCATGCAACGTGCTTGTTATCTGATAGCACGATGTATTTTATTTGCTGTCTGAGAAATTTACTTCGCGGCGTGCGCCTTTCTCGGAGATGAAAGCTTTCAATCTTTGGTCTTCTTTTTTTTTTTTTTTTTTTAGAATTCTTGGACAATGAAAAGTTTCGTCCGAATAAATGTAACAATGTAAAAATGATTTTTATGCGTTTTCTATACGTTTATGGGAAATTCATATTGCGGAGAATGCGCATGATACACGAATGTACACGAAATATCCAAAGTAAATATCCAGTGTTTTCTTCTTTTTCTTTTTAATAACATTTATGTATACCATGACACAAACAAATTTTCTATCAAGATTCCATTTTTTTAAAAATTATGTTCTTAAAAAGTGTAACCTCGTAGATGAAAAAAATATATATCGATCAGTTGTCAACAATGGTTATTATAGAAAAAGGGAATCTTAAACCGAGATTATGAAACAGCTCTTTTATCTTCGATCGATCGCACTTGCAATTTATTAAGGAGAAAGGAAATTCTGAATAAATTATCAATGAATTAGTAGTCCTTTAGCGGATGAAAAAAATACGCGGTAAATCGTTCATCGATTTTTATTAAAGGAATTCACCGAAGAGAAAGGAATTTTCGAGCCTGTTTTGAAACTCTTCGGTGGAAAATCATCGTCGGGATTTCAATCACATCGGCACCAAGATCATAATGCGAATGTTTCGATCGCAAACGACACGATGTGTGCATTGTATCTCCAATATTGGAATCCGTATACGTATTTGTCCAGAGAAGAAAGAAGCCGCTCAAGATGGGGACAAGATGTAATGGCTCGTGGCTGAGAACGCAACACAAGATCTATACGTATCTGTGCGTTACAATTGCACTCACCTAACCTCCGGTGAAAGCCAGATCGACGTGCGATCGCGCGACTCGAATATTTTCGCAAGATATCACCGTCACAACGAGAATTTTCCACGTATTATTACGGTACGTTGCTGTACGAGTGTGATTAACGACAGTGTCCCGATATTTCGTCGAACTGATCGATGAAAACTGACATTTCGTCTTTCTAAATTTTGTTCGAGACGTATCAGTGAGCTTTTCGCTTTTTTGTGTGCATTTTTCACGCGAAACAAAAACTTTGTATCGGACAATGTATTGATTATCGTTTTGCTCGATTACCTTTCGCAGGTAACTTCGTGCGATTCCACGTTCGAAAAAGTTCTTGTCTTTTTTGAACAAAATTCCAAGATTTGATATAATAGCGAGATTTAGCAAGCCAATTCGTAGTTTAAAGGTTTATTCACTATGCATGCAGTCAATTTTTCAGGAACGCTTGCACAGTGTTCTTTTATTTATTTTTCGAAAGTTATTTTTCAGCAAAATATGACGAAAATATTCTCTCTTCAGGCATTAGATCACACAATGAATTTGTGGCTTAAAACGAATTTAGTTACGTTTCATATCTCCATCTATTAAAATCTATCATCTAAATCTAAATTCAGATAATAGAAATCTATTATCTATATCTAAATTCAGTAGATTTTCTAATCTATATCTAAATCTATTATCTATAATCTAAATTCAGTAGATTTTCTACACGGAACAATTGCTCCTTTCTTTCATTTCTTTTTAGATGCATGATTTCAGAAATGATTTTCAAAACGGTATTAATTTTCCGCGACTCAGTTAAGGATTAGAATAGCCGCGACTTAATAACAACGATCAATATCAGTTACGAGTCCAACTTCAAGCTCTCAAGTTTTTCTGTCTCGTGCGACACAGAGGGTAATGAACGTTTTAACAGTGGCAGTGACATAACGCACAGTCACAATGATACAACGAGAGTGACAGAATTTTTGCCGACTAGAGCAATGTGTGAAAAAAATATCGTTTCGTTGTTATCGATACTACCGTTACGATGCAGCCTTGTACAGCGATACCTTGTCAGCTGATATATTGAATGGAATGGGAAATCTATAGCTTGCGCAACACGAAGATCGTGTTCTTGGTTTCGTTACGTCGACAATGAATATTCCGTATATGCGGTATAATTTTATTATTTACGTTCTGTGGATTCCCTTGCTCTTTCATTGTAAAGAGGGTCCCCCTCCTTTTATGTTATCTCTTCAACTTCTTGTCTCTCTTTTCTTTTTTTTTTGTTTTTCTTTTCAATCTTTGTAGTTGGACGTTGCTGTAATTTGCCGCGCGATTTCTTCACTTCATTCTTTATGTCTTTTCGTCGCGAAAGAACTTTCGTTGGAAATGTTTACACGTTGCTGCCGATCGATTTTCTTTAACTAACATCAACAATTGACCGAGGAAATTCAATGAAATCGATTCGAACAGAGATGTTTGAAAGTTTGGAAAAATGTGACCGACATAGAAATACAATCATTTAACGACGTTCAATGATATTTATGTAACGTAGGTAGCTAGCAATGCTTCTGTTAAATCACTTTCTACCAAGCTCTAAAATTGCTCTCGGCAAATTTCGTTATACGTTGCACGTATAGTCGCGTGTAAGAGCCGGCGAACGAGGCGGGAACGCGTTTTAAACGTGTCGTTCCCTTTTACGAATCCAGCGTAACCAAACCAAGTGAATATCAAAGAGATTGTTTTTAACGGGATTGGCCGTACGACGCGCGACGCCAACGATTGCAACGAAAATACCTTCGCCTTATAAAAATCGGCGAAGAAAGATCCCGTTTTCCTCGTAAAATCTTTCTTTCGACGGTTCAGCGATCTATTGGATGGTTTTGGAAGCTCGTGGCGTGGTCTGATTTGTTCTGAAATTTGTTATACGGAAATCATTTCCTACTAAAATAAATCTGTAATTTTTTTTATTATATATATTTTCGAATTTTTTACAATTTTTATTTATATATATAACAATTTTTAAAACATAACGAAAGGAAAATCACGTTTGAACTTGAATTTAATTTGAAATTAAAGAAATTAGTTTTTTTTTTTCTTACGTTCTGATGTTTTATTAAAAAAGAGAATCCAATACTCGATGGACAGAAATCTATATTAAAAGAATATAAGTACCTAGTCGCTAATGACCTCGACGTCAATGTGCACTTTAAATCTGCAAAAAAAAAAGAAAAAAAAATCTACAATGAATTTGAGGATATTCACGAAACGTTTGAACCTTAGAAGATACGTTTTTTTTTTATAAATGTGAAATTTTCAAATTTTAAAGACTCTCTGCAACGACAACGAAACAAACAAATTTTTGGATAGAGTAATCACGAAACTAACTTATAGTCAGTAAGAAATTATCAAACGTTAAGTACTGTTTAATAATGCGTTAATATTTTCGAATTTCTCTTAAATTTTCGCGAACTTCGCGAATTTTTCAAGCGACGGGAAAAGAAAAACAGAGGTAGAAGTCTAATCGCCGCGACTTTGATAAACTTAAAGTCTCCTGATCTCGCGGTTTTTTTCTTGCAATATTTCTACTAGCTGATTGCAAAATTGGAGCGGTACAATAATTTATTAAACGTGGTGGATACACGTTTAAGTGGTTATTAGATCGGCCAGTGCGACGTGAAGTTGCGTAGGTATGCGCCGTATTGCAATTAAATTCAGAACAATCCTCTAGTACATTCTCGCGGATACTTGCAGGCGTATGTCCCGTTGCTCCATTTAATAACGAATGTGACAGGATAATCTGTGGGAAAACCGTTGCCGAGAACAAGCAGATTTCCTTGCACGAAATTCTGCAGGAACGTTAATGAATTCGCAGTAACGCGTTCGAGACGTTTAATCGATGACGAACTCCGTAAAAAGAATAGTAATTTTAAAACGAAATACCGAAGAAATGTTTGACTCAATCCTCTGGAACGAGGATTTCGTCAGAGAAGAGAAAAACTACCAGTTAAGTGTAGCTACTTACCACTAATTAAAGTTCAAAATTACATTAGATTGGAATTATGACATATGCGAAAAATTTATGATTAAAAGGGAATGGAGATCCATTGACAAATGAAAAGACCCCACAAAACGCACTGTGCGCGTAAATTTATGGTATAATATTTAAAATATTCGTAATAAATACCCTAATATTCATTCAATAACTAATGTAAATAATATTGTAAATATAAATAAAATAATTTAATTTATTATATAAAAAGAAATTCAAGTATTTTAAATATATAATTAATGGAATTAATAAAGTAATTTCAATGTCAAAAATTAAAAATAATAATCTGATTAAAGAAAAAAAAAAGGTATTGAAAATGGTAACGAAAACTTAGAAATCGGATTGAATCCACATTCAAATGGAATTCTTTTTTTCTAAATTCAATATTTTATTCAATGAAATTAATTTATTTAAATTGAAAATTAAATTTGGAATTAATATTAAGTAAAATAGCACGAGAAATGAAAAGTATCATCACTGGAGTGCGAATTTTTATGCAAAAGCCATTTTTTAATACTAAATTTAATAAAAAGCATATGCACATGTATATTAAATATTTTTTTTACGTCTATTCCACCGTTCAATTGTGATCATTCATGATCATACGTATCAGTTCTGAATTACGTTTGAAATGAGATTTGTCCCGACAATAGTTTCTAGTTATAAGTCAAAATAGACGCAGAGAATGCAGAAAACATGGCAAGCACATCTAACAAAATTCTAACATGGCTCTAACGAAAGCAATGATGGCTGTTAACATTACTTGGCAACTTCTAAATGATGAAATATGGAGAAATGTTTTGACAAAATATAACGTTCTTTCTCTACATAAAAACTCATGACAGGTAACAATTGAATGTTGGAAACTTACTTATAATATTGAACACTTATGTAATCTATTGCGACGCTAACTATAGTGCCTCACTGTAAATAAACTGTCATTTAAATTAAAACAAAATTAAATAAGCTACAACACAGTAATTTATATTTTATATATACCCATATTTGGATTCGTCCTTCTAATCATCACCTACTCTATTAATTAATTGAATAAGATCACGATTAATCGAACGATATGTCGAGCGTGATAAAGCCAGGTGGGTCAACCTTCGAAGGTAAAAGCCACGAGTGGCACGTCAATGCCATGATATTTCGTAGCGAGAAACGAGATACGTCAATTGACGTGCGTTTCGCGGGCGCGCCTCTCGTATATGACAGTTTCGTGTTACCTTGATACAGAATATACCTAAGACGCGCTGGTTAGAAACTAGGCTGAAACTGGGTAATTAACTCAAAGGGAGAGAGAGAGAGAGAGAGAGAGAAAATGACTCGAAGAGCGAAAGTAAGGAACAGAGAGAAGAATGATAAGAAGCCGGTTCGAGGATCGGGAACACGCGTTAATTTTTCCATTCTTTCTCGTTTCTCGAAGAGCGAAAGTAAGAAACAGAAAGAAGAATGATAAGAAACGGGTTCGAGGATCGGGAACACGCGTTAATTTTTCCATTCCTTCTCGTTTCAGTCCAGCAGCTGGATCGCAGGCGTGCATCACTTACGACGCTGTGAATCGTGCCTACATCGAAGCAAGAAAACGCATCAGTGAGTGCCAACAACAAGTTAGGGGGGCAAAAGAAGGAGACAAAGTGTCCTTCGCATATTTTAAAAAAATGCATAAAAGTCCACGTTCTAATCATCGTCTAATAAATTAACTTCGTTAATTAATTGAGCGTTGGTCACGGTTAATTAATCGAGCGATCTGTCGAGCTTGATAAGATGCGATCGAGTGATCCAAGAGTAAGTTGGATTAATTATAATCGATGCACGGGGTAACGATTAACGCGGGATAATTTAGCGTGTCACTTCGATTTCTATGACATGATAGTTCAATTCGCAATTCGGTCACGTTCTTGAAACGATTATACCTCTAGCTCGTTCTAGTATCGTTCATCCTTGGCTAACGTATCCCCTTGTGTTTGCGCCCGTTCACGACTATGCTCACGCACGTTTCGTCGGTTCATGCAGATGTGGCGCAACCAAAGACCAAAATATGGCGGCCGGAGGATCTGGCCACGGTCGGCGAACTTTTGCTGGATATCAGCGTTAATCTCGCTCAAACGTAAGAGCTCTATTTTCATTTTTTTCTCTTCTTATCATTTGTTTCCAATAAATGGCGATGGTTACGATACATTTGTCTCATAAAAGTATAATTTTGCATAAACATCGTAGGATAGATATCATGAGTGATGGCTCATTTTTATCTTATAGAGAAAGATATATTTGTGAAAGTGAATACAAATAAATTTGTATATAATGTTACAACTAGAAAAAAAAATTAGAAAATAATCACAAATTTAGAAGAAAAAAGAGAAATGACATCTCATCCGGATCAAATGACTCAGGTAAAAAAATACATATTTTGAACTCAATTTTATTAGTTTATAGTTTATTATTATAGTTTATTATTCAACCATAGGTCTGTCTTATTTGTATTAAATATATTTCTTGGTTTGTTTAAGAGATTTTCTGACAGTTCTTTTATCCTATTTATACTCTGAATTTTAAGTTTTGTTTGAATAATCATTATTTCTCAGTCGTCTCTTTAACGTAGGAGCCGGAATGCCAAAAATTCTTCATTCGATCGTAATTCTTTATTGTCAGATTTTACTTTTTTATGGCATGATTTTCTAGAGAATACTAACTTACACATAATTTCGCGATGGGGCCATCGAACTTGTTTTTCCTTATAATGACACGATAATATCTCGCTACAGAAACGTAACCAACCTCACGCACACTGTATTTCAAAAAAAGTCATTACTTTTTGATAGAATGTCAATTAAAATTTACAGGATTAATTTAAAGGATTTTTTTTTTGAATTCTACAATTCTATTTTGAAGAATTTCAATTAAAGCTTGCAATTTAATTGGAACCTTTAATTTAAAGGTTCGAGACTATTCACAATTTACCTTCAAATGAAAACAAACGAGAAAAACAATTAACATAACTTGTGAACGAAGTACAATATACCACCAGAGAAAGAAAGTTGCAAATTGACATTTGATAACCTATATAATGAGATGCAGCCATCTCACTCGGACTTACCCTATACAAAATCCCATCCAATATAATTTGTCCCATCAGTAAAAAATTACAAGATCCTGTTACAAGACAGATATGGGCTGAGCTACGAGGAGGTCGAGAACAGTCTACCCTTGATCGACACCTCCAAGACCCTGATCCACGAGGTGTGTCCAGCTTTTCTAAGCAACGTGGAGTGTCGTGCTGGAAAATATCGGCGAAACGACGGCCTCTGCACGAATTTACAGAATCCAACGTGGGGCGCCACGCTATGCCCCTTCCAAAGGTAAATCGCAATCTATCTGTCCTCTTACATCGAACGCAATTTGTCGATATAAATGACAAATTTTCGTCTCGTCGTCGACAGATTGATGAGCCCGCGATTTGCCGACGGTTTAACAGCGCCTAGAATATCGGTAACTGGCCGCGATTTACCATTATCACGAGTGGTGTCGCGCACCATGCATCCTGATGAGGGTTATCACGATCACGCTGGCACAGTCATGGTCATCGCCTGGGGACAGTTTATGGATCACGACTATACGCTGACTGGAACCCCTCTAGGTACGTTTCGAAATCCGATAATTGTCCAGTTATGTCCGTACAGTGTACGTACATAGAATTATAGATCAATACGATAGATGTACAGGATTGAATCAATCCTTGATTCGTAGGACGAAGTGTATAAATTTTGTAAATTAGAAATAAGAAAGTCGATACCGAAATGATCAGGACGATCGAAATTGCTCGTTCGAATCTTTATGTTTACCTCGATATTTTCTTGTACTTATACATAATTGGTATTATTATTAATTGTAATATTGATATCAATATTGCGTATTTTACATACCGTAAACAGTTTCTTTGGCATGAATCTTAGAACACAGTGATCACGATGTTAATACAAGCGACCTTACAGAAGCTCGACTTCTATCCGTAGAAGTTTACCAAGCAGAATTAATCAATTGAACAACTAATTAAACAAAAAGCAAGAACCTTCAATTGAAATCGACGCAGGACTGGGACAGTTGTGTAGCAAACCGATAATATTTCACGATCGATCGACGCAAACAACGCGTTCGGGAGAAACAGGGGCGAGACATGCGAGAAAGGTAGGCTTTATCCTCGCCTAAAAAGAGAAAGAGAGAGAGAGAGAGAGAGAGAGAGAAAACGGTGACCGAGAATTTGCGAGCAGAAAAATGGAGAAAGTAACCGAGGCCCAATTTTCAATAGCAAATTACGCAATTTCGGTATCGGTTCGGTCCAGTTACATCAGCCAGTACACGGGGACACGGTTCGTATACTGTACAGTAAAATATAGTAAAAGTGTGATTATAGCTACACAGGTAGACGGCAGGTAATCAGCCCTTCTACGTCGAATATATTTACCATCTATCGGGTAACTAGGGTAACAGCCAGAGAAAGCGAAACGATCGCCAGTCAGATAAAAACGTACAGGTAGAACGTCGATCATGCGACTACTGTGGAGTTTCCACGAACCGTGCGATCCACACCAAAAGCGGACGCGTCCGTGGATTTTTCACGAGGTAGTCGCGAGACAGGTCACACGTGTCCTGTTACCTGGATAATTAAAAGTTTAAAACCGATCGAATTAGCCAGTTGCTATTCTATTCTATCCTATTATAGAGCAATTCATTACGCTGAGATTTCGACTGACTGGCAATGGTATTGCGCTAAAAGAGAAGAAAGTTCTACGGATTTCTTTTGGGCAACCGAATTGGTTTTTTATCCGAGGATGTTATTCGATTAATGAGTCAATTATTAATTCGGCTAGATTTTCAATAGAAAATTGCAGACACCAATCGACTTGAAGATGATATTTAATTAATCAGTTAATGATTAATTTGGCTGAATTTTCAGTATAAAGTTAAAGACAAAGACAACAGTTGAACAGAAGAGAGTTTTGTATCTTCTCGACGCAAGAGATTCAGAAGATTCACATTTTTTTGGTTGGATTAAAGACTACGGGGTTTTAGCTTGTATTGATTAGGTTGTAGATGTGTATTAAAATTCGGGGTATTTGATTTCGAAGTAAATCTTTATACTCGCTTCGAGTAAAGTGACCGTTGATTTCCATCGAAATAAAGACACGATTACGTAACTTTGATTATGCTCAAAAGTGGCAGTTGGAACATGTTAAATTACAGGTAATCAGCATACAATAGTTAATAATCCTTCGCTTGCGACAGGATTATCAATTACTGTGATTGATGTTATTTATGGAGAAATTCGGGATTCTTTTGCTGAATTTTTCACCGCACTGAAAGAAGCTCTTATCGACGATCAATTCTACTTTATATTTACATTACAATATGTAGTATACACGTATATACATAATCCCTTTATGTGGAAATTTATTATGGATTACAATGGAGAACAATTGCGAAGATAAACACACTCGCTGTGCGTTGATAATTAACGACGTGCAAAAGACGACATGAATAATCATACGGCGCATAAATACGCACAGCGTAATGATAGAACAAATCTAAACTATCGCATCGACGATCTTCAATCTTCTTCAAAAACAGTTTTACACGGTGTTTCGATGAGCAACGATTACCTATTCATTAAACGCGACAGTACAAAACTCTTATCGCAATCTCGAAGGTGCAACGATTAATTCGCGACTTAAGACAACCATCTAATTCAATCTCGTATACAAAGAATTTAACAAATATCGTCAAAACAATGGAATTGGAGCGAAATCGATCATCAATCCTTGATCTACGAGCAGATCATTCGCTTGTTGTCTTGCACGTTATTACTTTATTCTATCTCGTTTGAAAAATCCTTGGGATTCCAATGCAACTACGTTTCCGTGTATGGGAACACGTGGGATCGAATTTGCGATAGTTGAGATTAAAGTCGAGCCGAATACCGAACGAGAAAGATGTTAACGAAATTTCTAAAATTTCTTTTGCACTGTTAAGAAATAGAGTAGTAACATAAATTAAATTGTAATGAAGTAACATTGATCTTTAACTCGATTTCTATCAGAGAGAGAGAGAGAGAGAGAGAGCTAAAAAGTTATGTAAAATTAATCGATAAAAACTTCTCTCTGAAATTTTGCACATACGTATGATCTGAAATTGTACACTCAAGAATTTTTTCTCTTAAAATTCCAAGAAAATACTTTTCTTTTTACCAAGAAATTTATAATTTTCCGCCGCATCGAATTCTGATAATTCTTACATTTCGATTTATAATTGCAATTAGAGAAAAATCGTTACAACTGAGAAAATACTCAATGTATTGGTTTGGAAATTTAGCAACGTGTCGAGGTACGATTACATTAATTGGTGATATTTCTTTCTCAAATTTTTACTGAGTGGCACTTGCTGCAATTTAATATCAAAACAAACCAGTGTTCGAAAAGAAAAAAAATTGAAGACTATTCGAATTAAAAAATTATAATACGTATGTACGTATGTTATATTTAGTATTTAATCAAACTAAAGTAGAAGCAATGACTCTTGCGAAGAGGAACTTGACAGAATTTACAAACGAATCTACAATTTACAAATCTACAAACACATTTACAAAAAATTATGCGTAGCAAATATTTGACATTGCTTTTGTGATTAAATGCTAGAATTACCGATGATTATACTTGTACGTAATCGGTGAAGAATGTGTTAAAGGAACAGAACTTTCATCTACATCACTCTGCTCTACACTTTCGCGTTTCTTATGTTATTCCTGTATCGCGTCAGGAAAATCGTTCCCAACATTAACGGCAGTGAATTTTGCGGTTCTCGTACTCGGCTCACGCCTTCGAATTTTCCCACGTAGGCGAACGCGAAACACGCGAAAGTTATGCACGACGCACTCGTGCAACTCGTTGTCGTTGTCGTCGTCGCGGAATTAGCTGTTTTATTCCCAGGGACTATTTAAAAAAACACCTGGTGCCGGATAATGCCACGCGGCGCGATGCAACTCGGCGAAAAATCACGTCGAGCGACGTGATAAAAGTAGATGAAGTAAAAATTGAAAGGAAGCTTCAATGCGACTGACGACGATATAATCGAAACAGAGCGCAATGCAAATTATCCAGTAAACATTGTTCGAAATATAAATATTACATCCATAAAGTCACTGTTAGAACGCACAGGGTTCGCAGGGTTAAATGATCGAGTTATTGCCATTTTTCAACAGAACTAGGTTCTTTGGCAAAGTTTCACCTTCGTAGTGTGTAGAATAAAAAAATTGAAAATGACTGTGAAATTCAAATTCAATATCAAAGGTGTAAAATTCATGGACAAACTTTTCTCTCCATTCTGTACATACATCGAGAAGTCTGAATTACAACGAAATGTTGAAGAGCGCTGCATGAGGTGCACTGATACGGTTAAATAGACAACATAAATCGACGCGTGAGCAAAATCAAGCATCATGATCGACGAAAAACTGGTATATCATGCTTGCAGATCCTCTGAACCGAAACGACCCGGAGGAATGTTGCCATCGGTCGCCGCATCTGAAGAACCCGTACTGCAACGAGATTCATATACCGGAAGACGATTATTTCTACCGGCTGTTCGGCGTGAAATGCATGGACTTTGTTCGCGCCTTTCCAGCGGTTCGACCCGGTTGCCGACTCGGCTCCCGCGTGCCTTTTAATCTGCTGACGGGCGTGCTCGACGGCAACACGGTCTACGGTATCACGGAATCGTTCGCTAGGTAATTGATTCTTTGCCACGACGTTCGTTGTCGGTCGAGTTTCGTTGTTGGGTGGTCGTTTCCAACGCGATCTAGATACCCGCGAGAGCCCGAGATATTGGTAATGGGAGAGATCGAGCAGGTAATTGGTTTTTTTTTCTCTCAACAGTCTCTCAGAGTAGAGCTGATTTTTTCAGTTCAGAGTGTAAATTCACGGCGTGGATCAATCTCACGTTTTCAAAGGTAAACGTCTTTTACTTAAGTAAACGAGCAGATCGTGGGCGTTTAGAGAAAAAGAGATTGACTATGACACGGTGGTCATCCTGCAGGTTTCTCTCAAATTGGTTTTTTTTTTCTTTCAACAGTCTCTCAGAGTAGAGCTGATTTTTGCAGTTCAGAGTGTAAATTCACGGCGTGGATCAATCTCACGTTTTCAAAGGTAAACGTCTTTTACTTAGGTAAACGAGCAGATCGTGGGCGTTTAGAGAAGAGTAAAGTAAAAAGAGATTGACTACGACACGGTGGTCATCCTGCAGATTTCTTTCTGAAAAAAGAAGTTAGTTTTCCCTCGACGAAGCGGCCAATAATTCTTTAATAGCAGTAAAACGGGCTCAATAATAATCGAGCAACACACTTGCAACACTTGAGTTCTGCTGGAAACTCAAAGGCAGCGCCATCCGTTACATCAGCCCGGGACAATAAATCAGCATTACGTTGTTCCATATTTTCCAACGTGTAGTCTACGTGTACACGTTCTGTTCCTCGCACTTTCTAGTCCGCATCGCATTATGAGATCCACGGTTGCTCAATCGGGCCACGGTATCGAGAGATACTCCTTCGTCTTTTGACTCCAGCTCTGAATTCGGACGATCTTTCACTTTGGGCCGTGGCTACACGTTCGAGAAACATTCGGAACATTCTACAGTATCCTCGTTTTCCAATGAATAACAAGATTCTTGTAATCTCGCCAAGATACAAGATAGAAAATTTCGCTTCACGTAAATTAGTAGACTCTGGATCTTTACGTATTTTTTGGCAGGGAAATTTGAATGAGATAAAATATCCAAAGCACAATGCAGGTTTTTTTTCTTCCTAGAAACTGGCTTTCTCCTTTAAATTGTTTTCGTAAGAAAATAAGAATCTGTACAAGTGATCAGGGAACGATTTCCTCTTGTTTCCACTTGCAGGAAGCTGCGCAGCGGTTACGGAGGACTGTTGCGCATGAACCCGGTGTTCTCGGAGTACGGCTTGCAGGATTTACTGCCGCTGAAGCTGGACATCCCCGACGAGGGCTGCACTCGACCGAATCGATCGATGTACTGTTTCGAAGCGGGTGAGTCCTTTTTTTTCCAATGCAAATCTCTCTCTCTCTCGTGTAAATAACGCAACGATTACGCAAAGTTTGAGCCCAAAAACTCGCAGAGTTTGGCAATGTTGCAGAAGAAGGGATTATATTGCGGCCGATATACGGGAAATTACTTTAGGTTCAGGAAGAAGAATTTCACTTTTAGAACAATACCGAGGATCGTTCGCTCTCTGACGCTCGACGATAAACAACTGGATGCTGACTGGAATTGTATCATTCGTATCTCGATACGTTTAGCCCGGATGATGTCATAAATCTTCGAGACAGGTGAACCTGGCAGGCGGCTGACGTCTTAAGACATTACAAAGCTCATTAATAATGCTCGACCGGTGCTCGTCTTGAGGGTCAACTTTGAAAAATCTTCTCGAGCCAAGTGCGTTAAATGTAGATTATTCAACGTCCATCGACTTTTCAAGTCAACCAGTGTTATTGTGTGTAATAGGTGTAACATCGCAGAGTAATATAACACTCTTTGAATCCCAGTCAATTCAGACAGCAGTACACATGGAGCACTTCGATCGGTATGCTGTGTAATTCGTCTTTGAACGCGAGAACTTTTCGGTTCGTTAACATCGAACGAAGCTGAAAAATTAATCGATATGATTTTCAATCGGACTTCGAGATCGATAGTATCTCTTCAAAATTGACAATATGAGACAGGAAGAAATTTTTTTCTGTTTCTTTTTTTTTTTCGGTACTCAACACGATACTTTGAATGAAAAAAGAAGCATCACCAAGAGAACTTTCCCTTTTGTTCGACGACTGAACGCACGATTACTCGCGCGACAGCTCAATCAAACGTACAAACGACGGATCTAATCTCCAATCGCCATAGAATCGAGACTCGCAATCGGCATTAGTAGAGTAGACAACGAGAAGTGAAAAAGAAAAAAAGATAGTCGTTGGCGCCGTACGATTTTATCTCACACCCTCAGTCATGTTCACCGACCTGGGAAATAATTTTCCCACGTTGTGTGTTCAACCAATCAGAAAATACGCGCGGCTATCGTGTATAGAACGAAACAATTCCGTATGATTCGTTGAGGTATGATTAAGTGTCTGAGCATTTAAAACGATCGAGTAAGCGAGAGCGAAATCGTTGAAAACTACCGGATGATGAAACGAATAATTCATATTCTGATTTGTATTTTTTTCTTCCGCCTGATCTGTCAATATATCACTGATAAAAAATTTTCGTATGAAAACTTGACTTTCGAGGTAAATTCCGAGCAGGATAATTCCAAGCTGACACCTTTTTTTTTCAAATCTCTTGCAAACACGTAAGAATTCCAAACTCTCGAACGATAAAGTAAAAAAAAAAAATGTAAAATATGCAAAATACGCAAGAGGTATATCGAAATACGCAAACGAGAAACGTTGCAAATACCGTTGTAAAATCCCTTTCACATCAAACAAAAGACATACCGCACGTTTGCATTTGCACGCGTAATTCCATTTCAAGCTGAACTCAAACCAACGCCTGAAATCTTTCTATTCTACAGGCGACAATTTCAAACTTTTTTTTACGAGCAATGTATCTTAATTTAGGTCTCGACGCAAGTTTCACGGCTTCGACAGTTATAGCACTGTTGGCAACAACAGTCACAATCTTTGCGTGTAATCAGGATTTGTCGATACGAGGAGGCAACAGGGACAAAAATCAATTGTTTCACGCGGTGGAAATCGTTCGAAAATCGTGGCTAATTGCCAAGTGAACTGGGTCACGTGTCGCTACCGGGCAAAATGATAATAAGAAGCAGACAGTATTGTCTGTAATGCGATGCAGTGTCGAAATTCGCGTGGAACGCTCGCATTCTGCCTGGTCGAGCCGAGGAACGTCGATGGTCGTTCGATCCGACGATTATACGCGTATTATAACACGTGACATGTAACAGAGAAAGGGAGTGGTCCAGAATCAAGGTCGGCGACTTTATTCGTAAAGTTGTTGCAACGAAACGAAACGAAATGAAAGACCGGCGCGATGTTCGGTGTCTCGAATTCGTGTTAGATACTACGTACTACACTATGTTTTTGTTATGTCTGTCTATATCTATCTTTTTCGAGGAAATATTTTAATTTGCAATTTATAACGAGAAATTAAGGTTAATAATATTTCCGACAGATAGATTGCAAATTATACGACAGACGTGTAAATCACTGTTGCACCTTCGTATTTAAAGTTCGTCATATATTGCAAGATACCTGGGAAAATACTTTTTGACAAAGTCGGTCATAGAAATATAATTGGTTAGTAAAATTAAATTTGGGCAATTGAAATTGGTCGATGAAAGTTATCGAAATATGAAAGTAAATATAAACTGGTTGGAAATCGATAAATTAATATTAATTAATAAAAGGTTGGTCCTTCAATCTAGGAATCACGAACGAGAAGGAAATTCATCGAAGTGAGATTTGTAAAGAACAGTAGAAAGTACGTTGTTGTTCTATTTCTGTTGCGTGGAAGGAATTATTATTATACATTTTTGATCCGTCCGTGAGCGACTTTTACCTTCACGAGTTACTTTTACCTTCAGGTGAGATAAGAGTGAACGAGCAACTCGTGCTAACGTGCATGCACACGTTGATGGCCCGGGAACACAATCGAATCGCAAAGACATTGATTCAAATGAATCCCCATTGGGACGACGAGACGTTGTACCAAGAGGCAAGACGAATCGTCATCGCCGAGATTCAACACATCACCTACAATGAGTTTCTGCCCATTCTACTTGGCAAAGACGTTATGGAGAAGTTTGGGCTTCTGCTTGAGAAAAATGTGAGAGACAAATCTGTGAATTTCGTCATTCATTATTCATTGTAGACTTTAGTGTGCGTAAGTAATTCAAATGTATACCAAGAATGGATTTGGAAACTGACTTTTTTGATTTTCGAAATCAATCGAGCCTGAAACATCGAAACTCTTGAAACTTTTCAAGTTCGGAACTGTCGAAATTCGAAAATGCCTCGGAATTCTCAGGATTCTTGGAACTCACGAACTACTCAAAACTCGGAGCTCTTGAAACACTCGGAACTCTTAAAACTTGCGAAATTCTCGAAACTTACGAAACTCTCAGAACGCTCAAAACTGACGAAATTTTCAAAATTCACGAAACTTTCAAAACTCACGAAACTGTCAATATTCATAAAACATTCGAGACTCACAAAACTCCCAGAACTCTTAAACCCTCGAAATGCTCAAAACTTACGAAACTCTCAAAACTCTCGATATTCACGAAATTCTTACAATTCAGAGTTCTCGAAACTTTCAAAATTCACGAAACTCTCGAAATTCGCGAAATTCGCGAAATACTCAAAACTCAAGAAACTCTCAGAACAACTCTCAAAACTCACGAAATTCTCATAACTCAGAGCTCTCGAAACTTTCAAAATTCACGAAACTCTCAAAATTCATAAAACTTTCAAGACTCACAAAACTCTCAGAACTCTTGAAACTCACGAAAGTCTCAAAACTTACGAAACTTCCAGAACTCTCGATACTCACGAAATTCTCAAATCTCAGAGCTCTCGAAACTTTCAAAATTCACAAAACTCTCGAAACTCATAAAACTTTCAAAACTCACGAAACTTTCAGAACTCTCAAAACTCTCAGAACTCTTAAAACTCACGAGTAACCTATCCCTAGTCGTCAACAATCCATTTACCAGTGATCTCTGAAAATTTTGTACAATTTAAGATATATTTTTCAAGTAGACTCTTCTTCTATATCTAGAATTGAATGAAATATGTGAATCAGTGATTCTGGCCAAAGTCTAACGAAACATTTAATTTAATTGACACAGGGATATTGGAATGGCTACGACGAGAGCGTGAATCCTTCGGTGATCGACGCATTCGCCTCCGCGGCATTCAGATTTGGACACTCGCTGCTACCAACGGCAGTGGAAAGATGGAGCAAAGCTCACAAATTCATCGGTCAGACGAAATTTTCAGATTTGCAAACACTTGAATAATTAATTTCCTCGCGTAGTCTTGAAACTTGAAACAAATTCCCTTTATTAAATAATTATTTCTCTGTAGCTTCGAAGAGGCTGTCGGATTTGATCAGAAGACCGTTCGACTTGTATCGCGCTGGAGTTTTCGACGAGTACATCATGGGACTGATGAATCAGGTTGCTCAAGCCATGGACGACTCCATCACGCAAGAAGTATGACAGTTCTTCTTTCTTCGACAAGCAAATACAAAGTAAAAGAAACGACAGACTGACGTTTACTCGTATTAATTACAGGTGACGAATCATTTGTTCAAAAAGGCCGGGGCCAAATTCGGGCTGGATTTGGTCTCGTTCAACATGCAACGAGGTCGTGAATTTGGTATTCCTAGTTACATGGAATACAGGTTGGTGTATATCGGTCGAGACACTTAACTATTTACTATAAATTAACTGTAAATTAAATTGACAAGGAAAAAAAGAGAAAAAAACTTGATAAAAATTCACTCGAGATATACTCGTAAAATTCAATTCGTTTGCTTCTCCTAGGAAATACTGCGGACTTCCATGGGCAGACAGTTTCGACGATCTGCAAGGTTCCATGCCAAACGAGACCATAAGACGTTACAGTTCGATATTCGAGTAAGTACTAACCTCACAATCCTCTTTCCAATCCCAATTCATACAATCTTCAAAATTCAAAACATACTCCGCAAGAACGTTGCTCCAATCGTTGAATCGATTTCAATGGACTCATCAGATCGTGAATAATTCATTGATCGTTCAAATCGATGCTAATCACAGACTGCTAGCTAATCTGTTCGCCTTTAAACGAATAAAATGAATAACTAACCAAAACACGTTCCTAATTGAAATGGCTAATAATGGCTAAAAATTCCCGGAAATTAACGGTGCGGATTTCGATCCGATGTTTAGACATCCAGCTGACGTGGACCTGTGGTCCGGCGGTGTGTCGGAGAGGCCACTTCCGGGTAGCATGCTCGGGCCAACCTTCGCTTGTATAATCGCCACGCAGTTCAGCTATTCTCGTCGCGGTGACCGATTTTGGTACGAGCTGCCGAACCAGCCGTCGTCCTTCACTCTCGGTAAGAAATTCAACCTTTCTAATCGCTGGATTTTCCAATAATTCGTGGATCCTAGCGAGATTACTGGCCAGCGGGCGAAGATAATTGACGAGAGAGGCATTCACGCCGGAGTAAAACCGAGCAATGAATGAGCTATATAGAGTTTGCAGAATGTGGACGTCTCTCTTCTAGAATTCTCGAATGCTCGAAATTTCAGAAAATTTTGGAAACTTGGAATTTTTCAGATTAGAACTTTGGAATTTTGGCACTCTGGAATCTTCGAAGCTCGAGGAATCCTTGGAACTTCGACACACTGGAATTTTCGAATCTCGAAACATTGGAGTTTTGACACTCTGGAATCTTTGAATCTTGAAACATTAGAATTTTGACACTCTGGAATCTTCGAATCTTAAGATCACGGAATTTTGACACTCTGAAATTTTTGAATCTTAAGATTCTGGAACTTTGACACTCTGGAATTTTCGAATCTTAAAAATTTGGAATTTTAACACTCCAGAATTTTCAAATTTTAAGATCACGGAATTTTGACACTCTAGAATTTTTGCATCTTAAGATCCTGGAACTTTGACACTCTGGAATTTTCGAATCTTGAGATTTTGGAATTTTTAAACTCTGGAATTTTCGAATCATGAAATTTTGGAACTCTGGCATTCTGGAATTTGGAAGTTCTTCAGAACTTTACAGTTTCGAAATCTTAAAACCTTTTCACACTGTTGCTTCCTGCTTTGTAGATCAATTGAACGAGATACGGAAAGTGAAGCTGGCCAGAGTGATTTGCGACAACACGGATCTGATCGACACCATACAGATTTATCCCATGGTGTTGCCCGATCATGAGATGTAAGTAAAATTGATATTCGAAGGGGGAAGCGAAGTGCTGATTATTGGTTTGAAGAGGAAATTGTATATCGTTTTCAAGATCGTAGGTCGATTCGATTCCATCGTGAGAATTGATCAAACTGTACGAGGTAAAGTAGAGGAAGATACGAGAAAGTAACGCTTTGATATTGTGCAATAAAATCAATACCTACTCATTTGTCTCGTAATGAACGTCTTAAAGACACGGTTCGTTCACCGTAAGAAAGCGAGATTCTTGCAACATTTATTACTTACTACACGCTATATCCAATGATTCTTGGATAAATCTCTACGATTGTTATTAGAAATTTTAACCTCTTAGTTGTGAATAAAGAAATGACAATCTTTTTGTTTAATGACGAGAATATTCGTCATTATAATTTGTTAAATTAAATAATTCGAATTAAATTTTTAAAACATATTCGTAAAGTTCAGACATTTTAACACATTTCGAGACTAGATCGTTTTTACATAATTTCTAAATATTTTCTTCTTCATATTGATTTAAAATAATTGAACAATGAAACTATTGGTTTTTTCAAAAAACGAAAGTGTCGGTTCCTTACAATGTAATTCAATTTTACAGTAGCCGCACATATTCCGTTCTCGACGAGTATAATCGTCATCGTCGTCGTCAAATCTAGATACACACACTTTCAAAAGACGTTGACAACATGAACCAACGTTATATTTTTGGAACGTGCCTATGAAAAATTTTTAGCCTCGCAGAGACTATCGCAATATATTGTTGTCCCTCGCTATCCATTACTAACTATTTGCTCGCTTCGTTTCTCGTAACTATCGAACGATCCAAACCAGTCATCCGCAAGTAACGCAATTCGCGATTCACCTTGCAGAAACCCACGGGTACCGTGTCGAAGCGGCGTGCTGCCAAGCATGGATCTGAGCAAATGGGCGGAATTCCCAGCAGCGCAATACGTGAGTAATCTAGCGGACAACTATCGACCATACGGAAAGTAAAAAGGCTGTTTTTTAGACGTTTAAAGAAATTTAGAGAGCCTACCGCCTAGACGAAAAACCACACCACCAATGTAGTGAACGGCGAGTCACGAGCCAGCAGAAGCACGAACCCCTAGCCAAAACCCCCTTACACATCGGGATACACGATAATCACGGTACTGTAGTATAGACTGCGCAGACTATAGACACGCCAGTCCGCCATGTTGCATTTCGAATCAGCTTTATTATTTAGAGATCACAGCGGTAGACGAACGTTGACACTGTTCTAGAAACCAAATGGAACAGCAATTCCCTATTCCCCCGCCCCAGAGACCTATAATTAATTCGCACACTCGATAGCGAGACGTTTAATTTATTGCCAGGCTAGATTACTATAGTTTACGCATCGATCGAAACTGATGAATTACGTCTTTCTTTGTCGTAGTCTCTCCTGTACGTTTCTCTCTTCTTTCTGTTTTACTTTTTTCTTCTCGTTTTTTTTATCGCGTAAAGATAAATGTAGACTTTAAGAAATTTCAGGACGTTTAACGATATTCGGAGTCGATGACTTTCCACGGGTATAGTGATGAAAGCAAGTGTTAAGCACTGAGTAGATCGTCGTTGTTCAACATTCTTGTAAATTGTCTCTGACATTCCGATGCATCGTGACTCACTAATGAGTCGTGATAGAAATTCGCTATCGCGTGCGTTGCACTTCCACATTTTGAAATTCCACTCAACGCCGTTGCGGGGATCGTATCGTCATCCGACTAAGACTTGAAAGCTAAATCTGAAAATATGTACGGAAATCGAAAAAGTTTGCATAATAATTTGAAGTTTGTAATAGATATCTTATAACTTCCATACATATATGTATACATTTTCAGATTGCTTTCAAGTTCGAACTTTGGAAATGTATCTCGCGTAACGCGCGCAGAATGTGAACGTGAAGATTCTCTGATTCGAAATTTCAGTAGAATCTCGCGAGAAATTCCAGGAGAACTTCGCGAGAAATTCAATTCAGCTGTTTCGTGCTAATTCCTTCGTTCGTCGCTGTTATATACATGCGTATATACGATTCAATAAGAATCCTGTGACGTATCCTCACAACAACAGACTCGAACGAAAAAATAAAAAAGAGAAACAGCGTAGTGTAAGTATTTCGCGCATTACTCGCCAGTAATTAAATATCGAACACGATAGTCGAGAACACGGGAGAATTCAAATGACTGCAGTTGCAAATTCGTTGCGCAACGACAGGGACGATGTTCACTTAGGAACAATTTCCACGCCGATTGCTTTTAATAATCGCATTTCGACGATACGCCAGCACTAATACAATAGAGAGCATTTTAGTTGCGCCTGTGTTCAATTGTATTTCGCAGTGGAGAACGATTGCAATTTGTATCACACGGATTAACAGAGTTGCTCTCCTTTCATTCAACATCGCTTCGTTTCGTCGTTAGTTTATCTCTAGAGTATCTAGATTATATCTAATACACACGCAGTAGTACGCGTATAGTAGTAGATCGTACGTAAGATCGTCTTCGTCTTTTTTTTTTTTTACGAGAATGTGTTCGCGTGTTGTTTGAAGTGTGTGAATACCTGTCGAATACTCGAATTTTATTCTCACGTTCTCCAGAGGTGAGCTTCTGATTTTGCAACTGATTCGAAACGATTTGAAATGTCAGACAAGAGATCGGTTCATCAATGTGAATATCATTGAAATTCGTATGTTTTATTTTTATTTGTATTTACTTTCTTGATAGAAACGTTGCAGCTGGATTGTGGATTTCTATGTATTTATGAAAAAAATTCGCATGAAAATCTGCAGTTCAGATACAATGTGTTCGATAGAGAGAAAACTTTCATTGCTATCGTTTCACACCAACGTCAGTAAAATTTCAAGCCATGGGGATTGAAGGGTTAATTTCTTTCATGAAATCGAAACAACTATTCCAATATTTAATCCATTGACGATGCAGCTCAATCTTGTACGTATATTATACGAATGTTAATTTATAATCGATTCACAATAGTGTATAAATTCGAATTTTTATATATATATATATAGAGAGAGAGAGAAAGAGAGAGAGAATTATGAATGTAATTATGAATTGTAAATATTGAATCACATTTCTCCCAGATTTTTAGCACGACTTTCAATGTACCATCAAAAAATCTTCACGTCGAATAACTTAACCTTCGTACATAATAGCAAGACTGTGAATGCTCATGTAATTTAAATTTACTTTCATAAGGCTAAAGAAATGGACTTAGATTCTTCTCTTACGGATTTCACAATTTCTCGTAAATACATAAAAATCCGCAAACCGCACACGATGTACATAACATGCACATAGCGCGAAGTTCGTCCGCTTCCTGAAATCGCACGTTTTACAACAACGTCCATTGTCTAGTCTTCCTCTTTACTCACGACAAATACCCCAAATTTTTGCCCCGAAAGAGAAAAACAGGGAAACGAGAAAAAGGCGCGAAGGATTTTTTCGACAAAAATTCGAACGAAATTACTCTGGTTATTATTTCTTCGAATAAGAGAGAGAGAAAAAAAAGAATAGAAAAAGATACGAAATTCTCACTTTCAATATTTTAATGAAACTGAAGATTTCTTTGTCTCGAATAAAAAAAGGTACACCGAGAAAACGAAATTTCAAAAGATCGAGTTTTTGAGAACTCGTGGAGAAGAAAATCCCACCACAGGTTTCCCACTTTTATTTCATGATCGATAAAAATAAAATATAGGACGCACACGCCTATTTATACAAATGTAAACCTATTGTACTATAGCGTTTGGTGGAGGAGCGTTTGCTTGATGTACCAAGACGGCCAACGAGAAAACCGGAAAACGTACGGAACCGATACAACAGACCACAGGTTCTGCGACTCCTCTTCGAGAGCATTAACGGCATTGCCTCGTACCTGGGATTCGGAAAGTAATCCATCCGTGCACCGACGACTGTGTGTAAGCAGGGAGCACATCGAGGGTGAATCGCGATCGAACAGACAGTAACCTCACTATTTTTTTTACATTTTATACATACGTGTCCGATCTCGCGCGATCTCGGGTTACGTAAGAAATTTTCTTTGTCATAGACATTTTATGTAATTACTTGTTAGGTCACATTATCGATGCAATGTACGAAAGGAAGAGAAATAAATTGTTTCGTTCACTGTCGCACTGTCGCGCGCGTCATCTAAGGCACCTTAAGGCACCGCCACACTTTACACTTTGCCAGTTTTATCAAAGTGTGTTGTTAATGTTATTAACGTTGATGTTTATCGCACACTGAACCGAACGATATTACTCCTACATGCGTTATTTTCTATTTGTACCAACTATATATAACTGATTAGGAATTAAATTTATTCGTAATAATATCATTTACGATTTGCAAATTTAATTCCATTTAATGTATCCTAGTATTCTAACATCTGTCAAACACGAGCAAGATCTTAACGCAGCAAGTATCGTTCGAAGCACGTGGCTTAGCAAGCAATACAATTTACAAAATACACTGTCAGAGCTGTGAATACAATTTCAATCTCATGAGCAATATCACATACTAAAATACTACCCTTGAAACCAAGCATTACCTAAGCTAAACCCATTTAAACCGATGAAACGTCGAGCCATAAGTAACTACCCTTTTATAGGATTTGAGAGAGAGAGAGAGAGAGAGAGAGAGAGAGAGAAGGTTAATTAACACTAGCGTAATAATTTGTACAATACTATATCTATATACGTATACAATTACTACCTTGTGTACGTGACTTTCTTCACGTATACAATTTCCTATTGAACCAGTATGTTCTTCTTTTTTTATCGTCGTTGTAGGCGTACCACATTCTTTTTTTTTCTATTCGTTTAATTTTAGCGAGGGTGTGGAGCGCGAGCATTTATCTTAGTTCGCTTCAAGTATTATTGCGTTATTATTATTTATTAGACTGTCGATGTTTACGCATTTAATAATTAAGTTGGAAGAAATGTATGAAACGTCGGAAATGTAGTGTTTTATCGAGATATTTTACTATTTTAATATTTCGTAGA
Organism: Tetragonula carbonaria; assembly: GCA_032399595.1. NCBI lineage: Eukaryota > Metazoa > Arthropoda > Insecta > Hymenoptera > Apidae > Tetragonula > Tetragonula carbonaria. The sequence continues at coordinate 6,309,929 of JAUCRC010000007.1, forward strand.
TTTCGTAAAATTTTCCATCTACGCTCTACTTTTGGAGATTAATTCGAATTCGCTGTAAATGTCCGCAGTCTAATTATTACGTATTAATGTATATACACGCGTGCACGGATGGCTCTCCGAACGAGCTTCGAATTATGGAAATATACAGCGGCGAACGAAAAAAAGGTACACTGTGTGTCGAGAATCTATTATTTTTATAAATATATATTATAACAATATATTATAACAATATTAATAAACCGATAACTTTAATAAATTAAATTAAATCAACAACACCAACAAATTAATAATCAAATAATTATAAATCTGTTATATTTTTATAAATATTATACATTTCGCGTTAGTATTGGTATACTCCAGTCATTTAAATTTCGTATTAAAAAATGTCACATATTTTTCTTAGCATATTAAAAATATCGTATTTTTTCTTATCTCTCGAACTTTCTTTCGTTCGTCGCTATATACGGTCCAAAAAAGCGAAGACAGGGAAAAAAAGAGAAGGGTGATGGTGATCTTCGAGCCACTGTAGCTCGAAACAATTTTTGTACAGTTCAAGTATCGTGAAACGAATAAAGTCACATTAACAAGAGTGCCATTTATGGAACCTTCGTCAAGTTTTGTGAATTCTCCTCCCATTTTTTTTCTTTCTCTTTCTTTTGTGTTCTTTCGTTCTTTCCATCGAAACGAACGTTAGATAATGCGCGGAGTTCGGAGTTTGGCATATATTTATAGGAGTTATACGCAACGACACGGGCAAATATTTCACAATGGCGAGTTACGTGGCAGGTGCGTGAAATTTACTATCAATGTCGGGTGAGAATGATTTACAAGGTAGTTAAAACCGCTATCTATGTTTCTCGTCCGATCGAAGGCACAACGTAAAACTAACCGCGAGTATTCCCGCTTAGAAGTCTAATGTTTGATTATTCGGAAAATTCGTGGCATTTTTCCAAGTAATCGATACCAAAAAGTATTTGCACACTAGTATTTGTCATAACATTTACTTGACAGTGCTTAACTAGATTCGGTACTTGATTGGACGCTAGAATTACCAAAAAAGTGGTCAAAATGATGAACTTATAATTTTTTAGAGTAATTTTGCGAGCTTACAACGTTGCGTTGTGTAGAGAATCGAATAATTTTTGTAAAACGTGCGAATAAATGTTTGTGTTCGTTATCGTGCAAATCTTTTCCTATACCTTAGATTCTAAGGACTTTAGAATCCTATTCCTTAGATTTTAAGGATTCTTTTCCTATTACATTGACTCAATTTTTGTACTTTAGTCGTTGGTAATTCTAGTGCTGAGATTCGCATCATTTGATTATATTTAATTATAAATATTGCGAATTACTACTATAGACTACTATACTACTCACTGCCCCACAGCACCTCACGTCACTCCACGTCACCCCATGTTACCCCGAATTTCAGAAAAAGAAAAAGAGACAAAAGTTGCGGTACGAAGATTGCGAATCCTAATCGCACGTGATTTGAATCTCGTGAATTTTCAGTATGGTGAATTTGAACTGCACGACGTCTTGTAATTTCAAAACTTTCGCTATAAGCAGTCTGAACTTTATGGATTTCCATTGTAGGCGATTTATACCTTGTAAATCCTCGTCGCAAGTGGTCTGAACTTTGTGAACATTCCATTGCGTTTCTTGAATTCTATTACACGCAAATTTTGTTAATTTTCATTAAAAACGATCTAAGTTTTTTGTACTTATAATAGAAATTTTTTTTACATTTATAATGGAATTTATAACGTGTAAGGTTCGTGTATTCTACATTAGGCGATTTGTGAGTCTTAATTCTAGGTAATCTGATCTTTGTAAATTCTATTATACACGGTTCAAATTTTGTGAATTCTCTTGAATTACATTATAATCATGATTATAAAGATCTCATTGGAAAGTAAGTATGTGCAACACTTGTCATATATTTGAGAAAACTCTGAATCCTGAAATTGGAATGAGTATTGGTTCCAATTGAATATTAAGAATTCTAGACTCTTCATTGCGTGCACAACATTACTTTAATGTCCATCATTAAATATTATCCCTTAAAAGAAACAACGAGTAGAATTAAAATAACAAAAGGATTCGAAATTTTTAGACGGCAGAAGGGAATGCGACAAGCACGAGACAGCTCGAATCATCTTTGAAATCGAATCGGAGTCCGACAACGAAAACCGAAAACACGAAAGTGCTGGCAAAGAAAGTTAATAAAAATGCTTCGAAGAGAATTGGTTCTAAAACCAATTGGTTGTCGATGACTAAAAGTAACACTGTCGATGCTTTGAATTCCAACGCATTAAATTCTTCAAACCACAAGTCTAATGAAAATTCAAATTTCAATGAAAATACTGGTGAAAATGAAGTCGAAATGTTTGAGACACTGGAGAATCATCGAGAAGAGACTGTGATCGAACGTTTGAGGCGTTCATTAGTCGAAAGATCTAATCACATAGGAGAACAAGTCCCCCCTTCACAGAGATTCAATCGTCATCCAAATCTAAGTTACGAGGAACGACAAAAACAGTTGAATCACACGATGCAACCAAGAGATAGAAATCAGAATTTCGGGACTGCGACGATGTATAAACGACCTGACAAATTCGAATCACCTTCTTCGAAAGAAACGAACAAACGTAGTTACGTTTCTGTCTTCTCTAATTGCGACGATACGCAACATTTCGAGGCGAATGATTCAAACGGAAATAGAGAGCGAAATTTTAAAGGCGATAGTGATGGCGAGAAAGATCTTTCAGGATCTTTCAGGAAGATTGAAAATTTACGAAGTGATAAGAACGTGTCGAATAAAGTGCCTCACGATGTAAATAGATCTCGAGGCTCGATTAAACAGAAGAAGAAAAATATCACAGTGACAGATCAGAGTAATAGTGAAAAAGATCTTTCACAGTCGCGGGAGATTGAAAATTTACAAAATGATAAGAACGCGTTAAATGTAACGTTTCGAGACGTAGATAAATTACCGAGTTCGATCAAGAAAGAAAAAGAGGATAAAAATTATATCGATATACGTGATCATCAGAGAAATGTCGAAAATTTCAAAATGTCTTCCGATCGTATTCCAGAATACGATCCAAACAAAATTCCATATGTCGAGGTACCAGATTACTCCGACATTAGAGAAGAATATTTAGACGAGGAGGATCGCAAGGTGAACGAACAGAAGAAGATGGAAACTGACTTTGTTGATCCGGAAGTATCGATTGATTTCGAAGAACCTCCTGAGAAAGAATCATCGAGCAACGATTCTTCCGGGGAAACTTTAGAAATTAAGCCTTTAAAAACCTCGAAGGAAAGCTCGAGCGAAGAAAGCAGTTCTTCTTCATACAGGAACGAAATGGACAATAGTAAAGCTAACGGAAGCAATTCGAACGTTTTAAATTTGAAAAGGTTTTCAAGCGCTGAAACACTCGACGAAGACACGAGTGACGAGACGGATTCGGACATGACAAATTTCAACAGATTTCTAAACGCTGGTCAACGGGATAGAAACGACGAGAACAAATCGTTAGAAAGCTTACGATTCGGACAGAGCTCGGAACGTGAACCATCGAATTCGATTTTCGACGAGTCTTTCGAATTCTTCGAACTCGAAGAGGAAGATGAAAGGAAACTGGTTCCAACCGAAGACTCGAAGGATAATTTGAACAACGCCAAGTCCCTCGAGGAACAAGACTCTGAAGAAACATCGCGCGAAGATTCAACGAGAGCGAGGCAAGGCGATCCTGAAAGTCAATCGGGGCCCATAATTTTCGAGTACACGAACGAGTACAGGAAGCCGTTCGATCTAGACGAATTTCTTAAGGACGATCCGATAATGAAAAAGTTGATTCCGCTCGAAAAGGAGACGCGGACCAAGTACGGAGAGAACGGGAAGCGAGTTCCGAGCGACTTCAACGAATCCGAAAGTGATAATGCGACGTTCAGGGTACGAGCGAACGGCCGGACGAATTCCGCGCAACATCGTGACACTTTCGACGATCTACCAAAATCGTACGAGTCAAGTAATTTCGCCGACACGTTCGCAAGGATCGACGAACGGATTCGAGACGAAGAAGATGACGGTGACGATGATTTTACGAGACTGTTCAGAGACGACGAGAAAGATTTCGGAAGAAGAGAAAATAATTATAATCGGGACGGAGAGACTGAAAACGAGAGGGAAAAAGAAAAGAGGAACGAAGACTCTAACGAGGGGAATAGCGACGGAGATTTTCTGAAATTTAACATCAAAGGGGACAAGGCTGACAAAATAAAGAGAAACAAGGGATACAAAATAGAGGAAAATAGGAGAAATACGAGAAACAGAAATTTTGACGAGTTTGGTGATTTTTCGAAGATTTTCGAAAGACAGGAGGAAGATGTTCCAACTGGATACGAGAACGAGGATATCGGGAACTTGCACAAGGACACGAAAAATCATGGAACGAAGAATACCAGAGGCAAAGAAGACACGCGCGACGCATTGTCGACAATTTCAAGCCGTAATAGCCAAGTTTCGCGACTGGACGACGACCAAAGGATCAAAGACAGGGACGCGATCGATTACGGAAACTTCTGGTCCTTAGAACATAAATCTCCAGTGACGAGAGTCGACATGGAGGCACAAGAAAGGAGGAAATAGCGGCGCGACGATTGAAATCTCAACGAGAGACGTCTCTTCGGCGTGTCCCGGCATTCTGACGTGCGACACCGATAAAGATATTCTGTTGATCTGATCTGGGAAGACCGTCTGCAAATCCTGCGTATCGAACACAAGCGCAAGCCATTCGAAAACATGTTGAAAAACATCGCGTACCTTCGCGTGTTCGCGAATTGAAATTAAAATTGCTAATTTCATGCTAATTCGAAACAAAAAAAAAAAAAAAATAAAAAATAAAAAAAAGACGCAATATTTTATATCGTCGAAGATTACGATGCTTGCGTTTGATGGGAAAAATTTCTGCAACCGGGGATATAAATAAAACAAGCTGACAAGTTGTAAAACGACGAGTTAAATTCTTTTCTAAACCAAACTATCCAGATCCTTTCGAATCTCATCTCTAGGTCGTTGAATTAAAATTTCCTCCTTCGGATTTAGACTTCGGAATGAAAAGTGTTTCCACTAACAGCGACGGGTTATCGGCGACAGTGAATCGATGCCAGCTCCGTCGGCTGGCAGCAGCGGAACCGGATACAGCGAGATCCTCTTTAAGCAATCTGACTAACGATCGATCGAAATTTCCGCGGCCCGAACGATTGCCGAGAGAGTGCAGGAAATCGAAGAAATCGAATTAAGGTAAGATAGGCAGCGGGGTTTCCCTCGTCCGAGGGATGAATCTGGCCCCAACGGATATATAAGGCCGTCATCGTACACTGCTCAGTGTCATTCGTCTGGTTTTATCAATTCCAGCAGCCTCGGCTCGATCAGCAACCGGCAGCAACCCAGGTAAATACTACCATCCGATAGAGTGAAAACGCATTTCTGTGTGGTGATATATATATTTATAACCTGTACTCCACTTGCTTAGCCCTCCCGATCAACCGATTCCCGGTATTGTCATTCCCATGCTCAGCCGACTCGAAGGCACATCCTGGTCCATTGGTCCGCGATCAATTGCCGTTTGCACGGTCGACCGTGCGTTAACCGACGGCAACAACACGATCGATCGATCGATCGATCGATCCTTGGTCTTGAATCTTTTAACTGCTTCCTGGAGAGAAACCGAGAGCGAGAAAAAGAGAGAGAGAGAGCGAGAGCGAGAGCGAGACGATCGCGAGACGAGGAGATAAGAGACACCTTCCATCCATATTTATTATCTTTACGTGTTTACAATGTGGCCGTTATGGAGAACGCGGAAGCGACGGATCGCCGCAGATTCCGGTTATAAATGGCAGAGGAGGGAGGAGGAGGAGGAGGAGGGAAAGAACGAAAGAGAGAGAGAGAGAGAGAGAGAGAAACGGATACGAAAACGAAAAAAAGAACAGGTGACCACCGACGTAGAGGATACCCTCGAGCGATTTATTATTGGAGAGACGCGAAGAGACCGATCGCCGTGGCCGACAAATATCTACGGAAACAATTATTCGGGCTTATTGAAAGTACACGCGTGTGATTCGTTCTTTTTCTTCTTTTTTTTTATTTTTCATTTTCCTTTTTTTCTCTGACTACCAGCCGAATCTGGATGCGATGCCCGTAATTGTCGAGTTGAGTTTGATCGTTGAGCATTTATCCCTGAAAAGTTCATGAACGTCGTTCCCCCGTCTCTTTCGTACGAGTTTCTTTGTGTTTTTTCTTCTTTTTTCTGTTATCGACAGCTCGAACGAGAAAGCGCATACGATTATTATAATCAATTGTCGAAGAGGCTTTGAATCGTGCATCCTATCAGAGGCTAGGACTCTCTCGGGTCTCTCCCTATTATTCTGTCGGATCTACCTTCACTAAGATTCACGTTCTACTGAAGATACGTTGGTTCTTTTCCTTTTTTTTTCTCTTTTTTTCCTGATTTATTGCACGGCGCGCGCGCGAGAGAGAAGCTGATGAACCGCGCGCGATATCGAGAGTCGCTATCCTGGTTCATATCGCAGATCCTGGTTGGTTTCTTTGTTTTCTTCGCTGTGGATACTGTGAGACGTAATTAACAATGGTGCAGCGGTGTCTTACGACCGAGTGAAAGTTGCTACGCTCCTCGAGGTGGAAAGGTGCAATTGGCTAACATAAGTTTGATAGATGGTATCTCTTTGGAGATACCATTAAAACGAGATGAGATTGGAGCGTAAGATTCTATACTGCGAATGGAGCCATCTTAAGAACTTCTTGTTCTCTTATAAAAGACATGGATAATATTCGGAAATATACTTGGGAGATTTATATAAAATTGTCTAGAAAACTTTACATAATTGGTAAGATTGAGATGAATTAGGACACATATCGATCGCGTGTATTTGGATATTAAAATTATTCCATCTCGAAATGATTAAGGTCTAACTGCTATTTAGAATGAATTAATACTGAACATTGATATTTGTTTCAGTCATGAATACTTCAACTCGTATTTTGCTAGTGCTGTTCCTGTCTTACGCTATGGCGTTCATGCTCGTTGCAGGAAGCGTTCCCTTCGACCGAGCCATAGGTAAGTGTAACTTGTAAATCAATTACAATGAAAGAAACAAACTACACGCGAATTTAATGTTTTAATGAAAATTAATTGTACAAACCACACTCTGAGTTCGTTTCTTTCCAACTTTGCGTTTGAGTACTCACATCCGCATGTTTCGAATTGACTTCTCAGGGGTATGCATCAGAAATTGCGCCCAGTGCAAGAAAATGTTTGGCCCGTACTTCCTGGGGCAGAAGTGCGCCGATTCTTGCGTCAAGTACAAAGGGAAGCTCATCCCCGACTGCGAGGATGAGGGCTCGATTCAACCGTTCCTCCAAGCTCTCGATAGCGACTATTAAAATATACTCGAGTACTCAACGTGTGCTAATAAATGTGCCCCGCCTAAATTAGCAAACGAAAGTCCCACTTATGTAGAATCAAAGGAGCATTCGACTTTCGAGAATTCATATTTTTGTAATATTTTTGTAATGACGCATTTACGTTGATCTTCGTCTTTTCATCGAATTGTTTCGCACGTCGAGATTAGTTAATTCAACAAGAATCACAGCACCGTAATATCGATCAAAGTACAAGTTACGTAGATAGTATATGTTTCTGTTGAGTACAGAATGCCTCGAGTTTTCTACTTTTGTAATCGATCCTTTATCTATACTCAGGGAAGCGTATACGCAAAGGTGTGAGAAGTCGGAAAAAATCCGATCTCGTATCTTACTTATAAGTATTATATGTATATGTATCGCACGATATCTACCAAAAATTTGGAATTATTCCTCTGTTAATTGTTTTCTAAATTACCAATAACTCAAAATTAATCGTTCGTCTTATCGGGCAAGCTTTTTGAAATCGTGTACTCGAATACACAGCAATTCCAAGTTTTTTTGCTGGTAGTGACTGTCTGTCGTCAATCAGAGTATTGAACGTAGAGTATTATTAATAATAATAAATATGAAGCAAAGAAAAAGTGCTTGTCTTTTACATGATAATTTAGAAAACGAAAATCATCTGCCAATATATAGCGTTATCGAAGATAATATGACAAAATAACTTCATAATTCAGTTACTTGCTTTTAATATAAAATTTAAAAAAAAAAATGATACACACTTCGACGTCATCCGCGTCGATACGATTTGCCGCAGAGGAGAGAAACTAAACGGCGCATGTGAAATTGAATATTTTATCGCTGTCCATGTAATATTCGATAAATTAAATGCACAATGATGTTACAAAGACATACCAGACGTCGTTTACTCGGGAGTAGGTGGAGTTACACGACACTCTGGTATCGTAGACAACGCCTGTTTCGATTCTAGTTGCTGTACCTGAAAATTATTCGTAAGTTTCTCTCTTTTGTGTTCTTTCCGTCTTGAATTATTGTGTTGTTGCACGTGAAATGGACGAAGTTTCAACGTCGAATTACGAAATAATTTTCACTCACCGATACATTTTCACCATTGTGGAATAAATCATTTCAAGCTACCGAGAGTGATGCGCATCGAGATTGGTGTCGTTACGCGACGTTTCGTCAACTGAAACTGCGTCGTTGGACGCAGTTCTCGCACGCTCGAAGAAACAAAATGTTTTTGTCTTCAATTTCGGTTTACATTTGGAAGTCTCGCCAATAATATTGTTCATCCGAGTTAAGGTTCGGCGGTTTACTTAAATAATACCAAGCCAAAATCGTTTGGAAATCAGAATTTAGTGAATAATATTAAAGAACAATCAAATTACTTGTAGTTAAATTAAAATTATGAAATAATTTAAATTTCGACTTTGAGTAATGTAAATATTAAATTAGAACTTAACTTGAGTAATATCGAATAATCTCAAATCTTATATTACATATAATACAATTTAATCGTGCCATTTCACGTGCAACTGTTATTTCTCCCTTTCCCTCTCTTACGCGTGCAAAACGTATATTTACACGTTGCCGAAGAGTTTTCTCGTTCGTGGCTGCCCTCGATAATAAATGCTTCACTTTGTTCAGGAGTTCAGATTTCTGGTACAATTGCTCCCTCAAAACTTTTATCTCACCGTTATCCTCCTCCTTCTGAACCTTCTCTAACGCGATCACTCTCTGCTCCGCCAATTGCAAATCAGTTTGTAACGCCACGATTCGTTTCTGCGCCTCCTCGTAATTTTTTTGCAACGTAGCTTCGGTTCGACCATTGACGAACACTTTACCCTACGCATATTTGCCGAGTGTTAGTGGTGAAATTAAAAAAAAGACACGTAAACGATGTTAAACGAGAGATTAAAGAAATTAAATCATTCCCCTGCCTGATGCATGTGATTTTTCTTCGAGCCAAGCTTCAGACGTTTATTCTCCACGTGAAGCTTCTCGATGATGCCCTTCAGGGTAAAGATCGTCCTCTCCATTTCTAAGATGGACTTTTTCGAACCGTGGTCCTGCAAGTCTTTGTCGGGCGACCGTGGAGTCGAGTCGGACGATTTTTCTACTTTCAACAGCTCTATGTATCTATTATGTGAGATAATAAATTGTGAGATAAAAGCGCTAATTTGTCACCTATAGTTGCTCGACTTATCACTAACCTATTAAAAATCCAATTTTCATCCAACTTAAATAAACAAATCGAAGGATAACTTAGTGACTTATCTTGAAATTAGAGCGCGTAAAAGAATATGAAATATTATTTCTTAAAATCGAAAGACTCCGCTGCGAACCAATTATTAAATTTCCAAGTGAAACACGTCTAATAAAATATGCGTATTGTTAAAAACTTACTTCTCTAAATGTTCGACCTTCTCCCTCAATCTAGGCGTGTCGGCGTTCGCTTTTTCCAATTCGAGACGAAGCTCGAAATTCTCGGCCTCCAACGCCAAGTTCATTTTCTCCAAAATATCTTTGGTCATCTCCAATTTCTCCAACTGACTAACAACATAGCTGTTACCCTGCAAAACACCAATAAAACGTGAGAAGCAATTCAACAAGCGAGTCGAACACCTACGAACGAACGAACGAAGTACGAAACGAACCTGAGAAACTGTTTCCAACGCGGCGATACGCCTCTTTTGCTCTTCGATCTTTAACAAAAGTTTCTCGTTGTCCTCGTTCTCCAATCTGTCCGACAATTCCTTGATGCGTTCTCGCAACATCTGACACTCTTTCTGCAGATCTTCCATGATGTTTTGCCGAAAGCTAATCGGCCGAGCTGACAAATTTCCAGCTATCGTGCCGTTCTCTAGCTTCAATTTACTCTTTAAATATCGCTTCTCTCGTTCCATGCACGAGACCACCGACCGAAGTTTCTCGTAATTCGTGAATAATTTCGAGTGCTCCTCTGTCTTTTCCTTGAGCTTCTCCTTCAATCTTTCGGCGGTTTGTTGCCACTTCTTTTGCTTCTCCCACAGTGAAAGTTCTTCCGCTGTCTGTGCGACATTTTGGAATTTTTGCAGGCGTCTTATTTCGCAGACGGGAATTTGTATAATACAAGTAATAAACGAAATATGGATGTAAGTGTACCTTGGCTTTCTTTGCCTCCTGGGCCAGATATTTCCTGTCTAATTGCGCCTGAGCTTTCTCAAGTTCTTCCTCCAGGGATTTCACTTTACGCTCAAGTTGAACTTCACGCTGCGAGCTTTTCTTTTCTTGAGCCTTCACTGTCATGTATCTACGACGAAGAAGGCAATCAAAGATCTAGTAGCTACGGTTAGATTTCTCCTTTTTTTTTTCTTACAATTGTGTGATTCGATTGTACAAATCGGAAAAATTAATCGTATAAAAATTGAGGTAAATAAGTTCTATGCTACGTAATGTATTTTGTTTTCACTAACGAAAATTGAAATGAAAGTGGATGAATTAGTTGTGTGAATGAATTCAATTTGAATTTAAAACATGAAACTTAGACAGAGAATATTTTTCGCCTGCTAAATATTATATCAGACGCTGTATTTTGAATATTTCATATATTTTTGTGTATCATATGTATTACATGAAAATACATGGAAATCTATAGCCTGATCATATTATCTGTGAAATTCCCTCGAAAAATTATGAAACGCTCATCTCAATAATTTTCCAACCCAGAAAATTCTAAGCGCTAATTTTATATTCCAACATCAAATATACATTTGTATATCCGCAAATCCGAGACTTTTTGAAAAAAAAAAGAAAACACTGATATGGTTCGCTATTTTTGGTAAATTTAGATAATGTCCGCGTTATTTAGGATATAAGTGAATCATATTTTGCGATAAATAAAAATTATTTATTTTCTTTTCTAATAGATATTAATACTGCAATTGACCGAACTATCCCGGATTTACTCTGTCATCTAAAAAATTCTATTCTCTTTGTTTCCTGTCTGCTGCAAAAAAATACCTGCGACTAAGCTGTTCCTTTAACTCGGTTATCTCATTCTTGTACATTTTCTCCTTTTCCAGCAACGATTGCAATTGTTTCCTCACGGTGTCTGTATGATCCTGTTGCTGCGAACTATCCTGGCTCGGTGTAATTTCGTGTATCTTCAATTCGGAATCGCCGTGAGTTATCGCTTGTCGCGATCGAGACACGGATTCCATTAATTCGACCTCGTTCTTCATTGAAAAATAATGACATATATATTTTCTATGGGCTTATACAGCAAGGAGCATAATTGAACATACTATGATGAACAATTGTCGACACTTTAAACTGTTATAACTTCGTAAAAGAAAATCATATAAAAATCTACTTGGTCTCATCTTAAAGTGTCAAGCTTCTACTTTGACCGTGTCAAGTTCATTTTTTCCAAAGATATTTTTCCACCATATAGTGGGCGAGACAGTAAGAGTACCTTTATTCTCAAAAATCGTAAAAATTCGAACGTCTAGAAGCATTAAAAATTTTTTTTCGTAACTTGAACCACCAAGATTTGGTTTTGAAATTTTCTCTTTGCAAAGAGAAAATTAAAAATTTGCTGTACGACTTTTTCTGTAACTCTATTGAACTTTGAATATTAAGGTTAAATGACGAAATGTTGGGATTTCTTGGCTCTAATGTCCAAAGTTCGATAAAATAATGGGAAACAATCGTACAGTAAATTTTAAGGGATCGTTGTAAATGAGAGAAACTTTGATCTTCAAGATTGTGATGAATTTAGTCATAAATAGAATTTTTCACTGTTTCTACATACGTGTTATTAATTTTTATAATTTTCTTTAAAGAAAAGAACACTTTTTCGTTTGCTACACGGTGTTAAAATATCTTGAAAAAAGAAACAAATTCAGGAGAGTGAAGAAGTTTTACGTTTTAAAATGAGACTAAGCAGATTGTTGTACGATCTTTCTCAACAAAAGTACAGCAATTAAAGCATCAACAATTTTTCATTAAATTAATTGTGGTGCAAAACTGACTCCACGAATACAATTTATGATATATTTGCCAGAATAGTGATGGTAACACTAAATCAGAAAATTTTCTTTGGAACATCCTACGAAACAATATATATATTGCCTCTTTTGTATTCTACATGCAAATACAAAATAAAATATTATTAATTTCAAAAACCCATATACGTGTTCAGTTTTGCGCATCATTGTATATCTAGCTAAGGTTCATATGGTCGCAAAGAACCTATGATACCTGCAACTCCTGGTACGCGAAACTAAGCTGATTTATCTTATCGTCCTTCTCTTGCATCTCTTTCATCAAAGACATATTCCCTTTCGTCACCATCATACGATTTTCGCATAATTGCTTGCGTAGCGTATCCGCTTCTGACTGCCATTTTGTCAATTCTCCAAGATAACTTTCCAGTTCGCTCTTGTGTTGTTCTTCCAATCTGACGAGAAGCGACGAGATTCAATATTCTCCACATCCAATTCCTTTTTACAACCAAATGATTTATTTGTATTGGATGGAAATGACATAACGTGGTCGTAAATTCGACGTTTTATTTTCCAGAAGAAACTTTTTCAATTCAGTATCGAGAACGATCGGACAGATAGCAGAGTTAATGTAAGAATACATGAGAGATACAGTACATCCATCGAATTTTACTTAATTCCTAATTTTCATCTATCAATATATTTTGTGAATCTGAGTACATGAAGCATTACTAATCTGAACCTTCCCCCCCCCTTCCACCTCACCCTAAAAGTAACTACAGTCTTAGAATAAAAAAATAATTTCAATAAAATTTTAAACCGAATCCTCCACCGGTATAATAAAATCAAAGTGTCTATAAATCTCAATTCTCGATTCTCAATTCCCACCAATTTACGACCTCGTCATATCCTTTCCTTCCGCGACAATACCTTTCCCTCATACGATCCATATGCTTGAGCCTCTCTTCGGCCAGCCGATGCCACCGGTCGCTCAATTCCCTAGTAATACTCAGATCTGCCTCCAAAGTAGAGACCTTCTCCTGCAATCTAGCAATCTCTTCCGCCTGCATAACGATGTTTCTCATTCTATCGACATCGTCGATCTTCGTCCCGGTTTCTTCTACTTTCTCGATCAACTTCTCCGGCTCGTCTCTCCCATCGTCCACTGTCTGTGGTTGGCTTCTCCGCGTCTCGCTCTGCATGGACAGAATACGAGCGCGTAAACCTCGGATTTCTTCCTGCAGACGAGCCGCAGCGTTACTGTGCTCGTCTCTGTCTTCCTTCAGTAGGTTCTGATATCTGGCTATAGTCTCCTCCTTCTGACCGAGGAGCTTCTGCAAGCTGTTTATCGTCGACTTCAACGCCAGCTTCTCGCTACAATCGCCAGCGGAAGGTTGCACGCGGGACGAGAGCTTGTACTCCTCCTCGACCAGCTTCTCCTTCCGCGCCAGTTCCAGCTCCTTGCTTTCTATTACTTTGTTCAGCGAGTCCACCTTCGCCTGATGCTCGGCTAACTGCAATTCGCACTTGATTAAAGCGGAAGAACGCTCGGAGGCGAGCTTCAATGCTTGATTCAACTGCTCTCGGAGCAGTGAAATCTCTTGATCGTCCCCTTTCTTCTCCACTTTTGTTTCTTCCTTCGCTTTTCCCACGTGTATCGCGTCTTCTACGCTTTCCACCGTTCCTTTCTCTTTCTCCATTCTTTCTCTACGTATTGGATCTTCTTCATTTTCTTCCTGCTCAGTTTTCTCTTTGGAATGAATGGCTTCTTCCTTTTCTCCTCCTCTTCGTTCTTTCGCCGATTCTTCCGTTCTTTCGTCTTCTTTCGTCTGGACTTCGATTTCGTTCGTTTCCCTCTTGTCCAAGCAACACGCGTAAGGATCCGTTTGCATTTCTCTTGGTCTCGTTTCCGTCTCGGTTGTTTGAGCTGACGCGTGCCTGCTTTCCAGCGACGTTTCACTAGCTGCGTTACGCGTCTCGGTTTTGCATTGGTGATCCTGGCCCTTGTTCCACGCTTTCTGGATCTGTATCATTTCGTGCTCCATCTCGGCTATCACCGATTCGTACTCCATGAATTTGTTGTTGGCGGTTTGCAGCTCTTGCTTTAGCTGCGTTATCTTTCGTTTGTACTTAAAGTCCTGATCAATCGTTAATTGTTCGTTTAAAGTAGACAGTCTCGTTTAATGTACAAAACAAAATCGATAGAGGATAGTAATGAAATCGAGAAACTAGATGGTATTACAGAGACGAAAAATTATTAAAAAGAAAAAATAATTTACTGTTGTTATCGGTATTGAAGTATTGAATGTTAAAAATTATGGACTTTTACGAGTTTTTACGAAATTTTTCAAAAAGAAAAAAGAACGTGAAACACGAAAAATATTAAACCGAATATGCGGCTATTAGCGAAAAGAACACTCGACTAAGCAATTTGATAAAAACACGTACATTCATAGTATACTGCGAATATTCCGAGAACTGTTGCACTATATCTTGGACGCTGTTGCTTCCAATCTGTTGTTCCAGTATATCTTTCAAACTTTCAACGATTTGTAAACGATTGGTTAGCATTTCCTGCTGCTGCTTAGCATTCTCCTGATACTCTCTCGTTTTCTTCACCTCGGACTCGATATTCCAACGTTCGTGTTTCAGTTTTGTCGACAACGAGACTACTCTGTCCAAAGCGCTGATCGAAGTGGAACCAACGTACTGATTTTGCAGAAATCCTATGATATCTATATATATTCTGCAAAAGATCCCAATCAAAGTGGAATGCGCGTTCTTGTAGCAAAGAGGTCCGAAGCAGATCTTTCTCCAACGACAAGCTCGTAATACATCTTATTAAAAGATCCCAATTCAATTTCATTTATCGTTCGATTCTCACTTCTGATTTTTATATTTAAAATTTTAATTCCAAGTCTTAAATTAAATTCGGACTGAACGTTTCCAAAATTTCTCTTCCAAAAATTTGTTTCCAATTTCTGCTTCGAATATACGTTTAAAATTGTAGCTTGCTCCGCCATTAGAAATTTCAAGAATTCGAGCAAATTTATCAGGTAAATTTCGTGGCACACGCTGGACGTTAGAGAAAAATTAAACTTTTCCAGACCTTTCCTGAAAAAAAAAACAAAAACGAAGAAACGTTACCTGCAACGATTGTCGCATTGTTTTCGACAATCCTGTACGTAGCTGCGCAATCCCTCGCAAGTTGTCCTCGATTTATCGAGCTCCTCCTGCAGACACGACACCTCGTTCTCCAAACGAATTTTCTGCGCGTTCAACTCCGTCTCTAATAAATTTTTACTCGCCAGCTCGAAGTCCAGCCTCGAGATCGTGGCCTTGTCCTCGCTGACAGCTTGCAAATTTAATATGTGATGCCTGAGATTGTCCAGCTCCATCGTATTCAACGAATTCAACGAGTATTGCTGCTTGGCTTCCTCCTGAACGATCTGCAGTTGCTTCTTCAAACTCTCTGTCTCTATCTGAAGGGTCGCGTTGTTGGCCTTTAATTCTTGCACTCTGTTGTCGTCCATTTGTTGAGCACCTTTCTCGAACTGCAGATCTTTGGACAATCTTTTATGAAGAACGATCAGCTGTTCCTGCAGTTCAGACTTAGCAGCAGCTACCTCCTTCAGACTCTCCTCGCATTTCGACAACTGAGTCTGCAAAATCTCGCGCAGGCTGGTTACGTGGTCGGCCCGTTGCTTTTCCAGAAGCTCCCTCGCCTGAGCTTCCTTCAGTCTTTCAATCGGATTCGTCGAGCCTTCATCGCCCTCGCCGCGAGTCTCTCTTTTCAAGATCTGATCCGCGAGTTGATCTTTCTCCAGCTTCGTTAGTTCCAACTCTGTCTTCAATTTCTCTATCGCGTCGTCATTGCCTAGCATCAAATTATTCTCCATCAGATTGCGAAAGCGTATGCTCAGCTCTTCGTGCTTCTCCTTCAACTCGTTGTGGGTGGTCGAGCTAACGGAATTGAACAGATTACTCTGCAATATCGACATCTCGCGCTCGAGAATCTTGTTGTGTTTAGTGGTATCGGCCAACGCCTTGTTCAAGTAGCTTTCGTTCTTAATCGCCTCCTTTCGATCCTGGTAAGCTTTACTCGTTTCTTTAGTCAACAATCGTTGAAGAGCAACGACCTTTCTGTTCGCGATTAAAGCCTCGCCGGAAGCTTCCACATACTCTTTGGTCTTAATCACGAACGCCTTTCGTATCTCGTCCTCGCCATCTTCCAATAATTTTGCACTCTGTTCGTAAACCTCGAGCTTGAGTTTCAACTTGTCGGTCTCGTTTTTCAGCTCGTCGTTCTGTTCTATCAAGGCAGTCTTCTGTCTCTCCCATTCTTCCGCCTCGTTCCTGTAAGCTTCTTGCAAATTTTTCATCTCGGCCAGATACGTGGTCAACCTCTCGCTGTCCGAGTCTTCGCTGTATACTTTCTCGAGCTCGCTATGCTTGTTCAAAACTAATTTGTGCAACACGTTATCCTTCCTTTGCAGCTCTTTTCTGCAATCATTCGCAGCAGACCTTGTAATCGGCTTTGTTTGTTAAGTTAGCAAGACGCGAATCGCGAAAGAACTTGCTGGCAAATTTACGAAATAAGCAAAAATTGAAAAAGAATAGGCTTCTCAGGTTTTTTTTGCAAATAGGTTTTCTTAGGTTCTTGAGACTTTACAGGGAAATAAGATGATCATTACGAGAAAATAAGTTACTAGTAGCAAATCGAGACGAGACGTTTTTCACCGAAAATACCTCAACTGCTTGAGCTGGCCACGCAATTCGCTATTGCTGCCCTGCACGACGTTCAAATGCTCCTGCAATCTCATTGCAGGATGATACCAGCCCGCCAAGTGTCTCACATCTAACGCCTCTAGCAACCTCTCTAACGTGCTCGACTGTATTTCCACGGTACTTTTCCCTGAGACATCAAACGAATTAATCTCATACAACTTGCACGCAAAAGCAACGAAGACTCTCTCTCTCTCTCTCTCTCTCAACTCAAAATGCAATTCACAAACTCGATTAGTATACGTGTGTTCGTTAGTTTACGTGTGTTGTTAAAGAGAGTAACAACCGAAGATAGAAAATCTAGAGAAAGTCGATTTTGTCGTGGAAAGAAGGAAAAATTCGTGCATCATGAAAGTACCATTAAAACTAGCGAAAATTCACCATCTTGGTTCCGAATACTGTCCAAAATTTCGTGCATCCCTGTCCGAAGAGCTTCGTTCTCCTCTATGACTAGCTGCATATTCTCTTGCAGCTCGGAAACGTTCAATTTCGAATGCCACGCGGGCGTGGAGTCCGTCAATTTGGTCGAGTGGAAAAATTCGGTCGTGTTATTCGCACTGGTAACCGAAAGATCGAATTCTTTCGATGTCCTAGACAATTTGTATTTCAACACCCTTATCTAGAATGTTAAAGTGATCCAAGCAAAGAAAAAAAAAAAGGACGTTTTCAATTCGAAAAAAAGAGTTCTCTTAAATCGAGAAATGTCTCGTTGATTCTTACGTCTGAATTTAATTCTAAATTCTCCTCGACCAACGATTTATTTTGCTGCAGCAGCTCCTCCAATTTCCTTTCCTGCTCCCTGCGCTTCGCCAAAGCGTGCTCGATCGAGACCGACTCGTCTTCCGGTATACCTAATTTTTCTCTACAGCCCGTACGTACATCGTTAATACACACGTGCAACGAAATTTCGAAATGGTGCAAATTGAATATACCTAAGTGTTATAATTTCCATTTCCTGATACGAGTTCAACATTTCTAATTTGTTCACCACACTGATTAGATCTGTTACATGTCCAGTCTTGCGCTCCAGTTCGCCTTTCAGATCTTTTATTTCGTTCAACGCGTCCGTCAAACCCTGATCTTCGTCCTCGTATTTTTTCAACGTTGCTATCACCTCACACAACTAAATAATGCGAAATATTAAAAAAAAAAAAAAAACTCGGAGCCTGAATACCTGTATTTAATGGAAATATATTAAGATATTAGGATGTATGTCGAAGAAACTGACTTTGCTACTTTTTGACTCGGCATCTTCCTCAGCTTCGTTCAGTTTGATTTGCAACTTAGATATCTGTTCGTTCGCGTCCTGCAATTTTTTTACCAAATCCCTCTGTTCCTTCTTTTTGTCGATTTTTTTCATCCTAAAGGAAATATCAGTGAAATTTTAACCACCCATCGATTATTTAAAATCTTCATTTTTTTTTTTTCCTTTAAGCAGGATTACGCGCATACTTTTGTGCATCGATTTTTAATTTTTCTATCAGAGCTGCGCCTTCGTTGATCTCAACAGTAGCTTCAGACAACTTTGTTTTTAACTCGAGTATGATCTTATCGCGATGATCTATTTGCTCGTTCAAATGGACGATTTCAGATTTATTTTGCTCTTTGACAGACGCCACGGATTGTACGAGCGACTGAGACAATTGTTCTCTTAATCGCAGAATTTCTTCGTCTTTTTCGTCCAATATCGCCTGATAAATTTTGGACGAGTTAAAACGTGTGGAAAAGAATCTCGTAGTTTCATTTTAATCCGTCAATTCTCACAGACATCGATAACTGTAATTTTTCATATGCACACTTAAATAAATTGAATAGTTCTCGGTTTCGTTTTCCTTTCATTTTTTTTAGTAAAATAACGAGTTAAAATGAGAACACGTAGCTTCAATTGGAAATTGAAATAAGAAAATAATTGCCATTCTGTATCGACAGAAATCAGAGACAAAAATCAGAAAATCTGAACTTCGAGAATTGAAAGATTAATAAACGCATAATCGTAATCACTTCTATATACCTTCCATTCGTTAATTCTGGAATCAATTTCTGTGCTAAATTCATCTATCGCTTTATCTCTGTCTAATTGCTGAGCTGTTACCTCCTCGACCTGCGTAACTAACGCTGCATTTTCACGCTCTAAGTCGGATACTCTTTCTGGAAAAGAATACGTTCTTTCAGTTCGCGATCACAGGTGAAAAAAAAAAAAATAATAATAATTTCGATTTCAGTTGGACGACCTTTATACTCTATGGACTTGATTTGCGCAGAATTCAGTTGCGCAGTCATTTCGTTCATTTTATATGTCGCGTCCTCCATTTCTTGGGTTAACGTTGTCAATCGTTCTTTGAAAACTAAATTGTCTCTCTCCAATGTCTATAGAATCACAGGAATGCATGTAGGCAAAAATTCGAAGAAAATCTCCGATTTGAAATTTGAGACTCACCTCTAATTCCGTCATAAGAATTTTAATCTTTTTATTTTTCCCTTGCAAAGCATCGTCGTGATCGGTACTTTCGGACACGTCAACGTGCTTAAAATAAAAAAAAAAAAAAAAAAAAAACAAGGAAACAACTCTGTTTTATAAGAAGTTTCGTAAGGATACGTATGTCATTGCTAGCTGGACTTACTTTCGATAAATCAGTGGCTCCGTGTTTCGTATCAGAAGTATCCCATTCTATCATGTAAAACGAAACATATTTTTATAATACTGACTACAACAGTGAAGTGAAACGCCATTTGATTAAAGTGTTATTTCAACTAATTTTACCTTCATTTTTACGCTTAGCAGGCTTACGTTTCAAAGAGGAGATAGTCTGTTTTAATTCGCCACATTCTAAAAGTAGCGACTCTACCTATTAAGGGAATAAATTTCAGAATGCATTAAGACGCTAATTATTAGCCCGAATGATGACTAATCCAAGTCTAAACAGAAACTACATGATTGTAGAAGAGTGAGAAAGAGTACTGACTCTCACTGAATAAAGATCACATGTTCCATAGAAAAAAAAAAAAAAAAATAAAATAAAATTTCGCGTAAAGTGAAAATGTTGAAAGATTATATTTACTTGATTGTCTTTGTATTGCAGTACTTCTTGGGACAATTTCATCAAAATTCGTAGGTTATGAATATCACTGATCTCATCAACGTCGCAACTTATCATAGCAGGATAAAGATCCTCCATATCATCGTCGGTTAATGATGACGGATCCACTGATAATATGCGATCCCAGTCAGTACGACCCATTTTTTACGATATAACCAATATAACCAATAGAACCAATAGAACCAATAGAACCAACACTACGAATGTAATTTCACAGTTTTTACTTCAATCAGCTTGTTTAATGTTAACGAGCGACGCTTGCCAACGGTTGTCATGGAAACTATGTTTTGAACGACCGTCGTGACATCTGACGAAGAGTTGAGGATCTTACACGAAAATACAACGTTGTCGACGTATTTCGTATCAACGGAAATGCGAATACGAAAAAATACAGAATATGAGAATATAGATGAGATAATAATATAATCATAAAAATAATAATATAACGTTAATACCGGTTGAATAAAAGTAATAATATAACATTAAAATCAATTAGCCAGAACAAAAGAGGAAGAAATCATTTATTATCTTATTTCTTTATTGTATTTTATATATACGCACGAATTTAAGCAGAAACTAAAAGAAAACATTGCAACAAGAGTCCCTAGAATGTAATACTAATGTAAATATGTATAATAATAAAACGCGCAGAATGGCGACTATATGGCGACATACGAATGCAACAGATTAATTTTGAAGCAGATTCTTTGGACAAGTCCAAGCTGTAGAATTCATGTGCAACAAGCTTTTCTTTCCACCCTGTGCAGAGGGGAGCAGAAGTGCAGAAGGGCGGGGACCAATTCGCCGAAGACAGGTCGCACGAAGAAATTACCGGGACACGGTTCAAAGAAGCAATGAAATTAGAAACTGTTATCCGCCTGCTCGTCGTATAATCTGCACCGCGGGCATTCGCGGACCACCGTGTCGTCGCCATGCAAGCAGCCTGAGAGATTGGAGAGGATCTCTTCGTTCCCTACGGGGGGAAAGCTGCCAGTGTTCTTCTCCACCCTTTTTCCCATCGAGACCGTTGATCGACCACAAAGCCCATCCTTATCTAACGAAGAGGAATTGAGTAAAGGTAGAGGGCCAGCGAGAATCGAGTAAAGGGGAGAAGCACGGGAAATTCATAAAGCCCGGCGGTGGTCTGCTAAGCCATCATGGGCCTGGAACTGTCAGTCACAAGATGACCTCTTCTACGAAACGATCCGCCACGAGACAGACAAACTCTGTGCACGCAGTGTTTTGAATCCATATTCTCTAATAAAACATCAATGCAGGTTTTCGTTTTTTTTTCTACTTGTTATTCGTTTTTCTACTTGTTGCCTCTTCCTCTCTTCCTCTTCCTATTCATTTCCCTTTCTTCCCTTGCTCACTTTCTCCTCCTATTCCTCTCTTTATCGGTCTCCACCTTTCCCTCGCTTTATCCTTCACCTCCCATTCCTCTCATTAACACTCTCCTCCTCTCACTGTCCTTATCACCATCTCCTCCTCCCACCATCTTTAACACCGTCCCCTACTCCTACCATCTTTATCACCCTCTCCTCCTCCCACCATCTTTATCACCCTCTCCTCCTCCCACCATCTTTATCACCCTCTCCTCCTCCCACCACCTTTATCACCCTCTCCTCCTCCCGCCATCTTTATCACCCTCTCCGCCTCCCACCATCTTTATCACCCTCTCTTCCTCCCACCATCTTTATCACCCTCTCTTCCTCCCACCATCTTTATCACCCTCTCCTCCTCCCACCATCTTTATCACCCTCTCCTCCACCCACCATCTTTATCACCCTCTCCTCCTCCCACCATCTTTATCACCCTCTCCTCCTCCCACCATCTTTATCACCCTCTCCTCCACCCACCATCTTTCACCCCCTCCTCCTCCCACCATCTTTATCACCCTCTCCTCCACCCACCATCTTTATCACCCTCTCCTCCTCCCACCATCTTTATCACCCTCTCCTCCTCCCACCATCTTTATCACCCTCTCCTCCTCCCACCATCTTTATCACCCTCTCCTCCTCCCACCATCTTTATCACCCTCTCCTCCTCCCACTATCTTTATCACCCTCTCCTCCTCCCACCATCTTTATCACCCTCTCCTCCTCCCACCATCTTTATCACCCTCTCCTCCTCCCACCATCTTTATCACCCTCTCCTCCTCCCACTATCTTTATCACCCTCTCCTCCTCCCACCATCTTTATCACCGTCTCCTACTCCTACCATCTTTATCACCCTCTCCTCCCCCCACCATCTTTATCACCCTCTCCACCTCCCAACCTCCCTCCACCCTCCTAATCTAAACCTAAACCTAAACCTAACCCTAACCCTAACCCTAACCATAACCCAAACCCAAACCCAAACCCAAACCTAAACCTAAACCTAACCCAAACCTGGTTTTCATCAAAGAAAAAAGAACGACCAGGTACGACCCTAGTTGTGCGTGTTCCGGTCGTGTTGACGAAGCCGAAAACTTCAATTAATGACCTTGCATTCGTTGCAGAAGGATGAGAAGGAAGAGGAGGTGGACGAGGAAGAGGGGGAGGTTGCGGTGGAAGAGGAGGAAGTGGAGGTGGAGAAGGAGGAGGAGGAGGTGGAGGAGGAGGTGGACGAGGAGGTGGACGAGGAAGAGGAGGAAATTGCGGTGGAAGAGAAGGAGGTGGTGGTGGAGGTGGAGAAGGAGGAGGAGGTGGTGTTGGAGGTGGAGAAGGAGGAGGAGGTGGTGTTGGAGGTGGAGAAGGAGGAGGAGGTGGTGTTGGAGGTGGAGAAGGATGAGGAGGAGGTGGTGGAGGTGAAGAAGGAGGAGGTGGACGAGGAAGAGGGGGAGGTTGCGGTGGAAGAGGAGGAGGTGGAGGTGGAGGGGGAGGAGGAGGAGCAGGTGGACGAAGAAGAGGGGGAGGTTGCAGTGGAAGAGGAGGAGGTGGTGTTGGAGGTGGAGAAGGAGGAGGAGGTGGTGTTGGAGGTGCAGAAGGAGGAGGAGGACCTAAACTAACCCTAACCCTAACCCTAACCCTAACTCTAACACTAACCCTAACCATAACCCAAACCCAAACCCAAACCTAAACCTAAACCTAACCCAAACCTGTTTTTCAACATAGAAAAGAGAACGACCAGGTACGACCCTAGTTGTGCGTGTTCCGGTCGTGTTGACGAAGCCGAAAACTTCAATTAATGACTTTGCACTCGTTGCAGAAGGATGAGGAGGTGGTGGAGGTGGAGGAGGAGGAGGAGGTGGTGGTGGTGGTTGAGGAGGAGGTGGTGGTTGAGGAGGAGAAACGGTTTGTTTTGCATGACTGTCGTGACATCTAACGAAGAGTTGAGATTCTTACTCGAAAATACAACGTTGTCGACATATTTCGTATCAACGGAAATGCGAATACGAAAAAATACAGAATATGAAATACAGATGAGATAATAATATAATTATAAAAATAATGATATAACATTAATACCGGTTGAAAGTGCAATCACAGAGGTATATAAGTAGATTCTGCATCTTTATATAGACTTTCTATCACGTGTTTTGAAAAAAACCGATTTTGAAATTTTTCTTTATCTTTGTCTATGGTAAAATTAAAAAAAGAAAAGCAAAGAACAGCACATCGCAGCCAATTAGTTTGCCACATAATTCTTAATTGTATTATTCACAATTGAATGTATTAACCTTTGATTCAGTTAAGACTAAACCACTTTGAACGTAATGCGATATAAAATATAATATAATATAATATAATATAATATAATATAATATAATGTAATATAGTATAATGTAACATTATATAATGTAATATAATATAATGTAATATAATATAATGTAATATAATATAATATAATATAATATAATATAATGTAATATAATATATTATAATATAATGTAATATAATATAATGTAATCTAATATAATATAATATAATATAATAAAGGAAATTCTTTAATTTGGATTGACTTCTAAATTAAATCATAGCCTTCACATATAAATTGATTCATTTGTATATAAACTGATTTATGCGACATCTATTAGCATGAGACTGTACTCCGTGCGTTGCTTACTAACAATGACAAACGAGGTATATATCGCGACTCGTTCAATAATGATCGGCCGATGTACATCATAGTCAATGATACTACAAACACTAAACGCGAATATAGTGACAAAGTAGTAACAAGAATGACTATCCATGCTCTGGATAGATATCCAGAAGATGAAAAGCCATTGGTAGTTGCCCTCTTCTATGGCAATTTGCCGGGCCTCTTCGACTTATAGCCTCTTCCTTCTTCGAGCGCAATGTCCGCTGAAACTTACATGTAGGCTCGAGATTGTTTAAACCGACAGAAATTATCTGAAAAAGGAAAAGTACCGAAACTAATTCAAGCGCAAAACCTCGAGCGGGAACGTTCGATTCGAAATCCCTCACGCGTCCACGACCGCGAAATTCGAAAAATCGATGGATAGAGTCAGAGACGAGGCATGCTCCATTCGTGCCAGCTGAATCTTCGATTTCTCAAATTGCATTTCCAGAAACAGGTTGGACACGCGAAAGGAGCACCGATCAAAGACTGTGCAATCAGATGATACCATTAACAATAAAAAACGCATTGTACAATTAAACAAAATAAAGGAGATAATTTAACTATGAATTATAATAATATTCAATAAATTATAGATTAAAAACATACACTAATTAAACGAGATTAATGGTAACGTGGATATAAACAGTGCAGGATGATAATGAAAATATTATACGGTTAATAAGTATCACGGAACACATTTTGACACCACCATATTAGACAATGAACTGATCCTAGCGCAGCGTAACAATCGCGAACTACTTTGATGGGTAGGGAGGTGGGGGGGGGGGGAGTGGTTCATGTAACAACGAATAGGTTTGATTTATAAAAGAATAAAGAGGATATTCGAGAATGTATATTTCGAATATCTTTCACGACACACAGTGAACGCAACATATATAATATTTATAAATGTTAATTTCATTTGATAGAATAGAATTTTCTATTTTAATATCTAGTTTTCTGTTCTTGGTTTAAAAGAACTGTATTGAATAAAGAATTGTTCATCATCAAAAAGTCCTGACAAGAGCTAAATACAGTTTACTGATCCTGAAATAAATAAGAAATTAGAAATTGAAATAAAAATTTCGTACACTGTAAATAAAAATTTTTACACTATATGAAGATGTAGATTTTAAGTCAATGGTTTTAATTACAATTCATAATGTTATTACCATCTAAAGTCATTTCAGTGTCACTTCCAATGTTACCGACTGAACACAATAAAGAAGATCACGATATTTACAGCGGTTGGAATTGAAACTGAAAATTTTTATATAAAATTACAAATAATTTTTTTTTTATTCCTTATTTGATGAAAATTTTGTTTAAAATATTTTATATCCAAAACGTATTTTAAATACTTTTTATTGTAAAATGACATTGTAAAAACTTATAATTTGTAAAGTAATTTTTATGATACTTTCTCTGCATATATGTATTTAAATTATCAATTTTAATTTGTATAATATAAAATAATAATTTGTATAATTTTAATCCAAAGTTAATTCATATATACAAACCCTTACTCTACAAATTCCAATCTTTATATGAAAAATTCATACATACTTATAAAAATACTTCTTCATTTTTTAAATTTCGAATTAAAAATAAATGTACATAATAATTTAAACAACTGCTTACAAATGCTTATAATAACGATATTACATAATGTTATGACCAACGAGACACTATCAAACACCATTCTTCGCAAACAAGATAATTGTCCACATTCTTATTTAATCCAATTATTAACTTACCGAAGAAAGTGAAAGTCAAAATGCATCGTACACATCATATGAAAGATTAGGAAATGTAGAAAATCTGAATGCAGAGAAAAAACTAGTCCCATGATAATTTTTTATACCACATATAGTATACGTATACTATCCAATTACATCCATTTATCTCGCGTGTCTGTAGTATAGCTTCTAATGCATACAATGCTTCTCAATGTTCTCAGAAGAGAAATAGTATAGTAGAGATACAACTCGGAAACGTATAATACGTATGTTCGAATACTACTTCAATTAATGTCACATGGCTTATATGTGCGTCAAAGTATATAAGTAGTGACGTGTAGCTGACGCAAGGCTGTTTACGAAATTCTTAGTAGAGGAAGTATGGGGGCTCGAGTTTTAAAAAACAATATTGTATGTAAATGACAGTGAACCGAGACAGTGTGTCCACTGTCGCCGCGCTCTTTCGGCCGTCACGATGATACTTAGTAAATTATCCACGCGGTTATTGAATAGGTCTCTAGTTTTTAATTCTACGGAAAGATCAGTGTTACGCAAACATGTCAGGTGGATACAATTCACATATTATGCCGATAAGAACAACGATATAGCTGGTGAGTATACAACATCTCTTTAATATTGCGATTTTTGATCATCAATTGATTAAAAATATTGAATATATTAAACAGTAATATATAATATTTTCATCGATGACTAAATAAAATATTTTTCAATAGACACACGATTTTATCAATTGTTGAATTTGAATACATTTTAAAGGGAAATTGCATAATGAAAATTGAACGAACACAATGTTTAATAATATCCATGTACAATGACAATACATGTTTGCGTAATGCTTCTATGTCACTGATGAAATTGCTGAAATTTAATAGTGATTACGATAATCATATATTAAATTCTGTTTAATGTTTTCTCGCCAGAATGATAAGATAAATAAATAGATATGAAAAGAATCATGTTTTTTATATCGAAATTGCGTATATATAGAAAACATTACGTTATGAATAGGAAAATATGTCAGTTAAAATGCAATAACATGCAAATGATACACATAATCGCTTCGTAATAAAATCACATTTTAGGTGAAACTGAAAAAATGAATATGTATCAAGCAATAAACAATGGACTTCGACTTACGTTGAACAAGAATCCTGATGCAGGTAATGAAATATTAAAAAATTTTCTTGCTCATAAAGTTATTTACAGAATACATTGTTATCGTTAATTGATATAAAAAGTTAGAATATCACAAAGCTATATCGATTTTTCAAATATAAAGAAGTTAATTTCTGTATTATTTTATTTAATCATTATTTAATCATTCTGTATTTATTTTGCTTTATTTAATTAAATGTAATGCGCTATAAACATTGTAATATTAAATACTATTATATCAATAATTTTCCTACATCTAGTGATTTTTGGCGAAGACGTCGCATTCGGAGGAGTATTTCGTTGCACGATGAACTTACAAAAGGAATTCGGCAAAGATCGAGTTTTTAATACGCCACTTTGCGAACAAGGAATCGCTGGTTTCGGAATCGGTTTAGCCATCTCTGGTGTGACAGCGATCGCAGAAATTCAATTTGCTGATTACATATTTCCCGCTTTCGACCAGGTACTGTCATTTAAATGTACATTATCAAAAATATTAAAATCGTTTTTTAATAAAAAATCAAGCCTATCATCAAAAGTTGTCTTTAGCGGATGCTATTATCGAATATGTTTCTTTTATTTACTTTTAAAGATAAGTTAATCAATGGTCTAATTTTAATTATTTTATTTGTAGTTGGTGAACGAAGCAGCAAAAATGAGATATCGAAGCGGAGGAGAATTCGAATGTGGTAAATTAATGGTTCGTGCACCGTGTGGCGCTGTCGGTCATGGCGGGCTCTACCATTCCCAAAGTCCGGAAGCTTATTTTGCTCATACACCAGGATTGAAGGTAAAGTGCGTTAATGTTGCACGAATGAAACGCACTTTTTCTTGCTATTTGACGTGATGCATTAAATTACAATTACAGTAGATGCAAATTGTTTGGCAAATTAATGTTTTAACAAATAATTTGGAATAATAATTTGATAGATTAAAACGATATATTTCGTTATTTTGTTTGAATTAACATCACGATTATGTTGCGTTTAGAACGAAAAAATCCTCCCCCCTCCTCTCCAATTTTAACCAAATTCGTACTCATTTATTACATCAAAACTCGTTTACTATAATAAACGATACGAATACGAATTTGATCAAAATGAAAAAGGGATCATGGTGAATATATTAGTTAGTTCATTCAGTGTGAACACATCATTATATTGCATTTGTAGATTTAAGAAAATGCTTTCACCGTAATCATAGCATCACGACAGTAGTAAGAAAAACTAGTATCTAATATACTCTAGTTCATTTGCAAAACATTAATATACTTATTCAATTTTATAAATATATACAATTTATGAAGCAATGGCGAACAAAAATGGAAAAGAAAATCAAATATAAATTCATACCTTACATAACTATATAGTGACTATTTCAAGTATACACAGATTTGTTGACATGTAAATGAAGCGTTTGGAATAAAATATTTCACTGGAACTCTTAAAAATTTAATTAAAATTGTGCAAAATCGGAACGAGCGATGCAACCATGTTTCCACTCTAAAGATTCCGCGCGCAACTACATTGCTATGGGGTTCACAATCATTAGAGAAAGAACAATAACGCTGATTGGCTGAAAAAAAGTTGTCAATAGCGGCAAATTTAATTGCAAAAATGATTTATTAATTCATACTTTTAATATTAACACAAGTTAAGACATAGACAGGATATGTGGGCAACATTCTATGTTGGTATTACAAACGAGGTAATTGGTATTATTTTGGTGGTTCTGGAAATTTTTTTCCATTCTATTTTCATTAACAAGTTCGCTATTAAGTATGTTATATGTGTGTCCAAGTTTCTTCGGAAAGTGTATCAGTTTTTTCAAAGAATGTAGCATTAAGTATGTGAAAAACAGTATATTATAGTATAAAGAATGAAGTTGCTGTTTGTATTTAAAATAAGTAAACAAATAAATAGTAATGTGCTTGGTCAAATAATATATCGTATTTACAGTTTTTATAACATTTTAATCGGTTTACAGCATTTTGCTATACAATTATAAAATAAACACGAAAATTTTCAATAATAATGTGAGTATTTAAAGATATACAATATATGCATATTTCTATAATATACAATTTCTATAATATATAATCTTATAATGCATGTAAATATATAATTTTATAATATATAACCAATAATCTTTCATAATAATTGTATCTCCATGCAGAATGTGAAATGTTCGCAAGAGACCGAATGAAAAACAGAAGTGTGAGATATTCTGCGGTAGTAATAAAGATAAAGAATATTGGTATCTCAGTTTCATCAAAATAGACGTGTAATATATTCTAGTCATCAAAAAGATAAAAAGTGATATATTGGTATACCTGTTTCATGAAGAACAGAGGTATGTACATCTAATGATGAAACTATCGAAGACATCTTCGATGATTTTGTGATCTTGAATTATAAAGATTCAGTTTATAGATTCAGTTTATAGATCAGCTCTTCAGATTCAGTTTATAGTGCTGCTGGAAATTACAAGTATTGTATAAAAATGCGGAAAAGCCTTTATTTCATCTGCAATAATTGTTTGTAAATCCATAGTTACATCTTTCATTTATTTTCTTACTGTTGAGTCGATGACAAAATTATCGTTGATAAGATAGTTATTTACATTCCGTCGATAATGAATACTTCTCTCATTCTCCAACAGATGTTTCTACTATACTATAATTATGCATTGAAACTATCTATTCATGGAATACAGTAGATCAGGCCTGTCGAACATTTTTCTCTTTCTGTGCAGGCCGCGCAAGTTTGGTTGCTTTCCTTCTCTTCTTTTCCTCCAGGGACTAATCGATTCTTCTAGAATGGGCTTTTCTACTCGTAGATTAACCACTATTATTTGGTTTAATTTTCTAACTTTGTTAATTTGTGGAAAAATATTTTTCTATAATCTTTTCATACATGTATTAGCGACGATGCTTTTTTCACACTCCATAATTCAGCATTCCATAATTTTTGACTTTTTGAAAGATCCAACAATTAGGTAATTATTATTATATATTCTTGTATTACTTTATCATATTTTATTTAAGAAAATCGGTATAAAGCAATATTTAATTTTTATTAGAAAAAGCTGGTGATAATGTAGCTGTACAGCGCCAGAAGGAGAAAGAAACAAGGATAAACTAGATATGGGAGGCCCATCGCTTCCCTTATCGCTCGCAGATATTACGGTTGGCCATGGAGCCGCCAGTTTGACAGGCCTGAAATAAATCAATCAGAGAGAATCAATCATTCAGACAGTAACTGTATTTCTTTCTTTTTTTTTTTTTTTCTTACCAAATCGTTTCGCTTTTAATTCGCAACGCGAACATTTCGCAAATTTAATCGTCGGCTATTCATCGAATTCGAGATTGAACGATCGCGAAACAAATCGGTCACGAGTGAATAGAAACGCTATAAAAAGTTGAACGAGCATCCAGAACGGATTTCTATACTCAAGGATATATCCTTCATCGACAACTTCGCGTCGGTTCTATAGCCGCTGGCTCTTAACTTTCTGGAAGAGATTCCATGAATATTGCACGGCACATGTACTCGACGTATGCATGAGGAAAGTTTTCCTCGTACAGCAACGTGCCGCTACCGACACTATACATCTCGATTACATGAACAGCGGTGCGCAACATCACGTCGACATTTCCTGAAGCCGAGAGATCACACGCTCTTCGTCGTGCACATCGACATAATATATACCAATCGTGGAAACGAGCCTGCAACATAACGAAACGAATTCGTATGTTGCCAGCATATATACTATTAATTCGACGAGTTCGTAGCGAGATCCAAGAAAAATTATTTCTTCCTTTTTTTTTCGAAAAACTTTTTCTTCTGAAATGTTTTCGAATGACCGAATATATTTTATTCCTCACGTGTTTCATAATATTTCTTATCGAATTTTGAATTTCATTAACCAAAGTGCAGGGTTGCCTCGTATTTCATCCGAGACACGCGATATTTCTTCCGTTATTTTGGAGTTATTGAACCTAGTAAAATTTGATGGGGTATTTTTTAGCGGTAGATAGACTATTTTGGGGAAAATTTGAATTTTCTTCTCGCTAATGTGGAAATATATATTTTAAGATACATATTTTTGGATAAAAATTTATATAAATGATGGTTCAGGTTGGTTTTAATTAATTTGGTAATGGAAGTATTGTGTTAAGTGTAAGATGTATTTAGTGAAAGGGACAGTTTGATAGACGTTCCCCAAGGAAAACGGATTGTTCGATATGGCTCATAATTATTCGATTCTTTCACTTTAGTCCTTCGAATTTTCTTGTCACGATTGTTTACGGCATGCTGATTAAAATCCTGATGTGTCCTCAGAATACAGACTGAAGGAACTTAAATATGAATTTCCTAGGAACACTGTCGTCAAACTTATATTTCATTTTTACATTTTACATTTTAAATTGTTTCGTTTTTGAACTTCAGATCATAGAAGATCAGAATTTCATAGCTTGAAACTTTTCAGCTTCCAAATTTCGTATTTCTTAAATTTCCGGCTAAATTAAATTTTCGAATTCTTCGATTTCCAAATTCCAAATTCCAAACTAACTTCTCGAACTTCAAATGCTGTATTCATCATTCGTTATTCCTCTATCTTTAAGTGTCCGAATTTTCTTGACTCTCTTCGTACACATTATCTCGACATTGATTTTCAAGTACATACTTACCCACCCATCACTTATATACTTACCCTCAAACTTAAGATCAAACTCATGTATGTAGCATAGCTGAAAAAGAAAAAAAAAATAGAGAGAGAGAGAGAGAGAAAAATGGTGAAAATCACACATTTCTTGTACACATTACTTTCGATTTCGGGAGACTTTCGAACAGGATAAGGTTGCTCTTCTCTGAATTCCTGGACGTAATCACCGATTGCATGTGCACGGCACGGCCGACACGGAGAGTAATGAAATGTGACTGAACGTCCTTTTCAGATCGTTATGCCCCGCGGAGCGAAACAGGCGAAAGGTCTTTTGTTGAGCTGTGTAGAAGAACCGGATCCCTGCATCATGTTCGAGCCGAAAATATTGTACCGTACAGCGATCGACGACGTGCCGACAGCTCATTACAAGATAGAGATTGGCAAGGCTGAGATTGTGAGAGAAGGTAGGAAATACAGGAAGAAGCGGCGATCGATGACGAGTCTTCTTCTCTGAATAAATTTCACTTCGCGACTGCGTAACAATGTCGCGCGCGGATCGCAAATCACCATTTCTTTTTCGTACATCCGAGACTAAAATCGATCGACGATCGATCAAGATCGTGATGGAACTTTCACGAGCGCGACCGGGGAATTTATGGCGTCCCGTTGTTATATATATATATATATATATCGTCGACGATTAATTGATCGGATAAATAATTCGTTACACGCTCATGAACTGCTAATTCGGCGCGAATGATCGAATAATGAACGGTTATTGGTTCGTACATAACGCGTTTATTGCTGTATCGCGAGAATTATTACGCGAAGCTTTGAAATATTAAATTATTAAACGAATCGAGTTTCGCCGTGAAATTGATCGATGAACATTTTCCTATGATTATTGAATCCTTGATCTTTTCGAGATCCGTGCGTGATGTGGAATTTGCATAAAAATTGTTACAGTGTTTTCCAAACAAAACAAATGTTTCAAAATTGATCACTTGTCTCATGAAATATATATATATATATATATATATATATATATATATATATATATATATATATGTATACTGATGAATAACATTTAGTCAACCAAAGAAAATCTATTACATTCTCGTCTAATATTCATCGTTGGTGATCATTCTTCCATTGTTTTCGATGAATAAAATGGCGTACGGCCGATCTGCTGAAACAATACACTCGGTGATACTCGGTGCGCACAGAGTAACTTTCAGTGGAAAGATGACGAGTAATTGCGAGAGATGTAAGGTGAAACGAGGCAAACGGTGTTACAGGTCTTTGTATTTGCACGTAGGTGACGCGGTGACACTCGTGGGCTGGGGTACTCAGGTGCACGTGCTGTTGGAGGTGGCCGATCTCGTCCAGGAGGAGCTCGGGGCGTCCTGCGAAGTGATAGACCTCGTTTCTATTCTGCCTTGGGACACGGAACTCGTATGCAAGGTAATTTCGTCATTCTAATCCCCTCTTGTTTTCCCCCTCTATTTCCTTCTTTTTTCTTTTCTGCCTTTTATCTCTTCTCTCTTCTCTGTCGTTTGCATGCGTAACCATTGTTGAACTTACGAGGGTGGCTGTGCCTCAGCGAGGGCTGAAAATTTAAAATGTTTCCTTTGTTCAGCATATAATACTAAAAAGGTAATACTGAGATACAAATAAGGAACGTTCATTGCTGAGGTGAAAGTAATAAGAATCCAGTGTATCCGAAAGACTAAATTCTATCACAAAACTAAATTCTTAACTAAATTCTATATCGTCGGGCATTATGCAAGAAGAAAGCATATCTCTCGTTTCCTTAATATCGGCGTACAATAATTATGAAACTGCGGATGTTCGTGCGATTTCACATATCTTTTACGAAGATAATTAAAAAGAGGTGAAATCCAGGAGAAAGAAGCGAAGATTATTCGACTAGTTTGCAAGGAGTAGCTGTACTTTGAATATTTTATCTATTTCTTATGTGCGTTCCCAAACTTTTTAGTTTATTTGCAGGAAAGAAGAAGCTTGTAATGTTTACCGTCGGCAGAGTGGGTCTCTTTTCAATCTGGAAACGAGGAATCACAATTCAAAAGACCGAATCTTTCGAAACTTATCGAAGAGATGAAGTTAACGTTAACCTCCCCGCTGTTGGAACGTTGCGAAACAATTGCGAAACGTAAATATACGCGCTCGCGTTCATTTTTATTTGCGAAATCGGTACTGCCGCGGATAATCCGCCGTGATCGTCGCTGTTTTATCGCCTCTCTCCTTGGATTACCGGCTCATTAAGCCTCTCCTGCCCGGCCTCTCTCTCCGCCAATCGAAAATTCAACGCCAGTTCACCGCGTCCTTGCATAATTCCACTAATATTATTATAAAGAAATCTTCGTAAGCCGCTGACTCTCGCAAATTATTGTTACCGATCAATCCGCTTGCGTCACGATATAATACGTCCGATGATCAAACAAATAGTTAAGTTCCAACAAGCTGTGTAAATCAAGCGATTGTCTCTGCATTCTGACTTGTAAACTCGTAATATTGTTAAAAACAAAATGATCTCTGTCTATATGGGAATTTATGACTCGTAAGCTCGTTAATATCGTTGTAATATCGTTAGCCGATACAGGCCACGTATTGCGAAAGAGATATTAATTCTACAGTTAGGAAGTTTAAGTAGATTTTAACGTGTTCCACGAGTTGAGAATTAGGCGACTGTCCCTGGTTGACGTAAAATCCTGAAATTACAAATATTCGTTCGTAATTACATGTACGATCTACACTGTAAACTTATTAATAACGTCAATTTATTAATGCAATTGGTCGGTATAATCGGTTGTATAAAAGTGATCATTTGAAATTTCAGATGAAAAATCAATATCTTCTCTCTTTATCATCCGTTGTTAGTTATGATATACATACGGGTAATTCAAATCGTTGAAATCTACCGAGGTAATCATGTTGTATTTATCTGATCAAAGTTTATCAAAATGTTTATGAAAAGCGGTGAAATCATCTCGTTCGAACGGAGTTTACCGAAACGTGTATACTTATTTATTCAACATCCAAAACGTGGAAATCACGACCCACGCTCGAACAACATGAATTTACCGAATTATTTACTTCGGCTTCAAATAAACCTTCAAGTAAAAGCAACATTCACTCGGCCGAAACTATTAAATTTCATCTGCGGTATCAGCCGCGGCTCGAATAAAAATTCTCCGCGCGTTTACTTACTTATTTAGCATGGAAATGTTAAACGTCGTGGCGTTGTCACGTCGATTCGACCGCCACGAACGAGAAGTGAACATTCACTCGTCCGAATTACGATACCCGCGCACGCTAATATCGCGCTGATTTATGCTAATCGATCTTTAGTTTAATGATATGCCGATTGTGCGATACGCACCGGCCGCTTATGTGCCACGGCACTCTATGCACAGTAACTCATACGTGAACCAAGCGCAGTATTATGCTTGCTTGCTAGGTGGCGAGCGTAATTGGAAACCCGTTTCGCGTGATTTCGATACGCGTGTGTTCGCGGATTCCCCGTGCCAGTGATATTTGTCGCGAGGTATCCCCCTCCCCCCTCCACATGCGATAAAATTGAGAAGGGAACGAAAGGCTACTGTAATTTGAATTTTTCGAAGGAGAAGCTTTCAAATACGGACGGCTTTCGAACTATTTCCAAGCGCGTTCACTTAGCCAGAATTGTTTGAAATGTGAAATTTTAAATATTTTCTGTATTAAGTTCCAAATGTTTGACCTCGCAACTTTTTTTTAGCCTTTCGGTTTTGAATTTGAACCGTGAAATTAACTCTCTCTTTCTCTCATTAACGAATAAAATTCAGTAAGCAACAAGCGATAAAAGTTACCCGATAGTTTCCAAAATTACGACTTCGCAAAGTGAAACGAGAAGGCAGAGAAGCGAAAAACTCAAGAACGATGAAGATCGAACGGCTGTTACGGTTGGAATTCAGTCTTTTGTTTGTTTAAACGAGTCGCGCGATGGAATGCACGAAGATGGGATAATATATTTCGAGTGTTCTTGCGGCTGGATAGCTGGCATTAGCCAGAAGAGTTAAGACCATGCTTTTTGCAGTTCTACCAAACGAACCGGTTAAAAGGCGACGTGGTTTATCCCGCCTTGTCACCCATTGTCATAATTGCGAGCTTGGGAATAATGTACTGGTTTTTTGAAATTTGGCTACACTCAAGACACATTTCGAACGTTTCTACAAGAGTATATCGTTGCACAATTTGAAAAAATTAAAAATACTACTACCACTGTTTTAATCGTTATTCATCTGTTTCCAAGTTGGAAATTTAAAGATTGGAAGATTCAAAGAAATTAGAGAAAAACTTTTAATTTTCTTCTTAACTTTATTGAGTTACCAACGTTTCATTATAACAAACAAATTATTGCTCGGATTTTGATAGGTTAAATTAAATTAAATTAAATTAAATCCTGACAGGTTTCTTCGAATTTAACTTTGCAGCCAAAGTTAAATAAACGATCCTTACTTTTCCGGGAGGAAACCTTATCGCTTCAACTCAATTTTCTAACAATCTCGAAAGTTATGAAAATCATTAAACTCTCAGGTGGTCTCAGAAAGCAACGTGGAAGGTCAGAGCTGAAATCTGAAATGTCACAGAAACCTGTATGCAACCCTGTCCTGCACAATCGTACCAGCGTTATCGAGTTACCGTTTTCTAATGATTTAAGACAGAGCACACACGTGCATTCGCCTACGTGTATCTTAATTACAAGGTTCACTAGTTTCTAACGTCGATTCGATGCTCTTTCCAATTCGATATTTGCCACAGAAAAAAGGAAGAAAAGAAAGAAGAAAAAAATGTACTACATAGCTGGATAGAAATCTCTATATCAGATTTTTGTTTCATTCAGAATATTAAATTATCCTATTATAAATAATTGAAGGGAAAACACATATGCAAATATTATTATCAGATGTTTAAACCCAGAACAGCGAGTAATTCTAGTTTCCACTTTTTTTTCCACGTATCAGAAAGCTAATTTTCATATGCAATAAAGTGTTCTGAGACCTTCAAGCTCACTGTACTTTTCGTTGAGCATCCTTTCAAACTCAGATCGCTCAAAGTCGAACAACTTGACTAATTTGAACGAAGCTTTAACACGTTAATTATTATTACATTACATATAATATATGGGACGGCGCGTAAATCATTTACAAATTGATCCGTACAAATAATTCGTTCTATCAACTACGAATTACCTTCCACGATACACAATGCTATGATTTCGGGTCGAGTTTGCAGATCAAACTATCCGCTGGAATCACTGTGAACATTTAATTGCCGATTTTGTAATTGAACGTTTCCGTGATAACGGCGAAGACGCGCGGGGAAGGGACGAAGTTGCTTGAGTAAGTAATTATCCTTCGACAAAATAACAAGCTGTGTGTTAGGAGAGGAGACATTGGCGTTCGTGTGGTGCATGAGCGGGATAATTCGATTACCCATGTTATCCAGGGACTGCGGATGGAAATTGTTTGATGTTGTCTTTTGGTAAATGTTGATATTATTCCGATAGTGACGTATTAAGGTATTAGAGCTTTGGGAAATTTATTGGTAGTATTCTGATACCTTGCTACGTGGCTGATCACTTTTATGAAATATTGGAAATATTTTAATACTTTTAATCTTTTTCATATTTTGACACGACTAATTCAGAAATGAAACTATCGACTTCACCGTCACTTTATTAGTACGACATGTAATTAACGCTTAACTTAATAAGGCAATTTACCCTTCATAAACACGATCAATTTGAGCTGATAATTGCCTCTCCAAGATTATCGATTTTCTCTTAATGATTAATGATATTAAGCTATACACAACTTCTACAAACTGCCTGATATCCTAATGCACTTGTACACATCTTGTATACATCTCGAAACTCCGATGATCCCGACATTCTATTAGCTCGACAATTGCCTTGTTATTTTACGAAGAACTTGTATTTACTTGGAAATATGTATCAGGATGTTACAATAGAAATTTCTTATTCCTCTATCTAATGATAATTCTAATTTTAATTAATTCCAACTAATAACATCGATTTCTCATGGAAAATTATTTCTCCATTAAAAAGATAGACGTCGATGCCAGACAATCGATGTTAGATTTACACGTGACTGTTTTGCTTTAATAATAAATGCAATGTTGCAGTCGGCGAAGAAGACTGGTCGCGTGGTAATCGCCCATGAAGCACCGCTAACGAATGGCTTCGGAGCAGAAATAACTTCGATCGTTCAGGTAAATGTTTCCTTGAAAATATTAAGTATGACATAACCAGCGTAGGCGAAATTGGACCCTCGATTGCCACGTTTCAACTTAAATCCCGTTCGACCGTGACGCAGGAGAAAAATTACATCGAACAGACAGAGAATGAAAAGTTCAAAGTAAAGAATTATCGCAAGTTCTGTCATTTTCGCGGTTCCTATCTTCAAGTCTGTTATACCGTGACGAACGAGAAAATCATTTTCTATCGAGAAATCGTCGACCGTATTCTCACGATTATATAGTTCAACATGTAAACATTGACAATTGACTTTGTGGTAGTAAGTCTTTAATAAAGAAAAGAAATTGGCGATTAAATTTTAATTAAAAAAAAAAAAAAATGACAAAACTTACGAAACGAAGTTGGTGTACGTGTACAAGGAAATTGGAACGAGTATCGGTGCAATTAAATCGCGATATGCGAAATAACGAACACGTAATCGAATTCTACGTTGAGACACCTTTGACCAATTGAATTGATAATTAAACGGGATTTTAAGTAAATTCCAGTTTGCGAAATTATTTACACGTAGCGCGTGCACGGTGCCGAAAATCCATTAGATGCATGTTCAATGCACCGTTGGAATGTGGCAGGATATCATTACGCGTGTTTTTCTGTTACGTCATGTGAACACTTCGTGACGGTTCGATACGCTTCGGCTTGCTCAGATGTACAAACCTCGGCTGCCTTGCAAAATTCCTATGCCTAGCGCTAAATTAGCAAATGAGTAGCTCGATCATTGGTAATTTGAAATTTTAACTAATAACACGATCGCTCATCTGTCTTTCAGTGTGACAAAAACCGTAAAACTGCACGCGTGATCAATGTCATTCGTCGAGATATCATCGAGGATCATCTCATCTCCCCCTCCCCCCTCCTTTTTTTCTTACTAAAAGTTTTCCCACGATCTTTCGCTCGAAATTCTTGTACTCTTCAAAATGCATAATAATGTAAAACGTTCAATTAAACGAGGAATACATTTTTATCCCTCTTTCGAAAATTCTCGACGCGGTGCATTATCGATCTGTTCGATGCGAAATTTTCATTGAATTAAATTAAAAAAAAAAAAAGAAAAAAATTGATCGATCGATTTAAGAAGACGAGATAAAAACATTTGCATTGCAGGAGGAGTGTTTTCTATATCTGGAAGCACCGATACAGAGGGTCACAGGCTGGGACTGCCCTTTCCCGCACGTGTTCGAGCCATTTTATCTACCAGACAAGTGGCGGTGCTTTGCGGCTGTCAGAAACATCCTGAATTACTGAACAGACTCTGCTTAGGAACTGGTCGCAGTAAAATACGCCAGAAACCTGTTGCATGTGCGGACATTACCCCGAGAAAGAGAGAGAGAACAACACACGTATAATATCGATTTTCGGACATTCCTCGGCCTATTTCGAAACCGACAACGATGAATTTCCGTTTCATTATTCTTGATGGGGATATAACTCGATCGATGCAGTTGGTTGAAATTAACCGGTCTTTGTCAGCTGCTGTTTGATTATCAATGATGTGAAACCTAAGTGAAAAGAGAGGCAATCTAGAGATCGGGTTACTTTGTTTACCGTAATGTAATGTACATTTCGATGAGGAGTAAATCACACGATATCGTTTACGTTGCGTTTAAGGATAAAGGATCGTTTTTTTTTGTGAGATATCTATTATTTTTAGCTGTACATGAAAGTGACAATACAGAATATTTTGTGTTATACGTATGATACGCTCGGAGAAAATGCATTTATTTGTACGTTACTTTTATTACAAATTGAAACATAAATAAATAAATAAAAAAAAATAGGAAAAATATTCTGATTTAGTTATAAACTGAAGGAAGACAGTCGAAAATATATAGTACGTATCTTTATTTTCCAATTAAGCGTCTCTTTTCATCATGTTCCTTCGAAATGTTTGTGATTGTAGCGAATGACATGAAATTTGACATACTCGAACCTAATTGACGTGCGAAATTTATAACAAATACAATCGTTTGCAAATATATATATATATATTTTTATTATTCACTGTACTATGAAATTTTATAAAACAACTAGAACCAAACCAAACAGTCATGATATACGTTATAAAGTATGCTCAAAAGGGGTTGATTCTTCTTGACTAACTTAGAGATGAAACCAAGTTTTAGTTCGTCCATTGTTTTGCTCCTTTGCATCCGAGGATGAAATATCTCACATTTTGGACGAAATATCATGCTTGGAATTATTTCACGTTACCAGGAACATAAAATCATTCGTTTATGAAAATATTTCACTCATAAATGCTGTGTTGTTAGAGTAAAATACTTTGGTAAAATTTTAGTATCATAAACGATATTACGTTGCATATTTCATCCCTCGCGAAAGGATTAAATCTCGTTTCTCGGTTTCTCGCGGGGAAATGCAAAGAAAATTACAGCTTTTATTGTTGTATTATTATTATATACCAAACGCTTTGTTATAGAGTTAGTTATGAACAAACATACGTGACATACGTCGTATACGTGAAACATGTAAGTTGAGACGCATTTTCCATTACAATGTACAGACGACGTCATTAAGTATACTTTTTCATGTGCTAATAATTTTTAATTCCATGAAACTCGATATCGATAAATAATAGAATTATCACACTGCAAAGTTACTGAGAATTTTTTTCCGAATATCAATAAAATCACATTTTTAATTCTTTTTCGACGTGAAGTTACTTCTGTTAAAAGAATCTCTTGTTTCAGAATACTTTATAAAAATATATGGCTACCTAATTCATACATACAATATTTGTTTGTAACTCTGTAACGATACGCTTTCTGACAAACTTTATATAACATTTTTTTCTTCTCTTTATGCGTGGATCAAACCTTCACAGTTTGGGACACTATGTATTATACTATACTATACTATACTATATTATCATTATTTTTATATTTATTTAGTTTGACCGGTTGGTCGTCATTTCGTGTATCCGTGACCTAATTTGGCGCGTGAATATTTTTCTGCTCGAGGTGAATCCATCGTCGGAAAGATAATACAAAACGGTGACCGACAAAATGGCGACCAACGGAATCGGCTCCCGTCGAATCGATATTCGCAATTAGAACTGACGTGCCTACTGGTTTTTACAGAATATCTAGGTCAAGACTGTCTTTAGCAGAGTAAAATCCAACGGCGTGTGTGGACCATGCGTGGCAACGTAATATCTTAATCAAGGCTTCAGTCTCAAGTGTTACGCCGGTCGACGGAATATCCTTGGTGAAGGCGAGACCGGGCGAAGTCGATAGAACCCGAGCGATTTTGCGACCTCGATTCAGAAAAAGAAGAGAAGAAAGATCGCTTGTGATTATCGGTCGACGGTACGTACAAGTGTTGCTGCTCATAATTTATGAAACACAGAAAACTGTAAACAGGAACTTAACAAGCCTCTTCTGTTAACAAGGTTCCAGGTCTTAAAGATCTGTGCGTGTCCCATTTGAGTTACTGGAATTGCCAATGACGGAACTCTTATTAGGGAAATCAAAGTGTGGAGATTTACGATACGAATAAAACGAGAAATACAGTGTGAGAAATCATTCAAATATCTAGAAACACACCGTTGCAGATCTGTAGGTATGTGGAAAACAATGAGAACGTTGTTTTGATCAAAACAAGATTGTCGAGATTTTGTACGAAGTAATTCCAAGTTTTGAAGAACAACCAGAGGGCTAAAATTGAAACTGAACTTTGTTACAAACACAATCTTTGTTCAATTAGAACTACGATCCATGCCACGAGTGTACCCCCACAGTTACAAGGATTAATCGTAGGAGACACAAAATTAGTTTCAACTTCCATTAGTAAAAGTCTTCCGAGAGGCACGATCGTTCGTATACCAGGATTTTTATTATAAAAGCTAACCACTTTAAGGGACTTTTGCCGTTATTAACTTGTTAGCTAAGTTCTTTCTTTTTCACTCATTTCCAATCCAATTATCTTTTTGTGGGGTAATTTAATTGTTATAGCGATGACAGTCGAGTTATTACATATCGTCAATGTTCATTAATTCAATTGAATAAAAAAAAAAAGAGAAACGTCGAGTACAAAAAGCGAAAGAACGAAAAAATCGCCAAGTAACACCAGGCACGAAGTGGATGAAGCGAGGCGCGAGTTTCCGGACGAAGGTGGCTTACGTCACGAGGATCGAAGAGGATCGGCGAGGTCGAGCCCCGGATGAAATCGCGGCAAGAAAGAAAATAGCGGAGCAGCCGAAGGAAGTGTGCGGCGCGCAATGCTCGCTCGCACCGTATTTTGTAATTTGAAAGGGAAACCACATTCTTTCACTGTGTATTATGATACGTGAAAGTTGGCAACGGTGCACACCGGCGCAACCGTACGGCCAGCAGAAACAGAAAGGCAAAGAGAAAGAAGGGAGGAACGACGGGGGAGGGCGAGGGAGAGACGGAGAGAGACAGGTGAGCCACGTCGATGCTGCGGCGCAACGAGGAGAGAATCGGGAGAACCATACACACACACACACACACACACAGAGAGAGAGAGAGAGGCAGTTGCCACGGAGGCATAGACTATATCGAAGGTCGACGAGTTGCCTTTTTATTAGCCGATTTTTGCGGGAATAGAGCAACGGCTCGTGCACGCTAACATATGGCGCCGATGCGTTTACACGCATAGAAAGTTGAAGGATCCCCGATCGTGTCAACGCGACCTTCGCGATGAATCGATCTACCTGCGAAAGCACCACCCCTCGAACGGACCTCGATGGCGGAAACTATCTCGTCGTTTTCGGCCATTCTTATTTTAAACGCGGGGACAACGACGACTGAACACTCTTCTGCGGTGTATACCGAACGTAGGTTTCAGCGCGCGTTGCAGCCGATACAATTCTATTTTAGTGCTTTAGAAAGTCCGAGCGTTTAATTTTAACTTTGAATATTAGACTTCGACGACGAGAATCCAAGAGGTTGTAACATTTTCGACAATTCAAAATTCAATAAAACGGGGGGGGGGGATTGTACAAGTTGTTTGCACATCGAGCGGCTTCAATCTTCAACTCCATTGCAGATTCCATCGTGAAAGAGATTATTCGATGTTTTTACATGTAACGATTTTCGTGAAGAAAAGCGCCTGCATTTTTCCACCAGTTGCGTGAGTATAAAAATCACGTAGAATAAAATGAATGGTACATTTTAAAAGTAAAAGCTTCGAGCGTCAAAATGAATCCAGGTTTATTGCTTTTATTTTATGAAATTGCGACAGTTTAAATATTTACTGTCCAAATATTAACAACTGTATGCAGCGTGTTTATTCGAAAACTTCTAGTCCAAATATTTAACATAAAAGTTTCGAAGGAGAAGTACAGCTATTCTTTTTTTTTTTAACAGAGAGACGTATTTTTCGTTAAAGAGAAAAAACGAGGAAACTTTTGTACGAAACATGTTTTTACAGGGCTTCCCCTGTAAAAAGATGTTTGACAAAATAGAGGATAGAAAGTTAAGCGATACGAGCGAAACTTGTTTAACTTTAACCAGTTTATTTTTAAGATGATAAGGCGAATAACACTTACACTTTTGTATCTTTTTTTACGTAATGAACCACAATGATGTTGCACAATCGTTACGACAAATTTTCAAAATATGATTCTTCATCTTCTGCCAGACAACGATGCAAATTCTATTTTTGCTTTCCTTAAAGAGTAAAAGGCACAAGTAAATTGCACAAGATAAAAAACATTTCATGTACATCATCTACATGCACGCGCGAAGTATTATGTAGCAACCTCGCGATTCACGGCAACGTCCATTAATTAATTAATCGAAACCGTGGCCGATCGAATCTTCTCGTCAATGCCCTGAAAGAACGACGCCCTGGCTCGCTA
The DNA here is from genome assembly GCA_032399595.1 of Tetragonula carbonaria. Classification (NCBI taxonomy): domain Eukaryota; kingdom Metazoa; phylum Arthropoda; class Insecta; order Hymenoptera; family Apidae; genus Tetragonula; species Tetragonula carbonaria. Next base: position 6,354,108 of record JAUCRC010000007.1, read on the forward strand.
CGACTCCAGAGAATTTGCGCTAATTTTTGTTGGTTTGCAACGTTCACGCGAAACGACGTTCCCATCGAGAACACAATCCTGATAAATATTGTTTCCCGGGGCGGGTTCGACCCGACTCCTGTAAAAATTTCCATCGGCCCGGCCGATCGATCGGTGACGTATTTACGACGCTTTCGAAACTTACAGCTGCGTTTTTATCTTATCGGAATGTAATTTTGTTTTGCCGTGCGAGGTCATGTACGGAGCAAACTTTCCAGGGTCGATGCTTCGTCTGTGTTTCAAATAATGCCGAGTTGGAATTTGAGAGAGATTTTCTTTTTACGTGGCTTTTTATTTTTTTTTTTTTAAATCGACAGGTTCGTTGTTGATTTACTCATTGTAGAAAACTGGGATATTTTACGCAGCTTAAGTCACCAATTTTGAAAATAATTCGGAATTATACGGAACGAAAGTGTAGCATACTTCACATGAATTACTATATCATCCATTGTTCAATTCAATCATTCAAAGTACGATTAATTGCAAATAAATAAATATCACTTGAAAAAGTGATACTTGTTTCGTTACGAGTTGTGACGAGAGTACTTTGAAAGCTTCGCGATTCTCAATTCGTGTCTCATCGCGTATTGTATCGTTCGCTTGTCATAAAAGCAATGAACACGTCACGTGCAAATTGCTGTGAAATAAAAAGGTCGCGCGTAAAAGTATCATACGTTTATGAACTACGTTTGTGAACACTAAAGACGAAACGAAACATAGTCAGACACAATGGAAAGGCTAGAAAAGTAGCTGCTTCATGAATCCAGATGTCTCGCCGCAAAGTTTTTATTGCGCGAAACGTATTTTAATACGTATTATTTATTATTAATTTTAGACTGATAACTTGAGCTTTAGATCCGGCTGCACATTGGCTAAGAAGTAAATTTTCATTTTCGTGAATACAGAGAATTAAACTGGACAGTTATTATTACTACATCATACAACGTAATTGAAATATTCCTTAGATTTATCATTTTATCACTGGCTACTATTATTTCACCTCTTGGACTAACATTTTTTTTTTTTACCAAAAATTACAAATCCAGCATGCATCTTCAACTTCTTCAAATATTAAAAATTTCTATAAATATATAGGGAACACTACGATTTGGATATTTTGCGTGCAATTTCTCGCGCAGAAATCCCGCGAAACTTGCCACTTTAAAATTCCCCGTGAACGAGTGAAAAAATCCGCGGTCTGATTGCAAATTATAACAAGCACGAAAGCGTCGTTTCTTAATAAAAATAAGCGTCTATCGATATAACGTTCGAAAGATTGTTCTTCACTTCTCCGACAAGCGCGATCACTTACGATACGTAAGATATGCAAGATAAAACGATGAAAGAGAAACAGTCTCATAACACTTTCTACGGCACATACTCGGTAAATATTCACGCACGAAACAGGATGCAATTTGCAGGCGTAAACACGGGCGAAGCTTATTACCTACGAAGCCAATACGCGAAGGTACAGTGGCATTTAACGTATATCTCTCCGTTTGATTCGGCCTCGGCGCGTGCAAGCGCGTACAACAGCTATATTGTCCAAGGGGGAAACGCGTTCGACACGGTGGAAAAATTTCTCTAAATCTCATTTTAACTCTGCGAATAAGAGCATAAGAAAAGCGAATAAGAAATAAATGGAATCTTCAAATAATCCAGAATAATAAATTTTATCGATTCTATCTGTACGTGTGTAACTCTTTGAACTGTGGACGTACGTCACGCTCGAGGTGACAATACAGATTTGCTATAAAACTTTAAAATTGTTTCAAAAATTACATAATAATAATAAATGAAAAGCATTGAATTTTATCGTCCTACATTTTTACTTTAAAATAAGTACAAGTGGAACGACATTGAAAATAAATCGAGTTCAAAAGATTAAATACGTTCCATTTTATCGATTTCATTCCATTTATATATATATTGATGTCAGAAGGATTAAAATTTTACGAAAAAAAATCTTTAAGAGCGCATCGCTGTCAATGTGTAAAATTTTTATCGACTGACAGGATTGATAATTCTGACCACGCTGGCACAACAAACGAGCCGACCGAATCGAAAAGAAAAAAAGTTCACGGAAAATAGACAAACTTAGTTTTGAGTTGTTAGGTTGAAGACATTTTCGTTTTCGCTGGAAATCCCCATTTTGAATTGACACGAGGCAACGGAACGAGAAATTTGAATATCGACGTTAAACGACTAAATGTCAGATTTTCTTCGTCTCAGCGAGGAGAATTATGTCGTAGCGTTTGTCATCGATAAACCAATAATAATCGATGTTAATCGATACTTGTATGTACACGTGTATTCACGGTCTATGAATGTTAACGTGCGATGAAAAATGTCACCAGACAATCACGTTCTGCGTGAAAATGCGATTCAGTGTTACATGTACCGTTAGATCGTAAAATATTTTGCAATTTCAATTCTCGACAAAGAGATAAGAGGATTAAAATTTTACACGTTGGAAACAAAGTTTCAGTTAGCACTCTATTAACTTTTACTGCTGATTATATATATGTTCAGAATAATTTATTACTCTATAAAGAAAAATTATGTATATCCTGATTAACAAGACAAATGTCAATATGCAACAATGATTAATCGATCGTTTAATTTTAGTTTTTTTTTTAAATTAATTGTCATTTTTTTCTAAGAAAAAAAAAAATGCATGAATGCAAGTATAAAAATGTATTGTGCACGTATTGATTGAGTTTTCATTGATTTGCAGGGAATATCCATAACACTGATAAGTGCTTTTAATTTCATGACCGATGTCAAGGAATTTTTTTTGTCTTTTTTAAACTCTGCTATCTTTCAGCACAAGAATAAACAGAATTTTTAAATAATTCCATTTTATCGTACGTTGCACAATTTCAGATAGAGAGTCGTCGATATTTTGATTAAATGTTTCATTATATCTCCAATCTCTTTCAACGTACCTCCTCCAGTGGCGTGATTTTCTCTCTCTCCGAATCTTGTTTTTACAATACGAAGAAACGAGACTTTTTATAGTCTGTATAAGCATCCTCTTGCTTTTTTTTAAACACTGTTAACGCAGAATTGTCTGTATGCACTTCCACGAAATTTAGTGAAGCAATAAACAAGATATGTAACGAAACCCTCCCTACTTCACTTTCCTTTGGCGACATGTATAAAAAGCAAACGTAATTTTTCTCGGCTAGCGTAACAAACGACACGACAATTGACTCTCTTATATCTCGATAAGAATGGAATTTAGATGTAAGAACATTTCAAGTACATTTACATTTACATTATGCGGTAGTTTATAATCGTAACGATAAAGAAACGATGCACTTAATGAACCAAATGCTTTAATGAGATAAACCAGTATTTAAATTTAGCCAATAAAAAACATAACGAGATGAACGTAACAGCTTCCGATAGGTGTAATGCAATAAATAATTGACTTAAGTAGTCCCTTTGATAAATATCTTGTTTCCACGTACATATTCTCACGATAATTTTTTCATCACGGCGCTTATAAAGTTGCTAATGGAAATTCAAAACGCAGGTAAAAAGTTGCCTGCGATTGAAAAATAACGTAAATCTTGACTGAAAGAACTTTTTTTTAAAGCTCGTTTTGCACATTTTAAAACTGTGACGTCTCTTCTTTTGCAGTCTACCTGAAAAACAGAGTAAGAAAAGAATCAGTATCTTCGTACTAAATGAAAAATGAAAATTATGCAAATTCGTAGCTGAGGAAAACGAGTTTCTAACACAAGACTTTCTCCTTCTTTTTCCTTTAAGCTTATTCCTTTAATTCGGCAAAACAAAATCTAACCAATATTTGTGCTCATCACTGTGTACAGTAGATGTATTATACTTTAACCTGTTCATAAATGTTTATATTCAAATATTTCATAAAATGTATATTCAGTATTTCATATAATGTTAAATATTCGAATATTTCCTCGAAACTTTCAAACCACTATACACGATCATTATATACATTCATAGTGGAACACGAAGTAACCAGATAAATTTCGGTGCACGGTTGTTAAATCTTTAAACATAATATTTCGTTGCAGCAGGTCCAACGTCATCGAGTGTGGCTCGACACAGTTTTTAAATTTAACAATTATAATTATTTCAATTATTTCTGCACGCCAATGGAGCGATTGTCGGATTTATGAGATCACTGTACAGATCGTTTTACAGTTTTTGAACTTGTGTGTTTTTATTGCGAAGTAAATTTTTTTTTTTACTTTCGCGTAGCATTGCACTGTGTCGTCTTTGCTAGTTGTTGATAAAGCTACTTCTACAATCAGTTATTAGTCATCGTCTCATTCTTTTACTTCTTATGCTAGTAAACTTGCATTTTTACAATATTTTTGTTGTTTTCATAACATAAATATAAATATAGTTCGTGTTTTCTGTGAAAAATTTGATAAAAATATGGATGAAGACGTCTTTTAGCAATGGTGATGAAGATTACTTGTATAATCTCGATGAAGATTTTCAAAATTTGTCAAGTGAAGATGAAGAATATTCAATAGTTTGCTCAAAAAGGAAAATCCCTGGAGGGAGAAGAGAAACTACTTACATTTGTAAAACATGTACCCGACAATCTGGCCTGCGCTTGGGAACTTGCTTCAAAAAATATCATACCTGAAGAAAAATTTTAAGCAATCAATAAAAATCTTTAAGTGTCTTTCGGCTATATTTTATACTTGTAACTTTATTAAAACCGAGACAAAATTCTTAGGTATGTGACGAATTGATAAAATTCGGACCGCAAAGGGTTAAAAAGTGAAAAGCCCTCGAGGTGTCCGCGCGAAGTTGACGGTCGATAAAGTCGAATGCTTCCGCCAGTTGGAATGCATTTCTAGAAACGCGAACGATGCGTTTCTATGACCTGCCGGTAAAAACGCCGGCGGCGCTCCCGGTCACGATTATATATTATCACGCTGAAGAAAATTCACGTCGAAGGACGAAAGGTTTTCGTCGTGGCCGATGTGCAGCGTCTAGGTCACATTTAGACAATAATCAGTCGGTAATCAGCTCGGTGCGTGCTCTCTCCGGGCAGGAAAGATCAGAGCTGCGTGAAGCGAAGAAACAAAGGAAACAGTCATGGGGGACTGTCGACAGAAGTGAAAACTTAAAACTATGAAATAACAGTGGACTTTTTTTTTGAATTTTCAAATTAATTAGTAGTATTAAAAATTAAAATTTTCATAATTTGTAAATTAAAATTATTAACATCAGTTTTCACATCTATCGGCACTCCGAGCAACAATTATATACATTTTTATATGGTTTATTTATTAGTCAAAACATATGATGGGCTGCGTAAGCCCAGCACAAAATATAAATACAACTTAATTGAAATAATAATTAATATACACTTATATTATTTATACATAGTATTTGTATTTACATAAATTTCAATGAACTTAATTTTCAACATTATTCTCATTGTTTGCATCATTATCATCATTAATTTCAACAATACTCATTTCATTATATTCTAAAAAGGATACAACAGGCTTATGGTAACCGAAGTAAGAAACGAAAATGTTCGATTGGAATTTATGTAAATATCGTGTAAAAACCGCATCGATCGTCGTTTTATATTTTGCAGTACTGAGTTTTCAATCATTGGACATGGTCAAACCTAATGCTCCATTCAAAAATTCAATTAATGGTATATATATATCGTTTTATATTTTGTGGTACTGAGTTTTCGATCATTGGACATGGTCAAACCTAATGCTTCATTCAAAAATTCAATTAATGGTATATATATATATCGTTTCATATTTTGTAGTACTGAGTTTTCGATCATAGTGAAACCTAATACTTCATTCAAAAATTCAATTAATGGTATATATATATCGTTTTATATTTTATAGTACTGAGTTTTCGATCATTGGACATGGTCAAATCTAATGCTTCATTCAAAAATTCAATTAATGGTATATATATATATATATATATATATCGTTTCATATTTTGTAGTACTGAGTTTTCGATCATAGTCAAACCTAATGCTTCATTCAAAAATTCAATTAATAGTATATATATATCGTTTTATATTTTGTAGTACTGAGTTTTCGATCATAGTCAAACCTAATGCTTCATTCAAAAATTCAATTAATGGTGTGTGTGTGTGTGTGTGTGTGTGTGTGTGTGTGTGTGTGTGTGTGTGTGTGTATATATATGCTTTCACTGCTGGCCAAGCGCATTACGTCATTGCATGTCGGTGACGCGAACCCATAACCAAAAATCGCTCAATGCGCCGAAAGAAATTTTCACTTCAAAAAAAAAAGAAAAAAGAAAATTAGTCGCGTCGCGTTGGTGGCAACGCGAACGATTTGGATTTTCCGCGTTGCTGCCGGTGGCGCTGGATCCGTGTCGAGACGATGACGCCGGCGGATGCTTTCGGGCGATTTCGGGCAGACGTGCAGCCTGCTTACCGGCCGGCGGTGGGGATGGTTACGCGGAGTTCGACTCGAAAGTACACGGGTGGGGCGACATCACGCCGCGACGGAGTAGCACAAGATTCTCGCAGTGTCGAATTCCGCCGGTTGTCCCGTTCTTTTCCTAATCGTTCGTCGACTTCCTTCATCGTTAAAATCCATAGGCACCGCTCTCTCTTTCTCTCTCTCTCTCTCTTTCTCTCTCGTGTACACGCGACTCGTCTTTTCTTTCTTCGCTCGTTCTTTCTTTCACGCCCCCGCACACGACCACTCTGTGCGTGTGTGCATGTGCGTGTGTATGTGTTGTGTTACGAACAATTTCTTTTCTTTTTGTTATTCTCGAATTTTTATCGCGACTCTCTCTTTCTCTGTGTGTGTGTGTGTGTGTGTGTGATCACGTGACACTCACACACGTTGTCAAGTTTTCCCACGAATTCGCGAGAGTTCGGTGCCGCGTTACGTCCGACTGCAAGAACATTCCGGAGCGGACGTTCGTTTCGAGAGAGCGAATCGATCGATCGCATCGCCTATTATAACCGAGACGTCGCGGAACGGTATCGGAACCTTTGTGAGCTTCTCTTCTCTTCGTTTCGCTTTTCGTCTATCTACGACGACGGTGAGAAGTCAGTGAGAAGACGGTGAGAGAGAATCACCAGTAGCTAGCAGTAGCTTTCTGTTTCGACGAGACAGAACTCATTGTCATCGCAGACAGTCATGGAGGAGGTGACAACTCGCAACGTCGAGAAACAATCAGCCTCCGCCGAGATTCGCACGAGAAACGCGACCAACAACGAGCTGAAGAAAGAGACGAGCAACCGATCAACCGTCAATCCCGGCCAGGTACTCCCTCTGATGCAGGTGAGCTTACATAACCCGAGAAATAGCCCCGGCCGAGTCATGCTGAGTCGTTCATGCAACGTTGCGGCTCTGTTTTGTACCCTTCGCACGCGCGATTACGAGCGTGCGCCGATATCATCGTCTGGGTGGTCATTAACCCAACGAGAAAGGGCCCGTAGCGGAAGGACGTTTCCACTATCGATCGATCCCATCGAATCACGAATTCACGTGGCATGTCGATCGGAGTGGAAAGCACGAAAACTTAGATCGTTTGCAATGAAAATTCAAATACAAAGCTTGAACACCGCGTACAGTAGAATTTACAAAGGTCAGATTGCCCACAATTAAGATTTACAAAATTTCAATCGCCTAACGTAGAGTTCGCAAAACTTAAACATCTATTATAAATATTATAAACGAAATTTCTATTGTAAATATGAAACAACTATTATAAATATAAAAAGAAATTCGCACAATTTGTGCCTGATAGAATTCACGAAACGCGGTGGAATGTTCAAAAACTTCAGACAACTCGTGACGAGGATTTACAAGGTAAATCGCCTACAATGGCTAAATCCATAAAATTCAGACGGCTTATAGCGATAGTTTTGAAAGTACAGAACTTCGTGCAGTTCAAATTCACCATACTGAAAATTCACAAGATTCAAATCACGTCCGGTGAGGATTCTGTTTTTCTTTTTTTCAAATCCGGGTTGGCATGGGAGGGATGGGGGGTTATGGCAAGATATGCGGGTGATGGGAGTAATAGGGGGATGGTAATCGTATGCTATGGCGTGGTACGGTATGATATGACATCGTATGGTACGGTAGTCTATAGTATAAATTCGGATCGGTTAGAGTAGAATTCACAAAACTTAAATATCTGTGACAAATATAAACGAAATTTCTATTGTAAATATGAAACAACTATTATAAATATAAAAAGAAATTCGCACAATTTGTGCCTGATAGAATTCACGAAACGCGGTGGAATGTTCAAAAACTTCAGACAACTCGTGACGAGGATTTACAAGGTAAATCGCCTACAATGGCTAAATCCATAAAATTCAGACGGCTTATAGCGATAGTTTTGAAAGCACAGAACTTCGTGCAGTTCAAATTCACCATACTGAAAATTCACAAGATTCAAATCACGTCCGGTGAGGATTCTGTTTTTCTTTTTTTCAAATCCGGAGAGGCATGGGGTGGCAGTGAGTGGTATGGTAGTCTATAGTAGAAATTCGGATCGGTTAAAGTAGAATTCACAAAACTTAAATATCTATGACAAATATAAACAAAATTTCTATTATAAATATAAAAGATCTATTATAAATATAAACAAAATTCACAAATTTTGTGTATAATACTTGTGACGAGGATTTACAAGGTGTAAATCGCCTACAATGGAAATCCATAAAATTCAGACGGCTTATAGCGAAATTTCTGAAAGTACAGAACCTCGTGCAGTTCAAATTTATCATACTGAAAATTCACGACATTCAAATCACGTCCGATGAGGATTCTGTTTTTCTTTTTTTCAAATCCGGAGAGACACGGGGTGACATGGAGTGGCAGTGAGTGGCATGGTATTCTGTAGTAGAAATTCGGATCGGTTGGAGTTGAATTCACAAAACTTAGATCGTTTGTAATGAAAATTCAAGTACAAAACTTGAACCGTGTACAGTAGAATTTACAAAGATCAGATTACCTGCAATTAAGATTCACAAAATGTCAATCGCCGTAAAATTTTCTTTTTACTTTCGCTCAGCATTGTGTCGTCTTTTCTAGTTGTTGATAAAGCTACTTCTACAATCAGTCGTATCATTCTTGCCAAAGTTTTTAGTTTTTACTCTGGTAAACTTGCAGTTTTATAATATTTTTGTTGTTTTCATAACATAAATATATATAGTTTGTATTTTCTGTGAAGAATTTGTAAAAGTATTTATAAGATGAAGACGTCTTAGAAGAACCAAGTGCCTTTAGCAGTGGTGACGAAGATTACTTGTATAATTTCGATGAAAAATAGTAAGAAAAATTTCAAGCTTCGTTAATTTATATTAAAAGCAATCGATAAAGGTTTTCAATTGTTTTTCAGCTTATTTTATACTTCGTACTGCTTATAATTTTATTAAAACTGAGACAAAGTTCTTCGAATTAATTCGGATCGGACTACTGGGAATAGGAAAAATTAATTCGGACCACAAAGGGTTAATGCTAACAGTTCTAGCGAAACAGAAAAAACAAAAAAAAGAAACAAAAAAAAAAATGAAAAAGAAGGAAAAAGGAAAAAACGATACCGTTATCGTGGATATTACATGTTTTCGTGTCCGAGTGACGTTGACAAATTATTTTTCCTCGATAATTGACGAACCAAGGAAAAAATATATTATCGTGGCTGTGCGTTGCGCTCACTCGCGCTTAGGTTTTAAAGCTTGGCCCCTGTTTTGAGCGAGGATTTTTTTCAAGTCTTCTTCGGGCTGTTTCTCACTTTTTCTTTTTTCTCACTTTCTTTTAATTGCTGCAGTTTAAGCGAGGAATCGTTTTTCAGCTTCGACTTGAAATCGTTCACTACGCAGTAGAAATATTTCTGAAAAACCTTTGCACATTGTTACACATCCTATAAAAGCTTACAAGTTTAGAAAGAAGTTTCTTTTTAAATTTTGTGAGGAATTCTAACACACTGGCTGCTCCATTATACATGCATAACCGTGACATTGAATTCTACAATTTAAAGTTTCTAACTTGTCGATTCGTTAATGTCGTTAGTTGGTAGATTATCGATTCATTATTCTTTTCTTTTTTCTCTTTCTTCTTCTTTCTTTTCTCCTTCAAAGAAATAGCTCTTTTACCATACTTCCGAGGGTTTTACCGAATCACCGTTCTATCGAAATTAAAAATGCTAAAATCGTGTCGATTTATTTAAACGACATGGAGTCAACACGTCAATAACAATTAATGTATCGAGGACGGGTTTCGAGCTCGATCGCTTTAACGGAAGCGATAGCGAAAGCACAAAAATTCGAACGTCGTGCTAAGATTGACTTCGATCTAGCTATCACGTGATACACGTTATCGCAAATCGTGGAATATTGTATTATCTGTTAATATCGCCCGCGACTGTTGTTTTTCTTTTTTTTTTCTTTTCTTTTCGACGAGCGATCGACCAAACAAATTATTTCATCGATATTCCAGTTTCTGATTATTCCAGATAATCTGATTTTCAAGTAATTGACGTAACATCGGGGATATCCGATTATTTAACAGTTTTGGGAACTCTTCGATCGTACGATCGAAAACGAAATCGTAATGACATGCTACATATTGTTTCGCAGCCATCGAATGGTCTATACACTCGGTGACCGAAATATAATATAATAAAGAGGCTCCGTTTGATTTCGATTCGCGTGATTGTTCTTCAAAGTATTCCAAGTTATTTCATACAACCTATCAGCAAATTCGAAAGTTCATTTTTACTATCGGCTACTCCAGACTAACTAACAGCACAGGCTTCCAAGAGAAACTAAAGAATATTTAAATTCAATATATAAAATATTTAAATTGAAAGAAAACATTGTTTCCTTTTGATGTCGCTGCTGCGGCGACAACCGAGTGCAAAGGGCAATTTATCCAAGGAAAATTTTATCTTTCTCTGTTTCGAAGTATGTAGTATTTCGTCCATTTTAAACGGATCAGTGTAAATCAGTTCGCCGGAAGCTCATTCATCGAGAGGTCGTCACCGAGAACACAAAAGTGGAGAAAGCCAAGTGGTTTTTAAAATTACAAAAGTACTTTTTTCTTTTAAATCGAGGTCAGCGTAAATGGAATCCGTAATTGCACGTGAATGAATATCTGTCATACTCGTATCTATTTCATATAGCGAGTCATTCATTTCGTCGAGTGTTGAGATTGAAGTCCACTGTCGATTTTCTTCACGTTCTCGCGATAAGACGGTAATATGACTTTACTCGAAAACGAGATAGAAAAATTCGAATTGACAAAACGTTTTGTTCAAAAACGCATCGGAGGAAACTCAGTTTCTCTCGAAGGGATCAAAAACATGATTCGTGGTCGAGACGTAGCATGTAACAAACGTGTAACAGCGTGGAACGAACACTCAGAAAAGTGGAACTTATGGTGTCACGCTGTTTATCTGCACGTAATAAGCGATAACCCCCGTCGCTGAAAAATCTCGTCCTGTGACCTATTTCGTGATCTATTCTTCAAGTTATTTTCTAGCGGCGAGTAATTTTCTTTTTTCTTTTTTTTTTTTTTGCAACGATAACTTTTCTAGCGCCGCGTCGCGATCGTTTCGATTGTTAAAAATATTCCGAAGCGGCGTTTGTTTGTTGAACGCGCACATTTTTGAACTTTAGACCGCGTTATACAAGGTGTCTCGAGATAAGCTTTCTCTAGCTTTGGCTCGACCCGATTTTTTTCAAAAAGAATCGAACCGTTTTTGAAGAATGTTTCTCTCCGTATCTAACCTAAACCTAACCTAAACCTTTTCTCCGTACATTTTCGCGACGAATCACCCTGTAGACATTTCCAGTAATCGGTAAAAACGTATTTACATCGGCGAGGTACAAGTCCTCACCTGTGTCAGTTCGCCTCATTTGTTTATGCGAAATTCAGAGAAAGGTGCTAATCGGCCGCGTATTCCGATCGAAGGTCAAAAGGCTTTCTTTCTTAACGCGATAGTGTCACATCGTCGTCGAGTAGTTCGCTTCAATCTTGCCCCGGCTGTGCAATGCGTTTACAACCGTAGATTATAAATAGATTACAAATGGATATATTAAGAAATTCTGTCAGCGCTCATTAATTACTCGAGTCGCGTTGTAACTATCTGCTCCTCGAAGGTCGACATAAATTAAGATATCTATTTTTTTCTTTCTTTCGTTTTTCTTTTTTTTCTTTTTTTTTTTTGTTTAATTTAAGTCCAATTTAATTACGCTTAAACAAATCGCGCTGACGTTGGCTAATTTCCGCTTTGAAAAGAAGCGTGTTGCGAGTTGAGTCGCGGATCTTTTCAAATTTGACTTTTTGAAATTGCAAATGGATGAGCCACCATCAAGGGGATCGCTTGAATCACTTCATCGTTGAATATGCAACGAAACGCAACGTTACACGCAGCCAGATTCATAAATCCTCGTCCTCGTTAAGAAATTAAAGCGCACAGACCAGCCGAATCGAACAACTCGTGTGCAGCTCGCGCGTGTGTACCTATCTCGAAATTTATCGACTAATATCGCCGTTGAATTACACGTGGAACGTTTGAAGGTAGACAGCGGTTATATTTTATAATTTATAATTTTATAATTTATAATTTTTTTAGCGGTTATATTTTATATTTTATAATTTTATAATTTCTCGTCGAGCCATCGTTGAAACAAACCGCACGTTCGGAATTTCTCAGAAAAATCGAACTGATCGAATCCTCCTAAACTTCGTCACGTAGGTAATGTAATTGACATTCGATTCTTAGACACGTATAAATATAAATTTCACGTTCGCGCGTTCGTGGAAACGTGGAAGAGAAGTTGAAGCAGAAAAAAATTTCAAAAGAAAATTTCGATCGTGTTTCACCAATCTTTTAGTAGTAGTTTCATCTCTCACGTATTTTAGTGTAATTTCTAGGCTCTTCTTTTCTGACACTTTTGTAAATCTTTTTTTCTTTTTTAAACGTCGAAACGAAGATGATTGTTGATTGAAAACAAATTTGTGCTTATCACATACGGGTACTGATAGCCGACGCTGAGCAAGGAGTAAAATACTCGTTGGGCTAATGTAAATTTTCTTTTCACTTATCGGTTTTGTGAGCTCGATGCGGCTTCTGAAAAATTTATGTCCACGCTTCCGGTTAGAAAATATGTATATTCGGATATTTGCTTATCTCTGACAGGATGTTTAGTTAGCACGATAATAAAATCGGCGTACGTGACCGGCAAAAATTAGAAGTTATTTTTATATGTAAAAGCTTCTGCCATTTTTTCGATCGTTCAATTTTTCGAACTGAATTGCGGTAGAAAAATTATTTTTCTCTTTTTTTTTCCATTGACATCAGGAATCATTTTCATTGCTTCAAGGGATAACATCTAAAACATCTGTTGATTCTACTTCGTTCGATTCGTTCTGTTAATTCTATTCATTCAGTTATTTTCATTGTCAATACTTTCGTTTGATCGTTCATCGTTTATTTGTATTAGTTTCGTTAGAAACGACCGGTGAAAGTGAATCCAAACAAAAGTAAAATGAAATTTCCAAATGTTTTTACATAACGCGCACGATACATATTTACTTTTCTAAGAGTGTCAAAATACTTTCGCGAGCCACCAGTTACGTATGTATTAATATTTACCCAGAGTCGGAACAGTTGGCGTGTTACGAACGATTAATCAGCCGTATTCTTCGCGTTCATCTGCAGCTCATCTATTTATCGGCTTCTAATAATTCCGTTCGCGAATATTCCGAACGTTCTCACTCGGAATTGTTGAATTAATTAATTCAGTTGTCGTGGCGTCGCTGCTGAGTGGATTACGCAACAGCCTCGCTACGTTAATGACATTTTTATTTCAACAGAGAAGAGTACACTTTTAACTTCTTCTTCTTCTTCTTCTTCTTCTTCTTCTTCTTCTTCTTCTTCTTCTTCTTCTTCTTCGTGTCGATTTGCCACGGCCTGAGAACTTATTTGGTAACATTTTAGAGTTCTTTGTGCAGATGTAGATGAACGGCTGTCGGTTGAAAGACGAAGTATTTTGGTCGATGAAGATAAAACGTTGTTTGCCACGATCTTATGTAATTCGTGGAAAAAAATGAAGAGATAAACGGTGCAAACGGCTTTGAATAGATATTTTTATTTCGTTGATTCTCGAACGCGCGATTTTTTTCTTTCATTTTCTTTTCTTTCTTTCTTTTTTTTTTCTTTTTTTCTTCGTTTTGTTTTCGAGACAGATAGACGGACACACTGCAATATCGCAGAAAAACAATTTTGAATGTTCTCCTCCTGCAGAAAGAGAAGGAGGAGATTAAATTTTTTTATGCTCGAACAAATCTGAATTTCTTCTTTGTCGAGGTCCCCGTTGTCGAGTTCTTTTCTCCAGATAAAGAACGGGAGGAATTTTTGTAATTAAAAGATGGTAGAAGCTGCGAATAAATATGGGCTCGAAAAGATTATCAAAATAAAAAGAAAAGAGTGATTTATTTGGAATGGCCTTTCGACGCTTTATGATTTCATGGCGTGAACACCGCTATGTATGTTATCAGCGAATGAAGGTTCGCGGATGCTTGTTGAATAGCAACGATTTCCATTCAAGAATTAATGTTTCCTTGGAATTTTATGCTTTTTCGCAAGAAACTATTAGGTGAAACTATTGAAATAGCTTTTAACTCTCTGTTATTAAACCTTTCGCTACCTATGAAAAAGGAACATTGATAACAGAAAAGTAAATATTCGGAAAATTGTAGAAATTAAAATTGAAACAGAGTTTCAAGCAAATTATTATTGAAAATTTTTGCAGGAAAACGATAACATTTCCTCGTGCTTCGACATTTTTCCCCTCGGCATCGTCTCATTCAAACGAATCCATTCTGGCTTGTGCAGAACATTGAAACATTGAAACGCCAACAATCGCGAAACGATCCTGTTCAATCTGCGGCAGTTACACGCCGTATTATAAATTAATCACGTACCCGATAATTTATCTTCGGCGAATTAATTAACGTCCTGTCGTCGTCGAGTGTGTGCGACGACCGTTTATCATTTATTATAAATCGTTTGCACAACCGTTCAAACACCGAAACTTCGTCGGCGCGTTTCGGCATGTACGATCCTTCGACAGACAATCAGCCGAGACATTGCAGCCGGTTTTTAATTAATACGTTTGCACGAATAAAGAGAGACAGATCGAGACCTGATTTACCAAGCTTGATATTCGAAACATATTTTTTTCCGAATATATTTTTCTCCTTTCTCGTGCAACACGTTGCGAAAAATCATTCTCGAATTCGTGAAAATCGAATACAATAATCATATTTCTGATTCGTAAAAGATTAAATTTTTGGTGACTTACGAACAGATTTCTATTGTCGCGGTATGTTCTAGTGATTCTTATCGAGGACAAATAACATACATAGTGCCATTTAGTATTACATTGGTAATGGGTGAAAATTCGTCGTGGACGAAACATTCGAAGATCTTTTTCACGCGACGAATCATTCTCAGAAAATCTAACTTTAACGTAACATATTTCTCGTTCGTAGAAGATTAAGTTTTTGCGACTTGCAAATTTCTGTTGCCAGGATGTGATCTAGTAATTTTTATCAAGAACAAATAACATACATAGCAATTCAGTATTATATTGATAATGGGTGAAAATTCGCCATGGACGAATCCGAAACATTCGAAGATCTTTTTCATGCGACGAATCATTCTCAGAAAATCTAACTTTAACAATAATAACGTAACATATTTCTCGTTCGTAGAAGATTAAGTTTTTGCGACTTGCAAATTTCCAGGATGAGATTTAGTAATTTTTATCAAGAACAAATAACATACATAGCAATTTAGTATTATATTGATAATGGGTTAAAATTCGTCGTGGACGAGTTCGAAATATTCGAATATTCCTCCCCCTCCCCCTTTTCGCAACGAATCATTCTCAGAAGATCTAACAATAATCGTATCTTAAGATCAAAATTTTCGTCGACTTACAAATCGATTTCTGTTGTCGCGTAATGAATAATAACTTCTATCGAATTAACAAATGACGTATACGTCAAATGAGTTAAAATTCGTTCGTGAACGACGTTGGAAACCGGAAACACAAACTCTTGGTCGAAGGACACGCGCATTATACATTTAAATGGAACGACCCATTGAAAGGAAAAGCAAGAAGAGAAAAAGAGAAAAGTGTCACTGTGTTAACCGGAAGTCATCATCCAGCGAAAGCTTCTCCGATATTCCTCGGTTGATTACTATATAATTGGCCTCGCGTACACGATAATGATCAAACCGTAGTTAACGCAACGATTCCTCGTCTCGTAACGCGCGACGATTAGAAAGAATCGTTCATCTTTACGGCGCGAAAAAAAGAAAAAAAGAACAGGATGAGATACGATAGATCATATCACGTGTTACGACTTGAAAAAGAGAGAGAGAGAGAGAAAGAGAGAGAGAGAGAAAAGAAAGATAGAAACTGTATAATAATTCTGGAATTCTGTGTGTGTATCTTTTTACTGATTGATGGATTTCGTTTCGTTTAAGTCTTATATAATACTTCTCTCTTTCTTTTTTTTTTTTTCTTTGAGAAAACTGACTTGTTAATTTCTGAGTGACGAGATGAGTCTCACACACACAGAACGTATGAAACATTTCACCGAGAAACAAATTTATAATCCGTTATTGCAGATTCGGCTTTTACTTCGTCGAAAGTATGCGTACGCATATCTTTCTTTTCGAGACGATCTATCTCGAAATCATTGCGCAAGTATCAACCATTACTTCCTGGTTGTAAGTAATCGTGGCACAGTCGAAAGTACAGTGTATCATCAATAGTGCGAATAGAGCGAAATCATCGAAAGTCGTCTTTCCAAACGACATAACACGTTCCACTGAGTTCCACTTTTTTCCCCTCCTAGCTCGATCGTAGTTAACAAACGATCGTTTTCAAAGACAGCGGGTAGTATTACGTCAGTAAGTAAGCTCGATTGTTCGTTCCAAATGTTTCTTTCTTTTTCAGACTGCCCACGTGCAGGCATTCTTCGGCGCGGCTGGCCGTCTCGGCATCGATAACCGGATTGATCTTTAAATAGGATACGAACGTTTTGTCACCGGTAACCACGGCGAGGGTCGGCGATCGTGCGTGAAAGTAACGAGAACGCGAAGAAAAGGTTAAGCGAAAGGTAGAACCACTTTGGCCTGCCTAAACGACCGGCTCCGCCGACTTACGAATTCAACCGCTGCTTTAAATGGAGTTCGGCCTTATCAAGCCTCAGACGCGATCTCCAACGATCACTCTCGCTAACTATGGCGTCACTCGCGCTGAAAACTACGGACATAGTATGGAAGTGATAGAAAACGGAATCTCTGGAAACGGAGAAAAATCGGTAGTATTTTTCTAACAGTTCTTCTACACGTGTCTCTTCTCAATTTTGGCTTTTCACTGTTTCTCACTGTGTGCTTCGCGTTTCTCGATATGAAAGCCACGTGGAACAAAAGAGAGAAAGAGAGAGAGAGAGCGTAGCGAAATAGTGAAAATTGGGAAAAGTCGAAGTGAATTAGAAATTTATCGAAAAGATCGAGAAATGCATTCTCGTGGATAACTCTTGTTAAAACGGATTTTGGTAATTGAAAATCGTTATTTCTTCCACTCTTCCAATCTTCGACGATTCTTCTACAAAACTACGAATTAAACAAAATCGAAACTTAGAGAAACTGAAAGCAAATGCAACGTAGTGAAATTCCTTTGAATTTTTTCGTCGTGTATTTGTGTGTGTCATCGTCAAGGCACGTCGATGGAAGAAAATCGGGCGTGAGTTAAGGGGAGAGGGTTAGGTTTAGATTAGGTTTAGGTAGGTTCTTCCACTCTTCAAATCTTCGACGATTCTTCTACAAAACTACGAATTAAACAAAATCGAAACTTAGAGAAACTGAACGCAAATGCAACGTAGTGAAATTCCTTTGAATTTTTTCGTCGTGTATTTGTGTGTGTCATCGTCAAGGCACGTCGATGGAAGAAAATCGGGCGTGAGTTAAGGGGAGAAGGTTAGGTTTAGGTTAGGTAGATTAGGTTAGGTTTAGGTTAGGTTAGGTTTAGGTTAGTTTCTTCCACTCTTCATATCTTCCACGATTCTTCTACAAAGCTACGAATTAAACTAAATCGAAATTTAGAAAAACTGAACGCAAATGCAACGTAGTGAAATTCCTTTGAATTTTTTCGTTGTGTATTTGTGTGTGTCATCGTCAAGGCACGTCGACGGAAGAAAATCGGGCGTGAGTTAAGGAGGGGAGGGCGGAGTTTCGGCGTGGCGGAAGCGCTGCTAATTTCACCTACTAACACGATTAGTCAACCAGCCAGAAGACAGAATAGTCCGTCTTCGCGATCACCGAGCGACACCACTTTCATCCACCAGGTCCAGAAATATCCTGACCTTAACTGGCGCGCTATTCTGCGGAGAGGCGACCGGGTTCGCGCGTTTCACCGCCGAGCTCTTCTATTTTCGCCGGCGACGCCAGGCTAAGTGGCATCGCCTCGTTCCTCGATACTTCGAATTCCACCGTGAAAACGGCCACCACGGCTGACAATGGGATCCGGGACACTTCGAGCCACCCTCGAACCTCTCGTCGTCCTCGTTCGGCGACAAATTCGAATATTCGTTTCGAACGCGATTCGAATCTGAGAACCTTCGTAGGAAGGTTCTCGGAAGCTCATCGTCTTGGAGGTCTTGAGAGGTTTGAGAGGTTGGCAATGGAGTTTGATAAGCGTTTCAGTGTTTCTTGCGAGTACCTTTCGTTACCAAGACGGTATCACCGATAATATTGAAGAAAGTTTAGAGAGTTAGTGGACGAGTTATAGAATACTCGTCACGACTTCCCAAGACTTCTCCAAGTCAAGATATCCGAGACGTTCGACGTGTTCGAGGATTTTAAAGCTTCGAGTCTTCGTTACAAAGGAACGGTTCGAAGTGTTTTAAATTCGAAGTCGGCGCTAACGGCTTGATCTTAGCCAGCCACGAAAGTGGACGTACGCCGTTGAACTACCATAAAAGGATTCAATTAGAAAGCAGATCGTCGATCCCGTGATGTCACGCGGGATAAGCAAATCGCTCGCGCTAGAGGATCGACGCTCGTGGCGCTTCAGCTGCGACTTAATTAACTCTTTATAACGATCTTGAACATCACTTGAAAGTCACGTATTTACACCAGAGAAGTTCAGAGGTTTCAGATCGCTCAGTCGAGAACGATGAAGTTTATGTATGATTTTTTTAAATTTGCAAAATAATATTTTAACAACAGTGACAGAATTATTGTTGCGTTGCAATAACTGAAGTATAAATGCAAACAAGTTGAGAGAAATGTGAATAAAAATATTTAAAGGCAACGGTTCCTAACCTGTGGTACGCGTATCATTTTCGGTACGCCAAAACAATATTGACAATGGCGGAAAGTTAAAATAAAAAAACACAAAAACAAAATTACTGAGTTTTGGTTTACAAAGAGAGAGACTTACGTGAAAGTTTTTGAAGGATGGATGGGCGTTTATGAGAGGAGGGGGATACTCATAAATGAAAAGCCTAATCTAAAAGGAGAGAAAAAAGATTGCTCTAGAGGATTGGAATTAAAACGTATAAAACCAGAGATAATGTTTATCTTGGGCGGAATAACACCACGTAAAATAAATATCTTGCAGGAACGAGTTTGAGTCTTAATGAACTTTCTTTATTGTGCAAAAAAACGAAAGATCGTGGCATTGCATAATTCGATAGAATTTTCCCGTGATCGCAGATCGCAGGTACTAAAGTAAGCGCAAGAAAAAAAAACAGAGAAGTAAGAAATACTTACAACTTCTCTCTAATCTCGCCTCTTCTTATAATAATGATTTCACGTTACATAATTAATTGGCGATCCACGTGACGGCACGAAACGGATTTCGATTTATCGCGCAGATAGCGAGATATAGCCTCGTTAATTGGTCATTGGATTTTTATTGTCTAAAATTCAAATTTACCGCCGTTATACAGTCCAGCAACTTGCTGGTTTTACATTTACAAAGCGTAGAAAATACGAAAAAATAATAATAATATAAATTTACGTCTCGGGGGTGAATACTCCGCGGAACGAATACGAATTCTTGGAAAACGTGTGACACGTGCGTCGCTTTATAAATAGGATATTTCACGCCAGTTTCGTGTGTGTTTTTGCTAGTGTAATTAATCCAATTTGCATTGCCAAGCTGAATATAGAGATTATTGTTAACAGAGACGCAATGTATGCAAAAATATGGAAAATATATTTCGTAAACGAGACGAATTTCTATTTAGATTTTTACCCTCAAAATTAGATTAGATTAGGTTCTACTCTTTACTCGACTTCGTAAAAATAAAAAATAAAAAAATTGCATAAACCTTCGCGATCTAACAATTACAGAAATTTGCTTCAGTCACTAAATATTTATTCTAACGAGTCCTTTTCTGTCTAACCTCTGGCTACATTCTATTATATTTCGCACTATTTCATTTTCGTTTAATACACGCGTTATTTATTTCGTATCTTTAAATTTGCCACAAAAGTGCAAAAACTCGCAGGTTAATCATAGAAGTGCGGTGATAATTCTCAGCCATAATTTTTCAAGAAAATATAATACCCTGTAATTTACGGCGCTTCTCTCTTCGCAAGTAATAGGGAGATTATTTTTCATAGCTTAAAAGCAGCTTTGGTAGATAGCGGTGAAATTGAAGATGCAAAATTTCTGCCGTCCAAGAAAAATACAATGGCCAATGGTCCAAGAACAGTATCATCCTGGAAATCGTTGTCATTCTTTAAACGATGTAAACCGAAGTTTCTTGCGTTCTCATCCAGGATCGTATGAGAATCGGTCGAGTCGATTTCACAGATAAATTTCTTAGAGAAAGGGTGAATACCGAGGCTCAGACCGTGCAGAGATTTGCTGACTATTTGCTGTTAATTTCAAAGTCACTGTTCAGGATAATTATTTTTTCTATTCGTATCGCGGAAGAATCTTCAGAATCCTTCACCTTCTTTTTTTTTTCTCCTTCGTTAATTTCACGCTCGCGAAGAAGAAAGAAACGATCTCGTTATTTCACGAAGAAAGACATTATTTTCCGCGTGGCAGGACTGAGTAACACTATTCCATGGTAATTATCCCTACTGGCCAGTTCTGATGCTGCAGTCACGGGGCAATGACCCATTGATCCCACGGGAGAGCCTGCAGCATACGCTGGCACACAGCTCGACTTGTAGGAATGGTTTAGGGAGTCGGTTCATACGCTAGCTGCTCCCATCGTTCGATAGGGAGTAATTAAGATCAATTTTGATATTACCAATCTATGGACGTGGAAAGGAAGGAGATAGATCTAAATTTAGGAAGGAAACTTTAAATTTTTAGGTTAGAAGATGTGTACGTTGCTAGGTGCATTTCTACTAGCAATATAGTCTAGATTATATTACTAATTTAATTAGTAATATAATCATTATCCAATGTCAAGAAAGATCAATTTTGATATTACCAATATATGAACGTGAAAAGGAAGGAGATAAATCTGAATTCAGAAAAGAAACTTTAGGTTAGAAGATGTGTACGCTGCTAGGTGCATTTCTATTAGCAATATAGCCATTAATTAGTAATATAATCATTATCGAATGTCAAGAAATATCAATTTTAATATTGCCAATATATGAACGTGGGAAGGAAGGAGATAAATCTGAATTCAGAAAAGAAACTTTAGGTTAGAAGATGTGTACATTGCTAGGTGCATTTCTATTAGCAATATAGTCTAGATAATATCACTAATTTAATTAGTAATATTATCAAATGTCAAGAAAGATCAATTTTAATATTATCAATCTGTGAACGGGGAAAGGAAAGAAATAGATCTAAATTTAGGAAAGAGACTTTAAATTTTTAGGTTAGAAGATGTGTACGTTGCTAGGTGCATTTCTACTAGTAATTTGTAATCGTTGTCAAATGTCAAGGCAGATCAATTTTAATATTATCAATCTATGAACGTGGGAAGGAAAAAGATAAATCTAAATTTAGGAAGGAAACTTTAAATTTTTTGGTTAGGAATGTATGTGTACATTGCTAGGTGTCTTTCTACTAGTAATTGGTAATCATTGTCAAATGTCAAGAAAGATCTGATATTACTAATCTATGAACATGGAGAGGACAGTGATAGATTTAAATTTAAGAAGGGAACTTTAATATATTTATGTATAATCATTGTCAAATGTAAAAGACAAATTTCAGAGATTTAAATTAAATTGAAAGATACACTGTTATGTATTATTATACACAATTCTGTATTTTCAGTAATACAGTCTTCATTGACGCGCCACGTTTCAACTTTAACGAAGCTTCGAGAAATTCTGCAATATAACGTATCCGTCAAAGTGTCACTTGTACATACGACGAATGTAGGTGCATATTTCATGGAACGAATTGGTAATAATTGCTTTACTTACCTAGTGAAACACACTGCCGAGACACGGGTCATTCGATATCCTGGAAGTTTGTCGAACGAAGTTAATAATAAAACTCAGGGGGGTGAAAGCGCCAGATATTGATTGCATCACCGCGATTTTTCCCCAAGAGTTTCAGGTCTTTCTTCGTGTCGTTGTGCGGTTTGCCTTTTTCTAACATAACGAGTTTGTAAGTGTCATTTATCTTATTCCACGAAAGTAATATAATAGCGACAGACAGAATAGAGGTTGACACTCGTTACTTTAGATTGCGTACAACGAAATAGGTTTCGCGAGACTTTAAATAAGTTGTTCAATTCTCTTTTTGCTAGATCTTCGCTTCACGCGACAATGAATTGGTTTCCTCGTGAACTATTCGCGTGTTTGGTTGTTAAATTCATTATAATGCCCAGCGTTAGGGCAGATATCGTTAGATAGATTCATCTTTTGGGGGAGAGTTCTTTTGTCTCCTAAGAAACATTTTTTTTTAAATTCTTTTAGAAACAGGAAATGGAGGAGAAGAATTTATAAGTAGATTCAAAAGCAATAAATAAATTCAGAAAACAATGTTAGTATTCTTTTCGAAGTGTTGATTTAATCATCTACAAATAATTTTTTCCAAGAGATAGCAAAATTGACCCAATTGACACGTAGAAACAAACACATGGCTTAAATTATAAGATAATAAAATACGATTTCTAATGTTTTGAAGAACTTCAAATTAATGGTTCTAGTTAAGTATTTGAAGACAAGTATTTTCATGTACACTTAACTTCCAAATTAAAGAGTTTTTTTCCAAACTATGAGAAATTCTGATAGTAGTTTTTATAAATTATCTATTGTCAGTACAACGATACATGCGTTCTGTATTTTTCGATCCAATTCATTATTTTAGTATTTAATTCTTTAATATTTTGGCTTCGTTGGGCAATCTTGCTGCACTAGAATTCTAAAAATTCCATCCAAGGATAAATTCAAGCGCACGATTTTGAGGCTTCCTTCTCGACCTCTCGAAATCGAAAGCGAAAACAGGCAGAAGAAAAGATATTCCACTCGCAAAGGATGTACATAATTTCCATCCTAATCTCAACTGTCAACGCAAACGTGTTCGCGATAACGCGTGCCACGTGCAACCTCGTTTCGAAAAAAAAATATTTTCCAGCATTTTCATATCCGTGATAACCACTTTCGCGAATTGGTAGCCAGGAAATAAATTAGCATGAGCTTAGCTCCGTCGAACCGGATTTACCAAGGTCAACGTTACGCGGAATATCGTCCAGCCAAAACTAAGTCGATTCTGTAGTCGAATAGTGCAGTCATCTTGACCTATTATCAGTGAAATGAAAATTCACTAACTATGATTTTTAGTTCGTAGCAATAGGGACTGACGTCCAAGATAAATAAATTAACTAAAAGCAAACGAATCTTTGTTAATTTTAGATTAAGCTCAAAACCTAGGAATGCCCTTGATTGTTTTTTCTTCACTTTTTTTTCTCGCTTCTGAATTATTCTAACTCTGCAGGAATTCGTCAAAAAATTTTGTTGAAAAATGGAATTCTATTGTAATTCCATTACATTATATAAACAAAATTCCATACTTCAGTATTTTCGATCCTCGACGCGCCACATTAATTTTCGCAATATTTCGTAAACTCTTAATTACTCCGAGCAATTTATGTAACCACGAACGTCACGAAGAAGCTGTCATTATAAATTTAACTTACGAAAGAGTTGATCAGTTGTCATCGAGAAAGAAAACGAGCAGCTACGTGTTCGGATAATGGAGGAATTATCGAAATTATCGGGAGACAGGTGCGAGAATCGGTTTCACTTTCCGTCTCATTTGTGTTTCATCTTCGAACAGCACCTGTGCCAACCGCGTTTCAATGAAACATATACTTCAATGTATTACATATATTTACACGTATTTTTGTTCGTTCGTTCGCGTAATTGCCTTCATCCGGTGTTGTGCATTGTGCCCGGAGTAATGTTTGTTCTTGTCGCTCCGTTTATCGTTCGGTGGAAGTTCATGTCACAATGTCGTGCGAGTACGAACGTGCAGTGACGTTAGTGAATTGCTAATCGGACACAGCAGTGAGAAATGAATTATTTGCACAGCCGGTTTCCGAAATATATGGGTACGCTTTCTCGGTTGGTGGTAATTTTGAAAGGGCGTGACGTCAATGCGGGCTTGTCGGTAATCTTGTTTCTACGATGACGAGTCTGCTTCGTTATTTCTCTCTCTCTCTCTCTCTCTCTTTTTTACATTCGCGTTAAATCTCGGCCAACAGTTAATCGCTCGATAGTAGATTAGGATAGCTTGATATCTTTTCTTCTTTTATTTGATGAATATTTTAGCTTTTTAAATTATATCCAAATATATACACAGTGATTGAGAATTGTTATATCTTTTAAGCCATCCGGATATGTAAACAATGATTGAGAATTTATATGTTAAATTTTTCTTTCGCTGAATGTTTTAGCTTCTGAAATTATCCTTTTATATATATATATATATATATTTATTATATTTATTATTATAATAGATATTATAATATATTAATTATCTTATATATATATATAATACTTATATATATTATATATATATTATGTGTGTATATATATATATATATATATATATATATACATAGTAACAATTGAGAATTTTTGTTAGAGTTTTCTTTTATTGAATATCTTGGCTTTTTAAGTTACATAAATAACAATATGTAGAATCACCAGATTAGTCAAAACTCGTCGATTCGCGATTTTTCATTTCGCGAAATTTTACGAAATCTTCGCGATTAGTTAACAATCTTTCTCGTACATTTTTAGCTTTTCGAAATTATTCCGGTACGCAACAGTCGTATAGAAAATATACTTGCACACGTCGCTGTTATGTTTTCGCTGGAATTTATTTTCTGATTTTAACGCAATTATTTATTATTTATTAAATCGGCCCGTCACCGTTATCTTGCCGTAAAATGCACCTCGCCATCGAATTTTTATGCTAAATTTTGCTCAGTTTTATAATCCAACAACATGAAAAATGACAAGAGGTCTTTTTCGTATTATTACATGTACTTACGCTGTATTATTACACATAGGTAACTATTTGTGGATCAAGGTCTTGTCAACGATTCACATGTTACTATCAACCTGAATTGCCACACCTGATGGAGTAGTTAAAAATTTATGCTCGCAATTAGAATAGAGTCACGGACTTACCTTGTTATTATAACATCGCTAACTCTTTCCTACAGTTGAATAATGGAAGCGAAAAAAAAGTGTGAGTATTTTCATGCATCGCAGGTCATTGATTATTGCATTATACACACTTCTAGAAAAGAGATTAAAAAAAAAAGAGGGGGGGAAAAAAGTAGAAAACATACATGGAATAGCACTTAAAATATTCGCAGAGCAGTAATTATCGAAAGTAGTGTAGATTTTTACGGGTATACTTACTGGAAAGTTAACAGAGAATGCAGAAATACAGAGAATATTCAAAGTAATTGACAATATTTGCTAACGGGAAAAAACGATGTTTATTTTTAATGTTTTTATATTGCTTTTCGAAAATTTTTCACTTTCCCGATTGACAGTTCGTAAAATCTCTAAAATGCAAATTTACTTGGAAATGAAACCACTGGATGAAACTAATGTTCATGTCGGAAGTAAGATATTTAATAGACAGAAAGTGAACAAATATCTTTATTGAAAGATATGAAATATTGAAGATACGATATGCTGTCGTTGTTTCACAGATCTTAACACAAAATAGTTCCATACACAAGTAGTTCCATATATTTTCCAATTTTCTCGCGTCACACTGTGAAATCTGAATTTTTTCCTCTCAGTTGTACACATTGTCTCATATATATATATATCGCTTATCGGTGTAAGACAGTATGACGAATCGGTTCAATTTGTCGACGAACGATCGTCAATTGGTCCACGGGATTAGATAACATCGCGTATAAAATGCGAAATCGAATTTCGTATTTCTCGAAAAGGGTAGAAACGATTCAGGAAGTTCAAGTTCCACGTTAAAGTGCCGATGCTAGTGTATTGTCCGTCATAAATCATGCGTCGTCATTACCGCACCGCTTGTACGGCCATTCTTTCGGTCGCGCGACGATTGATTATACGTTTGGCGTAAAATTTTCAGGATAAATTCGCGTCGCTTGGCCATTTATCATCGCGCGACCGATCATCGCCGATGATCAGTAGTTACTGTGTACTTGGGCGTGCAGACACAATTTTTATCGTTCGTTGCATTGATCGTTTTCTGCGCGATGAAGCATTCGTTTCGCTTGCGGAGTAAACGCAATAATTTTCAAGAACGGGTACAAATGGAGAGAATCGACGCAAATCGGACAGTACAGATCGAAGAATTTTTATTTTTGTTTCGGGACGTTTGCAGCAGGAATAGCTTCCGATGTTTTTTTGCACTGATTTTGCAATGCTGTTCCAATTTAAACACGCGTTCGTGTCTGTCTCCCTGTATGGTTGTCGTCATGACCGTCAAGTCCGGGAAATTTAAAAAAAAAAGAAAGAAACAGCGATGCAGTGATGAGAAAAAATTATGGATTGGATTTAATGATTATCGATGTAAGTATATGTCGTGATATTAAGAATTAATCCTCGTCTAAGTTAATAGTTAATTTTCAATAATCAGGAATAAATTGCACAGCTTTATATTTTGGCAACTTACGTAATTAATTTTCCAACTGAGATTCCAACTCGCTGATTTGACTGATTTCTAACTGCGTTTGCGGTGAATTGAAACGGCGAGAAAATTCTGGACGAGAATCGAGTTCGATCGATTAATCAAACGCGTATGACCGAACGAGAGTTCAATAATAATAATCGCCTTATCGGCAGCTTATCGTTGTTCGAGTAAAACTGGACTCGTTTGATCAAGGCCAATGTGGCAAAAATCGAATCGTCGAATTTGATCGGCAAAGAGAGAGAGAGAGAGAGAGAGAGAGAGAGAGAATTTTTCGAAAAAATAAAAATTTACACCGCTCAGAAGGCATTCCTTACAATTATTTATTCAAATTATTTAATCCCCGTGGTTTCGAGATTTATTATCTCTTTAGCGTAAGATCAATGGAAATAATTAAATTTAAGAGTATTATGACTAAATCGCAGAGTTTTGTGCACGCGATATGAAAAGCTATAAAAAATTCCCAAAAGTATAGAAAATAAAAAGTATTACGTTTGTAGGTAAAACAATTCTCTAGGGAAATGCGAATTTACATAAACATCATGTTGCAACCTAATCGTAACATTTCAAATCGTCACGCGAATTTTTAGAGGTTACACACGTACATTATACAGATTCTAATACGTATGATCAAAAGAACAATAGTATACGTAATAATTAGATAATATTTAATTGTAATATTCAACTCCAAATGTTATGTAATTAAATATTATCTAATTATCAGTCTCGATTCAATTTTAAACATTGTGTAATTAAATATTATCTAATTGTTATGTATAATCTCGTTTCTTTTGGTTATATATTGATTGCATCTATTCGATCAATAGATACAATAAATTGTATCTATTCAATCGGTGTCACTAGAAAGACCGATTTAATTACATTGGAAAACCGTACGTATTTACATAAACATCACGTCGCAGTCCACGAGTCGTAATATCTCAAATCGTCAGGCGAGTTTTTCAGAAGTGTTACGTGCATGCATTGTACACAGACACCACATCGCGCAATTACAATATTTAATTCTTGCAACGTGACAGCTATTATATCGCTATACGTCTGACAATTCTTAAAATTGTTCGTACTGTTGGATATTTTCTGATTTTTTAATCGTTCGATCCGGATTAAATCATTCGTACGTTCGTAGTGTTTCTTCTCCTCCCAAAGAAGAAGAAAAGGATGAAGAAGAGGATGAAGAAGAAGAAGAAGAAGAGGATGAAGAAGAAAAAGAAAAAGAGGATGAAGAAAAGGATGAAGAAGAGGATGAAGAAGAGGATGAAGAAGAAAAAGAAAAATAGGATGAAGAAGAGGATGAAGAAGAAAAAGAAGAGGATGAAGAACAAGAAGAAGACGACGGATGAAGAAGAAAAATAAAAAGAGGACGAAGAAAAGGATGAAGAACAAGAAGAACAGGATGAAAAAGAAAAAGGAAAAGAGAATGAAGAAAAGGATGAAGAAGAGGATGAAGAAGAAAAAGAAGAGGATGAAGAAGAAGAAAAAGAGGACGAAAGAAGAAGAAGAGGATGAAAAAGAAAAAGGAAAAGAGGATGAAGAAAAGGATGAAGAACAAGAAGAAGGGGATGAAGAAGAGGATGAAGAAGAAGAAGAAGAAGAAGAAGAAGAAGAAGAAGAAGAAGAGGATCAAAAAGAAGAAGAGAATGAAGAAGAGGATGAAGAAGAAGAAGAAGAAGAAGAAGATGATGAAAAGGAGAGGATGAAGAAGAAGAAGAAGAGGAAGGAGAGTGGACGTCGAGTTGGGTTTGAGAAATATCTTGAGCGAGGACCTTTCGGCCGACGAATCGGTCCTGGCCAGGAATGGAAACAACGTTCCTCGAGTGTATTGGCGCGTTCGGCGCTCGTTACGCCTGGAGGCATTCGATATCGAAATACCATGCAGAATTCCGAGTGTCCCTTTCATCGAAGCTCCAATCATCCTCGTTTACGCGCGAGCGCGTGCTGCGGCGTCGCGCGTAAAAGTGGACGCAGGAAAGCGGCGTTCTCTCCTCTTGTTACTTCTCCGCGCGCGTTACGTAAGTTGATTCGGTCGAGCGTGGACACAGCTCGGCTGGCATAATCTGACATCGGGAATAGATCAGAGGACGGTGATATCCCATCGGCGTGTTCGTTCTACGAACGGTGGTTTCTGGCACAGCGCGAACCCTCGCGAACCCTCGCGAACCTTCTTCTGAACGCGACTTTGGAAAGTGCGGAATGGGGAATCAGAAATCAGGCCGACGATCTATCGGTTTAGATCTGCGCCGATGTTAATCTTGGGAAAGTTAGCCACTCTGCCGGCGGAATGACATGTTTGAAATGACAGTTGCGTGCAAGAGATATCGCTCATTTATAGAATTATTTATAAAAACTTTTTCATCATAGAAATTTAGAATAGTTTCGTAAATAATTTCATGACACTTCCTCGTGGTAAAGAACTTTTATTTTTAAGCTATTAAGCTTCAAATAATTGCACGATTATGATTATAATAGATAATCGTTCAATTTAATTGTTCAATTAACTTAAATGACCGTACAATTTTAATCGTAACGATCGGACTGTTTTAATTTAACTACTTGTAATCTTACGAACGCGTAAGAACAGTTATAAAATTATTTGCAAAACTTCGTCATCGTAGGAATTTTGCAAATAATTTCGTGAGACTTCGTTCGCAGAAGTTTTATAAATAATTATGTACAGTTATTGTTCTTCAAATAATCGTTCAATTTCACTGTTTAATTAATTTAAACGATCGTACAATTTTAATCGTATTATCGCACTATTTTAATTTTCAATGTATTATACTATAACTCGTTCTGCGTTAAACAGAAACAGTGTTCGGATAAATCCATTTATAGATGTAAATATAAATCTGACAGAGAGACAGGAAAAGTTTCATCGGTCAAAATTGATTCAGATACGTTGGAATAATAACGATAAGAATAAAATTCTTGTGTAACACGATTGAAAAGCCACGGGAAGAGACACGGACGAGGATTTCCAGCGTCCGCTGGATTCATCATCGCGCGTTCGCACGTGGCAGCGCGGCTGCACGCTCGGCCACGAGCTCGTGAAAGGCCGCGTCGGATCGGCTTGAGTAATCGCAAACGATTTTTTCGCGCGACGGGTTTTGAAATAGGCAATGCCACCCGGCCGAGCACACAAAGAAAGCTGGCAACAACGAAAAAGAAAAAGAAAGGGGAAAAAAGCGAGGTTGCGATCGAGATCGTTGCCCGGTCTTTCGATGCCTCCGTTGTCCTCTTCGTCCTCTTCGTTCGCTGAATCTCTGCTCTCCGAAAAGATATTGACCGACGCTCGATGGTTTTTTAGCCCTTTGGTCGTTTGCATTGATCATTGCGGATTTTTGTGCAAAATTGCATCGTTGAGAATATAATGAAACAAAAGAAGAAAATGATAGAATCTTGGTAGAAAAATGTTTCATATAAAAAACAGTGTAAAAAACTTTGGATATTTCGTGTATTTTCCTTGTATTGCGTGCTTTAAAATTTCCTATACACGCGGTGTATAAAAAAAATCGCAGTGTAATTATTACGTACAGTATCGTTCTTCTGATTATGTATTTTGCGTTCTTCGTTTTTACATCGTTTCGATTCGAGCATGGTTTTTGGTCAATTCTTGTCGCTAGAAGGACCTTGTCATTTAAGGACAAAACTTGTACGAGGAGAGTTAAAGGTGCAAGAAATAAGAGAACACGATGTATACATTTTAAGAAGAATCATTCAAACGACTTGTTTGAATCTATGAAGTTTCGAAAAATTACAAATTGCTCATTTTGATAGTGGTCATTTAGCCGATAAAAATTTTATTCAATAAGTGAAGTTAGCTTTCCAGACGATTATTTATAAGAGCAGGATGCCTTTTGAATTTACAGAAATGCGATAGTACGCGACAATTCGATAATAACAGAGAGGATTAATATTATTTTCAAAACCTGCTGGATATTTCAAACTTGAAATGAACGAAGCTAAAATTTATGATGCTTTTTGCTGTAATTTCAGCGTGATGCATTCAAAGCACGGTAATTTAATCTGAAAAAAATTGCGAGAAAGTTCTCTCTCGTCACGGACAGCATTTTTTCACATCGTTATAATCGCGAATAAATTCGACTATCTCGTGGAAAATATCGCCGATGGAAAAGCAATTATTCTACTAATGCAGGGACAATAATGTTTAATCAAGTTTCTCGCACGGTTACCGCGTGCTCAAATTTATTTATAGTGCAGGAAATAACGAATAGAGCGGGAGAGCTCGTCGAGTTTTTTTCTCCCTCGAATGAACGAATGAACGAACGAACAACGAGCGTTAAATTTCTCGAACGTTGCAATTTTCGGCTCGACGAATTTTATAATCGAGGCGACGAACTGTCGATATCGATGAGTTTGTAGGAAATTGAAAAAGTATAAAGTTGTACGAAATTTGTATAGAACATTTGCAAAAGAGTGCGAAGACAAATTATTCTAAAAAAAAAAAGAAAAAAGATTATCCAAGAAAAATATCCTACAGAAACTATTCTTCGCAATATAGTATAGATAAAAGCTTATCCTATATAAAAGCTTATACTATATTATTCTACTATCTAAAAATTATTCTAAAAGAAACAAAAAGAATTATCCAAGTAAAATATTCTACAGAAAGTATTCTTCACAATATAGTAGATAAAAAGCTTTCTATTTAATTACTGTCTCTTTAGTTCGATAAAATTTACGCATCTGGCTATAATAATAATAATAATAATAATAATAATTACTAAACACATTTTCGAGTTTATCTGTATTGCTGGTGTAATATCTCACGATAAGTATATCTAACAAACTCGTATACGTTATCACTACTTTACCATTGTCTGATAACTATTTATTAAATTGATTGTTTTAGAATAATCTACCGTTTGAAATGAATTCTACATCAGAATGACGAATGCGAAAGATTCTAAACGAAAATGGAAAATAAAGAAACGTTTTCGTCTTGCAGTCCGGTGACTGATAGCACCGTTTGGTCTATCGAAATCCTTGTTCTAGATTTAAAGCAATATTTCTTCTCTTGGAAATTATCAATAGAGGAAATTTAGAGAAATGCAAGAGTAAAAATCAGAATACTCTCTACTTTAATCAGAAATTTTAATAGATTTTTCAATTCGAACGGTCCGATAGATAATCTCGGAAATGCTCTTTCGGTCGGCAAGTGGAAAAAAATTTATTCGAAAGACGCGTCGAAATTAGAAAGGACGCACGAAACGAGTTTTTAATGTTTTTTTATTCCTTTTAAATTTCACTCGAATCTTTGCACGATCGCAGGTAGCATACAACATTAAAGGAGAATTCAAATTCAATTTCACGAGTGTGTGTGTGTGTGTGTGTGTGTGTGTGTGTGTGTGTGTGTGTGTGGAGGAAAACTGCAGAGGAGAACGGTAACGAAACGCAATGGAAAACTTCGTTCTCGGCGCAATTTCGAAACTCGGAAAACGGAGAACGTTTTCGATTCGTGTCTCGGTCTGGTAATCATCGTCGCTTACGCATTAATTTAGAAACTCTGCTGCCGGGCAAAATGTCTCGTCGCGCGTGCACGTGGGCGTGAAACGTTTTACCAATCGTGCGTTAGTTCCTCGCGACATTTCCATACAGATAGAATGGCAGAGCTGTTACGCGCGCGATAGATAGAAAAGCATTCCGTCGCGATTTTGCTCCTCTTGCACGATTCACGCGCTCCGTTTTGCCACACGTATGTTTACCGATATATGAGAGTCGTTCTTATTTTCGTTGAAATAATTTTCAATAATATTCTGAGAACAGTGTGCGCAGACTGTCTTCTCCCAATCTTTCTTCTCTCCGAGAAGAAATCTTACCCTTTGATTAGGCTTTTCACTTACGAGGCTTTTCACTCTATCCACTCTCGTTCCTAACCTCAAAAAAATTCGTCCCTTTCTTTTTAATCTTTTTCTAAGTTAGCTAAATGATCGAACGACTCAAATTAACCTAACCGACATTTCAAATCAAAACTTTATAACTTTGCTCTTGCGTCTTTATTTTAACTTCTTCCTTTCTTTTTCTTTTTTCTTTTTCTTTTAGTCGGTGTTTTCCGCCATTATTATCCACCACAGGTTGGGAACCGCTCGTTCAGATAAAAGTAGAAAAGCTTGGGCTAACTATTGGAGCTAACATTGGCGCAGATTGTGGTTTTCTATTTAGATAAAAATAGAAAAGATAGGAACTGACTATTATTAATTTCGAATCGTCAATTGTTGATTCTATTGTTTCCTCTTCATTTCTGAATTGTAGATGGTTTCGTGGAAAGAACTGATCGTTTGATAAAAAAAAAACAAGTCGAGTTAATGACGATGACTTCGAATCGCAAACAGACCAAGGAAAATTATAATTCGAAAAGCTCTGGCTGTCCATTTTTTTTTTAAATTCGTCCGAGCTGCTCGATTCCTCTAAACGTCTAATTTATGTTTTTTTCTTCGTCGATGATAAACGAGAGATTTCATTAAGAACGGTCGTCGAGTCGTGTAGTTTGATAAAGTGTGTTTCAGCAAACATCGCTTTATCGTGCTCGATATTCGTTTCTCGCGTTATTTTTGTACAATGCTCGTCGTAACGAAATCACATTCTTGCATTAAGTCTTTTGTACTGTCATATTTATCATAATTACGTGAGATTTTTAATTCGCTTCGTGATTGATCATTATCTGCGTAGCATGTTTAATTTAAAATCATACTTATCTCCAACTGCTTAACCGTTCTATCCTTGGTGCTATCAATGTGCGCTATTGGAGATTTCACCGGTTTCAAAAAATTCGACTTAAACAGCTTTAAAACGTTTTCGAGTATGGAATTTTGGAATTTGAAAAATCTTCGAAACTCTAGTGTCGCAGAAGTTTGTAACTCCAAAATTTTTGAATCTTTAAACCTCGGGATTTCAGAGCTTTGGGATTTCGAAATT
This sequence comes from Tetragonula carbonaria, assembly GCA_032399595.1. NCBI lineage: Eukaryota > Metazoa > Arthropoda > Insecta > Hymenoptera > Apidae > Tetragonula > Tetragonula carbonaria. Next base: position 6,388,306 of record JAUCRC010000007.1, read on the forward strand.
TCGAAATTTTGGAATTTTGGAAATTTCGGAATTTAAACTACAGTGTCACAGAAGTTTGTAACTCCAAAATTTTTAAATCTTTAAACCTTGGGATTTCAAAGCTTTGGCATTTCGAAATTTCGAAATTTTGGAATTTTGGAAATTTCAGAATTTAAACTACAGTGCCGCAAAAGTTTGCAACTCCGAAATTTTGGAACTTTTAAACTTCACGATTTTGAAGATTTGAAATTCTAAAGCTCCAAAATTTTTAAATTTTAGAAATTTCCAGACGTTTCGAGAAAATCTTGAAACGTCAGACAGAAAAGTTTGCGACTCCGAAATTTCTAGAACTTTTAAACTTCAGTACATTGGAGCTTTAGATTTTCGAAGCATCCGCCCATCCAGATTTCTCGTTATCAGATTTCGTCTGCAAAAACGTCCGGAGGAATCGAAATTAGTCTTCGAAAAATTCGCGGCGGATTCGCCCGTGGGCGTGAAAACGAGTGCGCAGGCGCGTCACGTGCAATGGCGCGCACACTCAAACACGTGCACACACCGTACGCGGCCCGTAGAAAGGCAAGGAGGCCTTGATATTTCGTGTAATATGCTTTGAGAATTATCTGCTGGGATTGGTGCAGGCCTGGTTTCAACTCTCCGTCTCTTTCCCTCTGCTTGCAGTTTCTCTTATTCTTTTTCGCCTCGGCATGGTGGACAGATTCAAAGGTCTGTTGGGCAGAAGTATCAACAATAGGACCGAGACTGGACGCCACCAGCCGTGAAACAAGCGGTCACAATGATTAAAAAGAAGGAAAAAAAGAAAAAAAGAAACAGAGAAGAAAGAAATGTAACTCGTTTAGACGCGACTAATCGAGTTCCTCCTCCGCGTAAAAAAGATACCTAAAAAAGCATCTTGCGTTCTCGCATTGGTCGAGGACTTTTTTGCTCATGCGACAGAAGTTTAGACAAATGGATTCGATCAACGGTTTAATGAGAGTATACAGAGAGACTTTCATCAGTTTCTCAAGGCCTAGAGATCGACGTAGCTTACAGATTCTAATTTATAATTTCATTATTTTTAAAATTTTCTGTTTTAATTTTCCACCATCTGAAAAATGTGACTCGCCAATTATGCTGCTCGTGCGTGAAAAAAAAAAGGACGTAGAAAAGGATACTGTGTCTTGTGTTAACCGAGTAATTACTTCCTCGGCCAGCTTGCTTAGATTACTCGCGAATTAATGAGAATGCTTGCCACGGCCACGGCGAAGTCATTTGATCTTGAAATTTATCGAGATATCCTCGACCTTGCCTACCTTTCGAGGTTTTTTCTTATCGGCTCGCCACGAGCAAGGGGCAAATCGTAATGCTCGCTTCGATCCCGATCTCGAAGATTGCATTGTTTGTAAATGCATTGTTTGTAAATGAAAGAGCGCAGTTTCAAGAGCGTGTAATCACGCGTAAGATGCGTGGACTGTTCAAGTTTAGGTTTTAATCGCGACGAGCCAGCGGTTCTCAATCATTTCGTATGTATGCCAACGATCCGAATTGAAGATCGTAAGATCTTAGAACTTTGAAATTTTTTTCAACTACGAGATTTTGCAGTTTTTCGACGTTTTTCGAGACTTTGGAAATCAGAGAAAGAAAAAAACGAAAGATTTCAATCGGGATATTGTGATTTCGAGATTTGGAATATCTGAATTGAGGAATTTCTGCGAGATAAATCATTACGATTACTCACAATCAGTTCCATTTCATCGTTTTTACAGAGCGTAAAAATTAACAAGGAACAAGGTGGATTAGTAAATTAATCGGACATCGCGCAGAATTTTATTGTACAGGTTAAATTAACGGAGTACTTTTAATAACCTGCAAATAAATTACGTGCCGACTTCATTGTAGACATTTCGCTGATAGCTGTTGTAGCATAATGTCATTGGTTTTATCACCATCGTTCACTCTTCAATTCCACGTTTCGCACGGAAATTAATGTTCCAGGAAGATTACAGCCGACTGATTGATTGTATGCAATCCGACGCAGTGATATTTCACTGTATGCTGCGCCTCCATAACCATTATCGACTGCCCACATTTACTATAACCCAACTGCCGCGATTAACTAGACACCGTCGTCGGTCCTCAATTTTTCACAATTTGTTGAAACTTGCCCACCCCATAAAAATTTCACTCTGTGGAAATTTGCACTCCGTGAGAAAGAAAAACCGGCTAAACTCGCTGACTAAAATTAAAGAAACTCCGAAGAAACATTTGATACGTTTGAAAATAATTCTAACGCCTAACGAAAAGATCGTAGAGTTTCCAAATCGAGCGTGGCAAAGATCAAACGCAAGAGCAAAGGATCGATCAAGATCGATCGGTTGGACAGTTTGGTCGATCCGAGCTCGACACGACCGGCATCGATCGCAAAGGCGATTGAGCGATTAAAATCGCTGGGAAATCGCTGGTCGTTGTCGCGACCATTTTCGCGAGATTTCGTTCCAAATAGAGGCGTAGCCGTGCACAGGGTGCTCGACAAATTGATCATTCAACGGAATAACTTTGCTTGTCCCCAACTCGCTTACGCAACGCGCTCGGTGAACCGATAAGTCCACGCACGCAACGACAGCCTCTCTTTTTCTTTTTTTTTTCTTTTTCTCTCTTTCGTTTTTTACCCCCCCCCCTTTCCGTTTAATGCTCTTTTCTAGAATGCAGACCCGGAAGTTGGCCAGAGTTTCTCGTTGAGAAATATCATAAATCGAAAATGGCGGGAATGTCACTATTTTTGAATGCAAAACGACCGAGTACGAGCAAAGCAAACTCGTTTGTTTCCGTCGGAAAAGTTATTTTGCAATCAGTCTAAGCGTGAAAGTGAAACTTTCAGATTTTCAATCCTCACCTAAATCCTTTCGATTGTCTTCAGATTTTCCAAAATTTTAAACTGTTGATTTCTTGTGTATTATAATTCGTATTTCCTATGTGATAATCGCGTAATTCGAAAATAATTAAATTGAAAGATATTTTAATTTCAATTTTTTTGTTGGATTTATTTATGAAAATCAAAGAGGACATTGAACGTAGAGATGCTAGTTTGAAAGTGGTTGAAAATAGGTAGAGGAACAAAAAATAGAGATAGAAATATCGAATAGAATCAAACAATTCTTGTTTGACTTTTCAAAAGAAAATAATCCAGTCGTTAAGGGAAAGCGTTGACACGTTTATTGGAAGTTTCGTCAATTTTTTTGAAAATGTCCTGATAAACTGAGATCGACAAAAAAAGGGTATTGAAGGTAATTTCATCGAATAAAGAGGACATTGATAAAGACAAAGATACAACTATTAAGTAGAAGTAGAGAACGAATTCTCGTTTGATTTTCAACAGAAAAATAGTCTAATCAGCAAAGGAAAACTATCGATAAGAAAAACTGTTTTTTCTTTATTGAAGAATAGATTTTTGAAAAATGCCCCGACAAATTTAGAAAGGGGCAATCGAACGAGTGGAATACCGCTCGATCGATCGACAGCCATCCAGCCTTAACGAACCAATTTCACGTCCAAGATCGAAACTAGAGGTATCTCATGGTATCTAGTTGAATTCCACGGCGCGTAATTTCATGATCGCTTTGAAATACGACGATACATTGGGGCAAAAGCAGCGCGCAATCGTCCCGTGAAACGCTTATATCCGAAAACCACGGTATGGTTTGTCGCGCTGACAAATATTTTTCATATTTTCGACAGCTCCAAGCTGCTCTTCTCTTTTCTTCTCTTCTCTCGCTGGATGAATACGCGCGGTTGTTTTGCCTCACGCGAGGCGAGCGCGATAAACGATCGCCGATTTTTTTCGCCCGGGGTATCCGCCCTGCGACACGAGCGATCCGCTGAAAATGAAAAAGAGAAGTGGTCACTTCGTTGCGAAAGAAATAAAAAAAAAAAAGAAAAAAAATAAAATAAAAAAATAAAACAGACCTACCCAGTTCGTCGAAAAATCGTTTTTTTGTTTCCACTGTTCTTCCATTTTGCCACTTCTCTTCTGTTTTATCGCATTTGCTCGTTTCACTTCTCTCGGTAATTGTTCGCTCGTTTCACGCGTGCAACGTGGCTTTTGTTGGCTTGTCGTTGGTTTTGCCACGATGCTCGCTAGACCGTGGAATTTTATGCGTTTACGTGAAATTTCATAGAACGCAGCTTATAATTCATGTATCTACAATGAATGTATATCATATTAAAATATAACGTAAAATAAACATGTAACAATATACATATAAATTATTTTTGTATGTTATAATATATAAAATATAATAATATGTAACATATTATTACATTATTATTATAAATTTATATTATATAATATTATATTATATTATATATACATAAAATATATAACATATATTCTCAATGTAGAACGTACAGATTTTGGATCTCACTAGGTGAAAACAAATATTTTATTTGAGGAATTGGGAGTACAAAATGAAGATTTACAATTACACATCGGCAATTAACTGGAACACGATTTGAGTTTCTCTACTCGACGAAAATATAAAATGCTGAAACAAATTGGAATCTTCGTACGACAGATTGAATTTGAATTATCGTTTTTTTTTTTGAAGTGCAAAATTATACGCGCGTACGAAATATTGTTGGAAATAGAAATTCGTTGTTTGACTATGTTATTGAAATTCATACGCACAGTATCGAAGAGAAGTGAGATTCGCTTAAACATTAGCCCATTGACTTGACCGTGCGATAAATTTGTCGGCGATAGATTAGTCGAAATATTTCGCGAAGTATGACGCAAGAATGCGAATAAACGAAATGCTAATTAAACGAAATAACTAGACACGTGAAAAGAAATCGTGTTTTCATTAATGTTTGTCACGCCGTGTTTTTTTCTTTTTTTTTCTTCTTCTTCTTTTGATCGCAGAGAAGAGGCTCGATGACTCATGCAAACTTGATGAACGAGGTATCACGAAGCTCGAAAAATAATAATTATTCTCTTTTGCTTTTTTATTCAAATTTTAGTCAGTCGAATCAGTCGGCAATTATCGAACATTACATTGTTTCGTAAGAAGATTTGTTCAGCGTAGTGCGAACTTCCCATATGCTATGAACGATTCCAAGAACGAGGTCTCATTATGAGAAAATGACTGCGCAAGAAACTCTGTTATGTAGATTTGCAGATATAGTATAGATCTTATTATAGCTGTTACTAACGAGAAGACGAAATTTCAACTCATCCTTGCGATTGAAAGAGTGAAATTGAAAGAAAAAAACCACGTCTCTATTTTTTTTTCTTTTTTTTTAAATAAACTGTCATATCTTTGCAACCAAAACCGGTAATTTATGTATATTTCCAGGCAACGAAATAATACGAATCGCCACAATAAAATTGTTCTTTCTTTTCAGGTAAGAGAGTATACACAAATACTTGCTGGCGGATTCATGAGTGGTCATCGATCGCAGGTACCCCTAGAACAAGTAAGAACTTTCTTCTTTCTGAAATGAAACACCTGTTAAATTTACCAATGCAATAATTCACTTGTTATCATAAATTGAACTTGCCGCTGAGCGGTATAATAATATATAAATTTATCACACGTGGCAACACGTGACAACTTAGCTCATTCTGAAAATAGCCGAGCAACGTAATTTAACCTCGTGTAACCTTAATTTTCCGAAATTTCATAAATTAGAATTTAAACGAAGGAACGCGAATTCTTGGAAAATTCGCTGACGCAATTTGAAAAGAGAAAGAAGATCACGAGCGAAATGAATCGCGTTGACTTGCAACTTTGGCTGTGCGTGAGTCGACACACGCGATACTTTATTCTATCTAGAGTGGCTCTATAACGAACCAATCGATCGATACTTATCGAACAAATCCTCTTGCATCTGACAAGCTTGCTCTATTCTTTGTTCCACTATCGACCGAGTATCTTAACCTTTTAAAGGTGTACATTGTGTCTACTAGAACGACATTATACTCGTCATAATACAAAGTATATAGAGCAGCTATAAAATTGAATTGAATTATAAAAAAATAGTTTTCTGTTTTTTTTTTTTTTGAAAGATCGATAATTTTTCGTTCAACTTAATTAATATTAATTGATCAATAATAATTAATATTGATAGCAAGAAATGATATAATAAGAACTAGTCCGGTCTCAAGATATTCTAAACTGTCTGATAATTTACAAATACGTTTTATCTTCGGCAAAAAATTGAATTCAAGTTACAGATCGTAATTACTTCTGTCGCATGACTCAAATACGCTCGTCATTGGACAAAAGCTTGCCAACTTCTTCGTGACACGAGTACAATCGTCGCTCGCAGCTAAGAATAGGTTAACATAGGTTGAAAGAAGTCGCGAGAGAAACAGAGAAACGTTCAAGTTTCCGCGATCGGTTAATCGGTAAGTCGATAAAGATGACAGTAATCGGTAATTTCATCACCGCGGCCGGCTAAGAATAATTAGTCGTCTCCGAAGAGCGACTTTGCTCCGAGTTTGTCCATCTTTCTCGCGAAACAGCCGTTGCCCCCGTGAAAAATGGCTCGTAGATACGATTCCCTGAAGCTACACGGACGATTATCCCGCAAGTAAGTTGGCGTAATCCCTCGGTAGATAAAAACGAGAGAGAAAGAGAGACAGACAGAGAGAGAGAGAGAGAGAGAGTTCATCGAAGCGACTAGTCGGTTAATTAAACGTTCAGCCTCGCAACAATTAGCTCAGAGCCGGTTAACTGGCGGCTAACTCGGATCCTTACCCCTACTTTGATCGCTAGCGCTACCCCCTCCACTGCATCGATCTCCCCACCACATTGAAACTGATGAAAGAGTAGGACTGCGGAGGCAGTGGAGGGGGTAGCGATGAAAGAAGTGGGGGAAGGGCCGCCAGTTGGCCCACTCTGAATTAGCTCATCGATAAAGGCACGACATCGACGTGGGAAGGTAAGTTAGGGCGAAACAAGCGTAACTAACGAGAACTACCTTTTCGTTCGACCACTTGGATCAGTCGGATCAGTCGGAGGAAGAGCAATAGATAGGATAAGTTCGATCGAGTTTAGTTTGCGTTGCTCGACGCAAACAAATTGTTAATCGCTAGTAGTAGGTAATTTTTGAAACTTTCGACAACTTGCTCTTTAATAATTTTCTGATTAAATTGTGATCTGTGAAAATTTCATTCGTTGCTTGGTCCTCTTTTTCAAGTAGCGTTCTCCACGGAGTTCATTTCATTGAAATTTTCTTGCCTATCTGTCACTAAACGATCAAATGCAAATTTTATTTTTATGCAAAACTCTGTCACGTCAAAATTCATTGACACAAACGAAGTTAGATTTCTACATCCGATTATCTGTAAACTGATAATCCAGCGTTCAGTTGCTGCAGTCCAATTCAATTTTGATACGCGTTTTTAGAACGTACGAGGAAAAGTAGATACGTTTGCTTCCAGGAAGCGCGAATACAACATTGTATAAAATTGTAGCTATCTAGATCTAGATATTGTAGATGACGTCTCAGTGATAAGGAAAAATTCTTGGCTGCAAAAGAGAAAACTCTTTCCTTTTCTTTCGTCCTTTTTCCTTTCTTTAACTGACACTTGTTGCTAGTGCAACAACCTTCGAATTTCAAAGCGAGTCGCGCTCGCATATCAGAGACGATTTTGCACGTTGTCACGATCGAGAGAAACACTCGGAAAATAGAAGCTCTTCATCATATCGCGCGAGCACATACACTTCGAGGATTAACTATTTCTTTCCTCGATAAATTTTTATGTTTTACTATTCGAGTAGATTTTATAGATAATTTTAGAGTTGATAATTTCGAGTGGATTTTGTAGATCAATTTTACTATTGGTATCTCGAAAAGGGAAGAGAAAAATTCAAATCTCAGATTAGAAGAATTCAGATAGAAATCAAAGCGGTAAGAGTAATAGGTAGCTCAGAATACAACGAGAAACATAAGCCTTTATTTATGTGTTTCAGAGATGATTGCTTTAAATATTTTTTAAAAATACACTTGGTCTCAGTTTTTGTAAACAGAGAAAATTCCTGTGCAAGTAGTTCTCAGTATTTCTTAATATGTCTGAACAAATCGATAGAGATGATTATTTTGTTATTGGTTTTTCAACTTGTTGACTACCACGCGAAACTTTTACGTTTTGATCTTTCGAGGCGAAATATCCAATTTCCATCATATATTATTAATCAATTTTTTATTAATTAATATAATTATAATAATACAATTAATTATTGACAACATCTCGTAGAAATTGGAATATTTCGTAATTATAAGGAAAGTGTATTTCTCGTTTCGCGATATTGCTTGGTTATCTGTGTTGAGACTCATTGTTAATATTCATCTCGTTCTAATTATTCTAAGATATTAATAAAAATGGAAACGGCGACGATCAGTGACTATCGTAGCGTGACTATCGACGTGTTTAAAGATGATGAACTGACAGAAAAGTAGGAATGATTAATAGACGCAGCGAAACGAATCCCCCCGTTCGCGCGAAAATGTAAATTTCCACACATTGGAAGCAGCAGTTCAGAAATTATTACGAAACTCTCTCTCTCTCTCTCTCTCTCTCTCTCTTGTGCCTCGCGAAATTTCTGACAACGTTTCATTAAACGTGCCAATTTCCAATTCGAATTTCGTTTTCGTCTCGATACGATCGGCGACACTCTCGAAACACACTTAGATCGAAAGATTTAAACAACGATACTTGAATGTTCGAGATTACGTGATTATCTGTCAGATAAGTGGAAGCAACGTTTGAACATACAACATTTTCAATTACGTAAGATTCCCGCGTTTTAATCATTCATTTTTGCCAATAAATCACCACGTCACGTCGCAAAGCATTTCAAAGCGGAACAACCTCGAAATCGCGGAGACGTAGTTAAAAGAAATTATCTTGCGGACAATTACAGATAATCTTCTTATCTGTCGTTGTGATCGAGGCTTTATCAAAACATAACGATCGGCGAGTTTTCCTCTCGCTTGTAACTTGAAGGATCCAATTATAGAAATTCACGAAGCTGGTGAATTCCATTCAAACAACAATCGCGCAAATAAATAAGTATGTAAATAAATAAGTATTTATTTATACGGTAGGTATTTAAAACGTGAATTAAATTGTCGACGATCGCGTTCGTGTAGAATTCGTTGGAATTTAACGAAATTTGAGCCTGATCAATTCTGCTTTGATTAATTCCTTAACAGGGTGTTTTCGAGATCATGGTGTGATTCTATATTTAAAAGTAAGTTCGAAGAAAAGAATAAAATATTTCCATAAAGTGTAGTTGAATTTTATAGTTAATTTTAAACGCGAGACGAAAGAATAATTAACAGGAGAGTTATCATCAAATTCAACTATACTCGATCAATTTTCAAACTCAATTTTCTCGATAACGTAGTCTTCGACATAATAAAAAAAAACTTACTCTCTTTTTCGACGTTTTTTTCACTTTCGGTTGCACCACGACAGCTTTGCAGAAGATTCATTCGTTCTAAGAAAATGATACATTTAGAAAAACGTTTGTCAATTTATGGACTAAACTGCTGAACAATTCGTCTCACCGAACAAAGTTTTCAGTTCGAACACTCGAAGAATTGTAAAGTAATCTTAATCGAAATTTGGAAACTTTTCTTTACATTCTTCACATTGGAAACTATTCTTTACACTCTAATTTCTCTAGAACGTGGTTAAGGAGATAAAAATTCACATGGGCTGAAATCGCTTACTTTCAACTGCAAAAGTTCATTCGTGGGGCATTGTTTCACGAACAAACTAAATTGGCTAAAGTGGAATTAAATATAGAGAGAGGGAAAATGCAGAAAATCGGTAAATGATAAAGACACCGTATTACAAAGGAAATTTTTTATAATTTATCTGAATGTTTGCATGATAGAGAATTCAATGGATTAATTACGACTGACGACTAATGACTATTTATTAATTTCTTATTTACTGTTATGTATATTCTCGGCAATGTGTGTAATTTGTTTGTAACTTAGTAACCAATAATTTGTTGGTATCTCCATGGTAATTTTTTATAAGACTGAATATATGTCGCTGCATTTATCCTTTTCGTTCGAGATTACGAACACCTTTTTCTTCGGGCCGTTTCCACGAAATCGCGCGAGTGTGACCCAATTGGGCACCATTGCGATCCTTTTCCCTCCTTATTTCCACCATAAAATCGCGCTTATTGGTGGTGCCATCAATTTTTATCACGCGCAAATTCGCTCGTTTATTTCGTTCGGCAACGCTATTTTTAGCACGATGATCGTGGTCAATCGATATTTCTCGAATATTTCTTTAAAAAAAATTGGAAGATTTAAAGGGATATTCTAAATGCTATAAAATTGAAGAAAATTTGTAATTATTGTAAATATATATATTTTTTTTTTTTTGAAGTCTGAAAATTACATATCGCGTGTGGAAAATTGTCGTGGAAATTGGGAATTCTCAATCGTGCATTACAAACTGTGTATTTGATGATCTCTGTTTCGTATTTACAGTCGAATTTATAGTTTGTACAAGTCGAGTTTTTATTTGAAATGCAAATTCGGCGTGTTCGATCAATATACCACAGGCAGTATTCCCCGCTATATAAATACACCAGGCGCATTTCAACAAGCAAATTTCTGTGCGTCTCGATCGTGAGAACGCGCGAAAATTTCAATCAATGAGTTAATTACGAATTTATTTTCCATCGTCTCGATACTTCCACTCATGGGCAAGTAAAATCCAAAAATTGGTCTACGTCCAAGTGAGATATGGAAAAAAAGTGTTCTAATTCTAGTAAAATTTGAAAAGTTTCCACAGTTTCTCGAGGAAAAATCTCTTCCGCTCCTTAGAAACAGGCGAAGCCTAAAAAATCTGTTATCCAAATCCAAAAGGTAGAAATCTGAAAATCTCTCTCTCGCACGATTTCGATTGATTTCAAATTTTTTTGCCAATTACGACGTAGTAGTAAGTAGTAGTAGTTTTCGAAGCGAATTAACGGTTTCGATCGGGGGTAGCTCGGTCCTCGGTGAAAGCGGACAGTCAGAGCCAATGCGAAATGCAAATCGAGGCCGGCCGCGATGCGACACGATAGTTAAAGTTAATCAGCGATGGAATAATTGAAACTGCGCCGAGCTGAAATAACAGGAATTCCGCGTATATGTATATGTAGGTATCCGAACGCAGATCAATGTCACATGGCGAACAATCAGTCCTCTATCGCAGAAACCTGGCGCCCCCGCGATATATATCGCGATGCTTGGCGTGGGCGTGCAACGTTGAGGACCCGTGGGTTCGTGTTCGTACACACGTGGATAAAGCGTGTCCGTGATAACTCAGTCATTAGCCTAGGACGCGTCTCTCTCTCTCTCTCTCTCTCTCTCTCTCTCTCTGATTTCATCAATGATCGGGATCGATCCGCGTCGACTGCGCCCCTAGAATGTGGAGAGTGGCAGCAACCAACTGTGCACGTACGAAGCGAAAAGCATAGCTGTGTGACAATGACGATGAGAAATTTAATGAATAATTTCAACTAATTTTCGTTTCGAGCGATTCGTCTGGTCTCGTTTTGTAACGCGAAACCTCCAGTTTGACACAATCGTGAATTTATCTTTCCCTTCTTTTTTTTCTTTTTTTTTTCTTTATATCTTTTTAAGACGATTTATTTTATACAGTCGGCGAGGATATTCCTTTTTTCCACGAAAGCGAGTTTTTCCTCCTCGATCTTGGGAGAGATTGAAACTGCAACAGGACGTTGAAGTTTCGTTTTTTTTCTTTTTTTCAATATTTTTACCGAACTTGGAACCAAATAGGCTTGCTTCGACGAGATGTCGGCGATTTCTTGAGTTTTTCTCCTTCCCGTTTAAGTGAAACGGAAGATCTTCAGGATGACAGATCTAGTTGCGAGAGAAGCTTTTCGACATTTTTTTACAATTTTCGAGAACCACCCGCTGCACGATGTAAAATCTCTGGAAAAAAAGAAAGCAAGAGAAAGAACAAACTGAACTCACGATTGAAAAAGGAACAAACTCACTTCACAATCGACGACATCTTCTCGCGAAATGAACAACAAACAACACGCTCACATTTGAAGACAGAATTTGTCGAGTTTGCTTCGAAATTGCCCGGTTTCCAATCCTCCTTGATCTTCTCATTCTCCTTGAAATAATCACTTGAAAAAAATCAAATCTCTGGAAAAAAAAGAACAAACTCACGACTGAACAAGGAACAATCTCACTTCAAATCGACGACATCTTCTCGCGAAATGAACAACAAACACGTTCACATTTGAAGACAGAATTTGTCGAGTTTGCTTCGAAATCGCCCGGTTTCCAATCCTCCTTGGTCTTCTCATTCTCCTTGAAATAATCACTTGAAGAAATCAAATCTCTGGAAAAAAAAGAACAAACTCACGACTGAACAAGGAACAATCTCACTTCAAATCGACGACATCTTCTCGCGAAATGAACAACAAACAACACGTTCACATTTGAAGACAGAATTTGTCGAGTTTGCTTCGAAATCGCCCGGTTTCCAATCCTCCTTGGTCTTCTCATTCTCCTTGAAATAATCACTTCAGCCAGTTCGTTCGAAATTTCAGTCGTATACCGTTCTAACTATTACCTAACAGCGGTTGCAGTTTCGCTCGCCCGATCACCCGATCTCCTAAGAGTAATTGATTCAAAATTGAGAGTTACACCCGCGAGGGTTTATACTTGGCTATTCAGCGACGTCACGCCTCCTCCTTCTCCTGCTCGTTGATTTTCAAACGTCGACGCGTAGGAAGAGGCGAGGAAATTGTTGCCTGGCAACCGATTGACCCAGATCTGCTGGCCGCTGGCTAAAGCTCGGTTGCCCTGATAGTTGGAGACTACGGCTATGGTTGCTTAGGGCGTCTGGTTGTCGCGGTTGGACGCAGTTGAAGGGGTGTACGCAGTTGAAGGGTTCAACGGGATGGATCGAGACGCGTCGAGCAGGAAACTGGAAGAAAGAGATTGGAGAAGAAGAACTACGCTCGGTTGAAAAACGATCGCCCTTAACTAACGTTAACTCTATATTCTGTACAGAATCTGTCTCAGGTTCAATTATCACCGATGACGATACTTTTCGAATTTCTCTCTTCAACTCGAACGAACTCGAGTCTCGATTCTCGACGAACGAAAGCTTTCAGACAGGAACTGTTTTGTTCTGTGCATTTTTTGCATGCAGCGGGATGATCGGTTGATCACACTCTGCGCAAGACCCGCAGATTCGATCGGAGTAAGAATCGGAATCAGACTCACAAGGGAACGTATCGACGTGTGAATCACCGATTTCGATGAAACTTGGCATAAGTGTGGTATTAGAAAAAAAATATATATTTCACCCGTATTTTCTTTCCCCTTTCTTCTTTTTATCGGCAATCGTCGACGTCGAAGGGATGAAAACTAAACCATAAAATTGAAAGTACGAAACATATCTTGTCAAACATCTCGGAAATTATTGAAAAAATATCCTCGTGTAAATTGATGAAATTATTGTTTTTTTTTAACGATGAATTTAACTACTTTTTTTTTAGGTTGGGTTTATGGAGGAAAATAAGATCATTTGATTTCATCGAATGGGCTGTGTTCAGATCTTTCGAACTGAAGCTACTACTGTTTCATTCGCAGATCTGTTTGTCTTATCGGATTTATTTGTTACTGCTTTATTGCACGTCGATTCATCGCGGTTGTAAAAATTTCGTTCGTCAAACGTTTAATGGCACCTAGGTTTATCAAACGGTCCGCTGATAAAGTTACTCGTTACCAGCAAACTGATAGTGCGGTACTGATAGCGCGTTATTGATTCAATGGATCGTGTCAGTGGGCCTTCGGGTGCATAATGAAGCTAATTGTAACGTTGCTGATACAATACTGTAATATCAATTCATCTTTGAATTCCTGATGAAGCCACCACGCCAATATCGATAATATCAGCGCATTGTATCGCACCGAGTATCGATCGAAACTACGTTTCCATCATTGATTTCACCTGACGAAATTAACCGTGGCATCTGACATTATAATATATTATTCGTACAGCTTTTTCTAATATTAGAATTATAGAAATAATCGACACGTGTTACGCGCGCGTGTGTTTGTGTGTGTGTGTGTGTGTGTGTGTTCACTAAATGATCGTATATCGTTGCAATTAAAAGGCAGACGCGTGTGAAACGCTTGAACGAACTACAGTTGTACAAACTTCTTTGACATCTTTGTCGCGCTTTTCGATTTGCGCTAATTATGAAATATTTCGCGTGATTATCGTTACACGAAACGTCGAGGTTCGAGATTATCACTCGAGCACTTCGTTAGTATTGTTTTCACAATTGCTAGATCAATTGAACAACTCGCTGAAAATCACGATTCGCGAAATTTTCTGATTTCTAATTTTATTTGAACGTTGTCTGATCTGATAATTGAAGCTACTCTGCGATTACGTAGTTGTTCTCTCTCTATCTTTTTGTCTTTCTTCAGCAAGATGAAAAGAAAAATGTTACCAACACGGAACGATAATTGTTGCACAAAATTATCGATCGTTTATCTAATTTGATAAGGCAATCGCATCATAGCGATGCATATTACATGCGCTTCGACAGGAAATTGCGATCTTCTTAACGCTCAGAATCAAAATGACCATTTGAGTATTTTTGTTAGATATAAAATAGTGTATTTTTGGAGACTTGAATGATTCTTCCTTAGATATATTTTGTTTATATAAATTCGAAACAAAAAAAGAAAAAATTCGATTATCGACTTTCACCTAACGTTAACACTAGAACTACCAAAATGACCATTTGAATACTTTTGTTAGGTTACTATCTTATAGATGTAAAACAGTGTATTTTTGGAGACTTGAATGATTCTTCCTTAGATATATTGTTTATATAAATTCGAAACAAAAAAAGAAAAAATTCGATTATCGACTTTCACCCAACGTTAACACTAGAACTACCAAAATGACCATTTGAATACTTTTGTTAGGTTACTATCTTATAGATGTAAAACAGTGTATTTTTGGAGACTTGAATGATTCTTCGTAAAATGCACAAACGAAAGCTTGTGTTTTGTACCCTATTGTAAGTATGAAAGCACCCTATTGTATTGTAAAAATTTTCTGTTTCTTTTACTTTAACGTCTCTGTGTGGAAATTTTATGGTCGTCGTTAGTTCTAGCGTTAGAAACATCGAGTGAACTTGCCAAAACTGACAACTGAGAGAACAGTCGCCATTATGGTTACCAATTTTATACACTATTAATTTTTCTAATATTTGATTATGACGTGATATCGTTTCATCTTTGAGAAATTTAAGACTCTAAAACTTTAAAAATTTAAGACTGTCTCCGCGACGGAGCGCATTGTTTTCGCTTGGAATCGATTTTTCTTTTTCTTTTTTTTTTTTAAGTCTCGTTCATAAAAATTATTACGACACGAGCATGAAAAAAAAGGTGAAGCGTGACTATTTGAGAAAAAGTTTGCTCGAAGTTTGCTTCGTGAAACACAGAAACGTGACGTAGAATATGTCGGTCGTTTTTCCGCTTTATTTGTATTCTGACGTGATGAACGAGGCACCACGCGTTTTAGGAGATAATGCGATAAGCGTGGAAGCACAATTAGCGCGGGGGAATTGCCGATGCAGTATGCAAATATTTGTAAATTACGTAATGTATTTGTTGGAGCACATGCTCACGCGTGTCGGTGTACAAAATTTATTTAGTTCTAAATTTGTTTGCACTTTGCATACAGTACGAAGTGCACGACTGTCGAATTCCGGCTGAAATTCGAAGTTTCCAACTTGAAAAATTTAAAATTTAAAGTTGAGTTGGATCGGCTGATCGAAGAAGAGAAATCGAAATAGGAAATGGAAATTTCAATTTCAATTTTCAATTTCGTTGAAACGCGTGGGAATTTCCAGGTTTTTACATTTCGATTATCTAATGAAAGGCGTCGGTTTTGTTTCACTCGGTATCACGTACACGCGACACTGTGCTATTTCCAGCTGGGTTAATTAACAAGCGAACATTTCCACGGGGAAAAAAAGTTAAAGCGTAACGAAAATGTCTCTGAAATGGAGAATTTACGAAAATAAGTAAGAAGTGACTCCGCAGTCACCGGGAAAAACTCGATCCTGAAGGAGTTGCAACGTGCAAAGAACGTCTCTGACGAAAGGATATTTGCGAAGATCGATTGACAATCAAAGATAAAAGATTTAATGTGTTAAAAAAATTACAATTCACAGTCATACGCTCAAACATTCTTCGTTAAAGCAACGAAATAAAATTCGAAATAAGGTGTTCTGGTACGCACGCACTTCTGTTTATGACATGACAATTATAACTGTTGTGCGGGAGAGCTCCTCGAAACTAAAAATGAGATATAAAGGGCATGTAGTTGGAAATTCTTTGAGTCAAAGGCGATAAACTTGTTCCCCGCCGCACGGGCCACAGGAGCTATTCATTCAGTCTGCTCGTTCCTCCGCTATGAAAATTAGTTTCCCACTCTGTTCCACACAGCGATATACACACGGCCATACGAACTACTTTACTTACTTATCTTCCCTTAACTTTAGCAACTACAGTAAAGAAAACAATTTATATGTATACCTAATGCGAGTATTGTGGCCGCGACACCCTCGACGTAGTGGAGAGATCGACGCAGTGGAGGGGATAGCGCTAGCGATCAGAAAAGTGGGGGGAGGGGCAAGAGGAGCCGCCAGTTAGCCATCTCTGCCTTTAAGTGAATCCGAGGGAACGAATAGAAATGCGAAAAAAAAAGGAAATGTTTAAAAATTCCTAATTTGATACGCTGTTTGATAAATTTGACATCCGTCTCGTGGCCTGCATTCGAAATTTAAATTATATCTATCCGAAAGAGAGCACGACGAGTTAAACTGTAAAATATGTACCACTGTAACAATCAGTTTTCGCGTCTCGTAATCTTTTGTTCAGAAATTTATTTGAATCGTAACTAGTATTTAGTTTCGATAGTTAACGATATAATTAAATAAAAGCACAAACAAAATACATACATAAGGTATGTAAAAAAAGTACGTATATATTAGTACTTTGTACGTATATATAAGAGCGTTAAACGAAACTAACATTGAAATGCCACCGAGAAGGAAATTTCGCGGGAGTGAATCGGAAAGCAGAGCCGACTGTTCACGTTTTTGCGGAATTAACGCCGCGTTAACGAGTTTTACGAGTCGATCGATTAATTCGTTCCTGGTTTCGGCGTGCAGCCACTAGTTTCAGTGTCACTCATTGTTGTCGGTGGACATGCCATTTGCATATCACACGCACGGCTGTCATCACGGCATTGTTATTACGTGAATGGGCCGTTTATTGTCAATTTCTGGCTCGCCAGTTGGCTGCAAGGTCCGCCGGTCATTGCCACTGAATGGGTCAACTGATGATTCAGACGCATGCCACCGTATTATCCCAATTGACGCACGATCCGCTGGTCCTAATCACGATCCTAATCAGATATCTGCGATTTTTGCATCTTGCTTGCGGCGAGTCTGATGCTAAAGAATTCACTAAATTCACAGGCTCTTGGACGAAAAGATGTCACACGCGCGCTGCTATTAACACTTTACCGACCGTGTATTAGCGGTGAATAGTTAGCCGATTAATAGGCTACCGGTCGGTAAAGTGTTAAAATGTGTTAGCCGATTAATAGGCTACTTGTCGGTAAAGTGTTAAAATATGTTAGCCGATTAATAGGCTACCAGTCGGTAAAGTCTTAAATCGTAGTTCTCCGAATTTTGTGAACAGTATGTTGTAGCGATATTTATGATAAAAAGAAATATTTATAATATTTATAATAATAGTAATACATTTACAATCAGCATATACATATTTATAAATTTATAATAATAAAAAAAAAGAAACTGTATCGTTCGTTTTTATAAATTATTTGGAAAGTGGAGCCATCGAACTTCAAGATGATCTTCAAGTTGATTGTTGCGTGAAATTATAACAGTTTCAATATCTAGTGAATATTTATGTAGCACTCTGAGAATACAGATTTCGATATGTAATCGATATCTGATTATACAATTAGCACGATTTCGACTTGGAACGAATGAACCATGTTACAGCAGGATTGTACATTATATAATACATAGAAAACATAGAAAACATCCAAATCAGAGTATTCAGATGTTCACGAGTTTATTTATTATTTTATATTTAATGCGTTTACTATTGTTTTCTACCTCTTTGAAACGCCTTTGCAATTTGTATTTAAACAACAGCTACCAGAAATCTTTGATCACTGACAACTTTAAATTTCTCTATTCTGTAAAACATGTATATCTCTGTAAACTGTAAAAAAATACTCAATTATATTTAATTACATTTCACGTTTTATGATATTTTGCATTTCATCTTACACTTTACGTTACAAAAATATGCTTTTATATTTCTGTATTCATGTAAAATATAAAATATGTTACTACGTAAAGTAGAATACTAATAAATTCTATTTCATTCTACACGGTAGTTGCAACTGCTAATGATAAAGTGAAATGAACTAGTTAAATATCCTATGAATGCCGAAAATTTATCAATGGCGCAACGAAACGAAGAAAACCGAAAGGAGCACTGTTTTAGTCGTTAGTCTCGTTGGTGACCTCATCATGGCGGCGAGGTTTCTTGTATGCTGCCGGTCAAGGCCATTCTGTCTACCGTAACTTTTCTACATTGACGAATTTATGCTTTCGTGCAGCAAATATTACAAGTTGAAGGCGAACGATTCAGCGAGAAAAATCTCTGGCAAAAGGGCATTTGTGACTTAAATTGGCCAATTTAAAAAATATAATAACGTGTGCACCATGTGTTGATAATTTATCCTTTTTATTTACTGTTATATTTCTATTAAATGTTATACCTAATTAGTAGACTACGAACATCTGTGCGAATTTTCGTACCTTTTTTCGTCAAACACGCATCGTACGTTACGAATAATTATTACTTTAGAGAGTTTTCGACACTGGTATAATATCTCGAAATATCCGCGCGAACGCGCGTGAAAGTTCAAAATCGGATTAATTTAGTACCCAATCGCGAGCACGAGCGTTTGCTCTAAGTAGGCAGCAACAACGAGGCATCGCAATGGAATTCTATTTACCTGAGTTCTATTTTCGTTAGTGCTCGAATTACTGAGCGCCTCTCAGCGAACGAATCTCATTCATTCTGGGTGCAGATCATTCGTTATATTCCATTTCGACAATCGTAAAATCGTAGACAGTCGGAAGCGGATCGGGAAAACGAGGCGGGGAAAATCTGCAATCCAAAACGGATGAATATCGAGTTTGAATTTTTTTAACACACTTTTTTCGATAGATACGTCATGGCGACGGTGCTGAAGTTTGAATGTGTACTTCAGAATACTCCTCGAGACGATGTGAATCGGTGTTGAAATTTTTTCAACAGACACACTGCTGACTGGCTAAAGGAATTATTTAATAGTCGATTAGGTGCATTTACCTATAGCACGCCTAGGTTTGATGAAACGTTGTGCAAGATAGTTGTCAAGAGACTTGCCTCAACGTTATCGACGATACGATTGTTCAGACGAATAGTAAACTCGTTCGATCGCGTATTTTTTTTAGACAATTTCTATCACATTTATTACACTTACGCTGCAAAAATTTTCATCCTCCAGTTTTTCAAAATCACGCCGCGTAAACGGAAAGACTACTAACTGAACAATTCGCGTTCTCATTCAGATTTCAGTAATTCGTTCAACCATTGAATTCGCGATTTTTCGTACCTGAAAATGGTACATTTAGAATACGGACGAATATAGAACGTTGCATATTTGCAAATTTCTGCATCTGCGTGCATTCGATTCAATCAGGAAGGCGGTAATTTCGATTAAATCAAAATTCATCGAACGGCTAGATTAAATTGAAATCTGTGTGTGTGTGTGTGTGTGTGTGTGTGTGTAACACTTCGTAACACTGGCGCCAAATACGAATCGGCGCGGTGGGATTTCGTCAGAGGCGATGATCGCGTACACCGAAACCGTATTCGTACACGTCGAACGTACGATTCGCGTCCGAAAATATCCGGTTTTGCCATTCGAACGCACGTGGTCATTCTGTGGCTTGCTTTGCATCTTGCTCTTGACACTATATATCAAGAGCGCATGGCCCACTAAGAATTCGCCAACTATTGGCTCGCTTGCTTTCTTCTACACGTTCCTCGTGCTGAATCTAAGTATGTAGATTCGTCGATAACTATAACACACTGTGCATCGTACATTCGAACACGTAACAAATTATTACCGACGAGGTTTCTGTTTATTTCGTAACATTTCCGACTTGGGGAAACTGATGCAGAAAACTGACAGTCGTACATATATATATATATATATGTGTGTGTGTGTCCGGAGATATTGCAGTAATTTTCGTTTGTAGCAATTTTGATGAAAAAGAAACTTGCCTGAAATTGCTTTTTCGAATTTTGGCTCAGAGTAGTTTATGATAACTTAATGATAAATTGCAAACTACAGCGAATAAAAAGGGATTTATAATACAATAAAAACAAATCATTGAAATCTTTTATAAAATGTTCTATAAAATTCCCAATTAATCATTTCAAGTGGCACAAGTTGGCACAAGTTCTAGTGCGAAACGCCTAGGGGTGGCTCGCATCCCCAGTTTTTCTCGATATAGAAATACATTTATTACTTTGTTTATGTTTGCTTGCAATATTTAATTTTATCGTGAAAAAAGTACAACAAGATTCCACCGTGTATATTTCGAAAATTATACTACTTCCAATTTTTCTCGATATACAAATACGTTTATTACTTTGTTTATGTTTGCTTGCAATATTTAATTTTATCATGAAATATCAGAAAAAGTAACAAGAATTCACAGTGTATATTTCGAAAATTATACTACTTCCAATTTTTCTCGATATACAAATACATTTGTTACTTTGTTTATGTTTGCTTGTAATATTTAATTTTATCATGAAATATCGTACAAAATGTACAAGAAGAATTCACAGTGTATATTTCGGAAATTATACTATCCCCAAGTTTTCTCGATATACAAATACGTTTATTACTTTGTTTATGTTTGCTTGCAATATTTAATTTTATCGTGAAAAAACTACAAGATTCCACCGTATATATTTCGAAAATTATACTACCTTTAATTTTTCTCGATATACAAATATATTTATTATTCTGTTTATATTTGCTTGTAATATTTAATTTTATCATCAACAATCCTATACAACTCTCTCATTTTTTTTCGTACAAAAAGTAATAAGAATCCACTGTTGTGTGTTCACAGTGTGCGTGTGTATTTCGAATTTTCCTCAGGTATGCAAATATATATTTATTATTTTGTTCGTATTTGTTCGCAATTCTCTCGTATTCTACAAAAAAAAATAATAAAAATCCACTCACCTCGCGATTTCAAACTACGAACCGCCAATGGAAACACACCTAAAAGAGGTGTTGTTTTTCGTAACAAGGCAGCATGATATTCGTCAGCTGTTCGTAGCATACCGAAACAGAAAATTACGCGAATTTCGTAGGAAGAACGCGAGCAAATGTATTGGGCAAGAATAGAAAGCCGCCGGATCGACGTTTTTTTTTTTTTTTTCGAAAGATGGTTTCCTCTCGATAAACCGTTCGATCGGATCGACCGGTTAATTAACACAGACTCGTAAATCAGGAGTCAGGATCGATTCAAGTAATCGGTTACGGTGCTTTACGATTGAAAGCAATAATTTAAACGTTTTCAGGGCCAGAGACGGACTGACGTTTACGGCCAGTAGTCAATTTTATTCGATTAACACATATCCGTCCGCATGACGAAAATTCGTCATTTCACAGACAATCACCAGCAGCGAAATGACGAAAATTCGTCATTTGTATATTGCAGTAGATAATTGATCGTTGTTTTATTAAACCCGTAATTTTTACCAAACAGAGATAATTCTACGAAAAAACTGATTTCAGCCTCAGTTGCGTTGTATAAGGATGTAAACGCAAAAAAAAAATTAATTTAAAAACGTATTAGTCGGTACTGCGTATAGAAGAAGTTTATTCAATGTTTAAGCACTTGGATGTTTGGATATTTAAGAAATTTCAGGAATATTACTGTTAATTTTCTTAATCTGTTTTTATCAAAATCAAATAGTAAAGTAAATTTAAATCCTTTACGATATAGTGACTCTGAAAATGATAGTGATTCTGAAGATGACTGATACTGACATAGAACCCGTTTTGGAACCTTTTGAAGTGCCTGTTGTAAAATGGAGAACGAAAAAGAAATATGTGTTAACAATTTATCTGATTGTGAGTCTAGTGATAACGTTGAAGATCTTTTAAAATCTAATTTTGATAGCGATGATAGTGACAAGAAGACGCCCACGTCTAAATCCTTTACGATATAGTGACTCTGAAAATGATAGTGATTCTGAAGATGACTTGTGGTCTGATACTGACATAGAACCCGTTTTGAAACCTTTTGAAAGAGTGCCTGTTGTAAAAATTATGCCAAATTCACCCGAAGAAGTGAAGAACTATTAATTATCGATAAAATTAAAGTTTCGAAAATAATTTACTTTGTCTAATAAAATAATGAATATGTTTTCAGTAATTCATTTCAACTTTTTTGTGGATTTAATTTTTATTTAACTTCAGAAAGAAAAAAATCAAAAATAAAGGCGTATAATATATAAATACAAATTCATTTTATTTCATTTCCCAAAATTTCACTAAGAAATATATGACTTTTTAAAAGTTAGGTTGTTTTTTATACAGAGCATATATCGTTTCTACAAATAGTGTCAAAAAATGTCGGCATTTGGTCAATGGCGGTGCAAATAATGCCGGACGGATATGTGTTAAGAACGGTGAATTATGCCGCGACAATTCACGCGCCGATCGATCGCGGTATCGATCTTCTCCGTCCAATTCCTCCGGGCTCTCTTTACTTTCCGGGACTTTCCAACCGGTCTCGAATTCAGGCTTCAGGATTGTAGGAACCGATGATGCAAATCGTGAAACGAAGTCAGGATTCGAGGATACGAATTTTTTGGTAACTGTACGTTTGGGATAGGTGAAGTGGAGCGAAGCGAGGGAATACGAGTTTCAAATCGGTTGGTTACTCGAGACGAGCGATTTCGTTCGGTGACTTTCGCTTTTCATATTCATCAGGTCGATATATCCATTCGTTGATTCTCTCGATTTAGCTTGAATTCGAGAGAAACCGAAAGTCGGATGAAAGATCGGTGATGAAAATCGTCACGCTCGTCGCGTGACAAGATCAAAGTTTTCAAGACTGCTTTTCGCAGATTTTTTTTTTCTTTCCTTTACGCTTTAAACACTGTGTCTGAAAAGATATGTATACTATTAAGTATATATTTAAAAAGAAAAAAATACAGCGTTCATATGTCTCAAACGATGTAGAGTCGCTCGCGTAATCGTCCAACGATCGGTGATATGTGATCCAGTTTAGAATGGTTTCGTCAAATTAGACGACGAATCGCTCTTCGGTGAAATCTCTCGTCCATCCGCGTGACGCAACGAGCAAGGTGCAATCCCTAGGGAATCGCGAGGAGAGCAAGCCCGGATGATATTTTTCATTTCTTCGCCGCTTCCGATTGAAACCGCGAATCGGCGAAACGCGAACGAGACGACTAGACGCGAATTAGGTTGAAAGTGAATCGGTATGGCTTGGGTGCCGGCGAAGAGCCTTGGCTGGACGATGTGTCGAGGGCGTGTCGCGAAGAGGAGAATCGATCGGCGATATCGCTTCGCACGATATGGCCGTGCAATTGTCATACTTGCCAGCTGGCGGTTTACGATAAATCGCGCAAGATGTGCCGTTTAATTATTCAACGGTCCTCTTATCGATCACTAGACGGTACGATATGGCCGATATGGCAAGGCCACAGAGCACCAAGCACCAACTGCTTTGTCCCTCTCGGTTCGCCACATTGCGAAACACCGCACAACCCGAGGCCCGCATTCTTTTCTGGTTAGCCGTGCTAACGTTCCTTTCATCCAGACCGGCCACCTCTCTCTCTCTCTCTCACACACACACACACACACACACACACACACACACACACATCTTTTTTGCAATTCCTCTTTTTCCTTTAATTTCTTCCCCTTTTATCGGTTTGGTCTTTCAGGGACGATTTCACTGTTTATTGTTTTCTTCGTACGTACGAAGGCCTCGGAAACTTCTCGCAGTTTTCTTTTTTCACGTTACAAAGGGAATTGCGTTTTCAGTTTCTATCTCGATTCTCTTTATCCGTTTCATTTAGTTGAGCTGCGTTTCGTGGATATAGAGATCTGGTTTTTGGACGAGAATCTGCTTTTTACTTTGTTCTCTCTCTTTCTCTTTCGTTTACTTGGAAGACGAGAACTGATTTCTTTTTTCGAGCACTGTTCGAAGATTTTTCTTTTGTCATTTTCTAAAAATTATCGCGCAAGAATAGAGATTTCGTTCTTTCTTTTCTCCGATCTCGATTGGTTATTTTTTTTTTTTGAGAACTGACCAAAGAAGACTTCGATCTTTTCTTTTTACGAGCTCCTTTTTTCAATCTTTTTCTACGAATCAGTAAAGATAAAGAGATTCGAACATTTTATCCTTCTAATCCTCGATCATTTTTTTGAAGACCTTGAATTAACCTCGCCGCTATTCTAGGAAAACGATTTCAATTTACGGCTTTCTTTAAAATCTTTTTTTTTTTTATAAATCACTGTGCAAAAATGGAAATTTGGACGTTTCGTTCTTTCTCTTTTCTTTCTTGATTGATTCACATTAAGGTAAGAAGTGATTTCAGCGCTCGATGATCGACATCGAAATAACCTTCATTTACAGATTTTGTTAAAATCTTCGTCCGCCAAATTATCGCTCAGGAATAGAGATTTCAACGTTTTGTCTTTCTTCTTCTTCTTTCTTTTTTCCTTTTTTTTTTTTGTTCGTGCTGGTTATTCTGCGAAGTTGAGATTCTTTAGAGTTTCTCTAAGATTTACGAGAAACGAGCCTTCAGTTTATCGATTGCTCCTTCTTTTTTTATACTTTCTTATAGACTGCGTTGCCCGCGACGAAGGTTTCGGATAGCAGTTGCCTTTTTCTTCTCGTTTCGGCGCCGGTTTTCTTTTTCTTTACTGTCTCCTCCCTTGATTTGTTATGTTTGCCGCGGAGGCAAAGATTCGGGGACTAAGTTTCGAATTATACAGAAGGCGTTTTTCGAATCCTCGGTCTCTTTTTGCTGGTTCGTTTCCCGGCCTCTGGCTAGTTTTTTTTAGAAACTAAAGGTTTAGGTTATTGTCTAGAAGCGAGTCTAAAGAATTATTATGTCTTTGGATCTTTCGATTCGATAGAGAGATTTTTATTATTTCTTTATTCTTTCTTCATTCTGTAAATTTAATTTATTGGTTTTCCCTTCTTTCTTGAAATTGTTGCACCGATCGTCCACTTTAATTAAATAATTTAATTTGATAGCTTCCTGGCAGTTCAGCTTTCAATGTTAACTGTCAAGAAATTTGTAAAAATTGTTGCACCGATGATACGAACAAATGTAACAGAAAACTATAGATCTTCCACTTTAATTAAATAATTTAATTTGATAGCTTCCTGGCAGTTTAGTTTTCAATGTTAACTGTCAAGAAATTTGTAAAAATTGTTGCACCGACAATACGAACATTAAATAATTTAATTTGATAGCCTATTGGCAGTTCAGCTGTCAATGTTAATTGTCAAGAAATTTGTAAAACGTGGACGAAGAAAGGAAAGATCGTTCTCAAAACTTGGAGAAAGTCAAAGATGGCCGCCCTGGAATCGCTTGAAAGTTTTATCGTGTCGCCGCGAATGTGTCAACCAAATGAACCTCACGTACAATATAGAATCTTCAAGGGGAGATAAGGGAATTGAACGTTAGATTTTTCTAACGCTGTATGAAAAACATAATAAGTAACTCGTACGTATAAGATAATGCGCATGGACAAAGGAAAAATCACCAAGCACATATATATAGTGTTACACATATGTAAAACCTGAAGCTGTATCTGCCAAGCATTGCTTGAATATTATTAGAAATTTTCGCTCGAGTAAAGAAGTTTTCCATCTTCGCTAAATCTTATTTGTACTCTATTTTTTTTTTACATATATGACGACTAATTTACACCGGTTTTATTTTTACAAATGTGACAACTGATTCGGGACGGAAGGATGTGTCACTTTCTTTTTTCATAGAAACATCGCTAAAAAAAGAGATAAAACTGGGTGTGTTAGAACGCTAGAACTGTCGACGACTGAAAGTATGATATCTGCAGCAAAGAAATTAAAGTGCAAGGTACTAAGAGAAAGTCAATAACACAAGCTTCTGTTAATATATTTGATCAAAAATCGCTCGAGTATCTAAATACGTGGAATAGAAAATTACCATAGAAAATTATAAATTGGTCTAGCATTTTTTGCATGAAGTTGGCGGAGAAGAAAAAAAAGGAGAAGGGCAGGCAACACACAGAGAGAGAGAGAGAGAGAGAGAGAGAGAACGTGTGTGTGTGTGTATGTGTATTAACGAAACCGGTAGCGGAATGAAGGGGAAAAAATCGATTTTCCTGTCACTTGCGACCTTCCACACTTCGAAACTGGTGAAAACCGACCTCTCGGTCGGTTTTACATCGAGCCACACTACGCAGGGTGTGGTAGGTAACGCGCAAGGTTGACTACATTCACGCTGGCGCCATTATCTACACGCTCGAACGAATTGTTCGAAGGAACGACTCTTAAAATTGTCCCCGTTTCGCTATATCGAAAGGCGAATTCGATCGGCTCGACATCGTCCGAACCGTCTCGAGGCGGCTCTCCCGAAGGTTTTCTCCACGATCTGACCTTTGTTTCGTCGGGAATTGATATTTCAGTTTGAGATTTCAACAAACAGAACCAGCGGCCATGTTGGTTGGCTACTGGACAGTATCGAATTTAAACGTTCTCTCGTCGGCTGATATTTTACAGAAGTAACTTTTACTTCGTTTCAGCGATAGAACTGCTTAAGAAAATACAGTTACGAACTATCTGACAAAATTTAAATAACGAGACGCAAAACTTTTATTTGAACAACAGAACTGTCTGAACGGACAACGAACAGTGTCAAATTTAAATATTCTTTCGTCGAGTTGAACAAAACACAAAAATTCGGAAAAATAGACATTTTACGGAAGAATTTTTATTTGAACAATAGAACTACTCTGGACACTGAACAGTACCAAATTTAAATATTCTTTCGTCGAGTTGAACAAAACACAAAAATTCGGAAAAATAGACATTTTACGGAAGAATTTTTATTTGAACAATAGAACTGTCTGAACGGATACTGAACAGTACCAAATTTAAATATTCTTTCGTCGAGTTAGAAGAAAATTTGGAAAAATAGACCGTTTTACGGAAGAATTTTTATTTGAACAATAGAACTACTCTGGATGCTGGACAGAGTACCAAGTTTAAATACTCTTTCATCGAATTGGAAAAAGACGTTGAACCAAGCACCAAGTTGAATCAAGAATTAGAGAATATTTAGAGAAGACTCAGAGATTCCTGATTAGAAAAGAATATTTCATCTGAACGATAAAACGTGGTATTAATTCTATGGTATTAATTATTTGCAATCGAGTTGGAGAAAGTTTTAAACGAGTTATGAGATGTACATTAGAATCATAGATACTTTAGAAGAATATTTTGTTTCAACAACAATATCACCATAATTACTGGATAGTATCAAATTTAAATATCCTTTGGTTTCTTGATTTCAACAAATATTGGAACATTTTAGAATATTGGAACGCTTTACGAAATTTTTTTTTTCTATTGTAAAATTCTGAAAGGAATCTTTACGATTCAAGGGAGAAAAGTAGACCGTGAAAAGATACTAAAAATAGCTCGTATTCATATTTGAAATTTCGTAGTTGAACGTAGTGGAACGTAAAAATAAAAAGAGCAATATTTTTTACGCAAACAAAGTGTTGATTGCATTCGACTGCAACGATTGATTCTATTGTATAAAACTAGTATGCAGATAGATTCGCTGAAAAAGTATGAAATAAAAAAAAAAAAAAATATATATATATATATATATGGTATACGTATGAACGAACGGAAAGAAATAAAATAAAAAAAATTCTTCGTGATCGTTAGGTAGAAACAGAATGTTGATTTGAACAGACAGCGGATGCGTGAAACCTGAACTTCCGGTATGAAGTAATGAAGGCGAATTTAGTGCAAACAATAGACTCGTAGTTTTATTTAGAAATAAAGATTGTTACACGATATGCATTGAACTGGTTTGAATAATTGTTGCATAAAGATAGAACATTATTTCTTAATGTTAGTTTACGTAATTAACGCTAGAACGACCAAAGTTGTCGAAATGATCAATTTATAATTATTATCCGATATTTTATACATGAGAGACAATGCGTTTTTTAAACGATTTCTCGCGAAATGTATAAATAAAATAAATGCCATTAATTATAATTGTATCATAAAAGTTTCTCTATTTTTTTGTTTCTTTCTCTTTTTCGCTTCGATGTCTCTGACGGGAAATGTTATGCTTCGATCGTTTGTAATTCTACTGTGTATTAATAATAATAGCAGTGAAAATGTTCGTACATATTCTACTAGTACAGATTTTCAACGATTCGAACGTGAATTTAAATATGCTACAACCGTTACAAGCGAAATATTATTCGGAACATATTATTTCCTCTTGCTCTTCCGTGAAATTCAAAAGGTGAAAGCAAAAAGAGAAAAGAAAACGAAAATCAATATATAGCGAAGAATTTATTTGGAAATGCAGATGCGAGATTGTAGAACGACGATGTAGGAATCATCGTTCTGCCGCGTGTCACGTGTAAATCGTGGTTTTGGCAAGACACAGGGCCGTGTCGAATCGTGGCTGGCCGATCATCGGTGATCGTGCAAGTGCGTGCATGGAACAGAATGCGCTCTTGACGATCGCTCACGTGACACGTGATATCTTTCTGAAGGATGGAACTGAATAACGGGAAGATATAAACGACGCCATTGACGTGGATTTTTGGACGTAACAGTTGGATGCTCTTCAAAATTCGTGAGATGAGTTCATACGTTTGTGTGTGTGTGTGTGTGTGTGTGTGTGTGTGTGTGTGTGTGTGTATGTTTATACATACATGAATCTGTTTGAGAAAATTTTACGTTCGAGCCTCCTTCAGAAGCCAAATCATTTTGTGTGTGTGTGTGTGTGTATGATGGTATATATATGTGATGATATATATATATATATACATAAAATGATTTGGCTATTAATGAAGTGGAGTCAATACATATATATATATTTACTTATTTACTTATTCATTTATTTACTTATTTATTTATTTATTTCTATTTATATATATATTTATCGACTCCATTTTTCATTAATTTCTTAATTTAATTACACAGGATTAAACACAGAATTAATTACGGAATTAACATTGAATTGTCAAGGAACAAAATTCGTAAGATATCGTCAATTCATTTGTGGAAAGAAAATGGCACGAGTTAAATTCTAGAATAAAATTCAGTAACTTATAAAATAAGATTATAGCAATTAAGTTTATAAAATAACTATAATATTTTTCTCTACGTTCGAATTTATAGAATTACGGATCGCTATGGCCTTACTCACAATGTAATGTAAGAATGAATTTTTATCGAAGGGAGAACATTTCTACAATCTGTAGTTATTTTTCTAAATTATAAGAAACAATCGTTCGTTTTCTTTTTTTTTTTCGCAACTTTTTAGACATTTTATATTTTATTTCGTCGGGGAATCAAATTTTTATTCTTCGTATATGGTTATATTTTGAAGTCTGATCCGTCGTTAAGCATATTCTAAAAGATTGTTTTCCCTGCCGCGAATTATTTTAGAATTCGTTCATTTCTTTTCCGTGTTTGTTCACGGTAGAACAACTATATGAGCAGGCAATTAATCAGGCGGTTGCTCGAAATTCTCTAACTATTCGTTCTAATTATATCATTGAGACGTGATAAGACACCAGAAGCTTTAGACGCTTTATCTATGCAGGGAAGTTCCCTCGAGGCGTAACCAAAAATCTCAGCACAACACACGCGTTATCGTTCAAAGCGGTTAAACCGCAATCTTGTTTTTTGAACTTTCGATAAGAAGTTTCGCAGTTCTTATCTACGAAAACTATCCTCCGTAGTATTTAACTTCGACTATCGTTCCTTACGTTCGACAAATGTGACTTCTAACAATTAGAATAATGTTGAGAATCCTGTTCAATCCAAATATAATCTTCCGTTGTTAGAGATCCCTTTTCATTATCTGACAGAACGAGAAAAAAAAAAACTGTTCGAGCTATTTAATAAACACTGCTTTATTGTACTTTCCCGAATTTTTACCTTCTCGAGATTTTTACATTTGCGTTACATCCTGGTAAAATTGCAAATAACAAATATTCGCGTAATTTCTACGAGATATACAGTATTATCGATAAACTGTTGACACGATCATCAATCAAAAAAGTGTGATCATTTTATGACTAATGATTTCGATTGCTTTCCTTATTCGTCGTTCAATGTTCTGATTCCACATTGATTATAATCGTTAATCATTGATCAGATTTTGTCCAATGCTGTGGTTCAACTGTGAGAAAAAAAATCGAAAGCGCAAAGGGGGGTTAACGATCGTGATCAGTCTGAAGAAAAGAAGAACGAAGCTCGAAGAATCGGAAATCACGTTAAAAGGAGGGATAAATAATGGTTCGGTGATCCGACGGTTTAATTTATCACGACGACGAACCGCGACGAGGTGAGAACATGCTCGCGTGCCCGGCCAGCGAAAGTTGCAACTGTATTAGCAACAGGTGTCGTGCGAGAGAGCCCTCCCCCCATCCCTCACCCCCATCAGCCACGCCAAACGACAGGTAAATCGATTTCCTCGGCTACCGCCCACTGGAAGCATCGCATTTTCTCGCCTCTCGCTCGTTTCTTCGTTTTTATTTATTTTCTTTTTTTTTATTAAGCAGTTTTATTTCTTCTCACGCGGTGACTCGATGAAAAGTTTCCTAATTAACCTTTCAATGACCAACGAATTTCACGTCTCATCAAATCTGTCTGTTTTTCCAGTACAGAGTCTAGGACTTAATATCACACCGCGCGCTATACGTGCTGCGAAAAATAATTGAAACTGACTTTGTTTTTTCTTTTTTTTTTTTTTTCGTGCCTTTTGTAAACCTTCCTTCGGAGGATTTCTACGGAGAAAATTCTTACAATCAAAAATGACCAGTGTAGTTCTTTAGCATCTCCCTAATCGAAAGAGATCATCGAACATTTTCACTGGTCATATATACATAGTCATATATACATAGTTCGATACTTGTCAAAGATGAAACAAAGGAGAATTGAAAAGTTCCTACCTAGTTCCACTAGTCTGATAAAAAAAATTGTTCCCAATCTGCAAGCAATGATCGGTTTTTTGTTCTTTGCTTTACGCGTGGAGCGAACAAAGAAGAAAATAAAAGAGCCGAAGAGAGCGGGCAGATTGTTGATCATGCGGTTTCACAATTCCTTCGCGTTTCCTTTCAATTCCTTTCTGCCAAACGATCTGCAAAGCCGGAGATCCGGGCTTGATCTTCGTTTCAGCGATGAAATTTCAAGTCGACGCGCGAAATCAACAGAACAACGTAGCCATGTTAGTTTGAAATACGAATATATCTGGTCGGAGAGCACAGGCCTCGAAACGGTTTAAACAAACGGTTTTATCATCGTCGTTGAAAATGTTCCTGCCCCCGTCGTAATCTACCGAAACGCTTCCTGCGGCCATTAACTTCCTTCCACTGTGAACGATTATCGCATTGAAATAACTGAAAGTTTTTAATTAGTTAGGATCGTGATCGTATTAAACGACGCCGACTTAATTGTCTGAATTAATTGCACGGCCGGCATTAAACATTTCCATTCCCTTTGCCAGACGGATACAAAGGTCAGCTTATGGTGATTGCTCGTGCTATTTCTCGTTCGATTGTTTCCTCTGGCTGAACGCGTACACGCGTTCAATCGTGATGGATTTAATTAGATATTCCGTGTATATTCTGTTTGCTGGAAAAAAATGAAATTTCCAAGTCAGCCTGCATCGCTTGATTCGTGAAACTGCAAATATTATGTGCAAATTCATAGAAAAAGAAATTATTATTTAATTATTTAATTCTAAGCCGTATAATATTTTCGTTTTCTCTGGCTAACGCATGTTTTCAGTTAATACACGATAGATTTAATTAGAAACTCATATTCTGTGGTGAATTTTTTCATTTCGATTTGTGAACTGCAAATATTTGTGAAAATTCGTACTTTTGTAGATATTAGACTATATAGATATGTATGATTGGGTTAAGTTTTCAATTGACAAATGACACGAATTTAATTAGAATTTGTATTCTACTATAGAAAAAGAAATCTAAATTATTATTCAATTATTTGATTGTAAACCGTATAATATTTTCACAGATATTTGTATTAGATTGTTGATGTTTGTTATTTGAATATCGTTTCCTCTGGCTAACGCAAGTTTTCAGTTGATACACGATAGATTTAGTTAGAAACTCATATTCTGTGGTGAATTTTTTCATTTCAATTTGTGAACTGCAAATATTTGTGAAAATTCGTACTTTGATGTTTATTAATTTTGATAATATTTTGTCAGTGTCATATTAATATTTTAACAGCTATCTAGACCGCGATATACACTGGTATTCTAACACCAATATGAATTTCTATAAATATCAGCAATCTACGAATCACGTATTGTAGTTTACGCTCTAAAAGTCAGTAATCGATCACTTATTGTCAATTTTAATAACAATTAGAAATTATTAAAAAGGTTGAACTGCTCTGGCATTCTGACAGATATGTTATAACACAGCTTTCTTATCAGAAGCTTCATCACTTTCTCTCTCTCTCTATTTTTTAAACAATTCCGCTTTCGAGAGCAAGGCGAGTTCCGAACTTTAAACAATTCACGCGTCGTTAATCGATAGCCACGCGACTTTCATTCGTCGGTCAAACATTGCAAGTGCCCCGGGGCTTAGGTCGTAAATTATTGGGAGACTAAATAACAGTGAAGAACAATCGAACCTCGTAGTATGCCGAAAAATTACACTTCTAACGTATAAATCGCCCGCTGAACATATTATCATCGTTATTATTTATCACTTGTGTGTGCGTTATCAAAGCGATTAATCCTCTTCACGTGATATTGGCGCGTTCGAGCGTTGCATGCAAGCTGCATCGATCGTAAGTTGCATCAAACATTCCAACATCCCTTTTGTTCCTCGTCATCTCCAGCGCGTACCCTTTGAACGCACCGATCAATGTTCGGCTTCAACTACGAGCATGTACGGAGTAACAACGTTAGACAATGATCGAACACCGTGTTTGCAGCTGCAGTACAAGTGTAGACCTATAGTAAGTGACTTTGAGAGTATTTTCTACCCCGTGGGATCGGCAACAGAAAGCAAACATTTGCGAAATAAAATGAATCAGTTCGATCGTGAACGATAAGGAAATTGTTATTTATTATTCATTGCCGCTTGATTTTATATTACTTTTTATATATTATCAAGAGAATTTAAGGAAATTTCATATATACGTGTAATTGTTATTCAGAAATTATTGTTATCGATCGTAATTATATCTTCGCTTGGACTCTGCAATTTTGTGAAAATCTCAAGAAACTGATAGCGATGTTTGTGTTGCTTAACGATTAATTTAATCACGCCACTTTTCATACGAGTTTATCGACTCACGAGATCGAAGATCTAGATCGCACCGTTCGTTCCCCCGATATGTGAATATAAATATACACGATGAATTTCCGATTTATCTCGTTACGTCATTTATTTTTATGTTACGTGTTCGAGGTGACACAAATTTTGAGAAAAAAAAGAAAACAACAATCTCGATGAGACTGTTTTTTCAAGGCTGCGATCAGCAACGCGTATGCGTCGAAATATCGTATCCGAGGATTGATAGATCATTGCTCGTGTTTACCATAAGATGTAAGACGTGTCGGATTTCTTTTTTTCAATAAGAACGCGATTGATCAATTCGACACCAGTAGAAAGTGAATTAACATTCAAGCGAGATCGGCCACCGCAGATATCATCGTTATTTTTAACGAGATCGGCTTGAACAGTAACGTTTTCTTTTTTTTTTTTTTTTTTTGGACTGTGGAACGAAAAAAGTAGAAAAAAAAGAGAGAAAGAGATGCTCTTTTCGAGACGAGAAACAACACGGTGTTACTCGTATATTTTCGGTGACAGTGACTAAGATCTTTGCTAGTTCGTTTTATTTATTTATATTCAATTAACGAACCAAGAATTTTACAATAATAAGTATATTAACTGTCATCGCGAACGACATGAAATATTTCTACGATTTTCTCTTTCTCGCATAAATTTATCTAGGAGAGGTGGACTGAAATATTGCTGGATCGTGTATGCATTTTCAACTTTCTTCGAGTGCGTCAACCAATGACCGCAATTAAGAAACATTTTTTACCAGCTTCATTTTAAAAATGATTTTCAAATTAATAATCTTTCTCTGATGAAATCCACGAATTCATCGAGAGACGCTGTAGGAAAAACAACTTCCGAACTATCAAATTCATCATTTTCGTAACATCGATCAGTTGAAACGATGTATAAATCGTCGCTTCGCGTTGAACTTTCAAATTCATCATTTTCGTAACATCGATTCAGTTGAAACGATGTATAAATCGTCGCTTCGCGTTGAACACTGAATTATCGAAGGCTGTGCACGATCGCAGTGCACGTGCTGAAAAATTTCGCGTTTCCGTCGCGACAGCAACTCGATAAAATAATTCGAACGCGTACTCTCATTTGCCCAATTTTCAATTATTCAGCCGCGTTATTCGCCTCGCCTCCGGCACCTCAATACGTACACCGAGAACTTGCAATTTATCTGCATTGTATTCTCGCGCTCGAGCGTCGAAGATTTATTAACATTTCTCTTTCTCTGCCGCCGGCTCGTTGTTATTTCACATTTTCGTCGTTATTGTAACGTAATGTGTAGTAATTGCGTATGTGTGTGTAATTGTATTGCACTATAACGGGGGTTACGCAAACGTTGTCGCGCGCAACACGGTACATCTGTTTTCGCGATAACGATGGTGATCGACTCGTTCAAAAGTAAAAAGAAAAAGGAAAGAAAGAAAGAAATTCTCGTAGAATTTCCTAACGATATCCGTGAAAACACCGCGTTTCTTGATCGTGGCAGCGACACACACACATACACACACACACACACACACACTGTCTGCTCGCTTATCACCGATTAAATTCTTGCGAATAGTGTGCGGCAAGAACATAGTTGCACAACTTTAAGCCGGACCGTACCGTAACGTTCTCGCGGACCTTTATCTTGCGCAAGTCATCGTGGATTGTGTTTTCCGGTTGAAATTTTAACCAATTTTTCTTTTTCTCTTTTTTTTTGCAATTCTTCGTTTCTCTTTTTCTAGCGTGGCTTTCTAAGTTTTCTTCCGGCAAAACGTCGACGACTAAACACTGTGAAACTTGCACGCGGAGATATTGAAGCACGAAGTCTGTAAACGCGTGTGTAGTTTCTACGACAAATCACGAATCGATTCGAAATGTATCAGTAAATTGATCGCGAATGTAATATAATAAGAAAATCGATGGATAAAACCCAGAACGAATTTCGGTCGAGTACACTGTGGGAAACACAATGTCTAAACTGAACTGCTCCCGGCAAAAATCACTAAATTAATCGCGATTCGATGAAGAAAGATCTATCGATAGAAAAGCAGAGAACGACTTTTGGTGAAACAACTGGTGAGAAGGGAAGTCTAAATGAACTATTCTCGGCAAAAAGGTGACTTTGAATTCCCACGTGACAATCTACATTATATTCCAAACTATTGGAAAAAACCTCTGTTCTCGCCGTGTGATTCACAATCACAATTATGTATTTAATATCAATTTCTCTCCCCTTGTGCTTCCCTCTCGAGCAAACGATCGATTTGTCCCAGTCCAACGCGTATACATACGTATGTAAGTATACCGTGCTTATGCAAAGAGAAAGATCAGGTTATGGACAACGAGGATATGACCAGCGGGTGCATAGATTAAACTGTCTTTGTCCTTTGAACGAAGGAGGAGAAACGGCGTAGATCCCACGATGGTGAAACACGCTCGATCAACTATAACGCGGGTCATTGATTTAGCCGGTCTCGCGCCTATATCCGCGTAGCAGCGCGCTATCGCAGTTATGCATTATGCAAAACTCTTTTTCTTTTTTTTCTTCCCCTCCCAGTCCCCTGCGGTGACTTTACGCGGTGGGTGAACGAAGAAAAAAATATTACAGCATTGCAAACAGTTTCGATAACCTTTCCAGCACGTTACGATATCTCGTTCAATTTCTTTCTTTTTTCTTTTTTTTTTTTTTTTTTTTACTGAAGACCAAAATTTTGA
Organism: Tetragonula carbonaria; assembly: GCA_032399595.1. Taxonomy (NCBI): domain Eukaryota; kingdom Metazoa; phylum Arthropoda; class Insecta; order Hymenoptera; family Apidae; genus Tetragonula; species Tetragonula carbonaria. The sequence goes on from JAUCRC010000007.1 coordinate 6,424,850, forward strand.
GAAGGTTTTTCAACTGAAACTACACGAAAATGACGTGTGACTTTCTCTTTTCAACTTAACGGGCAAATTTTCAAGATATTTATTTGCGTGAAAATTAGCCTCTACCTAAACTAACTAATCAGCGCTTTCAATCGAACGACTATCCGCTCTTCTTCGTGAATCACACATTTATCTAAACAATGGATGAAATTGTTTAATTAGAGCGCGGGAACCGTGATAAAATTCACGATGCGTCACTTGCCCTTTGTCTCTGCAAACTGCAGATACTTGTGAAAATGTAGAATCCGTGACCGATCGATGGCCGATTCTCAGATGTCCAACAACGACTAGCAGTAGACGAGATAAACTTGCGCCGTTCTTTGAACAAATATTTAAGAACGTCGATATCCTTCATGCTAAAGTATCATCCAATTGAAATCGCTAACTCCAGTTTTCCCTACGTGTCTCAAACAAATGCGAACAATATTTTATATTAAAAGATTTCAATGTTTGTCAAATACTCTCGAATACTTGCTGGTACTTGGTAGTAGAATGAACAATGGGCTTGACTCTTGCAGTATAAAGATCTTTAATTTAATAGTTATGCTAAACTGGATAAAAATGGGATCTCTTTAATGACTACGTTTAGTAGTATGTTAGGTTAAATATATACATATTTAAGAGACAGAACATTTTAGATCGTCGAATACGATTCTATCGTAAAAGTAATTAAAACTACCGCGAATCCCAGTAATTTATCGGTGATTTGTCGGTGGCGTTTGTTGTATATCGTTGGTAAATGGATCAGAAACGTTGGACTTTAATCAGAAGTACGAGCCCTGTAATTGCTCGTTGTAAGTTTATTAGTGGCGTGGAATGCTCGAAATGTAAAATTGGTGTATAGAAAATCATGATCAGGATGGACCACAGCGTGACTACAGGTTACAGTTCTGATTAATTTCTCTTCTAGATGAGTTATATTTCTTCTTTCTGACAATGAATTTTATTATGAAAGTGGAGCAATAATTAAGAATAAAGTCTTCGGATCATTTACTTTGTCTTTGTCAATCTTACATTATTACTTATTTTTAACAATATAATCTCATATTGTTAAAAATACGATAATAATGCAATGTCTTTATACAACAATGATAATGTCTTTGTCGATCTTACGTTATTGCTTATTTTATTAAAAATACAATAATAATGTTAAAAAAATATATATAATAACCTATTTTTTAAAATCTTTATTCCAACAGTTTTACGGCGGGCGTTGTACATGGTTGGTTAACAAAAATATTAATATAAATAAACAAGTGAAAATATATACACAAAAATAACACTAGATCACTATTCTACGTATAAGTTATTGTAATTTAAATGATAATTAAAATAAGTAGATAGTTATGTTTTTGTCAACAAAAAAAAACGAAAGTTTGAAATCATTCGACGGGGTTCGATCGTCGTAGTGTTAAAATAATAAAATTGTACAGTCATTGTTATACGTAAAAATTATACATTACACGTATTATTATTTCATACATTGAATGCGATAAAACTTTTGTAACGATAGTACTAGTAAATGGGCACGGGCAACTGTCATTTCAAATGTCCCGCCAGAGCGAAACAAACAGACACGCGAGAGAACGCGAGGCTAATCTGCGGATAATCAAACGGCGGATTAATTAGATCCGGTGGCGGAAAATTCGATCGACGGCCAATCGAAACTACCCAACAGCTATTAACTTTCAGCCAGTTGAGCGGGCATTAGAGCCCGAAGGATTTCTTTGATCGTTGCAATTAAACACTCGGCCGGTCTTGGCGGATGCAAGAAACCGCGACGCGCGGTGTTGTGTTACAATTTCAAGCGATTCGCTCGACGATCGGGGGGGGGGGGAGGAGGGAGGGATCGGTTTTTCGTATTATTAGAAGCTCGTTCGCGGTTTTGATCGATAAGCCGATGGCCTTGAACGGGCACCCGGACAGAAGACTTTTCTAACCGAAGTAAAAGTCGACCCCGGCTGAGGAGGCCGGCTTCCTAAAGGCCCCCATAGACGTTGAAGCATGCTGCGATGCGTGCATCAACTCCTAGGTTTCATGAAACATCAGATGATGTTTCAGAATCAGCTTGCCTCCGCTCTACCGATCCTTCAGTTCTTCGTGTGACGCCAAAGTTGAAACAAGTGTTTTAAAATGTCGGATCGTCTTCCAGTACTAGCTCCAATATTAGTGATAGTAACGTTAGGTTTGTTATCACGGACTTTCTTTGTCCAACCAATGCTAGAAGTCTATTCCTGCATCAGTGATTTCTTGCTTCTCAGTGGTGCTTGCATCAGTGATGCATGCATCGCAGCATGTTTCAACGTCTATGGGGGCCTTAAGGATTTTCAGAGATTGCACGTCGCCGAAGTCACGCTCGCTCGCTACATATTTATTCGCGTAACGGATCAAACGGAATACGTACTTTCTAATGCCGCGCGTATGGACACTTTGGACGCTGGTCAAATCGGTGAGTGTAATCGAGTGTCTTATTAAACGGCAAATAATTTTGCAGGTTCTTTTGTTTAATCTTTTTTGTAGCTTATATCTTCTTTACAGCTGCGTGGAAGACCTTCGTCGAACTATCGATAAAAAATTCTAAAATTTAAAACTTTCGTTAACTGTTCGCGTTGGCAAATATCCGATATTGATATAAATTATACAAATTGCACTTTGAAAAGTGAGAAGGAACTCACTTTGTCATGCTATGTGATTTTTACAAGTTGCTTCGTCCAGTTTATCTTACGTACATTACACGAATTATTACATTAATATAAGTAATATAAAACGAAATATAAACTTTGAAAATTCTGAAAGCAACTTTCCATCAGCGTCGAAAGAGGCACACATGGAGGGAGGTGGTCGTTCATCAGCGAAAACGGCTTGATTCATTCGGCTGAGAGACGGAAACGCGTTCGTACCGAGAGGTTTCGTACCATGGAAATACCCTGGAAAACAAGCGGCAATCTCGCTCCGCCTTGCACTACAGCCGTAATGTATCCAAGGCCGCTCGAGGCCGATCGAGTGGCTCGAATTCGACGACTCGCGCGTGCGGCAGACAGAAGGCACTCTTTCACTCTCTGTCTGTCTTCTTCTTGCTAACGTATACGGCCATTCGTATATATGTATCTCCTTCTCTGGTTGCTCGTTCTCTCAGTCGCTGGCCTAGCGTCTAGTCTCTGTTCAGCAATCCTCGCTCTCTCTGTCCCACGCGAGTTCGTCTCTTTCTCGTACACCCTTCTTTCCCATTCGTTTCATTCTTTTTGTCCGCGTGTTTCATTTTACGCTGGTTCGTGTCACGAGGAACTTCGCACGGAATTGAACAAGTTTCGAATAGTTCTCCTTCGTTTCATTGGAAGAAGCTTATGCGAATGACTTATGCACCGGGGCGAAGTTAAGATACGGTGCTGCACGGCGCAGATGTAACGACATCGATCACAAACGGACATAACCTACGGTGAAAGACGTAAAACTTTCACAACCGTCTACTTCCTAAACCATAGCCAGCCTGCTTCTTTCCCAGATGTTTACGTAATATCTGTAAAGCCGTGCCATCCTTGGCTCTCTCGAGACCGTTGGTTCGTTAAACGCGTGAACCCTAGCCGCCGGGGCAAACTTAGAAAACTAGAACGAAACTCGATCGAAATCAAACAATTGCCCGATCCGCCGTGCGCGATTGCGCTGCCGCTTTCAAAATACCTGCGAACGAAATCGAAGACTCGTATCGATCGTTTCGATCGCTGTTCCCCTAACCTAACGTGTAGTTAGGCCGTGTTCAGTCGATCACGTTTATGTAACGCGCGCCGCTCGGTATGTATTGACAATTTACTCGTATCGGCTTGTCCTCTCTCTCTCTCTCTCTCGCACCGTCGAGCTATTTTCGAAGTAAACGGAAACGAAAACAGAAGAGCGTTCACAAAATTACTTTTGCACGAATTTATACCAAACTAGTAACTATTCGAGCGATCCCTGACTGCTCTCTCTCTCTCTCACGGACTCTCTCGAACTTTCGGACGCGGCGAACCGAGCGCGAACGTCCTTGACGGTCGCCGTAGCGACTGCGCAACACGGCACAGCGCAGCGTTGCGCGTCGTTGCGCTTGCGCGCACTCGATGCACTCGCGGCTCTTTCCCCCACCACGCGGCCCACCTTTACCCCACTTTTTATTCGAGCTGTATATATCGCGGTTGCCGCGTGTTACGTCATCGACACCTTCACTTCGCCGGTGCTCGCCGAGTGGCGTGATCCTCTGCGCCACTCGTTGCTCTTTCGTTGCACTCGCGCGTTGCCCGCTTGCGTGGCTCGCGCGCGTCCTCTCCCCTAACATATTGTCGAGCAAACCTCGATCGCGTTTCTTTTTCGCTTCTCCTTCTTTGGACGATCTTTCGATCTTTCATTCGAGTAAAGACGCATTGCTGAAAGAATCCAGTGAAAATCTAGAATGTTCTCTGAATGAGAAATTGAAATTATTTCTAATAGGTCGACCAATTGTCAACCTATTAGTCGAAAATTTGGCAACGAAAGAATTTTGTTTCTGACTTTGTTGTATGTTAAAAGGCGAAGATAGTACATTTTTAGAGACGGTTGATCATTTTTGAAAACGCTTCTCGGTCATTTTTCACAAGAACACACGTATCTACCATTTGTTTTTATTGCAAAGATAAAAACTCTTCTCCATTCTAATCAAATTGCTCGATACTTTGCGATAATCTAATTCTTCGTATCGCTCATTACAAATCTTTTTGTATTCTACCTTCCAAGTCCACGAAACTACATTATCTGAAGAGAAAGATTAAAAAATCGTATCACGCTAGAGCGGCACGCAGATAAAATGTTGTTTGCGTTGGAGAAAGGAAATTTTCCACTGCCAATGAAAAGAGCTCCGTCAAATGAAATTGACCGTACACACGAGGCGCAAACATTCGAGAGCCATCCATATTGTGTTAAGGCCCCCATAGACGTAGAAACATGCTGCGATGCATGAATCACACTCCTAGGTTTCATGAAACATCAGATGATGTTTCAGAATCAGCTTGCCTCCGCTCTACCGATTTTTCAGTTCTTCGTGTGACGCCAAAGTTGAAACAAGCGTTTTAAAATGTCTGATTGTCTTCCAACTCCAATATTAGTGATAGTAATGCTAGGTTTATTATCATGAACTTTCTTTGTTCAACGAATGCTAGAAGTCTATTTCTGCATCAGTGATTTCTTGCTTCTCAGTGGTGCTTGCATCAGTGATGCATGCATCGCAGCATGTTTCAACGTCTATGGGGGTCTTAATATTGAAGCTGGAAGACAATCCGACATTTTAAAACACTTGTTTCAACTTTGGCGTCACACGAAGAACTGAAGAATCGGTAGAGCGGAGGCAAGCTGATTCTGAAACATCATCTGATGTTTCATGAAACCTAGGAGTTGATGCATGCATCGCAGCATGTTTCAACGTCTATGGGGGGCCTTTAGGCTTCCTTTTCCTCTTCGCCGCATAGGGGATGCGTAAACGCGGCGTGGAATCGGTCAAACTTGCCGGCCGTGACTACCGGGACGACCAGTTTTACCAGAAATTCACGCAAACATTCAGAATACGTCTGTGTTCATTAGTCGATGAGAAATGTTAGGCGGAATCGGCGCGATATCTTCGAGTTAATCGGCCCGTCGATTGAAAATTCAAATGGAGTCTGGGAAGCGACCTTCCCTCGGGAAACCAGCTCCAGTGGAATGTTGCAAGCTCGCAGTTCTTCCAACTACGGAGAAGTTTTTGCCCTGAACTAACAGGAATCTGAACTATCATTCAACGATCGACTAACAGTCGCGTCCGATTTACGAATGAAAAAACAGCGACAAATACAAATTTCCGTGGGTTTTCGTTGGAAACAAAGTTAGAGAGTGTTTTGAGAGGAGGGAAGTTTTCATACGAAGAAATTCTTTAATTGGGTTCGAACGTATCTGTCGTTTATTTGTTCTTTGATTTTTCTCGATTAATTTGCGACCAAAATGGCTGTACAGTGTATTTCGAAATGAATAAATTGTTGCACGTTATTTTTCATTCTTTTAATAATATTATTCGTTAAATTATGTAATAACTTATCGACTATTTACAATAAACAGAATTAATACTATTGGTTAGATTTTCCTAGTCACGAGATACAATTTGTCACCTTGTATTAATAAATATTCTCTTGCGGCGACAAGTTTGGTAATCAAATAAATAATTCTCTTCCTGCAAAATGTGTATTTTTCAAAATTTATATAATTACGAAAGACGAGTCTGTAATCTACAACTTGTAACTTGTTCATTAAACCAATGTCCGTTGATAAATTGTTCTTACGATATTCGTAAAAAAAAATACACAAATATATCTTATGTGCCGCCATATAAATTTGTCGTCCAATTCTCGAAGGCAAACTGAGAAAGAACTCCTACTAGCATACATTAAAGTTATTTTCAGAATGATAGAAACGCGGCTGGGAATGGTATTATTCAACGTATGTGACACTCGAAAGAAATTCATTTTCGTTTCGTTTCCAGATTTTTCATTGTCCAGTCGCGATGGGCAAGAAAAGCGGAATTTTCACGCGTCGCCGAAGTAGCGCATCCAAGAATAGATAAACCGCGGCTTCCATTTAAAAGCACCGTAGACCAATACTATGACGTGAAAGTAACGATCTGATGCAGAGTCAATAACCCGCGATAACTGTTTGACCTAAAAGTGCCTTTGGAACTTCGTTCGTTGCATCTTTTTTCATTCGTTTTGCAGCGGCGATTCGAAAGCTCGCCGATTTGTCGCGCGATTTCTGTGGGTCCGCGTGATTGATTTATTTAACCGGCGCCAATTTTCGTTCGAACATTGTCACTTTGTCTCGTCTATATCTGATAAGACCGTAAACTCTTTCCCACAACACGTAAATTTCATGAACGTATGAATTTCGACGAGTCGTGAGCTTTCGGTTCTGCGTTGCTCGAGTTCTGCTCGGTGAAGGTTATCAAGACACATTTTGCTTTCGATAATTCAGTATTTCACGCGAGCCGCGAAGTTTCCTCGATCACGTGTATATTTTATAATTCTTCATCGCGTAAGTATTGTTTAAAAAATTCTGATTTTGAAACGGATTACTACGGATATTACGTAGAACGATTTTGTCCAATTTTACCGTAATTACTAGACTGCGAATTTTTCTGCGTTTATAGGAAATTCGATGGTGTGTGCGCATGAACATAGTAGAAAATTTCCAATAGTTATTGTAATAATTTTTATTTGAAAAAGTGTACAGATACGTGGAAATTCTCATTCTGGCATGTAATTATCGCCTTATTGTCGAACTCGTCACTTTCTACGACAGGAGGATCTAATCTATTAAAATTAATGGATCTTCGTCGACAATATTAATTAACAATTAGACATTTCTGTCAAATTGTCAGCGGACACGAGAAAGAATTATGTAACATGTACATGATAGTAAAATGTTGCGAATCATTAGTCTTTTAACAACGGTACATAATTTAATATTAATGACGAAACTCGTAAAATCGTGTAACGGTAGTCTTTTATCGATGAAATATTACTTTCGAGAAGTCGCAATACTAACGCTGATAATCGTTAATACTTCTAGCAAATTTTCGCGCGGCGAAGTTCCTAGAAATAGCGGTGGCCATTTTTCTCTTCGTTCAAACTTTCCCTTGTCACGTTTGCGCGACAAGGCGTGTAACAATATGCATTAATAACGAAAAGAAACGTGAGGGGGGTGGGGGAGGAAGAATTACCTTGTTGACGTTAATAAACCATTAGCATATTTATAAGCAATAAGCATTTAATTTGATCTCCTTTTAAACCGGCGCGTTAAAGTCCGCATTTATAAAATTACACCTCTTTCGAAGTAATTTTTCGAATGAATTTTCCACCTTTAAAATGTAAATAAGTACTCGCTAAGTTTGATCGAGACTAAAACTACTAGTATTTTCCTTAGTTTCATGGAACACGGCGATTTCACCTCGAGTCAATTGCAGTAATTACAAAAATTGAATTACAATTACAAATTGAAATCCCTCTTTGAAATATATATCGGCGATACAGCCTTTCTGCCACAGTTCGGGAAACGAAGAGCCTTCTTCCTTCAATAAGGAATTGCAACGTTAGATTTATACATGGCGCGTTTAAGCTGCATCATTAATTAAACACGAATACAATTAGAATAAAAGAATATAAAGAGTCTATGAATTCCTGATCAATGAGACTCTAGAATCCATCCGTGACGAGGGAACAAATTTCAAAGGTCTTTTTGTCCTTTTTGAAAACGCGCAATCTCCTCGGGTTTGATTTTCATTGCTGTCGTAAAAAACAACCGGAGCATTAAAACCTACGAAATGATAGAACGAACAAACATGTTCGATGTTATTATTGCACATTAGCCTCTGAAAGTTCATTTCGTCGTCATATAAAAGAAGCACTTGCGGAGACAAATTTTTCATAAGTTTCTACAATTCGCTTTCGCAGCAAAATATAGCCGCGTGAAAGTACCACGAAATATGTAAGTGACTAATATGTAGACGCTTTACTAAATTCCGACGGTTCGCAACTCGTTGTAATTAACTTGTTTGTAACAAAAATGGATGCTTTCGCGTTTGCAGTTCTTTTCCCTTTTTCACTCCACATTCTCGTTTTTCCCTCGCAAAAGTTCCACTGCAATAGAGAAATTTCTGGTAACGCGCGTAGGTTCGGGTTCCGATAAACGGCCACCGATATCGCGTACGTTTATCATGCGTGAATATTACGAAAATATACATTATGCATATGTTACACGAAAAAGGAAAACACGGCGCGTTACGCGAGAATTAGAACGTTCGCTGGTTCTCCTGCCACCGGTCTAATTCCTATACTCGCGAACATTCTTGCACAGAGAATATACTCGTAGTATTTTAACACTATGTAATAACTGGTTATTTTTTTGGTAGTAATCGTGGCTAGCAAGTTTTATCAAGAGTTTAGAGACCTGTAATTTTTACAGATTCCAGGAACATGTAATAAATAAAAGTAATTCATTTTTCCGTTGAGACTCGCATGGCGCCACGATCACGTCATCAGTGATTATAGACGTTCGGATAAGTCTTATCTTATTCGATCAGATGTTCGGAAAAGAATAAAAGAGAATACCTTTCGTCATCCATAATGTTCAAACTTTTTTATTTCAATGAAATATATCTCTCAAATAATTTGACACCGTATTCGGTGAACGAGATACATATTTTACAGTGGCTACGATTTAAATGTACGAGATTCAACATCGCGACGATTGTGACAGAGAAATAGAACGTCTAAGTCTCATTAGTCCAATCCAACTAATTGCTCCAAGGTTATATCTCTGTCTACTAGGAACAATTACTTTAACACGTCGAAAATCTCTCGTAAATATCATTTTTCGAAATTTCTCTTTTCCGCCGTCCCGAACGTTCGCAGCAGTCGCTGCCGTTGCAGAAATATTCTACAAATAAACAATATCGAATACTATCGAGCGAGCTACTAACCGGGGAGACTAATCGGTCTCTTCTGTCACGTTACATCTTAACTGTATTAATTATCGTCTTCCTTTTTCCGCATCGCGTCGTCGTCGTCGCCGGCCAGTTGCATTTCTATGTATAAGCGATCGGTATTAACAACGGCGGAAGCGATGGAACGACCACCATCGTTGGTGGTAGAAAATTCCTGGCCAGAGTGGAATCGAGCGGGAAACTAGGGCAACAACTCTTCAAAAGTTTCATCGTCGATGTGGAAATATTCAGCTGATTGTAGGAGAACGATCGGCCGGCCGCGGATCCCGCGCTCTGCCGTGTGCTATAGCCGTGTGCTATAGCACCAGGCCAAGCTGGTTCTAGAAGTCGCTGGAAACGTTTAAAATATGTGTGAGCACGTACACAGTCGCGCACCGGAAACCGGCTCGCTGGAAAACATTCGCGGGGATTTTTCTTTTTTTTTTTTTTTGCCGCGCGAGAAGGAAAAAGAAAAAAGAAAGAAAGAAAGAAGAGAAATACCGGCCAGATGCATGCGCCTGTTTTCATCGCGCTCGAAATCGCGGGCGTTGTTACGTAATCGTGGCGACAGATCACGGCCAAATAAGAATCATACAATTTGCAAAACGTTCGTTCCCCGCGTTTGGAGCGCGTAGTCGAACATTTCCAAATCTGTCGTTTCGCTTTTTTTTTTTTTCTATTTCGAATTGCCGTTTGATTAATTCATTGAAATTATAATAGAGCTGCTTCACATTGTATTCTTTTTTTTTTCTTCTTTTTTTTTGGACAGGCAAGTTTACAGAAAGTGAGCGAGATTCGTCACTTTAATTAATAATTACTCGCAACGATCAGATTTTCACGTGAATTTTGCGTGAACATGATCGACAAACGTTAATTTCAAAAAAGAAAAAAAAAAGATAGAACGACGAGAGGATATATTGTACGTAAAAGCTCGACTACGCTGTCATCATTTGGTCTAATTTAATCATCAGACAAAAGGAACGAGTCGAAAATTCAACGTCCCTGGTGAGCAATTACTGCAGCTTAGGAGTGTCTCTTGTCTGATTGCCTGTAGCGTTGGAACGTTGACTCTTTCGCGAAGAAAGGGTCAGTAACGTAAATACGAAGTAAGGCACGCGTGATTCGGCGAGTTTTAAAAATATGACAAGCGGCGCCGCAACCGTACGCAACCGTCGCGTAACGCGTGCACGCATACGTCAAAATCAGAGTGGAACCGTGACTCAGGATCGCGTGGAAGCCGCTGCTGCCTCGATGAGAAGAGCAAACCGCGCTGATGACGTTTCACCCGACGATACACTGCACACCGGGGATAGAGATTTACGGAGCACGGAGCGGCGAAGGGAGGGGGCAGAGAGTAAGTATCTATAGCGAGAGAGCAAGCGGGAGGAGTGGGGGAAGGTAGAGTGCGTGCGCGCTCGAGTTGAACGCGGCTGTCAGTGTCAATTGGTTCGCCGCGGCGACTTGTGGTGTCGTCGACGTGTAAACCGACATTTATACAAAACTCGGAAAGGGTACGACTTTCTTTTTTTTTCACCTCGCGACTTTTTCCGCCACAGTTCGAAAACGGTGTACGGTGTTTGTCATTCGTATCGCCGTAGCTGCCGCTCTCCCTGTCCCTCCCCGGCTTCCTCCCCTGCGTCCCTCGTCTTTCTTGTGTGTTTACCATCTCTCTGACGCGACACCAAACGGCCGGGACGATTCGCTTTGACAACAGAACGGTGTTTCGCTGGTGAATCGGGAAATAAAAAGACTCCTTCGATTTCGAACTCGTCCGCGAACTTTTCTCGCTTCGTTTCCCATCTGCCCGTCAACGTCGACGGGCAGCCACGTTTCATCGATCGAGCAGATTTCTTCTTTTTCTTTCTCTCTCGTTTTTGTCGCTTCTCCCTCTGGTGATCCTATCGGCGAGACACCGTCGATAAGAAAAACGGGAGCGTCTGCCGGTGACGATCCACACTAGTGCGCGCGTGCGATCGACGAGAGCTACCGAAAACATCGTTTCCCGATCGTTTTCGCACTCGGCACGCACGTACGTCGTTTTTACGCCGGTTTTTTTTTTGAGAACGTCACGTGTGGTGCCGGACCGAAAGAGGGAGATAGAGAGAGAGAGAGAAGAACAGCATATGCGAGAGTAATCGGGGGAACGCGGCGCATCCCCAAGACGCTGAGAGTGAAGCTCTGAGAACCGCTCGGATCGGATACATGTTTGCGTGCTTCGACATCGGCGAAGATTGGTGAAACGTGTCTTCTTGTGTCACTGCGCCCCGACGACGAACGCGAGGAGAAGCTGTTACAAGATGTAAGTACCATTCTGTGACACGTAAGTGTACAATCGTGGCCGGTTGCTGTGTTTCGCAGCTCCATATGGTAGCCTGCGAGAACGATTCGTTTCGTTGGATCGTGCTCGCATCGATCAACGAAACCCTGCCGATCCGTTTCGAACGCGCGACACTCGGATTCGAATCCTAACCTGTCCTGTTCGTAACGGACCAGAAAATCGCAAATTCGCAAATTCGCGAGGGTAGAACGCCTCGGCGTACCGGGCGCTCTGGCGTGCAACGGCTGATCGACGGTTCTAGAAAAGACGGCGTATCTCGCTGGGCGGTACGTACGTGCAGACGCGTTTCGACGGCCTCTCGTAACGCGTCGACGCCGAGGACCGTTGAATTTCGAACGAGTCCCGCTTTTTTTTCGATGCCGTTCGCGTTGTCACGCGTCTACCTTACCGACCGCGTTTCGAAAACACAGCCGTATATGTCCGTGAACGCGGATATACGAACAGTCGCGCTCTTTCCAGAACATACACTGCACGCGCAGGCGCGTGACCTTTCCCAAGTCCTTTTCTTCCTTTCGCCGCGATATATCGTGTACACATGAAACATTTTCTTCTCTCTCTCTCTCTCTCTCTCTCTCTCTCTCTCTCTCTCGTTGCTCGCCGTTCCATTTTTCGAGAAGCAGAAGGAAGATTTCTGCCAGTACGGGGTCGTATCGTACAGACTTTTCGTACAGTTTCGTTTCGTGTCAATATTTACCTCGGGCTTGTACACACGTACGTGTGTCTTTCGCTACGCGTGTTACGAAACTCGTTCTCGTTCGTTGTGTACACTGTCCCATCGATCGCTCGTATTTCTCTCATCGAAATCGCGCGAGATTATCGTCCTGAATTTTCTATGTTTCATCGTGAGTCTGGCAAGCTGATTAAAATTCCTCGGAAATCACTCGAAAAGAACTGTCGATCGAACAGCTTGAATTTTAATCCTTTGCCCTCGCCAAACTATTTTTGTATCGTCTGCCAGTAATTTGCTTGCGAAACATCAGATAAAATGATACAGCATCGAAAGTAATCATTCAGATGGTATTTAACACGAAATTTTTTAAATATATAATTCTAATACGTATGCGTGTAATTTAAAGCAACTATCAACGTGCATCGCGAATTCGTTAGAACAAGTATAATATACAATATTCATACGTGATACGTAATTTCAATCTCTGGAAAAATAAGTATATATCCTCCACTGTTTTTTGAACTTTCTTAAGACTCTATAAAAAGTCCAGTTTATGCGAGTGCCAATTATCGAGTGTCGATCGGCTCGTTTAAGACTGTCGTCAGAAATTTCTTCCTCGTTTGTTCTTCTCGCGACGTTATTATAACTTTCACTCTAGGCGTCTGTTCAAATGTTACACTCTTATCGCATCGTGCAAAAGCAAATGTACACGTTCGTTATAATAGTCGACGAATTATGAAAAGAGGAAGTCTCCGAGCTGTTGGCTGGATTTAAGTTACGACGTCCCCTCAGAAGTCGGGCGCAAAGGGTTAAATTTCGGAGTAAGCGATTCGCGAGTAACGATTGCCGATTTACAACAGTTTACAAGCTACTCCCGTCTCGCTTCTTCTATTTACCAACCTCTGTTTACGCGCTCGGAAACGGTAAAGCTGTGGGATTTTCAAATTCACCAAGGTCAAGTGCTCGACGGTTTTCCCGAGAATCGAGAAGCGTCGCCGTTTGCGTGGGTGGTAATTCCGCGTCGGCTATCACGTCCGTTAGACGCAATTACACGCGGAATCCTGCGAGACACGCGCCGATTAGAATCTTTGTGTCGCGACGGCAGGATCGATTATTATCCTGCCAGCGCTGGATCTTATCGCATCCTGTTCATCGGCGTTTGTTTGTTCCGCCCTACTCCTGCGCTCGCACACGCACACGCACACGCACACGCACGCGTGCAACAGTGTGCACGATTTTTCTCGCTTCGTAACTACCGAGTAGTTTTACGTGCTTGCACTCTTGCCCAAAAGTCAAAGGTCGTACGGCAGCTGTAGGTTGAACACTTTGAGCCCGAACTCTCCCTGCCAAGGGCACTTAAATACTTAACACATTGTTGGCCGGCAATTTTACACAGAAACTATGTCTCGTGTCAGCGGCTGTTATTTCGTTAATTGAGTATGAAAAGTGAAACAACCTAAGCTTCAATATACTTTGTTTATACAGAATGAATTTAAAGAAAGCTTTGCATATCTCTTATATGTCTATATATATTATATATGTTATACATATAAATACATGTTACATGTATAAAATATATATATATATATATAGATATATACAGATATATATAGTAATATATGTCTATTATATTTTATATATGTAATATATTTTAGTAATTTATATATATTTATATATTTCTATATATAATACATATATTATATATAGATACATATTACATGTATAAAATATAATATAGATAGATATATATACAGATATATATAGTAATATATGTCTATTATATTTTATACATGTAATATATTTTAGTAATTTTTTTTTTCTTTTATTTTGGTGTGATAAACTGTATAGCAATCATCTACGTGTAGTGGTACACAACAGGTTTCGCAAATATATCTGGTTCTGCTGCGATGAACTATTAGTGTCCACGTCGCTGCAGTATATATTTCAAAATCACAATCGAACGATCAGATAAGGCGTCTGCATATAATTCATTGAAAAGTTCTTCACCGTCTCGATCCGTCATGATTGAAATTTTTGTGAAAGACACTGAGATTGGCGATAAAAAGCCAAATATCAATAAAAGTAATTTCTTTTTTTTTATTTTTATAATAAAGTGAACACTATTGAACACGACGGAAGACAGATTTCACAATATCATCCTGTATTATCCTGAGTGTCAGAAGTTAAAATAGCTATTGCAAGTGCAAACAACGTGTCAAATACTTGAATAGTTGAATCCAACAATTCGGATTTTCCCCTTTTTTGACGATTGATGATTGATAATCACAGAAATTAATTAAAATCAACGTGCGTATGATGTGATATGACACACTGAAAAAATTCCCGAGCGTGAGTCAGTTGACACTCATTTTTTGAATAATTCGCACGAACTAAATTTTTTGTTGCTTTGTTGCGAAAGTTTAGAAAATGGCTGGAATGAAAATTGTTTTTTTCAGGAGATTGAAAGTACTATCGTTAACTCTTACGCGCTATACTTCTAGCAGACGCACGTCTATGATTGCATTTGAACAACAACGCCACGTGTTAGAGAGATGTGATCAACAAAATTCCACGCAAAATATCATTTGAACGCAAGATGATTGTTTCCAATGGCTGTGCCATTTTATTTGAAGTGATGCTTCACCATTTCGTAAATAATAAATTGCTGGCGGATGGTGCAGAGCAAAGGGTTTAAAGCTGTAGAAGATAATTATTAAAGCTAGCGCGTTACTCGCGAAATAACGTGAAAAATAATTCAATCTGAAGATCTTACGAGATTAAGCGTATCAAAAGCAAAAAAAAAAAAAAACAAAAATTATGTTACGTGTCTTTTATAAAAAAAATTTCTACCGATACGTAGAAAAACTACAAGACAATTTTCAAGAGCAACGTTCAAGATACTCGCGAAAACGAAACAATTATTAATAATCCTGCGTTAAAATTAAATGAAACAGTCGACGTATGTCAGATTCAGAATTAATGTAGTTATTTACATTCGAAAGCGACGTTCGTATTAAATAATGCATCGCTCGGGAATTAGATTTTTTTTTTTTCTTCGGTAATGAACACCGTTTTTCTGTCTTTCTGTTATTTTAAAACCAGTTGCGTAAGAATATTCTGCATACGCACGCGTGCTCGTCGCATCGAAATAATTAAGCAATCCGGTTATCTGAATGTAATTTACCATGATTCGCCGATAATTGAATAACAGGTTTAATTGGCTGCCCGTAAACAGTGATCAGAAGAAGGTACATACAGATTACACCTCTGGATCTAGTTATTTACTCGTCTTCGTGTAATTAATAGATCGCATTCTCGCGATTATGATTGCGAATCAAAGTTGGAAATGAAAATGAAAATTAAACGACAACAGGCAACGTGAAGGCAATGTAAGATTGAAATTAAAAGTTGAACGTCGCAGGCAAGATGAGAAGATGAAAATTGAAATCTAAACGCTGATACTTTGCAGTTTCGTATTATTTTACGCAGAAATGCTAAAAAAAAGAAAAGAAAGAAAAAGAAAAAAGAAAAGAAACATCCGGTGAATTAGATATTCAATTTGAAAGCAAATTTCAACACGTAATTTAGTCCAGCTGTGTAATTCAGCGGCGGGGTTTATTTTGAATGCTAATTAATTATCGACAATCCCGCTCTAATTTCGACTGTTTCGGTGGTGATTTTCGCTGCCTGCGAGAACGAAGGAAAGGGGATCGTAAGTGTTCGTCAATGATCCAAAAAATCGAACGTAACGTTTCGTTCGTTTAAATAAAATAAAAAATAAGAAAAACCGGATCGTGTAAATAGGTCGCGTGATTTACGATCGAAGCGGTATATTTATTTGGCGGAACGAAATGTTTAACCCTTCCGACACGCCATGAATCCCGCGCTTCAGGCACGGAAAATTGTTCATAGCGTTATAAACCCATTTATGCGTCCGCCTGCGGAGCATTCGATGCGCTCATATACGCGTCCAGTACTATCTTTAGTCTTGTGCCTGCAGATAACAAAAGCAATAGGAACGAGCTGGCTTTATTACGCCACGCTTTTTTATTTGGCTTCTATTTCGGGAATTACCATGCGTACGAAATTAGTTTTTTCTCCTCCTTCTTCTTCTTTTTTTTTCTTTTTTTAATGCGAAGATTATTAGACGATTAATTTGCGATTTTGCAAAGCGTCGATACGTGTAATCTGCAATAAATCGGATCACACTTTTTTACGGATAAGATAAATTTCGATTTTCTGACAATGAATGAGAAAATCAAATTTTTTACTCGACTTCGTAGGTACGATACCTGAGATTGAAAGTGGCATTTAGTTTCCGAGTAACCTGGAATGATCGATTATTTAAAGACGCGTGCGTTAAAAATAGAGAATAGAATTCAGCGAAATTTCCGAGTCTTGAAACATTTGATATTGAAAATTGAAATTGACATTGATATTTGAAATTAAATGTGGCATTTTAGTTTTGGAGTAATTTGGAATATTCGACTATTTAAGGATACGTACGCTGAAAATAGAAATTTCGAGTCTTGAAATACTTGATGTCGAAAATTGAAATTGAAAGTAGCATTTAGTTTCGAATAATCTGAAATACTCGATTATATAAAGACACGTGCGTCAAAAATAAAAAATAAAATTTAGTGAAATTTCGAGTTTTGAAATACTTGATGTTGAAAATTGAAATCGAAAGTGGCATTTAGTTTCGAATAATCTGAAAATACTCGATTATATAAAGACACGTGCGTCAAAAATAAAAAATAAAATTTAGTGAAATTTCGAGTTTTGAAATACTTGATGTTGAAAATTGAAATCGAAAGTGGCATTTAGTTTCGAATAATCTGAAAATACTCGATTATATAAAGACACGTGCGTCAAAAATAAAAAATAAAATTTAGTGAAATTTCGAGTTTTGAAATACTTGATGTTGAAAATTGAAATCGAAAGTGGCATTTAGTTTCGAATAATCTGAAAATACTCGATTATATAAAGACACGTGCGTCAAAAATAAAAAATAAAATTTAGTGAAATTTCGAGTTTTGAAATACTTGATGTTGAAAATTGAAATCGAAAGTGGCATTTAGTTTCGAATAATCTGAAAATACTCGATTATATAAAGACACGTGCGTCAAAAATAAAAAATAAAATTTAGTGAAATTTCGAGTTTTGAAATACTTGATGTTGAAAATTGAAATCGAAAGTGGCATTTAGTTTCGAATAATCTGAAAATACTCGATTATATAAAGACACGTACATCAAAAATAAAAAAATAGAATTCAGCGAGTTTTCGAGTCTTGAAATACTTGATATTGAAAATTCAAATTGACATTGATACTTGAAATTAAATATAGCATCTAGTTTTGGAGTAATTTGGAATATTCGACTATTCAATGATATGTACGTCAGAAATAGAAAATAGAATTCAGCGAGTTTTCGATTGAAAATATTTGATATTGAAAATTGAAATTGACATTGATACTTGAAATTAAATATAGCATCGAGTTTTGGAGTAATTTGGAATATTCGACTATTTAAGGATACGTACACTGAAAATAGAGAATAGAATTCAGCGAAATTTCGAGTCCTAAAATACTTGATGTTGAAAATTGAAATTGAAAGTAGCATTTAGTTTCGAATAACCTGAAAATACTCGATTATATAAAAATACCCGCGTCAAAAAATAAAAAGTAAAATTCAGCGAGTTTTAGTCTTGAAATACTTGATATTGAAAATTTAAATTGATACTTGAAATTAAATATAGCATCTAGTTTTGGAGTAATTTGGTAATAGTCGAATATTCGACTATCTCAGGATACGTACACTGAAAATAGAATTAGAGAACAGAATTCAGCGAGCTTTCGAGTACACAAGCACAACTTGTGGCTGCACCACAACATAATGTGATCGATAATTCGAAACGAAGGACCGACGAGTGTTCCTCACGCCGAGAAATTTGCATATTAATACCACTCGAAATAACTCCGCTATCTCTCGACAGCCGTTTCGTTCATCCGTCTGGTTGAATTTACAAGAAACAAGGCGTAGGAATGTGCGTCGATTGTGTAATATTCGTCGTTCGAGACGTTTTGCAGTTTTCGCGCGGTTGCGCGTTGGCGCGTCTCTGGAAATATTATAGCTCACCCCGATCCAACGTGTATAAAAGTTCTCAAGGTCCAACGAAACGAGAGGAAGAGATTCTTTCAGTGAGATTCGGTGAGATATTTCGAAAATGACTCGAAAGCGGTTACGCGTGAAACAGTAGCTCGCACGTAGAAAACCCGAAAAAAGCGACAGTATTAACAATAATTGAAAGAATAAGTCAGCTTGTAATTAAAGCACGGTGCTCGATTCGTCGCGCGGACCGCTTGGTGGGAGTTCGCTGGAATTTCAATAAAGCTGGCCAAAGGAATTCGACGATAAAGTTCGCGTGTACAGGCGACGAAAATATTTGAGAGAAAAAAAAAAGAAAAGTAATATCGCCGGTGGTTGTCTCGTTTCGTTCGCTCGATTCGCTCAAGTTTTTTCGCTGCAAGCGAGCGGTAAATACTTCCTCCGACAAAGAAACGAAGAGATTAACAATGTGCGAGACTTGATATATCTTTCATGAAAGCAAGAAAACGTAAAGAAAACGATCGAACGTTTTTGAGAAGCGACTGACAATGAAAATTAATTAAGTCGTTTCTTAAAAAAAAAAAAGAAAAAGAGAGAAAAACAGCCAGATAACAATGAAAATAGATCAGACACGACTTTTTAGATTTCAGTTCGCGCAGAGAATAACAAAAACAATAATAATAGGAAAGATTTCTTTTTTTTTAAAACGGTAGGCGTTTATCGGCCAGTTAATTAAATGATTAGAAACTACTCGAGTACCGCGATTACTCGATTCTAAATTCGTGTCGTGAAATGGAAACAATTCCTTGGAAAATGCCCGATAAGACCCAGATTAATCAGCTCTGTAGGGTTAAAGAACTTTTCACCAGTGTTCTGTGGAGATAAGCGAGACAATCGTTATCAGAGATTAGCTGGCAATTGATAAGCAGCGTTATTACTGCACTGCGGGCTTTTCCGCGTTTACTCAGGGAACTTCGAAATATCGAAAGTACTTTCTACAGTAGTATTTCACTGCGCGGAACAATTTAGTTTAATTTTTCTCGATTGAAACGATTTCTTTCGTTTTTTTTTTTTTTCCCCGAAAATTTCGGAAAAGTGGAAATCCGCCACGTCCAATTGTGGACGTTTCGTCCGAGAACCTCATCTCGGCAATTTTCTTGCGTTTGTAAAGCGGTCGCGTGTGGTGATTTTCATCTTTCTCTCTCTCTCTCTCTCCTCTCTCTCGCGAAGTTCCGCGAACCGTCTAATGAGTTCTATATTCGGACCAGCGTGAAAGTGTACGCGCGTCCTTGGCGCGATAAACTGCTACTTTCAGTTTGAAACAAAGAGCGGCCCGCTCGATAAAAACGCTCGAACGCCTGCTCGGTTCGGCGCTCGCTTCCCCGTGCGATTTATTTCGTCGCCGGTTTGCCGGCATTATTTGCGAAAAATTCGTCATTTCGCGCGGACAGTGACAGTGATTCACTCGTGAGTCTATTTTCGACCGAGAACCGAGATCATACCAAAGATAGGTCTTCTCGCCGCCTGATTGTGCAATGATTTTACAATGACAAGAGACAAATTGCGACAAATTCTGCCAACAAAGGCAGTTGTTTGTTTTTCCTCAAATTTCCTCGGCTCGCGTTTTTCTTCCTTAAGAAATATCGTAAAATCGCGAGCTTTGAGACCTGGTGAGCTGGTTTCTCACGCGTTTCCCCTTATTCATTCTCCAAAAACACGTCTCTCTCTCGAGACGCGTAAAAATACTTTACGAGGTTACATTAATTTTTATATTTCATAAAGGTCCCCTATAGATTTCTTTATGTCATAATTTAAACCTTTCAGCTTCGGTATTTCTCTCGAGAGATCGATCGATCTCTCCTTTTTCCCTCTTCCCCCCCCCATTTCGATTTTACGACCGACAGTCGATCGATTTTTACAGTCGTATCTGCCGAATTCAAATCCTCTCGCATGATTCTCCTTTAACCCAGTTTCTTTGACTTAAATGCTAATAAATTTTCCTTCTTGCGTGAAATTGCTTCCCGGATGTTTTGCTGTGAAGTTCGCTTGAAACATTGGAGCGGAAAAAGCTGTGTAAAAAGTAGAATGAAACAATTTTAATATATATATATTTAATATATATATATATATATATATATATATATATATATATATATAGGAAGTTATGAAGCAGAGGAAATTATGCTCGATTGCCATATCTCGAGTCTCAAGGGATTAGACATAACGCTCCCATTAAGAAACTCGTTGTTGGACTTGTACATTTACACTAAGTGGATCTCTATTTATTGCAAGTAAATTGTTCTTAACCAACAACGAGCTCTTACCACTGTTAAATCTCATGTTCCAACTGTATAAACAATTAAGGTAATTCGAATTTAAATATCGATCGCAAAATTTTATCCGCAGCAACGAAAATTTATAAATCTCAATTTATTAAATTCCGATCTCTTTTCACGCAATCTTTATTAACCCCTGATTTCTATTTTGTTTCGTCTACGCTTTGAATTTAGCAGCATACCATATATTTTTATACTTTTATTACAAGTTCGTAGACATATACAGCTCTGCTCGTCTCTCGCACATTTAACATCTCTACGTATTTAAACTATGGTTGTCCCGAACGTTTCATCCGTTTTATTTCAATATTTCAATTTAATCGGCACGATATTTTACGTTCTACGTCATGTTGTTTGAACTATAACCCAATCCACTCTGATTTATTACGTCCGTCAATACGAAAGCTTCGCAATGTCATCATTCCAAAAACTTCTGCGACTTGCTAGCGAAATAATGTTTCGTGGCGCATTCTTCGTGTCGTTTGTTGAGCCAAATTTGTTTTTTTACCGCGAAGGTTTCGCTTTTCGAGATGGTCAACAGACCGAGGTAATTTGTCAATAGAGAAGAAAAAAAAAAAATAGAAACTTCGAAGTTGATCGATAATTCGCACGCAAGAGAAAAAACGCAGCTACTTTTTTGACCGACTTAATAGATCAGAAAAATCTATCGTAATCCAACAATATATGAAATGTAGAAATATCGCGCCGTTGTTTTTCACTAAAAAAAAAAAAAAAAAAAACAACGAAACATTCAACACAATCAAACGCTTACAATCCAACTTTCACTCCTCGCACTTCCACTTCTGTCGTAATGAAACACGTGCGCGAACTCAATTTGCGAATTCAGTGATCCAAAAACACGCGCTGGCTCATTCCGTCCCCCCTGTTGACACGTTCTAACGAACAGAATTCTCCTCTCGCGTACGTGCGTGTATACAAATACAATGGAAGTTCGCGACAGTATCGATCGACCGTGTTCCCAAGCGATCCCGTACATGGCGTCGGGGTTTGTTTTTCAACAAGCCGACGCCATTATGCAACGCTGAATTATCACCGGAAAGGCTTCTTTCCATTCCGTTCTGCGCGTGTTTCTGCTTCTGCCTCGCTCCTTTGCGAGATTTTTTTCCCACGTATCGAGAGACAGCGATGACAGACGAACCACCAGCCTGCCGATTTTTTAATCGCAGCTCGCCGCTCGAGATACGATTGTTCAATTTGCGTTCGAGACCGAAACGCGCCGCGGAATTGATGGCAATCGTCAGTCATCTTTCACGAGTCTCTGACAGTTTTTGCCAACTTTCATTAACGGAATGACACGAATGTATTTATTTCCTCAGACCTCTAATTTTGTAGTTACATGCGCTTGATGTATCCATCTCGACGAACAGCAGTCAAATTGACGGATCAATTTCACGAATAATCCCGTGAAATTTGTTTCATTCGTGAAACGATTGCTCCGGTAATAAATATAAAATTAAAAGTAGAAGTCATAACGCGACGGAGATATTTTCACTGTTTTCTTTTAGAAGAAAAAAAAAATCTGATCTATATCAGGCGTCGAAACGGAACGTATAGCATGTTATCAGAGAGCACGGAGCTATTCAGTCTGTCGATTCCTCCGTCACGAATATTAATTTCGACTCTTTTCCACGGCGAGTTATGCAAATTGCTCTCCCCATCTTCCTTTAATTTTAGCAGCTACAGTAAGGAAAACAATTTATTAGTATACCTAATGCGAGTATTGTGGCCGCGACACTCTCGACGCAGTGGAGGGGATAGCGCTAGCGATCAGGAAAGTGGTGGGGGGGCAAGGGGCCGCCAGTTAGCCACCTTTGCTTTTTAAATGGTCTTGAGGAATGCAAAAAAAGAAAAACGTCTAAAAATTTGATACTCTTGATTCCTAATTTGATATATTTTTCTTTGATTTATTGTTTAATAATTTGACGTTTAATAAACGTCTCTTAAGGAGTAAGAGCCGCCAGTTAGCCACCTCTTGTATATAATGTCAACGCAACAAACACTTTACGACCATGTAACATGACCAAATTCACAAGTTAATTGTAAATCCATCGTTTCTAAAACAATTAAGTCGACTTTTGGAGGAGTGTGCGCGTTTCTATTCATCCGTCAATATAACGGGTGTTCGTAGAAACGCGTGTAAAAGAAATACTCGTAAATGTAGCACGCCGCGGCTCGTTTAATTATCAGCAGTCAACAGGTTGTTTCCTCGATTGCCAGTGGCCAACTTCTGCCGCGGTTGCAATTAAATCGCTGAAATGTCCCTTCTGTTGCTACGTTTTCTGCCGATTCGGGTAAATGCCAGCGGAACGTCGATGCTTCGGAACAAGATTTATCACGATATTCGGAAATATTCTTCAGTATTTATTATTCGACGAAACTTAATGTTCTTTGATATTTAACAATTTAGACGATCCAAGTTTAGTTTCTTTTTTTTTTATTTATTTATTTTTGGCGTATTTAACAGAACTTGATAGAACTTCCTTCACATTTGGCAGACAATCTAAATTTCGTATTTTTTTTTTTTTTTTTTTTTTTAATTCAGCGGTTGAATTTCTCCTGCTCCTGCGCGGTCCAGTTTCAATTAATTCTTTGTAGTTCCAGCTACGGCTTAGTGAATTTGAATTTCAAACCAGAATGAACTCGACTGAAATTTCTGCACGTGAACCCACCACGATTACAGAGAAAACGCTCTTCAAACACATCCAAAAAAGAAATCTTGATTTGCGTCGCGTATAATTTTTGAAACTTGTCCTAGAAACTTGGCGAGATCGAGTAATTTCCTCTTGCTCGTTGGTGAATTAAATCCGACAGAGTAGAGGCTGTCGATGATCGTTGTTCGGAACACGATTACGAAATCCCGTGTTCCGATTATGTTTGACCTAGAGCAACAAAACGTCGGGCACCGATGCAACAAGCTGTTTCTCTGTGACGTTGACACAATCCTTTCGTCGTCGGCGAAGCACTTTTGCGGCCTGTCGTCTCGCTGTTAAATCGCATTACACTCGTTTCAGTGTTTAACTTCCCTAACTTTACCAACGCGTTTCTGTCGTCGTCGAAGGTTACAAACTGCATTATGAATCTTCTCGCCCGGGACGTCGGACGTAAAATTATGAATTTCGTGGATGGAGATATCTTTGCAAAAGCAGGAAATATTTCCGAAACTATCTTCTTGATTCATAGAAATCATTCAAAGATGGTTTCTCCTACATTCTGATGTATTGAGAAATTTCACTTCTAGTATTTTTTCGCGCATTATATTTTGCCTTTTTCTCTAACAGAGTTATTGATTCTGATGATCCTGATGAATTTATCGATTGATCCTCCGATGTTGTAGAGTTGTCCATTTTCGAATTTTCTTCGTTTCCTTTTTCTTATACCCACGAAGATATTGAAAGCTATCGAGAAACCAAAACCAAGGAAATAACCAAAGAAATGAAAAAAAAAAAAAAACGATGTGGAAAATATTCGACAAAGCTCTGTTCAAACGAAAACTTTTTAAATAAATGTCCTCCCTGCACTGTTGTTTAGCTGTTACTTTGCGACTAACGCTATAGTTATAACTTCATAGAATATTATAGTTAAACACAGCGAGCACTATGGTGGTTACTATAGTCATCCGTAGTAACAAAAAGGGTTAAAGATCAAGATTGAAATCCTTGTAGAAATAAAGAAAAAAAAATAAAAAAAAGTAAATGTCGGCGCAAAAGAGTAACATGGCCTAGGTTACTCTCTCTCTCTCTCTCTCTCTCTCTCTCTCTCTCTCTCTCGAATTCCGGTCCCGCGCCAAGGAAGTTTGATCTCGGAAACAGGGCGGCAAATCGTCTCGCGCTCGATGAGAACAAAATCAACTGAAAGGAGGAAGTGGAAGCGAGATGAGTGAAAGGTCCGCGAAATTTACCAGCTGCCACATGGTAATGTGTGCTCGATGAGGGTCGATGTCCGCGCGATACAGCCGCGCGCGAAAAATCGGCCGCCGATTCGAACGCGGATTGATAACACGGATCTCGTGCCTTGGGACTTGGGTCGGTAATAAAACCGAGGAAAAGGAGGAAACGATATTTCACGCCGAGTGAAAGGGAGGGAGTCGAAGGAGGAGGAAGAGGAGGAGGAGGAACAGCAATTGATTAGCGTGGGACGAGCAGCTTCGAACTCGAGATAGATTCGAGTTTGCGAGAGTTTTCACGCGACAGATTAAAGCGAAAAACTTCCATCAGAGGAAATTGGAAATTAAAATGACAAAAAATAGAACGACAGAGTATAGAAACTTTTGTTTGTACATTTCTACGAAAAATCATATATACATATGTATATAGATATGATTTTTCGATATATATTTTTATTATTTTTCATTTGTTTCGTTTTATTTATTTTTATTTGTTTTGTTTATTTTTAGTATTTTTCGATATATATATATATATATATATATGATTTTTCGAAAATTTTAACGAAAATTATGGTTGTACTAAAATGGCTGACGTATGCGCAGTATTTTATGTTTCACTTCAAATTGCACTTCTCAAAATCTTATAGAAATACATGTATTTTTATATCACTTATGGAAGACAGAAATTTTTCACGAAAAGGATAGAATGTTCTGCCTCGTTCGATCATCTTTCCTTTCGTTTCAAAAAAAATCAAATCTCGCGGTAAAAGATCTGACCCTTTGTACGTACGACATAATAATAGATATACAAAATGATCGATGTTAAATAAATGACGCAAGAATGGGCCTCGAGCAATATTTCGCTGGCAGAGCCCAGAAGCTTTGGAAATTACAAAGCTTCCGGATAGACGGAGGAAGATAACAAGTCAGAGTATATAACTTGATAACATAAAATAAACTGTGCGTACATTATTAAAATCGTCATTTTAAAAAAAAACGAAAGAAACTTAATTTTTTCCATTTTTTTATCTTTGGTAATTTTTCACTGTTAATAGACTTGCATGTGTCCCGAACGGAGCACAGTTTTAACTCTCCATTGTTTCCTCAATTAGGCCAACGAAAGTACACGCTCGATTACACGATATATAGGAAAATATATATCAAGTGTTTCTTTCCCAAGTTTCTGCTTCGTTCGAGAATTTTTACAAACTATTCTTTCAAGTTATATTTATTCGGAGTATTATGAACTGATAAAAGGTGACGCGTGCAGAGTTTAAATTCGATCGAACATGCTCGATGACGTTCGATACACCGGCGAGCGAGGATCGATTTTCAACAACTTGGCGGGAATGAAAGCAAATCGTGACGCTCTTTCATTTGTCCACTGGATGGACGAATAACGCGATAACGCGATTACGGGCACGCTTGGCGATACATGGCACGTGCATCGATCGACCGAGATTTGTAATCTTCTGTGTTACTGAATTTTCCAGTCACGCCTTTCGCTTCCTCCTCCTTCCTTCTCGTTCTCCATTTTTCTCGCCATAGATAACTCGGAGCCCCTCGTGCATACAGGGTGAGTCACGCGAACCAGGCAAGTTTCCTTCCTTGTTTTCTCTTTGAAAAATATATATCGGGCGAAAAGAGACGAATGATTCAACACGATCAATCGTACGTATTGACGTTCAAAGGTTTCGTAGATCTTTATTTCGCGGCACTCTCGCTACAGATTGCAAATAAATTTCTTTCTTTCTTTCTGAAAGAATATTTTCATTAGCTGTAAAAACCGATTGGCGTATATTCGAGAGGTATCTATCGATAATGCTTTGCTTCTATATTTAGAAAGACAAATCTGTCTTTATTAGAGATTCACAATTTTACAAAACACGAGAGATCGTTTCGAAATTCATATCTCTGTAAATGTGATTTTTGAAAAATCCGGAGTTTCCACGAAAGATCGTTTCGTCTGTTGTAAATCGTTTCGTCGAAGAAGATTCGCTGAATCTGTACAAATTCGTACTTTCAGGGAATTTTCAGTGAACTGAAAACTCGCTTGTTCTATCTATTAAAAAAAAAAAAAAAAAAAAAAAAAAAGATATTAGAAGAGATTTTAAGATCGTTGGTAAATTTCTCCGCCACGTAAACACGCGTGACGATTTTTCGAAGAATTCATTCGGCCAGAGAGACACGATATAGAGAAACTGCCGAAATCGTTGTTGAAATCGTTTCATCAGAAGTGTGATTTTTCGGCTGCATTGCGATTTGAAATTTCAAGTGACCCGTGATTCTTTGACACACGGTGTTATCGTCGGCTCGTGCAACGCAAACAAGGCATCACGCGCGGCACGCATGAATGATTCAGAGGCGATCTATCGGCGACGAGGCACACGGGGGTTACTACACTGAGCGAGAAATTACAGCTATAATGGCGCGTGAATTAAAATGAACCTGAGACGATGTTGCGCACCTCAAATATCATTAGGCGATTCATGGAGCGTGAACTTGTCGAGCATCCGTAACAAGTTTCGCGAAAGTTTCGTTTGAAATTAACGCTGGAGCTACGACTGAAGCATAAATTTTAAAAAGAGAAAAAAAAAAGGGAGAGAAAACGAAGAAATCTTATGGTACAGTGATATAATAAAGTATATAGCAAATAATAAAGATAAAGAAATCTTATAATAATCTCGTAGTATAAATAAAGAAATCTTACGGTACAAATGAAAGAAACTTATAATATAGCGAAGTATAAGTATAATGATTTAAATCTCCAAAAATGCACTGTTTTACATGTAGCAACAAATTATAAATTGTTCATAGTGTTAAAATAAGATTCTTTTAAGAGCTTAAGACACAAGATACGGAGAATGTCGAGTTTAAAAAATAAAATGGGAAGATTTTGACAGAGCAAAATTTAGTAAAATTAGAAAGAAGTTCGAAGCTTCAGAAACAGATTGATCGCGTGATTCTATTTGAAACAGTGTCGCGTGATTTCTTAATAAGGTGAACGTGCAGATGAAAATCCATATTCCACCTCTCACTTTCATTTCCTCTCACTTTTCATTTAACGTGGCAATTAAAGTAACAAAAGGGAAAATCATTTTCCTTTCCATGGAGATTTTCCAGAGAGAACGTCGGTCTCGGACCGTGTATTTGAAAGAATTCAATCGACAGGAAATATTAATCGATACTTGAGCGAAAAGATTTCTGACTGTCAAAAGTCAGATGTTCCCAGAAAGAACAAAACGAAGTGAGTTTCATTCGAGAAAATACTCTTTTCTACAACAAATAAGTTTGAAAAAATAACTGCGTGGGACGTTTCAAACGGGACACCCTGTATATACACTGTTCCTCGGTAGAAACATTTTTGTAAGAAGAAAGCGTTGATAAGGAAGAGGCAATATTCAAATATTCAAATATTCAAAAAATGTTCGAAATATTAAAATGATTGAAAAATATCGCTTCTTGGATACGAAAAGGGTTGATCGATTTTAACTAGTTTTCGGCGTAAATTACAATCGAAATCAGTTGATCACCGTGCTGTTAAAGTGACTCTGAAAAACTAGCAAAATATTAAATTAGTCTAATAAATTTAATTATACAATATATGAATTAAACTGAACTGATAGCATCGTCGGTAATCTACATTTTCAAATAAGTAGATAAATAAATAAGCGAATCGATAAATTGATAACCAGGCAAGCAAATTTGCAAAATTGGCAACTAAATCATTAAACAAACGATTATAACATTAATAGAACTATTATAACATAAATAAATGGAAACTGAACAGTGAACAGTTGTAGTATCGTAATTGTTAACAATCCTCAGAGATGGATTTAAATGGAACTTTAAATAAACAGGCAAACAAATGTGCAATAGATAAGTAATTAATAAATTGGTAACTAAATAAATAAATTTGTACAATAAATCGCTAAGTAAAGTAAAATTGTACGATAAATAACTAAATAAACAAATAAACGATAAAGAAATCGATTTCACGGAACGATCGATCGATCCGTAAAGGAAGAGCCAGTTCAACTCGGAACCAGGTTATACGCAAGACGATGTTGTATTTTTTCTTTCTCTCTCTCTCTCTCTCTCCTTTTTCATTTCCCCGCGCGAAAACTTGCGGCTGGCAACTTGACATTGAACTCACGGACAGTTCACGGTCATAATATTTCACGCAAGAGACGCGTGCGTGTCCACCTTTCACCGGGCCTTACGCCTTACGGTTATGTATAACGCCGCGTAATTAAATTTCGCGCGGCCAGAAAATCGAAGCGCGCGGCTCGGGTCGTTGACACGAACGACGACGATGAAATTAACCATCGGCCAACTGTGTCCCTTATCTGGACCCTCATGCACACTGTCGGCCGGCACACAACACGCTGTCGGTGAAATTTTCCCCGATCGCCGTCTCCGGGCTGCGCGTGTTGTTTTATCGGTAATGTAGAAATTCTCTCGCGCGAAGCGAATTGATTCGGTAACAACGAAATAATTTTTATCATCCAAGTTTTCCCTCCACGTTCAAAATTCTCAATCTACGTTTCGTCCTGCGTTTTTTTTTTTTTTTTTTTTTTTTTTTTTAAATTGTTTACGGTGCACAGATTTTGATATACAGGATGAACGCAAAAAATCACTTACTAATCACCTACTAAAATGATAAATCGCACAATGTTGAAAAAATCGTGTTCGAACGATTTAAGTTTAATCTGAAATTGATAAAATTAATTCTTTCTTATATGTTTATTATTTACAGAGAAAGTAGATGGGAGAAAGAAACTTTTCGCCCACCCCTGTACATAGATTCTAAAGGTGGATCAATTACTTTCTGATTTTATTGCACGATTCGGTAATGAAATAATTCTTTCGAGTAAATTTATAGATTTTCATTTATTTGCTGCAATTCTCAATGCACGCTGTTTCTCGATATAGATATTTTGATATATCGATTCTGTAAGCGATCGATCGGAATAGGTTCTGATTTCAGAATCTGAATGTTTCCAGTTGTAGACGTAATATATTTTAGTACACCGTGGATTCTAATGTGTAAATTATACGATTGATGGATAGTTATATGAATTGCGCGCAACGTTTTGAAATTGTTCTAAGAAAATGATCGCACGGATAAGCTCTCTGATATTAGATCACTTTTTTAATGCTCTTGCGTTTACGTGAAATGGATTTGTACAAAATCGCACGAAAACGAAATTATTCCGCACGAAAACGATACGTCTTACGAAACGACACGACACGAACGTGAAATTTTCCAGCGCGATTTCTTCGTAAATTCGTCGGGAACAGAAATATAGCCTGGCCCAGATGCTGGTATCACCCTATATATCATCGTGCTCCCTATCTTTTGGATGCATAATGCTAGTCATCTGTATGGCCGTACGACATAATAGTCTGTAATAGTTGCTCTCTTTGGTCGACGTTTTTTTTTTTTTTTCGGGAAAAAGAATTTCCCGCGAGAAAAGAAATAACGTTATCTATATTTCTTTATTACGTGTTTCGATGGTTCACAATAGTCAGCAGAAATAAACGAAACGTAGTTATCGGATTCTCAGAAATTATATACTTATCTGCCGTGTAAATTTTCAGTCACTGTCAGTGTCCAGAAATTATTTTTTATTTCCTAGCTAGTTGCATTCGTAAACGTTAAACAAAATACAAATTATAATAATATTTTCAACGACGTGTAATTAACATGGAATAATCTAAAAAAAAAAATTACGTATATTACGTATCAAAAAAAAAAAAAATAAAGAGATAGTTCAAGATAAAGGACCAATTTAAAAAGAGGAAAGGGAAAATTATAAATTATAAAATTCATCGAGATATCGACGCGATTTCAATTTAAACACAATATAATTATGTCGATTTACATAATAAACTTCATTTCAATAGAATCTTATTAATAAAGGTAATATATAGAATAAATATAGTATTCATATTTTAAATAAATAATTAATAATTTTGAAATTAAATATAATATATAATTTTCTATAGTTAAATTTCATTAATAAATGTACTAGAAAATAGAAAATAATTGAACGTAAAATTGTAAATAAAATGAATTATTTTATATTTACTACATATATATAGAAATTAATAAAAAATTATTAAAAGATGTTGAACACGATCTATTAATTTCATTTGAGAATTCTGCTTTCTAATCGAAATGTCTGTCGACGTGTCCCTCGTGTGCGAAACATTTCCCGACGAAAAAAAAATTCCCGACGAAGTCTGCTGCGAAAGTTTTTATTCCACCCTGTTGCGTGCGTGATTTGCGAGGGAGAGTTAGAGGCGAATGGGGTCTGATCTGTGACGACGCGAGACAATGTCGATCGAGCAACGAAACGGGTCGCTCGTCGACGCGTAACGACGTGGGCGTAATCGGTTATGCGCTTCTCGAAAAATATCGCCGCTGCTATCTGCGTTGTGTAACGCTCCTATTACGATCGCGACACGGCCATTAAATCGCGTGGCTCCCCGCATCTGCTCAATCGGTGAGAATACTCGTGGCAATTACGCGGCAGACATTTCCGCCATTCGTCCATTTATCCGCGTCGTTTTTCGTCATTTTTTTTTTCTGTTTTTTTTCTTTTTTCGAAAATCTTTGGCCAGCGAAAAAAGCGAGTCTCGTCGATATCGATTTTGTTCATCAATCAATAGATAAATAGATTCGTTATCCAAGCTTTGTAATAGATTTACAAAGTGCACACGCGCACACTTCAAATCCTTCGTTTTCTTTAACACTAGAACTACCACGCCAGTCAAAATGACTGGTTTTACAATTTTATCTTAAAATTTCTATTTCATGTTACAATTTTTTCCCCCGCAATGATGCAGTGACTTTTACAGTGTATAACTAAAGATATAATATAATGAATTTTATTTTATTTTTATTTATTAGAAATCAAGATAATTTTGGTAGAAATAACTTCGTCTTAACTGTCGGTAGTTCTAGTGTTAAAAAAAAAACGCTTCAACCACGAATGACGAGTTGACTCGTCATCAGCATGGTGAAAAATTACAAGATCGTTTAAATTCATTTCATAACGTCAGTGGCGGGAGAATCTTTCGACAACGAGTTGATTCCGAGTCGTCGCCGATTAGATAGCTAAATAGCTTGGGAGAAATTTGGAGAATACACGTATACACTTCTCGTTGACGCTTCATCTACGATTCACCTGCGTGCGTGAATCGAGACGATCCACACCACCGTGTATTCACGCACGTACACGGACCACACACACACACACACACACACGTGTACGTAAGAATGTGAGAATCAAAGGAGAAGGTTTCGCGGAGGAGGCGCAGGGGTTAATCTCTGTTGGAGGTCAGGCAGCGTAAAGGATACGCCACGCGAAGCCCACACGTTCGCATTGTTGCAAAATGCTTGTTGTTGTGCGCGGCTCCCTTGACATTAAAACGTGCGCTTACGATGCGCGCGTTCCATCGCAAAAGCGTAATGTGTGTATGTGTGTATGTGTATATGTGTGTGTATGTGTGTGTGGCCCGCGCCTACCATCGGTTCTAGCTCCGCTCTCTTTTCAACTCTCTCTCTCTCTCTCTCTCTCTCTCTCTCTCTCTCTCTCTCTTATGTTCGATACCCAATTCCATCTTTTTTTTTTTTCTTTTCATTTTTCGCGCCTTTTTCTAACTTTTGGTAATCTCTGTATTCGACGAACATCCCTGTCGTTCTACGCCACACACACGTTTCTTTTTTTAGCTCGCTTTCCTAAAAGTTTTCTCGCCGATCTAGGTTTTCTAATTTCTTGTTTCTTTCAGTTACATTTTTTTCTTCTTCTTTTCTTACGCGATCGACGTATCTGGCCTGGGTCAAGTGCGTGGTTGCGCGACGCGCTTTTCCCGCTCCCTCCCGCCACCCGCGACGCCTTGTCCCCCTTTTTTCTCGCCATCGAGCACGGTTTTCTTTCACCCGGTGCAACGCCTGCGCCACTTTCCTTTCTCCTCGGCGGACACGGGCGTTTTTTCGTACTGTTCTCGCTCGTGTTTCCTCCGACTTGTCGAATTTTATTTGAACAATTTCCCTCCCTTTTTCTTCCTCTTTCTCTCTCTCTCTCTCTCTCTTCCTTTTGAAGATTAAATTTTGACGATCGATGATTCTTTTTTTTTTAATCATCTGCAGTAACAAGCGAATACAGATTTAAAGTAAAGTTCTCCCTTCGTTTTTTCTTCGAGTTCTCCTGTCGAATTTTATTTGGACAGTTTCCCTCTCTTTTTCTTCCTCTCTCTTTCTCTCTCTCTCTTCCTTTCGAAGATTAAATTTTGACGATCGATGATTCTTTTTTTTTTTATCATCTGCAATAACAAGCGAATACAGATTTAAAGTAAAGTTCTCCCTTCGTTTTTTCTTCGAGTTCTCCTGTCGAATTTTATTTGGACAGTTTCCCTCTCTTTTTCTTCCTCTCTCTTTCTCTCTCTCTCTTCCTTTCGAAGATTAAATT
The DNA here is from genome assembly GCA_032399595.1 of Tetragonula carbonaria. Classification (NCBI taxonomy): domain Eukaryota; kingdom Metazoa; phylum Arthropoda; class Insecta; order Hymenoptera; family Apidae; genus Tetragonula; species Tetragonula carbonaria. The sequence continues at coordinate 6,458,227 of JAUCRC010000007.1, forward strand.
TTGACGATCGATGATTCTTTTTTTTTTTATCATCTGCAATAACAAGCGAATACAGATTTAAAGTAAAGTTCTCCCTTCGTTTTTTCTTCGAGTTCTCCTGTCGAATTTTATTTGGACAGTTTCCCTCTCTTTTTCTTCTTCCTTCCTTTCGAAGATTAAATTTTGACGATCGATGATTCTTTTTTATCATCTAACAAGCGAATACAGATTTAAAGTAAAGTTTTCCCTTCGTTTTTTCTTCGAGTTCTCCTGTCGAATTTTATTTGGACAGTTTCCCTCTCTTTTCTTCTTCTCTCTCTCTCTTCCTTTCGAAGATTAAATTTTGACGATCGATGATTCTTTTTTTGATCATCTGCAGTAACAAGCGAATACAGATTTAAAGTAAAGTTTCTTCGTTTTTTCTTCGAGTTCTCCTGTCGAATTTTATTTGGACAGTTTCCCTCTCTTTCTTCTTCTCTTTCTTCCTTTCGAAGATTAAATTTTGACGATCGATGATTCTTTTTTGATCATCTGCAGTAACAAGCGAATACAGATTTAAAGTAAAGTTTCCCTTCGTTTTTTCTAGTTCTCCTGTCGAATTTTATTTGGACTTTCCTTCTCTCTCTCTCTCTCTCTCTCTCTTCCTTTCGAAGATTAAATTTTGACGATCGATGATTCTTTTTTTGATCATCTGTAGTAACAAGCGAATACAGATTTAAAGTAAAGTTCTCCCTTCGTTTTTTCTTCGAGTTTTCCCCTCTTGTCGAATTTTATTTGGACAATTTCCCTCCCTTTTTCTTCCTCTCTCTTTCTCTCTCTCTCTCTCTCTCTCCCTTTTGAAGATTAAATTTTGACGATCGATGATTCTTTTTTTTAATCATCTGCAGTAACAAGCGAATACAGATTTAAAGTAAATTTCTGCCTTCGTTTTACTTCGCAACCAGTAATTTGGACCAGTAAAAAGTTAGTCTTGTAATGTAATTTTTACGATACACACTTACGATACCTGGCGAAATTAATCGTTTACGATTTGTAGTAACAATTTCCATGGTATCGTTCTTAGAAAGAAGGAAACTCGCTTTGAGAAAGCTACGCTTATTTCTCCACCGTGTCGTTCTTCTTCGAGTATTTTCAAGAGCAAAATTAGCCGGTAGAACTACCATAACAGTCAAAATGACCGACTCGCAATTTCAGATACATGTAAAACAAACGCATTTCTTAAAGATTTGAACGATTTTTCGTAAAACGTTGTATTACAAAGTTCCCCTATCTTTTCTTTTTTTTTTTTTTTTTTCTTTATTTTAATATTCTCTGATGAAAATTTCGCGCTTCAATCGTCGATAGTTTCAGTGTTAATGTACTCGTTCGTTTCTCAGATATTATCATTCAGATTTCATTTCCAAAGAAGCATTTCAACCTTTTCGCTGTATCATTCTCTCCGTAGAACGTTTTCAAGAACAAAGAGGGGTTGATTCAAGAAATCGACATACGAGGTGCGCACACGTGCCTCGATCGTTGTTATTCAGATCGGTGTCTCGTGAGTGGTACGTGATCCTTTTTTTTTCACGTCAGAATAGAAAAATACGCGGCACGTACGCTCACTTATCAACTTGTTACGCGTTTGTTTTCCAGGTTATGCAGCTTTTTCATTCCTTTTATCGTTTTGTTTCTTCTCTCTCTCTCTCTCTCTCTCTCTTTCTCTTCCCTTTTTGCTTTATCGCTTCGTTCATCGACAGCGTAAACGCATTTCTATCGAACGATTTCAACGACAACAACGTTTGTCGTAACACCGGATATCCCGGATTTATTTTTCCAACTGTTATCGAGCTTGTTGCTTTCACTTTTTCCTCGGCGCTTTCGGTTTCCTTTTCGCGGTCGTGCCTTATCTCCTATCAGCCACACGTCACGCGCGAGAAAGGTCAAGCACGAAAGGTGATACGATCTTCTCTGGAAATCAATTTTTTTCGAATCTGACGATCGGCGGTCGGTCTCGCAGTTTTCGTCTGGTGGAAATTTGGAACTCGGAAACTTCGAACAATTTGTTTTGTTCGCGTCTGGCGAGAGATGAACCTCGAATCTTGTCGAGTTTCCTGATTGTGTTTTACGATGTTTACGATAAATCAGTAAGAAATTTACTTTGAACTTGTGATTTCTCTTTCGACGTCAGGAAAATCCACGACTTTTACAAGTTTCGGTTAGCAAACAGTTGGAGATAAAACTCGATTCGATGTTGTCGGCGATAGAAATTTGAGAGAAAACAAGCTACTCGACAAAAGATCGTAGAAGATGTTGTCGGCGATAGAAATTAGAGAAAACAAGCTACTCGACAAAAGATCGTAGAAGATTCGATCGATCGGTTTTCTAGCGGAAGACAAATTTTAACGACAGAAAGGGAAAGAGCTGGGCAGTAACAAAATTTCTCTTTCTCTCTTTTGAAAATTCTCAATTATCCGTAGGCGTGTCTGTGGAATTATCAAACTAATAAGATAAAATTATGAGCAAAAGTAACAACGCATAAAAAATATTGAATTTCATCTCACCTACCATATTCTTCGAAACACTATGACGATATTGACAGTATAAAGAAAGAAAAGACTTCTAACTCACTGTAATAAAAAAAAAAGATATATTTATTATATCTTTGCTAAAAAAAAAAAGAAAAAGAAAATTGGGAACGAGAGGGTGATTGCACATTTTCGTTTCGAAATTTTACCGCAAATAAATATTACAAAAAGCGGAACGAACTTTTGAGATGGGCCATAGGTTCAATAGGGCCAATATTCATAGGTTCTGTGATTTTCTACAGGTGTGTATATAATCGTTGCAATATTCGTTATCAACTCGTTCGTTCAGGGTCGACGTTTGTCAATAAGTAAAACAAACAGAGTTACAAATCATCGCTGTCAAAAGTGAGATAGCTACTGAATATAATTGATATGAGATAACGTTTGGAAATGAGATCGTCGACAATTTATTAAGCGAGATGTACTTCACGAATTTTCGATATTACGTGTATATTCGTAAGTTCAATCGCATGTAGATGCATCATCATTTGCCATTCAAACGAAAGTCAAAAATCGAAGAATATTCGTTAATTCGAGGCACGTTGGAGTATTTCCAAGACCAGGATTAGAGAAGAACCAGAGAAATTTCTTTTCTTTTTTCTTGCGATTTCAGAATATTCCACGTGATTTTAAAAACTAACTCTTTTACTCTTTGCTCGGAAATTTCAAGAATTTTCGGAATTAAATTTCGATTTCGCTCGAGACAAGCGCCAATTTTCCTTCTTCGTCGAACGCAGTTTTTTTTTTCAAACAGGCTGTGAAAATCAACCAACTCGCGAAAAAACGAAACAAAACAAACTAGGTACGAGGGAGCAATTTTCGCGAGCAATCGATATTTTTCCCATTGGATTAGGTTTCCCTAGTTTGAGCAGGGTAGATACGAAAGAGAGGCCGGAATTGGAACAGAATGGCCTCGTAATAATCGCTCGTAATCCGGCGATGACTTGCGAAACGAGTTTTGCACCGAGCGTTTTTCGAGATTAATTTCACTGGCGAAAATCACGGCGCCCCTAATGGCTTTTCGCGGTGCCATTCACGTCCTCCTCTTCTCTCTCTCTCTCTCTCTCTCGAGAGAGAGAGAGAGAGATGTAACGCGTTGTTATTACACGTGGCGTCGTAACGTGAGATAATATGTGGACGATTGCATACACAGTTGCATAGTTGTAATAAATTTATTTAGCACGAGTGCGCAGACGCAGCGTGAGTACTCCTTGCGAAGACCGAGGTGCTTCGCCGAGATGGTATCGAGCTTAAGGGACTCGTAACAAACCAAGGATAAATTTTTTTTTTTTAACGCTCGATTGAGGATCTTATCGATAGTGCTTCCACACTATCGATAAAATAGAGATGTCTTACAAATTACAATCGCACGTAGTATGTAACAGAGTGGTTTTGTAATTGAAAGTTAAAATAGAAATTTTATCTTTGTTCTATATCGATGTTTAACACTTATACTGCGTAAGTATTAAGTAAATTTTTACTGAACTTTATATTTCTTATACCTCATTTTGTCTTTATTTTAACATTTTCATCCTATGTTCCGTGTTTCGTGTCATATTTTATATAATATCTTCTGTAATCTATAGACTATGTCTCGTAGAAACAACCATCTGCATGCCTTGATCTAACTCCAACAGCTCACGAATTTTATATTACCTATCAGGTACATTCTATTTCACATTTATCATCGCTAATAGATATCCCATTTTATCCTAATTTCTATCACTAATGTGTCCTACTTCCAAATTCTATAATCCATATCCTACTTTTTATGTTCCACATTCCCATATTACCAATTTTCCTACAATAAACGATGAACTTCCAAGTAATGTAATCCACATTCCATTTTTATATTCCGTATCTCGTTTCTCTACACTGTATTTCCATTTTCCTATATTCACGTTATCAATTTTCTTACGATAAACGATGAACTTTCAAGCAATGTAATCCACATTCCATTTTTATATTCCGTATCTCGTTTCTCTACACTGTATTTCCATTTTCCTATATTCACGTTATCAATTTTCTTACGATAAACGATGAACTTTCAAGTAATGTAATCCACATTCTATTTTTATATTCCATATCTCACTTCCCACATTTTGTACTTCATGTTTCACTTCCTACACTCCGTTTCCATTTTCCTGTATACCTGATCACATTACCAATTTTCCTATGATAAACTATAAACTTTCCAGTTTTATAACATATATCCCCTTTTTATATTCAATATCCTTTTCTCACAGTCTACATGTGCTGCTATTCACAGCTTACACTCTGTTTTCACCTTTCTAAATTCCTGATCACATTACCTAATTTTCCCCAAACCCATTTCCTCTACTTTCTCTCTTTAAGTTAAGTTTAGGAAATACGATTCACAACTTTCCCACAAAGCCAATTTGTGGGAACTTCTGCTCTTCAATTTGCCATCCCACGAAATAAATAAATTTCGTTTCTAACAAATTTCTCAGAAACAATATTCGAGTTGCTACGTTCATTTCGAGGTAGCAAATTTAAGAAATGCCCACAAATTACACCAATTGCTCACACCTGTTACACAAATTAGCACTTAGCGAGAGATTTGTAGGCCACGAAATTCATTTTGTGGAACAGGATATTTCGTATTACTCCACGAATTAGTTTTGCGAATTATAATACTTTTGTGGGCTATGAAATTCATTTTGTCAGACGATCGTAAGTTGCCGTGAGAAGATTTCTAGGCAGCGAAGCTCATTCCGTGAGATAAGAAATTTCTGAAGTGCCCACAAATTAGCTCTGTGAAAAATAAACACGGAACGTGAAGTAACGAGGTGTAAAATCTGAAATATAAATATCTATCGGGGATTAAGTCACGATCGTTTCTATCACTCCCGTGAAATATGAAATATAAAATATGGAACATCTATATGTGGAACGTAGAATATTGGAGAGGATACACACTGCAATATATAGTATAGTATAATATTCAATACGCAAGCGAGCATCAATCAAACCTATCTCTCGTCCGAACACTATGATACTTGTCGAGCAAATATTTCATTAAAAACATTTCCTTTAAAAAAATTCCAAATTTCCCACCTTCTGTTTCAACCTTACCAGCCTCTGGTAAAGAGGAGAGCCTCTCAAGCGGGAAGGATTAAAGAACTTAATTATCGGATGTCGAAAGATCAATTAGAGAGGAATGCAGAGGCGGTGTGCAGTGAGTTTCTGCGAGATCGCGGTCTCTCAGGCACGTAGTTCACGCGTTTGCACGTGCAACGTTACAACGAACGAATAATTCGCGGTTTCCAAATCGCCGTGTAGCCGGCTGAGGATCAAACGGTTGCGCGATCCACGAATCAGGAAACGTATTACGAACGACTTTCATCCACCGTGTAGAGAGCGAAAGATTCCGCGATAATCAAGGGATCGAGTCGCGATAATTTCCATCATTTCTGCGAGCACACGCGCGCGTTACGCGCGCGTTCTCGCTTGCAAACGCGTCGCTGCACGAAAATGAAATACCTCAAAAAATTGACCATAGAAACGGGAGTGTATTGTGTCACCGAAAGTCGCAAAACTTGCCGTTTGTACGAATGAAATAATCATTAAAATAAATCATACTATCATTAACGAAGGTATAAAATTGCTCGTTCCTTTATTTACAAACGTAATTAATCGGCTGTTTGTTCGAAGTAAGTGCAATAATCCAGAAGAAATAAATCCACGACGAACTGTTGTGCAATACCTTCCAAAAAAAAAAATCTTTAATTTTAATATAACATCTTCCGAAAGAATCTCAGTTTTCACAAACATAACACATTACACAAACATAAAATGAATCATATTACCATTAACGAAGGTTTAATATTATTCATTCCTTTACTTGCAAAAATTAATCGACTATTTGTTTGAATATAAATCAAACGAATTAAATAAAATAATCCAGAAGAAATAAATCCACGACAAACTGTTGTGCAATATCTTCCAAAAAAAAAATCTTTAATTTTAATATAACATCTTCCAAAAGAATCTCAGTTTTCCAACATTACACGAACATAAAATGAATCATATTATCATTAACGAAGGTTTGATATTATTCATTCCTTTACTTGCAAAAATTAATCGACTATTTGTTTGAGTATAAATCAAACGAATTGAATATACAAATATAAATAATACAGATGAAATAAATCCACGACAAACTGTTGTGCAACATTTTCTGAAAAATCTTGATTTCCTCATTGATCGGTGATTTTATGTCCGTAATTTCAAGCAGCTGTAGGATTGTGTCATAGGCAACACAGCGTAAATTAAAGTTCAGGTGTGACGAGCACACGGATTATTCCAGACGCACGTTTATTGCAACGGAGACGAGGTATACCTATTAGAAAACGATACCGCGTTTAGTTTCGTTATTACGGATATATACGCAAGCGTGTGTTGTAACGAGAGTTAATTTCACGGTTGTTATAGACGCATTACGATAAAAATTGATCTCGCACGTTTCACAAAAATCTCGCCCGATGTAACGCGACGAAGTTTCGTTTTACATACTTGTCGAATTTCTGTTGGAATGAGAATTTCAATATACAGGGTGTCCCAAACGTTTAAATGTCTCTAGAGATTTGGCTCCATTCTTAGAAGGAAACTGTGGAGAAAAAAAGAAACCGAGAAAAAAGATTTTCGTCTTTCTATTTATTTATCGGCGAGAAACTTTGTTGTCCATTTTATCATCCATATTGTCATCATATAATATCATATACATCATCTGTTTAACGAAGACACCGTTCAAAATTCAATTACTAGTGCATCGAATATTCACCACTCTGATCGTAAATAGTTCTAATGATGTTTGATATAAAAAAGAACAACTAAGATTAATCGAATAAACTTACTGAATAAGCGAGAAAATGAAAATTTCTCTCTCTCTCTTTCTCTCTTTTTGACAATTTTCTCCAGAATAAAACAAACCTTTGAAGGACTTTTTCTCGTTATATCGTTGTTTTGACATTTAAATTTGGGACATCTTGTATAACATTCGCAACTCACGATGCACTCACATAATACTATATATCACGAATATACTCTAAAAATCAGTCTTGCGTATCTCGCAGACACGTACACGAAATGTTATTTAAAATGTAATATTCTACTGTGAAATTTAATTTCGAGTTTGCACAGTACGCACAGTGCCAAAGCTTCGCCTTGCAATAAATTTCAAATTAACACGATCAACGAAATAAAGATCGAAGTAAAAGAAATAAAGATCACCCGCGAATATTAAAGACGTTTATTACGTTTCCGACGCAACATTCTCTTAACTGAACAAGTTTTAATAAAACAATCCTGCATTTCCATATTTGATGTTCGAATAAAAATGTCAACATGTTGAAAAGAACTTCTTCGGATAGAGAATCTCTTGAACACCTAAGCGAGAAACTATTCTATTATCTTAATATTGAAAAACTTCTAGTTTTCCGATAACTTGTTGAAAAGAACTTCGTCTGAAAGGGTCGACGAAGAATTCCTAATTTACATTTACAGCTGAGCGAGAAACTGCAGATATATTTCTAGTATTGCGACGAGTCATTCCTCCGCTGTCGATAATAGAACCAAGGTACTAAGTCTACCGAAATCTACGAGAGAGAGAGAGAGAGAGAGAGAAGGAAGCTCGTGATTTCAAAGTAAATGTGTCTCGGTGTTCAGTGTTGCAGCAAATTGCATGCCACTTGTCAGTGCACAATGGGGGGGGGGGGGGAGGGGATTAATCTTCGAAATCGTAGAAAGTTGCGGGCAAATTTTTCAAACGGTGCTCCCCCCTCCCCTCGCCTGGCACACGGTGTCAAGAGTGCGATGACATTGGTGACACGGTGATTTAGAACGTTTTCGAGGCGAAGTTAAGACGTAAAGGCGCGCACGAGCCCTCGCAGGCTCGAGAAACAGGTGACTCGCCCGTTTACGGCAGAGAGCGCATAATTAATCGGACGTCTAAATACGGTAGGCGAGGCGAAACACCTTACCTTCTGCTCACTATGGCCTGGCCAATTAAAGAACGTCGAATATCGGCCAGCGTGAGAGAGACCTCGATCGACAGAGTCTGTGTCGATCGCGTTTTTTGCACGCGTTCGAGCCACTTTCTTCTTCTTCTTCTTGTTCTTCGTCCTCGGGTCCCCATTCTTCCCCCGGGATTCGGGACCATTGATGTTCTTAATTTCGCTCAATTGTCGAATTCTTTGATTAATCTTTTAATTAAATCGTTTCAACCGCGAACGTTTGAATTTGTTCGACGACGTGTTTGAATTTTTTACGAATCTCTTGATTTTGTTATAGAAGTAAGGATTAACCTCTTTGGCTATCGAACGCCACCAACTATAATAGTGGCTCGCTTGTTTCTCAGTCAACAGGTGTACAATTGTTACTGTTACGATTGTTCAAATTCTCTACAAAAAAACAAGCTTCAATTTGTAGTTGTTCTTTCAATTTTCGAAGCTTGAAATCGCTTCACATTCACGACTGAAGAATATAATACCATAAACTTGAGCCTGACGCGTGAAATCTTCAATTTCGCTCCACTATCAAATTCTCAACTGTTTAATTTAGTCTCGTTTTACCGCGAACGTGGATGTTTGAACTTTTTATGAACCTTTTGATTTTGTTATAGAAATAAGAATTAACCTCTTTGGCTATCGAACGCCACCAACTATAGTGGCTCGGTTGTTTCTCAGTCAAAAGTAACAGCTGTACAATTGTTGCAAATTCTCAACAGAAACAAGTTTTAATTTGTTCTTTCAATTTTCGAAGCTTGAAATCGCTTCACATTCACGACTGAAGAATATAATACCATAAACTTGAGCCTGACGCGTGAAATCTTCAATTTCGCTCCACTATCAAATTCTCAACTGTTTAATTTAGTCTCGTTTTACCGCGAACGTGGATGTTTGAACTTTTTATGAATCTTTTGATTTTGTTATAGAAACAAGAATTAAGCTTCTCAGCTAGTAACTATTAACTATAGTGGCTCGCTTGTTTCGCAGTCAGAACGAGCTGTGCACAAATTCTCAAATTCTTCGGAAAATAAGCTTTAATTCATTGATGTTTTTTTTTTCAATTTCAAAACTTTAATTTGATTGTTACACTTTTTTGTACAATTTCGCGAAAAATCGTAGCTAAGAGGTTAATATTCTATTCGTGTGTGGAATTAAGAAGTGAAGGAATTTCATTATCAATAATCTCGACTTTCAAGATAAAATTGTAAAGAAGCGAGTGTAACAAACTGTTGCTTTAAAAAGTATTGAAGTTCAAATGTTTAAACGTTTCACAAATCTTTACAAATACGATGTCGCCTCGTGCTGAAGATCTGTACAAAATTTTCCACTTTTTCACTGTAAATGATATTCTTTACATATTTTTCCCGTACAATTTGCCAACTTACTAATTACAACCAGTTTCGAAAATTTACATCTTCGTTGATAATTTTATACATTTTACTCGTCGTACTGAATAATTACAATTAATAATTGAACGTTACGTCAAACCAAGTTTGACAATTTTAAAGAAGGAATTTGTATTCACAGATTGCAAGGTATTTCGCGTATTATGCAACAGTGTTCCCCCTTTCGCTGTTTGGCTTTCGTATAATACGTTGTTCGCGGCTTTAAGTTCTGTTAAACAGATTTCAGATTATTATGTCAGAAAATTCTTGGCTTCTCGGCGCGTGTTCTCGTGCCATTAAGCTTTTTACGCTCGTTGTATCATATCAAGCGAGGGTTTTTCAAAGTGTCAGCTATATGAAAGTATCGGCGTGGCTTAACACCGGTGACATAACTGTAGCTGTAAGTAGATTTGACCCGCTGACGTCAACGATACGTCGCAGCGCCGACACAAATATACAAAATACAGTCGTGCTCGTTAATTGAAATGCAGTTGAGAAAAAAAAGTCGCGCGCCGTCGAAACTTTCGCAAATTTCCCAATTCGTTTGCAATGAAATTGCGATCGATATTAGTAGAACCAGTATATTCATTTATAAAATTCATCGGCGGTCGACCTTCGTAATTTCAATCTGGAAAAACGATCATTCGCAACGTTTGGCTTCTTGTTTCTTCTTGCAAACATCCCTTCTTCGATGACATGTCAACGTTTTCGAGATCTTCATCTTTCATTTTATTTCTGTGAAAAAACACATTCCACCACTCGTCCTGAAAAATACCTCTAATTTTTTTTCTTTCTTTTTCTTTTTTTTTTTTTTTTCTTTTTTCCGGGGGAAAACCAATCGTTTACGGACCTCGCGCTGCGGTCGGCTCTCCCGAACGCGAATAGTTTTTTTTTTCTTTCGGGAAGGTCGTAACATCAATTCCACTCTCTTTTCGTTCTCCATTTTCTTTCGAACCGTATGTACAAAGTTCTTCCTCCTTCGTACCGAGAGAGAGAGAGAGTTCTCTCTTTCTATTTTCTTTTCCTTTTTAAACTGGTCGATCGCGAACCGTAATTTCCTCGCAAGAGAGTCTGTTGCTCGTTCGCAACGGGTTACCATTTTCCCTGGGTCATCCGCGCACCAACTTCCAAGCGCAATTTGCGGAATGAAAGTTGTCCTCTCGTTGCCGGCCGCGCCACGTTGTCCTTTGTTCTTGTAAAACGCAGTATTAATCCGATTACCGCGAGACTCTGTTGTAAGTGGAAGTTACTCTTGGAGTTCTTTGGAACTTCCAAGAGCTCTCGCGACTGTTTCAATCGAAAGGAAGTCGATTTAAAGGATCGGACGAGAAATTAAGGAATTATTTTGTTTCGTGGTTTTACACGGTTGATGTACGAGAGCTTTCGGTCGGTGTTAGAAATAATTTCTCTTTCTCTATTGTATGATCTACTCGATAGATTCTTTCGTAATTTTGTCAGTTTTTGTGAACAACTGAAGCACATATATATATATATATATATATATATCTTTTTTAACGATTTATATATATATATGTTATATATATAGCGATATATATATATATATCTTTTTTTACGATTTTACGTTACAAATGATCAATGATAACACGATAAGTAACTGGAGTGTTTTTACTGAAAGAAAAAAGTCAAACATAGGAAACTTTCGAGATCTCAAGATTTTGCGAACCTAAACTGTCCTTCATCTTGAGGAAATTTAATTAATTATTAGTGGCTCATTGAAACGAGTCTCTGAAACTTATAGAATAAACGAAAATATTCTGAGTAGAAACACTTTATATTGCATCGCGTGCGATATAAAATGTCCAAAAAAGAAAAAAAGAACACTTATTCGTAATATTTAGCAACTTTTGAAACTTTCTACTCAAATGTCTAAAAATGTCTAAAAAAAAAAAAAAAGAAATCGGTCAAAGTCCTCGTTGTCAGTCTATTTCAAAAATCTCGATTGTAAAAAAGAATGCCTCTCGTCCGAATCTCTACGTACGTTTGAAAGCTTTCGAATAACAAAAATTCGCACGAAAGTTACTGGATCGTTAAAAATTATTCTGACTGAAGTCTTCTCGCTGGAAAGCAAAAACATATCGTTCGATATCGTTTGTCGAGTCGAAATCAGAAATTTCATTTCTTCTCACGCCTGGAATCTCGCTGCAAGACGAAAGGATCCAGCAAACAAATCGCGCGAACTCGAGCGGGATAGCCTCGCGTTTAAAGAAAGAAACGCGGAGCATTTCGCGCGAGGTGTCGCGCGAACATTTCGATCGGTTCGAACGGTTTCAACGGTCTCGTTTTCAGCTCGATGTTTTACGCGAGAACGTTCAGCCCTGTAAAAGGAATGTCGCTGGTGTTTCAAGGTTCACGAGCACGTACCAGGGCGTGGTATGCACCTGGAAATCCGACCGGCGATACAACCGATCTCGTTATGATTGGCAAATCCTCCTTTCTTGACTGTCTGACAGTTACCTTGCATGTCGTGTATTGCATTCTTTTCTATCTCTTTTCTCGTTCTTTCTTGGCTCTCTTTAACGTAAATCGTGTAAATCTTCTTTTTCCCTTTCTTTCTAGAGTTTTCTTCCAGTCTGTTGCTTTTCAGGAGCTGCTCGTGCGGCACGGGCATCCTTCAATATTCAGTGTCCTGCTTTACCAATCGATTCTCATCATATGTTCCTTATTTTCACTTTGTTTCGCAGAAGAAATTCGAGAAGAAAGTAAGGTGCATCCTGTATAAATTACATTTGTTAATTAGTTTACATTTGCTCGTGGTATTTAAATTTATCGTCAATAATCCTATAGAATTCTCTCATTTTCTACGAAAGATAATAAAAGTCCACCCACTGTATATTTCGAAAAGTTGCAGTTCTCGATTGCTTTTCCCCGTTTTCTTCTGGTCGACTTATTTCGATTTATTTTATCGTTAATTCTGGGAATGAAGCAGAGTTAATTTTTTAGAAATTTCTCAGACTGTGAAGGAATCCGAATTCTTTCTACAGCGAAACTGAATTTCTATTAATGCGAACTATTAATATAAATATGCGTGAAAATTATTATAAAACCGGAAACGAGTTTGTCTCGAACTTTTGAACGGTATTCAAGTTTCGCGCTTGAAAAGTTTGGACATTAAACAACGAATGTCGAAGCACTTGAATTTCTCTAAAATTTGGAAGCAAATCATTGAAATTTCCTTTCACGAAGAGAGAGAAAGAAAAGGAGAAAAAAAGAAAGAACAGAATTACAAGCAAATCTTTGAAATTTTCACTACCCTGAGAAAGAGAAAAAAAGAAAGAAAAAAGAAAGAGAGAAAGAACAGAATTACAAGCAGAATACTGCCAACTGAAAGTGAGTTACATGTACGAAAAATTCCGCACTATAATGTACAATTTCACATGACGAACGTACAACATGCGGTCAAAGGTGAATATTTTCCGAAAATAGACGGCGATAAAGTATAATTTTCGCAGATACCGCCGCGATAGAATGTAATTTCGTAAATGTCACGAGCGCGTATATAACAGGGATACTTTGATAAAGTTTCATCTTGCAAATGTCACTAGATATAGACACCCATCGCAGATGAAGACCAATTTTCCTAGAGTTTCAGTCTCAGGCGCGGCAGGTTAGAGCTTCGCAAATGTTTACGAGCGTCACGGCGAAGGCGGTTCTAAAAAGATTATTCAGAAAAGAACGTTTTATTGCAGGCGGAGGATATTCTCTTCTGTGAAATTAGAAATTCTCAAAGCCACCATATTTTACATATGAGAATTCAATTCCAGCGGAAGGAAACATTCGTACTACTCGACGAAATTAGATCTTTCGCGAAAGTATTCGTAAAGCTCGTTAAACTCGTTAACCTGTTAACCTATTACGAGAAATCTTCCGAACATTTGCTCCATGTATTCATACATATAATTGTTGCGTCGAGTAAATTGGAAAATTGGTAAGGGAGGGACAAAATTGTACATGATCGTAGATATTAATTACAATAATTCGCTTGACTTGATAAATCATACTCGCGGGAACATTTCGTGTTGCACGTTATACTACCACGTACCATATTACGAAATTTAAAATCCATTATCGTATTTTGAATTCCATTAAAATATTATTCCAGCATTGTTGTACGACATCTCTCGTGTCTCTGCATTCTCACAAGTTCTAACTCGGCGGGGTATCCTTGTCAACTTTTAATCTTAAAATTTTAGAAACTTCCCGCTAAAGAAACGAACCACTCAACTACAAGTACAAAAACTGAGTTGAAATTACCATGAAATGGTATTGTAACGTTTCTACAAAAACTTTTGCTCAGTCCTCGTTGGGAACTTCACGAACGATGAAATATACACGGTGTACCCGAAATTGTGATACAACCAGGTTTGAAAATTTATCAAGTACCAAGGTAATTTTTAGCGAAACGTATTCAAAGTTTATTTTTCTAAAAACGAAGCTCTTTAAATGAAATATTATTCTCGATTTTTTTTTTTTTTTCGAAAACGATGCTTCGCACGGAAATATTTTATTTTACATTTCTTATTTATTTTCGCGCGTGGAACAATCTACTCGATTTCTTCTAAAACAATCTACTCGATTGCTTCGCACGGAAACTGCGAACATTTTACTCTGCACTTTCTTACTTACTTTCGCACGTGGAATTGCTCTTTTCTCTCGCGTTCAGACTCAGCTACAAAATTCAACAATACTCGATCAATTTGCGAACTGGAGTTTCTTAAAAGCGGAGCTTCGCTTCTCGCGTTATTTATTTTCACGCGTAGAATCACACCGTGATCGGTTGTACCACACCCACTTTATGTAGATACATGCGTATTTCGCAAACGAAAAGAATTGCGCCAGCAGACGCTGCGATTCGTCGGGTGTGGAAACCCGAACGGACTCGACGAGCATCTGGGAAATTCGTTTGAATTGTATTAGTCGTACCAGCCCCCCCAGTTCGAAATCGTACATATGCGACTCACGATCGCCTAAGTACGTACGTACATACGTATGCGTACACCTTGTTGTGTCGTGTCGTGGTCATTCGTGGGAGGAGTCGCCTCTGTCAAGGTCCCTTCGCGTATATTCTTATCGACAAGGCGATGCAAGTGGCGTGTCCTACATTACCGGATGCCCGAGGTCGGGCCTCTCTTCCAGCAACACACGCTGCTGCAAGTTCTCTTGTTTTTCTCATCGACGCTCCCCTCGCCCCTCCTTCGGATTATTCAAACTCGAGGATCGCGACGCTTCGCGAAGGATTGGAAGAACTCCGTCTCGCGATATGTACCTGTTTTGCATCAGTTTACACTGATGCCAACAAGCCCGAAAGTTTGGAGTACTGTTCATTCCTTCTAAAGGTATAAATATTACAATTGTTATTACAAAACGATCGTGCCGTGATGACGATATCGAAGAAGATTGATTTCCTTTTGACATTGGACAAGAGTGTACACAGTGTGTAAAACGGGTAAAATTGAACACTTTTTCTTTTTACACTGAACGTTCGTCTATTTTAAGATACAATCGCGCGTTCATATATCTACGCATAATTTCCTAAAATTATTGCTTCGGTGCGATCGTCGCTTTGGTGCATTTTTCTAGTATCAAAATTCTGAAAATAATCGCGCGAGTCCATTGAAAATAAAAAAAAGTGAAATTGTTTTCATTGAAACGGCTTCCTCAGACTCGCTCGACGTACGTGAAAATTCTTTCAACACAGTGAATATATACGAACTTGACTTTCGTCACCCTCGCTCAAAAATCCTGGAACAAACAAACATTACGTTTGTTCCAAAATTGATAGCCTGTGCAAGAAAGAACCTAAATTAAACGTAAATGTTTTATCATCGCGCAAAATTTAAACATTACACGCAGAATTTAAAAGTTACAACATCGTAAAGAATATTAACCTCTTGAGATTGGAATGACGTGCCACGCACGTCGAGAATTTTTCGTCCCAAAATTGCAATACTTTCTCAGTTTTAAGTATATTTAAATATAACCCAGGCAAAACAAGTAATACATTTGTTACTTCCTAATAATTTCAATCCAATGATATATCGATGAGATCAAAAAGAAAGCGACGAATTATTATATACGATTTGGTCACTCGTTATGGCCCGCAAACTAGTTGCCAGCGCAAGACGTTAAAAACGAGACGTGTCCCAGTACTTTTGCGAGCTGCTGTAAATAAATACCTCTTGCTGTTTCCCTATATATATATATATATATATATATATATATATATAGGGAAACGCGTACACTGTGCCGTAAAACGTAATATACCAGCTATAAATATGCGACCTCATAACCTCTTGCATCCTTTTCATTCCTCCAAACTCTAAGCTCCGAGACTAAATCGCGCGATTTACAGACGCGACTTTGCCAATCTTTCGATCGGGAGAGACTATTTCGAAAGGAAGAGGACGTGAAAACTTAGAGGGAAAATAAGAGGCGGGAGGGAAATGGTCTCCGAAAGGAAACAATCGGACGTCTTTGCTTTGTTTTATCGCGCTAACGAGGCATTGTTGAAGCGCGATAAAACAAAGCGCTTGAAGCGCTGAAGCGTCGACGATAACGAATTGCGCGCGTGCTGAGCTTGATAGGGAAGAAGAAGTGGGCCAGCACAACCGATAAAACCGCGATTTCGCCGCGTCGTTTCCACGGAATTCGTGGGCGTAGGCCATTCGGTCCCGCGTGCTCGCGGACAAATCGGTGTTCCGTGTTTCTATCACGTGCGTGAGTTTTTTTTTTTTCCTTCTTTTGCTGCATCCGTTTGTACGTTACACCAGAACGTAATAAATTCTGCATTAACATTTCGTTTGTTCGAAAGTTGTTTGTGTCTTATTAGAGCCATCGCCATGGAAGTTATACAAATAACTGCGCGATTTTATAACTGTCGCGTCATTTCAATTTATTACTATTGTAATTTTATTATGTCTATGAGGTCGCATATTTATGACTATGACTTCAGAGTTTGGCTCGAACTTAAAACTTAAAAGGTTAATGAGTATTCTTGGCAAGATATTAATATTAATTTTGGACAGAAATGTAATTGTATGATTCTGTTTATTTTCATCGTCATTTAAAAATTATAATGATTCACGTGTAGAATATTTTGTTCTACCGTCGATAGGTATTTTCAATTTATTTATTTACATTAATATCCTTGGACAACCAAAGTCAAGTATGCAATTAATCCACTGTGAAAAATGTTAAAATAACCCGATTAATTTGCACCTGCACTGTTTCTAACCAAGCGTTCAACGAGAATTGTAATGTTCGTTAATTTTAGTTAGGATTTTGATTAATTACCGCGAGTTTGTCTGGTTAATAGCGGACAACTCCTGAACTTTGAGTACGATTCAGGGATCCATTCCGAGCTCAATTTTCCCAACAACAAATAACGACATTTAAATCAAATTGATCCATTCCTGGAACCACGATGTAAAAGAAATTCCGATCACGTTTATTCATATAAAATATCTTAAACATTGATCTCCAATTAATAAGATTACGAACAACAACGAACAAAGGAATAAAGAATAAAACAATTTAGGAATTCCTGTTTGAATTTCAACCCATTCGTTGATCGATGCAAAACTCGGTGTAAAGGAATTCCAAGTACTGATTTATATAAAACATCATCTCGTTACATTGAGACTCGGTTAATAAGACTATAGAAATAGTCGATAGAAGTGCATATTCAAATTAGGGAGAATCCCTAAGGAGCTTCCACACCGAATGGTTGAACAATCAACTAACGAACGAACGAAATGAAGAAGACGATAATCTAGGAATTGAACTTCAAGCTGCGTTCGATGATCGACGTTTCTTTGCCTCGAGACGCATGCCTCGGATTCTATCAGCGACAATAAAGAAACAATTAAAAAAGGGGGGGGGGAGACGAAAGCGCGGAGAAAATTATGTTGATGTCGGTGTTTCTTGCTCGGTAGATTCCACGCCAGTTGGACAATTTAGCCGGTTTAGACGCCGATTCTGGAGCAGCGGCGCGGTGCTTTTATGCCGCTTCGCGGATCGGCCGGCGTTGCGTAACGCGCAACGAGTCGTGAAAAGGCTCGTTCCACACGATTATGTGTACATTCGTCGCGTATATAGTTCGTTGCACGGTCGCGTCGCCCTGCGACGAAGGCAACTTCGAAGGCTCCGATGCTAAAGCCATTTAACTTCGAAGTGAATCTTCGAATAAAAACTTTCAGGGTCGTCTTTTTCTTTTTTTCGTTCCACCGCGATCGTTGCGACTTGTTTGTACTCTGTTTTTTTTTTTCTTGGCGAGAGTTTTTCTCCCTCTAGCTTTGTGAACAAGGATTGAATTTCGGTGAGAAATTGAATTTTCGCAAATGATAAATTCAACGAGTGATAAATTTAATAAACGATGCAAGATCCAAACTTGAGAATGTGTGCTTCTACAGTTGAGATATGGAGAAAGAAAATTTTTTCCAGTGGCTTGAAGCTTTTCGATTCTTGGAAAATTCAATTCGACCTTTGTATATTGATTTGGCCGCAATTTCATATTTATACGCAATTTGGTTGATATTTATACTAATTGTTACTAATTGAAGAAAGAGGACGAATGATCTCCCTGGTGTATTTCGGGACGGTGATTCGATAAACCGGCTACGTTTCATTGACTTTCCTATCGAGCAGAAGTTGTCAAGCAACATTTGTCACGTTAGTTACGAGAATAGTCATCGCGAAATATACCCACGATGAGAAATTTGCGTTGTTGGTATAGAAATTTATTTCAGCGAGAAAGTCTGCGCGAGAAGTGGAGTGTGCAATTGTGAATGGCTGCTTAAAACTCTTGTTGATGATTACCTCTTTGAGATCGTGGTTTTTGGGATTCGCTTTGCGGACGACAAAGCGGAAAATTGAAAATTGCTCTCGTATCTCTGGGATTTTCGTTTTTTTTTTTTCGGAAACCGATGAATTGCGAAACTTCGGAATCTTGGAACTTGCAAACTTCTGACGCTGATGGATATCAAATTCTTATAATAAAATATTACTTCAACCATCGAATCAGAGTTCTAAGCTTTCGAGTTTTTAGAGTTCTAAGATGTTCGGAGCTTCGATGATAAGCTTGGGAATTTCCAGACTTTGCGGATCGTTAGCCTTTCGAGTTGTCAGAGTTTCAAATTTCTCACGGCCCCGAGTTTTGATCTTTTCGATACTTCCTCTTCTGAATTCTCAGAGACTTTCGAACTTTCGGGCTTGTCGAACCTTCCAGTTTCTAGATTTTCGAGCTTCTGCGACTTTCGAACGTATTTCTCCGGATTCTCGAATTTCTCGGTCTCGGTCTTGTTCGATCGGAAGCACGGAAACAGCTCCGGTAATCTCGTTTCGAGAGATCCTCTATCGTGGCACCGAGACTTCCCTGACCTGGCCTAACCTGAAAAATCCATCGCGACGAGATCGACGAATTTCACGAAAGGTCGCGATATAATTCACTCGTTTTCAAGATACACGAATCCGATGCACGAACCAGACGGATGGATTCAGCGGGACACGACCTAATTTCGTCTCGAACGAAGGTGTTTCTGCCTTGAGACCGTTTGAGGTTATGTTCACCGGGGTTTTCTTGAGGTCTCGGCTTTTCTCGCGGGGATTCAGGACGCGCGCGAGGAAAAAAGAAACCGAGCGCTTGTCGCCGGTTCACCGGCGATAAGTCGCCTCTGAAAGTAATTGAATCGCTCGTTGAATAACGCGCTGAAAGCACGCTGACAAATATTATATCGCTGAGAAGTCGGAATATTACATCGCGCGGATTTTTTCGATCGTCCTTTCGAATCTCGACGAGACTGATTTCCCTTGGAGTGTATAATGCAACACGTATATTGTACTTATGGTACAATAATTATTTTACATTTGGTATAATAATTATATTTTACATTTTAACTCCCCTTTGCGCTGCAAACTATTTTTCAATTAATTTTCTTTTTCTCTTTTGGCAATTTAAAAATAATAAAAATATTGAGCGTGACTCAACTGTAAAAGTTCCTGTGACAGAAACTGACGTCGAGCAGTGCAATATCGTTTGTACAATAATATTTCTGCGAAATTCGCATTATCATCTTCTGATGGCATTTTTTTTTCCATTCTCAACAACGTGCGCGTTATAATCCAAATTATGGTATTACAAATTATTCATTAATATTAATAACGCTACGGTACATCGCGCGGTGACACTAAAATACAGTTATATCATTAATATTTCTGATATCAATATTATATTTCGAAGTATTTCATAATTGTTCGATTTTATCATTTCGAAATGGCTATGTCCAGTAATAATCGAGTAATAAAGAGTTAAACTTCGTGAAACTTCACTCATCTCGTCAGTTTAAAAGGGCGCGTTTCCATCGCGACAGGAACAGAAATAACGAGGCAGTGCAGTAGTTTCTTGTCGCGGATGAATTGCACGCATTCGTCCGAGAGGAAGTTTACTGGCAACTATTAAGAAGCTGAGAACCATCGGGGACGGATTCTAAAAGTCTTCAGCCACGTTGGACAGCGTGTTCTATAATTTCCCCGAGGATATACGGTCGACGCGCTCTCGACGCTCAGCAAACAGAAAAGACGAAGGAAAGTGAAAAAAAAAAGAAAAAAAAAAGAAACGAAGATACGAAGAGAAATATCACTGGCATTTTTCTATCAATCATCCGCGTATCACGAACAAAATATTCGTCACGCGTGAGACAAAATCCTCGCGAATGTCTTCCTCGCAGAAAAATTCCCTCCCTCGATTCCTCGATTGCAAATTGAAATCTTCATCCTCGCGAGAAAGATGTTGAGACAGGAAACGCTTAGAAAGTAGCTGCGAGATAATTCTCCACGAAGATCCTTCTTTCTCCGACATTGAAGAGGAACGAACGAAAGAGAAAAGAATGCCGGAGACAATCTAGAATCATCTCTCTCTGTATGTCTCGAGCAAGAGCGTAGCGTAGCTCAAAGGAGCAGAGAAAATGAAAGAGAAGCGGCGATAAAAAGAGGATATCACCCGGCGTAATTCAACGACGAACGTTCCACGAGCAAGCAGGCTGGCAGGCAGCTAGCCTAGCATCGCGTTGCATAAAGAGGCCACTTCCCGGTTGCGTTGGAACGTTCACTTTCTTTGTGCTCGCACCGAGAGACGGAGGCAACGCTGCGAAGAGGAGGAGAAGAAGAGTATTCGTCGGAGATCTCGGCGACGACACGTCCAGCTGAAGGAAGGATAAATCAACGCGCAAAGCTCGTCGGTGCGAGTCTCACGTGAAAGTATCAGCCCCGTGATGCGCATCTGTGTGCCTGTGACAAAGTCTCCACTTCTTTTTCTTTTTTCTTTTTCTTCGAGCCGCGTGTAGCAATAAACCTCCGAGCGTAGTTGTAAATTCTTCAGCCAGCAAGGGAAAGAAGGAATTTCGTTCGTGTTTTTTTTTTTCTTTTTCTTGTGGGAATTGAAGCTATGTCCAACCGTAACAACACGAGTATCTTTCAACTATTTTTTTGTAAAAATGTCAATTTCCACAGAAATCCACAGCGTAGGGAAACAAGTAATCACTGTACTTCGAAATTTATATTATATCGGTTATATTTATACCGAAAGTAGTTGCGTTTTTTTTTCTTTTCCAACAGATGGACACGCAACTATAACCTGAAATTTTCATTGTGTAATTTGTTGCTTGATTGTTTAAGTCTTTTTTTTTTTTTTTTAGAAGTTTCTGTTTCCAAAGAAGGAACATTTTCCTCGCGTTTCGCTGTACTGAAAAAACGATGTGCAAGCTCGTAAAAAAATTATCTGACGTGTGAAAAAGCTTTGAAAGCTTCGGAATTGGTTTGTCAGATTTCACTACTGACGGGGATATCGAATCGCTCTTGAAACCATTTATTTTTTTTTTTTCTTTTTGCCGAAGCAAATGGCAAAAATGGTAACCGAACGATCCGATGAAATTGTCGTTCCTCGCGAAAAATTCGCTCGTCATTCGCACGGAAATGAAGAAAATGCAATTACTACTTGGCCGATCTAAGCCACGATGTGAAAAAACGAGAGAAACGTCCCAGATATCACACGCGTGTGAAACGAATCGCTGTCCAGATTCCTAAATAAAAATTCTCCTAAAAAAAAAGAAGAGTACAAATTCGCAAATTCGGAAAAGAAGAAAATGCAATTACTACTTGGCCGATCTAAGCCACGATGTGCAAAAACGAGAGAAACGTCCCAGATATCACACGCGTGTGAAACGAATCGCTGTCCAGATTCCTAAATAAAAATTATCCTAAAAAAAAAAAAGAGTACAAATTCGCAAATTCGAAAAAGAAGAAAATGCAATTACTATTTGGCCGATCTAAGCCACGATGTGCAAAAACGAGAGAAACGTCCCAGATATCACACGCGTGTGAAACGAATCGCTGTCCAGATTCCTAAATAAAAATTCTCCTAAAAAAAAAAAAAAGTACAAATTTACATGAATATTCGCGGTCTACTTATCACATGTGATCCTCCTCGTCCTTTATTCCACGGAGGCATCGCGGAGAAGGCGTTCAACCAGAGTTAGCTCCAGAGCTCGTCCAGCTCGAACGTGACCTTTTTCTGGTATTTAGGATGGATCGAGGTATTTGCAGACGTTGAAACGGTCGGTCGATCGTGTTGCGCAGCCCGCGAAATCAATCTCCAGCTTGTCTGTCCTCGTGAAACGGTGTTAACGACGTCGATGACAGTGACGTGGGCTATCGTTAAACCTGGTTAAACCGCACCTGGCTGGGGCGATCCACTCGTCACGGTGACTCGACTGCTTTAAAAAAAAAAACGAATTGCGCGTGCAACCAACGAATCGGAACGAAGAACGACTGACTACTAGAGGCGAAAGTTTCGAGAGAGCTGTGCCTGTTTGCGAACTTTCTTCCACTGCCTGGGGGCTGTGTCGAGGGGGTGGTTGACTGCCTGCCGTGGAACTATTCAGTCGTACACGGTGCAGTGAACTTGCCCGAGAGGCTTTTGTATAGTCGAGGATGTTTTATTGGGCCGTTACCGAAATGATTGAGAGGGCAAGATTCCCCTCTTTTGGAGTTCACGAGGGGCTGCAGTGAAATTGGAAGAACAGAGTGGCGCGCAAAGTAGTTTGGAAAATTAGAGGATAGCCCGGTGAAAACTGTATATTGGCCCATGCGAGTCAATTGCGTATCGGTCTGTTTGTTCAATTCATTCGTTCAATTCTCTTGAAATTTCAAGTGTGTAAAATTGTAAATCCATCGAAATTAATATACTCCGTTGTAAAGTTTACAGTTTACATTCCAACTGTTTTAATATAACATGTTTCACGTGTAGAATTCGTATATTCATCTGTTTTATATATTTCATTTTTTTTTATTTTTTCTTTATTTATATACCTCATTTCTGTAAGGTTTCAGTAAAGATCAGTGAAAATTAGTAATGAGAACGATTTTCTGATATCGTTCTGTCGTTTGGTGTGATGAAAGTTCTTCAAAGGACAATTACATTGTACATAAATGTAAATTATATATAAATATGAAATAATATGAAACTATATTATACATAAATATAGTATAATTTATACTTATATATAAATATAAATAGACAATACAGTTACTCGAAAATTGAACAATCGCGGCAGTCAGTGTGTCAATGAAAGGGAGAGTATTTTGCGAGACAGATGGCGATAAACGTGGCGATTAGCTCTAAATAAGCCGAAGCTTTAATCGCAGTGAATAGAGCAGAGTTTGATCACACGAGTAGTTTCGTTGCTCTTACTGTCAGACGTATCCCTTGCTCCGGCTGACCCGTATTTTCCTCGTCCCCTTAATGCTCTCTGCTCTCTGCTCGTTGCAAGTTTTCAGAATCGTACGATTTCTCCTAATCGATGATATATTATCTTCGCAAGTGTAAACTTCGCGTTTAATAAGTTCCTCTCAACTTGTACCAACGAATGCGATTTTATCTATATATACGATAAATGGACATTCGGCGAGATTCGTATAACGATCGATAAAACAGATCAGTGGAAAATCACGCTCTTTGGTAAGAGATATTCTATTTTACCCTACTGTACGATACGCATAATGTAAAGGGAATTTTTGAGAAGAACAACATCGATACGTGTCAAATATTCTGTAACACACTTCGCGAAGTGTGTTATTCGACGCAGAGTCAGCATACTTATCATATAGAATGACAGATGTGTCTAAATCGACGTGCGGAACGAAAGCACGCAAGGTGTTGCCACGCTGCAAGAAACGAACGCCTTTGCTTTGATACGTATGCATACGTTGTTTATGCATAACTTGGTTTTTCTTTTTCTCTCCTTTTCGCTCTCTCTCTCTCTCTTTATTTTCTTGGTGCCATTTATACTCGATAATTGCTCACATACTCGGGCATTTCCTGCATAACAGGAAAATGTGTCACGATGCGCTTCGACTTGAATGAAACCTCTTGTCATTCGTGAATTATTTATTTTCATCTCCACGTGTTTTTATTGAAATTTCACTCGGCGAAATACTACAAAATAGCATTCTTGAAAAAAAAAAAAAACAGTAAACAATGGATATATTCTGAAAGACTGAGAAATGGGACAAGAGTGTGAAATATTTTTGAAAAAGTGGCGTACGTGATTCTAATTTGTCAGAGAGGTGGCGAAATTTTGAAGAAAACAACAGAAAACATCTCTGAAACATCAACTAGCAAATAGAGGCGACAGATAGATATTCCTAGAAAATTAGCGAAAATTCCAAAGTGAAATGCAAAAAAAAGATTTTCGGAATTAACGGCGGATAACTGAAGTCAAGAGCAGTCGCTGCTCGATTGAAGGACAGACACGTCGATGACGAAGTGCTGCTTTAACATGCAACAACGGGGGATTCTGTCGCAACTCTCTTTTGTCTATCACGCAACACTGCTAAGCGGAATATTAGCCTACGTGTTCCCAGGCACGGGACAGGAGTAGAAGAGAGGCCGCAGTAGAACAGACCAGTCACTCGACAGCCTTCTATTTTTCCGTCTGAATGTTCCCTTCGGCTCTCGTTTCATAAACCAGTATCGCGTTTCGTTTGAACGATATCTTTCTCAGTTTCTTTTTCCTTCTTTTTCTTCTTCTCTTTTCTCTCTCTCTCTCTCTCTTTCTCTCTTTTTACGTAACCGACCGGGAACTCTCTCCGCGACGAAGAGAAATTCATTTTCCGCCATTCGTTTGCCCTGGGACAATTTTCCTTGCTGCTAGCCAGCTTCGCAGAATTCGCCACGTGAAAAATTTAATATTTTTAGTCGAAACAACGACTTTGCTTGGATAGGAGAACGTGCTTTGGGGGCTTTGTTAACCTTTCGGGGAATGATTTTATCAAAACGTTGGCGAAGCTAAAGCTGATTCGCCATCGTGTCAGAATTTCAGTAGAAACAACGACTTGCACTAAGTAATTATAATTCGATTCTTCTATAAAACTGAAATTTTTTTTAATTTATCACGCTCGAAGATAGAAAATTATGATATTCTTTTAATTACACGACGGAAGATGTTTCTTTGTTTCGCGAGAGTAGAGTGTTTCGTTTTTCTCAAATTTCTCTCAGCGGCGGGAGCGTGCGAACACTCTTTTACTTTTTGAAGTCTGTTTGCGAGTGAAATATTCTCGAGACGAAAATATCTCGTAACGCATTCCGGATTATTTCTCTTTCCTCGACGATATCTCTCGCGAGATGCTGCTATCAATGGATTTTTACGATTCTCCTCGCGAACCGTCAGCCTTGAGTTTTACAAAAACAACATTGTGTTCCAACGTCGCCGTTTTACGTAATCTTGCTCGAACGATGAGTTTTTCGCATCTTCTTCTTTCAGTTACAAAATTTCAATTACAAAATCGTCGATCAGATTTCGTTCAGTCGAATTTTTCAATCGGATCCAGCTTTCAACTTCGTTTTCCCTCGGTAAAGCAAAAGTCGCTGTGAGGAGAAACCTGTCTCGTTTACTGCAATGTCACGAACGCGTTGGAGAGGCAGTTTTCGTCAGACGGTTGGATTTAACTCGGGGCTTTTCGCTTATCAAAATTCAACCATATACCTGTCGCGTATTTTCCGGTCAGGGGACGCATCGCACCTGCTTAGTCGAAAGTCCGATAATCGCGCCACGCGAGTGACGTTGACGATGTCAGTGTAGTACGCGATTATTCCGTGTAACAACACACACACACACACACACACACACACACACACACACACACACGTACGCGAGGGTTGCGTAATGTTTGCGCTTGGCAAAGGCCGATAACTACGAGGCTTCGGTTTAATCGATAATCGAATGAATATAATGCGTTGAATATAGTTGAACCGATGAATAGAGCGCTCACGCGTCGCGGATTTTACTCGCGGACGATCTGTTTAGAAAATCGGCGGAGTCTCTCTGTCGCTGCTTCAGATCTATCCGATTTGTATTTGCGCGCTTTGCACTTGTTTTAGAAGTAACAATGTCAGACGAGAGAAGGTAGGGAATAATACATAATTTTTGTTATTTTGCAAACGTCACTTGCAACTTTATCTAATTTAACTTAGTTTTGTATGAATTTTTCATTTCTATTATAAATTTCTCGATGTCATTTCTACGTCGAATTCTTCAGTCGGTATCGTAGTTCTACGTCAATCTAAATTTCTTTCATTTTACGAATATAACTTTATTAATTTTATTTTATTTCGTAAGGATTTATTCTATTTTGTAAGGATGATATTGTTAACAGATTCGCTACCGATAACGTACCTTTCGTCATTTCAAATTCTTCAGCTAAATGCCGGTAACGTGGGTCTACGTCGTTTTTAAAATTGGCGCTCTTGCTGGGAGTTAATCACATCAGATGGCTGCATACAATTTTCATTTGTGATAATACATTCAACAAATAAGTGAACGCTGCATAATAACGTTGCATAATAACCGTAATTATCCAAACTATAATAATATCGCTGAATGCAATTAGCACGGCAGTATCTAGCTCGCAAAATGAACGTAATAACACTCGTGTAGTAAGAAATTAATTATTCATCATACTCTTTTTTTCATCAAAGTTATATCTCCGTTTCAAGGTTTTTTTCAGGTTATATATTTTCTTTACACGTTGATCAATTTTTAGGGAAAAAACACTTGCCGTGGAAGAAGGAGACTTTTCTCTTCTGATTTGATGAATTGAAGTCATCGTTGAATTCAATAATGACAGTGACACAGGCAGCGATGTTCCGGTGCAATTCAAACGAAGAAAATAGATCAGAATGATCAGAATAAGATGTATACATAAGTGATTCATACATAAAAGTAGCGACATTCAGCTACAAACATTTGGAGATTATGCGAGGTGCAATCGCCAGCCGCGAACGTGTTAACGTGTTATTTAAATGCAATTTCTTTAATTATCCAGTCAATAAGTCGATGCCAGAGCAATTTGTTAGTTCCACGAACGATGAAGGCTGAAACAATCATAACATTTGCATTTCCTTATTCATCATCGCTTGGCGAGCTTATCATCCTGTTACGAGCTGTGCAAACGATTATATTTCTGATTATATACTGTTGAATTCATTTCGTTTGACTCTTTCGAACCTAACTTAAACCTAACCAACGTTGAGAGACAATAATAACTAAAATCGAGCGAGAATTGATAAAATGGAATACAACGATACAAGTTCTCCTTACCATTTGCGTTTTTAATTTTCGAAGAATTCGAACCCGGGGGGGGGCGTATCGTCGAACGTGAGTGAGGAAAAATTGGTTTCCGCCGCGACATTGTGAAAACCATACGTTTCAACTTTGCTGTTATCAGGAATTCCGACGGTTCCTCGAACCGATTAAATCCTCTGCGATTTCAATTTTCGAGAAATCGTTTTCCCGGATATTTTTCTCGCCGCGTCGTCCCCCCCTCGATCAAACGCATTTCTATGCGATACGGTTTCAGTCTCGAAATAAATAAATTTCACCCTCGTTCGAATTTATATCTATAGGATACACAAGATATTTCTTTCTAATTTTCGCAGAAGTATTTTATTTTCCAGTCTAGTTTTTCGAGCGTACTCCAGATATCAGAGAAACGTGACGGGACTGTTAGTTTTTCGACAGTTTATTGGCCGTTCACACAACACGTGTGTGATGCTACCGCCCAAGGTTATTGGCCGGTACCACACTCTCTGTATGATGATCGACGAACGTAAATTTGTTGTATCAAATGTGTTGTTATTTTTTGTTTTGTGTATGTTCGCACTTGTTGAATCATTTCGTGAATTTACATAAAGTTTTTTTTAAATTAATTCTTCAAAAATATTGCCGGCCCCTGGCGACGTTTGACTGCGTAGACGTGCGGCCATTAACACTAGAACTACCAACAGTTAAGACGAAGTTATTTTTACCAAAGTCATTTTGATTATTTTAATAAATAAAAATAAAATAAAATTCATTGTATTATTTCTTTAGTTAACACTGTAAAAGTCATTGCATCGTTGCGGGGAAAAAAATTGTAACGTGAAGTAGAAATATTACAATAAAATTGTAAAACCAGTCATTTTGACTGGTGTAGTTCTAGTGTTAAAGTGTTAAGAGTCGAGAGATCGAGTCGAGGAAAAAAATCTAATATCATCGATTGAAAGTTAAAATTAGACAGCTGTTTAATATCCGAGATGTCGCCGGAAACTCGCAGCTTGGCTCGTTATCGTTACTGTGATATAACATCGTCGAAACTAGAATGAAACAATACCGTAACGCGCATAAAGTGTGCGAGCATAAAGGAAGCAAAGAAATGTACGTTTTGGTACGCGTAGAGGATGTAATCTCTAAGCTGCTCGCCGTTACGCCGAGTTAAAAGGATTATTTTTCCACCGAGTGAAATTCCCAGTAGTTAAAGCAGAAGTTTGCTATTTCGTTACTTCACGTGCTAACGCACTTCCGTGCAATTCCCTTGTTAATTCCATCGTTAATTTGAAGAGCACTCGGAGAGGCACGATTTCCAATTTATTTTTTCGCCAGTTTTTGACACATCTGTCGAGTCTTTCTTCTTTTTTTCTTTTTTTTTGCATCGTATTTTTAACGAATAATTTTCCTTTTTTTGAAATACTAATAAACAAATCTTTCTGTTAATTTATCGTTATCGGAGAAATTTTTTTCTTTTTTTTTAATGACATTAGGTTGGCAGAAATCTCTTGTTGAATTGATACTTGTCGTATGTGTATAGAAAAAAATATATATTTATCATGTCAATGATGAACTATTCGGAATTCTATTAAATACGAAATAAAAGTAAATAGATAATACCCGTGTTAATTAACAGACCGCGGTGAATTTATTTCGAAGATCATGGCCGTCAAATACACTCAAATATCAGGAATCATTTACATCTTATCGCCAACACAGAATATTTAACGCTGCCCGTTTTTCATTGTCAGCAACGACAATAGAATCAACAGAATTAATGAGAGATCGTGGAAAGGAATACGTTTGCCCGTTTAACACGAAAATTACCGACGACTGAAGTATAAAATCTGTATCGAACCGATCAGATTGCGTAAAATAAGGGAACGCAATTAAAGAACGTAATCTGTCCTATCGCCGTTTTACAAATCCATAAAATTATAACTCTGGTGCGTAGAATCGAAAATACACCGAGAACAATTGAAAGAAGAAAAAAAAAATCAAACGAAAGTAAGAAACAAAAAACTGGAAACTAAGTTGCCAACGCGACGAAGTTGTTTGTTGAGTTAGAAAGGAGAAACGATCCGTGCGTTTTGAAAACGAGAACGAAAATCTTTGAATTCTACAAAAAAAAAAAAGGAAAGAAACTAGTAACAACGATACGATCAAATTTCACTGGATTCCAACTGATAGAGGCAATAAGCTAGGCTAACTGAAAAGACAAATAATTTTCAAATACCTTTTACAGATCTAAGTGAGCAAACTGAAGCAATGAAATTCATCACTAAAGAAGATCTAAACTAGAAACTACTTTTTACAGCGTCGTGATTGCCGCTTTAAATATCAAATCACTGGAAAAAAAACCTAAAAGAGATCACGATCGATAGATATACATCCGATCGTTGCAATACGACTTAGCCCGGACTAAGATTTATAGTAATATGAAAAATGTCAACGCCGGACATTTTCGATCAGGTCAGAAATCTCTGCCAGAAAGTCTCGAAAACTCGAATCACAGTGAAGCAGTGTATTCTACGATCGTTCTTTCAAGAATAAGTAATCTGTCGATATGACACAACAACAAGTTACGTAACTCATATTCTCAAGCTACGTTTCCGTTTAATTTATGGAAATAAGTCGCGCAAAGTTGTTCATTATGCAAAATAAACCTCAACGATGAAACTGCTTGAATTGAAAAAAAAGGGGAAAAAAAGGAGAAAAAAGAAAAAGAGTAAACTGAAATACACTGAACGACTGAATGAGAATCGATTAGCAGGCTGTCTGAATAATCTTTCTGCATAACGTGCTTGATGCGTACGTGATGCAATTTTGCTGCATGTGTTCTCTCATGTTTGTCAAGTTTTGCACGGTTTTGCGCGGAGCGATGTGTGACTTTTGAATGAAAACCATCATCAGCGTTGACGCTTTGATTCGAGAAATTGAAGAAAATACAGTGAAAATCAGCGAAGTTAGCTTGCTGTGTTAAAGAGTAAATTAATTTAGACTCTTTTCTTCTTATAGTTACTTGATAGAATATTTTACTCTGAACGAATTTAATTTTTCATCGTTATACTTTTATGTCCCGAACATAAACGACGAAACTGTGAGGGCTTATTAATCTACACGTAGAAAGAAGAAAAAATATTGTACAAAATTTGTTATAGAGTTGTGTGCAAATGTTGCATACACGAAATATGCAAACAGCGACGCGTTTTTCTGTTTTTCGTATCATTGATTGACAATAACACGATGTAAAGTAATTTTTTTAATTACATCGAAAAAGCTTCATAATATGGTAAAATTAATAACACTGTAAAATTCGTAAGAATTTTGCCGAGTTTCAATGAAATTACGTTTTCAGTTCCATGCGCTAGTTCTTCGTCCGTTGAATGAATCTTTTGTTTGAAAGTAGTCGACAAGAAAAAAAACGCGTAGCTACCTATTTCATACGTACAATATTTGCTCATAACTCCGTGAGTATAAGGCGTTTTCTGACAAAAATTTTACATGAAATCTTCTCCTCCTTTTCATGCACACCCTGTATGTAAAAATATCCGATATCGTCGCTCAACGATTATTGCGAAACACTATCTTAAAATCTTTGTGCAAACAGAAAGAGAGAAAAAAGAAAAAAAAACGAAATCGAAGAATGAAAAGATAAAAAGGAAATTCCACCAGTTGCGTTCGAAAGTGGAGAGACGATGAATTACACGTGCGTGTTTCTCGTTTCACACGCATCTGTGTGAATTTACATGTAATTGCTTCGAACGTTTCGACAAGCGTTGGAGAAAATGTATCGACGGTGATTAGTGTGGGTAGCTCGAAACGAACTACGTTCTCAGCTGATAATAATCGAGAGGAGTGGGATTACGATGAATAGAAGAGGATCAATACCAAGGATTATTTGCAGAAACTTTTCAATGCGAAAGCTCGTACGCCGTACGCGATTGCACGTTTCGAAGGAGGAAAATGTCGATATTTGGCTGCAAATTATAACGTCCAAATGGTCGGATCGCGAAATCTGAAAACGACTACATTTCATATGAAAATTCCTCTCCCATTTCTTCAAGAAGAAGTTTTTCGAGAAGAAGTTTTTACTTCAACAGCACGACCTTTGTACGCTCGCGCATAATTTAAATACTGCGATAACGCGTGGAGTGCGCTCGGTATATAGAAGAGAAAAGAGCACGTAGAATATTCAGCGGGCGAAAGTTCAATCTCTCGGGCGATGATTACGCGAAACATGAATTTTCATAAAAATCCGGATATTGCGATAATGTAGATTATAATTCGCTTGAATTTAGAAGAAAACGATCAATAAAAAGAAAATATAATATATACAATAAAATGTTACACACAAGGAGATAAATCAAAAAAAATCTAGCAATCACTTTAAACTGCAGAGCCGGCTTTTTGACTTTGTGAATGGAAACACGCACGCTCCTCCAAAAATCGATTTAATTATTTTAAAAGCAACTTAATTTAAAAACAATCAATTATTTACTATTAACTTTTAAATTCGGTCATATTACATGGTTGTAAGGATTATTATATTAACGTTATATACCAGAGATGGCTAACTGGCGCTTCCCTCTCCACTGTATCGATCTCTCCACGTGATTGGCAGAGAAATCAACAGACTGAGAGAGTGGGGCGAAGAAATGCAGTGGAGGGGGTAGCGCTAGTGACGAGGAAAGTAGGGGCAACAGCCGCCAGTTGGCCATCAATGTTTTAAAGAGTCTTGAAAAGGCTAATTTTTTTTCCTTCTTATTATTTTTGAATCTCCGAAAGACAGATTATTAAATGACAAAATTAAATTTTATTCGCGGTCGACGATAATGTACAAAGAAAGAATTTTTTCCATCTTCTTTTTGGGAAACGACAATCACGATTTGCCAAATGATCATCGAGCAGTTATAATCATCGAAAGGTAGCGTAAAATAAAAATGAGCAATTGATTTTCGAGGAAGCTCGCGCAGTTTTGAATGCGAACGAACTGAATAGGTAGGTTCGTGTAGCTGGCACAACACACTGATTGAAAAGAGGAACACACTGGGCCGAGCAGCACGAGCGGGACGTTATCGCGCGAGCCGTCGTTTCGTAATAGACATTGACATTATGATAAAAGGCACGTCAGCGTGCGTATTCGCGGATCATCGACCGCTTTTCTGTTCTGTTGCACGGTCGTCTCGTCGCGAAACTCGAGACTCTCGAACCACGCCGTTTCTCGCGGTGTGATTTCTATTTTTCACGCCGATTTCGTCTGATTAATTTCACTGACTTTGACGGCCGATCCTTAAAAAAAAATAACTACGATGAAAAATATATAGGATGTTTCCGAAAAAAGGTGATTCTACAATCACGTTGAAATGATAAGTCGAGAAGAAAGAACAAAATTTGCCCGTTTCTCGTTCTCAATGAGAAGCTCGAGTTTAAAGATTCATCGAGTATTGGATTCTGTATGAAATTTCCAGAGCGAGCTTTACAACATTCAATGGGCAGAAAAATTCTAGCTTCTGTAGCTGCCTCGATTCTGCTCTTTTGATTTCTTCAACTATCGACGACTAAAGTACAATATTTGCAGCAAAGAAATTAAAAGGTACAAAGTACAAAAGAGAGTTAATAATAAAAAAAGAAAACACAGGCTTCTATTAACATTTACCCAAATATCTAAAAATACATAAGTTATAAATATACATAATTTCCACAGATAATCGTAAATTAGTCAGTTTCTATCACTTTGGTAGTTCTAGTGTTAATTATAATTAAAGAATTGTCATCGTCGAGAAAATCATTGCGCGCGTCGTTCAGTTCTGCAAATAAGACAGGAGGGCTAAAACAAAAGGATGGCTCGTTCTAAAAATATCGTTTCCGTGCGTTTATTATCATAATAATTAAATCCCGCGTTAAATATGTACAACGCAGAACGAACGCTGTCACGGGCCGTGTATACATTAATTAAAACGCCATTTAATAAAGTCGATATTGAAACACCTACTATCCTTTTGTTTGATCGCTTTATCCTCTGTTTCGCTGCAATTATAAATAAATTAAATTAGCGTGTTCCACTGTGTTTTATCGTTACACCGGCAGACTTTAATTCAGTTTGATTTATAATTAAACGAAGAAACAAAAGGTGTAATGGGTATTTCAATTTTATTCAACGTAAACTGATCTTTACTTTGGTTTACCCGGTTTAGAAGCATAAGGACAGATAGAGAAACATTAGAAAGATAAATCGTTCGAAACGGTTAGTAATTAATAACCATTAAGGTTTAGAACAAACGTGGTTTGATACTTTTTTTCACTTAGTATTTAATATTCTTCCGATTTACGATGAAAAAAATGTACGATCTGGTTAAAAAAAAGATAAAGATGACCTTGAGGGCCACGCAAAAAATATCTTTGACACGATTTTTTTTTTATTAAACAATTTTTCATTAGAGCTGCGTGTTTTAAAAATTTAAAAGTTATTTATAAGGTGTGCAAGTCACGTTGAAACATTCGCAATTCATGCGTGCACAGCTTCTTTCTCGTCCTGTGGCGTTCGCCATCGCGGAATCGATTCGCCGTGCAACAGGAACACACGATATATGTAATTAGAGTGTGTTACGCGACAAACTTCTGAAATTCCGCGCAACAGGGGAGCAGAACAGCCAGTTCGACCAACAGAGTTTCAACCAAGTGATTGAAAGCATTCCGCGCGGTGGCTCGTGCCTTCGTTACACGTTACACGATGTAATCAGCAGCCAATTAACGAGCAGCTCCTCCGTGTTAATGGTCGGAGATTGAGTCGCATGCGAAGGAGTTGAATTCCAACTGAAGTGAAATTTGCGAATTACGGTGTTGCAGCGACGAACCGGATTGAAGTTCGGAGCCGCGTTTTTTTAAGGAGCGTGGTTTTCTAGGTTCTTGGAAATTAGTTAAAATTTAAAGTTTCACATTTTATTCGTCGTTCGTTGTTTCGAAAGCTCTCAGAAACAAAAGAATATATATAGTTTTATATTTTATATTTTATATTTTTTTATATATTTTTTTATATTTTATATTTTATATCTTACATTTTATATTTTATATTTTTTTATATATATATATATATTACGACGCGAGTTGCTGCGTGAATTTTCGAACAAAAATGTGTAGAAAATTTAATTGGTTTCATTTAACGGTATTTAATCTCAGACGTGGAAAGGAATATTCAGTAAATGTAATAAATTTTCTCTAAAAAAGAAAAAAAGAAGAAAAAAACTTGTATTTTCAAGAATTGTCCAACGTCATCTCTAGAAATTGGCGGGAAACTTCGCCAATTTCTCTCTATTTCCGGTAAAAGTGTCGCGAAGTCGCGCACTTTGTTCTTTCGACGTCGAAATTTATGAAGAAGTTTCAGCCATTGTGATAACTGTGCGCCATTTGTGTTTTCTTACGCGAAAGAAAACAAAAACCGAGGCACGGATTGAAAATTGATTTTCCTTTAAATTTCGAAATTACTCCGCAAAGTAGTGAGGAACAAATTCAGTAGATGCAGCGCGACAAGACCGAAGCTCAGCGTTCAGTTTCTCGCATTGAATAGCGCGCAATCATCGTGACAAAGGCGAAAAATGGCGCGATCGTTGGCGTGGGTCAATACGTGGATTCAATTTAATTTACTGTCAAACACCAATCAATAGAAAGGATGCATCACACGCTAGTTGAATTAACGATCGTTCGTTTTCGAGTACAATTTTACTAATTGCGATTTAATTCATTGTGGTCGAACATTTTGGTTTTGAACGTGACTCTCCTGAACGATCCTGATTTCCTCTGCGATATTTTGAACTTTGAAGCGTAAAAAGCTCTTTGTATTTTGTTGCGATTGCTAGAGTGAGAATATAAATAGAAAATAAAGAACAACGAAAATATAGAAAGAAATTCGCTGCTGCGAGTTTCTCTTTTCAATTGCAAACATTCCGTTTTGTTTCAGAAAGTTCGTAAATCGTTATTATTCGAAAATTCTTGCTATCAAAATTTGCTCGTTCGATCGAGAAATAATTACGTTCAATTTACGTTCAACGATAGATGTCGGATCTAATCTCTTTTAAAGTGAAATTTTACTCTTTATTATAAAAGGAAACCTTGGTCTCAAAAAGTAATCACTGTGATAATAATTTGCTATGTAATAATTAGCGAATCTCGCGTAATAATACAATCGAAAAATCGAATCTGTCGTTCACGCGTCGTTTTTAACATTCTGGCGAGTGTATAAAAATCGTACGTGTAAAAATGATTTTAGTTTCTTTTTGCGCGTCAATCGGTATCATATAATTACTCGATCGCGTGATCGGTGAATCCCGCGTGAAAAGTGTAAAACTGTTCAGAACTTTGCTGGAATAATACAATCGAAAAATCGAATCTGTTGCTCACGCGTCGTTTTTAACATTCTGGTGATGAAAATCGTACGTATAAAAATGATTTTAGTTTCTTTTTGTGCGTCAATCGGTATCATATAATTACTTGATCGCGTGATCGGTGAATCTCGTGCATCGTGTACAATATAGAGGGGAGAATTGAAAGCGACTGTCTTGCTACGTGTTACATAATTAATAACGATTTAGAAGCAGAACACGTGGTCT
Organism: Tetragonula carbonaria; assembly: GCA_032399595.1. NCBI lineage: Eukaryota > Metazoa > Arthropoda > Insecta > Hymenoptera > Apidae > Tetragonula > Tetragonula carbonaria. The sequence continues at coordinate 6,494,444 of JAUCRC010000007.1, forward strand.
CGAGAATTCACTCGATCTATATGGGACCACGCCGATTCTTAAACGATTCTTTGAAAATATTAATCAATTTTGTCTTCCTCGATCATTCTGTTCGTTCACATTTTCGAAACACATAGTGAGAAACATAGGACCTCGATAGAAAATAATTTTACGAAAAGCTAAATATATTACACTTTGATACTTTTCAATGCACATTTTATGCGTTTTTAAACGTATTTCAAGCATTTTGCAAATTCTTGAATCTTCGTACTGCCGCAGAGTTACACGGAGTTAAATTGAACTAAAAATTAAGTTAGTTTGAGAGAAAATTATGAATTTGATTATACTCTTAAGTTAAGAAAATATTTCGTTCTTCTTACCTTTTTTTTTTTTTTCTAAGACACTCGTTTAATTCTTAAAAACAAAAAGAAGAAGAAGAAAGCTTCGAGTACGAAATAATCTTCCCCAACGATGTTCAATAACTCGTTGATTCGATCTGTCGAATCGTTGTCGATTTTTAATTATCGCCGTCAACGTCCATTGATACAAATTCATTATTACAATGACCTTGGCAAATGAGCAAAGCGTTCGATCGCGAATAAAACTGCTCATTGTGTACGCGCGGAATGATCAATAAACTGTTGTTCGTTAAATACGTGGCGGGAATGAAGAATCGACGTCAACGTCGATGTATGTAGAGTTAGTTAAATAACTTGCTGTAAGAAAAAAAACGAGAGACAGAGAGAGAGAGAGAGAAAGGGAAAAAAGAATAAAGAATCTTCGATGTGAAGGATGGCGAAACGTGGTCGTGGTGCAAACCACTTGTGGATTTCGACCCAGATTCACGCATGATCGTTCGAGAGTGGTCGGGGGCGGGGTGTCTCCTCGAGACACTTGCACTATTTGCATGACCAATTTCAAGAAACTTCGAACTAACGAAGCCAGTCAAAGGTGGTTCGCTTACGACCTCTTCTCGACGAAGGTCGTCGCGAAGAGTTTTCTCCGCCGCGTCATTGGTCCCTTCGGGGTTTCCCCCTCTGTCTGTCATCCGCTTCTCTTTCCAACCCCCTCTGCTCGCTCCCTCTACCCCTCCCACCTTTCTACGCCCGTCCACCCCCCGTTGATTCGCGTACGTACGAGAGGAAATCTTCTCGTTTTTTTTAGTTGTGTCAGTTCAGACTGACAGGCTCTCGTGTTTCGTCGTCGCGGTGCCCTGACGCCAACGTAATCGTCCATCTAACGATCGGTTTGCCTCTCGTTGTGGCGTCTCCGTGACGGCGTTCTCGCGTTATGACAGTTTCGAGGATCGATCATTCGCTTTTCTGTTTGTCATAGGAATTTGTGATCGAATTTTAGATTCTCACGCATACGTCAGTTGTTGGTAGTTTAAATTTAGCTTCCGTTTCCGATCTTCTTCTTCTTAATTTTTTTCTTTTTTCTTTTTTTTTTTTTCGTAGACTTTATGCTCACTGTGTGTCTGAATTCTTCGTACCAGGTTTCTTTTTTTTTTATTATTTCAGTTCCCATCTGTACAAATATTGAATATTCTGAAGTTCGCAGTGTTTCGACGTGCAGTGTTACGTTTTCGACCTTAAAAATTTAGATGCAAAAATATCGAATATATCGAAATTCGTAGTAAAAAGAAATCAACGAGCAACTCTCTCTTTCTCTCTTTCTCTGTCCATCTGACTAGCTAATATTTTAAATTTAATAATTCCCCGCCAATACTAGCCTGCCTTCGTCCAATTTATCAGGATCTAGAGATTAATAAGTTTTAATGAAAACTAGTTATCCTCTTCTTTTTAGTAGTAAATATCAGGCCGTGCAGTGAGCTTGAAATTTCCATTGTTAATATCTCTTTTTATTTCTCTCGTGTTTTCCTCTTCTCCTTTTTATCCTCTCCAATTACAAATTCATTTTCACCTTTTCACCGTTGAGTCTCTTTCTCCCTTTTTCTTTTTTCTCTTTTATTTTTATATATATATATATATATATATATATATATATAAATGAAATTGCAATTCAACGGAAATGAAAAATGAAAATCGTTGCTCGACAGTTTGTTCGAGGAAAAACTCGCCAACGAAAGAGAAAGGGGAACACACACGTCAGGATGCAAATGACGTGTCTAACTTTAGAATCTGATCTATCGCGTACGCTGAACGCTGATATTTCCTTGCTTTCGCTCGGCTCACGTCACTTTTCCTCGAATAGACACGCTCCTCTTAATAAATATGCTGAAAGCGTAATTGTCACGAAGGGAAGGGGGGAGAGTTTTATTAATTCGCCAGCCTTTTTGCCCAGCTTTAGCCAACGTGACAATGAATCGTCGATCTCATAAGCATGCAAATACTTTCAGCGTTGTCTCGCCCACAGGAAAGCCAAAGGGTAACGACGCTTCCCACGCGTGAAATTCGCTTGAAAATCCGAGTAACCTCGATGCCCCATTTATTTCCAAACGCGCGAGAAAAATTACGACGATGCATTTGTTCCTTGCAGTTCCTTTCGTTTACAACAACGCGTTGTAATTCTATATTTGAAGAACCTTATATTTGTGTTTTGAGAATATTATATTTATATTGTAACGAATGAAAAAACTTTTGCGACACTGATATCATTTAAAATTCAAATAATAGATACAAACGAATGTAACGAAGCTTTAGCTTTCTCTGAGATTCGCTAAGACATTCTCCGACTATGTTAACACTAGAACTACCGACAGTTAAGACGAAGTTATTTCTACCAAAATCATTTTGATGTCTAATAAATAAAAACAAAATAAAATTCATTATATTATTTCTTTAGTTATCACTGTAAAAGTCATTGCATGGTTGCGGGGAAAAAATTGCAACATGAAATAGAAATTTTAAAATAAAATTGTATAAACCAGTCATTTTGACTGGTGTGGTAGTTCTAGTGTTAAGACGAGTTAACAGGAGAGAGATACGAAAAAGGGAAGAAACTGCAAAGAAGAAGAAAATAGCCCGAGATGAAAATGCTAAATTAAGTGAAATTTAATTAAGTGAATATCAAGCCAAATACCAAAGAGAAGTGAAAGATGAATAGTTCGAAGTAAAGTGAGACTGTATACTGTCTAATGGCGTTTCTACACGCTGATAATAGCAGGATATTGAAAGAAAATATCATGCTGAGGCTGTTTGCAAGACGGCCAATCTTAAACAAGGGGAAAGAAAAAGACTTTGAAAAATTTAAAAAGGAAAATGGTTCGAGCAAACGAACGAGGCAACTGACGATAGAATTAAAATTAGAACAAACCTGTCTGCGAAATATTATAGACCGGGGCGAAGGGACGTGATTCACCTGCTTCTGAATCGCTTGATGAAGATCAGTGACCAGTGACGTCAGTATTATACTGACCACGTGTGCTGGATCACGTATGCAAATACCGTGCGTATGTCGTTGAGCCAGCGATTTATATGCATAGATCGGTCAGAGAAAGAAAGAGGCTCTCTCAGGTTCAAGGATTAAGCCGAAACTTCAAAACGTTGAAACACTGACACAAATCGATGACGCGAAACGTCGACGCGGTCTCAAGTTGTTTCGATTTAAATAGTTTCAAAATTTTGCTACGTTTCAACACGAAATCTCCGCTGGGAGAAACCTTAGAACTGTATTTGTAAAACAGTGCGATATAAATTATATACTTGCACAATATAAAAGTGTATATTATATACGCGATGTACGATGAATTGTATTCGCAACAAATATGATACGTAGAATATAATTGAATGCAATAAACGTATATATACATATTATATCATAAATATTAAAAGTAAAAGCGTCTCAAAACTTTGCTTCAAGGAGTAAATTACGTATATATTTAAAATTAAGAATGAACGTGCATTAGTAAAAAAATTACTGTTCGGGTCATTTAAAAAGAATCTGAAAGCTATCGCGAACGTTATATTCAATTTTCATTTAACGAGAACAATCAAACTGAACGTGGTAAAAATCGAAAAGCAAATGAAAATAGTTACAACCGAGATAATAATATCGCTGCAAAATTTCCTCGACAATATAAAAAGGAAAACATAATGAAAATCGCTGTATACAGAACTGACTAATAATAACGCGAATAAAACATTCGCGAACGAAGTTAGAGGGGGGGAAAAAGAAAAAGAAAAGGAAGAAAGCAGAGAGATATCTCGGCGAAAAATTTAAATTTAGAATTACCTTTAGTACGCTCTACTTGAGAGACTGGGAGGAGATGTTGCCATCTTCCTGGCTGTCTTTTTCTCAGGGCATAATCATTTCACCAGCACGGCTTCGCGTCGATTCTTCTTTTTCTTCCTTCTTCTCTTTCTCTCTGCCTTCTGTTTCCCATTGTGTTGCTCCTCGGCGCTCTTACGTCAGAGAAGCAGCGAGCCTTGAGAATGCGTAAGAGGAGAGCAGCGGCGAAGGCGCGGCAGATTATTTCCGTGGCCACGGTCCGATTAACCCCTTCGGCGGGCTGAAATTTAATTCGCCAGGGAAGGAAATCTCCAAGGGAGAGGGAAGATTATTGATAAATCTTTCGAATCTCTTTACGATCTTCTCGTTGAAAGATGCTTGCAAATTCGAGGAGGAGAGAGAGAGAGAGAGAGAGAGAGATAGATGCTTTGACATCAGCATCGAAATAAGGAATCTAGTCCGATTTTAGTCCACGTGGAAAATTTTTTAATTAAAAACCTAAAAATAGCTTCGCGTGAAAGTAAACGAGTTTTGAAGTAAGATCGAATTAAGGAACCTTGTGTATCAGCGTCTTTATTTTACCTGCCACAGAGATTGAATTCTTTATTAAATATCAATAAAATTAAAATAAACGCAATTTATTAAATTACGTGCACATGCAAATTTTTATAAGTAAATAAATTGATGTAATAATTGAAATAATTATAATTATTTATATTTAATGTAAATTGCATATTAATTATTAATAATAATAATATAAACAAATTGAGTTAAAATTTAATTACGGTTGGATTATTAATTAAATTGATATTTTATATATAATTTATTGAAATTAAATATATAAATTTAAAAAAATATATTTAATAAAGAATTCTAAATCTTTATTAGCGTTTTTTATTTTTACTTGCCACAGAGATTAAAAAAAAGGACAGTGTTTTCTATCCTGCTTTGCCTCAAACAAAAAGTATAGAAAAATTTCAGAAAGACGTTCGCGAGGAAAGCGAATCTTAAAATGGGAAACCATCGTGGAAAAAGGAGACCATTTCGCGTCGTCTCGAAATTTGAAAGGTTGAAGGGAAACTTGTGAATTTGAGAAGAAATGAAGAACCCTTCTCGTTAAGTATATCAACGAGAGAATTTTTTCTCGTTTTAAACTTGACTAAAAAAGGAAAAAAGAAACATCTTCGGCCAGGAACTGAAGAGACAAAATTAAAATTTTAAAAAAAAATAAAAAAATAAAAAAGAGAGAGAGAGAGAGAGAGAGAGAAAGAGATCATGGTGCAACGTAAACATTTAGCGTCCATCTCGAAATCCAATCAACGAGGCGAAACCGACCTCGTTAACAACGTTACATTATTTATCGATTCCTCCAGCATCCTCCCAGCGTCTCCTCTTACGGGACAAAGCCTTCGACACAGAATCATGGCTCTCACGGAGAGAAGTTAATCATTGTTTCGTGTAACGAGCGATCGTTAGGAGGACGACGTGCTCGGACGAGAGAAACTCGACGTTATTATTTCGATATTGGAAAAGTTGATTGCGCGTAATGTCCGTGCATTGTCGGTTTGTCCGTGCCGCCGAGTTTCACTCGAGGGGGGAGGGGAAATCTCGCGAGGGAGATCCCGACTCCGAGGAGGATCGAGGAAACGACGGATTGCGGAGATGGCATTCTCGCCGCGTTACATTGAATCACGCTCAGTGACTCGCTTTCACGAGCGACAGAGAGAGAGAGAGAGAGAGAGAGAGGGTATCAAGGATCGCACGATGGAAAGAAATCGCGTCGCGCTCGCGGAATGCGTGCTCGAAGAGGTCGTATCCGAGTGTAATCTGCCGGAAGAAGAGAGTTCTTCTCGATGCGCCAGACCGTACGCGTCTTCCAGATTTTCTTTTTTCTTTTTCTTTTCTTTTCTTTTCTTTTAATCGTCGCATCGCGTTGGTTGGAAAATCTTGCGTTTCACTTTCGGAGAAATTTCGTAGAAATTTCGGGAATTTATTTCTTCGTTGCTATGCTGGGATTCTTTCGCTTAGTTTCCAAGTTTCCAAGATATCCCGTTGACTCTAGAATTTTACGTTTACGACTTTTTGCTCCTGGCGCCTTTCGTACGATTTCGTTTGAAAATTCTTCTTACTATAGACGCACGGTTTATCCTACTTTTCTTTCCCTACTCTTCAGCTTCTACGAGTGAAAATAAGGGGAAAAAAAAAGAAATGTCATACGAACAGATGCTCCAAAATTCTTTAAGTTAAGGAACTACAACGAAAATTCGACAAAATATATTCGCCTGGCTCCGTTTCAAAGTTTTGTCCGTTTCTACGAATACAGGCTGTCGAAAATTGAATTTATTACAATTCGATCCTGCGAGTTAACTTCCTTTCATCCTCGTCGAAACGCGATTACAGATTCTTTGCATTAATTTTGTTCACGCGTATGAACTTTTGTGTAGTAAATCTTTTGTTTTCAATCCTTACAAGTAAAAATTCAATGGCGTAAGGTCTGGTGACCTTGGAGGCCAGGGAATTGGTCCTCCTCGACCTCCTACTCATCTTTGCGAAAAACGAAGACCTCCTATGTGTTATTTTCCATTTTCGTTATAGTTTTCTAACTGACTTGAATCGTGCATTTCACACGATTTTTTTTTTTCTTATTTTCGCTCGTATAATCCAGAGAAAAACACGTCCTGCGATGCGAAGGTCTCCCGATATTTCTCGTCTAATCTCTTTTGAGAATAAATTTTTCTACTTTCGATAGAATATACACATTATCATAAAGTAACTTGAAATTGAAATTCGAACGCCGCTTATTTAATCTCACTTGGCCGAATTTCGAAGGGATGGCGAGGATAATCTCTCTTGAGATGATTTCCCTTAGGCAAATTAATTGAACTTGCAGTTATATACGCAGCGAAAGTTTGCTTCTGAAAAATACCATCGATATTTTCCTTCGATTCAACCGCGGTTCTTATTCATTACTTATTCATTCGCGCATTCTTTACGTTTTTTTTTAAAGCCCTCTCTGGATGTTTCTCCTTCGAATGTTCATTTGCAACCTCTCGCTAATGGACAGAACTCACTCGCTACATCACGGAGAAGATACACACACACACACACACACACATACACATACACATATACACACGTTTCTTGCTCACGTACACGAAATGGATTTAGCAATTTCCTTCAATAAGACTCTTACAGCTGGCGTGCCATTATATTTCGTAGAGGTCGTAAAATACGCGATGGAATGTTCGTAATGTTGCGTGAAAGTGCTAAATCTATTACGCGATTAGGGGCTCGGGCAATCCAAAATACTCGACAAGTGGAATATTTTCGCGAGTTGGAATATAATCGCGTTTACGAAAAAAACAAAAAAAAAAAAAAGAGAAAACTGTCACGGGGACTGTCGACAGAAGTGAAAACTATGAGATAACAGTGTTTTTTTTTTAATTTTCAAGTTAATTAGTAGTGTCAGAAATTGAAATTTCATAATTTGTAAATTAAAATTATTAATATTAGTCTGGTTTTCACATCTATCGGCACTCCGAGCAACAATTATGTACATTTTTACATGGTTTATTTATCAGTCGAAACATACGATGCGCAAGCTCAGTACAAAATATAAATACAACTTAATTGAAATAATAATTAATATACACTTATATTATTTATACATAGTATTTGTATTTACGTAAATTTCAATGTACTTAATTTTCAACATCATTATCATCATTAATTTCAACAATACTCATTTCATTATATTCTAAAAAGGATACAATAGGCTTATGGTAACTGAAGTGAGAAACAAAAATTTTCGATTGGAATTTATGTAAATATCGTGCAAAAACCGCATCGATCGTCGTTTTATATTTTGCAGTACTGAGTTTTCGATCATTGGATATAGTCAAACCTAATGCTTCATTCAAAAATTCAATTAATGGTATATATATATATATATATATCGTTTTATATTTTGTGGTACTGAGTTTTCGATCATAGTCAAACCTAATGCTTCATTCAAAAATTCAATTAATGGTATATATATTTCGTTTTATATTTTGTGGTACTGAGTTTTCGATCATAGTCAAACCTAATGCTTCATTCAAAAATTCAATTAATGGTGTGTATATATATATATATATATATATATATATATATATATATATATATATATATATGCTTTCACTGCTGGCCAAGCGCATTATGTCATTGTATGTCGGTGACGCGAGCCCATAAGATTTTCCCCTTACCAAAAATCGCTCAACGCGCCTAAAGAAGTTTTCACTTCAAAAATAAAAATAAAATATAGACGTTGCTCCCTAATATTCGTTTCGAAACACGAAACGCATGTTACAGAAGCATGTCAAAGAGCGTTAAAACACTTTCAGCCAGAAAAACTCATCGAGCCCACGTAAGAAATCCAATCGTATCGGCACGCATACACAAATGCTTTCTCTTAATTATTACGCAAATGAAATGCCGGATGTTCGTTCGTACTTGGAGAGGAGGAATCTCTAATTAACGTCTTTTTATTTGTACGATCGTGACGCGCTTGACTCTCTTGAAAAGAAAAAAAAAAGGGAAATATTTTCTGATTTATTTCCTCGTCATCGATATTATTTTTCACGATCTTCGTTCTTTCTCGAGAAGAAACGAGAATTGTGAACGATAGAATTTAGTCTTCAAAACGAATAAAGTTCCTTTCTTTCTACCGTAGACTGTAAAAAAAAAGAAGAAAAAGAAGTTTACGCGTCTTTGGGAAACGTAAAATTCTACTGATCTACGAAACGAACGTGACACCGTAGAACGTGATGAAAAAACGTTGATAGAGCTCGATTAGTTCGAGAGCGCTCTATGATGAAACGAATCTCTGCATTCGGAGATCGATGTAAAATGCGAAAATACAAAGTAAAAAATACACGAAAACGAACAGAGAGATGAAATCGATCGATCGAAGATCCCTCGACTGAAAATCAGAAGAAACTGGCGAACTTTTTTCCAAATTTCTTTCTGTTATAATAGCCCGGGCAAAAGGTGCGTAGTGGGACGGGGGAAGAAGAAGTCGCGTGTTTCCTGGTCGTTTCGCTCGTATTCCGCTCCGCTCCTCGCGAGGGCGATCCCGTTTTTCCCGCGGCGTGGAATTACGTATCCCGGATGCGCGCGATCGCGAAATCGAAACTTGGTCTCGGTGTGCGCGACGCGCTACGCTCGCAACAGCCTCTGGTGGTGACTGATGCCACGGGTGCAACGACCCGGCCGTCGCGAAACTAGGACATCCTCGGCGGTTCTGCGACGTCGTCGTTGCCATCGTGCTGCACGACGACCCCGTTTTCCAGTTACGCCGGCCGAGCACCGTGTGCTCGCGTCGGCCACGCGGCTCCACCGCAGCAACCGAGTTTTCGATTTTCGCGCTCCCTTTCACGATCCTCTTCCGTCGTCCTTCGTCCGAACATCTCGCAGCCTTCCACTTGCTTTGTTCACCGTTCACGTCGAGATTTGACGTGTTGATTTTTTTTTTTTTTTCTTTCAAAGAAAGAAAAAGTTGAACATCCAGTCTTTGTTCGAATTTTGCACGATTCTCTTCCGTCGTCTGAACATCTCGCAGTTTTCGACTTGCTTTGTTTAGATTATCATTTACATCGAGATTTGACGTGTTGATTTTTTTTTTTTTTCAAAGAAAGAAAAAGTTGAACATTCAATTTTTGTTCGAATTTTGCACGATTCTCTTCCGTCGTCTGAACATCACGCAGTTTTCGACTTGCTTTGTTTAGATCATCATTTACATCGAGATTTGACGTATTGAATCCTTCTTTTTTTTCAAAGAAAGAAAAAGTTGAACATCCAGTCTTTATTCGAATTTTGCACGATTCTCTTCCGTCGTCTGAACATCTCGCAGTTTTCGACTTGCTTTGTTTAGATCATCATTTACATCGAGATTTGACGTATTGAATCCTTCTTTTTTTTTCAAAGAAAGAAAAAGTTGAACATCCAGTCTTTATTCGAATTTTGCACGATTCTCTTCCGTCGTCTGAACATCTCGCAGTTTTCGACTTGCTTTGTTTAGATCATCATTTACATCGAGATTTGACATGTTGAATCCTTCTTTTTTTTCAAAGAAAGAAAAAGTTGAACATCCAGTCTTTATTCGAGTTTTGTACAATCCTCTTCCGTCGTCCGAACATCTCGCATTTTTCGACTTGCTTTGTCATTTACATCGATATTTGACGTATTGATTTTTTTTTTTTTTTTCAAAGAAAGAAAAAGTTGAACATCCAGTCCTTGTTCGAATTCTCGTAATCCTTCACTCACGTTCGCTGCGTTTAAATCATTTAAAGGAGATCTATTCGAGCCGAATTCTGGAATTTTCTGGAATTCTATTATTGTTCGAACTATTCTGCACGGAGGACGTTGAGCTTCTTGTCCGGCATGAAGAAACGGGCGAGCAAGACAAGTTACCCTTATTTAAACATGTCTAAATTGAATAATAAATTCTTTCGCGTGGAATTTATTTCCGTTCGTGCAGAATGATTCTAACATAGTTAGAATTATAGAAAATGTCCCCGAACGGGAGATTTGGTATTAACGTGTTTCTTGACGCGAGGAATACGTTATGAGAAACGAACTCTCGCAGACTTCTTGTAATGATTGATCCGGCTCAATAATATAATTATATTAATAAAAAACTTTCGTTCTTATAAATCTTTCATACATTTTATTAGCACTGGATGTTAAATATTTACCTCCTGTTTTGTTAAATATTTTTTAATTAAGCTCGATACATAAATTCACATAGTTAAAAGCAAAAACGAAGTAAATATAGTCAATTTAAAAAAAATTAAATCTAGAGCGAACGACAACAGCGCGATGAGATCTGAAGTGAAATAAAACAAAAATGGTCAGCCCTTATTCTCTCACATTTGTTTAATTTTTTCAGAATCGAGTCTCATTTGGATAAAAGTGTTGTTTTTAAATTTAATATTATTATTTATCATTTTATTTTATCATTAATCCTTGAAGAACATGCAAAGCCTTTAGGATGTTATTGTATTTACTCCAAAATTACAGATAAAGAAAACTAATTAAAGATAAAGAAGACTAATTAAAACTAATTGAAGGAACAGTCATCGAACCAACTTGCTCGAAATCTGACAACTAAATTTGAAAGTCACATCGAAAGATAAATTATACGTGCATATTAATTATATGATTAAAAAAAAAAAAAAAGAAAAATAACAGCAGTCGAGCCAACTTGGCCAGAAAATCTATAAAATTGAAAATCGATCATCTCCGAGCACCGAAAACCAAAGATTGTTATTAAAAAATTGGAAAAATTGAAGCTCGACGATTGAAGAAGATAAATGTATATATTACAAAATAAATTACAAGAATCCACTGTGTTTCACGTGTCAACGATATATACTCATCGTTTGGTTGATTTAACGAAAACAAGCAAAAATCAAGCGTGAAAATCGGTTTGAAACGGGATCAGCGTCGTTGACAAGACGAGCCTGACGATAATAGAAAATCGAATAGACAATATTGGTCTATAAGCGTCGATCGAATGATTCACGATAGAATTGACGAGAAACGAACGAAATGCGGTGGGGGGGGAGGAGAAGAGAGGGGTGGTGTTGGAGAGGCAATTGAAATTAAGGTTCGAGATTGAACCACGTGGCGATATCGATTCTCGGTCGAGAGGCACGGTCACACGCGGTTTTTACCATTTTATCGGACGGCTGCTCGGCGGTTAATGCACTTTGCCCTTTTCCTACAGCTACAATACTTCGTTCATTTCGACGATAGCTGACGCAATCAGCTACGTAGGAGATCTCGCGTATATATATATATATACACGAGAGCGGCGTAATACGTACGATAGTTTGCGAGGTAATTAGCGAGATGATCTGTCTCTTTCTCTTATTATACGTTGTTGGCGATATCTTCTAAATTTAATTAAATGTAATTAAGATCGACTTCGTCAGACGTGTTCTTCTTGTTTTTTCTTTCTCTCTTTCCTCGGTAGTTCATCGTGGAAATCCTATTTCTACCGAATGAACCGTGAAAATAGGTATTTCAGGCTGCAACCGCGTGCTCGTTTACTTTTGGTGGTAAATTTTCCGCAAAAATTCACGGTCTGATTGTTGTCATCTTTACTCTACAGCGTATTTGTTCCATAAATCGTTGAATCGCATAAAAATGTAAATTCGCGTGGACTTCTATTCCACGGTCTACTAGGAACTACGAAGAAGGCGGAACATTTTCGAATTGTGATAGCTCCCTAATGATTTTTTTTTCTTCTTCTTCTTTTTCTTTCGATTACAATGCACGACGAACGCGTGCACGATCGCTTTCATTTTCTGTTACACCGTTACACGAGCGTGCGAGGACGTGTCGCCGTGTTTTCGCCTTCTTTCCCTTTTCGCATACATTCAGCGCTCGTTTTCTCTTTCCGCTTTCGTTTCGCGCGGCGAACGGTAAAAGCGATCGAAAGGTCGGTCAAGTGTACGTACGTTTTCAACCGTTGTTCGAACGATCGTCGAATTATATACACGTTGGCCGAACAGTTCGGCAGCAGCTTCGAAGCGGAAATTCTGCAACGAGATTTTTAACGACAGCCAGGAATTTACCTGGAAGCAACTTTTTTTTATCTGAACCGAATAACGTTTATTTATCTTGATTCTTTTTTTTTATTATTATTATTATTAAGAAGAGATCGTCAAATTCTGAAAATTCTTTCTTCGAGTGAATAATTTGGCTGAAGATTTTTTTGGAGAGAATTAGATGCACAAATGAGCATCTTCTTCTGTGACAGGAGAGAATAAAAAAATTCTCTTCTCTCTTCAGTCTTTAAATGTAAACCAAAGACGTATCCCCGTCTTTAACGATTTTTAATCTCGACGAATCGTACCTCTCGATCCTTGTATCGTATTAAAAAATCTGTTGCGAATAATTGACTTTGTCCCGTTGGTTAGAAACGATCGAGTCAGTTCACTTAGTGCTGATGGAACGATTTCATTTGTCAATCGATCAAAAGTGTCTTTTTTTATCTGAACCGAAGAACGTTTATTTATCTTGATTCTTTTTTTTTTATTAAAAAGACATCGTAAAATTCTGAAAATTCTTTCTTCGAGTGAATAATTTGGCTGAAGATTTTTTTGGAGAAAAATAGACGCACAAATGAGCATCTTCTTCTGTGACAGGAGAGAATAAAAAAATGCTCTTCTCTCTCAGCCTTTAAATTTAAACTAAAGACGTCTTTAATGATTTTTTATCTCGACGAATCGTACCTCTCGATCCTTGTATCGTATTAAAAAATCTGTTGCGAATAATTGACTTTGTCCCGTTGGTTAGAAACGATCGAGTCAGTTCACTTAGTGCTGATGGAACGATTTCATTTGTCAATCGATGAAAAAGTGTCTGTTTCACGTCTTTTATAAAATCTTCTTTATAAAGTATATAGAAAAAATTTAATTCCCCGTGCTGCCTGAATGAGACTGAAAACCTACGTGAAAAAGGTACATAAGCGACTTAAATAACTATGTTTTCATCGTCTTAAGGAACATATAAAAAAAACATAAAACATCGGCGACAATTGCAAACGGTTCGGTAAAGCACGATGAATTAATTACTGTTAGTCGCGTATCGTCTTTGCGTAAACTCCAGTCATTGTATGCGTCTCGCGGCAACGTTATTGCAATGAGAAAAAATTGAAATTCCCATTGTCCCCCCCCCCCCTATCCTGTGTTAAACTTTTGCTCGGAACTTGAAAGGAAACGTAACAGCGTGTGACGATGTTTCGCCGAGTGAATCAAACGACTATTTATACGCGCCATGCTTCTCTTTTGATGCCGACTTCAAGGAAACGAATGAAAGCAGCGCACGATTTTATTATTTTATTATTTTTTTTCTTTTTGTGAAATTACCAGCCCATGCGTGCAACGATCCGCTTTTTTGCTTAACTGTTTTATCAATTCGTTGCTTACCTGGATTTAATTACCCAGGTTTAAATTTAAAAAAAATATATGTATATGTAAATGGAAATATAAAATATAAAATATACGTACATATAAACATTAAATATAAATATAATATATATATATACACATTAAATATAAATATAAAATATACGTACATATAAACATTAAATATAAATATTATATATATATATATACACATTAAATATAAATATAAATATAATAATAAATATATATATACACAAATATAAATATAAATATAAAATATACGTACATATAAACATTAAATATAAATATAAAATATATATACATATACATTAAATATAAATATAAAAAATATATATATATATACATTAAATATAAAATATATATATATATACATTAAATATAAATATAAAACATATTAGGCGTACTTAAGTAAATACCCATAAGTTTTTTTAAATTTAATAAACATTGCCATCTATTGACGATAATTAAAAAGAAATAATTTAGACAAAATGAAATTTTCTACAGTATCAGAAAATGACATTACTATATTAATTATCGAATTGTGTTGGTTTTTTGACCAATTTTAAGGGGAAAAGGTGACTTTCGTGATTTTTTTCTTTTTTTCCACGAAAAGATCTCGAATAGTTCATCGCTTCACCGTGTGAAAATCTGCCCCGCGGGTTGTTACTTTCGAACGATCGTTGGCCTTAATCAAATACCAGCAATTCGATTTCGTTGTTCAGCGCATCGTTGTTGGATCAATCATCGTGGAAATTGTACGAGTTTTCAATAATTCGTTCGCGTGTCTAAAGGCTGAAGCGATGAATGCTTCGCTCGTGAAACAGACTTGCACCGTGAATAGGCAAGTGTCGACGACGATATTGCACGTTACGATACAACCGCGCCGCCATTACAATCCGAAAACGAAAGGAAAGGATTTTCATTTCGAATGAAAACGGCATAATTCGACATAGTCGTTGAAAAGCATCATCCTCTTGTCGTTATCGTTCGTAGAGACAAGTTGAACTTCAATTTGAGAAACTAAATCCTTCGTTAAAATTCTTAGGAAATTTTTTAGAAAAAACTGCTTGGAGAAATTCGTTCTTTCTCTGATCCTGAGGATTCCCGAAGAAATCATCTTCTTAAATCGTCGCCTTTGCCAATCGCAAAGTCAATCGCGATGACTACATAGTCGTACAAAGCGATTGCACCCGCGGCGTGATTATAGTCGTAGAAGATTTTAATCGTCGTCCCGGTTCCCCACAGTCGCCGATCGAATTATCTCGAGTCGAATTGTGCTTCGGGTTTCCGGGTGCAGAGGCTCCTGAAGAATGATGACTGTCGAGTCACGACTCTCTCGAGGTGAACCGTTTCTCATCGTCTCTGCTTGCGCAATCTTGCGACAAGTAGCACAACATTGAAGTCCAAGCAACATTGAATTAATTAATAATTAATTCGGTGACTACAGCTGCGCGGATGTTTGCGCGTTTGTGTGAAATTTGAGCATGCAGCGCGAAAAAGAAACATCCAGAGTACGACATATTCGTTTTTAGATCGAAACTTCGATACTTTTCGCGAACACTGTTACTGAAAATTACGAAAAGACAGGGTTCAATTGTTAAATTATCTCTAAGCAATACTTTCGGATATTTTTCATTATATTTTCTATATATATATATATATATTCTTTGGCGCACACTACGTGTTTTGCGTTTTCTACGGGGTTTCGAAAATTTCAAGACGCCAGAAATTTGCGAAATTCGTTACACTTCTTTTTTACTGATTTTCGAATATACAGGATACTCTCCTATTGATTATTCTTTTCTGGTTCACGATTATATACTTTCCGTTTAGATTTCTCCCATTTGTCGTTATTGAAACTAATGAAATTCAAGTATCTAGTCCGGAATTAGTAAATTTCCAAAATTTTCCCGAAAATCAAACAAGTTTATTACTTCCTTTCTTTCGACTTATTTCCTCGCGTAGATTCACCTTCCTAAAAATAGCGCGAGCAGTCGCTATACTTGGCGATTTAGCTCCGAAAAGTAAGTGATTAACCTTCGAAGTTTCACTCGCGAGAATTTTCACCAAATTGGGGCCAAACGGTATGAAAACAACACGAGCACCGTGTAGCTCTCGGATCGATGAACCTGATGCGATAAAACGTGTGTTCCAAGTCTATAGATAAAACTGTCAAAGGTTTGATAAATAATTGATCGTGGATCAATGCGTTGAAGAATTTAAACTGGTGATACGTCGTTGCGGTCACGAAGCAGTTGCATAGAGCGCCATTTGTTGGCCTACATTGCTCTACCTGGCCAATATTATTCCGTTCTTCATCGCAGGAAATTACTAGATCGTAGCTTTGGATCTTTGCATTAATAAGAGAACGAACGACTCGAGAAAGTTAATAATACTTTGGTATTTCACACGTAAATCTATTACACTAGATTGGCCAAAAAAATAACGTGTGTGCGTGTGCGTGTGTGTGTGTGTGCAAATGAAAAGTAAATTTTTCGCGAGAAACGAAAACTTTATTGGACAATATATTTCGACCATTTTGTTCGATTTACTTTTGCCATCGTTTCAGGCAACTTTGTGATTCCTTCTTCGCTCGAAGAGGTTCTTATCTTTTTCGACGAGAAAAGAGAGTCAAGTAGTGAAATTTTGCCAATTTTGATATAGTTAATAGCTCGAAAACTTCTTTCGAAGGCCATACATATGGGGCAATTGTTTTTTTTTAATTCCTTTTAAAATAATACAGCAAAGTATGACGAAATTTTCATTGCCATTTTGAAATCCAAACAAATAAACAACGATCGTTAACGAAATAGTCGCATTTTCCCTTTTTTAAAACGACCAGGAAGTTAGTTACATTTTAAGAAATAGTATGTGTGTCCATTTAATAGAAAAAGAAACGCAATTACTTTTTGGCCAAAGCAATATAGTTCAGAGATTTGCAAAAAGACATTGATGAGTGAACAAATATTTCGTTCGCAATATCAATGTTTTACAGTATAGAACTAATTCAATAATCGGACTTATAATTATGATATTCATTTGTTGAAAACTATAACTATTCAGACTACGGATAAATTTGGAGCTTGATTGGTTGCGTTATAAAAAAAATTCATTATTTTCAAAATTTTTTTAAGAGGAATTTTAGAAAGGCCTTGAAGAAAAAAATCGATTCGCGGTATACGAAATATTATGCGATTAGAGGGTTAGAGATCGCATAATTTCAGAAACCTGTAGTGTAAAACATTCTTCCTGTTATCGATACCGACGAATTTCAACTTTTTTCCCCCCTTTCTTTTTACTGTTGCCTGTTTGAAGAATACATTATGCTATATTAGCGAGCAACAAAATGATTCGTTGATTTATTAGCTAATACTAACAGAATTCGTTAGATTCAAAGCGATAACAATGCAAAACAAGAAAAACAGAAAGGAGGAATTTTCATTTTCATATTTTTATTTTCGACTGACAAAGGAACGTACAGAAGTTAATTATAGATTTTTGATTGAAATTTGATTTAAATTTGATTTAAATAGTTTTCGAAAAAATGTTTGACACTTATTTTATTTTATTTTAGTTTTCTTTTTTTTTTTATTGGCAATCGTCCATGTTGAAGAGGTATAAACTACCCTCAAGGGTCCAGAATTTATTTCGTCAAACATCTCGGAAATTATTAAAGATACAGTCTTCGTGTTTTTTATCATCTTGCGAAAAAATAATTTAAGCGTATTTTTTAATAATTTTTTGATCATTTTTCCGAATAAATGTTAACATATTTTCTTGAATATTTGTTCGTGAAAAACTATATATATTTAGACACAAATTATGAACAAATTGGAATCTTGATTGTTGCATTACAAAAGGATTCATTTTCGAAACTTTCTTGCTCTGGACGTAAGAGAAATTTTGTCTCAACACCAGAAGTATTGAAGTGGTCGAAATGACATAAAATCATAATTTTTGTTAGATACATTATAGACGTAAAACAATGTATTTTCAGAAATTTAAATGATTTTTTATAAAATACACAAACGAAGGCCTGCGTATCCAATTGTACTTCACAGTTTTTTCCATTCTTTTCACTTTAATATCTCTGATGAAAAATCCATGCTTTAAATCCTCGGTAGTTCTAATGTTAATTATGTAATAATTTTATTCTCCTCCAGCTGCAACAAATCCATTCGTAAAGACATCGAAACGAGCCATCGCATCGTCGCAAAAATGTTTGAAAAAAAAAAATTTGACAAATATAATCGGAAACTGACAATTCAACAAGTTTCCCTCTCTAATGTAATATAAAACAGATCGATCACTTTCGCACAATAAAGAATAAGTTAACGTATTAATCTCGAGTTAAATCTCAAAGCAACCGGCTCGCTATGAAAGGTTTATTGCGGTTATAATTTCCCAGTTTAACAAGTATACCAAGTCCGCTTATCTCGTCGGTGTGACGCTCGATTCTCAAAGAGGCGACGTTCAACTTCGTTCGCAAGCACGCGGCGTGCTCCATTTTTCCATTACAAAGCGAATTCTCATTTCCTTCGTTCCACTCGGAAGTCGTGGAGAGGAGGGAGAAAGAAAATATATTTGTCGAAACAAGACAAGCCCCGATCGAGCGATTCTTCCCCCTCGAGGGAAATTCGATTTGATTCGAGACTTTGCTCTCTGTAGGGGGATTATTCGTTATCGATGAAAAGCACGCTGTCGTATTTTTAAAAAAATATCTTTCCTTATGAAAAATATCTTTCCCATCTAGAAATTTCCACCTGCTTTCGCTTCATGGAAACGTGTTTCAGTTTAGATCGCACAGTGTCTTGACGAAATTTTCTGGATTACTTCTGGATTTTGAATGTTGATCCCTGAACTGAGAAGTGAAATTAAAAAGGACAGTTTTCTATTGACAGAAAAGTGTTAACGCGAATTAGTATTATCAACGTTGTGTGTCGTAAATACGAAAATATATATACCTTTAAAATAATCTGATAACTCTAAATAATATTTGCCTCCGATTTATCCATTTTTTTCCTTTTTCTTACTGATAAGAAAATGATCTTTATCCTTCTGTCAAGATCCGTTTCCACCGTAAATCCTTTCAAATTTAATTTTTTCATCGAGACCGATTGAAATTACAGATGACAAAATTCATGCGAACTAAATTGTCCAAATCGAATCATGAAAATGATTATTCGTCTAAACTGCAAATTAAAGTCCAAATTACATCGTAATGTGATTTGTATTTTACGACTCTCCTCTGTAGTGTATGAAAAAGAGAAAATACAGAGAACAAGACATTCTACTTTTAATTTCCACGAACGCGTTTTCGAAACTCCAATGATACCGGCGAAAGGGTATAAAAGCGAAGTTATGATACCGAGGGGATGAAATGTGCGAGGAGAAGCTGGCAGGAGAAAACGAGAGAGAAGGAAAAACGACGCGTTGGTGGAGTCAGTAATCAGACGTCGACGTAGTCGATGAAAATGATACGTTCCGGTTCGCGATCGTTTCAATTCTCGTTGCATCGTGGATCACAGAGCTTGGCACGAACGTCGCAACGAGAACCACGAGAGACTCGTTCCTTTTTCTCTCTTTCTCTCATAAAAAAACAAACGAGTCGTCGATTCGAGCCGTGTGATAATTACGAAAAAACCGATACCACTCTCGGTGTAGGAATTAATCTTTTCGTGCGCTGTTCTTTTTTTTTTTTTCTTCAATTTTATTAAGATTTTATTTCGTATTAAAATAAAGTCTTTCTCTCCTTCAATTCAGGATTACTGCAATTAGCATTTTCATATTCGTCAATATCGAAAATGACATTTGCGAAATTTAAATCTACTTAAGATCGCTTCGAATTTTTTTATATGTTGATCCACGAAATTTGGAACTGTTATAGCATAGAAAAGATGCGCGAAACTTTTATACCCGATCGACGAAAATTTATTGCTCCCCGAGAACGTGCTGCTGTTTAAAAAAGTTCGAACAATTCGATTGGAGCTTCTGCACTCAAGCGGAGTTTGCGGAAAGAATTATTTCAAATTTCTTCAAGCTACGTACATGAAAAGAATTTCTTTATTACTAATAATAGTCTTGTAACACTAAATTCTACTAAATTCTGTACTAAAATTCTACTATAAATAAGACGCTAATATTTTTTATTAACACTTTACCGACCGGTAGCCTATTAATCGGCTACTATTTACCGCTATCGGTCGGTAAAGTGTTGATATCGTATAATAATATATTTATATATTTTAACATTTTACCGACCGGTAATATATTAATATATACAAATATATTATTACACGATATTAACACTTTACCGACCGGTAGCATATTAATCGTCTATTACTTACCGCTATCGGTCGGTAAAGTGTTTTAAAGCATTTAAAAGAATATCTCGCCTGAGAGATTCCTAAATAACTAAAAACAATACCGAGAAGTATATACGAATATACTTTATCCACGATATCCGGCAAACTTCGCGAACCATGTAGACACGTCAGAGTGCTAATAATCTCGAGTGTGATTCAGACTTTGGCAAACTCAGCCAGTACATTTAGCGAAACTTCGCAGCATTGTCGCAGTTGTTACTTACACTCGAACAGTTGCAAACAGTTTGTCATTAATTTTTTTCCACTTTCTTCTAATTGCTTCCAGTTTCTTTCTTCTAGTTATTTCTACAATTAAAATGTTCGCGGAGTAGAAGTATTGCTAGGCTCACGGGGATGATGAAAATTTGGGAAAACGGAAGGAAAGTCTTCTCGAGTCCGTGGCAAGAGGCGATTAATGCATTCGCGAGTGGCGGCAAATAAACGAGCACAGTATAATTGAATTTTATCAAGTGCAGATAATGCCCCCGAGGAGACAATGTCCACCGAGAAGTGATTCGCAATTCAGCAGATAGTATATTTTTTTTTTGTCTCTGATTTTTACCCAGACTCGAATCGTTTTTTTTCCTTGCAATGCCAATTTTGCAATCACCTCGGTACATCAATCAGTTTCAATTAATAACAAGCGTGGAACATCTTCGTTCAAGCGTGAAGAAATGATTTCAAAGAACTCTGTCGTGTTATTTATTCAAATTATAAGACACGAGTTCGTTGAAAAATCGAATGATCATCCAATATCGATGAATCTTTCATCGAATCTGTAGCCTAAAGCTACTCGACGAGTTCTATCATAAATCTGTCTAAATCGAAACTACATCGTGTCGACAAATTTAGCTTCTTCGTTCAGAGTCTTCACGATCAAGAAGAATCTGTTTAAAAAAAAAAAGAAAAAAAAAAAAAAGAAAAAAAATCATCAGGCGAGAATTGACAGACAATGGAAAAATTTCTTATAAGAATCATCCTTCTTATTAGCAAAAAATTTGAATCGAACTGGACTTCGGACCAGAAGAAAAACGAAAAAAAAAAACCGATCACCGTCAACGCTCGAGTCTAGACCTAGAAGAGGCTAGAAAAAAGCCAAGGAAGAAAAGCGGTAGAACGTCGAGGGAGTCGATCGTCGAAATCACGAGCGATTCAACGTTGCAAACTTTCTCGTCCGAGGCTCCCCGGTTAAGGAGGATTTAATTAAACGGGACGACGGTCGTGGGTCGGAGAAACGCGAACGCGAACGCGGCAGGAAAGCGAAACATTAGGATTTCACGTAGCGGACGAGGCCGTGGCACCGATGGTCGTCTGCATCTGCGCCTAGCCTCCTCCGGTGCATTCGCCTTGCGTCGTGTCCCAACGATTCGTTGACCCCCCGTTCCGTAGCTTACCTGCTGCTTCTCGATCGAGGCGCTTCCGGATGCGCAACGCAGTCGTTGCCCCCCCCCTTTTCTCCCTTCTCTTGTACTTTGTTTGCTCATGTGACTCACTGTCAGCAAATTTAATCCACCGAGAGAATATTATTACATATCCGCGAAACTCTGGAAAAAAAATGACGAAGCTAAATAAACGTTCGATGAATTAATTGATTTCTTGGATGGCGCTGTCAAAACATATAAATACTCTGAGCTAAAGCATTGAATTGCTTATTATTAATTGTTACTTTTATATAAATTTCGTTTTTTCGCGTTCTATTGAAATTACTTATAGTGTTTAAAGTATTCGTGTTCAATCGAGAATTTTTGATATTCTTGTTATTATCAAACGCTTGTATTAACGATGAAACGGATCTCGCTTCTTTCGCGAATCTGTTCCGCTTCAATCAAAATTTTCATTCGAAATCAATTTTTGTCATTCGTGTAAATTCTCATGACAGAAGTGCTCAATTAGCAGCACGGTTCGCGTGATATTTCTTTCCTGGAAACGATTCACAGTCTAATCTCTCGAGCGAGCTGTTGATCGATAACGTGATAACGCTTCGCGGTGATTCCCTGCGAATTGGCTTGCTTAATTGTTAATGACACGTATCTCTTTAAAATTTACATTTTTTTTTAGTTTCTTAATCTTTATCGGAGGAAAGAACAATGAAGGTTCCACTTCTCTATCAGTTTCCGCTTCTCTATCAGTTCAGGAATTGATTTTTATATTAAGGAATTTTCTTTAAATTTACAATGTAATTGTAATGTAGTTCACACTGTTATATTAGTGTATATGTAACAGCTCGAAATTGTATCTATTATCTATCGCAGAGGGCTAACTGGCGGCTCGCAAGCCCTTGCCCCTACTTTCCTCATCGCTAGCGTTACCCCCTCCACTGCATTTCTTCGCCCCACTCTTTCAGTTTGTTGATTTCCCTACGCAAGTGAGGAGATCGATGCAGTGGAGGAGGTAGTGCTTGCGGGCCGCCAGTTAGCCAGCTCTGATCCATTAAATCGTCGATAAGAAACTATATTTAATAACGAAATAAAAGCGACAATGACTTAACTAACAATTAACAATTAGCTGCATTTACCTATGACTCTCGTTTAAAATTTTTGTATTCTAAGTGTTAATTTATGCATGGATAATTAACGTCATCATCTACTCGTATCTTTTTTCGAAAAAGGCGAAATACCGTGGCGATAGGTTAAATATCGATATCCTCTCAATGTTGGAGGATCGTCTTCACTTGTCTCGTATTTCTCTCGTGCCAAGAAGCCACGCACGCCCACGAGGGCAAATGTTTCACCACCTCTGAAATCGACTTTTCCAATGGTGATTTCTTTCTAAACATAGCCAGTCAACGAGTTTCTTGACCGTGCTGTATTTATACACGCGTAACTTTCGTATCGTTTTCAATTGAAAGGTATTTTTCTATCGTTAGGAAATATTTTCGTACCGCGAGAAGAAAGAGAAAATGCTTCTTTCACCCCTTCATACATCTTCATCTTCCTTAATCCGAAGCACGCGGGAGATAAACGAAAGAAGAAAACAAATCAATTTAGAAAATCGAATTCTATCCAAATTACACACACCAAAAACATCAAATTAAAATCGATTATTTTTAAACGCTGTCTAAACGTAATACATTTAAAACTAGGACTGACTTTAC
The DNA here is from genome assembly GCA_032399595.1 of Tetragonula carbonaria. Lineage (NCBI taxonomy): Eukaryota > Metazoa > Arthropoda > Insecta > Hymenoptera > Apidae > Tetragonula > Tetragonula carbonaria. The sequence continues at coordinate 6,518,050 of JAUCRC010000007.1, forward strand.
ACTCGCAATTAGACTATCAATGTTCGTGTGTTTCTGCGAAATTTTCAAAGTGTCAGACCAAAAGTACAAAATAATTAAAATAAATAAATAAAACAAACGAAAAGTAAGTAATTAATTCGATGAAACAAATTTGCGCTTAGTGATTGATTTCCATCGTCGTGAGAAATTATTATTTGACTCGGAACGAGTTAAAGAACACGCGTATTTCCTCCGCAATATAGGCGGCAACGCGCGTTATCTCGCGTGATGGATAATCAAACTCAGCCCAAACAAGTGAAAACCAAGCCGTGTAACGTACGCAGAATCTACGTTAAAACGTGTTCATATTTCGCAGCCATTTGTCACCACCGAATCCATCGACCACGCAAAAATAAAAGGTTCGTGCTTGGACGTGGGCTGATGACTACCATCGTCGAGATCGATACTACTTGTCGACCAGCCCTCGTTGGTCCAGCCTCTCTCTCTCTCTCTCTCTCTCTCTTTCTCTCTGTTTCCCCGGCACAATCGACGACGTGGGTGTCTGCAAGTACGCCATCCCAGCTCCAATGCGACTAGCTCCAGATATACAGAGTGTTCCTATAAAAACTGTTCCGCGATGAAACTATTGCTAAGGGATGGTTCTACACACACGCAAAAAATAAATTTCGCAGAAAAGAAAAGGGTACAATTGAATGATACAATCCTGGAATCAATCGAAAAATCGTTACTCGACGTGTGAGAAACGAGTTGAAAACTTTGGAATAGAATTTCCGAAACGCTTGTTTCCCAAATAGAATTTGATTTATCCTGTCCTTTATTTAATTGGAGATTGGCTTGGTAAATTCTCTCGATAAATTTTTACATTCAATCGCCCTCGTGAAAAACGAGCCATTTTGCGTAACAATTCTCATTTCCCGCTTGTCTGATTCTCATCGAAATTTTTCCTTTTATTTCACTCGCCCGGCGAAATCGCCATTTAAATTCTATTCTCCCTTATGTATATTCCACATATTCGCGAGAACACGAAATTACGTAAAAAACAATTGACACTCGCGCGTACGTATGTATTCGTGCGTGTTCGTCGTTTTAAATCAACGTTATCCCAATAGCGTGTATCTACGTGAATCATTATACGGCCGAATGTACGTATAACGTAACACGCTCGGGTTCAATTCATTCAATGACGCCCACGCGTTCTTCGCGGTGTGACGTCATTGAAAATGTTAGAGGGTAAGAAGGGCAAAACCGAGAGGAAACCGAGAGGGGAGGATCTGGGACAAACCATCCTACCATCTTTCACATACCTTTCATTCTTTCTCTTCCATTCTTCCCGTACTTTTTTACCTATTTTTTTCTCCTTCTCCCTTCCCCCGCCCTTCACCCCCTCTATTTTTTCCCTATTCTTCGAGCTTTACGCTCTCCTACAACCTATTTTCTTCCTTTTTGTCTCTCGCTGTTTCCTACGACTCGCTACGCGCTTTTTCTATTTATCATTCGTTCACGTTGCACTTTACTTTTTCTCCCTACTATTTTCTAACAATCATCTCCCACTTCGTTTCTTTCCCCTTCTATCAATTAAATTTCGTTCGCTTCGCCACGTTCTCTTTGTTTTTTCTTTTTTCTTTCTCTTTCTCTTTCTCTTTTTCCAATCTCCTTCCATTTTCACTTTTTCTTTCTTTCTTTCTTTCTTTTTTTCGTTTACAGTTCACCTCTCCATCGATTCTGTCTCGTTCTCTTTTTTTTTCTCTCTTTTTTCTTTTTCTTTTTTACCTCGCGTTTGTTTCTCTTCTCTACCTCGCTCCCTTTTCTCTGCCCGTTGCTTTTCTTTCCGCTCCGTTTCCCGACCGTGGTTTCTATGGAGTGGTTAATGGTTGATCAGAGTTCAAACATCGTGGCGGCGATTCAACGGGTCGCTCGCGTCATTTTTCCAGTCGATTTCGCCACGGTTGCTGGTCATTCTCGTTGAGAACAAGAGAGAACTCGTAGAGCGAGTCGATGGCGAGGGTTCCTGGAACTCTTCTACCTCTGTCTTCTCTGTGGTCGTTGGGTTATAACGGCGCATATACAGGAAGATTAGCTTTATACGAAGTGTTTCGATTGTCGAAGGGGCTAAATGAAACGGTTGAATTATGGCGACAGATAATATAACGACAGCGAGAATGCGAAACGCTCCTCTTGTGATATGATATCTTTTGCGATGCTGTGGAATTTTTCACGAAGCGAAGCAAAACAGCTCGAAAATCGAACTTAGCAAAAACAAAAAAGCGTGTAATCGAGAAAGAGACATCGATCGTTTTGCGTTTTCTCGTTTTCGAAATGAAAATGATGGGAATTAAGAGAAAACTCCCTTCGTTTTTTCCATTCTTTGTTTAATGAAAGTGAACGCTGAACGAAGAAACATCTTCGCACTGAATTGAAAGAAAAAAAACTCGAAAACAGAAAATTTCGAACTAGAAAGAATCGGAAAAGTTGGAAGCAATTTTAACAAACTAAATTCTAGCATTAAAATGTTAAAAATAAACTTGAACGACCTTCAAACAATTGAAAACAAGAATACTAAACGTTCGGGGGATAAAAAGAGAAAATTGCTGGAAACAATTGAAAACAAAAATACTAAACGTTCAGGAAGAAAAAAGAGAAAATTGCTGGAAACAATTGAAAACAAAAATACTAAACAAAAATATTAAACAGAAATACTAAACTGAGCTTGAAACAGTTAAAAGCAGAAATACTAAACGTTCGGGGGATAAAAAGAGAAAATTGCTGGAAACAATTGAAAATAAAAATACTAAACTAAGCTTGAAACAGTTGAAAACAAAAATACTAAACGTTCGAGGGGGGGGGGGGGAGAAAATTGCTGGAAACAGTTGAAAACAAAAATACTAAACAAAAATATTAAACAGAAATACTAAACTGAGCTTGAAACAGTTGAAAGCAGAAATACCAAAAGAAAATTCATGAATAAACTCCTTTCAAGCGACAATCTGCGCCAAAGATCCTCGTCCCTCTTCCGCAATTGGAAACAATGTTTCAACTGGCGAAGCAGTCACTTGGAATTCAATGACGAACGATAAAACAAAGGGCCTCTTGAAATTTGAAATGCGAACGGAACGACGTCGTTTCGTAAGCTGTAATTTTTATTACCTCAAAATAAACGTATCTGCTGCTGAAGATAGCCGAAGACGCGATAAGACGAGATAGAAACAGGAGCCGCAATTTCAAGTCTTGCTTGGTGCTTCGTTCGGCAATGTTTCCAACTCGGAGCTACAGCGTGACTCCAGCGTGGAAAAAGAGTGCAAGGAAAGATAATACCGGACGTCGAGTTGGTAAGAAAGGAGATGAAGAACGTTCGTGAACGTGAGCGAACGTTGTCGGTGCAGCGACGGGGGATTTCACGGCGACTGTATTGAAAACAACTATATCGGAGAAAACTTCGACTGCAAGTGACAGAGATTCAAAATATATCGAGGCGAGATCGTATCCCTGGAAGCACGGGGCACCTTGGGAAACTCGGGAACGATAGACACCCGGCGCCGCTCGAACGTTTTCAAATCGAGGAACGATTTCCTGTTTAAAAAGCTGTGAAAAGAGCGGAGATTTCGTTTAAGGCTCGTTCTTGTTTCAAGGCTTGAAAACCTGTAAACCTGTGAACGATGGATAACGTTCGAGGATCTAGAAGGATTTTCGAAATCGAAAGGCGAAGAGAATTTTCGGTTCGAGAGGTGTCTTAGAAGTGAAATAGTTCGTAATATTCTTTATTCTTCGTTTAATTTTTACGTTGAACGAACGAACGAATGATTCTTTTAATTACTCTGTTGCATAATTCGAAGATGAAGTTATTTTTTTTAATTGAAAGAGAGAAATTTTAAACAGACGACGAAGCAGAGATAAATGTCAAACGTGTCTCGACAGTCGCACATGGACGTCAATTAAAATGAAACACACAAAGAATATTTCTTTTCTTGTTGAAAAAGAGTTCAGCAAGATACAAGATAGTTATTAGTTTTGGTATTGAAATACTCTTCAAAAATTAATATTACCGACGCAAAATTTCTAATCTAGTGTTGAGAATATTCTCGTTAATTATCAGTTATAATGTCTCTTTCACAGCATTGATAGTACAAAATAATAAAAAACAAACGTATTCGAGCTCGCGGAATATTGTAAATATTTATAGTCAGCAACATTTACTGTACTGACTATTTTTATTCTTATTCAGTTTTTATAGTTGTTCCATATTTTACGTAATACTTACGCCGTTAACAATTATCATAAATACTATTATTTTCTATCTTCAATGCTCGTGGAATCACTTCATCAATCACGATATGCGGATATTTATATCTTTTAGATCCCCGGTCTAATTATCTGATCACTAATAGAAATTACTGATAGTATCCAATTTCGCATAATACTCTTCACATCAGCATTAATATTTGCTATTTAAAAATTAATATTTACTAGTTATTTATGTATATTAAATCATTATTTGCTCGTGATTGAATAGAAATTTTCATGCAATTTTTGCAAACACGAAACATATCCCAAAAACGGAAGTCTATCTCCTCCTAAATAGCCCCATAACCCACACCAACATTTAATTAATATTCACTCGTTATTTACTCGCGTTTATATTTAATCATTATCTGCTCGTGACTGAACAGGAATATTTATGCAATTTTCGCAAACACGATCAAGAAACAGAGATCTGTCTTCTCCGCGCTCGGTGCAAATCCATCTTCCAAATATTCGAGCGAGAATTACTCCAATTTTCCCTTAACAAGCGTAAAGAACCCACAGCAACGCACTTCCAACGAGGATCCAAGCAGCGTCAAACAAACCTCATCTGAAACGTGCGATGATGAGATTTACACAAAAGCTCGGGCGTCGATAGCGGCGTGGTAGCTTTGTGCTGCCCTCCTGGTACATTCAGAATCTCGCTACCGCCGCTGTGTGTTGATGGTAGTGTCGCCACCACCATTGCCACCACCACCACCACCACCATCGCCACCATCGCCACCGCCTCCAGTACGCCTTTCACCGAGCTCAGTTCGCCTCAGTTCGCTGTTGCCTCTCATCAGCTGCGGATCTGCTCGATCGAGCGGGATCGCAATTCGTCTCGCCAGTGATTCCCCGTTTCGCGCGCGATTAAAACAACAGAACTCTGTGTTCTCGCGTTGTTGCAAAGCCAGAGAAAAAAGAACGAGAAGAGTCCGTCCAAGTTCGGAGATCGTGAAAGAATTTCGATCCTAGTTTTTTTGCGAAGTGAGTCGCAGTGCAGACGTTTCGTTCTTCTCGTTCTAGTGTCTTTTTTTTTTTTTTCTTAATAACAGAGAAATGTCAAAGTAGTCGAGTTCGATCATCTGTTCGATTGTCCAAGTTTCCAAAAAAAGTGAGCCGGCAGTGCCTGTTGCACGACGTTGACCGAAGCGAAGGTAGAGCCAGAAGACAACGTGGGAGCGGGTTGTTCTTCATGGTAAGGCGACCGGATTCCTGCGGAATAATTTGTGAAAACCAAAGGCAGGATAGGGAACGGCGAACACAACGGTGCTCCACAGGTGGTAGTTCGATTATACTTCGCGATCGTTCTCGCAACAGACTAGATTACCGGAGAGTACACCCTGCTCGAGTGAAAGTAGCCCGAGCCTGGTCAGCCGGCTGATTCTCGGTGAATCCCGTGGTTATTTCGTTCGACGTCGGGTGAGAGCCACAGCGTGCTGTTCTGTTCCCCAATGAGATCTCGATCTCTTTACTCTCGTGCGAATTCTCATTGTATCGTTAGCGAACGATAGTTGGTGGAATTAAAAAATTCAGTGGTGCAATTGTGAACCCACTGTTAAAGAAACGAAAGAATCAGAGGCGATTCGAGCGTACCGAAAGAACGTCTGCGAACGTTGCGTGGATCAAAGAGGTATCGTTTCTCGGTGAAACTGGTAATTTGAAAAAAGAAAAAAAAAAAAAAAGAATCACTCGAGGTGTAATTTGAAACGAGGCAAAGTTGCCTGTGACGCAACGCAGTCGCTATCGCCTCTAATAGGAAGAAAGGCCTGATAACAACAGTATCTGCCGATTTAACAGCCGCTCTTATCAATCTTCATCCTCGCCTCGAGTGATTCCAATTTCGAGCAGAAAACGAAGAGAAAGAAAGAAAGAAAGAAAGAAAGAAAGAGAAAAGAAAACGAATAGAAACGTTCGTTTCTCCTTCTCGTGAAAACCTCGATTTTCGAACGTTCTGGAACGTTCTCTCGCTTCTCGTCTCTCAAAGGAAAAAAAAAAACTCACAACGACAGTTATTCGTTGTGCTAACGTTTGACCGTGCGATATATAATAGTCGTCGTTCCATCCGTGGACGCGAAATATATCGCCAAGTGGATCGTCAAGTGACGCAACTGGTAATCGAGCGCGGGGCAATTAGCTAACGATGTTACCGTGATTAGGTGTGTTGTGTCGTTCCCAAGTGCATGGCGAGTGAGAGAAACGATCGCGGGAAAAAGAGATGATCGGCGCATGCTGGCCAGGCGGCTTCGACGAGGAATTTTCCGATTTAACGACCGGTTTATTATCGGCGCGCGATTAATACTTGAAGCTGTTGTTGCAGGTTTGTCGATAAGCTCGACGTGTTATTCGCTAATGAACGATAATTAAACAATCGTGTGCGACTCGTTCGCGACCGTGAACGAGAGAGTCGACCAGCGAAATCTTTCGATTGGCTCTCCCGTTGCTCCTCCGATCGAGTTCTCCCCTCGCTCGCACTCGAGTGTTCACCTCGCCTCGCCTGTTTACCTTCAACAGCTGACTGACTGTCCAATGGCGTCGACCTGCTCGATCGTACGTACGCTTCTACAATCGATATCTTTTTCATCGTTGAAACGAAGATCGAGATCGTTATCTTTCGAGATTCGTCGAAGAGACAGTGTTTCGAAGAGACTTTTGGTGTTTAAATTAAGGAATATTTTGCAGGTTTTTCCTTTGTTTTTTTATGATGATTCGAAGAAGTAGGATTTTGTGGAGTAGCTTGAAATTTTGGAAAATCGAGAGATACGTGGCATATTGGGAAAATTTTGTTCGCGCTTTTCGAAAGAGTTTTGGGGGTTTTTTTCTACAAATGATGTTAAAGAAATTTCTTAAATAGTGTCAGAAAGCTGATGGAATTTCTCGTAAGCTTCTGAAATAATTAATGGACTTTTCAAATGTATTGCGCGGGAATTTTCTGAATAATTCTGAACAGCGAAGAAATTTGATTTGACTTCGAAAATTGTTTTGAACCTCTGAGAGAGATCAAGGCTACGAGGACCCGATAGACAATCTGTCGAGAAATTAAGAAACTTTCATAGATCTTTTAAAAACTCTTGCGACGCGTCACGAAACACTTTCGACACATCTTAAAATCTATTTTCCGATACCGAAGAACCTTCGAAATTCCAAAGAATTTTCGAACACCAAAGAATTTCCACCAGAGAGATCGTACGCGATCTTTTGAAACGGAAGATGATCTTTCAAAATCTTTTAACGTAACAGGATTAAAGAAAGAAGAAATTAGGTTGAGCACACCTTTTGATCTCTAGCTTTGACTCGAAGCTTCTTCCGATAAGAAGAGACGAGTCTTTCAATCGTGAAAATAGAGTGAAACGAAATAAAGAGAGAACAAAAAAAAATTTCGTTCTCTCGTGGAAACGCGAATCGTTTCGAACGATCGAAAAAGGATGCAGCTCTCGTGCACAGTAACCCGGACGTAACCTCGTGGCATTTCTAAACTATCCGCGTCTAACTCACCGACTATTCTACGAAGAAGAAATCTCCAAGTCCACGTTTCATTGGAATAAACTTGCCGATTTAAACGTTCCAACTTCGAACTTCATACGGGAATTATATGAATTTCGGTGTAATAAATTCGTTCATTCTTTTTCTCTTTCTCTCTCTCTATACTTGCGGCAAAGTTAATTCAATTTAGATCGATAGTCACGAATCAACAGTGTCGTCTGTTATTAAGAAGTGTCTGAGATTAAGATCGTTGGAACAAGAGTTCATTGTATCAGTTTTAGATTAAGTTAGATTAGGTTCTGGATTTCCCATTGCATAATACGTCACGTTGCGTTATCACGGTTGTTTCGTACACTTTGCGATATTCCCGTACGGAGAAAGGTTTAGCAGATAAAATTTAGAAATTGAAATTCGCCAACTGTGTGGTTTTCGATTTTAATGCTTTCGATCTGCATTTTTATATCCCGTCTTATTTTCTTCTTAAAGTTAAACAACAAGATTTTCATCACAAAAAAAAAAATATATATATATAGAAAAATACCATCGCAAGAGCTTTGAACCTTTGGAACGCTATAGTGCTGAATATCACGTACGACGAAATATTGAGAGATAATTCAAAGTAACTTTCATTTTACTTCGCCCACCCGACGTGCGTAAATAATAGGAAACCAAACGATAGACGTCCAACCATAGGTATCCATTTACGAAAGAACGTAGTAATAATCGTAATAGTAGAAAGGTGAACCGAACGAACGCGGAAATAATGCCACGGTTAATAACGTCTCCTGTTTCTTTTCCATTACAGTGTGGCTCCCTGGAGATCGGCGAGGAACGCCAGCGTCGGGTCGCTATGATGGAGTCCCTGTGCCAGGTGAACGGCACGAAGAGCAACGGCGGCAACGAGAACAACAACAACAACAACAACAACAACGCCAACAACAACGGGAACAACAACAACAATCAGAACAACTCAGACTGTGCGGATCCGCAGCAGAGGCTGGCGGTGCTCAGTTTCGAGCAAGTCCGACGATTGAACGACGTGATGAACGAGGTGGTGTGCATCCACGGTCGTGGAAATTTCCCCACGTTGGAGGTCCGATTGAGAGACCTGGTGACGGTGGTGCGCAGCAAGCTGGAATCGGACCCGAGCAACGGCGGTGCCGGTATGAGAGTGCGCGACATAAGATTGAACGGTGGCGCTGCGTCCCACGTTTTGGCAACCGAGTCGCAGCCGTACAACGACCTGGACTTGATATTCGCGGTGGAGCTGTCGAGCGGGCGAAACTACGACAAGGTGAAGGCCGCGGTGCTCGGTTCGTTGTTCGACCTGCTGCCCGAAGGTGTCAGCCGCAAGCGTATCACCACGTGCAGCCTGAAGGAAGCGTACGTGAGCAAGATGGTGAAAGTGAACAACGACGGGGACCGGTGGTCCCTCATCTCCCTGGGCAATTCCCGGGGTCACAGGAACGTCGAGCTGAAGTTCGTCGACTCGATGAGGCGGCAGTTCGAGTTCTCGGTCGACTCGTTCCAGATCGTGCTCGACTCGCTGCTGCTGTTCTACGAGTGCAGCAAGCTGCCGATCGGCGAGAACTTCTATCCGACGGTGGTCGGCGAGTCGGTGTACGGTGACTTCCAAGAGGCGTTGTACCACCTTCACAAGAAGCTGATCTCGACGAGGCATCCGGAAGAGATACGCGGAGGCGGGCTGCTCAAGTATTGCAACCTCCTGGTCAAGATGTACAAGCCCTCTCAGCCCGATTACATAAAGACCCTCGAGCGGTACATGTGCTCGAGATTCTTCATCGATTTCCCCGATATCAGCCAGCAGCGCGCCAAACTCGAGAACTACCTGTGGAATCACTTCGTCGGGCCCGAGGAGGAGGCCCTCAAGTACCAGTACCTGATGTTGCTCCACAGCGTGGTCGAGGAGTCCACCGTGTGCCTGATGGGCCACGAGAGACGGCAGACCCTCGCGCTGATCGAGAACCTCGCCTACCAGGTGTTCTGCCACGAGCAACAGCAACGGCTGACGAATCATCAGCAAGCACCGCCCGGACCACCGGCCACCTACGTTTATGCCAACGGTTACTATTACGCTCCAGTGATACCCACCGCGTGCTACACGTGCACCTGCAACTCGTGGATGGCGTGCTCGTCGTGATGCGACATCGACGCCAATGCCATCGTCGCCACTAGCACCGCCATTATCACCGCTACGACCGCCACCGGCGGTACGGTCACCGACGTCCGCGATATCTCTACGATCTTCGAAGACCACCGAACTATCGGCGAACCTCTGCTCACCGACCGGCAAGGCGAACCTCCTCACTCGGGTCATCATCGACGCGACGCTGATCGTTCTAGTTCCCGTTTCTTCGAAAATCTCGAGGAACAACGACAGTGTCGATCGTCGACAGTTCGCGACAACAGACCAAAACAGCAGCGGTGTTGCTTGTTCCTCAGTTGACGCTTGGACACTCGTCGAACGTCGAAGAACACTGATCGAGATCCGTAGCGTGACGTAGACGAGAGACGTTCTCGTTGAAATGAAAAATAAAAATAAAAAAAAAAGAAGAAAAAAAACCCGAAGGAAGATGAACGAATCCGTCGTGATCGATTCAGTGACTGATCGTGGAGAGGGATGTGGTGTCTATCGTTCGAGACAGCGGATCGGTGACAGTGAAATTAAAAAAAAAAAAACAAAGAAAAAAAATATGAAAAAAAAAAATGAGAAGCAGTTTCGCGGAAGACTGATGAAGAGATCCAGGGGAGGAGAAGGGATCCAGCTAACGACGGGGACGTGATTTGATTTGTAATATTGCGCTTCGTTTCCGTTATATCTTTCTGTCTCTCCTGGACGCGTTTGTCCAACTGTGCGGTGGAAGGACCAAAAACTCGCGATGATACTTTGCTGTCGAACAAACGGTCGTAGGGGATCAATCGAGAGACTACAAGACTCCAAACGAAACAGACAAAAAAAAAAATAAGAAGAAGAAGAAGAAGCTAAATCAACTAGAAAACGAACTAGAAGAAAAAACAACTAGAAAAGAAAAAGATGAAGAAAACGAAGCGAAGCGAATATATAGAAAAAGTAAACAGAGAAAATAATGTGTTGTGCCTAATAACGAATTCGAACGAACGGTGAGGCGAAACGGAAGCCGCGATTGCGCATGCGCCGTTAAAACAGATACGACGAATTTATACTCTCGTTATACTCTCGTCGGTGTGCGCGTCGATAAAACGAAATGGACGCATATATGTAAATGATGGCGCGCGCGCGCGCGAGAGAGAGAGAGAGAGAGAGAGAGAGAAGGACAGAGACAGAGACAGAGACTGTGCGCGCGTCGAGAAAAGAAGTATATATAAACACGCGCGCTTTTCAGAATTCCCGGGGAAAAAAACGGTGGCGCCGTCACACGGTGGCGTCGGTTTACTAACGTGACTCCAAACGAAACCGGAAGGAGAGAAGTCAATTGCGAAGGATGGAGAGAAGATTGCGAGGGATGGAGAGACGACGACGACGAATTGGAATCGAGAGTTGAAATATCAAAGAGTTCGTAAAAAGAAAAAGAAAAAAAACAGGAAAGAAAACAAAAAAAAAAACCGCCGGCGACGAGGGAGAAGAAACGAACGGACAAGAGGACGTCTGGAGTTGATTTGGAGGACAAAAGAACCGACTGATAGCGACGATATAGAGCGTTCGTCAGCGTTCCACGGTCGCTCCTCTTTCTTTTCTCTTTTCCTAAACCGATGAAAAAAAGAAAAATAAAAAAAAAAGGCAAAAAAAATACTATAACAAACGAACGTGCGAGAACGTATAACTAAAGGAAAGGTAGTGGTACACAGATTTCACAAAAAAAAAAAAACATAAAAAAAGATAAGGAAAAGTAAATTCAAATTAAAGCTATTATTTAAAAAGAAAAAAATAGAAACATTAACGGGCGTGGCGTTTGCAAAAAAGGAATATTATAAATATATAAATATATATATATATATATATTTAAATATATAAATACATGTATAAAATCTATGTGTAAAATATTAATGTGTGGCTGTGAACACATTAGATATTACTGTAACGTGATATATAAGATTGAGAAGAAAAAAAATTCGAGGATGAGCGACACGATCGGTGTAACAACGGGAGAGAGAACGAGAGGGAATTAGTACGCGGAGAGAGAGAATGAGAGAGAGAGAGAGAAAGAGAGAAAAGAGTAAAAGGAATGAGGAAGAAAAGAGAAAATGAACGAGGGGTGAGAGATGTTTCTTTTCAATTTCTTATTTCTTTAAATTTTACGTCAACCAGCGCTGTCGCATCGCGTAAAGGAACGAACAGGAAGAAAACGTAAATAATCAGACACACGTATGTACACACACATGACACATATTTATACGTACAAGCGACACGTATGCAATTGAGACAAAAGTTGATCCAGGTACTATCATTTACCTGGATCTAGAGACTATCTAGAGATGTTACTCTCACAATCAGTCCTAGTATTATACTAAAGTAAAAACATGGAAACTAACGTTGGAATTCATCAAAGGACACGTCAAAGGAAATTCGAGGAAAATTAATACAAGACAGAAGTTCTTCGTTATGCAAGATTGTTACACGTAGATAGATGAAGATTACAGAAGAGAGACGCGAGATGACATTTTTGGTTTTTTATATAATTTTACCAAAATTGTCTTTTATGAAATTTGATCAAGAAGATTACGGTGAATTTTAGACATATTTGATATATACTTACACTGGGTTTGGGCTCTACATATTGCTAACGCTTTCAGAACGAACGTGGCTAACATCAAAGTAGTCCGATTTTAGCTCAGCTACGTAATCGAAAAATGAGAAAATTGACAAAACTGTGCTTCTCATACTTTCTCCTGTGATTTTCGTACGTAAGTGATACACATACACATACACATACACATACACACGCGTACGTGCGTAAAATCGAGCGATCCCTGCGGCGACCCTAGTCTCGCTGAACCAGCCGCGGCCGCGGAGTGTCAACGACTTGCATAATTTTTCTTTCTTCTCGATATCTCGATAATTATTCAACACCTTGGCTGTAACACCAAGTCGAAGAACGGGTCGCACCGCGAGGCAGAACACACGCGTGTCTCTGTGTTCTCATCGATCGTGATAAAACGGATTTGCATAATAACAAAACAGGCATAGGCTGGCGTGCGACGAACCAGCAAGTTGTATTGTCCCGCGAATCGCTGCCGCGGTGCCTCTACAAACGGGCACGCGCGCGCGTGTGCGTGCGTGTGTGTGTGCGTATGTGTTATCCGCGTGTGTATAATCCGTTCTATACACGCATGGAGAATATACACGGCGAACCGCGGGGATCTCCCGTCTACGCGTTTCTATCTGTCTCTTGCTCCTGTTTCTCTCTTTCTCTGTTTCTCCCTGCAAGCACGTAACACGCGTAACACATACAGAGAGGCGTACACATATTATTAGAATACGTGTAAAACAGAGAAAGAAAAACACGAAGGGAGAGAGGATGCATATTGCTCACGATTTGGCGTCTCTCTTTTATGTGCGTGTCCGTATCGACTGGTGACCCCGTTAGTCAACTCAGTCAGTCACTTTGCTCGCTCGCTCGCTCACCGGCTAGAAGCTAATCAGGCCTCGTTCGCTCGCTCGCTCACTCTTCCTTTCAGTTTGCAAGCGAAAGTAAAGGCCTAATAAAAAGCCCCGCAAACTGGTTTTTCTGGTATATCGCGTGTTAATGCTAAGGAGAGCCAGGCCGACTAGCGACGTTCTGCACCCGGTGTAGCGCCTCTGGCCGTCCTGTTCCCTCTGTTTCCTTCGCTATCGCTCGTTTCTCACCACCATCTATCGACCATCCTCGTCGTCGTTGCTCTTTTTTTTTTGCCGCGATTGCCGCCTCTCTGAGATGTACAACAATCGGATAATTGATCTTCGCTTTCCGATGGGAATTTCGTTTCTTCGTTTTCTTTCGAAGCTTTCAGCTCGCGAACGCTTCACGCTCTGGTCAAGTGAGTTTAACTTTGACCGACTCGCGAACATTGCACAGTTTACGGAAGATTCTTTGCGATCAAGTAATTGTTTTATATGGAGATTTAGAAATTTTATGGGGAATTCTTACGATTAGTTAGTGCTGTTAGTTTAACACGGTAGCTCGCGATCGGTATATTGTCATTGATCAAAATGATGCATCTGTGTTTTTTTAAGTCTTGTTGGATTTCACCGAGCACTAAAGTGACACGAGTCAGATCTCTAGTCTGTTTAGATCATTTTTTTTTCCTATTCCAACAAATTAAAATTTTATATCGTTGTGTGTCGAGATAGATCTTTGAATTTGAAACGGAAGTCCATCCAATGACTGATAGTCAGAGCGCCTTCTTCGGGTTCTTTTCAGTTTCTCTTTCGCGCATAATTAAATAATGAAACTTCCAACTTGTTCCCACGACGGGAAGCCTTCTACTTCTTTTCTCTCGTTTACCTTTTCGCTCTAAATTTAACCGGTCTGTTAAAAACAATTTGCGACTCGATCGTTCCCGCCATGTTTAATTACTGAGAACTTCGAGCAGCGTCCTCATCATCAATTGTGATGTTAACCTATCGATCCATCGATACGAATGTCGGTCGTTCTTTTTAACGTAGGTGACAGGATTGTAACATATCTATGTATTCGTTTGCGCTTCAAAAAAAAAAAAAAAAAAAAAAAAAAAATGAACCGTGTACATATATACGTGTAACTACATAAAAAAAATTATTAGGAAATAATGTATTAATTAAGAAAAGATTATTAAAAAAAAAAGATTCGTGTCTTTTTATCACATTCGTATTTTTACCAAGTATCGTCCATATCGCATCGTATCGTCGTATGGAATTTTTTAAACACTTTTATTTTACCAAGCACAAATCACGAGTCCTTTACGAGTTTCAAATTAATTTTTTTCTTTTTTTTTTTAAGAAATTTCCTACTGTTTCCTTCTTCTTCTCTTTCGATTCTCATTGCTGTGCGAAGAAAAATTCAGTTTTTAAAAGCGAGCGATACGGTTTGTTTCTCTTTGATGAGGCAAGAGTTTTTTTTAAGGATACGAACGCGGAAAACGCGCACGAAATTTTATATACGATCGTTTCTTCATTGATAGTCACGTTTCTTTCTTAGGGATGCCGGAAGATTTTTTACGAAGATCGATCGGTCTTTGGATCTTCGATCGAAAGGATCCCTTTTCTGTCAGATTATAAGATTATATTCGATGAAAAAATCGATCGTTTTTCGAACTAGCATTTTCGGAATTTTGACAGACAGAGATCGTTCACAGACTAAGAATTGCATAGTCGATAGTCGATACACTTGTAGCGAAGAAATCTGAATTGAACTGATATAATAATGATTTCGATTCAACTTGAATATCAATGATTCGAGATTCCTCGTGAGTTTTGTATGAACAAAAGATCTTACTTAGATGCTGTGATAAAATTTTGGACAAAGTGTAGCTAATTAAAACAAATATTGCCTTTCCTTTAGATATTATTATTATTGCTATTATTATTGTTGCTATTGTTGTTATTTCTTTCATTTCGTCCTTCGAGAGTGAATTTCTTCTGATTCGAATTCGAACTGGGCAATCATGTGAATAGGTAGCGAACCACGGTTCAACATAATGCGGAACAGAATGTATAGAAAAGAAACCACTCCACCAAATTCATTCTAGAAGATGTCATTAGATTGTCAAATACAAGAGGAAAACAGATATGTAAGAATTAGGAAAAGACCGTCACAATGATAGTATAGATATAATAATGAAACCACGAATACTTTCTTCGGTAAGTCATAATATCGAAACAGTAAAAAATTCAATTAACGACGGATTTCCTTTTTACAACATAATACAATTTTACAACATAATATAAATCGAGACGATACTTTGAAAGGAGAGAGAGAGAGAGAAGGAGTTAAATTATTGTTAAATTATTAAATAAAAAAAATAATAAAACTAAATAAATAAAAAAAAGAATAGAAATAATTTTTAATCAACGAATCAAAGAAAAAAAGAAAAAAAAAAGAAAAAAGAAAACAGAATAATAAACAAAAAAAATTTTCATTCTGCGTTCCCAAAAACGTTTCTGCAACGCGAATTCTAATTGTAACCTTTGTACTTGTAATTTCGAACGAGCGTGCATCGTGATCGATGATTTCTGCGAAACAAGAAAATATCCCGAAACGTAATAAAATATCATCGAACTGCGAGTGATATGACGACGAAAGAACGACGAAGTTTCAAAAAGGAAAAAAAAAAGGGAACTATATTTCTCCGATTTATCCTCTCATTTCCTTTCATTTTCTTTTTATTTCTTCGTTCTTTCTTTTTTGTTTTTTCTTCATTGCGTGTCATACGTGAGAATAATAACCATAATCACTTAACACGTGGACGAATTTCTGTACAATCCTGCGCAATTCTGTACCCCGATATGATCGCACGAAATACACACACACACACACACACACACACACACATATATACACATACTACATATACGTACTACCTATATAGTATATATAGTACACATGATATAAAATGATTTTTTTTTTATATTTGAAAGAGAAGAGAAAATAAAATGCATTTACTCGACACACCACCTACATATGGTTATTATTCGAAGTTTCGAAGAACGAGAGAGCCTCCCCTTGCGCTCTATCACACGCACTGTTCAGAGCGTCGACGAAACTCGAAACGTGATTGCGTTTAATTGACTCTGATCACGTTAAACTGACTGCCGATAAACATGAATATGAAAAAAAAGAAGAAGAGGGAGGATACGACGAGATAAGGTGAGAAGCATTTGACTTTATGGCGAGAGGCCAGAAATATTTCGATCTTGGTGCAACCACCAAGGTTTACTCTTAATACATAAATCAAAACGCGTTTTATTTTATATATTATACATTGATCGAGATTCTGAAGATTCTAATTGTTCTCTTCTTTTTTTCTTTTTTTTTTTCTTTTTTTTTAAACACGATGATTATTTCGTAATTGAAATTTATGCGTTCGACGTTGTCACACGATTATCGGAGGAAGGAGCGTTCGCGAACGAAATTCGAAGGGTACGAGAAGAAAGTTGAAGAGCTTTCAAAGAGGGGAGAGACAATGACAGCGCTGGAGGCAAGCTTCTTACATCCACTTTCTAGTTCTTTGATTTTTTACTTAAAAAAAAAATTAAAAAAAACCATCTCAAAACTTCTCGAGCCATCGTTAGGAGAAAAAAAAAAAAATACAGAATGAGAATAGCGATTAAACAAAAATCGTGTTTTCCCCGAGATTGTCCAAACGAGATATGAGTATAAAAGGAAAAGAAAGGCCAAATCGAGAGACACGAGTGAAAAATGGCGTCCAAGCGGAACTCTCTCTCGGGGTGAGAGTTCATTCGAAAGATCCTGTTCACGCGAAAAATCGAAGTTATCTGACGATTTTTCACTCTCTCTCTTAGTTGAACCCGAAGCACCGAGGCGTGAAGATATATATATATATATATATATATATATATATATATATATATAATCGAAAGATTGAAACAAAATCGAATCGTGATTTCGTCGAAATGAAAAAAAAAAACACGACTTACTCTCGGATGAAACGGAAAGTAGAGTGTATGTAATTCTAAGTATAATAATTTTAAGCGCGAAAGGTAACTTAGAGTTGATCGATTTAATCGAGGATGAAACTCGATAACGCATGTAAACGAATAAAAGGGAGGGGGAAGGGGAGGGGAAGGTGGATCCTGCATCTGTGCAAACAAGGGGGAAGAAAAATCGTCGATATTACTGAATGATGAGAGAATGGCGTATCTTTGCGAGGAATTGACGCAATTGAGATAATCGTCGTTCTTTTTTCGTTTCTTTTTCTTTTCTTCTTCGAACGGACACCTGAGAGATATCGATTTGCCTGTACGAGTGGTATTCAAGTGGAGTATTCAAGTTTAATAATAAAGACTATGATGTTTACACCTGTACACACGCTTTCTTATTGCGTAGAAATGCAACATGCTTGCTAACTAATCGTAACGATCTCTTATTATCTCGCTTCGTTTGGTCATTGAAAAAGAAAGAAGAAAACGTTGTAAAATTCGTCGTCGATACTTCGACATTTCGATCCCTGTGATTTCTCTGAGATCTGAGATTTTTCTTTTCAATTTCGAAGGTTTGAGATCAGCTAGACTGCCGTCGTTCGAAAGAAACAAAGATTTCTTTTTTTCCTTTTTCACCCGCGATGGTCATCGTCTTCATTGCGTGCGAATCATTCGCAGAAATTTCATAAGAAAATCGTTGAAGAAACGACGATTTTTCGACTGTTATTCATGTTCCTCGCATAGATGCGAAGTTCATTAGTTTCTGATGAAAAAAGAAGGAAAGAAAAAACACAATCGCAACTTTCGTCCAGCGTACGTCCAAGAAATCGTAGTCAAGCGAGAACGTGATGTAAGTAAGGAAAGAATCTTAAGTATAATACGCGTCGAATCTCACCCAAAGAGACTCTGGATTTGTTAAGCGAACGATCACACAACGATCCGACGAGAGAAACACGAGCAATCCTTAATCGTGTAAGTTTCACACTTCAATACCTGTTAATACGTAGTTAATTAGATCACGACAAGAAAAAAAGAAAGGAACACGCGTCGAAACATAATGTAGTGTAATATTTGCGACTGGATGATGAAAGAATTTTCGCTTCTCCGACCATTTTCCTTTTACACGCCTTTTATTAGCATTCGATTTCGTATTTCGTGCGTAACTCCTTCCTACTTTAAAGTTTTTATCTTTTCATTAAATTCGTTGTTCCATCGAATTGCATATAACAAATGTTTTTGTTCCAAAAAAAAAAAAAAAAAAGTCTCGTCGACTCGTTAAAGGCTGTCGTGCTCGGAATTTTTAAGTTTTTTGTCACAAAAAAGTGGGACTCTTGCGAACGAAAAGAAGCAGCTGGAAAGAAATTTTTATTTAACCTTCGTTCCTTTCGATCGTGTTCGTTGTCATTCCACTCTTCGTCTACCCAAAATAAATAAAACGTTCGATCTCTCGCGTGCTTGACTCCGCTCATTTTTTTTAAATGAAAGCAGACGTCTTTCTTTCGACAAACTTTCAATCAATCCACGACTGCCTTTAAGAGTTGGAACATCACAGTGTTCACTTTTTATGAAAACTAACAACAGCCGCTCGTGTTATTTTTGTTCTTTTTTTGAACGTGAAAGAGAAGAATGAGCAGCCAATTGTGTTGTAATGCCACGTCGCTGGATTTCGTGCAAAAGCATGATCAAACGACGAAAAGAGAAGAACGGAAATGTGAAAAAAGTACGTCAATCGAAGAGCGTTTCGTCGAAGGATCGTGGAAGGTGATCGAATCGATTTCAAATCGAGCAGGCTGATCCGCAAAAATATACACATTCATAAGACACACACAAGCTGTACAAAGGCGCGATGCTTTCGATTAGATTAAGCTAACGTAAGAGAACAGAGATCCCGTGTAGAAAAAAATCTCGTGAGCCGAGAAAATTAGGGGCACTAGATGTAGCTTCGTAGCTATCGAGATCGTCTAGAAGCATAATGATCGATCGATCGTGCATCGTCTTGTAATCTAATCAGTTAACAATATCGTGGAAGTTACAGTCGAGCAATCGACGCTAGCTGCACACCTGTCTAAACGAAATACTGTAAATATATATATGTGTATATATATATATATATATATATATATGTCATACGTAACGATATATGAAACACATCAATCAGAGTCTGCAAGTCAATTGTACAGTTTTCTCTCTCCCGAACTAAAGGCCAAGCATCACGACAGGCGATATTGCAAACGAGATTTTGCTCGAATTAAAAATCAAAACGTTGATTCAAAAAATCATCGATGATTCAGTTAAGTCTGTGTGTGTCACGGTAGTAGATCGATATAGAACGACCGATCACAACGAGAAGCAAAGTTTGCTCTTTTGACGTTCGCTCTGCGCGCATGTGTTTTCGGCTACCGAAGCGTGAAAGGTTGTACGTGGATAATCTGTCTGAAAAGGATTGGCATTTAGATATTATATTCGGCTGATCGAATGTTAATTAACCTGTTAACCTTTCTTTTTCCCCTTTAACCTCAGTTCATCTTGTTTGGATATATACAGTCGTTTTATTTGTGGTTCACGAAACTTTTCGTTTTTTTTTTTTTTTTACATAACTTACAATTAGTCAACGAAAAAGTAAAAAAAAAAAGAAAAAAATGGAATTCGAGCAAAAATTTATTTTGTCCGCTAGAATGTTACAATTACTACGTATAATTATATTTTTGTACTATATTTCAAATATCCTATAAAACGCATAAACGTTCGCATTCACAGTGTGTTTATGAAAGTTATTTAAAAT
This sequence comes from Tetragonula carbonaria, assembly GCA_032399595.1. Lineage (NCBI taxonomy): Eukaryota > Metazoa > Arthropoda > Insecta > Hymenoptera > Apidae > Tetragonula > Tetragonula carbonaria. The sequence continues at coordinate 6,538,188 of JAUCRC010000007.1, forward strand.
TCCTTTGAAGATAAATTCTATCGTTATATCGACGACATCCACGACTCGAAATTAATTTGTTTTTTATTAAAAGACGAGCCGGTAAACAGGTTAATCCTTAGTCTCGACGCTAGAACTATCGTCGAGCAAAGCGTAAGATTTCAATTGGAGACATTCAAGTAAAAGAAACAGAAGCATTTTCGTTTATGTATTTTACAAAGAATCATTCGAGTCTCTAAAGAGTACACTGTTTTATATATATGTACGAAAAATATCTAACGAAAATTATCAATTGGTCATTTTGACCATTTTTAGCGTTAATCGGATGTCTGCCGTTCTCGATTTGTTGTTCAACGTGTGAAAAGGACGTCTTGATGTCTCTCGCTCTCCTCCGCAGCGCCACCAAAGTCGAGGACTCTCTCTCGACTCGACCTCGAGAAAACCGAATTCGACCGCGTCGAACGAATCGCGTTCCTTCCTCCACGGCCACGTTTCCTTCTACGTTTTCCTAGCACGTAACACGATTCTTTTGATATCGAGACAGTAAAAAACGCCGAACGCTTCCTCAGAACTCTGTGTAATCTCGAGAGAAGCAAATATAACACGCGTATCAATCTAAAATATCCACCCGTGTCGGTGGACGCGTTTAAGAAACGACAAAACGATCGAGCTTTCGTTCGAAGTAAGCTCTTACTTGTAACATCTATTCCCGCTCGTTCGATTCCCGAAATAGAAGGTTCTCGAAAAATGAGAAAAAAAGAAAAGAAGAGAAAAAAAACGCAGTTCCATCGACACGAGACACGACTCGATGAGGTAACCGATAGATTCACGATCGGTGGAACCGATTGCACCGACGACAGCGAGTATGACTCTGCGTAGAGGAAGGATACGTGATCCGTAGCATTAAGTAGAGAGCCGTGGTGTGGCTTTTCAATAAAAATAAAAACGATACGCCGACGAGTTTTAGACGAGTGTGTTTAGATGAGTGGATGTCGCGTTGAGAGAAACCGGGGATTTTCGGTAAGAAAAATCGCGATCGAGGCGTTGATCGACGGGCCCCGGTGACGAACCCCGGTGTTTTCGAGTTCCGTGAAATTTTCGAATTCCGACGACGTGTACGATATATAAATATCTTCTTCTTTGAGAATTGAAATCGACAGAATGGGATTATCTTATCTGTTAATCGCGCACACTTCATAGCGAGGATTATATCGTTGATTTCATTTCGAGATCGTCGCCGATAATTAAATATTAGAATTTAATCGTGAATCCATCGATGACAATTAAAAGCCTTATTCAATGTTTTACCTGTGTATCTACGTACCTTTGAAGACTTTTAAATCAAAGAAACTCCCCTCTCCTCGTAAATTTCGATCGTCAGCGTTTTCGTTTTCTAATCGTTATTCAAACTTCGGCCCGATTCGAAACAACAATTAGACATAACATGGAGAACAAATTTTTCTGACTCTGAATCTGAGATTGTTAAAACATAGAAACAACAGAGAATAATTCACTTTGCACTTTGCCAGCAACTCGAGAAAGCGAAGAATTGAACTGAGATTACTCGAAAAATGGAAAAATCATTCTAGAATAATTCTGCGATAAATCGGGGTTGTCCGATTTTCAAAATAACGCAACATAGAGACAAAAGCATATTCTGCGTTCGTTTTCCAAACGAGATCGATAGAATCCAAAGTTTTTGCCTCCAGAACAAAATGGAGGAGAGGCTGGAGCCTCGATCGCGAAATCCCGGATCGCTCGCGCCACCACGATCGTTGTGAGTGTTTGAAATGATTGCACGGGATCTTTATTGAGATTAAGATTGATCGAACGCTGCGCGGATCCTCCCGTGTCTCGGGATTTTACATCGAGAAAGCGATTTGGAAGAGGAGATTAATCGAGGCACGTTTCACTTCGAGATAGACGTAAACGAAAGAGACGATCCACTTCTTCGGATCAGCGAGTTTGACATTGCAAATCAACAATCGGTTGCAAACTGCAAGCTATCGGGCAGTGTGTTTTTCCAAAAAATATCTGTTTACTTGCTCGGTCGGCTTACTTGTTTGTTCGAAATTAATTTTAAAAATTGTATATAACATTCCGCGTGTCGAAAATGAGAAAACGAGAACGATCGGTATTATGTTTTTGTCTGCGGGTATATCGCGAAGCTGAAGCTCGCTAATCGAATCGCTGAGTGCGTATTTTGAAGTATTATTTCTCTTCTCGGTCTGATAGTTGTATCGCGTCTTGTTTTTTCTTTCCAAGAGGTACTTCGATAAAGCTACTCGCACTTTTCGAAAACAGAAAACAAGAAAAGGAGATGGATGGAAAATATTGCTCCCGCGCGCTTCTTCATCGCCGGACGAATCGAATAAAATTTTCTAAATAAACGATGAAATCTCGACTGACGAAATAAAATATTTCCTGTCAGGAGGTGATCGAGCGAAATGAAAATAGAAAATTAACGATCGAAAATGAGCAGTAACAGGGAACAGGAAATTCTTTACGGAAGGCATCGAGCGAGATATGCTCGATCGTAGCTGTCCGATAGTAAAAGTTTTAACACTAGAAACTACCAACGACAGAATTTCCATCAGAGATATTAAAGTGAAAAAAAAAAAGAAAAAAATAGAAAAATGAAATGTAAAATACAATGGAACACACGAGCCTTTTATTTATGTATTTTGTAAACAAAAAAAAAAGATGATTCAAATTCTCTAAAAATAAAAATTATGAATTAGTCAACTCGGTAGTTCTGGCGTTAAAGATGACCGAGTGAAATAAAATGAAAAGAAACGCTTCAGTGAAAACATTTTCAATTAAATAAAGAGATAAATGATCGAAGCGAGAACGTGTCCTCGAGATGTGTCTGAAGAAAAATCCACAGAGAACAGACAGGAGGGACCACGCAACGCGCGTTTTACCACTTACGATTAGCGTCGTGTAACGAATCATTTAGTTCTCATTCCTTCGCGGGATCCTCGGTGATGCCAGATATTCTCCCTCGACTTCTTTTGTACCGGGGCAACTCAACTACGACTTGAATCGTGCGAATTGATCGAGCAGAACGATTGAACGAACGAAAATTGCATTCGCACGATCTCCGTCTTCGACGTCTACGTTTGTTTAAAACGCGAAGAAAATAATTTAAGGGGGAAAAAAAAACAAGAAAGAAGGAAGACGAATCCTTTTTTTTTTCTCGGATGTTTACACGATGAGAGGTCAAGCGCGAGCGAGCGGAAAGAGCGAACGAAGGGAAGCATTTTCTCGATCTGGCATCACTCGACGAAGAGATAGATCGAGGGAACGCGACGAGGGCACTTCCTCCCCGTCGTCCGTTTCCGGTCGCTGCTCCACTGTGAACGCCAAAACGTTTTTCACACTTCTTCGAACGAGCTTCGTTTCGAACCGTCGAGAAGAAAAGTCGAAAGTTTTAATGAAAAATTGTGTAAAAAAAGAGAGAGAAGATGGAATTTCTCGCGAAGAGATGCAACTATCCGAGTGAATACAATCGCGCGAAAAGTGAAAAGACAGAATTTTTCTCGCGAGAAAAAGAAAAAATAATACGATCGCGTGAAAACTCGCGTGAGAAGAGAGAAAGGGTGGAATTTCTCGCGAAAAAAAGAAAAGAAGTACAATTGTTTAAGTGAAAAATCGCGTAAAAAAAAAAACAAAGAAAAAAAGAAAAAGAAAAATTCGAATTCCAGAGATCGATTAAATCTATCCGCGCGATGTATATTATAAATGTGATTTTTCTTTGTAAATAAGGTTTTCTCTAAGAACGCGACGTTCCTTGAGCTCTTTGTCGTACTGTTAGCGAAAAAAAAAAAAAAAGAAAATATAAACGATGTTCGATGAAATAGATTTTTCTTTTTTTTTCTCTCTCTTGTTTAAAAGAAAATGTTTCGTAACTTCGTGATTTTTGTATAGATCGTGATGTACTAGATTTAAGATCAACGTGCGATACAACTCATTGAAAACTTAGTGATTGACTCTGAGCTACGTTCTTTGAATTATTTTCGATTCGATCTCGCGTTTTCGATCGTTGAAAAATTAGTTACGTTTGTAAAAAGAAAAAAACAAAAAACATACAAAAGAATCGTTTTTCAATTTTACGTGAAAGTTTTTCTTGAGATACGGTTTAAGTCTTGTTTTTATTCGTTGAAACGAAGGATATGAGAATTCGATGATCGTAGCGGTCAGAGTTGTTCTCGCGGAAATTATTTCTCTTTGAGAACAATGATGTCGATAACGAAACACAGCGTGTTGCTTTTTAATCTGGCAACGAATCGTTGCTTTGAGATTTGTCAAGTGATTTTGTTTAGATCCGAAATTTCAATGGGTTGATCGTTCAGAGAAATTTCTCTACGTTTAAAGCTTGCGTATCAACGGGGACGTGGATTTTCGTTCGCGAACAATGGAACGATGGAGAAAAAAGAAGAAAACCGAAAATAAGAATGTAAAAAAATGAGAAATGAACCGCACGGGCCCACTGAATTCGCAATGGTGAATTGCTCGATATGAAAAACACGCGTGATTCAAAAAAAAAAAAAGAAGAAGGTGTATAGTGAAAATGTTCGACCTCCCGCGGTTCGTTTCCGCTTTTACGTAATAGAAAACTCGATTTAATAAATTTGCACAGTAACCGAGATAGTGGAGCAACACAGAAACGCGAACGATAGTTCTTCAGTTGTACGTGTATACGTCGCAATCTAGAGCAGAGATCTTTTTTAACCTACTTGAACGCAACAGAAAACTCCGTGCAATTTATACGCGTTACGACGATCGAAGTATTTCGCGAATTATTTCATTCTTTCGTTCGTGAAAACGCGATTGAACAACATTCAACATATCCAACATATTCGGCCGCACCTTTTTCCCAAAATTCGGATTCTCGCTGTCAGTGTTTTCAAGTGAGATACCGATTTCCGTTTGTGATTTCCAATTTGCCAAAAGATTCTCAGAAATATCGTTGACCGATTTTCATTAACGGTATTTTAAGGAAAGAATACTCCGAGGATCATGATCAACGCTATCGAGTTTACGCAAATTCCTCCTTTAAAATTCGATAGATCCTCTTCAGATTGCGAGGAATGCATGAAAAAGGAAAGGACAGACTGTTCGAAAAGAAACTCACGAGCCTGTTCGCGAGAAAAATAAGGGTTACGTCACCGTAACAGTTTCGAATAAAACCGGAAAGTTCTTTTGATCCTCGACAGACTTCCGGCAACAGATTTTGAGATTATTCACGATCCGTTCTTTTTTTCTCTCTTCTTCGTTTCGGATATCTTTCCCTCCCTCAGAGAAAAATGATCGCTCCCTTCGAAGTGACCCGCTCGAGCTGTATATTTTCTTTGTTTTTTTTTTTTTTTTTGTTTTTTTCAAGCAGGTGTATCGAAGGAGGATAGAAAAGAAAGGAAGGGAACGAAAAAATGGTGAATAATGACAAGATGTTGCGAGACAGAGACAGGTAAAGACACACACGAGACAACGACACACGCACACGAGGCGTATGGAAATTAAATAATTGTATGCTATTGCTGATGATTGCTATTGTCGATCATTCGCGAGGTAATAAAAAAAAAAAAAAAAAAAATTCACGACGACAAGTAGCAAAAGAAGTTTAATATTGCCCGTTTGTACATTAAGGAGAAAATTTACACAAGCGAACGATAAGCAAAAATAATAGACGACAGGTGAGTGAGAAGAGACAGAGAAATATTACGTGTACATGTATAATATTTATGTGTAACGTAAGGGCATATAAATATTGTACGCGATGTAAGTAACTCGTAGAACGTGTGTGTTTGTGTATATGTGTGTGTGTATGTGTGTGTGTGTAATGAAAGAGAGAGAAAGAAAGAAAGAGAAAGCTATTTTGTAGGATGAGTTCGAAGAGTGCGCAAGTGGGCGGGGATTTATTTCTTTTTTTGTTTATTTCTCTGACTTGCCCGTGAATATATATTCCCATATGTAAGAAGATGTTATAAGAATTATCTATAAAACATGAAAATAAATATCATGTAAACACCGAGGATACAGATCCGTCTTTTATTCCTTCCCCACGTACAATCCCACGTTTCGTTAGTTATCTATCTGTTCGGTTGTGCAGCGTTCTCGTCAAACGAGAATTTCCACAAATTTTTAAAAGCTTCGGTCCGAACATTTTCAATCTACTGTTTGTGAAGTGGGCTGATATTCTCGGGTTATATATTTCTATAATTGGCATTGGTTTACGGTTTTCATTAACAAATTAAATTTGACAAGCGTGTGACAAGCGTGATAAATTTTCAAGATTAATTTTCTGATTAATTGTGAAGGCACGAGATACTCTTCGTGTTAGTAATTCCTACAATATTCTTCCTGTGGCAAAGAAAAAAAACGAAGGAAACCAATTTTTTAAAACTTTCTCCGTTCCGCCTTCTCGTAACGTTGCTTTAACAAATTGAAGATAGAATTTCTCAATTTGCGAAAGCCAGACTCGAGGACCGTGAGTCTATTTTCCTTCCCCATTAAAAAAATACCTTCAGCAGAAATGGGAAAACCAATAAAAAAAAAAAAAAAAACACTTCCGTTGTATTCCGGCAAAAACCGCGTAAAAAAGTGAATAAAAAGTATCTTCATTATTTTCCTCTCCGCGTATTCTTGGATTCGTTTCCTCTTCCTCAGCCTCCTCCAGTCGAGTTTAGCTCCAAGGAGACTGGAAAGTCGGAACGAGAAAGAAACGCGAAAAAGAGAAAAATCATCGGCGGTGAAACGAGAAACAATCGAGGGTAAACCCGGCGATGAATAAATTTCCCCTGGCGATTTCCTAAATGCCCGGCTTCGGGTCGTTTAGTTACGCAAGGTCGCCGCAAAACCTCCAATGCAATCCTGTTGCAATTTCGCCGCTCCGGATTGCTCCAGTTGCGTGTGCTTCGAGCGCGGCCGCGGCACGCGTTCCAGAAATTTCCCCTGTTTTCAATGCTAGACACCGTTTCGTTAATTTTCGTTTAACCTTCCAATCATGTCCTCCCTCCCTTTTCCCTCTTATTTTCCTCCTCCTTCCCCCCGCCCCTCTGCGCCGTTTCAATCGAGCTGCCTCGTTCAGTCAGCTTTGTCACTGACAATCTCTCGCCAACTCGCTCGTTTCTTGCTCGTTTCTTTCGAAGAAATGATTCCGAAGCGGAACGCGGTTTTTAATTGGCTAGCCGATGAAGTTAGTAAGAAAAGAAGGAAAATAAATATGAAGAGTTACTTTCTCACGAAAGGATTGTTTACCATTTATTTTAGTCTTGGGGGATTACTAAAACACAATTTCGACAGTTTGGAGGTTTTCTCTTGGGGAATTTTAGCATTTTCCGCGAGAACAGAATTATGATTACGATTACCATAGACTGTTCGAGCAAATGTGTATACCTTTTACACGTATGCGATATGCGGAACAATATGCTTTGCATACTTCTGTGTTCTACGCATGCCGCGCGAGAAATATGCACGAGAAATAAAACAGTTGCATAAACGCAGTCTGATTGTAACATAGTACTTGAAGTAAGAGTTGATCTTATTATTTATGCTGGAATGATATTCCAGCTTTTAGAATTTTGTTGGAAGACAAAGCTACGATTTCATACGCGGGATAATATATAATAATAATAATAATAATAATAATAATAATAATAATAATAATAATAATAATACAATTTATAATAACATAATATATAATATATAATAATAATTATATAATATATAATACATAATACATAATGCATAATACATAATGCATAATACATAATGCATAATGCATAATGCATAATATATAATATATAATTATAATAATAATACTATAATAGTTTCTAATAACTTTCAAGATTATCTCAAGATAAAGCTAAATGCACAATATTATGCACGCGTGTATGAAACAGAGAACTTTGTCAATATGTTTCGTCGAATATGCGAATTCCATCGCTTTGAAGGATCCCTGTTCCTCCAGTTTCCGCAGTAAGATGAATTATTTCAAAGGGCGCCGGGCGAATGGCGACTTCCGCTTGCACGGAAGCGTTCGGTGCAGAAATTTTCGAAGGCGACCACGTTTCAACGCGAGTGCTAAATGGTTTCGACCGTCTCGGTCAGTTGACCCACGGAATGCATTCGAACGCGTTGGTGGCGGCGATCGAAACTCGCAAAATTCACTTTTCACGCTCTCGCATACATTTGCATGAATAACGAATAATCCGACGGCCGACTGAATTTCGTATGCCTGCGAAACGAACTGGGGGCAACCAGTTCCCTTCGTCTGGCGTTCGCCGCGACACAGACTATCGTAGATCTCTGTCTCGAAAGAATCAAGTTTTTTTTCTTCTTCTTTTTTGTATAAAAAGACCTTAATAAATTTGGTGATACTCTCGATCGAACGGATGTCTCGTCTGAAGATAAAATATCATTTGTTAATTACTTGACGATGCGAAACTAAAAGTTTACGTACAGCTGAACTTCACAAGCGCAGTAGAACTTGTGCTATGCTCACATTTGCATTTACATCTAATTCGTTGGTGAATAAATAAATTACATAATCGCAATCCACTCTGATTTTCCTTATTACTTTATCATATATAACTTTCTCGTTCGCTGTCAAATAAATGGATCCAACCGATAAGAGTTCTAATAAAGAGAATTCACACGAACAGATCGGTCAAGAAACGAATTAGACAAGTGAATTAAAAGTCCTTGAGTAGTTTAATATCTTTTAGAAAAAAATATAAATATCTTACAGATCATATAAAGTGTCTGCTACTTCACTACGTAATACCAATGTAAACATGATTATCATTATCCTCCCGGAAAGGATAATTATTACACAAAGGATATTTACACATTTAACGTTTTCTTTTTTCTTCTGCTGGGAAAGCATCTTCGTTACATTATGATATTCAAAGTATGAAAAGAAAGAAAAAAAAACATTTTAAAAACACTGAAGGAGTTTCCAGAATTCTTGCGAATTCTGGAGATCTTTACGATCTTCCAAGAGAGACTTCTCTCTTCTTAATCCCGGCATTCCACGCGCTTGCAGAACGTTTCAAGCCAGTACTTCCTAAACTCTCTGCAAGATATTCAAAGCGCTCGAGAGAGTAATTCTTTGAAAATTCCAACCTCTCTCCCTCGAACTCCACTCTTATACCGCACTTTCTTTTTAATGAAACCGATTTTAATTAAGCCGCGCGGAACAGTTTCTTTCTTATTTGCGAGGTATTTTTGTTAGATCCGTCGATACACACAGGGTGTGGCAGGATACGTCACACGATCGAGCCGGAAGTTACTACGAGCGCGAATCGAAAAGATCTGGAGTGAAATGTTTGTCATCTGAAACGTCGTTTCCAAGGCTCGCAATCGTCGAGTTTATCAAACGCGAACGATTCGATACGAATGGACAATCGTAAGAAGATGTGTACGGTCACGCGATTATAAATTACGTTATAAAAAGAAACGTTAGAACAATCCCGAGTTTGAACGATACCAAATTACGTTACAAATATCATTTCGTCTAAAGCCTTCTATAATGTTACGTTACAATACAAAGAAAGTGCACCTTTTTGATTTTATAGTTCCATCTAGTCATCTACGTCGATGAGACATACTCGTCTCTCGTTTCAATCGTTCTGAAATATTTCTAGGTACCTCGTGTGGTCGTTCACCTTCTCGTCGCGAACGTCACATGAAAAAAGGTAACATTCCGAGCGCCTCGATTTAGAAAACGAGCGAAAACGATGTCCCCGCTTTTCGATCGGCGGCGATATAAATCGTAACATGATTGCTGATTATTCATCACGGCATTAGGTATCTCGTAACTAGCTTCGAATCTTACATCTTGATCTTTAGACTCGAAACTTTTATCTTTGCAAGTATGTGTTTCCACTGGTATTTCCAAATATACTCGAATTTAACCATGCAATCGTTTCGATTGTTTCGCGATTGTACTTCTGAAAATGCAAAACGCGAGTACTTCTTTCATTTCGAATTGTAAGTTCATTCGTAAGATTCGAACGATGAATGGACTATCTGCATTAAGAATTCTCAACTGGACGGAGCGTGTTCTGTTCCTGTTTTTCTATACGGGATTTTCAAATGGCAAGCAGGCACGCTTGTGAAAAAGAAAATCCCTTTATATTAAATGATACAATTGGACAGCAATAGTTATAATCATGTGCAATGTGTAATATATTCTATACGTTCGATAAGTAATAAATAATAAATAACTATAACTAGAATCGAACCTATTATAACAGTGTCTGTTCAATTTTTCACATTTATATATAGTCATGATAATAAAACAGTAAAAATCTGTTTCTGTCAAAGGGAATGTTGTTCAATAAACTAGGTCACTTAATTGTTCACTCGCCGTTACTCACAGAGAATTTGGATTTAATCCATAAGGTACCAAAATGTTTGCCTCTTGGCAACTCCAAATGGTTAAACAGAACTTGAACAAAACTCGCGAGTAATATTCACGAGAAAACTCAAGACTTTTTCTCTAAAAGGAAAAGAACAACTCGCCGATTTCTGAGGCATTTAATTTAATCGGCTGGAATAACGCCTCGACGACACGGTGGTGTCCGTGATACGCTCGCGTTGGATAACGCGAGCGCAGACCGGATCCCGGCTTTTGCCACCAGGATGCAAAATCGGTCTCTCCGCTCGCTTTGCCATGTGCGCCTCTAACTCCCGTCGCTTTCCGTTCCTCTCGAGATCCGCGCCAGCGCCGCTTTTACTTTTGCTTCCTTCACCTTCGCCGTCTCCTCTGCCCACCTCCATTGCTGCGGCAATCTTTTCCTTTTTCTCACGGTAACGTCTCCCAACGACCACGGCTCGTACAGGCTCCGTTGCCGTTCATTGTTCTTGTTAAATCTGGCGGACAACGTTTGTGGGAGATCCGTTGGGTCAACTTGGGTCACATGTTGAATCAACTGCGTTAACGGTTTGGGGACTTGTCCATTTAAAAATTATGACGAAGAACGTTGTTCTTTGATTCTAACGCGAGACTAGATGTGGAGAATGAAGATTCGAAGACTCGTTAATTCTGTAAGTATCGGTTGTACCGTGATACGGTATTATCGTTATTATTGTTATTATTGTTATTATTTATTTTAAGTGATTTAATTCAATTAGAGCAGAAGGGAAGAATTGAAATACATTTCTGATCTATTTCTTATGGTGAAGTATTTGCGACAGATCAATAACGTGGCACAAATATCATACACCGTGATTATCCTCAGTAATCGGCGAGTTGTTCTTTTCCTTTTAGAGAAAAAGTCTTGAGTTTTCTCGTGAATATTACTCGCGAGTTTTGTTCAAGTTCTGTTTAACCATTTGGAGTTGCCAAGAGGCAAACATTTTGGTACCTTATGGATTAAATCCAAATTCTTTACGAATCTTAATCTTGTTAAATTCAGTAAATTAGTTTTGAAAATTTATAAGAAAGTAGAAAAAGGAAGACGTTGTTTTTATGTGATCTGACAAAGTATGCACTGGAAGAGCTATTAATCGTATGAATTAATAGTTAATTTATTCTTGAGTTCGTTCAGTTCATTGCATTATTTTTTAAATTACTCTTTTTTATATTCTTTAAGAAAAGACTGGTTTCACAATTTCCTTATGAACGCACGCACCTGATACAATTTCAATGCCACAATTTCTCTGCTAGTATAAATCTGCCCGAAAAATTTTGTTATCTTTCCGATGATCGTTTCCTGCGATGTAGAAGATGAATCCAGACGAAAGACAAGAGAAGCGTCTTTCGTCCACTCGAGCTCGAAACGATAACGTAAGCCCTACAAACGAGACGCGCATCTTCTAATTCGCCTGTGCTTCTTCAATTTATCTCCATTACGCAGCCGATCAATTTAATTCATTGCGCTATCCCGTTCATTGACTTCTCAATTCACTGATGCATCGCTTCGAGGGTTTCAAAGTTGCAATTCGCTGCAACGTAGTTGTACGCAATTCGTAACTCTGACCAACGTTGCGCAGAATGACCCGAATTCTATATTTTAAATCTCGCGTTCTATTATTTTACGCTGCGTTTGCTTCAGTGCCCTTCTATGATCGCGAGCTATTGCAACCAAACGATCTTTTCAGACGATGAAAAATTCATCCAGCCGCAAATATATTTAAATACTTCGCGAATTTTTCTCTATCCTCTGCTTCTCTCTATTTTATCATCAATTCGTAGAATATAAAAATAGTCGCCGTCTAGAATTAGTTCGATTCGTTCTTCTTCTCTCTTTTCTTTTCTTTTTTTTTTTATCCGCGAATTGTAGAGCACATTTTGTCGAATTAACAAATTTGTATACTATTACAATGGAGAGCATAAGTGTACCAGTGGATAAAATGTTAAGATTTGTCGAATCTTCTTGTCGTTTAACCCTAATATTCAACGTTCAATAAAATAGCAAAGAAAAAAAATTGTACAAGTTTTAGAAATTCTTAATTTCCGTTTTTACACGCGTCTTCGAGTTTTCGAGTCACCTTCGAAAAAAACGAATTGAAAGTGGATCTTTTTCATTGTCGTCGATGCAATTGCGCAATTCTTCGCTATAAACGGCACGGAATTCAATAATACTCGGACTACTAACTAATTGGTACAGCGATATCAACGCTGTATTGTAAGTACTGTTCGGAAGTTGAGAGCACCATCTCAAGCGTATTTGCGCCAAATTACAATATTTCGTCTTGAAAATTTCGTGGACAATCGCTCGTTTAATAACTCTTAAACGTTACGTCTCGACTCGCGCCATTCTCTCAGCTATCAGCGGTGCAAAACACGCGACGAGCTGAGTAGCAAAATAAACCAGTAAAGCAATTTCACAATCTTCACGTAACCGCTTACCACATCCGCGATAGAGATCCGAGCAAAAATCACCATTGATTCCGTTCAGTGGAACGTGGGCGTCGGCTCGAAACACGTCGCGAAACAAAAGGCAACGACAAGTGCACGCGTCGGAGTGGAATTATAGCGGTCGTTCACAGCGCTGCGTAAACACGATCGTCGATCGACGATCGCAACGAGAAGAACGTGTCCCCCCTCCCCCCTCCCCTCGTGCGTGTCGAGCGCGATCGGCAAGACGAAAGGATCTAATCGGGAACAGTGGTGGACAGAGGTGGCTGATACCGACCTGGTACCGGATCCAACGATACTTTTCTACGACAAACGGCGCCGAAGGTGAAGGCGATCGAAAGCTGTCCGCCGCTCGTGTTGTTTACAAGCTGTGAAACTGACGCACGCATCCGCGAGGAAAGCGCGGACGAGGCCGCGGGCAGCAGATCCGGCATTCCTGGAAATTACCACCTCCGGGATTTGCGATCGTGACGCGCGACGCAGACTGGTTGCCGATCGAGAGTCGGAGGCGGAGGTGGTCGCTCGGAGAGTTTTCGGTTGCTCAAGGCCAATGCTGACCGAGTCGAACTACTCGTAACCCTCCGTTGGGCGTTGATCAAGCGTTGAGTTCCCTCGCGCGACAGATTTGTTTCTTTTTTTTTTTTTCGAAGCTTCGTTTCGACGCGATTATTTGAACGAGAAACACAGTACACTGGATGTGCTCTAGGATCTCTGTCAGCCACACGTGAAATATTTTTTTCAAATCACCGACCGAACTAATAAACCAATGGAACGTGTTATGTGTTAAATATTAACACGTTATATGTTAGTATACTGTATATTAACGTATAATGTAATTTATGTAGTGTATATACAGGATGGGCCAAATATCATTTGCTATTAAAATAAATCCGTAATCTTTTTCAACATTTGAAAGAAATAATTTTTAAAACATAGTGAAGAAATCGTGTATGTACATTATAATACAGTTACATATAGTACAGTGAAACCTGTACATTATAATACAGTTTTTTTCCCACCTGTTTTTGAAACTAACGAAACTAATTTTATTAATTTCGTTTCATTTTCCTTCATTTATTTCTACTCTAACGGATTCTCTTATTTAATATATAATATGTTCACATTTATATTAATATATTATATATAATATATTAATAATGTATTTATATTATATAAATGTATATACTAATAATTAATAATATTAATAATATTAATATAAAATATATTAATATAAATGTGAACATATTATATATTAAATAAGAGAATTTCGTTAGAGTAGAAATAAATGAAGGAAAATGAAAGTACATAGACGTCGATTGACCTCGAGTGGCCCCAGTATCATCGATTGTAAGATACAGATTCAATCTCAATGCGAATAAAGTACGAATTTCGGCGACCTTGACTCGCTTATTGAAACACGCGAGTCCCATTCACTGAACTGGACTACCTTCGTTGACTGATACGATTCGCCGACATCCCGCCGTGTTTTCGTTTTAAAGAAATATCGTGGCGATTCGAATATCTTTCGTTGCTGACGTTGCTTATTTGCATTCGTGAAACGCATTGTGAATGTTTTATTTCCATTTTACGTTTCATTTGCACAACGACGATTCCCGTAAATTTTACACATTACGCGGAAAATTATTCCGATTCGCGTCGGTGTAGGATCATTTGAAAAATTTCGCTCGATAAAATCAGTGTTTAATTAACAATCATCGGCGAGTTGTCATCTTTCGAGAGCATTTTCATTGGTCGTGGAAAGCAGATTTCCTTGTCTTCAATGAGATCGAAAATAATCGCCAATTATTTCGAAAACACCATATCAAAGAACAAACGTGTCCTGTTACTAAATATGTACATGCACGTTATATCCAGTTTGCTTAAAAAATCACTTTTTCAATATTGTCTCGTTTTTTAATTTTTTCTGGAATTGATTTGTGAAAATCAAAAGTAATTAACTTTGTCCAGTCTCGATAAATTCATGTTCGATCCCTTACTCGCCATCTCTTTGTTCAATTTCCAAACAATAGACAAAATATCGAATGACGTTGCATCGTCATCAACGAGGTAACTTTTCCTCAAAGTTAATTTTCAAAAAGATCAGTAATCATAATTTTGAAAAATTACTTCTGCAAGCAATTTTTTTCTTTTTTTAATAAAACAGAAGCACGACGAAGACGACTCTAATCGGCTGAAAATAGACAGATCATCGATTTAAAGTTTCTCGTCATTTCTCATTTCATTCGATTAAACTCTCTCTTTGTCACTCCACGAAAGAAAATCATTCCCGCTTCCTTGTTTTATTTTCTAGTTGGTCCGACGGTGCCGTCGAGCTTCATCACAGTTCCTTAGCGAAGTTGTCCTCGCTGACAGCCGAGATTAATCAAGTTTAATAGGTTAAAGTCGCGTTCATTGTTCGCCATTTCGCCTGGCGACAAACGCGGCCGAAATAATAAAGTGACGCGAGCGTGATTCCGCGTATCGTGCGGGTAACGAAGATATTCTCTCGAATCGTCGATATTCTCACGAATTTTTAACGAGTTCTAAAAAAAAAGTTATCTTTCACTTTCAACTACCAACGCATGAGCTGAAAAGACTCTATATAGACCGTGATAACGAAGAAAGAAAAATAAATTTTAATTTCTTTCGAGCTCTCCGTAATATTTTGTAAATGACTGTCTAATCAAAATTTAATATAATAACGCGTAGAGATTATTTTCGAATAAAATGTGGAACGACTTTCTGTCATTTTCGCACAAAAATTCGGATATTTGTTTTTTTTTACGAAACAGCTGCAGTTAATTTAATCAAGAGATCAGGGAATAACTGATCGGAGGGAAATCCGAAATTTTTCGAAAAAGACCGAAATATCTCGAAAAAAAATATCTCGAGAATTCGGGAAAATGCCGAACATTCCGAAATTGTTCAGCCGTTCCAAACGTCTTTTCACGACAAACACGAAATTTTCGAAAAGCCCTGAATAATTTCGAAAATCTTAAGAAATCCACGATATGTTTGGGAAAAACATCTGCAACATCTCCGAGAACCAAAAATTCTAATGTAATCTCGCGAAACCGGAAATTGTCAAGAATCGTGAAATCGTCGGAAATACCGACATCTCCTCGAGAATCGCGAGATTGTCAGGAATCCTAAAATTCTCGGGTATCTCTCAAGAATGTCGAAGTTTCCGAGAATTATAATTTAAAGAGTAACTTCGATTGAAGTAAAGATGTAGAAGTAAAGATCGAACTGAGCTAAGTCGATTCAAGTGAACTACTTTCGCGTACCTTAATGAATTCCTTTAAATTTTTTTCAAATAAAAGTAGTTTGTAGTTTAACGAATTCCTTTGAATTCTCCAAAAAAAGAAAAAAGCAAAAGATCTAGTTCAAAGTTTCTTTGAAATTTTGTCGAGTTCTCTAGTTATTTAAATCCTACACGATGGAATCTCGATCGTTCTACGACTCTCCAACACGTTCGAACTTACGAGAAACCCTATAAACTCTGTCATACTCGCGACACCGTGGAGAACATCTAATCCCACGGAATATTCAGAGTGTTTCCAAGCTGCGTGGGATTGAATTGTCCGTAAATTTCGCGTGTCGCGTGCCTCGCTATCTATAATTTCGATATTACTCCGATATTTGATATTTTTACTTAACCCTTTTGCAAGTCATAGTCACGTTTTTGCATTATAAATCAATCCCTTTAAAGATCGTATTCGTCTTTTTTGCGAATCAGATTTATGTCATTTCAAATCAAATTCACCTTCTTGGTTTTTGACTTAAAAGTGAAGTAATACTACCGCCATGTTCAACGATGAACCCTGTTGAAAAAATTTTTTCAAAAAATTAAATTTCTGCGCAAGAAACATTTCGACTGATTCTCCACGCCATGAACACTTACAATTAGTGGATGTTATCGATCATTCTGTTGCAACTATCGCTCCTACAGATTGTCATGATTACTATGAATATGTATGTAAAAACTACTCCGCGCAGTGATAGATGAACCTATATATATGTAAATAGATCTATAATTACGTATATACCTACTTTTAAATAAATACTTCGTGTTCGAACCATTGTTACACACGATGCAGTAAAATTTCTATTTCGGTTATAATAAAACTTCACGTTGGATTTTATTTTTGTTACAGTGGCTTGAGAAAGCAAATTCCTGATAAAACTTGATTTACAAAAGGGTTAATTTATAATACGAAAAATGAGAAATCTGCAAAGAGGTTAATTCGGAGTGAAAAAAAAAGCTGCGTCAATTACAACAGGACGCTTCGAGTTTCCCACGGAGGAAAACGCGCGACAATGACAAAAACTCCTCCCAGCGAGATTTCTCAGATACTTTCACGCTACCGTTTCGCGATAAATCAACGAAAAAAAAAAAGTTCATCTTCCGCCGGCGAGTCCTCTGCTTCTCGCGGAGAGAAGATTAATGCGTTGGAAGATCGGCTGGCCGATGGAAGTCAACGTGATAGAGACGACTACCGACTCTTGAATAATTTCCTCGGCTCGCAATGGGAAGAGGAGGATCGTGATAATCGGTACATTGAACCACACCGGTCTTCCTTTTACGAAACTTGTAAATCCTGTATCGAGTGCGTCGCGTCGCGTTCCGAGCAACTCCGAGATCGAAAACCATCGCGACTCGATCCGCGAGCGATCCCATTTCAATAGTAAGCAATTTGAATATTTATCGGAAGAAAACCACTGTACCGTGTACCAGAAAATTCACAAACAAGACGATCGGATTAATCGTAACTCAACCGTGGAGAAATGCTGGAGAATTCCTCGAGCGTGTGGAGATATTTTATTTCGATGATAAGAAGTTCAAGCATTTAACAGAACAGAAAAAAGAAAAATATCCTTTCACTCGTCAACGAAGAAGTAAATCTAAACGTTTTTGCAAAAGCAAAACGCACTCGATTGATCTTAAAGCGTCTGTCGTGAGAATATTAATTTCCTGCACGATTTTCAGCTCGACTAGTTGAATCAAATTCTAAAAGCATTCTCCACGTTGATAACAAAATCTCCGTTAATGAAACATAATGCAAAATACAGCGAAGTGTATGATTGAACGCACGGTGACGAAAAATTGTCAATATCTTAAACTGTTCGTGAAAGAAAATCATACAATCTCATTTTAAAGCTTTTACTTTGACTATCCTAAGTTCATTTTCTTTTTTTCTTTTTTTTCAAAGATGTTTCTACATCATGCAACGGTAAGAATACTTTTATTCTCGTAAAATTCGTAAAACAATTCTGTAAAAGGATTAAACGTTTCTCGTGGCTTGATCTTAAAAATTGATCTTAAAAATTGATCTGGAAAACTGAAATTTTGTCTTCGCAACGATTCTTTAAATCTTGCGGCACGATTTTCTTTTTTTTTTCGCCATTTTATCGAACTTTGGGCATTAGAGTTAAATGTCGAAATGTCGGGATTTTTTCTTGGATTTTAGTTGTTTAACCTTAACGATGAATAAAATAAAACAGGAAAAAAATCGTACAGCAAGCTTTAAGAGATTGTTGTAGAAATGGGAAACATTAACACAATAATGCCGGCATTTTTTGACACTATTTGTAGAAACGATATGCTCTATATAAAAACAACCTAACTTTTGGAAAGTCATATATTTTTTAGTGAAATTTTGGGAAATGAAATGAAATGAAATAAATTTGTATTTATATATACACTTTTATTTTTGATTTTTTTCTTTCTGAAGTTAAGAATAAAAATTAAATCCAGAAAGAAAGTTGAAATGAATTTTACTGAAAACATACTCATTATTTTATTAGACAAAGTAAATTATTTTCGAAACTTTAATTTTATCGATAATTGATAGTTCTTCACTTCTTCGGGGTGAATTTGGCATAATTTTTACAACAGGCACTCCTTCAAAAGGATTCAAAACGGGTTCTATGTCAGTATCAGACCACAAGTCATCTTCAGAATCACTATCATTTTCAGAGTCACTATATCGTAAAATATTTAGACGTGGGCGTTTTCTTGTCACTATCATCAATATCAAAATTAGATTTTAAAAGATCTTCAACGTTATCACTAGACTCACAATCAGATAAATTGTCTACACGTATTTCTTTTTCGTTCTCCATTTTAGATTTACTTTATTATTTGATTTTGATAAAAATAGGTTAAGAAAATTAACAGTAATATCCCTGAAATTTCTTAAACATCCGAACACACAAGCGCTTAAACTTTGAATAAACTTCTTCTATACGCAGTACCGACTAATACGTTTTTAAATTAATTTTTTTTTTCTTGCGTTTGCACCCTTATACGACGCAACTGAGGCTGAAATCAGTTTTTTCGTAGAATTATCTCTGTAAAAATAGAATTATCTTTTGGTAAAAATTACGTTTTAATTTATTCGGATTTAATAAAACAACAATCAATTATCTACTGCAATATACAAATGACGAATTTTCGTCATTTGGCTGTTGGTGATTGTCTGTGAAATGACGAATTTTCGTCACGCGGACGGATATGTGTTAATCTTGAAGATCGTGATGGATTTAGCCAGTGTTTTTCACATACACGTGAATTTTCCCTAAAGGACAGAACACTTTTCCATTTGCGACATAATGTTAAAATGCCTTGGAAAAAGAACGAATTTAGAGCGGTGAAAATAGAAGCTCCACGCTTTAAAGTCAGAGATCAACTAGATTGTTGCATGATTTTCTTTACGATATTACACCAGTTTAAAGTATCGATGAGTTTTCATTTAAATCAATTGCAGTGCGGAGCTTACTCGATGAGAAGAACAATTTGCATCTGACAGAATAGTGATACAAAACACTAAATATTTTGCTTTCATTCTACGTGCAAATTACTTAATAAAGTATTCGAGAATTTTTCGATCGAATGCTGTTGCAAGAAACAATCCTCGCTCATCACTTCTAAATTACGTTCGCAGAAACGCGAAAAATTCGGCACAAATGTTGCACGACGTAATAATATAGCAATTGGAATTCCGGGAACGGCTCTTTCGCGAGATGAAAACTGAAGTTGAAAGAAAATAATTAAAGCTCGAACGAAGCGATGGACACAATGGTATCACGGGCATTCCCTTTATCAGTGAAAAAGCACGCTTGTGTTTCGCACCCACGACACCGCCCCACTTTTTTCTTCTCTTTTTCTTTTTTCTCTTTTTCTTTTTCGCCGTCGTTATCGCGTCACCTTTGGAACCCAATACTCCCACGTGTCCACCGCTTTTTTTCCACCACGTTTTTACCACGAGGAGACGCGTAGGTGAGAATCCGTGGTGCAAGCGACAACAAACGATATTATTGCCACAGCCTTTTCATTTTTATAATAATCGCGACTCGCCCGGCAGCTGCGAGGCCTCGTAAATTTTCGTTTCGTTGCGCGCTCCATTTCCACGAAACGAAATACGCAGGGAGAAGCTTCGCGAAATAGATAAAATAGAACGCCGTCTGCTTTCCATATTTCGCAACATTTCGCCTCACTCCTGATTAATTAACAGTTGGCGACAGCAGGCTTGTTTAGGCGAATGTTTATGCGAACCGACGAGAATAGTGAAAAGCGAAAGAGAAAAATACGCGCAAAGTTGCGCCAGACATATTGCAAAATATATATAACTACTGTATTTTCGATATATTGAAAATCTTACTGATATTTTAATATCGCGCTCTGATTAAAACTGAAAGATTTCGACACACGACTGTAGCTGAGAATGATACGTTTACGCTGGGAAATATAAATATGTCTTTACAAACGGGTGGACGAAACACCCGTTATGGCAAATGAAAGAAAAAGGCAATATGCGTTTGTGACGTGCGACTGATTGACGAAGTATTAAATTTTTACAATTGCCCCTCCAGCAAAAATGGAAAAAATGTAGTTCGTTTCGTATGGAACGTCTATCAAAGTATGTCTGTTTGTTATAATATTTTTAAACGTCCCGATACGTTTTCTGAAATTTAGTTGCGATTTTCCAATGTTGAAATATCCGTTTTCCAATGATATTTCTGACATAATGTAAAAATAGTAATAATAAAAGAAATATGATGAAATAATGTGGAAAATCGTTTCGCGTATCATCACGTCACGTGAAGCGTGCCTTGCACGAAACGAGAGGAAAATCGTACGTGTTGTTCGACAAGCGGCGAATCGATCGGTTAGAAACGGTCATCCAAAGTCACCAAAATGTCCCCAGACCTAGAGCGAGGCGCCTCGAGCCACGTAACAGCCTACATTTTATATCTCGGCACTTTTACTTCGCGACTGTGCACACGGTTCGGCCTTGCTGCGACCTGAATACCTCGGTTCGCCATCGTTGGAATCCTTCGTGCTACTGCTCGATTTCGATGGATTAGCAGAGTGCGCCTCTTCCGCGATAGAGCAACGACAAAATCAAAAGTTCTTAATTTGGATACTTCGAACTATGGTCCCCTATATTCCCGGTGAAATGAAGGAAAAAGAAAAAAAAGGAGAAAGATTGAATGAAATTTTGTTATTTACAGTAAAAGGATTTTTGCGTGAAACGCAGAAATGTGCGAGAATCTGAAAATGTCGAGTCGCGACAGTCCTCGAAATCGCATTCCTGACAAGCTCTTAAGATCTTTACTAATCAAATTATGATAATTAGAAATGCCTAGAAATTTCGGGACTCTCGCGATTGTCAGAAAAATCGGGAATGCCGATTCTCGAGAAAATCGGTATTCTGAATATCAGTGAGGTTCTTGAGAATTCTAAAATAATAAATAAAATACATTACGAAATAAACAAATAGCTTAGAACATGTTAGATTCGATTTAGATTGGAATTTTATTGATAATAAAATAACAAATAGGCTGAAATACGGAGGAGAAATAACTATACACGCGATAACTATAATATTCTATTTTAAATTTTCGCGTTTTTCAACATCTCGTCTCCTGACAATCTCGTTCTGATTTCCGTAACAATGTTACCAGCAGTAGAAAATCATTCTCTATTGGACAAATGATAAGTTAATGCCAAAAAAAAACTTTCAAACTATTGTATTTACAACGGACAATATACCTATAAGTTAGTATAAAAAATATTGCTCGATTCCTGTTTCGAAAGTATATTCGTTGACAAAATTAATTTTTTCTTTCTTCCTTGAGATAACATATAACAACATCGACATTTCTTTTCTCAATTAAAATTTAGTATTTTTAATTGAAATTTGTAGACATCTTTAATCGTTACACTATATGATTAATAGAAAAAAAACAAGAAAAATACTAAAGCGGGTCAGAATGCGAATTCTCAAAATCGCGAATAATTAAATCGTTAAAAACTACGTGTCACGAGTAAGCTGCCGATTTTTACGTGAGTTTTTAATCTGCATTCAATCATGTACATAAAATATCCGAAACGAAACGTACATTGCAATATCCGATATTTTCTTGACTCGCTTTGACAAAAATATGAAATTTGCGTGAAATTTTATCAACTTTCACAAAGATCGCTGGATTATTACACCAGTGAAACCCATTGGCACATATACACATCATAAATAATAATTTTCGATCTTTGTGAAAAAACGAAACATTGACGTGATACATTACGTGTACGAAGAAATGGAAATTCCACGAGCCAATATTTTTTTTTTTTTTTTAAACTACGCAATCTATTTGTTTGAGTTCATCGCGTGTGCATTTGTTTCGTCAATTTCACGATACGTGTCTTCGCGTCGATCGTTATGTATATATTGTTACTTATCAAACCTAATTATTACTGTGCCACTCACATTCCCGTTGATTTTGCAAAATAATTTATATCGCGATGCAACTGGCTCGGAATGTAATTATATAAGGTATGCATCAACATTATTATGCGAAACGTTTGATCGAGCTTTGCATACCACGATTAATCTAGATAATGAGGATTTCACTGAAACAGTTTGTACAGATAGCCTCGAATATAACATTTAATGCGTGAAATTTAACGAAAATGCCGGGGGTTTCATTCGAAATATCAAGTTTCCAAGCTTGATAAAATCGATAGCGCTTGTTGCCAGATTTGTTTCGGTCTCGTTTGCAAGATGGAAAAACCACTGCAATGAAAATACCTACTTTTCGCATTATTACCGTGAACAATATGACAGGATCATTGTAAATGTGTTGAAACGAAATTTTTTCGAGTGATTTTTTTTTTTTTTTTTTTTCTGTTCGACACTCACGAACGATGAATTCTTAAGAACTCGGATGAAATATTATTTTTGGATTAACGAAAAGATATTCCAAGCATATTCCAAAAATTACCAAGATTAACGATACGAAAGCCGATGAATCCGACGTCTTTTATTCCAACGTTTAAGAAGAAATCTGTTCATAGAAATCTTTTCCCTACGATTCTTTCTTTTTATCAAGAGAAATCCGTTGCACACGTTTTGCAAATGAGTGTCTCGCCTAAAGCGAAACCGAACCGATCGATCACCGGAACCAGCCAGGAAACACAAAAGAAAGACACACGCGGTGTGATTTATCAAAAAGCAAAGCAAACGCGAACCGAATCCTCTCGAGAGTAGCGCTTTCAATTTTCCCGCGCTCGTAAACCTCGAGCGGATCTCGACACGGAGGCAGAAGACTCCCGGAGAGAGTCTCTTCTTGCGTCTCTCGAGGAGAAAATTCATTTCTTGAATAGTGGGCTGCCGACTGGAGGAGCCCGTTAAGAGCAGAGCAGTATCCAGCTGCTCGCTCTCGGTAATACACGTAAACGCGGCTTGCATTCTACTCCGGAAAAGCGAGGTCCTTGAACTCGATTCCTCGGCTGCATCTCGCCAGGCTACCTGGCCAACGCGCGGCTGATCGTGAGTCTCGTCCTTTAGAGACGTACGGCTGTACGCAAAGCACATACACACGCATACGAGAGTAATATCATCAACAGGGAGTGGCCGAGCATCGCGGGCAGATCTTTCACGGAAATTTCGGCAACGAGAATGTATTCCATTTGCATGATATTGAATTTTCGCCGGTCAATGCGCTTGCGATCGCGAGTGTTTGGCTCCAAGGCTCCAGACTTGATTTTTCTTTTTTTTCTTTTTTTTTTTTTGCTAATTTAATACGTAACAGATAGATCGTGTTCGACTGTTTTCGAGCGAACTGAGTGATGATTATCCACGAGTCATATCGATCAATTCCAAAATTGAAATTTCACTTTATCTCGATGCTCGTTATCACGTTACGATGAACAAAACCGATGGAAATGAGATACTGTAGTATCGAAATTATTGTGTATAGTTATATATTTATAGTTATTTTTACTTTTAACAGATGGCCTGTTTGCTGAAGATGCGTGAATGAAAAGTATGAATGTGATGCGAGAGGCACAGCGTTGGCACTGAGCGCTTTTCTTTTTTTTAAAAAAAAGGGAAGAAAGTCGTGCGTGTCAGGAGAGAGTCGAAAAAGAGTGTTGAATGAGTGTGGTCAAAAGAGTAATTTGTGTTGTATATTAATTGTGTCGTTTAAGTTTATTCGAATTATTGTTGTTTGAGTTGTCTATCTTGTATTTATCATTTGTTGTTTTGTTTTCGTTTTCTTTATTATTTAATATAATAAATCATCTAAATTATATCCCTGCAATACCTAGGTTGTTTTTCCCTTAGAATTGACACGTCGAATTGTAAAAGTAAAATTGATCATTTTCGTCGTCTGAAAGCTAGCGAAAGCGAAGAACTTGTTGTTGAAACTTCGCCGCAGATGAAACAGATCTTCAACTTGAAATTTTCAAATTGTCAAATTTCTTTTTTTAACAGAGAGAGGGAAAAGCAAAAGTGAAAAAACACTCGATAGCGATGGAATAAATGAACGTGCGTGTCCTCTCGACCACTGGCCATCTCATCGAACCAGTTCTCGCTCATATTCTTGCCGACCGAACCCGATCGAACAAGGAAGCGAGAAAACTTTTAAGGGTCACACGGGTGACTTATGCAACTCGCATAAAATTCGTGTTGACACACGATCCTCGAGATCGGCACGGGGGGGGGGGGTTATAACTGCGGTCGACACACGATATATTCGAACCTTCGAACTCGGAGGACCGAATGTTTTTCATGCCTCGTTTCTCATGCATGTATTTTCTAGCATTGTTGCGTAACTAACTGCAGTCCCAGGCATTAATCCTTATTTATGTCTTGTATCGATATCTAAACGATTTTATAAATGATAATAATAATGTCCGATGCAATTATCGCCATTCGGAATTCTTCAGGGACACTTCGTTAGATACTGAATTCCTCGCAAATTATCATCGACAAATATTGCTGAATAAATTGCAATCACGATTCTACGTATCTTTGCCAGACTTAAAGATAGAGAAATGAAATAATTGAAACAGCCAGGTTAAAATAATTCTGGAAATTGGATCGGCTATTTAAAAGTTTAAAATTCTCGAATCGACGATCGGTACTTCGCTCTTAAATATTCGTAAATATCTAAACATTCTGAATGCCTAGCTTCCAAATGGACAACTGTCCCGAAACAACTTAATTCGCTTTGCTATCCGAAATTATATTCGAAAATTCACAAATAAGAACCCACTAGAGGCAACTAACTCGCCGAACGTTTCATCGAATTCAATTCTGCCCGGATGACTTCCGGCGAGTGTTCCTGTCGAACACTTTCTGGAGATTCTTGCGCGTGTAATTTCGAGGATAACAAGCAAACTCGATTACCCAACGATTTCACGGGATTGGAAACGCACGCGGATTTCAGAGACATATTCCTGTCTGATGATTTCAGATCGATGCTTCCTGACAGCATGTAATCTTCGGGCCGACGTGTTTTTGTTGGAACAGCGAGTGAATTAACAGCGTGCACCGAGCGTCGTTGAGCGGACAACTCGGTTCGCCGGCAATCACGTGAAATTATGCAATGCGTTTATGCGCGTTTTCGTCGACGAGAACGAGTCGCGGAAGATGTTTCAGATGTTAACGCGCGATTCTCCCAACGTTTTCACCGCGAGCTCCGCGAGATCGGCGATAAATTTCCGCGCGCGTGTATTTAGAATGACTCGCGATAGTATTGGAATATAAACGCGTGAAGACCTCGCGTATAAATATAATATAACCGTATATCTCGAGGCGAAAAAAAAAGTACATATATATTTATTTATATAATAACGCGTGAAGCACCAGTCAGATCGTAGTACGATCTTTTTCATAATTAGTCAGTGATGATGTGTTTATGTATTATTTGTATATTATTTGCAAATTTTTGTCCTTTAGATGTCATGTGCTTTTCCGTTCCACTTTTGTGAAATCTCCGTCGCGATTGCCGGAGATCTGGCCTGGCTCCATCGAGCTTGACGAAGAAGTGGACATCGATGAACACTCGTTGGCTCTCGAACTGGATTACAAGCACTTATTGAGCTTATTCAAAAATGTCACGTTGCACGAGATTCGAACTGTATCACTGTCGCGAGGATTTTTCTAAAATTTTTCTAAAATTTTTCTTTTTTCACTCGAGCTGGATAAAATCGGTGCTTGATCGAACTTGATCCGCCCTGAATTGGCCCGATTATCGTCCGGATCTAGTCTATCGTCAGGACCTAGTTTTAGTTTGCTACCTCCTTTTAATTTAAAATTTAGCAAAGAATATCTAGCTAAAGGTTCCCGTTAATTGTCAGTGAATTCGTCGAGAATTGAAAATAAAAAAATTTGGAACGTGAAAATTTCTCGGAGAGAGGAAAATGACACATTTTATGGCATATTGTGTTACATAATGCAACGAGCGAAACATCCCCAAGATTTCACTTTTTTTTCAATTTACTTTCGCAAAAAAAAAAAAATATGAATCCACTTCCCGGGGCGTAATATTTATGGAAGAGAGAACTCTCGCGGGAGAATTATGGACAACGATAGATATTATGCGAGAAAGGAAAAAATAACACGAAAACGATCGTGACAGTCGTGACATTCCGATCGATTCGCTCGCAGCACGTTATGTACACTTAATACCTCATGAAAGCAAATAAACGCCTTTCCGGAAAGCGGCTGCATTCCAACAGCCATTGAAGATTCAAGTTAAACCACTGGAGGCGAAGCATAGCAACTCTCGTTACTATGTGTGTAATATCGATGTAACATTCGGTAATGAATAATATTTGCGTATGCGAATATTTCGCTGCTCGTGTCGGGCCAATAATTAGTTAATAACCAAGTAAATAAATTCGCCGACGGCGATTCGTACCTCTATAATAACATCGAATCGCATCGTTGATGGAAATTTTTCCAGAATTTTTAGCGTAGTTTTAGATCGATGATCATTTGTGACAACAGAATGCATCAAGTCCGATGGAAATCGAAAGACTCGAAGGTCGATATACATAATATACATAGTACAAAATACTAGTACAGAACTAACACACGCGTCTAAAGAAATTCTTTAGCGTTGTCGAGCATCGAATGAAATTTACTAGAACGCGGAACAATCAAGGACGAATATATTCCTAGTTACACGTAAAAATAGCCCTTTAGAATTCCTAGAGAAATCTTATCACTTAACGGTGTTGTATTTTTTTTTAAATAGCCTTTAAAAAAGGTGTCCTCGGCATTATCACCACTCTCTACATCTACAATCTACAGCAGCAGAAAGTATACGAAAGTATATGAAACGAAGTTTCTGTCTAGATTCCAATCGTGTTCGCGAAAGTGAACGCTCGTTTGAAAAAATGAAAAAGAAACAGTAACATTTCTAAGGTGATATCGTCTTCGAATCAAAGATGGAATTATCCACCATTGTCGCAACGAGTTCCAGCCCGGCCCTATAACAATACCAGAGATCGTTTTCTACTTTCCAGCGGCCAACCCTTCCTCGGATTATCAATGCGTCGACTACGATACATAGCCGGTATAAATTCGCGATACCGGCGATAGAGGCGGCCTGTCGATCCAGCAGGATGTGTCCAACCATGGTTGCAAACAGCCGTGGTAAATTTCGCCGAGCGAACGATCCTGTTTGCGCGCGCCAACAAGTGGAAAAATATTCGCCATGCGGCAAAGCGGGACAACGATGTAACCTGTTGCTGGACGAGGAACGGCAGAGTCACTTTATGTCCATCCACCTCGTAAAACGTAATGGTTAAGTGGCATGCAGATACCATCGACGCTGGCTAGAGAATGGACAAGCATCGAGCGTACAAAGGAGGAGGCTGAAGTGACCGTTCTGCGAACCGAGCGCGCCTTTTTTTTCTTCTTTCTCAGCGCGTTCTTCGCACTCGCACTCGCATGAAAATCGCACTCGTTCGACCTGGGTTTTCCCCGTGGCGAGCGTGGGGCGGAGGCCAACTTCGGCTTAAACTGCTTAAACTTCGTTATTTTATTCAGCCGTAGAAAGACAGAAGGTAGGCACGGTGGCTCGCGTGAACAGCGAAAAATGTTCGTTGTATGAACATTTTTGAAATTCCACGTAGCGAGACTGTCGCTGGAATAAAATCTGAAACGAATCCCTAAATGTTCGAAGAATGCTTCGAGAATAGATTGTAGAGACACCGAGTCAAATCCTGAATGCTTGTTACTCGAAAATGGCGGTTTGTTATGGGTATGTTTTGTGTGCATATGTTGTATGCAATTATATATATATATATATATATATATATATTTATATATATATTTTTACTTGCAATACTTTATTCAGTTAGTACACGTATTGTTTAGTATAAACGTGACGTTTAATAGAATCTTCTGCTTTGAAATGCCACGTATAAAACTTCCCGCTTATATAAAAACGGGATCTGAAGCTTCGAAAATTTTAGATCGGAACCTCGTCACGTTTTCTCGGTTTATGTAATAAATAACCATTAGAAACGTTCGAAACAATCAGACGTAACTGCGTAGAACTTTCACACCTCGCTTCCTCGTGAAGAACACAAACGCATCGATTTGTCTCTCCCAACGAAGGGAACTTTTGTTTCGCGAGCTTGTCGGCAACAATAACACATTGTAGAATCGAGTGGTGATTCGTGAAAGGCATCATCTTCTCAAATGCCACGTACAACACCGAGTCTAATCAGAAAGAAGATCCTGGGAACCGCCCTTCTATCCTTTATACTCCTCTTTTTTTCCACGTTTCGCCTCGTCATTATCATCACTTGCAAGTATACATTGAGAACACTGATTCCAGCCCCCCCCCCCGTTCCTCTATTCGAACACTATTCGAACATTTACGTTCTTATCGTTTTGAGCTGAGAAAAATTTTCAGGAGAAATAGAATTCGCACTCGAATACAACGAAATCGAAATTTAAAAATCTTTATTTAAACCCGAAAAGTGAAGATTGAATTACATCCATAAGAGATAACGAGATAACAATACTTCATATTCACATAAAATACATATCATGAAAAGTTACTATCTACTTATGTTACTTAAATATCACCCTTAATTAAGCGTACACTTAATTACTACGATACCTGATTACTACGATATTTCAAACACTAATGTACAGAATATCTATCTTCTGTTTATCAGAAATCTAAATATTTCATTATAAATCTTGTCGATCGTACATTTTTTTATAAATTTACTTATTAGACAATCCTAAAATCTACCCAAAGATCAGTTTATGGAGAGCTTGCCTACACAAAAATTGAAACAGAATAAAGAGAAAAAACGAAGTCTTTTTTTATTGTTGTAATATTGGTTCCTGAAACAAACTTAAATCGCAGAAAATCTAGTAAAATTCAATAAGGTATAATTAATTACCAATAAGACTTGTCATGCTTAAATATGATAGTTGTTGATAGTAGCTATATTTTAACCACATCAGATAATCCAGAAATGAGAACATACTTCCACAATCTCAGTGGAAGAATCTTGAGCGTTTCACAGTCGCAACACTAATGAAAGAAATACTGTCACTCATCAACGCAACGCGAACTGTGAAAAAATTGAAACAACCGCGACGGAAGAATATCGCAACACTAATTCTTGAAATAAATTTAATAAAAATGACTATATATGCCTGCATGAATAAAAAGCTATTATTACTATTCGCGAAATCTGCAAATCGCAACGCTATGAATATAATTGAAAATTAAAATGCTTCTCTTACTTAATTAAATTCTACGTAAGAAAACACACAACAAATTCTAATAAAACGCTTAAAACATTTGCATTAATTTATGATAAAATAGATCTAAGAGAAATCACAGTATTGTATTATAATACTGATTCAAGCCGGAGTCATCGTTCTTTCGCAGCTCTAATAAAACCGTAATAAAATTCTCGAAACGCTAGTAGAAAACCGCGATTTGCCCAATGTGGTGTATCGATGCGTATCAGCCAAAAAAAAAAAAAAGATGCTACAACTACATACTACAAATACTAAATACGAGCATAGTGACAAAGTAGTAACAAGAATGACTATCCATGCTCTGGATAGATATCCAGAAGATGAAAAGCCATTGGTAGTTAGTTGCCCTCTTCTATGGCAATTTGCCGGGCCTCTTCGACTTATAGCCTCTTCCTTCTTCGAGCGCAATGCCCGCTGAAACTTACATCTAGGCTCGAGATTGTCTAAACCTACAGAAATTATCTGAAAAAGGAAAAGTACCGAAACTAATTCAAGCGCAAAACCTCGAGCGGGAACGTTCGATTCGAAATCCCTCACGCGTCCACGACCGCGAAATTCGAAAAATCAATGGATAGAGCCAAACACGAGGCATGCTCCACTCGTGCCAGCTGAATCTTCGATTTCTCAAATTGCATTTCCAGAAACAGGTTGGACACGCGAAAAGAGAACCAATCAGAGACTGTGCCAACCTGCCCGGCCCTACCTACTTATAATTAAAGCACACATACCAGAAAGTAAACTACCTATCCTATTCAGCCATCCTATATTTAAAAAGTGGCAAAAGACAGGCATACTAACACACTCACTCCACGATTCTCACACATACACCCGGGTGCAAACCTACACTAGAGAGGACGTCCCGGGACGCCTCCGACACCCGAGTGTCGTACACATCATTCACACTCTAATTTACGTACCATTTTCCTGAAATCGACTGGCGAAGGCTAGCGACCATTGCGTGAGATGTGATAAAAATATATGTATTTCTATTTGAATAGGATATACTTCAATGCCAATTTTAATTAAATACTCATGATCGTATTGTACAAATATTCACAATATTTGAAATAAAAAGTTGAGAATTGTTATATGTATATTGCTTGAAATAATAGCAGAACCGACGCAATTCCACATCCTAATCACTTACACACATGCGGAAAATACGTCGTGCACGATACATTAACGCATCATCAGTCGCTTTATTTTACAGAAATTATTAAGCTTATAAACTATGGTCATCATGCCTATTGCCTTTCTCCCACCCAAGTAGCACCTGGGCACGTGAATAGGGTCCTGGCAATGAGCATGGAAAGGGTTAAGTCTGAAAATCCTGAACTAAAAAAAATGATTAACATATCTATTTTGCATCACGAAATTCCTTATATTATAGTTTCTTTATTTTATTTCGATTTTCAATGCTTCATCTAGTTTAATAAAATAACTTTATCTAGTTTGATAAAATGCTGAAATGCTATGTACAAATGAAGGAAGGAAAATATAATGAATATGTTTATTGAGGAAGGAAATAAAACTCAGTGCAAATAATATAAAATTACAATGAACTCTTAATGAAGTACTGATAAAAATATCCTTAGACGATATCTTCATCAAAGCACATTTTTAGAAATAGAAAAGTAATATTCAAAACTATATGTACCTTGATTCTGAAATCTGTCTATCGCGATGTATCTTCTTGCACTATGAAATTTTATAAATTCCTTGATAAAACTAAACTTTAACATCTTTATATTTCAATATACTGTAGAAACAATTTTAATGAATATATATTCTGTGATTTTAAATTAATTATCAATATCATTATTCATACCAATTCTTTATATTGTAATATTATATCAATGTTAAAATTAATTCATTATTACTAACATCCAAAAACGCGATGTGCAAGAAAACCTATCCTAAGCTAAAAAAAATAAAACACAGACAAAAATATGTTACTGCTCACGAGTATAATAAATACTCGTGATCACTATGCTCGTCAGAGTTCTATGTAATACAACCAGTCACTCGTGTCGATTTGGACTTTTCATCCTACAACATGATTGAGTGACCAGAGGAACAGAAATGCATGCGACTCACAGTTAGATGTGAAGAATGTTGTCATCAGTGTTATTATGGCATAAGAAAAATCATTGTAACATCAAACAGGAATCGCCGAATCCACAAAAGAAATAAAGGCTGGAAAAAGAAATATATTTGTTTATAAAAATAGTGCTAAAAAATTTAAAAAGTTTAAAATAATAAAAAATTTATCTCTACAGAATATAGAAATGTTTGTACAAATATTTATCATAGATAAAAAAATATTATATTGGGAATATGAAATATATGGTTAATATATTTAACATATTATTATTACATGTTATAAAGTATTTCTTAACATTGCCAAATATCTATGAATATTACGTAATACAATTAATCTACATATTATAATCTAAATTATAACTCTGAATATGTGTTACTGAATATATGTTTCAAATATGCTTCGTGTTATTCATTATGGAAATTGCGCATTATCATCGAGCGAAGCTGCGCAATACGTAAAAAAACGCAATGCGCAGAATGTATTTGAACTTTTCTGTGATGGCGTCGTCTTTTTCCGAAAATTATTTGTCTTTTTCGAAAGAATATATATTAAATATTAGATAGTTGTTGCTAATTACACAATAAAAAGAAAAACGTTACCATATCTCCATAAAAAACTGTTGAATTCATCACTGATCACTGTAGCATCCCTCACAATGTTTCGAATTTCCATCGATTCTCGCAATCAACCAATAATCTATACAAAAAAAATCAAAACTTTCAAATTATATAAAAAGAAAACAATATTTAAGAATACTAATATGAACGAAATACAAATGAGAAAAGAAAATATTACACATGTTAACAAAAAACATCATTCAAGGAAATACATCTTAGCGCCATGATTTTCAGTAATGGACTAACCTCTCGCGCAACAGTGTCTGTCTAGTGAACCAGTCTGCTGGATTGTGGGGATTCAAACGCACACAAATAGAATTTAGTTGATTTCTTAAAAAAGCACAGTATTCTACGAAAATATTTTCAGCAATGAATATCATATACCACATACGTTTGAACGAACCGCTATTCAACTTAAACCACAGATGAAATACAGACAAATCTGACCTCTTACGGGATTTCGTGTCACTTGTTCTCAAATACCAACTGTTCAAAAATGACAGATCTATAATTATATGTCGTCAGATTCATTTTATTGAAATTAAATTTCGTTTTATTGAATTCGAAATTTTTTGATAATATATAATAGTCTTTAATGAGTTCAATATATTCACATGCGTTTTCGTATAGGTTTTAAACACTTCCGATTATCGATGCAACAGTAGTGCGCCTGCGTGAACCTGCGCGTCTGCGCAAAAGCTCGTATAAGAAAATTTGAAAATTTGAAATTTGAATAGATGCAAATTGTTAAAATTGTTTATTTAAAAAACAAGCTTTAAAACTTTTTTATTTCTTTTTATTTTTTATCATTAGAGAATAAAAAATATTTTGAAAAATAATACGAAAATTTTAAATTGAATATACTAAACAAAGATAAATTATAGTCTCTCGTTGCCAGCAGCTTTGAATTACTAAATGAATAAAAATCTTTTTCATAGCCTTTCATCATTTTCAGCGAAATCCTATGATGTTATCTATTTATCTCTGATCTATGACAATAATCAATATCTATATAAGCGATTTCTTCAATTAAATTCCAGAATCATCCTGACATCTACCTTCTACTTGCAAAAAAAAGGAATGTAACTACTCGATACAAGAGATCAGCAAGAAAAGGATCGAATCCTGGGAAGAGATGAAATATGAGGAAGAAACGAAAAAAAAAAAAACAAAAACAAAGGATGATCACGTAAATTTAATGGGTGCGCAACATTCACCAGGTCGAGCAAAAAGGAAGGCACTTGGTGGGGAAAGCCTTCTGGTTACCAAGGGGACTCTTGTCCTGACTCCTGGTTACGAGAAGGAAAAGGAGGGATATGAACGATTGCGCAACAATGCACCGCCACCTGCATTCGTTTCATCATACTTTAACCGGCTCGATGGTGGTTAGCCGGCTCGCATTACTTTCGCTAATTAAACCTACGGACGGTCGTTATTCAACTTGAATATGAAATTCCACGATTATTTGAAATTCCAACCGTATGAACGTGTCAGCTCCTCCCAGAGAAAATCTGACTATAATCCAGACAGACAACGTTGCTATCTCAATAATATGCAATATTCAATGATCTTTTTGTCAATTACTTTACTGACTCTATGATTTAAAAGCTATGATTTAAATTTTTTAAATAAATAAGCAGACTATGTTATCTCTGTGAAACCAAACTAAATATAAAATATATACTGAATATTTTATATAAATTATAAATAACTTCTATATAAATTTTTAGATACTGTAGATATTGGATATTATAAATACATAAATCGATCGTATTTTTACTTTCTAAGAATCATAAAAAAGACTTGAAAATTCAATGCAGGAACTGGATACCAAGTAGCAATGAAATATCAAATGACTTTCGATTATTTTAACCTTGTATTATGCGATATCCTTTGCAAACAGAATGCGTAGGATGAATTAATATCAATTTACTCATTTACTTTTGTATTATTCGCACGTTGAACGTTTACTAGAAGCAACGTTGATAGTATGACGTCAATTATACGAATCAAATATTCCAGTAAGAATATTTTCATACATTCATTGAATAAATAATATATCATATACATTTCATAGTTCCAGTTAATAATAATGAAAAAGATACACAATTGGAGAACATAGATAAAGAAATTTTAGTAAATATTAATTGTCCACTTAAGTTAATATTGAATTATATTCGAAATGTAGTAGGATTGGATGATACAAGTAAATTATATCCAAATATTTTTTTTTATTAACTTTTTTAATAAATGTATTATATTTTTAGCTGAATTTGACTTGTGTGATGAAATTAACTGTCAATTAAGGAAACTTTCCTTTTTCCAACCAGACACATCTGGTCTTGATGTTTTCCAAGTGGATTTAACATATGTAATAGTTACATTTGAACGTAAGTTTTAAATCTCATATGAAATATTATATTTTCAATGAATATAATTTGTGTAGGACATACATATGGCCGAATGATTAACATAATACCACTCCTTAGTGAAAAAACAGCAAAGAAATGCACTGATACATTACTAAGATCTCATGCCTTTCTTAAGAAGAATTCATCTGCTAAATCTTCTTTAAGAAAAGGCAATAATACACACAGAATAATATAACTGTATTTATAACAAAGAAATTTAATTACATTACAAAATTTATATATATATATATATATATATATATATATATATCTTTTAAATACAACTATATGAAATTTCAGCTCCTCTATATATATATATATATGTTTTTTATAAAAATTCTTTATCAAGTTCTTTGAACTTAGTTTTTCTTTCTGTAATATTGTAAAATTTCCCATGCTTTCCTAATCCTTCTGTAACAAACCTTTTTGCACCTGCAACTCCTTCTTCAAATACTAAATGAGATGCATTGTCTTTTTCAAATTGTATAGCTTCTTCTAACTGTTTAGCAGAAAATGTAGCAAAATATGCAGAAGCACGATCTGCAAGTAACGTTTTTCGTGGAAATTTTACAAGTGAGTTTGCAAAATTGACTGCTATACCTAATACTGTAAATAAAACAAAATATGCTAATATAATTTCACCATATTTTTTGATGTATCTATATATTTCATTATTTATAAAATAAACTGTACCAGTGCCAGTATCTGTAAGACGATTAATTAAACCACATGAATGTGCTTCTTTTGCATCAATGTAACGACCAGTTAATATCAGCTCTATTGCTTTTGAATAACCAATTAAAGCAGGTAATCGAACAGTACCACCACATAATATAGGTATTCCAAACCTTCTGTTTGCAAATCCTAGTACTGCACCCTTCTCCATTACTCTGAGATCACACATTAAGGCTAGTTCAAAGCCAATCCCTAAAGCATATCCATTTATAGCAGCAATCAAGGGTTTTTTACATAACTCAATTTTATTAGCCTATGAACATTCCAGAAAGATTAATATCATAATATTATATAATTTTGAACGCAACATAGGTTTTAAACATGTTTAATTTACCAATAATCCAAACTGAGGTAGAACTTCTTCATTTTTTCCATTATATTGTGCAATTTCTTTAAGATCATAACCACTACAGAAATTTCCTCCTGTACCATAAAGGATTCCAACTACAGAATTTTCATCATTTTCAAATTCATCTAATTTATCTGATAATTTTTGTGCAGTTGCAACATTTAAAGCGTTCTTGCTTTCAGGTCGATTTATACCAATTAAAGTAATTGCCTCAAAATGTTCCACTAAAACATTTTTTTCTGAAACTAACAATTACATGTTGAGAATATACATATATGCATTTGTTTCATAGCTCATAAAAAATAAAATGTTACATAATATTATGATCTTTACTGTCTTGTTCTGCTTCAAGTTTTACATTCGCAGACGATTTGGAGGTTAAGCATCTCCTCGGATAATGTTTATATTGTAAGTTGATTATTCTTGACAGTCTTTTTAAAAAATGCATTTGCAATTTTGAATTATACTGTAAAATTCTATAAGTACTATGAGTTATTGTTTTGACAATAGAACAAACTTTTTTCAACCGGCTTTTTCGTATAATCAAACATTCAAGTTTGCTTCTTATGGAACAAGTACATATATAACATAATATGACAATGTGTATTTACACGGCAGAACATAAGCTCACTTCAAATAGGCGTGTTTATATGTCGAAAATTAACAAAACTGTTCAATGTAAACGCATCTTAAGTACATGCCTAACCAAGGTTTTGTAAATGTCAAAATAATCTGCATGCTTTTCTTG
Source organism: Tetragonula carbonaria (assembly GCA_032399595.1). Taxonomy (NCBI): domain Eukaryota; kingdom Metazoa; phylum Arthropoda; class Insecta; order Hymenoptera; family Apidae; genus Tetragonula; species Tetragonula carbonaria. The sequence continues at coordinate 6,575,098 of JAUCRC010000007.1, forward strand.
TAAATGAATCTTGTAAATGAAATTTAAAGAAAAACTGTTATTCTCTGTTTTTTATAATTATCGAAAAAAGTAAAGTAAAATATTAGTTTGTAAAATAAAAAACAAAATGGCTTTGAAGATGGAAGACTTACAGAAATTGGAAGAAGAGGCTAAGGCAAAGGCAACAAAATATGGGTGTAATCTATTGCAACGACCAGGTCAATTGGAAAAAATTGATATGTACAAACGTAGAATAGCCCGGAAAAAAGCTTCCGTGGAAACTATGCTCAAAACTGCAATGCAAAGTCAATTAGATGGAGTTCGTGTAGGCTTTGAACAGCTTCAGAGTTCTTTAGAAAGTAGTGCTTCTATAAAACAGGATCTAAATGAGATTGGCAAGTTGTTCAGTAAAGTTCCAGAACTTAGCGCAAAATTGCAAGCTGTTCAAGAAGAAAACATGCGTCATTCTCAATATGTTACTGCCAAAGAAAATTTGAAACACACGTTTACTTTGCCAGAAAGCGTTGAAATGACTAAACAATGGATAAACCAAGGGAATCTTTTGTATGCCCATCAAATTATTATGGATCTTGAAAATTCAAGAGATGATTTGCTTTATGAACTTCACAAACTTCCAAATCAATCACCAGCTGATACTGTTATGTTGAAAGCTTATTTAGAGGATGTTGAAATGCTTTCCCAGTTAATGGAAAAGCAAATTAGATTAGTATTAAGTCGTACATTAAACACGGTAAGAAAGGAACCTACTGTTATTGTAACAGCATTGAGAATCATAGAAAGAGAGGAGAAAGCAGATCATTTTGCTATTCAAAGACATAAACAAAGTGGATTTATGCCACCAGGAAGGCCTAAGAAATGGAAAGACATGGCAATGAAGGTTTTAGAAAAATCTGTAGCTAATAGGATTGAAGGGACTCATGTTGAGGAAAGAGCAGATAACAAAATGTGGCTGGTTAGGTATTTAGAGCTTACAAGACTCTTGATTTTAGAAGATTTGAGAGTTGCTAAAACTCTTTGTGAACCTTGTTTTCCACCTTGGTACAATATTGTAAGAACTTTTGTTAAAATGTATCATACAAGTCTGTCGCAACATTTGAAGGATATAATTGCCAATGGACTGGAAGGAAATGAATATGTATCTTTATTATCATGGATTATGAATACTTATACCGGTCCAGAATTAATGCAACATCCAGAATTAAATATTGATACAAGTGACATAGGCCCTTTGTTGAGTCCTGAAATTATAAGTGATCTACAAGAGAAGTATTTAAAGAATATGTGTCAAAATTATGAAGATTGGATGAAAAAGACTTTGGAAACTGAGAAAGTAGACTGGTGGAGTGGAATATTGCCAGAAGGAAGCACTCAAGAAACATACTATCACACAGCAGCACCTGTGATTATATTTCAGATGATAGATCAGAATCTTCAAGTTACAAAAACAATTAGTACTGAATTAACAGCACAGGCTATAGTTTTATGTATTGAACAAGTAATTAAATATGGATTTATATACAAACAAGCAATATTGGAATTCAAAAACAAACATTTTGAGGATAGAAGTCAAGTACCATACTTTACACACCACATGATTACAATTGTTAATAATTGTTTGCAGTTTACAGAACTAGCACAACAAATGAAACAGCTGTATTGGGTTGCTAATGCTAGTGGAGATGCTACTGTTAAATTTGAAAATTTGTTATTTAATTATCAACAATTACGAAATGAAGCAGCAGCCATATTGCTAGAAGAATCTTTTCTTGATTTAGAATTGCAATTTCAAGATTTGATTACTCCCAAATGGTTACTATCTCCTATCCCAGTAGAAACCATTTGTGTAACTTTAGAAGATTATTTTCAAGATTACAATCATCTATGCCCAAAAAATTTTGATTATGTCATTACAGAAGCACAAAATCTTATTGCAAAGCGTTATATTTCTGCAATGTTACAAAGGAAAATATCTTTGAAAACATATGACGAATGTTTAACGTGTACATCAAAAATAATGACAGAAGCTGATAAATTAAAAAATTTCTTTGACAGAATAGCTCCAAAAGTAGGAAATTTTAATTCGCCCTTTGAAATAATTAAACGTCTTGCGGAAGTATTACGTTGCGAAGATTCGGAAATTCTTTCTCTTGATTTACATTCTTTGGTTGAAAAATATCCAGACATGACTGAAGATCATTTAGTCAGATTATTGGGCCTCAGAGGTGATATTTCTCGTAGTGAGGCGAGAGAAAAGGTTTCATACATTTTAGAAGCTCAACGTAATCGTAAAGCTCCGCAATCTAGTGCACATAGTATATTTAAACAAATATATATACAGGATAGCTTTCTCAGTTGGAAGCCTTAAAATTCAAAAGCAATTTACAAAAGAACTACATTAAATGTTGTTTTTCACATATCATTAAGACGATGTAAATGGTATATTGTACTTATTGTATTAAAATCGTATAAATATTTAAGAAATTTATAATGACAAAAAGAATTACCAATTAATATAATAATAACAATCAATATAATGATATGTTATTATTATACTGTAAATAATTAAATCATTCTTTAATTTAATTTAATCCAATTTGATCTTATTTTTTAATTAAAAAATAATTTACCATTGAAAGATGCAGATAAATATTGTATAGTAATTAATAATTATTTATAAACTTTACATATATATGTAGTGTTACTACATACATGTAGTGCCTAAAATCTTTATTATTTACTTATTTGCAGCTTCAATATAATATAAATGATAATAATCAATTCACTGCCTTAGCAACTGTATGAATGTATATGTATATATATTCACTTATATTTATTTCTGTATAATTATTGATTTATATGAAGTAAAGCGAAAATTTAAAAAAATGTAATATATAAATGAATATTTAACATAAGTTTTAAGAAATAATTTGTAATACTTTTAAAACAATTTACTTATGAAAAAAAAGTAATAATTCAATACAAGCAATTGAAGCAATGACACATATTTAATAACAAAATTTTATAAGCTATATTCTTATTAATATATAAAACACAAATTATTTAAATTTTTGAATTTAACACATTAGTTGTGAATATCAATATTCTATTACTTTATATTGATAAACTAAAACTTTATATGATGGAAAATATTTTGTTTTGAAATATGAAATATGAAAGGAAATCTAATAATGCAGAAAAATTTAATCATTACTTTTTAATTATAATATGTATATATGTTCTTAATATTATTATAAAAAATAACATATGCAAAGTATTGTACATGAAAAACAGCTTACATTGCAATAGATTTAGACATATCTATACATATACACATATGTATATGTAAGTAGATACGTTAATGTTACAGAATATTTATAATTAAGATTGTATTACTGTGACCTGTTTAAAAAAATATTACTTTTTTTATTTACTGTACTGTGAAATAATAAAAAATTCATATATCTTGAATATATTAAGTATATGTTTACTTACTATAACAATATATAATAATTTATCATATCATACAGTAGTATTATTCATAATGTCATGCTATACTATTAAACTTTATAATTTTTTTATTCTATCGCGGTATTTTATTTATAATTGATAGATTTTTTACTTTTTCTACAGATGTATTTAAAATAAAAATAAAAACATTCGTTTTGCTTAAATATAGATGTGTATAATTTTATTGTCGAAAAAAAAATCCATTCTGCCCTCTACTGTAGCCTACGACGTGATGACGTTCCTATGCCGCCATGTTTTCCGTATGTCTCGTAACTATACCACTCTACTCTACAGTTTTGTTCTGTGATATGTTGCGTTGAATGCTACTGTTACTGTCGCGGGTCGCTAGTACCGCGTCGCTAGGTTACAGTCTCGATGAGGCTGTTATTAAGTATCAAATAGATATATATACATACATATAAAATCAGTGAAAATTTCTCAATTTTTATTGTTTTTTTGAATGATAGTAAAAAATATATAAATATGCCGCGTATTATGATAAAAGGTGGTGTTTGGCGGAACACTGAGGTAAAAATTGATTTCTAACCTCTATTTACATTTTGATTATCAGGAGATAGCTTCTTCTGTAAATATTTTCTTTTCTCAGGATGAAATCTTGAAAGCTGCTGTAATGAAATATGGCAAAAATCAATGGAGCCGGATAGCATCTCTTTTACATAGAAAGTCTGCTAAGCAGTGTAAAGCACGTTGGTTCGAATGGTTAGATCCGAGTATTAAAAAAACAGAGTGGAGTAGAGAAGAAGATGAAAAGCTTCTTCATCTTGCAAAGTTAATGCCTACTCAATGGAGAACAATTGCTCCGATTATAGGACGTACAGCTGCACAATGCTTGGAACGTTACGAATATTTGCTGTAAGTTAAATGTATTTTATAAATTTATACAAAAACATATTTCAGGAAATGAATTTTATATGTTCTTTGTTTGTTCTATCAGGGATCAGGCTCAAAAAAAGGAAGAAGGAGATGATACTGCAGATGATCCTCGCAAGCTGAAACCAGGAGAAATTGATCCAAATCCTGAAACAAAACCAGCTAGACCTGATCCTAAAGATATGGATGAAGATGGTAAGCTTTTCCTTTTTGAATGCTGTTCTTTTCTATTCTATGTAACAACAATAAAATTAGTAATTTTCAGAATTGGAAATGTTGTCCGAGGCACGTGCCAGGCTTGCGAATACACAGGGTAAAAAGGCGAAACGTAAGGCCAGAGAAAAACAATTAGAGGAAGCTCGCAGACTCGCTGCTTTGCAAAAGCGTCGAGAATTGAGAGCTGCTGGCATTACAGTATCACAAAAAAATAAGCGCAAACGTGGGGTTAATTACAATTCTGAGATTCCATTTGAAAAACGACCAGCATCTGGCTTTTATGATACATCTAACGAACATGTCGATCCTCTTGCTATTGACTTCTCAAAGATGAGGCAGCAACATTTAGATGGAGAATTGAGACAAGAAAAAGAGGAAATGGAACGTAGAAAAGACAAACAAAAATTGAAACAACGAAAAGAAAACGACATTCCAATGGGAATGTTAAATAATGAAGAACCAATAAAAAAGAGAAGTAAGCTTGTTTTACCAGAACCACAAATATCTGATCAAGAACTACAACAAGTAGTTAAGCTTGGTAGAGCATCAGAGGTATCTATTAGTTAACATATTCTATTATATTTCATTATGTGCAAGAACTTATATTTTATATTGTATATCCACAATAGGTTGCTCGCGAAGTTGCAACAGAAAGTGGTATCACATTGTCAGATAGTTTATTGGCTGATTATTCTTTACCAACTAATGCAGCTGTAACTCCGCGTACTCCGGCTGCTGCGGATAGAATACTTCAAGAAGCTCAAAATGTTATGGCTCTTACTCATGTTGATACTCCATTAAAAGGTTGGTGTAACTGTGTGAAAAAGAAACTATTAAAAAACCGTATTTGATATTAATTTTGTCGCTTTATTTTCTATACAGGTGGATTAAATACACCATTAAATAATTCTGATTTCACTAGTGTTGTACCTTCCACGAACGCCGTGGCAACTCCAAATACAATTTTGGCTACTCCATTCCGGTCGCAGCGAAGCGATGGAACGCCAGCTAATTCATTTAATACGCCAACATCTACGCGAACGCAAAATGGAGTATTAGCAGCTACACCAGTTCGTGACAAGCTTAGTATTAATCCGGACGAAAATATGGATGGATCAGAAACTCCGTTAATTCAGAAACAAGTAAAGGAACAGTTGCGTGCCGGATTAAACGCACTTCCAACACCACGTAATGACTATGAAATAGTAGTTCCTGAAGGAGAAACAAAAGACGAAGATGTTGCTTCAATAACGACGGAAATTGTAGAAGACCAAGCTGATATAGATGCTAGGCAACAGCAAGAGTTAATAGAACAAAGTATATAATGTATTAGCACTGAAATAAATGTGTATTTTTTTATTAGAAATTAATTTATGTATTAATACTGTATTTATTAATATTATATTTCACAGGGAAAAAGGAATTGTCTAGAAGATCGCAAGTTATACAACGAGAGTTACCACGACCAGCTGATGTAAATATGAATATTTTGAGGCCATTTATGGATACTCCATTAACAGATTTGCAAAGGGTATGATTATAATTATCATTATAATCATATGATGTATATATATGTTGATGTAATGTTATATATATGACGTATACAACTAGTGAATATATCATTCTAGGCGGAAGAACTAATCAAAAGAGAAATGATCACTATGCTACAGTATGATGCATTACAAAATCCAGTACAACAAAATCGGAAAGGTTCTTCAAATTCAGTAGCTCAAGCTCAAGCTTACTTAGAACAACATCCGTATGTCAATTTTGAAAAAGAAGAGCTTGCTGCTGTAAGTATTATATATTTTTTTCTATCGTAAATTTATAATTAATTTTAATAAATGTTTCATGTAGGCAAAAAAGCTTTTAACTGATGAAATGGCTGTAGTAAAAGAAGGTATGGCGCATGGAGAATTAAGTTCGGATTCCTATACAACTGTATGGGAGGAATGTTTATCAGAGGTACTGGGAGAATTTTCATGCTTAAAATATTTTAAATTTGACAACTATATTCATTAGTTATTATATTTTATTAGATATTATATCTGGAAACGCAAAAACGATACACACGAGCGACATTAGCTTCAAAAAAGGACAGAGTAGAAGCATGCGAAAGAAAGTTGGAAGAGAATCGCATGCATATGACTGGTGAAGCGAAACGAGCTGCAAGAATGGAAAAAAAATTGAAGGTCCTTACTGGAGGATATCAGGTTCATATTTTTATTTTCAATATATGAGATACCTATTGAAGTACATATAAATACATATTTATATACTAATTTTCTTTATTACAGACTAGAACACAAGTGTTAACAAAACAATTATATGATTTATGGGAACAAATAGAGCAAGCACATTTAGAACTTTCAACCTTTAAATTTTTACAAACGCAGGAAGAAGCAGCCGTGCCAAGACGGGTAAATGCACTTATGGAAGACGTTAACAGGCAAACAGAACGAGAACGCGTATTGCAAGCGCGATATGCGCAATTGCAAGATCAGTTGCATCAATGTTAAATAATTCCCAGATGATTTATTGTAATATATTATACCGTAAATATTGTAAACGTTTTGTGAAATACAAAGTTAATTTCTATAAAAATTCACTAAAAGAGTGGTTTGGACAAGAAAAAAATTTCGAAAATCTCGATTTTGTATAATGAAAAGCCATTTATTCCTAATTACGCACTAATTGATGACGATTCGCATGATGATTCGACTAATCAGAGCTAAGATAATTTAATGTGAATGTAATTTATTGTTAATATTAAAGTAGTAGTTAAATGAGGAAAAATTAAAAATAAACTGTAAATTCTACATTTTTATGTTTGGTTTCATCAGCAATTTTAATAATTTAATAAAATTTTAAATGTTTACAATTTACAATTTACAATTAGTACGATTTATTTAAAAACAAGAATTAACAATACATGATTATTTTCGACAAATATTAAAATTGTATGAAAACAATATACTCTATATTACAGTATTAAGTATTGTAGTTTTTTAGTAAATGATCAATTGACTACAAATTAAAATTCATTATTAATTTAGAAAAATAAGGATTTACTTATATAATAAATTATAAAACAAAAAGCGTAAAAAGAGAAAAACAGGACTGTGTAACAATAGTATACTAGTATTACAATGGTATTTCTAATATAACTTGTGCATATGATAGTATACAAAATTTTATTATAGTAGAGATTATATCATAATTATATTATATAAAAATATAAATATAAACTTTTCAAAGCCATGGTTTCCATCCTACAAACGTACGACCTAGAATATTTAAATCAGTTGCTTGATCCAGCAAACATTCAATCTAAAAATTTAGAAAATTTTATTGTCAAATAATTACGAAAATATGACCTATTTCCAAAATATTACCTGTTCCTCGGGAGTCAGAAAATCATTCTTCATTTTTGCTCGTGGTCGTTTGATGTCATCATCCCCGCTAACAATACTATAATATCTATCGAAATACTTATCATAATGTTGCTCTTTTAGTTGATCTAATGTAATCAAAGATGGTTTAATTCCATTCAGTTTTTTCGTGACAGCTTTAATTTTTCTTATTGGAATCCACTTTATATCTACAATTTGGATAAAACGAAAACAACCACACTATTCTCATATATTCATTTAGGAATTAAAATTCATCTTACACATAATTAAAAATTACCTGCAACATCTTCTTCGTTTTCTCTTAATATTTTGTTAATGTGTTCAGTCCAATTCAGAGGTTCATGAACGAACACATCCATGCAAGACAGAATGGGACCTTGTTCGTTTCTAATTGCCCGTAACGCATGAATCATTGTCGCTCCTAAAAGGTCCTTTTCACTGAAAGGTTTCAGCAAGCCCAAGATTTGAGGTGTTAAGCGAAAAGGCATTAACTCTGGTATTCTTTGATCAACACCAGCATCAAAAGCTAATCCAAAGTCGATACCTAAACAGCGCCCTGAGTCGATAACAATAAGGATATTTTGCAAATGTCGATCGCCAATGCCTAAGATCCAATGTGCAATACACATGGTAGCATAGGAAGTGATAAAATTTCGGCGGATCGTAATGAAACTTTCTATGGATGGGCATAATACGGTCAATGTCTTGCGTAAACTGTTCCACCCTGTTTTACCAATAAATTCATTCATTTTATCGATCACTTTTGAAGCGTTGTACTTCACTGTTGCTTCCTTGTATTTTTCATGCATCTTTTTAGAAGAAGAGGCATTTTTGATCCACTCACGATAGAGTTCACATATAGAATCATATTGCCTTATTTCTTGCTTTGACAGAGTGAAATTTACCAACTCTTGCAACGATCTTGTATTATTTATCCATTGTATAAGACCCATCGTTTTGGACAAGGGAATCACCTACATTTAAAAAGTGAATCATCTTTCTAATATCCTGTTAAACTATGTAGAAGAGTATGCACTTACCTGATAAGTATCAATAGACAATTGTCTTTGTCTACAAGCTACGTCAATTTGCAACGTCTTGTTCATAAGAGTGAACAGTTGTTGCAATCTTTGATCTTGTCGTAGATCTTCTCCAAATTTGGCTAGGAAATGATAGTCCTTTGCATCATTACCAATCATAGTAATTCGAATAGGTTTGCGAATTGACTGCATTACTTTTACAGTAGGCTCAAATTTTAAAATTTTTGCATGATATTGGGGCATAGGTTTCCTGTTGCCAGTATACTGGCCAGGTATCTCTACGTCTCTTTCAGAGAAATTACACAACCACGGACTGTAATCTCGCAATTTGAATTTATGCTTACGCTTCTCAAGTGACATATTAACATTTTCAATTATCTTGTCTACCCGTAATTTAATTTCTTCAATTTTCTTGTTTTCTAACTCCTTTATTCTGGTTTTGTAAGGCGCGACCTCATTAAAGATATTTCCTGGTTTTGGTTCATGCTTGTTCTCTCGTGAACTTGGATATACTTTGTTTAGAAGTATATCGACAGCCGTAGCTGTGCCCAGAGATAGATTTTTTTTAAATTCGATCAAATAGTGTTGCAAATATAATTCTGGTTGTACCACATAATGCATCGCTGTCAGAAATCGATCAATTTCCGGCCTATCATAAAGAATTTGTCGAATTCCATAAGTACTGGTTTCGTTTAGGAGAGCAGGATTTGTTTCTACTGTTAAACGAAATGTGTAAATAACTGCGTTAGGATAAGTTTCAACAATCCGTCTAAGGATTGGTATAATCAAAGGAGCAATTGACGTTTCTAAATGAGAAAATAGTTGGGCCTGCCAAGAGAGGAATAGCCAAGTTTGAATACCTTCAATCTCTTTCATAAAGATATCCTTTGTTTCTTGATTGTGGAAATATTCAGGTTTTAACAGGCAGGGGAAATAATGGGCTGCCTCGAGAGATCCGTAACTCATGGCTTTCAATATGGAATGAATAAATTCTTTACTTAATTGAATGTCGTTGGAATCATGCGATAATTTATCATAGCAGTACTTTGCAAGATTAAAATAGCTTTCTTTGATATTCTTAGTCGTCATATCACAGCATGTTTTCAAGTGATTAAAACTATAAGTTTCTAGTGTATTTTTAATATCGGATAAATCGTTATTTTCAGCATTTATTTCTTTCAGAATTGTAGTATTTCCTCTTAACAATTCTGCGAACATTTCATTTTCTTCGCTAAACTGTACAATTCTTGACGCTATCATACTGATTTGTTTTCGACTATTAACATTCGTAGTATCAGCAATATGATTTTTTTGTAAAAGATCGTGGCAATGCTTCCAAGAATGAGTGTAATGGGATAGTTTCTTCTTAACGTTCGTTTCAATATCTCCCATCAGATATCTTAACTTCCCACAAAATAATAAAAATTCATTGAAAAAGATCGGCGGGTAAGATGTGATACTTTGTTCTATCTGCTGCATACAATATTTTGCTATGTATTTGTTCTTCTGATTTATCGATGCTTCGACCATTTTCAATCTCATATCAAAAGTAATTGCGCGCAATCTATAAGCAATTGAATCTTCGTTTTCATCAGGATTACTGTCCATATCATTCTCAGTCCATTCCTCCAGCTTGTCACTAAGTAATTTATTAATGAAATATATTCTATAAGACATTAATTTATCCCAAGAAAGTACATCATCTAGTGCTGAAGGTATACTGTTATTCCAAAAGTTCAATATCTCGTTTAAATCGCACGATGATTCTACTGTTTTCAAAGTCTTTATAAACTTATTTACATCGTTAATCGCTCGCAACTTCTGTAATTTACAAATTCGTAATTGCGTGGAAAGCGGATGAAGTCTGATCCACTGTTCTCTTATCTCATCCAATGAATTTAGTAAAAATTCACGAGCAACCTCTAGTTGATTGTGCAAAAAGAACATTGAACATTCCTCCCCAAAGAATCGTTTCATATGTCTTGTCTTTTCCGCATCCTTCAACCAACATTCCATAATTTTCAAATCATTCTGAAATTCCATACTGTCGTCGTCTTCGCTTATCAGTCTACGGACATGCACTGTAAATGCCCAGGGGAACATCCAATCTTTCCATGGATCGTTCCAAATATTGTCTAAATTTCTATCAAGTTTGTTCTTTATGTGCGTATCGATTTCGTCCCAACTGCATAAATTACTTAAACATTCGAACAAACCTTGAAGACAATGTTCCTTCACTAAGTCTGATTCCGTTTCATATGCCTTCTTGTATGCTGCCTTTGCTCTTTCCCATTTGTTAGATGCTTGGGAAAACGATGCAATCTGAAATTTTGAAGGAATTGTTCAATCATAATCAATATCATTATTCAATACAAGAAAAATACACATACCTGCATATCTTCATTCGTGATGTGATTTTGAAAAATGCTAAGAACTACATCAACATCGTTCATAGATTTATAAAGATTCGACAAATGCAACCATTCGGCCGCAATTTCGTTTCGTACCCTCTTTTGAGGTGGTTCAGAAATATTTCTTGTCCCGTAAATCAAATTTTCCTCTAAAACGAGTGATCCAAGGAAGTTCAAACTGTTCGATCTCGCGGCTTTTGCAATAACTTCTGGTGAACAGTCTGTTACAGAAGCATTCAATAATATCTCCAAAATTGCAGTGACAGTAGAATTGCTATTTTGTTCGTTTTCCATAATCTGTTTCATACTAGATGCAAGCTCTTCTGTAAAACCATTCTGTCCACATTTTTCAATTAATGAGCAAACGATATGAACTATTAAATCTTTACAAATTAACTGATCGTTCTTTGCTAACTGTTGTAATGGTTCGAGCAGTGTAGCATGTGATATTTCAATATCTGGAAAATCACCAATTCTATACTTTCTGTACAATTTTACACTGCCTCTTTGCCGAGCGCTTTCCTCTTTTATCATTTCTGCGTGCCATATGTTTCTCTTAATCTCTTTTTGCCGTATGTTCGCAGAAATATCACTTGAACTACTTAAAAATCGCTTTGACCTTTTATTGTGAGCAGGTTGTGGTACTTTTGGCACTTTAAATGTGTTATCTTGTTCCAGATTACTGAGCGATGCAAGAGATATATCGTTATAAGTGGGCTCAAAATCAAGTTCTTGAGTCGTTTGAAGCATTAATTCAGCATTAGAATCATAATTGGTATATGTAAAGTTAAGAGACATATCCGGCGATGTAGTATTCATTTGAGTGAACATTTGGTTCATTTGATTAGCCAAGGATGGAGCAAAAAGCGGGGCCTTTGATCCCAAGTTTTTCGTTCTCCATAAAAGAGCTATTTGATAGTCTCTATAACTGCAATCGTGTAAAGGTTCAAACATTGTCTGTGTGTAATCGTCTGATTTCTTTGTAAGATCAATAGTCAATAACAATATAAACGGTAAAAAATTTTGACCAGTATTGGGAGTGTACATATTTAAAATTTCGAGTAATCTTTCTTTGCAGGTGTTCGTTAATTTTGCATTCTGTGTCCAAAAATTTAGTATCGTTTCTTGTAATGTTTCAGCAGGATCCAATATACCATTAAGTAATATTTCTTTGCTGAGCTGCATCAAGTCCTCTGTCTCATTATTTCCAGAACTGTGTTCTGCATATTTCTTATAAATATTTATAAATATACCATAAGCGATTTCTCTGTACTCAGAAAGATTATGCTTTGTATAAGGTGGCACTAATGTTACATATGTCCATACACTTGTAGGAGGTAGGATATGAACTAAAGAATCGATGATTTTTAATGCTGTTTTCTCACAAAGCAGAACTTTATTTGTTAAGAAATCATGGAACTTCGTGTAACGTAGTTCGTTCAGTATTTGATCAGTGCTGAGGTTCGGTATGCAGAGTAGAAATATTTCTAAACAATTTGACATGCCTTGAACATCTACTCTAAATATATTTGCTGTAACAAATTGAAAATAAGTCATTGCCGCAGCCGGATAATTTTTACATAATGCACGAATGCACTTTATCTGTCTGATCTCGTATGTCGTCTGCATCTGTCTCAATATACTTCGAATTTTATCAATTATAGCGCACTTCTTGTCATCGTCGTCCAAAGATTTTAAGATTAAACCATAACATTCATAACATTGTAAAATTGTTTCTTCATCGTCTTTCCAGTTCTCCAGAGATTTCTCCAGAAATTCTAAGATATCATCTCTTTGAATAATGTCTGATCCCATACCATTAACGAAACAAATTAATATTAAATATATTGCACCTCGCGGTGCAGTTCTCATTTTATCGCTTAAATTTTTAGGTAGCTTCAAATAAGAATGCCACACTTCAAGCATAGTTTTTATCATATTCATGTTGTACTTATAAATAGACTTGGAAATCTCATTGGATCTCACAATTATCACCTTTTGAATCAGTATTTCCCATAGTTGTTGAATTGCATTTTTATTCTGGTCAAGTGTCGATTCATTTAATTTTTTAACAGAAGTTTGCCAATCTATTAACATTTCTAAAGTATCAACAATGATATAATTCAATTGATTTCTTTTCAAATATGAATACGTTGCATGCATTATCGGCTGAAGGAGAAATTTTGCGTAAGGTTGAAACACAGTTGACATATTTAAAACAACTTTCAACATAAATAATCTGACATTATCGTAATTTGTTTTTATAATGGAACTATAAAAACATTTTAGCCACTTTGGTATTATAACACTGTCATTAGTAGGTGGTATAGATATTTCTTTTTCTATCATATGAGTCAAAACTCCACAAATAGAAGCCATACATTCATGATTATTTAGTTCGTCAGCTTCAAATGTTAAACTCATGCTTTCTTTTTTCTCATTACTATCAGGTTTAGTTCGTGTTATAGTTTCATTAAAATCATATGCATTTATATCTTCGGTTAAAGTACAGGAAGATAAATCATAACTATAAATATACGAGTAATGATTAGAAGCTTGTCTTTGCTTTATACTTTTTCTAATATTAATCAATCTTTTACGATACTTTGGATACTCAGCAACTGTCTGTTGAAAATTATATTGCTTTTGGCAATCTAAAATATTCTCCCAAATTAATTGTTGTTTCTCCCTATTCTCAGCAAAAACACTTGCATAAGCGTCTTCGTCCTTTTTCAAATTAGATACAATGGCTATAGAACAATTATATGCAGAACAATGTAACAATCTCGCTGTTTCTTTAAGTTCAGGATCAGAAATTTTTAACATGCGTATATTTAATACATTACTGTACAAATTTTGTACAAGTTCTCTTCCAGTAACTATATTATCAATAGCATTTTGAGTAATTATACTCTCAGTACTATCTATGTCTTTTATATGTAATTTTGCAAACATAATCGCAATAAGATCGTAACATCCTATCTTTGATACCATAAGTTGTTTCATATCTGAAGTGACGCCAATCAAACTTCGTTGAATTATAGTATATATTTCTTTGATATTTATTTCAAAGAATTGATTTATTTCAGTGGTCTTGCAAAATTCAAATAATGGTAAAAGAAATTTATACAATACATCAAACCTTTCATTTATGAGTGTATTTAAGTTCATAAATAGCTTATACGCTGATTGTATAGATTTCACAGCATAATCGGTAGTAATTGAATCAAAGTATTTTTGTAAATATTCATTAGTTGTTTCATTACACAGATACTCAGCAATACCACTTGTAAATGAAATAATAGTTTCGAATACTACCACCGACTTAGTAACTGGTAACAACGTTACTAATTTCTGGAAACAATTGGTAATTTTTAAAGCTTTCACATTTTTCTGAGAAAAATCGATTGGGCACACATCGAGTCTATTATTCTTCAAACTATGTAAGATAGCAAGTAATTCTGGTTTAGTATCAGTCATATCAGCTAGACATATGAGAAAATTATGAAGGATATATATTTTATATTCTATGTCTGAATTCTCCGTTAGCTGATTAAGAATCCATATGTAAAAATCTTTATTTGTAGATGACACTTCTATCGGTCTATCTTTCAAATGAACTGCAATTCCAAAAATATTTACTAATTTTTGTTTTCTGTCCTCAAAATTATTTACAGCCCTTTCAAATACTGTGAATTTTTTAATAACTGTATCTACTAATATTTCTGCACGATCATGGAATTCCTTTTTATAGCGTTGCATAAATAAGAACAATTGTTCCATTATCATTAAAAAAGTAGATGGATCCCGTTGTAATAAATCATCAAATATTTCCATAGTTTTTTCTGTGTCCTTTAACATGTATTTAAATATTTCGCATTTAAATGTAGTCAGAAAATGTACACCATGCTTAATTTTTCTGTCATCTGATCCAAGCATTGTATCATCTTCAATGAATTCAATTAACATTCTTGTAATTGAAAACTGCAAGTATAATTTCATAAATTATTTAAATCTTTAGTATGTAATATTTATTTAATATGTTTATATATTTAGATAATATACCTCATAATGTATAAGTAAAAATTCCATTAAAATTTTCAAATAATCTTTTGCTGATGGTTTTATACTTATGTAAGTAAGTTCTCCGAGTGATTCTCTTATTAAAACCTTAAAAATACGTGTAATTTTATCTTCTCGGTTGATTAATTCCTTTATCTATAAAACAATATCAATAATTATAAATAATATAAAGTACTGAAAAACAACATTATTTATATATATGTATATTACATTACATTATCTAACTGATTAAGGATATTATGATGATCCAAAAAACTTAAACCACGAATATATTGTTTAAGTTCACTAAAATTCTTTTCACCAGAAATAATGTTATCTAATGCAACAAAATCATTTGTATGCTTCTTCACATATATCGATAGTTCATATTTAATTAGATGGTACACATTATTTTTACACATTATAGATTGTAACAAATTTCCCATAATTTCTTCAGTAATATCAATATTCTTAAAATCAAATCCTATTAATTGCGGATACATTATACATTTTGCAATTAATTCGAAGAAGTCTTTATTAAAAAAGAAATCGGGAATTAAATTATCCTGAAATTAAAAGATCAGATATTATAATCTGAGCATAAAATTCTTTAATGATAAACAATAATTTACTCACATCTATATTCAATAAAATTTGTATGAAATCAAATATACTCAATATTGTTTTACATTGTAACGTTTGTAGATGTTCGATCTCTTTTGATAATATTACCATATCATCTTCCTTATTTTCTATTTTAGTTCTATTTATCACATGAATAAAATTTCTAGCACAATTGAAAATTACTTCTTTCTGTGAATTTAAATTGCCAAGTAGACATTGTATGTCCAATAAATCATCTTTTATTAACCAAATGTAACAATCCAAGCTCCTTAGTAAAGGTAGTATACTATTGACAGATAGAATTTCTATTTTTGACAATTCATCTAAGATTATCCGATTAAACATTTCAATTCCGTGTGTATCGATGTAATTACTTATTACTGATTTAATTGAGTCACAATTTGCTACATGTCCAGAAAATTTTACAACTAGTTCCATACATTTTATCCGACAACATTGATCTAAGCAACCACATTGTGTGAGTAACCAATTCACAGCATCAATCAAAGTTGAACCTTCAAATTCATAAGGTTTCCTACGATTCTGATAGTTTGCATTTAACAGATTTTTCTTCGCTATCAAGACTCTCTCAATGTGATTGAGAGCATTAATGATTGATGGATCATTACAACCATTCAAGCTTCTGACGAAACTGTATAAAATTTCCAACCAATATATGGACACAGTTTTCTCATCTTCGCGCAAAATAGTATAAAGATGATTGAAAGCTGTTGCGCCTGCTATTCGTTTAGAGACAGAAGGGTGAAGGGCAAAATTTGTCATTTTATATATGACTTCATCAATATTCGACTGACTTATTGTATCATTATTAGACTGTTTTATAGACCATTTAGTAAATTCGGCTAAGCAGATGCCAGAAAATTCTCTAAGAGACGAATTTGCTTCATTGCAAAGGCCTTCGAACAGTGAGTCGAGAAAATGTATAGTAGCTGGAGATTTGAGCATGAATTTCGAGCTTAACCAATGAGTTAACTGTAGCACCAATGGATAAAAAATTTTCCTCGTTGCTTCTTCGTAATCGCAGCCCAAATTCAATAAAGCTGGACACAACATTACATAGAGAGAAACGAATCGATCTGGATTAGATGTTAATTGTTGTGACGTTTTGCCAAGAACATACGCTACTATCGAATGAAGCACTTCACAAGCAAGTACCTTTGTCCGTCTGTCTCCAGAATTTTGAGCCAGTAAGATTATTCTTGGTAAAATTTTATCAAAATGAAAATCTACTTTTATATCAGAGAAAGTCAACGAATATTTGAGCAAGTCTTTCTTGTCCCAAGTAGCTCCTGTGTTCATAGATCTTTTATATATGAAATTCAGTATTATATTTGTATCAAGCGAAGCAATAAACAACAAAACTCTCATTTGGAATCTTTCCAAGGTATTCTCATCATCTCTTAATACTATTTGTTTAATAACTTTTCGTTCCATTTTTATGATGTCTTGTAAAAGTTCTACTGTGCTTTCTTCGCTGTGTAAATATGATTCCAAAAATGGTATTATTTCTTGTAAAAATGCAGTTGTAACTTGGTTATCGAAATAATTCGTCCATTTTTCTAACGTACTTAAAGCTTTACAAGCTAGTTCAAAATCACTTATACCAATAGTAAAGGCAATTTTAAATGTTTGAACTGCACTGTTCAGTATTTTTTCTACATACAGCATTGGTACATCTAAAATTAAGTGTACGCATGTAGTTAACAATTCGTTAGAAAACGTAGGAATCAGATTCATCACGTTCATTATATACTTGTTCAACATTTCTAATGTTTCTGTTTCAATTTCATCAATACTTGAATCACAAATATGTTTAGATACTGCATGGATTAATTTATAAAATCCTGATACTAAATGATGCTTGTGAGATTTACTGATAACTTTCAATAAAAATCTGTGCATTGTATTTATAAATAAAGACGTATCCAAACTATTAATTATATCAACATATAAATCTGTAATATTGACAAACGTTCGAAAATCTGCCTCATTCTCAGCAATTTGAGAGAAAGCTGCATCTGAAAATATGTTATCTTCTTTCGTTTTTATATTCAGATTCAATTTGTCAATCAATGCGATTCCCACGTGTATAGTTGAATCAACTACATATTGTACAGTTTCTGTGCTATGTTTGAAATCTCTGTTATATTTATTTTGATTTAAAAGCTCCAACCACAAAGGCAAATAATTTTTATAGCACAGTGGTCGCTCCTGAAGATTATTCAATCCGCGTTGTAATTCAGCATCAACGAATAAAGTATGCGAACAGGTCCACAGTATTCCATTATAAACTAAATATTTAAACAATTATGTATAAAATACCAGAATATTAGATTCTATTTGGAAATATTTGTAAAACATGTACTTAACTTAGATTCTATTTGGAAATATTTGTAAAACATGTACTTACTTAAATTATAAAGAAATTCATCTAAAAGATTTCTATTGATTGTCATAATATTAACAACTGTATTTATTAATAAAAATACAGCAAAATTCTGTTTAGTGATAGGAAAATCGGGAAATCTTTTGATTAAAAGAATACTAAGCTTCGTAATTATATTAATTTGATCGATTGAAAGATCCGATGTATGCAATATTATTTCTAAAAGAGCTTCTTGATAATTGCAAATACTTTCCAACTGTACTTTTTCTACATCACCACTGTAAAATTAAGAACATTAATAAATTTATATTTATTATGAAATATTTCGGAAAAATAAATGTATGTTTGATACCTTGAACAGAGTGACATAGCACAATTAGCGATCAAAGAAAACATATTTTTCACATCATTATCAGTAAAATATATTTTACATGGTGCAGCCATTTGACTAAATCCATATATGATAAAACGTAGTATATTTGAATTTACATGATGGCTATTTTTTAATTGTTCCTCAAAATGATTTTTGAAATGCTAAAACGTAACAAATGTTGTATTATATGTTAATATTGGCTAGTTTACAATTCTATAGACAATTACCAAGAATATTTCTTTATCAGCTTCAGAAGATTTGTTCTTTAAAATCTTCCCAATTATTCTGTAAAACCCTCTTAAAGCATATTGTCCACACTCACTGCATTGTACATTTTTGTCTTGAGCTAATTTTATCAATAAATCATACCAATATTTATAATCACAATAAATAAAATTTCTAAACAAATCTATATGTTTGGACAACAAATTAATTGCTGATCTCATTGAAACTTTTTTAACTGCGTATTTTTTTGGATCACTTAATTCTTTCACCCATATATACAATTCCTTATAATATTTTTCTTCCATCTTTTCTGGAAGTTTTGACAATATATTTGAAAAGGCATCAAAATATAGTTGAAATATATCAATTGAGTGGGATATATTTTGTGAATTGTACTAAAATTTTAAATATAAAAATATAACTTTGGTTTTTAAAAGTATTAAACGATAAAATATAAATATTATACAATAAAATATAAAATATACCTGAATGGAAAAATCATTCCTTAGCTGTTGGAAAATTATATGATATTGTTCTGTTGTTAAAACTTCTGGACAATGTTTTGCAATTGTCCCAAGCACAGAAAGTAATAAACTTCTTTCTGTGAATAATTAAAATCATTATATTTAGAATCTTAAATTATTTATATTTTGTTAAATTTGTTCTAACTCTACCTTTAATACTAAAACGAAATGAAGATATAAATTTTTTTACAGTTTCATCTGATACAATTTCATAATTGTCAAAACTTGCTATCAATTTATTAAATGTACTACAAGCAGCTTTCTGAATAAATGCTGAACATTTTGTTACAAGTGCCTGCTGGCATATATTCTACAAACAAACAAAACTTTAATATATTTTGTAAAAGAGATGTGTTAATTAGATATGCATGAAATAACATTTATACAATACCTTTGTTTCAATTATGTATGGTATGAATGTATCAGAGAATTGTTCTACGATAAACTCAAGAAGATGAAATGTTTCTACAATTGCCACATCAAAACCCTTTTGAGATTTCACTCTATTAAGTTCATTATTAAGAAAAGAAAGCAATCCTTTGTTTTTATCAAATACTATAGAGAGCATTAATTCTAAAAGTAAAAATTAAAATATAAGATATTAAATATTAGTGTTTGATTAAGTCTTTTAACTCTTTTTATCATAGTTATAAAATATAGTTATACTTTATACAAAATAAATGCAATATCTTATTGTAATATTATGATATATACATTTATTACTACATACCACAATCATCTTTCGCTATATTTTGAAAATATCTTCTATCTTTTAAAATTTCCTTCAAATTATTGCTATTTCTTTCTTCTATAGCTCTTTCAAAGATATCCATAAACGTTTTAATTGAATCCATGTTTTAGTATTTCAGCATTTAGTATATTTTGACGATTGAATTATTTTGATATTTGATCTTTTCATGTCTACGTATAACTTATCACGCCTTTCATCACATCTGCAAATAACTGATGGAGTTACAAATTATTTTGATTAAATATAACACAAAAGGATTCTTTATACAATTTCAGGTAAATATAATTTTATAATATAACGCAGAAATATGTAGCCGACTGTAGTTATGTATATGTTAATATATCAAGGTCATTTTACATATTTTTCTAATTCAGTTGCATAATTTAAGAAATTAATAAAATAATGCAAAAAGATACTTTACTATTGCATATTAACACAGAGTATATGAAATGAAATACACATGTTTATTAGAAACTTTATCATAGGACATCTATTTCATTTTTGCAAATCTGTTTCATCATTACAAAAGATATTTGTACCAAAACTGTAGAGATAAAAGAATGCTGCTGAATGATTTTATTTAATACATTGAATTAATAACGATAAAATCAAGATTTATCCAGCAAATACATCAAATGTCAAAGGTCATTCATATAGGTCATTTTCATAATGAAAAGATAAAACATTGCTGGGGGTATCCCGTGGATTTATCAGAGAAATGTAATCTTGAAAGAGCACGAAATACATTCTAATGTTGTTTCATTTATGCGAGTAATAATTTTTATATTAGTTTTACTCTAATTTTCTTCTAGTTTCACTCTGTATTATTACATAAGAAAAACGATATACAGATTCGAAGGATGCTAAAAGTTGTCAATGATATTACTATCCCTTCATGACATTATTACAAGTGATGATCAATTCTGCAGCATTAATTTCAACAAATCGTTCAATTTTCGCGGCTTCGTTTGACGAAGCGAATTTCAGTAACCATATCATTAAGACCGACCAATCCACATTTCTTGCTCATAAAGACCTGTTGAACAGGTCTTCAAGCAACGTATGAAATAATACATCAAATACCTGCAGCGATCGGTATTGATCACGCGACTTATTACATTTACATTTATCCGAGTAAGTTTTAAGAATTCAGAGCGGTTAGTTGCGTAAAAGTAATTGCAAAAAAAAAAAAAAAAAAAAAAGAAACAGAAAAATTTCAAGAGAAAGTGCTAGATAGTGATACAATAAAAAGAAAAAAGTAAACAGATTTATAACGATCTATGATTGTTTACAGTGTTGTGGAATCAACAATTTTCGGCGTATATAAGAAGAGGTAATTGTGTAAGATAAATCAGAGTGTTTATACAAGATAACGAGACTTCGGAGAGTTAAAATCCCTTTCTATATCGAATCCAATCCAGTCTTTCTACACTAGCCTTCGAGTAAGGCTAAGAAGATAACAAATCTCATAATGTATAGTCATACCAATATTTCGAACTACAAAGCGCTCAATTTTGGTGCGGGACCAGGCAAACTTCCGGAAGAGGTAATATTCAAATTATTACATTTTTTAATCAAGCCTATTGTTTTATGTTTTATTTATTTCTTTAAAAACATTAAATAGATATTAACTTGCTTGGAAGATATTTTTTGTCAAAATATTTTTTACGATTAAGATTACTAGTATGATGCATCAGTATCATAAGTAATTTGATAATTTTATTATATTATATTTTATATATATATATATATATATATAGGTATTAAGACAAGTACAAAAAGAACTGCTCGAATATAGTAATACTCAAGTAAGTATCTTGGAATTGAGTCACAGATCACCCGAGTTCAAAAATATTGTTGACAATGCCCAAGAAACGTTGCGAGAAATACTGTAAGTTATTACAAAAACATAAATTTAATTTTTTTTTTAATAATATAATTGACTTTGTCAACAAGTCTCGAGTAATATTACAAAATATTACAGAGAAAATTAATTATTTAAATTTTACAGATATATACCCGATAATTATAAAATTCTATTCATGCAAGGAGGTGGAACAGGGCTTTTCGCCGCTGTTCCTTTAAATATGATGAAAACTGGTACCGCAGACTACATAGTAACTGGTAAATTCCTAAATATTGTTCTATATTATGAAATATACAAGCACCTGAGACTACAAGAAAATATAATGAACACTATCCAAAGATAAAGATGGATTATTTCTTATATTTTAATGTAAAATCTATCTTTAAGGCACATGGTCAGCCAAAGCAGCAGAAGAAGCAACCAAGTATGGCAAAGTGAACTTTGTTCTACCGAAAACCACAAAATACACGGAAATTCCTGATCCATCTTCTTGGAACTTAAATCCCAATGCATCTTACGTTTACTATTGCGCAAACGAAACAATTCACGGTAATTAAATAATAATACAGAAAACAAATAATAATACAATAAACAATAACCTCATCGTGAACAATTGAAAAAATACTTCATTATTTAAGGAGTTGAGTTTAATTATATTCCTGAAACGAATGGAGTACCATTAGTCGCCGATATGTCGTCCAATATACTCACAAGACGTCTCGATATTTCGAAAGTACGTATCCTTAATGAGAAATAGATTAATCATCATAACATCAATTAATCATTATAATATATTATTCAGTTTGCAGTAATATTTGCTGGCGCTCAAAAACACATAGGTCCGGCTGGTGTAACTCTCGTGATAGTGAGAGACGACATCCTTGGTCATGCTATGGAAACTTGTCCAGCAATATTAGATTTCACTCTAATGGCAGCAAGTAACTCTATATACAATACACCACCAGTATTTCAGTAAGTATTTCTATAAAGAACGTAACAATAAAATAATTCTACATTCTATGTAGAAAGCAAAATGTATTAAATTTTTGTTGTCAATAATTTTCTATTTTGATCTATTTTGTGAAGTTATGTGGCTAAAATGTCTCTAAAAATATTTGATTTTCAGAATATACGTAGTTGGACTAATTTTCAAATGGATCAAAGATCGCGGCGGTGTTGAGGAAATGGAGAAACTGGCAATTACAAAAAGTTATAAGATATATGATGTAATAAAAAAATCAAACGGTTTTTATTCGTGTCCAGTTAGCCCGGACGCGAGGAGTAGAATGAATGTGCCATTCAGAATAGCCACAAACAATGAAGAACTTGAAAAAGAGTTCATATCCAGCGCGGCTGCACGCGGATTGCTTCAGTTGAAAGGTCACAGGTCAGTATATCTAAAAACTAAAATTACATTTCGCATTATTGCTTACTGTCTTCTAAATTGAACGTAATATTTAATTACAGATCAGTAGGTGGAATTCGAGTGTCGCTGTATAACGCTGTTTCTGTAGATGAGGTAGAGGTATTGGCAGCATTTATGATACGGTTTTTCGAAAACTATGGTTACTAATCGTAAAGATTAAAAAATCAAAATATAATTTGGAAACATTACCCGATTAAAACTAATTTGTATGATTGTATAAGATGATATAAATGATATATATGATCTATCAGTTTTTTATATATTTTATAGAATTTGTATAATATTAGTAAAAGAAATATTTAATTTAAGAACATTCGTTATATTTCTAAATAGAATTATCTACCATTTACTGCATCGAATGTACTTTTATTTTTTTTTCTTTTTTTTTTTGCAGCATAATTTTAAAATTATTATTTCAATAAAACATTAACATCATGGTATCAATGATCTTTTGCACGTACAACTTTCTCTATCTTGAGCTATTCTCTCTGCAAATATTACATCTAATTCTCTTTCTAGACTAAAATTAGTTCCACGACATCCATCAATCACAGCTTTGGACCACTGTAATTAATTTTTACAAGTTTTCTTATTTGTTCCATTAATATACATCATTTTTTTATTACCTTAAAGTATTCTTTTACTCTATCTTGTGACCAACCAACTGGTATAGCTCTCTGTAGATCTCTTAAATTATATAATTTATCTGCCAAGTTGATTAATTTAGCTGTATAACTTTTCTTTGAAGCATTCTGTATTTGTAATCTTTTACGTTCCGCTTTTGGTAAGCTTTTATCATCAGTTACTTCTTTAACAATGTTACAAACCTCTGTACCAAATTGATTTTCTATCTCTTCAAATGTAGCATTAGTATCTTCTACAATATCATGCAAAAGAGCTGCTATAATTACAACAGGATCATGAATATTGCCCTCTTGAATCAAAATATTTGCTACGCCTAAAAAATATGTTGACAACGTCATGTGATCATTTAAAATCATAGTAATTCTGTTTTCTTTGGTCAGTTTAAAAATTTACAAACCTATGGGATGATTTATATATGGTGTTTCTTGTTCATCTTTCCTTCTCTGATCCTTGTGCTTTACCGCTGCAAAATTGACACATTTGATTATCATTGACAACAATTCCGCGTTAGTCAATTCTCTGGAACATAATTTGCAAGATCCAATCACTGTGATCGGATCGTGATTGACACGCAATAACGAATTATCATCCTCCATATTTGATTCGTTATGTTATGATTCGCGATTCTCCACTTCCTGTCTCATAATTAAATATAAAAGAATTGTCGAGATTAATGTGAAATTAATGATTATTATTAATTAACGAGCATATTTGACCACGATTTTTTGTCAATTTCCATCTCTTATTTTAAACGTTTATCGTGCAACAGATAGAGCTCTGTGGAAAAAGCTAAAAATATGTATGTATATGAATCATGACTAAAGTGAAAAGCTACATAGTGATAATAAAGAAACAATTTGCTAATTTATATTTGCACAGCTCGAATTTAATGAGATTATTAATGAATGATATGTACTTGTTACTCGTTGTTTATCCGAACGGTTTGTCTTCCGATATGTTCGGATAAACGACGTTTTGCTATATTTAATAAGAGGTTGTTTTAATTAACGCTAACACGTGGAAAGCCTATAAATATATACAAATAATTTTAAATTCAACTTACAAATTATTTTGATTGTGTCAGTTGGTGTTACTTTTGAAATTCGATAAAAGAGGAACTACGATTACAGTTGTCCGAGACGAAGCATACAAAACATAACCTAAACGTTAAGAGTTGCATTTGTTCTTTTTCAAGGATATAATTTATTTCTGAAAATGTCGCTTAAAAGGAAATTGACACAGGACGATTTACGCAAAGCTATGAGTGAACACAAAAAGAAGATAGGAACTGTCAAAAAAATTGAATCGCCGCTAGCAAAATATCCTTTTTACTACGATTTGACATATTTTGAGGTTAAGTTTCTCCTATATCGTTTGTTTTGTATTGTATTATTTTAATTTTTTTTTCTATATGATAATGTTTCGCTATTTCTACCTTTTGTTAATGCTTAATAGTAACAAGTTGTATAGTAAAGTTGTATAGTACGTGAAAGAAATTTTTTTTTAATATTTTTGAAAAATCCTTAACCAAAGTAAACACATATACAGATGCGGGACAGCTAATGTGTGTTTTATGCAAAACCATTATACGCAGCGAAACAGTTTGGCCAGTGCATTTAAATTCAAAGACTCATAAAGAAAACATTGTCTTGGCAAAAAAGACAAAACTAGAAACAGATGCTACGAAAGTTCAAGCGTTTAAAAGGCCTATGTCTCCTTCGCAAGAATCATCAACAAATAAAAAGATAAAGAGTATATTAAAAAATTCCACAACACAGTCAGTGCAAGTTTCATCAAGTTTACCAGCTGACTTCTTTGATAATCCTTCTAAACAAGTCAACGGCACAGTCTTGTCAACTACACCTATGGTAACACAGTGGTCAGAGACTGATAAAGAACCGATACATGAAAAAGATCTGAAAAATGTAGAGGCAGAGGAGGAAAAAGAGAAAGATAGAAACAAAGATACAAACCAACCACCTCTTCCAGAAGGATTTTTTGATGATCCAGTCTTAGACGCTAAAGTAAGGCCATATTGTATCAGAATCTTCTCCAAAGTCAAACTGTATGATTTTCATTCAAAATCAAATTTTTAGGTTCGTAACGTTGAATATAAAAATCCTATTGAAGAGGAATGGGAAAAGTTTCAAAAAGAAATTAAAGAGGAAACGGCACAATCTGCACAAATCATTGCAGACGATCAAGAAGAAGCAACAACAGAAAGGCAATTAGATGAAATAGAGGAACAAATAAGGCACTGGTCTAGGTAATTCAGAAGACAATTAATTTCATTAACTGAGTACAGATTATAACGATTAAACAAAATATTATTTCGATAGGGTAATGGATCTTGTAAAGCGTAAAGAACAAGTACAGGCTACTGACAGAAAACAAAAAAACGCAGACGAAGATATTTCCAGCGGCGACGAAGCCGAATTCGATGAATTTCTCGATTGGAGGGCCAAAAATTCTTATAAATGAAACTAATTTTAATTGTTGTACAGTATTTGTGATCTTGTAAATAACTGAATAATTTTAAAAAGTACGTTTGAAGTTATTCTATATCCAGAAAGTTGTATTAAATGAATTTTTGGGCGTTGTATAAAAAGAGAAAAATTTTTACTGCTATTTAAAAAGAAGTACGAATAAACAATTTGTACAGTGTATTAAGATTTTATTAAAACGAATTCGAAGAGTCAGAATATAATTAAGTTTCAAATACAATTGTTATAGATTATTAATTTATCCGTTATAAGCTATATAATATGAAATGTATAATATAAAGATTATAAGGTAGGCTAAGCCGCTAATAAAATAGTGTGGGTAGTATATTGCCAAAAATTTAACAATATCCACTTTCGTTACATACCAGAGACATTATAAAATATTGAAAATTGAAAAATGAGAGACTCGCATACTCGTTTTACCCGCACCCATCCACGCGCAATAGCTAGGAAATTCTATAATATGGTAATCGCTAGTCAAAAGTTTCTCGCACGAGTACATCTAACATTTGCCTCGAGGGATATTACGTTATAATCTCGGAAAAGTTACGTCTTTGTAAGATTTCAATTTACTGTCTAGAAATCCTTTGCTTTAAATATCTCTTAGTGTTTTACAACTTAACACTAAGATCATATATTTAGTTCTTACTTTTACGCGATTTCATTTTTTTTTCTTTTTCTTTTTTTTTTTTTTTTTTAAATTGAGAAGCAAGAGCTACATTTTACGAGTACATTGTGCCGTATATATTATAATATATAAATATTTCGAGACGAGTATATACATAATAATCTTTCATTTTTACCTTATTTATCCTAAAATCGAATCACAACATTTCTTCATCGCGAACCGTCCAACGATCGTAATAGTCGAACATTGAATTTAAGACGGATCATTGAATTTAAGCACAAAATGCGATCAGACGAAACTTTTAAGCTTAATCCTTAAGTGTACGTATAATTCTACAAAAAGCTCAAACGTGCGAATACGCTACGTAGTCCCTTTTAAAAAGCAGGCGACGTCGGTGATTACATTAATTCGTTAGAGTAATATTTACTAGAGTGTTCAGAAGAAACGAATATTCGACCTTAACGATACTCATTGAACGATCGTTTATAATACAATCAGACAAATTGGGCTACATACGAAAGGGTTACGTAGGCTGTGTAACGAGAAACTTTTACAAAATCGCAAAAGTCGTAGCTGAAAGATCGCTTTCTAATGACGACGTATATATATCCATAATTATATTTATATATATATGCGTGTATATGTATTTCGACAAAGCGCTGACGAAGATAGTTTCCTCGCAGATCGACGATCTTTCATCTCGATCTCTTCATCTCCGGTCAACATCTCTGTCTGAAACTCAACATCGGACAAAGATATTGTCTTAATCTTTTGATTTAACGGGACGTTCCATCGTTGTCAGCGAGAATTGTCGGTTTCTTGTTGTGTTTCATGCTGCGTCTTCCTTCCGGTTTATCGGACGTGTCCTGTTTAGTTTCTATCGAACGCGACGAACGCGGCAGAGAAACTGGCGTCTCGTCGATCGAATTGTCCACGAAAGATTATCAAAAGTGGTCGCTGGTTGAACTTTTGTACGATGATTTGATACTTTGATAAAATGATTCACTTACATACGCGTATAAGTAGTTGGTGTCGTCACAGTGAGCTCGCTTCGACAGGAGAAATCGATGTTTTGTTGGAGCAACGTGGTCCCACGGGAACGACAAGTAATCCAAACACTTCCCCATATTTGGATTACCGTGTCGTTCTTCCCGTGTCTCGATAAACTTGTGACACATTGGAGAACAACAGCTTGTTCCTTGCGACATTCCAGGTGATTCTATTCGTGAAAAATATTCGTTTCAGGATCACAGTTGATCACTTGTTGATCTTTAGAAGAAGTACGGATTTAGTTGCTCGATGATCGACGGTACCGAACTTTAATAATTTTCAATTTTCGTTTCCTCAAGTTTCCTTAAGTCTCCACTTCGAGATTTCTTATACAGTCGCTTAACAAAATTGTCTATTACAATTCCGAAGGGTACATCTTTCAACGGAAAGGACGATTAAATCGAAGTAAATCGAAATAACGATTCATCGTACAACAAAGAAATTGTCGACGAATCATCGATCTGATTAATCCGTTAGATTAACCCGGAAGAGAAAGAAGAAAAGAATTGAACGAGAATCGAAGGATGAGACGTTGATTAGCCTTAAGTCCCACGATTTTGTCGGACTGTTATCGACTCGATTGTACGAGAAGCAGGGAAAAATATTGTTCACTGCTTCTACGCAGGAAATGTGTTTCTCTGTGATTCACAGAGCGCGACGATGGCAAAATATATCCCATCGTTTTACGATACAGATTACGAGACACTACAAAGTGAGCGAGTGTCTTTGAGTGATAAAGACGAGGCACTCTGCTTGTTTCTTCGATTAATTTTCCATTGCTTTTAAGGGTGGAGGGAAACTAACGACTCGAGAAAAAGCATCTTAATTGGTAACTGCTCTCTAAACCGCGTTGATTATTACACTAGAGATACTCTTACAAGCGAACGATTACTTTCCACAGAGTTGAATTATATTAAATTGAATATCGTATCAATGGACATTTCGTTGAGAATACAAAGAATGCGATGTATGTATCGTGTCTCGATTGCTTAAGTAAATACGGAACACCATGGAGGGCACGTTCCATCCGAAAACTGAAACCTTCCCCGAATTTCGTTTACGGATCAGATCGATCCCTCCGATCGTTATCCTCTGAAACTCTTATCTAATAAACATTTGCTCGTCTCTATTATTCACAAAACGCACCTGCATTCTCCTCTCTTTACGTTTCTCTTTTTCTTTTCACGTTTTCATCATCTTTTTTTTTTTTTTTGTTTTTTTTTTCCTTTTTCTTCTTAATTTCTATACTCCATTTTGAATTCGCTTTCGCGAAAATCACACACGCTCAAATCTCGCGCAACGGTTTATCATTTTATCGGCGATCGTTTAAACGATCGGTTTAACATAGCATTGATTAACGTTAGAAAGACGTATTTACCTATTTAACTTGATATTTTACGACGCGGATGCTATATAAATAAATCGTTATGAGTGCAGAAGACAGAGTCCATTTTAGGTGCGGGATCGATAATAACTAAGCGAGTCGAGCTTACACGATATTACGTAATATCTATGAGTAATCATTCCGCAAATGTTAAGAATAATAATAATAATAATAGTAATAATAATAATTGTAATAGTTAACAATAATATAACAATGATGATAGCAAGGAGAATGTCTGTTAGCTGTACGTTGCACATAGATCACAGAGTGGATACAGTCACTAGGCATTCAAAAAATTAATCTACACATAGTGCAAATAGTGCCAAGCCTAGTATCATATACATATATATAATTTTTTTTATCTCGATTATATATATATATATATATATATATAATATATATAGCAGTATATCTATACATGTAAATAAATAGATATACTATATATACAGAGACATATATATATATATATATATATATATATATATATACATAGATATACATGTATACATAATTTATTTATTTATCTAATTAATCTCATCTTCTTTTTTAGCTGTAAATACTATATACGCGAGAGCGCAGGCACTAAATTACTGAGATACAATCGTACCAGACTATCAATGATTCTCGGGAAGGAGAAAGATGATTTCAATGTATATGTGTATGTGTGTGTGTGTGTGTATATATATTGATATAGTGTGTATGTATATATAGCATACCGTAGATCGACGGTTTGATAATGAGGCCTTGTGCAATTAATAGTCAGGTAATACAGTCGTACAAACATGTACAATTTGTATTTGGTCGTGTTTCTATCTAAGGTGAAGTAGTATCTCAAGGTGATATATATTTCGTCTGTTCAATTCTTTTTCAATCCGTTTGTTCTTGCAATTAATTCTCTAACAGTTGACGCGAGAAACGTAAACCATTCCAACTTTTTCTTTTTTTTGTTTTTTTTTCTTTTCGAAAGAATTTTCTTGAACACGTGAGCACGTTTCTTTTTTCTTCGTTACTATCAAATACGTTTGACGTGTGTTCTTCCTCAGGAGGAGTGAATAAAGCTTGTCTCGTAAGGCAGACGACTATGGAACGGATCGAGCAAGAAATTCAGCTGGCAAAATTCAGAAACGTGAGAAAGTAAGTGGTCTTGAAGGAACAGATTTCGACAAAAAGCGGGATAAGAGATAAGAGCAATTTCGGACGAACAATCGATCGTGAGTGTAAACGGGTGTAACGCCTACGAATCTCGCGTCGACAGGAAACGGTCGTGTCGTGTTCTATATAAATGCATACGTGTAACACATACTGTGTCTCGTTCCCTGTTTACGCGTAACGAACGTGATCGTGCACGATTTCTTATTAATTCTTACTTTAAACATTTGTTTGTCGCGGACAAACAGATAGAGCTCTGCTCGACGAGTGTACTTGATTATCACGCGGCTTGATTGGTTCGCTACGCTGCTACGTAAATAAGTGTACGTATAAGCGCGACCCCCACACGATGTCGGTTCAAACACTTTTCGTCTGGTCCCATTCGTGTTGGCTTCTCGAATTGAAAAGCCAGAAAAAGAGTAGCTATCATTTTTCTGGCATGAACGATCGGTAATTCGTCGATTGATGTATTCGTGCTGTGATACATACGATAGATAACCGGCGGGAAAGATCTCGCCAGAAAGTCTCTCACAGGCTCTCGCGATCACCTTTTGTCGATCGATACACTTCGCGTTTCCTGCGGTAGACACCTTCCTCTCCGATTCCTTCGTACGAATAATAACATATCGATTTTTTGTATCAGACCAGCTGACGATTTATAATACTGTACCTACGTACGATAAAGCGCAGCTACGACACCGGAGTTCTATCTTTTAGCTCTGGTCTAGAGCTCTCGATTGCCCGATTATACGATTGCTCGATTACACGATTGCTCTGTTCGTACGTACATGTGTCGCAAAAGTTACATTTCACGATCTGAAGAAATCGAGTATTTTCGTACGGTGGTGTAACATTCAAAATGTACAATAGAATTGGTGGAGATAAAAGACAGAACGCGATGGGTGCGAAGATTATATCTCGCGAACGAACCGATCTGGATCGGTCCTAACTGATTGTTAACAGATCGCTGTTTTTTTTTTCTTTTTTTTTTTTTTTTTTGGGGGGGGGAGGGGTGGCGTTCGTCTAAAACGATTGTTCGCACTTACAACATTTGTTAGAAAGATCGGATAACAGTATTACTGATTTGACAGTGTCGTTTATAAAATACGAATTCGTTTCTATCGTCTAGAGATTGATTAGCTTGAAAGCGATGAATCTTTCGTGCGTGAGTGACCATTTCAATGGTGAAACGTACGTTGTTGTGTTTGGTCCAAACATCGAAGAAAACAAAAAAAAAAACATGGCGAATCGATGCGAAGCTTCGTATTTCACGGACAAGTGGCGCGAAAGCACGAGACTTCAATCGTCTTTGCTATGTTTTGCCATCAGATTTCATTGGCCCGTCTGTAACGCGAGTCAATAGAAAACGAAAACAGAACCGAAAACGAGGAACTTTTGGTCTCGCGAGTAGGCGACTCGCAAGGCTAAGGCTCGTAGAAAAAAGAAAATTTATGTATATTTCCAATTTCCTGTCCTTCCATTTTTTTCAACGCAACAAAATCTGAACGACCTATGAGAATTTATATTTTCGCGAATCTCCGGTAAGATTTCAGCCGTAGAATCTTCTCTTCGTCATTTCTTTGAACATCGAACTCTTTTTAACGATATTACCGTAAAATTTGTCCAATGTGTTCTTCACCGAAATCGACTTTCAAACAAAAAAATTAAAACGATGATTATCCCGCGATTATCGGCAGAGTTTCTCAAATTGCGCGTCTTTGATTATTCACGTTGAACGTTTGATTCGTGTAGTCGACAATAGCAAGAAACGGCTACTACGCAAATGCACGTTAATCGATTCTTAAATGTGTCGTGCCGAAGCCAACAGACGTGAAACGCAAACTTCCCGCAGTCTTTTTCGCGTGGAACGAAAAAGAAGGGGAAAAAAAAAAGAAAAGGAAGAAAAAAAGAGAAAGTAGAAAATAGAAAATGCGAGTAAAGTGAATCTTTTGTACGTTCTGAAAGAGAGATTGCTCAAGTCGCTTCGAGAGACGATCGTTTTCGCTGTGGGCGAGTCCTCGCGATCGTCGTTGGTAAGAAAAAATGACAAACGGCAACGATGATCGCGAGCGCTGTTCCAGCTTCCGTTCTCCAGCAGGATCTACGCCTTGGCCTCGAGAATTTCCACGGTGACGTTCTCCAATACGGTTTCCGTCATGTTGCTCGGCTGATTCGGCGGCGATTTGTTCGATTTCGTCGAGACGGCCGACGCGTTCCCGCTGCTGCCGCGACTTCCGCGTCGTGATCCTGTTCGTGACCCTGGCGACAGAGATTTTCTTGCTAAAGTATCGTGTGCTTTGTCGCGGCCGCATGCCTCTGACATGACATGAAAAGCTGGAATAAAGTTGAAAGCATGAAGAGAACCGCGCCGAGGCAGTTGTATATATAATATAATATAATATAGTTTCGATCGGAGCGGATCCTTCGTACGCGATTTAGTGAAAGAGTTACGTATGTACAGTGGCGATCGTGTGAAATATATGCTCGCTGAGAAGAAACTCGAGTTGAACAAGTTTATACCATTTTTCTCTGTTATGGGAATTTCGTATTTACAATTTTATTTACGACTTCGTGAATTACTTACTTGTAGATTATAAATTGACCCTCTATAATGATTTGAAAGTTGCTCGATTTAATTTAAAGAAAAAAACACGCTTCCCTTGTAAGGAAATTACTTTTCTTTTTTTTTTGTTTTTAATTAATATTTGCACTTGTAATCGCCACTGCGCGAGCGTGCATGCAATTGTCTAACTCTACAAGTGCTCGAGAACTCGAAAAGGTGTTTGAAGTGAAACTTGACTCGATCGATTTCACCTGTGAATGAATCTTCAGCGAGGGAAACGGCGGCAGATCTTCGTGAAAGCAAAAAAAAAAAAAAAAAAAAAAGAAAAAAAAGAAAAGAACGGTCGATTACGTCGAGATTTTCATCAATCATTCAGGTGAAATCGATTGATGATCTATCCTTACCGTATGACCGGGATGCATTCCT
The DNA here is from genome assembly GCA_032399595.1 of Tetragonula carbonaria. Taxonomy (NCBI): domain Eukaryota; kingdom Metazoa; phylum Arthropoda; class Insecta; order Hymenoptera; family Apidae; genus Tetragonula; species Tetragonula carbonaria. Next base: position 6,609,184 of record JAUCRC010000007.1, read on the forward strand.
CGAATGCGAGCCGATCTCTTGTGAAACTACTTCAGAACTCCGTGCGATAATGGAAAAAATGCCACGCGTATATACTGTTTTATTAATTCTCGTCGGTCGTAACTCGTGTATCGCACTATTTTCTATGTACGTAGTTCGACTACACTACGCGGAGGAAATAAAAAAATTTCTTCTCTTTCCTCGCGGAAAGATTACTTCTCGATTCCTTTAAACGCAAAAGCAATATATATAACTACTTTCCATATAAATTTGCTCGAAGGAACAGAAAGATAACGTTCCGAATGTTTTTTTCTTATTCCCTCCCAATTTCATCTACAAAATTTATTGAATTTTTATCGTTACTTTGATACGCCAGTAATTAAATGATCAATTAGACTACTATGAATATATAATACTGGCTTTAGAATCACGAATCTCTACGACAGAATTATCATCATACGCAAGCAACGATTTTTTTTTCTTTTTTTTTTTTTTTTTTTTTTTTACTGTAGCAAGCAACTATAGTCGTGATCCTCGAGAACGCTAGATAGAGGAGACTCGGGTCTATTTGCGTTTGGCAGAACTCACACAAAGGCTCTTCTTAGGCTCGAAGTTCTGACGTATCCGAAAAGAGGGTAAGTAACCATAATATATAGGGCTATATACAAAATATACACACATAATATACATAGACGCAATGTATATAATATGATATGTATATATACATGTACACGTGTATATATACATACGCTAGCATACGATAACATCGTAAAAATTATATAAGAAGAAATATGTAATGAAAGAATTCGTAAGAAATACGAAACTTACCCTCTTCGAAGGACGCGTCAATTTGAAAAGTTTTTTACAATAGAGCACCTCATAGGTCCAGAGTATATGATAATCAAGAACAACGGTCACAGACGGGATCATTAAACAGACTACTGCTATAGATGGTCGACTGCAAAGAGAGTCAAATCCATTAAAACAGAGGAACATGATTATGGCGAGTTAAGATGCATCGTTCTGTCGCGGCGTATTAAAATCAGTCTCGTTACATCGTTTTTTCTTTTCTTTTTTTTTTTTTTTTTTTTTTTAATGATTCTTCGATAACTTTTCAAACAGCTTAGCCCCTTGACTTTGCGTCTTTGCAATTGTTTTTCAAAGAAATTTTTAACACAAAGCTGAAACAGAGAATTATGCACGGCAATGAAAATTTCTGGCCAATTGAACAATTAAACAATTGAATAATGCGAATATTAGTAATCGTGAACATCTCAAACTTGAAAAAGTGCAATTAAGTGTTAATTAAAGGGTCATCCAAACACGGTTTATTCGTTCACCCTCGAGTTCACTTACGAGTTTTGATGCAATTCACTTAACAATTGTCCCACGATTTCGTCGAAATCGGAAAGTAATACGTTGAGATACGTTGAACAGAAAAGGTACGTAAAAGGTATTTTCGTACTTTTTACCACCAACATTTGCAGACGGATGGGAAATTTTTGGAACGACTTCGTGTGTGTGGTTATTGAAAACGATGCATCCGAAATTGTAAAACATCGGTCTCGATGCACTCTCGAATAGAAAATAAACCAACAAATATCTACCCTCTTGGCAGGCAATTGTGCATGCGAGAATTTCTGAAGGATTCTGAGCTTGATAGAAGTATTCTAAGATAAAGAATAGAATAGGCAACAGAGTAGGTAGTCACCTACTTTATAATACTCGTATCTATATTATACATATATGGGATGTTCTACGGAAATCGATATACTGGAAGATAGCTATTTTTGGCGCTCTAACTAATTAGCTCGAGGAACGTTTCTACCCCTTCTCACAGTAAATTGGATTTAGCTGAGAACTATCTAAAATCGGGATAATTTGGAAAACAACAACCTGCGAGATAATTTGGAAACAAGAACCTGTCCAGAATCAAAGTGATTACCGTTCGTTTTGTTCCTGGCTGAATGAACTGAAAAGAGAAAAACGGGAAAATGTAATAGAACGAAAAACGAGAGGGAAAAGAGAGAAAACGAAGAAAAGAAGAAAAGGAGAGACGAAGTCGCGAAATCGTGAATATTGAAAAAAAAGAAAAAAAAGAAAAAAAAAGGGGAAACAATGATCGTTTCTATACTCTACACGCCACTTGACGTGGTTCGTTGCATTTTTTAAAAACTGAAAGCCCGTTCGTGGGTATGAGATGCTTGCTAAACAACTGGTTCTACACGTGTATTTTCACGAACATGTGGATGTGTTTACCTTGAATATTTCCCGCAACAGACACGGTACCTCTGCGAAAGCATGAAGCACCGCCGACTATAGTCACAGACAAGACAGTTTTAAAACACGGTCTCGTTCGGCAACAAACACAGCAAACGCGGGGTCTTTTAACCCGCGCGTCTGAAACTATCATCGAGCAATCGAACGAAGGAGTGAAAACAGGAAAATAAAAATAGAAATATGCAACGTAAGAGGAACGCGAGAAAACGGTAAAGAAAACGGCTGGCTTTCCGTCGTGCGGGTATTCCCCGCACGGTTTATCTTATTCCCTCTAAAACTGGGGGGAGGCGAGGATTTAGGCTGCACGAACGTCGAGAGGCGTCTCGATTTCCATCGAACACCCGATATAAAACTGGCGCGCAAAAGAGTCGCTCGCTTCGTTTCAACGGGACACTGTATAACAAGTTGCTTGCTTAGTAAGTGAATGAATAAAAACCCGTACGGCTCACTCTGTGCTGTGAGTGCTGAGAGTGTTTCGCACCTTGCGAGGCGTTCGGCGAGTGGGCGCGTAAGGAGGCCATTGAGGGCTGCCTCGAAGGAACCCGTACGCTTGCCCTTGAACCGCGTCTCTCCTGCGGGTGCAGCAGTTTGTTCTCCCTCAGTAACGACACGTTCATCAGACGGGCGTTCGGCGTGTTGAAGATGGTGCGGTTCTCACGCCAGCGAGCCCTGCAAACAATTGCAATAGAAATTAGGGAAAAACTAGACCGATTGATTGTATTTATAATCCGTTACACACACGTTAAGAAGAAACATCGTTCGAAACTTGAAAAAAAATAAAAAAAATAAAAAAAGAAGTAAAGAAAGTTTATGACACTTTGTATATAAACTGCAAACGTTTATACATTTGTGAAAAATCTTCTTGATTTCACTTCTTGAATAAAAAGAGAAAAAAAAACATTAAATCTGCATTAAACATGCGACACGGCGGATTCATTTTCAAGCACGACCGCGAGGTTGAAGTAGGTCGTAAAGTCTCGTTACGAGAATTGGTAAGGACGAGAGTCACCGTGCATCACAAGATATGCAAATAGATGGCTTACTTGCTGAAAAGCCTAAGGACGACGCAGATGATGATGAACATGAGGGCCATACCAACGAGAACACCGATCATCGTAGGATCGATATATTGGAGATTGGGTTCCTCTTTCTGCTCGGCTGAAAAGAAAGATATTTCATTCGTTTAATAATCTTTCCCTAACAATTTCCCTCCTTTTCATATCGTTCCATTCCATCCATCGTAGCTAATTTTCATTTAATACCTTCTGTTTTCAAATGACGTTTCATTATATTCTCAACGAGATTAATTCAACGTTCATTTCAACGAAACTTGGGCAACTTCGAGGAGAGAAAAAAAAAACAGAGAAAAAGAGTTACGACGAGATCGAACAGAACACGGAATCTCTTAATCTCTTTCTTTTACGGTTCATATAAAGTTAGTGTAGTCAACTGGGACGTGTCTTTTCACAAGTTAAAGTTAGATATTCTTTATACAGATATTCCTTCATTCCAGCGAATGATCGAAATTCAAGTTATATATTGTACGTGCGACCAACTACAATCTACTTCAATCAATTCAATATTCACCCGAAAGTACCTTTGTTTCTATAAAGGCAGACATCTCGTTTCGGTCGCTTTTTACAAATAAAACTCTATTCGCAACGAGCCGGTTAAGGTTAAATTACAAAAGGAAAAATCTATAACCTACGCTCTATAACCTACGTTCGATTTAAATTATTAATTATCTGGTGCGAAAGATACCAGAGGTGATTCGCGATATTTAAGCGTTAGCAGCGTATGTTTTATGACCTCGTGGATCGCGACTCTTTTCGCTTCTCTTTTTCAGTTAAGCTCCGACGCGCCCAATTCAATTTACAACGCGTCAACAGCGAAAACAAAAGGCGCGGAAAAAATACCGAAGTGACAACGCTTTTTTAATTTCCAGCGGCGGAAGCTAGTATATATATATATATATATATATATATATATATATATGTTTCGTCGTGATAAAATTCCCTCTGCGCTCTGTTAATTGATCGCGCGAAAACAGCTGACGAATTAATGAACCCTGCTGGATTTTAGGCCGTCGGAATTCCATTAACTCGGGACGGGTGTAGTTGTCGTCGCGAGTAGAATCTCATTAAAAAGTACGCGGAAACTCGCAGATCTCCACCTCCCCCCCGTTGCTGTGCTCCTTCCTGTGTGTTTCTGCTCTTACCGACGCACACAATCGCGCCATCAGGCTGGGTAACAGGAATCTTCTCGAAGATGCAAATGCAACGTCCGTCCCTGCACTCCGTTTGTCTCACCCTCGCCTCGCATTGTTCGTGGAAGAAGCACGACTCGTTCACGTTCACCGCTAAAAACAAAAACCATTAACGACAGGCTCGTTTCTCGACGAATATTTTATGAAATATCACTCTTAAGATACATAACGTCCCTCTCTGAAAAGCTGCTCTCATACAAGTTATTCCACGTTTCCCGTGCTTTCTTTTTTTCTTTAATGCTGATTACGTGTCAGAGAAGTGACATATTTAAAGAATTTTTAATTTTTGGGACTTAGAAGAGAAAAATTTATCATCTTCAAACGATCGATGTTATCTCAGTCCTTTTGTTGTAGAGTAGTTTTTAAAAAAAGTTTGCTTTCCTTTTTTTTCCATTGCATCATTCTTCTGATATGCAAGCCACTGATATGCAGAATTGAAAGAATGGGAACACAAGCAAATATATATATGTATCAGAAATGAGTGGCTGGAGGTGGTTGATGTTTCGATATATCTGACTTGTCAGTGCTGGTAATGCTCAAAAACGTATTTGTTTTGAATGGTATGACAAGCTATTTTGCTAACTTCGGAGCCGAAGAAGTAGTTTAACCTCTCACCGTTCTTTTGCTTTTTATCGTAACTGACACATACCCAATATACAAGTCATTAAAAGCCAGAACTTCCGTGTATAATTTTACCTATTCGTACGAATATTTCAACGCCTCGTTTTCCTTGTTATTATTCCTATTTTATACTGAATGGAGAAAGTTTGTTAAAGTAATCATTCTTCGATTTGCCTTAGATACCCTTAGTCAGACTTCGATTCAGCTCTTTGAAACTTGAGCTAGATTACTTTATCCTACTTTCCTTTCATATTTATAGATACATATTAAACGATACATAATAAACTTAAGTAAATTAAAGCGCGAATAAAGTCGATCATATTTTTTAACTCTAGTTCATAGACAGACTATAAACATGACATGTTTCGACTATTGTCTGTGAGACGTTGTCGATCGTACGATGATCTGATGCCCTATTATTGTTTCTAAGCAGCTGTCCATCATCATGCGGCCACTTTATAAAATCAGCATTATCCAATTTCTGTATTCACGTTCGATTAGATTGAAATTGCGTTCGGAAATCAATAGCGATCATTCACGGATGTAAGAAGGATTTATTTGCTTGTTAGCATATTTGTGGAGGATAGTGTAGATCCAGAGGTTAATGTGGCGAGTCTAATCGACTGATTATCCGCCGCACTGCCCTCGATATATTGGCCACAGGCTCGCAATTAGGAGAGTGGATTAACAGCCATAGTGCTTTAATCCTGACAAAAGTGTATTTTCGTTCGTTTCCTCTTTTTCGGATCACTGGCGATCACTGGCGATCACTCTTGCATCGTTCCAGTTGAACTTCAATTGAGACTGATAACAAAATTGATCATCTCTAAGTGTCACGGACATTTATTGGGAGGAAATGTGAAATCGATTCGGCTTAATCTGATTGTAAGTATACCTTCGATAACGGTGGTTGCGCAATTTTGTGGAGTTTGTGATTGATCTGAAAATATTATATATCCCAAGAACAAATACATGTTCTAACATAATAATAATGCTATGAAAGGCTAAGGAAATAGAAAGAAAAGGAATATATCAATCGATTGATTATAAATTTATATATTAATACTCGTGTGTGTAATTACGATGCGACGTCTCATTAATATTTTACTTCGTCGCGTGTAAAGTGCAATTAGAACGACAGTTGGCCACGAAGTGCAACGTTTGCAAAGGAATTCAATTAAAAAATTGAAATTCGGGCAAACCGAAGCGACATAATCTGGGCCACTGAGTTCGCCGTTTCCTGCTTTCAATTTCTCGCGATGCTTCTAACACCCGAGACCAATAAAAGCGCGGTGTCCTGTCTGTATTCTACGAGAGAAGGCCATAAGCAACCATGCCCAGACATTCGTACCATTCCAATCGTGAAACTCGCTCTTAATGAAAGGGAAGGTTCACTTCTCCGAACGTGATTCGATTGGGAAAACTTCTTGTCTTCCTCCTGTAATATATTTTACAAGTCATCTTCATCGTCGACGTTCTTGTCATTGTTACTACTGTTCACTCTGTATCTTTTAATTGTCTCTTGATTCATTGTCTCGTGATCTCAACAATGTTTATATACATGCTGAAAACAGTACAATTAAATCGAAAAGAACGGAAAATCTAGTGTTAAAATCGAGAAGAAAGTAAGTTCAAAACTATCGTGGATCACGTACGATTCAACGATTTCCAATTCGGTACTAATCGGTTATCGCAACATTGTTGAACGAAGATGAACACTTACGAAACGTCTGGATGCACTTTGCCGACACACTTGAAAATATACTAACTTACGGTGGCCACATTTGTCGATATGATTCGTCGCCTCGAATTCCTCCCTGCACGCGCATTTGCTCTTCTTTGGTTCGCAGTAAGAACCACTGAAACCGCATTCACGATCTTCCACGCAGTCGTCGCCGAATTTTTTTGTTCCTCTGTCAGTTAAATCTGTGAAAAAAAAAAACAAAACAGAAAGGCTCGTTAGTTAAGCTTTTACATTTATTTTCAACTGGCAGGAAACTGCCTCTTGTCATAAGATGCCTCTTGTCATAATGACAAAACGGAACAGAATTTATTTATGGAGAAATCTTCTAGTCGAACGATCGAAATTCACAAGGGAGAGAATTTAAAAGTCGAAAGTCGGCAGAATATAAAGCTGCGCTCGGCCTACGAAATTTTCTGAACGTATGAATTATTTGACCAAGACGATGCAATCAGATATTGGAATTTTCACCGATAAATCGCTTTCGAGCCCCGAACGACGGATACAGATCCCGCGAGCGAGCCGTAATTCAACCCCTGCACACTAAGCAAATATATCATTCGTTGTGTTTCCAACCTCCTATCGGCTATCCGCATGACGAAGCGATTCGGTCTGGTTTTCCATGATTGTGCCGCAGGTGCTGCTTGTATTTACACTTTACGATCCCATTTGTTAATATCTGCAGCCGGCTGTGAAGTTAATTTCGCTGAAACTACCTGGGTGACAAGCTTAATTACGAACAAATACGCACGAGAGCAGCTGATCCGTGCATTTTAAACAACCTTCCCCACACTGTACACTATTTCTGACAGGTAGAAGTTGGAAATTGTGCTAGCTTTAAAATTAAAAATAGCCATCGTTGCGTATTTCGACGGGAAAAGTTGTAGAAATTAAAATTTACAATATTTGTATCGACAATATCTTCTTCAAGGATGAATTGTACGAAATGTGTTCAAACGTAAGAGGAATTCGGTGGAACGTTTTTGGCACACAGCCTGTATATAGTCGGTTATGCATTCTACACGCAGTTTCTGCGGTTCGCGGTTGCACAACGAGTTCAGCCCTCCCGCGCAATATATAATCTGAGTGCAGCCACGATTTTAATTAAACGGAGATACGCTTCTTGCGTTCCAGTAATTATAAATTAAATACTATCGTTTATAAATATCGTTTCTCTTTTGTAAACACGGCGAACGTGCAATTTGATAAATCGTAGAAATTCACGCAATGGACGTAGAGCGCAGTCAGACAATTCCAGAAATCATGAGTTATCTTGCTTGTAAGTTTTACATCGTTTTCAGACAAAATCCAGAAACAAAGAGAGATTTCTTTTTAGTCGAAATATGGAAATTTGCATTTGTCAATGATCTGACCATAAATTAACAAAAGGACGAAATTAAAAATTATATGCTGTACGCAACGATGCACGCTTGTTCATTACGAATTGTGCCAATTGAAACAAGCAATTAGAACAAATTTGTTCCAATCCAAATGTGTTCCACTTGCATCGCGAGGCAATTAAATTTGATTAATACCGATCAAATTACAATATATTGAAATTTCAAATGGTACTATAGTAAGTTTCACTTCCAAGCTACCGAGCTACTTCTACTATCTCAAAATGAAATAATAACTTTCGTCAATGATCTTCCGTCGTGTTTTTTAAATTCAGTAAATTAAGATTAAAAAAAAAAAAACGTAGAAAAATCTGAAGGATGTTTCAATTGGCGTACTTGGCTTCTTATCCGTGCAATTAACGCTTTTTTCGAGTGTTCGCTCTCCGAGGTTCAACAGACCGTCAAGGCGTTAAAGAATTCGAGGGCTGACGCCGCGGCGAAGAAGGCGACGCCCGTGGGCAAAAGTCAAGGAAGCAATCCTTTTTTTGCAAGGCAGAGAGAGACCAAGCTTGATTACTGCATTGTCGTCGCATAATGGCACTTCTCTCGAATACGATCGTATTCAACTCGCCTGGCTGAGAAACCTAGAATACGAGTCGCGATGACGATTTAGGAAGATGCATCCCCGACGATGAAATGGATCGTAAAAGTAACGAAACTGTTTGCACAATTCTGAGGAACTGGCAAATTACTCCAGTAAGATGAGCTTATTCGTCGTGGAAAAAAATAAAAAAGAAAACAAAAAAATGCGCTCGTTCATCGTGCCGATTTTGATGTTCTAAAGCTCGCATGTAAAGTATGCACTTGGTTGGATGATTCGTTTGGTTTCATTTACCTAAAAATATGATAAAGACGACTGTATGTTGTAGCAGAGATGTACATTATTATCATAATATTATATTTTAGCTAATAGGAGTGAAAGGAAACAAAGGATGTTTCTACCAGTGAGAGTTAAGTTTGGAAATTTCATAGCAAAAGAACTCGAGAACTCTCGGTGAATGAATAAAATCGTCCAGTTTCTTTTCAGAAAGAAAATTAAAGAGGATTGCTTTTGCGGAATAAATAAACACGCAGATGCTTTTTGGGATTATGTTTCTTTTATCGAGGAAGAACGTGCCCGAAGACTATATTTCTAACATTTGAGGTGACACACGTGGTCGTAAAAAGAGGATTTCGTTGGGATTTAGGATATTCTTTCCTTTAGAGCGTAGCTATGCATAAGTGAACAAGCATACCTGGGAGAAGATCTAATAAACTCAAAGAAAAATTGTTTGGCTCTGTGATACGTGCTGTTTATTGTTAGAAAAGACATCGTTGCTGATCATGTGAAAATTTGTTTTTTCCTCTTTGAGGTTATTATTAACAAAATTCCTTCTTCTTCTGAATTCACAAGTACTAGAAATTAGTAAAACTATCGATTAAATCAAATTTTGTTAATCTTAAATTTCTTCTTAATACTATCGAAGATTCCCTCCTTCCAAAATTGAAAGTTTTTAGTAACCTCTTTTAAACATTCCTTTACCATCGCTTCTTTGTAATTTCATTTTCATTTCGCCGCAGCCCTAAACTGATAATAAAAACTGCTTGAAATGAAATAAAAGCTAACGATCTGCAACATCCACACGTACACATATCTCTGTTCCAATTCAGCTTAAACGGGTTATTTTGCACGCCAGGATCACGGTCGACGCTTTTCCGAACTGACCGATAAAAACTCGCGTGAAATAATCGGTCAAGAAGCATTCCTCTCTGAAGTGTACTCGAGCGAAAGAACGAGAGATAGGAAATAATGCGAGTACGTGTATAAATGGACGTGTAGAATGATGTAGAGACAGGAACATGTAAAGCCTGCATACGAAACGAGGGAACGTAGTGGTCACGACACTATCAGTATCCCGTAGATATCTCAAACAGCGAGAAAGGTGCGTGCAAAGTGCTTTCGTGATATCGTCAGGACGCCGCGACGGCGCCGGCCTCAATGCTAAACAATAACCCCCTTGTTGCGATATTATGCCACTGTGACTCGTAATTAATACTCGTTGGCGTTAATGTTAACTTCGCTGTCCACCATGCAGCTTTCCCACTCAAATTTGTCATTCATTGTTTAAAATCTCGTGGAATTGTCCATTACGTCCAATACATTCTCATCAATAAACGACTGTAATAAAAACAGGCATTAGTTCCCACGAGAGTTATAGGCATAGGAGAATTTTATATATATATAGAATACGTATACTTATAACTTCGTACATATATTCACAGCTTTTATCTAGTGAAATGGACATCAGTCTATAAAATATCTTACGTTCTGAAATACCGACGTCGAAAAAAATCAAGCTGTTTCACACGCCCTCTGCGATTTGCTATAAGATGAACATAAGAATTATATATATATCACATATATATGATGTATAGACCTCGTCTGTGTATATACTCAACTCAATCGTCAAAGACAATAGTTATAATTCTTATTATTTCAAACAATACTCTACTAGTATCTGTAACAGAAAGATCTTGTTGAATGTAACGGAAATTATTTTGAAGAGTGAAATCGCTTACTTAGATATAGAGAAACATTACTTCATTACGCACTGTCAAATTCACTAAACTAATGTTCATATCTACCATGCTAAATTTGCACTTTGTTTTGTCGGATGAATGATAAAGAATGGAGAGAGGAATCTTTCACTTTTTTGTTCCAAGTTAGACAATGCAATGCGCACAAACAATGATCTTAAGTAACTTAAGTAAAGATCACAGCGCCAACAAGACGGTGAAGTAAGTAATTATAAAATGTGCGATTCTCGAACGTAATCGATATTTTTCGCGTTCGATCAATTAAGCATTAAGATGCAGTTGTTACGTAAAGTATCAGTTTTTGGCGGGAAGTGCTGGAAGATGTGTCACAAATCGTTAGATTAAGACTATGATCACTACTTGTTCTGGCATCATTCAACATCTAAGGTTTAACGCGGTGAGTATTGATTAAAAGAATTATTAATCATGCTGTATATACAGGGTGTCTCAAAAGTTATTGTCTATCTTGAACGACAATGGAAATACAGGTTAGACAACAAAATAGTTTTATTCAGCGTCTAATACGCTGTCGAAATCTTAGATTTCAAGTAACCTCGCGCGAAAACAGTCTAATGATACTAAATCGAGTGAACGTGTTATCTCTACGACCGATCTAACGTCCAGGGAAACGTCTTACAAACGCAGTCTTATGAAACTTTCTTTTCAAAGTTCTTTCTAATTAATCGTTCTTCCATGGTCCAAAATTTGAAGTTTATCGAACAAAATAACTTTTGCCTGTACAAAACTATTATCAAAAAGGAGGCCTATCTTTGACAGTGACTTTTGAGATATTCTATACATTATATATTCAGCCACTTGGTAGAATTAATAATAGTAATTGAGTATCCAGTCGTGGAGAATTTTTATGTCTGTAAGAAAATTTTTGTAAAATTGCATTTTGTAAAATTTTCGTTCGGCATAACGAAATAAAATGATTTAATAGAATTAAATCTTAAATGTACGTGATATATGATATAATATGATATGCTCGTTGTTAAAAAGCATTTTCGAAGGAGATAATTGTTTTTTTTCACGAAGCAACCGAATCCTATTCGTGCACGTTCGGGTCCCGACGCCACTAAATTAGTTCGCGACGCGAACCTGTTGCGCGTGGGATTAGTCCATTATCGAAAATCATGGTGTTAAGATGTATCTCTTCGCGTGATATATTTATTAATCGCGCAGTATTTTCATTGTCATCGTTCGTATCTTTGTTCATATCTGCATTACTGTTAGTATCGTTTAATCGACGCATATATGCTTTTACATGCTCGCGATGATTTTGTTTAAATATTTTGTTATAACATTAAACTCATTGCATGTTATTGAATAATATTTAATTTTATCACGTGTTTTACGATGACATAGAATTATTTCATTCATTCATTATTTGATTTTTCACATTCAGTGTGACAGAATTTTTGGGATACGAGTTTATTCAAATATGACGGTATTAAACTTCAGTTTTATCTGACTGTGAATTTATGAAGGTACGCTTCATAGGTAGAATATTGAATTTCTAAAGATGTACTTTGGCAAAGCTTGTGCTTGACGATAGCTTCGTCGATGTTTCAATCAATTACCGCTCATTGAATTTTATACTGTAAAATATATTATTCCTTTTCTCAATGAATATTCATACGAACCTCCTTTGTTCGGCATTTCAGTATTTTATTAAATTCGTTAAACAGATTACAAATGGCCAAACGATTGGAAGGAATGTCGCAAGGAGAATTTTGTTTAACCTTTTCTACTAAAAAAAAGAAAAAAAAAAAAGAACGAAAAAAATTAATCCATATTTGCGTAAACGAAGGATTACTTTCTTTACATCGAACTTCGATGAAACTCCTTCCACATTCGTTAAACTCCTTTCTCCAACGAGGATTACGTTCAGAATAGGATTCCGGCACTTTGGGGGGATAAAAGCGAGAAGTTTCCCGCATAATTCCTCGAGCAGGTCGAATTTTCGTGCGGCCCGACGACCTCCTTCGTTACCGATACTGGAAGACGTGACCCGTAACTATCCGAGATCTCTTCCTCCCTGGCTCTGTGGCTTTGTGCTTTTCATTCATTTCGCTGAGCGAAATAAGACCGTGTCTCCATTGCGGCGCGATAGAATGAGACAGGTTCAGGTATTCCGCTCGCGCCTTCTGTTTAAAATTCTGTTTAAGAGCTCGAGACGACGATCAACCACGATGTTTTTCTCGTTGCTTTTGTCCGCGTTTGCTATTGTCTCCCAACACTTTGTCATCACTGAGCTGTTCGTTGTTTTCGCAATGCGATCTCGCATCGTGTCTCTTTACCAAAGAAAGCGAAAGACACGCTGACATCACTTCAACGCGTTGTAAATTGATTGTTCGAGGATAATTAATCACCCCAATTTTCTTTTAATTTGTCGATTAAATCTGAACAAGTTTTTTTTTCAAATTCTTCTCAATCGCTGGCAGTGAGATGGGAATTCATATCCGATGAGGTTTCGGAAATGGTTCTAGAATTAAATAAAAGACAGTAACAAATATATATATATATATATATATATATATATATATATAGAATTGCATATTGATCTGTAGCAGACCAAAAACAACACGGTGTTCAATCATCACGGAGGGCTTTCTCTAAAATTTCCCGACTTTTTCACTCGCGCCTCGCATTCGAGCCATAGGTCGCGCGTCCTATCGGCGCTAACTAACAATAAGTAAAAAGAAAATAACCGTGAAAATGTACACTTCGAAACGGCGCTGTCGAAGAGGAAGTTGACGCGGCTTGCAATTTCCGCTTTGCAAGCTCCGCTGTGTGAGGCAACCGTGTGCAGGCAGGTAAAAACGTGCAAACTCGCGGGCTCCGTCAACTTCAAAGGAACTAGTTGTTCGCGCATAATTGCGTGGTCAGTTAACGATCTGTCCTCCTTGCCACGACCTCAAGAAAAAGAGAGAAAGAGAGAGAGAGAGAGAGAGAGAGAGAGAGAGGAAAAACTAGCGGCGACCAACACTGGAGGAACTGCTCGGCGACTCCAGCAGCGAAAATGGCGACTCTTGGGTCAATCTACGCGTTGAAAGTGGGTCACTTTGCAATGGCACACTGCCAACGATCTCACGTGCGAGCCGTCCCACGCCTGCTGCAGTCTGAAAACTGGCAACCACCTTTCGACAGGGGCGGCCCAACAGGGTTGTATGTCAGGCGGCTGTTTGAACAGGCTGGGATCTCCGGAGTTGATTTTAATCGACTCTCCCCCTCGACGTTTTTCGCGGCGAATTCGATGTCGGTCAATTCGTTTAACCGCTCCACGGTCGTTAGTCAGGAGGTAATTTGGAAGCAAGTTTTTGTGAAACACTCTGTCGATAGATAGATAGATCTATGGCGAGTAATTAGATCAGAGTTCAGTCTGTTCTTCAAAATTCCCTGATTATCATTCGTACACGAATGATGGAAACGTTTCGATTTCCACTGTCGTGTTTGCCGGATCATTTCACCCCCAGAAATCCGTTCGCTCTTCATATTCATCAGTGACGATCGACTTCTTGGTTTGTGAAATTTATTTAGTTAGCGAGTTGAAAATCGCCTATGTGCGACGCGACACGTTACAAATTACATATCAGCTGGATATATAATTTCTGCGTATAATTTCTAGAATTAGGTCAATCGGGAGTGATACAAGTATAATATCTCTAAAGTTTATCGATGTTGAATTTTGAAAACATGTGATTAGAAAAATGCGGCAAATAATAGGCTCTGATAGCAAATTATCGGTTGCTTGTTTGTATCTTGGCTATTCAAGTGGAGGGTTTCGGATATAATTAATTGGATGGTTTATATACTTGGTTTTCTTTTCGTTTTTTTTTCTTTTTCTTTCTTTTTAACGTGTATAGGTCTAATGTTATTTTTAGCCAGGGTTAAATTTCTTTCGCTCTTCTAAACGGCTTTAATAATCATGCAAGGATGCAAGCGGTAAGGGTAAAGGTCTAACTGCATCGAGTGCGATAAAGGATGGAGTAAAGAACACTAGAAACATCGCTCTTGTTCCTATCACTATTGCGCCTCATTCTTTGATATTGAAAAGCAAACAAAACTGAACAAAATCGATAATTTTAGATCGAAGTCCACAATTTAATAAAAACGTTCTATACTAAGGCCAAAATCTTTCTCGAATAATTCGTATTAATTTTTAATTCGGATATTTATTATTATCTCTTCTCGCGTAATCGACGATGATAAAAGAGAAAGAAGAGGAAATAACGAGAGAATCAAGTTTGAAACTCACTGGCAAAAATCTGGCAAAGTATCGAGTTTCTTCAAACAATTTCTTTCTCTCTCTCTCGTATGTACAAATATCTAAAGTCTCCACACGAATTAACATAAATTCCTTCGCTGTTCCGCGAAAATAGCTGAGGAAAGTTCGTTAGATTCGCTGGTGAAACGATAAATTATGGTCGGTGGGGGTTGGCTCGCAACGCCATCCGTCCAAAAGATAAACGCGATATACAGAAAGCGTTTTTCCGCGGTGAAAACTCACCTCGGTCGGTTTCCTACGGTTTTTTACCATTTTCGTTCTCTTTTATCTCGCCGTCCCTTTCAAGTCAACAATGAACAGCCGCGAAGCGAAGAAACTCGCGCCTCAGCGTATCAGCGTTTCACAGTCGTGTTCCGCGTCTTTTGGATAATTTGAATGATCGCGTCGCGAATAATTCGAGCTCGTCTATTCGAACCGGAAGCGTTGGAAAGAGGTTCCGTCCATCGTTTGGGAAAGGGATTTCGCTCGATGATTCAACGCCAGACGTCGTACACGAGTCGAATTATTATCGTAAAATCGAGAATCGATCGCGGAGCGAGGATGTTACATAGGTTTGCACATTATATTCGAACTTGTAAACACATTTCGTGGTTATATCGTATTATGTATGTTATAGAAATTTTATTAGTATTCACCATGAAATTTTATTTATCAGTTTCGTTATATATGAAATTTGATTATCACATTGGTTACATTGGTGAAGTATTGAAACAACAAGTTAACGAAACTCAATATATTCAATGAGATCGCGATTTTGTTTTTTTCTTTTTCAAATGTTTCGTATAACACGTACGGTGAGTATTCAAATACTTTCGTGAGCTAATATACAATGTAATATTGTGTAAATATGTACTTATTTTAATGAGCTTCGACCGAACGTTGAATCGAGAACGATGTCATCTGAGGCTTGTAATATGCTCGTTTCACATGGATAGCTTTGTGTCGATTGGTATCCGAGAAGCTCAAACATGAACTTTTTATTGGACGTATACACGCGACTGCCATTTTAAGATTTCAGACTGCCGAGTCTATTTTAATAATTGCTCGAACTGCATTTTATGTGTTTTTATCGTTTTATGTCACTTTCAATTCTATCGTGATAACGTCGTAGAATTGAGAATCGAAATAAAAATTAAAAAATTTTTTAACAACAGATACTGGTGTACGTACATTTTTGATAAAAAGAACGATTGAAAATTCCTTCGTTCTTCTTCTCTCGTTTGATCTCGCGACCTACAGCAGAGGATGGAGACGTATCGATCGTCATAAATTTTCATGACGCTTGCATGTCTATGTACATATCAAGTTTTACATTATTAACGACTGCCATCACCGGCTGATTCAACTTGTTCACATTTTTTTCGTCATTCTCTCAACATTCTATCATCACTTCATTTATCTTCCATTCAAAAGTGTTCCTCTTTTCTCAAACCTCATTGTTTGTTTTATCTCATATCTGTCGAAACGAACGAGGAAAGAAGTAAGTCTGAAAAACTTTTCATGGGGAATCATTTCGATCATTTCGATCATTTCTGACGTAACGCAGGAATCGAGAATAAGTACGACTCCCCGCGGGGCAATGGCGCGCGACTGGAGAATTCGAAATTTACGCGGCGTATTTCTCCTTGAAATAGTTGCCATAATTTACGCTTCTCCGGGGAGAAGAGAATTCCAGGATCGGAAAGATCATCGGGCACTGAGCATCTGACTGTTCGCGCCTATTATGACACGATAAATTCGCAATCGTATTGAGATGTACAAGAACGAAACGTCCCACGAGAGAAACTTAAACGTTCCTCCTTGCAGCTTGCTTTTTCTTTATTTTATTATTCGGCCGTCGTATGTCTTTTATCTTGTTCTCCTTTCGAAATGAATTTCACTCGATTGGGTTATAAGACCCAAAAATTTCAACGACGTCTAATTATTTCAATCTGCGTGGACTTTTTGTTAGAAAAAGTTGTTGGAAATTTACGATTGTTAATTGCGTCGCAAAATGAGAGCAAGCCACGATTTTATAATCGTGAATACGAGCAATAAAGATAGAATTCCATTATCAAGTACGAAGCATATCAAGACATCAGGAGAATTGTGGACAGTAAAAGATATTTCCTATTGAAAAATGTATGGAACGTTCATTAAGTGCTTTCATATTCGAGATATTTCAAGAATGTAGGTTTCGCGAAAGAATAATTTGCTTTATTGTGCTTTCGGTGTTATTAAGGAATGAAATGTGTAGGAACGTAGATAACGTTAATATCCCAAAATTTAGATATTACATTCCTGAATGCGATGGGGGATTTTTTTTTTTTTATTTTCAACTCGTCGTGTTCAAATATTAAATTATTGATCGTGTTCGAATATCTTATGAAGAAATCCTAATGAAGAAATCACATTACACGAAGAACAATTCATTCTTAAAACTGTACCTGCAATTAATCTCAAAAAACAACACTACTGTATGGAACACCTTTTCAATCAACGCAGACCAAGGGTATCAAATACACATGAAAATAGATTGAAAAATAAATCTGATCCTCTTTTGATTGTTGCCTGCGAACAAAGATCAATGACAAAGGGCGTTAATCCGTGAACCGTGTTGTAACGTCCCTCTGGATTTTAGCACACGGTGTCGATATGGTACCGGTATCAAAAAAATATCCCGACAACACAAAGCAAATTCGACGATTAAATACATAAAATTTCGTGAGCAAATTTAAAAGATTGCAGATCATCTGACTAACCCTTTGCACTCCTTTGCCGAGTGTGACTCGACGTAATCAGTTTTTATCACAGGAACTCTTACGTTTGGTCACGCTCGATATTTTTAAATTGTTCAAAAGAAGACAATTGAAAAACAATTGAAAAATAGTTCGGCGCGCAAAGGGTCTATCTATTCGACAGAAAAGAAAAAAAGAAGAAAAGAAAAGGAAAATATGAAATTTTAAAGAGGAAGTTTGTAATTCGCACGTAACAACTCATCGATTCACTAACGTTGTTAGTACGGTGAATTATTGTACCAGAGAGACGGAGGCTTCTATAAAAATCGATTCCTCCGTTGGTTTAGCCCCGATCAACGCGAAACTGGTGCACACGGCCAGTTGCTGGGGCGACTGATTGTGTGAAAAGTCGCATAATAACGGCAATGACAGAAATGTGCAGCCAGCGTTTACAACGTTGCGTGAGGAACGATAGTCATCGACGTGTGTGCCCGTCACGCCATCGTCATCGGAGAGAGAGGCGACCAACCAACAACCCCTTTTGCTTCTCTCACCTAGAAAATATTCAACCTTTTCACCTACTCACGACCATGCGGTTCTTCTTCTTTCTCTTTCTTTTTCTCCTTCTTTCTTTCTCTCTCTTTTTTCTTTCTTTTTTTTTTTTTTTGTTTTGCTTTTACACTCGAGAAGAGAAGGAAGCGTGTCGAACTGTCGTGATTCATGGCCTGAAGAGAAGTTTCAGGAGTGGCTGTTTGCCGGGATGGAAGTGAAAAGCGTAGTTGGGAAGATACGAAGAAGCTTCTCAGAGGGAGAGGATGATTTCTTTCGATCTCTGTTTCGTTCCTTTCTTTTTCCTTTTATTCTGGTATATTGTTGCGACTGCGCGAGTCGTTTCTTTGGGGGAATTATTTTTTTTTTTTTTAATTTGTGATAAAACTTTTGTCCGCAAGTTGAGAATTATTTTTTAATTATTTCTTTGATTATTCTGTGCTACTGAGTTTTAAATAATTCAATTAATTCGTCGTGATGATAATTTATACAATTCTATGTATCTATCATTGGCCTCGATATCTCTGATGTGTACAAGAATATATAACAGATTGAACGATTTTTCTTCAGATCGTAGATTCATGATACTTCGACATGCTTTCTTTTTTATCTGTAACGGCATAGATTTTTCATTTCCAAGCTCTGCATTCTATTTATAATAAAATGACAAATCATATTTCCTTTACTGTCGTTATCGATAGCAATCGAGTTATCCAGCTCGGAACGAGTTCATTTAAATGATCTGAGAAACACGAGATGCTAATGGCAACAAGTTTACTTAGCTTGCCAAGAGATTTCCTTTAATGTTCTCGAAGATAATCTTGCAACGCGTACGGTATTCGATTACCTCTAATGGATTCCTGTAGAAGTAAATTTCGTAGTTTCGCTATTATAAATTAGTTTAATTGAATTTCACACTCGCGCCAAT
The DNA here is from genome assembly GCA_032399595.1 of Tetragonula carbonaria. Lineage (NCBI taxonomy): Eukaryota > Metazoa > Arthropoda > Insecta > Hymenoptera > Apidae > Tetragonula > Tetragonula carbonaria. Next base: position 6,628,530 of record JAUCRC010000007.1, read on the forward strand.
TTGTGTCTTCGTATGAAAGACGAAAGTCTTTAATTCTGACCTGTTTCGCGAGAGTAAAATTCGTGACACGGTAAATTTCAATATATCTTTTCTTTTTTTTTAATTTATTTTATCACACCAAAGGGGAGATAGCGAACTATCGACTTGCTCTAGCAACGTTGACAATTTCTCGATAATTGAACTTTTTTTACTCAAACTCACTTTTTAATTATTAGACCCATCCAGATTAAATTTTCACTTTTTTTTTTTTTTTTTGCTACAGCAACTCCCAGTCTGATATCAAGGGACAAATTACGTAAGAAAAAACGGGTAATGTAACGGGATTTAATCGGTGATATCGCACGTACTAGCGTTGCACGTAGCGAGACTTCTTTTCCACTTTGATAAATTGCCGCTATTACTGGGGGTGTATCAGTTTCTAGATTTATTCACTTGCTTAAATATTCCATTAGGTATGGTAGCCGTGGCTAAATTTTATGCAACAGATAGCTGCGGTTTAAGCACACTGCGTACACTCATCCCCCTGTGGGGGGTGCTCTGTGGTCCTGCAAATATCCAGGCAAACGAATTGACTTCTCCAACGAAAATTGAAATTCGATATCCAACTCATAACTCACGGCTTGCAACTCACGACGAGGCTTTTTCTCTTTCTGCGCTGACGGGGGCTTAACTTTGTTTCAAAGTTGAAACATTGATTAATAGCACGGTAATAGCCAATGGCGTTATTTGTCCTGATGGAGGAACTTTCGTGACGTATCGTGGTGTTGAAATTAAAACATCAGTGCAGCGTGACACGCGCAACGTGTTCTATAAGAGAAAATTTTGAACAATAGTGTAATTCTTCTACCGCTGGGTGAATTGATGTATTGTTTTTAGTCTAGAGAGACGAGATGAACGGGTTCATTCGCGAGAGAATAATTTCAAAGTTGCAGCACAAAATGCAATGACGAGCAAAAGAATATTAATAATTAATGTTGAACAATTTTCTTTCGTATCGTCGTGTTTGTCAACTATCATCTGCGATTGATTTCATTAAATTACTGGTGAAAATTAAGACGTTAAGACATTATTAAAATAAGTAGCAGAAGAAAAACGCGAAAAAATTTAAAACAACGAGATTCGAGGAATAATTTATTTTATACGAAATAACGTAAATACTAAAGTTTCCTTTATTCATCACTTGTACGTGTAGTTTTACACGGTTTTATATTTCATGAGAATTTATCTCTTCGTGTGTGTATATATATATATATATATATATATATATATATATATATATCTGACAATTCCGTTGTCAAAAAGATGAAACCCAGAAAATGTCCGACGAAACGAGGAAAAATGAAATCTTCTGGAGCGAAAATGCGACTGCCAACCTCTATGCGGTTCCAATTCCTCGAATCGTGTATTATCTTCTTTCTGAAATATCTAGGATTTCAAAGGATATTTCAAAAGGAATCTGAGATCGGCAATCTTTGTTAGTCGGAGTCGGAGTAAACTTTTGAAAATGTTACACGATACACGCGAATCACGCGCAACTGGTAATACACACAAACTTTTGTTACGTCGCAGTTACGTTATTATCGTTTTCTCCGGGCAAAAGTTGTACTTCGTTTAAATAGGGAAAGTTGGCCGATTCGACTTTCTGCAATTCGAGCTTTAACCAAGCTTCCAGCTTAATTAATGAACTTCCTTTCACGCGAGTTGACTCCTTGCATACTGATAAATGACAAAATTTTAAACGAAGAGAACGTCGAGTAAGATCTTGTTCGATCTCATTTGAACAGGTTGTCAGAAGGCTCGTGTATTTAAAAAATTCAGATTCCCCTAACCTAAACCTAACCTAAAGCTTCGCTTAATCGATCGATCAATAAAATTGGTTCTACCACATTGGCAAATATATAATAGTTAATATTGGAGATCTAATCTGGATAGCAAACAGAAGATTTTAATTAGTTGCATGAAATTTGTGAAAGTCTTGGGGATTGAAGAGGTCATTGGCCAACGTGGCTACCCTCGTTCGCTGAAGGTTAGGTTAGCACAGTTCCTCTAGCTAGTTCCCTAATGATGGCCTCCTTTCCGGAAGTACTAATTCAGGCCCGAAAAGAAGAGTTGGTCAGAAGATGTTCCACGCTTCTGCGAATAAATCTTCGTGTTTCATTTAGGGCATCTCGCACATTTCAATCCCGTTACTCCTTGCTTGTTTCATCAGATAACAAAAGATACGTAATCTCTTTTCGAAATACTTTTGAAAATTTTTCGTGATACCTTTCTGACTTTTCCTCGGGAAAATGAACGAACGGAGGACTGATTTAAATCGAGCCCTCGTTGTCTTCACCAGGCCTCCCACAGAATTGTTCGTGGCAAATTTTTTTGATATATCGCCCCGCTTGACCCACATTTGTGGACTGAGAATCCGCAGTTACGTTCGCAGTGGAAACAAACATCACCAGCCAGATGCTTGGCTCCGTTCGAAAAATACGTACTTTCAAAGTAATTTTTATGACGATGAAATATATTATATAAACACATGCTAGGTAAAAATAAAATGGTGGATTTCCCCCTATTTTTATACCTTGTCGTCCTTTTCTATTAAATTTTTCTATTCCGATTTTTTTCAAAATCCGGTAGCCATAATCCTCTAATAATTGTTTTAAACCTAATTCTCAGAAAGAAAAAGAAAAGACATTACCTAATGATACTTGGCTCTTTTCGAAAAATACGTACTTTCAAAGTAATTTTTATGACGATGAAATATATTATATAAATACATGCTAGGTGAAAATAAAATAGGTGGTGGATTTCCCCGTATTTTTGTACCTTGTCGTCCTTTTCTATTAAATTTTTCTATTCCGATTTTTTTCAAAATCCGGTAGCCATAATCCTCCAATAATTGTTTTAAACCTAATTCTCAGAAAGAAAAAGAAAAGACATTACCTAATGATACTTGGCTCTTTTCGAAAAATACGTACTTTCAAAGTAATTTTTATAACGATGAAATATATTATATGAATATACTAAAATAAAATAGGTTCTATTCCGATTTTTTTCAAAATCCTCCAATAATTGTTTTAACTCTTTCTCTCTCTCAAAAAAAAAAAAACACATTACCTAATGATACAATGATATTCGTAACCTAACATACAATACGTTCGTGTTTTATACAAATGAAGCGGGCAATGATTAAAATATTTTTTGGCTCAAAATCACGGATCGTTTCCACTTTGAATCACAGCGCACCCTCATTTCGGTCCACTTTGAATATTTCAGGCGGTTCATCGGACAGAATCGATGACGTCGTGAATTATGAGTATCATTATTTCGGGGGAAACGGTTCGCGGCGCGGATGTTCTCGTGAATAATTCGCGCGTGCTCGAATTTTTCCGAGCACCTCTCTGTCTCACAAAGAGACTTTACATTTCCCCCCCCCCCGTTCTGTCGCTCTGTCCTGCATTTTCAAAATGGCCTCTCCGCTCTGAATATTTTCCGAAGCATCGCGTCAGAGAGCAAAGCAGACCAGCATCTGCTTTCAAAACGCTTAATTGCAAGCACTGCGCTCGATGTCGTATTCCTGTCGCGTATTTCCGAAATATTTCACGCGCCAACCTTTCGACCATTCGCAAATTGGTAACGATTACATCAATAAATTAATAATAATTTAACATAGTACGTAGAAAATGTTTTCTCATATTATCGTATTATATAGTAGACCTCGTGTTATTGTATCATATAGTGGCAACAAAGGTACTTTTTATGGAAAAAAAAAGGTCTTTGAAGGAGATTCTTTTTTTATTTTTTTATCGGAGGTTTAATTTTATTAGCTGGAGACAGCCAATGGCTCTTTATTAAGACTCGACAACGTGAATGGGCAACTAATTTTAGTTCGAGGCTTCCTTCAATAACGTAAAGCGTTATCCATACTCTTAATTTTAATTCTGTTTGAAAATCGTATCGACTCGTATCGTTCCCGAGGAGGAGCGCAATCTATTAATCATTTTCGAATGAAATGTCGAAATTCTTCAACTCTTTCAAATAAAGCACCGAGAATCGCGCATCAAGAGTTGAATTTTTCATCTAAACGAACTTCAATTAAAATTCTCGAAATTCTGAAGACACAATATAACTACGGTATAACGAAGCGCGGTGAATGTAAAATTCCGTGACTTGCAGTTTACTGAGACAACTTAACTTACTCATTCACGGCTGAATTTATCTTGGAAATTCTCTCGCGGAAGTATTACGGTTATTTAGCATAATATATAGCGTAAAATGTCCTATGGGCATACGAAATCGATGACAAACTCACGCAGGTACGAGCCGGGAAAAAGCTGTACAAAGTATGCGAGTCACTTTGCAAAAGAAGTTCGATATTTTAGAGCTAAATGCATGAATTTAGAAACGCGAAGAGCGTTAATATAATTTTCTTTTTTCTTCTCGTAAAAATTCCTTCAGGGCTGTAAATCATTTCTCTACGACCAAGGAGAAAACTAATCAAAGAACAAAACTAAAAAAACTCGAAGGAGTAATTAACTCGAAGGTGTACGATTGCACAAAATATAATACAAGCTTTCGAAAATTCAAATTTCGAACTGGTTCGAAAGTCATTTGACGTATGATCGAGCGAATGGTAAATTAACTTGAAAGCAAGCAGGTCGTATCCTTAATTAATCAATTGTAACTGTAAATGAATTTGCATCGTGGAAACGATGTATTACATAATATTAAGTGACATAGTTACGCAATATAGAGTATGTTGCGTAACTACGAGCAAGTGCACCGTACTTTAATTAAATGCCCTTTTTAATCAAAAGTTCAAGTGCCCGTCGTATTTCACAATTTCATTTGTTCGAGACATTATACATTTATTTCCGTTATTTCATTCTGAAGCTCGTCCCGGAATTTTGTTATAAAATTGGTAACGAGCAATTTTACACGAGGCCGGCGAGAAAGAGAGAGAGAGAGAGAGAGAGAGAGAGAGACGCTGACAGAATCCACAATTCGCGAACCCGTTAAATTTGACTTTCGTAACGGGCGTAACGTAATCGAAGATGAAAATGGAACACGTCATCCGATACAATTAACGAGAAAATTGGCTGCACTCTCGCGAAAACTTCTCCGACAAAGACACTCCTTGTCTGCATTTTAGCATTCGTTTGCTCGCAATCGAAACGCGTTCTTAATCCTTTCACGCTCGATATTCCACATTACTGACTTCTATTATCAGTTATCGAGTTTACAACTAATATTATTTCCATCAAGTACAAGGGAAAATCTCTGAATGATCGATAGCGCCCGAACCAATTAACGAACTCAAGCGGAATCCAGGGGAAAAAAGAAAGCAGACGAAAAAGGATGTTATCGTACCGATGATAAAATTGTTTCTTTGATTTTGCTTGAATTTGAAGGCTGCTAATCTGTTTGCAAAATTAACGAAATTTTCGAAATCCATGTTTCGCCGACGTTCGCCGTTTCGTCTCTTTCGAACCGCGAATTAAACTCTGATCTGAAATTCGCACTAAGCTCGCAAACTGTATCGTGTATATAATAATAATTTTCTAAGAAAAATAATGTAAAACTTTTTCACATTAATAATTTTAAAAATCAACCTATATATATAAAACGATATATATATAAAACGATGAAATTCAACGAAATAACGTGTTTCGCAGTGAAAGTAGCGATATATCTATAAAAACATCAAAATTAAGCTATATCACACTTAGGTCAAAGGCTATTTCACGAATCCTTCATAAAACGATGAAATTCAACGAAATAACGTGATTCGCAGTGAAAGTAGCGAGATAACTATGAAAACATCAAAATTAAGCTATATCTCACCTAGGTCAAAGGCTATTTCACGAATCCTTCATAGAACGATGAAATTCAACGAAATAACGTGTTTCGCAGTGAAAGTAGCGAGATAACTATGAAAACATCAAAATTAAGCTATATCACACTTAGGTCAAAAGATATTTCACGAATCCTTCATAAAACGATGAAATTCAACGAAATAACGTGTTTCGCAGTGAAAGTAGCGAGATATCTATGAAAACATCAAAATTAAGCTATATCTCACTTAGGTCAAACGCTATTTCACGAATCCTTCATAAAACGATGAAATTCAACTAAATCACGTGTTTCGCAGTGAAAGTAGCGAAATATCTATGAAAACATCAAAATTAAGCTATATCTCACCTAGGTCAAAGGCTTTTTCACGAATCCTTCATAAAACGATGAAATTAAACAAAATAACGTGTTTCGCAGTGAAAGTAGCGAGATAACTATGAAAACATCAAAATTAAGCTATATCTCACTTAGGTCAAAGGATATTTCACGAATCCTTCATAAAACGATGAAATTCAACGAAATAACGTGTTTCGCAGTGAAAGTAGCGATATATCTATGAAAACATCAAAATTAAGCTATATCACACTTAGGTCAAAGGCTATTTCACGAATCCTTGGTTGGTTTTTAAAATTATCAATGTGAAAAAGTTTTACATTTTACACACACACACATACACACACACACACAATACAGTTTGTGAACTGAATTGAAGATCAGAGTTCAATTTGCGGATCAAGTTCCTTTTGCAAAGTCTCGTTGGGGGAGGACTTTGCAAAAGGTACTTCGCGTTATTCGGTAACCGTCGTTGTTTGTTATCACGTTGAATTCGTAACTAGTTCAAGTCTAAGGGAAGGGTGTGCAGCCACGAGCCGAGGACTTTGAGCGGAAAGTTAGCTGCGCGTGAGTCCGCAGTGCAGACTGCAGTGTCTTTACGTCTCTCCGCTCTCGCCGAGCGTTCACCTCCTAACGAATAGCAAACAAAAACGCTGCTCGGTTGAAATGGACGAAATGGAAGACGGAACAAAACAGGGACAGAGCAACTGGCCGCGTTTGTTGAATAAATGAAACTTCACCGAGCGTGATTAACATTCGTCCAAGTAGCAGATCATTTCGATTCTGCGGCGATCAAACGCTAATTCTCATCGAAGAAGAATCGTTAAGAGTTACAAACATGGAGTGAAACAATCTTCACAAATAAAAGTTATCGCTGTTAGACAGGGCTAGTTCACTTATTCCATTGCTATAGAATTAAATACATTCTATGATTGCTATAAAATTATTAAATACATTCTAATGGCTATAAAATTGAATACACTTTGGTATACTCAGAAGCCAAACTCGACCGTGCGAGTAGTTCACTATTTGTTGGTAAGCTGTGGAGAGATGTATTTTCTTCAGAAATTTTAGAAAGATTGTATCGGCTTTTTGCTACGTCATACGTTCTCAGCTTGGTGAGTTCAAAAATTGCAATAGTTTCTAGATAAATGATGATTCTGATATTAAAATTAAGTTTCGAATAGCAGTCTTGAAGTTAATACTTTATTTGATACATTTAATCTTTAATATATATATAACCTAAATCTAAAATATATATATATATATATATATATAAAGCATTATATTATTAGATTGGGTCTATAGGTTAGACTTAGGTTTCATACAACACATGTATGAAAATTATTGTAATTTGTAGAATTACTAGAAAAATAACAAGCTAGAAAGATCAGTATCAAGAGTCATTAGATTACAGCTGAATTCTTGATGAAACTTCCAACGTCTGCGGTATTATTAAAAAAGTTTTAACCTTCTAAAAACTTTTTAACCCTCGCGAAACAAAGTTATATTTGGGAAAAAGGGAGAACTCTGTTTTAAGAGCCGTGTACTTTATATCGAATATAGAGAACTCTATATCAAATACGAGAGTAAATCTTTTGGAGCAACTTTCGTTCAGTCTTGAAATATTATCTGCAAATAATTGTCCCAAATATTAGTATTTAAGTGATAGAGCTTCTAAGGCAGACTGATGTGGCAAAGAAACGCATGATGCATAAAGAATCAAAGCTTTGGACACATCGACAATCTCTGCGTTTTGCAGACTGATGCAAAATAGAACGTGGAATATTTGACCGTTTTATAAATCTAGAAATGCGTGACACGAGAGGCAAAAGAAACTTATTCCTGGACGCCTGGATTTTGGCTACAGTTACGATAGCAATTTTGTTGAGTTATTGTAAGTTGGATGACGACAACTATAATGGCTTGGTCAGACATACGTATTTGCTCTGTATCGTAGCGATAACTGAGAGAAGTCAGATTCCAAGATAAAGGATATGATATTCATCGAAACACATCAGTTTGACGAAAAAAAAAAAAAAGAAGAAGAAGAAGAAGAAAATAGCGAATCGGCAGGAGAAGATGCATATTTTTCTAGCAAAGAAGAAAAATAATCAACCAACAAATTTAAATTCTAAAATTTCGCATCTTCATTTTTGAAATGAAACGAAATAGCATTTTGAATGAAAAATAACTTTTTACGGAAATCCAACCTGTAAAATCCAAACTCACTCTCCTACTATAAAAGGAAACAATGTGTGGAAATTTCGATCTCTGAAAGGGACAACATTTTTTTTTTTATGCTCCGACAAATGGAATACGATCGTTTCGACGAGAAAGAAACATCGCAAATCCTGCAAAAAAAAACCTATTTTTTCACCTCTTTCTTTTACCAGAAGTGAAACGATGAAACCGACCAGAATTTAAATTTTTGAAACAAGCACAATATCTCTTTTCATAGGCGTGTTTCGAGGAATGAAATATAAAATTCGAGAAAATAAAACGCAGATATGAACAAAAATTCTCCAAAAACATCAGCAAACCAACGAAAACGATCTTCTTTTTTCTCTATATTTTTCGTAGTACGATTTTTATAATTGTATAAAAAGGAATAACTTCAATTCCACAAACATTTCCCTGCGTGAAAGAAGAAATCATAGAGTTGAAGCACACGTTTCGTTCACGGTTTTTTAATATTTTAACTCAACGGTGTAACATATTCTACGACAAAAGGCGCGTGAAATTAGTGAATTATCCTCTTTCGAAGGACTTTTCGTTCCTTCTTTGTTCCATGAAACGGAATAAAACGAGCGTCTTTGTTTAACCCATTGACTGCCAACTACGAGATATCTCGTAGTTTGCGCTACAAGTTTAGATTGATTACAATTATTGAGGGAATATTTTTATTGCCGGTTGAGTTATGAATTAGAAAGGATGAATAAAAATTTAACACTTTACCGACCGGTAGCCTATTAATCGGCTAACTATTCACCGCTAATACACGGTCGGTAAAGTGTTAATATAGTGTATAAAACATATTTAATATTTCATTTTTTATTATAAAAATAATAACTTAGACTATTCGGTCATAAATTATTAATTATTCAGTGGCGCCAGCTACGAGTTATCTCGTGGTGTTTCTTTTTTTCAACAAAAATTACTGTAAATTTCAATACTAAATCTGTAACTTAGTATTATTATATTTTGGAAAATTTCATGTTTTCTTTAAAATAAAATTTTCGCTCCCAGGGCAAGACGCTCTAAATTTGCCTGGCAGTGAATGGGTCAAAGTGGCAAGGAAGCTTCTCGCTCGCACAGAGAAAGCGCAATATGCTTTCGTGCATATCATATGCCTAAGCACAATATAACCGCATCTGAGCAAAGTGCTTTTAATTGCAGTCGAATTCCACGATAGTTTCGTTCTCTGCGCTTTGGCTTTCTGAGCCAAAGTTATAACCATAACCCTCTTCGGATCGGGTGCATAAAACTCCCCAGCGATTGTATTCTGGAAACGAGGAGCCTGCTCTAATTACCCCGTGCCCCTTGATAAAAAAAAAGAGTGGCTGCAACACATGTAATTCACTAGGTACCCCAGGTGATAATTAAGCGGCCAGGTTCTTTGCCCCAAAATAAATCTCTCGTGATCGAGGGCCAGAAGCGATACTCCGAGGGAACAAAAGGGTCGAGCCTAAAAGAGTAAAAATATTCGAGGACCCCGACCGATAGTCGGCTGCATATTGTTAACCCAAGGCATGTGAAAGAGTACTAATCTCGTGTGCTGTTTATTTCAAATTGAAGCGAAATCAAGCGAATTTAATTCGTGTACTTTTTACAGTATGAGTTTTCAATTTTCACCTTCGAAAAGAAAATATTCGGCTAAGCGATCGGCAGTTAAAACAATCAATATTATTTTTGTAATTTTTTTTGTTCTTCAATCGCCCGATTATTTGCTCGTTATCGTTCGATATTTCATTCTTCTTAAAATTAAAACGAGAAACGTCGAATTGTATTTTATTTTCTTTCTCTCGTCTTCTTGAAGAATGCAGTTAATTTCCCGCGATTGCGCTCTTGAGATTTTTTCCTTTTCGGGAATTTTTTCTTTTTTTTTTTTTTTTTTTTTTCTTTAAGAAACGAGTGTCCTTTGAATCTTCAAGAGAGCTGATAATGGAGGCTTTGCAACATGAACTGCGGCAAGACTGCATTCGGCTAGACAAAATTCCAGGCTGTTTCATAATCTCACGCTTTCACGGCGACCTCCAACTCAGAGGTCGTAAAAAGCGTACGCGTTTCCACGTGCTTTTATGAGAAATCAATTTTACAATCTTATATCTTGCAAACGTTCGTACGTTGCACAAGCGATCGCTAACAGTTTAAATTAAGAGCGAAGCATGAAGTAGCAAATTTTTATAAATATCATATATTTATAAAATCGTAGCTTATCGTCGTAATTAAAATAGAAAGAGAAAAAAGAAATAAAAATGGAGAGGCTTCGTCGCGCAAAGAGTACAAAAACATCATATTTCATCGTAATGGGAAAAAAAGAAAAAAGAAGAAAAAAGAAAAGGGGGAATATCGAAGGAAAATAATCTAGATTGTGTGTATCGCTATTTTCGAGCTGCTATTGCCGAGCAGCAGGCAAAAAGGATTCAAAAGGACGCGAGCATATTGATCTTTTTTATCTACGGCACAGTGAATGTCACAAAGAAACGAAAAAAAATAGAGAAAAAGTGAGAGACACTCGGCGTTCACCAGAAATACTCGGCTGCAATTCGAAGATCGATAGAGAAACGAGTCGACGTAAAAAGCAAGCTGCTGGTGGAACACGCACGGTGCTCGAATCGGAATCTCTTGTCAAATCGACAACTCGAATCGGTTGCGTAGATCGAAAGAGAAACAAAAGAGAAGGGACTTAGTTAAAACTCGATTCTATCTCTGAAAGCAGCTAATTTCACCTTCCGGGCGCAGAAGATTCGAAATTTTCAACCAAGACTAAGCAACAAATTCAATTGAAAATTTTAAACTTTTTGATTGAAACCCGCGTTTCAGCTTCCGTTACGCTCGAATTTAAAAGTTTCTCGAAACTTTTGAACTCATTTGCAAGAGTAAATGAATCGCGTAAAAATTTAAAAGTTACCGGGGGCCTTTTTTTCGAAAGATCGACTTCCTTTTTTTATGAAAATGTTAGAAACGTGTAGTTAATCCAACTACAGGTACCTCAAATGGTAATTGTATAATATATTACATAACACAAGGTATTATAATATATTACAATATATTACAAGATACTATAATATACGCTGCCAGCGGAAATATCAGAGGCAACAATATTGAACTTTCAACATGCACAGGTGATGATAATATTTTTAAATTTATATTTGCCTACCAGATCGATTTCCTCCATCAATTTACTCGAACGAAATTTCAATCAATTAATTAATGTTCTATCAACTTTTACTTGTTGAGCTAAACTCGTCCAATTTTACTAACATTTGACCCGCCAACGACAGGGACAATTCACATTCGCTTTTACCAAAATCATTACACCAAATGCCAGATCAAACACCGACCATCGGGTCTGGCTGAAATAAGTGCAGTTAGTCACTTAAACTCGAAACTTGAACGAAACACGAACGAAGTGCAACGTGATAATAAATAAAGGTTGGAGTAGCAGCAAAGTTTGTTAATCAACAAAAGGATTCTTCTCCTTCCTTCTGCCAAGCGACTCTTTAATTAAGAGGGGAGAAAAAAAAAATGCCGGTGCAGAGACTGCCTAAGAGGAACTTCGACGTCACGTACCGGATGGTTTCATCATCGTTTCATCCCCTTCGACGGGTGATATCGACGCCGAGCAATGGCTGGCCTGTGCATTCAACGTCGACACGACGAGTCATCCTGGTCTCAGTCATCCGATCGTTGGTTGAACGCACTCTTCACTCCGAGTGAGGACGAACTATGTTTCGGTGAATTCTGTTCGAATTCTGCGTCACTGCGAAATTCAAGGGTGCCAGCGTCGTGATACGTCGACGATGTAATATCATTTAGTATCGATCAGACGACGGGGAATTTGCCCGACAATTCTTACCAAGGTAAAATCCCAGCACGCACGAATGTCACGAAACAAACTGCCTTTGTGTATGTATGCACACGTCACTTTATACATTCACAATTCGCGTGCACACACGAGTTGTTTGTGCATGTTTCAAGGCGTGTCTCTATGTGTCAGACACGTGCACAGGGTGTCTAGGATTCAGAGAGATTAATTCTTCGACATCGTTACCGGTTGAAGAATTAATAATTACGTTATTATTGAACTCGCAACTTTTCACGAAGGTAAAATTATTGAATTTTTTTAACGAACATACGAAGCCAGTTGTGATAATAAAACGGAGCTTTATTAACACCGAGAAAGAAAGCTCATGCTCGAGCTAAATTACAACTCGACGAAACTTATATTTATTACCAGATTACCTGTTTTCTTTATTTATTCTACGTATCCCTCCCCTGAGAATTTTTCCAAAAATTCCACGAGAAAATGAATATACTACGAATCGATCGTTTTCTACATGCTCGGGCGATTATTCCACCGTTTTCTACATGCAACATTTTTCGCCTCGATCACGCTCCCTATCGAGAAGGATTATTTGACTGAATGTCGAGACACCGTTTGTATATTAAAATATCGTGCTAGATAGACGTGCAAATATAGTGCACGATATCGTGGCGTCGCCGTACTCTGCACCGAGCTTAGTACGGAACATTTGCCGCTGTCTGAATGTCCCGCGCGATTAAAATCGGAAATCTGTTTAATTGGCCACCGGGCACAGGGATACTCTCTGCAGCGGTCGAATATATATTCCAGCCAGTAGGCCTTATACGTTAAATGCCTGCACGCTTAATTACGCTAATATTCTCGCTCCGTTTCGTTCAACTACACGGATTGCGTTCTTGTCAACGTGGATCCCCTGCGAGAAAGGACTATGGAGTCGCATCGTTTGAGGTTTGCGAATACGAACTCTAGTGGCTTTCGATCCAATATATTTTCGTATAATTTACTACGCGGTTTTCGTCGAATGATTTTTCTTCCTTTCTTTTCACTTTTGGGACGGGGGACACTTGTGCAAGTGTTTATGTAAAAGTCAAATGAAATATTTTCGTACCTAATATTATAAGCGTAAATTATTCTTAAATTTCCGAAAAATTCCTTTCTTTCTTTCCTCTCTCGTTTACAATAATTTGAGAAACTAATGCAAATCCTGGTGAAATTAAAATATAAACCAGCAATGGATGTTTCTCCAAAGAATCAAAATAAATGTTGATAAAAAATTGGGTCTCTTCCTCCTATTGGATCAAAAAAATGATCTATTGAAATTTCGATCGAATAATAATATAGCAATGATTCCAGCTAATACGGGTAATGATAAGATTTTTGTACCTTTTGAGCTTTGTCTTTGAGCGAATTGGATTGATCAATTATTGTAATAGTTATTAGGTAACAATCTGCTTAACCACATTTATCTAATCTGGATTTATAACACTTGCATTTATAATAGTCCAGTTTAGATTTAATTGTTGAAGATATCGCGCTTGTGCTCAGTGATCGTCGAAGGTCGTAAAACAATTATAACATCGTGTCCTTCGCTTCTTCGAGCGTCTGCACAGTATCATCCTCTCATTATCTCTTCGCGATAAATTGCGATTCAAATGCAATTCAAATGCAATTCAAATGCAATGCAAATGCACGTAACGATTATTCAAACTCGATTTTAATATCGTATATAAACGTTACGTGAATAAATTTTGTTTCACTTGATTGTGTTGTTATTTACTCTTTCTCTCTCTCTCTCTCTCTCTCTCTCTCTCTCTCTCTCTCTATGTATATATATATAAAAAACGATTCGTGAAAGAACATTGCCAAATTCCGTTTGTAAAAACGTAGCTAAAAATCTAGTTTAAAAGTTTGAAGCTGATTTACAAAAGTAAGTAATTACATACGAAAACATGTGCAATAAACATGCGAATATGGGATAACATTTTCACGGGACTTTAAAAAAAGAAGGGAACGAATATTCGCCGATAGTATCACGGTTTCCATATTCGCAAAAGGTTTCACGAACCTTTGCTTCGTTAACTGGGAAATATCAAGGCGACGCTGTCCTATCTCGAAAGTATTCACGTCAAATGAAAATATTTTTCCTCCAAATTGTGCCAAACATATTTCTTTCCGTCTTTCTTTTCTCTTTTTTTTTTCATCTTTCTCCCCACTTTGAAAAGGAATGAGATATTTCATTTGATTACGCGTAACTGGGACACACCGATCGCACACGGCCGTCTACGTGTTTAACGTTGAGACGAGATTTTTTTCGCCGAGAGAGAGGAAATTCCAGTTTCGAAAAATATTTGTATGCCCCCGGAATTTGTGTGCCTTCGTAAAGGCATATTTAAATATATCGGATATTTATTCGCAACCTGATGCTCGAGCGTCGATACCTGAGCCAAACCAAGCAAATTTCGAACTTGCTTAGGGCTTGTTTAGGGTTTTCCTGGCACGAAGCCACTCTCACCGAAGGATATGACACCGGATGACACGGGAGAGAGAGATCGTTCCCTCTGCGACGATCACCTGGACGATAATCGAATTCCATCTTGAGATCGTGCTTCAACCGGATATGTATTGAAACCAATCGAGTCTTCTCCGGCTCGAATGTTAGACGGACGAAAGATAAGGAAGGATAATATCAGTTGTATGTGTACGTTTCTACTTAGAAGTCGACTTAAAGTAAAAAATTAAATTGAAGCAGTACATTTTCCTGGAATTTTTACTCAGAATTTCATTCTAATTAACGAACTTCCTGAATAGTCCCCTGATAATATGAGTTTTATATATATATATATATATATATATATATATATAACTATTTTAATATATAAAAATCAAATTGAAGTAGAAATATAAATATACTTCAATTTTATTTTCAAGTACTATCACTTTATTTTAATGAACTTTCGTACACATTTTCCAATCCAACATGTGTGCGCGCGCGCGCGCGTGTGTTTCTATTGGATTGAAAAATGTGTACGAGAGTTAATTTAAAGTGAAATGGTACTATTTAAAAATCAAATTAAAGTAGTATATTTTTACATTGAACTCGGGACTTTATCAATATAGACAATATTAACTTTCGTATCTGTATAAAATTTGCACGAAAATCCATTAGCTTCCGATGAAAATTTGAGCAAAATCTCTCGAGCACGATACATTCGCAAAAAGTTTCTACAAACACGCGGAGACTTTTCATCTGACCAACTGGCGATCGGTATTCGCGGGGTGTATTCGATAGGAAATTTTAATAACCTGAGAGAATAGAATAAATCGCGCCTCGTTGACTCCCCCCTCCCCCGTATCGATTTCGAGGAAAAGTGTTTCACGCGGGGAAACAAGCATCCGTGATTATTCTGCAATGCGCAATAGCGCCAGATATAAAATCTATTCTTTTCTTTCTTTCCCGTTCCGTTTGTCTCTTTTTTTCTTCTTTTCTCTCTCTTTTTTTCTTTTTTTTTTCTTTTTCTTTTTTTTTTGTTTCATTCTCGCGAATGGCAAAACGTCATCAGCTATCAAGGGAGATCCGATCAGCGCCGATAACGTCGTTCTAAATGCATTTCCAATTCGAAATATAGTTTCGTGTGTTCGGCCCTATTGTGCCAGTGCCATTTACTATGGCACATGGTGGCTTTTCTGCAGCCCGGCCGGCTGGCTACATTTGCAAATTGCAAACAACGACCAAGCTCGCCAGTTCGGGCTTCGCTCGTGCTCGTCCGACGTTATCAAACCGTAACGAAACCGATTATGCTTGATTAAATTCGTTTAATCCCCGTGTAATTTACTTAAGGGCACCTCGTCGCGTCACCTGCTCGTTTCGAAAAATCACGAACGGCTGAGATCGTGATATCCGATCTGACAATTGGATATGTTCCAAATTTCACGTTCGCTCTTCGTTCTCTTCTCCGAGCGAGGCATTTCAATCTCGAACTGCGCAGGTGGAACTTCATCAGTTTAGAAATATATATCGGGCTAAATTTGGAAATTCGGCATACGTTTGTTGTTTCGTTATTTTCGTTACACGTTACACTTATGCCTTGTACATGGAGAAACGAATCGAAATCGAAAGAACATTACGAATACAGCAGAGGAGGAGTCACTGTACAAGCCGAGTTCAACGTCTCGATTTCGTCCTTGAAAGCGTCCAAGCCTCTCTCGATCGATGGAATTATTCATTAATAATAGAAAACGACAAAAGGGAAAAAATTGGCGATAGTTTTAACTACTTTTGTTCAAGGATCGGCGGCAACCTTCCCATTATCGTGATTATAAACAGACTCGACGCAACAATGGGAACATACGCGATTAGGTCTTTCCTCGAGGTTTTCTACGCAATTTTCTTCTGTGCGACGATGTGTTTCCTCAAGCGTGCGACCTCTCGCCGTATGCGATAGCCTTATGCAAATTTTTACTTTTTCTCACGATCGTCCCCGTCGGTTATTATTTTGCCCGTTGGAGTTGCTAAAAAAAAAAAAACAACTTCGCGGTAATAAATTCTCGAGAGCGATGTATAACTCATTGGATCGTTCCCTTCCGGGCAGAATAATAATAAATCAAATTGATACGTCGTTTTTTATTTTTTTTTTTTTTTTTTTTTTTTTTTTTGATTCCAAACGCGTCGTGCATTAAAGAGACAAATAAATGTATTTATTTCTTGCGAAATTGCGACTCTTTGCCGAAGAACATTGAATTGGCGTTGTTAATTGATAAATCAATGTTAGAACTGGAACTTCGTGCCAGAGCAATCGAAACGAACAGATCGTACGGGCAAAATTTCACACTCGCAATTTTCAACACGCACGCGGGAAAATCATCATCATACTATACAAAATTAAAGTTTCTATCATCAAAGTATTTTTTGTCCCGATGTTGAAGCGATATCTTTCTTCTTTACAAAAATTATTTCCTTCGCTTGCTTATTTCTTCCTGCTGAGGTGGCGAAAGCTTATCGAAAATGAATAGGGAGGGGGGAGAGGCAGAGGGGGAGGGAAAGAGTAAAAGCAGCGGGTGAGAAATACGGGGATGATAAAACGAACAAACGAAAAGGAGACGAATGCAAACAGTTTTACGCGCGAGAACGAGAAATAGGTTAGCAACTGAGAACGATGACGGAATTGGGTGACGATAAATTTAGGTTTAAAATGCGCCGGCTGGGGATTAAGAGATTAACGCGAGATCGACGAATGCTGAAGGAATTCGAGGAACGCGAACGACATTACCGGGCAGCAATTCGCTTGGATTTAACGATCGGAAAGAGGAAACTCGGTCTCGTTCGTCCAGGAAATAAGGACGCAAATGAGAGGCAGAGAAAACGGATGGTGGAAATACACCATCTTCTAATGAATCAACACCATCGTATCCCTTCAACCGGCGATTGAACATTCCGAGTCTGAGGACTCGCGTTCGATCAGCTGCAAAGAAGCGCGACACGTGCAATTTGAAACGAATAGCAAAAATCAAATCGATTTTCTACGCGAGTTTTACGTTTCTTCAACGGGATATATCAGTTTGAAGTGAAATTCGGATAAACATTATGGACAATGAAAATATCCAAATATTTTTCATTTCTTCGTCGTTTCATTTTTCTTACTTCGAACGTTCCCTCGGGAGGAAATTCATCACTATTAAAGAAATAATTACAAGAGAGTTTTAAATGGTGAACGAACACTCCAATCAAATCCTTCTTATTTGAAGCTTGGCACAGTGAGATCTAGATTGGCACAAAGATCTATATTCCGTAACTCTAAATATTTCCATATTTCTCGCTAATTTGTTATTTAGTATCTCGCCGGAGTATCGTCTTCGATAATCTTCAAGTGGAAACGGGGGAATTGCTGTCTCAGCTGTTCGCCTCAGCGAATTTTCTTCTTACAATGCAGCGCATATATACCGATATACACCGTTTTCGGGCAATTTTTCAACGTTTTTCAGTCGCAGAGACGTATCAAAAATTATTGGAAACCGTATTTGGTTGTACAGTTTGAAAGCTCGTGAAATATATATACGGATATGTACGTAATGGCGCAAATAAATAGCCGTGTCGGATCGTGCGAAAGGTTCATTGTATATCAGCTGTGCGTATCTGTTTCGTTGTTTTAGCGAGGGAGCTTAAAACAGAAAGAAAGAGAGAGAGAGAGAGAGAGAGAGAGAGAAAGAGATATTGACATCGATCGACACGTAGTCCCTCGTCGATGCTGCAATAATATTTGTTCGCATATTGACCGAGAATAAAAACCGCACGAAAGAAGGAAAACGTAATCGTGGTCGAGGCTAATCAATTCCAAACGTTTTTTTTTGTTCGATGAATCTCTCGTCTCTTTGTTCTCGACAGGGAAGAGAAGGAAGAGCGAAATTCAACAGTCCTTTGGCAATTTGTTTGATTTCATTACGCGGAAAGTAGAGCGAGGAAAGTAAATTGCTATTGAAGAGCTTGAGAGTTGTTTAATATTTATTGGACGGATGAAATGGGTTTCGTTGTGTTGAAATAATATTGAAATGCACAGTGGCTGGACAGCGTCGTGTCATAGCTTTCACATGCTAAATAAATTCAATCCGAATTGTATCATGTAGATTCGAGAGAGCCAGATCAGAGTGTATTTGAATGTGTACACGATTTGCATGACACGTCCGAAGACCACGGTTCCCCGCTGATTGAAATAAAATCGATCGAGATTTTCTGACGGAGGTCAGAGTCGCTACACGTCGAAATACGCGCAAGATTTCCGACTTGAAAGCCTCTTCGTGCGGCGAAGAATCTGCGTTCCCCAAGAATGTCTCTCCTCGCTGCGGCACTTCATCTTTTACCTTCATCGCGAGATGAACGCCAACTACAACATACTCTCGACGATATATCCCTCGAAGTTCGACATATTCTCCGCGAGTGATATATTCGTCGCCCCCGGTTTCCCTTACTCCTAAAGTGACAGATTGAAATCACTCGAACGCGAATTTCCCTAAGCGCAGATCTCTCGCGAATCTTCCGAATGGAAGTCTACGAGAAACTCGTGGTGGTAAAACTGAAGAGACGTATTACTAAAGCGATTTTCAAGTTTGCGTGAAATTAGATTATACCGACCGATCGAGTTCGAGTGAGTAGAAGAAAGTCCCCCTCAGCGGGAGAGAGAGAGAGAGAGGGAGAGAGAGAAGAAAACTCACCATCGACGGTGGTGAGCTCGGGTGGTTCGGACATGCCGAGGACCATCCGATCGTGGACGAGCCAGCAGGACACGAGGAGCACGACGACGAGGTTGACCGCATAGCCGGGCTTCCTGGACGCGGTCACGGAGGACGTGGATGACGGCAGGGACGCCGTCGCGGCGACGGCGTCGGTGGCGTGCATCTTCACGACTGGCCCTGGACACGCGGCCTCTTCTCGCGCACCCTTCTCTTCGTCTCTCTCGTGATTGCTCGCCCCTATTATCGTATGTACGCATACGTGGTACGCATACAGTGGAGCACCTGCACGCAGGTCGAGCCTGCCTGCCGTACCTACTTCCGGTATCACATATCCGCGCGATCGGCCCGCGTGATCGATAGCACGCGCATATCTCCGGCACGTTCCACCTTCTTCGTCCGCTTCGACAGCCGAACGAAAGTAACGAAAGTTACTCGGTAGGGAGGGTGGCACGGCTTTAGTCAGATTTTGTCGAGGAAATCGTCGAGATCGCTGGAGAAATTATTATACGGACGACGACTACTCTTTCTATTCACCCTTTAGTCGCGTCGAAACTACTGCTGTCCCGTCATGCTACCGGCTCGGTGAAGAGAGCGAAGAGGGAGAGGAAGAGGAAGAGGTTCGTGGACACGTTTTACCGCAACCACCACCATCACCACCGCCACCACCACCACCACCACCACCACTACTACCACCGGCTACCGCTTCCCCTCACTGCTCGAACGACAGGTTCATGGGAACGCACACGGTATGGCACACTGCTTTCTTCGTACAGTCTCCAACGTCTTCCTCCTCCTTGGTTTCCTCCCTCATGTATACGCAGCGCGTATTTTACCGCGCGATCGATCTGCCGGAACGCGAAACTTTCTCGATTGTCTGCTCCGCCGAATGTACGTGCTCCCCGAGGATCACGAACGGAAAACGAGGAGACGCAGAATACGTGTTCGAATGGAGAACGAGAAAGGTCACGAATGTGCGACCGTCTTCTCCACGCGGCTAGGAGCGATGTGGGGCCAGCAAACAACGACCGAGTCGAGTCGAATCGAGTCGAGTCGAGTCGAGTCGAGTCGAGTCGATGGGGGTGGCCGCGACGCCAGGGCGTCCGACGTCCTGCGCAATGCACACGAGAACCAGCACGCTTCTCGCGTCCCCTCCGCTTGACTCGCCGCGACCCCGGCCGAAGCCGCGGAGTCGTCGCAGGGGCGCACACCAGCCCCTGAGTCACTCCTCGTGAAACGCTGGCCTGAGAGAGAGACAGAGAGAGAGAGAAAGAGTCGACGTGTGTTTGTTTCTCTCTGCGGCGCAACGTAAATATGCATGATACTGGGCGAGAAACACGTCGTCGCCGACGTGCTAGTTCGCAACAGAGGCTAAACAGCGCGTTGGAAGAGGAGATTGCGTTGTTGCACACGCTGCGGATTAACCACTTGATCGCCGTGCGCGGCCAGTCCCTGTACCCTAAATAAAGGCGAAATTAATTTCGATTTCTTAACGATGACATCTAGAATCATTTTCTAACACTAAAAAAATCGAAAAATATATATATAGAATCATTTTCATTCTATATATATAGAATCATTTTCTAACACTAACTAAAAAAATCGAAAAATATGTGTGTGTGTGTGTGTTGTTTCTTGATTTTGGATATATTGGAAAGCTGCTTCGAAAAAAAGGCAAGAAAGAAAATTCGTGTGCGAAAACTGTAAAATTCCATTCACTCTGCCCAACTAGATTGTTTCAAAGCATTCCACACCCAAGATAAATATTAGTTTTATTGTGTATAATATATATTTGTATTTTTTAGACTATAATATTATAACATTTCAAACTTAACAAACATGCATATAACTTTTTTAATCTTTTTAATATTTAGTATTTGATCTATTGTGTGGCAACCCAAATGAAAATCAAGTGTCTTTTTTTTATGCAAATTATATTCTAATTGATTGTGGCTCGCTAATTACGTAAATAAAAAATATTTAAATTATTTATTTATTAGTAAGGTACATTTTTTAAAAATTGAACATCTATTTATTATTTATTTATTAATAAGGTACATTTTTTAAAAATTGAATATACGCGGCCAGCTGATGCGCTGTCTTTAAAATACGCGGCGACCGAAGAGGTTAACGGAGATACGTCGAAACAAACCGTAAATATGGATGGTGGATTCGTCGTGAAGGACGAATCCACCACGTGGAGAGAATTAGGATGGAAAGGACAGGCAAATTTGTCCTGTGATGAATGAGCGTGTTGCATCGCATTTGCATCGCGAAACACGCGAATATTCCGGAAGTTAATGTCTGTTCGACGAAGTTGAACGCGCGGAAATTCAAATAAAGAAGTTTAGACCGCGTTGATGTTTTTCAGACGTTGGGAAATAATTTGACTAAACGTGAATCTTCGATCAGATCCGAGAAACGAAGATGAGATTTTTGTGGATTTTTGTTTGAAGCAGTCCGGAGCGTTGGATACATATGGCTTCAACTTGGCTTGTAACCTATTGAACTCCTGATCTGTATCAAGATGTCACCTCGAAGGGGATGATTGCAAATCGACTTAACCCCGATTTTCATAGAGACGTATCGCAGTGAAATTTCTTCGTCGAATTCGCCGATCAGCAGCGAAAAAGCCAGAAGCGAAACATGGTTTTTAAAGCTTGAACTTTTGAAGAATCCGCGTGAAGGCAGATTCACACACGCTCTTGTCTGCGCGGCTCAATCTTCTGCACGTGCGAACTCCGCACATTCGTGTCACGTATTCTTCGCCAGATCTGCATCTATATTTTAAAGGACACGCTTCCAATCGCCTCGTATCGTTCAAAACCGACGATTTCACATTCATTTCTCCGATCTTCGATGGAGCAAACGTTCTCCGCTCTCTCGATTTCAGATTCTCTCGAAGAATTTGAAGAAAAAAATTGTTTGAATGTTTAAACTTTTCTTTTTATATATTTTAGTTTTATATATTTTGTTGTTTTTTACTCTTTGTTTTTTGATATTTCCTCTCTCTCTCTCTCTCTCTCTTTTTTTTTTTATTAGTCACTCTCAATTCGCATCGATCAATCACTATCCAATCCCAAAGGAAAATATTCGAATATCAAATAGATAAAGCTTGTCGCTTATCGGGACAGTCGTCCCGCGAATTAGTCTCGGATTACGACACGACGCGACAATTTTTATGGCAATCAAACAACCTAAATGCGTAAACTCGTCTGAATAATCGAGAAATAATCGACACTCTCGGATACAGCGATAATAAACATATATCAGTTAATTAATTTTTTATTTTACCGCTCTTCGAGTTGAAACTGAAGTCCACCATTCTTCTAATCTTCGTCGAAAGAAATTTCTACTAATTAATGAAAGTTTCACAGACGCAAGTTGCAAGGATCTATTGATCGGAGCTCGATCGAACCAAGCAAATTTCATTTATTTATCATAACATGTACTTCGAGCAAACAGGATAAAGTTAAAGTTCTCGAAACTCGAGACAGTTGAATCAAATAGATAAATTCATACGACCAGGTACCGCTTAATTTATTTGATTGATTTATTAGTTAATTAGCTTCTTAAATAAATTAATTTAATTAATTCATTGGTTAATTTATTTCTCGAACAAAACAAATAATAGGAAAGACCGGAACAATCGCAAAAGAATAGAAAACAGAAAGGAAACGACTATTCTTATTATAAATGATACCACGTCATTTGTAAATATTGCCAGCGATAATAAACATATATCAGTTAATTAATATCTCGAGTTTCGAGAACTTTAATTTTATTCTGTTTGCTCGAGGTACATGTTATAATAAATAAATGAAATTTGCTTGGTTCGATCGAGCTCCCGATCAATAGATCCTTGCAACTTGTGTCTAATTAATGAGACTTTCATTAATTAGTAGAAATTTCTTTCGACGAAGATTAGAAGAATGGTGGACTTCAGTTTCAATTCGAAGAGCGGTAAAATAAAAAATTCAAAAAGTAGAAATTCAAATTTCTACTAATTAATGAAACTTTCATTAATTAGTAGAAATTTCTTTCGACAAAGATTAGAAGAATGGTGGACTTCAGTTTCAATTCGAAGAGCGGTAAAATAAAAAATTAATTAACTTAACTGATACATGTTTATTGTCTCTGTTCGATAGAAAATCGCGAACGTTATCGATAACCCTATCAGGAACGCAGGAAGGCGTCGCGCGTGTCGCGTTTAATCTATCGGAAGAGAATTCTCGTCCTGACGTTTAAGGAGCCACCTCTCTCCCGATTACCGGTCTCAAGCGGAGACACGCTTCCCAAAGAGGGTCTCGCCGTTTTCTTCGTCGTCGTCGTCGTCGGTACGCCGTTAATGGAAATCGTTGCGCGAGCAAAAGGATCGCAAGATACGCGCGTTACGTAAGTTAGTCGATCGGTAAAAGTGGGTCGTCGCCGTAAGGGAGGACTCGATAACCTCCCAAACCGATCTCGTCGATACGCTTCGCCATTGCTGAGCAACTTTGAATCGATGCCGAGAGAGAGAGAGAGAGAGAGAGAGAGAGAGAAGCGAATCCAAATTGGGGAATCACTGAATTCTAGTTTCTCCTCGTGTGATTTTGGAAATTTCCCTTCGTCGTTGAAAACGAGCGAGGAATATTTTTTCCTTTTTTTCCTCGTTTGTTTCTTCGTCGAGCAAGATCTGCTTTTATTTATGCTGTCGACTTTAAAAGCTTGGCTTCGATGATGGCAGAGCCAGTACGGTGAATTTCGGTTTATGTTAAGCAACTATTCCCTCGTCGACTAATTTTGGTTTTTCGTTCAGGTGTTCCGAGGAAATTCAAGAATGAATTATTAATAGTGAATTTTCTTTGCCAATTTCTCCAAATGAAAGTTCAACTTTCGCCCGATTTTTGTGCAACGCGCCATCTGCTGCCCGAATTAATAGCGTTTCAGGCTTCCTTCGCGTAAGAAAATTCGCTTTTTCAACAATAATAAGAATTATGCGTCGCAAGGGTGAGGCACCAGGCCATTTTAGAGACGCTTGAATGGAGCATGGCCGAAGAAAGATTAAGACTTTCTCGAAATTCCCCTTTTTAATCTGTCGAAAGACGAGAGAGTGTAAAATTAAAATCTCGCCTCGAGCTGTTGCGTGTTCCTCGCATGCGAGTAGATCTTCAACTACCGATTACCTAATAGGCAGACAGTGTTAGGCGAATCCACTGGAAGCGAGCGTTCTTGAAGTCTGAAAGATCAAATCTGTTGCGAGTCATCTCTCCGAAGGCCAATGTTCCTCGCACGATGCGATCATTTGTTAGGATAAGTTGAACTCGAAAGTTCGGATAAGTACTCGGAAGGCCTCTTCAAAGCCGGCAGGTTTTCTTCTCGATGAACGAGCTGCTGGATTCGAGGGAATGTTTCGCGGGATTCTAACGATCTCTCGGTATTGCAGCGATTGCTATGTAATCAATTCTCACGTACTCGCGGTTAGAGGAAGACGGCAGTTTCGACGAGCCTTGTGCCACATTCGCAACAATGAGAAATTATATAAATAGTGCGTGACGTTTTTTATATACACGTTCGTTTTGTTAGAACCGATGTTTTCATCGTCGCGAAACACACTTCGTTTGCTCGGCGAACGACTCTGTCATTACACGATATTACATATACATAATATTAGACTATAGATTACGAAATTTTCCATCGTATCATAATTTTGCATGTTTATTGCGTTATCGTGTATAATCGAATCTTCTACCCATTAATAGTAGATAATAATGTGCACGCGTTGCAAAGCTTCGAGCTCTCTACGCTCGACATTCTGCCACATGACGTAGTCCTCTCTCAACAAGAGAGAAATATGTTTCACATTCTAAACAGTTTCTCATGCGAGAAACAATTTTGTATCGAAACAATATTGTATATCGAGCAATGTTGTATACTTTCGCGCATCAATTTTATATTTTATACGTCAATCAGCAGGCTTTCGTCGCAGGCGTTTAATGAAATACACGTTTCTCATCTCCCACTGTTATTTTTCTCTATTTTTCTATAAACGTAACGTCGTTGAAACGTAACGTCGCAAAAACGAGAGAAGATAATTTCTTTAAGATGTTGCGGCAAGTCTTTCTTTTCGGTGTGTGTGGAAATTTAGATAAAACGGGGTCATCAAAAAGCAAACAAGGCATCTGCTCGTCTTTTTCGCTTCTATCTTGCGCAATTACACGCTCGAAGCGTGTACATTGAACAACGCGCGATGTACACTCGCGATCAATCGAGGATTACGCAACTGAATCTGACAGATTGGAGACCTTCGCTTAATGGCACGATCAGCGAAGCACGGTTGCGAATGAAAATAGAAAGTACTTAGCTTCCACGCACTGAAGAAAATGAACAATAATATTCTCGCGAACGATAGAGAAACGATTTCGACGTCTTCGACGAGAAAAGGAAAACATTTAAATATCATGAAATCATATTTCTATGACTTCGCTGTATTTGAGATTTTTACTTCTCGTCGAGCTGACGATGATAGATCAACGTACGTCTAAGGTCGCGTAAATGACCTCATGACTTTATAGTTAAAAGGTTAATAATAATAATTAATACGAAAAATAATAGTTAATACGAAAAATCGTACAGATTGTTGTGATTTTGTATTTAAGATCCTTTTATAGATCGAAGATGATACAACACAATGTACACGTGTGTGTTCGTATTTTAAGCGTTTCCATCGAGGTGTCTCGCGACTTCCTTTCGTCCTGTGTCGTGAAAAGCAGAATGCCTTCAACGCGAAAGCAAAGATCTTTTGATGACAATCGAGCGATCGATTGTTAGTTGCTGAACGGAGGACTCTGGAACCTGGAAATTTCGAGGTGAGGCTCTCAATTCTTCGTCGTGGCCACCAGACTCGACCAATACTGCGCGTACTCCTTCAAAATGGTACCTCTGCAATCAGAGAAATTAGATTATTTATGCCAAACATGGTCAACTGGTTTAAAATCGAAGATTAAGTTTCCACGTGTTTCGTTAAAAGTCCGCGTGAGGTTGCGAAATATCGCGTTCCGAGCTATCAATTCAGAAGATTAGGAAGTGGCTGGCTAATAAAATGCAGAATCAATGCTCTCTTCAGCTATTTAGCTGAAGGCATGCTCTCGAATCTCAATGCCAATGACTATATTTAAAACGATAGAGGCTATCGAGAGAAACACGATAAATCACGTTTCTTGCTTTCTTCTTACGACGAACAATGAAGTCGATACTGTGATCGATTACGATTAACCCGTGATACAAAATGCCTGTATAAAATATAAAACGAAAACAAATAATAAAAACACAGACATTCTCTTATTTGCTCTAACCGGAATCGTTGAATCGATCAAAATTCTAATCTGTGCAAATGCAATCGAAAGAAATCGTCGAATTAACGAGTGTCGATGGCTTTGCTCGAACAACGCCGGAACAACCCTCGATCAAGCTGCTTTAAAGCAGCTTTCGCTGAACAAACAACGGTTTTCCTCCCCTGAAACCGGAGGATGCGGAGGATGAGAAACAAATTTAGACCTCTCGCGCGAGACGGTTTTCCCGTGTGGTATCGTATGAGAAAGTAAAAAAAAAAGAAAGACGAAAAAGTAGCCAGTTCCTGCGCCGTAAAACGATTCGTCGAACGTGGCATTTCGAACGAGGAACCGACCAACCGGAGTTAAAACGATTCATCCGTTACCTTTCAGCCTTGCATTGCGAACCCTGTGACCTGTAATATTCCCTGGAAATTCGATGGTTTATTAGCAAGCCTGCCGTGTACACGCGTATTCGCGAGCGATCGCGCGGCGGAAACCGATTATTTCCACTGGCCAGCGGCGTACAATTAGTCTTATTACGTTGTCCACTGTCGAAGTGGAAATCCTTCATCCATCAACCTGCTCGGCCACCGATTTTTCACGGTAATTAATTACCCGATCGTCACGTCGATTCGAATAATTGAACAGCAACGTCAAATTGCAAATTAAGATCAAGGATGCGCGGAGATCTTCGAAAAGGGATCGGGGAACTTCTTAACACTTTACCGACCGGTAATCTATTAATCGGCTAACATGTTTCAACACTTTACCAACCGGTAGCCTATTAATCGACTAACTAACATATTTTAACATTTTACCGACCGGTGGCCTATTAATCGGCTGACTAACATATTTTAATATTTTACCGACCGGTGGCCTATTAATCGGCTAACTATTCACCGCTGATACACGGTCGGTAAAGTGTTAACTTAACGTGAACGTCGTTTCTTTCGTGAAAGGGAATAATTCGGCGAATTAGTAAGTACTTCGATTCGAACATGGCAAATTTAGGGAAAACTCGGTGAGAAAACTCGTTCGAATTCGGCGAACGAACGAGAAACGAAGGAACAAAATCGGATCGCGAATAAACGGAAATAGGACGTTCGCTTGTCCGAGAGGAAATGAGCGATCACTTATTTATTCAGCCGAGGCGAAATTGCAATTTAACGAGAATAATTTTCCGGACGGATTAATGAGAAACAAATTAACTGATTCATCATTCTTCTGCAACTTCACGGATGAAATCCTTTTTCTTTCTTTCTTTTTTCTTTTTCTTCCACGTTGAGAAAATGATTTTGCAGCCGTAGGAGGCTGAAGAAAAATGGGTGTTCTTTCACTTTCTCTCTGTATATTCAGACCGCAAGGAGGTACTGCGAGGTAGATTGTTCAAGTCCCAACGGGTGAAAAGCCGTTGCTGAAAATTAATTAATTAGCCCGGCCTGGTTGTTCAACGCGTGCTTCCGACCTGCTCCCTTAGTGGAGGAACGAATGGGAACATTGCTCGTAAATTATTGCCATAGTATGAATCATTTACGAAGCGAAGGAAGTTTCTTTTCAAATGAAGAATCCCGCGGTGTCGGCCGCGTTCAATATTCAGATAGGATCAGCTCGATCGAGCCAGTCGACCAGGACTATCTGTCAGGATCTATCGATCGCCAAGAGAAACCGATTGAAACCGCGAATTGAAATATTGAGAGACGAACGATTAAAATAGAACGATTTAAAATAGTTATAAATTTTAGGGAAAGAAATATTCTTCTACGTAACGAAACGCGCGACGATATTTCTCAATTCAACGGCATAATCAATGAACTGTTGAAGATGATGCGGGTGGGGAATTCGATTTTTGACTTTGAAATGTTGAAAGATTTGAAGATTAAACGATTATTATCGTTGTTGAAGATAATCGAGATTAGAAGAATAAACATTTGAAGATTAAACGATTATTGAATAATTATTATTATTGTTGAAGATAATAGAGGTTAGGTGAATAAAGAATTGAAGATTAAACAATTATTATCATTGTTGAAGATAATAGAGATTAGAAAAATAAAGATTTGAAAATTAACAAATTGTTAAATAATTATTATCATTGTTGAAGATAATAGAGATTAGGTGAATAAATATTTGAAGATTAAACGATTATTGAACAATTATTATCATTGTTGAAGATAATAGAGATTAGGTGAATAAAGATTTGAAGATTAAACAATTGTTAAACAATTATTATCATTGTTGAAGATAATAGCGTCCATCGAGGACAAAAATACACACGCAAATTTAATTAATAGCGTAGAATGCTTTTATTAAGCAGAACATCTATCAATGGAGATGAGAAAAAAAATTTTGCGGACAATTACATTTAATTTGAGGAGACAGCAAAGGCAAACTCTTTTATAATCATCGTCCGTGTACGGTGTTATTATACTTGGAATTAGATGGTGCAGGCCACTCCGACTTTAGCTTCTCTGTCATTATCGTTTTTTTTCTTTTTTTCTCTCTTAACATTAATAAAACTTTCACCGATATTATTTTTTGTTTTTCATTTCGGTTTTACATTTTCTAAACTTCGAACTTCACGCAATTAATCTTTCTATCACTTTTGATAACTTTTTGTTAATTCAAAACAGATCCAGATGACTTTAAACAGAAATTTTTAATCGTTCGACTGTCAGATTATAATAATAAATAGTGAAATAACAAATTAGCAAATATTAATATTATTATAAAACTAATAAACATTGACCAAATAATAAATCAGCGAAATATTAATATTACCAACTAGCGCGTATTAACAATTTCTCGATGAAAGAAAACATTTTCAAAAAAAACGTGAAACGAGGAACGTTAAGAAACAAAATCAATAATATACCGTGTTATTTTCTAACTACAGTTTTGCAACCTGTTCTCGTTTCAAGCGCTACGAAACGAATGTCGCCTCGTTTGCGAACAAGAATGGCGCAACCTTAGAAGTAGATTGCATTCTTCTGAGGAAGAATTTACAACATTATGTACTTCCCCTCGGCGATGTGCAATCAATCACCATATATTATATTCGGTTGTTTATAACGAACGTGTCTAGATCGAAACGCGACAGCGATTTGAAGTTTATGTCGATTCTCTTGCCAATCTGACGACGTGTACGACGTATTAAACGAAGAATTATCGAAACCTGTCCACATACCTCTCAATAATAATCGTATAATTTCTCATATTCATCTAGTGAAATTAGACGAGAATTGTGTACGATAGTAATTTGTTGATTTTCTTGACTTTCCTGTCGTTCGGACAATTTCGTAATCAATGGAAGTGTAAATTTCACACTTGTCACTGCTGTAATAAATCTTTCGACGTAACGATAACGACAAATTCTACAAATTCTAAAGTGAAAACTAGGTAGAAGTTTAATCTAGAATGCTCAAACTTGTAAATTCATTGTCAAACTTAATACTGTTATTTAGTAGCTAAAAATTCATTTCAATCTCTCGATCGTGCAAACTGTGGGATCCCGGAGTTTCCATAATTTCGTTTATCGCCACGCCGACAACGTGAAACGTCACTTTTCGTGTTATCCTCCCCAAGGATAAAAACTGAAGAGTAGACAATGCGTATAAATTTACAAATACACAATCTCTTTCGTCCCTAATTCATAATAAACAAGATAAACTGTAAAACTCGAATATAACATTCTGAAAATCTTATAAAGAGAAAAAGATTCTTATATAATCCTAATAAAAAAAGGTTCCAGAAACATTAAATGTTAACCACTGCGACACTTGCCTCGCCTCGAACTCAGTCGTCTGACTGACATAACTCTCGGCGATTGTCTTGTGCGAAACTGTATCAAAGCGTCCGATTTGGAAGGCAAACCGCGTTACTGCGGTTATGTTATTTCCTCGAGGAACAAGGAAAATTGGCACTCACGTGAAGTACACGCGTCCACGCGCGTTCGCTGGCGCATTCCAGATAAGGGTGGCGTGCTGTTTCACATAAGGATCGGCGTGTGTCACGGCGCTGCACTCTGGATGGGTGTTGGTGTTATCGGTTTGCGCCCAGGAACCGATCCAACTGTCTGTATCGAGGTCACGTGCCTGCAGGAAGAATCCCTTGAACGACGAGCCGCCGATGGTCACTGGAAAAAACACGTTTCGTTGAACACTGGGAAAACTCAATTTCCAGGGACAGCTCGATAACATTGTCCACGAGCGTGGTTCTCCGGAAACAAGAGGGAAATAAATGTAGAAAGAACGATAATATAAGGGGGTGCGGCTTCTTACAGACAGGCGACAAGGGGTAATCTGCAATTCTGTTTTTTTTTCGGCGCCAGCTGTCTTCTTGGGAGAGATTTTTCTTCGAACCGCGCGACTTGGTCAAATTCCGAATTTTTTGGAATTTTCGGAGAACGTAAGGAAAGAATGTTTGACGTGGATGTTAGTGAGAAAATAATTGACGAATACGTAACAACTATTCAGGAGGTTGTTCCAAGTTTATTGAAACACTCGATAAAGAAAAGAGGAATAAAAAGGGGATGACATAAAGTAACTGGAGAAAAATCACGAAGAGACGTTCGGTGAACACTGGAAAAACTCAATCTCCAGGGACAGCTCGATAACATTGTCCACGAGCGTGGTTCTCCGGAAACAAGAGGGAAATAAATGTAGAAAGAACGATGGACAATATAAGGGCATGTGGCTTCTTACAGACAGGCGATAAGGAAATCTGCAATTCTGTTTCTTTTTCGGGTCAGCTCTCTTCTTGGGAGAGATTTTTCTTCGAACTGCGCGACCAACGATTTGGTCAAATTTTAGAAAAACAAATAAAGTACGATAGATTTTATTTAACGTTTGTCTGTCTTTCAACGATTGTTATAATTTCGAATTTTTTGGAATTTTCAGAGAACGTAAAAAGAGAATATTTGACGTGGATGTTAGTGAGAAAATCATTGACGAATACGTAACAACTATTCGGAGGTTGTTCTAAGTTTATTGAAACACTCGATAAAGAAAAGAGGAATAAAAAGGGGATGACGATAAAGTAACTGGAGAAGAATCACCAATAGAGTGAAACGTGAAATAAAGTACTATTTTCCCGTACGAAGAAATTTCAGTACGAGATTCATTTTCTCCGGGAACGTAAACAGGACGTAGATCTTGAGATTCGTTTCCTCCCTCGCAACTTCCCTATTGTCGAATATTTCCAAGACGCCGGTGGAAAAGGGCCAGAGAATCTCGGATCCGATTGTCCTAAGTTTTGCTCGCGATAACACGAACAGTCGATGCCCTCTCAACTATATTCTCAGACGAACGTCTTCATCTTTTATTCTCTGCTGCTTTCTATGCCCCTTCGAGTCCCAGACGACGCGTTAAATATTTAATCTCGCAAATGTACTCGCAATGCAACGATAAGTTCAGATATATTTTATTTAGCGAATGCTGAAACATTTCCAGCGAGTTCGACATTTATTTCTTTTAAATTTAAACCTTCGAATCAAATGGGAACGTGATATTCGTACTGCTTCGACGGGGGAGGGGGAGAGTATTAACTTGATTTTAAAATAAACTACAGTTCTTTCTCATTAGCCTTTTAATTCTTCGATGGAAAACTTTGATAGAAAATTCTTGATTAAAAGACGATAGATGTTTGCACGACGGTTCAATCTTCCGCCGTGTTTCGCGATTACGTGTAACGTGGATTTTTCTCACAGCGCAATAAGCGTAATGTATGCGTTGAATAAATAGCTTCAACATTGGCTGGCGAAATTGAAGCATATAGCACTCTAAGAAGTCTTTGTGCCACTCTCTTTCCATCTGCACGGTAATTTCTTTGCTCTAGCCACACACGCGTTTTTTTTTTTTTCTTCTCTTTCGCCTTTTTGTCGAAACGCACGATATCAGAGGCCGGTGTACAAAAGCGACATTGTACAAAAGCTGCAATTAGGACCGAAAAGGAAAAGACAGTGAAACTTTTCTTCGCTTTAACGCGTTGGCCGTGTTTGTTCGCACGGCGAAAATCTTCGAACCGTTGATTTCAGATTTATAATCTGCAGCTATAATGTGGCGAGCGATATTAGATATTATTGAAAATAAGTAAATAACTAAATTCAAAAGGAGGCCATCTAATTAGAAATAGTCGTCAATTCATTCCAAAGCAACCAGAAATTACTTGACGAGAAATCATTGAAAAACGCGAGAAGGACTGGTACGATTGCGTATTTGTTGAGACACGAAAGAAAGAAATTAGCTTTGATAATACTAGGTTTAGCGAACATAAGGACGCGAGTAGGCGAGGGTAGATATTATTGAAAATAAGTAAGTAACTCAAATTCAAAAGGAGGCCATCTAATTAGAAATAGTCGTCAATTCATTCCAAAGCAACCAGAAATTACTTGACGAGAAATCATTGAAAAACGCGAGAAGGACTGGTACGATTGCGTATTTGTTGAGACACGAAAGAAAGAAATTAGCTTTGATAATATGTATAGTTTTTTATATAATAGGTTTAGCGAATATAAGGACGCGAGTAGGCGAGTTGCTCGCATTCTAGAATGCGTGCTTCAGACTCAACTAGGTAAAGCCGGGTCAGATCGGCGCGTGTATTTCTTTTTTTTTTTCTTTTTTTTTCGAGCGAGCGTGTTAAGTCGAATGAGAAACCCGTGGTACCTTGCAAACTCTCGGCTCTCCTTATTTATCGAGCTGCGTGGTTGCAAAATACGCTTGCTTCCGGTTTCCATGTACGTGCACGAAATTACTTGGCGAATTAATCAACCGGCTAACGAGAGTTCTCGACTCGCCAGTAAAAAAATAAAGCCCACTCTACGCGTTATTTTCAGGAATTTCAGAAATTTCTCTCTCTCTCTCTCTCTCTCTCTCTGTTTTGTGAAATCGGATGATGTTACAATACGCGTTTCATTTCCTGAAATATAACATATGAAATATATCCGCATGATAAATATTTCACAATGATAAATGTTATCACTTAATCGAATTGAAAAACACGTGATTCAATTAAATGCGTAAACCACGTAATTCAATTGAAACGTGATTGATACTCGATAATAAGGCTTCGGAGGCTTCAGAATTTTGAAAATTTCGATGAAAAATCAACGGGGGAAAACGATAGAAATCATCGTTTACATATTTTAATGGAAAATCTTCGAGGAAGCACGACGAACATATCGCCTTTGTCTCTCTGTTGCCTTAAATTGTCCATCGAGTTATTTATCAAGTATAAAAATGCACCTTGAATTTTGCCTGAATAAAACAACAATGCAATTCGGGCAATTTCTCTCGTGTTTTCCACCGCTGAAATTTCGATCGAGGATCAATTCGCTCGAAAAAAAAAAAAAGAAAAACTCGAAGAGACCGGTCCGTGACTCGGGAAAACTGACATTTCGACCAATTGTAAATTATTTAAACGTTTTACGCAAGCGTTGAACTCGCCTGCCGAGTTTTGATCTAACGTCTCGGCACAATAACAGGAATTTTAGGCACGTAATTTCACCGCCGGTGGGCCAGCCAAGTCTACACAGAGGCGAGACGATTCTTTCTGCAGACGATTCGCGCTATTATTCTCGACGATTGAACATGCAGAACTGGCCGACGAGCCGCAGAATACGCGATTGTTGGCGTTTAGACGCGTTTCGAGTCGCCACGTTGATTGGATCGATTGTCCAGTACGCCGTTATTCTTTTCCTATTCGATCGAGCAGCCTCTCACCCTATATCGCTAATTTTCCAACAAAATACAGGGGACGCTGTTCGCGAAACGAAACATCCAACTATCTTTTTCAAAGGGGATGGAGGGCTCGTCTCTCGTTTCGTCTTCTTTCAGAGGGAATGGATCTTCTCTTGCTCGCAAAGAAATTTTCTTACCATCTTCTTTTCGGACAACGATGCGTGCTCGAAGTGTGCGATTGAATTTCCCTTACAAAACGCGGGAGAAATTCTGATTTGAGTTGATTTTTTTTTTTTTTTTTTTTTTTTAATATGGTAGATTCGCGTTTAAAAAAAGTGTCAGTGTGAAGTACGTTTGAAAAAACTACGTACCGGTGATCTGAGATCCAGGTTCGTACTGCGACGACGAGGCGGTGAATGCGTAAGGGCTCGTGTGCACGGGTTGCGACCTCGCTTGGCCATGATTAGGCTCGTTGGCTCTTGATGGTTTCACGCACGTGTCCACTGGTGCTCCATCAGGAAAACTGTACACGAGCAATGCCGAAGAAACCACGATCAATGTACCAAACGCCACGCTCCTCATGATCAAGCTCTGGTCTTCGCCTTTTAACACCCCTCTTGCACTCTTGACCTTTCGCTTTGTAAAAGAATCCGGTTTAATTTTACGATTGGCAATAAATCTTCGATATGTATGGATTGTTTGGAGAATTTTAGAAAATTTGTCCGTACTCTTGAAAATTATTTGCGGAAGAATCTGCTCGAAGATGACTTTCTTTGATAATATTTTTTTTTTTTCTTAAGTTCCAAAGAAAAATAATAGTATAAATGAAAATTTTGAGATTTAGAAGATGCTCTTGAAAATTATTATTATTATATATATATATATATATAAGTTCTTTCTTTCTTTAATAATTTTCTTTTCTTTCGCAGCGTAAATTAAAATTCTGAGATTTAAAAAATAATTCAAATGAAAAACTACCCGCACTTACTGCGATTATATTGTCAGACTAATGAGAAAAAGGCGTAAAATTGGAAGTGGAATCGTATTGGAGGTAGAACGACGCGAAAGAAACTGCACCACTCGACCTCCTGCGAGTAACTCAAACGTAGCCAGATCCCACCATGGGAATTATAAAAGGCTGGCACAATTCACCTCTGCTAATTGATTTCACTTTCACTTCGATCCCTTCGTCGATTTTACAGCTGGCTGCGAATCGCGTTTAATCCTTCCCGTCCCTCGTTGATTTTTGAAGAAACAGCATTGCAAATTTTATTGCTTCATTTTAATTCTATACCTTTTAGAAACATGTATTTTTAATAAAACTTGGAAACATTTGAAATTTTACTTTTCAATAAAATAAGGTGTGAATCTTTTGATTTCAATTTACATTGTGTACGATATTTACAAGTGTAATATTTTTATTTGGTAGTGTTTTTGATTTTTTTTTTTTTTTTGATTTTATCGATAAGCATGAATATTTCGTTTCGTTTCGTAATTTTTTAGAAATATTATATATACGGTAACGTGGTATATACGTTGCGGGTTTCGAGTTGTATCGATTAAAAGAAATAAAATACGTGGGAGAGAGCGTACAAGCACGTGCCTGCATCGCATGTCATTTTTGTACCCTATTAAATTGATTCCTGGAAAAAATATATCACGCAGCTCTTAATATAACATACTATTTGTATGGAGCTATGATGTACTTACCCCCGTCGATCAGTGTTACTTTTCAGTATTATTGATTTTCTACGAGCACTTAGCTTAGGCACGATATAAAAGTATAAAAATATTCGCGACTAATTTTGCTAAAATAAAAATCGCATGGGCATAGCTTTCAGCGAAATATTTTATTCGTCAATTACAAAATTCATAAAAATGTACACAATAAACTGCACTGTTTTATAATTATCAGATTGTAATAGAAGTTATCTATTACAAGTTATAAATTACAAAGGAAAATATTATTGTGAATTCATGTTGTTAGAACTTTTATATCAGAAGATAACTAATTAAGTCACCGTTGCACAAATATCGAAAATATTATTTATAACAGTTATAACGACAAAATATTTACACGCGGTTGTACATCAAACATAGTTCTCGTTACTAAAGCTCCATATACAAAAATATAATGAGGTTTCATATTCTGTATATATTTTAAATACTTACACGTTATTATTAAATATTTCTATATAAAAAGAGAAGTAAGAAGTAAAGAAATATAATGGAATCCTGCTTTGTGCAAATTACTTTAAACGCAAATCAAATGCTTTTCTTACACAATAAATGTAGTGACTGGTATTTTAAATAGTGGTTCGAAAAAAAATTTGATCCATATTAGACCATTAAAATATTTAGAAACATTCACTCATCACATATAAAACACTAGATAAAAATATTGCCGTTCGTTCAATCGTACGTCCGTAAATGGTTTATAAATCTCTACATAGAACAGGAATGTTTCAATCTGATTTTGTTAAGGCGGAGGAGTACGCTTCGTTTTCAATCACTTCGATGGCGCAAGGTCGTGGGAACCAACCCCGAGTTCGTACTTGCTTCTCGTTTTCATCGTTTTGCTTCTTCTCCCCAAATAACCAATATCTATCACAAAATTTATCAATTAAACTTTTGTACAAGTAATAATATTTTTATGTTAACATACTTTCTCCATCGTGTTACAATTACAATATCTCCAACTTTAAGTTTAATGCGTGGTTCGTCGGTGCAAGGTGGATGACAAAGCACGCCCCAACCGTGTTTCAATGGTAAATATGATCCGTATGCTTCTTCTATAACTCTGTAAGTCTTAGCTCTCTTTCGTTTATCTTTTTTCTGAGCTAATTGTTCCCGCTGAAATATTATAGAAACAATTATGTGTTGGATTTTCACGGAATGTATCATAAAAAAAGTATGTACATAACATTACCGTTAAGGTATACTGGTCACAACCTTCAATCACAGGCCAGTGAATTCCATCACCCACTGGCGTACAATCCCATGTGAGAACTTGCTGTAAGTTAAAACGCCATTCTTTTGAATATGGATAAATAAATTTGTCTCTAGTTCCAAATCTTCGATAATGAGCCTTCTCTGAAATCCAAGCTTCTATTTCTGTCCTGTTTTTGATTATCGATAATAGCTATAAAGAAATAAAAGTAGTTGATATCATAAAAGCGTAAATAACACGTTACGTAAATAACATTAATTTAGCGATAAAATATAACAATCTTACTTGGAAATAAAGCAATGTTCCAACAGCAAGAATAACACCAATTGATAAACCAATACTAAAGATGACTAATATCAGAATAAATATAGAAGGTGGTGGAAAAGATAATGGTTTCAATGATAATACAGTCATCACCCAAGAAACTAATGTAAATGTGGAAACACAACATCCACCAACTGCACTTGCAAGAAATGATGTAAAGTGACAGTGATTATAATGTCCTACACAATTATTTATCCATGGACAATGATGATCCATTTTCATAACACAACGATCACCTAAAAAAAGAAAAGAAATAAATTCAATATACTTAACTATATTATGAGATTCATCTGATTATATGAGATCTTACACTTTCTACAGTGATGAGATCTTGGTGCTTTATATCCTTCGCAAACAACACAATATTGTAAATATTGAGTATCTGTTGCTTTCTCCTAAAAAAAAGAACATTAAATTCTATGGTAAAACATTCTACTGCTTTCAAAGATATGTTGTAATACCGGCATCCATTTCAATGGAAGAAATCCAGGCCCTTCATAAATAGCACTGATAAAATGGAAGAGAGTAGAACCACTAAGACAAAAGAAAAGAATAAAATTAACTGCTCCAAAGAAACTTTCTTGCGGTGGCCACCATTGTCTACTACAATGTATTGTCATCAAAGTAATTATTTTTATAATTCCTAGAACACAAAAATATTACAAAAAAATGAAATATTAATATAAATAAATGTAAATCGTAACTTAAACACTATATTTATATAATCGTAACTTAAACAATATATTTATATATTCAGTAGCGTGTGTATAAAAATGTCTATAAAAATTATTATAAGAGATAATTAAAATTTCGAAAGTACAATTCAAATTTCGCGGTATTCCACTGCGATATGCGTGAAACAAAATGAGAACGCTCATCTGTCAAGTTTATTCCTACAACGTTTCTGTTTCGATCAATTTTAACATGGTAATGACATACTGACAAAACTATTTGACAGTATGTGGAACAACATATCGCCATTTTTTTTAATGCTTTACAATGACAAAAATATTCTTTTGTTCGATATTCGATGAAATACCTACCGAGAGCAGTAAGTGGACCCCAATGACAAATTTTCTTTAACGGATCGACGCACATGCCGTCACCATAAAACTATTCTAAAATATCCCTTAAATCCTGGAAACCAGGTATTTGTTACGTCTACGAACAAATAATGCTCGCGGTTGTTTATTAAATCTGTAGAAATAAATTTTTCTCGACGACGCATCCCGTAACAATTCATATATGTCGGCACAGCATATCAGTGGTGGCACCAATGTCGAACATATTTCAAGATTGATGGTTTTTGTAGGGTATAATAATTCTACTAGTTGAAATATCAATATTTACTAACGAATTACATATTATGTTATATTTGATTTTTGAGTAACACTTGTGTCGTTTAGTAACTGAGAAACATATAGATATCAATATATTAAAAATCAGTGTATTTATATGAATTATGAAATGAATATATACATCGATTCGTTATTTTAAAATAAATCCAGTACCAGGATAAAATGGATTGAACCATTCAATATGTTACAATGATAACTGGCTAAGCTTTCTCACTTAAAGGTTTTATGATTATTTTGAATAATTTTACAAAATTAGTATCATAAAATAATTTTATGAAATTATAATCAAATTTCTTAGTAAGAACATTACATTAAAGGTAATGTAATAATTTATATATTTAGATGGTATTGTAATTCTCATATATGTATGCATATGTGTGTGCTATTTGTGTGTGTGTATCACCGATCACGTGCTCTAAGTTTTTATTTCATAAATGTATCTAACAGTAACAGGGTTACCAATGTAATCTGTTAAACTAACTTATAGTTTAATATAGTATTCAGTGTATTTATACAAAATCAAAATATGTACTTCATCTATATGTTTATACTTTGTAAAACGTTCCTTATAGGTTATATACATAAAACTGCATTATAAATAATTAGAGTTATAAAATTTTTTATCTCTAAGCAATCACAATGGTATAATCTAAATTACTCTAACAAGTGGTTGTCCTGAAAAATAATATCAATTTATACAAATTGAATTTCAATATATAAGTTAGTGATTTACCATAAAGCTTAATAGTTTGACTATTTTTTGAAAAATATGAGGTGTTTAATTTTGTCAGTCATAATGTACAGTCATACGATATACACACAGTATGCATTATAATCGATGAAATATGAAAAAAATTTGTAATATTATAATCTATATAATTATTAATTACACATTAAATATAAATATTGTGTGTATAACAAAATGTTACATATGCATTTGAAATATTGTTAATATTCTTTTCAGCCAAACGATCAAGTAGAGATTTTTAAACCACCTATTCCCAAAGCACGTCGATCCATAAGAGACACTAATGCAGTTGAAGAAATTAGTCCCTGTAAAATATCTAATTCATTGTCAATGGAAAGTATGTACAAAATTAAACAATCAAGTCCAGAAATTTATAATATTTCTGATATTGAATATACTGATGATGAAGATAATTATGATGATGATGAAGATAATAGTCATAAATTTTTAAACACTTCACAAGATAGCACAAAACTAGATACTTTTAGTACTGCGCATAATTCTCCTGTTGTAATAGAAGCATACAAACGAAGTTCTCACAGCTTAAACAAAAGTCAATCTTTCAACAATACAAATAATTCTTTCTTAAATAAAACGCAAACAAAACAGCCTGCAAAAGAAGGATTCTTCTCAAAAAGGATATTTCTCAAATATTTCAGTTGGCTTTTATATACTACTATATTATGTTGCATTGCATTTTTATTATTTCCTTGTATTATTTCAAACACTAAAGCAGAAACTCATAAAAGTCTGGAAATACTTGTCGAAGAAAGACAGAAACATATAACCAAGATAGATAATTTATTAGATAAATCAATGCAATTGATCCAGACACAATTTCATAATCAAAAATCTAACATTTGGAATGATATATCAGCTGGAATATATGATCTAGTCCTGTTTCCTGCAAAACCTTTAATTATTATTTTGTTTGGAAATGAAACTGAAACTTTGAATTGCTTAGCTCGATTACTTGGACAATTAAGTGGCAAAATTTTAGGTAGTAATGATTATTTAATATTAACGCCGAAAGACTTTCCAAATGATGTTGGACAAGTTATTTATAGACTAAAAAAACCAATCACGCAAAAAAAAGTAATAGTAAGTATTTATATGATGATTTGTTCTTATTTCTTAAATAAAATTTATATTTAAAAACAATGATATTCTATCAGGAGGAAATCTTTTTTTTAGATAATACAAGATTTATTGAATGTAAATACTGAGGCATTGAAAGCTTTCCATAATTTTTGTGACAGAGAAAACCCTTTAGTTGCGAATGTTATATACATAATAACGGTAATTGTTGATGGATATAAACCATCCCAAAGAGAATTAGAATTTATTGAAAAGCAAATATTTAAAAGACTATCAAATTATGTGGATAAAGATATTCTAGGTCCTCTAATAACTAGGCTTACAGATGGAGTTATTGTGCCTATTTTACCAGAATCAAGTACAAATTTCAATTATGCAGATTGTTCTTTTTCTACAAATAACAAACTATAAACTTTTAATAAACGATACACTTAACTGACAGAATGATAATTGTAATGATAAAGCGAAATAACAATATTGACAAAATGTGACAAATGTGTATATTTAATTTTGCCACTGTAGAACATATTATAGTATTTATATTCATATATTAAACAAAATAAGTAAATAAAAGCTTTTGTATATTAATATTCAACTTTATTTTATTACGTCAAGTGACAGTACAGAAAACCAACATTTTCAGATAAAGATTTCCAATGGATTTGGCGGTTTCTACAAATTTTCAAAAAATATAACAAGATCGATGCCTCTGGCATGATTTCAGTTATGCTCTTGAATGACATGTTTATACAACTTTAAAGTAAAGTACAATGGATAGATTTACTTCATACATGTCATATTGTGATTGTATCTTAATAGTGTAACATGTCTGTCCTCGTCCACGTATGGTTGTCTTCAATTGCCAATTTACAATGCGTTTCTTCTATATTGTATCACAAATGGAATCGCTCCAATAGATCTTCGTTCTTTTTTCTCACTTATAGCGGAAAGAACATGAAATATATTTTTGCAAACTTATATAAAAATTTTTAAATTTGTCCCCGGACTTTAGTTTCCTTATCGAATATATCGTTGAAATAAGTTACAAAATTATAATAATTATTTCGTATCAAAATTTTATAGCTTACGTAAATGATACATTTACATATATGTATACTTGAGGAAGATCAAAGAAATCATATAATCGCAAACAAGTATTTATGCATAATTTCTTTAATGGTAATATTTTAAAATATTTTAATTATTTTTGTTCATTTAAGAATAACGTGCGTAACATAAGATGGCAAAATTTTTTTTTCAATATGCTTATATCCTATTTGATAAGCATTTTATAAATTGGCAACAAATGCTCGCAAGTACACATTTTGCTAAAATATCATGTTAGCAAAATGATAGCTTACAAGTTGCTTATAATACAGTCCTCCTCTGTCGTAATAAGTCCGTAACTAAAAGTAGGTAATATATATATTTATATATATTTATATATCTTGCATAATATAGCATGGTACCGTCAAACCTAAATAATAAATACATTTTATACAGTCACAGACTTTTTATACAGAATATCCAGAATTTAATACAATTACATATAGGGTCGGGCTTTACGATAAGTACGAAAAATTTGTTCCTTCATTAACAAAATATAAATATACTTTTAAAATATTTATTAGAATAATTTAAATATTGCTTACTTTAAAAAGTTAAGTTTAAAAGAATGGGAAATTTAAATTTAAAAAGTTTAAACATAATTATGTACAATCGCATATTCAAAATTTTCCAGTTTGAGAGAAATATATTAAAATTCCCGTAATTTATGATTTAAAAAAAAAGATATTCTAGCAACGCATTTATACCAAGATTGAGTAAAATATTTAACATGTAAAAATATCTTATATGTACTTGTCGAAGATTAGAAATTACGTTTATTTAACATAAATATTACTTCTTTTCTTAAGGACATTCTGTATAAAACAGCCTCAAAATTACAAGATACGTATTTACAGTAAAAAAGTTTAATTGGTCATGTTCCTACCTAACGTAGTAAGGATGTGAGTAACGCGTTGCATAATGTTGTCTGTATTGGCTACGTAGTCGCGTACTTCAGTCATTAATGTCTTGCCAGTTGTGCAAGTTTTCCGTAATTCTGAGTCAGTCGTACGTCGTTTGAGGTATAGGTTTACCTCAGTAGTAAATCGTCCTGATCATTGTTTCCATAATTATTTGTTTCTACTTAAGCACTAAGATATTTAATTTGTTAACTCCAATAAACTAAACGTTTCATACTAAATACGGTTTATGTTATGAGTTCGAACATAATCTATCCGAATTGCTCCAAAACTTACAAATTGAAAGAATTGTCACAACTCGGTATAGATTCGTAGTAAACATAATCGTGTTTCTGCACTAAACTTAGAACGATGCGTATGGTGTAGCTAAAATAATAAGAGAAAACAACTTAAAATAACTGCGTATAAACATTTTACTCATTTTTATCGTCGAGCAAAAATCTGATCACTTCAAGATTTTTTTTTTTTTTTTTTACTGATATTCTGATCGATACAAACAAATTCAAAGTATGTATAAATATACCACTGTTCTGCGTCTGACTGATTTTTCCTTCATTTTGAAAATGTCCTTTTCAGAAAAAATGATCGTAAACATAACGAACGAAACAAGATTGAATCAGGTGATACAATCAAAGGTTCCATTAAAACTAGTCAATTAAAACTCAAAGCCTTCGACTGGTAGCTGAGATGAATCGGACGCTCTGAATTGAAACTGTTGTCCCTGCGCATCAATCGTGGGTACAACTCGAGTATCTTCTTCTTCGGATCCGAAATATCGTTCGATTATATCGAAGGCCTTCTGATAGATGTCTACATTTTGGTGAGATTGCAAAAATTCTATTTTGTTTAGGCCTGAAACATTACGAAACAATCGTTTACGGTAATATTTTCCTGTGACGTTTTAGTCAAATAAATTGTATTTTTTAACTTCGTGCTTACCGAAACATTCTTCGATTAGTACCGCATAGCGATTGATACCATTATTCGTGGCAGCATCTTGTTCTCCTACACGCAAGATATTTTCCAAACCACTTAATGCAACTTGAACAATCTTGGGATCCATTACTGTTAACAAATTACATAATGGTGGAATGCATCCTTCAACAACAATATAACGTATTTGTTCAGGTGCACCGCCGCTTGTGGCATTAGTGATTGCCCATGCCGCTTCTTTTCGAATTTTAAATTCAGCTTTCGCTAAAATTTCAATCAGGATCGGGAATATACCGGCATCGATGACAGCCTGTTTCGAACAAAATCCACCTGTTTTTTTAATAAGAAAAACATTTTATCGCTAAATTTTAAGTTCTTAAGAAACATATACAAACTTGAATTTGCTGAGGATTTCCTGCCGTAATATTAGAGATTGTCCAACAAGCTTCTTTGCGAATACTTTCTTGCGACGAATTCAACAGGTGACACAAACATTGCAATGCAGAACAATTAAGAACGATTTGTGTTTGTACATCGTCACCGGTAACTATATTACCCACTGCTCGAAGTGCAGCACTGATTACATTCTCTTGTTGATGCCTAGCGCCCAAAAGTTTACATTATCATTTCGGTAGAAAATTGTATGTTATCAAATATAATTTACATACGTACATGAGCAACTCCACCAATCGTCTACATACACCCGCATCGATAACTGCTTGAATTTTTTCATTTGGTCCATCACTTAAGTAGGAGAGAGCCCAACAAGTATCTGCGAGAACATCACTATCCGTATGATTAAGAAAATGAGCTAAAACTGGCAAACACGGTGCAACTTTCGAGAATTCTGGTGGTGGAGTCTTGCCTCGACAAAGAT
Source organism: Tetragonula carbonaria (assembly GCA_032399595.1). NCBI lineage: Eukaryota > Metazoa > Arthropoda > Insecta > Hymenoptera > Apidae > Tetragonula > Tetragonula carbonaria. The sequence goes on from JAUCRC010000007.1 coordinate 6,673,278, forward strand.
TTGATAATGCCCATACCGCATTACGTGTCATTGACAAACGTGTCGCTTTAGAAAGTAATCTATAACAGAGAAAGAAGAAGAGAAGAACGAATTGTACATCCTATGTATTTAAGCAAAAGTAAGGAAACTTGAAACCTACTGCAGAAGAGGAGTAAGGATTCCATTGTCTAATACATGATCTCTACATTCGGCACTGTCTCCTGCAATATTGCCCAATGCCCAAACTGCTTGTTCTTGAACATCTTCGTATTCAGAACTGAGTAACGATATGAAAATTGGTACAGCTCCCGCATCCACTACTACACGCGTTTGTTGGGACGTTCCACTTGCTATATTCGTTAAAGCCCAAGCAGCTTCAAACTATAATATTTTCATTCCAAATATTTATTACTTCATATAAAATTACATTATGTACTTTAAGAATCTACAACTCACAAACCTGCAATGTACAATTTGCATTATTCTGCAAAAATTCAACGAATTTAGGTACAATTCCAGTTTTTACAACTTCGTCTATCGGTGGATTTGGTTCTCTGGACAACATTTTTCTAAACTTCTGCGTAGCTGCCAATTGATCTTCAGGATTAGGACTGTACAATTCTTGCACCATTTCGAGTACAATAATAGAGGTTTTCTGCAACAGAAATAAAATATGTTTAAATAAGAATTCGATGGTTAAATTAATTAGCTTAACTAAACATTTTACAAATTTGTTGTTACATTCACAATTTGAACTTACTGATTGTGGTGCAGGAAAAGCAGATTCATTTGCTGTAACATTGTCATCATCAGCAGTAACTATGTTAGGAACATTACGTCTCTTTGATAATTGTTGTTCTCTTTTTTGTTTTCTTAATTGAACACCTTCTTCTTCTCTACGCCGTCTTAGTTCTTGCGAGTCTAAGCCCACATTTTTGTAACGGTATTTATGTGTAGTTGCGGCTGACATCTAAAACATATTCGAAAGTAAAGCCATAAAGTTATAGTTCAATCATAATATATAAATATTACTGAACATGTTAGATATTTGTAGAGAAATATTTAACAGAAATGTATTAAGATTATCCTTCAATGAAGTTATACGCAATTTTGCTCGTTATATAAACTTAATTCCTCTTAACATAGGAGAAATGTGAAATTTTTTTACAAAAACGTATAAAAAGTTAAAATTAAATTTAAATTCAATGGATTCGTTGGTAAATCTTTTTTACTAATTACCGTGTATTTTAAAGGTAGCACATATATTTTCGAAGATAATTCTATTGTCAAATTCTTTAATTAATCCATTAACATCTACATATTATCGCTATAGATATTATAAAATATCTGCATATATATATATATATATACACCTTACATTGTCTTATATACGTTACACTACAAAGGAAACATATTTGCAAACATGTTTGACTTACTCATCAATATCAACGATACTTAATTTAAAAAAAAAAAAAATCGTTACTATAGTATACAGCGCTATAAAATATGTACGTAGTACGGTAGATGGAACTGCTACATAAAAATAACAATTATGATATTAGTACAACAATACGATCGGATCGAGATACGTTTATTTAGAAACTTAGATGAGATCGATGGAAAACGCGTGAAAATTATTCCGCGTGTAATACGTAGCGAAATCGTCGATGGATTCTAGGAATACCTCGAAGCTGCTTGACAATGGGCTATTGAGGGTTAGGTATTAATTCAGCGACGATATTCGGGGATGGGGTGTAGTCACGAAGATACTACAGTTCCAAAGCAGGATGCGATAAAATCTGCAGGTTCGAACGATATTACGTGTTTATTTACGAGACGTTCTATCATCTACAATAGATCACGCTAGATTAGACATTTTGGCATCAACGGGAGAACAGAAAGACTGACGTTCGTCTGGAATCGTCTCGATTTCTTGCATGTATGCCACAATCATAGTATCACTTTCACAAAGGCTTTTCGTTATGTGCAACGCGAGATAATCAAGCTCTCGTTACTTACGGCTGCGAAAGGAATTCAGGAGCCAACCGTTAAATGTAAGATTTCATAAAGAATATCGAACGAAAGCACCGCCACACTTTTTTTCACCTCCTCGAACTACGACGGCCGATCAGAAAACCTTGATCTGAACTCCAACGCGCAAGGAATCACGGGTCTCGCTTGCGAAACGCTGATAGGTCCGTTCGAACGGTCATATTTATTAACACTTTTTCCAATTTCACCGAGCTAATTTCGACTCGGCGATGAATGCCCTCGAATCCCGTCGAACGTGCGATTTCTGCGATTTTTACGGCATATCGTGGCTTTCGAGCGGGAATAAAATTCGCAAACGTGCGAAATTAGACGAAATTACGAAATTCTGGACAAAATACGCAGGTTTTCCTACTGGCAGTTTCCAAGTGTGTTCAAAAAACCGTTTAGTGCCGTTTGATGCTGATCGCGTTTTTGATTGGTTGAATCTCGGTTCGAGTTTTGTTGGTTAGAGGTTACACGAATGAGGCGACGCGGATGTCTTTCGGAATACATAACTGTGGAACGACTGCGTAAAACAACGTAACCGTAAAACGTAACCGTCGCATTTTTTTAACAGTTTAAAAAGATGCTCGAAAATGTTGGAGAATACCGTGAAGAACAAAGAAGGTAATAAAGTATTCTACGGTATTACGGTATGGTATCTACAAGTACGATGGTAACAAATTTTATATCTCTAGCAAGAATTTCAAACGATGGATTTGTAAACTTTGTCGTAACCGTCAACGTTAGTAACAAATATAAAATTTAATCACAAATTCAAATTAATGTATAGAGGACTTGATGCAGGAACTTAATTTGTTTAAAAGACTTGTTAAGTTCGGTTTATTATGATTTTTATTACAAATATTCATAAATGATACAACATTTTTGTTACAAATATTTCATGATACAAAAATTGATAACCTAAAAGAGAAAGCTGAAATAGCAGTTTTTATTTTCAGTATTCTCATTTGTCTTTTCTCCTTTTGTTACATAAAGAGAAATTATGGGTTACAGACAAATTAGAATGCTTTAAGGATTAGTATGTGTGTACATATATGTATATATATATATATATATACACACACACACACACACATTAATCCTATATATAATCCATATATATATATATATATATATATATATATACACACACATATCCTATATATAATCCATATATATATATACATATATATATACACATATTAATCCTATATATAATCCATATATATATATATATATATAATACTGTAGATCTTTAGGTTTTGTAAATCCACCTGATTCTATTTCAGGTAAAGAAAGAGAATAGTGACTAGTAGGTGTGGCGATTATTGGTTACCCCTGTATACAAGACTCCACCTACCTGTACGCCTATTTCCTCTCTAAACTCCTCTCCAAACGAACAGGTACATTTTTTTAGAATGAAATGTAAAAAAACGAAGATTATTCTTGAAAAATGTGTATTATTTAAATTATTTCTTTTTTTAATTTCTTGGATCAATAATTCTACAAAGATACTATTACTATATTACTATATTATTAATGTCACTGTATTACATATAGTAAGTTACTATATTAATGTTACTATATTGCATTACTTGTAGCAAGTGCAATATAGTAAGTTGCAACGCAATATTAATGTTACTATATTACATCACTTATAAATAAGTTACTATATTAATGTTACTATTGTCACACGAAGAAATAATTCACGAACTTTCCCAAATAATGCTGCAGTACGATCGAACGAGTCTGAAAGAATCCCGAAATTCTCCAAATTGACAAATCTTTATCGCCTATATCGGTATAGCCGGTGTCGCGAATCGTTAGAACAAGTCGTTGGCGAACTCTGGGAAAAGTAGTTTAGGTAGGGAAAAAAGGGGGGGTGAGAAGAAGGGGTGGCGTCGGTGATGGAAGGTAAAGCTCGAAGCTTTACGGTAGCGGAGGGGTTGAGGAGCTATCGGGCGTGAATAATGCGCGGCGCCGTCCGTTCCTTGGTTCGATTCTGGCTCGGCTGGATGGATTGATAAAGATTAAAGGTAAAGGGAGGTGGCAGGGTCCAGGGGTGTTTTCGAGTTAGGCGACAGAAGTCAGCCAGCGAAACGAATCGGCCGCATGTATGCAGGGGGATGATGTCACATAGGGGCTCCCTCCCCCCTGGCTTAAATACATACAGATACAAGCCGGACTGATGCATCGAGACTCGGAGTACAATGACGTAGGTAACCAAGGATTTTCACTGAATTTTCTATTTACGTTTATGATTTCTACACTGTGTCTCTCATGGTCGAGGAAATCAGTTCCTAAAGTTCTTCGATTTTTACATGTATTTGCGAGAAGCAGGGACGAGATCTGATTATGAGATAAATCTATAAGAGGGAGAAAACAGAATGCTTTTATACATATTCAACGAGCAACGAAACGAACGTTTGCCATTTATTTGATTAAAAAGAGGAGGAAGAAACTTTTTTTTTATCTACGTCTTCTCTCAACAATCGTCGCACGAAGGGTCTCTTGCTCTTCCGCAATGATCATTGCATAAAGAATTCGGTTCAAGTCTCACAGTCGACGATTATTCCATCAAAGAAAAGAAGAAAACCGGCTGTATGTGGAAGTCACGTACGTGGACGATGGGATCGCTGAAATTTTCTACAGACCGCCCGCATATATCTATCACAATATCGGCACCGGTTGACGATGAATTAATTCGATTTAACGTGCAAGGCGGCGTGTGTGACCGACCGAGAACGAAGTCGCAGACGAAACTAGTCCCTTAACGATCGCGTTATGATCGCACGGTGAATGGCGAATGGTGACCGGAGCCCGTTTTATCTCGCGATGGAACAAAGGAAATCGTTACTAGAACGTCGGGGGATTCTCCCGCGAGTCGCAATATCGAGGAAGCTACGCGACGAAACGGCCATTTAAAATGAAATACAATTCTTAACGTCGTGAAACTGGCGAACCAACGGCGACACGATGTACCAGCGACCTTCTAGAAAATGGAACTCGTAAAAGACCTCTGTCTTTTTCTTCCTTTTTTTGTCCACTTTCTTCTCTCTCTCTCTCTCTCTCTCTCTCTCTCTCTCTCTCTCTCTCTCTCTCGGAGACTACTCTACTTGGTAGATAGTGCCGCTGAAGCAGGAATCTCCACTGTGAATGTTTCGAACGGATGGGATGCGAGAGGTGTACGAATGTAACGATATCATTTGGACAGTTTTGATAAGGCTGGTAGTTTGTTCTCAGACAACTTCATTGATAAAGTTCGGTGGCTTTTATTTAGGAAAGTTGGGAATTACACGAATCGGCGAATCGAAGTGAGAAACATCGTTGCTCGGAAGATCTTTCGACGCGAGCACGTTTTACTTTTTCTTTTTTTTTTTTTTTCCGCTCGAGAAAAGCACAACGTCTGTCTTCGCGTTTATCATCATCCTCTTTGATCATTCGTAGTTTACATAATATATAATATCACGATGTATCAATCAGATTTCAATAACACACGCGCAACACGAACAGTGTAAAAAGAGTTTGATTGCTTTAACAAATGGATCGTGGATCGTTGTTAGAAAATAAAAAGAGAGGGGAAAAAAGAATGTACATTCTTCAAATACATCTGCGCGCGATATTCGAACGATAGTATTTTGTTCTACGCCATTGGCGACGGCTCGGGCACACGGATGACTCACGCCGATCTCTCTCGCAGCCTCCTTTGCACGGTCCCGTATGGTAGTCATGCACAATGGAGAATAGTAAACGCAGTAAAGGTAACTCGGAGAGAAGAGGGCCGGTGGTACAGGACCCTGGTTGGTTCCCCCTGTGTGCGAATACCCGCGGGTCACGTGCCACGATTTTCACCCCCGTAACTCCCGACCGATTGCCAGTCCGAGCAGGCAGATCCGGATCGTTCGTTCGAGCCGATTTCGCACGGCAGGATAGCAAGGAATCTCCTTGAATAAAACCGTAACGACACCGTGTTCCTTCGCTTTTAACGCTAGAACTATCAGCGATTCAAGTAGAAAATTTGACAAAGTTAGAAAGAGGAAAATAAATCCTTTATATCGCTGACGAGACATTCGAATCTGTGATTTGTTATTTTTTTAATTTTTGATATTTTTGAAATTACTTTGTATAATTCCATTAATCGTGTATCTTGAATATTCAAATTTTTTTATCGTATAATTATTTATGTTGTTGTTTTATTTGTAATTGTGGCATTAATTACATTAATTATTGAATGAATACTTGGATATTTATATATATATATATGAATATTTTGATATATATACATATATATATTAAATATAAATTATAAAGATTAGATTTTTAAATCGAAATCAAATGTAAAAATTACTTTATATTTAGCCAAAAAGAGGCATTTTATTGTTAATAAAATTATTGAATAATTAATTTGATTTGAAATAAAAAATTAAAGCTTTATTAGTATATTAAATTAATCTTCATTTCGAAATATATAGTTTATATATGTAAAATATTATATTTTCAATATAAAAAAAATTGATTGAATTTATGTTTAAAAATTTTTATCAAAAGACGTTCAAATCTTAGAAAATGATGTCATTTTGCGTACAAAGTAACCGCGTTTTTCTTTTCTTTTTTTGTATGCAAACGAGAAACAAAAAATTTTTATTAGACAATAAAAATAATGTACTTGCCCATTTTGTTCGATTATCTTTCGCATTCTTGCAAAATCAGTTTTTGCAACTTCGTGATTTCGCGCTCAAAAAAATTTGTATCCTTCTCGATAAAAAACAGTTTCCTTATCGGTGAAATTTAGCAAATCAATTCCGACACTGTCGTAGTTTGAAGGTTTCTTCATCACCCATATTAGATAATTTTTTATGAGCTTGTACAGCCTTTTTCCTTTTAGGTAGGAACAAAACATGACGAAAATGTTCTTTTTTTTAATTTTCTATTTCAATTTTGAAACGAAGCAAAAACAACTTGTTAACGAGATCGTGTATTTTTTTTTTCTTCTAAAACAAGCTTGAACATTCAGGTATCAGATTACACATTAGTACATGCCCATCTGTTAGTAAAAAAAAAAAAAAAATACCATTACTTTTCGACTAACCCAATATTTGCAAATTCTGTATGGAAAATCGCGAAATGTATTATTTAAAATAATCAAAAGTTAAGCATTTTGTTAAAGTTATTCTGAGATGAACCATGGTATGGATCATCTATGATTTGAACCAGTTGGGAGTTAATCATATCAATAGATACAACTACGATTGGTACATATTTTAGGATAGGCAAGAGATGTGGTTTAATTGAAAGAACTACGTATCGCGTGTCTGTGTGTGTGTGTGTGTGTGTGTGTGTGTGTGTGTCATAGCAAGTTCTTTTAATTGAGAACGTCGTTGCTCTGTTACGCGTTTCGCTGTAATTTACACGCGTTTCGAGCTTCTGCCGGAATAAAGTTATTACCCTTAATAAGAACTGCAATCAACCTTTGGTAATTTCACTATTAAAGATATCGAGATCTTTCACGTTCGTGAATCGAATTCTAGTAAAAAAAAAGAATCTAGCTAATTTCATTTACCCATGGTACTTCACAGTTCGAACAAACGATTCACTGTCTTTTTTTTTTTTCTTTTTTTTTTTAACATTTTCGGATTCAATCAGAATCACGAATACTTTGCTCGAGGGAAAAAAATTCGTCGTGAGTTTGTTTCACGATGTACCAGGAAATGTTGGAAAAGGCTGATTGAACGCGTCAATTCACATTAAAGGCGGAGAATGGCCTTAGAGAGAGAGAGAATTAACCGGCGGACAATCCTCCAATGTAGAATCGACTTTATCGTGGATCTAAATTCGGCCAGTTGTTCTGTGCGCGTGACTCACAATTCTCTGTGGATCGAGATATGTGGGTCCTGATAATACGTGGCTACCTGATCAAAGGTTACACAATCGCTCTTGCTTATATTCTCTTATACGAGAACGCCACTGTACTCGACCGTAGGTAGAAACGCACGTATGTGTCTATCGTTCTTTAACAGGCATGCGGGCTCAACGTTGGAAATTCCGCTCGATTTAACCGTAATTGTTTAATTGAAGATCCTCCTCGCCGGGAGACGCTTGAAAACGGTTAATTGCTGACGTGAACCGCGGCCGCCGCTCTTCCACGCGAGTTCAAGCTTCCACGAAAGTTCGCGGAGCACTAACCGCCGACTCGTTTTCATCTACGCAACGTATCCTAGATTTGTAGAAAATTGTCGTTTTCCCCGTTTGCTGGAACTTGGAGGTATCTCGGTGTTGACGAAGGAATTTTATATATATTTTAGGGGAGAGAATTATGTTCGACTCTCTGAAATCGGACGACTTGAAGTCGAAACGAAGACTTACGAATTAATTATTCGGAGATTAATTATTTCGGTTGGTTCTGGTGTCGATCGGCGTGATTGACTTGTTCGAACAATCACGTTCCGATCCATCCGGGAGAAACGATTATATTTAATTTCCTATGATAAAACAGCCTTCAAAGTGAAGGAATTTGAACTTTCGAAAATTTTTTTATGAACTATCTCTCTCTATTTATCATCGAGGAGATAATAGACAGGACGTGGTTAAATTTCGAAAAACGTGATTCGCGGACGTTGTCAAGTTCTAGCGAGAACATTTTATGAGAAAACTTGAGGTTCTTCAAGAGGTTTAGAAATGGTTGGCAGAGAGATTAAGTTTTATTTAGGACTGGAAGAGATAATAAAACTCGAGCACGCTTCGAGTTTCGAGTTTTGGACTTTAGCCTTTACCCGAGATAGTTTAGAGTAGTAAATTTCAAATTTTATTCGAAAATCGTGATAAGAAGATTCCCAATTTTGTTAATTCCCGCGGTTTAACATTTTCCAAGATCTTCTTCACTAAGAAATAAAAATAGAGGTAACGTCACAGTACAATGTTTAATAATTTTTATTTGTGTGGTCGCATCTTAGCCTAATTTCGGTCTGCCGATAGCGTTATCACTTTCTTTTTCTTTTTCTTTTTTTTTTACTTGATTTCCTTTGCTGGCCGCAACATCCTTTCATCTGTCTTTTTTTATTTTAACCGGGCAACTCGATCCTACACGCTCCGTTTTTATCGCGCACGAGCATAAAGATGCCTTCAGATCTCTTCGCGTCAAGATCCTAATTTATTCGCGTGGCCGAGCTTGTTCTCAGCTCACCGTACTACGTCTTTTTAAAATCTTTCTCGTTGGCGGAACAAAATTGACCGAAATAAAAGAATTATATACTGTTGCAAGAAATGGTAGGAAATGGTTAAAATTAAAATTCTTTTCGTGCATTGCATTGATGAAAATTCTCCCAACATTCTTCCAATATAATCCACTCTCTTCTGTATATCGATGAATTTTTTTTCTCTTTTTAAATATTAAAAATTCCAAAGCGTAATAAAGTGAGCTTCGCGTATGTTTGCGTGTCGTCGAGCAATTTCGACGTAGAGAACATCTTTGGCCTTTTCATTCTTGACAAACGTCTGGAAAAATAATATCGAGAAGTCCAATGGCTCGGACACTGAAACTACCAAAATCGCCAGAATCTGCAATTTTTTTTAGAGTAATTTCGCGTTTTTTTTTTTTTTTTAGAGAGATTCGAACGATTCCTGTAAAATATATGAATAAAAGACATCATTTCGATGTTTTCGACTCGAGTCTTATACTTCAGCCGTCGACTAGTTGATAAAGTAGGAAAAAAAAAAAATTGAGCATCAAGAAACGTCGAGAGAGTTGAGAAATTTCACTTGGCATTCTCTCTCACACTTGGCTCAAGTTCTTCCAGCGTTTAATAAATATACGAAGAAGAACATTCGAAACATTCCGGACGCTTAACGAAAAGCTTGAAAGAAACAACTTGGACTAATATCGATACTCGTCGAGAAAATAGTAAGGGGTCTTGTAATTTCAAACACGTTCGCGCGTTCTCGATGAAAAGTTTCGTCCGTTACTTCTTCCCGTTTTTTCTTTCTTTCTTTCTTTCCCAAGATCGTAGAAAATCTGAAGAAAAATGTTCGCAACTTTTCTCTTCTCGGGACCTCTCGACGACTTGGAAAGTATATAGTGGCGAAAGGTGGGCCGATAAATCAATCGAGAACTGTTCGTAGGAGAGCGTGCATTAATAATCGAGGAAACGTACATAGGAATGTGGGAATGGAGTTGGCGGTTGGATTCGCTTTGGATACGGAAAATATCAAAAGGTACAGTCGCCTCTCTCCCTCGCCCCTCGTCCCACGAACGCACTTAAGTTTGCCGACAGATATTGATTTTCGTGAGGTCAAATACGAGCCAATGGTGAGTCCGAATCCACCAAGCGACCAAGACTTGCACGGTGCTCATTGTCGTGCGCGAATGCTATCGCGGAAATCCATTATTCCGCGAATCAGGGTGGATCTCAATCTCTATCGACTATGCTATTCTGGCTCGAGTTTTATGAAACTGAAAGTACTCGAAGATTGTTAAATAACCCCTCACGGACGAACGCGAGATCCTATCATTTTGTTATGTTTAAGATAATTCGTGGATGAACAGAGGATGATTTTTGAGGAAGGATGAAAGCGTGTAGAAGCGTTTGCTCGAATTATCATTCGGTGGATGATTTATTTTATTTTGAAAATGATGAATTATAGTGTCTCGTGAGCTTCCAGTTAAACAAAAATAAAATATCTGTACGATATGATAATTTGAAATTGAAGCATTCGTTTTGAAATGATCGATATATTTTGTGTGTTTCATGTAGCAGCGATTCTTGTTGAAATTCCATTCTTCGAAAATACACGAGATGAAACGTGTACCAGCAATTTTCTTAACACTAGGTTCTTAACACTATAAGTTGACATGTACTTATTTCTACCAAAGGGGTCGAAATGACCGCTTTCGATATTTAATTAGAAATAATATAAATTGACCTATCTATTAGGAAGTTAAAGTAGAAAAAACGAACCTCGATAAAATTACATCAGTTATAATAATTAGTTTGTATTATTATTTTCTTTTTATTTTTGATATTTTCTTGATGAAAATTAACGAAAAGTTTTCTCAGAGGGATCAAAATGACCCCTTTTCGTGTTTAATTAGAAATAATATAAATTGACCTATCTATCATGAAGTAGAAAAAAGTAGAAAAAATGAACCTCGATAAAGTTATATTAGTTTTAATAATTAGTTTTTATTATATATTTTTTCTTATTTTCGATATTTTTTTGAAGAAAATTAACGAAAAGTTTTCTCAGAAGGATCAAAATGACCCCTTTTCGTATTTAATTAGAAATAATATAAATTGACCTATCTATTAGGAAGTTAAAGTAGAAAAAACGAACCTCGATAAAATTACATCAGTTATAATAATTAGTTTGTATTATTATTTTCTTTTTATTTTTGATATTTTCTTGAAGAAAATTAACGAAAAGTTTTCTCAGAGGGATCAAAATGACCCCTTTTCGTGTTTAATTAGAAATAATATAAATTGACCTATCTATTAGGAAGTTAAAGTAGAAAAAACGAACCTCGATAAAATTACATCAGTTATAATAATTAGTTTGTATTATTATTTTCTTTTTATTTTTGATATTTTCTTGAAGAAAATTAACGAAAAGTTTTCTCAGAGGGATCAAAATGACCCCTTTTCGTGTTTAATTAGAAATAATATAAATTGACCTATCTATCACGAAGTTAAAGTAGAAAAAACGAACCTCGATAAAATTACATCAGTTATAATAATTAGTTTTTATTATTATTTTCTTTTTATTTTTGATATTTCTTGAAGAAAATTAACGAAAAGTTTTCTCAGAGGGGTCAAAGCGACCCCTTGGTAAACCTAGTGTTAAATCACGTTCCATCTTCTTCTGCGTAGCAGAGGATCTTCCAGATCCTCATTCTCAAACGTTTCATTGACGTTTCAACTGAAAATTTCACTCTCGCCGCGAATTCGATCGAGTACGATTTATTTCAAAAATTCCATCGTTTTGAATCGAAGATCCTTTGCCTGCCCTTGCTGGATAATTCCCTTCTTAATAAATCCTCCCCGTTGCTAGTCGTAAATTTTCCCAAGCATCGACGACAATTTCGAAACGAGCTGATTCTACATTTTTTGGGAACATTCTAGAATCCGCTTTCATGGTTTCATCCACGTTTTGTTGTCGAAAAACGCCAGGTATAATTCGATCACCCAAATATTTGGTCCGAGGATCGCCGTAAGGAAAACTGACGTAATTCAGGACTCAAAGGGTTGGAGAGACGAAACAAAAGCGAAAGAAATAGTAATTGAGTGTACCTGTAGGCGTAGAGAACGCGACAGAGGGGCTGAGGGGGAGGGGAGGGGGATATGTGCAAAGGGGCAGAGGAAAAGCGGCAGAGAAGGGTGGTCGACGATGCTCTCCCAGTCAAACACGGGGAAAAAATACAGGGCAACCGAATGAATGAATGGCTTCCAATCTGTTCCATCCCTTTGTTGAAGCGGCTCGTGCCGCGTGTGCAAATCTACCCTTCTCTCTATTCACTCTCTCTTTCTCTCTCTCTCTCTCTCTCTCTCTGCGAGATATTTCTCTTCTCTTCCCGGTTCATAGTCTTCTCTGTCCACCCCCTTGCGCGCACACGCCTCACACCTGAGCACAATGGGGTCCCGATTTCATCCTCGTGCACCACCTTCCCATCAAGCGTGTTTAAATACTGACGTGCGCCGTAATATGTGCGTCTGAGCATGCCCAGTCTGTCTGTCTGTCTGTCTGTCTGTCTGTCTCGCGTGTATATACGTACAAGCGGTATACGTGTGCGAGAGTTTCACCCTCTCTCGTCGTGCTGTGCAACCCCCCGGTGACGTCGAGATCCGTCGTCCCCCTTTTTCTCCTTCGTTCATCCGACTCGCCTTCGATTTCACGTGACCGTAAACGGTCGAATGTGTGTCGGAATATGACTTTTGGCTGTACCATGATGCTTGGTTACTAGAACTGTAGAGTGGCGAAAATCGATCAGCCTGCGAAATTTTTTGTTATTTGAAATTTTCTAGACTCGCGAAACGGCGAATCTTTAGAGATTCAGAGAATCGGTGTTCTTTGTTGTATCGCAAACTCTTACTTGCCGTAAGAATGTAAGAAATACCAGACATTTCCGATATTTTGCTCTTTACTCTATTAGTAAAATATGTAAAGTGTTGTTCGTGGTTTGCATTTGGTTTGTTAGCTCTGATATTAACGCGACTGTAAATTATCGAACGTTTCGTCCGATTGATAAATTATGGAATGTTTGGCCATCTTTTTGGATGTCAAACTGAACGAAAATTATATCGCGTGAATCATCAAAAAATGAACATGAAATATCGCCACGTTCGCCAGTTGTAATTGTAAAATTTACATTGATGAGTAACCTTGTTTTGATTTAGTTGACATACGTTCATCTGTGGAATTTCTTTTTATTAAGAAGAAAGTGGAGAATCAATTAATTCCACACGTTCACACTGGCAGCAACATTCATTATAAAATCCAATAAAATGTTAACCGTTAGTATCTATCATAAAACTGAACGGTTGTAAAAATTCAACTGCAACTTATTTCCTCGTTCTGCGATATTCGTTCTATCTTATCTTACAAGATGTAAAGAAGAGGCAAGCTAATTACAAAAACCAGAAGAATTTCATTTGCTTGATGATTCTGCAGTTTTGATTTCCACTCAGTTCGATAATCCTTACTGTCCTTTATGTAAAACATAAAAAGAAGAAACTTTAACAAATAAATTAATTTCCCGCAGGATAAAAAATATATATCAACCCGTAAATTCTGCGTAAATCTTCAAACAAAAGCGAGACAATCGTCAAAAGCGAGGAAAATTCAAATCCAATATCATCGGTCATCAGCTCGCTGCCTGAAGCTCGTAATTAAAAAAAAAAAGAAAAGAAAAAAAGAAGAAAAAAGAACGGCAGAAACAAATCCGATTCAAGCGAACGCCGAATACAGGGCCGTGTATGAAAAAACAGTTGCAACCACCACACGCGCGTGTAAACGCTAAAATTCAAATCCAATTTCATCGATCAGCAGCTCGCCAGAGAGAAGCTGGTAATTAAAAACCGAACGCAAGAGAGAGAAAGAGAAAAAAAAAACCATTTCGATCCAAGCCTCGATACCGAATAGCGAATGGTGAACGAGCGCGCATATTAAAAGCCTTTTAACGTAACCGACTGTACTCCGGGGTACTTTGGAGGCAGGGTTGAAACCACCCCAGTCGGATTCACCCTCCTGGCACAGTCCGAGCGCTACGTGCACCGATTCGTACGTACCTACGTGTTTAGGGAACAGAGAAGCATCGCGTACAGAGGGGGCACGAATGATAGACGAAGAACCAAAATGGATGTCGAGGGGGGTAGGTAGAGAAAGAGAGAGAGAGAGAGAGAGAGAGAGAGAGAGGTAGCCAGGAGGGGTAGTTATGTTCTTTCCGCCTGCATAGCCATCTATTCAAGTTATTGCATTACTGGCTTAGCTTTGCTACCCCGTAGCTGCTCGATGTGCACGATGCGCGGCCACCCCATCGTCCATATCCAATATCCATCGACACCGTGGCTGCATTTTCCAGCGTACACCTTCCTAGAACACCGCTACCGCAATCCCTTTAACCTTTTGTTTGCCGATTCGATGCCATGCCCGATCCAACGAACTGACGATTTCATCGCGCGATCGAAACTATGATGTTTCTTTTTTTTTTCTTTTTTTTTTTTTTTTTGGACACGGTGGTTAGCAGAATATTGACAGTTTTGAGCATCCTCTGGATTCACGTTTGCTTATTCGCGAGGTAGCGTTTCTCTGATAGCGGTTTCTCATATCGGTAGTACAGAACAACATAGAGGGTATAAATTTATTGGATAAAAATGTCCTTACCTTAGAGAACTCTATTTTAAGTAAGCACTAGCAACAATAACATGAATTGTTATATCGTAGATTCTCAGAATGTAAAATATATGTTCATATATGTCTGTGCCTGTGTAACATGTACCAAAGATATAACATGTACCAAAGTGGATGTAAATTGTTCAACTTGTAAATTATTAAATAACAAATATATATATATATATACACCCAATACTATATATATATATATATATAAAACTGTGTATATTAGTTATTAGTAAATAACTGATATATATTAAATATGTATATTATTAAATAACTGATATATATATATTCAAATATAATATGCATCAAAATGTGTATAAATTGTTGAACTTTAAAGTCGATTAAATAACAAATATTTATATATATATATATATATATATATATATATACATATATACACTCAATACTATACATATATAACTGTGTATATTAGTTATTAGTAAATAACTGATATATATTAAATATATTTAAATGATATATATGTATATATTATATTTGAATATATACATTCAAATATAATATGCACCAAAATGTGTATAAATTGTTGAACTTGTAAAGTCGATTAAATAACAAATATTTATATATATATATAATACATATATATAACATGTATATATATATACATATATACACTCAATACTATACATATATAACTGTGTATATTAGTTATTAGTAAATAACTGATATATATTAAATATATATTATTAAATAACTGATATATATATATATATATATTATATTTGAATATATATATTCAAATATAATATGCACCAAAATGTGTATAAATTGTTGAACTTGTAAAGTTGATTAAATAACAAATATTTATATATATATATATATATATATATATATACATATATACACTCAATACTATACATATATAACTGTGTATATTAGTTTATAGTAATATATATATATATATTATAATATATATATATATATATATATATATATATGTACCTATCCAAATATGATACACATATAATATAATTATTCAACTTGTAAATGACTAAAAAATGATTAAAAATCGTTAAAGAGAATCCTCTGTACGCGTTCGTACGCCATCATTGGAAGTTTTATTTGGACGCATGACTCCGATGAACGGTTGCCGATAATTGAATTTATTATCACAGCCGATTTGACAAACGCGGCCGGCCGAAAAATCAGAACGCTCGCTGAGAAACAGCGGCGGCGCGTGCCGGCTGTGAAATATCTGTCAAATATATATCTATCTCTCGCGACGAGCGTGCGAGCGCAAATGATTTCTGTAAACAGTAGTTTGCTCTGGCGGATGCACATGCACGCGCCCGCATTTCATTACGCGAAACGCGCACCTGAGGCACGTGTCGTTTTCCCGTCATCGCTGATGAAAATTGAATCTGTCTCGGGGGTCGTCTGCGAACGTCGCGAGACGTTTCGCGTCTGCAATCGGCAAATTTATACTACTGACGGAACACAAGCTCGGTCCTTCGAAAGTGCGATAAAATAGAAGAGAGGAAAAGAAAAAAGAGAGAAAAGAAAAATGACGAAGAGATGCTGTGAAATTACACATTTAACATGGAATGTGCATACAATGGAATTATGTGACGAAAGGGTAGAGTAGAGAAATAAAATGATTTTCTCGAGACGCTCAAATTAGATATCGTCGCTAGTACAAGATTATGCAACTGCATGAAAAAAGGGAAAAGAAAAAAGAAGGAGGAGTTTAAGGCTGAAGAAATGAAAAGAAGAAACGAAAGACAGAGCGGTGGAGTGGAAAGATAAAATTCGATTCTTTTACTTCTCGACTTAACTACTTTGAATTCCCGAAGCTTTTCACAAATTTCGAAGATACCGTCTCGTTTCATCGAATTACACGAATTAAAAACCGGACTAGGTATTTAACTGTCACGCGAATTTTGCGTTGGAACCTAAATATTAATTACGTGTTGTATCTGAACATATACGTATTACCGTCGGATTGTTACAATGGTAAAAATAAACGTTAACCACAGGCCGACAGAGAATGAAAAATGTCAAAGTCAGCTTTGGTAATTTCCAGTGTCGAGCTACGTCTCCATTTGAAAACACCAAGAATAAAATGACACAATGCCCACTGTTAACAGAGAATCGAAACGAATGAAGGCTGCACGATCGATATCCAGCAGACACGCGGCGAAGGAAATAATATTAATCACGATAATTAACAGGCAGTCGGTGTATAAATGATTGAATTAGAGGCGGTATCGATAGTTGCGCGGTGTTCTAGTCGCGGTCGTGAAACACATTGATGGACGCCGCGTGTCTGGGAGTGAATATGCGATAAAATGACCAAGGAGGACAAGCGATAGAGAACGAGCGCGTCACGGAGGCGAAATATATCCAGGTTTTGTCGCGCGATACGCGTTAACCGCAATTCGTCACGTATCGGCGAAAAATCTTTTTTTTTTTCTGCGACAAGAGGCCACCGGTCGAACGCGATAAAACACGGCACGGCGTGTGTCCATTGTATAACGAGGCTAATGGACAGATTTATGGTCACTTCGCACCTCGTTTACGCGCCCTTCCAATTATACCGTTTGGCGTTTCGAGCACCTTTGAACTGCTGCAAAATCTCTCGACCAACACCCCCTCGTCGACGAACACCGATTTCGAGCACCACGTCGGTCATTATCGTCGTGAGCATGTGCCGATGATTTGATTTCTCCTTTGGATTTTTAAACGTCGAGCTGGTTGTTTAAATTGGAAATTTCAAATGTTCCGACGATGCCTGGCTGCTTGACCCGTTTTGCATCGCGCGACTCCTGACTTCGTGACTTCGATTGCACACGTGTATTATAATTGCATCAAATCTCGATTTGAATATTTGAATATTTGAATATTCTCAGAATACGAGGCAAAGTACATGACATTGCTCGTAATCTAATCAGCGTAAGTTACTTTTGATTAGGAAGAATTTGTGCTATGAAAATGGCCTTTTTTTTTTTTTATAAAACCTTCGGTCAAACAGTTCGATCATTATTAGGTAATCACTGTAACATGTAATAATTAAAAATATTATTAAATTATCCATCGGTCGATAGTTTTGACAACAAAATGATACCAACAGTTTTTAATAAAGAATTTCACTCACGATTGATTTCTGAGCCTTCCATATGTTAATAAATAATAAAGATTCTTCATCGCATGAAAATAATTGAAGAGTAACTTGCTAGTTAATTTCTTTATTTCTGTCTACGATATATCATCGATTTCTGACGAATGTGGTTGTTTTTTTTTTTTAACTCGTTTGATTTTCAAATTCTTTTAACTCTCTCAAGTTCAATAAGCTTAACCCATGAAGCTTCGATATTTCAATTTTGGCAGCATCCACGTATCTCTAATTTTTTTTCTTTTTAACTTTCAACTTTCGGCGAGCTGATTTTCACTCTCCTTTCTTCTATTTTAGTGAGATTTGCAAGTTCGCGCGGATAAAAAAAAAACGCTGGATGAAACACTCGACCCAATTTATTTGACCTGTTAAATAACGTGAAATTTCGAAACGTCAACATCACGGCTCCGATAAAACGGAATTAACACGTGTGAAACAGGTTCTCACCGTGTCTACGTCCGAACTAACAGCGCGCGACCTGAATAATTTTGATATGTTGTCGAGGTATCGACGAAACGCCGGCGATAAATCAACGTTAGACGATAATTACGTATACGGAAACGCGTTTCAATAACGTTGAAATGGGCGTCTCTCTCGCCTAGGTACGTTTAAAATAGAATTTCTTTAACATTCTTGTTTATTCGCAGAAGCTTCGATTTGTCGGCATCTTAAAGAATTCTATCTAAATTTAATACGTCATTGCGTGTTCTCAATTTCATAATCAATAAAAAAAATAACAATATCGAGATTATATTTCAACTGTGATTCAATTTATAGAAAAAAAAAAAAAGGAACAGCTTTTGATATAAATTTTACACTCCAATTGCCAATAATTTCATTGTTAAAAATGGCAGTGAGAAAGAAACAAAATTAGAAAGCGCAATTCCTCGGTCGAGTTTCTCTTCCTTGGTCCACGAAATGGTCCACGAAATGGTCGTTTAACCCCCTCGACAGTCGTCCACGCATCAAAGTTAACCCTTTGCCGTCAAACAAACGTTTTTCCGTATCGTTTATCAGTAATTTATTTACGAAGTATCGCTTCAAATGAAATGGCACAGCATTGGAAATAATCATGCGAATGATACTTAACATGAAATTTTGCTAATTATATCTTTTCAACGTATGATGTCGTTTAAATTTAAGCCACCAACGTGCATTGCGGGTTTTCCTAGAACAAGTATAATACATAGTTAAGTTAATGATTTCAATCTCTGGAAGAATAATATCATCCGCCATTTTTTTAAACTTTCGTAGGAAGCAGTAAGAAGTGTACTCAATTGACTCGGGACTGTCTTTCTTTCTTTTTGAAATTCTCTTGTTCTTCTCACGTCGTTGTTATAGCTTTCACTCTAGGCGTTTGTTCAGATATTATACTATTATCTTTGTATATTGTACCATTATCTATTATCTTTATATTATCTGTTATCTTTGTATTAGATAGATAGATAATTTATTATATAGGTAGTATGTTATCTTTTGCTATATTATAATATATAGATAGTATGTATATATTTGGTATGTATGTATTATATCATATAGATAGTATCTTTGTATATTATCTATACAATACTATCAATACAATACATTGTATACTATCTATACAATGTATACTATTATTAATACATTGTATATTATAGTATATTACTATTAATACATTGTATATTATCTATATAATGTATTATACTATCATGTATGCTAGATAGTATACTATTATGTATGTATATTATCTATACAATGTATTATACTATCACGTTATACCATTATCAATCTATTATCATACATCGCGCAACGTCAAATGTATACGTTCGTTACAATTATATCGCGCGAATTGTAAAAAAAAGAAACACAGAGCCTCTAGATTGTTGGCTAGATTTAAGCCTGCAGATCAGAAGGGACAGCCAAGTGCAAATTGTTTAAAAATCAAGTTACAAATCAGATTATGAAACATGTACCTCTCCCCTACGCTAAATTTCGATTTCTTTATCTTCTCGAGCTTCGAGCGTCACCGACGCAGCGGCTAGAAACGATTGAAAAGATTGAACAGTTGTCGCGTGCAAAGGAAAATGGAAAACGAGCCAAACTGGTTTCGCAATGGTGAAACCACACGTAGAGGGACGGAGAATCGGCGGTGTCCCCGGAAGAAGTGGAGGTTGGCACGTGGTCGAGGTGTAGTAGGAGAGCGAGTGATTTCCCTCGTGGGAACTGGCCGTGCCACTCTCTTCGAATTTATCTATCGATGAGTCACGCGTGCGATCTCGCGTCCGCCGCCACGTTTTTGCAGAATCGTTCACCGCCTGGGGGGGGCGGGGGTGGGAGGGGGTAGGAGGTAGGGGAGGGGAGGGGGACTCGCGGCGGCCCTTTTCGAAGCGTACGCGTACGTACCTAGCCCGTACGTAAAATCTGGCCCGCATAAGGGCACGTGAACGAGACAGAACGAGAGGAGGGGGGGATAAGAGGAAGGTGAGGCAGGCTCTCTTCGCGCTGGGCCCCCGGGCTGTCGCCCATATGGCGACCATCGTTATTGCCGCGTCGAGCCATAGGTAAACTACCCGCGAGAGCAAGCACACACACTTTTTGTACTTTTGTCTCGGCCAAGAGAAAGAGAGAGCTATCGTTCCACGTTTGCTGCTCTCCACCTTCACTCCCTGCGGGAACACGATCTCTCTTTCTTTTTCTCTGTCTCTCTCTCTCTCTCTCTTTCTCTCCTTTGGTCTGTGCAACATTCTGCTCGACATGGTTTGCTGACGAGAGCAGAGCCACCACCATGGGTGGTTGCTGCTTGCTTCCTGTCCCTTCTCCCTTTTCTCAAGCACAGGTAGCCCGAAAGTGAAAATTTTGGTAAACGTTTGGGAAAGAGATTTCGCGAAAAGGGCTGATGCGTTTTTTCGAAAAAGAAAAAGAAAAAGGAAACTCAAGTGCGCGCGAGTTTTTACTTTTGAGAGAGGGCCGATAGTGACGCTATATATGCAGGTACAAAAGGTATATCAACTCATTCGCACGGCAGTCATTATGTATATTTTGTGGACAAAATGCACTTAGGCTTAGTGTAGAGATGATTTAAGAAACACTGAAAAGCTGACCAGATGATTGTGGTACGGTAGTAAAGAGAAAAATGAAAATAGTAAATTTTCCAAAAAAACTTCTTTAATAAACAAGCAAAAAATTGTGTGTATATATATATATATATATATGTATAGATGTATATGTATATCTATGTATATGTATATATATGTATATATATGTATATGTATATATGTGTATATGTATATATGTGTATATGTATATGTATGTGTATATATATGTATATGTATATATATGTATATGTATATATATATGTATATGTGTATATATATATGTGTGTGTGTTAATAGTTTATTTCAGTATGATACTTTTTGAAACATTCTGGAATATGTAAAGCTACCAAAGTTCACATTTTTTTTTTCATGTTCTTTGAAAAAAAATCTGTTCATCGCTACACTTTTCAAAATTATTTTCACGTTTGCTTAATTACAAACAAAATTATCTTGTAATTAACTAAAAAGGTGAAACTATCTCATAATTATATAGAGTAATTGTTATTCGAAATCAATTGCAATACAACATAGCGTTATCCCAATTATTAACTTGCTCGCGTTAATGCGTATATTATTGCCACAAAAAAATGGCCACCACGAGAGTCTCACTCGTTAATGCCCATTTTGGCCAGAAGAATACACCACGAGCCTCGTTATTCTGAGCGAGTGGGTTAATAATAATGGGCTGTTTATTTAGCTGAAGGGAATCGTTATCTCGTTCTGGATATCGATGTTTCATACGAACGTTCGAGCATAAGGTGTATTAAAAACTGAACGGAGTTTCGAAATCTTCATAAAATTTCATCGACTACAAGTTCAACTCGAATACACCTGAAAAATGAATGTCGAAATGTCGTTCGCTAGATGCCATCGTTACTCTGTGAGGTATTACTCGGAAACGGAATCCGATTTCAGATGCAAAACGACATCGTACATGTTCGAAATCGGCGCAGAGCAATCGCTATTAAGTTACATCTCGCGTTCTCCAACGTTCAGTCTCCTCGTCAGAAAATTTTTTGCACTGCACGGGTGTGTCAAGACCGATCCTCCTCGTTTTATCGCGATTCTTCTTTGCTTCTGGCAAGTAAAAAAACTCACGCAGATTCGATATCTCGTGCTGAGCTCTCGTCGAGCTTCTTCTGTGCGTAGAGCTGCTAACAGTAAATGATTTGGGGCTATACGCCACTATACGAGGTTAAAATAAAAGCGACAAAACGGTGCTCGAATGGGCGTGAACCGAGGTTCAGGCTGTTAATATGTCGCTTTTTATAGGCTGACAGGTTATACAGAGTATAACGTGGACACGCGATTACGCGTTGCTGCGAAAAGGCTATTTTATGAAAACTGATCTGATTGCCGTCAGAGCTTACCTCTCTCTCGTTTTAAAGAGAGTTTGTTCTTTAACACTTTGAAATATAGTAATTGGCAGAGGGTTGGGACCTGGGATCTTATGAAATTTATACGACCGTACTCTCTAAGTGGATTTTTTTCAGTGCAACTTTCACAATAGAAACACATTCTTCGCGGTAAAAAATAAATAATCTAACATAAAAGTCTGGTTTAGATGATAGTATTATTCTTCTGAGATTGCATATAGATTGAGTACAGAAACTTGCTAATTATCGAGAATGCATCAAACTGTGATTAATTAGGACTTTTCTATAGAAATTAGAAGATATGTAAGAAATGTACAAGAGATTTTTATTTGGCTGTGGTTGTAAAAATTGAAAAATCGGATATGTACAAAAATATGTAAAAAAATGTATATAAGAGATTTCTATTTAGCTCTGGTTGTAAAGATTTGAAAATCGAATATATACAAATATATATATATATATAGAAAAAAAAATACATACATATATATATATATATGAGATTTCTCTTTAACACTGGTTGTAAAAATTAAAAAAATCGAATATATATAAAAATATATAAATGTGAAGGAAGAGATTTCTCTTCAGCTCTGGCTGTGAAAATTCGAACATCGAATATATATAAAAAATGTACATAAATGTAAAAATACGTATATGAGAGATTTGTCTTCAGCTCTGGCTGTAAAAATTTGAAAATCGAACACCTAGAGAAAGAAAATCAATCGATCAAAGAACGGATACGTGAATCAGAGTGTAAATCTTGCAATCAACAACCAGTGAAACTAAAAGTGAACTAACGAGCGATGTCGCGACGACGTAACTTAGGGTTCCTGAGGTTTTTTAACACACGCGACGAAGTAAGTCACGGCTAGCATGTTCGGGCACGAACGAAGTTAAGCACGGTATAACGACGGGTTGCGGGACAAATATTTGTAAATGTTCGAATTTCTTCTGTTTGCAAAAAGTGAGAGCACCGCTTGCAAAATAAGATAGGCAGAGAAGCGAGAGTATCTTGGCTACCGTGTGTTTCCCTTTACAATTGAGCCAATCGTCGGCCACTTGTTTACCCTCTCGTTATAGAAATCCTGCCGATAGAGGCGATTATGTCCGTGATAAGTAAACAGGGAGGGACACCATTTGAACCATTTGAAAGTTAAATAGAAGATAGTTTGCGAGTCTTAAATATTTTTGTTTTGGTGGGCGATAGTACACGATGGAGCGTGCGTATCAGCCGAGACCATGTGTTGGAAAATTTTGCCTCTGGAAAATTGTGAAAACCTTCGGAGAGGGGAATTGGAAATTAAACGGGGATTTAGATTTGCAAGTTACGTGCATTACGTGCATTACGTGCGTTTATGGGAAAAAATGCGCGATATATTCCGTAATACATTCAAAGAAGATTATTAATTATAATTTTGTACGACAATTTTTTCCATTTCATTGACAGTATTCGTGAAAATTTAAAAATTCGATTGGTGTTCGCAGCGATGTGCGAGAAAGTTTTGTAAGAAAGCGTTTCTCGCGTTTCGAATTACGAAAATCCACGGAGGAAACGTAGATAGATATTTTACGTAGAATAAATTCCATTTCCGGTCTCTCTTCCTCGCTTATGTTCTTTGAAAAAGCCGATATGAGTTTTTTTTTTTTTTATATATAAATTTCACAAAACCGAAGGAAAGAATCGAATATCTTGAATGTTAAAAACACAAAGAGAAATCAAGGCAATATAAGCAGATAAATCTATCGTCTTCTCTTCCTTGTTTTCTCGATTTGTTTCTTCTTGGATTTTTTTTCTTTTTTTTTTCGGAAAACATTCCTTCGTCTCCCGTTTGCTTTTTTCGTTAAAACGGAATTCTTCTTGCAGCGCGCAGCTAGTCCTGGAATCCTCGATCGAACGGAATCCTTAGCTTCGGTGGTTTTATTTGTAGTTGACTTTTTTTCTCCTCTTATTCGGAGATTGCAGTAGCGCTGCTATTTTTTTTCTTTTTTTTTTTTTATAGGACAGAAATTACGAGAGATTGTAAGGGCTGGTCTTTCGAAATTAAAAAAAAAAAAAAAAACGATCGAAACGATCCTGGTATTGAAACTCCAACTCTTCTTGGATGTTCGGAAGTGATATCTTTGTGATTTAATACTAACCCCTTGACATACGAATTAAATGAAATTCGACATAACCAAAAAATGATATATATTTTTCATTTTTTAACATTTGTGTAAACTTGACAAAGATAATTTTTATACTCTTATACTTGTACTGAGAAATGCCACGAACGCAATACTTGTAAAGAAAATTAATAAAAAATGATGAAAGCACAAATTAATAATTTATAGTCCTTAGAATGACGTATGACGTCTCCCAGACGTCATTATATGTTGAGGAGTTGAATACAAAATTATATTAATATAATTAATTATATAATAAATTATGGTACAATATAGTATAATAATTGTAGCAATGATAATAATAAATTTATACAGTAAATTATAGTACAAATTAATATTAAGTACAAAAATACAAGTACAGGTATCTAGTGTACAAAAATGTAACAACTACATAGTAGACAGTGTCCCGATTTGGCTATACTCTCAGCAACATACAGGACAAGGTTTTCAATTTAAATTTGATGAAACATCGAAATAATAAGGAGAAGCTAATTTTATTAATTCGATTTCTGAAAAAAAAAACGAAATCACGGATTTATTTTAGTAGGATGTGTTTTCTGGTCCCACTCTGTACATCTCGCGTGCACTGGTTACACGGGATCTTATTGAGAAAATTGTTATCACATAACCTCCACACCATGAATCGACTGTTGTTTTTTTAATTGTAAAACAGACCAAAACGATCGTGTCTCGCAGCGAAGAACATCTCTCTCTCTCTCTCTCTCTCTCTCGAGTTCTTACTTCGTGCCTCGAGTAGGAAGAGTTTCGCAGTTCCATCTTGAATAAAAGTCGTACACGCTCGCGTGGATTTCATTCGACGCCGGTGATATATATGTATATATACCTGATTAATCGCGATATATCGGCAAGCCTTGTGTCGAATCGGGTCGAAAGAGAAACGGCAACGAGCGCGAGAGTAACGAAGTTGTGAAACGAAGAGAGAGAGAGAGAGAGAGAGAGAGAACGAAAGATCGGCCGGCCATTGGAAGGAAAGAGAATGGGAGAAGAGGAGGCGCACAAGTGGCGCACACATGGTGCACAGTTGTTCGAGAGGTCAGGTTTTTGTCCACCCGGGCCTTCAGTTTTACAGATCCGGCCGAGTTTCTCTATGTCTCTCTCTATATCTATGTACAGGGTGATCCACGTAACACGAGATTAGCCAGGGGTTTCTATGGATGGAACGAACGAAGGAGAGGGAGAAACGTTTCCATGTTCGTTCCACATTGATACTTGCAGCGAGATGAAATTTTAGAAATCTGTCGCTGATAATTTCACGCACAACGAGAACATTCCTCACTGATCTGAAGACGTATCCGTTGAGACGAAGAGTATTTCTTTTTTTTTTTTAAACTCGTTGGAGTTGGTTCGTAGAAATAATTTTCACGATTGAATTTGTTAACTGTTATTCTTTCTTTCATTTTTTTTTTTTTTTTTTTGGTGGGCGGAGAGGAGAAAGGAATAGAATTTCTCTTCGTTAAAGTGAACAAACTCGTTGTTTCGAGAAACATCATTTTCTCACATCATGCAGAGGAAAGACCGAAGGGAGTTTAGAATTTGACTCGGGAAGGAACTGTGAGGAGCCAAAAGAGTTGAGAAACAGTGACAAAGAACGGCCCATTTTAATTATCCGTTCTGTGAAATTGCACGTCCAGCGAGGAGAAGAATTTTTCCCACTGGCGGCTCTCTCTCTCTCTCTCTCTCAGGAGATCGAGTTTGCAAACTTCGTTGGACAGTGAAATGAATCACCCTGTACACAAGTACACGTATATGCAACGGTCCCCCATTCGTTCTGACAAATTGTCGAACCTTGGCGTTTACGTTTCGGTGTTGTATAGGTGGCCGGGCTAAAGGTTGCAAGATACGGTGAAATTTGAGCGGGTCAAAGGAAAAAACGTACGCTTTCCAGGAGAAAGAACGATAAAGAACATGGATTTCGTTGGCACGTCGATAAGTCACCATGCGTTTTTCTTTAAACACCGATAATAACCAACACCGCGCTGGCAGGGAAAAGCACACGCACACACACACACACACACACACACACACACACACACACAACGATGCTAACTTTCTCAAAAGTCCTCAAAAAATCCTCAAAAGTTCTCAAAAAATTGAAGAAGAACTCGAATTTCCTCGCGATCGATGAAAAGAGATTGAAAATAAAATAAAGTCACTCGCAGTTGGGCGACTTGAACTTTATCTTTTAGCGAATTGCAATTTCCAAAATTCACTTCCTTACGATCAATGAGAATTTTTGAGAACTTCGTGAACGAAGTAAATTTTTAAAGAAGGAGGAATTAAAAAATTATCGATTGACGTTCTTGTACAGACTTTGAAAAAGTCGCAACTTGTTCGTTCTCAATATTTTGTGATCAGGATAAATAGTGGTCATTTGAGGGATGTTGTTTTTTACTACACGTAATACTGAAGAAAATCCATTAATCATACTTCCAAGTATAAAATAAAGAAAAAAAGAAAAACATTAAAAAGACCGTGTTTGCAAAAGTTATTTTTATTTAATATCATTAAGCCACTCTGTGGAAGAAGCTAAATTTCTACGAAATTTCACTGGACTTGAAAAATTGCTTTCAAAAAAAAAAAAAAAAAAAAAAAAAAAGAAAAGAGGAAGAACAAGTTTGTTAATCCAAGAATCGGACTTGGACTTCCACTCTGATTCTATATTCGCAATCGCGTCAGCGAGAACATAGGCTGGTGGATAGTACATAGGCTGCATTTATCGGAGAGCAGCCTGGAATTCGCGATCATTTTAGTCGGCCGCGAATCATAGAAATCAGGCATCAATTCAATTGATCGCCAACGAACTCGTCGATGTATCAGGCGAAGAAGCGAGAAGGCGAGTCAACGCGTCAGTAAGTCATTCGTGAAAAAGAGCGCACGAAAGAGCGCGGCGTGCAAGAAGAGGAACGCCTAGTAGCCTTCTCCACGGTGAAACACAATTGACCGGCGGTCTGTGGAACAATAAGCGTCGGTTAGCTTCTCCACACACTTCGTAGTTAACCTATCTCGTCCACGAGAGAGATAAAAATTCTGTCCGTGTGTATTTCACGGTAGGAAACTGGCGAGACTGAGGCTTAATGAGAGAACTTGTAAAAAGGCGAATGGAGAAAGACGACGAATGGTTGCGTTCAATTGGAATCGGACCGAAGGGGACGGAGAAAAGGAGAAAAAAAAAGAAGAACAAAAAAAGGATCTAAACCTTCGTTACACAACGACGTTTATTCGTCGCTGATTAATATACAGCCTGATTGTGAGATAGAAGCGCTATATACTCGCTTAGAAGATATCAATCTTCGACAGGTCAGATAAATCCTCGAGTTCTCCGAAAATGCCATTAGAAGAAAAGAGGTCACGTATCGTTATTCATTGGGTGTAGGTTACGTTGTATAAAAAACTCGTGGTCCAAAAAAAAAAAGGATTTGACTCGGAATTGGAATTTTGTCATTTGTTTCAATTACACAAATTCTAGGCTTCTAGGGTAACAATACATGATACGCAAGATCTCGTTGACGTTTTGTCAATTTTGTCCGAGTAATCGCAAGACCAATATTTGCGAGAACATTCCACTATCGTTTCGATGATAGAGACGAAAGTCGGCCAATAAACCTACAGGCCAAAGGTATATACCCGCACGCCGGAAAATAAATCTTTACGAAACAATACACGCGACAGAAATATCCATTCTAAAACATCTTTCATAAAGCGTGTGCAAGATCGGAACAAGGAAGGGTGTGTTTCTCTCTTGGATACCGAAATCTTGCAAAGAAAAGTGTTTCACACACACACACACACACACACACACACACATACACACACATACACACACATGCATACAGAGTACGACTCAAAAGTCGAAACGTGATCGTAACGCGTGGGGGAGAGACGGAACACGAAACGTGGCACGCGGCGCGACTTATCTCCGCGCATACGCTGCACAGAGATCGGAAACATTGTACCTACGCCTGTATTCACCTACGGTGAATCATTCTCCGCTATTGTCCGAAGGGAGGAAGAGAAGAACAGAGAGAAGAAGAAGAGAGAGAGAGAGAGAGAGAGAGAGAGAGAGAGAGAGACAGGGTGGAAAGATAGGCAAGAACGCGCGTGCAGTCAGTCGCGTTCTCGCAGAGAGAGAGTCTCTAGCCTGGCTACGGCGAAGATAAAGAAACACGGTTGCGAATCACGCCGCGGTGGCGCCTAATGGGCGGCAACAAAAAGGGACACGGTGTGGTCACCGCACCGGCATCGGGGAATTCCCCTCCACCCCCCACCACCGGCCACGCTCGACTCCCACTCGATTAACATCGGCCGAATTCGGACACGCTCGGTGATCTCCGCGGCGTCATTGCTGGACCCGCCACGCCGGAGATCGCGCAGTACCGTATCCAGCGAGGGTGCATCCCACCCTTGCGCTCGTCTCTTCTTCCACCGATGGTACCACTATGACTGTCAATATCTTTTCGAAGTACAACGAGTACAGCAAGTTAAACCATTCGAAGGACCACTCAACAAGGTGGCTTTGATATTATTCGTCGATATAGTTAGAAACGAAGGTCTTAGTACGTCGAGAATATATCTTGAATATATCGATAGACTAGGGTGTAATTATCGGCCATTCTACACATGTAATTGATCATTTGTCTACTAGCTTTTCCACTTTGTCAGATTCCGTCGTAATAATTAGCAGCAGTGACGTTCACTGTATTCTTCGTCGACGGAGATTATTTCCTGTGCAAAATGTGAAATTTTAACAAATATTAAATACAGCTCATCGTTTTTTTTCTTTTTTTTTTTTTTTTCTTTTTTTTGGAAGATTTTATTAATATTGTCGAACGACTTTACCAGACCTGGCAATATTAGCTCCAATAAACACCATTTCCCTTAATCTCGGATCTATTGACATCCCACGTGATATCACTGTACAAGATGGTACGTGAAACTATTCGACCAGTTGCACCAAAGTGATTCGAAATTTCGAGAATCTTCCCCATCGAGATTACAGAGACGTACGAAAGTAGTTCCATTTCCGGAAAGTATACGAGGCTCGATGAATTCAATTAATTGGCAGATGAATATTTGTCGTGGCAACTGTACACTGTTTTCCAGTGATGTTCGAGATCCAAAGGGATCCTGGTGTTGTAGAGAAACTGTCGGAACGGTTGACCGAGGCGAAGGATAATTTCGAGGGTTTTGAAACGAGACAGATCGGGAATGAGACACGGACGATCGGAGGAAGTGTCTTCTTGCGATTTAGAGCGTTCTGTCTAGATGCTTGTAGAATAGAACGAGGATAGTTTCAGCTGGTGAAATACCAAGAAATTCAACACCTCGAGACACGAGACCTTTGGGAGAAGGGGGTCGGCAACTATTGGCTCTAATTGCCAGTACTCGTTGAATGGTGAGATGGTGTTGTCCGGCTTTAAACGATCGCAGTCCGACGCTTCTCGTTTAACACTGGAACAGAAGAAAACTGTGTACGATGATCCCTTTTCGCTTGTACTCTTACATCGCGTGCGCTACATCCTCATTTCCTTTTTTTTCTTTTCTTTTCTCTCTCTCCCTCTCTCCAAGACGTTTTCGAGAAAGAAGAGCAATTGCTCATCTCGGGAAACGAGATGAATCTTGAATCACGTGATGATGAATTTTCTTCACGCGAGATCGCGTGGCACGTGTACACGAGAAACAGAAGCGTGTACGGCTGCACAGGAGAAACGGAGGAAAGAATTGTTTCATTGAGAACGTTTCTCTCGAGCATTTCGCTCCAATTCGTTTCGAGCGCGAGAGGATACTCTCACGCGCGACAGACAACGCCTCTACGTGTTCATTCTTCCATGTGACTCGAGGCGACTGAAATAGACGTATGACCATCTCGCGAATTAATTTCACGAACAATTCGCTGCTCGTATGTGAATCAACGTTCGCTCTCGCGAACGTTGGGGAGATCCCGGGTCTAACCTTTCGCTCTCGCGTTCGTCTCGAAAGCAGCCAACGCGACGCGAAATAATTGTACTTCTCTCTCGTAACCCGATACGTAACGTTCGAACGTGCGATAGATGACTTTCGAAAACACGTACACACGCGCGCGTATGTATCGCACGGTCGTTTCTACCTTGGCTCGGTTCGAACAATAAGTTCAGTATGAAATTTTCATATGCTGATCGATTCATGAAATATTCAAGGTCCGACTGTGAATTCCGTCTATGAGAGGGACATAACCACGTGCATTGATTTGCAAATCGAAATCGGCCCGCGTCGATCGTTATTATATTCGCCTTCGTTCGATATATATACGCGATATATACGCGCGTGTGCGTGTATGCAAGTGTCTGGCTGTAAATAATCGTGTGGATGGATGGCCGTCGCTTGGCTTTAAACGATGCAGCGTGCCTCCTCCCGTCTCTTTCGGATATTGTTTCGAAGTGCGGTCCTTCCCTTTCATTCAGTAATTCGCAGGCAGCTGCACACTAATAATAGTATCGGACACTGCCGCCACTGCTTTGCCGCGTCTCTGCTTTCGTCGCGGCTGCACACGCACGTACGCATTAGCCGTCAATATCGCGCAGTTGACGACGATAAGCTACCTTGTAGTTGAACCGAAGAGCCCGGTACCGGTCAACTTGCCGCTTTCATGCGTGTCCTTCATCCTGTCCTCTCTTTTCCTTGCGACGCGCGTGAAAGCACGTTTCGTCTGACGTTTGCTCGAGATGAATCCGCGATACGCCCGGAAACGGGGCAGTATGCCTGCCGATTTCTCTTTCAAGTCGATCATCGGTTTTGAACCACTTAACAGGGGAATTAATTATTTGGTTCACATCGAGATAACTCGATCTTTCCCGTCGCAGTAATAAAAGAAAAGGAAATCGTTTTTCACTTGTATCGTGAGCAAATATACATGTAAACTCCATTTGGACTCGAGCGAAACATTATCTTTGAGACTTTCAAAAATCGTCGTCGTGCACGTTGCAATTATCTTCCTGGTATGACGAAATATTTCACTAAACGTACCAAGCTCAAAATTCACTTTAAAATCGTACGTTCGTTTCTTTATTTCTTTCGCTGATCTTTCGTTTCTGTAAATTCTTGTATCGTCTGATTATTCAATTTCTCGCTTTCTGTTTTTTTTTCTCTTAGCTTATATTTCACCGAGAAAAATTCTTTGCGTTACCTTATGTACCGCCAGGGGTACATAACATAGTCATTCGACCCCTTACGAAATTTACGTATTCTTCTGACTGAGTTTATAAATCAAAACCGACGAGAAAAGTTACGATACACAAAGTTACGAGACACGAATGCGTCAAAACCAAAAATAGAGAGCGAACACCCGAAACACATTAGTTATTATAATAAGACTAAATTCGGCGTCGATGTGGTTGACCAAATGGATTTAGCTGGAATCAATGCATGGATACTCTGTCGGGAAACAACTGGAATAAAGATGTCGAGACAGCGTTTCCTGTTACTGTCACGAATTTCTTGAACAAGGAAAGGAAAACCTACAACGAGGAAGAAAATGTCAAGTAAGATCGTGCACCGGTAATAAAACCACTCAAACTTGCATAACTTGCAAAAACTTTGTCTGCGGACAAATGTAAGGAAGGAGAAACTCCAGTCATATAGTAAAAAGTGCAATTAATTGATTTTTTTTTTTTATTTAAATAAGAATATATGCTCGATCATTTTATTAGAAATCAGAAGTTACGTTGCGAATTATTTCCTTTGATAAATTCAGAATTTCTTTCTAAAAATCAATATTTTATTCATAAGGGGTCAAATGATTACCCCTTATGGTAAGATAGGTATATGTAAAATGCCGGTACGTTTAGTGTTAAGAGGTTAACAATCGCGGCCTGATATGTTTGCAGGGTTGTTAGTGAGTGAAATTCTGAATTTATCAAAGGAAATAATTCGCAACGTAACTTCTGATTTCTAATAAAATGATCGAGCATATATTCTTATTTAAATAAAAAAAAAAAAATCAATTAATTGCACTTTTTACTATATTCGGTCGAAGGTGATGCTATCAGGTGTATACAGTGGCTTCGAAAAAGTGCTAATAAACTTTTTCTTTTCTTTTTTTTTTTTTTGATGCAATCCCGATACGATGAGAACGAACATATATATCCAGATATAACCAGATACTTTTCGGAGCCACTGTAACGTGCTGTTTTCGCGACGATAGAACCGTTTATCGTTCGACTATTCTTGCTAGGGCGACGACGAGGGGACGAGGTCGAATGGAAAACTTGGTCGATACAGATGCAGCAGCGTCGTTACGTAGGCTGCATCGCGAATAAGAGCTTCTTGTCTCTACTTCGGAACGTATTACATACCTCACGGGTGCGGTGAAAAGTCAAGGGAATCGACGAAGATAACCGCCACGCGCTTTGCCGAACCTCTGTTATCTCTCTCTCCGTGTCCCTCCTCCGAGGTATTTCGACGTGGTTGCAAAAGACGTACGTATGTATGTATGTATCTATCTCGTGACATGTGTAAACATATTATATCGCGAAACGACGTTGAACTTTTTAATCGAACAAATTAGAAATCAGAGCTTTCGATGTAAGAGAACGATCCGTGGGAAGGAGAAGCTCGAGAGAGGAGACAGACGTCTCGTCGTTTCGTCGTGCGACCTCTTCGTCTTGCGCGAACGAGCCCGTCCGTTTCCCTCGCGGGGAATTTATTCGACGTGAATATACTCGATAGCGACGTTCCCGCAGATTTACACACCCCATTCGACGTGGTACAGTTTCCCACAAGGAAACGAGGAGGAGGTGTACATTTTTGGGGTAGGATGCGCGCCGAAGACAGGAAGTCTGTATATAGAAGTAAATCACAGTATCGGCGCAACACGCATCCTTCCTTTCGCTAGATAAATAACGAGGCAATCACGTCCGTGAGCCAATGAGCCAAAAGATACCAGATTTCCGGTGAATGAATGCGTTCGCGATAACGAACCTCCGGCGCGGTACCACAACCGTAAACCGCGCGCTGTATTTGTGGAAACACAAGGCGACCCGACGACTATATCCACAAGTGCAAGCAGCCCTTTGTGTCGTGATGAAACCACGACGACGACGACGACGTGTGGAATCGATAGCGCGGGGCGCCATAGCCGGTCGGTTACGCTCCTGACCTTGATTGCGGCCAACGCACACGTCGAGATGCGACGCAGGTAGGGGATGTGGCGACGACACTGGCAGACGAATACATATATAGTACGCACGAATCGCTCGAGGATAACATCTCGTAGCCCAGGGAAGGCTATATATATATATATATATGTGTATTTATGTATGATGTACGTACGTGTGTGTGCGTGTGTGTGTGTGTGTGTGTGGAGAGTAAGAGGAAGAGGAGGAAATGTAGAGAGAAACGCGGCGGGCGTAAGAGAGAAGTGGGAGAGAAAGAAGGGGGTAAGTTGGACACAGAGGAGCGGGGGAGGGGGTTCCAGCGTGTCCATCATAACGCATAGAGGGGAGAATAGGAGAACGGTTGGAACGGTTACGGCAGCCGGGCGGCGGAGGGGAGGGAGCAGAGAAGTGGAGGGAATCAGCAGCGGAGGAGAACGGTAGTGGGGGCGGCGGCGGTCGAACAAGACAAGGGGGACGAAAAGAGAGAGAAGAAGCATGGGGGCGGTGGCTGCTCCGCTACGGCCGCCATCACCATCCGTCCCATCCTATAGTAAACTCCGGAGCAGCAGTCCCCAATCTGTCTCCATGTGTGTTAGTTAGGAACCGTGTTTTACCGGTGCTTGCTACTCCAACCTGGTAGTAACACCGACATTTCTGCCTTGCCCGCTCTCTGCGATGCCCTAGCATCAGTTCCCGATCACCGTCTCGCGGCTCTTCCCTCGTTCCTTTCTTCTCTCCGTCTTTCTCCCGCTATTCTTTCCCTCCGGTCTCTCTCTCTCCGTAAGTGTGTGCGGTTTTCTTTGCCTCGGTGCGTGGGAAAACGTGGTATATGCGTACGCGAATGAAAAAAATCGGTAGAAAAGTAAAAGGCGGCGGCGGCGGCGGAAGAGGTGGCAGAAGAAGAACACCGTATCGCTTTCCGCACGAATCGTTTACAAGGATATAACCGGTGCGCGGCTGTCTTCCTACGTTCGTTCGTCTTTCGTCGTTTCTTTTCGTTTCATCCTAGTTCGTCAGGGGGAAGGAGAGAAAGAGCGAGACAGAGAAAGAGAGATAGAGATAGTGTGATTAATTGAGAAATCGTCGCAGTGCATCGCACCCATACCTTGATACATACTCACGGATACGTAATCTCGAGACGTCGGGCGATCCTTCGAACAAGAAGAGCGAGAAGAAACGCAGCAACGGAAAAAGGTTCTTCGGCATCATCTCGTCTCTCGGAGGGAGGTGTTCTTTGTGTGCGTGTGCGTGCGTGCGTGTGTGCGCGTGGATGCGAATCGAACGCCGCCTCTAACACGCATAACACGAGATCGAATGAATGATCGCAACATCGTGCATCGATGAAGCACCTCGTGACGTGAGAGAATTTACAATTACGAAATTCAATTACCCCGTGTTCTTCGTTTCGAAGAAATCCAGCGGAAAGCGGTGGTGTCGAGACTACACAACACTGGTTGGTAATCGTCGAGAGGTGAGCTTGCGGCGTAGCACACGGACGTCGAAGATTCAACGAGGCTAAAACGCCTGTCCCACCCAATCGGTCCTCTCGAATCATCGTCGTGGAATCGTCACTTATCGAGGACGAGGGGAGCGAAGGAACGGACGCGAACTATCCGTGGACCTCGGCGCGCTGTGCCGCCCGCTGGAATTTCTCCTGTCGTCGTCTGCACGTAACCTCTCTCTTTTCCTCGCCTCTTGGGTTGCTTGCCGCCGCTCTCTCCTTACCACCTCTCTCACCTATCTGTCTCTGTTATCATTCTGTCGTTCCCTATCTATCTACGTCTGTCTCCCTTCTCGCGTGTGTGGTGCCCCCCGCCCCCTCGACACTTGACTCTCTCTCACATTCGTCTATTTCACATCGACGAAGAGAAGAAACGTGATCAACGTTCCCGTGTTTCGTTGAACTCGTTGGTGCGCGCGAGTGAGCCACACACGGCCGCTTTTTAATGATCGCGGCCGCGGCAAGAAGTGCTGGTCGTTCGTTACGGTCGTCGTGTTGCCCGAAGCTGCTTCGTACACCGCCTCGTGGATATCCACAGTTGTTGCTGCTGAGGATCAGTCTCGTCCACGATTGGGATACTCGACGCGAGAAGCAGAAGCAGCAGCAGAAGCAGCAGCAGCCCGCTAATAATTATTATCATCGCGGCGCGCAACCAACCAGCCAGACGAAAGATAGAATGAGAAACGACGGCGAGCAGCCGTGCGCTGGAACGTCGCTGGTGGATGTGAAATAACACACACGCTCGGAACAGTCGTGACGAACGCACGAACGCACGCGACGCAGGCCTGGCCATATTTTTCTCTCCGTCGCGAGACTGATTGAAACTGTTGCACGAACGCGACTGTTGCAACAGCCGAGTCGCCTCGATTACTACGCTACTTTTCGTATCGTCTCTATGCTCCTCGACGTTGGAACTATCATCGGCTATCATCATCGTCACTTCGTACCGGCGACGCGTCGTCGTTATTCGCAGGTCGAACGATCCAAGTCGGGGAAACGGGGAAGAAGAGTGTGAACCATGTGTCGCCGCTCTACCTTGAAACGTCACAGATCACGCTGGACGAACTCCTGAACGGGGGGGTCGCAACACACGACGCGGCTGTCGAACCATTCAACCTGGCGGAATCGTCGAAGAAACGCAAGACGTACCACGGGGAGCATTGGCTCGCGCTCACGCGAATATGAGCATGACTCTCGTCCGGAATACGTTCAAAGGTAAGCCGCTCTCGCCTCGCGCCTCCTCTCTTTGTTACTCTTCCACGTCGCGCCGACCAGCGCGAACGTTTTTCGTCTTTCGCGGCCCTCGAGGACCCGCAATTGCACGCTCGTTCACGCGGAATCGTTCATTTTTCCCACACGTATTCCCCGAACCAATGGCAGCTACTTGACCGTTCGAGAAATATAAAACGCTCTTTGTTAGATCCTAGAGTTTCGTACATTGTCGTCGTGACGCGAGCATTTCTCTCGCTTGAATATGCTGTACGATACATACATATATGGCAATGGCGGTCTCATCTGTATACTCAAATGTACATATACGCACAGTTCGTGAAACGTGGAAAAAAAAGAAAATCGGGACTTCGTTACGCGTTCAGAGTAGCGCGATGTAGCTTTACGTTCGTGATATATCGTTTCCCACATTTTTTTTTCTTTTTTTTTTTTTTTTACGGTGGAAGATAAACGTAGAGCGCAACGACGATGATGATGATGGTTGGAGTGTACTTTGACCGTGTGATTACACTCGGAAACGAAACGTAACGATATACCGTGGATATATTTCGCGATGATGTTGACGTTAGATTGTGTTCTATCGATTTTTCCTCGATGATAGAGAGTGGAGCAGCCACCCCTCTCTCGCTTTTAGAATTCACAAAGTCGACGGCATTTACACGTGATTTCTGCGTGTGTCTCTCTTCGTAAATACGACTGCATGCGCGCGCGCGTTGTGTTCAACATACGCGTGTGCATTGCACGCGTGCGCGTTGCACCCGTGAAAATATCACCTATTTTTCGGTGGATTCACCGACATGCGGCGTGTAACAGTCGCTCTTGCGATAGAAATCTTTACACGGATTGAAATCGGTATTTTTCGATGTGTTCTTCAATTGGGTGGAATGTCCCTGTATATATCCTTGCCATTTCAACGCAGTTAAATTTCTATATATACATCTTTCGAAATTTATCACTCGATAAACGTTGCTCCGCGCGTACGTCTTAATGGAGAGGGATAAAAATGTGCGTGTCTCTCTCTTTTTTTCTACTCTCTTCGCTTCATTTTTTACAAGAGAATTTCCGTACGAAGAATTTTTTCGTACCAACGTTTGCAAATCTAGGGACGGTGTTAACTTGCCGAGAAACTCGAGTAATTTCCTTTCAAATTCGAAACTTTGTTCGCAAGAAGCAGATAGGAAAGATGTAAATTTTAGAAAAAAGAAAAGATATCTACACTCTGAGATGTTTATTAAAATAGATAGACTTGGACCCGAGGCGAACAGCTTGAAACTTTTGAATTCTATAATTCTGTAAAACTATAATTTTCGCGTCGTTTTCACATCCCGCTCTCCTCAGATTAATAGGTCACGCAATTTTGTTTCTCAATAAAAGTCTCGGCCTATCGTTTAACGAACAACTTCCGAACAGAATTGTTGGAAATAATTCGGGGAACGTCGAATCTCAGACGCATATATTTTAATCATCTTAACGTTTAAGATGTAAAACGTGGCGGCGATGCTCTCATTCAACCAAAAGAATATTTTTTACTTACCACAAAAGTGTGTGTGTGTGTGTGTGTGTGTGTGAGAGAGAGAGAGGGAGAGAATGAGATTTCGCAACCTCGCGTTGATTCGCGGACATTCATTTTTTTTTTTTTATCGCGCATCGAGCGTCACCTAACACGATCGGCCTCGGCGATTTTTCGTGATTCACGGCCGGTAGAGAGCCTGTTACTGTTGTCAGCCTGAACTTTAGACCCGACACGTATTACTTTCGTGGCCGCGGATGTGCGAAATGAATTCAGATGTGCGGCGGTCGGCGTGCGACGGCTATTTCGTCTCGAGCGTGTATCGTTCACGCGTTTTTCACCAGAGGACTGGCGTCTTTGTTCTCTGGCACTGACGTACGTGATTTCGTGGTTAGCGCGTTGCGAAACGCGTTTTCGCCGCCAAAATAACGAATTCAGTGGGAGAAAAGTGCGACAGACGTGTATCGCGAAACGTTAAACCTCGTGGTATCGATCGACATCCCGTGGGAATACTGGCTAAAGAATAATAAAATTGCTTGCGCACACGTGTGGACCAGGCTTTCGAGTAAAGATAAAGAAATTCCTCGTAGAATACATTAATTATTTTCAATTATTTCAAATTATCATAGTTGAAGTAAGTTACTTTTAAATAATCGTTCACTAGACTAGATAGATCATTTTATCGTAATATCAATTTATATACCAGTTTGTTTGAAAAAAACACCTGTCATCTTTCTGCGATGAAAGGTGATTCGGTTCGATTGAAATTTCAACGAGCAAAACCTAATTATTTTAATTCGAATGTTCGAATAATTATAGTTTCTTCGAACGGCAAAAGAATGTATACACGCACACCGGAATAATTATTCCTGCAACCGTGGAATAACAGAATCCAAACCCAAGATGTGTTCAAACGTTATTCTTTTACGTAGCTACTGAGATAAAAACGAGATATCTTAAACGTTTATATTCGCGAAACAAAGAGCTCTCCGACAGTCTTTCGAATGCTGTTCTTGAACTTGTAGTAGAATGCTTCCGTACTCGACAGGCCGAACAGGAATTCGATCAATTGGCATGGCAAATTCTTTTCCTCTTTCTCTCTCTCTGTCTCTTGAAATTTCAAATGATCTTGTAAACAGGACACAAATGTTCTAAAATTTTAGATCGGCTTTGCCAAATTTATCGTTCAATCGTTTCGTAATTTACAAGAGTACAATGTTACATAAATCTGTATATATTACGGGCTGAGTCACTAATACGCATAATGAATAAATGATTAAAACGGCCGCGTAGCCTGATAAATATTGATTAATTTCATTATCAGGCATTAAAGCGACAATTGCGTTTGGTTTTGCGCTAGGTTTCGAAAACCAATCGCAACCGGCCCGAATGGCCGCGCTAATTTATCATTACAAATATTATTCACTGTGTGTTATAATTTTGTTTTTGTTATAAAAATTATAAAAAAATATATCAATTTGACTTGCTTCGTAACGCGTACACAAGAAAAGAGTAAAAATACTCTAAATCAGTTGAAAGTAGATTTCTTCAAATTTTTGAATACTTTTTTCATTTGTTTATTTAATCGTTGAATATTTGAATATTTACAATATTTACAATATTGTTGTACGGAGCAATTTCGAGTACGTATTACACTGGTGAAAAAAAAAAAAAAATTTTCCTGGCGTCTTCGTGGCGTCTTGCCAATTATTCCAAATATATAAAATGGAGTCACTTCCGTAACAGACTAATTTACACGAGCTTACGAGCGTTATCGATAATCAGACCAATGCTGAACATCAGAAACGTAACTGTAGATCCTTGTTTGGAGAAGACCAAAGACCATTTTTGTATACAGCATTTCTTTCTGTTAATCCTTTCGTAGTAGTAGATTTTGAGAGACTCGGGCTAGTAGAGGAATACAAATCAAAAATAGTCTTCTTAATAAATTTCACTTCCCTGTTTTTCTGTTTTCGGCTCTTAAAAGATCTAGGAAAATCCTGGAATAAATTCTAGGATTAAATGCTTTAAAAGGATCTCTCTAAAAAATAATTGACATTCGTTAAAAGTACTTGTATGTTTGAATGAAAAAGAAAAAAAAAGAACAAAAGAGCTGATTTCAGCGTCGAAGAAATATATATAAAAATCTCATTGGATGCACGAACGACGTGCAACTGATAGAAACAATTATTCTTCGAATCCTTCGAGTTCTTCTGTATCTCGTAACAGATAATTTTAGAGAGTCAAATAATCGATAATCGTCAATTATCGAACGATTTGTTCGTCTCGCGCGAAAATATTTATCGTTTCCAAGCCGATTCGCTTGAAGAAAACTGTATTTTTTGACAGAGAGCGAAACACACGTACGTGAAAATCATTTTCGTCGTTTCAGCGACGGCCATTCTCAATCGATTCCGTCGCCCCCCCCCCTCTCCGCCGTGCTCTCTTCACCGATTTGCTTCCGAGCAAATATTTACACCACGCGAATGAACAACCGGTTCCCCGTGTATTTCCCGAAGTCTTGTTCGTCGATTTTGTTTGTTAATCGGCGAAGAGGGTTCTCTCTTTATTTTTCCCTCCTGATTGCCGGAGTGCATAATTTCTACTGTTATTGCTACCGTTTAATATTGTCTTTGAAATATTGGCCTGTTAGTTCCGCGATGTTAGAATATACATATATAAATATATGATACAATGGATACATATATAGATACACATGTGTGTGTGTGCATGCACTTGGCTCTCTTAGAATCAATAGCAATTTCTCTTTAGAATATTCTCCTTTACTCAATGCTTAATGAAATTATTATGCACCTGAAATAGGTATTTCGTTGAAGTAATAATAGCACGTGGAACTACGAAATTAATTGCAATTTAACGTAATCACTTTGTTCTGTGATATTAGAAGATACGTATATAAATATATGATATAATGGATACATATATAAATACACATACGCGTGTGTGCATGTGTAATTTTAACACTTGCCTCTATCGAAATCAATAGCAATTTCTTTTCAGAATGTTCTCCTTTACTCAATGCTTAATAATAAAATTATTATGCACCTGAAATATTTCATTGAAGGAGTAATAATAGAACGTGAAACTACGAAATTAATTGCAATTTAACGTAATCACTTTGTTCTGTGATATTAGAATATACGTATATAAATATATGATATAATGGATACATATATAAATACACATACGCGTGTGTGCATGCGTAATTTTAACACTTGCCTCTCTTGGAATTAATAGCAATTTCTCTTCAAAATGTTCTCCTTTACTCAATGCTTAATAATAAAATTATTATGCACCTGAAATATTTCATTGAAGGAGTAATAATAGAACGTGGAACTACGAAATTAATTGCAATTTAACGTAATCACTTATCAATAATTCCCTTTCGAGATCGATAGAGAATATTTACGTCTGTCTCTATTATTAGATTAAAAGGAGTAACATCGAGTGTTACGAATTTATTCGTAGAATACTACGTTGTTAGAAACAGATTGCAAGAGATTATTTCAAAGACGTTGAACTAATATTTTTTAAAATTATCACTTTCTTCTATAATTGGCTTCTATATTTCTTCGAGAACTCGATTCTTCCAACGGCAGACGACATCCCGCTATTTATAATTTTCCCGAGGAAAACAATGCCGCACGTTTTCCTTTGCCACTGTACGAATCGTCGTCCTGTATATAGCTGTAAATCAAATCTCTCGTGGCGACCGAGAGCCAAGTCGGTGTCGCGACGAATTTCTTCTATTCGCTCTGTTTTTTTTTTTTTTTTTCCCCCACCAACAGGAGACAGAAAATTCTTTTTGCATTGTACGAAGAGTATATTGTTCTTGCGCGGACAGATAAACGGGGCTGGGTTATCCCCATATATATTCAGCGATGAATGACGTTACTGTATCGGCGTACAGCACGCGTCGTATGCAGTTCACTAACAATAAGTCGTGTCCGACCGCGTGTTCCTCGGCCTCTTCTTTCTTCTCCGCTTCCGTTTTATCTCTCCCGCTGCGCCACTCCGCTATTTCCCGAGCGAAAAAACCGGGGAACGAATGATCGAATTGCACGGCGATTGCGAAAATCCGAAGAAGGAAAGAACACAGAAAAGGAAGGTGGCTGTTATCTCGTTGCTTTGTTGAAACACCGCGCAATCAGTGTGCGAGTTGCTGGCGGTGAACATCTGCTTATCTCTCTCGGACAATTGAATTAACATGTGTTTGTTACGCAGTGGCTGTTTTACGCAGCTATTGAGTCGCTACTTTGAACTTTGAATCTCTCACCGAAATCTCTCGGAAGAGAGATAATCGTTGTAACGAGACGTCGAGACTTCTTCGGCCACACGGTGGATTTAGTCACGAAGAAAATCTCGAGAGTGGCCGGTGCTCGAATTTGAGAGGAACTCGAGGTATATTGTGAAAGCAGAAGCTTCGGTTCAAAGTCAGCTAGGATCGATTGTTGTACGATTTCTCTCCTTACGAAGTAGTTTTAGCGTCGCGAATGTCGAGGATTTTTGATCGGGCGTGATTATAAATACTATAATATTAACTCCTTAACATATAATGACGTCTGGCAGACGTCATACGTTTCCTAAGGAATTATTACTATGAATTATTAATTTATTCTTTCATCGTTTTTTATTAATTTTCTTTACAAGTATTGCGTTCATGGCATTTCTCAGTATAAGAGTATAAAAGTTATCTTTGTCAAGTTTGCACAAATGTTAAAAAATGAAAAATATATATCATTTTTTGGTTACATCGAATTTCATTTAATTCGTATGTTAAGGGGTTGATATTATATTAATGTTATAATCACGAGTATTAATAACTCGATAATAAAGCAACCGAAGTTCTACATGCAAATCACGACTCCGAGTAATAATAATGAATCGTTAGCGATTACGATCGTTAACGATGACACTGTCGAATCATTAGGGAA
The DNA here is from genome assembly GCA_032399595.1 of Tetragonula carbonaria. NCBI lineage: Eukaryota > Metazoa > Arthropoda > Insecta > Hymenoptera > Apidae > Tetragonula > Tetragonula carbonaria. The sequence goes on from JAUCRC010000007.1 coordinate 6,716,261, forward strand.
CCCCGTTAGAGAATAAAAAGTTCATTTATTTGTTACATGTTGAATTGTACATTCCGATGCGTACTCGATTTATCTTGCGAACGTTTCGCATCGCATTAATAATAACTCGATCTATCTCCGCGCGATTAAATTGTCTTGACAAAAGAAATCGATTGCCTACTGACTTGCAGTATATCGGCGAGATCGAGGCCTTGTTCATAATGTTTAATGGCGTGTTTCATCGAGGGATATTGCAACACCGAGAGCATTGAAGATTAATGCAACGGGAACCGAAGCGCTTACACGCGATATCCAAATTTAAACTAACAGCCAAGGATTAGAAAGAAGCATTAGCATTGAAATTTCATCAACGTAGCATAGTTCGACAAATAATACAAAAATTTAATACTAATAAATTGTAATACCAGAAAATGGAGAAAATTATCAATTATATCCAAATTTAACTAACAGCCAATTAGAAAGAAGTATAAGCATTGAAATTTTATCAACGTAGCATAGTTCGACAAATAATACAAAAATTTAATACTAATAAATTGTAATACCAGAAAATGGAGAAAATTATCAATTATATCCAAATTTAACTAACAGCCAATTAGAAAGAAGTATAAGCATTGAAATTTCATCAACGTAGCATAGTTCGACAAATAATACAAAAATTTAATACTAATAAATTGTAATACCAGAAAATGGAGAAAATTATCAATTATATCCAAATTTAACTAACAGCCAATTAGAAAGAAGTATAAGCATTGAAATTTTATCAACGTAGCATAGTTCGACAAATAATACAAAAATTTAATACTAATAAATTGTAATACCAGAAAATGGAGAAAATTATCAATTATATCCAAATTTAACTAACAGCCAATTAGAAAGAAGTATAAGCATTGAAATTTCATCAACGTAGCATAGTTCGACAAATAATACAAAAAATTTAATACTAATAAATTGTAATACCAGAAAATGGAGAAAATTATCAATTATATCCAAATTTAACTAACAGCCAATTAGAAAGAAGTATAAGCATTGAAATTTCATCAACGTAGCATAGTTCGACAAATAATACAAAAAATTTAATACTAATAAATTGTAATACCAGAAAATGGAGAAAATTATCAATTATATCCAAATTTAACTAACAGCCAATTAGAAAGAAGCATAAGCATTGAAATTTCATCAACGTAGCATAGTTCGACAAATAATACAAAAATTTAATACTAATAAATTACTTGTAATACAAGAAAATGGAGAAGATTCTCACGTTTTCGCGTTTTTTGAAATTGTGTTTTCCCGAAGTCAAGAATTAAACAACCCCCGTTGTTCCATGAAACTGGGAAATATCGAGGATTCTCGATATTGCCAAGGCAGTCATCCGGTTTGCTCGTAAGATTCTAATTTTGAGTTAATTATGCCAAAGCTCGAGCTACATACAAATATCTTCAAGCGTCGCGCGCTTAGATACACGCACGGTTTGCCCGTGTGTTAGCAAAGTGTGTGTCAAACACGACACACGACAAAAGAGTAATTAACTCTATTCGATGGCACGAGGTCGGGGGCTCCCGTGGCTCTATTTACGCGGTTGTTTCATTGTAGTTTATACCTTGACGCATTCCATATCTCGTACGCTTTAAATTAACCTTCGTTTAGTTTCCTCACGCACTTTTCCCTTGAATTATCGGCGGCAATTATGCAGGCCACTGCAACGAGTCTAATAATAAAAAAAAAAAAAAAAAAAAAAAGAAAAGAAAAATCGAGCATTTAGAAGTGTCTGTCGATTTCAATGAAACGAGAAAGAAAAAAAAAATGGAAGAATCATCGTTTCGATTTTTGTCGAAGACAAGTATGATTTTAATATAATCGAGAAGGTTTGTTGCGCTAGGTTATTTCGCATGGAATGCGAATATGCGCGTAATCTCGAACGGAACGGGAGAGGTTTGATTTCGTGGAAGCGGCCGATCACGAGCAACCGAGCGGCGTCAAATTCATTCACGCTATTACAATGTAAAACGATAATACAACGTGACGTAATTGTTGCTTTTTTTACTCGATAGCCGGGGTACACATTATCGTTTCACCCACATTCTCTCGCGTGCATCTCGTCCTTTATTTTGTTCGACGTGGTGCGCAAAAAATTAAAAAAAACGAAACATGACGATAGCAAAGACTCTCCTAATTCAAATTTTCAATTCTTTGAAAATTTCGTTCTCGTTTTTACAAACAAGAACAATTAATTCTCGACTATCTGAGAGAGTTTTTTTTTTGCGTGCGTGATGATTCATGAAAGTTAACACTTTACCGACCGGTAGCCTATTAATCGTCTATTACTTATCGCTATCGGTCGGTAAAGTGTAGCTATCGTATAATAATATATTTATATATTTTAACACTTTACCGACCGGTAATATCGTATATTGATATATACAAATATATTATTATACGATATTAACACTTTACCGACCGGTAGCCTATTAATCGTCTATTACTTATACTTACCGCTATCGGTCGGTAAAGTGTTAAAAGCGATCGTTGATATTGAAGAAAAGAAGAAAAACAAATTCTTTCGTGAAAACAAATTCTTAACTTTTTATCATCCAAATATTTCCTTCGTACACAGATAGACACGCTTCAGAATCGGCAAATGATCGGTATCGTTTAAACGATGACAATAGCTGGATTCACCGTTTCATGAAAACGACGCTTAAACTCCAATTACCAGAAAGATATCTTCCTCGAAACGTGATTTACAGGACAAACGATTGAAAAGGCAATAAGTTTATCGCGATTTAATCTCACCTGCGTTCAGTGAAAATATTTCCAATAAATCATTGTTTCTTGATAAAAAGGATCGCACGATTTCGATTAGTTTTTCTATCATCTTCTATCATTACATGGTTGCGTTAGGTATTCTGAGCGATAATCCTGGTCGAACGATCGGTATAACCGAGGCTGTGCACGAACGACGATGCAGAGATTATGCGAACGATTCACGAGCATATCGGGAATTGACTTCTATTCGGTGGTATTCGATATCTTGGATGAGTAATCGCTGGCCAATAATCGAGCTTTAATAATCGGGTGAATTTTTATCGACTCCGCCCGAACCATTCGTCGAGTTGGATATTCACGTTAAACGATGATTATTTATGGATCGACTCTCCAAACAAGTTGTACTCTCCTTCTTTATCCTATCGATCGATCACCGTTTCACCTATTGCTCGAAAATGGAGGTGGTTTTAAAAAGTAGACTAGCAATTTCGTTATATTGTTTATCTGAGTTTGACAATTTGTAAAGTTGGAGCTCGTCGATTTTCCTCTCACTTGTCCATTATATTACGATTAACAGATAAAATTTCGTTTTAACAAATGGAGTTTTATCATTTACGATACTATCGTAAAGTGTTCGAAAAGATTCTATGAAATATCAAATTCTCGAAGGTCTTCTGTGATTCTTTTCCCTCCAAATTTAGTAAACACGAGCATCCGATTTTTCAAACAACCTAACATTCCGATTCAGATATATATGTATATATAACTTAAAAAGTAGCCGGTAAAACGACTGCTGACAAATAATTGTTTATTTAACATTCTTACTTAGCATTCTCCGCGTAATTCAACTCGTTAGAAAACTCGTCGAAATTGTCCAGATCGGTGTTTAATTAAACACTTTTAACACGATTTTCGTCGGGTAAAATATCATTCTCGCTTTAGCCACCGAAAAGCTCGCGACTTATTTCAATGCTAACGCGTGGAATGTTTTTTTACATTTGCCACGACTGATGTACATTCGTTTCGGCGGCGATTACGCAGTTTTCAAGCGTTTCTCTCTCTCTCTCGAATTGATCGACGAAGTTGATACGACCGATTGGTCGACATTTAGCCCGCGGCCAATTGGTGAGCGCGTTCCATTGATTGGCTGGTGCGTACACATAATACCGCGTAGAATAATAGGTGCCATTTGTGTTCAATCACGAACGTTGCTGAAGATTTACCGCCATCGAACTCGTCGACTTCCCTTTTAAAGTCGTCTGTTTTTCAACGTCGCTGGTTAACAGACCATTGCAAAATGATATATCTTACGCTCCGTTGGCTCCTTCGCTTTTTTGTTCCCGGAGCACGATTGATCCTCCTTTGCAAACGGACACAAAACTAGCACTTGGATCGATGACGTGTCTTTACATAAATCTGCAAGGAAATCAGAATAAAAAAAAGTGTAACAGATTCGATCGTTAATCGTAACGATCGACGTCGTATTCGATTCTTCTCTGCGGGTGAACATTACCAGTTGACACGACGTTAATTTTTTTTCATCGATTAACCTCTCGATCGCCGCATTTTTTTTTAAGAACCGCGCCATCAGTTTGCCGCGTATTTTCAATTTTAAGAAAAATGTACTCTTTTACTAATAAATAAATAATTTAAATATTTTTTAATTACATAATTGGTGAGCCACAATCAATTAGGATATAATTTGCACAAAAAAAAAAAAAGAAATACTTGATTTTCGCTAGGGTTGCCACACAATAGATCATCATATACTAAATATTAAAAAAATTGAAAGAGTTATATGCATGTTTGTTAAATTTGACATGTTATAAATTTGTAGTCTAAAAAATACACATACATATTATACACGATGAAACTAATATTTATACATGATGTGGTATGCTTTGAGGTAAATAGTTGGGCAAAGTAAAGTTTTACAGTTTTCGCCTTTTCGAATAAATCCAAAATCAAGGAACAATATATATATATATATTTTCCGATTTTTTTAACGATAGAAAATTATTCTATATGTCACTGTTAAGAAATCGAAATTAATCTCGCTTTTATTCAGGGTATATGGATTTGCGCGTACCGATGCGAACACGGCGATCAAGAGGATAAAAAGATCTAAACTTAATTAATCTCGATGTACTGCGATAGAGTATAACGAAGATGGGAGTCCGGTAAAAAACGAGCAGCGAGTTCATGCATGCAACGTAAATCATTCTTCAAATTCAGAAACACGAATTGCAAGCAAACGTGTATATTTTCCTATTCGTGGAAAACTCGACGCTGAGTGGCCGAATAAAAGTTTCAACACGATGCAGCAAGAGAAAAGAGAAATAATTTCTGAACACAATGACACGTGAACGCGTTATCGTATCGACATCGAATTTCCTATTAATTCTCCGAACGGAGTCATCGACGAGAAACCAATAAATGATCGATGATAAAAAAGGATCGGGACCTGAACGACCGACGACAAGATGGCGCGGTGTTCGACTCGAACGCAAAGAAAAATCATCGAAGATCATCGGTGCGGTGAAAACACGACAGTTCGACTGACCGATTAGGGGATGCGTTAATAGAGGAATCTTCGAGTACGGGGATCGTTTCTGGCGCGAGAATGTCAGCCACGAAAGATCCGCGCAGAGAGCGAGAGAAGTGGTTCGAACGTTGTGGAAGATGGCGGCCGCGCCCTATCAGGCTCAATGACCTCTCCGACAAATCGTTTACTTCGCACGCGGTGGCGGCGTCAGCCGGATCGCCGCGTCGCATCTTCGGCGCCGTGCGAACGCGCCTTTATGGCCTGCGTGTGATCCACGTTGCCAGAGTGACGTAAGCGGCCTCTCTCTCTCTCTCTCTCTCTCATCTTTCTTCTTCCTTGGCCCCAAGGTGTTTGCCCAAGCCCGAAGTTCACCGGGGCCCTTTTCACCCTCCCTTTCCTCCCTCGCGTCTCGCCGCTGTCCGACCGAATACGCCCATCATGGCTCCCTATATTTCTCCGTGAAGTTTTCTTCTTTTCTTCTTTTTTTTTTTTTTTCGTCTCTAAAGTTGAACAAAGTCTTTAGGTTTGATTAAACATCCGTGTTGTGGGATTCTACCTTTTCATCGTGCACGTTTCCCCCTTGTTACTCGTTGATTTGCGATTTTTTCTGGCAACTAATCAAAGTATAACGATTTACTAGAGGTTTCGTATTTTTTTTTTTTAGACTGTAGTTAAATATCTGTAACAGAACTGCTTTGCATATGTAGATAGTACTGCCTATATTTTAAATTCACTTTGCATATTCCATTGAAATTTTGCAATTTAAAACGTAAGTGAAAATATTTCGCAGTTTAATATTTTTTTTCCTGATATTTTAATTTTCTTCCGTGCGAGAAGCTTCGAACACGGAGACAAATTCTAAACGGCTCGCCATCGTGGCGGCATCCGACTGCTGGCGTTTATCCGACAGAGATTTCAAGAAAATGTATTCCGATCTTTCTCTTTTTCAGAAATTTTGGAACGTGTCTTGATTCCGTTGAGTCAGTTTTTCTTTCTTTTTCATATTTTTCTTCCCCCGTTGCACTCGCACGATCCAGTGAATCGTCCATAGTCTTTTGGAAGTGCTCCAAAATATTCTTTAGTTTGATTAAACCACTCGATTGAAATCCTCTGCATTTTTCATTCCTCCAGCTATCTGCCATAAATATCCTTTGGAACCAGTTATCTGAAATTAATTTAGTAAAACTGAGAACTCGATGGATCTTATTTAGTCTGCAACTTTCTACGCTCTCTGTTTCTCGGAAAATGACGATATTTTCAACAAAATGAATGAGGGAGAAATGAATTGAGGGAGTACTTAAAATTATTATTATTAGATTAATTATAAAACTTAAAGCAAATATTTTTACAATAAAATATTTGAATACTTTTAATAAATTATAATTGAAAACTAAGAATTTCAAATTGAAAATTAAAAGAATTTCAAATTACAAATATTTATTAATTTACCTTCATAATTATAAATTAAATTTAATAAATAAATTATTAGATAATAAACTATTTACAATATAGAAAAGAACAGGAAATAGTAAATATTGTGCTTAATATTTAAAATATAAAAACTAAATGTTCTTATTTTTTTTTTTAAAATATCTCTCGATTATTCAATCTTTAGAACAAAATTCAACGAAAAAAGGAAAACCGCATATTATTCGAGAAATTGTCATTCTTTTTATAATTATAAAATATACCTTGATAAAATCGAAAATTTCATATAATGAACTTCTTTTTCTAACTCAACTGTACGATTAATTACGCAATTACTCCGTGAAGTCGACCAAAAATTGAAAAAAATTGTTTGGAAAAAAAAAGAGAAAAAGAAAACAACTCTGCATTCTACATAATCTATTTGTCAACGAATAATAATGGTGAAGGTAAAATTCCTCGAAGACCAGAGGAACTCGTCGGTTTCGTTTCCTTTGATAAATACCCTGAACTACGAACCACGTAACTACGGCCTTTAAAAATAGAAACAATGAGACACGCGGTTTAATGCAGTCGGTAGACACTAGAGCACGTCGTCTAGAGTCTAGAGGGATCGGACCAGACGATTTACCTTGGAATTACCAGGGAAATTCGTATGATCGTTGGTTGATATCGCGTATCTTCCTGCTAAATAATTACCGCGACTTCGTCGAAACGTTCCGAGTGAATACGAAATATGTATATGATTCATCCCCGCGTGGCGAATTAGTTCACCATCTAATTTGTGATAGAGAAAGCCAGGGGAATATATATTTCTCACTTTCGAGATATATATTTTCTTCGTTCATTCATACACATTTCGACGAAATTTGTGGAGAACGTAGCAAAATAAAAGTTATTACTAAAGAGGGTGAAAACGTAGAAAATAAAAATTACGAGATACGCTTTTTTGTAAGAGTGAAAATTTATTAACTGGTCAAGGACTAATGTTGTTGAGATTATAATGCCGTGCGAACACTTTTAATAACAAATTTCTTCTTCGCTGGTTTCGATTAATTGATAAAATATTGTGTATTGATAAAATATTGATAAAATTTGCTGTATCAAAAGATAGACCGTTAAATCTTAATTGTATATTCACGAGATTAACGAAACACTTCGAATCGTTTTGAATCCGTGATGTATAAACTCAAATCGCAGAAAATACGAAATTCGAAGCTTGAAACTCTCACGATGAATCTTGTTTTCACGGTGAGACGAACACACTCTAGGCTTTCTTCGACATTTTACACCAACGACAATACTGCTCGGACAAAAAAAAAAAAAAAAAAAGAGATCGAAGTGCTCGTGAAACTGTTGAATGTTTCGCCAAGTTTCGCCAAACTCGTCTGAACTCTCAAGCGAGAGTTCTTCACAAATCTATCGAGATAGATCCAAAAATCCTCAAGACGATCGATATTGTTAAAAGTGTCGACGCGCACGGGCATTCGAGAAATGGATTTCGAAACGTTTCGAAGAATCCCACTGTCGTCGCCACTTTCTGACCGAAGTCTCACGACTTCGCTGAAACAGAACGATCGCGGTCGAGGCTGATGGAGAACACAGAGAACCGAGATTTCTTGGATTTCCTAGAAGCTCTCGTGACAATTGATCTCGCGGACGAAAGCTGCCCACTTTCCGCTGGCAATCGACACGCTGCCACTTCGTACGATAATCTCCGGATGCGTCTGTTGCTACGTCTCATCAGACATTTCGAAATTAAATCCTAACCACTGCTACGAACACGAACGGAGAACAGTTATAAGACTAATAATAAAGAGGCAAGGGCAGAAGTGGTGAACGATCGATAAAAGATTAACAAAGAAAAGAAACAAAGTGACGGATGAGAAAGAGAATTTTTTTAATAAATGTAAAGGAATATAATAGTTCAACTCAGTTTCTTTCATCGATAAAAAATGTAGGAAAGAACAGTCAAACTTATTTCGTACGTTATAGGAAACCTTTTTTAATTCATATAAAGAAGGTAGTTTATTAATTATAAGACTAATAATAAAGAGGCAAGGGCAGAAGTGGTGAACGATCGATAAAAGATTAACAAAAAAAAGAAACAAAGTGACGGATGAGAAAGAGAATTTTTTTAATAAATGTAAAGGAATATAATAGTTCAAATCAGTTTCTTTCATCGATAAAAAATGTAGGAAAGAACAGTCAAATTTATTTCGTACGTTATAGGAAACCTTTTTTAATTCATGTAAAGAAGATAATTCAAAATAGAAATAATGCAATAGTTCCTTCCTCTGATAACAGACTATCGTAGAAATTCAAAGCGATTGAAATAATTAAAGAAGTCGGTCACTCTGTTATAATTTCGTATTTAAATTAATTATGATGTGCTGCCTTGCGACGAAAATTTACACTTTCAGTGATAGTCAATCTCACCACGCTTACGTGCGAGCGTGTATAAGTAGAATCGTCCAGTCTATGTCAGACCGTTCAGATACGTTTGTTATTTGGTGATTCAATTATTGATATTATCCAGTCGAAACTGTGATAGTAACTTATGCTCGGACATCCACGTGTAAATTATTCTCCTACGTAGAGTAATTTTTGGAAATTTCTACGTGGTTAATATTAATCTTTAAAGTCAAGAACCGAGTAGAGCTTTGTTGACAAAGTGATTAATTAATTGTAGCTACTTACTTATTAATTCAAAATCTCGAAACTAATGATTGTTATAAATTATTATACACGTATATTGTATATTATAATTGTTATAAATGTATATTATAATTGTATATATATTACGTTATATATATCATATATAATTACATTTATATATTGCGTATTATAAAATTTGATTGAGAAGTTTTCTAATGAATTTATAGCAGTTTTTAAATTTAAATCGTCTCTTCCGTTTAAATATCCTCTCTCTCTCTCTCTCTGTTTACTGAAACGCAACAGCAATTTTCTCAGTTCCTCCAATGCAACGTCGACGTTCGATATCGATATCGAACGTCGATCAGCGGGTCATTGTGTTCCGATTCATAATCGGCCGACAACAAAAATAATTTTCGCCACGACGAAAGAATACAAAGAGGCGAGGCGAGGCGAGGCGAGATCTGGAAGCGCCGCAAACAAGAGAAAATAAGCGGCGGTTTTTGCTGCCTTTCAGCGGGGAACTTTTTTTTTCTCTACCTTTTCAGCGGCGTGCCGGCGTTTTCCCGGGCTTTTCAATCGTGGAAAAGGAAGAAGAGCGGAGAGGAGAAGAACGTGCCCGCGAATAAAAATAAAGTACGTCGCGGGGGTCGGTCGCGTTCGTTCGAATCGGCGTCGATTCGATCGAACGCGCGTGCTCTCCTCTCCGCTCGGCAAACGTCTCGCCGATAAAAGCCGCCATCAGAGGGGAGGGGGGAAGTCCCTTTGATACACGCGCCGCCACGAACAGTGTAACGATGTCGTTAAAACTATCGTTTACTACCTGCGTGCAAGGAAAACCTCTATTTACCAGGTTTTCCTTCTTTTGGCCGTGTGATCGATTATTTGCGATCGCTACGCTTTCTGCAAATACCACCGGTCAATCAATGGGAAGAAAAAACTTATTTCGCTCCGTTTCCACGAATGCAACGATGAATATGGGTACTCTGATTTTTATTCTTGGCGAGGTTCACACAAATCTTGTGAATCGGTGTAAATATAATGTTCGGATGAAGATTAGCAGAAGTGACTCGTTCGAGAACGAGGTAAATCTCGTCTGAAATTTTGCAAACTTGATTTGGAGGTACTGTCTTCCTCTTAGTTGAAGTTAAAAAGTTATTATTATCGTCGATTTTTGATTTTTCTTCAAAATTCTTGTTTTCTGTTGTCACTCGTGTCAGGTTCTGTCGCAGAGTCCGTGACTAAATAACGAACAAACAGCTCACGGACAGTATAGAAAATTAACAGAATCGTTAGTTTCGAGAACTCTGATATTTCGATCAGGGAAGTTTGGTTCTCAATGGTCGTTTAGAAAATTAGAAAATTCCATCCGGTGCAAAAGTACAAGATGATGAAACATATCATTTTGATAATACAGAGTTCTCGCCTTTCTTTTAATCTCATCCCTTGGAAAACACGAGAAACAGAGTTATAAAGTCCCATCGGTGACTCCGATGTGACTCTAAAAAGTCAAGAATATCAATGGAAAAAGAGATATTCCGTAATATGATATTGACACAGTACTAATTTCATCTCTGATCAATATACTAGTACAAGGTATGCTTCTTTATTTACATTCTAGAATATTGCTTATATTTCTCCGATTTTTTTCACTGACGTTAACGTTATATTTATCTAATGAAAAAGAAAAGAAAAGAAAATACCACAGAAAATTACATTTAATAATTCCAACTAAATTAAACAAACAGTGGCTTCGTTCCACTTCCTCGAAATCCATTCGCACGACACACATAGATAGAAAGATGCCGCCATTACTCGGGAAAAAACGACGTTGATCGATATTAATCCTTTTGGACGCGAAGCAACCGCGAGATTTCGAGATTCTCGATTCTACCATATCGCGTTGGCTCCATCGATCAGATAAATATCGCGCAGATCGAGGATCGTGTTGAGGATCGCCACGAGAGTTGCCTTCAGGCAGATGAATCTGAGATTGCGCGATACTACTTACAATTTGCTTGGCCGGTTTCTGCATTCCACTGACGTCACTGTTCCCCTCGACGGACGGCCACCGAAAGATACACATCGAGATGCACACGCAGCGTCTCGATCACTTGGACGTTCAACACTTGACATAATCGTTCCTCTGTCCTAGATCGATCTCACCCGATCGTTTCAAGAACGTTTGCAACGTTCAGAACGAATTTACGAAAGACTCGTTTCCCGTGGCCTGTCTTCTTGTTTATTCGCTTTATCGAAGCTAAAGTTCGGTTCTTTTGGAGCGGAGGTTCTTCACGAACAGAATAATCCTCAGAGTCCAATGATCTGCGCGCGTATTGAATTTAATAATTTCTCTTTCTCACCGGTTAAAAAAATAATAAAGATTTTCCATCGCTTCTCCTTTCAGGCAATTTAAATATGACCGATACTCGCATGTTTCTACAAAGTGCAAATTCTCGAAAATCCTCTCTTCCGCTTCGGGGTATTACATTTCGTCTTTTTGAAAGACTTGTTGACAAGTTTAACGAAAAATTCCTCAATCCGAAGAACATTTGGTTCTTTTAACGAAGGTTCTTCACGAAGAGAATAATTCTCAGAGTCCAATGATCTGCGCGCGTATTAAATTTAATAATTTCTCTTTCTCACCGGTTAAAAAAAAATAATAAAGATTTTCCATCGCTTCTCCTTTCAGGCAATTTAAATATGACCGATACTCGCATGTTTCTACAAAGTGCAAATTCTCGAAAATCCTCTCTTCCGCTTCGGGGTATTACATTTCGTCTTTCTGAAAGACTTGTTGACAAGTTTAACGAAAAATTCTTCAATCCGAAGAACATTTGGTTCTTTTAAAGGTTCTTCACGAAGAGAATAATTCCCAGAGTTCGATAATCTGCGCGCGTATTGAATTTAATAATTTCTCTTTCTCACCGGTTAAAAAATAATAATAAAGCCTTTCTAGGAATTTCAAAATTTCCCATCACTTCTCCATTCGGAATATTCCATTAAATATGATATATACGATATTCGCATGTTCTGCAAAGTGCAAATTCTCGAAAATCCTCTCCTTCCGCTTCGGGGTATTACATTTCGTCTCTCTGAAAGACTTGTTCAAGCTTAACGAAAAACTCTTCAATCCATAGTTGCTCTTCAGAGTCTGAAAAAGCCCCGAAAGTGCGAAAAATTCAATTATCTGTCGTATCGCGACCGAGCAAACATGGAAATCAGTAAAAGAATATTACTGCGCCTATTCACCGCGATCGCCTGAAATACAGAACGAAAATATTATTCGTATCGCGCTCTGCCGAAGACGTTAACGAGCTAATCTGTCGAGCGATATTGGCCATTCATAAATAACGTCGAAACGATTAAAAGTGTGTTAACCTCCTGGATGAACCTTTCTTCGATTCGATAACTCGTTTTCATTGGGGAAATACGAAACGACAACAATAATCGAGTTTCGTAACGATCTTTCGCGCAACGTGATCGTCGTGTATACACACACACACATATATGTTTGTTCTTTATCGTCGATGGCAATGGTCACGGGTTCTCGGCATACGTCGGGTTTTTAAGCCGTTCGTTCAACGTAATCGAGATCCTCGAATGGCGGTGCGTTGTATACCGTATAGGAGGAAGGCAAGAAAGGTCATGGCTCTGACCCATTTCGACGTTTTATCGGCCTACCGCGCGAGCAAAGTTCGCATCTCGCGGTACACGAGCCGGCTCCGCTCTTCGTGGAACGAAGATTACACACACATATACGTGACTTCCGTTTTCACGCATCTTGTTTTCCCGCTTCTCCTTCTTCTTCTTTTTTTTCTGCCCTCCTTTGTTTCTCCGTTGTTTTATTTTCACGGCGGAATTTGAAAAACCCGCGACTTGTTATTCTTGAAGGGGTTGTTTCTACCCCGGAGGGGGGGGGGAGAATCGAACGAGCGTTTTCTAGGATTTTCAGAGGAGAGATCAACTTTTGTAATTGAGTATGCGGAGGGAAATTTTTATGCGTAAGTTTCGTATTCGAAACAGTTGAAATTATTGAATGAAACATTGTAAGTATAAATGGACAAACGTCGTTTTCTTTTTTTTTTTTTTTTTAACGAGAAAAATTTGATACCGTCGTGTAAAGTAAAGTAAAGACATCGACAGTTTCTGAAAATTTCCTCCAATTTTTTTTCGACAGTTAAGAGAGCTAAAAAAAAATTACGCTTCGATTTACTAACTTCGAGGATCAATAAATTCACACCTCGAAATTACAATTGCAGAATTTCTATCGTGTGATTAAAACACTTTGAAAAACTACTGAGGAAATTCGCGATAAACAAAAATAATAAAAGGAGACTAAAGAACACTCCGCTTTTCCAGTTTGCTTTGAAAATCGCAATTAAAATCGATCGATGGCAAATTTCCGAGAAAAATTTTTTTTTTTAACGAGAAAAATTTGATACCGTCGTGTAAAGTAAAGTAAAGACATCGACAGTTTCTGAAAATTTCCTCCAATTTTTTTTCGACAGTTAAGAGAGCTAAAAAAAAATTACGCTTCGATTTACTAACTTCGAGGATCGATGAATTCACACCTCGAAATTACAATTGACGATTGCAGAATTTCTATCGTGTGATTAAAACGAATTATTTGAAAAACTACTAAGGAAATTCGCGATAAACAAAAATAACAAGGAAACTAAAGAACACTCCGCTTTTCCAGTTTGCTTTGAAAATCGCAATTAAAATCGATCGATGGCAAATTTCCGAGTAAGTAAAATTTAAAACTATGACCTTCGTCCGAAGGAATGCGTGAACGTGATCCTCGTGCACGGAGAGGCTGGCGAAAGTATTGGACGAGGGAGGCTGACTCACGACGAAATTTTATCTTCGTCGGCGATTTGCCAAATATCGAATGGTCGTTTGTTCGAGCAGCTTTCTCCCTAGCCGAAGCGATACTTCCGCTCTTCGATTCTTCGCTCTTGCTCGGCGGCCCATGTTGATTGCCAAGGAAAATTCGTTTAGATGCGGTTAACCCCATGGTGTACACACACACACACACACACACAGAGAGAGAGAATCGAAGAAGCATCGCGTCGCGTTTCTATCGATCACTTGTTAACCCCTAGCAGAGTTTACAAATGGTTTGATGGCTTATGCAACATTTTAATCTCGGCTTTTGTCGATGTCAAGACCGATATAATATCGTTTTCCTTTTTCCCTGTTCTTCGAGAGCCTATTCGGAAAGCGAATATCTTAAAGTCTCAAAGCGTCACTGTTGTCGATGAATAATCACGTCTTTCATATCTCGTCATGCTTTTCAATAATTTGGAAAATATTATTGCTAAAATTTCGTTTCATCTAATTTCATGTTAATCGGCGTCACGTTTTAAACTCGAATTCGCGGCCATCGATCAATGAAATTTCTCGTTCGCCGAGGCTAAACTAAACTAAACGCGGATCGAATAGCAGTAGAGAAAACAGAAGTCCGCGCGTCGTTCCGTCGTTTACGAGTTTTGAAGAGTGCTCGAGACATCTCGCGATTGTATATTTATGAACGTCGCTGAACGTGTGTGAGTGGTGGTTCACCGCCTTCAATTGGTCTCGTTTCACGAAGGATATTCGCGTCGCGCGTTTTACACTGATCGTGTCTTAAATCTCGCTTGCAAACGAGGCGCCCGAGAATATCTTCTGAATTTTACCGACGTCGTTCTCGGTTGCTCGTCGTCTCGCTGCCGTTCGTAAAAAATCGCTCGTGGTTTCTTCGTTTCTAGCTTTGTACCAGGTGGCAGTGTGCAATCATCGCGTCATGCCTTTGATTCGCGTCGTGCTCCGAGGCCGAACGACGAACACTCCGAACGAAGAGAAATCTGTGTGTTAATTGTCGTTAATTGGCCGATCTTCCGATTTTCGTCGATCTCGCGTAGTTGTTGTTCCTCGATCACGGAAAGAAAATATAACTATATAAGTCAAATATTTCGTTGTTTTCGACAATATATCCCAATATCGAAATCGACTAAATAATCGCCCGAAGATTTCCTCCATTGAAACGCGTGTCAATTGTTTTTTTTCAGTATTGCCCTGTTCGTTAGTTACGAAGGTGAGGGGAGATTTTCATTTTAATGAAATAGGAACGTGGGGAAACGACGAGGCGAGGCGAGGCGAGGCGAGGCGAGACGCGCAACGTTCGAAAAATCGCGAGGATGCGAAAAACAGGAAAACTGGATGATCTCGCTTACAGAGTATACCTCGGTCTCGCTCGGTTTCCATCGTGCAAGTATCAGTGTATTCGTCAGTCCACAAATGCTCGAATTGAGATATTTCATCTCGCGTAGACGACGACTCGGTGGCTCGGAATCGGGCGACGAGTAAAAGCACCGAGCCCTATTCGCGAGCCCTGTGCTTGCTCTCGATCCCATTTCTAATAGCGCGCACGTGTGTTGTTTAGGTTGCAGCGAGGACGAGGCAGCAGGTGTCGTGAACGCGGAGGTGGTGGGCGGAGGTTGCGCGACCGGGGCGCCAACCACAGGAAGTGGCGTTGGAGGTGGTAGCGGGACAGGTAGCGAGGCCGGTGGTGGTGGCGGAGGCGGTGGTGGAGCAGGAGCAGGAACAGAAGGAGGCGGAGGTGGTGGTGGCGGTGGCGGCGAGGGCGGATCGACGAAGCAGGGTGGCGAGAGGTGTCCCCAGTGCGGCTTCCTCTGTCGGGACGTCCACGTGCTTCAGCTCCATCTCGAGGACACGCACAAGACCTCGTACGCCATCGACAAGAACGATCTCAACGCTCAATTCCCTCAAGTGGTGAGTGAAACTAACGTCAAGGACGAGGAGGACTCCATTGTTCCTTGTGTGTTATCGATCACGCGCCACCGGCCTGCGGATTCTCCCCCCCCCTCTCTCTCTCTCTCTTTCGCTTTCTTTGGTTTGAACTTTTTTCTTTCTCTCTTTTTGAGCCTGTTGTTGTCTGCTACGTTTAAATGTTTATACCGATATTAAAATCATTCGACGTGTAGATGGTTTTTAAATAGTTCGTTCACGCGAATTACACTTCGATTGTTTCGAACTAAATCCGATTAAATGGAAACTCTTGCACGAGAATAAGGGAGGAAATTGAGTTTTTGAAAGTTGATGATAGTAGATGTATTTGTTTATTGGATTTCTTTCTTTCGCGCGACGGTAGCGCTCGCATGATTCATCGCGTTGAGTTTTACGCAATAACAATATTAACCGTCGCACCTGTGTAATTATAAGATTCAAAGTAGCTCGTTCATCGCGCGATTAAGCTTGCCTTTGTTTTCTTTTTACGCAGTCGACGACTTGCTTTGAAGTTTTATTTCAATCGCATTGAAATCAATTTGCTCCTTCAAATTCAATTTCGTTTTTTTTCCTTTTTTTTTCTTTTTTAGATATCTTGGTCAGCGAAAATTCAAATGGATCATAATAATGTTAATTAAATAAAATAGTGGAATAATAGATGTATCATGATGATCGAATAGATGAAACAGTGTCGTTATTTTGTCGTGACAATAATCATTTCAATTAAAAGATGAAAATTTCGCAATGACTTGATCAAATTAACCCGATCAATTCTGTTGCAGTCCTGCAAGGTGTGCAGCAAGACTTTTGCTAACGTCTACCGACTCCAGAGGCACATGATCAGCCATGATGAGAGTGCCGTGCTTCGTAAGTTTAAGTGTCCCCATTGCGAGAAAGCCTTCAAGTTTAAGCATCACCTCAAGGTACTACGAGTGCACCCTTATTTTTCATTTCTCATTCGTACATCGTTATTTCCGTTTCCTTTCTTGTTTTTTTTTTTTTGCTCTTCTTTTCACGATCTATTTTCACACAGCACTGCCTGACTTTTTCGACATAGTTTTCTCCTGCGACCGAGACGAATGAATTTCTTCCAAATAGAATTTCTTTTTCCTTTTTTTTTCTTTTTTTTTTTTTTATTTTTGCGAAAAACGAAAAAGAAACGTTGTATGTAGTGATTATGCATCGATCGACGTATTTGCACCGGAACGAAAATTCCTTGGAAATTAATTTCATTTGATTTTAGTTGATAGATGTTAGTCTACGCTGGACCGCGACCGTTTATGCGAATTTATAACCTCGTCAGTGCAGATGAAATTTACATCAAAGAGTAGATTTCATTTATTAAACGTTACAACTTTATTCAGAGTATTTTATACAACTGTATGTAAACTCGATTGATTTCGTATTTCGACTGTCTTAAACGTTTATCGTATCACTGAAATAGAAGAAAAATGGATATTATCCGCGAATGATATTTTTAGTTTAGCATATATTCCCGGCAAGGCGCATAAAAATTCGCGGTCTAGCCACTGCACTGTCGATCCATTTCTCTTCTCCACTTCACCTCTCCGTCTTTTAATTTCGATCGTTTATTTTCCCGTTTGTCCCCAGGAGCACCTTCGCATTCACAGCGGTGAAAAGCCATTCCAATGCAACAACTGCGGCAAACGTTTCTCCCATTCGGGCTCGTATTCCAGTCACATGACGTCGAAGAAGTGCCTGATAGTGAACTTAAAGAAATCCAGGCATACGAGTGTGAGCAACGTGGACCGCGGGCCGAAAAAGGCGCAACAACCCCTGCCGCCGGGGCGGCGCGAGGCCGATCTGCTCGCGGCGAATAATAACACTTTCCTCCCCATTCTGCCGAAGCTTTCACCCTCGGATTATCAGGAGATACAACGGGAAGGCACGGGTGAGGGTCGATAACGCCATTCTATTCTCACCGCAATCCTCTCTCTCTCTTTCTCTCTCGTGCACCTTGAACGATCCTGCCACTCCGTGAACTCGATTCGTAATCGAACGCTTTGTAGCAAGACGGAGAATTCTACTTTCTGTTCTATTTGGAGTTTATGTCATTCACTGTTATGCAGGTATATCGAGTCGTCGCCGATTGATTGTCGGCTACTGCTGGAATTTGATCATTTGTAGAGATCTTTTAGGGGGGGGAGGGGAGATTGCATTTATTTGAATTAGAATCAGATCTGCTACTTCAACCATTAAGCGACGAAATTTCTGCTTCAAATTTTATACTTCGACGTTGACTCGGATATTTAAAGTGAATAAATTGAAATTTAATTTCGTAACTCGATAGTCAGTGGTTCAATATGTATTGCATCAAACACATGTCCCAAATTCGTGAAATTTGAACGCCGAGAGAACAACGTGATCTAATCACGCTCGAATATTGATACGAATTTTCATTGAAAATCTCGAAAACCAGTATAATAACTTGCTTCTGATCCGATACACACAGAATTATAAAAAAAAACACACGTGTAGAATGATCTTTTTTGTTTTTTTCATTCATACGAAAATGTACGATCAATTGTCGACGAGAGTTGTGAGTATCTTTACTACATTAACACGAGTTGTTCTAGTGAACGTCTACATAATAACTTGCTTCTGATCCGATACACAGAATTATAAAAAAAACACACGTGTAGAATGATCTTTTTTTTTTCATTCATATGAAAATGTACGATCAATTCTCGACGAGAGTTGTGAGTATCTTTAATACATTAACACGAGTTGTTCTAGTGAACGTCTACATAATAACTTGCTTCTGATCCGATACACAGAATTATAAAAAAACACACGTGTAGAATGATCTTTTTTTTTTCATTCATATGAAAATGTACGATCAATTCTCGACGAGAGTTGTGAGTATCTTTAATACATTAACACGAGTTGTTCTAGTGAACGTCTACATAATAACTTGCTCCTGATCCGATACACAGCATTATAAAAAAACACACGTGTAGAATGATCTTTTTTGTTTTTTTCATTCATACGAAAATGTACGATCAATTCTCGACGAGAGTTGTGAGTATCTTTAATACATTAACACGAGTTGTTCTAGTGAACGTCTACATAATAACTTGCTCCTGATCCGATACACACAGAATTATAAAAAAACACACGTGTAGAATGATCTTTTTTTTTTTTTCATTCATATGAAAATGTACGATCAATTCTCGACGAGAGTTGTGAGTATTTTTAATACATTAACACGAGTTGTGAACGTCTACAGTGAATTGCAGAATAATGATAGAATAAAATGTTTAAAACTTCGTTTGTTAGTAGTAAATTGCCCTAACACGTGGATTAAAAAAGTAAAGGGGAAACGATTGTTATTTCAGGTATATACGATATGCCGACGCTGCTGCCGCAAATGATGGGCTTCGGCAGCTACTTCTTGCAGACGTCCTTGGGTAAGATTTTAAATCAGCTACATTCCAAGAGATTGGACGAGGTAGCCGAGCAAGTCGAGACTCACCGGGAGCTTATGAGCCCGTCGACGGCGGACTCTGAGGGCACGGAAGGCACAGAAGGCAAAGAATCACCGGCGCCCACCGATTCCCAAGGCCTCGACGCGGTTCGACGTATCCTCGAAACGGTGAACACCTCCGTCACGAAGCAGTTACTCGAGGCGAACGTGAGGAAACTGTCCACCTCGCCGGCCACGATGAAACGAGAGTTCGAGGAGGATTATCAAGTAAGATGAAACGTTGATCGACTTGTGCAAATTCAATGTGCATTTACGAGCATAGTCTACTCTAATGCCGAGGACAATTATTTTTACTGGCTTTTTACTGGCCTGCCTAACCGTTAGTGAAATTAGAAGAAGTGACAAATCTAGAAATTGACGAGCACGTGTACGCATTGAAGAAAATCAGCCGTTGCGTGTTTTTGAAAACGTGAGAAGGCGCGAAGCAGATTGCAGATTTGTCTGATTATTCGACGAATAATTGTAAAACTTGTTGAAGTTGTCAATTTAATGATATTGTTAGTTGGCCAGTGCAAGCGTACCCGGATAGTTAAGATACGTTTCACGACCAAGAAGTAAACCAAATCTTGCGACAATATTATTAGTTCTTTTAGTTCGATCGTGTTTGTGAACGTGACGGAAAGAAGTTCGGATCTTGAACATTGATTTATTATCGAGCTTTTCACGATTCTGTTGGCCACGTGGTTCTTTGCCTCTTAATGCTGATTGACATGTCGTAAACTTGTTAGGCGAGTGTCATAAACAGGCCAAATATAACGCCGATCGGGTCACTACTCTATAAGCAGCCTTGGAATAGGCTCATCCCAAGGTTGTATAAAAGTCATGTAAATTCTCTTATATATATTAATACGAAGAGCAGAAGATCACAACTAAAAGAATGACGTCAAATTATAACTACCGCGGTTATGAAATTTCTTTCTCGAGTTAATATAAGTCCTCTTAAAATCTTTTCCAACAATTCTAAAACGCTATTGAATGTATATTACAGGGCTTAGTCAGTGAAATTTTTTAATATTTTGAAACTGCTACTTTCACTACTAGTATACAGCAGAAATCGATTAGACGAACTAATCGGGACAAATCCGTTTGGCCTGAATGAATCGAATCATTGCGATCGTGTCATAAATGAAAAACTTAAGAAATTAAACAATTTTCCAAATATGAATGTGCAAAAGAATACAAGCATGCTTTAAAACTTCTATCATCTCTTAACCTGGTGTGAAATTCAAAAGCAAGTATTCATTTGCATATGTACAATGTACCCAAGTTATTTGGAAAATTTAATTCACCAGCTGCTAACGTAAATTTTCAAACATTATACTCCAAGAAGACTCGAACATCAGAATGCCATTTTTTTTTCCTTTCAATATTCAATGGTATAAATGGAATCCGTGCGTAAGCAGTTCACTTGGACGAGGGCATTTGATCCCAAAATATAAACATCGCTCATGATATAGTTTTAAACGTGTATATATATATATATATATATATATTCATAATTAAGCTATACTCGGATAATTCTAATAATAGAGACATCTCGTACAATCGAATCGCTCTACTTATACGCGAGCTTTGATCGTTGATAGAATTCTTGAATCACCCACCGTGGCGATGTAAATGATGAAAATCTTCGGTAATCAATCGATGAATAACATGATGCAGGATCAAGACAGCGAGATGTCCAGCGAGATGGCACATTATCCAGACTGGTCGGCATCAACGGATCAATATGACTCGCAGAGCGAAGGTTTGGCGGCGAAACTCGAGGACGTGAATCAGCCCAGCGCGAAATCGGCGTACAAGAGAAAAACGGAGGACAGCTCGGAGGCGGACTCGGAGGACGAGGAGGATGGCACACAAACGCACAATGACAACGGAAGGAGAGTCAGGGCTAGGTCGTTGATAGACGACGAGCAATTGGCCGTTCTCAAGGGTTACTATGCCATTAATCCTCGACCCAAGAAAGAGGAGATCATCATGATCGCCAACTATATCAATTTTCCTACTCGCGTAGTACAGGTATGAAATTAATCTGTTTCCTTATTGATCCTTATCAAGTAACATGTAACGAGCAACGATAAATCTCTGATCTATCGAGATTTTTAATAACTTCTTTTCCAAATTAATGGTGTTTATAATAACAAGTTTATACGTAGTACATGAAAATTGTTTCATAGCAATTGTATAAAACACCGAGTGATTGTAAAGCACGTGAGTGATTGTAACTTCATATAAAAGAAGAGGTGTGACATATAGTACGTGTAAATTAAATATGACATTGTATCGTATAAGCAGGCAGTCATTTAAAATTTATCGTCAATGAATGCATTGTTTAATGTTCAGGTTTGGTTTCAAAATTCCCGAGCGAGGGACCGACGAGAATCGAAGATACCACCTCTATTACCATTGGCAAATCCAACCAGTCAGACCGCGTACGAACAGCCATTAGATTTGTCGAAGAAAGAGGCACTCACCGACTCGGCGTGCAAAGAAAGTGAAACTGTCTGCGTGAAGTTCACACCGTCGTCTCCCGTTGAACAGAAGAACGACAATGCGCCGTCGCATAATCAAGACGCGGATGATCTAGAAGATTCGCCGCTCGTCATCGACGAGGAGGAGACCACCGATTCTGTAGAAACGAAACGTACGGCCCCGAATGGGGGAGAAATTATTCCAAAGGTACTCGTGATTCTATTACGCGCGTGGAAAATTGAAATATGCAAAAATTCTATTTAATCGTGATCGAATTATCTGCTTGTAAAAAATAAACGACATATAAAATAGGAAGCCTGCTGTAATATTGATAATGCTGTACGAAGTTGTGTTATTACGAGATTCTGTATTTGCAGGGTCAGCCTCAGACGAACGTAAAGAACGAAAGTGAAAACGCGAGACAGCCAGAAGCTTCGCCAGCGGCGGAAATCGAGCAGGGTGTCTACTTCTGTGATCGGTGTGACAAAACATTCTCCAAGCACAGTTCCCTAGCAAGACACAAATACGAACATTCCGGTATGCAATTGCTAAATAACAACTACGTAATGATTAATGCTTGGGCAAGATAATTATCAGAAGCCAAACTGAGCGATAGAATTTACAGATACGTAATTAATATCCATCTAGAAAAGAAAAGAAAAAAAAAATACAAAGAATTAATTTAACTTAAAATTTGCTCATCACAAGTTTCAAGGATAATCTTAAATTTAAAATAGCTTTCCCTGATTGACATTTGTCTCTGCATTTGAATTTGATCGGTATAGCTTCTGATGGTTCCAAACGTGAGTAATCAGATAAATTCGTACAATGTAGACGATATAGAGAGATCGAATGAATGTCCACAGGGCAAAGGCCGTACAAATGCGTGGAGTGCCCAAGGGCGTTCAAACATAAGCATCATCTGACCGAACACAAGCGACTGCACAGCGGCGAAAAGCCCTTTCAGTGCTCCAAGTGCCTCAAGCGCTTCTCTCACTCCGGCTCCTACAGCCAGCACATGAATCATCGTTACTCTTACTGCAAGCCGTATAGAGAATAGAAGTATTCCCGCTAGTTGAAAACGAAGACTCTCTCGCTGAGATTAGCTAAGTACGAAACGGTCCTTTCTTCCTTCCACGACACGGGACTAAGCATTTAGAAAAAAAGAAGAAGAAGAAGAAGAAGAAGAAGAAAAAGAGTAAAACAAAACAAACTTCGAAATTAAACTCTATCGCGCGTGAAAGAAAGAAACGCGTGGAAGAACCAGATTAGAAGAACTTTAACGACGAATATTTGCAAACGCGATCTCGCCACACGTATTTTACACCTGCGGAGAAAGGCTTGCGTGAAACACAGCAAGTAATAATTGGAGCCTAAAAAGTGTAATTTAGCTGGAGAAGGAAACGCGTGTTGGATCGAGAAGGGAAAAGAGGAAACCGTGCGATTTTGAAGGAAATCAAGAGAGAAGAACAATAAGAAGATCGAACGATGCGAATGTGATTCGACAATCGCGACTCTGCTCGAGGAAGCAGCAGCAGCAGCAGCAGCAGCAGCAGCAAACAGTAAATCGTCAAAGTGTCACGTGAGTTTCTCCTCGAGTTCGTTTTTGCGCTGAATCAAAGATTTAAAAGGAAAAGGAAGACGAAAGAAGGAAGCAGAAAACTAAAAAAAATAAAATAAGAAGACGAATTCGCAACGGCCGTGGGTCGACGAATTGAAAAGAAAAAGAAAAAAAAAAGAAAAAAAAAAGAAACCAAACAATACGCAACGGTACCAAAAATGCATAATGCAATAATCTATTATATATTATATATAATATACATAATATTTTAGTATTTTTATTAACAAGATTATTATATATACCATGACAATAATAAGGAAACTAATTAACGTACAAATTTGTTAGCCACGTTCGCACGGGGCACGCGATGTAATTCAGTCGCGACGCGCAAATTGGCGAAGGGATATGGTGACGCGATCTCAAAGAGTCATTTTTTTAACCGAGAATTGCGCGTATGCAATTGGATATTTCATGAATGAACGAAGTAAAGTTTGAAAACGATGCTATAACTAATTATACGAAACAAACGATGTTTGACGATCGCAGGAATAACTTTCTGGATATTTTTTACCGAATAATTAATTTACAAGCGAATGAAAAAAAAAAAAGAAGGAGATCCCAAAGATATTATGAAAATATAGCGGTTTTCATTTCTGGGTGATCAGTCGAATGATACCGGGCCCAGCCTTAATTCCTTCGTTCACTAGTGCTCTCGGACAATATACGAAATTCGAAACATATTAAGAGTTCAAGCTATAAAACGTTTGTAAATGTAATTGAAAAGAACGAAATAAGAAGAAGAAAAAAAAGAAGAAGAAGAGGGATAAGTGCGCGCGTGTAATTAGATAAGAGCGAAAACCAAAGGAAAAATAGTTGGAGAAGGTTGAAGCACCAGACGAGAAAAGGATTTTGCATTTGAATTTAAACCGCTAAACCGCTAAGAGAGCTTAACTAACGCAAATTCCGATGAATTGATCGTTGAGAACGGGAGGCTAGAACCTCTAGTCGTTCGGCCTGTTTTCATCGTCGAGTGTTATTTTCAAGCTCGATGAAAGTTCAGCCAAGTTACAATTTATCATACGTAGCGTCAAGGTGTTTCTGGGCCTTATCTATCGGTGATCGATGCCATAACGAGTAACTTTGTGTACTTACTTTAGAAAACCGAATCGCAACAGTATACAATCGTATATTTCCGTAATGTTACGTGAGAGATTCATATATTTAAAGTCTTTCCCTCCCCTCTTTTTTTCTCCTTTTTTAACAGATCTCACGTTAGTTTTGTACCGATTGTATATAAATTAGCTTTTAACTCTCGGTTATTAACACTGGAACTACCAAATCCATCAAAATATATCCGTTTGTACTTTTCCTTTTCTTTTTGTAATTACTGAAATAGAAAATATTTTATATATACTTCTGTTTTGTTACTGCGCTACTATTTTAATTAGAATTATTTATATATATAGCGTATCTACGTGTACACTAGAGGATGGTTGTTCCAATGTTAATTGTCATAATTATTTAAGTATGCTGTACATTGTTTTCTCTTTTTGTAACATGAAATTCGCGTTGTTTTCCCGAATTGCCGTTCAGACAATTGCGGTAACTTAAGCTTTTAAACAATGCACATTTTTCATTTAATATTCGAGTTAATTAATATTTGAATCTCCGCGTATCATCCATCTCTCACCACGAAAAGGAAAGAAAGAAAAAAGAAAAGAAAAGAAACGAACGTTTCACGTTGTAGAAAAATTGAAGCAAAAAGAAAAAGAAAAAGATCTATGCCTTAGACATTCCGTGAGAATCAACGCGCTGTCGATGCTTCTCTTTAGTTGTTCATAGATCACGAAGCATCACCATGGCCTCTCGTACTTCTTGTTCGAGCTCGCGAGGTCGTCGTTTTCGATGAAACCCGTCGAGCTGATCACGTTTGTTTTCCGACGCCTGAAAGGGAAATGGCATCGAGAACCTCGCAATAAAAATGAAAGGAAAAAAAAAAGAGAAAAAAGAAAAGGAAAAGAAGACGAAAAACGAAAGACAAGATACAAAAGAGAAAGAAAGAAAAAAAAAAAATTAAAAGAAAAAATCCCTTCACCGAGATCCGGGCCCCGATCATAATCTCTAAGTATAATATTAAAATGCTTCCAAATACTGTACTATTGAAACAGAAAAAAAAAAATTATTATTACACAATTTTTATGATTTTATTCGTTCGGACGCGTAGGTAAGCATATATATATATATATATATATATATATATATATATATATATATATGAATATATATATAATCTACAGATCGATAATACTCGAGAATTGTATTTTATAACGGTTTATGCCTCTTTTTATTTACACGTACCACGAGTGACAAGTGATATATATATATTATATTATATAAATATATATATTGTTATTGATAAAAGAAATTGATAAAAAGAAACGACGACTTATACGGGGATATACGGCAGAAAGAAAGAAAGAAAGAGTGTAACGTTTAAAGAATCGCGCCAAAAGAGTAGT
Organism: Tetragonula carbonaria; assembly: GCA_032399595.1. Taxonomy (NCBI): domain Eukaryota; kingdom Metazoa; phylum Arthropoda; class Insecta; order Hymenoptera; family Apidae; genus Tetragonula; species Tetragonula carbonaria. Next base: position 6,742,504 of record JAUCRC010000007.1, read on the forward strand.
GTCGTGTTCGGCCGAGCAGGGCGCCACCGTTGCATTTCCTCCGCGTCTAGAAGCTTCGGTTATCCGCGACAGGCATCGTGTCCGTACTATGAGAGAAAGAAAATGGAAAAAAATCCAGATATGATGCTTATAATACTCATTTATTATAGTGTTAATAGTTAAGAAATATATTTTTATATTATTATAATATTACGACACGATATTATATATATATATATATATATATATATGTATGTATGTATGTATGTATATGTATATGTGTATATATATATATATATATATATATATGGTACTAATCGATCGTCGCGGACTCCGTGAACCCGCGACGACGAGTCTGTTCCTCGGCTGGTACAGATATACGCGAGAATCTTCTATTTTTATTTTCTAGTTTCTTCGAGGCTCGATCGTAAACGATTCAAACGTTCCTGTGCAATCGCTTTGTTATTTTTCTCCGTTATTTCCCATCGTCGCGCGTTTTACGTTCTTTATTTTATCATTATTGTGTAATTTGTTTTTTTATTCTTACGACTTCTCTTCTTTTTTTTTTTTTAATCATTCGATATATATATATATATATATATATATATATATACATATACATATATATATGTATCAATTTTTACCGGCATTCCTGAAAGCATATCTCCTTTCTATAATTTTGTACGAGGGATTTCCATTACGTCCGTTAAGTTTCGTCCATTACCGATTTTCGATTTTGTAGTTAGTCGCGCTCCGAATAAAGCAAAGAAAAAGAAGAAGAAGAAGAAGAAGAAAAGAATGGCTCGATTCTGTACTTTTGAATACTTTCACGACCAACGGGTTTTAGGACATCAGGAAGGGAAAGCAGGAAATTTACGAAGACAATATTGCATACGTATAAGTGACTAAATGAAGATTAAAAAAAAAAAATTATATATATATATATATATGAATATAAATATATAAATATAAAAATATAAATATAGATATATAAAGATAGAGATATTCGCTCTGATTCGGGAGTATTTGCAACCTGCTCGCCTCGATGTATGTATGTACGGTACTATTCAAAGTGACACACACACAGAATTTACAGCGTAATTTTTGCCAGCTTTCGCGCATCGGCATCGGTTATGTCTCCGCTAAACTTCCTAAACTATTACGTGAAAGAAAAACTACTTAAAGGGAGGGGGGTGGGGGAGGGGGCGAAACAGGAAACAAAAATGAAGTGATTAAACTTAAAAAAAAAAAAAAAAAAAAAAAAGAAAAACGAATACTCGTACGAACATGGTGAAACAAAAAACGAAATATAGGAAAAACGAGGAGAGAAATAGAAAAAAAAAATTGTTAATGATTGTTGATGCAACGATTTAAGAGAGAGAGAGAGAGAGAGAAAATGAGCACCGTACGATGCCTTCCGTGAACGACCGAGCTTGCCTAGTTACCGAAATAAAATATAGAAATTCAATGATTCGATCTCGATATGAATTCTTTCGTCGAAAGTAAATCGTTATACCCGCGGTGCTTCTCCCGATTGTTTAACTCTAACCGCGGACAATAAACGTTAGATCGAGTAAAAGTAGCGTGCCATAAACTATGTACATGTAGAAAATCGTCGTAAAAAGAATTGCACTGGACATTAGAACTCGACGCTCGTGCTCGGCGAAAAGCATTATTCGTGCACGAATTCCACGAGGCTGTATTGTGATTTTTCTCTAAAAAAAAAAAAAAAGAAAAAAAAAAGAGGGTGAAGCACACGTGGGTTGACAAAAAAACATGTTCACATTAAACATTAAACTATACTCGACGAACACTGGTGGTTATGCCATCGAGCTTTCCATGATTACGTTACATAAGCACCAGAATCGTGCGTGTGTGCGTGTATTGCGTGTATGTACACCACGAAAATACTCGGAGAAAAAAAAAAGAAGAAAAAGGAGAAAATACGGCAGGACAATAATAATACCGTTTCTTTTTAGAGATTAGAGAGCGTAAGCATTAATTACAATAGTACATATTATATATATATATATATATAAATTTATTATATATATATATATATATAAATTGTAAGTGTGGAAAAAAAAAAGGATAAATTTGCTAAAAAATGCGGAGAGAGAGCAGCCTGCGCGCGTACGCACACGCACGCACGCGCCCCTTGCGTACGTGTGGGCACGCGTGTACACAGCATGCATGTACATAGGTAATACATTCGTAAGGTTACGTTTAGTCGCCAGGAATAGCGATGCGGATGTTACTGTAACAGCGAAGTGTTGTAATATGCGGTAGATACATTGAGAGAATACGGTGAGGAAAATTTAAAAAGAAAAAAAAAAAAAAAGAAAAAAGAAGGAAAAGAATAAAAACCGGAAGGTTCCAGCTGCGTAGTGGATGGCAGTGGCTTCTCCAGGTGGTGAAATGATCTCTCGCGGATCTGAGGATGTTGAAGCGAGCGGGATGCAAAACGGCTCGACAAGCGGCTGCGCTGTACGATACTTTTAATCCGACAATTGAAATCTTCCAAGTTCCGATGGAAATTTTCATCGATAGGAAAAAAAAAGAAATCGTAACGGCCACCGGTTTCGTTTTCAATCATCTGACGTTGCAACGCAATGAAGCAAAGTAACCGAAGCGGGAAAGCGTGGAATTGAATTGGAAGTGAATTTTCCGAGTGACGATCGCTTTTTTTCGGAGAAGGGACATTATATATTCTTGTAATTAAAGGGTATCGTTCTAACCGAGACGATCTCCTTTTCGAAGTTCGATCGTTGATAATGGGCATTCGAGGTACAGAGACAAAATAGAGGGAAAATAGAAGACGGAGACTGGGAAGGATTAAAAAAAAAGAAAAAGACGAAAAAGTATAATGATAGAAGAGGAAGGATGTCGAGAGGAGTCCTTTCTCAGAGGGTCGAACACTGCGTTGCACTACGCGGCGAACACTTTCGATGCACGAATCGATGAATTCGGTTGAAAACGGGAGCCGAACCTGTTACACACACTGCGGAAAGAAGCAGCAGAGAAAAAAGGAATTAAGGGAAAAAAAAGAAAAAAAAAAAAAAGATAATGTATTGTGACGAAGTTCCATCCATAATAAAAATAAATGAAAATATTATACAGTTAGGCCGACTTTTCCGCCAGTTCGTGCCTTTTTTCTGCAGGGAGAGAGAGAGAGAGAGAGAGAGAGAGTGCAGTTTTGGAATCGATCTGAATGGGGTGTATGCTATTGATGTGTACCGCCTACTAAATAGAGGAAAGATAGCAAGATAGAGCAAGCGACGAGAAAGGAAAGAGAGCAACGAGAGAAAAAGGGTGGTAATGTTTCAAGGGTCGTCGACGAGGTCTTAGAGGTCGTGGCGAAAATTATGGTCGGGCAGAAAGGGACAGGATATTAATCGCGCGGATAGATCGGGCGAAGTTATGTTCGACATGGTCGCGATGTAGTATGTGTCCTGTGATGGATTATTCTCGAAGAACATTACGAGCACGCGAGATTATATGTCAGATGGCTAGACGTCGATGGGAAAGAGAACAAGTAACAAACGCGAAGAAACGAAGAAATGAAGAAAAGAGGTGCGAGATTAATTGTGTAAACAGTTGAAGCCGAATGATACGAATGGAGGGAGAGAATGAGAAGAGAGAATGTGTGTGCGTGCGAAAGGACGAACGAACGAGAGGGAGAGAAAGAAAGAAAGAGAGAGAGAGAGAGAGAGAGAGAGAGAGAGAATTCTAGCAATTGTTGAACGTTCATTAAATTGTCCTCGTTTCACGATGTAATAAAGGCTATTTTACTTTGACGTCGGTGTTACATTCCCTAATTTGTATCCCTTATATCCTCGATGTATTTGGACCCAGAAAACTTGTAAGAAAGGTATCTAAATATCATTTTCTTTTTTTTCCGATTAATTTCAATCGTCTGTTTAATTTAATTTTATAAAATCTAATCTGAACAATTGACCGATTTCGTCGTACGATTTATTCGAACGAGTGCATGTTTCGATCATTGAGTGAAATTTATAAATTTTACACATATTATAAGTTAATTGTAATATAGAGAAGAATCTAAGGGTCTAATTTTGAAGATACAATTATAAAAGTTTAGAAACTTATCCCCGAAATTAGTTTTTTTTTTTTTTTTTGCAAATGAAAATTCGATCGTTATCCTTGTCACGCGCTATTAATCTCCTTGTTTTTCGCGCGATATATATCTGTCCTTGTCTGCGAGCGAACGGTGCTGCCATCTATCGGATTTTACCATTTTACGCTTTTAGTTCCAATCGCAACTGAGAGATGCTCAGATGGCAGCACCAGTCGTAGACAAGAATAGCACTAGTGTGCGACAAGGACAACGACAGATCTTAGTTCCACCATTTCACCGCTACGCGCCGCTAGCATTTCAATGTCCATAAATCGATCGAATTTTCATTTGCAAAAAATACTAACTTCGGAGAATAATTTGTAAACTTTTGTAACTATATTTTCAAAATTAGCCGATCAACTTTCTTCTCGTGTTCCATTTAACGAAGAGACTGCATATATAAAGATTTGAAAATTCTGCCCAACAGATCGAACGATGTTACATCGAAATCATAAAAATATAATAAATTTCATGTCTCCAGGCGATTAATTTCCATTTTACGCGAATATACTTCAAAGCTGATGCTTTCGTCTATGTTCACGTTCAATTTTGACACGAGTTTCGAATGGTTTTTTTTACAGGAAATTAATATCATTCTAGATGCAAGATCATTTCGCGCGAAAGAACACGAAATTTTTAAGAACACGATCGTAATTGAGTTTTATTGTTAAAATTTATACATTGTTCGGCGCAACTATATTCATAATTAAATAACAGGTTTAAAATTTCATTTTCGGCTTATCATGTACTGTACATGGACGAGAGAAACGAGCTCAGTTTAAAGGGAGTTTCAGGCACTGTATGTCTACAGCATCTCCTTTATATCTGTTCAATTGACTCAATAAATGTAACTTCGGTTGTTTACAATGAGTTGTATGCAATTCGTACGAGGTGCAGATGTTCAACAGTATTGGCTCCTGTAAACTTTTCACAGGATTTCTTGTTATCATATTTTCATATAAATGCACCGCCGTTTTCAACTGGCCTGTATACAAAAGACAAACAGCCATATTGTTAATTAATGCTATGTTCGATGGGTCCAACGCCTCTGCCGCTTGGAAACACTTGTATGCTTCTTGAAAAGAGTTGTGAGCCACTGCCATTAATCCTCTGTCTATTAACTCTCGAACAGTAGGGTCACTGTCTTTTTTGTGAACATCAATCAGGAATTTTTCTGCTGCCATTACATCTCCCAAAAACAAATGTAGTCTACCTATGCTGGCCCTCAGCGCATCCATTTGCTCCGGTGTCCAATTTGCAGACTCGCAAAGTCTCTCTAAGATATCAATACCTAATACATAATTCTTCATGCTGACAGCGCAATTAACAATAGATATAAGGACCCTGGATCTTCTGCCTTTCCACAACCTTATAACATCCTCTTGTTCCGCAGGGTTCACCTTAACGCGAGAGCCGTCTCCGTTGAACCCAGCGCTAAAGTTAGCTATAATTTGGTTCGTAGTCGCCAAAACTTTGTAAAGATTATCCAATGCCTGTTTAGGCTTGCCGCAGTACATTGGAATCTCAGCCAGAAGAAGTCTGAAGGAAAATGAAGCCATAGAACCCGGCCTGGTGCCATACAACTCTGGGTAAAACGTAAAGTACATGTCTGGTTTGTCTAGATCGTCAAACGGTTTCGACTCGTTCTCTAAGATGTCGATCTGTCTGAGCTTGGTCAGAAGAACCAGCCTGGTGTACCATAGTTGCAGAGAATGTGGCGAGTGTTTACTAGATTGATTTATCTTGCCATATCCTTGACCGTACACGGCCAATAACCTGCCGGACAGATTTATTGCTGCCTTGTAACAGCCAGCTTGTATCAACATTCTCAATCCACGTTCATCCTGAGTGACATCAGAAGCGGTGAGCACGTGCCTTTGTGCACTCTCATCTTCGCCTAGAAACCTCGCGACGCTACTTTTTATCAAATTGGGCATATCGCCTTGAACTGCAAGTCCTGGCATTGTCAAGTTCTCTCTGTCGAGAAACATAGTTCCAGCGGTGGACGTGGCCACGCTTCGTAAGATTTGTCTCGTCTGTTCAGAAGTGATCCATACATCCCTGTGCACGTTGTTCGTGCCGCTGTGATCGAGTCGTTCGTTACCGAGTAATGAGCTACCCTTTAAGAATTCGCTCGACTGATCCGCGAGCAACTCGAAATCAGGGACTCGGCTGCCAGAGCCTCTCTGCACGTCGAAGAAATCTTCCTTCCTAGGTGAAACAATCTCATCGAAAATTGTGCGTGATGCGTTTTCAAAATAGCGGCTTATATCGGCCTCCATTTCCTTCGTAACCTCTTGGCTGGTTTCGCCGCCTTTTCGCTGCGAACTCCCATTTTCTTCGGCCATTCCACTCTTGACTGTTGTTATTCTCACTCGAAAGTCTATATGTACATTTATTTAGATAATTTACAAAATCTTACAAACATTAAATCGAAGAAAAATCTTAGGTGTCAACTGTCAAAATCAGACGGAGACATTCTGCCACGAAGTACGTGTATAATAGAGCGTGATATTAGAGCGTACAAACGTTTCTTTTGCTCGAATCGATCTATTAACCGTTATTTTTTATAATGTTTATATTACGATATCGATAAACGTCTTACAGTTGCGAGATTTAATTGACAGACATAACATCCTTCGTGAGATAATTATGATATGACAATTAAATTCTCTAATAATAAAATTTAATAACAACAAATAAATAAGTAGTGCTATTCGATTAGAGAATAACAAAGTACATACATTAAAACGTAAAAAATAAAACGTAAAAATAATATATTAATAACTGAACCAAAGCTAATTTTTTTTTTGATTAATATCTTTGTATCAAAAATGGCATTATAAAATAATAATAATAACAATACTATATGTGCAGTTGCAACATATAAATACAAATAGAAATCATTAAGAAATTAAAAGATAACAAATTAAATATAATATTATGAACAATGCAGCAAAAAATATTCATCTTTCGAGTGGCTATGTTATGCCTTTTGTTGGATGTAAGTTTATTAAAATACCATAATTACTTACCATGAAATATTAAATTATTTTCATTTTAGTTGGAACGTACAAAATTCGAGGAAGAGATGTAATATATGAAGTGGTAGATGAAAGTTTAAAAGTTGGTTTTCGTTCCATTGGTATGTGTATAATGAAATTCTTGATATTATTTGTTTATGTCATTGTAAATATATTTTGGAAAATCTATCATTTAAACATTTTATCGTTATTACAGATACAGCTGTGGTATATCGAAATGAAGAAGATATAGGCTATGCTCTAAAAAATTTACTACCAAAGTATAATCTTCAAAGGAGTGATATATTTATTACAACTAAGCTTTGTATGTATCAGTAATGATTTTAAGTAATATAAAATATATTACATTTAAACAACAATAAATATATTAAAATCATATGTTTATAACAGCACCAAGTGATCATGGAGATCCAAAAGGAATAGAACGGTCTGTGCAGAGATCACTTAAAGCGCTTAACACTACATACATTGATTTATACTTAATTCATTGGCCAGGTGTATCTGGTACTCCAGAAAGTTCAACGAGCAATCCAAGTTTAAGGGCAAAGACTTGGGATAAGTTAGTAGAATTGAAAAAGCAAGGGCTCATAAAATCTATAGGAGTGTCTAATTATACAATCAAACATTTAGAAGAATTATTACAAAATTGTAAAGATACACCACCAGCTGTTAATCAAGTAATTATACCAAATAAGTAATAAATCTGATTTTAATTTGTATTTTAATTTATATTAATTATGAAATTAAAATATGTTTTACAGGTCGAGTTGCATCCACATTATCGTCAAGAAGAATTAATTAGCTATTGCAACAAGAAAGGAATTCATGTACAAGCATATTCTTCTTTAGGAACTAGTAGCAGTACTAATCTTTTAAAGGATCCAGTTGTTGTAAAAATAGCTTCTCAACTTAATGTATCACCAGCGCGATTACTATTAAATTGGGCTTTGCAACAACGGATTGGTAAATAATTTATCTTTTCAAAATGATTATGTCTACTATATATCATTTAATGATATTATTACAGGCATTATTCCCAAAGCCATAAAGAAAGAACATATAAGAGATAATATACAGCTAAATTTTGTAATTGATGAAGAGAGTATGAAAGCTTTATCTTGCCTTCCTCAGCATAAATATACTTGGGACCCTTCCAATGTATATTAATTTCAATTAAGTTTAAATATAAAATTAATTATTAATTAAGTTTAAATATAAAAAACAAAAAAAAATATGGAAGATTCTGCAGATCAAATTGCACAACTTTGTTTAGAAAAATATAATAAGCTTAGTAAGAATGGTAAACCATTAGAGAAAGAATGGACTGTGTTATCAGGTATGATATTAAAAAAAAAAGACAATTCACTCAATTTAGTAGCCCTTGCTACAGGAACAAAATGCTTAGGAAAATTAGATTTAATAAATACAAAAATATACGAAGAAGGTTGTAGATTAAATGATTCTCATGCAGAAGTTCTTGTCAGACGTGCGTTTCTAAGATACTTATATGAGCAACTCGATTTCTTACTCAGTAATTTTAAAAGTGATGTTTTTACAATAGATGATAAGAAAAAAATTAAACTACATGATGGAATATCGTTCCATTTATTTACGAGTCAAACTCCCTGCGGAGATTGTTCTATATTTTTGAAAAAAGAATTCTATGAAGATGATATACCTCCAACGAAAATTAGAAAATGTGATTATAATAACGGAACGGAGACAGTAGAATCAAATAATAATAGAAAAGAAAGACAATTAATTAAAGATATATATAGAACCGGTGCAAAATGTGTTAAATCTGAAAAATATCAAGATCCTCGTTTACCCGGAATAAACTACCACGTGGTTGGACCACTACGTACTAAACCAGGAAGAGGAAATCCTACTCTTAGTTTATCTTGTTCAGATAAAATAGCAAAGTAATACTACAATTTATTTTCATAGTATTTTTATAGAATATCATAATTAAGTTTTATATTTTATTATATATTCTGATTTTAGATGGAATTTACTTGGAGTACAAGGATCGCTTTTATCGATATTAATACCGCCAATAAAAATAGAAACTATTATAATTGGAGGGAATTGTCCTTTTTCTCTAGAGGCCATGGAACGTGGATTGTACAAACGATTCAATGAAAAAATGTGTAAACTAAAAATTATACAAAGTAAACTTCCTTTTAATCAACAAAAAAATTCCGACAGGAAATACCCATGTCCATCGAGTATAATATGGTGTGCTGTAAGAAATTGGTAATTTTTAATACTTACATTTTGATTATTTTTCGTAATTTTGAATAAGATAATTTTAATAATTGATCGTTTGCAGTGATACTGAGGTAGCAGTTGAGGGTAGAAAACAAGGAGCTACAAAGAAAAAGAAGAGTAGTAATTTGCTTATAACGAGACGTGCCCTTTTTGAAACGTTTCTACGAACATGTGATAAATATCAACATTCTGATTGCAATATAAGACATCCTAAAAAGATTACCTACTTAGATTGCAAAATGTGGTCAAAAAATTATCAAAGTTTGTGGAATACTTTAAAATCAGATTCTTTCCATACTTGGCCTTCTAAACCAATTCATTTACAAACATTTGTACTGTAGAATATTTGATATTTTTTAATGTATAATATATATTTTTTAAATCAAAATAAATGCAATAATGTTCGTTTTATAATGTTCGTTTATTTATGTTAGTATATCCTACACCTATACAAGTTAAGATCACTTGTTCTAAAATTTCATCTTCTTCTTTATATGGTTCAAGTTTAAATACAATTCCAAAAAAATCTTTTAAATCGCGTAAAAATTGTATCCTATGAAAATAATATTAAATCATTATAAAATATAAAATATAAAATTATTTTGAAATACGTATCTGTATAAAATGACTACTTACATCGCTGGTGTTAAAGGACCTGTTACAACTTTAGAAACATCTTTTTTACCTAATGCCATAAACATTGCTGTCATAGCTTGAAAAGGTGAATCTACACAACCATTTCTAAAATCATACATATTAATTTATTTAATATTTTCGTCATTTAATGCATATTCACATTTATTTTACCTATAAATTTCAGCAATTAATCTCATAGCTGCTTCTCTACCAATATCTTCTGGTACGCAAGGTAAAGAATTTGTTGTCATTAAAGGTGAAAATGTTTCTCCACCGAAAATAACATCAGCAGTTGTTTCGGCTGATAAACTTACTCCAAAACCTGTCATATTTTTAAGCATTTGTAAGTATTTAATGTACTCAAGAAACATAAAATAGCTAATTAAATATGTACCTGGTGATTTTCCACTAGATGCACCTTTACAATGGTCTGTATAAATATAAACATCTGGTAAGAATTTTAATAATACACTTTTAGCAGACTCCACAATTCGATTAGCAATAGCAGGAGAAACACGTAAACTACATGCAGTACCTCTTATTCTTTTAACCATTCCACTATTTTGAAGCTACAAATATATTTTTTTTATTTTTAAGGTGTAAATATCTTAATAAAAGAGATTTATACTTTCTACTAACTTGAATACTTCTAAGGTTACGACTAGGAGGACATTTGAATTTAATTTCTCCGCCACCTAAAGGCGCAGCTCCTCTTTTACTAATGGTAAAGATAACTTCATTATCACCTGACAGAAATTTTTTCAATATAGGCACAGCACATGTTTTCATTCTGTCTACAGATGGATCTGAAATACAATTGCATATATGTAAACAATTTCTTAGTTTCTTGCAATTATAATACAACAATTAAAGTTTAGAGCTTTACTTACCTATTGTATTATTAGTGACTCCTTTGAGTTTTATATCCACAGCTTTTTTACAAAATGGAGCTAATATCATAATTCCTTCCAGATAATAGCCAATACCTCGTTGTACGCTACAATCGTGCTCTAATTCACCGCCGTATAATAATCCAGGATTATAATATAAATTTGTTCCTGTTTCATTTAATTCTATTCGCGATCCATTTGTCATTTTATCCAATAAACGAATAAAACTGATTTCATATTCTAGACACAATAAGCATACAAATTGTTATATATATTTTTATATTTTAATAGTTTTGAAAAATAGGTAATATTTATATTTTAATAGTTTTAAAAAAATTAACTTAACCTTTAAGTCCTGGATCATCGTCTTTAACTCTGATATTTATAATTCGTACAGGTTTACCTGATAACGTTGATAATAATAAGCGATATCTCAAATAATTACAACCTTCATATATTAGAATATTATTTTTTATTTTGACTGGCATGTTTTATTAAAATTCGCGGTAAGTAAAGAAGTTAACGTAATGACACATGGAACTTGACGTCATACTGTTTCAGTTCTACAAGTAGTCTACTTTAAGTAGTTCTACTTTAGGCTATAGTAGTAGTAGTTCTACAGTTTACACGTATAAATTGAACAGATCGCAATTTAATAATATTGTTGGGTACTTTCATCGAATGTTTACAAAAATGAATTCAAAATTTAACGAATAACAAAGTGATGTTTTTTATTGATATCAAGATCTATAATATTTTCAAACATTACAATGATACAACCGAAAAAAACAATATTTGTTACTGTTGGCACTACCAAATTTGATGAATTAATCGCGACAGTACTTAGTCGCGAAATTTTGGAGGTAAAAGACTATGAAAATATAAGTTTCTAACGGAAATGTTATAAAAATTTAATGTAATACATTTAATGTAAGACAAAAAAGTAATTTTTTTATTTGTATTGTAGGCATTATCGTCAAAAGGATATTATGAAATCATTTTACAAATTGGCAAAACATCGTTTGTACCAGATTGCAGCTTACGTTATGGTTTTGTTAATATAGAATATTTCAATATGAGTGCAAATATACTTTCCTATGTACAAAATGCTGATCTTATCATAAGTCACGCAGGAGCAGGAAGTATTTTAGATGCTTTAGAATGTAAGAAAAATTTAATTGTAGTTGCAAATCAAAGTTTGATGGATAATCATCAATTAGAATTAGCCGAACAACTTTATAAGGATAAATATTTATACTATTGCACTTGCGAAACTTTATTAAATATTATCCAAACTATGAATTTTGCTGAATTAAAACCTTTTGTTAATGAAAGGAGTAAACAAATTGCTAAGCTTATAGATCAAATAATGGGATTTTCATCATAAAGAGAAGTTTGAAAGATATTCAAGAAATAACATTTTTAACTTTTTATTTACAACAAACAAAGAATTTAAAAGATTAATATTGATATTTTGTTTAATATATATTTAGATTTTTAATATTTTATAATATGGATATATAACAGCTTTAATTATTTATTACAACAGATATAGCTTTAATAATTTAATTTACAACAATATAATAAGAACTGTTCCTTAAAATTATGATGTAGCAGCATAGAAAAATTTATTAATTAATTTCTTATTAAGAAAAATGGTAACGAAGAATAATGGCAGTTATTGTTAGATACATTTTGTAGCATCTTTGGATAATTACTAATTGTTGAAATAAAAGCTATATCGGTAAAAATATTTCCTAAATACTGTACAATATTAAAATAAATTTAATTTTCCAACAGAGTGTTCATATTTTTCTTTGTAAGTTTTCTCTTTAAGAATAAAGTAATAGAGCAATCTCGCAATATCGATGAACATTGTTTTAAGTCATTGATTTAATAAATTCGCATATTTTCAATGCGTTATATCATTTTTTTTTTCTTAGATGATCCTAGCATTGTTTATACTTTCAATTTATTGTATGAAGATACATCCATATGAGGCAAACTACATATGTATATTTATAGTGACGTGTGCTTTAATTACAGACCAAGCCAAGACGTGTCATTTCTTTTAAAAGTTCATTTCCCATTTGCGCAGGACTCCTTGAAACTATTACACCAGCCTAGATAAGATACAATGATATTTATTACGATATCATTTATTAAAATGATAGTTATATTTATCATATAATTACCAAGCAAATTTATCGATACCTTTTCGAGGGCATTAATTTTATCTTGCGCACCTCCTTTTCCTCCTGATATGATAGCCCCGGCATGGCCCATTCTTCGGCCAGGTGGAGCCGTAATACCAGCAATAAACGATACTACTGGTTTAGCTTTACTTCCCTGTGATTATGATTATTACAAACAACATATATTATATTTGTACGTGAAATTACTAAAAATAAATTACACTCAAGGATGTGGCATGACTTTTGGAACATGAAAGAATTTTTGGAAAAAATAATTGGGTTAGGATAGGATGGGGATTTGAATACCAATAACTTAGAAGAGCAACCAACAGTATTATGCTGAATGAGATATTCCGCTGCTGATTCTTCTGCACTACCACCAATTTCACCAATCATTATAATACCATCACAATCTGGATCTCTAAGGAAGACGTCCAAACAGTCAATAAAATCTGTTCCATTAAATGGATCACCACCAATACCAACACAGAGTGTTTGCCCAAGACCAGCCTTAAAAAAAAAAAGAATTTCTTACACTCTTTTTATCATAAAATTAAAGAAAAACATTTATTATGGTGAATGAAATGTCTATTTCTCATTCGCTTACAAGGGTTGTTTGATTCACAGCCTCGTATGTTAATGTTCCCGATCTTGACACAATACCAATTTTTCCTTTCTGATGTATATGTCCTGGCATAATACCTATTTTGCACTACAAATACATATCTGTTATAAAATTCATTAGCAAAAATTTTGACACATTGATAAATATTAAATATTTGCACCTGCTCTGGAGCTATTATTCCTGGACAATTTGGACCAATTAGACGAGATTTGTTTTGCTCCAAAAGTCGTCTTTTAACTTTCACCATATCATGTTGTGGAATACCTTCTGTAATACATACAATTAATGGTATTTCAGCATCTATTGCCTCCAAAATAGCTGCAGCTGCAGCAGGAGGAGGAACATAAATAACAGTTGCAGAAGCACCCGTAGCTTTCTTTGCCTAAAATTCAGTTAACATATGTATAAATATATATGATATATAAGGAAATTAGTTTATCTACCTCTTTCACAGTTTTGAAGACTGGTTTCCCAAGATGTTCTGTACCAGCCTTTTTAGGATTGACACCACCTACTATTTTAGTACCATATTCAATGGCTTGTTGACAATGAAATGTCCCTTGTTTACCAGTGAAACCCTGACATATAACTTTGGTATTGGAATCAATTTTTAAATTTTTCCTAGTATCTACATAATTAAACCTTATTTGCGTTCGTAATAAATTTCCACAATTTGCTGCAACATGAAGGAAAATTTTTCTCACTCAAAAAATAATTTTTTTTCGATACAAGTACCAATAATTTTTTTGTTTCTTAATATATATGTTGCAATAAATGTCATAACATTATATTATTTTATAAAGAGATTTTAATTGTTTTAGCTATTGTTTGCAAGCAGATGTTATTTATAGAGACAGTATCAAATTTCTTAACTTTTAGGTCAAGGTTCATTGAGTGTATATCATCCAATGAGTTCAGATGATTAGTATGACATTTATTCTGACAGAACATATTAATTAAGATGTTAAAATTATGCAAAAGACTATGCAAATCATATTCAACAGTTATATATATGAAATAAAACTAATATATATGACATGGATGAAATATAATTAAAAAAAAAAAGAAATTATGAAGCTTCTATGACAGAATACATTTATAACAGACAAAAGATTTAATAAAGAATTATATAATGTTTTACATTAACAATTGCATAGTTAGAATTGAAACAAGTTAATTTAACTAAATGATTTAATATCATATAATTTAACTAAATGATTCATTATAACTAATAATAATAATTTATTATTAGTTATGTATAATTCCTTATATAATGATAACATAAACGAAACTTGTCAAAAGTATTTTTAGTTTGGAAAATAATAGATGGTCGAACACGACCGTGAAATTTTGTTACGACTATACAAATAGTCGAGATATGCAAAGGTTTCTTTCGCAGTGAAAAGTACTGGATGATCATTCATATCTTACCTGTAAACTTCGAAAATGTCCTGATAGCTACAGCCATTTTTTAATTTATGTTTTCTTCAAGATAGTCAATGAATGAAATCGAATTATTAGAGAATCACCATTAGAGGACTTCGGTAGACTAGCGAGGTCAAGTTCGAAAGAAAATACACGGACGAAGTGTACTTATCGCATGTATCTAAATACTTCAGATTTACTATGAACATGTCAAATGACAGGAACGTTGAATATCGAACTGATTGGTCTGTTCTTTCGCAAGAGATTTTCTTCAAGCTAATTTTCAATGCAAAAGTTTGATTGCGAGCAAATTTTCTACGAGGTTTTCAACACATCAGACACAAAAATAATTGTCATTTTCCTTTATTCTGAAGTTTTCTGAAATATTTGTGAAAAATTTCTCTAGTTTCGTAACTCTTTTATTGCTAAAAATATAGGGAAATTAGTTTTATCTCTATTCTTGCCTTTGAAATTTACCCTAGGGTCATATTCATGTATTTTAAACAAAAGTATGCAACATTGAAGTTAGAATAACACAGTAAAAAATTTGTTGCAAAAAAGATTAGTACTATATGTACGAATGTTACACTTATGCTACGGTATTTGATAGCAAATGTAATTATTTCTTTCCCTATAGAAAGGAAAGGTAGCATGCTGCATAATCAACGGAGATCACTGAAAAATTGAGCGTAGTTAATGAAAGTTGCGATTGATGGTATCATAGTTGCCAAATGTAGATTACCGAAAGAAAGTCTACATAAATCCTTCTGCGATTTTATTGTTATTACTGAATATAAGAATTTAATTATACACAAATTTTCATATGGATCGAACAGTTTATTAAAATTCGTAGTGATCCGATTACGAAGCTAATATTGATGCATATAGATAGAACGACATAAATGACAGTGATGTATAGAAAATAAATATCCTGGTAAAAATGACGTGGTGAAGAGAGCTTTATCGTTTTACAAAACCATCGAAGGAATTGCAAGGTACACACTCTATCAACAGTTTCTAGTGTTTCGTTCGGATATCGTTTCAACCATCTACAAAAAGGGATAAAAAAATTTATTTCAAATGCCGAATGTTTCGAATATACTTCCGAACGTAATTCAAAAGAATTATTTTTTGAATTTGGAAAGTTATTTCAGTTACATTGGTCATATGTTATAACACAAAACATTCCTACTATTTATATGTTATTATGTATTAAATGTTATCGAATCATTTCCGTTATGATGAAAAGTTAATATTGGTTATATATTTAGAATGCATCTCCTTGTGAGAGTAAATGAAAGGTCTGTCATTGAAAACTGAAACAATATGTATATATTTTTTTTTTTTTTATTGGAATACACATTTTTTCTCAGTTATGTGGAATTTTATTTGATTTACATTTATTATTATTTACATTCGTAATTAAAATTGTATTTATTGCCTTCTAATTGTAATCATACAACAGAAAGAAATATGATTCAAAATATTTATGTTACAAACGTATGACAGTGATGCATATCTCTACAAATTATTCTAAATTTTGCAGTGGTATTTTGTATTAACTTAAATAAACAAATTTATCAAGCAGGATGGAAGAGAGTACAAGTTCTGAAAATGTTTGGTGTAAAACTAAAGCAGACGAACAAAATAATTATCAGTATCATCCAGAATCTATAACTTCCTCTATGGAAGCAAATTCTACTTCTTTAGCAGATATATTTGATACAGCATTTACATCTACAGTTGATCCCTCTCCACAACCAAGATTTAATTCAGGTAAAGATGAAACAATGATAAAAGATATATATATATATATATATAAATTTTTCTTTTATGCTTTTGGTATCAAATGCAATAATTTCTTTTTTGAATGAAATAATTTAATTAATTTTGAATGATACTAAATATATATAGTGAAAAATTTTAATATTTAATTTTTTCATTCCAGCCAACGAAATGGAATATGACCACTTGTTTGCAGAAAGTGATGTAGAAGATTTGGATGTGGTACCTATTAATCCTTATGTAAATCCATCTCATCATGCTGCATCAAATAGTAATTTTGTTTTTGGAACTTATTTACGTGGGTCTGAAACAGCAGCAGGAATTTTACACGAATGTGATCATCCAGTAAAACATAAAAGTAGAAAAAGCGAAGAACGCAAATCATTCAATGATCAGCATTCTGATAGTTTCAGTGTAGCTGGACCATCTAGATTGTCAGATGGAACTTCTAACAAGTATAAATTTAGAATTAATTTTTGAATTTATTTGTGATATTTTTATTTTCAATGCAACTAAATTAATAATTAATAATGAAAATGCCCTAAACAGAGTTATGCAGAATATGGAAAATGACAGTGCCAATGAAGTCAATATATATCCCTCAGTTATGCCAAATGCAATTCATTCTCAACAAAATTCTATACGTGCAACAAGTATGATTTTTTTTCACATGATATACATATATATAATACATAATAGAAAATACATAAATAATAATACATAAATAGAAAATAATTAATAGATAGTCTATATAATTTAACTTTGTTCGTATTGGATAGAAAATGATGATACACCATCAGCACCTGATCTACAATTAGATTGGTCCTCAAGTAGTGATGATGCTACTAGTAGTGACGATGAAGATGGATCAGTTGAAGTTCTTGTTTCAGTAAATCATAATAATAAGGTAAAATGATATTATATTGAATAAATTATATTATATTAAACATTATATTGAATTGTTTAAAAATAGATTTTATGTTAAGAATTTAAAATGTAGAATATTTTGTTATATTTCAGCAGCAAAATTCTGCACAAAATAACGAGGAACGTAATCGTCCAGTAACTGTAGTTGATTTAACTGTGGAGTCAGATGAAGAACATACTCCACCTACTCCAACAACTTCTGTAGTAACACCAGGTACAACAGATTATGTACATAGGTGAGTACATGAGTAACAAATTGTTTAATATGTAAGAATTATATATTAAATTATAATGATATTAAAAATTATATTATATTAAATGGCAATAATTTTATTGCTGATAATTTTTTTTTCTAGTGGAAACAACACTTATTGCATGCATGACCATTTGTATCATGGTCGATGTATGCATCATAATTATAGAATACCAATTCCTGTTATACCTGTAAGATATAGCCAATTACCAGGTAAGAATGTGATAAAAAAATAAAGACAGATATTAACAATATTTTTGATATATTATTTTGTTATTAATTTGTTTCTTTTTTATAGATGCTTCTACTGGAATGTTAAGATCACGTATGCATCCAATACAAGAAAGGCTATGGAGGATGCAACAACGTGTACAAGAAGTACATAGGCGGAGTCTTCATCCAAGATTTTCAACACATCACACGTTAGTATTGCAATAAATACTCAAAGTTTCACATTATGCAATAATTTTTATATTTAATAGTACAACGTCGTGCAATCCACATGTTCATCAAGCAAATCAACATACGTGTAATAATGGAAATGTTAACCCTGCAAGTAATCGTTGTAACGGTTCAGAAAACATGATATTTGCGGAAAATTATTTCCCATCTCCAATTTTACCACCACCACAACAGCCTACTGTTTATAGTCATCCAGAGGCTAGGAGGCCACCGAGTGTTAGTCCGCCTTGTCCCGCTCAGTCTGTGATGGTAATTCAATGCATTACAAGAGTTACATTATATTATTTTAGTTTTACTATGAATTTATAATTTATCTTCTTTTCGTTTCTTAATGTTTAGGAAAATTCTTTGAGTGGCGTAGAAATGGAACCAACACCACCTCCAGTTATGCTACCTTCAATGCCAGTTCATCCTTACGTACATCATATGTATCATCATTATGGTTCTCATCGAAGACCACCTGGTCCACAACATAGACACCATATTCATATCAATTGGTTGCAACATCTTCATTTGGTATGTTCTTCAATACAGTACTTTGAATTTTTATTATAGTTATATAATGCATATGTGTTTTATGCAGCAAGGCTCTGATGCTCACGATATGATGCCGTTTTCATCTTTGGGTTTGTTGCATCCAGCGCGTCAAATGTCGGCGCAACTTGAGAATTATATGCGTCTTGTTGATTTACGACGTATGGCCGCCATTAGTTGCGGAGCTACGCAGGAGTCGATAGAAAGTCACACATTCCGTCATAAGTACAAACGGGTAAGCTACATGAAAATTTATATATATATATGTTTATTTATTATTTACATATGTGCTTATTTATTCGCAATATTTTATCGTTTTATAGGAAAAAAAAGTTGAAAATAGTGAAGACGCTATTGAAAAGTGTACTATATGTTTATCGGAATTCGAAGACTGTGAAAGTGTCAGGTACAAGTTAATTTTCACGTACAATACAAATTATTTTCAGCAATTTATACACGAATTATATTTTTCTAATGTTTTTATATAGGAGGCTTCCATGCATGCATTTATTTCACATAGACTGTGTCGATCAATGGTTATGTACTAATAAACGCTGTCCTATATGTCGAGTGGATATCGAAACTTTTTTACACAAGGAGCTTGAAAGCACTACATAGTTTAAGGTCGATTTTAACCATCTGTTTTCGTTTTATATAATCAGGTAATATTCACATCTAAATATTTTAAAAGATCCTATTCATGAGAAAACCTTTTTCCGACACTGCTATGAATGTTGATGTAAAAAAATTTTACTGTGAATAATCAAAATATCGATAATGGAATAGAACTAAGTTCCTGGAATTGTAGAAAAGATTTGTTTTGATTAATTATCTTTATTAATATCCATGATATTAGTAATGATGTACATAAAAAAAATGTTAGGTTTGTTTATTATGCGTTATTATATTGATAAAATATGTAATTTGATTGATAATTTATCATGTATGTAATGGTTTTGAAACCACAAATTGTTAGATTATAACAAATATTTGAGGTGATACATCTCTTTGTGTTTTTTTTTATTCTACTTTTTTATGTGATATATAAAAGGAAAAGAAATTTTAATCATTAACAACAACCAATCAATGAATTTTTAAATTAAGTTAGAATTGAGATGAATGGAAATTAATTATGTGAAATAATTACGTGAAAACATATTATTCCTGTGTTATAGTAATTCTCCACTGGGTGCTATATTGATATAAATTTTATATACGATAAACATATTCTAATGATTTGTGAAAACGGTTAAAGATTCTTTGAGGCTATGTATACTTTTCGTAAGTTTTTATATTGAACGAGTTTTTTAATAAAACTATATTCAAATAATTCTTTACTAATAATTTTTTATTCTTCATAAAAGATATTCGTATCGTTGTATTAAAACAAAAAGAAAAAAAAAAGGAAAATACCGGTAATCTTAAAATTTCGTGAGAAAAAGCTTTCTATTTCGAGCGACTTTATTTCCGCATCATTTTATTGGTTCCGTTGGTAATAATAAAAAAAGGACATGTATTTTAATTCACCAAATTAAACGGATCGCTCTGTATGATATTTAATAAATTATTATTATTATGTCTAGTGCGTAATAACAATAATTATTATTATTTTGCATTCGAATGTCGGCGCTGTGGCGGCATAATAAAGTTGTCCAAAATCTTTGATGTCGCCATGATGGCGATACGCTTTTATTATGCTTGTACATTTATGATTCTGTAATCGAAAAGTATTGTAAATGTCTGTTACTCTTTAATCTAAAATATATTTACTTCCAGATGATCTGTTGTTGTATTGATATCTGCATATTTATTTATATGTACATATGTAACATATATAATACATAATAAATTTGCTTTGATCGAGTACGGTGATTGCAAAGGGCTACAATATTCCCAATAACATCGTACGCTTAATTCCTGTATCGTTTGTCGACTCAAAACAAGCGATTTTTATCAGAAATTCTTTATGGATTATCACTTTTTCGAGACGTTTTCCGATCAAACCAATTTCTTCATCAAACAAACCAATTTTCAGCATGCATACTCCAGATAATGTTGATTGTAGAAGCGATAAAGGCGCATCGCTCTCGTTTTTATTCAACAAAAAAAGAGAATAAGAGAGGAAAAAAAAAAAAGAAATTAGCACGGACGTGCGTAAGACCGGATCGTTTCTTGCAAAAAGGCTTTAAAGGCCTTAAATTATGAAAAATGCGAATCGTGTGACTCATAGTCGATTGTTTTATTGTAATCATATACAACATAAGTGCGAGAACTTGCGACGAAAAATGACGATTAGAATAATAACAAGGAATGTGCAAAAAAGAAGAAATGTTACGTAAATCCTTTCGTCTGAAATTTTCTTGATATAAAAATAATTAGACAAGTTAATAGATAATCCAATATTAGTTAAAATTCGTTCAAAAATGTGGGAACATTTTCATCACCGAAGTGTGTCCGATTCATATTGAAAATATTATATTTTTTTTTTCAAACTTTTCGTTTCTTTTTCGACTCTTTCAATTTTTCTATCCGCGATGACGTTGTTCCTGATTGATTTTTCCCCGGGAGAGAGTGCGAAAGAAATTAGTCGAACGTTTAATGAGATGATGATGATTGACACGATGCCCTGTTCTGTTCAATGCCACTTGCACTGAATTCTACTTGCACACGGTGGAGAAGAGAGGGAGTATCTCTCGATCGGTGGCTATATAGCCAGCTACAGGACTGATCGTTTCAGTTACGAACTCTTCAAGTCAAGATTTGTCCAGTTTTTCTTTTTCACTCGTTCTCTCGTTTACGATCGTGCAAAGACTTAGCCTGGCTCTATCAGATTTTATTACGGATTCGCACGATGTCGTAAATCAAGCGTCGGCAAACAAGGGTCCACGTGGTTCATCAGCTCGTCTGTGTTGACGTTTTTCAATTCTACTTGCACACGGTGGAACATCAGCTTAGAACGTGAATTTTATCGCGAACGCCAACGCGAATACACACAGCACCATGCAGTTGCGGAACATAGAATTCGCGATTTCCTTGCAAAAGTGAACCACAGAGATTCAACAAAGGTTACCTTGACGAGAGAAAAAGTGATCTGGTTTCTGATATTTGGTTTCTTCGAGTTATCGAATCTGGTCTCAATTTTTCGCAATATATTCCGAGGAAAATGCCACCGCAGGAGAAATATGAAAATTCCGTGCGCTTGAACAATAATCGGGAGAGTAACGTGGCCACTTGTCAGAACTCGATCAACATTCAAACGGAGGGAACAGATAAACGCGTTAAGGAAGAGACGAGAGACATGGATTTCGATGAATTGCTGCCCTATGTCGGCGAGTTTGGCCTTTACCAGAAGATCCTGTTCGTTCTGATGATCCCTTTCGCTTCGTTTGTCGCCTGGGTCTACTTCTCGCAGATCTTCATCACGCTGATACCGGATGATTATTGGTGTTGGGTACCGGAACTGGAGAACCTCACAGTCAACGAAAGGTGCGCAGAAAAGTATCTGAGTTCCTTCCCCTTGGGGAATTGCGTAGAATTAGAAGCGAGATTGAAATCTGAAGTTTCTTCGTTTAACTTACATGGATCTTCAGATTTTATCGTTATTTAAGAGCAGGTCGACGAAGTCGAGGCTAATCCAGGAAATCCAGGTGTTCACTGAGATATATATTGATAGTACAGGAAGTTTTACGATTATGATAGATTAATGAAATTTTTTAAACGTCACGTAATCACACGATTTGTTCGTAAAAATTGATTCATTGTTTAGATAAAAGATGTTTGTTCATGTAGACAAAAGATCGATAATTGCGAAGGTTAATTTGTTCCTTTAAATCTGCTCTAATGTTGACTTTGTTCACTGGACAAAGAAATAGTCTCGTAGATGGTTTCTTTGTAAATATAAATACGATTAAAAAGATTGCTTTCGAGTTGATTCAGCGTTTTACTTAATAAATATAACGATAAAATTCAACAGAGCTTCTAAAATTAGATATTCGAAATAGAAAATTTTCTTCGTACCAACTCGATGCACGTTTTCAATTTTCTGATGTGTAATTTTATCAAAGGAGAATAGGTTATCAAATATTCATGTCAACATCTAAGCCGATTTATTTTGGAAACGTTCTACCGTTTGCAACTTATAATTGCGAAAACGAAACGTGTGAAACGTTGATTCATTCTGCGATAATTATTACGGTATTTATCTAGCGTGTGTTAGTACTTTTTCGATGACTAGACGAGACAACTTAGACAATTTATGCTGTTGGCTACTATATTGTTATGCAAGAGAAAGGAAAGCTTAATTCCTTATTCACTTGAAACACTGCAACGCAGTGAAACACAGTTGTCGTAAAGTCCAACTCATTTTTAGATATGATTGATCAGCAGTTCAACATCAAAACAAAAAGGGTTACGTTTCAGATTTAGACATTTCTTCTCACAAGTATTTATGATTTTCTACACGCTATTCATCGGCAAAAACAAAATAAAAAAAATTTAGAGCAGTTTCTTCTTTTCTTTCTAAATGAGAGTAAAATTGAAAAAAATTTCTATGTTGTTGAATGTGTAAAATAAATTCAAAATGGCATCGATGAAAAATAGAGAATCAAAGTGCTGGAATTGAAAAACTTAAAGATTTGAAAATGATCACGTACGATCTAGAAATCTAACGAGGCTAGTTGAAATGAAAATGCCACAGGCATGATGCTGATGCTGATGAAAAATGCGATCTGATTGCATTCGTTTCAAGCCGCAGTGAAAAAAAATACCAGGGACGAATGATTATTATCGATGTTTGTTACCTGTTTTGTGATTCAAGGATAGATCACCGCACGTAAAGATTTTCTCTATGAATGCTTTCTACATTGATGCATTATTCAATTATTAAGTACAGTCGAAGCCTATTTTTTGCTCTAACAGCCCAAAATTATAAAGATCAAAAACTTGGTGTGTTCGTTGATAATAATTGATAATTACAGCGATAATTTTAGATGGGTGTTTAGACAGGTTGAGATAACAGGTTTTTATTATTCACTATTTCATTATTTCCCCCTCCCTCCTATTCTATTTTCCTTTTATTGTATATAATTCTTTCCCATAAATCTCACTTGAAGATAAAAATCAGATTACTGTGCCATTTTGTGAAGTATTTAATTAAACAGTTGCATTTTTTCAGTTGCATTTTCAACCTATTTGCATATTGGAAAATACCTCAAGATTGAATAAAATATGAAAAAGTTCTTAGTTAAGTTGTTGATTGTTCAGTTAAGTTTTATGTTAAACATCTTAAAACATTGCACATCTTTTTTAGTTCTTAGCTGGGTACAAAATTGAAACATAAAAATTTCACGAAGCTCGTACAGTAAACCAATCACAAATCTTTCCACTTGAATTTCAAACTTGAATTAAAAATTTAATTCTTAATTGGAGTCGGGCTTCGTTCCGTTTTCAAAATTAATCCCCTCGACCTAAGTTATGAAATTCTCAATCCTAAGTTATTAAATTTTGCCCCGTTGAAAGTACTAAATAGAATAAAGACCACTTACGTGCAAGGAATATCGACTATCTCAAACGAAACATAATCTATCTACGTTATTTTCACGTAGACACAGGTAGACGATATTTCATAATTCGGTTCTTCGATTTCAACAGGCGTTAATCTTGTTGAAATCCCGTTGTGCGACAATTGCATACTCTGTTTCTCATCGAGGCATTTCTACCGAACGGTGAAAATCGAAAAAAAAAAAAAAAAGAAAAAAATACCAAAAATCGACAAAGAGCTGAAAATGCTCAGCGACGAAACGTGCAAGTGTAACTGGATTGCATCTTCGTTTCGTTGGGTTAACAACCCACGAATGTTATTCAAATAATGCAACAGCTGGAGCAGCCGGTAGCAAGTCGTAAAAGTCTTAATAAAACACGTTTCTACGAGTGAACGTATGTTACCGCGAGAGACATGCACCGAGAGTTTTATTTCTCTACGCCATTTTCACTCGTCCGAAACGATCGGTTGCGTAACAGAAGTCGTTCTTTTATCTGCAATGCACGATAATGAACGAAACGCGAAACTGATTTAATTTGTCCCTGGTTTTGTCAATTTCTGTGTAAACTTAGTAATTGTGTGTAAACTGAGCACCGCATCGCCACGTTCTTGTTAACGCTTTGAGGTAGTTTCTTTTTTCTTCGTGTAAATTGGTCAGGATGGTTACGAGGCTCGTCTGAAATACACGATTTTTGACTACATTCTCGTGGAAAATTTAAAAATTTAAAAAGTTGTACTTCGATGGAAAGGAATAATCCTGAAACAATTTGAATTATTAAGAAAATTCCAAGTATTGATCCAAAATTCCAAAAATAATTAATATTTACAGGAGTAGGTAAAAAAATAAACGAAATTGGAATTTTAAAAGAGTGATTGGAATAGAAAAAAACTTTTGAACTTTTTCATTAAATTATTTTGTTTCAAAGAGACTTTTTCTTACTAAAACAGATTTTTGAAGAGATAAATAGCATTAAATATATATATATATATATATATATATATATATATATAAATAATAATAATAATTAGAAAGATATAATAGTTAGGAAAAGTAAATAGTTTTAATACTACTTCATATCAATATTTAGACTATTTAATTCGAAATTTTTTATAAATAAGTTATAATTAAGTGATACGGGTAATAGTATAAAAATAGTTAAAGACACATAATTAATTAAGTATATATACTTAAATTTTATTCTCTTCATATTCATTATGTTTACTAATGAAATAAAGTATGAGAATAAAATCATTATTCCTCTAATCATAATAATTAATTATATAGATGTAGATTGTTAGATATAAGGCTTGATTAAGAACACAAACAGAGAATTCCAGATCATGCAAAGAATAATACTAATTAATTGATTTATAGGACTTGAAGAAATTCTAAACAAGTAAAGATTTATAAAAAATATAACAAGAATGTACGAATTTATCATTAAAGTAAAATATATTAATAAAAATATTTTCATTCTCAGTAGGTAAATTATCTAAATAATAGTTTTGGAAATTATAGATAATTCGAATTTTTGATAAACAAGTTATGTAGTTCAATTCAAAACATTAATTTTGTAAATTGATAATTAATATTGTGTTACGTAGCTTTTATACTTGTATACTTAATATACTTATAAAATTACTTGGAATTTAAGCTTTGGAATTGAGAGATTGGCTTCTTTTCCTTTTTCTTCTTCTTCTTTCTTTCTTTTTTTTTGGACGATGTACATTTCATTTCTTAGTTTCTAGTATTTTGCATTTGGAACACTTTCTAAATATGTAACTTTAGCGACTTCAAGACAAGTTTTATAGAAACCAGAACTAACTTTATAGAAACATTTTTCGAAACAAAGTTTACTTTTTTCTCACTTCACGTAGGAAGAGATTATTTTCTCATATTTCAATAATTCTTCAAGTTTCAGTTCACTTTTCATTTGCGTACTAACATAAAATTGATCGATGTTTCTTTTTTATAACACTGTTCTGATTGTACGATTTTATCGAAATTGTTTTACAAGCTAGAGATCACTTTATTTTTCTTGAGAAGAGTGCATTATATTAAACAATATAATTGAAATTAAATATCTCTATTGAAAAACATTACAAATTTATGATAGCGCAAATAATCTCAGTAATTCCACGATAAACTTTTAGAAAACTTTTCAACTCATAAATTTAATCGAACTGACTGAACTCACAATTATAATGCAAATTGGATATTTCCTTCTGTCTTTATTCTTTACTTATTTTATCATAAACTTATCATTCACATCGTTTGTTCGTTAAAGTATGCGTGTTAAAGTTAAATAAAATAAGATTGAACATTTCGATGTGTGTGACTTTCGTGAACGATCCTGCGTTCCATGTATATGATAATCTTTACATTTCACTGATGCTTATCTCTCGTAACGAGAGGACGCATTATTATATGCACAAAAAGCTGCATTTGCTCAATGGTCGGAAGGAACACAATACAAATGAATCTTCGTGGTGTTCAAAGTGAACGGCTAGGAACGATTGCCTTTTCCTATACTTAGATGGTTCGGTTGCACCATAATTCGTTATTAAGACGTTTCGAGAGAGGCAAAGGATACTGTGTCGTAACGGTGCTTATGCTCGCACAATGCTCCCTGGATAAAATCCCCGTATAATAATTCATCGTATTCGCCGCGCGAACGCGTTGAACCTTCGCGCAAACAATGAGAGCGTGAACGTGAAAAAAATGACGTTGAGCACGTTGGCTTGATATCGTTCATTTGCTCGCCGAATATCTTTTACGTAAAGGCATTCGACCTGCTGGAAAAAAAGAAAAAGAAAAAATCGTTCGACGATGGAACTATGTTACGATGATACAATTAAAGACACGACAAGTGCTATTACATGATGCATGAGTTGAAAAGTCTAGTGTTTTAGTCCAGTGTATTAGTGCATAACGAATGAGTATCGCGCAATTTCGATTAATTTCCTGATTTAATTGCTTTTAACTTTTTTGCTCGAGAGTTGCTCGTTAGTTCCTATTGCTTGCAGCGATTAAAACTGCGAAGAGAATTACGTCCAAGGTGCCCGTTCTTGATTAAAACTCAAATGCTAATAGATAAGACATACATACGTATGTATATACAGCGAAAGTATTTCGACCATTTATACGTATCGTCTGAAATTTTATTGGCGATGTTATGAGATCGAACCACTACAAAGCAGATAGTTTCTAAAATTTTTCCTAGACTATATAAGTCAGACGAAAGTGTAAGATTTGATTAATAAGCTTATTCTGACATATAATAAGTTATATCTCATAATTGGGGAAACTGTATTTTCCACGACTATCGGATGGAAAGCTAAATTTCATAAAGTTCGTGAAATTTCTCAAAAAACGATTAAATTCAAGGTTAAGATTCGGAGAATCGTGGAACGAAGAACGAAAAATTTCACGACGATGGAGAGTAAGGTAAATCGGATGAAACACGAGTCAATACTTCGATAAGAGATAATTATATAGGAATCTTGAAGTAACTGAATACCCAGTTTAATGAGATAGCAGTTAACTCCGATAAGTCATCATTTACAATAGTAAAGAAAATAAGAATAGCAGAAGGAAAAAAAAAAAAACATTTGCTAAGAGGCTGTGATTAACTCCACTTGGCTGATAAGTTACGAGCTGAATCTACTTCGAGCGACGCGGACGTCTGACGGCATACTTTCCGAATCAGGATGTTTTATGGGCGAACGTTCTTTTCTCTCGCAGAAGTCGCTCTAGTTTGCTCATTATCGGCGAATGCACCATGAAAAATGTAGCGTACGCTTGCGTAATGGAATCGACTTCTTCGGTCGTTCACTTTTCATGCAAAGGTCAGACATTAATCAGCGAGTAATCGCGATGTCACGCGATATCGTTGCACGCAGATGACGTTAAACATTATTATAAAATTTTTCTTCCGACTATTAACATTTATCGAGTACTCGGAATTTTGCAAGTCGATTGCAATTAATTGGTAATTTTCTGGGAAGGAAAATTTCGTATATTTCTATAATGACAATCATTTTGATGATTTCATAGCGGTAGTTTCCTCAGTAATAATTAATAATTTTTTTGTAATCATTGCATCCAAGTATTCGCCGATGTATTGTAATTAACGTTTAATTATTAAGTTACGCCATGATTTCCCAACGTCATTATAAAAACAGTGAAAAACTCACGAGGATCTCGAAACGTGGCATTTCGAGGTGTCGCATTATAACAATATAGCGATTGTTCGACAATATTGTCCAAGTAAATAAGGTCAATTTGATTCAAACAGCGTGACACCGACTTCCTATTTCGTTACACAAAAGCTCGTCAAAACAGGTGTAATTATCGTCACCGAATTATCTTAATGACGTTTATTATAATAAACAAGCGATTTCGACATCCGTCGGCGATTGTGAATCACTCTCGCAGTTATTGAATGTGACTGGATAACTAATGCAATCTTTCGGTGATAAATTGGATTGGATCGGTATGTTTCTGCAGAAATTACATTCTAAAACTCGGGCAAATCGTTACCGCTCGATTATTTGTTATATATTTCTCGATTCGAAAAAAGAGAAGTGAAAAATTTTTAATTGTAGCCAGTGAAAAAAATGAATATCATATTTAGTAATTCATTCAACGCTAGAATTACCGATAACTAAAGCATAGGATCTTCATCAGAGACGATAAACTAAGAAAAGAATAAAAAGACTTTACTTGTATATTTTACGAAAAATTGTTCAAAACTCTAACACTGTATGTTCTAAATGTATAAAACTTCTGACAGAAATTAGAAATTCGTCATTTCGATAGTTCTGCTGTTAGTAATCATACCAACTTGTCATTAGATATATAACTCGTACACTTTCTTTTATTTCGAATAAAATTCCAATCGGAAGTGTTTTATCGCGATCGACTGCGAATCAAGGAAATATTATCGACTTGAAGAAAAAGAAAAAAAATGTTGAAGATTCCCAGTGATTTTTGAAATACCGTGAACCTGTCTGCATAGTCTTTCCTCCTTCGTTTCAGACGGTCGCTAGCGATACCAGCCAACCACGAGGGACACTCGAGATGCAGCATGTACGATGTAAATTACACGGAGATTTTGTTAAATGAAAGCTACGTGCCGGACACATTGTGGCCAACGAAAGCTTGTCAACACGGATGGGAGTTCAATTATAGTACTGTTCCGTACGCAACTGTGGCAACCGAGGTGAGAAACAGACTGAATCTGTTCTCTTGACCGTTTTTTCTTGGTCTCTTTCAATTATTTCTATAATACATACATATAGAAATTTTATTACATCTGCACACACACACACACACACATTATTAATAACTGCAACTTTGTGAAAATGTTTGAATTTTTAAAATTTTTGAAATCGACACACGTGTCGCGAGGTTTCTTTTACTTCGTGAACTCTCTCTCTCTCTCTTTCTCTCTCCGCGTTGCTCCCGCCGGGAAAGAAAATTTCTCCTCGAGCTTTGCGAGCGGCCGGAACAAACTGCACTTTTTTATACGCGAGAACTTACGCCGGATCTGAAGTTTTCCTCGCGATACTGACACCCAACGAAAGGAACAGAAGAAAGCGCGTTTCATTAGGGAATTCCGAAGTTTCGGGAAATTCATATAATCGGCGTATACGTGGACGTTCTTACGATATTCCTGCGATAATGCTTGTTGCTGTCGTCGCCGAGAGTAAATCATTCGACTGCAGGTTTCTGTTGGCAGTTGGGATGGGTCTGTCAGTACGACGCTCTGCCAACCATTGCTCAAAGTATCTTCTTCATCGGCGCTATCTTCGGTGGACTGATTTTTGGATGGATCGCCGATCAATACGGCAGGATACCAGCTTTGATCGGAGCTAATTTAATGGGATTTCTCGCTGGAGTGGCCACCGCGTTCACCGATACGTTCTGGCAGTTCACGTTGTGCCGTTTCTTCGTCGGATTCGCCTTCGACAATTGCTTCACCATGATGTATATATTAGGTAATTATCTTCCGATTGTTTCTTCTTCGTTGAGTGGAATTCACAGAGGTCTCTCTTAGAGGCTGCCTGTTGCAAATTTCTGCCGAGCACATTGTGAGCGTGTGTAACTCGTGAATCAAAGTTCATCACGATTAACGCTGATGAATAGAATCAAATGATTGTTCGCAACAAGCTTATACGAATTGTAACCATTTTGAAATTTGGAAAAAACAAAACGAATTCGGCAGAAAATCAGGTGACGGGTTAGATCGAAAAAGATTCTATCTCCATTTGGAATATTTTTGGAGTATTTTTCTCGACGGCAAGAAACTATCGTTTCTACCTTCTCCGTAACTCTGTAATTGTTCTCTAATTTCGTTATAATGTATATTTCGAGATGATTGTACTACTGTGATTTACTACTCGAAGACTATCTTTAACTATCTTGAAGTTAAGAAGATTCGAGAATGCAAATTACAATGTAATTTCCACGAGACACGGCAACTCTGTTGCCACGCTTGATTTACGACTGACATTCCTTCAAGTGCATGAATTTTGCAACGAAACGCGCGACACTATCCGTTAGTTACTTATATTCAATGGAACTTTACAAAGTTACGAAAGTAACTGAAACACGCACGAATATACGCGAAGTCATAAATTTTTCACTAAGTTTAGATCATTTTTCTATTGTTCTATTGTTTCAATGGCGAAGACTGAAGATAAAAATACCGATTTGTCGACCGTGTAGAAACACATTTAAATATATATTTCAATGAAAGATTACGTCTGACTTTCTTTTCTAACTGCGATCAATTGTAACTTCTCCTCCAGAGACAATATTCTGACTGCAGGGGGTTAGTTGCTTAAAACTGCACTTAATTACTGAACAACCATAATATATCAAACTTTCCATAAACTTCCGTTACCGCAAACAGAAAGTGAAGGTTATCAGTGAATAATAATCTCGCGGCAAACGCTTTCACGGCTATAAATCTTTATGTATATACATATATAATACGAGCACTTGTCGTAAATGTTAAAGGGACACTTTCTCGTAATAAATTTGCTTTGAAATACTTCGAAATCGTCGTATCGTAGTGTAAAATAATTAATATAAACCACTTTCTATATATTATAACAACATACAAATTGATTCAAATCACGTTTTTCAAATACGCAACACAATCAGGGACAGTGAGTTATTGAAATTCACACGTTTCACTCGTTACTCGGATTATTCTTCTGGCAGATGATCAATTCTGCGAAGCTCTCGCAGAAGTAGAGAAAGCAGTTTAACGTAAACTTTAGCCAAACGAGCCATTGGAACGCGTTTTTCCTTGATCGAATAGCAAGTTTGCACCGCTGACAGCGGTTCTAATTGTGAAAATCGAGACCGACGAAAACTCAGGCGTACGTGAACCGTGACTCGATGACTCAAGTCGAGGCTGGAAAAATTGGCTGCTTGTTCTACGAAACTAAGGCCAAGTTGACGAGATTCGCGAGCAACGTGGTCGCGTCAAACAAACTCGCTATTTCTCGAAGTCAATCTGACTTTTCAAGTCTATTACTGTGATCACTCGATATTTCATACCTCGTATTTACTGGTCGACACTTTATGGAATATTTTCTTTCTCACTCTCCACTTTATCGTGACACCGCAGGAAACTCCAACGTTCGAATTGAACATTTGTTCTTATTGAACATTTCGACTCTTGCGTAGTGTATCAGTAAACACGCTCTTGGCCTCTCGATTTATAGACCTATTGAAGCAGAAACACGCTCGACTAACTCGTTTAAGTGCACAAAATTGAATCAACTAGAAATTCATATATAAATTCCAGACAAGAGAAATGGAAACGTGGAGATATGCAAAGTGTAAATACGCTGGTTCATGAAATTCAGACGCTTGACGTGAAAGTGTTATATAAAAACATTTTGAAACTCGGCTGCTCAACAAATTGAGTGCGGGCTGTTGCGCAACTTCGCCTTTTTTATAGAACTAACGGCGTACAATTTAAACATTTTAAAAAATTTCTTTCATCTATGAAAATACATACAACGAGTTCTCGTATTTTCATTTGTTACACGCTTACTGTGAATTTTTCTGTTTTCGCACGAGTGATTAATGAAGCTTCGAGACTACGTAATTAGCCAGCGGAGTCTTACGCAATTTTATATTTTTACGAGCGTAACTGCTACTGTTGATAAAAATTTTGCTCGTCCGTCGAATATTACAACCTTACTATCGCGAATGCTTTGTAAACTTTTGCGTAGATTTTCGACTTTGAAAACACTTCGACAAGCCGCTGTAGCGAATTACACGAAAGAGAAGAGAAGAAAAGAAGAAAAGAGACAAAGAGAGAAGGAACGGTCAATCAGTTTCGAAATAACTAACAGTGTCCTTGGTTCGGGCGGTGCTCGTCGTGTTGCTCGATCGATCGATCGCGCAGCAAACACGCGACGTGTATCGATCAGATTATTGTTATTAATAACATAGGATTCGTTTGTAATTTATCTTTGGCTAACCGTGTCACGTGAAATCTTCGTTCCCTTGGCTGTTGATCGAGCGACAGCGATATGAAATTGCACGGTGACGGAACGATGGAAACACCTGCACGGAAGGCGAATGTCTTTCCTACGCGAATAATGTTACGTTGAAGGCAATAAACCTTGATAGGCCAGAGTGATGAAACGAGCGGTCTCAGGAAAGATTTTTCTGCTTCTTCGTCTGCTTTTCGCGCCGTTTTCTACGAGGATAATGTCTCTTCTTGATTACTCCGTCGCTCTATCTCAATATTGCGAAGAGGATAATTTTAATGGCGATGCAAGGAGAATGATACGATATTAGGAAAAGGAGGATGATAAATGACCCAGATTTTCAGAACATAATCACTTGGCTAACATTCTCATGCGGGATAATGGTCAAAGAGGTTTTCAAGCATTGTTCGCTAGTGTTTCGTACTTACGAGAAAATTAATTATACTAATCTTCGTGGGATGGAAACCATGAAGAATTTGCAATGAGAAGATTCCGAGGATATACGTCTGGCCATCTTGTTAATCATTTAATCGTTCGATAAGAATCAATTTATTTGACTTTGCCAGACAAGGATCTGTATGTTTTTAAATAATTACTGAATTTTGTGCACGATATCAAGACGATAGCAAGAGATAAAATTCAAAGGCACGAAGTAAAACAAGAATTTGAAATAAAAAAGTCGAGTTCTATGGTTAGTTACCACGTATATAAGGAGAAAAACTGAGAGATTATGTTGGAACCATTAGTTACAATTAATTGAAGGTGATCCTCGATTAAAAGCGAACCACCATTAAATGACCAACATGGTTGCTTCATTAGGAACAATTACTCCCTATTTTTGCGGCAACTACAAACACGTTGTTCACTAATGATAAATTTCCACGTATTTGCCACATCCTGTCCTGCTGCACGATTAGAAGAATTACAACCGCGTTTCTAAATAATTGGACGCGCGTCACGAGACACTAATCTCGCCCACGTATTCGTGAAATTACAAAAATTCGTTCGAAGGTCGGTTTAATTATCGTATCAACGTAACTTCGTCTCCTTTAGTACGAAAATCGCATTCTAATTTTCCACAAGCGCGTAAAAACGTGTGATTCGGTCAAAATGATTTATGTTACAAACGTCTTCAGGTATATCTCGATTACAATAGGCGTCGTTATTGCAAAATTTACCAATACCAAGCCTCGAATTAAGTTTTATCTACCGCGAATTCATTAGGAGCGCGATGAGAAAATAATTTAAGAAAACAACACTTTGCTTTTGGCCTTGTGCAGAAAATTTTTGTCTGTAAACTGTTAATCGTCTATCTCGCGCAGATCCTCGTGTAAAACGAGTATTACAAATTCAAAACTCTTCAGAAGTATTAGAAATACTCTTTCATTCTCCGTTCCTTTGCAATTAAATTAACTTTTACGTAATTCTACCTTTTGCATCCTCAACTCTTGCTCTTAGAAATTTAACTAACTTGTAAAGATTGTCAGGAAATTCTTAGAACGCAATTAGCTCAAATGCTAATTTGCTAAATTTCTTTCTTTCGTCATTCAGCCTATTGTATATATTTATAACTTGTATTTTTCTTCTTCACATTGTTATTCTATTCTACCCTTCGTAGAGTATTATTTCTTGCGAATGATCCCTCTAACTTTCACGTCCCTTTTCTATTTCAGTGTTGGAGTACGTTGGGCCAAAATGGAGGACATTCGTAGCGAACATGTCGATAGCGATCTTCTTCACGTTTGCAGCGTGCATTTTACCCTGGATTGCCTACTTCTTGGCTGATTGGAGGATGACCTGCGTTGCCACTTCGGTTCCTCTTGTTCTCACCGTAATGACGCCATGGTTGATCCCGGAAAGTGCTCGATGGTTGGTCAGCCAAGGTCAAGTAGACAAGGCTATTCAGATCCTGGGCAAATTCGAGCGAATAAACGGCACCAAGGTGCCTGATGACATCTACAAACGATTCCGTGTAAAGAAATGCACATTTACTTCTGAATTTTCGCAGTTTACAAAGAAATTTCGACGTTACATTATTTCTATATAATTCTTGAATTATTTCTATACCAGATTGAAATATTCTTGCAACTATTATTAATATCAATACACGGTATGAGAAGATAATCCATTTTTGAAAGAGCCAGCATTGCAGATATGTATATATATTAAAATTCCGAGAGATAACTGTTCGTACAAACCAGATTTTTTCCAAATTTTTTTTTTGTTCATAAAAACAAAACTGATTGAACTTTGATCAACAACAGGAAACCTGTGCAAGAATATGCAAAGAGGAGGAAGCAGATAAAACGTACTCTGTGCTAGATCTGTTTAAAACACCACGGCTACGGAATATCACCATTCTATTTATCATTATCTGGTACGTATCAGATTAAGTTTAGACTGCATCTGCCAGATACTTCTCACTCGTCGTTTCTCGCTCAGGAATAATCCCGTTTGATTCAATGGTCAGCAGCTCCGAGCGAAGAATTCGCTTCCTGTGTGAAACACGATATCGTTGCTTCATTTTATCGTATCGAATTTTTGTTTGTTTTTCTCCAACGTAGGATGGCGATATCTTTGGTGTTCGACGGTCACGTACGGAACGTTGATAATCTAGGACTGAACGTGTTCGTCACATTTACAATCGCTGCAGCAACCGAGTTGCCCGCTGACACGTTCCTCACGCTCGTTCTCGATCGATGGGGCAGAAGATGGCTCGCGTGCGGTTCCCTCGTTGTCTCCGGTATATTCAGCATCTGGGCTTCAGCTGTCTCTAATCGTTTGTATATTTCGTTTTCTTTCTGTTGCATCATCGCCACTCGTATATCACGTTGGGTATTTATAATACAAAATTAGAACTAGATGGCAATCTCTTGAATATTAGAAATTAAAACTGTACCAACATTGCATTGTGTAGGCGATGCGTTCCTCTCCCCTTGGTCCTACTGCCAGGACTATTAAATGTAATGCGAGGGGGCGCATATCCGGAGCAATTGCCAAAATTACTTAATTGGAACTGATCTTGTTAACACATTGTTTGCGGGTAACGGAAATCACTACGGCCAATTGTTGAGTGCGGGAGACTGTGATTACGTTTTTGAAAATACTGGTTTGTCTAGTTAGTTTAGTGCAAATATTTCTTTCAAAAAAATTAGGAGTTTATGACAAGGGGAGTTATGCAATTTTTATTCAATTTTTTGCTATTTTTTGCCTGCGCGGATATGCCCGCTCCCCGTGTTTGCGCAGCCCAAACCCCACCCGCGTAAGATGTGTTAAGAGTCATAAAATGCCTTATATTCTCGATCACGAGATCGAAAGCAGAGTTCAAGAATCATTCTATCTTGTGTACATCGCTCGCATGGGCATCAATCGACGTCAGTTGTATTTTAAGCAAGAACCGCACATCATAAGCCATCAGGCTTATTGTATAATAAATCCGAGATATATTCGTTCATTTCCCCCATATACGCAGAATCGACAGCAGTTATGACTGTCCTTAACTTAGCAGATAATTAGACGAATCCAGTTGCAAACAGACAAAGTGGCTTCTTTGAAGATTTTCCTGAAACAAAGTACTTTCGCGAAGTACAAGAGATTAATACTGGAGATGTTTCTTTTCAGATATTTACACAGCCTCTCTGGCGATTCTTGGCCGATTTTGGATAAACATTTCGTACAATATCGGCCTCCAATACGCAGCTGAGGTGTTGCCAACCGTGGTCAGAGCTCAGGGCGTAGCTCTGATACACATAATGGGATACTTTGCTAGTATCCTCGCGCCGTTCGTGGTATATCTCGATGTCCTATCGTCGATTCTGCCTCTCCTCGTGTTGGGCACGCTTGGAATTATGGGCGGTCTTCTGACTCTGTTCTTACCGGAAACGCTGGACAAAGTTCTTCCGCAGACGCTGCAGGATGGCGAGGACTTCGGGAAAGACCAGAAGATGTGGGATTTCCCTTGTATCGGAAGGTAAAATCACCTTTTATGGGAACTTTAAATCTCTTTTTCTTTCTCTTTTTCTCAGAGATATTCGCTGGTCGTGAAGTTGCAAACTTCAAGACTCTCGGAGGTTTTTCCTGGTTGGATCCTGATCCTTGGATCCTTGGATACGACGTTGGATTATATTTCTTCTTCTTTCTCAATTCTTGAGGAAGTTTTGAAAAAAAGAAAAAAATGTTTGGATTGGATTGCTTCTCTTTTTTTTCGTCCAAGTGTCTTAAATCTTAAAGAATGGAAAACGACATTAACGAAGTTTCGATCTTCCCCGTTTCAGCCATAAATTTTCCATTTTTCCCCCCTTTGTCTTTAGAATCTTCATCGACGAAAAATGAAATTCAGACAAAATCACGGCCCGAAGAAAGTAATTTAACTTTCTTTTTTCTTGAATTCTTCGCAGATTAGAGATTGAAGAGTTCACAGTCTTTTGTATTAAAATACAAATTTCACGGAACCATCGGATTATTTTCTTTCCCAAATATTCTCTTTTTTTTTAAACGAGAAAGCGAGGAATCAAATTCGAAAGTTGTTGTTTACCTGCAAATAATAACTCTAAATTTAAATAATAACGAATTCGATTAGTACTTTCAATTTTACTAATATTTTCACAGGAAAGAGGAGGAGGAAGAGATACCGCCTAGATTTCGATCACTTTCCACGTGCAGCGCCAGGAACTCGATGAGAGCGTCGCTTCGTGGTGAAACTTTAAGGAGCACTATGCTACGACGATCGAGTATAAAGTCGAGGAAGAGCGGAAATTCCGTCATAGAGGTGGAGAGATTGTAGTGAAATATTCACAACGAAGTGTCTGTTACCTTGATCTCTAGTAAAGAATCCTTAGTCTTCCAAAAACACGTGCAATATTAGCGTAAATCGAGTAACGTCAAACTTCGTGCATTAACGTTCATTATCGTCAGATTGCGGATTTTTATGCAATTGCGAGAAGCATAAATGTACAAAGTAGCATACGATAATAAAATATATATTGTAGAGATAAAACAAATTTCTGTTCAACTCCTGTTCTTTCAATTGTATTAATTTGCATAAAAATCAGCAATCAAATTATCGTCATTCATTTTTGACAATGGTCGATGAAAAAGTCAACCGTTCAATTTACATTTAAATAAAAATTAGAAGCTTCAGAGTAATCAACGACGAAAATTAGTGCTTTCTTTTTTCTCTTTTTTTTTTTCTACTATCGATGTTCCTGAAATTTTTCGTACAAAAGCTTCAATCTATAGAATAGTACAATTGTTGTAATAGTACAATTATGTTATGCGAGAAAAGTATTATTGTTATTAATCGCTTGGTCACCTAGCTATGAAACATTTTGTACATGTGCAAGTGTAAATTTGTATATCGATTAGAATTAGCGATTATTTTTTTTTCACCGCAGTGTAAAAACGTTCGTCACGTTTTGTAATAAAAGGACCAGAAACAAAACTAGATTCTGTCGGTATTTTTCCAACGTTTGTTCCCCAGCCGATTCAATTAAGTACGAATAAGAATGAGGATTATTTTTCTGAATCTCATTGATATTTTTGTCAACGTCAACGTCAACGTCTGCAGATTCGATTTTTAAATACGTGCTATATATACACGTGGATTATCGACGACACGATTCTTTTTAATATCCTCTAGTAGCTACATTTGTTCCATTTTAAAATCGTTATGATTATTATTTCATTACTCCAAGGATCTTGGATAACAACATTTTACAAATTTATAAGGAATTATCAAAATTTCTACAGACATTCAAATTAATCAATATACAAGCATTCGATTAATTTTTCTCCCGAAATATATATATTAAAGAGTTTCCTCTATAGGGGAAATTCCTTCCCAGAAGTATTCAATACAGAATATCCTTTTCCACAAATATTCCATAGAACAAATTCTTCAGGAAAATTCTTCTACACAGAAAATTCCTCTTTTAGAAATTCTCTAAATGACAAATTCTTCCTCTCTTTCATTTTTTAATTCATTTCTTTACGACAGCACGCAGAGAATCGTCACGCTATATGCGTGTAGAGTTCTCCGTGAATATCGTTCACTGTTCAACACACAAGAGTTCGCGACCTTTGTGCGAAGTTATCTTTGTATAATTATTACTATTAACGTGACGCAATCAAGAGCGACGAATGCGTGTCCCTGGCGTAACGAGTTATCAATCATACACGTGACGAGACCTCTGCAAATGAAACGCCTGTAAAATTTCGATTTCCCGATTAACGATTTGTTCCTTCGCTTGTGAAAAATGTGAGAATCACATCGTTTGTGATTACTTACTGTTCGATCTTTGATGATATTTAACTTTTCGTGAGATTTCAAGCGTTGAAATTTTTTTTTTTCAACGTCAATTCTTTTTTAACGTTGATAGATAATCTGTACACGACTGCGGATTAAATATTCTGAATTTTACAATTTTCTTTTAATTTTTTTCTTTTTTTTCTTGCATTTCGAATCTCTGATCTCTCTGTGACCTTGAATTTCTGAATTTTAATTTTCGAGAAGTTTTTAAGTTTCAAACGTCA
Organism: Tetragonula carbonaria; assembly: GCA_032399595.1. Lineage (NCBI taxonomy): Eukaryota > Metazoa > Arthropoda > Insecta > Hymenoptera > Apidae > Tetragonula > Tetragonula carbonaria. The sequence continues at coordinate 6,782,261 of JAUCRC010000007.1, forward strand.
AATTCGGGGAGTTCTAAAGAGTCATTTTAGCAATCTACATGCTGCGCGTACAAATGACCTGATCGTTGTCGGTAATTTGTGAAAATACACACGTGTTCCATTAATTGAATTTAGAGATTTGTCATTAGCAAGTTAAAATGTGAAATATTTAAAACGTAACAAAATCTATACAAATCTTTGGAGAATGACGCGAGTTGCACACCGTCTCAATTAAATATTAAAAATCGTTTAAATCTCGTAAATTTCAATGCACCGAGTTAAACATCTTCCCAACCTTGGGATTATCAGATGAACACACAATATAAACATATTTAATCACGAGGATAATCAGAGGAGCGATCGTGATCGTTACAAAAGGGAATTACAACGACTATAGTGAGAAAATTTAACGCCGCAGAGATTGTGTGCGAACAATTATTGTCGAAGCCGGTCGCAGTGTAATAATAAGTGTAGATCGTTCAGTTCTGTTTGTTTCGTCGGTGAAACACGCATAATCTAATCTGTTGTTAACATTTGAGCCAGAAACAAGAGTGGAGGAATTAATTAATTAATTAATTCAATTTGGAAAAAGTTGAACGATCACTGTGCCTCACTCGGATGAGATGAAAATGAAATTTTCAGAAAGATACGTTGCTCATTGTTCGTTTGTATTTCGATCGTTTTTTTTTTACATACAACAGTTTATTGATCTATCTTACTTGTTACAGAAATACGATTTTCTCCTAATATCTTGAGACATAATGTATTAAAACTTAGGTTTAACGTAGATAGTGAATATTCGATAACCGAATAACGAAGAATTAGATTTCGATTTTTAAACCCATTGAACGATCTTTAAACGTTAAACTTCGTTCTCGAGAAGAAAGTTAGTATATTAACGTAACTGACATTAAAATAATAAAAGTGAAGAATGAAGAAAATCTTCATTTCCTCTAGTGACAGATTGAAATCGAATCGAACGGTTTTTAAAACGGTTTCATCGAATTCTTTCTCGTTGCGCATTCGCAGTACGCAACAGAATTATATCCATTATTCAAGAATAAGTGGTTACGCAGGAAGTCCGAAACGGGCATGAAGTTCCTTCGTTCCGATCTTCGCAGTGAAAGCATTTTCATTTTTGCATTGACGTTGCAATGCGAGACGTGCCGATTTCTGCTGCGTTACTCAATGATCTATCTATCAAGGCAAGCAAGATTCTTGGGGATCAATGTCGTTACGCGACGGCGATCAAAATTTTTCTAACTCGATAAATAATCATTACTCGATACAAATGTAATTTACTACACTTACAGTTACCTGTACGAAGAATCTAAAATTGTTTGTCATCGTCTTCTCCATTACGATTTTAATAAACTTAATCCTAACCTAAACCTAATCCTAATCCTAAAGCATCTGTATTTATTTTTATTTCTTATTCAATTACTCTTTTTTTTTATTATATATCAATTAGAGTTATTATTTTATTTACTGCGATATTTCGTTTCAATAATTATACTCACTAGGCTTTTCACTTCATTTGTGCCACTGAAATCTCCTTGATATTTATACAGCGATAAAGATAAAAAAAACGTAATTTTCTGTATAATTTTCTGCGATATGGTAAAACGTTATTTATTTATAAGTTGCGATACCAAGTTTCAAATGTCGACCTTTAACATTGTCACGATACGGCTATCAGTAGTATCTCAACTAGAATAAATAAATTCGAAATAAATGAATTCGAAAATCGCGTTATCATCTTATATATATATATATATATATATATATATATATATATATATATATATGTATATATTGATTTAGACTTACAATTAGTTAGGCCACTGTGTATACACTCGTCGAATGTTAACGCATGGCGGAAATAGTATCGAAACTCTTTAATTAACGCTGTCCGCAAAATTATTTATAGACAGAGAACGATGTACGCGTGTGTGTACTCGCGGCTCGTTTTATCTTTCTCTCTTGCGTGAACATTGCGGATTAGAAGCAGTAGCAGATCAAGTGGGAATGAAATAAGGCCAGACAACGGATCTATAACCTGTTCAGCGTGCCTCTGTTATTATCGATGCTAATGATCGTCAAACTCGACAGCGTAGCTTTTAATTTAAATTTCCTTTTATTTAATAACAATCGATCGCGTGGAACGCGAGATTTCTTCAGTTTCGATGCTGTACGATGCAAGTTCATTCATTCATTCAGCGATGCGTAAAAGTTTTTTTCTTCTCCGCTTTATTTTCTCTCGATACAGCCTCCCTCCGAGAAACTCACGTCTTATATCTTGTATTTACGATAAACACGGACGCGAATTATCAACAAACTATACCATAAATGTCTGCGAGAAACGCTCACGCTCGAGGCAAGATTAATTCTCGCTTCTCGATTGAAAACAAGAGGCCCAGCGTCTTCATCCAACGAGCCAAAGAAAAATAATAATAAATTCCTCGTCGAATTCCTGATCTTTCAGGCACTTCGTTTCTATAACGAGCTCGTTTTAAACGCTTTTAAATCGTGTCTCAATGTCAGTTGTTACTCCGTCGTGTTTACGTTATCTCCAGTTTTATCGCACGGCACAGCGTGCGGCGACGCGGTGTTAAAACGGTGTTTAAAAAAAAAAAATAAAATATGTAAATGGAATTTTGACCGATGGCAATCGGAGCACGTGGTGCCCCCTCCGGACGTTCATGTGAAACAGCTTCGCCTATTTCCACTTCGTTGATTCATTCTCTTCGCTCTTTCTTCTGCCTATCGTTCTACTTTGTTTCTTCGACTCTCTCCTATTAACAGACACGTGTCGCTGGTCTTATATCGCGTTGGTCTTCGCGAGAAGCAAACCGATACCGCGAACCGGTTTTCTCCTTTCATATTCGTGCCAGGCCTTGTGAACATCGGACGTGTCCCTCTTCTTTCCCTTTGATCAACAATTATATTTTAACGCAAAAGGTAATCGCGCCATCTGTTAATTCGTTCGATTAACGAGAGAGGTCGTTGACATTTCTCGCGGGATGAAACTTCATCCGCTGTAACCGATTTTGCGATTGTTCCCTTTTTTTTTTCGTGCCGAGGGGAAATTTCATCGATTCGGTCGCGACTCAGTCGCGTTTCACGATTTGCCCTGTTGGCATGAACATCCCTGACTAGTTTAAACTATTGATCAATAGTGTGTCTACCATGGGAAATTGAGTCAATCTACTTGTTTCGATTCGTCCGTTAATTCGTCCTACCTCATCATCGGAGGGAAGTTACGTTGATCGTGTGTTTGATCATCGCTTGCCGTGTTTCTTCCGTGGGAAATAGTGTTGATCGTTTGCTTAACGACCGATTCTACTCGACTCTCGAGTAAGTAAATTGTGTCTGTTATTCGTTTAACCATCGATCCTGTCTTTCTTTGAACTGTTCTAAAGCGATCGTGTTTATCCGTTTCTTCTTCGAGACAAATTATTTCTACTATCTTATTTCGTTTTTCTTCCTTTTTTTGAAGAAAATTGTGTGCGCGTGTTTCTTTTTTTTATTATACTTTCTTTTCGAAGCACGCTACGTCAATCATCGATTTCAATTTTATTTCGAGGCAGACTACGTCCGATCTTTCTGATTTGATCTCACTGATTCACAAAGGAATCTCGTCTGTTTAAACTATCGAATTCTAATTTCGCTTCGATACAAGCCAATTCCATTTCTCCGTCCACGGCTTCGTTTCTTATTAAAAAGTAAAAAGTCTGACGCTTCATAGTTCATTTCATCACCAACTTTTGCTTCATTTATCGGAGAGAATCACGTAGAATCTTCAATCTTGTCGTTCTTAATTTTTTATTATTTTGAGATAAACCATCATCAACCACGAACGAAAAATAGAAGTAACGAGCAAATTCTTCGGTTGTTTCTCCATGAGAAATACGAAGGACATCGATGTATCGAATAATTTTGTTGATTCGAATGGTTTGATATGATTTAGCCGTCGAGGAAGAAGATGATTCGATCAAGGATAATATTTAACTGCTGATCGCGTAACTCGTTGTTAATCGGACTAAAAGTGATACATACTAGTGAATCTGTAGTGATTACCAGACACATTATATATGATCAACGATTGATCAGTTTGGAATTTCATTTTGAAATCGTGCTAACTATTCTGAATTGGCTATCGAAGAATCGTTTCATGACCCGGTGAGGATCGAAATTCTTATATTTATTATTTTTTATTACAATTGTTTATAACAGTGAATGGCTCTTACTATGAAGAAAAATTTTTAAAATGAAGAAATAATTTTAGAAATTTTATCAGTATAACTAAAACAATTCGTTTCGTCTAATGAACACTGTAATGAACTATTTTATAATAGTTAATATATATAAATATTATAACAATATATTACATGTATATAGCAATGAATATAATACTCAAAAAGTAGAATTATATTCGATCCTTAGTTTCCTCCTTGCAGTTCATTGAACTTTCAGTTTTATAGCAAGTTAATGCTACACTTTATACGAGATATGAATTTTTTAAAATCCTGCGCCAGATGTCTCGATAATAATTATTTAATCTTGTTTTCAATGTATTCTTGTTGTTTTCGCACGCGAGCGCGTTCACTATGACTTGGAGACACGAACATTTCTCGTTGTCTTATTTTCTAAATAGGTCAGTTATTTCGAGCATTTTCTTGCTCGTGGCAGTAAGAGGTTAGTTATTTTAATCGATGTTCCGAAAGTAGTTTTACACAACACTTTGTCGTTAATTGACAAATAATTCTCTAACTTATCGAATTAGATACGAAAATAAAAATTGTAGACGAAAAATTCGTATGTTCTACGTAATTCCCAATTCGTGTAATTTTATTAAAATAATTATCGTTCGGACGATAACCTCACTTTAAACATTCTTAATTAATTCTTCTCGCCATTTCCTCCCCCCCCCCTCCCTCACTGGTACTTTCTCTAGGCATCTACACGGCTGTATACATACTAACGAATCTTTTTGAAAAGATCATCTTGCGTACGTGTCTCGTTTACAATTCAATTTGAACGAGCCGCGTGTCACAATCCACTTGACTCCCGATACAATAATTGACCGAATCGCTCGGACAAACACTTGCACTTAATTTAACGTTTAACCGAATTGAAAACCGAGGCGAACACATCGTCATTGGCCGGACTTTGCCCGTCGTTTCAGTTCGTTTTTCACCGTCTTTCGATCGAACACACGCGGCGTTCTCGTCTTCTTTGCTTTCAAAAAAAAAAAAAAAAAAAAAAAGTTCAAATATTCGACTGGTAAACGAAAGAGACATGAGGTAAGATTGTTCTGGCGTTCTACGAGCGATCGATTGCTTGCTTAGCCAATTTGATGGGTCGTGAATTTTTATGCATTTTGCGAGAAACTTCTCTGTATCTTGAAATATTTAATCGCTTGACACATATCCGTCCGGCATTATTTGCACCGCCATTGACCAAATGCCGGCATTTTTTGACACTATTTGTAGAAACGATATATAAAAACAACCTAACTTTTAAAAATATATATCATATATTTTTTAGTGAAATTTTGGGAAATGAAATGAAATGAATTTGCATTTATATACACACCTTTAGTTTTGATTTTTTTTCTTTCTGAAGTTACATAAAAATTAAATCCACAAAAAAAAAGTTGAAATGAATTACTGAAAACATACTCATTACTTTATTAGACAAAGTAAATTATTTTCGAAACTTTAATTTACTATCGATAATTGATAGTAATTAACAAGTGCTCAAACATTGAATAAACTTCTTCTATACGCAGTACTGACTAATACGTTTTTAAATTAATTTTTTTTTCTTGCGTTTGCAACCTTATACGACGCAACTTATACGAAGCCGAAATCAGTTTTTTTTCGTAGAATTATCTCTGTTTGGTAAAAATTACGTTGTAATTTATTCGGATTTAATAAAACAACGATCAATTATCTACCGCAATATACAAATGACGAATTTTCGTCATGCGGACGGATATATGAATTTACATTCGAATCACACCATCGTGGAATGTAATTTCTAATGTTTCAGTGAAATGAAGAACCAGAAGAAGAATTTGAACAACTCCATAGGGCCCACCGAAACGACCCGGTTGAGGTCAAAATTGGAAAATTTCGACGACGTGCTGCCGTATGTCGGGGATTATGGGAGATACCAGTGGTTGCTATTACTCTCGTTACTGCCTTATGGCACAACATACGCGTTCCTATATTTCTCGCAATTTTTCATCACGATCATTCCCGCGGAACACTGGTGCAGGATAGACGAACTAGCAAATTCGAATTTCACCCAAGAGGAGAGGTAAGCGAACAAGTATATAAAAGAGAGGAAAGAAAAGAAGCGGGAATCTTTTTAAATGCTTCACAAAGAATAACTTTTTCAAAGACTAACAATTGTAATTTCCACTTGCAATTAATTTTAACCGTTTGAGTTCCAAGCAGCGCTCTTCAGATTTTGTGTCGAAAAATCCATGGTACATTTTCAGCGCTATGGACAACTGATGGTGCAGTCACTGACTGTCGAAGTAGCGCGTTCAACTTTACTGACGCACGTACATCACATAGCTCCTTTTTTTTTTTAAATGTAAATAATACAATTAAACATTTTGTATTTCATTGTTATTCTTCTCAATAATTTTCATTGAACAAAACTTGAAATACTTATAAACTTAGAGTACGCATATATAATAATATAGATGTATTTCATAAAGCAACGAATCACAAATTGAAAATATTTTTAGTCTTGATGAACAAACAATTTCAATGAACAGTAACACTTGTAATTTGTCACATCGGTGTTTATCGAAACATGGACGAACTTTTTTTTTACATTGCATACAAATTGAGATCTTTTTACGTTCATTTTTGGTGCTACAGACTCACTTTTTGCGTTGCTTCGTCTAATCATTTTGAATCACACAATTATTAGCAATGAGAAGCACTTGTGGAACAATACGTTCGATCACTTTGCCAACTGCAATAAATATGACGGCGCGACGTGAAAAAAAAAAACACAATCACATTGGGATTTGTCGACATAAAATAAAACAAGCGCTATCGCGTCGCTTGAGTTTCTTCGATTAACACTTTACCGACCGCTAGCTATTAATCGGCTAACATATTTTAACACTTTACCCACTGGTAGCCTATTAATCGGCTAACATATTTTAACACTTTACCGACTGGTAGCCTATTAATCGGCTAACTAACATATTTTAACACTTTACCCACCGGTAGCTTATTAATCGGCTAATTATTCACCGCTAATACACGGTCGGTAAAGTGTTAAGACAAGCGCTATCACGCTCTTCGGCGTTTTTCGACCATGTTTTTCCAATGACCCCTGGGACTCAAACGGTTAATGTATCGTTAGAATACGAAGGGACTAAATTATTGGAAAATATCAATAGGCAATTTAGAAGAGAAAATGATTTTATAACACAGCTCTGAACAAGATTGAATTACGCTTTATAATCTTTATAATCTTCAGTTGTTTTGTTCGGTTCGATTTAATTTCATTTTGCTCGATACACTTTGAAAATTGAATTCACTAAATGCACGTTCTATCGTATGTTTAGGATCAAAATAGGGATTCCACGAACGAACGATTATCCGTATTATGACCAGTGTAACCGAAAGGATCTAAACTTTGCGGAGATGCTGCGGAGTGGCGAGGATTTACGCTCATTAGAGTTCCAAACGAACAAAACAGTGGAATGTACTCGGTGGGAGTACAACTTCACGCAGATTCCATATCCTAGTATTGGAACTGAGGTGAATTATTTACATCGTTCTGTAGAATTCGAGATCCGAGATAAAATGGCAGTTTAAATGTTTCGAATTTAGCGAAAAATGAAAATCTCCTCGCCCATTTGAAAAAAAGAAAGAATAGAAGAATCTAAAGTTTGTTATAACTCTGTCGTTCTTCTCGGATCTATATAAATATAATATAAATTCTGCATAAGAGATAATAATCATAATATTTCAATCGATCTTAAAATTAAATATTAAACGTCACACCTATGGTATATATTTAATAATATCACACGATATTATTAAATGTTTGATCTTAGCATCTCGTGTGATTTCACTGTCTTTGATATATTTCGCGCTTTTTGTGAATAAAAAATTCAAAGAAGGTTATCTAAAGAGATGTAAAATCTGATGAATGAAGAAGAAGCGAGAAGCAAACGAAGCAGCTACGTACGTCCTTTTAATATTTAGCCCTCAATGATTAATTAGAGTCTGCAAAAAATATTTAAAATATTTTAAAAAGTACTAACGACAGACTCAATGAAGAAGAAGAAGAAGAAGAAGAAGCGAGAAGAACATCAGTGATGAAACAGTAAACTGAAAACTGGTTACCTTTTCACTGACTAACTCTTAGCTCTTGGTGATTAGCTAGATTGGGTATGCAACCGAGAATACCTCGTATCAACGGCGCAGGCCATCTTCTTCTGCGGATCCATCGTCGGTGGTTTCCTAGTCGGCTGGATCGCCGATCACAAGGGACGTATCCCGGCTCTGATGTTCTGCAACAGTATTGCCCTTCTCTCGTCCATCGTCACTGCCAGCGCGAATAGTTTTTGGTCGTTCGCCGTTTGTAGATTTCTCACCGGACTGGCGTTCGACAACTGTATCAACATCCCTCTGATTATCGGTAAGTTTTCTACGAAACCTATCGAACCAATCGGAGGCGTTCTATCGATAAGCCAGATTATGTTTTACTCGTTACGTAAAAGATTATTCAACCGCCGGACGTTTCAATTGCAATTTGACACTCTTATGAAACGGAGACTAAACGGAGACTTGCTTCTTCCGATCGATATTACAACTGTTCTATTTCGATATTTTATACATATTGCCGATTTTGAATGTATTTTGTGGATTTCTGAATTGTTGGGATGTTATGAATTGTCTGACAGACAGGTTTCAATGGTTTTTTGATCAGAAATCACCATAATTATTATTTTGATCATGTACGCTAGTTCAAACTCACAATCAGAAATTAGATTAAATTAATATTTGTATTACAAATTGTATTTGGTTTTAGCATCTCGTGTGATTTTCATTGTCTTTAATATATTCCGCGCTTTTTCTGAATAAAACATTCAAAAATGAACGTCAATTTAAAGAGACGTAAAATCTGACGAACGAAGAAGAAGCGAGAAGAAAACGAAGCAGCTACGTACTACGTCCTTTCAATATTTAGCCCTCGATGATTAATTAGAGTCTGCGAATAAAATATTTAAAAAGTACTCACCACAGACTCGAAGCTGAATTATTCTTTCTTTTGCAGCAGCCTCATGTTGATTATTCTCAATCGTCTACACTAACTTCAAACTCACAATCAGAAATTAGATTAAATTAATATTTGTATTACAACGTTCACTACCTTACACACGTTCACTACCTTACAATTACGTTCACTTTGGCATCAATCGCTCTGGATTAACAACAGCAGATTTCTCTCGTTGGATCTTGCATAAAGTCTCGCTGTAACATAAAGAATAATGACAGCCATCAAACAACCGAATGTAATAGTTAATTGGTCCAATTATTCCACAGTGCTCGAATATATGGCTGTCTCGAAACGAACGTTAGTCGTCAACGTCGCGTTTGGCATACATTTCGCAGTAGCTAGTACAATTTTACCATGGATGGCTTACTACATCTCGAACTGGCGATATTTCACTTACGTCACCGCCGTGCCGCTGTTATCAGTCGTTATCACGCCATGGATCCTCCCGGAGAGTGCCCGGTAAATAAATCTCTTAATCGCGATCGATTATTCGAAAATCCTCAGCATCCGAGCCGAAATCAATGCAAATTTATTTATCCCGCACATTTCATACGACGAATGTTTATTCTTGCGCAAGGTGGTACGTTTCCAACGGGATGAAGGACAAGGTTGTCGAGAAACTCCGAAGAATAGCCAGGATCAATCGTAGAAATCCGGACCCGCGTATTTACGATGCATTCGTCGTAAGTTCGATCACAAATAGAATTTTATAGATGTTACGTGAATTTTTTTTGTGGAACGTCGATTGTTCGAATCTCTGTCGACGGACATTTGATGTATTCCGTACTATTGTAGAATCTCGCCGCGGATTTTTCACGTATAAAACTGAATACAATAGATTCACTTTATTCTTTTCTTTTCTTTTTTTTTTTTTTTTTTTTTTTTTTAATTCTCGATATTTCTCGTTTCTGTACGAAAATCCGCCAGTTCTAAGTATCTAAGAATTCACTGATTAATCGCTGATCGCTTGATAAATCAGAATGCAAAGGAATATCGTTCTAAATTTAATCAGAAAGATTTTAAAGAATTCCCGATTGACAGATTACGTAAAATAGAATCCCTCTGAAAATGTTAATCAATAAGATAAAAATTTCCCTCTCGAATAAATACTGATTTCGTGAGAATTCTTGAATTTATCCAAAGTTGATCAAGTCGAATTATTGCAGAGCAATCTGGAGGCATCGGACAAAATCCAAGAATCAGCCACGGTGTTCGATCTGTTCAAAACGCCACGTTTGGCTAGAAACACTGTTCTTCTGATTGCATTCTGGAAAGTATAAGAAACGACGCTAACTTTGGAAGGAGAAGCTTGACGAATGATCGGTGGTTCGTGTTACAGGTGCTTCATCGTGATCTCGTTCGACGGCCACGTGTATTCATTAAAACTTATCCAGAGCTCGGTGTTCGTGTCGTTCTCGATCGCCTGTGCCACAGAACTTCCGGCCGGATTATTGCTCACCCTGTTGCTGGACCGATGGGGTCGTAGATTCTGCGGATTTCTCACTCTGGCGATGACTTGTATGCTCAGTATCGCCGAACTTCTGCTTCGTTCCGGTACATATATATTTTTCTGTATTTATTTCAGTAAAATTGGAGCGACGATAGTGATAGAAGAGATCTGAAATTGCGCAGATGTATAAGTTGGGGGAGGATGTGAAAGAGTTCTTGGAATTTTGGAAAATTATTATCATCGTAATATGTCAATTTATATTGATATCAATATAATATAATTTAGCATAACGCATTGTATAAATAATTATTTTAATCATTCTTTGTATGTTTTTTGATATTTATTCTTTGAGGTTTTGATGCTTTATTGAATTCCATTAAATTATAGTTTGCTTTTAATCAAGTGTAAATTAAATTATATTTCTGAACTCCAAGTTTACAATGGAAACTTATGGAATTTTTAAATTAATTCAATTTTTGTAATTTCTTTCTATATTATTTCTTTAGTGACGGCCAAATTAGTAATGTCAGTGCTCTCGCGTTTTTGTCTGAACATGGTAGCCAACATTGCTCTCCAATATGCAGCAGAGCTTCTCCCTACACCAGTCAGATCGCAAGGAGTGTCTTTGATTCATATTTTTGGAATAGTGGCGCACTGTTTGGCGCCGTATATCACCGACTCGGTAAATAAATCAAAATTCCTATCTACGTTTTAATATCTCTTTAGTATATCTGCAATCTTAATTTGTCTTCAGTTCATCAAAAGATACAATGAACAGTGTAAATAAGTAATTTCTGAACATATGAAGAACTTTCGCTAATTCTGGTATATAGTATCTCTTTCACAAAAATATAAAATATAAAATACTCATAGTATTATATGGATGAATATTTCTCATTGTCGTTCTGAAAGTTTCAATTCTTATCTATTACATTACTTCATCACAAATGCTTTTCTATTACAATTTTTCAATTAAACATTTGTTTATTTATTAGGCTGCAATTTGGGAAGGATTTCCAATGCTGATAATCAGCACGGTATCCTTTCTTGGCGCGGCGATTGTTTTGTTCCTACCGGAAACCATGGGTCAGAATCTTCCGCAGACCATCAAGCAAGGTGAAGAATTCGGAAGAGAGCAACGTTTCTGGTCGTTACCTTGCTGTCACAAGTCACAGTTCAATGGGCATCAACATTATCATTCCTGCGAGCGATAGTTATGTAATTCTTAATAACAATTTAACTGATAAAACACGTAAAAGAAGGAAAAGAAGAAACGAGTTTTGTTTCAAAGTAAGAATTATAACGGATTAGCCTGATGATGTTTGTGCGAGAAAAACGAATCTACTTTTGTATCCTACTGCGTTAATCTTTACTTTTATTATTATCTAGCGTTTAAACGTTTCTAAACTTTAGCTCTAAACAAGAACATGCCTAGAAACTGTGTTCCTATATAATTTTTACCGTTGTCTTTTTACTTTAAGAGCTTTCACAATTTTAATATTAGTTTAACATTATGTTAAACATAAGATGATTGAAAATGTTTCTTTTAAGTTCTTTTAAATTTTTTAGAAGGATAGTGTGTTTAGATAATTTTTTTTTTTTTATTGAAAGAAAAGATGTTTTAAACGATTGTTTATATATATATAGTTTTTTAAAGATCACGAGAATTCTCTTTCTTTCAGAATATTTTCTTTATATATCAAATTATATGATATATCAACAAAAAGAGTTTTAAAGTTATTATTATAGTTTTAATAGCACCAACTGCTGTACTTATTTATCCAAAGCTAGTTTATACACTCTGAACGACTGTTTTTATAATTTAAGAGGGAAAGAACAGGAGGCAAAGAATATTGTAAGCAAATTGTGCCATCATTTCATTTTTCTTATCAGTGTTCGTCGTTGTGCCAATAACAACGCAATCAATCTAAAAAATACTTGGCTCATGTGTATGTGTACTCATGATCGTTCGTCTATTTCACTCGCACTTTCGCATAGGATTAAACTCGCAGAATAAAAACTCCACGAACCTTAATTATAAGAAATAATTCTACTTTTTATTTGCATACACATCAACGTGTCCTTCGAACGAAAATAAATTGCTATATGTGTCTAAAATTAAATACGTCAACGTTCGATGATCCTCCTTTGTACACTCAGCCTGACTCTGTCCTACAATTACAATTTTTAATACATAATGACATTAATCAAAAATACAAATTTGCACGAACATCCACAGTCTACTAATTACAATACAAAAATGTCAAAGATTAGATGAAACTTCTCTCGTTTAAAATTATTATTGCAAAAAAAGAATTATTGTCCATTGTATAACGAGGATCGAGTCTATCTTATATGTTTCAACAATAATTATTTACAATTGAATTTCTCTGGAATGTTTCAAAGTGTCTCAGACTTCGAGAAACGATCGATTGCCTGGTACTTGTAACGAGGAATAATATGTGTGTATGTGTGTGTACGGTGGATTTTTAAATGGGGAATTGAAAGCAGGGACTAGACTAGTCTTATAAGTACGCGAATGACTCTAACGATCGGACGACTCTGTTTGCTAGAATCATCGTTCGAAGGTGGTATGACGGAGATTGAGCATTTAGGATGGACAGCTCGGAGGATCGAAAGGAACGGAATTGGGTATAGGAGATATCCGTGTCACTTCGCGGATGAGAATTTTACTATTCGTAGTCGAGCACGTGACGGAGTTTCGATCTGTTTAAGCCTGAGTGTTCTGAAAATTAATCCATTAAATGCCAAATTTCATTAAAATATATTGAACATACTGTACTAATATTAAAACACTGTGTATCCTCTTTTATTTAAAGAAATTCTTCCTTTAAAATTGCCGTGAAAATTTCTTTTTGCGAATCCCAATGAGGATAATGGCAGTTAATGGGTTAATGCATATCAATTAGCTACTTTAATGCATTCCATTTGATGAGTGATTGATCACTCATCATATTAATTGTGTCAAGTAAAAATATTCTTCGCATTAATGCTGAAGTAAAGGGAAGAATATATCGTGTCACAATTTCAATCTCAATGTTTCATTGAAATTATCGTCTTTGTTTAAATTCGGCAGAGTTTTGAAAAGCCTGAAACTTTAAAAAGCATACGCTTCGTTTAAAAATGGATCGAAACGCCCGAATTGCGAATCTCGACGATTCGAGTGAATTTACCTATATAGATACAATGATTCGCAGTAAACGAGACAAGTTCAAAGCTCAACAACATGTAAAGAAAGCATTCTTCTGGCATTTCGAGCCCGGTAACATTTCTCACAAATAAGTGAATTCATTAACGAAGTAAGAAGAAGAGGAAGAAGAAGAAAAAAAAATATAGACTTCTCTTTCCAATTTTTTAAAATCGAAGGAAGACGTATCTTTCTTCTACAATATTTATGTCTAATTCCGACAATCTGAAATTTGAATTTTTTTTTCACACTTTAACGATTCTACGCGAAATTTTACTTACGACTTGTAATATTATTTGAATAATGTTAAATAAATAATAATAAAAGCCTCTTGTAATGTATCTTTAAATCATCGTGATCAATTTGAAAGATACAGTTCGAATAAGATTAGTGTTCAAAATGAAGAATACTTTGTCGATGAAATGTTAATTAACAACAAACTAGTACCTTGGTAATTTGATGATCCTTGTCTCTTTAACCGCAATGCAATGGCAGAAGCTGATACTTCTTTCTAATCTCTCTCAACAGATTTCAACAGCTATCAACACGTTCTTAACACGTTCGCAAATATCTTAACATCTAGCATCACACTCGTACATTTAACAACTATATTTACAAAGGATTTGGCAAGTTCCACACGACCAGATCAGTCGCTATAATCTAGTGCAATCGATCTTTTGAACACTGCCGGCGAAGGCTGGGTTCGATAGGCCTTTCTTCTTTCTGTAAGATTTCTTCAACATTTTGCTTCTGTAAAATTGAAAAAAAAAGAATAACAATTTTGTTATTAAATTTATATTGATTCAATTACTGAATATATGTTATTCCAAATTTACAGTGTTATTAGTTTTAATTTCACGAGCATTAATTTTGACTATTTCAAATTGTTGCATTTGGATTTTTTAAAAATTGGAGTTCTTATATTTATTGCTCGAGGAACGAAGGGAAAGAAAAATGTAACGGAACAATTTCTACTTACGAGGATATGCACGGGATCCACCAGAAACTTTGTTCCTTGCCAAAGTCGTTACCTTCTTGCAAGGTTTCCGGGAGTTCTTGGTTCAGAGTTTCCGGTAAACCAAGCGTCAGAAAAGCGTGTACAAAGGACAGCAAACCGAGAGTAATAAGGGGCAAAGCTGCATCAACATCCGCCTAAATTGAAACATCTCTTTCCATTTATATTGCCTTGAAGACAGATCAACTCCAGAAGATTAAATCTCTCTCAACTACAAGTCTGAATATTATTAAACGCAATGCACGCGAAAGAACAAAATAAAAAAAATCTATCTTGGTTTTTTATGAAGTTCTATTATCAGTGAGAAATCCGACTCTTTCTCACATTGAAAGAAATTCAAATAATGTCTCAATTAACGGAGAATAAAATTAAATTACACATTGGAAAAGAAACCGACTATCACAGTTGATTATTGAAAATATTGATAATATTCAGAGAGATCTCTCACTCACCAGATAGATAATATACGGTCCCAAAATGTGAGCAACGTAGCCGATGATATGAATCAAAGACACACCCTGAGCTCGCACCACAGTCGGCAGCATTTCCGCTGCATATTGGAAACCGATATTCGCGGCGATATTCACTCCAAGACGCGCTATAATCGCCATGGCGACCGTTGTCGGACCTTGAACAGGTTGAGAAATATGTAAATGCCACGAACGGAGCGCATTAACTGATTCGTCAATTCGTGATTTGCTTAATTAACGCTGGATTTATTGAAATGATTAAAATGACCAACTGAAAAATACGTATACCTTTTATCGATGAGCAAAGAGTTAAATTGTATCAATGACAATGAAAAATGGTATTGCTGCGAATTATCGACAATGTTCATGAAGAATTACTCAAATTTTCAAAATTACCAATTGGCCATTTTTCGTACTTAGTCAAATATATCATGATATTAGATATTTGAATAGAAATTAAATAAATAAATTTATATTTCAATTTATCTTCACGATACACACATTTGTACAAACACGAGCCATCCAACACCATCCTTTATCTTCTTATCATCGTCTATCTTCTTCATTCAACGAAAATATTATTCTTTCATAAAACACGAGCTTCCATTTCTCAATCTTTCAAACTTTCATTCGGAACTTTCACAACCGTCTTTTCTTCTTTTTTTTTTTATTTTAAATTAATCGACGTCAATCGATAAAATCGAATTTTTCTTCCTAACATTAATACTCCCTGACATTCGACAATTAATTTCACAGAATAATTTCGACTGAAGCAAGAAAGCCATCGATCAGAGCAAAAGATAGAATAAAAGAAGAAAGGAAACTTATTATTAACTAATGCTAGTTATATAAGTAAAAGAACTAATAACTAACGTTCCTCATATTTTTATGGAATAATTTCGATTGACAAGCCATCGATCAGAGAAAGAAAGAAAAAAAAAAGAAGAAAGGAGGAGAGAAAAGTAACTATTAGTAAAGAACTGATATTAACTCGTTCCTCGTATTTTATAGAATAATTTCGATTGACAAGTCATCGATCAGAGAAAGAAAGAAAGAAAAAAAAGAAGAAAGGAGGAGAGAAAAGTAACTATTAGTAAAGAACTGATATTAACTCGTTCCTCGTATTTTATAGAATAATTTCGATTGACAAGTCATCGATCAGAGAAAGAAAGAAAAAAAAGAAGAAAGGAGGAGAGAAAAGTAACTATTAGTAAAGAACTGATATTAACTCGTTCCTCGTATTTTATAGAATAATTTCGATTGACAAGTCATCGATCAGAGAAAGAAAGAAAAAAAGTAGAAAGGAGGAGAGAAAAGTAACTATTAGTAAAGAACTGATATTAACTCGTTCCTCGTATTTATAGAATAATTTCGATTGACAAGTCATCGATCAGAGAAAGGAAGAAAAAAGAAAAAGGAGGAAAAGTAACTATTAGTAAAGAACTGATATTAACTCGTTCCTCGTATTTTATAGAATAATTTCGATTGACAAGTCATCGATCAGAGAAAGAAAGAAAAAAAAAAGAAGAAAGGAGGAGAGAAAAGTAACTATTAGTAAAGAACTGATATTAACTCGTTCCTCGTATTTTATAGAATAATTTCGATTGACAAGTCATCGATCAGAGAAAGAAAGAAAGAAAAAAAAGAAGAAAGGAGGAGAGAAAAGTAACTATTAGTAAAGAACTGATATTAACTCGTTCCTCGTATTTTATAGAATAATTTCGATTGACAAGTCATCGATCAGAGAAAGAAAGAAAAAAAAGAAGAAAGGAGGAGAGAAAAGTAACTATTAGTAAAGAACTGATATTAACTCGTTCCTCGTATTTTATAGAATAATTTCGATTGACAAGTCATCGATCAGAGAAAGAAAGAAAAAAAAAAGAAGAAAGGAGGAGAGAAAAGTAACTATTAGTAACTATTAGTAAAGAACTGATATTAATTCGTTCCTCCTTGTAGAACGATTTCGATTGGCAAGCCATTGATCAAGAAAGAAAAAAAAAATATGTATATATAAACGGAGAAAGGGAAGGAAAAAAGAAGCGTTACCAGCGGGAGTGGAGATGGCAACAAAGGAGAAAACGGCGCAGAGCAACATCGATGCGAAACCCATCCATCGCCTGCCCCATCTGTCGAGGAAGAGGGCGAGCAATATGGCCGCCGGAAGTTCCGTAAGGGATGCTAAGGAGAACGACATGAAAATGTCAGGGTCCAGAAGTTTCATGTTCCAAACGTGGCCGTCGAACACCCACACCATCATTAACCTGGAAAGGAATCAGTCGAGTTATGGAAAAAAAATCACACCGGGTTTTTTTCACGTCGTTTGTTAATACTTAACGTGTCGGGACTTTTCAATGTTAATTATACACTTAAGCACATGTTTCTTAAACCACGTGAAATGCTCCATATATCTTCACCCTTGTAATTTATGTCTGTCTCATGGTAATTCCTGTCTACTTTAATTCTGGTCTTACGGAGATAGGGAAGTACTATAGTACGAGATTGATCGATGGTTTCGGGCGATGTAACAGTGTGATAACAGTGGAGTAAATTATAGAGTCATAAGTGTAATTACAGATTCTATCGTTGTTTAATCCTATTGATAACAAATTCACCAATTCTGTTCCATTGGTAAATTTGTCGATTCTATAATCGTAAGTCTATCATTGTCAATTCTATTTTGGGAAATAGGAAATTCAAGATTGCGGAATGAAAATTTCTACTGTTGTACTTATTCTTTAATTCTATATTGCGAAACGAAGAAGTATAAAAATAAGAAATTTTATTGCCGCATTTATTTTTTAATTCATGCTTATCCTATTGTTGCTTAATTTTTTTTTATTTGTATTAATGTATTATAAATATAAAATTACAAGGTTGAAACATTCCATTTCTACGCATATGTTAAATATAATTATTGTCAAGTGTTCACTCTTTCGTCTGTCCAGTCAAGATAACAAGATAAAAATAAAAAAGTTAACTCACCAATAAACGATGAGCATGATAGTGATGCGAGTGAGCCGTGGCAGCTTGAAGAGATGAAGCACAGTGTACTGATTGTGCAGATGATCCTTCTCCGTCAACGATTTGCAACTTTTTTCAAATTCATCGAATATTTCCTGCTTCACCTCTTTACCATTTACTTTAGCGAATTTCTTCAGCATTTCAATCGCCTTGTCGATCTTGCCGCTAGTTATGTACCAACTATGAGAATAAATGAGATATGTAACGTACAAGAATGTTATAAAAACTCGTATTAAAAATCGACTGTTAAAAATCATCGTGTCGATCAACGTTTAATGCCGCAACGATCAATTTTTTGTACATCTTTACGTAGTGCTGTGCAAGTATATCGAAGGTTGTCGAACTTGTTTTCAAATGTGATCAATCATTTACGTAGCACAGGAAAAACTGCGGTGTCTCGTTAAGAAGAAGATGTCCTTTCATTTTATGAGAATGAAGAATCGATCTGGCAGAATTTTCGAATATGTTCTTGGATGAAATTTGTCTAATTTAGGGTATTATTTTTGATATAGGATTCTTGGATATTTCGAGGAAAACTTCATTGTAAAAATAGAAAACGAGAGATCAGGGGACGTCGTATAGTAATTTAACTTAAAAGAATCTCTTCAATTAGAAAGAAGGTATGAATTAAATTACCGTGCACTCTCGGGAACGATCCATGGTGTTATGAACGCGACCACCATAGGACACGCGGTAACCATGCTCAGGATCCTCCAATTTGAGATCCAATATGCGATCCAGGGCAAAAGGCTCGCGGCTGCCGCGAAATAAAGCCCAAACGACATGTTCGCTACCAAAGTCCTGTATTTCGGGCCGACATATTCGATCACTGAAATAATATTTACGACATTGTCACTTTAATCACGCTGTTGTCGAGGTCTTTCCAAAATTTCCTGTCAATTCTTATATTTCTCTTTCGACTCTAAATATTCGGACTATCGGTATTTAATTATTTAATTAATTTTCAAGTCAACACCCCCCCCGAGTTGAAAAGAATTTCAAAACGAATACGTCTTTGATTCTAATCATAATGATCGATAACGAACGATCAATACTCATATAATTTTATACCACAAAATTCTAGTGAAATTCATCAGAATTAAATATTTTATGCACGTGAGAAATCAAGCATACAAATGTACAAGATATTATACAAACATCACAAAGAGCTTTTAATTGCGAAAAAAAAAATTCATATTATAAAATATCCAATCTAATTTAACACTAGAACTACCGACAGTTAAGACGAAGTCTTATTTCTACCAAAATTATTTTGATTTCTAATAAATAAAAAATAAAATAAAATTCATTATATTATTTCTTTAGTTATCACTGTGAAAGTCATTGCATCATAGTGGGGGAAAAAATTGTAACATGAAATAGAAATTTTAAGATAAAATTGTAAAACCAGTCATTTTGACTGGTATGGTAGTTCTAGTGTTAAATAAACAAAAAACTTCCGCAACATTTCAATTAAACCAGGATATCCCGGGTCAACGAACGTTCGTTTGAAACACACGTGTTACAGTCGTTATGTAAAACTCAGTCGTCATCGGTGTAGTAGAATTAAGCCAATAAATTACGGCGCTTCTTTTTTTTCCTCTTTTTCACCGGTATCCGTTATTCTCTTAATAACATCGTTGCCGATTATGACTCACCGATGATGAAAAGCACGTTGAAGCAGTTGTCGAACGAGGAACCAACCACTAATCTCGCCAGGCAAAAGCTCCAGAAACTGTTGCAGAACGCGGTGCCAATGGACGCGACGAAGCCCACCGTGTTGCACGCGATCAACGCTGGAATTCTGCCATAATGGTCGGCTATGTAGCCGAATATTAAGCCTCCAAGAATGCTGCCTACGAAGAAGGCCGATTGTGCCGCCGAGCCGAGGAATGCGTGATCGCAGACCCACTCCAGCTGAAACAGAAACGGGGCGATGCTTTATGGCACGGCTTTATGCTTGTAGAACTGAGGTACAAGACCCGAAGAGAGAATGAAGAAGAGAGATGGTGGAAGAACAAATTATTCGCATAGTTCTTTATGTGGATGTGTTTCGATATTCAGAAACTCTGTTGTTGCGATTTTCTCTTGGATTTTGCTATTTTTTTAATAATAATTACAATAATTATAATGTTAATAAAGTTAATAGTGCAATTCATCGATATCTCCAATTTTACTATCCTTATTGCTATTCATCAATGTTCTCATTCTTATTGTTTTATCCCTGTTATTACCAATTTGTTGCTGAAAAAAGAAATTTCTATTATATACTAAAGCAGTGTTCGATGATCCTATTGTTACTAAAATATATTTTTATAATTATTATAATTAATACTGAAATATATTTTGCTTCAGCGTGTAATAGAAATATTTTTAAAGCTAAATGCTTTAGTATATAATAGAAATATTTTTTTTAAGGACAGTAAAATTGGAGATATCAATGAATCGCGCTATTAAGTTATAAAATCGAAATATACTAATCGTAAATCTGGAAATCGATCTTTTACAATTTTAATTTAAATTCTGCGCGACAACGATTATTTATATGTAACAAAATCTGATTCCTGCTTAAAAACCAATGATGGTAACAACAGTTGGATCGTTGGATCGTAGAAATTAGTATTCAATCGTCTCATAAAAATTCACCTCGACAGCAATGGATCTGTACGGTATCATCGTGTGATTGAAAGTCCATCCATATTGACACGGTTGGATTGGCCACGATGGATCCGCCGTTGTAATACCTTTGTTCAATATTTCGGTGTAGTTTACATTGTACATGTTGCATCGCGAGAACGAAGTCGCGCCTTCTAGTTTCAGTTCCTCCGCAGTCGCTGGTGGTATCGATATCGCGATCCTGAACAACCAAAAAGACACAATGATTCGCAAGGCCAGAAGTGATAAAGTAAGAAAACTTTCCTTCAATTTCATATTTCGAGGATTAATTTCTGTCTGGCCTGTGTGTCTCTCCCAAATAGAAACGAGGATTGGAAAAGTGATCTATCTAGGGAGATCCTATGCAAGCACGCGTAATTTTAATTAAAAACGTAAATTGTATCTCTCCGTGTTTAATCGAAAAAGCACGAAGAAAGAATCCGGTAGAACAAGAACGAGTAATGAAAGATAAAAGAGAGCTAAAATTATACTTTTCCTCGTTGGAGATTAAAAGGAAACGTGGGAAAGTAGAAAAAAAGTAATAAAAGAATAGAGATGATGTGAAAAATCGAGAACGACCCCTCTTATCTGTCTCTTTAATTTGAATCTGATCGTACGATAATATAATGCGACACGATCTACGTGTTAATACATAACGAATGACACGTATGTCAAGATAATGCAACAAGTGTTTCTAAAAATACGATTTAATATATATAATCTGATCGAAAATCGCTGGGAATATAATTTTTTACACTTAATCCACTTCGTTCCTAAAATAACGAAAAGACAAAACAATATACGTAACAACGAACAGTAGATAATAATTTCAAATTTAAAACAAGAATAACAATTTTTCTGTCATTTAATAACACCAAATAAATACTCTTTCCGTAATCCAACACTGGTTGAAAGGAACGCAGAAACAAGAAGAAAAAAAGACAATAAAAAGAAAATAACAACAAAAAAAAAAGAAAATGGAGAAAGAAACGAGATAACGAGATAACGAACATAAAAAAACAGATAGAAAGGCAAAAATTGGAAGGTCGCTCGTCCCGAGTATTGTACACTGTGTGTCTAGGTGTTCCAATTGTGTCGAGATTTAATTGCACGATCGCTACACGTCTCGATGAGTCTATTTTCAAACGCAAACAAAAGCAACCAGAAGAGAGACAGATACGAGGAATCGGCATGAATCGGTATGGGAAAACGAGAAAAAGTTTCCTAGTCTGTTGACTAGTCTTCGCCGAACTCGTGCCGAACGCTTAGAATCTGCCGCAGGTCGTTGACCACAAACTGGTTTCCGGCAAGATCGGTCAGAATCACCGATATACAAACGCGGTAGTCTCGCGTTTGCCAGCGTGAGTCAGTGGGAAACACACGATTTTCCTCGTTTTTTTCGCTACGTCACAAGAAAATCGCGGAGAACGATGCTTCGTGCACGATTCGTTTGGAAACGAGCCACGAGATCGCGATCTCCCTGTTACCCCGAACGATTCCTCGCGTTTCTTGAAATAAGATACGCGGGAGAGACGTTGATTAACGTCTTCTAACGTTGTAGGAGTTCGTTTGCGAGAGTAATTAATTGGTAGGATATGATAGTTTGGATAATCGAGTAGTTAGTTTAGGACAAGAACAGGAGAGATCCTCAGGGTCTCCTCTTGCCGATGTGAATTAATATTATTTGCCGACCGCTGATATTGACGAAGATTCGAGAATTTCTGAAGATCTCACGAATTTAAACGTAAATTGTGTCTCTATTGTATTTACTGACACTCTAATTGTTGTAACTGTAAACAGGTCGTGATGCTAAATAAAGAAAGAGCTCAGTGATTTCAAGCGGGCAATTTTTCTAAAGTTGATATTACAAGTCACAAATTGCAGTTAGGCGATCTTGAGATGCTCTTCGTAAAAAAATGAATCTTACGAATTTTTCCCAAGGATTTCTCGTGATTTAACGAGAATAAAGCAAAGCAGCTGTATCGTGCGAATGCCGCGCATTAAAAGAAACAAATTGTCGCGATGCGATGCGTTATCACACAGCCGAGAAAATGAAACTTCCGTGGGAGAGATTCACTCTCTCGACTAGAGAATATTTATTACGGCCTGCTTTGAAAACGAATCAGCTTTCGCGAAGCTTGGCTCGAATCACGCGAGCATGACTTCGAGAAATACATGTGTATTGAATCTACATATCCGTCCGTTTGCAGAATGCGATCCAATTATGAACACCGAATGGAATTTTCAACGAGAATGTGCATTGATTTTGTTATAAATCGTACACGTGTGGATGTTTTTTCAAATCTGTATTTTTAGAGCGAAGATTGAAACTGTATCGATGACAATGAAAAAATTGTCGATAATTTGAATTGATGTGACTGTGTAGAATGTAATCGTATAACGATTCGCTTGGCCTAAAGCACGAAAGCCTCTATTTCGTCACTCTCGAGTCCGTTTTTTTTGAAAGATGATTTTCCAGGTGAGAAAACGTGAGGACAGCTTTTCACGAAAGTTATAAGAATTCGGACGAATGTGAAAACATTAAAAAAATTTTATTTGTAACTAGATCTATTACGATCTTTTCTTTACAACGACTTTTTAAAACTCGTTGTTCTTTTTTCACTGTTTCACCATTGAACTTGAAGTATTAGATTATCAAATGACAAAAAAATGTTAGAATTTCTTAAATTTCTTTCGTTTAATCCCAATATTCAACATTGAATAAAATGGTTGACAAATCATGTAGTAAATTCTAAGTAACAGTCTTCAGATTGATGATAATCACGAGAAACATTTTTCAACGTTCTCGCACAAGTGTTTGAATATTTACAATTTTCGAGAGAAAGAAAGATGTATCCTTACTTTCCCACTTATGTTACACGACGTGAAATCATCTCTGAAAAAGAAAACAAAAAAAAAAAAAAAAAAAAAAAGAAAACGAATTCAACGACTGTTGAAGAGGCTTCGCGTTTTAAAACCAAAGGCCAAACTGACCATTGCGTGATCCTTCTTTTACAAAGTTATGTTCCGTTCAAATTATATCCGACAATCCTTTCACTGTTATTTGAATACAATTTACCGCATTTCTTCCAAACAAAAACAGAAAGAAACATTGCCAATTCGTTTCACGATTGTTTCGGCGTTTAGTAAAAAAAAAAGAGAAAAAAATCTCACTCACTTCTGTTCGTCGGTGAGGGTCCAGTTGTTGAGCTCTGGCACGGTGCACCAGTGCTCAGCTGGCAGTAGCGTGATGAAGAACTGCGTGAAGTAGAGGAACGCGTAGACGAAGGTGAAGGGCAGCAACACGATGAAAAGGAACCATTGGTAGCGGCCAGCCTCGCCGATGTACGGCAGGATGTCGTCGAACGTCTCGATCTTCGAACGTTCGCCCTCCTCGGCTTTCACCGACTCCACCATGACTGTCATTATCTCGATCTCTGCGAATCAACGATCCTCGATCACCAACTCCACTCGGAATTACGCGCCACGAAAAAAATTAGAACTCAAGACGTATATTCGCGAATATAAATTTTCGCGTCGTCGTCATACGTTCGTGCTGTTTATACGATTGAACCAGGCACGCGGGTTCCTGAAACGAAACTGTTTTCGGTGTTTAGTAAAAAAAACAAAGAAAGAAAAAAATTTCACTCGCTTCTTTTGTACGCTGAGGTGCTGACGGAACAGCAAAAAGTGACATTTACTTGTTGGATATATACGAAATTTATATTTCTTTGTAAAAATAAAATTGCTATACATATAGACACAGACGGATATTAATTTTACTTCGGAGGAATCCAAGAAACGATATATCCGCGAATGATAAATTCCCACGAACAATTTTACTTCAAAATATTAATTTTACTTCAGAGGATCCGAGAAACGATATATCCGCGAATGATAAATTCGAACGAACAATATACAGGCGTGCATCGACAAAGAGAAATAACACAAGAAAAAGAGAACAATTACGCTGTTTCGTTATTAAACTGCGGATGTTCGTGTCAGGTTTACCTTCACCTCTCGCGTTTTATATCTGGACAAACTTGTAATCTAATTATCCCTTCACGTGTGTGTTGCCGAGTTAAGTTCAGTCTTTAAGTCTAAAGAAGATACTTGAGAGGAAAGAATTGGCGAGTACCGAGCGTTTCGATTCTCTCTACGAGATAAAAGATGACGAGTGAGATGACGAGATGAGTCGGTTTCGCGACGAGTTTTACAAAGAAAATGAAAGAAGAAATTGGAGGTTCGAGAGAATTATAGTGGTATACGTAAGTCAATTTTTATCCTGCATTTAGATACTATATCGCGTGAAGTTGATGGTGGTTTTTCAAACTGCGAGGACGTAACTGTCGTAGCAAAGAATAAAGTTGTAATTAGACCGCGAATTTCTATGCAATTCCTGGGAAATTGAAAGTCCGAAATAATTAATATGCAAAATAATTCTCTCTTCTCGGGTTTCAGTTTTTAACGCGAATTTATATAAATAAATTAAGTCTAGTAACGACTTGATTAAACTACCCTTTGGAACTTTATATATTAATTTCAATTCTAATATTAATTTCAATATTAATAAGAGCTTCGAAGAATTTGTAAAATGCCTCTACGATCGCCCAAAATACTTTCGAAAGTAACTGTTGGATTTCTCTTTTTATTCATACAGTGGATGTATTACGATCGTCTCTGTAGTTTCTCATGCTTATCAATGTGTCACCATCTTTCATTTTCACTC
The DNA here is from genome assembly GCA_032399595.1 of Tetragonula carbonaria. NCBI lineage: Eukaryota > Metazoa > Arthropoda > Insecta > Hymenoptera > Apidae > Tetragonula > Tetragonula carbonaria. Next base: position 6,808,115 of record JAUCRC010000007.1, read on the forward strand.
CAGGTTCAAGGTGAGGTTTTAATCACATCGTTGCTGAAACCCGGACGAGGAAGATGAGATCTAAAGTCCCGAGATGAAAGCAACTTTGATACTTTGTCTACTTTGCGTCACGTTTTTATTGTCGCTTGATGTAATCTTGAGGCAAAGGCTGGACTCAAGGCGAAATAAAGTATATATTGTCGATGTGGTTGAAAAAAAGTGATTTAGATTTTTACCAGGGGAAAAAAAGAGCCTTGACCATTTTTGCAACGTTGTTGCAAAGTGGAGGATACCATCGCAAGGTTCGTTGCAATCGCCCGTACATTCTAATTAGAGCGTCCTTTGAATAATTTCGTTTTTATCAAGCTCTTTTAGCAAGTGAGAAACTACTATCATTTAGGATATTGTTGAATAAAAATGTGAGAAAGATCATTGCGAATTAGATCATTTACGTAATAATTTTGAAATTTTTGCGAACATTGCAAAATAGAAAAAAGTTTAAAAAGTTTATTATACTATTATGTGTATTTATTATATTATATTGTTACGTGTGTTTATTATTTATTATATTTTTATTGGGCTTACATTTTTTCAACTCTCAACTTTTTCCTAAATGTATAAAATCCGCATAGAATCCAAACTAGAGTGTCCTTTGAATAAATTCTTCCTTATTAAACATTTTTTAGCAAATAGAAAAGTTTATATATATATATATAAAGGATAAAAATAGAGTAATGTAAACAATCATTACCAAAGTATCATTTATGCTTTTTGCAAGAGGAAGTTATAATGTGTATCACGCGTAATCTCACGAGCTATTCATTTAAATAATGAAACACTGCACCTTCAGTTCCTATTTATCTTGACACGCATACATTAATGACGAACACTATACGCTTTTTCTCTTTTACCGAATTATACAATTGCGGTCAAGCTGCAACAATAATTTTTTTTTTCAATTAACTAACCTTCGAGTTAATTAACTAAAATTTCGGGGACAAAAGTTTATAAACGATTCGTTCGACGAACGAATTATTATAGAAATTATCCGGCCGTGAATGTTTCAAGAGATTCGATATTGCATTGGCAAAATTGTAATTACAAAAATTGCTGGTTTGTTAAAGCAACATCGTTAAAGGACGATATTTCATTTTTATCGCAACGTTGAACAACCAAGAGACCGGGCTATTTCCATGAATAAAATGTACGCGCGAAAGCTTTGCTTCCTTCCGTAATTGAATATATCGAGTTCTTAATTTGCCTCTCAATTAAACGCTTTTTCCAACCACCTTCGTCCTCTGAGAAATCTTTTTATAACTTAAAGGAGAAGAGAAATCTGCTTTTGCGGCGGACTCTCTGTTTTATCAAGCGTCGTGCAGCGATATTTACACCCAAAGCATTTTTACATTCATTCGATTTGAGAATCTTGACCTTGCAAATCGCTTCGAAATTACATCGATCGTTAAATCATGCTTACATGATCCGTAAGTGCGAATTGTGTAACGATGTTTCCATTCGATGAAATATACATTCACGTGAGTATTTATCATTTTCAAATTTATTTGTGTGAATGTGCCATTTCATTTCGAGATTTCAGATGCAGTGAGATGCAACGAGATGCAAGAGAAATTCCTTCGATTTAACAAGTCGAGACGAAGATTATCATTAAAGAAATAATAAATAAAAAAAAATATATCTTCGTTTGGAGCACATATAATGTAGTTTAGAAAAGTGTCTCATCGTTTTTACGAATATGTCTGTTGCATTATGCGAAATATTTTGAAATTTTACTGGCACTATATCGGTAAAAGTAAATAAATATTTTATTCGTAACGTTATTCTTTCATTTTTTTAATTATATAGCAATATTTCCGTTTGAAATTTCGAAAATTTTTTGTAACATTAATTTCACTAATTATTAGTTCGGTGAAATTTTTTTTTTGTAGAAGATTTAAGGTTCAATGTTAAACGAAAACGAGATGATCGAAATGTGGTGTGTATAAACGTTTCGTAAGTCTAGGAGGCTATTCGTTATTGTATAATTAATGTTCGTTGATATCGCGGAACTTGAATAAAAAGGAATACTAGCGACGAGAGAACCGGAACTGTGAACACGTAACCAAGCCATTTCCCATGGTGAAATTTGCATAGAAGAATTCTCATTGAACAATTTGAATGGATGATCGTGTGGCGATTATTTTTTAATTGCGGTTCGGCATTCGCGATTTTTCAATCTCTTCCAACCATTCGAATTTTTTTCAATCTTCCGGCGTGTGTCTAAATTTTTACACCACTCGCATCTTTGAATTTACGAATCTTTCGAATTTCTGAATCTTTGAATTTTTGGATCATCGGATCTTCAAATCTTTTAATTTCCTTTACTCCTCTACTCTTCAGATTTTCAACTTTTTAAATTTAAACACACACGCATACACATACGGTAGATATGAAGTAAGAAAATTGGAAAAAAGTGTTTAATACACTCGATCCAATACTACTCGAAGAAAGTAAATTATATGCAAAATAAGTTAATCATTACAGATTGTTGTAAATCGTAATTATCGTAATAGTCGCCGCGTACAAAGAATTTTCTTTCATAAAGAAGTAACCGAGTAAACACGTTTCTGTTATTAAATAACCATTTGCGATAAATTGTTTACGTTGTACAATGATCGGCCAAGTTAACGCTGATTTCCGGATTGCGTGCAAAGCGTGCAATAATACAGACGCATTTTTTTTATCAGAACGTAACCTCTGGCTTTCAGCCATAACCGAACTAAATTAATACGTATTCCGCGCATTTTTCCATTTTTAAAAATTTATATATAACCATCTCGTAATCTCTGTATTCACTTTTCAGATTTCGTGTTCTCGTTAAAATCGACAAAATATGAAATGCTAGAACAATATCTAGTTATTTTATGCAAAATACATATTGCAATATTCATTATATAAATTTCATTATATAATATTAAATTTATTAAATTATTCATTATATAAATTCATTATATAAATATTGCAAAATTCATTATATATATATTAAATTTTATATATATATATATATATATATATATAAATTCGTTTTAACACTAGAACTACCGACAGTTAAGACGAAGTTATTTCTACCAAAATTATTTTCATTATTTTAATAAATAAAAATAAAATAAAATTCATTATATTATTTCTTTAGTTATCACTGTAAAAGTCATTGCACCATTGCGGGGAAAAAAATTGTAACGTGAAATAGAAATTTTAAAATAAAATTGTAAAACCAGTCATTTTGACTGGTGTGGTAGTTCTAGTGTTAAATCCGTTTTAATTATCAATTTTTTTTTTACAATTAAAATTTAATTTCAAAATTAAATAACCGCTGAAACAATGATTTCTCAGGATCAACGGATAAAAATGTTCGAGTGCTTGACGAGCCGAATACTTCGGAGTGTCTCTGCTCTTCATTTTCTCGTCGAGGAGGACACCGATCAAAGGGAAGATTGGCTGGCGTTAGAAGTGAAATCGAAACGATCGATCGTTCCACTTTACTACGTTATTACGCGTGGTTTGCTCGATTTCGAGACGCGCCTTCCGACATCTCACGCGCATCGAATGGATTCCATGGATCGCGATCGCGTTCGCTTTCCCCGATCGATTTCGAAGGTGAGAAAACTGTGCCTCGCGGCGAACAATCACGCATGCAAATTACGTGTATCTGTGTCCATGCCGCGATCGTGCTCGTTAATGAATTCTTCTAGGATGTAATAAACTGTCTTCAAGGTCTCGGCACTTTTGTCCAAGAACGTTAGACACGTGCGTTTGTCCTCGCTGGTTGTCGAACGAACAAGATCCCGGGGCGGAAGCGATCGATCGAGAACGATCGTTCTGAGATCGTTATAACGCCGCTCCAGTTATGACGAGTTATCGAGTCTTACACGAGTTACTCCATTTTTTAGTCGGCGTTTCGAGCTGGACAAACGATCGCTACTTCGATCGGAGAAAAGAGCTCTTTCGAGAGCTATAAACTATAAAGCGCGTTCTCGAAACTGCTGATGCATGCTTCTTGATCTACTTTCTGAATGACTATCTCGATCGAAGTTCAAGTTGCCGATTTATTCGAACACGAAATTCGTAAATGACATTATCAGTCACAAATGAGACAAGCTTTTTTTTCTTTCCTTTGTTCGTATGTTCGTACAATTTCTCTCAATTATACGGAAAATATAAAAAATTGCACGATTACAAACAACTGCAGTTTAATAATCGTGTTCTCCGTCTAGATAAGAATAAAAAAATGCCTTTAGTGATTGCGGACACAGAAAGAGTCGGTTATATTTCGACTGGTAGTTTTTTCCTTTCGAGATTGAATGGCACTGTCAAGAAATTCTCGACTCAAAGAATTCGCGTTATTTTGAGCAAAGGTTAAAGAGGTTCTCAACAAAGTAATCCACGGATTTATTAGTTGCTTTTGAAAGACTCGTGACTTTTACAGTTTCGAGGGGTTTGGATCTTTTTAAATACAACTTAATCGTCAGGTAACTTTAGAAGAGATCAACAGAAATGGATTTACAATGTGTCTTTTCTGACTGTTTGCATTTTTATATAAATTAGTCAAAGTTTGCAGACATCTTTAATGTTTTTTCTTTTGATCAGCGTGGGAATGAACGTGATATAAATAATTGACAGAGATTAGCAGAAATTCTAAAATTGATAATGTTTATGTGAAATTACTCAATACTTTTTTCCACAAAGAAGAATTCTTAAAAGACTTTATGGTTTTATTTTATTACTATATTAATTTGTTGACTCGATATATTTTAGTCGTAGTATATAAGCCTATTGTATCTTGTACTTGACAAGTCACAGTTTCTACGAAATATTTAACAAATCACTTATTCTTGTTTGTTCTAGCATGAACGTTGAACGTTTCAGCAACTGAATCAACTAAAGAGAACGAAATTGACGTGCATAATACATTGGACATTGAAGAAATTCTAAGAGATATTTTCATATATTATTACAAATATTATTTTTAGTTTGTTTTCTCTATACATGTTGCACCTTCTTTTTTTATTGAAATTAGCAACGAATTCGATGGAAAAATCGTTCGTGATAATTATTAAAATATACAAATGTAGATACGAATTGAAATTATGAAGAATTACGAAAATGGTCATCTAATAAATCTACAAATCTCGTTTAACAGATCATTATTATCTCGTGACATTTAACGATGCTCGTTATCTCGGCAGACTTATTAGCGTTCAGATTATAATTAAAACTTGTCGCGAGAAGAAATAAAGAGATCGAGCAGTCTTTTCGCGAAGAAATGGCACCTCGAACGAAAGGAGAGTCAAAGTTTCCCTTCGTCAAAAATGATGTTCAGTTTTCGAGAAATGTCTGATTCCACGATATAATTCACTGTAAATTCCTTGTTTTCACTCGAGTTTTGAAAATCCAACGAGGCACAGCAGAAATTTCTGTATCCTTTTCCTTTTCCTTCATTCTTCGCGAAATGATAAATGAAAATTACACAGATACGGAAAGATACTGAACACTTTCGTAAACGTCGTGTGAAACGTTTAAAAATTTCATCAAGAATCAGACTCGAATGTCACGATTGTATTGGCAAGAATTTGTCAACAAGTCATTCAGATGTACTCTTCAGCTCGAAAATTTAAGGTTACATCCTTACGTGTCAAAAAAACATAGGGAAAAAACCAATACAACAATGAAAAATATACATATTATCGCGATATTGGCGAAATTTCAAAAAAACGCAGAAGTGTGCAGAAAAAAGTTGCGCGAATAATTGTATCCAAATACCATAAAACAAAGATCCATAAAACACATTTACCTTTTTCTCTACCTGTTCGAGAGGAACTTTACTTGACACACGGTATCACAGATCTCGACACGGTCTTCGCAGAAACTTTTCGAATCGGTCACCAAAAAAAAAAAAAAAAAAAAAAAAAAAAAAAAAAAAAAAAAAAAAAAAAAAAAAAAAAGAAACAAAAGAAGACCTAGCTTCTCTCACTTTGCACCAACTTCGAAAGTATCGTTTTTCGATACTCGGCGAATTCGACTTCTCGAGCAAGATCTCGCGTTTCGTTTTTTCCCCTCTTCCTTTCCTTCCCTTTTCCTTCTCGCCTTTTCACTTCGAGGGTCCAAAGGAAAAAAAAAAATGGGAAGATGAAACTGACGGCTAATCGCAACGGCTCTCGTGGCCCTGTGTGTTCTCCAGGTGCACGTGCTCGATCTCGATCGTGACAGTGATCTTGAGCGCACGCGAGGTCCCTCGATTTCTCGATCGATGTAGCCGCGGCTACATCGTCGTTTTAAAAGCGGGCCACGCATCGACTGCTCGCCGCGTGGACAATTAGCGAGTCTTTATAGACGCGTGCTGAGACGAAAGCTGAGCCCCACCAGCCTCGTGTGTGTACGGCCATTGGATGACGCCTTTGGGCCCCCTCCCCGAGACGTGTGGACCATCGACTCGACGACGTCACTGGAGAACTGCGGGGAATTTCGAAGAGCCGATTCCGAGAGCCGATCGTCGCCTCTCGCCTGAGGTTTCCTCATGACTCGTCGCCCGATCGTTCCTTTTCCTTTCTGCTTTTTCTCGCTCTGTCGCGTGAGCGCCTGTGTTCAACACCTGGCGACAGGCAGGTGAGTGTACTTTTATGTAGATACACGTAGCATTTAGGTGGGGATAGCTCAGTCAGTAGAGCATCAAACTCTTAATCTGAGGATCCAGGGTTCGCGAGCCCCTGCTCGAGCGAAAAATAAAAAGACGTCCTTTAGGACAACAGGGAGGGAGAGCTCTGTGTGTATAAAAAGGTCCCGGAGCCTCTCCCAACGTGCGGAGGACGGCCATCGTGGAGGTTTTTTAGTCTTAACACTAGAACTACCACACCAGTCAAAATGACTGGTTTATACAATTTTATTTTAAAATTTCTATTTCATGTTAGAATTTTTCCCCCGCAACGATGCAATGACTTTTACAGTGATGACTAAAGAAATAATATAATGAATTTTATTTTATTTTTATTTATTAGACATCAAAATAATTTTGGTAGAAATAACTTTGTCTTAACTGTCGGCAGTTCTAGTGTTAAAAGACTCTCAGGTGTCTTACGAAGATTTCCTCCACGTACAAAAAAAAAAAAAAAAAAGATATACGTAGCATAGTAGTAGCTATGCGTCCGATGTCGATGATCGCATTTGATAAATTTGCTCGACTACGAATGTGTTGTGTGTTTGGTTTGTAGACGTTTGTTAGTGATCGATTTCGTGGGCTCGTGCTGCAGAGAATTAGTTGATTTCTTCTTTTCTTTTGTGGTTAAATTGGTTAAATCGTTTAACAATTCTACGGCAGAAACAGTAGGATAGTAGAGAGTTTCAACATTGAACCTGTATTTATCGTACAACTTATTCTTATTGCAATCATCAGTGGCAAGAATTCTTCTTTTCGGAGAAAATGTTATCAATTTTGGAGGCAAGATCGGAAAGATTTCGATCGAAATCCTGGCACAAAAGTTGATCTGAAAGGAATTTTGAAAACACGATTTTGGAGCACGATTTAGGATTTAAATTTTAATCAATCAGGGAAGTTAGTGAACTTCGAACTTTAATAAAAAGTCATCGCGAAGTAGAAGCTGTCGCGAGAATTTGCGAGATTTGATTTATGAAGAACTTCTTTGCAATTCTCGGGGGGAAGGCATGTTTTGATGAAATGCGCGTTTTCGACAATTTCCAACTGGATGAAATGAAGTTAAAATAAATTCCAAGCAAAGACTTGCAACGAGACATCCATTTAGAATGAAAAATAAAAAAATTAATTCAATGGCATGTAAATTAAAGAAAAAAATGACTGAGTGAACTAAATATTGAGCGATTATTTTTTGAATGAATGAATTTCACATTTATTCTATAATATTTTTATATATTTATTTAATAATAATTATGTTCTTTTATTAAAATCAAATCAATTTATAGAATATTTTAATTTAAATAGCTTATATATAGAATATAATATTGAAAATATTAATGAAATTAGAAATTTTTAAATATATTTAATAAAATAAAATTAAAATAAAATATATATTAAATTTATTGTAAAAATCAATAGTTTTTTAAGTTTTATTATATAGAATTATAAATATTAATTATTTTATTTAAATTAAATTAGAATATGTAATTCAATATTTTTATTAACAATAAAATGCCTCTTTTTGGCTTTAATTTATTAATTATAGTTTATTTAGAATAGTAATAATATTTCAAAAAGTATATTGAACTTTAGCACATAGTGACATGTAAAGAGTGGAGTTGAAAAGTATCCTGTATGTATTTGGATATTTTCTCCTGCGTTAAATAATAATTTTTATAAGCCAAAAATAATGATAATAAGCGAAACAAATCGAGGTTCTTCTAACTTAATATAGTCCTAGTATAATTTCACTCACAGTTATGAAAGAACGGTAATTTTTTTTCAATTTTCGAAAAACAAAGCAAACTCCATTGGTTCGCTCGAGGCGAATGTTCGCCGAGATAATGAAATTCATTCGCGATACTTGTAAGTTTAGAAACGCAAAGTCTCGTCAAAGACTTCAGAAACCTGATACCCTTGAAAAGAAGAGAATTGCTAGTTGCTCGTGCGACTGAAACATCGTTTTGCCTGATCGTTCTTGCGTGAATGGGACGCCGTGAAATAAAATTTCGAATTTTCGCGCGCGTTCCACCGAAGTGTTGCCGTTCAAAAATTCACTAAAGAATCGATGAAGTGAATCGATGATCCGACGAAATTGAAAAAATTCTCTGTTCAAATTGTGCTTCGCTCTAATTTTTAGAGACATTAATTATTAGCAAATTTCTATTTGTTAGAGAATATAATTGGGAGACCTTGGTAGAAAATTGATAAAATTAATCAAAAGAGCAGAATTCTGATGTTAAATTATATATGAGATTATCACTGAAATGATAATTGATAAAACTGATCTTATATATTTCTTAACATTATGTGAATTCTGTTTAATCTAATTTTGCGCTTAAAAATTTCCTGCAAGTGATACAGGAAAGTTTTAAAGTTCTAAAGTATAAAAAAAGAATGAAAGAGAAATCTTTTTTATTTCTTATATGTACTCTATTTTGGATATTCTATATATTATTATAGTCTATTAATTATATTTTACCAGTTTTATCATTATTTGGTTGGTTTCATAACAGATACGCGAAAGAACATATTTTTGAATTTTTTTTTATTATACTTGAAACAAATTCCCCTAATAATTAAGCTGAACATCATTCAAATGACAAAAATCCTTAGTAATAATAATTAAAAGTAAATAATTTATTCAATTTATTTCTATAGTTATTTATTTAATATTTTATTTCAATTTATTATTCAAAGGATATATATACTGTTTTATGTACTATTTTTTTTTATCGTCGTCAGAAGAAATTATAGTATTTAGAAATTAATTAAGAAAGCGATTTCGAAGGAAATTTCAAGAAAAGAACGTATGTACCATTTCATCAATTTCTCTGCTTTTTGTGGCAGAAATGAGCAGCTCGTCGCTTGTGAAAAATCGAAAGACAGAGACGCTCTCCGTGAGCGGTACAAAAACCGGAAGTTAAAACCTGGTTAATACGTAACGCGATTTTTTTCTTGTCGGAAGCAATGATCTTCTGTAAATTTGGAATTGTCTTTAACCTTCTGGAGTATGCATCGTTCTTAAGATTTGTCAATAGCAGCGTTAAATCGTTGGGATTAATTATATCGTTCAGGTTTTTTTTTTCTGATTTTCGTTCAGCATATTGCACAAGATATTATTCAATTATCACGATTCGATAAAGATTTTTATCGATATTTTTGAAAAATTAAATCACTTTATATATATGAAACTGGAGCAATCGGTGCGATGGCGATCAATCTCGTTTCTTCTGTCTTTAATTAGCATCCGAACGTTATATTCGTCACGATTTGTATCAAATTTTCGTTTGATTATTTGCTTTGCTCACTCAACATCGCAATTAATATCACGTTCGTACAGCATTTTCTACAATTAATATTGATCCAAAGCTTTCGCCGAGACGCTGTTACTTACTTTTCATTCGAATTTTATAACATTTTAATTTAACATTCTGAATTTAATCTTGCGAAATTGAAACAAGAAACATGGAACGTGAAGTATCAGTCAAACGTATTTCATCATTTCAAGCAAGATGTATCTAGAATTGTGCTGTTCTCACAGAAGAATCTATTATCAACACTTGAGATAAGAATATCAGACACGAGCATCTGAATTTCTATCAAACTACCGAAAATAACGAAGCAATAAGTGTGAAATGCGCGAGTATACAAATTAGTAGGAAGTACAATTTATTCATTATTAAATCAATCTTTCATTCGATCGTCGCCAAATCCTTCACCATAAACTTCTTCACAATAATATAAAAATTATACCAATAAATTTTTTCATGCCAGTTGGACCAGTCGAATTTTTAGACAAAATTACCGCTTTTGAGAAACATTTCAAAGAATCAATTTTTCTCTTGGAGAAAAATTATCGTTTCTCCGTAACAATAACACGATGATTATTGTTACGAAATTGATGAAAGTGAATTTTTTAAAATTTTTTAATCGAATTGAATTCTATCATTAACCTGAAAATGATGCAAACAGAAAATGTAAAATGCAAACTAAAATCGAGCACTCTAGATTTTACTGATACAACACGTTTATATCTAATCGTCTACGTCTAATCCAACGATAATATTTTAAGTTACGTAAGTACAAGGCGCCAATATTGTGGAATTGAGAATCGTCGAAATAACGTGTGCAGACATTGCAGATTCGTGGAAAAATACATCATCATTGATTATTCATCAAAAATATTCTGCACGATCGCTCTGATAACAGGATTTTCTCGTATTTCGAGCGTATTTCACAATTAGACGAAAACATTTGTATTCGTAATTGCTGCTATAAACAATGCTTCACCTACCACGAGTTTATCAGCCTCTTTTAGAAAAAAATCGGAGGAAAAGTTTGGCTTCACGTTGTAGACACAGGGATTAATTCGTCAGCGCTTGTTGCAAAAATTGCAGTCGCGAAATTCGTTTCGAAAATTTATCGGAGGATCGTAAGACGACGCGAGACGATACGAAGATGAAACGAAACGAGCAGGCAAACAAACACATTTCTGTTGTAGCCATTTTATATTAGCGATATAAAACTATTGAAAGCGAAGAGAAAAGAAAAGGAGAGCAAATCCTTTTTCGTCGAAATATCACGTTCTCACTTCAAATTATTCGATCGTCGAGTTTCGAAATTAGGAATTTTACAAAAGGAATTATAAAATTACTCGCAATTTCAGCATTAAACGAAGAGAGATAATAATTATATATAGAAAAAAAAATTGTGAAATTCTAAAATCTGTAATTCTAAAAATGTCATTTATCCTATTGTTATTTCATCGTGACAATTATTGTCGTGTTATGTAACGTTCGAAAAAAAACAGAAATTTTTTTATTACTATCTAGCGACATAAACAAAAGGTTCGCGAAGATAAAATATGAGAGAGGTTTGCGAAAACTGATTTATTGAACTGATTTATTGTTTGAAATGTGAAGCATTTCGAAGAACAAATGCGAAAATACCATTTAAAGGCGACGAGTAAAATGAACGATCGACGATCTCTGGATAAATAATACGAGATATATGCCAATTCCGGAAAGTTGAAACGTATGTTCGTGATCCTGATGTTCACGGCCGAAGATGGAACTTTATTGCTTGGCTTAATGCTTTGATGCGGATGTTTAAACAAGTACTTGAGATGTCATAACACGAGACCGATTACATTAGAAACAATTACATTTGATACGAAATTACTATTTTTAATTAAATATAGTAAAATAATAAAAAATTAGCAAATATACTATTGCAATAAACATAATTAAATTTAACTATTACTATTATTGCACAATATTTGTACTATCCTATATATATAGAATATATACGAATAAAAGAACGAAACTCGACGATTTAAAAAAAAAACATAGTGTTTTTTGACACTAAAATCTGATGTCAGTGACGCTCATAATAATAAGATTGATTTACATAAATCATGAACAATAATCTCATCTATGTAGTAATGATTCGGGAATAAAAACAACGAGCAAGTGTTAAACTCTTACCGAATATCGAGGGTTATTTGCATGATTGAATATACAGGTATATACTAAATATAGTAAATTTAATAAATATACTGTTGCTATAAATACAATTAAATTTACTATTACTATAACTGCACAATATTTGCACTATTCTATATGTAGAATATATACTGTTTCTTTTCTCGAAGTTTTTCGCAAATGAAAGAATGAAACTCGACGATTATAAAAAAAACAGTGTTTTTTGACACTACGATCATTGCTTGATCTACGTAAATCATGAACAATAATCTCATCCATGTAGTAATTATTACGGGAATAAAAACAATGAACAAGTGTTAAATTCTTACCGAATATCGAGGGTTATTCGCATGATCGAATATACAGTTATGTACTAAATATCATATAATTTCTGTACACGCGAATATATATCAAGATTTATTCCAAAATTGGAAATATAATCGTGACAGTCGAGCGTTAATGAAATATATCAAAATGTCCACATTGTGTTTGAATATTTTTGTAAGCCTAAACATACGTACCGACTTGTGAATACACAATAATGGTAATAATAATTACCTAAAAAATAATAATTTCCTACAACCAATCTGCGTATAGCGTATTTGTCATAGTTTCGATTCCAATGTATTGAAAATTATTCACGAAATACATCGACGTCGATGAAAGTACAGAAGGACAAGTTGGAGAACATTATTATTAATGAACACCGTTTAATTCACTACGCAACAAGGATTTGCAACTGCGCGAAAAAGAAAAAAATGAAAAAAGCAAGGAATCGATTCAAAACAAGGATTACGCGCGTGCATACACGTACGTTTCGTAATCCTGAATCGATTCTTTCTGAAACGCGGCAACCTTCGCTGCCGCGTGAATTGATTAAACGAATAAAAAGAAGCGAAACGTTGTGCGTAAAAGCGTTGCAACACTCCCACGGATGCAACATAAGTAATATATTCGCAACACTGTATTTCCAAGTACCATTTAATAGTCATTCTTAATGAGAAGAGAACCGTACAGAGGATCGTACAATTGGAAAGAAATTTCAAATTTTTTATGATTTTCTTTTTCTATTTCATCGAGTGATCAAATAGCGACGACTACTTACGATTATTTCATTTTAAATATTTAAATGGATGGAGCATGCCGAGACAAGGATTGCACGAAACGAGGATGGAGAAAGAACATGTCGATGAATATTTGAAGCTAGAGGCGTCAGAAATCGAAGAATCAATCGAAAGTTAAATATTTAAAGGAAAATTAATATTCGAAGGATTCGCTGCGAAGAAGAGATTCCAATCTTCAACATCTAATAATTTCCAAGTACTATTTAATAGTCATTCTTAATGAGAAGAGAAGCGTACAGAGGATCGTACAATTGGAAAGAAATTTCAAATTTTTTATGATTTTCTTTTTCTATTTCATCGAGTGATCAAATAGCGACGACTACTTACGATTATTTCATTTTAAATATTTAAATGGATGGAGCATGCCGAGACAAGGATTGCACGAAACGAGGATGGAGAAAGAACATATCGATGAATATTCGAAGCTAGAGTCAGAAAGCGAAGAATCAATCGAAAGTTAAATATTTAAAGGAAAATTAATATTCGAAGGATTCGTTGCGAAGAGGAGATTCCAATCTTCAATATCTAATGTTCGGATCGCGAAGGAAAATTCTTTCGACAAAGTTTGCACAGTTTCACAATTTTCGAGAAATAGAGGTATATCATTCCTTTCTCACCAGACACGTTAGAACATTTTTGATAAGAAAACGAACACTGAACACTGAGTAAACAGTAAGTAAAAACTTTATACTTTGTTAACGATCTCTTCTTTTTTTTTTTTACGAAGTTGTCACAATTTAAAATATCGACGATTTTTCATCGTTGGTAAGTTGCACTTATTGCACGTAGCACAATTTGTATCCACGAAAACTGTTAAAGAGGAAATATTAAGAAATTGATCGATATTGCGAATAATCTTGCAATGATCTCGCGCTACGTGTTTGCGAGAGATACTTCACTCTTAGATATAACTTTACTTCACTTTTAAACTGCGACTTCTGTCATCGTGGCTGTTTTCTTTCTTTCTTTTCCTTTTCTTTTTTTTTGCATCCAGCAAAAGTCACGGAGTGAATCCCAAGTGAATCCCTGAGAAGCTGAGAACTTCAGCGAGAAACGATCGCTTCTGGCTTTATTTGCCGTGAAGCTGATGACCTTGAGAGCAATGGGTGCGCAAGGAAGACCGAGATTCCCAGCGGATCGAAGAGCAACTCCGTTGGTCAGCCAGAGAATTACCAGAAGCCACGAAGACGAGTTCCAAACCGGTTCATTGAAGAAGGAATGAAGATGGAAGAGTGACGAGAGGATGGGACTAGACATAAACCGTATAATGAAAGAAGTCCAGGTAAAATTTCTCTGTGAAAACGCAGCGTAATCGTTCGTTTCGCTTCATCGTCTCCGTTTTTTTGTATTTGTTCCGATATTTTCGGCAATCAGATTCAATTTGCAGTGGAATTTAATTTTGGATTATTATCTACACTTACTCTTCAAATTTTTGTTTCGAAATCTACTGAAAAATCTTACGTTTTTTGTTTTCTTTTTTGTGTTTCTCAAGTCTTTTTAAATTTTTGTCCTGACATTATTACCACGTTATTGCAAATATCGCGAATGTTATCAAAGAATTACTATTCGCGAAAGATTCATAGAAAATATCCTCCTGGCAAGATTTCGAGAAATTCGAGCGTCACAGATCAATGTAATTAAGCTCGTAATGCTGCTTTATTCCATGAATTTCATTCATTGTCATTGAAAGTGTCATTGTATTTCAATTACAATGATCGAAGCGATCGGAACTTTCCCAAACCCTGTACCCACTCTGTAAAACCAATGTTCCAAAGTCCAATGCTCTCAAGTTATGGAAGAATCCCTGTTTAAAAGGGTTCACCTCAGTTGCCAGTGTCGAAACGAATGAAAAGATCGGATCTATTGTGGAGTTCAATTGCGAAAGACCTTGAGATTTTTATGACACGTGCGTCCTATATAATTGTTTTATTTGGCAGTTCAATTAACGAATCTTAGGGTTTCATGAGAATCAGCTGTATGTATGTTTACGACACGTTTCAATTCGTACGATAATCACGAGAAATGAAGATCTAATTGTAAATGATTATGTCAAGTTAACTTTCTGTCAGTTGTTAGTAGATCTGACGTACGTAAATAGCATAATCTGACGTACATAAGCAGGCATAATAATTTGTTTCCACCTGAATTGGAGTTTCAGTAATTTGGTGTTTCAGCTTGCTCAGTTTTGAAACGTTCGAACGCGAAAGAACGATCAGTTCTTCACAGTTGTTTCACAGAATTGTGCAAAGCTTTAGGAATTTTAAATTTGTCACGATTCTTCTAGCAACGCTGTTGCTTATCTATCTTCTTATGTCTGAGGAGATTGCAAGTCACTTCTGAGACACTTCACCTATTTTCGTTTATCTCGTTTAAACTGGTTTCCATGATAACTCCTCCCCTGCGTTTCAAATCATTTGTTTAACATAGTTGTTGAAATTGAAGATAAATCAGAACTAACGATAATCGTACGAAATATTAAAATCAAACGAATTAAAATAAAATTGATTAAAATGAAAAAATTAAAGAGACTGTATTTTTGTTGCTGGCTTGATTGAAATTCGCGAAAAATTCGTCGGTTTTTTCAAGGACAAGGTTAACGAGTTCCTCGAATTTCTCACATCGTCCTTGATATTTGCTAGTAATTTACATCGCAAGTTACGTTACTTTTAAATGCTTTAAGTGTCAGCTTTAAATTGTAATTGGGATAAGTCTCAAGATAATGTCATAATTAGTGTTAGACATCTCTGCAGATCGGATACTTAAAGCAACAGAAATAAACAGAATATATTCCTACGAATGAGTTACAAGGGAATTTCAATTGACGGTAAGGAAGCTCGAACTTTCTAGGAAAAATGAACACGTTATGCTACGCAAGTATATTAACAATAATAATTATACGTTCCATGTACTGGCTATTTTTCTTTGAATTCATCATCGGTGGAAAACAGTGTCGATTCAATGTCATTTGAGTGCATTTTTTCCTTTTTCTTTTTTTTTTTTAAGAAAGTTAAGAAACAAGTGATACTTGAGGATAGAAACAGAAGAGGAGAAATCAGAAAATCGAAAGTCAAACGACGCGTACTGAAAAATCTTCAAAAAAAAAAAAAAAAAGAAAAGGGACAATTTCCTTTTTTTTGAATAGCAGCGAAAAGACAGTGACGAAAGGCTTGAAAATTCGAGAGCTGAACGCGTCAGAGAAGATCAGACCAGACAGTATTAAAGGGAGAATGATTTCACGCTCGAGCACGGAATAAACGCTGTTGAAATTCTCTAGAGTTCCAATTTCAGTTGCAAGAGATCTCGAGTTATCAGCAGGAAATCAAGTATACAATGCAGTTACTTTCCCCGCTGGTTGAGAAACTGCAGAATTCGCGTCATTCACCCTTCTCTCGTGACGCAAATCAGGTACTATTACGCACGAGTTTCCAACGAACATCAGCGAAAATAAGGAAAAGCGCCAAATTAGAAATAACGACAGTGATTATCAGTGTAATCGGTAATCGTCGCCAATTATACTATTCATATCTTTTCGAGGTAAAAGTTTTCGAGATAAAATCTTCGTATTCAAAAGGACAAGATGAAGCAACAAGTTTTTTGCTTCTTGAAACGAAGGAATTTTATTTAAATTAAACGGAGAATTTTATTTTGCTTATATCGAGCAACCTGAGCTTCAATATTTCAGGCCTGTAATATTTTAAACATCGTAATAAATTTTGGCTTGATTCAATTTCGAATTTAATTCAAATCTAACAGTTTTTGTAATTCTACTTGTTCGGGCATTCCTCGTTTCGTCGTTTAATTCTTCAAATTTTCCATTTCAATTTCAAACGCGAGGCAGAATTAGAAGATCGAAGGATGATTTTTGAAGAGGGAAAGATATTTCGAAGCTGAAAGCGGAAGGCTTAGACAGCTTTCTTGTCGGAAACGAGGAAAATATACGAGCGACACGGTTTAACTCTTACGTTGCGGTTTCGTAATCTGTCGTTAACATTAGAGATAACGTTTTATGCTGGTCGTTATCGAATTGTTCGCTTTTGTAACAGACCCGATCATCACTATGAAATACGAATACTTTGATTGGCTTGCATAATACGCCTCGTCTTTCGTAGCATTTGCTTTTCCTCACTTCGAATTTTACGCCCCGTCACCCTCGTATTTCCTTCTGTTTCTGTATTTTCATTCATTTCTGGTTTTGATAGGTAGAACTATATATATATTTTCTTTTAATTAGGTCTATTGCCTTTCTATTTGGAATATTTTAAAATCTTTGGTTTATTTGCACGACGTGACAGTTTTGTTGCGTGCAATCTTTCTAAGCGGATATCTCATAATTTATCGTATTCTACTTGCAAGTTAACAGAAACTGAAATTACTTAAATTGAATAGAAAGCTCGACAGAGAAAGAGAGACCTCCTCTTCTTTAAAAATAATCCCACAATCTCCTGGCTCTAATTTAAAATTTAATAGGAAAAGTGTGTGCCTCCTCCTCTTTAAAAAGCCAACTACATAATCTGCTGACGACGATTCACCCTTTCGATCAATTTCACCTGTCATTTATACTTGTAAGTTGAATTTTTGAATAAACCGATTCGCATGATTTATCATTCGAACTTCTAACGTAACTAAAACAAATCAATTGAAGAAAACACTACAGCAAATTTCTACGTGATTGATTAAAGCTTTCATTTTTTCCACAGGTGAAAAAGTATCCGATCTTGACGATTCAAGCGATTCAGATAATAATTAATTGACGAAATTAATTCACACGGTTCTCCCTTTCTCGGCACAAACACCGAGGGAGAATCGATGGAAGCGATTTCCATGAATGGATGAAACGATCGCGGACAAGGCCAAGTGACTCTCTTTTTCGCTTTTTAGCGAATTCACCTTCAAGTTCAAGTTCATTAGCGTGGACGAGTTGACGAGTTCTTGAACGAGCTCCCGGCGAAAAGTTTATAGTTGAGAGATAATGTTATCTAATCATCTTTCAATCCAGCCATCTTACTTAGTACATATAATTCTCTTAAGTAATTTCTCTATTCAACTCTTAGTCG
Organism: Tetragonula carbonaria; assembly: GCA_032399595.1. Classification (NCBI taxonomy): domain Eukaryota; kingdom Metazoa; phylum Arthropoda; class Insecta; order Hymenoptera; family Apidae; genus Tetragonula; species Tetragonula carbonaria. The sequence continues at coordinate 6,826,461 of JAUCRC010000007.1, forward strand.
ATCGGACTTAGTCACATCGAAGTGAAACTTTCTTCATTTCGAAATAACGATCCCCACGTTGCCTTACTCATCTTTCAGCTTCATTTCTTCTGGTTTTTCTTCTATTTAAACATTGGTTGCATCTGAATTTATAATTAATTTTCTCTCTCTCTCTGAAAAAAAGAAGTTTTGCTGCTTTTGTAGCTTTGTATGTGTGAAATAGGGATATACACTTTGCAATAATTCAATTGATAAAATCGTGATAACTCGTGTCAGTTGAAGATTGACACACTTGGCACACACTTTTAATATTCATGTCCGACGATTTGATATAATTTTTAATACGATTTTAATACGACAAAAGACTTTAACAGAGACTTTTCAAATTGAATGGATTCCTTTCTCACGAAGCTTTTCATTTCATCCGTAGCAGCGTCGTTTTCTGGAAATTTAATTTCTCACCGTTCGAAGCTTTGCTTTTTACCCTTCGTTTGTCTTTTCTCACGTACGTTCGCGTTTTTATTTTTTTTCCCTTTTTCTTTTCAATCGCTTTTGAAGCACTCGTTTCAAACGAGCGTTAATGTACTATAAACAGAGCTGAGAATTTTTTTTCCAGCCAGCGGTTATTGCTGGCCACACATTGATAAAATGATAAACGTTCTGTTCTACCAATCAGAGTTCGTAGAATCATTCAACTCGGCATATTTTAATTAAGGGCACTCTTCTGTGTCGAAGGAACAAGAAACAACTCGAATACCAAATCGAATAGTCCTTCCGATCAATCCTATTAAAAAAGTACCAAAGATTTTGTATAAAAAGTGAAAAAATTCCAAAGAAACAAGCTTCAAAGAAACGTATGTTCTTTCATTATCAATCGGGGACCTCTTCGAGTCCGAATCAATCACCTAAATCAAGAAAACACACCAAGAGCTCGCAAAAAAAGAGAGAAAAGTCCTGAAGCTGCAATACTTTTTTCCTTTCTTCAAGTTACAATCGAGTTACATTTTCTTCCGATTCTCCGACGAAACTACTCGTCACTCGCTTCCAACTTTTGATATTAAAAAAAAAGAAACATCAAGAGGAGAAATTCTGAAGTTGCGACCTCGACGAATTCCTTGCACTTTCTGGAATATATACGCAGTACTATTTTCCAGTTTATATAATACATTTTCCCTCGATTGTCGACCTCAGAAGAACGGAGACCTATCCTTCTAATTCGACCTTCCACTTAACTCCACGGCCTAACTGGGAGCCTAATGGCTCCGATGAAGCAGCCATTCTACGCGGCGAAAAAAAAAATGATCTCACGAGATTGTGCCTCGCCGGTGACTGCCGTCGTGTTTTTTTGCCGTCGACTTTTCCTTTGAACGCTCGCCACCTTTTCATCGAGGGAACCTCGGTAAGTGGCCTCTTAATCGAACTGTCAGAAGATATGCTACCTCCCCCTTCCCGGCGAGGGGGAACATTTAATCGTGACGAAATTTTAATCGACCAAACTCCGAAATCGACGAAAATTTCCTCCTTTTTTTTCGCACATTTTCAGTGCCCTATTCTTTCCTTCGATTTTCCTCCTGTTTTCCGATTGCACGGAATTTCGATTTCTGGTTTTATCATTCACCTTGGTGCTATTCGCTTCACCTCGTTGTGCTCGTTGCGTTTATTTTGAGCCTAAACGAGATAGATATTTATTATGTTTATTCGATGTATTTGCAATGCACGGAAAGATTTCCGTCTTTCGGAAATTAATAAAATCGAGTGTAACATTTGTGTTTTCGTTTCGGATTATTCTTGCCGCCGTTATCTCTCGATCAACATTTGCTCTTACGCTCTTTCGTTAAAAATTTCTCCACGCCCGTAAAAATTTCCACGGTGCATACGAGCGGCGGAATTTTTAATAAAAATTTTCGCTTGCCGTGAAACTTTCAACCTCGAGTTCATTTCTCGAACTCTATGCCATCGCACGTTTTGCAATGAATATTGCAAATCTTTGCTCGAGCTCGATTAGTTGTAACGAACAAATTTGTAAAATGTTCAGTTTGCATAGAATCCTGATCTATTTTTTTAAAGTTACACTCGTACACGTAAGTAAATAAAACAAAAAAAAAAAGAAAAAAAATTTAAAAATCAAACAAACTGTGTAATAAACAAGCTGCGGATTTTTTTCAGCGTAGATACTCGCGAGAAAAAGAAAAGTTTCACCTGCGATGAAAACGAGAAGTCGGCGAGTCTAGTAATAAATAGATTGCGAACTTTCGCGCGGATTCATATTTTTGTGAAAAAAAAAAATAAAAAGATAATTTAAAAAAAGAATAGAGAATCTAAACTCGATAGAAATTTTTCCTGCAAGTTTCCTGTATTTTTGAAACTGATTTCGCATTCTGAAACTTATAAATGCATGAAAATTCGCAGTCTACTGAACAAGCGAATCTATCGATATTGCAACGCAGTTGCGTTCTTCAATTTCAATGTTGAATTCCATGGGCAAATATGAAGGACAAGCTAAACTCACGGTGATATTTTTTTTGTAACACGTGGCTGAACTTGGACTTCCCTTACGGCGCCATATTAAATACTATGGTATACCAACGATCAGCCTTCTCGAGGAAATCCCCTCGAGTTGACTTGTATTTTTCAAATGATTCAACGCATGACGTGCATAGCGATCGTTTTCCTTAATTCTTTTTGTTTCTTTCTTTCTTTTCTTTTTTTTTTGTGGACTTCGAGAAATCATGCATGATTACCAGTTATCGAGGACCTTGTGTCCTTCCTCGCTAGAATTCTCAATCGATTAATTCTTGTTCCGAAGAAAATTAAAGTAATTAGAGTAAATAAAAGATCCGTTAATTGATAGAATTTTAAAATGCATTGATTATATTGCATTGTTTCTCAGGCACAGAAAAGAAAGGATTCGGAAATATTTAATTAGTTGTTCTGTTTGCAAAGAAACACGTATCGAAGAAAACTACGAAGTCTCCAGGATGAATAATCAAAGGATCGTTAATTTTCGAATTTTATAATGGATTGATTATACTTTGATGTTATGGGCATAAAAGGAAGAAATTTAGAAATATTTGATTATTATGTACGCCAGTGATCCTTTTCGTCTGAGTGATTTTCGTTTCAACAATTACGAATCGAAAGGTCTGCAGGATGAATAAATCGAAACATCAAACAAATTGGCACAATTTTAAAACTTTAAAATACACTGATCGCACTGTTGATTATATTAAAGAAGGAATTTAGAAATATTTAATTATTATGTACGCCAGTGATCCTTTTCGTCTGAGTGATTTTCGTTTCAACAATTACGAATCGAAAGGTCTGCAGGATGAATAAATCGAAACATCAAACAAATTGGCACAATTTTAAAACTTTAAAATACACTGATCGCACTGTTGATTATATTAAAGAAGGAATTTAGAAATATTTAGTTTAGTTAGTACGCGAGTATATCATTTTTATTTTTGTATATCTGAGAATTCCTCTGATCGAGTAATTTCTGCCCGAAGAGGATAATAGCGAAATCTTCGCTCTGCGAATTATTTACTTAAAGATTGTCAGATTGTTCTGTTAGAAACACAGTTCTAGAATTTCAGATTTTAGAATTTAAAATAATGATTGATCATCGATCGCAAGGACTCGGCTATTGTACTATAGCAAGCGGCACAGTATGGATTCCTCGTGCTGCCAGGCAATTTCTCGTGTCACACGCGCGTGTGTGATCAAAATGTCAACATTCTGTAACTGTAACTTTGAATTGTTCCGAGCAAGTTTCACGGTAATTAAGCGGTCTTGAATGCGACTGCCATAGTATCAATTATACTCGTATCCGTGACGTAGTGACAGATGATTTTACGATGATGATGTTGGAAGAAAAATAATAAGAAAAATGAGAACATAATTTTTTTCACGTGTATCGAGTTGTGATAATTACTCAATTTAAAATTTAATAAGACTCTCAGTGTGATCAATTTTTTGAAAATGTAAGTAACTTCAATCGAATCCACGTATAAGTTAATGACCAAAAATGGATTGAAATCTTGAAATTCAATCGAAGACCAAGCTCACTTTTTTCACTGTGAGACAAATTAAATTCATCCTTCGTCAAGTGTATACTAATGTCACGTCCTCCGTTAGAATATTAATGGTCACATTCATTTGTAAATGAATATACATAAATATTTATAAATAAAAATATAAAGGAAATAGTAGTTAGATAATAAAAGATACTTCGCTCGTGTGAATGTATGCTACGTATGTTACGTTTTTCTCTGTAACACATGATTTTACGATGATGATGTTGGAAGAAAAATACCCTGAGAATATAATTTTTTTCACGTGTATCGAGTTGTGATAATTACTCAATTTAAAATTTAATAAGACTCTCAGTGTGATCAATTTTTTGGAAATGTAAGTAACTTCAATCGAATCCACGTATAAGTTAATGACCAAAAATGGATTGAAATCTTGAAATTCAATCGACGACCAAGCTCACTTTTTTCACTGTGAGACAAATTAAATTCATCCTTCGTCAAGTGTATACTAATGTCACGTCCATTAGAATATTAATGGTCACATTCATTTGTAAATAAATATACATAAATAAACATTTATAAATAAAAATATAAAGGAAATAGTAGTTAGATAATAAAAGATACTTCGCTCGTGTGAATGTACGTATGAACTACGTATGTTACGTCTTTCTGTGTAACACATTCAAACTGGATACATTGCACATTAACCTATCTTCCCTCTCGATAATCAATTTTCAAGACGTGTCCTCTCCCTATCGTTAATCAAGCTGGCGGAGTTACCGAAGATTCCCCCGATCGTTTCCCCGGTAACTTCCACCGGATGGACGTCAGAAAGTTCCTCGGGCTCGTTTTCTACCGTTTCCGGTGGCCGTAAATTCAATTTATTCCCGGCTGTTATGCGTTTTCACCTAGGTATCCTTGGAAATGTCGAGCTGGTCACGCTCAGCTGGCACGGTGTCGATCGATATTAGAAAAGAAAAAGAATCGGCTATTTTATATTACATTACATCGACGATTCCTTCCACGTATAGTGGATACAGCATTTAAAGAAAAAAAAAAAAAAAAGAAGAACGATCCGGTGACGTAAAGTAAAATAATTGCAAAATAATGAAATAATAAACGTTGCGAAGATTTTTATGTGAAAGAAGCCTGACATTTGAGAAAAGAATCAGAGAGAAGGAAAAATCTTCAATGTAATATGGATAATCGATGAAATGTGGAACGCAAGAATTACCATTATCGTCATCTCTAATTAATTGATCGAGTATTGAACGAATTAATCAAAGTGTGCAAGATTTTTCCCGACGAGTTCTCACGACGTAAACAAGACACGTATTTATATTCGTTAGAGATCCGAACTACTCAAATTTCATTTAGATACGTACTTTCAATCGAATAAGAAAGGAATTACTAACTCCTTTCCGATGTCCATTAAGACAGAAAAAGATTCAATGACGAAGTTTGGGAAGAATAAAGAAGAGGAAGAAGTTACGTCGCGAGCCAATGTGGATAGAGGAGAATCGAATCCCTCGGAATGTTTCAACGAAATAAGAAAGAAAGAAAGAAAGAAGCAGAATGTAGAACGAGAGCTCATGGATCGTGAGCAACTGTGCAAAATAATAATAATACGATTGTCGATGATAGTGAATTTCATTGATCAAAATTGATCCCGATTTCGAAGAATTATAAAAATTGTCCAAATCCTAGGAAATTACTAAAGTATTTCTTTAATAATTAAGAAAGAAGGAAAAATCAAATAAAAAATAAGTTAAAGTCTTTATCGTGAAACGCCATGCAGCAAAAGATGATGATTCCACGAAACTGTGAAGACAAAAGTTTCACTTGCACGTTTTACTAAAATCGTTCTAAAAATTACTAAAAAAATAATCCCTCGCGTCATTAATTGAAACCAAGTCGAATAAAGACCACGAATAAAAGAGCATATCATCCGTAAAGTACGACTCAAATCGTTCCAAAAACTGGAAAATTATTAAAATTATCCCTCGTACTTGCTGAAACCAAAAAGAAAAAAAAAAGAGATCAACCAAATAAGAAATGACATTTCTCTAAAAGTTAATTCGTCGCGAGGGATCGATTTCAGGAAGGTTCCTGAAATGCATTGTGCTCGTAATGCTCAAAAAAAAAAAAAAAGAAAAAAAAAAGAAAAGGAAAGGAAAACGAAAGAAGGAGAGGAGAATAGAGTGCAAGTTCATGAATCGCATGAGGGTGACGATAGGTCAGCCGATAGCATCTTCTCGTCGATACTCGCAGATTTCTTCGTGCAGATTCCGTGCCGCGCCATTCAAATGAATTCAAATGCCTCATCAATAATTCATCAGGCTGGTTTATCAAGGCTACAAATCGTAGGCTCGCAGCAGTCGCCTCGTGCATCGTCACTGATGATTCATGCCTCGTGGAGGATATCTCGCTGGAATACTGCAACGTCATACAAATAACAACAATAATAAGAATCGATTTTCAACATCTCCTCGAGGGACAACCATAGTCGTGAACACGATACCGAGTGTTGCGACGATTAAAGAGGAAGGCGCTGCGAACCGGAAACGAAACGTGTCGTCGTTGACGCGGCCGGAAGCCCGTGATCGCGATATACCTTCCCTCCAGAGAGAAACACTATATCTCGAGCTTCACTTCGTACTCGAGCTAACTCTTTCTAGATTGCTTCGAGGAATGATTTCCCCCCTACCCCCCCACCCCCTCTTTTCTCTTTCTTTTTTCTTCCGGGAGGAATCTAGATGGATTATCGAACCGATTTGGTTTCGAATCGATTTGGTTTCGATAGGGAAAGCGATGCTCTTTTTTCTGCTCTTGAACGGAATTATTTCTTTTGAAGGTCGCGTATATTGAGAGAAGCGACCTCGTTTTTGTATTTGCCATTGCGCAGAACAGCGGAGATTATATTTCTTTGAAGTTTGCGCATTTTCGGTGATCGACGGAGAAGCGATGCCTGTTTTTTCATTCGTTCTCGAAACAAAATTGCGGGAATTATTCCTCGAGGTTTGTGTGTACAAGCGATCGATCAGAACGATCGGTTTGTAATTTTCCATTGAAATTTTGTAAATTCGTATTTCTACAGACTCGAGCGACTATTCATCAAAAATATTGATAGAAGTTATTGTGCTCTTTGTTACATCACGAACGTTCTCGCGTCTTGGTTTCTCTGCTGCGAAATTTCGTAAGTTACCTTCAGTCGCTAGTTAAGTTCCACTGTTATGAATCGGCTTCGAAAACAGAAAATCTGCTTCTATTTATTCCTGAGCTGAACAGCAGAAAGTTGAAACTCTTTGAAGTTTATATTATTGTCAAAATGTCGACGTTGTTTTCGTCTCTTCTTCGAACAAAGTTGTAGCAATTACTTTCGAGATTTAGAGATCATGTTCGCAGCAAGCAACGCTGCAATATTGTTTCTATTTATTCTCGAAACTACATCGTGGCAAATTATTTTTCGAAATTTCATGCAATTTCAGAAGCAGATAATTTTGTCTTCTAACAGGAAAAAAAACCGATGCTCCTTCTCTTCTTGAATTCTTCACACTTCTTAAAGTCACGAAGAAAATACAAATGTAAATACGTAATGTAAATGTAAAACAAATAAAAAACGGAGTTTCATTGAAGGATAATTTATTCCGCTGTCACTTCTGCGGATCGAACGCGAATCATTGTTTCCATCGAATCGTGTTTACAGCATCGTGCAACTATTTCCCTGAAACTGGGCCGTTTATCGTCGGTGCTCGTTAAGGGGAAACACTTCCTGTCCTTGGGCTGACAGCCGATCATGAAATAGTCTCGGCTTCGTGCGATACCGGCGATATTTTCGCAAATTTTCTGGAATTTTCGTCGACGTCTGGCTGACGAATCGTCGGTTCGTGACGTTGTTCGTTTTTGTTTAGGCACGTATTGGTATAATGAACGGATGTAGATTGGCATAATGCGACGTTATTCGATAGTGTGATTGGTGGTTTTCAGCCACATTCACCGCGGAAAGTTTCCCTCCTTTGGCGATCAACTGACCGATCTTTCCGAGCCTCGTTCCGATTGTTCGACAGAAATAATTCTTGAAAAATATTCCAACAATCGATCCTTTCTTATATTTCTTTTCGTTCCGATTTCATCATTTAAATATCGAATTTTAATAAGAACTTTGCGCCTTGGTATCTTATTGCATGGGTTATATTAGATTTATATTTTGAATTGAAAGTAATTCTTGATTCCTGAAATTTTTATTTAATATATCTTGTTATTATATATATATATTTTACATATATATATATATAAAAGATTATTCTATATCTTGTTATTTTATATATATATCATATGTATCATATATATAATAAATCATTTAATTCGTATCTTTATTTCAGAATAATCTACTTAAATTCCTGTTATTATTTAATTTCTGTTTTGAAAGTTTTTTTTATTATTTAATTTCGTTTCCAATTCCATTTATATTATATATTTATATGTATATAAAAGATTATTCTATATCTTGTTATATATATGATTATTCTGAAATAAAGATACGAATTGAATGATACATATATGTTATAATATATCACATATGTATCATATATATAATATATCATTTAATTCGTATCTTTATTTCAGAATAATCTACTTAAATTCCTGTTATTATTTAATTTCTGTGTTTTGAAAGTTTTTTTTATTATTTAATTTTGTTTCCAATTCTTTCTCAAATCGTACGTCTACCTTTTAATTATCCTTGTTTCCAATTCCAATGACACAGCCTTCATTTATTTTGTCATTCTTACATCTTCCCATCGAGAATCTACGATCTTGCGAGATTTCAAGAAATCAAGACACCTCACAATAATTTGACCAATTACCGCGATCGCGAGAGCGATCTAGCGATCAATCATCGCCGATCCAGTTTCGAAACGGCGATGAAGAACATGTTTAATTCTCGAAACACGTTAACAGATTTCTATCAAACACTTTTAATCACGTCTCCATGATTTTCCCGATTATCAATGCAATCAATGTAATAACAGATTCCTATCTAGCATAAAAAAAAAATCATTTGAAATTATAATTGATAGTTTTGACGTGGTACATTCACGATTATCGTACCACGTGATGATCGATGAACGCGTTTAGTTCTGTTGGTAATTGGTTCTCGACGATTGTTAACTACGTTTGATTGTTAACAAGAAATTCCTTTCGAGGAAACCTTGGCAGAAACTTGCCATTTGACTCGCTTTTCAAACGTTCAGAGACTGTTCAGAGTGGTTTTTCGTTTTAATCGAACGATCAGCCTTGGCTGATTTAGAGAACGTTTGTCGAACAGCTCAAATATTATTACACGCGAGGCAGAATTGAACGTGCTCGATCATCGTTCAGATGTTCGATGCATCGAAGCTTACTGATTTTCATGTATCATTGAATCACGTGCCAATGTGACAATTGATTGGCAAGGAAAATATGATCGATCGATCGGAGAATTTTTAATAATCGTCGTTCTTTCTAGTTCTTAAAAAACGAACGAGAATTATCTGCATGCAAGAGAGAGGAATTTGATTATTTAACTTCAGTAGTACATACTTTCAATTCAGCGTTTTAGATTTTTTTGTACGATCGTCGATCGTTTATCACGCGCGATACAGAGAGAGAAAAATTTCGAAGCTTCGAACGTAGGATTAAAACCGAACCCACTCCCTGTAAAATTCGACAAAGTCTAGCATCTCTTTTCTATTTATAATTTTTTGAAGCATCTCTCTCTCTCTCTGATACTACGTTTACATCACGTGAACTCTCTGAGAATTGATTCAGTGAATTTTTAGATATTTGCAAATTTATACTGTTGCGTTTGCACGCATTTGAATGATTTAATAATAGTGAATGAAAAGTTCGCGTTCTTTATTGCGAAACTTTATAAACCTTTTCCTTGCATTCTAATCTCTCTGATTGCAATCCTTTACTTTACTCGTCGACAGTTCTGACGTTAAAAGCTTCTTTCAGTTCGATCGATTGCACTCGCATAAACATGATGCAAATGCTCGTCATTGTTGCGTTCACCGAACAACAAACAAGTATATATATATATATATACATACATATGCTTTCTTCGTTAATGACGATTCTTCTCCTTTTGATCGTAGAATCAGAAATCTAATCGTTGTTACACGTAAATTACAGACAACGTATCATTAGCATGACACACCACAAGAGATTTATCATAATTTAAATTCCTGGGCCTTACCATGAATAAAATTTGAATACATTTATCAATTCGTATATCGATTCATTACATAAATACGAGTAATTATTGTTTGGAATAGTCTCTTCTCTACGAAGAAGAATCAAAATGTAGAATATCAGTAGAAACGAATCATCTACGATCGGACTTAAACATCTGTGTGGTTTGTAAACAAGATTACACTACTCTTTTAAAATTCCAAACACATTTAACACTTTACCGACCGGTAGCCTGTTAATCGACTACTATTTTACCGCTATCGGTCGGTAAAGTGTTGATATCGTATAATAATATATTTATATATTTTAACAATTTACCGGCCGGTAATATCGTATGTTAATATATACAAATATATTATTATACGATATTAATTTACGAACGTGGAACATCGAATAGAAAACCTGTTGCACGTATCGCTTTAGAAATTCGTGAAACTTCCGACCGCGAAGAGAGAGCTTCGTTTGAATAAAAATGTCCCGCTTAGTAAAGCACTTTACAATTCTGCAAACTTTGTTTCGTGCTTTAGTAACTCTCACGCTTCCTCGTTCTTCATTCAATTTACCTTTCCACAGTGTCTCGATACTTGGTATCAAGAAAATTGACAAAACTGTAATACAATCGACCCGAAGAGTCTAACGTTATTGAAATTAATCAACGACTGGCGAAAAATCGGTGAAAAATCAAGTCGAATTAAAGATGATCTAAAGATTATTAAAAATTAGAAGAAGCGCCAAAGTTGTTCAAAATTAATCAGAGGTTACTGAAAGTTGCAAGAAAATTCCGAATCGAATCGTTCCAAGATGATTGAAACTAATGAAAGATTCGAAATTCATTAAAAGTTATGTTGTCCCTTCGAAATTGCTGAAATCTTCAAAAGAAATTCTGAGATTAATCCTCGAAATTCTTGAAACTTTTAGAAAAAAGTTCTTTCACTGTCCCTTTTTTTCAAAGGAAAACTCACCCCTTCCGTTGTTCCTAATCGATTACCATCGCCCTAATTCCTTTCCTTTCCTCGACTTTTCCAGCTACTTTCCGATCGCGCGAGAGGAGCGTCGAAAAAACGGCGACTACGGGGGATGAAAGGACGGTTCCAGGGATGGAGATTCGAGAAAGCAGGCCACGAGGGAAGGAGTAGGCCGAGATTGGTCCGATGTTTGTTCAGCACACAAGCGTTTCGTGTGTCGAAAAGTAGTACATTCAACGACGCTCTGCTCCCCTTTCTTTTTTTCTTTTTTTTTTTTTTTTTTTTTTTGCGTACGGCGGAATGAAACAATTTGCACATAACTGCTGTTACGTTCCTTGAATTTACTTCTCAGATGTTTTCCATCTCTTCAAAAAGTAGCCTCTTTTTCCTTTTAATTCTCCACTTCAACTCCAAACTCAAGCGTCAACTTCTGGCCATGTTCAAGGATTTCAGAGAGAGTTTTCAGAACGTTCAGAGGAGTTTCGAGCTAAGTTCCCTCTGTCGAACATTTATTTGATAGTTCTTTGATAGCGTTTGCTTGGAAGACATTTAACAGCTTAGCCAGTCGGATAATCATTTTTATTGTATCAGTACTACTAAAAGTTAAATTTGTAATTTAAATTTCTTCTGATAAAGTAAATTGTAACCAGATCTTGATGGCTTTTGTAATATTTTTCTCGCTATGTTTTCAATAGTTTCGCGATGAATGGTAGAATGCGCAGAAGAAAATTATCCAATCCCTCGATAAAAAGAAAGGGTATCAATTCATTCTAATCATTCTATCTAACTATGTTTTGATATTGAATAAATTTATCTTACTTTCATCTTGGTCAAGTTGATGATAGATTAACAAAGTTCTACATCGTTCACTATGCGGTTTTGCTTTTTACATTCAAAAAAAAAAGAAAAGAAAAAAAAAGAAATTACCGGGGTTAGTTCGCGTATTTCGGATGGAAAACAAGTGTCGTTGTCGTCGAGGGCAGCGAACCGAGGGTTGAAGTAGGCTAATGGGAACTTTCGAGTACTTCTAGTACATCTTCATAACTTTTCGTATCTCTCGCGAACAGATTCACAATCCGCGCGACATTGCCTCCCACCCTGGCTCACGTTTTCGATGAAGGAAACGCGAAATGTCGTTTAAACACCGAGCACAACTGCGAAAACTTTCGTTACACGGTCGGATTTAAATCCATTAAATTGCCTTGATGAACGTGCTTAGGTCCGTCGTTAATTAAAATCCTTCCACTGATCCGAGTGGACACGAATTGTCTTCAATAAGACTAAATAAATAACACGAGAATTTCAACGAAATCACGAAATCGAGGTTAAACTTTAAGATTAATCAGAAATGAAGCTTCTGATTTCCGTATTACGTGTTGAGATTGTGTTCACTTATTCGAAAGCTTATTATGTATGTATGTATGTATGTATGTACGTACTGTTATGTGCGTATATATATAGTAATATAAATATATAAATATAATATAAATATAAATATATAATAATAAATAATATAAATAGTAATATAATATAATATAATAATAATAATAATATAAATATAAATATATAATAATAACAATAATATAAATATATATATAAGTAAAGATGTATTATATATATATAATTTCTATCATGAGTATCATGATTTTTATTGGAACAAATCCAGAAGTTTTGTTCAGAAATTACAAGACACTTAGAATAGAAATACTTATACGTTTCACAAGTATGCCACGATTATTCAACTATAATCAATTGTATCAATGAGCAGAGAAGTAAAGAAATATTTTTAACTCTTGCGTTTAAGATGAATATTTATGCTGTATACAAAGCCACTAGCTTCTCTTACTAAACATACGTTTGCAAGGAATATTCTGCAACTCCTGTTCACGTGTCTTCAAATTGGTTTCAAATTCGGAACCAATTTGAATATCACCGTGGACAGTTGTATCTCGTTGCGATTTTTAAAAAAAAAACATTTTACACAACACGCACTGCGTCCAAAGTTTTCTATTTCGAACTCTTAAGTTGCAAATTGTATTGTATATTTTACATTTATTTGTCGTGCAAAGTGTCATTTATAATTGCTGCAATTGGAAACAAATGTGATAAAACTTGTTTCTGAGAACGCGGGGGTACGCGTTAAAATTATTCGACTTTTGCGGCTGACTGCGAGTGCGTTATCGTTTCTAATTAATTAATCAACCAATCAATTACATCGGGATCTCGTCACGAGGTGGTGCACGCGGAATCTCGTGGAAATTTTTCGCAGGATAGGGGGAGCAATCGGCGAATCCGATTCTTTCATCCTTGAAAAGCACCGAGCGAGAAACTTGGAGATTTTATTACGGCGATCCTCTTTAATTGCATCCGGTTCACGAGGGCGATCCTCGAAAAGCAATTTCGGTGGCTGGATTTATCGCGGCCGGGATTCACTGTAAACACCCCACGGCGTTCCTCTTAATTCCACCCCCCCCCTCCTTCCCCCCTCCATCCCAATTATCTTTCGATTCTCTGTTCACGGCCGCGAGTTTTTCACACTTCACAATTCTCACGAAACTATAAAAACGAAGAAGAGGACACGCTTCTGTCCGTCGAGTACGATTACTAATAGCCACCGCGTATGTAGAAGAGAGCGCCTCGATCCTCGAGTTTCGCGATCCTCTCTGATCTCGCCCGAAAAAAGTTAAATTGAAAGGGATTTTGTTTAAATCGAAGAATTTGGGAAGTTCGCTGCGACGATCTCGTCTCCGATCGATTGTATCGCGCGATGAAATTCTTAGTAGAAGTTTCGCAAGATCGGTGATTTTCTTTTTTGACGATTCTGTTAAATCGAATTTTAATAATCGACTCGGTACGTTTCGATCATTGCAACATCATGCCACGACTATTGGAACTGAAATATTTATAGTGTATCGATAATTCTTCACGATCGTCTGATTCATTTCTTTTTTTTTAACCTGAATATTTTTATGTTGTCTCTTCTTTTAATAGAGCATCCCCGACGATCGGTTATCAAAATAGGAGTTTTATATAAAAAACTCGATATTCGATTTAACGATAAATTGACAAACTTCGAGCTTTTATGAAATAGAGTTTCACAAAAAGAAGGAAAAAAAAACTCGGTATTCATTTGCGAATTCGTTTCAAATTGACGAACTTCGAGCTTCAAGTTTACGTATATATCCGACGAGTATAATTCAATCAGCAAAAAAATTGCTCGATGATCACGCGCGTCCGTAGATTTTCTTTGTTTCTGCGTCGAGTTACATTTCTGAGTATCCACATAATTAATCGCGGAGCAATGAATGTGCACACGTGTACAACGCGTTTGATATAAATGTAAATGATCGCTAGACGTTTACGTAGTTTTTACCTACATATAATTTTTTTTTCTTTTTTACGAACACACTCACCTGCACGCCCTCGTCACACGGTGTTTTTCCCCTCCGAGATGAGTTGCTCGAGTGAATTGCATCATCGGTTTGAAAACAAACTTTATCGAGCCTGGCCGACACATTAATATTCAAGATATTTAGCGCTTAAAGACGCGGGTGTGTTGAGTAGTAACAGGATCTCTTGGTAACAGGGAATTCGATTGGCGAATGAAAAAGGTGTTGTTGCACAATGAAGTAATTATCGTGACTAATCGCGCGAGCGGAACACGCGACTATCGCCGACCCTGACTAACCAGCGAGTACTAGACGAATTCTGAATTCGAATGGAAACGCGATAATGAGTCGCGAATCGACGGATACATCGAGAATAATATAGAGAGAAAGAGGAGTTGGCTCGATGTTTGGAATTGCGAAGTGTTCAATTGTAAATTGGAATTCGGGCCTGTGAGTACGTGTAACTCGGATAATTCGTTTTTAGGAGCAGCCAATAATTTATATTTAATATATAAATATAATATAACATAATGTTACTTCTGTTGCTATATAATATTATATTATAATTATATAATATAATGTTACTTCAATTTCTTTAAATTTCGTGGTCTAGCTTCTAAAATTGTGGAAACTAGACCAATTAAATATCAAGTAACAATTTATTATAATTACCTACATTAATTTCTTTGAATTTTGTGTTATAGATTGAAAATTATAGTAAATGACAAGGAATAATTTGTCATAATATCATATTTCTTTTTCTTCAAATTTTGTAAAACTATAAAAAATATTTAACTAATTAAGGATCGGGTAACAACTGATCACAGTGTTACAAATGCTATAATTATTTTAAATTTTTTAAAATTGTAAGCTAGACGAAACATATTTAACCGATTAAGGATCAAGTAACCAGGTTGTCGTATAAATAGTTTAATTTCTCTAAATTTTGTAAAATTGTAGAACATAAGTGTACAAACAACAATTTATTATTGCTGTATTATAAATACAATTTTTTGAAATTTCGAATGTGAAATATCGAATTCGTGTAGGAACACTTAATTTATTCGTCGATAATAGATGATGAATTTAGTTAACACGTTAATGATCGTCGACGTAATATAATGCTTTTTCACAATAGAAGCATTATTAGGTATGTGAATATCTAATAATGACATAAATAAGGAATTCCCTGTATTTATTTGAATTGAATTAATTCTAAGAAGTGATTAAGGTATGGTATTAACATGAATTTGCAATCTTTTATTTTAGAATATCAACGAAGTTACTAAAGTGTATAGAACATATTAAGTTGCAAAACACTGTAATTATTAACAATTGATTTACAATTTATTTAAAAGGAACGTTGAGAGAGAAACAAAATACAGAGTTATAATGTTAACGATTTTCTCTCCTTTTAGAGAGACATTTGATGAATTTAATTGCAAAATAGAGAAATGAATCGATGATTTAGACACGCGTCAAACAATATATGGGACAGGTTTAACAAATTTAAAATATTTTTACGTGCCTTAAGACTTTTGTATTTGAACGCTATCGCGATACGATTTGTTTTTCAATTTTCAATCGGTTTGCAAAGTTACCGCGTTACGTACGGGTAACCGTGTGTCAATTTGCGCGGCAACGTAATTTTGACTCGCGTGCTATACAGACTGTTTCAACAAGTTGGTAAAATTTCTCACCGCGTAATTTAAAGTCGAGGGATAAAATTGTGAGACTCTGAGGTGAGACGTGCGATCACATTTGAAAACATGATCGTACAGCTTGAAGTTACATATATAGCATAAAGATAAATGTATTCTATGAATACACGACGTTTCAAAATATCTGTTCGCTATTTGAGAATAACATGAAAAACATCAAAATCATCACGATTTATAAATCAGAGAAGACGTTTCAATACAAATTCAGAATCGAACTGTCACGTGCTGAAAATTAATAGTTCCACAGGGATAAAGTTTCTTCGAATCTATCAGTTCTAGAGGACGTTTCAATATTCTACGCCACGTCTTTAGGTACGAACCTAACCTAATAGAATTCACAGAGAGATTTCCTTCGAGTCTCAACAATATAATTTTCGTCTCGTCGCGAGATATTCTCCGAGAAGTCGAGAACTGCAGAACAACAGTCATCAAACAGAGATCCAGAACGATATTCGCGTCACGCCATTTAAAACAATTTAACAAATACTCGCGCGTGACGAGCGAAACTGCTTCGTCGCCATCTTGATTTCCGGTAGCCGGCCACCATCCACTTGATCGCGAGTCTAACTATCGTTTAAGCTCACTTTAATATCGATCGATCGATCTCGCTGAACGACAGATTTATGGCGTTCGGCGACTTCCTGTGTCGAATTCGTTGTTACGTAAACGCGTCGTACGCAGAATTGAAACGGTGTCAATTGAGGAGAATTGCGAACGAACGAACATGTTGTGTACACTCGCTGTTATATCCGAGCACTTTCACGGCTCGAATATACTGGTTTATGAAATCCACCCAGGGAAACACGGTTCCGCGAATTCTGGTGGAAATTGCCCCCTCAGAATAAAGTTACACGGATAATGAAGGCGTATTGTGCCCAAATGCTCGACGTTGTCAAACCTATCCGCGGAATTCGCCTTTTATTCACGGTTTGCGACTACAGCCCGCAAACATGGCCGTAATACGCTCTGTTTATAATGAGTTTCCCCCAATCGATACGCCAGCTGAAAATATGCGCCATAATTCTTTTTTTTTTTTAACCATTTATTATTGCACGTATTTTTTTTATCGACCGCGTGGATGTTTTCATTTTTCTTTTTACGAAACAAGTGAGAACTCAAGTGGAAAATTATCTTATCCGTCGAATGTTAAGCAAATAAATTAAGTCTTCTGTGAAAGAAGCACTCCGACAAAGATCAGTGAAAATCAACGAAATCATTCAATCTGATTCTCAATGTAATTAGTCTCTGGCCTTTCGATGAAATAAATCTTTTAACACGCACTGAAGGAACATCTCTTCCTGGAGAGACAAATCATCACCTATGAATTTATAGTTAAATAACACGTAGATTCTACGGAGTGGCATCAATGTGAATTAAATAATTAAAAAGACTCTTTTCACTTCGCGTTATATTTAAAATCTCTTTCATTATTCAGAATATAGATATATAAACTCTCAGTTGTTTTTTTTTTCATTTATCCATCAGTTTTCTACGAGTCACTTTGCATCTTCGAGCACTATCGAGCCACGTTATTCTATTATTCAAGCCAGTTTATTTCATCGCATTATTCGATTTATTATCGCAGCGTTGGGAATCCAATTTCGTTGGACCGATAAATTCGAAAGTTAGTTACACGACACGCGCACCGTGTCATTTTCCTTTTTCAGAACGTAAATTTTCATCGAGCCTAGTCGACGACACCGGTGAAGCAAAATACTTGTTGCGTGTCGCTCGGATTAACAAGTTGTAAATTCGTTTGAGCGCTACGAATAAGACAACTCCCCTATACACCCTTGCAAATTAATGCAACAAGGGTTTAAATTTTAAATGAGACGGGAACGCGGAATAATCTCAGACGGCATTAAAATTAACGTAGAATCGCGAAATGAAAGTTTAGAACGCGAAAATAACAAACCAAATATTTTTCTCGCCGATGACTCGCGAAACAATTAACAAACAACGAATAGTAAGTGAACGTGAATTTCGCTGACATCCGTCTACATCGGTTGTTATTACAATAAATTCGTAGTGGTGGAAAAAAAGAAGAGAAAAAGAAGAAAGAATATCTGTGGGGTAATAAATTTTTCTTAATAAGTTGTAAAAACAGGAAACACACTCGAAATATCCGGCGTATTGAAATTACGAAATCGATGAAAAGATATTTTTCAAAAGTTCGTAGACATCGGTCGTTGTTACTACAAATTCGTAGTGGTGAGAAAAAGAAGAGAAAAA
Organism: Tetragonula carbonaria; assembly: GCA_032399595.1. NCBI lineage: Eukaryota > Metazoa > Arthropoda > Insecta > Hymenoptera > Apidae > Tetragonula > Tetragonula carbonaria. The sequence continues at coordinate 6,845,015 of JAUCRC010000007.1, forward strand.
GAAGAAAGAATATCTGTGGGAGAATAAATTTTTTCTTAATAAGTTGTAAAACAGGAAAACACACTCGAAATATCCGGCGTATTGAAATTACAAAATCGATGAAAAGATATTTTTCAAAAGTTCGTCTTGCCCCAATAAACTTTTTAAAAATTCAAATGGATACCTTTCAGATCTTTTGCCCGACTGGAATACTTTTTGGACTCTTTGAAATGCCTCGCAACAACAAAGAAATTGAAATTGCATCGGATCGTGACGGCAATTATAACTTTTCTTTTTTTCTCATCAGAGAAAGGAGAAAACTAACGGAATACAAGCCAAGGGGAGAAAAGGAATAACACGGGTGTTCGTTTAAAAGTCTATTTCCTTTCGAATTGGACGAACTTTCCCCTTCAGGGGAAGAGAATTCATCTCGATCTCCGCCTCGACGCCTTGAATTTCCGCGTACACCGCTTGACGAGCGCCCTTGATCACGTCGCCGATTAACTTATTACGAACCAAGCGGCAAAATAATGCACGAAAGTTGCGCAACGTTAATGACAAACATGAACTTGAACCACGTGCTCTCTTGGACATAATAAATGCACGAGCCGTATCATAAGATATTACGAGCCTACTTCTTTCGACTACTTCAACAGTTCTAGAGAGCTGCCTTCTCTGAAGTAACTTCAGGTCAATTTATTCGAGAAAGATATTCTTAATAACTTCGAGTATTTGGAAAAGGAAATGAGCTTAAAAAAAAAGAAACAGAAAATGTAGAAACACTAAATAACCAAGGAGATGCTATTCCTAGATGAATAAATTCGTAATAAACGAATATATTCTCAGTAGAGTTAATACTTTATACGTGTTTCAGAGAATTTCGAAAAAAAATTAAGAAAGAAGAAAGGAAACGAAATTTTTTCCACGAAAAATTAGAGAATCAGATTGGATATGAAAGAGTTATTATCTTAAGATATAAACTAATTTATGCTTAGTTCGTGCCAGAGATATATATATATAATCTTGTAATCAATAGTAAAATAATTGGTTTCACTTGTTAGGTTACATACACTGCAATAATAATAATGCAACAATTATAAATATAACACTGTATTACAATTATATATAATTATATTATATATTGCAATATTGTGAACGAATATGTTTATTTTCATTAAAAATAAACATTTTTCTTTCTCGTTCAGTGTGAAACATTTAAACGCCTCGTAACTATAGCCAAAAACGGGCTCAACACTAGAACTACCACACCAGTCAAAACTATAGACTGGTTTTACAATTTTCTTTTAAAATTTCTATTTCATGTTACAATTTTTCTCCCCGCAATGATGCAACGTGACTTTTACAGTAACACCTAAAGAAATAATATAATGGATTTTATTTTATTTTTATTTATTAGAAATCAAAACAATTTTGGTAGAAATAACTTCATCTTAACTGTCGGTAGTTCTAGTGTTAATAAACGACCAAACACAATTCGAGAAAGTGAACAATTCGAAATTTTTCTGTCGATCGTGTATCGCGTAGAAATGTTCGTAATTAACAATCGCGTGGCGCTAGTAGTCCACTCTAGCAGTAGTAGTAGCAGTAGTAGTAGCGCGCTTTGCACGCCGCGTTAATGAATGGGACAGATGAGCCCTCCGCTGCGAGAATTTCAACTTCCTGCGTTGAAATTCTCGAATCGGCCCGAAGCCGGTGATTATATCGGTCGTCTGGGCTTTCTTTCGGCGATCGCCGATGAAACTTTAACCCGTTGCAGGGCTGAGCTCGTGCCTCGACCGCGTTATGCAACCCAGTTTCGAAGTTTAGTAGGGAACGTCGGTCAAACAATAGTGTAACCCGACCTACGTGGTGATTGCTATTAATCTTCTCAATTTATTTTTGTTGTGCCGTGTACCGCGGGCTTCCTTGCCTTTTCAAAATGTATATATATCGGTTTACCCGCGGCACCGTGGCCTCGGTAAAAATCCGAATCGAGTGCTTCCAGCAGCACGATTCTGCTGGGACAATAGCCGGTGATTCGCTTGGGAATTTTTTTCGGCCGAAACTCGCTCAAATTCAGGCGATACTCCGATGTCAGGTGATTTTTTCGGGACGACGCGTACGTCGTTCTCTTTTTTTTCCTCTTTTGGAATTGCGAGAGAGATATTGTTGATCGTTGCATGCGCTTTAAATATACGAAAATGTTACAACTGAACTGATTAATTCGCTTTGAACCGATTAATTCGTAGAATATATATCCTCGTGCTCGTTTCCTGAATTTTCGTACATCCTTAAACATATATTTCTGACCGTGTACTCTGCCGTGTTTTGTTTTAAATGTTGTTTTTGTAAATTTAAAAAGACAGTTACAATGTTGTTTAATTTGTTCGAATTGAATTTGTTCAAATCAATCAGCGATGATGGATCCAGCGTTTATAGAAGCACGGTTTCTTCTCGTGAAAATTTCGACTCTCTTCTAGTTTCACTTCCCGATTATTTCGATTAATGGAATATGTGATATATGTTTTTTCCTTTTTTTTTCACGAATTTAGGAAACTTATTCTTTAAGTAAGAAATAACACGATTCTAGCGAGAAAATTATATGACAACAAGTTCTCATAGTTTGTCGAAGGTAATAATAATTTTTACATCGACAGAAATGGCGGGGCATACGAATGATACAATAAAAATTGCGGGTTATTTGCCGAAAGGATTATTTCCTCGTCGTTTCAAATTAACTTGCTAAATGCAGCAGATTTCCCTTCGGCACGCATTTTAATTGCACGTTCATCGCGATAAGAGTTCGATACAAAGGAACGAATGATGCAGTAATTATTTCTGCGAAACGCGTTTCCTCGGAGCTAACGACTTTCGAGTCTCTTATATTTAACCCGGAACGGAGAAACAGAGCACCACCCGTCTAAGATTAAATTACTGAGAATTATTATAAATTGAAAATCTTTAATATTAATGGATGCATGGAACGAGCAAGGAAAATGTAGTCTGTAAAATTCAGAAATTCGAAAGGGAGCAAAATTTCGTCGAAGAAGATGAAAAAAGAAGATTCTTTAAAATATTAGGAAAAAATATTAGTTTGTTAGAATATCTGACTATATGCTCAGCAAACGTCCACGATCCGATCAACAAAAGTCTCCGGATAAAATTATAAAAATAGTCCAGAAAATTACATGTAACGGGGAATCCTTCTCGCACGAACTTTCAACAAACGAATCGAGCTTAAAAGAAACATCGAATAATCTTGGAAGCCTGACTCGAGAAATATTCTAAATCCATCCAATCAGAGAGATTCGCCGCGAAGATGATACGTTTTTTTCTACGGGGGAAAAAAATAGTAGAATCCATCGTTTCTTCTAATTTACAAGTGAAGCAAATGTTCTAGCGATTCTAGCATTGAAGAAGCTTCCGATCAAAATCGATCGAGCCGTAGCAACAAGGATCAAATGCTAACCTTCGACACGAACACAAAATTTAAGGAAAAATCTCGCCGAACAATCTCTTCATCGTGATGGAAACAGACTGTTCTTGAAGATGATGCTTCCGAGGGGAAAGTCATAGTCGATCGCGTTTTCATTTTCACCGAAATATTCATTCAGCCAGCCTGCTGATCGACGGATCGATTGTACTTACGGGAGGAATTCGATTGAAATCCCTTCGTGGTCCTAGCCGCTACCGAAGAACAATGGCCGCGCAGAGGATTGCCACTTCACTCATCGCCGACTAACCTTGCACTAAAGCTCTATCACCTCGCTCTGGCAACGATAACAAAACTTGCGGACGTAGTCCAGGCATTTTAGAGGCCCTGCATTCGATCAGGGTAGAGCGGAGAGCGTGCCAGCGTGCAATTCTTCGCCACTTTACAGTGGGTCATTAACGATGCCCTCGCGTAATTCTCGTGCACGCACTTCTTGTCCTTATTTTTTTTTCTTTCTTTCTTTTTTCCTTCTTCTTCTGCCTCGCGTCTTTCCGTCCGTCGTTTCTCTCTCGACGAATGTTCAAGAAAACGAAAATTGAGCGGTTCTTGAATCGATCGATAGATATATCACTTGACTGCGGATTTCTTTTCCGAGCGGAGTTGTGAAAATTTTTTTTTAGAACAAAAAAATTGAATCTTTCCGCGTGTAGCGATGTTTATATTTTTATAATCGATCCAGTTGAGATAGACATCACGCCAGAATTTTCATTTACTTCGCGGGAATAGTTGCAGAAAGCTTCGAATGAAAATCATCGAGCAAGTAATGAAAATATTCCATTATTTCAGACTTCCAAAGGTCCCAACTGTTTCCACGGTTTTTCAACAGAAGTTTCATTTATTCGCAAGAAACTAAAAATGTGCAAAACAACCTACGGAATGTTATACGAAGTTCCAGACTATTATTTGGTAAATGAGAAAACAACTTTTCATTCGTAAAGAAAAGTATCGCGTAAATTTACATCCGACCGAAGTTTATTTACATTTGAAAAGAAATCTACGTTTTCGATTCATCTTCTTTGGGCGAGAAAGAATCGAGAATCGCCTTTGTAAAAGTATGAATTTTTACACAAAGTATCGACACAAAGTTGGCTCCTATTGCGATTGGCATACAACGACGCGTTGTAATGAGAATTTTCGCGTTTCGAGCGAAATCTGATCGAAAGGCAGGATCAAAGAGTGGTTACGGGATGGAAGAGGCGTTTGGGAAGAAGCTTGGAAACAGTTTATAAGTTGCGAAGCGGGAAGTTAGTTGTATATTGGAAAAGAGATTGCGCGAGGAATAGACTGGGGAATAGAATCGAAAAATTATGCTGGTATCGAGAAGAGATTTTTTTTTTTTCAACGATATATTCTAACATATTCATCGTACAGGCATCGAAAATAACTTTGAATTTACTTGATAGTGATTTGAAATTTACGCAGCTTTTACAATTCTACTTATTTCTTGTAGGCGAGTCTTCGTTTCATTGCAATGCAACAATTCAATTGATAACGTTCATCGATGTAAAATCATTTCCAATACAATACTTACATCAGTAAGAAAAATCTGACACGAAATACTTCATCTATATGTTTCATTATATTAACGATACGCGTATCAATTTTCGCGAGATTAAACAATACCGCTGAATATTGAATCAGAAATTCATCCGATTATTCGCATTATGCAGCGTGTAGCATAACAACGGATTACTAAACAATAAATACTTGCTTGCTACATGTAGAACTAGTCGAACTGGGCTGTGCTTTGAAGTAAAAATTGAATCAAGCTTACGTCATTGGATAAACGATCGTTGTTGAAAATTTAATAATTAATACGACGCACGTTAGAAAATTAGTTACCTTGAATTAGCGAATCGTTTGAATATCAAAATTCAGATTACAATGTAACGATTATTATATAATACCATTAACACTAGAACTACCACACCAGTCAAAATGACTGGTTTATGACAATTTTATTTTAAAATTTCTATTTCATGTTACAATTTTTTCCCCGCAACGATGCAATGACTTTTACAGTGATAACTAAAGAAACAATATAATGAATTTTATTTTATTTTTATTTATTAAAATAATCGAAATAATTTTGGTAGAAATAACTTCGTCTTAACTGTCGGTAGTTCTAGTGTTAAAGGGAAATCGTTTGAATTTTCACAATAGCCGTGACACCGTCATATAATTGTAAATAATTAATGAGAATGACCGAACGAAAAATTGGAGAAGAGAAAAGTGTCGCATGCCTAATTAAAAATGGGAAATTTACGCGTTGAAAGCTGCAACCTTCGCGTATTATAATACGAACGCGCAATGTTGCAAAATCAAGCAGAAATTCGCCGCCACATTTTTCATTTCCCATCCCTTTCAATCAACATCAACATTTTTGTAACGTTTACAATTCCAAACAACATTCGTTCGTTGCATCCTCCGCAAATCAAGGTGTTCACAATATTGCGATAAATTGTTGCTTCGTTCTCGATGGCTACCAAAAACTCGTGTTTCAACACTAGAACTACCGACAGTTAAGACGAAGTTATTTCTACCAAAATTATTTCGATTATTTTAATAAATAAAAATAAAATAAAATTCGTTATATTATTTCTTTAGTTATCGCTGTAAAAGTCATTGCATCATTGCGGGGGGAAAAATTGCAACATGAAGTAGAAATTTTAAAATAAAATTGTAAAACCAGTTATTTTCACTTGTGTGGTAGTTCTAGTGTTAACTGTCATTACAGACACTAACGTCGTATATATTTCTAATAAATGCGAATGAATCATCGCGTCGTCCTGATCGGCTGTTGAAATTCACGATTTTTACCATTTATGGTTACGTGAGAAAAAAGAAGAAGAAGAAGAAGAAGAAGGAAAAAAAAGAAAAGAATGCCGGAAAGTCAAATGAGAAAGAATTCGAATTCGGTGAACGGGTGGTCTCGTTCCGATAAAGAGACTCTAGAACGCGCACGCCAGTCCCAGTGGCCCCGATATCGCAAGAGGGCCTCTATTGTGCGAAACCCACGAAGATGGAGCTAACGTAATGAAACTAACTGGCTTGCTCTGACCAATTAACCAACCCAGCCACGGCATAATATTTAACGTACATACTCGCCGCCTTCCCCTGTTCACGTGGCCACGTTTACGCGTTGGATATAGTGTTACATGGAAACGCGGCGTGTCACGACGGTGGGGAAGGAAAGGGGGCGATATCGCGCGCGTGATAATGAGTCCGCTCACGCGTACAGTGCACGCCGCTAGACGCCGATCTGAAAGTATTTCCGCGCGATCGACCAACCAAATTATTCATGGGAACTTGATTGGAAACGCACTCGTTCACCGTGAACGATATATTGACCTTGGCGGTTTGCCCGAGAAGACAGATCGATGAAACACATTTTTATTCGATACCGTGGATCTAAGTAACTTTTGCGAGCGACGTGATATTTTAGAGTAAATTCAGAGTATTTGTACAGACTGGTTACCGAAAGTTTCTTCCCGTCTGCTTCTTTTTCTTTTTTATTTTTTAATAAAACGTCAAACTATAAGGGGGGGGGGAAACTCTGTTGGTTTAAAATTAAATTTATCGAGCTCGAACAACAATTCTTTCTTTTTTCATTCAGGTTCTAAAAATCGTTTCTTTCGAACGTGATGAGAGAAAGTTACGGATTTCGTTTGGTAGGATGTGATTTTAAATTCGTGAATATCGTTAATTTTTCCACTTTTGAATAGAATAATACCTTTGCATAGGTTTTTCGTTTGTCGGCCATGGTTCTTCTGAAATATATTCTTGGCATTGTTTCTTTTAGAAATTTAATGCGACGATCCCTAATGAGGTTCTAAAGCGTTTCTCTAATTGGTTATTGTAACTGAAAGTTTCATTAGAGAGACTTCAGTACTTTAATATTCTTCAATGTGCTGGTTTCCAAAAATATTTCAATTTTCTAAATATTCTGCTGGCGTGTCTCGAAAATTGTCGCGTAATTTTCAATAACGAGGCGAGCGCCTCGAGATTTACTAAAACAGATGTTCAAAAAATCATCAGAAATCGTCTGCTGTTTTTGCGTAAATATTAAACATTAAATGCAAATGTGAAAGACACATGCACGGTAAAAGAAATATGTTACTTATTTTAAGCTACTTCGATCCGAAGATTCTTACATAGAAATTCAAAATTTTTATCAGCTACGCGAATAAATACTTCAGTATATGATACTTCGAGAATTTCTGCGAGAAAAAAGAAAACAGAAATTTGACGAACAACAAGCGCGTGAAATTTCAATAAACAGTTCGCGTCAAGGTGTGTGTAGAAAGATTTAACGCGCAGATGTTACTGTTAATTCGTGTTTTCCACCTGTTCGCGCGCGTCTGACCATAGACAGGCACACACTACTGTGGTTCCCAGCTGCACGTGAGCATTCGCGTTTGAATACATTTGTTTGGCTCGCTTTTATCGACTTCGCATACTATTAATTACCAATGAAACAATTCCGGAATTCAGCTGTTAAGCTCCAGTCCAACGCACATAACAACGAACAAAGTGAAAATTTAAGTGACTAAAAAAAAAAAAAAAAAAAAGAAAAGAAGAAGATAAAAATAAATGTACGATATTTTCGAAAAGCAAAATTTGTTAAAATTCAACGAATGAAGGTTAAACTTTAGCAGAGTATTGACACTCACAGTGTGTGTCTCTACTCGTAAATTTCCTTTCGCCCATCACTGCGTGAATGTCAAAAATTCAAAAGGAATGTACTTGCAATTGCAATTAACGCAACTCCAGATAATAAACTTCGTTATAACTCTCTTCTTTGCGATAAGAAATAAAGAAAGAAAGAAAGAAAGAACAAATACATAGAGTACAAGTGAAAGTCACTGTATTTACACCGCTCGCCAAGTTCAATGTCGGATATTCCAAAAAAATAAAATATCGAAAAATAACAGAAACGATGTTTTGCAATTCTACCGTCGAAGAACTGCATACGAAGAACTTCGCACCGATCTTCTTATCGCAAAATTCCGAAGAAAAAAACATTAACAACGAATTCCACCAGTTGGAGAACAGCCTTCGTTCCATTTATATCGCGAGTCAAACCGAGGAACAATTCACGTCAGTCTAAAAATGACCTGTTCGCGCCTGGAGGAACGTGACACGTATGCCTGGCGCGCCTCGTGTTGGAAATACGCGATCGTTCGTTCATTTGCATAAGAAAAGAAGATTTGTCAGGTGTATTTGGCGGGTGGAGAAAGGCTGGCCGAGGCGAGGAGGAGGACACGTAGGGTCGGAGGGGAGAGGGAGGGTGGAGGTGGATGGAAAGAGTGGAGGACACGTTGCCGAGTCGTGAAACAATTTTCGTTTCGAAACGGCTCGTTCGGTCGGCGAGGGTTGGGGAGGGTTGGAACGGAAGCGGGATGGTGGCATAAATATTCCGAGGTTGCGCATCGTGCCCGAGGTAGCTGGAAAGCCGAGGGAGGCGAGCAAGTGGTGGCGAAGGAACACGAGGACCCCGGATTCGTTTGGCGTGCGAGCTCAGTGCGAGCCGCGCTCCGCACGAGTGTTCGTCGAACCTGCTGCAAAAAGTTTGGTGCTTTTGAAGGCTTTCCGCGCGAGGACACTGTGAGGCGGTGAGTTCGAACCGACTCGATCCTCTACTTAACGTGTGTAATTCTTACGCGACGATCGCGATCGTGTACGTATGATCGTGAGACGGCAAATAAAATTTTCTCGCAACTTGTTTGCCCCTTTTCTTTTTCCTTTTCTCTTAATCTGTTCGGTGTTTCTTCCTCTAAGAGGGCGAGTTTTCACGCGTTCAGCCCCAGTTCAATTTCTTAACTCGTTCGTTTGGTTTCTTAGTCGAAGCAGGCGGGGGAGGAATTTTTATTCGAAGCAGTTTGAATCGACGTTCGACCGCACGGTGAATATTTACCTGAATTACTCGAATTGACGTTTAATTTTGTTCCTTTGATTCGTTATTTGATCGAAGAGCGGTGGAATATTCATGCGAATCTCAAGCTTGAATTAATGATCGAATTATTGCAACGCTGATTGTACAATGGCAAATGAACGTGTTCATTCCTTCATTTGAATTTGTTTGACTTTTTTTTTTTATTTGATCGAGAGGTGGAGCATTATCACCAATAATGAGTTTGAATCGATCGCTGTTTGCGAAATTATCGTGTACACTAATTGTATAATGGTGAACGAACTTTATTGTAACATCTGTGCCTTTCGTTTCATTCGTTAATTTGTTTGGCTTTGGCGGATAAAGGAATTTTTATGCAAAGACATCGCTGATAAGCTTATGGAATCATCGAATCGATTGCAACATTAATTTCTTTCTTTAATTTGTTTGCTTTTTCATTTGATGCTTTTTTCATTTGAAGGATAATGGAGGAATTTTTATGTGAAGATTTGTTCATTTCGTGCGAAAAACGTTTGAATCGAAATCAGGTTCTTGAGATTCGTATCTACTTGAACGATTTTTTTACGAGTTTGCAATTCAATTATACACAATGTGACGTATTCGTCGTTCTTCTTTCACTTACTTTATTTGCATTCTGTTGCTTCGAGGCACGAATGTAACGTTTGGACTTGTTGCTCTAGCAGTGAAAACGTTGAGTGAAGTTTCAAATTGAAAAGTGAAATGAACATTCAAGTTTTTTTTTGAACTCGCTTTGTTCAAAGTTTGGAAACAATTATGCGTTCGTCTGATATTCCGAAGTTTCCTTTAGAGAGACCTGTATTTTTTAAAAAAAATTAGGAACATCATCTATGCCCATAACGTAGAATTAGAAGGCACAATGTTTGTCACTTTCCATAAATAAAAATGCTCAAAGATATAATTTCACTCGTCCCCTGTTAATTCCAGCCGCTATTAGCATTTTCATAACAAAGTAATAAGACAGTGCTTGTTATGAATAATAATATAAAAAAGAAAAACATCACTTAGAAAAATAACTTGCTTTATAAGGAAACCCCTTGTGTTTGTGAAATGAATTTTCTGATATTTAGCTTCGTAGCTTCGAAGCATCTCACGGAATACAAATTAATTAATCACAACGAACATACCGCGGATATTCACGCAAATCATTATCATTAATTACAATTAATCTGTTCACATTCGCGAATGTGACTTAAAAAGTTGAACTTAGAATTACTTTGCTTAACATCGTCATTTTCCACAGATTCGTATTGCCTAGCAATAAATCATTTTCTAAATTAGAACATTTCTAATTAAATCCAAGTAAACAAACGAGAGAGAGAGAGAGAGATTCTTCGCTTGAAATTGATCAAGAAAAAAAAAAAGAAAAAGAAACGAAGACAAAAAGAAAGGAAAGAATCTCAGAGTGAGAAGAGGATCGATGGTATCGATTAATTCCCTAAAAGTTTCCCACTCGATAACTAGCACCGATAACATTTCACGAGCTATACGCGTATTTAATATTCATGGACTTACAAAGAAAGCGAGAAGAAAGAGAGCGGAAATAGGTCGGCGCGTGTTAGCGGTATATTTTTTATTCATGTATCCACTTCAAAATCGTCTATACGTACCTCACCGACCTGATACGAACAGCTCGTCCTCTCTCTTCGGTCTCCTCCCTTTTATTTCTCTCGCATTTTTCTTCCTCCATTTTTCCCTTCCTCTCTGTCTCTGTCTCTTTCTCTCTCAGCTGTTCCTTTCCTTTGGCCTGGATATTTTTCACGCAGCTCTGGCAACGATGAATTTCCGCGCCGCGAAATTGATGACACGAGGGATAATGAGAATTTATCGCTTATAATAGCTGGGCGACATCCTCAAAGACCCGCGTCGTCCGATCTCTGCCTAAAAACAAAAAAAGAAGAAGAATAATTTTGGGAAATCGTTAATGAAACTGTACTGTACTGTATTTAAAACAGTAAAGCATTTATACCGAGTGTATTCAATACTGGCTAAATCAAGTGTAGTTAAACTTCAGCTACATATAATAGAATGAATTACGTTGAAATTCAATTTCTTTATAACTCGGGATAATTCCGCGATAAAAATTTATGCACGAAACGGCGAGATAGCCACGCAGAGATATTTCAATATTTCCCATTTATCTTCGTTTTTTTTTTTGGGAGAGGGGGAGGGGGAATTTGTACCTTCCAGTGATTCTGCGACATGAAAGTTTTATTAAAAGTGCAAAAGAACGAATAATTGCGTCTCTGAGAGAATAAACGAAACTCCTCTGTTATCGAGCTTTACACGTTTACATTTTCTCAACAATATTAACAAAAAAATTCAAAAAATTCGTACAGACGCGACGAAACTGTACGATACGAAGGAACGTTCTATCGAATATTATTTTTCACCTAAAAATTTTAATTACACCGTGATCAACAGGAGATCGTATCGAGTGATTCATCGCGATCGGTAACGCGAGATGAAAAGAAAAACGAACGTAGAAGGGAATTCGTAGTAGTTCCCTCGAACAGAGAAGGTCGTTCTCGAAAGATTTACGACTTGTCCACATGGAAGACGAGGAATTAAAAGAACGTCGAAGAATGAGATTCAATGGATGAACCAGCGGGAAGTTCTCGAACTACGTAGCGAATCACGAGTGCCCTCTCGAAAAGAGATGAGAACGAACTGAAACTGGAAGATTGCTACGTTCTTTTTTTCTCTCTGATATTCGTGAACCGAATCGACGATCGACTCGGCCTCGATTTTCAAGTCTTCTATTGTTGAAATTCTGTAATTCGATCTGAAGAAAATTCGCGCGACCGAATATCCTCAGATCGATTGATCAATGATAATTTAGTTTCGACAATTGTTGTTTGAATTCGCGTCCTCGCGCAAGATTAACACTAGAACTACCGACAGTTAAGACGAAGTTATTTCTACCAAAATTATTTTGATTTCTAACAAATAAAAATAAAATAAAATTCATTATATTATTTCTTTAGTTATCACTGTAAAAGTCATTGCATCATTGCGGGGAAAAAGAATTGTAACATGAAATAGAAATTTTAAAATAAAATTGTAAAACCAGTCATTTTGACTGGTTTGGTAGTTCTAGTGTTAAATAAGAAATTAAGTTCAAGTAACGATGTCACCGGAAACTTTCTTCTTCTAAGCAAGTTATCCTGTTAATCGAATCGTCGGAAGCTTCGCTGATCAGTTCCACAAAATGATTTTTATATTATTATTTATTTACAGACTGAAAAACTTTTTACACTTCTTCTTGACGAACAACGTACAATTTAGGAAAATGGGAAACTTGCCTTTCGAAATGACTGAATATCAAATTACAACTTTCGGAAGATGTTTACAGCTTTGTAACCTGTAATATATAATATTATAAAAAGAAAATGCGCGTAATTTCGTGATTTAAAAACAGAACCTTTTGAATCGATTCAAAAAGAAAAAAAAAAAAAGAAAACCTCTACGCCATTCTGAGATCAATTCTTACATTATCGAATCTTTCGCAATTTAATTAGTTCGAAATGTCCTATGGTTATTAAAGCACTTTAAAAATTTATAAAGAACATCCTAGAAATACAAAGAAAACAGCCAATAATTGTATATATCATATAACTCAAATCCACCGCAAAATCGTCGTCGGTTAATTTTATTTACAATCCCGATTATCCGCGGATCGGTCGTGCCGAGTTTCTAGCAAAAATTCTATTTTCACCTCGATATCGAGCGTGCCGTTACGAAACGCAAAATCGTTACAATATAATGCAGAGATTGTGGCACAATCCAATTTCGCGGGCGGTACGTGTTCGTGATCAATCGACGCGTCAGATAATTTATTATTGAATAAACTGGCCGGTGGTACGTCTGCGTTTCCATGATTGGCAAGTCGATAACGATACACCGACGGATGATCGAAACGAATGTCCCACGTTTCGCGAAACATTTATTTAACGAGGTCGAAACCATTCACCTCCCCTCTTCTTTCGTCCCCTTTCCCACTGATATTCGAATCCTTGATATTCGTGTAAAGTAAATTTTTCGACTTCCATCGTGCGCCAAAAGTGAAAAGTACTAGAAAACTACAAAAAAAAAAAAAGAGAAGAAAAGGAAAGAGAGTCAAAGAAATTTCTCACTTTCATTCACATTCAAAATATACGTGGTCTTTGTACGCTTCGATGATCGGAAAGGATGTACGGAGCCGCGAATTTTTATTGAATCGAAATTCTCAAGTTGCGTGCCTCTCCCCGAGAAGAAATGGCAGAAAAGATTACACCGTTGGTCGTAGCCAGTTGGATTGATTTTATTTTTCGAAAAATTCCTTCGCCCGGGTATCGGGTCGAGTGTATTATTGGCTAAAACTGTGGAAATTCAGACCTCGATGTAGTACAAGTATCCAGATATTTCAGTGAATTTCTGGTAATTTAACCAGTTGGTGAATTTGAACAAAAAGTAGTACGAATTATTAACCAGAGTCGATGGTTTACTTCAAATATAATCACAAGTTTGCGCTGTAATAATTCTCGTGTAAGAAGATAACGTGAAATTCATGATTTTAAAACAACCAATAATTAAAGACTTAACAAGCAACAATTACGAATATTTTCAATACGTACTAACTTCTAAAACTTCATTCTATTATTTATTTATCATTTTTACTGTTGCTTAATTCGACCAAGAGATATTGCTGCAAGTGAATAACTAAACTCGATGGTTTACATCTAATGTAAACCATTCTAAGCTTGTATTACAACTCGTGATTTTGTATTAAATAACTCGCGAAATTTTCACGACAGTGTACATGTATTTTGCGATTAATTCGTAACTTTGAAATCACTTTTAATCGAAGAGTTTTTAGCAAGCTTCTTAACAAGCCTGTCAAAAGACCAATTTTGTCAAATTCTATTATCCACGAATAATATAATGAATGTAATTATTCGTAATTTCCCGATTAAATTACATCCTGCCAAGTGATACAATCAAGTATCTGAGTACTTTTGAGCTCCTTTGCGTGGGCATTTATATCCTTAAATTTCCAGCTTCTTTTATCTCTCAAACGATAGCTTTCAGGATATTTCACAAATAAAATTCGCCAAAATTCTGAGAGTTGTCTCCCATGCCCTTGGCATAAAAAAAGGATAAAATAACACATGAACAAAATTCTTTCGGAATAATAACTCTATTTCCGATATTTCCGAGATTCGTACATTCGTTCCATTAAAATCAGTAAAAAACGAGAGTAAAATGAGTAAAAATGAGAGACCGACTATTACTAATTTTTCTCAAAATTTTCACGATCCAAACTCCCACTGGGAGGTATCAACAGAGAGAGAGAGGCAAAACAAATTCCGTTACACTCGGCTGATCGAATTGTCAGTAAAGAGAGACAGCTGGAGAAATGAGATTTTCTCGAGGGGGGAAGGGGGGAGAAGCGGAAACACTTTGAACCCTCGACCTGCCTGGCCGCCAACTGAATTAACGTCGGCGTTCAGCATTGATTTTGCGTGTCTGTAGCGTGAAACCGCGTCGCGTTGTTGTCATTGTTTGCCAGATTCACCTCTATGATTGCTCTATGAATTTCGGCCTCACGGCAAGATGGCCGCGATCACTCTCGGGCCGCGGCGACTCTCACGTTTCGAGAGTCCGACGTTCGCGAACAAGCGATGACGAAATGATTCATTAATTAATTCGATAATGCAACAGAACTACACTTGGTACAATCGTCGATTAACCGTGATAATCCATGATGGCGCGACTGATTTTCACGCGAATCACGTTGTCTTGATTATCGAATTGCTCGAAGCTATCGGTAGCTCGAAATCTCGGGAAAACCGTAAACGATTGCAACGGCGGGAAATGTTTTACTTACTATGATTATTAACTCGAAGGCTGAACGATATCGAGCGAATTGTTCCCTCGATGAATTCGAGAGTTTCAACACGTATATATGTAGGGATATAATTTAGATGATTTATTATATTAAATAATAAAGAAAACGAAAACAAAACAACAAATGATAAATACGAGATAGACAACTCAAACAACAATAATTCGAATAAACTTAAACGACACAATTAATTTACAACACAAATTACTCTTTTGACCACACTCATTCAACACTCTTTTTCGACTCTCTCCTGACACGCACGACTTTCTTCTTTTTTTTTTAAAAAAGGAAAAGCGCTCAGTGCCAACGCTGTGCCTCTCGCATCACATTCATACTTTTCATTCACGCATCTTCAGCAAACAGGCCATCTATTAAAAGTAAAAATAACTAAATATATAACTATACACAATAATTTCGATACTACATATATATGTATCTCAATGATAAATTATACTTGTAAATTTCAATTAACGATGAAATCTTGAGAAAATTGTGAATTTTTAACTCTGACCGATTTCACGGGTAGACGATGATATTTTCATTAACTTTTTAATAAAATTACAATAATACATCGTTGTTTCATTTTCTGACAGTGTACACGATACCGATTTTCTGATGTTACATTTGAAAGACTATTGTCTAGGTTCTATTAGCTATTACCTCGCGAGACTTAACTGAAAAATGTAATAAAATTTAAATGTAAAACCATTCGGAAACATTTCGTCGTGCCTGTGCGGCAGAATAGAATGAAATTTCGCGGGAATCAGCGCGTGAAAAACTTGGGGAAAAATAAAGTTTGTAATCAGTCGGTGATTCGTGACGGGAAACTTATTTACCACATTGTGGCATCTGTGATATGTAGGTCACAAATATTTCCGCTACCGGGCGTATGAATTACATCCACCGAAATTTCATCATCAAACTATCCTTCCAACGTCCATTTTGTAATCCATTCTGAGATCAATTTCGCCGGTAACCGCGTTACACAGTGTACACTTTTATGTATAATAAAATCCGCCGAACATTCCGATGCATTTTACACAGACGGATCCCCCCGCGAACAGAAACGTATAAAAAAAAATGGGACGGTGTTATTTATTCTCCTATCCGGTCTAGGTTCTCACATGAGAAACGAGAAGAGAGAACGAGCGATTAAATTCTCTTCGGCAAAAATTGTCTTTCTATTTCCACCTCGTATCTCTTCATTCGTATAGTATTTTGCGAAAGCCTCTCTCGGCGATCGGTATCGCGGTCGCGCGAAATTATAAGGAAAAAGAAAGAAAAAAGAGAAAAAATCTTAAGCTCCTTATAGTTGTGCAGCTTCCATCATCGCCTAGGCAACAGGTCCCCGCTACCAGCCTTTGAGGCGACAATCTCGTTACCTCTAGACTTCGATTTTCAGTTGCTTAATGCGATACCGACATCGGCACGATGTCGCCTCGATGAGCAATTCATCAAAGCCAGGGCTTTTCTAGATTTCCATCCGGCCGTTCTCGACACACATTCGATCGAGGAGAATGCGACTTTCTATTTCGTTCGTTAGACTTTTTGAATGAAAAATCTATCTCGCGAGCGGGATCGGGTTATTTTAGACTGAGAGGCGCCTTCCGTCACGAGATTATTCGTCACGCGAAGATAGAAATTGATTTCAACAAGGTTGACAAATGGCTAATTGAATTGACTGAAAGTTATAAAAATTTTACAAGCAGATTTACGTTCGCAACATTCCGTTCGAATATTCCAGTTAATCGAAGTGTAGTGGCATCATAAAACAACAGTCTACGTGTACTGATTGTACAAATTAGGGTAATTAGAAACTTTCCAGTTTGGTGATCCCAATGAAACCGAATTAACGTCAATCATGCACGAAACTAATAATCGTGTCCCCTGATATTCCCCAACATTTCTGCAATAATCGGCGTATATTTCGTTCGGATTCGCAGGTTCATCCTAAAAATTAATGTCAACCCTTTTATTGTTAGTATCTTAGAATTCTCAACTGCAAAGCGAGAGACAGAAAAGTGTAAAAAAAATCTCGGTATACACCGCTTTTCTTTCGGTAGAAATCTTTTTGCAAAAAAGAAAAAAGAAAAAATATGGCGCCAGTGAGAAATACAGCCGAAATATTCAAATGTTCAAAGAATTATTATATAAAATTGCTCCATATTTCTAATTTCTGTATAATATTATACACCCTCTGTCCGAAAATATGGTATACATTTGAAAGGAAATCTTAGATTATCTAGATTAGAGTCTCGAAAGCAACTGGCAATATTCATTATATTGGTATTGTTTACGTTGATAGATAAATAACCTAACATACTTGACAGGCGTTGCTTTCGAGTTAAGTCGAAATTCAAAAATTAGTTTTTTTTTAAGAAAAATAAAATAATCACCGCTGTAATTTCAAAATGGAAAATTTTCACCCAAATGACGCGAATTTACAGAGAAGCGATGCCAAATCGAAGCAATTGACTAACGAACAACGTCATGGTATCTTGCAACAGCTATTACAGTATATGAAGGACAAAGAAAAATTAGAACACGGTGCTATTAATGAATTGATCGAATGTATTTCAGGATGCATTTAATAAATTAGAGAGAAATACTCTTGATAACGTTTTTATAACGTTACAAATGTGTCATGGAATCAATCATGTTGACAGGAGGGGAAAATTCCTATGAAACACTGCTCCTATAAATAAGGTAAAACTTCGGTCGTGAGGGTCAATTAGCTGAAAAGTATATATGTTCAGAAGAAGCGTTCAACAATGCTAAATCTCACTTTAATTAAATTTCGATTACACTAAAATTATTTGTATTTAGTTACATCGTGACGATAAAATGAATTTAATATTTTCTTTTATATTTAATTTTAGTTTTATTTGATTTTTCTCGCAAAATGTATACCATACTCTCGGACAGGAGAAAGAAAATATTAAAATGTATACAATATTTTCGGACAGAGGGAGTAGTCCCTCAGCTTTCGTCTTTCGACGTATGAAAAATAATATCCCTCGAATGATCGTCGAACGTAACCGAAATCAAAACGTATATATATATATATATATATATATATATATATATATCGAATGTTAACACTTTACCGACCGGTAGCCTATTAATCGGCTAATTAACATATTTTAACACTTTATCGACCGGTAACCTATTAATCGGCTAATACTATTCACCGCTAATACACGGTCGGTAAATTGTTAAAATCGAATAGCAGAGGGCTCCAAATCCAGCTTGCAGAACTTGACATTTATGAAATGAACATTACGTTGAAGTAGCATTAAAGGATGAGCACAGAATAATCGGAAGCGTTTCGAGCTGCAGTTCCTATTCGTCTCTCTATATGAATCCATCGGACAATCGATACTGACCGCTCGTTACGGTAATTCCTTGCTTATTAATTGGAGAACCCACCCCCACCTTCCACCCCCCATAGGTCCTGCTAATCGGCCAGACTCGCGCGGAGACGCGTTTCATCTGCTATAATCCGATCTTTGGGTGGTATTGTCGCGTTTCTGACGCTGCGTTGTTTTCCGGCAGCTTAATCTGCCCAGTTAAGTAAACAATGGCAGGAACCCGGTTGCCTCGACAGCCTCTCGTTACTTTACGTAATATAAATATCATTTATCGGGTGGTGTAACAAATTCGCTCGCCTCTTTTGGCGTTACGTTTTTAGGGATGTTGAACTAAATTACAGCCGAAATGCGATCGGGCGACGTTGTAGACGGAAAGATATATTTTATATAATCTATATATATTATATATAGATTACATATCTATCTATATATATATATTAGATCACCTATATATACTATATATATTATATCTATCTATATATATATTATATATCTATCTATATATATATTATAAATCAAGTACGATACGAAATTGAAAATATAATATAACAATATTTAGAATGTGAAAGCAAGTGTTTATTACTGTAGAAAATAGCGGTCTTATTAAATATAATCTTCCATATCTTATATATCTTATATTGTATATATATCTTATTATGTAAATATTTACATTTGAATGTAATCCATCGTTTTAACAACAAGAAAGCTGTTCCTTTTTACTTATAATATGTGATAATATATGGTAATAATTATATGATAATATATATGGTAATAATTATATGATATTTAGAGGACGCGTGCAATTTCTGAGTGTTCCAAAGTTACTTGTAAAGCCGTATCGATCTCATCGCAGATGAAATTTATTATTTATTTATTAAAGAAACGTAGTGATTTTCATCCTTCGAGCGAGAAAGCGAAAGCACAAAGATCGAAAACTATTTTTAATTTAACTTGGTTAAAAAATATTTTAACACTACAGGGGGCCAAGGCCGGGCCGAGATTTCGCGTGCTCATTACAAACTTTCGGGATCGCGAAACTCGACTCGGCTCGGGATACAAGCTCGAGATAAGCTATAAACTGTGAAACGATAGGACTCTCACGAGAGAGGTTCAATATTTTCGCCGACGTACGTCGTAACAGTGATCACGTGAATCGTTCGTTGAATTGTAATGTGAATTAATTCGCAATTGACATTTCACGTATATAAGGATAATCGACTAACACATTGATTTCTCACTTTCATTCGTTTACAGAATTTCTTCTTGATCATATTTTTCCTCCTGGCGAACGATGTCTCAAATAGCAATGATAAAATCTAAGTAATAAAACAAGAAATCGCACGGTATTGATCCAGAAAATTGACAAATCCTTTACACAAGAAGTGTTAATATCTTTCCTCAATTCGATTGGCAATCGATCTCAGTTTTTCACACGGAAAATATATTGTTTCGCCCCAAAGCGAATATGTACAGTTTTAAACACACGTGATAAATCTCCGCTCTCTTTGCCACGAGGCGAAAAGAAAACACGCGTCGTCAGCGCGATTCTCGAACGCGTCTCGATATAACTCTTTCACCGACGTCTTCCATAGTTCGCCCTTTCGTTTTATTCCTCGCGTTTTCAACCCTCGCCCGACAACGTGTGTACGTTGAACACGTCCAGATATCGGGAAAATGCGCGAAGAAAGCCCGCGAAAGCAACGAGAAACAGGGAAAATCGAGACGATGCGAGGTTAATTTCGACTATCAGCCAGCCACGGGCAATGAATCTCCACGATTCTCGCGAGCGTATTCGACTTATCTGCTCGTGCACGTCTCGCCGTCTCGATAACAGCGTTGCCGGCACGCACGTGTGAACACGCAACACCCTCGTTACCCTCGAAAACGAGCGTGTTTCAGTGATTCACGGGACGAGATTGTAATCCGTTACGGTTACTTACGGTGGCTGCTTACGAGCCATGTGAATTACGAGGATGCAAATCGGAGGATCTTGTAGAATCCTTCGATATGCGTGCACGCATGCCTTCAGACTATTTTCAGACATTCGTCAAACACGGCGAAAAGTGAGAGAGTTCTTGTTGACGGCAATATTTTGCAAGTTTGCAGAAAGAGGAAATAAACGTTATCCTTCGCATTTTTTTGATCATTCTCCACAGTCTCTGATTGAAGATATTTTATTCAATTCGAGTATTTATGTATATTTATGTTTTATTATGTTATTTATGTTATTTATGTTATTTATGTTATATTATGAGTATTTATGTATAATTACTTGATTGCATCTTCATCATCGTTCTCTGGTTCTCTTCGAAAATTTGAATCGCGACTTTCAACATCACTCGCTGATGAGTCCGATGAAATTAACTGCGCATATTTCTTCGATGTTTTCTTCTCATTTCCGTCATTTCTACGTTTCACATTCTTCGGAATAAATATTACTTATTCGAAACTCACACGATAGAATGACTTTCAGAATAGTTAATATTGTTTCATGAAACGAGAAACGACTTTTTTTTTACCGTGTTATTTGTGGATGTCAGAATTCTTTTCTTTTTTCTTCTGTTATCATTTCTCTGTATTTTTTGGCTCTCCATGGTTTGAGTTTCTTTTTTTTTCATCGAATTTGACGAACTTGCTCTTCAATTCAATTCAGAACAGCTGTCGACGTTTTTAATATTTGAACATAATTCCCCAAAGAACATTGGAATGTTTTTTAAGAGTACACTGCCGATTAACAGACATAACGTGATAACACGTTCGGTAATATTATGGCATAATCGTCATCAAAAATAGTCATCGGCACGAGTTGCTGAGTTAAAGCAACAAAAATGAAATTCATTTCAAAACGATGAATTATTTAGATTGCATAAATCGTCAAATCTGCAAATCATTCAGATTAGACTAAAATTGAAAACGGCGAAATCTTAATTTTTCGGAATATCAATATCGTTCAGTATATCGCAGTTAATATTCTTTTAAGAAACGAGAAATGACTTTTTTTTTACCGTGTTATTTGTGAAAGTCAGAATTCTTTTTTTTTCTTTTTTTTTTTTTTGTTACTATTTCCTCGTATTTTTTGGTTCTCCATGTATTCTTTGAGCTTCTTTTTTTTTCATCGAATTTGACTTGCTCTTCAATTCAATTTAGAACAGCTGTCAACGTTTCTAATATTTGAACATAATTCCCCAAAGAACGTTGGAATATTTTTTAAGAGTACACTGCCGATTAACAGAAATAATTACCAACATAACGTGATAACACGTTCGTAATATCATCAAAATAGCACAATCGTGAAGAAATAGTTGCTGAGTTAAAGCAACGAAAATGAAATTCATTTCAAGACGATAAATCATTTAATTAAATTATTTGCACGAATCATCAAATCTGCAAATCATTCAGACAATTAGATTAAACTAAGATTAGATTAAAACTGAAAAATCTTAATTTTTCGGAATGTCGGCATCGTTCAGTATATCGCAGCAGTTCGATAGTGAGACAGGGGCACAAGTTTCAAGAATTCGATATCGCGATCACGCTGCAGAATACGCGAGTAGGTACAACTAATTTTCCAATATTTCGATGTTTCATACATCGATACGTCGTACGGCCGGTTAATACGAGACACGATACGAGAAGTCAATCAATCGATATATACCTTCAATGGCAGATAATCTCGATAAAAGCCGTATCTACTTGCATTTCTATTTTCCTTGTATTTCCTCGGGAAATCGAGTACTTTTGCAGTTGAGCCAGAGCAACGACGAGAGAGAGAGAGCTCGTCGTAATAACGTAACAAATCGATACAGTCGATTGTCAGAAAATGAATTAATATCGATTTCGAACGGAGAAGCTACTCTCTTTATTTCCGTGAATCTTGTATTTCATTG
This sequence comes from Tetragonula carbonaria, assembly GCA_032399595.1. Taxonomy (NCBI): domain Eukaryota; kingdom Metazoa; phylum Arthropoda; class Insecta; order Hymenoptera; family Apidae; genus Tetragonula; species Tetragonula carbonaria. The sequence goes on from JAUCRC010000007.1 coordinate 6,867,564, forward strand.
AAGTGAAACTTTTTTGTTCTCGTAAAAATGTTTCACTCAACTGGTGAACCGATCATTTGGATCGATACGTGCGCCAGATATAATCAATCTGATTTCTTAATCTGAGTTCTTGAGTAACTCGAATTCGAATTTATATTTTTGCTGTTCAGTTCAGAACGCGACAAATATAAATGCAAATTGGACTTGAACGTTAGTACAGCACTATCAGCTCGTCTTTCTGTTTACTGCAGTTGTCTATCTCAGTTATCCTTACTTTGGTTATCTAACTTTCTTAGATGTCTCACCGCGAAGTTAACGAGACGGTCCTCTCGATGACGTGATGTCGATTCATTCGTTCATTCCGCGGGGATTTATATTCTTAAAATTTACTCGCAAACATGGGAAAACACACAGTCCAACAATGATAATCAATCGACACCAGAATATTCAATCTGAAACTTTCAATCAATCGTCGAGAATCAAATTGTTTCGCGTCGCGTAAAAATCGTCGCGTGAAATCGGAAGAAATTCGGGAAGAACAAATGTCGAAGGAAAAAGGTGAAAGCAATAATAATAAATAATACGTCTATACTGAATTTACATCGAGGGCCAATGATACAACGTATCAAGTTGGCAAAATTCGAATTTGAACCAAGTGTTTCGCTCGCTGCTGCAAAGGAAATCGGAGGACCAAGTGTGCAACAAATGGCGATACCAGGATGACGAGGGCGGAAAAAAGAGAGGATTAGGGAGGGGGGGGGTGAAAAATCTTTCGAGGGTGCGAGAGACTTGTGGCGGTTCCAGGGTTTCAATAGCCATGGTGCTTTTAACGCCTGGCTTTTCCGCAACGAGAAGGATAGAAGCTACTGAAAATGCTGAAACCATTGTCCGACGATTCGAGGAATATCCGGTTTAACGTCTGGAAAGTGGAAATTGACGAGACGACTTCTTATTCTTCTTATCTTTTGTCTATCCGTCGTGAATTTGTTGCGAGGATTTTTTTTTAATACGTTTGTAAATTTGTCACGCGCGAATAAAGCAATTTTTCTTGCGCTAAGTTTGCGAAAAAAATGCGAAATTTCTGAAATTCACGCGTGTCGCGAGTATTGATATTTTTAATTTAACATTGGTAATATTTTTTTTTTCGACGACTTATTAATTTAATGTAAAAAACTTTTAAACACCGAGAGTATTCTGTTTTGAATAAACGTTACCGATAAACTTACAGGTTTTTCAAAATAATTTAAAAAATAGAAGCTTTTCCGTTCGTAAAAGTGCCAATTTCATTTATTAAACATATGCCTTCGTATTTCTAAATTTCTTGCAAACGTGTATGTTTGAAATCTCACGTTTCACTGAGAACAATTTACACGTATTTATTTTTCACTTTGTATTATTTATCTTTACCCTATAGTTGTTCATCGGCAATGAATTACGATGCATTTAAGCTGCAAACATGAATATTTCATGTTATCTATTCCCGCAATGATTAAATTATATTTATTCTAGATGATTAAATTGTTGTAATAACAATTCTCAACATTAATATCTTTACCGTTGCTGTGGAATTAATTATTTTTTCAGATCTATATACCGTCAGATAAATAACATTCAGATTAACAAACATTTCAACTGATCGTTTCCGTATATGATTTTCACAATCGTTTCTCTCTCTCTCTCTCTCTTCTCTACGTCGTTTCAAACAGTTTGAAAGGCCCATTTACAAATGTCCGAATAAAAAAACGATTTTTAAAATTTCCCTTTAGTTATCTCGTTTTATCGGTTCGTCATTCCAACAGATTGCGGATCCGCTAAAAAAAAAGAAAAATAGACTTTGACAACATGTTCGTCCATAAGCAAAATTTCATCGAATATTTCATCACGTATCACCTTTCCATTGTATCATTTCACACAGATTGAAATTTCGTTTTGTATCCACTCGTATTCAATAAAATACCGCTTCTATCGAAGTACAAATATTTGCTAAATCAATGGTATTCTTCTACATTAGGTAAACTTTTTTCTTTCTCGTCGAGAATGCCTACAGATGCATCAAAGAGATACACGATTTCATTTTATAAATTAACATTTACTTTCGCAGGTATATCACGCGTTCACTAATAAGAAAGATTGAATTAAAAAAGAAAAAAGAATGAGAAAAAATATATATATGTAGTTTACTAATATTTGTAAGAAAAAATTGAAATCAATTATTGTATAATTTAAAAAGTTTGCAATAAAAGAAAACATTTATTTCTAAGTACTTGAAGAAAAGGATATATATATATCATTTTTCAATGCAGTTTCTGTACGCTAATTTTTAAATTTTTCTACGAACACACGTGAACGTTAATCGTCCTGTTAATTAACGCACGACAATTGCATTATTATTCTCGGTAAATTTCCAGGTAAGGAAAAATGAGCGAGGGACAGCCAACTTACAAATTGATCTACTTTAACGCCCGCGGCCGTGCCGAGCATATTCGCTATATATTTGCATACGCCGGCATCGACTACGTCGACGAGAGGATCGCCAAAGAACGCTGGCCTGAATTGAAGAAATGTAAGTGCGCGAAATCGATTTTTCGTTTGTCGTTCAATTCGCAAATATTGCTGCCACTTGCTCCCAACTTTTCTCGCGTACAAGACTTTTCTCTCACCCGATGATGGTCCAAGCGCGGAAATAAATATCCTCTGCTTTGTATTAAACGTCGAATTTTCGCCATTTTATGCATACCCAACGCCCGGGTTTTTTTTTTCTTTTCTTTTCTTTGCATCTCAGTCTTGCTGCCAATAAAGAGAAAAAAACTTTTACCACTTCTAGAGGATGAGAAGTCTAGAAGCAAAATTGAAGCTAAATTCTAAATTTCAGATATTCTGTAACTTTCTTTTTTTTAATCGTAAATCAAAATATTTCTTGCGTCTGCTGTGGCGAGTTGAAAAGCTCACAGCTGTCATTAAAGTTCCATTACTCCACGGTATTTTGTCCATCGTGATCGAGAGACAAAAAAAAAAAGAAAAAACGGAGAGAGAAATATTTCTGTATTTCGTTACTAGGCCATGTTGATTAAAATCCAAGCGATTTTCCACTCGCCGTATTCACAGGAATACGTAGAAACGCGCCCTCGAAAGCTGCGCAGCGATTTCTTATTGATCGTTGCACTAACACACAATGTTCATGCGAGGTGTGTTTGTTCTTAGCAATGCCTTATGGAATGCTGCCTGTGCTGGAGATAGACGGGAAACCGATAGCGCAGAGCAACGCCGTGGCGAGATATTTGGCGAGGAAGCACAATCTAACTGGAAGGAACGAGTGGGAGGCGATGATGTGTGACGTGCTCGTCGATACTCTCGGCGATCTGAAGCAATGTGAGTGAATGACTGACAAAGTGACTTCACGTACGCCTTTACATCGCGGAGACGTTCGAGAAGTTCGAGAATTTCATTGTGAAAATGAACGTGCACAGATAAAGCGTGCCTTCTTCTCCTTAAACGCGATATTCTACCGTGAGAGACAACGCCCTCTTATCTTGGGAATATTTTTACTTTTGCAGTTTAGTAAATTTATCTACACCTTGGCCAAATATTTCTTTTCGAGGAGAAATAATCGAGATTGAGGAAAGTACGACGGAGTCTCGAAGGGACGAACGCAAGAGAGACATGTCTGTTCGTTGAGGGAATATTCTACTGAGAAACGTGTGACTGTCTTTGGAATTCTCTTACAACTATATAAATTTTCCTGTTGTCATTTTGCACATGTAATTATTCGTGTTTTTGCGAGATTTGGAATTTTTTCTTTTTTTTTAAGAAATAATCAAAATTATTACGAAAATAATACGGAGCTTTAAAGAGACGAGTGAGGGAGAGACACGTCTATTCGTTAAGAGGATATTCTACTGAGAAACTGTCTTTGGAATTCTCTTACAACGAAACTACATAAATTTTCCTGTTGTCATTTTGCATATGTAATTATTCATGTTCTTGCGAGATTTAGAATTTTTTTTTAAAGAAATAATCAAAATTGAAAATAATACGGAGCTTTAAAGAGACGAGTGAGGGAGAGACATGTCTGTTCGTTGAGGGAATATTCTACTGAGAAACGTGTGACTGTCTTTGGAATTCTCTTACAACTATATAAATTTTCCTGTTGTCATTTTGCACATGTAATTATTCGTGTTTTTGCGAGATTTGGAATTTTTTCTTTTTTTTTAAGAAATAATCAAAATTATTACGAAAATAATACGGAGCTTTAAAGAGACGAGTGAGGGAGAGACACGTCTATTCGTTAAGAGGATATTCTACTGAGAAACTGTCTTTGGAATTCTCTTACAACGAAACTACATAAATTTTCCTGTTGTCATTTTGCATATGTAATTATTCATGTTCTTGCGAGATTTAGAATTTTTTTTTAAAGAAATAATCAAAATTGAAAATAATACGGAGCTTTAAAGAGACGAGTGAGGGAGAGACACGTCTATTCGTTAAGAGGATATTCTACTGAGAAACGTGTGACTGTCTTTGGAATTTTCTTACAACGAAACTATATAAATTTTCCTGTTGTCATTTTGCACATGTAATTATTCGTGTTTTTGCGAGATTTGACAGTTCCCCTTTTTTAAAGAAATAATCAAAATTATTACGGAGCTTTAAAGAGACGAGTGCAGAAGAGACACGTTTGTTCGTTAAGAGGATATTCTACTGTAATTCACTTCTCACTTTGCAAACGAATCTCTATCGATTACTCTTCCAATTAATCATTTTCATAATCGATATACTTAATCCAATTGGTGATCCATTATCATGATCTTCGCACGCAATATTATTTTCGCCGTATTTACCAGCAACGCGATGGAATCACGTTTCTCCCTCGACTGTTTATTCTTTGCAAAGCGCTCCCTGTGTATGATGAACTCGCTGATTGTCCACGAAAGGAGCGAGGATAAGCGTTACTCAGTTATGGAACACACGTTCTTCGAAGATCTTGCCGACGCGATAATGTTGCTAATTTCCAATTACGATATGCGTGATTACGCAACATCGGCCGTTTGCATAATTCGTTAACGATCCGCACGTAGATCGCATAAAACTGCATGGAATGGAATCGCTCGAAAACTCGTGCAATTATTCTCATCTCGTGTTTTTGCCGCCGACGTAACATCGACGTAACATCGGATCGAGAAATTATCACCGAACAAAAAGAAGAAAAAAGAAAAAAATATTTTTTTGAAAAAGAACGAAGTAAACAGGTTGCCGATTAAACCGTGCGATTGCACGATCGTACCTCTGATTTCTGCCTCTTCTTCTCTTTAAATTCATGAATCATCCGTGGAAAATAATCGCATCGATATATCGATTTCATTCGCGATTCAAATAATCCTCATAGATTCGTTATTATATTCGTTTATAACAAGACATCATATTGCTTCATTTTCGCGTCTGTTTCTTTTTTCTCTTTCCCGTTTCTGCTCCCACTTTACGTTGCTCGTTTCACTTCGTTCCGTCGATAATTCACGATTCGATGCACTTGAACAGCTGGAGCATCGTAGATTTTTCCGCGCGATAATGAACGTGTTTTTGATGACCAGACATAAACCGCGTCGATTACCATAACGATCATCAACTAACTTTTCCTTCTGTTTTTTCCTTTTTTTATCCTTGTGTTCTTTTTTTCTTTTGAGTTCCTTATTACGCGATTATTGCGTAGAAAATGTAAAAGGTCTGCGAGGAGCTTACAGATGCATGAAAATCACAATCATCGAGCAAGAGATCACCGAGCTTAAGCAAAACATTACTCAAGATATTACTGTGTTGAAAATTATTAATTTTTACTCCTTCTAGTCTCTCCACGGGATTGGCTTTCTACATCTTGATATTCTTGATATTCTTAACACTTTACCGACCGATAGCAGTAAGTAATAGACGATTAATAGGCTACTGGTAAAGTGTTAAAATATAAAATATAAATATATTATTATACGATATCCATACTTTACTGACCGATAAATAGTAGCCGATTAATACCGGTCGGTAAAGTGTTAAGCGAACTTCAATAAGTTGCAGAAAATGAAAGCGAGGATTCACTTGACTTTCCTTCCGCGAATCACAAATGATAGAGCAGCGTCGTTCGTTCTGTAAGACTTTTCCAAGTTTCGAAGGAAATTCTCACGGTGAACGAAACCTTGTGTTTCGAATGTCGTGGAAACCATCGGAGAAACTTGCGAGACGTAACACACGTCTTGCAGTTGGCAGAAGATCGACGAAAGAAAAGAATTGCAGTAACCCACAAGTGAGGGTTACTGCTGTTTCTTTCCGTGACTTATTTCCGCTTTGTTTGAGGACGGAAATACAAATGAAAATGTAACAATCGGCTTCATATGCGTTCCAGTTATATCCCAATATCGCACGGAGGAGGATCTTTTCAAGAAGGAAGAGAAAAAGGCGAAACTTCTGAAGGAAACAATACCGTTCTACTTGAACAAGTTCGAGCAGACGGTCGGCGAAAATGGAGGCTACACCGTCGGCACCACCGTAAGTCCTTTTTCCGCTGAATTTAATATCAAAATTTTCACTCCTCGCGCGAAAATGTTCACGTAGAACGCAGCTGATGCGAATCTGTGTCAAGTTGGCGGTATAAAATTCTTGGAAAACGTAATTCGTGAGACTAGTGTGCATCTTTAGAGTTAATTGACATTTTGCTGGTTTACTATTATATATAAAGTATACTATTACATATAAAGGGATTGAAATCGGATCGAGCTCTTTGGATAATCATTTTCCATCGTTACGAAACTTTGACGAAGGTTGTTGGTAAAAAAAAGAAATGAAAATTAAGACTATTAAGAACCTTAAGAATCTTATGATTTGCGATCTGTTGTTTCTTGACTGATAAATATTAACAAGTGTAGGTGTAAGAATAATAGTACTTAAAGTATCACTTAATTACAGACATTTGCATTTTCGCATCGTTGTCGCACAGTCAAGAACAAATAATATTCAACAAGAACAAAATAATATTCTAGTTAAATTCTGGAGTTGTAAAATTGCAAGAAAAATTATTTCATTAATAAATTTAATTAATCGATACAATCAATTCAATCGATCCAATTAATTTAATTCATTAATTCTTTCAATTTAATCGAGTCGATCAATTTAATTAATCGATTAAATCAATTCAATTAATCAATTTAATTCATTAATTCTTTCAATTTAATCGATTCAATTAATTTAGTTGATCAATTCAATAGATTCAATTAATTGATTCAATTAATTGATTCAACCAATTTGATTAATTAATTTAATCAATTGACTCGGTTCAATCAATTTAGTCGATACAATCAATTTAATTAATTTTTAATAATTTCTATCGAAAAATTTAACTTATAATTTACAAGGATAGTTTTCGTTATAAACCTCTCGATTGCCGATTGAAAACTCTATCCCTAAGTCCTAAACTGTCGCAATAAGATGAAGAAACTTGTGGCAATGAAATCACGAAATCTGACGTAAATTTCAAATAAATTTATCGTTGAAATAAAATTGCGGGTAACTTGTCCCGAATTTTTCGCGTTTGTCAACATAAATTAGAAATAGGGAGGAAATTTCAAGCGAAGAAAGTGAAGAAAATGTAACGTTCACAAACCGTTTTTCAGACGACGTGGGCGGACTTCGTGTTCGCGGTGGCACTCGAAAATTTCGAGAATATTTTCGGAGCGTCGGCTTTAGAGAATTATCCGGGTCTCCGAGCGTTGAAGAAGAGGGTTCACGAGATACCTGCTATCGTCGGCTGGCTGGCTAAGCGGCCGCACACGGAATTCTAGAAAAATGTTGAAAATGCATACGTGTGAAAAAAGAAAAAAAAAAAAAGAAAAAAAAGAAAGGCGAACGAGTACATATCCTACGCAATGTGCGTACGCCTCGTCAGGTATTGTTGCGCTTGTTAACATTGAACGTTCAACATTATCGTGGAAATAATAACGAAATTCGTCCGTACGCTTGGAAATTTCACCATAGAACGTCTAACCTTAATTTTTATTCACCTTTAAAGCGTAAAGTGTTTATCAGAGAACGAAATTGTCGATCTATAAGCACGTGGAATTTGATGAACGTTTGAAAAATTTTGTTCCTTTGCAAGGAATAATGTCTCCTCGCGAGAGAGAGGGAACACGGAGTAAAAGGTACGACATTTTTCGAGATTCTTTTAAATTTTGAAGTTCCAAGTCAAGGAGGAAGGAATTTAATAAAACTTTTATTTACTTTATTTGCGCATAACTTTCTAATGAGGCGCGCGTGTGAATTTTGGTTTATTCAGTTTTTAATAAAAACTATCGATGACTTTGAATTTACAGTTCCTCCCGATTTCGCAATATCACGGTAGAGAATACGATATCTTATCGAAGAAAAAAAGTGTGAAATAACGTTATGAAATTGCCAAGAAAGATAAAAGTGTTTGTATCTTTGCTCGTATCAAAATTATAACGAAAATAACGGAGAACAGTTTATTTACTACTTTAAATCATACTTATCTCGAGACTCCACTCTTTATTAAGACTTTTACTTACTCAAGAACTAAACTGACGTTCCCCAAAGGTAACAACGGATTTCAGAATATTATTGCATGTAAATTTCGTTACACTCGCGCGCGCGACAATTTCTGCGAATATATACTGAAGTGAACTGCGAAGCGAGGAGTTGATTATCGATATATCGATATATCTGATCGTTGCGATATCTTTAGTCAATACAAAGTTTTAACTGAATGTTACTGTTTAAACGTTAAAAAACGATGAAATATGTATCGAATCGTTGTAATTACAAAGCTATCGACTGATGCAATGTAATAATAATCTCGTATAAAGAAACGAGTCGTTTTACGTTATTCTTTTTTTCACCATTAGCCTATGACGTTGTACCGACTACATTTTCAGTATTATTTTCTTTATTGAATAATGTTTTTCTATTATATACATATATACCGATATATACATATAGAAAAATAAGTGTGATATTATGATTGCTTATTTGGAAAAATTATGCCTGTATTGTTATTTTTCGATTTTATTTATCGACGGCGGTATTTACCTACTGCCGATAATAAAGCAATCATGGTAAGAGATATTTTGCCATTTGATTACGATAGATAAAAATAGTGAATTTCACGCGGCGTTATTGTTTAATTTCATTATCTGAATCAACGATTAAAAATCGAATTTTGTTTTATATAAATCAATAAAAATAATAACACGAATGTACTTCTATGTACTTCTTGCTACATAATCTTCACATCACTTTCGCACATTTTCCTATTTTCTGTTATTCTGTCTTTATGTATGTTACATTGTTTTAAATTTAATATCATTTATTCGTAATACTTATTGTTTATCTTTTCATGTTATTCAAATTTCGCGCTTCACTGTCCTATGGTTCATTGCTTCGTTCGAAGGCGTGGTGCAATGGTTTATAAACGCGTGTTAATCGCCGAAACCTTTAAAATCTGTTTACTTTGATAAATCTTATTTCTGTCATGTTAAATTTCAACTTTCATTGGAAAATTAACGCTAAATTATAAAGCATCAATTCTTCTTCCGCTTCTGGATACTTCCAAATCACATTGTCTGGCACTTGAGTCATTTCTACCAATAAGATAGCAGTTGCGTAGTGACGTGGGAGGGGTTACATAGGGACCTTTGGTTTCGTCATTTAATCACATCATTACATTTCCGTTAGCCGGCTCCAGTTTCTTAGCCTTGCTTCGACGCCCAGTTTCGAAAAAGAAATTGTAAGTAATGATTATTTTCTAAATCAAAGTTAGCTTTTTTAATTAAGCGTGTAAAACCTACATTTTATATATATTACTTCTATAATTCGCGATTAAATAATAAATGCAAAGTTCTTTTGAAAAGAATCGATGTCGTTGAACTAACCGGCTATTAGATGATTTGAGTTGTTACATTTAAGTGAAGTAGATACGTGTCGTTCTATGTTCGTATATTCGTAATCAATAAAGCCAAGCATGATTTTTTAAGTCTGAAAGAGAATATAGTCATATTGAATGTTTCGTAGTTATGAAAAGTTATATACGCACGTTCAACCAAGAATAGTATAATACAAAATTACTGTCGAGGAGAGCTTTGTTTCGCGAGAAAAGACATATGGTTCAATAAATATCAGAAAGTCGTAGATCATATGTGTAATTAGCATTATCAAAGCGTTGTTTATTTGTTATTCGTTTATTTGTTATGAATTTGAAATTAATTTCGTTAGAATAAAGATGTCAATAACATGTGCATCTTACTCGAATAGAAACTACGTAATATTTGGCACGTTTACGCATGTTCACGCGTTACTATCTAAAAATAATATACATAACCTTTTTATATCCAGTTTCTTAAAATACTGAAATACGAATGTATATAAATATGTAACTGTATACAGAAATTATTCAAATTGAATAATTTAATTAATTCAAAAAATGGAATAGATTTATATAAAGTTATGAAATTTTGAAGTAACTGATGCTTTTTACTTCACAATTAACACAATACAATTTATAATATTAATTATCCTGCTTTTTCAATCTATGTATTTTGCAGCAAGATGCCTACCTACAAATTGACTTACTTCCCAGTTAAAGCATTGGGAGAGCCAATCCGTTTTCTTTTGAGCTATGCTGAAATTCCATTTGAAGATGACCGCTTCGATAGAGAAGATTGGCCAAAGATAAAGCCTAGTAAGCCTCAAATTTCAAAAAATTCTATCTTCTTTATTTGTCATTTGCTACTGTAAAAGATATTTATACATAGTATAATGGAGAGATTATTGTTTACTCTTCATTGCTCTATGTTAGAAAACAACGGTCATTGTTAAGAAGACAATGCCCTTTGTTCGCTGGTATCGATAAATTAAAATTTGATTCTTTAAAACCAAATGATAATATGAATGTTTTGGAAGTTATAGAATTTGCTGTGATAAACTTTGGAAATTCAAATTAATTATTAGATGAAATCTTTCATTTTATTTATTTTATATTTTTAGCTACTCCTTACGGCCAAGTCCCTATCCTTGAGGTTGATGGAAAGAAAGTTGCTCAATCTACAGCTATTTCCCGCTACTTGGCTAAGCAATGTGGCTTAGCTGGAAAAGATGACTGGGAAGCCCTTTTAATTGATGCCACTGTGGATACGATCCATGATGTCCGTGCAAGTAAGTATCAGTAGTATAAAACTCATGAAACTCTTTGTAACAGCTTCAATTCAATTATTCATTAGTTGAAATCCGATTTAATATGTCATTTAATTAGTACGGATTGAACAATACGTGTGTCAAGATAAGTGTCAAGTTTTGTCAACGATAAGTGACAAAATAAAAGAAGATTATAACAATGTCTTAATTATAATTTAAATTTCGCAGGACTTGCTGCCTTCCATTACGAAGAGGATGAGACTACCAAAGCTGCGAAACGCAAGGTTGCTGACGAGCAAATACCGTTCTATCTGGAACGTTTGGACGCCCAAGTGAAGGATAATGGCGGCTACCTTGTCGGTGGTGCTCTCTCCTGGGCTGACTTAACATTCGTTGCTATCCTCGATTACTTGAACTTCATGAACAATTCCGATCTGATCGAGAAATACGAAAATCTGAAGCAGCTGAAAGAAAAGGTCCTCAATGTGCCTGCTATTAAGAGCTGGGTCGCGAAGCGCCCAGAAACCGAAGCGTAAACTTACAATCTTTTCTTAATTGCTTATGGTTCTATAAACTCTTCACTATAAACTTTTCAACATGGTTGGAGTTTGTTATGAAGGATGCATGAACCATCTTGATGGAAATTTCTTACGCATGGAATATACTGATCGCTTATAACATTTATAACATTTATAACTTTCAGTTATTAGCGATACTTTTGCCACTTAACTAGGGCTTTTCTTTAGATTGCATCGTTAATAGATGAATAATCGTTACGATAGAAGTCTATATTTGTGTATTCCTACAGAAACCACAGAAATTTATAAACTGTTGATATCGTATTGTGCTTTTGTATTACAGATATAATAAAGATATCATTGTATTAATTGTTTTCTTTTTTTTCTTATTGCTACTACTCGAAATCAATTTGGTGATCTTAAACAGGAAAAGAATTAAGTTTAATCAAATCAAATTTTTTGGATATGGTATCCTATTAAAAAAGAACGCAAGTCATACATTGTTGCATAAAAAAATATAGTTCTTATCAGTGTAATAACGTAGGTGTTCTATTATCGTTTTGAGGTCGAGTGGTCCGTTGATTCCATAACTGAACTTGCCTGCAGCAAACAAGATAGAACCGTGTATAAAATTATTAATCAGCTTAGCTGTTGTCAATTACAAATAACGCTTGTTCAACAAAAAGTCTATTTATCTATTCGAGTTCACCAGTAGAGTTATTTATGTATATTTTATATATTTCTTAAAACGGAAAATTGTCGTTTTATCAACTACAGTTGTCCAGTTTGATAAAATCAAATTTTCACGTATAAATTCTCATTACATAAAGTTCTATTATATTTCGATATTTTGCAATTCATATAGATAATATTTATGAAATAAATTGGAAGTATATCTTAATTAATGCCATTTCTTTTTGTTTTTTCGTATTATTACTATTTTTTAAAGTCATCAAGAGATCGATGATTATATTAAATGTTCTAATCAAATTAGGATTTTTTTGCTAAATGATTTTATGACTCAATGATTTTTTATATTTGTAGACACGTAAAATACCGGTTGTAGAAAATTATATGTGTAACTTGAAACATATGTAATTTGAAATGCATGTTGTCATTGTTTAAATTACAAAAGTACAATATTTAAAGTAAAATAGAAAAAAAATCATTTAATTTCGATTCGCCAAACTATACAAGAATACATACATATTCATATACAAAAAAAAAGAAAGTTATCCATATCATAAAACACTTAAAAAATAGTGTTGTATAATTTACAACAGAGAATTGAAGTGCAAATTATAAAATGTTCGATAAAAATATATTGTGAAACATCGATTAGCGTAAACTATCGAATAACAGTTACTATAACTATCAAATAATCAGTTTTTGCAACTCATCAATTGCACAATATATTTTTATCGAACATTTTATAATTTGCACTTCAATTCTCTGTTGTAAATTATACAACACTATTTTTTAAGTGTTTTATGATATGGATAACTTTAATCTATTTTTTTAAATAAATATCATTTCATCAATACATTGTTTAACTCCGTATTTTGTAATTTTAAAAAAAATTTCTTTCAAAAAATTTCCAACTCGTGATAATACGTGAATAAAATTTGCTTTCAATTTATGCTTTATTTAAAATTAACTGAAAGAAAAGGAAGAATTAATAAAATATTGGAAAACATTGATTATAAAACCGATATTGAGTAATACCTAGCAACAGATACCAGGTACTTACACTCTGACTGAATTGACTGATATTGCCTTATATGAACATATGTGCATAAGTAGATACATGTATTGATGGTATTGACTGCAGATATTACACGAGTGATAAAAGTTAAAATTGGCTTGTCAGAGAGTGATTGTTCAAAATCACTTGCTGACATCAATTCTAAGAATTTGGCACGCCTCTCGATTTTCGAATTATCATTTGATCGATATTTTCTCTTACGAAAATACTTTTCCTGATTTCTATCCTTTCTCTTTTTTTCAAAATGTAGAACCATGTCTTCTATCGTCGTTTTTAATTTCTAACATCATACGTAATGTAATTATGTAAATCATAAATAGCGTAATATTTTAATTACAATCTTCTTTAAAATTTCACATGAAAATAAATTTTCAATTTCAATTAATTTTATAAACTTATTTCCATAATATAAGATACATTACGAAATACGTAGCAAGATAAAATCCTTTTAAATAAAAATCACGAAGTGGAATGAATCATCGATTTCTCGCAATGACTTTGAATTCTATGACTTGCAAAATTTTACCGCTTCACAAACCCAACAAATCCAACATTACGAAATTAGATTAAGTTCGGAAACATTGCGCAAGATTATGACCACTTCTCACATTTGTTCCGAATATAAAGAAACACCAATATAAAAAAATAGAAACCAATATCAATTAAAGAAAAAAGTCGATCAACTTTTAATTCAAATTAAATATTTTCTACCACATATCTCATTGAACTGGATATTAATCATCTTCCACGTAACTTGTCGTCATGCCTGTGATAAATTATAATAATTTGCAATATATACCGTAAAATTAGCCTCGTCAATGAGGCTAAATTTCGGAGAAAGAAAAAACCTAATCCTCCTTTAAAAAAAAAAACGATCGGACTTTTAGCTCTGTAAACAATGTAATTGCGATAAATATTGCTGGCAACATGTAACAGACGTCATTCGCTGCCCCAATAGATCGTTCAATTTGCAGACTTTTTTTTTTATGATAGCCATTACGAAGTGATTTACTTATTAACAAAGCTGTGTCACAAAGGATGTTACACCATCAAGGAATTCTAGTCGATTCTAACACGTATGTTATCGCGGTTTATCACACCGAATATCATTCAATGGTGGTGGGGGAGTAACGGAACACTCGGAGGCTCGAGAAAAGTATATATATGAAGCACACCGGTAATGGAGGAGCAGTAGCTTGTGAGAGATCGACACGTCTAATACACGTTCCAGCGCAAAAAACTTCGTAAGTATTCTTTGCCATTATTTTTCGTATAGAAGAAAACTTTGTAAAAAATCTTTGTAAAACTCTTAGAATCTTCGCAAGTATTCTTTACCATTATTTTTCACGAGAGAACTTCGTGAAAAATCTTAAAAAGAGGTTTCGTACTATCTCGATACTGACAAAAACCGGTGGCGAGACCAACTTTACTATAGAGAACATTCAAGCTGCAGTTAAAGACACACAATTTCCAAATTCTTCAATTCCTGACAATCCCAAAGTAGAAGATTTGTAAATACTGAGATTTTCGAACACATTCAGATATTCAAATAATTTTTTCAATCTTCATATAAAATCATTCGTTGATATAAGCTTCTTTTATAGATAGAAATCGACACGTGAGGTTTTATAATATATTTTATAATATATTGAAAAACTTGACAATGTGTTCTAGTTCTTATAAATGTTCTCCAAACGTTCTTTTATGATTTGTGTTTCATGATAAATCGGAAATATAGAAAAAAGAATTATAATTAAATAAATTATAGTGTGCATATGAAGAATGTCAACCAGTATGTTCACTATCGTTTAGTTTCTATTTTATTCGTTTACGTGCGACTATAGCAATGTCTCTATCAGCATGACATAAAATGAATTTTTATCAGTTGGTTAGTCACTGTATACGACGTTTATTAGCGGAACTAATGTTAGACATCATGCGAACCTTGATGCTGTTAATTATCTTCAATGTCACGTCTATTATACGGGAAATTTCCACGTAACAACGATACTCTTATGTATTGAATTTTTCTAGAACATTCCTGCGCTGATTCTAGACACTCGAACGAATCAAGGCCTCCTGTTAGACAGCTGGTCTTTGTAAACGAATCATTTATTTGAACTAGCATCAACGTGTTTCTGTACGGGCGTGAATCTGAGCTCCACAACTTTGAAAGTTTTTCTCAATACAAATTCTTTCGTTCTTTTGTTTTTAAAGTTCCAAACTTTTCGATATTTCTCTCCAAATTCTTCGACATTTTTTTTTTTTTTTCATACTGTTTGCTCCATTAATTTTTAAAGTTCCAGTTTTTCGAATTTCTCTGAGCTTTTTAATCTTCGATTTTTCAAATTTCTTAAATTCGCGAATTTTCAGTGAATTTTCACTTCAGAATTTGCAGAAATCTGCAAATACTCGAACATTCGAGTGAAAGTTTTCAAATTTTTCAACATTCGAGGTTTTCCAATTTCCATTTTTTTTTTTTTTATTTTATCAACGTTCCAGCTTGTCAAACTGTCGTATTGTCGGATGCTTGAATTTTCGAACGGTATGAAATATAGATCGAGATAGATCCGGGTTTTTTAGATCTCTCTCAGTTATGCGAAATTCCGGTGTTTCAACTTCTTTAAATTGTAAATAAATAATAACATTTCACGGCACGCGAATTCACAAAATATGAAATAAATATCGAAGTCTTTTGAATGAAATGCAGAATTCTTATTCACAGATAACTTACGTAAGGCTTCGTGCAATTTATGGTAGAGTATGCTGGATGTTTACCTTGAGAATGTAACAATGTACGATCAGCGACCAACTTTAGATAGGAAACATTGTGCAATCATCAGTGATTGCGTGGTTCGCTTAACGTGCGAATTATGTCGAAAAATATTTCCAGCGTGTAATGATACTGCTGTTCGTGATAGTCAAGATAAATCTGCAAAGTTGTATAAATCAATCTTAGAATTATTATTATAAAAAAATCGATTTTACGTAGCGTCTCTCTTCTCGAGAATATAAACGATGAATTATATCGTTGTAAAAAAACAAAACAATGTTAAATATGGAACATGTGAAAAGACTTTAACATAACGTATTATTATATTTATTTGAATGTAGAAAATGCCTGCCTACAAATTGACTTACTTCAACATTACTGGTCTTGCTGAACCAATCAGATACATCCTGCACCAGAGTGGAATTAAATTCGAGGACAGGAGGCTCACTTTCGAAGAATGGCCCCAATATAAAAGTGGCAAGTAAAACAGCAAAATCTCTGTTCTAATATTAATAAAAATTCATTCTCATTAGATCGTTATATACACTGTTATCTAGAAATGGGCAATCAATCTACTGATGGAATTTAAATTTATCAACTTATCTACCGATTACAATTTGTATTTATCTCACATAGAAATTCAAGAAATATTAAAATCGTATCACGTCGTAAGATCTGCTTCGTTGAGATAAAATGAAACTGAAAATTCATATAATTTGTATATAATTTATAAGCGTTGCAAATTACTATGTCACTTGACTCTCTCGTAAAGAAGTTTCAGAATATGTTCTAAAAAAAGAAGAGAAGTGATTCACGTTCCGGAAGTTTTCCGGATCTTGATAAATATTTGCATCTGAGAAAACCTCGGCTCTCAAACCTCTGTTGGAAATCAGATCTTCCACGTTTTCAATCGCGACGAATTTCTTTCAGAGATGCCACTCGGTCAAGTTCCTGTCTTGGAAATCGACGGCAAGCCCCATCCTCAATCGAAAGCCGTCAGCCGCTTACTCGCCAGACAAAACAACCTCGCTGGTTCCAGCGACGAGGAATCATATCGTATCGACGCCGTCGTCGACACCATCGACGACTTGAGGCAGGGTAGGCGTTTCCTCAACGTTACTCGCGTAACTCATCGTAGTGACATTTACTTCGTCACGTCAGTGATTCATTCACGATGTTTTGTCACGAGCGTAGTAGCTAAAGAAACGACAGAATAGCTTAAACATAGAAATTTGTTTCGTCTGTTTTTAAATCTCTTTCGCATCACAGCGAATCATAACAAACGACGTTACAATCTTAGATATTTTACGTAACGAAAATGGACGAAAGAGAATCGACGAGACAAACTGATACAGATGTTGCAAAGATTGAGAGACGTTTGTATAATTTACAGCAATCTCTCAGTATCACTGGGAAAAGGAACCAGCAGCGAAGGAGAAACTAAAGGCCAACGTTGATACGAAGCTGCCCTTCACCCTCCAAAAGTTGAACGATCGAGTGAAGAAGGAGGGAGGGTACCTCGCCAACGGAAAGGTAACCATTACTGTTTATTTGCTCTGCGAAATCTCTAAACAAGCTAAAGCAATTCACGAAAACAATTACCACAACGAGTTCGTAAATAAATTCGTAAATTGATAAACACAGAGGAGAGGAAGCTTCGAATTTATCGAAATCATTTTGGTATTATTTGGTAAAATAATTATACAATTCATGGATTATTTGGTAAAATAGTAATGTAAGTCTTGCTAATTTTATTATACATTAATTGAACAGTGAATTTTATATGAATTTTAATATCTGACTGTGACTTACCCAGTAACATTAACACGAACGTTAATCGCAATTGTCTTTTCTTTCATTTTCGATTCTCCACGAATTTCAGACGTCCGTGAGATAGAATTAAGAAATTTCCCAAAAAATTAGAACTCATCGATGCTTGGCTTTCTAGACGCTCGAATGTCTAATATCTGTTTCCCATGTGATTCGACGCTTGTAATTTCTACAAGAAATTTTCAATTTTCGTTGCAGCTGTCGTGGGCAGACCTCTACTACACCGCAACGTCGGACATGTTTTCCAGCCTGTTGGAGAGTGACGTGAACAAGAACTACCCTGAACTCAAAAAATTGGTAGAGAAGGTCAAGTCGCTGCCAAACATCAAAGCTTACCTCGAGACAAGACCTAAAACCACGTTCTAAACAATTCCAGAAATTTGACACATATTATCACCAAGAATTCTTTGATCGGTTTATTTCTCTTTGGCACATTTCTTTTTGTTTTTATACTTATCACGTTTCATTGTCGCGTGGGTGAATGGTTGTCGTAGATTCTTGTGTAGCGTAAAAATAAAAATAAATATTTTTGACGCTTATTTTTCTCTTTCTTTGTGAATCCTGGAACGCTCATTCACGGGAATGACGTACGAAGCACAAATAATACACTTAGCGTTGTACTGTGACGTTATTTTGTGACGATACTCTCTCAAGTTGATAAGTGCAACCTTTAAATAAACTTATGATTCGTTCGTGACTTTAAAATAGCCCTGATCGTAAATTCGACTAGTTCGTCGGCGGCTCGTCGCTTTCATATAATTATTTTTAGTCTTTGATTGAACTTGAAATCATCTGGGCATCATGGTTTCGTGGTACTGTGGTAACCTTCAAGTATTTACTATCGCTGCTCGTGAAAAGCGAAACCACGAAGTCGTTGTCATATGATAATTTTCTTCGTTTCGGCGATTTATGTTCGAGGATTGGTTTCGATTATCTTAATAACGAAAAGAAAGAAAGAAGAAGAAAAAAATGAAATTAAAATACAATTAATTGGCTGAGAAAACGAGCATTTATCTCTCGTTGTAGCAGCCATCTAAAAATATATTATATACCTACGTAATCAACTCCTCGAACGTGTGACAAGTTCCTTCTGCTGTTACTAAAATTATCACTAAGTTACTATTGTCACGAAAATATTCCAATGATCTAACATTCTATTATGTACCTCCTTCAGTTCGTTGTTCGAGTGGTTTCTTTTTTCAAATCTTTGGTTTCCAATTTAGATTCTACGTACATGAAAGGAATGTCAATGTACACGAAAGAGTATGCAAGTATGCAACAGAATCTCGGTGTTTATTTAAATATTAAATCTCGTTCGATCGTGGATTTTTTTTCAATACACTGGAAACTTTCTAACGTTACTTACAACTTGTATAATTTACAAACACACTGCTCCTCGAAGGACAGCGTGTCCTCGTACAAATTTCTTGCCCCCTTCTCCTTCGAGTGCACAAACTTTCAATTGCAAATTGAAATTTTCAATTTGCCCGCGTCGGTTCGTTAAGTACATATGGCACGACGTTTGTTCGACGAAGGGACACGTTTCGTACCGGAAACGAGCGTTAAGCGATCAGGTCACAGTTCAGTTCGCCCATGTACCGTGCCAGTTCCATGCCGCTGAACTCCGTTTCATCGTAGTCCTGCAAACTGGAGTTACTGATAGTGTTTGCACTGTCGATACTCGGATGGCTTTGGAACCGGGGTTGCAAGACCGTCGTCGTTTCCGGTTTCGAAGTTGCACGAACTGGCGTCTTCTGTTGCGACGAGAATAGCTCTTTGGTTCCCAGTCTCAATCTCTCGGCAAGTATCTCTGTTCGAAGAAGAAAATTAGAACCTGCTACAACGTTAGAGAGATAGTCGAAGAAGATATAGATAATTATAATTCAGAGGATTAGCGACTTGTTAGCGCGGTAGCAATGACGATCGATATTTCAGACAGTTGAATACCAAATTCCATGATGTGATCTCGTCGAATGTGAAAATAATCGCAGTGGCCTAGCTAAAATCGCTAGTTTCTCTCTGGTGATTTTTGCTTTCGTTAATCTTTTTTCACACGCTGATTGCTTCGGTCGTTAGCCACAGGCCAAGGTAAGCTTTAAATAGAGCTTCGTCTAACTTCCTTAATATCCGTTTACGACATATTACTGCTCGTTCTTCGACGATCGACGATTTCATTTTTCAACATTCTTGCGTGCATGAAACATCTCTCGGTCGTGTACGATCGTGTTTTTACTAAAAAATTTTTCCTAAAATTCTTCGCGCTCCTCTGGCGCAAGATAAGTCATTCTCGCAGCTTCTAGTCGTCGTAACGATAATAAAAAAAAAAAAAATGAAAGGCAAGACATTTTTACACTTACCGAGCGTGACAGGCCTCGCTGGTTTCTGAACGTTCACGTATGTCGCGGTCATCACGTTGTTGTTCCCTTCGTTGAAACTCTTGCTGACGGACGACATCAGCGTGAACTGGCTGGAGTTCGATCCTCTCGACATGCTTCGTCCAAATTCACGATTGCTCGTCGTCTTGTTCATCGTCGTCGAGTCACACCGATCCACCTCGTGCTCCTCCTTTCGATCGATTAATCCGTTCAGCTCCGTGGTGTTGGTCATCCTCAGCTTTTGGTTGTCTTCGCTGACGGATATTGACGGCGAATTCTGACGATCATCCGCCTGCCTGAGCGTGGACCTCGCGTACCGCGACAGGCTACTGTAAGTCGGTTGTCTTGGCACTGACTTCCGGGAGGACCACTTCCGGCCGCAGTGATTCGACAGCATCGACTGAAAGTTAACTTCAGTTTGTTCAACGCATATCTGTCGAACTCGTTGGCAATCAATGTATCCGCGAGCTTGGCAATCGCACTTTCAATTATTATTGTTATTATTATTGCTTAGTTATAAGTAACAGTAATAACTTTGTTGTCGTCGACATCATCATCATCATCATCATCATCATCATTGTCATTATTATTGTCATCATCATTGTCATTATTATTGTCATCATCATTGTCATTATTATTGTCATTATTATTATTATTATTATTATTATTGTCATCATTAGTATTATTGCCATTATTATTATTATTATTGTCATTATTATTATTATTATTATTATTGTCATTATTATTATTATTGTCATTATTATTATTATTGTCATTATTATCATCATCATCATCATCATCATTATCATTATCATTAACATATTATTATCATTATCATTATTATTATTGCTACTGTTATTATTATTATTATTACTATCATTATTATTACTACCACTATTATTACTACCACTATTATTATTATGACTACTACTACTGCTACTACTACTACAGCTATTATTATTATTATTATTATTATTATTATTATTATTATTATTATTATTATTATTATTATTGTTGTTGTTGTTGTTGTTGTTGTTATTATTATTACTACTACTACTACTACTACTTAGTTTTCGAATTATTACACCTTCTCGTGGCCTGGGTGAATAGAAAATTTCTTCTCTACGAGCGAATCATTTTGGCTCTCGTTTGTAATTTTTGGATCAGTATTATCAGCATTATTGCTATCTTTTCGAATTATTACATCTTTTTCATGGTTTTTAATTCCCTCCTTTGTAATATCCCGGCATGGACGGAGAGAAAATCAATTTTTAAGAATCTCATTTGCAATTTTTGTATCTAATGTTGCTGTCGCAATATCGTTTCTCGAATTATTAAATTTCTTTCTAAGGATTGGGTCGAAAAGGAAATTCACGAATAAACAGATTATTTTGCTCGTACCGTTCGTTCGAATCATCTTTCAAGTTCGATGAAAACATGTACTCGACGATTCGATTTTCCATCTGCAATCAACTTTTCGATTATAAAACAATTTGCGAGACCGCTGTTCGTATCGTATATGATAGATTTTAAGCTTCAACAAAGATAAATTGCAAAAACTTTCGGTCACTAAATTCGGAATAATCTGACACGCTTCAGTTGGATCCAGGATCCAGTTAATCTTCGATCGTGAGACAGAAAGGCCGATATCAATTTCAATGAATTCTTCGCGCGATCGAAGTATCCAAAGGCCGCGCGTATTATTACAAGCCGCGCTTGGACGATGATTGATAATTCAAGGTGAGTTGGCAGATTTGGACTTTCGATTTGGAATTCTCAAGTGATAACTCACCTTGAATGCCTCCCTAAATTTGTTGGACATGATGTTGTAGAGCAGCGGATTCACCGTCGTGGATAGGTAATAAAACACCCCGGACATGTACGTGAGGATGGTGTAGACTATCACCAACGCGTCTTCCGGTTTAGCGTTGGTACTCTGCGCGTAAACAGCCAACAGTCTCTGGGCGTGGAACGGTGCCCAACAGATGAAGAACGCCACCACCACTGCAACTGAAATCGTCAAATCTTTGTTTTTCTTCTGTTTCCATTCCTCCGAACAGCGTGTTGTCGACATTTAAACCAGATACAATTTTGAACAACGAACACACATAATAAAGAATATGTCGAGATGGGTGGGGGACTTTCGAAACTTTTCGTGGAAATAGTTCACTCTTAATCCTTTCAACGAAGAATTGAAAACGAACGACTTAAGATATCAATTAAACTTGTTCGTTTCATATTTCTCTTTGGAAAATTGTTCGTATGATTATTTTCGATTGTGATTATTTTTCAAATTTCCCTGAGAAGTTAGATAAAAGTTAGTTAATTTTATTACTAAGGTAGAACGACATTTAGATACAAGATGTAAGATTTGTGAATTCAATATTTCAGTATTCTATTGTGTGTATTCTCTGTGCCAAATTTCCCTATTATTTCGTTGATTGATTTGTTTCAGCTCTGGCACAATTTAGACAGTCTCCGGGGCTTTAAGTTCGGGACTTAAGCTTTTTACAGCTCAAGGTTCGAGCTCAGAGAGCTGTATGCCTTTGAAGCTTGAGCCTCGAAGCTCGAGGCTCAGGGCTCGAGATGATGTAAGATCACATAAAGAGATCGTATTTCTTCCAATCTCAAAGAAACTTTTCAATGGTAAAAAATATTGGATTGGAAGATAATATAGAGAACGCTAGAAGAGGGCGGAGCCCCTTTATTGGGGTACTTCGAAACGCCAACAGAGAATATAGTATTTTCATCTCACGCGCTAAGGTAGAGATTTATTGGGCAAACGCTGTATCTCGCTAGGTTATTAGCTAGTTAGAAAAGTACATTCGTTTTCATTCAAACTGTTTTTTAAACTGTTATTAATACGGAGTGTGTTTTTTCTGCAGAAAAAAAATGCTTTTTTTTTATGATACTGTGAATCCCATGTGTCCATGAAATATTCGTGATGTACAAAAATATGTGAAACATTCAAGAAATGGCGAAAGAGAAGCAATTTTCGGTTCCATTTTTTTCAAATCATGAACTCGCACAAAGACTCCACAGGCTAGTTTAGTATAGTTGAAAAAGAAATTTGTATTTAACAAAAAATTCAGATCTCGAGAAATTATTCGCAAATAATCTCTAATAAGTTGGTATTAATTCCTGTAGTTAAACTATTTAATGTATAAGCTTCAAGTCGCAGTTTCTTTGATCGATTCAGGTTTTACAAATTTCTGGAAAATGAAAATTATAAAATATTGTGTATTTATTGTATATTTTGTGTAAAATATATATTTCAAATACAACATATATATATATATATATATATTGTATTTTGTTTTTTACTGTATATTTTGAATTCATATTATTGTGTGTGTGTGTGTGTGTGTGTGTGTGTGTGTGTGTGTATACACACACAATATATATATAAAATATATAATATATAATATATATAATATATACACATATATACATATGTATACATACATACATATATATATATATATATAAAATAGATTGTTAGAGAAAAGTATTATACATACATACAAAAATTATTACTTTATATTACACGTAGACATATTATATAATATATGTATATATAAGTAAATATTTGTGTATTTATGTATAACAGAATATTAACATTAACATCACGAGAGCACGTTTCTTCAAAACGTAAACCTTTCGACGGAACGAAAAAGCTTCTTTCTTCGCTGTTTCGACTAACAAGATAATGTTAACAAGCTGCATGCTAATCAAACTCGTAAATTTATTCAAACAAATTTTTTGTCGCGACCATGTTTGCCAGCATTTCCAACTTTCTAACGCTTAAATACTTGTTCCATATAACAGCCGCGGATAAATAACGCACTTTTGCTCGACGGATTTTTCGCTCGCTGGAAGTTGTTCGCCAAACAAAGAAAACCCTAGCAGAGAGAAGCAAAACGTCCAGATTCCTTGAATAACTGAATGCATATTAGATTTATGCCCGTGCACCTTCGCCTACTCGAAGGTGATCGATTTTAACGGACTGCCGTGGCACTGTTCGAAGGATCTCGCGTAATTCGAATACTTGAATACAAATGAACTGGAAAATACTCGACATTGTCAACGTAATTGAATAATCGTTTTAATTCGGTTGGCGCGTTTATACGAAACGTCTCGAAATGTTAATTTTCAAAAGTTCATCGATTATTCATGAAACTTTTCGATCGAATTTTTCGCAATGTCAGGCGAACACGTACATGTGCGTGTCGAACTGTATATATCTCTATAATGGCAACGCGCTGGTATCTAAATTGCATTGCACGATTAAAAAAAAAAAAAAAAAAAAGAATGTTCTTTCGGATAAAATCTTTTCGTAGTTTCACGATTCGGCTGTTTTGAATCGACGGCGGATCTTAATACAAGAAACCGGTTCTACGTTTAGGTTATTCATGGAAGATTAAAGCCGAGGAGACAAATATTTATGTTTATCAAAGAACAGAGAAAGAGCGTGACAAAGAAAGTATATATTTGTATCGGAGATTTTTATGCAAATTTACATTTCTGTAATAGTCGAAGAATTGGAACTCGTGCAGAGTTTCCGTTTCACCTATTATTATAAAAATTGCAATGAGTTACTCCTTACTCACAGATTGTGCATTTCTGCTCTCTCTCTGTGTTTTTGCTCCTTCGAAATTCGCATGCATAAATGCATGCGAGATTCTCAGAATCGGCAAACACATTTGAAAAACGCAATTACGAGTTCTACTAAAAGTTAAAGTACTAAAAAGCATGGGAATAATCTAAATTATTAAAAAAAAAAAAAAGAAACAAAAATGCGATAGTAATTGGATACGATTTTAATTAATCTTCGATCAAACGATGATTCGAATTAACGTTCGATTATTTGAGAATCTAAATATTTCGATATCGTTGCATTAGCTCATTTTCCACTCAATCGTGGATTCTTCCACTTCCTGAAAATTTTCACAAGCATGTTGAAGCTTCTCTTCCAGTGAGCGATGAAAATTCTTCCGTCGGCTAAAATATAAAATATACGAAACGCAACGACAGAGGAGAGGTGGAAGATAATTTTGTCATTGAATCGGTCGAAGGTTCAACCCCGTCCTAAAATTAGATCGAAGTCAACCAAGATTCCAAGGCAATCGACCTCGCGATCGTAAATTGTCTCGCGGAAAAATGCGGGTGCCCACACGACAATCGAGTCGAGAGTTAACTCGCTCGTACAACGAGAGATCGAGAGATCTCGTTTCTCTGCGCCCTCGATCGCCTGATTTGCCAGGTCATAGCCACGAAAATTCCACGCCGTTTGTTTCTAAAAACAAGACGTAAATTCGATCCACGGTACTCGACAAATTCAACATTCGTCAGAGAGGCTGTACACTGTAGATATTCTCTCGAATCTCTGCATCCAGCGTCTCTAATTCGCAAGACACGAACGTTGCATTAACGTGTTTACTCGCGGCGAAGCTCACGCGACAAGACATAAAAGACGTTTTATTCGTGAAATGAGATTCCAATCGACGATCCTATCGACGAACGCGTTCGAGAACTCTTTTTTCTTTTTTTTCTTCTTTTTTTCTCTTTCTTCACTTTTTCACTACGTTCTCGTTCTTCTGCGCATCTCGTTCGTCTTTTGAACGTTGAAACGCCTTCGTTCGGCCTCTGAGGCTTTGCATTACAAAAGTTGCTTATTCGTCAGCTTCTTTTCTTCGCGGGCAAAGTTAAAAATCATAGACAGATCGTAAGAATCGGCGTCCCCGCTATAAATAATCGTTAATCTTCGGCTCTAAGGTACGCTGCGAGTCAAAAGTTCCGGGTCAAGCGTCGCGTTTGTTTCGAAACTTGGGCTAATAAATTTTACTTTTTATTTAAATTAAATTTTATCTTATTTTCGATTTCTTTTTTTAAATTAAATTGACACCGAAAGTAAATCTCGTACCTTCAAAACTTGGTGAAATAAATAATGATTTGTACAATGAAGAATTTGTAAAAAGTGTAAGATATATTTAGCTGTTGTATATCATATCGAGATTTAATTATTATTTAATTAAGCTTATTTTAGCGATTGAAAAGCTTTACCATGTTCTTTTGAAACTTTTTTTGATTAAATTAAATTTCATCTTATTTTCGATTTTTTTTTAAAAAATTAAATTTACTGAAAGTAAATCTCGAAACTACAAAACTTGGCGAAATAAATAATGATTTATAAAGAATTAAAGTTAAAGCGAAATACGACAGTGTAAGATATATTTAGTGTTGTATTATATCGAGATGCTTTAATGCTTTACTTCAGCGATTGAAAAGCTTTATCTTGTTCCTTTGAAACTTTTTTTAATTAAATTAAATTTTATCTTATTTTCGATTTTTTTTTTTAAATTAAATTGACACCGAAAGTAAATCTCGTACCTTCAAAACTTGGTGAAATAAATCATGATTTGTACAATGAAGAATTTGTAAAAAAGAAATACGACAATTTAAGATATATTTAGCTGTTGTATATTATATCGAGATTTAATTATTATTTAATTAAGCTTACTTCAGCGATTGAAAAGCTTTACCATGTTCTTTTGAAACTTTTTTAAATTAAATTAAATTTTACTTTATCTTCGATTTTGTTTAAAAAATTAAATTTACCGAAAGTAAATCTCGAAACTACAAAACTTGGCGAAATAAATAACGATTTATAAAGAATTAAAGTTAAAGCGAAATAATACGACAATTTAAGATATATTTAGCTGTTGTATGTTATATCGAGATGCTTTATTATTTAATTAAGCTTATTCAGCTTGACTGAAAAATTTTATCACGTTCTTTCGAAAATTTAAATCCCGACAATTTTGGCCAATAGTACACCATCGTTATTTTCACTTTACATCTCTTGAATCTCTTCTACTTTGACAGATTTCTCTGTTTAAAGACTCGCCTAATTGTAAGACACGATTATGGAAACTTACAAGTTGTTCTCTTTGGATGAAATTTTTTTGATGGAAACGCGTGGAAATTTCCAATTGACAACGTATGTATCGCCGGAGGTGAGGAATTGTGCAGCTGTTGTGCAACTTTGAAGAAATAAACTCTGCCGCTTTATTTTGACCATTTATTGGGCTCGTCTGTATTTTAAGAGCATTTTCTCCGTTGTTCGTTCCCGCGTGTTTTCTGTTCAATTTATTTCCTTTCGGCTTATACTGCTTTCGATTTCCATTGTATCAACAGGAAATCTTCGATTTCGTCCGGAGTTCGCGATATTCTATCGCGGAATTTATATTCTGCGTTCGAACCACGAGCAAAATTGCGGATAAAATTTATGCGCAGACATTTATCTTATCGCGAAAGAGAGAGAGAGAGAGAGAGAGACTTTTAATACGACGTGAAAAACAAATTGAAACAAACGAAATGGAAATGAAATATTTTTATTTGTCGGCTCTCTTCTAGATCGCAACTTGGGGGAAAATTATCAGCCGGAAGAACTATAATTGCTGCTCTGCTCTAAAAGTCTTTAAGTCACGCTGCGATATGATATGTAATAGCGTGGGCACGCTGAAATTAACAGAACAACAGTACAATCGTTCTGAAATATCGGATCGAATTCAATTAAACTAACATTGGTTACACGCTCGTAATATCGTAACGTAATATTTTTCTTACGCGTCGAGAGAAATCTTTCAAAACGTTTCGTCTTTTCGATTTTCATCTTCTCGCGAGAACTTGAAAGCAAAATGTAGTCCTCGCACAATTTCAAATAATTGTAGAAATACACTTTGCAATTATCACGACGTGATCAGCATAATCAGCGACGATAAAAGAAAATATAGATAATATAGAAGATTGTAGAATAACATAGAAGAAATCTAACAAATGAGTATGAATGTGTATAATGCTCGAGTATAAATGCTCGTAGAAGCAGGGTGCTCTCATCGAGGAACCAAAAAATCCTCGTGAATATGTAAATCCTTCCATTTTTATACTACCGCTTACATCAAAAAAGTGTAATTACCTCCCGCCTCGTTCTGTCGCGATGCACTCTCGTCTCTCTCGCGAGTAAGAAAGAGAGAGAGAGAGAAAAAAAAGATCTTCAAGTTGCAGAGAACAAGAAACATTCATCATCGAGATAAAACGTAAAAATTCCAGGAGCATTTTAAACACTCGAAAACGCGGACGTTCACGTTCACGTACACATAGCCAAGAATTATTGCTGGCTCTTGAACGTTCAGTTTTGTTCTTTTTTTAAAGAGTGCTCGCAGAACGCTTGGAAGTCCCGTCACGGAACAGCGTTAATTCGAAATAGCTGAGAAATACGCGCGAATTACATACGCTTTCTCGTACGAACGTTCTCTCACGGACGTTCTTTCGGCTTTCGATCTGTTCGCCTTCCACGTTTCGAAACGGAGACGATAAATCGCTCCGTGGAAATGGACGAGCAACAATGTGTCGTTTTCGGAGCTGGTAATATATTGGATCGCATGATACGTCCACTTAAAGGATAGATGTTCCTACGATGACGATCTTCCGTTTTTCGCTCTGCGTGTGTTTATTTCTAGCTCGCGGGCTAACGCCGCAGTGTCGATACAATAATTGTTTAATTGTTAAATGTCACGGCCGACACGAAGATCGAGAAAAAAGTGAGAAATTCGCCGCTCTCGAAATGCGAAATCGTCGAGACGACTGGTTTACTATTTAATTTAATAATTTTTCTCTCTTTTTTTTTTTATTTCGATCACGTTCGAAGCGCGTTGGCAAATACCGGGGCATAAAAGTTATGCCCTTTCTTCTTTAGATTTTTTTTTATCATTTATCGCTTATTGGTAAGTCGAGATCGGGCATAACTGTTGGAATGATCGACATCGGATCATTGTGAAAATAGCAATGTCTCAGTTTGGAAATTTAGATTTCTGACCTATCTAGTTGTCAGTTCTCGCCCGTGCAAAGCTAATTTCCTACATCCAGCACACGCTGCTACATTGTTTTCCTCAATTTTCCGAGTTAAATTCAGGATACAAGTTCAATATTTTCACTGTAAGATACCGATGAATGAGATTTAAGAGGGACAGATATAAACGCTCGTCTAGGTTTAGCGAGATTATATTTTTGGTACAACACACTAGAAACATGTAGTGTGATGTTGACCTAAACTGAACGCTAAACTGAAAACTGTTCTCGTCTGAAATATTTCGAAACTTGTGTGTGCTGTTCGTCGATTTGTCAATTCGATTACGTCAGCCGTGGCCGTTTCATTCGTTTCGATTAATTTGCAATTACAAAGTTTCTACGTTTTGGCAATGAGAAGAAGTTGCAATTACATTTTTTTTCCATTGTTACATCTTTTGTTGTAATCTTGTTGTCTCTTGATTTCAAGAAACTGTAGTATTTCCTTTTAGCATCTTTGCCCTTAATGAGAGAGAAAGAGAGAGGGAGAGAGAATCCTTGGATTTCACGAAAATCCAAGAAACTTTGAAACTTTCTAGCTCATGCGACGCCAATTATGAAACAAAAATAAAATAAAAATCGATATAAGTAACATAATTACTCCTCCAAGTTTATTAGGAATTGATCGTAAAATAACCAAATGAAAAGTATCACTCTGATTTAATACGAGATGGAGTAATTATAGGATTATCAGCTATTCTGAAGTTACCTTGATCTTCTAATATTTAAAGATTTCGAAAGCTAAGGTAATCAAAGAATCAATGTAACTAAAAAAAAAAAAAAAAAAAAAATTGCAATTAGATACTTTGATTGTTAAAATAATTTTACAAAAAAGCATAAGTTTTCGAATGAATTCAGGATCAGCTGATCCGGAAATTATTATACGTAATAATTTCTCTTCCTACTGAGAAATGATTCTCTGAAGACACCGCCTATTGTTCTACATCATTAACTTAGATAATTCTTCTCATCGTTGCCAAGGGCGAAAAATTAAAAGTTAGTTAGGAAAACGTGGCCCCGAGTACGCAGCATTCGCGACGATATCGATTCTTTCAGTTCCGGTAGATTGGATTCACACGCGCGGCGCAAAATCAAATACAATCGGCGTTCAGCTGCGCGACTGTATAAATCATTCGCTGTCAAATATTTGCCGTGAAAATAAACACAGGTTGGACGCGCGTTTTCGCGGAAAGTTCAACGTCGAAGAGAAAGAGACAAGTCTCGTTTGGAGACTGGCGAATTGGAAATAATCGAGTCATTATTCTGTCGGCGTGTTATTTCCCTTCATTCGAGATACACACCGGTTAAACATGAAACGCGTGCAGATATTTTGCAGGCGGAACAACCGACTTGTTAAGGCTGGGCTTAACATGGGAAAAGTAGGATTTGTGCTTTCTAAGTGGTTTGCTTCTTCGGCGCCACGTTTTCCAACGCGCCCCTTGTTACTTGTAATTCGAGATGTATAACTGAAATTTACAGTCGAACGTTCATCGCGGCGAGAGAGGTATTGGTGCGTATGCCGAAAGACTGAAAATCAGCGTCTCAGAGGTTCAAGATTGTATAAAATTATTCTTTGAAGTTTCTAGCGAGAGTAAGAATGTCGACGTTTCCCAGCCAAAATTACAACTTGAAGCTTGGAATCTTGTAAAGTTATTTTCTAGAATTCGTGAAAACTAAGATTATCGATATTTCGAAGCCAAAATTATATTTGAAGATTGGTATCTTGTAAAATTATTTTCTAGAATCTGCGAATATTTAAAATATTGACACTTCGAAGCCAAAATTACGTTTGAAGCTTGGAATCTTGTAAAGTTATTTTCTAGAATTCGTGAAAACTGAGATTATCGATATTTCGAAGCCAAAATTATATTTGAAGATTGGTATCTTGTAAAATTATTTTCTAGAATTCGCGAACACTAAGACTATCGATATTTCGAAGCGAAAATTAGACTCAAAGCTTGGAATCTTATATGAAATTTCCTTTCCCGCTCGCGAAGATTTTCAAAGTTGAAAATTCCACAAAATATCATTTTCATTTTCACAATTCGCAGAGAGTAATAACGAAAAGATTGGCGAGATTCAATTCGTGATTATCGTGATTATCACGGTTAACTCGTTTCGACTATATAAATTTAAGATTCTACGAACACACTTTCGTAACCAAATTGTCCCTCGACTAATGATAAATAACCAAGTGAATTTACTCGCACGCCGCCCAACTTTCCAACTTTCGAAATTTATCGCGTTTTATTGTCGTTCCAACAAAACGACAATAAGCAACAAAAAACACGCGATCTCGTGTGATCCAAGATTTGTGAACAACACACGGATGAAAAAAGGAAGAGAAATCTCTGATAAGTCGGCTATTCAAATTTACGAATACACCAGGGGACTGCTTATCTCCATTCACTGGCGTATCCGCCATTGAAGAGATAAACGCTAAACGTTCAAAAATTCCGGCCGTAATATGCACGCGAGATAGATTTTCACGTGTCACACGGATGAAAAGATGAAATATTGTCACGAAATAATCGAGGATTTTTTCTTTTTTTTTCATTCGACGACTGCTCGATGCGGAGGAACAGGACAATTTAGATCCTATCTGCTTCATCGTGATTTGTTTATTAATTTTTTTTTCTTTTTTCTTTTTTCTTTTTTCTTTTTTCGTTGAAAAGCGACTTGTTTCCGATATTAATTTTCATTCCAATTCAATAAACGTGGCAAGAGTTTCAAAATCGGCGATGCGTTTCTCAACATCTTAGAAATTCTTCCTCATTAAATTCTCCGCTGAGACTGTCGTTAAACTTTGATGAAGGTCAGATCTGCGGGGCCAGCTAGCGATGAGGCTAGACGTTATTAACTGTAAGAAGTTGAAACGTGTTACGTCCCTCGAAGAAGATTTTTTTTCCACGTTCGCGCGGAAAGGGCCAATCTTGTCTGATCACCATTAAATTTGAGATTTACCTTGGCTCATTCCTGGTCTCTGTGTTGTCACAGATAAATGAAATTGCAATGCTCTATATATTGTTTATTTCGATTGGATAAATTTTTTTTTTTTAAATTGGTGAAGATCCACCCGCTGGGAAATTAACTAATTAATTGTTCAAGCTTCTACTTTCACGATACTGAGCTTTTACGCAACTAAATACGGTAATAATCAAAGTAAATGTATATTCTCCCTGTCGAAAATTTTGTGGACAATTCTGTGTGAAAAATTTCTCTCGCAACTGAATATCCGTCAATCTCGAGGATCGAAGTCTCCCCCTTCACGACGAACTCTGAAAATTTGCTCTGCGAAAACTTTGTTTTTCCTTTTTTTCTTCTTTCTCGAGTCGAGTCACAGGGGCCACTTTCCACGCCCACGCTGCGTGGAAGGGAATAATTATTTTTCACTTTCAAGCGGTATCTCAGTGGCAGTAGCTTGTACGCAAATAAACCAAAACTGTAATGGAGCGTGAAAGGGTAAAGTTAATTTCGCGGTAACGATATTTACGGCCGCATTTTGGCAACGTTCGTTTGTATACGATTCCACGAGGTCGCGCTAGAATACGATCTATTTCCTGATCGATCTGCTTACAGAAGCCATGTTTCCCCCAAGTCACTGTGTTTCACCGAACAGTACCATAATACCTCTCTTCCTTAATTCCGTTCGCGCAATTTGCAAACCACGAAATCGAAACATCCGGATGGTACGAAATGGAATTCTCACGAAGTCAAAGATAGAGGTAAGTTTTTCTTTTCTTTCTTTTCTTTTTTTTTTTTTTTTAAGAAAAATTAAACGATCCTGAACGATGTGACGCGTTGGGTTTAACAAGGCAGAATATGACTCTCTTTCGACGACGTAGAATCTCTCACAGATTTCAAGGTCCCATTTTTCTTAACGAAAGCACAGTTGAGAGCATTTTCTTAAAAACTGGAGACAGATTTCTGGCAGATGTTCGTGATAAATAATTCATTCGCCGCGGGAATATCGAAAATATCTGTATTGGAAGAGAGGAAAGGAAGGAACGAGAGTTTGCAAAATTAGACAGTCGCATCAATGAGAAACAGAAATGAAAACAGAAAATTCAGAAAAATGAGCTAGGCTACTCGACCGAAAGGAAATTTCAAATTGAAATCATCAACAGGAAAAGTTAATTTTTCACTGATTCTACAAAAAAAACAGTTTATCACAATTATCGTTTCATTACACTTGTATCTTTCCATTTTCTCGTGTTCAATGCGATTTAATTACAATTCAACGACAAACTTCAGAATTTCACCGTCTAGTAATATAAAAAAAGAAAAAAATTAAAAAGATCTATCAATAAATAGAATAAAAATCCGTATAAATTAAAACGACGTGTCAGTAAATAAATAAAAATCTGCCAATGAAACAAAACGTTTCGACAAACGTATTCAATAAAGATCGAAGCCAACGTTGCCCATTAATGGCTTAATCAGAAGTCGCTTGGCATCGTATTAAACGCAACTCGTTCGCGATGCGTCGACGACTACTCCTTTATCGATTGTACGCGCCACACCTCGTAAATCCGCGAGCGAGTATAAACAAGACGATTCTCGCTTTGCGCGACTATATAAAGGGAGTGGTTTGCGATTGAA
Organism: Tetragonula carbonaria; assembly: GCA_032399595.1. Taxonomy (NCBI): domain Eukaryota; kingdom Metazoa; phylum Arthropoda; class Insecta; order Hymenoptera; family Apidae; genus Tetragonula; species Tetragonula carbonaria. The sequence goes on from JAUCRC010000007.1 coordinate 6,901,491, forward strand.
ATCCCTGAAAAGAGGGAGAGAACGAATCTGTAACTTTGACAGTCGATATATATATATATATATATATATGTATACGTAGGAAACTGGAGAACACACACACACACACACATATGTATGTATGTATGTATGTATGTGTGTACGTACGTATATATGTATGTATGTATGTATACGTAGGAAACTGGAGAAACAACGGGAGAAGATTAAACGAGATAAAGGGAGGATAGGTTCCAAGAGGGCAGTAAAGTGTCTTTAAACGGTCCGTCTGCGGTTTGTTTTCGGACACTGGTGCTCATGAATCACGAGTGGAAACGACGTTCGAGGTATTGGTAATTGATTGAGAAGATATCCGGAGCTGAGAGAGACTCGAGACTGTCAGCTTTACATTGACGGGGAGTTACGAGTAAGGGAATTAATTTTCAAAGGGATGAAACCTGTCCGATTGCGAGGAAAGGAGAGGAGCAAATTTCAAGCGAATCGTCATCCGTTTCGTATGAAATTTCCAATTGTGTGGTTTCTCGAATAATTTTCCAATTTCGAAGACGTGGCGGTGTCGCTCTACTGAGATTCTGTATATATGTATATAAAAAAGGTGGTTGCCTCCGCCGGTGGTTGAAGATAAGAAACACAAAGTAACTCGAAAACTTCATCCCACTTGGGAAAGTATTACGAAATTTGCAAACTTGAAATCATCGACGTCGTCCATTTTGACAGGAGCAACGAATGACGTCGTTAAGAAAGTACGTTTCCGCCGAGCTAGATTCTTCTGTCATCTACAAATGGCGTACAAGCCGCGAGAAATTGAACAGCAGAAGAACACTCGAACTTCTACTCTTTAAGAGAAAAAAAAAAAAAGAAGAAAAAAAGAAAAGAATATCTGCTTATATTTTAGCATTCTATACATGTATATATGATATTTACTTTGTTTAGAAAATATATGATATATACTATATTAATAATTAAATTATACATTATAATTCAATGCAATATATAATATACACAAATATTCACTTTGTTAATAAAATATATAATTTAGAAAATATATAAAAGGCGAGAAATTCAGTGGGAGACGAAACTGCTACGAGCGTACGATAATCTTTTGTATTCTTTGAAACGTAAGATATAAATGTAAAATTGCTCAGAGGTATATATTTTACGTTCGTTCAATTGCTCCTGCCACATGTGATTCTGTCTTTCGAGAATTTTTTCTTTTCTTAATGAATATTTATGCGACCAATTTCAATATCAGAAATTATTCTTGAAAAAATGAAGTTTAACGCACACGGCACACCTTGTTTTCATATTTCACGTTTCATTTTTTTTTTCCCCCTCGTTATATATTCACTTTGACTTTTTAATAACACCGGACGCGCATTCTATTATATTTCACTCTCTCAGGCGGAATATTTTTAACAACGACGACTCCGAGCCGCGAAGACATTTCATCTTACTCGACAATATTCGACGTTTACGAAATTTGTCAATACAAATAATTTGTCAATGGATACAATTTCAATGGACGCGTCGTTCAGTTGAAAAATGACGAATTAATGTAAAGAACGAATGTTCTCGCAACTCGCTGGATTATGAAAAAGTTAACTATAATTTCACTCGGCCAACTAGACGAAAGATTGAAAGTGGTTCGATCGAATTTACGCGAATGTTTCTCATTTCGAGGGTCGCGAATCGATCCGTTCATTTCGATATCCGATACACGATAAAGCAGGAGCGTGATAGCGATGTGTTCCCATAAACTAACCGAGAAACCACGAGATCGTACGATTTTACGAGATTTTCGGTGGTTCTTCTGCCACGCGCGGCCGAAAAAAAAAAAAGTCTCGAGGTGGTCAGTCGGACAGAATAAATGGCCATCGATTCAATCATTGGGACTTGTTCCTGATTATTAGTCGAACGAGTTGTCTCCTTTTTTGCTCCTTCATGCATTTAAAAATTTTACAGCACATTTACAAAATTTACAGCGTATAGCGAATTGTCGAGGAGACGAGTCCGAATTTTATGCATTTAAAGAGTTCAAGCGTTACAGAGGAGTCGTGGTATGTAAAAATATGTAAAATACTCAGAGCTATTCAAAAGATTTGGAAAATGTAATACGTAAAACAGAGTACTTGTAATTTTTAGTTTAGTAGTTAATATAATTTTTAGCTTACTTATGACATTTAATTTAGTATAATATTTTTGATATTTTTACTTAAATAGTTTACTTTAGTTAAATAGTTTAATTTAGTTAAATACTTTGAAATAAATATTTTAATTTAGTTAAATAACTTAATAATATTTTTACTTAAATAGTTTAATAGCTTGTAATATTTAATTTAGTATAATATTTACAACAGATTAGTTGTGATATTCAGTTTAACGAAACGAATTTCCAGTGAAATTCGTATAATATTTACAAAATTTGACCTGTAAAATTTGTAAATGCACCGAAAATCCACAAAGCAAATGTATGCTCGTTATGATACACATTTAATAGACGAAACAAACGCTTCTTTTAACTGTTACGTGCGCACAAACGTAATAAATATCGAAGATAAAGAGCCAAAGATAAGGATATCTGACGAGTTTAAGACACAATAGGGAATCAATTGAAAGGAATCTGTTCGGAATTTAATAAACGAATAAAAGAGGGTTTTCGAATAAGAATCTCGCGGAGAGGAGATAACACGCGATAAAAACTGGGATGCTGATGGGAATTCTACGAGAATCTAACGACAGCTACGATAGGAATAATGGAAAATTCGATCGAGAAAGTCCACGAAGAGAATAAAGACTAGAGGAAGGACTCGATAAAAGCTCATTTCATTTCATTTCAAGCTCGTAAACGTTAGTCGAAAAGAAAGAGGACCATAACTCGATGAAGGATCGATTCGAGAAGCTAAATTCTCTGAGGAACTTGATCCCACTCGAGTGGATATGATTTCGCATAAAAATATCCTTCTCCATTCAGATTTCAACTCTCACGGTGTAAATGATAGAGTGGAAAACGATTCATTATCTCCGCGTGATATTTTATTTTCGTTGGGATTTCGTCGTCTGCGACGACCGAAGAACAACGCGCGCACGTACGTACGTACATCCGGCGAGAAAAAATAGCACGAAAGAAAATAAACGTAAATCGAGAATCGTTGAAAGAAGTCGAAATAGCGCTTTCTCCTCTATTCTCGTCGACAAGTTTCGCGAATTTATTATTCACACGATAGTCTTACCTCCGTTCCAAAAATTATGATATCTCGTTCATTGAGCCATCCATTGATTTTATGAAACTGATTGACAATTGAATCGAATTATAGAATAAGATATAACGATGTATTTCAATTGAATATAACATACTGATATTATTGAATGATATATTATAATCAATCTTCAATATATTCAATATATTCAATATATTCAACGCTTATTTTTACATGACAAGTAAATTAATTTACATTGAAATAATCGTTACTTATTGTTTTTAATTAATGATTTCAAATTTATCACTACTATCACTTACTATTTTATTACGCTAATGTTTCCGGGTTTTAGAAATTTTATCACTTCTAATCGTTCAAAGACAAAGTTCATCATTTTTTATCCATTTCTAATATCAATTAAATCTAAATTCGCTTCACGCTAATACTTCAAGACACAAAGCAAACGCTTTGTACCTCGAAAACACGATCCTAAATGCAACAATGTTAACACTAAACGTACCAAGCGGGGTAAAATGACCCCTTTATCAAAATTTACTTTAAAACATTCGTCGTTATTTCTTTCGCTAATCTGACTTTCTGTAAATTCTTATATCATCTGATTATTCAATTTCTCGCTTTCTGTTTTTCTTTTAGCTTGTTTTTTTTACCGAGAAAAATTCTTTGCATGCCTTATGCACCGCGAGGGGTCATTTGACCCCTTACGAAATTTATTGACTGAATTTATAAATTAAAACTAGCAAAAACAGTTACGATACTAAGTTCGAGACATAACCATGCGTCAAAACCAAAAAACAATAGAAGGCGAACAACCGAAACAATTAGTTATTATAATAAGATTAAATTTGGCGTCGATGTGGTTGACCAAATGGCGCGAAAATACAGTGTCAAATCCAAATGCAATAGACAATGCTTGTGAACGTATTCTTCAATATCCTGGATTTAGCTGGAATCAATGCACGGATACTCTATCGGGAAACAATTGGAATAAAGATATCAAGAACAGCGTTTCCTGTTGCAATGCAGCAGATGAACTAATCACAGAGTGTCACGAATTTCTTGAAGAACGAAAGGAAAACATCAAACAGTCCAAGCAATATTTCCCAATCACGAAGAAAATGTCAAACAAGATTGTGCACGGGTAATAAAACCACTCGAACTTGCATAATTTGCAAAAAATTTGTCTGCGGAAAATATATGAAGGAGATGTACCAGTCATATGTGAAAAGCGCAATTAATTGGTTATTTTTTTTATTTAAGTAAAAATATAAGTTCGATTATTTTATTAGAAATCAGAAGTTTTGTTGCGAATTATTTCCTTTAATAAGTTCAGAATTTCTTTCTAAAAATCAACGTTTATTCATAAGGGGTCAAATGACCTCTTATGGTAAGATAGGTATATGTAAAATGCCGGTACGTTTAGTGTTAAATATGTCAATGAAATACGACAATAAACATATCAATTAAATATATCAATGAAATACGACAATAACATTCGAAATAACAGTAGCAACATTCCGGTGATTGATTATTTGTTTTATTTAAATAAAAATATAAGTTCGATTACTTTTATTAGAAATCAAAAGTTATATTGCGAATCATTCCCTTTGGTAAATTAAGAATTTCTTTCTAAAAATCAACGTTTATTCATGAGGGGTCAAATGACCCCTTATGGTAAAACAGGTATATATGTAAAATGCCGGTACGTTTAATCTCCATAAACACTGCGTCCATCTTACCGCTCTGCTTATCCTATTTATAAGAAAGTTTCGTCTCTTTCGTCTCTTTCGTTCCGGTTAAATTTCTCGTCGAGCGGGCAATAATAATCGCGACGACGACGATTCGAGACACGCAACAAAAAAGCGTCATTCGGGCGTGATGAATTCCTCGCGCCGGCCAACATCGCCTTGCCTCCTCGTAAAAGAATTTATCACCGACGAAACTATTTTTATGACGCCGATAAACCTACCGGAATCCCATCTCGCCGTCGAAACGGATTAAGCATTCCCTTTCAGACGAATCTCGGCTAACTTCTGTTTCCTCCTCCTCTCCAAGTTAATCGACTTTCGGTTAGACTTAAACGTTCCTTCAAATTAGTTTACTAAACCTGTTTTTGTCGATTTACGAGATGTTTATTGTCGCGTTTTGTCGTTGACTGATATTGAAAATTAATGCAGACGACACCTGTTCGTTTTGCTCTTGGGGAATTCTTTGTTTGCTGTACGATATGGTGATATTGTTGATGACAAAAGTTGCGTTTTTTTTTTTTTTTTGAGATTAATATAGTTAAATTTCGAGTGTTTGATCGATGACATTGATCTACAATGCTTGCAAAGTGTTATTGTCGATCTGTCTCGATTCTCAAAAATTTCGAATGAAATTCTATCGAAATATAGGTCAATATCAAACGGAGAGGAACGCCTGTAAAAATATTTTCTGAGAAACACCATAATTTTCTAGTAAATAAATCGACGGTGTTTCTCGCGGTATTTATCTAAATTTGTAAAAGTTCTGAATTTCAGAACGGGCGAACACGGGACAGAGGATACACAGAACGATTCCAAAAATAAGTTTCTGATCTTTGGATAATCTTCTGAATGAAGAATCGGCAGTTTCAAAAAATAGACCTAGCGAAGTGAAGTTCACGTTCTGAATAAAGAAATCTGAACAAAGAATATACAGAAGTATCTGCAACATTTGCGACAATTGTGGATTTTGAATAGACAGTATAGTGATATCTGTGTGGAAGAATTCCAAGAATAAATCCCCGATACCTTCAACTTGGAAATCTCAAGCACAGAACACAGAAAATAATAATAAAATCCATAATCCACGATATCCCCTTCAAAATTATAATTAATATTAATCTGAGGGGACACCTTCAATCTAGCCAACAGCTCGGACTTTTTATAATTTTGCCGATAATTATAATGAACGTATGCACTTGGTACGATGCGATGTACAATAGTACAATATCCGAACGCCTAGAGTGAAAACCAAGACGTAAAAACAAATACGTAGGAGGAACAAAAGAATTTCTGAAAGAAGACGATATTTCTGAGGACAGTTCCGAGTTCATTGACATTCAATAATTCACATGATTCTGAACAATTCGCACGAACTAGACTTCTAGACTGTTGCTTCCAACGTTTCCAAAATTTAAGAAAATGACGAAGAATATTATTTTTCGAAAGATTGAAATGACACTACGTGTCATTAACTCTTGTTACATTGTATTACAATTGCTTCGAATTTAAACGATATTCGCACGTTAGAAAGATATAATCAACAAAACTTGAATGATTACTTCCAATATGGCTACGCCGTTTTATTTGAAGCGATGCTTCGTAAATATAACAAATTGTCGGTAGACGATACAAAAAAAAAAAAAAAAACCATTGTCGGAAGCAAAGGGCTAATCAATTAAACAATCACGCGTCTCATCAAAACAAAAAAAAAAGAAAAAAGAGAGAGAGAGAGAAGAAGTTAACACTAGAACTACCGACAGTTAAGACGAAGTTATTTCTACCGAAATTATTTTGATTTCTAATAAAATAAAAATAAAATAAAATTCATTGTATTATTTCTTTAGTTATCACTGTAACAGTCATTGCATCATTGCGGGGGAGGGGGGGAATTGTAACACGAAGTAGAAATTTTACAATAAAATTGTAAAACCAGTCGTTTTGACTGGTGTGGCAGTTCTAATGTAGTGTTAAAATTAAACAAAACAAACACGTTTCACTCACCTAGCATCCGGATGACGTTCCTCTGCGCGGCGCTCTTCCCTCTGCCGCTGTCGCAGTGATTCGGCCCAGCCGGCTGGTTCTTCCTCTTCACCGTGGCTGTCAACAGTCTGGACCGTCTCAGCTTGATGGCGATCAGTATGTAAAGGACAATGATGATGGTCATCGGCAGCACGAAGAACAGCATGGTGGATATCTCGAACGCGTGCCCGATCAGCGTCCACTTCATCGCGCATCGCGCGCTGTCGAGGATCGCCGAGCCGTTGCTGTACTCGTAAACAACGCCGAACTGGATCGCCTGAGGCACAGCCAGGCACAGAGCCAGCAGCCAAATCACTATGACGAACTTCACCGCTCTCGACAGCTTCGACATGGTGTGCGAGATGAACGGATGACAGATCGCCACGTACCTGAAACAGAAACGAATGCGGCGTCGGTCGATGATTTCTTTTCTTTTCTTTTTTTTTTTTTTTTCGAAGTGAAAACTTCTTTAGGCGCGTCGAGCGACTTTTGGTAGGGGAAAATCTTATGGGTTCATATATATATATATATGAACCCAAATATTTTCATATTTAAAGAAGTTATATATATATATATATATATATATATATATACCATTAATTAAATTTTTGAATGAAGCATTAGGTTTGACTATGATCGAAAACTTATAATATAAAAACCTATATATATATATATATATACCATTAATTAAATTTTTGAATGAAGCATTAGGTTTGACTATGATAAAATTATAAATATATATAACTATATATATATATATATATATATATATATATATATATATATATATACATATATATACTATTAATTGAATTTTTGAATGAAGCATTAGGTTTGACTATGATCGAAAACTCAGTACTACAAAATATGAAACGATATATATATATATATATATCGGTTTAATTTTACATACCAAACATACATATTTATATACCTATATATATATATATATATATATATATATATATACTATTAATTGAATTTTTGAATGAAGCATTAGGTTTACTTAATCGAAAACTCAGTACTACAAAATATAAAACGATATATATATATACCATTAATTGAATTTTTGAATGAAGCATTAGGTTTGACCATGTCCAATGATCGAAAACTCAGTACTACAAAATATAAAACGACGATCGATGCGGTTTTTACACGATAGTTACATAAATTCCAATCGAACATTTTCGTTTCTTACTTCAGTTACCATAAGCCTGTTGTATCCTTTTTAGAATATAATGAAATGAGTATTGTTGAAATTAATGATGATAATGATGCAAACAATGAGAATAATGTTGAAAATTAAGTTCATTGAAATAAGTTCATTGTAAATACAAATACTATGTATAAATAATATAAGTGTATATTAATTATTATTTCAATTAAGTTGTATTTATATTTTGTACTCGGCTTGCGCAGCCCATCGTATGTTTTGACTAATAAATAAACCATATAAAAATGTATATAATTGTTGCTCGGAGTGCCGATAGATGTGAAAATCAGACTAATGTTAATAATTTTAATTTACAAATTATGAAATTTCAATTTCTGATACTACTAATTAATTTGAAAATTCAGAAAAAACCACTGTTATCTCATAGTTTCAAGTTTTCACTTCTGTCGACAGTCCCCATGACTGTTTTCTTTTTTTTTTTTTTTTTCTGTTTCATTGTAACAGCCAGTTTCAGAGGTTTTCCGGTGCTTTTCGTGTGGGATTCGATGCTGGGAATAGGTAAATTGCGATGACGCGATTGACTCGCGTTGCGTTTTTAACTCTCAAGGTGTTCCCTCTCAAGATGTCTGGAATTTAATATATATATGTAAGGATTTTTGAAAATTAATAAATAGGAAAATTGATAAAATTAAAAAAAAATTGTAATTAAACGTTTAGTTAGGAAATAAGGATAAAGTGTAATTTTATAAACATTTAATTTTGAATGAATAGGATTTGAAGAACCTGATAAATGTAAAATTATTAAAACGAAAATAAAAACTAATATTGAAATAATTAAAGGTAAAATAAAATGTAAAGGGAAAAATCGATTTAACGTGGAATTATCAATTGAAAAACCTCTTCAAATTCATTCAACAATTATTCGTCCAATATAAGGAAATGCAGATAATAAATTAGTAATTACTCCTCAAAATGATATTTGACCTCATGGAAGTACATAACCTAAAAAATTGCCATAGATAAAAATAAAATTATTCTTCCAATTAATCAAACACTATTGCTCCTCAAAATGATATTTGACCTCATGGAAGTGCATAACCTAAAAAGTTGCCATAGATAAAAATAAAATTATTCCTCCAATTAATCAAACATGAATTAAAAAAAGAAAAATTTCTTTTCCCACGTGGAATCACCAGTTGTGCCACAATTTCGGGAACACCCCGTATATACTGTACAGACGTAGATATTTAATTTTCGGTTTTAATTCTTCTCTTTTTTAGTAAATCTGTATTTTCTTTTTTTTTTTTTTTTGGATTCTTGAAGGATAAGCGTGTTGCTTCTGTCGGTATTTTTTTTTTTTTTTTTTAATAAAGTGTCGTTGAATGAGAAGATCCTGCACAGAAATTGATAAGAAGAATGTTGACTCTGGAAAATTAATTACGCAGCAAAACAAAGTGGTTTCTGTTGGTATATTTCACGACGTGCTTATTTAGAAACATTTACAAGGAGATTTTGACGAGAACAATGTTGATTTTAGGAGATTGATCGCATTAGAAAATGGATAATTTCTCCTATCGTGTATTTCATTTTTGTATAAAAATTGATTGGCGTGACGAATTTTAGTCAGCGTCCGAAATTAATTGAACATTTATCTGTTTCCTTCTATTTTCTCACTTTCTTTTCTTACTTTGCTTCTCTTTTTTCACTTCCTTTCCACTTGTTTATTTCCTTCGCTCTCATTCTTTCCTTTGTTTTCATTTAAATAATACCAATTGCACAAACGACCTGTGCAAAAATGCACGAAGTTAATTTCGTTTGTGTTGTTGTCGTCTTTTGTCAGATCCAGGGCTTGAAAACAGTTGTGATAGTCGATTTCGATCGCTTGAAGCAGTTGAAGGACCATTACTCTTAATAATAATACTACTATACTACGAACGACTGAAATTTCTACTCGGTTTCGATTGTGCGAACGTTTCAACAATTTTTCTACTTTTCTTTTTTTATTTCTGTTCTTTTCGAAAAATCGCACGTGGCGAGTTGCGAAGTATAGTAGAAAAAGAGTCGCAAGTGGAATAAGTTTATATTCAGACATTCACACTCTCAAGTAGAATAAGTTTAGAAACAGACGCCCACAAGAAAAAATAAGTCAGACACTCACAAATAGAAATTTTACAATTGTAATTATAATTACAATCGTACCAACGTGTCACGATCAAGTGGCTCGACACGATCATTTTCCATCTACTTCTGTCTTTCTTTCTTCCACTAATCTCGACAAAACCATCCCTTTTCTATTATCCCAATTTCTCACCGGAAATATTCCGCCGTTGCGTGCTCACTTGTAGAATTAAAAAAAAAATGAGATTTTTTCGCTCGAAAAAAACGAAAGACTTCACTTCCACGAACAACTTATTACAAAAAAAATATATAAATATATATACGTAATTACGTATATATATATATACGTAATTTCGAAAATTTCACACTGCTGTTGATAATCTTCAACGACCGAGGGAGGGAAAAAAATCACCAACAACAGAGTAACAGTGAAACCGCATGAAAAATGATTCTATCGTCGTTTAACCTCGTAACGCAGTATCGATCTCACTGTTAACGAGTGTCAAACGTATCTATCGGCCACTTTATCGGCCAATTCACGTCGTAATCGTTCGGGAGGAATTGGGTGGAACTGCACGAGAAAATAAGGATCGTAACGTTTTCCTCGAGTGAGAAATACGAAATAAGAGAAAACAGGCCTGAGAGAGGCACGTTATTTGTTGTCAAATGGGAAAGGTTACTTCGAACGATTCTGGAAATTGCCGCGGGATGACACTGTAACTATACACTCCCCCGAAAGCTTGATGCTTTTAGTTGAAAATGCTTTGGTATATCTAGTGGCTCGCCTCGAAAACGGAGATCGAAGATCCTGAGGTTCCCAGACAGACAGTTTGGTAGAAACTTCGTACGAAATTGTAATCTTACAATTTTACGAATCACTCGCATATCGCGTTCTAATTTTTCACAACATCTACTTATCATTAATAATTTGTACAGCGCTTTGCGATGACAAAATTTCAAAATATTTGGATTTCTAAAGTTTCGGGTAATTCAATGTAATAATTGGATCAAAATTAAAAAAATTAATGGATCAAAATCAAAAAAAAAAAAAAAAATTAATAAAATTGCAATCTTACAATCGTACGAAATTGTAATCTTACAATTTTACGAATCACTCGCATATCGCGTTCTAATTTTTCACAACATCTACTTATCATTAATAATTTGTACAGCGCTTTGCGATGACAAAATTTCAAAATATTTGGATTACTAAAGTTTCGGGTAATTCAATATAATAAATGGATCAAAATTAAAAAAATTAGTCAACTCTTTCGCTCGCATCTACGAATCTCTGATCGACAAAGCGAAAATCGGTAATACTGTGAGAATAATATTGAATAGTAAGAAAGAACGAGCGAGAGTCGATAATTTTGCGAAAGTTTTAAATCGGTGATTCTTTTCATTCATTTCCTCCTTTAATTAAAAATTAATTAATTAACCAAGCTTGGAGAACAATTCGGTCGCTAATTAGGTGAGAAAGGTCACGTATTATACGATGAAAACTTTTAACTTTTGTTTTCTGTTATCAATGAAGTTTATGTTAAAGCAAAGTTGCAAATTCAGTTAAACAACAATGCTTTTATTCAGCGAATAGCAAGTCCCATCGACGTGAACGAGGTGAACATATCCTTAAACGCAGCTACCTCGATCAATCACTCATTTCGATGAAACGGTATACAGAAGGAGAACACCGCAGTCGGTTCACATGGCTGTTCCACCTTTCAAACTCTCTTTCGAAGAGCATCAGTCTCTGTCGATAATGTCTGTCGAGAGACAAGACTCTAACACCGAGGACGCGAAACTATTTTATTCTCGAAAATTTGAAGAACTAGCTTCTTCCTGTTTGAAACGGGCCATGTACGGACGAATGGAAAAAAATATCGTTTATACTGTAAATGCAAATTTTACTTCTTTCACATGTAAATATCTCAATCATTATTCGTCGATTGTTAATTGTTTCGAAAAAAATATATAAATTTTTTTCCAATACGGAGAGGACGAGCCAATATAAAATTTTATCATTTCTGTTATTCGCAAATATCAATATTGCTGATCCCATTTTTGTATATATGTATATTCAAACAAACGGAGAAATATCTTCAAGTATATTCAATTATTACGTTTCCGATCGAAAACTTTCTGCCAGAGGTAGTATATATATATATATATATATATATATATATATATATATATATTTTTATATACATTTTTTTTAATAACAATTAAATATTTTCTTGATGATAAATATATATAAAATATGAATTGATGTTTTGAATTCGAATATAAACCTAAAAAAGAAGAAAAAAATAGAGGAAATGTTGCGTTACAATTAAATTAATTAACTTAAAATTAAAAATATTGTATAATCTCAATTTTATCAATCAATATATTACAAAGGAATACATAACAGTAAAAACAAAAAAAAAGCTCTATGTTTAACGAATTTAAAAAAATATCATTTATAAAAGTTGAAATAAATCATTCACTCACTTCTGTGAAGCACGAGGACCAAGAAATTCATGGAATGCGTGTATCGCAGAATATAAATAAATATAAATAAATATAAATGTATATATAACAAATTTACACAGACATCCAAATTTCCTCTGCCCGAGAAAGGTTTTGAAACGATAACTTGGCTAAATTAATTAATTTAAAATTAAAAATACTGTATAATCTCCTGTTATTCAATTTTATCAATCAATATATTACAAAGCATAATAACGGAATACATAACAGTAAAAACAAGAAAAAGCTCTATGTTTAGCGAATTAAAAAATATATCATCTATAAAAGTTGAAAGTAAAACATTCATTCACTTTTGAGAAACACGAGGACCAAGAAATCCATGAAATGCGTGTATCGCGAAATATAAATAAATGTATATATAACAAATTTACAGAGACAAATTTCCCCTGTCCGAGAAAGGCCCCTTGAAACGATAACTTGGCTCGTTTCGAATCACCGTGAAGTGAAATTAGTTACAAACCTTTCGACGGTGAAGGCGGTGATGGTGAGTACCGTGGCGTTTGCGGACGTCTCCGCGGCGAAGCTCTGAATAATGCAGAACGCCTCGCCGAACACGTAGGGGAAATGGGACCAGATGTAGTACATCTCCGGAGGCAGGCCGGATATCAGCAGCAGTAAATCAGAAACGGCCAGGCTGAACAGATAGTAGTTGGTGGCCGTGTGCATCGACTTGTTACGCGCGATCACCACGCACGTGGACACGTTGCCCACCAAACCGGTGAGAAAGATCACCGCGTAGATCACCGTGATCGGTAAAACGATGTACAGAGGGTCCCGCCTTGTCGACGAGTCTTCCTGCTGGAGGAACGCGACGATAGGATTCGTGTAATTCTCCCATCTGACGTCAGACGCCAGCGAGTCTTCACGACTTCCGGTTAACCTCACGAATCCACCCTCCGAATCGTTCGACTCGTTCGACGAGATCATTTTCCTCTCGATGGTGGATCCTCGAAGTCGATTCCGATCTAGCTCAGAAGTGATACTGTAATGTATTTTTCTTCTTCTTCTTCTTCTTCTGCTTCTTTGACTAACTTCTTCCCTTTTTCTAGGCAGCAGACGATGTTTTACAGTTACATTTTGCACGTTTCGCGAGGAAAAGCTTCTAATAATATTTATTAGGTTCTCCTCTTTCGACAAGTCGTCACGTCGCAACGATGACGATGGTATTTCTTTCCGGTGTGTCTTAGATTTTACACGTTTCGTGGATTTCGTGCATTTTACACAATTTAGGTTGTACGCGTTTCGCTACACTTTCTGCGTAAGCAGAATCTAATCTCAACGTCGATGATATCTCTACATATTTTCCCATTTATCGAACGAAGATTTCACGTCGCATAAATTACACGCAGCGACCCGCGCAATTAGATTTTCACGCTTTCTGCGAAAAAAAAAAAAGAAAATCCAGTCCGCAGTCAACCTCAATTCACTTTGTTTCAAACATTTTGTGAGACAGGAGCTCCCTCCTTTGAATCTCCCATTCAAATCCGAGTGATCGTCGCTAATTGAAATCCACGTGATTTCAGAAAAATCTTCGTAACAAACTCGATTTCGAGTTCGAAACGTTTGTTGAGAACTTCAGAGCGTGAGAACGTGAACGAAAGGTTCAACGGCCGCCATTTTCGGCAGTTTTCGCGCGGGGACAAAGGGGAACGCCTCTGGATGTCCCTCGGCGGCGATTAAGTCAATTTTGAGCAATTCACGAGGTCGAGGGCGACTGAGCTCGCTATGTCAGACACGTCTTCGTGTCCCCGTTATTGATCCACGTATCAAGCGATCATCGAGCAATGATCCACCTCCCTTTCCCTCCATTTAAACTCGCCAGCTCGGTACAGTTGCCTTGGAAATTCTTGTGGGATGTCGGAGGACGTCGGAGCAGAACACGGTCATTGGTCGATTCGCTCAGACTGAAAGCGTTCGGATCGATTTGACGGCTCGAAAATAGATCCGATGCTCGATCGGTACATGTCTGGCCACTGTGCGGATCTTCAAGGTGGAACGGAATGTGTCGTTGGTCTCGGCTGTGACATATTAATAGAAAGATCGTCAACGTGGAGGTACGGATTTGTTTCTCGGGTCTGCGCGAAGATCCACGTGTCGTCACGGTCAGACCATTTTACCGGTGAGCTTGGTAACTTCCGGTTCGAAGTGTTCGTCCCCCCCCCCCCGGTTTACAGCAGGTTTTTGACAATTTAGACGTGAGTTCGCTTCTATTTTTAATTCACTCTCTTCAGTTTCGATTTTCTTTTTTCCTTTTTTTTTTTTGCGAATTTCTACGTATTTGATTCGTTCGATCGTCAAATCACGTTCGTGTTCGTCGATTCCAATCTTTAACTCATTTTTTTTTTCTTGCGAATTCTCTTGCTCCGATCTTCCCTTCGGAACTGTAAATTTCAATTTCAAGATCTCTTGCTTTCCAATTCCTCCTTTCGATTCTTGAAAATTCTCTCCGCGTATCTTTGCGTCGCCGAGATTCTACGCGAAGAACGATTCGTACATTCGAATCGTGTGGTTTCTAAATCACGCACGCGAGTTCGAATGTTTGCCGATCGGCGCAGGTGTTCAATTGATCACGCGTCCATTTCCAATTTAACAGGCCATTCAGTTCGTTCGATCGATCAAATCGGAAAACTGAACTGAATCGGTGTAATTGAGTTCGATCCAGAACTGATTGTACGCGGATCGGTTTGTCTAAACGTTGCCACGGATACGCGTACGTCGCAATAGATTTCGATCCGCTGTTCCGTAAAATGATCTTAATGACTACGTCATTAGTATGTTTGACGTGACGAACGCGAACGATTACACGCGCGCCGTTTGATTATCCAACTAATTTAATTGTAAACGCACGCCTGGAAATATTCGCACGTGTGAACAGTTTGCTTTTGTCTCCTCTTCTTTTCTCTTCTTTTCTCTTCTTTGTCTGGAATCCGACAAATCCGACGCTATTAATGGAACTAGCGTCAGCCAACCCATTTATTTTCCGCGAACCAATTATTTTTAAACGATCCTCACGCCCAAGCGTTAAACCGCGTTAATCGATTGGAAATTTCAACGACAGCAAAAAATGATGGATGAACAACGTTAAAAGATCGGGAAAAATCTCGTGGATTCTCACCGAGTACTGCCGATTTGTAATCGTTTGTCTACGATTCGTGCTTTTCTTTCTTTCTTTTTTCTTTTTCCTGTTTGATGCGATTTATGATTACTACGATGAATTGTAGTTCGTTACGAGGACGTAATCAAGAGACTCAATATCACTTTCGATCAATTTCCAGGCACAATTTTGTGGCACAGAGTAATTTCTGGTTGTTACGGCTGCGCCCAATTCCCGATATCAATTTGTCCCGTTCACCACGCGATCATCGTCGGCAAGTTTCTCGATTCATTGTTGCAAAGTGAATATCACGATAATTCGTCTAGATTGTTACGCACCACGTACCTTTCATCGAGCTTCTCGATTGCTGAATTTTCGAAATATTTTTATCATTTCTCCTTCGCCTGGAAATCAGTTTATCGTCTCTTATTTCGAATCAAATTTCGGGCTGTAAATTTTCATTAACATAATCCTTCTAAAGTGAATAAAGCAGTAACAACAGTGAAAGTAATTGATAATTGTCGATCACTTTCGCCAAACTGTCGTTCGCTTCAGCTGATACGTGCAATGATAATTAATAGTAATGAATTGTTTCCAAGTAGTTTCAGACTTTCTCGCTGTTTAATGATCTCGTCGTCCTTAATAACCGTGCGACACTTCAAGTTTACGGTTCCTTCTTGCAAGATGATTAATTAACGTTCTTTTCTGAACGCTTCATGTCTCCGTAAATTAGACACACGTTTCGAACACTCTTCGTCCAAGTAATTAGCCAGTTTTCTCAATTAATCTTTTTATCGTGCATCCTCAATATTTCTGTAATATTTCCTTTTTCAATCGTGTCCAGAATATTTTGTGGTTTCTTCTTTTTTCGTTTTCTTTTTTTTTTTTTTTTTTAATCGTGAATTATTACGACTCCGCTGAACTGTTCTTTTTTCCTTTTCACTTGGAGCAGTAATTTAATTCCTCGAGCATCGTTGGACATTCATTCCACTTCTTTCCGAAGACGATTCATCAATCGTTCTCTTCTTCCTCTCAGCGTGTTCGTTGGAACGACTTTCCCCCTTCCCTTTTTTGATTGTTATTCGTTGGAGATTGTGATTCGAATCTGTGCGTCCGATGTTAATCTCTGTGCTCCTGTACTTCCTCATTGATTAAAACCGGTTCAGGTAGAATTGAATTGAACAATCGGTTCGTTCGATTGTTCCTCGAGACTGCTCGTTTCCAAGTGAAATTTAACAACTCTCGCACTCCCGACTATTTTTTGTCTCACTTTTAAACAAATGTTCGCAAACTGGTTGATCAAATTGGTCGTTTCTTCTTCAATTAGTTGGTTCTTCTTCTCGCTGGAGAAGCTGCTTCAAATTTATATTTCAATATTATCAATCTTCGTGCCGGCAGTCAATTGCTGTCTTGTCACGTTCAGGTGAAAAGTTCATCAATTTCTAATTAAATCGTACACTTATCATTCCTTGCAGAAATTATCTAATTTCTTCTTTTTCTGAATGTTTAATTTAAATTTAATCTATCGTGACTATCGTTTCTACTTGAGAATCGTTTCACCCTGTTTCTCAGCAAGATTTCGCCAACGAAAACAAACGTTCGTCGACATCAAATTATTCACTACCACCGAGGATACTTCATCCCGCATGATCAAGCCTCTTCTACTCACAACAAACTATTCACCTTTTTTCTATTTCGCGTCCAGTTCCTGGAAAAATCAACGAGTACTTCCTCAAATAATTTCGAAAGCACCTCTTCAACTTTTGATCGCCGCAAAATCAATCGAAACGGAGCACGGATTTTCATGGAATTTTTTAAATATTATTAATTATTATTTTTTATTACTTATTAATTATATTTGAAGTATTTTAATATTTAACGTTTCTATTACTGGACTACCGATCAATTTAGTTGCTAATTTAGTATTATTCATAACGCCATGAACTAAAAACAATTTTTTCCGAGCATACGTGTGTGTTTCGAACAATGAAATTAAATCCAAATAAAATTGTGTTTCACCCACTCGAGAAAAAAAAAAAGAGAAACATCGTACAACAAGTTCTCTGTACAAGTGCTTTTGTACACTGTGTAGACACTGTGTATTTTTAATTAATTTTTACGAATTTCAATATTTCGCAGCGCACGAAAATTCACGGTAGTCTACTCGCGAGTAGATACTCGAATCGAACCTTCCTCGTTTGAATTATTCGTCTCATTGATCAACAAACGACTAACAAACGAACGAATTTTTTTTTCTCATTTCGTTGACACGCGGTTCGCAACACGGACGCGTTGGTTCGAGCGTGGTTTGCTCGCGACTGACAATAAACATCCTTCGAATCGTTCGCGATTCGCCTAATCGTTGCTGGAACAGTGGAATTGATTCGTCTGGTACACACTATTTCAAGCGCGAAATCAGATTAGCGCGGAGTATACTGTCCGCCGAAAGGATGCTCATCGTGAAACCGTCGATTAATCACGCTTTAACGTGTGAATTTGTCAATTTCACGGGCGACCTGGCTCGCTGACTGTGAAATCTGACTGATATATTTCAGTTGCGAGCAAAAAATAAGGAATATGTGATATCCTCGTTCCATTTGAGCTAATCTACCAATGAATAAATAACTCAGTTGTCAAAGAGGAATTTATTAAAATAAGAAATTATTCGTGCAAGAATGAACTGAATTACGAAATCTATTTCCACGTTGTGTTATCATTATAATATTGGCATCTACAACTAACTTGTTTCAAAATTAAAACCCGAAACGTGTGTTTGGAAAATTATTGAAAAAAATTGTCAAATAATTTGAAAGATTATTCGTTTACAGTGGGGCTACATTTTTAACACAATGTAGAAACGCGTTCGATAAGTATGCTTTCTCTTAATACAGTCACATGCAGCAATATTGCTACCTGTTTCATCGATCTGTCCGTAGTACAATTGTTGTCTTAGTCTTTAATTATACGTCAATTACGGTTAATGGAACAACGTGTCTGTCCTGTGATATTATTGTTCTGTACGCGTTTCAAGAAATTGGTTCGAATAAGTATAATGTGGGAGTTTCAATTTAATGGCGCGTAAATTATTGTACTATCGAATTGACGAGACGGCTGAAGCTTTCTGTTCCCTCTCTTCACACGAAAAAATTAATAAATTCTGCAAGCGCAACACAATGCACCACGGTTCGTAAGAATTTCCAATGAAATTGAACGAAGACTAAATTGAATAACTCGACAATTTAATTGGCAAAGTTCCAGAAACGAATTTGCGTCCTAATGCGATTGGTCGATGACTGCGAAATAGATTTAAACAAATTGGCGAATTTAACGTAGCGAGTGAAATTTTATGAACAATATAATTAATAATAACACAGCAATACGAATAATATCACAAATAAAAATTTTAGCGAATTTTAAAGTGAAATTTTACAAATAACAAATGAATAATAGATGTGAAATATGAACGAATGAACAACGAATAATATATACGAATAATGTATAAATGAAATAATGTATGAAATGAAAAATCACTTGATTAAAGTGAATGACCAATTTCGTTTTTTCTTTTTTTTTTCAACAGTCCAACGAGGAATCCATGAAAAAAAGTTACGGAGTCTTGCAAAATGCAATTAATCTTTTTCGATATCCTATAAAAATCATTCTCGTTTCTTCTCATCCAACTTAGTACGATTAAAACCGAAGAAAAATTAACGCCGATGATATTCGTGACATTGACGATAAAACGACGGAAGCCACGTATCCGGTTCCATCACGGTTTTAAAAACGATATAAAATATTTATAGAAAGTTTTAATACTTCGTATGTATATATGTGTGTGTATGTGTGTGTGTGTGTCACGTACGAACGATTTGAATTCACTCGTTCAGCAACTCTTGTACGAAACAAACTGCCACATTCTTTTTTTTTTCTTTCAAAAAGTGCCACACTTCTCGCTGTGTTTCGCTCTTTTCGTTCTTTTATTCTTGACTGAGAAGCGCTTTTCCATTTTTAAAAAAAGGCGAAAGCCAGTCGAGCGTGCGTTGCAATTCGACGTGACGTTGCGTGAAATCAAAATTTTATTCATAAATCGCACGCCACTTGTCACGGAATAAAACTAACAAAACACTGCAAAGTCTCTGTCGCAGAGACGTTGCTTGTTAATTTTCGAGGAAGGCTGTCGCGAAACTCTGTTTCTTTTTTCTTTTTCTCTTTTCTTTTCTTCAAGATGTTTTTCAAGCGTCAGAGACGCTTGAAAACAGGGAGAGAAAATAGAATTCACACGAAGGCGTGATTAGAGGAGCTATTTAGAAAACCATCGAAATTCCTTCTTAATTTGTCTGCGACGAGATTTAAGAATAGATGGTTTCTCCGCGATTCTCTAATTTTCCCGTATTATTTTTTTGTTTTTTTTTGGGGGGGGGGTAACGGCGAGCATCCCTCGGGCGTTATTTACTAACCAGTCCAGAAAAATAATTTGTATTTCTTAAAAACGGATAAACATACATTTTAATACATCGTACAAAATACAAAACTCGACACGAAAAATTAGGCCTTTCTCCAGTGGAAATAAATTATTCCTTACCTATATAATTATTTAATGGATCAGTCTGCGAAAATTTTACGAGAAATAATTCTACCGCTAAAAAATACCAAATGACGTTACACGAAGTGGAAAATTCGTGTCAGAGAGATAAAAATGAAGACGCTTTTCGCGTCTCTTCGAACGAAACGCATAATTCACAAAAATTATTCACGAAATAATTTATTACAGCGTGTAATTCACGAAAAACTGTTTTCTTCTTTAGAAAAACGTTAAATATACGTTACAATTGTACAAAATTAATACGACAAATAAAAGTTAGGCCTTTTGGAAGTCCGTGATGAAACAAATTGTTGCTCAATGCACCGAAATCCACAGAAACTCGATGAGAAATAAATCTCAGATATACGATACGAATGACGTTACACCGAGTATAAAATTAATAAATTAAAAAAGTTTCAGAGACAGAAGTAAATTCTCTGCGCCTCTCGGACGAAACGAGCTGTCTACGGAAATTTTGATAAAAAAAAAAATAAATCTTACCAAAAAAAAAATGCCAAATACGCGATATAACGATATACCTCACGTCACGCCGAGTGCAAAATTAGTTTCAGAGATGAAAACAAAGTTTCTCGCGTAGTCTTAAAATAAAATAAATCATCCTCAAGTTATCTGTAAGTTATAATCCGCAAAAATTCTGTGCAAAATAATTCTTCCCTCGAAGATACATCAAACATAGCTAGTACAAAGAACTAAAAGTCAAGTTCTTTCACATTGTAATATAACATATCGATCGATAGAATCGATAGACAGAAAATCAATCAGCAAGAGTAATTTAATTCACCAAACACCTAATCTAATTCATTGAAGTGTCTCGAAAGTATATCGATCTGTCGAGAAAAGAAAAAAAAAAGAAAGAAAGCAATTTTGAAAGAAGTCAGACAAAAAGCCACGATTGATTCTCATTGCTCGTTTGGCAAGGATTGTTTGTCCAATTGGAGGAACTGTTTCTCGTTGGGACTGCGTGAGTATACAATCGTGACAGCATAATGGACACTCACGAGGTTTTAAGAGAACAGACCGTTTGCTTGGTCATCGAGGCGGAAAAAGAAAATAGAAGCGGTTGACGAGCTACTTCACTAGTAGCGAGTTCGTTCATAAAATCAGCCGACTGTTCATCTTCGGACGAACGTAATCGAACGGAGTTCGGGAAAACAATTTGTTCGACACGACAATCTTATTGAGATTGAACAGTCTGCTCGTCGAGCTGGTTGCACGTACAATTCGACGTTTTATCGTGCAACATCTACTCGGATCGCGAAAATAACACGTGCGTGTTCACCGACGAACGAAAGAACGCTGAAGAGGCGCTCCGTTCCAGAAGCGTTCTGTTTCGCCAGGGTATGTAAATACGAAATCGAGCCTCATTCCCGATACGGAGAATTCTCCTCGGAGAACGGAGAGGATTCAGTGAATTAATAATTCTCGAGTTTCAACGAAGAACGATGAAAAACGCAGGGCGAAGAAAATTGCAGAGAATTCGCTCGAATCAAGCCTTAATCCCTTAACAGACAACTAGAACTACCACACCAGTCAAAATGACTGGTTTTACAATTTTATTTTAAAATTTCTATTTCACGTTACAATTTTTCCCCCCACAATGATGCAATGATTTTTACAGTGATAACTGTAAGTAAGTGATAACTGTAAGTAAAGAAATAATACAATGAATTTTATTTTATTTTTATTCATTGGAAATCAAAATAATTTTGGTAGAAATAACTTCGTCGGTAGTTCTAGTGTTAACATACGAATTAAATGAAATTCGATGTAAAAATGATATATATTTTTCACTTTTTAACATTTGTGTAAACTTGACAAAGATAACTTTTATACTCTTGTACCTGTACTGAGAAATGCCACGAACGCAATACTTGTAAAGAAAATTAATAAAAGATGATGAAGGGACAAATTAATAATTCATAGTCCTTAGGAAACGTATGACGTCATTATATATTAAAGAGTTAAGGGCTCATTTTAACGAAACATTTTAAAACCGAAGAATTTCTGATTCTCGAATTTCTCGAAGAAAAAAACACTTTTGAATTCTAATTCTAACGAGAAGTCCGAAATGGAGAAATTTTTGAAATTTCTCACAATTGATGAGAAATTGAAAATTTCCAAAATACAACAAGTATCCAAGTTGTGACGGAGAACCCGAGAAAAATACGAAGAATCGAATAGATCTCGGTGGAAAAATTCGGAAAATT
Source organism: Tetragonula carbonaria (assembly GCA_032399595.1). Classification (NCBI taxonomy): domain Eukaryota; kingdom Metazoa; phylum Arthropoda; class Insecta; order Hymenoptera; family Apidae; genus Tetragonula; species Tetragonula carbonaria. The sequence goes on from JAUCRC010000007.1 coordinate 6,924,192, forward strand.
CTAACAGAGAAAGAGAGAGAAAAGATGAAGAAGTAAATAGAATAACTTCTCATTGTTTCGCGACTAATTCAAATTTAATTCAAATTTCATCCTATGCAGTAAAAAGAAAAAAAAAAGAGAAAAGAAATATCGTCCATGCACGGTGTCTGCCGCGTGTTACATTTTACGAGTCAGCAAGCAAAACAAATTTCCCGATAAATATCGGCGATAAAATTTCTGAGAAGAGAAACAGAGGGAAGAATCATTAGATGGCTAACTGTTTTCGTGAGAAAATGCAGAAATGCCTTCGAGTGTCTTGAGACAAGTTACAAATTACAGTAGCATAACGATATACACTTCGCGCTTCAATTTTCCAATTTTCTTTCCAACGCGAAAAGAGATGATTGAAGCAATTCTCAAGGATTCCGGTGGAGAGAAAAATTTCTCGGTGATTTCTCACGTGGTAACAAAAAACAATCGTGACAAGTTGAGACTCTCGTTACTCCGTGTTTAATCTCGCAACATCTCGAACGTAAGAAACAAGCTTCGATCTACGAAGAAATTTCTCAGAAGAAAGTAAAAAAGTTCACAAACTCTTGCCTTCTATTTCAGATTTCAGTTAATTATCTTCGGCAAAGAGTTGCACTCGTGGAGAGAAACAATGTTGTACATTCACCAGAGAACTATCGTCGCGATTTGTCATCGTCGCGTTCGCGAGAGAAAATTTCGCAACGAAGAAATTCGACGAAGACACCCTCGTACGAAGAGTATCTCGAATACTTATTAATTTTGTACGGTTTATTATCGAATAAAGAGCCTCGCGTTATTTGTTATTTTAACGCTAGAGCTAACGTCGGGCATGGAATTTCCATCAGAGACAATGAAAAGTGAGAGAATACAATATCGCGAGCTTCGATTTTATACACTTTTGCGTTAGAAGCTCTAAACTGAAATCTCTGAGATCATGCTTCCGTTTCGCATCGTCGCGACAAAATAAATTCTGCAATAAGAATTGACAAATCGGTCACTTTGGTTGTTCGAGTGTTCAACGAGCAACAGCGAGGGAAAAATCGGAGCAGAGAAACTGATCGGCAGGGGATCTTCACCTATTCGCCAGTTTTTCACTCAACACTTTCGTCTTACTTGTAAAATGAATGCAAAATACATTCGTTGTATCTCTCACGGCACAAAATTGATCGCGAACCGATTATCGTCGAGCACTGAAACGTGAAAACGCGAGACGATTCCACGTCCAACGTGAAATCCTCGAAATTTTCCCGTTGCGGAAAAATCGTCGAAACGCCGAACGAGATTTGCGAGATTTTTTTTCTTTATTCGACGAAAGAACAGGGACAGCAGGCTCGCGGCCGATTTTTTCAATTCAACGACGTGCGCGCGTTCGTGTTTGGGAATCGACCGATGCCCGGCGAGAACCGAACGCGTTGTGAGCGCGCGGCGGCGATACTGAGAATTTGAAAGAAGCATCGTTAGGCGGTCCTCACAACAAAACGCGCCGCCTTCGCACCTGCGTCTTTCGTCCCCGATATACTCGGCCTGGCTCGATATCATCGCTGCTATCGGGCTATCGGTTAATTTTATTTCACGCACGCATCGTTCGGGAAACATCATTATTTCACACGGGGACGAATCGTTTGTTTACTGTCTTATTGCGCTGTCGCGTTTCAACTTTAGAAATCGAAGTTCACAGCGAGCACGAGATGGGTTCTTTTTCGCCGAGATTTTCGAGCGATTTTCGCGTTTCGCGACGAATAATTTCGATGTTGAATAAATATAATAAAAATAATAAATATAATAAATGAATATAATAGTGAATATAATAATAAATATAATAATTAAATATAATAAATGAAATTGTTATTATCATATTATAATGTAGTATCGAGATTATTGCATGCAGTTATATTTTTAGTTACTTTTACTTTTAATAGATGGCCCGTTTGCTGGACGATGTGTAGGTACGATGATCGGTAAATAATAAAATCACCGTATTACAAATAACTATATATATATATATAATAAGATAATTTGCTTTGTGATATTAATTGTGTCGTTTAAGTTTATTTGAATTATTGTTGTCCGTATCGTTTATCTTGTATTTATTACTTGTTGTTTTGTTTCCGTTTTCTTTATTATTTAATATAATATAAATCATTCGAATTATATCCCTGCAATAATATTAAAAATTATTATATAAATGAAATTATTGTTATATAAATTATTAGAAATTATGATCGTTATATAAATTATTAAAATTTAGGACACACCGTAAATAATTATTGCATGGACAAACAACAATCACTGCGAACTTTATTATTATTGTAAATTAATCGTTATAAATCGATCGAAGTTATCAAGTGAAATTTCAAATTCATTAAATCAATAATGGGAAATTGTTGAAATTGGAATATGTATAATTGATGAATAATTTCGTAGCGAATCTTGAATATCTCGAGTAATGGCAGTTGATGGGGCAATAATTTAAAATTTCTTTATTATACTTGTTATACTTGTTATACTTGTTATTATACTCGCTTCATCGACAGCTGAAGTCAAAGTATACGGCTTCGCGGGTATTTAAATTTTACGCGGAAACGTACGAAACAATTTGGATTTTAATATCGAATAAGAAGAATTTCAATTCAACATTGTCTGCAATATCTACATTTGCCATGCGAATGTTTGCAAATGTAATCAAATTATTTTACAACGTTTATTAATATTCGCTCCTGAAATTGATATCATTTTAATTTCAATACGCGTTCTGATGATCTGTGTGAGTGAGCGAAACACGCCGCGAACAGATCAATATTTCTGACGCAGTTGACAATCGTCAAGCGAAATCGCTTCAAAAGCGGTCGTTCAAACGCTCGAATATATCGAAATGAAATAAACAGTTATTCCTACTCGATGGCTGGCTAATAAAATTTAAAAGAAAAAAAAAAAATTGAAAATACGTAGAAAAGTCATTTGCTCGCGACACATTTAGCATTAATTTTTTTTCTTCTCTCTGTTACTTCACGCCTCAGCTTTTTCAACGTGACACTTATTCCGTGTTTTAATGTCAAATCGTGCGTATCAAAGCGAGTGCGTGAACAAATAAAATTATTTGTTATACAATGTAACTATAAAATCTGCGCCAAACGTGACATTTGAACGAACGTTTTCTCCACAACGACGTTATTTAAGCAAATAAACGTCGAAGCCGTATTCGACGACTGGATTGGAACATCGATTGTTTACTGCGATTATTGGGACACCGAGATGGAAGAGAAGTATGTAAGTATTTATTTAATTAATGAAACGACGGATTAAGCGGGGAAATTGAATTCAAGATTATTCGTTTTGATGTGTATGGCACTCGTGAACGCGGTACTGTGAACTTTTTACTCGTTTGCTGGGTCAGAACGCAAAGTCCGTGGAGGTTGGGTCGCGCGGTTATTGCGATTTCTACTTTGCATTCAAATCAGCACGCTACTGAAATTAAAATATCGGCAAACATGAAGATATTGTACGCGACGTAACAGCCTGGAATTGAAATCGACAATTTGCGAAACATTGACAGTTATTTCAATGGAACGATCAAGTTGGATTTAAATTTTTCATGATCATGGTGTTTTACTATATTGACGACTTGTACTCGCGGGAAGTTTATGAAACCTCTGCACGATTTTGCAACGTAAATATTTCGATCGTCGAAAAGTTAGCAGTCGTTTCACAATTGAAGTTTTTTTTCTGAAATTTTCGAAATTCCTCACGGCTGAAATATATATCCTGTGACGCGTATTTGCCGATACTTTTACTCCTAGACTCTCTCTCGAATTCTTATAAACCGGGTGGCAATTTTAATCGGACAAGATTACACGCAATTTCACACAAAAATATCCTGCCCCTCTCAGAAGAAAAAGAAAAGGACAAAAAAAACTGTGATCTAAATTGAAATTGAAATTCTCTCGATCGCGATTTCATCGAAATAGTCGATATCAGAAAAGCGCACAATCGAGCGATTTCCACGCGTCATGGGAGGAATGAAATTTCCTTCAGGAGATGGAGCAGAGAAAGAACGAACAGCCTGGGAGAAATTTTTCACGAAACACGTGGCAAGAGTTTTTAATAAGGAAAATGTCGAACGAAGAAAGAAGAAAAGCTGCGTCTCACCTGTTGCACAGAGTATCACACTGGTCCGCCGACGTGACCTCGTTTCTTCTGAACGTCACGGCTTATCGAGCGCGAACGAACGATCATTCGCGAAACAGTTTTCCCGGCGTGCGAGACGACTTCGATATCAGACGACCGATCCTATCGGTTCTCTTTCGCTGCTCCACTTCCGTTCCGCTTCCCGCCGATTTTTTTATTTTAATCCCTGCCGAAGGAATCGCGTCTCACTTGTTGCGTTGTTGTTGAGGCTCGCTTGCACAGACGACAGCAAATGTTGGCCTGAGAAATAATAATAATTCGTTCAACTGTTCACACGATACGAGCTCACAGCTAATTAATAGCTAACTACTGTTCAGATTGTTGTGATAATAATATTGGAGGACGTGTTTAACGTATTTAAAAATGCAAAGCGTTTACGTTTGATATGTTTTGCTCCTTTTCGACATTCTCGCGATTTTCCTTCTTTTCTTGGTGGAATTACGAACGAATTTTAAAATTTTAGTAAATTCAGGGATGTCCGACTTCTCCCCTAGTGTTTCGTATACAGCATTTATACAGTTCATACAGATTAATTAAATAAAATATGTGTTTTAATTGTTCGATTATATTGGAATTATTTATAAGTACGTCGGTTATTGAATATTGTTAGCATATTGCAATTGTTACAGAAATTATTTTGTATAAATTGTCGAGGAAATTATTGCGCAAATTACTTGTACAAATGATCGAACAAATTATTGTTTATGTTTCGTACAAAATATTGCAGAAAATTATTTCTACGAAATATCGCACACATTATTTATACAAATTATCTGTACAAAACATTGCAGAAAATTGTTTCTACGAAATATTTGTACAAATTATCTGTACAAAATATTGCAGAAAATTATTTCTACGAAATATCGCACAGATTATTTATACAAATTGTCTGTACAAAATATTGCAGAAAATTGTTTCTACGAAATATCGCACAAATTATTTATATAAATTGTCTGTACAAAATATTGCAGAAAATTATTTCTACGAAATATCGCACAAATTATCTGTAGAAAATATTGCAGAAAATTATTTCTACGAAATATCACACGCATTATTTATACAAATTGTTGTACAAATTATTCGCGTAAATTGCAGTTCTACAAGATATTCTATTTAGGAAAATGTATAACAATTGCGAGAGAGCTTTAGACAAAGTGCTTTCTACGATATTATCTTCCACTATTTACTTCATTTCACATTTGGCCACGTGTTTCCTATCCACGATATTTTCTCGCCTCGAGTATTTCCACTTATTGTTAGATTTACGAGATCGCGTGTTTCCCACCCGGAATCGTAAACTTTCAGATTTAATTGTCAGAGAAGAGAGAATTCCCTTTAACAAAATTTCTACTTAAACTCGCGGAGCGATGACAGGTCTCAGGCTCGGAATTTCATCTATTTCTGGAACAGAAATTCATTGTGCAACACGTACGTACGTTTCATCTATTTCCACGTAATTACGAATACAGCTAATTCAAAACGAAGATTTTTCATCGTCTGTTAAATACGACGAATAAAGTAAATTTTCTCGTGTTAACTTGCGTTAAAATCGGTGGGATTCCAATTTTGTAAAAGATTTCTCAGATAGAATCCTTCACTCTGCGATAAAATTGTTTTCTCTGGAATTTAGAATAGAATTATTCAGTTTTAGAGAAACATAACGCGAGGCAAATGTAATAGGAAATTGAATAATTTATGCTACGTTTCTCTAAAACTGAATGATTCTACTCTAAGAATCCCGAAATTCTAATGCTGTTTTTAAATTTCAAAAATTTCGATTTATCTTCGAATCTCCGACATTATTATATTTCGTGTATTCTTTTATTCTTTAAATCCTCAATTCCATCAATATATTTAACAAAGTAAGTGTTTCCGATTTTTAGTCAAGAAATCTCGAGAAATCTCAGATCTATGATTTGGTTTTTGTTCCTTCGCTCCAGATTTCTTTTTTCTTTTTTTTTTCTTTTTTTTTTCGTTACATCGAGACACTTTTTCACGAAGGAAGGTTATTTCTGAAAGCCGCTTTTATACATGTAAGTACTTACATAATCTTTAATGGATCTATTTTCGGCTAAACAAATGTTTTCTGTTCGCTGTGTGAACTTCCTATCCATTAACAGAGTTCGATACCATCATCATTTCAGAATATCATTCTTGGCACGTATTTTTAATCCGAGTTATCGCTCCTCCTCTGCGCGAAACGATTTTCTCGAGAATGAAAGAAGATTTCCATTTCGATTTTTTCAATAATTCCTCCTTTTCGGAATTACCAGGTATCAAAGTATCACTCGTTGGGAAAATTTTGGAAATTTTTTTTGTTTATGAAAGCTGTTCGACTCGTTATCACAATATGATAGAACTATCGAAATAAGAAATATTCGATTGTTGACAATTAATGAATTTCTTGGATTCCCCGTTTCGAGGGGAAATGACAACTTCGAAATTTCATTTCTTCTTCACTTTCTGATTAACTTTTTATTCATTTGCTCGAACTGTTCTTGCCGCTAATAAAGTATCTTTTTGAATTTCAGTCGAAAATTGTTCAAAATTCGACGAAAGAGAGAGAGGAGAAGCGCCGAATGACAATTCAATTGTCAACAAAGGTACAATTACGAACAATCAATGACAATAAAAGCTCTGAAGGGTCAAAGTTCCAACGAAGGATATTTTACGATGAATTAAAAAATCTTTCGAATTTGTTACTTGAATTCTGAAAGTGTCAATAACGTGTCAGAATTTGTCCTAAGCCAAATAATCATTCCTCAGAATTATTTCAGAACAATTAAATAAAGAAAATGAATAAAAGAAATAAGTTAGACAATTATTCTGAATTCTTTAAGAAAAAAAAAAATGGACTTCTCGTTTTTCAGGATTGCATGCACCTATGTGCTTATTCGTTGAATCAAAATCAGCCTGAAATAGGATACGTAGCTCGTTAGCAGGCAAAAGTTGAGAAAATTAGAGGGAATTTCTGTTTTTCCTTCAACTGGAATAATTCGAGCCGGTATCAATCGAGAACTCGAGGAATCGTATTGTACGCGAGATTGTATTGTACAAAAGTTGCCTTCAATTTCACAGGCTGTTTGCTTCCCTTTTGTAAATGGGTCGATTAATTTTCTTAATAAACGGGCTGGGAATTAATTTCTGTCTTCAATTTTCACTACTATTTCCGTCTCTGTTTATTCGAATTTTTCCGAGTTCATAGAAAATAAGCGTGAAAAGTCCAGGAATTAATTTCGTATGAAAATTAATTCTTTTAACACGTTACCGAAGAATCGGTAGCAAATCAACGAACGATTCTTCGAAAAACAATCAACGTTTTTGCACGAACGTGTTAAATGGAAAATTAAAATAAATCAGCTCAATCAGATCGATCGAAAGATCTGACATTGGAATTTTTTTAAACGAAATTACGCACATCGTTACGTTTGATATCTCTGTCTTCTTAAAGGGGAAACCTCGGAAAGAAGAATACCAATTACACTTTTATTGCAAAAAAAAAAAAAGAAAAAACTGTGAAAGTTCAAACTACATTGTAAATGTTATCTTCTCCCACAAGAAGAAGAATTTTCTTTCACCTTTCACGAGGTTGTATCACGCCCTTTGTGCTTTGTGATAATACTTCGCAGTACGATCATTAAAACTCCGAATGGAGATCGACGTTCAAATCAGAAAATTAACTATCGGAAAATAATCGCGCGAGATTATTTAAGCATTCCTCTGCAAACGTTGCAGAAGTTTAATAATTTTCATAAATTTCTTACAAAATTCTGACGTTCGTGTCTTTGCAAACGAGTGTCCTCGAAATAATTCACCGTGTATAATTTTCTTTTTAGCATTCTACTGAATTTCAGAGTTGGATGACGACACTTAAGGATTTTTTTTGAATTTCTGTCGTTCAACTCTGACATTCAGACGGTCAGTAAAATAGTGAAAAAGAAACCGTACAACGAGATTTAAGAGGTCGTTTCTAAAATGGAGACATTTCGATCATCGAAACGTTGGATGGAATCTGGTTTTATGAAAAGAAGTTTTTTTTTTACTTGTTCACAGACGTTTGGATTCGAGAAATTACAATTCGAATTTTCGGGGAAAAGCTATCCTGTTGCACGATGTAATGTCGTCATAAAAAAAGAAAAAAAAGAAAAAAAAAAAAAGAAAAAGAAACGAACTCGTGACTTTCAAAGACTTCGCTTCATTTTAAAATAAGACCAAGTGTCTCGCTGAGATGATTACTTTTTTACAAAACATCAGTTTGACTTATCGACGATTTTTCATTGTCATTGGCACAGTTATGCTAAGTACGTGGGTGTGCAAGAATAATGAAGTAAGAATTTCAAAATTTAACGTCAAGAAGCGATATTTCCACGCCTCGAACTTTAACATTTGGAATGAAAAAGAAAAAGAATTACAAGTTGGAGGACGCGTAACGCACGAAGTAGCTCGAAATGAAAAAAAAAAGAAAAAAAAGAAAAAGAGAAAAAAGAAGAAAGAATAGCTAGAGAACGCGCGAATGATTAAATGCAAATCTTGAATACGATTTATTCAATTACTTTTCTCGATGGTTTCAACGTTATAGTACGTAGCAGAGAATTCAAACGCCATCTGTTTCGGACACAACGTGTACACAGATTTTTCCCGTTCTCTCGTTAATTGCTATTCGTCGTAATTCCTCGATACAAATTACCGTTTCACCAGGTACTTGGTAACACCTGCTGGAGGATGTGACAAAATGAAGCCGCCTCGATTCGACTGCATCGACACCCGTGTGATGCGTGAAAACCTTTCGACCTTTGACCTGATTCAATTAAATGCCGAACTGCACGCATGTATTTCGTACCTTCTTTTCTCTCGGATCATTTAGGATAATGCACGCAAGTGGAGTACGCAAGCAACTATGCGCGAGGGTTACAAAGAAATCGTTTTAGAAAATTTATACTACTGATGATCACGCTGATCAAAATTATCTGAAAAATGCAAAGATCACGTTTGAAGTATATCTGACGGATAATAAAATGATGGAATCATCGTGAAATAAGAGTTTTGGGGATCATTTATTTCAGATTATATATAGAGAGAATAAACAAATTATCAACTTTAATGAATCATCCGTCAGTTAATTGACGATTTCACGATCATAAGAAATACTTGCGACAGCGAGAAATTATCTGAGATTAATTTCTGATCATCAGTCACATAATGCGTTAACAAAGAATTAATGTCGAGGATAAAGTTAAGACTGTAATATATAGTTATAATTGACAATTGCAATTATTAATTACTGCGAATGTAGTAACTGACAATTAGTGATTATTAATAAATTCGCGGAAAACTTAAATCCCCAAGCGTGTGAACCAAACGATACGAAGAAACAAAAAGAGAGAAAAAAAAAGAAAAATACAGAATACATAAAATGATTATAAATTACAGCTTATGATACGAGCGAACAGCTTCAGAATGTAACACGGTATCAGACCGAAGGAAATTGTCACAATAATTCATTCATGAGATGAAATTATTCCCAATTCGACCCAGAAATCAGAAGAAACGCAAGCGAATGCACGTCTTCGGTTCCGCTCTTCGGGAATTCGTTTCAAAGGTTTCGGAAGACGTCACTTTATTATAGATAAACCTTGCCCAACGCTGCTCTCTCTTCAGGAAGAAAAGTCCAAGAGTTTCTTGTTTCTGATATTCTTCCCTCACCTTTATAACCTGATGTTTATTCTTCTTTCATAACCCATTGTATTTCCCGCGTAAGAAGAAGAGATAAATTACACGATGGTTAAAACACGAGCTGATACAGAAACGTAAGTTCATTTAATTCATTCGTTCAATGCAAGTGGCATTCTACGTAAGAAACAGTCAACTGAATAACAATAAATGTGGGATTTAGATCCCTCTATCATTACGTCATTTTCTATCATGCTTCCTAAGCTTTTATTAAATAAATGAAATTCATGTTCCTACTAACTCTATATTATCTAACTTTTTTGCTTTTTTGCTTGTATATTGTACGCATTAATAAACATAAATAAATAATAAATAATAAGCAATAAATAGTAAGCAATAAATAATAAATAAAACTACGTTATTTATAACTTGCTTCTAATTTTTGCCCTAATTTTTCAGCCACTATGAATTTCATTATTATCCGTTTCACCCCCTAACTATGAGAATTTATTAAATAAATGATAAATAAATTATTTGTGCTTCTATCAGCCACGGTGAAATTATTTCAACGAAACTGAATGAATCTATCTGTGAAGTAATAATTTTAATAAATATGCAACGCACACACCTCTTCACAGAAAAACTGTGGAGGATTCGTCGTATACTGAACACGTACGCACGGCATAAATCACGAGTCCGCGTGTTACTGATCGAGTTAATGAAATAGAGAGAGAGAAACCACGAATGTTGCGGGAAGAAGAGAAAATTTTAATCAATCCCTTTCGTCGAAAATCGGTTAATAATTGAGAGCTGATTAGTGTCGTCGCGTAGGATAAACCACGATCTGGCCGCTAGTCGTTGCATAATTCTACGTTTGTCAATGTGAAATTGTCACAGGACCGTCTGTAGTGTTGAAGAAAGTTTTATTAACACAATATAATATTACGTAGATAATGACCGAGCAAATAGTGATGACGAATTGTTGATACTTTTGTAAAAAAAAAAGAAGAAAAAAGATCATAAAATACACGATGCTCTTGATCTCATTTTTAAAATGCAAAGCGTCTGTTTTAACAATTCTGGATCCTGTTTTTACGTCGCACAGTAGATGAGAAACTTTTCAGGGATACTTTTGTCCTCGAGGTTGGTCAAAATTCAAAAGTCCCCGAAAACATTGTGAACTCGTTTTGAATGACTGGATTCGCCATGACCTTAAAGATCGAAGTCTCTCTTTTATAATAATTTTTTTCCAAAATGTCGTGTAATTCTTCTTCGTTTTTTTCTTTTGCCATTTCGTTGAATTCTGTATATTTAAGGTTAAACGACAGAAATTCAAGAAATCCTGCTACTTTAAAAATTCGAATTAAGTTCTAAAATTCCAGTTAAAGAGATTAACTTTAATTTAACTGGTTGCTCGACGCCTATCTTGCAATAATCTAAACAGTTTATTTTAATTGGAAGGTAAATTTAATTTTGCTGTGGTGTGATAGAGAATGCCTTATATTAGAAATATAAATTTACTAATTTATATTTGTTGTTTGCGCGAACAGCTTTTTCTAATTGTATGCTGTGTGCATAATCTATATATCGATGTTTGTTAAAAGTTCTAAATTGATTCGTTTCTATCGAAGTGATGGGTTCGGTTAATGATTTTACGCGATACGAAGTGTTGCATAAGCAACGATTATGAAGTGGAAAGTTTCTGTAGCTATTTGGAAACTGATAATAGATATTCATTGCATTTTTCACATCATATTAATCGAAATAATCAGGCAATTAATTATTCAGGCAACGTGATTCGTAATATTATTCGCTGATCGGTAATTATAATTCTAAATAGGTCGCTGCTGTAATTGCCGCGAAAATTACAATATTAATAAATAGAATAATCCTATTTGCTATTCATCCGCTTCGATAATGATTTCGTCTTTGAACAACTGTCGCTTTTCCCTCCAGGCGACGATGATTTTACACCATCATCACAGACGAAAGGAGCTGCATTCTGATTTTAGACACTGGCAGTTTGCCAATTACGATCTATATAATGCATTCGAGCTTCTCGATCGAACGGAAATCCGTGGAATCGACTGCGTCTCGCGGTGGATAAACATGTACGTACATATAACGTGATCACCGGAAAAACGCAATTAAGCGCACACTGGGCTGTTCTACGACGCACATAATACATACGGTGTGTGTGTGTGATTCTTTTTTATACTTTCCGGTGATTTCCAATTAAAAATTGCGGAATAAGCTTAGCTTCGAAACAGTACTCTACAGAAAATCAAACTGTTGTTTAATTTAATATTCGTACAAGGAATTAAATAAATATTCGTAATTAATTAAACATTCGCGAGGAACGTGTTTTATATGCAGGCTGTGTCCCAACATACAACTAAATACATGAAAAAACAAGTCGAAAAGAAAGGAGTAAGTTCTCATTTTTAATTGAATTTAAAAAATCCATCGAACACTATTGACTGAGAAAATAATAATTATCTCTACTCTATACTCTACTAATAATAATATACTCTACTAATAATTATCTCTAACACTATTGACTGAGAAAATAATAACTCTACGCGTGGAAAATAAGTCGAGAGTGAAATTTCTTTGTAGAGTGCTCCGTTTCCGAGGGAATCGAATTTGAAAATTTATCAGGTGCGCGCGTGCTCAGGCAACATTTTTACAAAACATATTTGAAAGTTCGTAAAAAACAAAAATTCCGTTCTATATTTCCGATTTTACCTAGTTAAATTCCAGCGTGCTCGATAAAATTTTCAAATTCAATATCCTCTAAAAGGGAGCGTCTCGCGAAGGAATTTTATTCTACATTTTCAATTTCAGCTTCTCATGTGAAATCATCTTCTTCTCCTTTTGCACTGCTGATACTAATTGCAAAATACCCCGTACAACGAAACATTCACTGCACACTTCGAAGCTATGTGACTGACAAAAAAAAAAAAAGAAATTTTTAGAGGATGGGAGAAAAAGATTTAAAAAATTTCTTAGTAGTGAATATTTCGTTCTATATGAAACATAATTTTGTTCCGCGTATATGTTATACATGTTAACTTCCATACTCTGTTATGGTCACATATTTTTAATTGGCAGTCATCGGAAAATATAAAAAAAAAATATCCCTTGCAGTTGCATGCGTTCCAGCGATGCCAGTTAGATCGGTCGAATACACCGTATGCGCTGTGAAGCGTTTTAATTCGGCGGGAATTTATTGCCGGTTTGCCTTGAACACAAAAGCGTACGCATATTTCACAAAATTGCGACGAACCATGAAGCAACATTCTCTTCAAGCATCATGGAACGATAACTTCTTCAGAGAGAGAGAATCTTGCGAATGAATACGATGCTGAATTATTCAGAAATTTCGGATCACGGAACGGACGATTTTGATCGATTGTAAGTTAGTTGCGACGAACTATGAAGCAACATTCTCTTGAAGCATCATGGAACGATAATTTCTTCAGAGAGAGAGAATCTTGCGAATGAATACGATGCTTGAATAATTTCTGAATTATTCAGAAATTTCGGATCACAGAACGGACGATTTTGATCGATTGTAAGTTAGTTGCGACGAACCATGAAGCAACATTCTCTTGAAGCATCATGGAACGATAATTTCTTCAGAGAGAGAGAATCTTGCGAATGAATACGATGCTGAATTATTCAGAAATTTCGGATTTTGATCGATTGAAAGTTAGTTTGATTCAGATCTAAATTTTGGAACGAATTCGTTGTAAAACGGAAGTTCTGAATAAATCTCGGCAAATTTATAGATAGAATCTTGGAACCTTGAATGAGGTTCTTACGAAGTAATAATTCCTGTAATTACTTTTTCCTCGCAATTCGAGACGGATCGAGACGAAACGAGTTAATTAGTTTTCAATTGAACATCGCTCGACTGAAATGCATTTCAGCAAGTATGAAATGAATTTGGAAAGTGCACGTTCCGAATGGATCTCGCAAAATGGCAGGAATTTACCACAAGTTGTTTCGCGCGATGAATTTCACAATTTTCCCCTCTCGCTCTAACGAGGATTCACCTCGTCCAAAAAATATACTGATCGTCGAACACTGATTTCGTGCTTCGATTTATTTTTCTTTCTTTTTTTTTTTCTTTTAATTTACGTTCGCCGCGTCTCTTGAATTATGCATTATCGTAGTTTCTATTTCAGAAGTTTGTCGCCCGAGATATTGACAGCCGGGCTTCTATCAGATTATTCTATCCTCCGTTGCGTTGATATTTGAAAAGAAAAAGAAAAAAATGTTCGACAAAAGCTTTCGCAGAGCTTTGTGAGCCGCGCGCGGAATAACAATGCATCGGAAGCCAAGGACGAATGTTTATACCTAAATAAAAACGAACAGATGAAATAAAGCGACGAACAGACCTGGCTAATTCGTTTCAAAAAAGGGGGAGGGGGAGGAACAATCTTTTTCTATATCGGCTGCGTGAAATTTCCCGCGAAATAATCCGGCAAGCATGGGAAAAAATAGAAATGCAGAACAACGCGGCCCTCTTTCTTTTTCTTATACTTTGTAATAAAATACATTCAATGGAATTCGAAGAAAACACGACGAAGGAAAAACGCAACGAGGGAAACCATTTTCGAATGGGCACGAGCGTGGATTGAATCAAAATTATCTCAGGGATTCGCACGTTCGTCGAAATCAAGAAATTCAGAAAAAGAAAAAAAGAAAACGACGAAGTTTCCTGAACTCCTTCGATAGAGTTGCTCGTCCTAATAAATTATGATAACGTGCAATTCTCTTGAATAATTCCACGATTAACGAAATAAGTATTAATGGCGATAACACTGCACGATAAAACTATAAAATAGGTAAAATAACGTTTGAAAATACATTTTTCCCCTCAACTGTATCTAGAACAAATTAAAGCGCTCAACGAAAGAGAAATCTAACGTTTGCAATTGTAAAGTAAATTCATGTTATAGTAAAAATGTAAATTTTCAAAATAAACAATAATAACAATATTTGCAAATTTGTATTGTTAAAAAAACGATAACACTTGTTACTTGTAATAGAAATGTAAAATAAATAATCATACTTACAAATATACTCGGAAAGCTGAAATATTCAACAAAGAGAAAAATCTAACGAAACGATACATAAAAATAACAATCTGATGTGTCTGGCCATGTGATGTGAGGTTGTCTTCAGTGGAAATGATCGAAAATAGCTAATAGGACACCGTGAACATATCGGAAGACAAGTAGCATGGCTTTCGCCATATAATATCGGACTAAATTATCACCGAATTCTGTTTCTTTAAATGTGAAAACTCGCCGTTAATTTCGACCATCGGTTTGTTTTGTCAGATCAGACAGCTTGAACGATGATCGAAATTAATTCCAGGCAAACTTCCAAAGGAAGTTTTAAAGTACGAGCACGGCTCGGTGGTTTATCAAGTTTGCAGCGGTGATTCTTAGCTAATTAATCTGTCAGCAGCTTTTCCCTTCTACGCGATTCGCCGTGGAACGGGAATTATTTCTAGGATTTTCCGAGGAATAAAAAAAATCTCAGATAAATAGAGACGTTATAGAAATGACGAAATCAGACTGTGCTGACCTTTTCGAGAAATTTAATCAAGAAATCAGAAACAACGTAGAACACGTCGTTTCGTTCGACTTCTTTATATATAATAAATTCCCAGAAATTCACTCGTTCATTATTTTTTTGAAGATCAATTTGTCAAGAAAACTCGTAAGTTCGACAAGTGAAGACAATGAACTTCTCATTTCAATGAGAATTTAACGTCAGAAATAATTCTATAATTTCAACAATTTATACTCGTTTTAACAATCGTGATAAATTAATTCTACTGTGATATCCAATTAATTTATTTTATTTTAATAGTTTTAACTTAACATTAATTTCTATTACCAGTTAGCTCTACATTATTCTCGACGAGTGATTAAATTTAACAACCGATTTTCTCGAAAACGAAATTTTTTTGCACGAGAAAATTTGTTCCCATTTTTTCCTATTTTCGAGTTGCATTTGAAGAGACCACCCCGTATGTTTTTCTAGCAATCCTTCAACTCGGTGCAGAGTCGTTCAATCCTCATAAAGGAAAAGTTTTTCCCACATGATATCGATTTTTCTAGTTCTTCGCTCTCTCTCTCTCTCTCTCTCTCTCTCTCTCTCTCTACTTTTAAGTCGCGTAAAACCTTCGCGACAGAAACCGGTTACACGAGCAAATGGTTCGCGATTGAACTTTCGAAAAGGTCGTCACACGAGACGAAGAAGAAGCGGAAAGGGATGGAAAGTACTCGACACCGATCAAGCCGATTTTTCAAACTTTTCGCCGGACTCGAGGCGTTTTCCAACCGGACTGAGAACCGTTTCAAATTCGTGGACGATTCGTCCCATGCCCAGAAATTGAAATTCGTCGAAGTCGTTAATCGACGCGAGGGATCTGGAAATTGCAGCGAATCACAGACGTAATTTCGATGAACAATCTGCAGACGAAAACATTCTGAAAAACTGTGATTAAAGAAACAATCTCAATAGGAATTCTCGAGCTTGGAGCAGTTTTTGATCGATACATTTGGAGATCGGATGTGTTGAAATTGAAGATATAACGAAAAAAGTGCAAATCTTGCATTTGAATCTTCAATTTTTTTCTTGCAATCAAGAATTGAAAACTGATATTACGAACGTGTGCAGTTCCGAAGAATTTAAATTTGGACTTTTAAGAAGACATTCTCGATCTTCGGGAGATTTCAAGACGATGAAATCCCGACATCAAACGTAACTATCGTCGAGTTAAATAATATTAAAAACTCTGAATTTTATACGATATATTCTGATATATTAATGAAATTCCGGATACCACTCGAAAGATTGAAAATTCAAGAACATCTAGCCTGTATTCGACAGACTACGAATGTAGATACATAATCTTATCTTTACCGATAACATTTGATAAACGAACAAAATTTCCATGAAACTTCTCATATGCACTTTACTCGTTTCCTTGAAATGAAAAAGTGCGCAGGATGAAAAATTCACGACTACCACGATGTAAGATAAAGCTGCGCGACGCAATTATGCGTAAAACACATAATCGTGTACACAGGATCTCCATTAATTCTGGAGATTCGCATAATTTCGTCGTGTTTGACAGCACGGACATTTCGGCGAGTGTAGAAACTTCTCGAATTTACTTGCTCGTTGTTTTATTCGAATTTCACGTAGGCCACTTGCTAGAAAATATTTTTCAGAAGATAACTAAAACAATTTTAGATATCCAAAGCGTTGTTAATTTGTCTGAATCAATCGTTTACGAATTTTCCCCTCGTGTCTGTAAAATATTAATTTTTCTTGGAAACAACATCCACCGTATTTAACGAAAATCAATAGAAGAAAATCATTCGAGATCCAATCGAACCACGCGGAAAATGCTAAAACAATCTACGTACTTTTTTTTACAAAAAGCGATCGAATTAATTCGTCAGGATCAATCGTTCGCAAAAGATCGCCCAAACGAGCCGAGAGCTAGCAATAAAAATAATTAAAGGCCATTTTCCCAGTCGAGTTACGATCATCAACGTTCCTCTGACGTTCCAAGAAAAACGTGCGGAAGAGGATAATGGAGGATAAGTGATAGATACGGAATGACGTATCGCGAGCCCACTCTATCGCGAATAATACGCTTCCATTCAGAGCACGAAACCAAAATACCACACCTTGAAGTTGAGAATAACGAATAGAGAAATTAGCGAGATTACCAGACGAAGGAGCCTATAGATTATTTTCTGATAAGGAACTACTGCTTTCAGACGGATGAGGAAGTGACTATCTCTTTCGTGGAATGTAGAAGTGAACCTGTGCCATTCTCTTTTCTTCTCTTCTTTAAGTGATTAATATTTCCTAGATAAAAATACATATCCACATATATATATTGGATTTTCAACTGTGAAAATAAAATGAAGAAATATTTTGATAGAAAATACTTGAAAATAACAAGAACATATATATATATATATATATATAATGTATGTATGTATGTATGTATGTATGTATATATATATGTATATATATATGTATATATGTGTGTGTATATGTATATATATGTATATATGTATGTATGTTCTTGTTATTTTCAAGTATTTTCTATCAAATTCTTCATTTTACTTTCATAGTTGAAAATCCAATTTTTTAATCACTTGGATTGGATTCATTCTGTCGATTTTCATACCCCTTTGTTCTTCTAACGTAAATTATGCAACGCAAGAAAATTTCTGTCGGTTCTCTTCGTTTCTTCTCGTATAATTGCTGTAATATTCGAAAATTTGCCAACCATTTATTCGATGATATAATAATATTTATTCGCGATTTGATAAAATGGCATTCATTGAATTTATTATTCCAACATTTATTAATCCTCCTGCTCCCTCAAATTTTCCATCAGAATGGACGAAAATTTCGTTCGGAGAGATCATTTTCTCCATTTTCTTTTTACGAAGAAAATTCATCGATTAATTTGTATTACTCGACGATTACTATTTATTCAAATTCATCGGTTGGTGCTTCAATAAACCAGGGAGATATTCGAATTCGAGCTGTTGTTTCAGTTTTTGCTTTCTCGAAGTCAGGAATAACATTATGCAAATTGCAATTTCGAGCCAGTCGCGGACGCGTCTTGACACTGTTTTGACAAAAATTTAATCGGTCGTTCGGCGAACGAAAAATAGTCGTATGATTAATTGAATATTTTTTCTTCGTTATCGGAGCTGAAATCTTCTTTGATACTCGTGAATCTTTGGTAAAATTTTACCTTCTGTTCTCGTTCCGCCAACTACTTTCACACGAGAACGAGAATATTCGTATCACGCAAATAAATATCGATCCAGACAATTCATTTGTCAATTTTTCGACAAGTTTCTATCACTATACAAACATGTACATCGTTAAGATTCAGAGATAAATATCTATTACACAAACGTGGAATAATAAAGTGTATTATATAATATCGTCATGAATCATAATATAGATATACGTTCTTTTTATAAAATACATTAAGATAATTATGCGTATATTTAAATTTATTTCTCTTTTAAAAGATAGCATGTCATAATTCTCTATAAATATTCTCTTGAGATATTAGTATTAATTGTAGCGTAGATTAAAACCTATCTATATAAATATCTAGTAGAATAAATCTCAGCTAAAAATCTATCCTCAATCTAATGTCGACCAATATCGATTTGGTACCCTAATTAAAGACACGTTCATTCAGCGAATGTATAGCCGAAAATAGCTCCTATAGATAAACACGAGAGCAACATAGGCCTGGAACAATCCCATTGGAATTTCGTGCTATTCATTTACATTCAACTATCAATTATGCAATTATTTATATTTCTTTATCTTCCGATTGAAGGGTAGAATGCTTTCGAATCGTAAAAAAAAACACTTACCTCGTCTTTCATTCTAAGATAAACTTTTTCTATCGTTTTCAGTTCTATCTGAAACAACTTTCTGAAAAAAAAAAGAACGTATCATCGGAATCGTCGAATACTCTCAAAATTGCAAGATTATCTTGATTTTCGATACCTTTCAATATCTTTTCAGACACGCATTTAGATTTAGTTCAGCGAGCAACTATTTCTTCTCGATTTGTTGTCGTCGAAAAGAGCTTACTCTCGCGTAATTGAGCTCCGATATTTACGGAGGCTTAATTTCGATCTCCCGTTTGTACAACGAATCAATTTGTGCGGCTCGTTTTGTCAATGATGGATCAATTGACAGATTATCAGACCCCTGCTGGTGTTCCGGGAGTGTTCGATGATACGGAAGAATAAATAGCTAGCTGTGTGCACACGAAAACAATCACCGGCCATTCGAAGGAATCCTCCAAACAGGCTTAAATTATTTATTTAACCGTCAATTTTCATGGCATGAACTGCGCCGGCGAATTCTAACAATCTAATCGTACACAGGCTCGCGAAAGTATTATGGCGAAAAACTTTATGTTCGTATTATGTTTATGTAAAGTATCGCGAATTTTACGAGACTCGAATTGTTATTGTCACCATTATATTTATCACTTTGAAATCAATCTGAAAACGTGTATAGAAATTACAAAAACAATTCATTGCAAATATATATATTTAATACGTTATGCGAATAATCACCTTATGAATGTAATACGATCGTGATTTCTTCTTTTATAGAAACAGTTCTGAAACTGATTTTGTATATATAAAGAATCATTTTGAGCTCTTATTTACTTTTACTAATTATATATATATATATATATATATATATATATATAATTGTTTAATTATAGGAAGAAAGAGAAGAACCTTTGAAACCTTTGGAACTGATTTGCGTTTAGAAATTAGGTAAATCTCGCATCATCCGAATAACTTCATATCTTCTTTTCATACATCTCTACATCTTGCAAACGATCGCAGCAAAATTCGAACAAAAAGATCTAATAAAACAAAAAAAAAAACAAAAAAAAGAGAAAGTCACTCAAAATGTAATTAATTACATTATTCCTGTATTATATTGTATTCTCAACTTTAACAGAGACTTCGACTAACATTTCATTCTGTGCAGCGACTTTGATACTTGCCCATTTCAGTCTGGACTGACGACATTGACAGATATAGAGCATCCGTTAACAGTCGAAGAAGACAGACGAAGGTAAAGTATGTTTTATAGAGTCACGAGACGTGAAAATACTGCGGGCATACAGGGTGAATTAAAGTTCAGCTAATCTTTGTTGACAACGTTGATCTTGATCGTCCAATAGACGTTGCCGATCCAATTCCGTCCGATCCGGGAGGGAAAAAAACAATTATACCGATTCAATCCATCCTGTTGATTACCCTTTGATCCGTGGAAAACAGAACGTATCATCGATTTCATTCGTCGAGGCGACAAGCAAGTTCGTTTGCTTCGAAAAACGTTTTATTTATTTGATAAAAGAAATGACAGTAACTTCTTATAACAGGTATAAAAATCGTTGTACTATAGCACGCGTGTACAAAAGATTTACATCATCCTCGGAGGAAATCTTTTGTACATAATATATAATCTTTTCTATTGTAAAATTTCGCCTCTTTTATTAATGTGATTTTTCACAGTATAAAACTTGCAGTTTGCTAGAGATAAATCTTACCGATTCAACGAAATTACGATGTTTAAAATAATCGCACTGTTTTTCGCTTCTACTTAGTCCCTTCAGCAGAAATTCTTTGCGTTTATTCTTCAGTTTTGCAACATTGTAAATTATTATATCATAAAACTTAAGTTTTACCAGAAATAAATTCTTGAAGATTGCGAGAAATGACAATTTTCAATAATTCCTTCACCGCTTTTTTTTCTTTTTGTTTTTGTTTAACCTTCCAAAGTTAAATTAAAGAAATGAAAGATAAAAGATAAATAATCTTATTTTCCTTTGCGCCTTCAC
Source organism: Tetragonula carbonaria (assembly GCA_032399595.1). Lineage (NCBI taxonomy): Eukaryota > Metazoa > Arthropoda > Insecta > Hymenoptera > Apidae > Tetragonula > Tetragonula carbonaria. The sequence goes on from JAUCRC010000007.1 coordinate 6,945,520, forward strand.
GCCATATTACTTTCTCATATTCCAATTTCCTTTTCATTTCCAAATTCTGCCGATTAAAACAGAATTCCGAATGCTTCTCGCGCGAAATGCAATACAATAATAATTACCCTCGTTCGATCCTGTTCAATTATTTTGTACGTAAAAGTTCAACCAACTTTCCAGGCTGCGGCTATTCTTGGCAAGCCATTTCATATTGTTCGACACTGTTTCTAAAGCTTTGGCGCGGTTCATCGCGCCGGCACCAGCATCGGGATATTTGGCAAAGAAGCTTTCCATTTCGTTTAATTTCGTCTCAGTGGAGAAGGTTTTGGTAATCGATGGGATAAGCGAGCCGAGGTACCGATCGTTCAGAGTATATCTGTTCACTAGAAACTCCCAATTGGAGCGAACCCAGTCCCAGATTAACGGTGTTCCTACAGGATTGTCCGAAATGGCGATTAAACAGCTGAAGAAATCCTGAGCGCGCACGTAGTTTTCGTCTGTGGCTGCTGCGATAAATCTGTGGAGAAAATGTGAAGAAAATGAAGTGTAAAAGTCTATAGACTGATCCTTTGGATGATAAATTTAAAATTGCCAAATGTCAAAAAGTTTAACAATGAATGAAGAGTATATCGTAAATAAAGAATGCATTCATCTTTAAGTGTATGTGTTTCGGTACATTTGTTCAATATATTGCAATATGTTACACTCTTTGCATCTGTAATAAGTGAACCAATTATTTACTCTATCTCTAAGAATTAAGCAACGTACATGTTTAGAATCCAAGTGGATCGTATCGCAGCGAGTCCGCGCATTAACTTTAATTTTTCTGTCGAGTCAGTCTCGGCTGTGAATTTTTTCAACATGATTTTCCACATTGCTTCGTCGCCAGCATGATGCATACCTGAAACAGTAACGATACTCGTGTAAGTGTATTTCAATTTCAAATATACAGTAGAACTATATTTATTACTTAAACCTGAATTTATATTATATGAACGAAAAATCACTAAAAATCACTAATAGGAAAAGTCAGTGGGCTTTTATTATATGAACACTAATTCTGAACTAATGGTGTTTCACTGTAATCTTTTGTGAAACGTAAATGAATTGTTGCTTACCGTAATAATAGACAAGATCGCGAATATCAGGATGTGGTCGAACGTCCCTGGGATCTTGGATCCAGTTCTTAAATAATTCTCCAGCTTCTTTAAGACATTCCGCGTGTTCCACGGAACAAGCTAATTGCAAGACAATCGTTCGAAGTTTCCTATAAAGTAACGATAAAATTAGAAATATCAAAAAATAATAATTGTCTATATCAGAATGAAGAATCTTTACGTACAAAGAAATACGATCATCAGTGTCGCTCACATGCCATCCCACTTCATGATACACGTCGTCTACCAAATCTCTCACGTATTTCTGCGAAAATAATTTAATATGTAGTTGTAATCCATTGATATCATAAATCATAACGCTTCAAAAAATGTGGAGTAAAATTGAAAAGTTTAAATATAACTTAGATATAGAAAGCTACATATAACTTAAACACAGAGTAAAAAATAGAGTTAAAGTATCATTAAAGAATCAAAAGAACCTGAAAGCATAATTTAGAAGTGTAATTAGATTACCTTGAATTTCGACGAAGAAATAGTCGAAGACAGCAACGTGTCGATGGCTGTTAATTTCGAGGCAGCCACGCTCCATGGAATAGCGTGTTTTTCTCGTTTTAGATATGCGGTCATATTCATAGCTATTTCATAATCGAGTTCACTGGCGCTAGCTAAACTGAACACATCTTCCAGGAGATGTACTCTGTCAGACACCGACAGTGTCTAAAAATTCAACAACTATTTAATTACTCGTCAAGAAACGAATAAATGACAAGGAGACATGGAAATTTACCTCATGTTGATGTTGAAGAATGTTATAAAGAATATCCCACTCGGTTGGTTCGTAATTAACACGATAATATCCGACTTCATCTACGTTGAACTTGATCCACTTAACTGGTTCTTTGAATTCAATTACCACTGCAAAATTTGTATTTACAGCAATTCGGTTCATTTCATAATGTAAAATTATTAACGAAAAGAAATAAAATTCGTAGTGCATATAAATTAAGGAGTATAGTAAAATTTCTAAGATTGAGGAGTAAAGTAAAAGAGTATCTAAATTAACCATTAGAAGTAAATTTTTATGCATTTATGGAAAATTTAAAATATAGGTTCTAGATCTCATTACTCAAGATATGAATTTGCATAAACAATCTAATACTATAAAAATTATTCTAAAATTATTCTGAAAGTTACTGATAAAAAAAATATTATGATAAATGCAAACTAATATTTACAATCTTTGGCATCTTTGTCGAACCATACAAGAGTAGGTTTAGACGTATTGTTCGTGATATAGGTGATGGGAATAGTCCACTTGTATCTAAAAACAAATTATATAGTATTAAAATTCCTAGAAATCCAATTAATCGTAATTTAGGTTAATTCAAGTTAATTGTAATTCTTTTTTTGAATTAATCTTTCTCTATTCTTTTTTTTTTTAAATTTATTGTATTACCCGTATTCGGATTCCGAAGGATCAAAATGAGCGTCAGGATTAGCCAAAAATCGTTTCTGCGTCAACACGTATTTATTCCCAGACTTTTTCACGTTTACAACTGGAAATCCTTTTTGTCTTGTCCACGTGTCCATTATGGCTGTCACGTTCAAACCATCCGGTGATGATTCTTGTAGTATTTTGAAAAGATCAGCAGTCTCTGCGTTATGGTATATAAATTTATTTAAATAAGAGGAGATAGCACCGTAGAAGACCTCTGGTTTTATGAAATTCTCCATCATTCTAATTACAGAGGATCCCTTAAAAATAAATTAAAAATGCACATGTAAAATATAGAACATAGAAATCTATTAACAATAAAGTTACCTTTTTGTAAGATATTTCATCGAATATCGCAGTGATCTCGTCGGGATTGCTAACAGTTTGCACGATAGGATGAGAGCTTAGTTTCGCGTCGGTTACGAAAACAGAATGCATTTGTTCGATTAAGAATAAATCCATCTAAAAAATAATTGTGAATATTACTAACTGTACAATTGTTGTTCGAATCTGCTTCAAATGAAATCAATTTTCTTGTTTGAAGTAATATTTTTCTGTTCTGAAAACAGAAATAAAATAAAATAAATTTTTAATGAAGTTTTTTAAATAAAACTTTCAACGAAGGTAATTAGAGAATTTTTAGAATTATTTCTTCTGAAATAATTGAAAAAAAAAAAAGAATTAGTAACTGACCAGTCCCCAATCAGGAAGAATCCCGTCCGCGCTCTTATACTGCATGAAAGAAGCAAAACCTTCGTTCAGCCATAAGTCATTCCACCAAGACATAGTGACTGAAATAAATACAGTACTCTTAATTTTTGTAGAAAAAAATTTTTTAAGAAAATAATTTTAGAAAAAATTTTTTTACTCACCTAGATTTCCAAACCACATGTGTGCAAATTCGTGACTGATGACAGTAACGACGTCGTAGGCCTTTGCGCTGGAATCTGTTTTCTTATCGTATAATAATCTTGCCTCCCTATACGTAACCAAGCCCCAGTTTTCCATCGCGCCAGACACAAAATCAGGGATGGCCGCCATGTCTGTTAATGTTTGGAGAATTTCCAAGATTTTAGAAACAATTAATTAACAACTAATTTCGTCAAACATCGCAATAAATTGTACTTTTTTAAGCGCAATCAATGCCGAGTTTTTAATCGTGACCAGACATTTGACGGTGAGCAACTCACCGAGCTTTGGCAAGGGATAATCAATGCGAAACAGATCAATATAATATTCGATGATTTTCACGCCAATATCAAGAGCAAATCCGGCCTTGTCTTGTTGAGCTCTCGTGGTGTACACACTAACCGGAAATTGCCGACCATTCAGACCCTTTGCCATATGTGTGAAGGCAATAAAATCACTGACTATGAAGCAGGACAAGTACGTCGACATTGGCACGCTTTTCGCGAATGTCACCGTTGTCAGTCCTGGCGATGGTTGATTTATTTGCGTACACTAAAAAGTATAATGAGTCGTTAACAGACGAAAAATTGACTCGTGACTCTCGAGGAAATATAAACAGAAAAATCTCAAAGAAAATTAATAAACGTAAAAACCTAAACCTGGTTGAATGAATTTTATTATTTGTGTTGTTACCTCTGCGTTCATGTTGGATAAGGCAGCATAGTTATCTCCAGTGGGATGGACCAGCTTCACTGTGAATTCTGCTTTAAATGCTGGCTCGTCGAAACAGGGATATGCTCTTCGAGCGTAAGTCGGCTCGAATTTCGAAGTTGCAATATATCTGTAAATAAAGATTCACAAAATCAAAAAAGCTATACAACTAATAAAAATAATTTATCTATAATCTCAATTAATTGTACTATTGCTCAAGCCTTTAAACACTGAAATTATTTGTTATAAAATAAATTTAAAACAATATACTATAAGAGATTAAAAATTATGAACTTATATTATCAAAGAGTATTAAATTTGTGTCGTTAGAAATTATTATCATCGTTTAAAAATAATAATCTTGCTGCGATTCTCGAATTTTTCCACTCTGATATTTACATTGGCATATAAAAAAAAAAAGAAAAACTTCTAAAGTCTAAAAAGAATCTTTCTCCATAAAAATTCAAACGAGAAAACAACAAATTTTCCTCCTAATAATTACCTAAAATTAGAACAGTAATTAAACGAAATGAAATTAAATGAAAATTAAATTTTATGTTGAAGCAATTTTAAGAATGACATACTCGCCTGGTTCTGTTTTGCGCGTCCTTATATTTACTCGAGTAAAATCCAACAATTTTGTCAGGCTGCAGCGCGCCGTTAAATTCGAAACTCAAGTTGTACAACCCCGTGTGAAGTTCGTTCTTCGTCGGGACCACGAACATCTCATATTTTGGTATCTGTATCAGATCCAACAGCTCGAACTCGAAGTTCTCCTCGCGGTCGTACGTGTTGAGCGCGGTGGACGTGATGTTCAGGTCCTTTTGATGAAGCGCTATATAACTCCTTCGATCGAGCACATCGATCAGGATCGTGACTTTACCTTGAAACGTACCCTTCTCGAGATCTGGATGCAAATACACGTCGTAGTGCAGCGGTTTCACTTCCTTTGGCAACCGGAACGACAAGTCGGGCACCGATTCCGTGTTCATCGCGGTTAACACTAAGAAGAAGAAGAAGAAAAAAAAAACGAATAAAATTTGCCTCGTTGAAAGGTTCGCTGATGCTCTTTCGATCAATTTTCCGTAGACTGGACTGGAGGATTTTTCTGCATTCGTGAGAAGCTCAAATGCGCGAGAACATATAGAATAATGTGCAGAGATATACGAAGTATTCCAAGTGTACAGCGAATTTCTGTTCCATTTCTTTAGTAATAATCGTGAAAATTTGAAAATTCACGAAAGTCTGCGGTAAATTAATTAATTAATTGTTAGCCTCGAATATTGAAACTCTTTCTAATTATTAGCAGACTGCGTGAATTTCTTATGCGTTTATGGGAAACTTAAAGGTGCAAAAATGCACGCAAGGGTAATGGACGAAATGTCCAAAATAGAGTATTATAATACTTACAATGGTACTTACAATTGTAATTACTTGGTACACGAAACAATAAGAATACTATAGTATCCTCATTTACTATAATATCAAGCAGACGTATTCATTTTAGCAATCATTTACCGTAATATCAAGTAGATGAATTCATTTAATTATAGCACTTAATACACGGGACCAATTACGTCTCATTTTATGAATTCAGTATAAATTCATAAATATATTAAATTCATCAAAATGCATAAGACTCCGCAATCTACTGATAAAGATGTTATTCTCCGTTCTGTAGGTATTTTGATAAATTATCTGTACAACGGTATTAAGCAGAAGATACCAGTGGAACAACGTTGAAATGTACGTTTTTGATAAGGAGCAATCTTTGGAAATATTCTATTGGCGAACGTAAATGAACATTTTAGGCCCAGCGCCATTTCTGCAGTCTCAAGACTATGGTCAATGAAATGGGATTATGCAATCCATTTGGTAATTGAGACTGATGTTGGTGATGGATTCCAAAAAGTTGTTGATGGTGGATGTACTGACTCATTGATGATACTTATAATCGAATGGCTAGAACAACGGGAACGAAAGTCATGTGAGAGTAAAATAATTTAAAATTTTAAAAATATAGTAAAAATATTGTACACGAGCGAGGTAACTTATTGTTAGAGACTTTTAGTTAAGGATCCTTTTGGAAGTGTATAAGAAATAATATATCATAGTTAGACTCTGTGGATGTTTGTGCAAATTTATTTATTTATTTTTTTTGCATGAAGATAATTAAAAAAGTGAGACCTAAATAGAAAATCATATATTTACCTATCAAGTATTGCAGATGTATCTTTCATGTATTCTTGCCACCTTAAATTTCCCATAAATGCATAAAAATCCACAGTTCAATTACAGCGAACAATGTGACAGGCTTGTATAGGTTGTAACAAGAATATAGATAACGCACGATCGTTCAAAAGAAAAAAAAAAAAAAAATAAAAAAAATAAAAAGGATCAAAATACATCCGCCAAATTGCGAAAGAATCGACAGACAAATTTAACCAAATTACACTATCTTACACACTGTCTTATTTTGTTTCGGTATTATATTTAGAAACATAGAGTTCGAAACAATGTCGAATTTCCCGCTTCGTAGTCACGAGGATCTGTCGTTACCAGCGAGAATCAACGGTACGCCAAAAAAAAAAAAAAAAAAAAAAGAAAAACTAACTCACAGTAGTGATAGTTGGCGGCCTCGACTTTCTGATCGACAAGAACCAACAGCGTGGCCAAGCATGTGCAGATTATGCTCAAAATGAAACAGACGCTGCAAGTGAAGCAAAGAAGGCCAGTTGCAGGCTGCAGCTGTGTTTTAGTTGTGGGGAACGTTCCGGCACGGTAGCCAGCGCCCCCACAGCTACGTTTCGACACCTTTGTCGCCATTTAAGTGCGCATGCGACGCGGAGGACTCGATCCAATTGAATTTGAATTTCACCTGGAACATCACGCGTCTATTATTTTCTATTTTCTTTTCGCAATATAGCAAGAGGCCGTGAAACAATTTTCTGTGCACGCATTTTCGAAAGAGATTCAACACGATTATTTTTTCTTTAAAAAGAAAAAGGTTTGCGCGGGAAATTCAAAATGGCACTTCACGGCGGCGAAATTTGAGAAAGAGAGAAGAAAGTGTTGAATTGTAGTTTCATTGACAGTCAATATATTGTTGTAAAATGATGTTGAAAATGTTTTCGAATAAATTTTGTTAAGATTTAATGCCTTTTTTTTCTATTTTTATCGATATATTGGACATAAATAAATCGGCGTCTACGAGAAACGTTATTTTTATTAATAGCGGTATAATTTTTTGAGTGGTTTTACGAACTATTCGAAATCATAAATTAATTTAGTTAATTAATAGTTAGTTAATATTAAAATCCAGTTCACAGTGCAATTCACATTGAGCACGATAAAGATGAAAGGTATATTCACTCGATCGTTCGTCCATTCAATTTTCACTTCCTCGTTCTATCGAATTGTTTCATTTAAATTTTTATTCGACTTCTCGTCTTATTTAACATCAACTTCACAGTGTTCTCTCTATTTCTCTACTTCTAACAAACGATTAACACTTTCATTCGATTTATTAAATTTTCATTAACACTTACCAAGATTTTATTTCAACACTTTGAAGAGATAACGATTGATGCAAATATCGAAGTACATACAACGAACGCGATCGATCAGCAGATACCGCGAAACTGATAAACCAGGCCAGACACTGGAACAAACGTGTTTAAAGGAAACACGCTCATGATCAAACGCCTCCACAACACTAAACGCGACTAATTGTAAATCGACAATACCGTTGCCGACAATGAGTTCACTACATTCATTGAATTAATTCTCTCTATTCTTCTTCTGGTCCAGTGTTCTACAAGTACATAATCCACGAGAAGATTGAATAATGATCGGCCGGTTGGGTTAAACGAACAACGATACACGCCTCGAGATCAAAATCTTCCATTCGATATCGATATTGATCACCTTGCAAAAGTGATACCTTCGCTTTTATAGAGTGCAATTCCCTCCCTAATCAGAGAGATTAATTTTTTGTTTTGCTCTTCGAAAGTTATCGTGAAAAATTCGATAAGCTTGACAGCTTGTATCGGAAAAAAGAATTCACACTCACGTCGTTCACGGTGGTCGAAGCTTCGTGGTTCACGTGATCTACAGATCCGAGTAAAAGTACTATTTATAGATATATTGAAGTCAACGCGAGAAAATGGATAACTCGAGTTGTTGGAAACTCGTTGTAGAGTGATTAAACAAGACAATTTAGAGAAAAGTTTACTGTCTCTCTTGTAACACGTGTCCTTCGAATCCAGTTTTAATACTGGTTTAAGCATACTATGCTATGCAATCGAATTTCGTCACGATTTCGATTATGCGATTAGTATTCACAGGACATGTTTGCCTCGTTGTATATACATATATATATATATATATATATAGTATCACAGAACTTGCATCAGAGAAATGGAAGTGCAAAGAATAGAAAAAAGTTTCAAGTAAAATAAAGAACACATAAGTTCTGATTTATATACAAATTTTACCACTCTGATAGGTATAAATGTAAACTTTCCAAGTTATTTTTATGTAATGTCTTATTTATTTGACTCTTGACTCTAATTAAGAATATTTCTTCTATCAAAAATTTTTTTTTGTCAATTTAATATTTATTGGTACTAGCTTTTCACTGTTGGTCGACATTTGATGAATGTTTCTTTTATTATAAATTCTTTATCCTCCAATGTTATTTTAATTTGGTTTTATTCATTATTCCTCCGTATGAAGGAAATCTTTCAACTTAAAAGGATTGCTCTCTTAATTGAATGAAATCCTTTTATATTTATAACGCATCTACTCAGAAACTTGGACAAAACACTCTTTACTTTTCGAAAACTTTTGCTTCATTTTTCTAAGAAACAGGAACGTAACTCAATCGTGTGTAACTTTGACCTTCAAATATAATTAATTAAAATTTCAATTTAAAAGGAAAACATGAAATATCTTCTTTTCTTGAAAAAGTCATTGTCTCTTCTGAAAATCTTCGCAAGTTCTAAATTTTCAAGCGAAACTTCTCCGTTAATAATTTCTTTTTACAAATAAATCAACGAAAGAAAAACACCTGCCCTCGTTACATTCGTCAAATTAAATTACGCGAATTAAAGAGAGAGAGAACGAATTTTCATCTGCCTCTGTCATCCTTTGAATCATAGGTGACTGAGGAGCAATTGAGCATTTAATTGGCCATCAAGCAATTAATTAAGCTTTCCAATTACCTTTGATTTCTCAGCGAACGCCTTCTTCACGATGATCAACAGGAAGTTGCCGGCGATTTTCAACTTCGATCGAAACACGTAATTTTCATCAATTTCTTCTTCTTTTTTTCTCTTCTGCTCTTACTTGTTCGCACATCGAGTAGAAACTGTGAAAAACAAGCTGCACCAAACCTACTGACTAGGTCTTGCTCTTAATTAAAATCAACGTGGACACTCGGCTGAATTACGAATTACATTAGGTGAACCGGCGACCTTGTCCTCGTTATGGAAAATGTTTTTTTTATTGCTTGGAGAATCTTTCCCGATGAAGGTGATCCCTAAACAAATTCAACAGGCGTGTTAATAAATTTAATAAATTCCATTTTTAAACAATATCATTGTTTTCATGCGAATCAAACGATATCGTCAGGAAAGAATTTGAAATCATTTTTCCTTTTCATTATCAATTTGAAATAAACATTCACGTTGCTTCGATAAAATTGTTTCTCAGAGTATAAACTGATATGAAATTTATAAGCAGAAAAGTTACATACAATTATAGTAGTAATTGCAAGTATAAAAAACTTCCATCAACTGATTTCTCTATAATTTTATAATTTTACAATTATTCATGAAACTTGTATTTCAGTATTGCATACTTATGTGATTATAAATTAACGCATGTTAGATTAGAAGATTGACAGGTGAACCGTTGTAGAATTGCAAAGGATTAAATTTTCGATACTATACAGATGATAATAATTTATTTATAAATACACTGAAAATTGTCAATATTGTCCATAGTAAAACTTATATATGCAACATAAACGACGGTATTTCTATATCGTTCGCAATTAGTTGCATATCTCCTACGTTTTTTTAAATAACGTTTTCTCGGATTTTTCTCTTTCATTGGCTGTCTTCATTAATATGGACTTTGCGAGTCGAACAATGTGCTCTAAGTATTTTTCCGCGAGATCGTCAAGCATTTTCCATCTTTGATTAGCCTCCTACTTTTCCTTTCTTTCGACTATCTGTTGAAAACTGCCGTTTACATACATTAAATATTAATTTTATTTGATTGTTTAACGATTAGACGATCAAAGCGATAAAAAGTTTCTTGTTTTCTCGCTGTATTCGTAAACGTAAAGAATTTTCCACTACTTACATTTCTACGAAAAAATTATATAATTTTATTAGATGAATAGTAATTATTATCGAATAATAAGCAGACTTGTTAGAAATTATATTGTAACGTGCTCTCGCGTGAAAGTGATTCACTCTCGGATTGAATTCTTCTAGTGAAAAAATTGCCCAATATAATAAATTTTTCTATATCGTAACACCCAGGTATTGTAAAAGAAACAAATACAATGGTTTTGCAAAAAATAATATTTAAATCGTCGAACATTAATAACACTCTGCACAGCATAAGCTATAAATATGCTTTGTACGTAAAACGCAATTTTCAACGCTACTACATAGGTCTACGTAATATTTAAGAATCAGAGGAAAGCTATTTTCCTTCTTCGCGCGAATAAATATATACACCATCGTTTCGAGTTTCTTCTTCAAGACGGACCGTCTTGTTAGAGAACGAAAGTCCAAGCGAGATTCACGATTAATTAAATAATAAACGCGTTTAGAGAAGTACGATCACGCCTCTGCGATCACCAGAAAGATAAAAGCCCTTTTTTTATTTATAAGTTTTGTGCACCGAACGACCAGAGACTCGAGATAAATACGCAATAACTTCGAAGTTATAAAATTCTTGGAAGAAATAATTTATGCGTCCACTATATTATAGCCATTTCATCGCTATTATAAAGATAATTTTACAATAAGAAAATTTTTACAGCGCATAAATTACAGCGTATAAATTAGCAAACAAGTTTTCGTATTCTCGACAATAAATAAATAACACACACACATATATATATATATATATATATATATATATATATATACATATACATATACATATATATATATGTATACTCATCGTTCGATTCGAAGTTCCGGAAACGCATTGCGCTAGATCGACATACAAAATCAAGTGTAAAGAAGTTTAACCCTGAGATCACGATCTTGGAAGTTTTCTGACCCAAACTCTCTCTCTTTCTCTCTCTCTCCTCAAACTTTACTACCATCCTTTTCCCTGACATAATAATAGAAGAACACGATTCTTCGGGCCTCGAGAATGACTCGAGAGACGCACGGAAAGTTGAAAAAAAAGAAAAGATCGAAGGATTTTCGAAATTAAATTAGCAATCGTAACAACAGAATGGGAAATATCTACGCGTAATTTGACGAGTCGATACTATGTAATAACATCGGTCTAGGCACAACCGTCGTTCTTCTTAACAAATCTCAGTCTAGAGTCCGTGGATTCGCGCGACGGAACATGTATCGGGACAATTTCTAAGATTCTTAAGGCAAATCGTTGATGTTAAGATTGTCGCACTTGGTCACTACTTGTACACGTACATACGTCGTCTTCTCGAGGAACGATTGTCGAGGTGCATGACACGCGTCCGTCAATTGATCCGTTTCACACGATTTTTAATTGTAAGTGTTTTAATTGACACTTTCGGCGCAAACGACTCGCAAGGGACTCGGGTCCGATTTCATCGGGGGACACATGACGGAAGACGCACGAACGAACATCGAGCCCGAGCCATTCTTCAGTTTTTTCGTCGTTCGATCGATCATTCCTTCTCGTCGAATCGTCGACGACACCTGGGATCATTATTCTCTTTCGCGTGATTTTCACGGGTCCAAGCATTGAGCACGAGATCTATGTCAATTTCTAAGAATATATTTTCTTGGCTGCTGAGATGAGGATTGTGCACCTGAGACATCTTACTCTAACAAATTTCAAATATTTAAAGAACTTTTTTCTTTTCTTTTAGTTCAAGTTGTAGATATTTCTTGTTGTTATCACGATTACAATCAGAATATGATTACACATGGTATTATACGAATTTTCTTTGATCTTTCCTTTCACTCGTGCAAGAAACTGAAGAAAAAAATGTAAAACGTTTGAGAATTCTGAAGACATTTTTTGCTTCAAATATTTAAAGTTTGATAGGTGTATGTATTCTGTAGCTGACTGTAGATCTTCGATGATTTTGTGCGTAACATCCGTATATACATGTGCGTATATTGTGCGTGATTTTATTTAAAAAAAAACACTAGTGGTTCTTATTTACTTTTTTTTTTAAATCATTAAAAAAGTAATCGTACGAGGAATTCTTAATCGGCAGTACCATCTTGATCAGGATAATTGAAATATTTTAGTCCCAATGGAAATAACTCTCGACTGTGACTTGGTATTTTTACGAAGAGTCTGTGTCTGGTTCTTGAGGATATGCGAATACTACTGATTTCTCTGTACAATGTCAAAAATACGTAAAATAACCAAAGTTGTAACATACTATTTCCGTAGCATATTGTACAGCATATTATCTCTACCATCTTCATTCATTTCTTTAAATCACATTTATATGCAAGAATACATAAATCTGCGCAAAGATCCGCAGTCTAGCAATTACGGCAAACAATTACGAATCATCAGACAGCACGACACAATCAATCATGTTCTTCTGTTGCACGTAGTAGCTCTATGTAGCACCTATTCGCGACAGGAATTGCAATAGCAACGCGTTTACAGAGCAGAGAGACGCAAAGAGACAACGAACGAGTGTCGTGTCTGTCTCTCGCGGTCTTGTTCCACTTATCTCTGTTGGACGAAGAGAAGAGAAATTTTAGCATGATCCCAGGGCTCAACGAGAGTGCCTCGTCCATATGTGGATCCAAGAACTACAATCGATATACAGTTACCTTAGTTGCTTTGGTTACGATAAAAATCTACGTCGACACACCTCGAAACACATCACAATCCACCAGTTTTTCCCTTCTCTTTTACTTCTAAACTGCGGATTTCTATGACACGTGACAAGAAAACAGAGTTAAAAGAAATTGTTCGAATCATTGATTTCTCTGAAAAATTGGCATTAACTGTCTGTCTAAAATAGTACTGTCATTTATCTGAAAATTGTAACATATCTTGGCCGTTTTGTTATTCGTTTTTCTGGTTTCTAAATTTTGTCACAGGCGTGTAAAAATCTGCAGTTTAATCGTCTTTCTTTGCGTCAGTTTCGATTCTCTTAAGCCTGCTGACTTAATGTTCTAACAGAGCGAGACAATTTCGATCAGACAGTCGACCCTTCAGGGATAACCACAAACCACCAATAAAATGTATAATGAATATTTAATTGACGTTGTCAACGATTGATCGGCTCGTAATTAGCGACCTCCTTCCCCCCCCCCCCCCTCTGCGAACCCGATCGAACATTCTGTGATATTTAACGTGAGCGATTGATTGATTAATTGCTTTTGTTGATGATGTCCACCTCCTGGATTTCCTCCGGCTTCATATCCGCGTCGCCCCAGCCCCATTTCATGTCCTTGTGACTGTCATAATCCTCGTGACTCTGAGAATCCTCGTTCTCGGCATACCTGAACATCGAAATTTCAGATCTGAAGATTTTTTTTCTCCTCTACGAACGATCTATCTTTCGAAAGATAACGAATGAAACGGTTGCAGATATTTTTGTAGCATGAAACAATTAACGCAGGAAAACGTGAATCTTTTGTTTTCTCCCTCGAATTTCTCCCTCATCTTTCTATTTCCAAGATCTTCTAATGGCTGACCGTTTTCTCCAACATCATGTTCGCCTCGATTAACCGAGAGAATATCTCAAGAAACTTCTGTTTTAACCTTCGTTCGCGTGTTGTTGCATGTATCGTTATATTAAAAAATAATTTCACATATAAAAGAGGTGTCGAAACTCTTGTTGGAGAAGTGGGACAAGATTCTCGTTTTAAAGAATGATAACGTTCAACGACAAGTAAAGTAAATACCTCGTTCCATCGCCGGTTCTGTTCGCTCGTTTTTTAATCACATCGACCGGTACAGTTTTCATGTCGTACGCCAATCCCAATCGGCTACAGAAGTCGATCAACGCGGTAGTGAAGTTCATGTTGTAGTCGCCGAATTCGGCGGCTTTATAGTCCCACGGGAATACATGGTGGTAATTATGCCATCCTTCACCAAACGCAAGTATCGCCACGCTTATGTTCTCAGTCGGGCCGATGTTCCTGAAATTCGAAGAATTTCTTTTGACAACAGTTCTGAAAATTCACAAAGTTGCTGCTTTTACTTACAATTACCCGCAAATTATATTTTCAATATTGGAAATTTGTACAATCCCACCCCAATTATGTTTATAAATGTTATTTATATGAATATACTATTTCGGACAAATTTGTAAGTCATTGTTGTAATAACTAATATCTCATTTGTAAGTCACGCAGTCGACTGCATGTGAAATATCTAAAGCAACTCTTTATCCTCGAATTTTCACAATATTTAACTTTTGGATCAACAGTTACGTCGCAATTTGCATCATTGTTTGTAAGTTTATATAATTCTTCAATACCACAAGAGAAGCTCGAGTCCTGTTACATACCAATTACATAACAATTTACTCCCTGTGTTCGAAAATATGGTATACATTTGAAAGAAAATCTTAGATCATCTAGAGTCTTTCGAAAGCAACTGGCAATACTCATTATATTGCTATTGTTTACATTGATAGCTAAATAATCCAACATATTTGACAGGCGTTGCTTTTGAGTTCAGTTGGAATTCGAAGACCAAAGATTAGTTTTTTTTAAGAGAAATAAAATAGTCACCGCTGTAATCT
Organism: Tetragonula carbonaria; assembly: GCA_032399595.1. Lineage (NCBI taxonomy): Eukaryota > Metazoa > Arthropoda > Insecta > Hymenoptera > Apidae > Tetragonula > Tetragonula carbonaria. The sequence continues at coordinate 6,960,710 of JAUCRC010000007.1, forward strand.
CAAGATGGAAAATTTTCACCCAAATAACGTGAATTTACAAAGAAGAGATGCCAAATCGAAGCAATTGATTAATGAACAACGTCATGGTATCTTGCAACAGCTATTACAGTATATGAAGAACAAAGAAAAATTAGAAAATAGCACACGGTGCTATTAATAAAGTTTATAATACATTTGATAAATTAGACAGAAATACTCTTGATAACGTTTTTATAACATTACAAACGTGTATGTAATCAATTATGTTGACAGGAGGGGGAAATTCCTATAAAACACTTCATATAAATGAGGTAAAACTTCGGTCGTGAGGGTCGATTAGCTGAAAAGTATATATGTTCAGAAGAAGCGTTCAACAAGGCTAAATCTCACTTTAACTAAAATTTGGATTACACTGAAATTATTTGTATTTAGTTATATCGTGATAATAAAATGAATTTAATATTCTTTTTATATTTAATTTCAGTTTTATTTGATTTTTTTCGTAAATGTATACCATATTTTCGGACAAAAAGAAAATACTAAAATGTATACCATATTTTCGGACAGAGGGAGTGATTTATTACATAAATTAAACATAGACTCCAACTGTTAATCGAAACATCGCGCAAGGATTATTGCTTTCAGTTTGATTGTAAAACTGTCGCTTAAAGAGAGAAAAACGAAGAACAATCGCTTACTTGTCATAGGGTTTATAGCCCCATATATGAGCAGCAGAGTTCACTAGCCAGGTCCCGTTCAAGGAAAGCGTGTATCTCAACAGAGTGCTATACCAGGAATTGAATAACGTCTCGTTCCAGAAATAACAGGGTACCCACACAGGAAATATGAAGCAGATGAGTGGCACCAGCAAGATATACAACCTGAAAAAAACAGTCGAAGAGAAAGGTGTTCGAGACACATCCAGTGCTGTAAATACCTTTCATTCGAGCTACTGACACACTCGTCAAGAGCAACTTTCAATGCCAATACACGGCACGCAACACGCTGCGTGTTCACACGATGATGTTCCCTTTTGTTACTTTTATTACTTCTATTTAGAAATATATGGAATATATTGGAACGGAAAATGTGTTCTAATCTAATTTTTTTTTCTTTTTTTTTTTGTATCTTTCGTGCTGACAAATTTCTCACACGTGGCAAATAACTCTTTTAAAACGCGCATCTTTTACAATTCGCGTGTAGCAGATAAGAATGTACGTGAAATTACATTAAGTGTCTGGCAAAAAGAAATTAAAGAGCGACGTAAAATTCGAACTTCACTTTCTTCGTGCAGTTGTATCATATACAGCCGATTGTAAATAAAATTATTCTTGTAGCTCAAGTTGCTCCTACTTACAGATTTTCTATTCTATTCTAGTCTATTCCAAGAAAAATAGTGGACGTCCGTTCGAAAAATACGTATCGAATCATCGACGTCATTTTTGATTTCTTAACTTTCAAATAGTCAGGCCTCGCGATGAAATTCTCACGATAAAAGGACATGCAATTACTTCTTACCTCTTCTGCCAACGAACGATGGGATCTCTCTCCAAATCGGACATGTCAACCGTAGCACCCTTTTTCAACACATCCGGATGCTTTCGGAGCAGAAGCCAGCCAATGTGCGAGAAGAAGAAGCCTCGCTTAGCGTTATGCGGATCCGCGTCGGTGTCCGTGAATTTATGATGAACTCTGTGGTCTCTCACCCACTCGTAAATGTGATTCTGCGAAGCAACGTGGCCTTTTTCAAGCGTTCTGCTTTCTAGTAACGTTAGTAGCATGCAACTTGTCGCACCGTGTCGCGAAGAAAATGTGACATGAAATTGTTCTCTTGGATTGCGAGGAATCTGACATTTCGTATTTCAAAATTACTTTCTCGGGTACTATCTGATAAGTATTTCGTGAGAAATTGTAAAACGAAAGGAAATGCATAATTAAATTTTATTAATTAATCAAAACATCTATGAGACGTGTGACGAAATCATTTGAATATAGAAGGGGAATATTTGTATTGTTATAAAACAAATATGCATTAATAACAATATATACATATAATAGTATATAATAGTATATATATAATATATATTATATAAATAATATAATATATATTTTATAATTATATAATATATATATATAATATAAATATGCATTAATAACAATATATATAATAATATATATATATATATATATATATATATATATATATATAATAGTTTGTCTTTAAATTTAAAAATTGCTTCCGTGATAGTAGATCGTAAAAGAGAATTTTACCTGGAAGGCAACTGTCTGCATGATCATCAGTACGAAACGCATTGGCCATTTTGCTTTGTATGTTCTGTGGGCCCACAGTCTGTGAGCACCAGCCGTGATGCCCATTCCTCCGAAAACCATCAAAAAGAATCCTGAAAATAAAACACGATATTATTCAACGTTATCTTTACACATTATATTTATATTAAATTTTATTTTGCGGAACTTTAACTGTATATATATATATATATATATATATATATATATAAATACTGTATATATATATAAATACTGTATATATAATATATGTACATATTGCTTTATATCATGTATCAGTGATACAACCGTTACTTAAACTTCATCCCAATCCGCTTGATTTATGTTAACACGTTAACACGTTTCACATTCTGTATTATTTCCGATCAATTCTGTTTCAATTAACTTTGACGTGGTTGAATTTTATTGTTTGATTGTAGTTAACAAGTAGTTATGCTACATTTTATATTTCTATTTTGCCATATATCTGTCCCTAGTCTACTGAAAACTTAGCTTCTTATACATTGACACGTTTTCACGTTATCTCCAATTCATGCTTTTCAAGTTGCTTTGGTGCAATTGAATTTTGTCTCGTTAAGATTTTATTATACACGATTTACTTTGTATTCGTATCGTATATTGTAGTCATATATCGCGCGAATTTAATCGAATATAAATGTTTATCCCTATTGTCACTGAAATTGTATAAGTCTACGATATGTACGTCAATACGTGTATAGTCTATTTACTGACACGTTCTACTTTGTTTATTAATTTCGCTCCACTGTATTTCATTTTGATTTCATTGCCTAATTACTGTTTTCATCTTGCACCATACTCTCATTTCCATTCACCTGACACTTTCCATCTGATTATGTATGTTTCATCTTGTTTGTATTGAACGAGCACATTTTTACCTTGCCCTCCATTTAACCCTATTACGCCCACTTTTATCCTGACTTGTTTCACTTGTCGTCCCAGTCTGCCCTATTTTACTTTATCATCTTCTGTCTCATTTCTGTTTGAGTTGTTTTATCTCGCGTTCTACTTAATCCCATTATATTTTATTCAAACTATTTTACTCTTATTTAAGTTCAGCAATTTATTATAGTTTGTTTCATTCCTTTCTCTGCTCCGCCTTAATCCCCTTCACTTTCACTTTATTTTTCAATTGATCCGTTTTGTTTCATTTTGGCAATAACCTTGTTCTCTTGACTAAAGTTTTTGTTCTACTCTACTTAATTTCACTGTACTCTACGCACTGTAGTCTCACATATGCACACCACTTTACTCTTGAGTCTTCTGTCTGATTCGATTCTGTCCCATTCTACTTTGACTGCGCTCCATTCTTCCTTTATTTACACGCTTTTACTACAACCTTATTCTACCTCATCCTGCTTGACTCTATATTGATGCACGTGCTGGTATTCTAAGGCTATTCTAAATGAAATTTCTAAGTAGAAATTTCATTAAACTCAAACACGAAAAAAAGGAAGAAAACACGTTTGATCTCCCTTTGAAAGTTTGACCTCGCGTTGAAAAAAAAATGTTCACCGCGAAGTTTTACTGGTTTTAAGGTTGAAGCGCGCGGGAAAGTTGTAGACAGAGAGTCTCACTTTCAAATTAAAAATAGAAGTCGATCGTTTAGCAAAATTTCGCCAGAATTACTTTTGTCCAAATCAACGAGCTCGAGATTTAAAAGCTTAATGATTAAAAACAAAAAAAAAAAAGAGGAGAAAGGAAAGAAAGAGTTCACGTGACGAAAGCTCGAAAAATTCAAGCGACGCGGAATTCACATAAGTTGAATTCGAACCATTCGAGGGAAGAAAAAATGGCGTCGCTCGCCTGAGCGACGGAACAATTTCATTTCGACATGAATGATTCGTTTCAACGATGTTCTATTTGTGCTAAATAACAGTACCAACCGTTGACATTCGTTCACAAGCACATGAGAATCTCGAATCGATAGCTGCGACAGGTGGATCACAGCATTGCAACGCAAGCGGAAATTCAACGTAGTTTGAACGATCGCGCGACGCCGCACCATGCCGATTCATCTCGTTGATTTCTATCAACAAGAAAGTAGGATACCGCTGTTGCTCGAGATCTTCTCTCCGGTCTACGACGATCGTGTGGCGTTTTACGTTTTCGAAAAACGGGACTGGGCGCGACGAACGACTTCCAGCTTTTTCCCCTTCTATTTCCTTTTCTTTTTTTTTCTTTTCTTTTCTTTTCTTTTCTTTTCTTTTCTTTTCTTTTCTTTTCTTTTCTTTTCTTTTTCTCGAAATTGCCACGGACCGCGGTATTCGAGGCCATCGCGCTTCGCACGATTTCTATCTCCAGCTTGTCTATGTTCGACCTAGTTATGCACTGGCTGTCATTAATAACTGTAATCGTATGGACACCGTACGTACGTACGGAGGAGCAGAATTCTGTGTGGTCAGGGGAGATAATCACTTTTTGAAATCGACTGCGACACGAAGCATGCTGGTTTTACAACGTATCGAGAGTGACGTCACGTCAGGTTACAGTAACAGTTTTCGGATCTCTCTTCTCCAGAAGTTTCTGCACCACTCTGCGGATTCGAAGCATTTTTTTTTTTTTTTAGATCTAATTAAATGTCAAGTACGCGAAGGGTGTTTGTCGATGTAACACTTATAAATATTTCACATTTAATTTCTTTCTTTTATAACGGAGATGAGGATAAGAGTGTAGCAAGTTGAAAAAATGCAATTTCAGAGAGACATTGGCTCAGAGGAATTATGAAGCAGCAATTTCTGCAATTTATTCTGCAGCATGGTTTTTAGCAAACGATGCCCAAGATTTATGCTCACCCCATACAGTTGTTAGCAGCTTTATCGCCGTGAAGGTGAGATAAAGTCCATACACAGCTCCTATGTGAAGATAGATGAACGCGATCACGTTCCTCCAAACGATTTTCCATTTATATTTCGGCTGTGCGGCCGATGATTTTTGAGACAGCAGCGTCTGGTTGCTCTCCTTTTCTGTCGACGATTTCTCTTGCTGTGACGTTTCCAAATACAAGGTTGCCGATGAACCAAACATATTTGGTGCCATCTTGAGCAATCTGAAACACAGGTGATCGTTTCCGTAACATTATCACTAATTAGCCGAGTCATTCGAAGAAAGGGAATTTCTTTCACTGAGAAATGGAAAGAGAGAGAGAGAGAATAACGCAAATTATTTCGTTAACGTTTCGTTCGAGTTCGGGTCCAATTCCATTGATTTGGAGCACCTCAAATTATTATTTATTTCTCTATTACGATACTCGTGAATTCTATTTGTATTTATAAGTTAACACGATGCACGAGAAAAGAATTCCCACTTTATTTTCATTTTGTTTATTTAATTGTTTAACGTTAATTTATTTATCACGTTAAGTTTAATATCTTGTTCGAAAGTTAAAGTTATTTAAACAATAAAATTGCATCGAGATCTGAACAGTCCTTTTCGCTCAATTTCGTTAATCAATTTCTGCACAAAAAACCACGCATCACGATCAAATGCTTATTAAAATCGTCGAATCATCGAATATTTATAGAATTACGTTAAACAATTGGGGAAACACCATGTTCTCCGGGATCCTCGATAATTAAAAGACTCTAACATTCCAAGCTTTCATAATTCAAATATAAATAGCTGAATGCTTCTAGCTAAAATCTCATCTGTCTTACTTTCTATACTTAATAACGTACAGAATTTACGTCTTATTAATGATATTATTTACAGTCTTATTAATGATATCCTCGAAACATTTCAGCTCTCTCTCCTTAAAACTAAATCGCTTTCAAACAAATCAGAGATCTGAGAAATGCGTTTCATCAGTCCTCGAGTGAAATTTCAGCAATCGAAAAACCTGATCGACACTCATCGATAGTGCAATCCACTGAACGAATTTAAACGAATTTAAACGAAACTTCGATAATTCAAACGTTCCAAGCTTTGAAATTCTCATGTTTCATCTGTACCACTTTTTACATTCGATAACGTGCGTTCTCTAGCTTCACGAATGATACCTGAATAGCATTTAAATCCTCTCTTTCTCAAGCTTTCAGACAAATCAGAGATCAGTTCTCGAGTGAAATTTCAGTAATTCAAAAACCTGATCGACACTTATCGATAGTGCAATCCACTGAACGAATTTAAACCACGAAACTTCGATAATTTTAAAGCTTTGAAATTCTCATGTTTCATCTGTACTACTTTCTACATTCGATAACGTGCGTTTTCTAGCTTCACGAATGATACCTAAAAAGAATTTCAATCCTCTCTCTCTCTCTCTCAAGCTTTCAAACAAATCAGAGATTAGTCCTCGAGTGAAATTTCAGCAATCCAAAAACCTGATTGGATTGTATTATCGACACTCATCGATAATACAATCCACTGAACGAATTTAAACCACGAAACTTCGATAATTCAAACGTTCCAAGCTTTGAAATTCTCATGTTTTATCTGTACTACTTTCTACATTCGATAACGTGCGTTTTCTAGCTTCACGAATGATACCTGAAAAGCATTTCAATCCTCTCCCAAGGGGAATATCATTCTCGAGAAATTTTCAAGAAGACCAGTGACGGAAATCCATTTGAAAATTTTATCTAACCTAAATTATCAGATGTGCAACACTTTGCGCTATGAAACTTCAACAATTGAAGAACTCCAAGTATTTCAACCTTAATAACTTCGACAATTAAAAAATTTCCAAGCATTTCAACCCTAATAATAAACCCAAACTTGTTTCCGAAGTTTTCGTAGCAACTACCGTTCAGTAGTTCGTCGAAAATTTCTCCAAGGCGAACTAACATTTCATTGGACATCATTAGCGAGAATAAGTTCAACGCATTCAGACTTCTAGAAAACAAAACAAAAAGAAAACACATTAGCTTTCTGGAACGCTAATTAAATCGAAGTAAGATAAGATCGATAGATTCTACTTCCAGTCGAGTAGAAGTCGTCCTAAGGCGAGCTATACAAGATCGTTCAATCGCGAATTGATAGAGATACATTGTTTAGAAACGCAGATTGCGAAAGGCAATCGCAGATTAGCTGCGTTGAAATGTCTTCATGATCGAGAGACCCAGTGACCTCGACCTAGTAATAAATACTTTTAGAAACATGCAGAATCGTGCAGCGAGTCTCGTTCCACTTGCCACGTGTATTTCGATGCGTGAAAGTTTGCACGTTCGATGCGATCGGATCTCTTACGTGTAACGCGGCTCAACTATTGTGCATTTCTGCTCGAAGCACGTGTTCTTTCTTTTTCTTTTTTTTTTTTTGTTTTGGTACAATATAAGTGTGTTTTCGACGACTTGATTTTACTGAATTCATCTCTTGAAATGGAACTTTTAGGAAACATTTCGAATTTCAGATATTTCTTGAGGTATATTTAAGTTCTTTGAATGGAAAAAAGAGAAGGGTAATTCATTTTTGAAGTTCAATTTTTAGGATACCTCGAATCTCAGATATATCCTGAATACGGTATATATCTAAATATACCTGGATCGTACGTGTTTTTGTTCTTTTTCAATCTGAAGAAGAAAGGTCATCGTTGAAACGAAATTTTTCGGGAATTTCGATTTCGAGCATTTAGATATATTTAAATTTCTTGTACCAATGTCTGTGGATCGCGAGTTAAAGACTCGAAGTGAAACTTCAGACTAGGTTTTTCAACGTTTGACATTATTGTTATATTTTAAAATTAACTTTCGAAAGCTTCGCCACGGATTGTAATCTTTTAATTGCACAGTTGAATCGAATATAATCAACAATTTAATGCCAGATTAGATCGTTCGATCGTTTCCTCTTCAATTGTAACTGATAGTTGGTTGTAGATTCTCCAAAGTTACAGCATCGTTCCTTCACGTTGTGATCTAACTAGAACACATTTCTCAAACAGCCATTTTAATATCGGATCTCTCTTCGAACCGAGTAATTGCATCCTCATAGAAACATTCTATGGTTTAAACGTTCCATTGAAAAGACTGATAAAAACACAACTGATAAAACTGTAAATTTACACAGCACACGCTTACGAAGAAATAAATAAATGAGAATATCAATTACACTTTCCAGTCATTTATCTTCGATGCGTGTACATCGGAAAGCATCGTGCAATATTCCAGTGAACCTTATCAATGCAAGAAATTGTAAAAATCCAAAACGAAAAACAAGATTGATCCTCAATTGATATTTAATCGCAAAGCATTTTTAAAATACCTTTTCAATAAAATAATTTTCATTTAGAGTGAAAAATTTAAAATACTTTAGACCCATGTAATCCGAATGAGAAAACTATAAAATTAAATAATTCAAATGGACACATTATTTGCTAAGCAAAAATATTGCAACATTTTATTAACGAAATTAAGTCGTTAATAATTGGCACGAACTTGTTTGCTTTCCAGTTAAATTGCGCCAAGAAGACATACATAGTTTCTAATTGTTGCAATTTTTCACAGATAATCAATGTGGCGTATAATCATACATTGCTCGTCAACAAATTAGAAACCATTAGAAACCATGTATGTCTTCTTGGCATAATTTAATTGGAAAGCAAACAAGTTCGTGCCAATGAAAAAAACTAAGGGCCAGAAAAGGAGAAATGTTGTCTCGTCGTGTTTCCTTGATCATCGCAATCGTGCAAAAATTTAAAAAAAAAAAAAGAAAAAGTCCTATTCCTTCTAGATATAGAAATTAAATAATCTAGTTCGAATTAAGTAATTGAAATTGTTATACTATCCAAAGATACCTGTTGACAATTAAAAAAAGGGAAAAATTCGCGTCGTTGATTCTCGCGTCGCGTGTTCATCAAATCGTGTGAAAGTTAAAAATCCTATTTCTTTCTAAATCTTCAGATCAACCAATCGATGTCAAATTAACAATGAAATCCAACTTCGAAAGTAGCGAAAGGCAAATCAAATCAAAAAGAAGAAAAAAAAAGGAAAAAGAAAAACGAGGAAAATTTCGAATCGTCGATTCTTTCGTCGCGTTTTCTTAACGATCGCAATTACGTAAAAGTTCAAGATCCTGTTCTGGGTCGACGCCGATCGCGCAGCGAACGATCGTGCCGAGTAAAAGTGCTCGGCGACGATCGGATTCAAAACGGTACATGCTGCTGCGTATCCGCAGAGAAAGGAGAGGCAGAATAGTTTCCAAGAGAAATGATCCAAGCGCGCGAGCAAAGAGAGAGAAAGAGAGAGAGAGAGAGAGGGAGAAAGAGAAGGAACAAGGAAGAAAAGAAATAAAGTTTCGAAGCTTGGAACAGGTTCTCCATAAAGGAGGTCAATGGCGCGTTTGAGGTCATTACCAATCGAGCATTCTACTACTCTGTCAGCCATTTTTCATCGGCCCTCCTCGATGTCCAGTAAATTGCCTTTGTTCCTACAAAGTTGTCATTCGACAACGCGATGATAATTGATGGAAAGAAAGCGAACTTTCTTTTTGAAGAACGCTAATGAAACGGTGATGAGTTGCGATCGATATTTGTCACCGTGAGAAGCTCGCCGCTTCGTTAGGTTCGTCGTTCGAAAGAGGAACGAACACAGGTCGACAGGTGATTTCGAAGTCTGTTAAGTAATAAATGAGGGGAACATTGATACGATTCGAGGAGAAACGATCGCGGCTAATTAACGTCTAGAGCAACGTCCTCTTCTCGAAAAGCAAACAAACGTGGTCCTTTGAACCATTTCACTTTTCGCTGCTTAAAAAATGTTTCTTAAATTTCTTGTATTTAAGAAGCACGAAAGACACGGACAAGCGATTATTTCGATTTCATACTGCTACGATTTTCATTTGCCTTAAAACGTTAAGAATTATTTCATTTATCGAAACAAGAGTGAAAATGGCGTATACAGATTCGAAGGTCAGAGTTGATTGCACAATTTGATAGAAATTACATCTCTTCTTACTTTCCATAAACTTTCAAGAGCTTTTATTCGTCAGTTTTCATTCGTCAATTACAATTTACGATCGTTTTGTAACGAAAAAATATATACCATAAACTGCTTTTGCTTTCCGTAATTTTTCAAAATTCACGCGTTTTTCAAAATTTGACGTTCCCTCTTCTACAAACAAACCGACTTCTGTATGTAATTTTCAAACGTTGATTACTTTTCTCTTGAAGTGCTTCGTTCGATCGTTCTCCACCGAATCCGATTCATATTTCTAAACGATGACCATTCTCTTCTCTCGCTATACTCTTCACCCCCAACGTACAATACCTGAAGTTTCAATCAACAACTGTCTACTATATGTAACGTGGTAAATAGTAAGAAGCAATTTGTTGAAGGCAAAATTTCGCACAAAATACGAGACGAGTATATTATGAATATTTCAAATATTTGGTGATTCACACATTTCCGATATGAGCCAGTAAGAAATTAATTTAATTTATTATAAGAACGTAAATATTTGATGAATTTTAATATTTTCTGGCGCGTCAGCGAACGAGTTTGTAATATTTAGTTGTTGTTGGCCAATGAAGCGGAAGAGAGTCTAAAAGGTTTGACATCCATGCACCAGTCAATTATCGTATCGATTCGTACGAAAATCAATTGTAAATTATAGTCCATTTATGACGATCTCCGATCTTTCACCATTTTCTATCAATTCGCTATTCTTCACACGATGTCGCTGTCCGACTCAAATGTTTCAAGCGTTTCGAACCGGATCCATATTGATCCATCGAGCCACAAAGCAATTATCGATTTCGAAATTTTTAGCAACAGAGAGGAAGAGCACACTATAAATTCTTTTTCTCTGATAAAAAAAAAGTACAATTTTTTTGTTACGTCGCGTATAAAAAAATATTTAAAAAAATATATATATATTATGTATAGAATTATTAACACATTTTGCATGATTATTGAAAACAATTTGCGTTCAATCAAGATGAATATTAATGTCTTCTAATTTGAATCGACTGTTCGAATAAATTGTAATATGATTTTTTCAATTTCCTATTTAATAAATGAGATTCACGTCAAAACATTAGTACATAAATTCCTCTGAAAAAAAACACGAGTATACTTTCAAAAAAAAAAAAAAGACCAAGAGGAAGAACCTACTGTCTCTCGATAAGTGAGTGTAAGAGAGAGAGAGAGAGAGAGAGAGAGAGAGAGAGAAAGCTAAAAATCGGCACTAACTGTAAGAAAGAAACTAAACTTGACTTGAAATTTAAATTCGAGTTTCCGCACATTTTTAACTCTTTCAACAGTCAGAGTCATTGTGACGTATTTTAAATTCAATCGACGTTGATTTTCATACTGTTACCGTTGAAACGAGAAACAAACAACTGCGAAGGTAATTGTGGGAAATTGACGGAAAATGCAGAAACACGGAATAAAAAAAAAGAATTCCGGGCGAACGAAATTCAGCAGATAGTTGACCGACGAAATGATTTCGACGATCGAAACAACATAGAAATCTGAACGCATGAATATACTCTGAGCGAGTGTATACTATTCTACGATTGTCATGGACTCGGTATCGAAACATGAGACACGATATCATCGCGTGTACGCCACTTTTCAGCTGACTTCGCTAGCTTAAAACACGCGTATAAAATTCACGTGAAATTGATCGGAGCACGTTGAACACGTGCCAAGCGAATAAAAAAATTCGCATTAGAGACATTAAAAATTTCGAATACATACGGGGGAGTAAAAGTCAAACGAAGCACGACAAGATCGTGAAACACTCGTCGCTGAATCATTCTCGATGAAACAATCACTTGTATCGCCAGAACACCCGTCACTCCTCTAGATCGCATTTCGAAACTATTCACCTATTCGGAGCTTTTTCGAGGCTCTGCAAACACGCGAGAACGCCGAGAACGAAACTTTGAAAACTTTGAAGAATCCACAAGCACAGCGAACGATCGACTTCGAGTCGAACAAGAAGATTCGCGCAGAAAATTCTCCAAATCGATTTCCATAAAAGGAACAAAAAAAAAAAAAAAAAAAAAAAATGAAAGAGTTCAGGTAGAGGAAAAATATGACAAGAGACGAAGAATTGGAAGAAACTTTCACTTACGAGGCTGTGTACAATATGAAACGCGATACGAGCGAGAATTTTCCCATTGTTCCACCGAATTCTCTTTTCTACTGTCTCGCGGTCGATCCTGTCGCAATCGTCTAGATATTTAAATTACGTCAGGTGGGTAATTGGTGGCAATCAACAATAGTGCATAAAGAGAGGTTTGCTCGTGCAGGTGAGCAAATCTTCGTTTCTGATTGGCGGGCACATGATCTTGAAACGGCGATTTGTTGGGAAAAAAACAAGAGAGGAAAAAAAGAAACGGTATATATATTTATTTAGACGCATTATGTGGTTACTGTGTGACGGATAAATGTGTAATTTGTAACTAAATATAGATTCTGCCTATAATTATAATTCTCACGCAGATATGGCCTGAAGTGGGGAAACATTGAAGGGGAAGAACAGTGGAAAACACGAATGTTACTAAAAAGAACTAAAAAGAATGTTACTAAAAGAAAAATTATTAAAAAGAATGTTACTAAAAAGCAATTGAAATTTGTTTTACATACTAAAAAAAATACTTTATACACGCTAAAAGAAAAAGAAAATAAATAAATAAAAATATTCTACTTTGTACATTTTTTCACAACTGAATAATTCTTTTGCGACGAAAACTTCACGAATAAAGAATGAAAAAACCTGAAGCTTGATCGTATTGCAGAGCGTAATCGAAATTTCGATAGTCTGAGAATAACTATTTTTCCTGAATAAGATTCTTTCGACTGGCGCTGATATTAATTACGTCAGTTTTCGAACAATCATTAATACGTATAGATGTACATTTTCATACTCATCTGAATATTTATAAACGAATTATTTTTAACTGTTACATGTGCAATTATTATAATATGATATTACCATAACGCGTAATATTGTGTAACTCAACGAATGATTAAGTCATTATTAGCTGGCTGTTATTATTATTAATTGTTGCAGCAATTTACGAACAATTTCACATGCCCGTCACGAATTCTTTTATTTATTTATCGATGCTTTTCAAACTTCCCGGTGGAAATCATTACATCAGCAGAGATCGTGTAAGGAAAGTTCTACTACAATTTTACCAAAATCACTGTTTCTCGTGACTGTTTTCTCAAATGAAGCGAAAAAATGGTGCTCTATATAAAGTTAAAAAAGAAAAAAAGAAAATTATACATTCTTCAGACACGATCTTTGCTAGTTTGTCGTTTAACGAAACCATCGAGACCAATAAAAAGGTGAAAGAAGAAACGAACAAAATAAAACGAGAAAGTCATCGAGCATCAAATGGCCATCGAGCTGTAGCAAAAACTAATAAAAATAAGAACGAGAAGAGAATGTATTCGTGTGTTAATCGAATATCGATTTATTCCATTATCGAACAATCACCGACGACGTGAAAGCATAGCTATTCGATCGATGTGTAGGCGGAGGTGCGAGCAAGAAATCGGCGACGCGATTTCCCGCTTCTTCGTTCGACGGATCACCGTTGAAATTGCACGAAATGGTCACGCTTCGGGATGATTCAATTCCAGTCTAGTAAACAAACCAGCCATTCAAGAAAGTGTGCCAGGCAGAAAGTTTATTCATACGTTTCGAGAACAAACGAACGAGGAGATCAAACGTTCGAAAATAGGGGGAGGGGAAGGAGTCTCTGTCTGTTTTTTTAGTCCAACGAGAGAAAGGGGTGAAAACAGATACTTCTCTGAATTTAGATAGATCTGTTTACGAATAATGATACGTTAAATGTCGCGTGAAGAACGAGCCGGTCGAAGTTTTTCTATAATTTGGTCGCAGCTTTGCGAAGAAAGTGAGTGAAATCGATTTCTAATCTTTCGGCCAACGTTCGAGAAACGAACGTTGAATTTAGACGCTAGACGAAGGAACGTCAGTTTAACGAATGCATCAATCTTTAGCATTAGCCTATTATTTTCTCATTGACTCGATTATATTGTACTTTTGTGTATTTCTGTCGAAATCGATCTATTTTCAGAATTCTATCAGATGTGTTTCGGATTTTCCGGGCTTTCCAGTATCTATACTGCAACTAACGTTTGCAAACGAATGACAAATTTTAACGAGTTTCGAAATACGTAATACTTGAATGTTATTTTATTTCTCTTTCAATATAGTTTGCCTCTGGGACTTTACTTTATTGGAATTTTATTAATAAACCATTTGGCTTGATATCGCGAGATAACAATGTCGATGATAATGATGATGACGATGACTACGACGGTACATCGATTTTGTGACGTGGCTCGTTTGAAAGCAATAAATTCAGAATTAATATTAACTCTGAATTTATTGCAAAACATTTCTACGAATACTGTTCAATAAGTGGACGTGTCGAAGAATGTGAATGGTCGAAATTATACAATCATATTCAACAAAGATCTTAATGAATGAATTTTGAACGTAAAATTTATAAAATTTATAAAGAGTCTGGGAATTGATCACAGCTGAAGCAAAATAAATTAACAGATTCAATCCTGCATCATTCATTGGATATTGAATAATATCCTGCTTTAAAAAAATCAAATTACTGTAACCGTACATAAATAAAAGAGTTGCAAACTCTAACGCGTGAAATGAATTTTGAAACTTTGCAAACAAATTCGGCAGATCGTCAATCGACGATTCAACAAATCGTGGCAATTGGTCATTTTAAAGCTTCTTAATCATCGACACGCGACAAAACAAGAAATTCAGTAGTATTGCCCGAGGAATTTATTCTTGAATAAAGCTGAGTCAAAAGATTAATATTGCAGAAAAGACTGGCGTGCAAAACGTGTTGATCTAGAAAATTTTCCCTTTCTTCTATCAGAATTCAATTTTCGTTCGCCTCGAATTGAAAGCATTGGTCCTCTGAATTTCCTTGCGAGTCTCTGCACAGAATTCCACTGATTCAACCAAATTAATTAATTAAGAAACAGCTTCGAGCTTCCTTTCAGTTCGATCGAATCGCGGATTTCTCTGTTAATTTCCAGTTTTGTTAAATTTTCTTTTCAAACTGAATGTATACATATCTAAACCGATTTGAAAGTCGTTCGTTTTCTTTTTGTTTTTTTCTGAAAAACGTTTCCGACGCCTCCGATTTTTTACCCGATTTTTTACCCATTTACATAACAATCGAGCAGTCAAGCAAACTACGGAGACTAGTTTGCCCAGTTTTCTTTTTGCCGATCGCGAGACCTCGAAACGATAAATGAACGGAATATATCTCGACGGGTGACACGTTGCTGCCATTGACAACGCACGAACGTGCAATTGAACCACCGTTCAAAAGCGGAAGCCATTCCCCTCGCGTGTTTCTACCTCTTCGTGCGGTCTTGGGAAGCAATTCGAAGAAATTTACACGCATGTGAACCTTCTTTCAACGAAAGAATGCCTCGCACTCTTGACTTGACTTCGCTTCGTAAATTTCTGCCCGAATGGAAATAATAATTTTTTCTCGCAAATTTACTTCGTAATTATTCGTAGAATTCGTAGGTTCGTAAATTATTCGTAGAATAAATTGCAAGTGAAACGTTTTTTAAATTCGGAGTAAATTCGTAAGTTTACCGATCGAAATTTCTATATCTCTGCTCAAGCAAACACTCGTAAATTCGTAAATTTATAAGTAAAACGTGTAAAGACAATAAAATTCGCGAGGCGCGAGTCCTCGAGTTCGTTGTATTCGGGCTTCAAGAAACGAGCTATCTCAAACGGACAAAATAAATTTGTAAAACGTACAGACGTGGATTTTTAAATGCGAATTTGATAACTGTATTTCACCGATCGTTCAAGTAAAAAGAAGAGAAATGCTTCTGTCATTCCGCGAAATTTAAAATTAAAGAAAAAAAAAAAATGAATTGGAACGAGAAGTTAAAATGTTGATGTTTTACGTTAAGTTACCTTTGATAAGAACGACCGAATTTATTTTTTCGTGCGTGAGTTTCGAGTTCCTAGTAATTAGAAATAGCGTGCACCGTGCAAATCGACTTCGTTTCCTAGGGCTAGCCGCGATCGATCGATTCTTTCTACTTTTTCCCAGTACAAAACGAACAGGCAGGCCTGATTCAATGAAATTCGAAACCCGTTGTTCCTGTTTCGAAACCAGTTTGTTCGTGAAAATATAAGCCGATCGCGACGAAATATGAACATTGTCGTGCTTCTCTATAAAAGAATGTTGGACACTACATATAAACGATAGTGAAATTCGTGATATTTCGTTACAGGTATTTCACCCTAGATTAACTTCTTTTTCTTTCTTTTTTTTTTTTTTTTTTTAAAGCTAGCTGTTAAATTTATTATCTTCAAGATGCTAAATATTGCGGCGACTCTTGTGAAGCTGTTTTCTACTGTTTCTACTGTTTTCTTCTATCTGAAACTGCCATTTCCATCGTTACACACGCTCCGAAAAATTCGCGTTGTAAAAAAGTAAGTAAACGAAAATACTGTTACGGTGGGTAAATTCTTTTTATTGCAGACATCGAAGAAACCGCACTGATGAAATTTTTACTCGACTGATATAAAATATAATTAAAATATAATTTTCACCCGAGAAGAGAATTTCTTTAACTCGAAGAATTCTCATTTCTGTTTACTCATGACAAAATTTGCACCGCTGAATAAGGATTCTAATCCAATGTAATTTTATATCACACATCCGCTTGAAAAACGGAGTTATCAAGCCGCTAGGAATATTCGACACGTAGCAGAAACATTTGTAACACGATCACTAAACACGTTTCGGAAAAGCGAAGGTAGAATTCTGTCGCTATATCGTTCAGTCTAAAATCACCGCTTTGTACAATCTACAATCTATGGATAAAAATCGATAAAAATCCCACCATCTATTTTTCAGTTCAAAATTATCTCACTGTTCTCGATAGAAATCTTGTCAATGAAATTCGCATTTGTTGAAAACTTCCTATTCTCCTCCATTAATTCTGTATAATTGAAATTGATCCTCTCCTAACTAACTAAAAATCCTGTACACTCATAATTTGCTAAACTAAATGTTCTGCGTTTACACAATTTTCCAAATTACAAATCCTACTCATCCACAATTTTCTAGACTAAAACCTTGTACGCCTGCAATATCCCAATTTAAATCATGCAGATTCACAGTATTTAAAACTAAAAATCTTATACACTGAAATTTTCTAATCTAAAAATTCTACATATCCACAATCGTCCAAATTTTCCAATCAATAAAATCTCCCAATTTAAAAATCCTATACATCCACAATATTCCAAACTAGAAATTCTGCGTGTCTACGATTTTCCAATTAAAATATTTATAGATTCACAGTTTTCCGATCTAAAAATCTTACACACTCCAATTTTCTAAAGATCCTACATATTCACAATTGTCAAAATTTTCCAATCAATAATCTCCCAAATTAAAAATCCTATACATCCACAATGTTGCAAACCAGAAATTCTGCGTGCTCACAATTTTTTAAATTAAAAATCTTATACACTCAAATTTTCTAAACTAAAAATCCTACGTATCCACAATTGCCCAAATTTTCCAATCCATAATCTCCCAATTTAAAAATCCTATAAATCCAGAATTTTCCAAACCAGAAACCCTGCGTGTCTACAATTTTCCAAATTAAAATATTTATAGATTCAAATTTTCTAAAGATCCTACATATTTACAATTGTCCAAATTTTCCAACCCATAATCTCCCAATTTAAAAATTTTATAAATCCAGAATTTTCCAAACCAGAAACCCTGCGTGTCTACAATTTTCCAAATTAAAATATTTATAGATTCAAATTTTCTAAAGATCCTACATATTTACAATTGTCCAAATTTTCCAACCCATAATCTCCCAATTTAAAAATCCTATAAATCCAGAATTTTCCAAACCAGAAACCCTGCGTGTCTACAATTTTCCAAATTAAAATATTTATAGATTCAAATTTTCTAAAGATTCTACATATTCACAATTGTCCAAATTTTCCAACCCATAATCTCCCAATTTAAAAATTTTATAAATCCAGAATTTTCCTAACCAGAAACCCTGCGTGTCTACAATTTTCCAAATTAAAATATTTATAGATTCACAGTTTTCCGATCTAAAAATCTTACACACTCCAATTTTCTAAAGATCCTTCATATTCACAATTGTCCAAATTTTCCAATCCATAATTTTCTAAATTAAAAACCCTATAGATTTTACAGACTACAATTTTCCAGACTAAAAATCTTCTACCCAAATTTTCCAGACTCAAAAAATCATATACACCCAAATTTTCTAAACTCAAAAGAATCCTACGTATCTATAGTTTTCCAAGTTAGAAATCCCACATACATCCAACGACTTATATCCACGAACCCTGTGTACTTACAATTTTCCGAAATCACAATTCTCCACGTTAAAAAATATTGTACACCCGCAGCTTACCGAACTAAACTAATGGCCCTGAATGTGTCCACAATTTTCCAAAACGATCTACGAAATGCTTCAATCATTTTCTACATATTTCTCCGAACGAAACGAAGGGGTTGAAAATCTCCGTGGACATAACAACGACTTACGGCTGCCAGTTCCTCCGTAGATACAGTAGAATTCCTTTGGGGGGCACGTATCACACGTCGTTTGCTCTAATGATCGACGATCTCCGTACAGACGTCACTTGCGGATGATCCGACCTGATGGCGAGTTCACTATGAAATACGGAGATGCAAGAGCGTATGTCCCACTTATCAACACCGCAACGACCTATAAAACCGCGTCGACGAAATCCCCCACACGATCACGTTTGTCGGCGTGAGAGAGAAAAAAGAAAAAAAGAAAGAAGAAGAAAAAGGAACGTGACTCAAAAGAGTCGTGAGGCTCGGGATCACGATAGACCTCATTAAGCGGAGTTCACATTTATGAAATTGTCGGATCATGTGCAATTCTTGCATAAAGATTTCGAATAATTTAATAATTTAACAATTTAAACGGCGGAAGGAGGGACGGCGAACGGCATTCGATACACGTTGAAGTAACTAACCTAGAGTACGCTGGTGTCGTTTTGAACTTATTTTTTTTTTTTTTATCTTTTAGTATTGTTTAACACTAGAACTAATATATATAGTCATAATAATTGGTACTCGTAACTTTTCGTTGCAAGTTGAACTTGCAACGATGCAAACTTTAGAGACTCGCAGTATTGTTCTCCATTTTGCTACGATTTTCTTACTATCCTTTTTTGCACTTTGATTTCCTCGCTGAGAAATCTTGCATTTCAGTGTTTCTGGCTGAGAACAATTGTGCTTGAATTAATATCGGTTTGATAAAAGCTTCGAGAAAATAATTATCATTATAGAGGATGTAGGAAGACGAGTGACGCAATTGGACAGAGAATCATTCAAATAATAGGTCAGAAGGAAAAAAAATTAACATGTTCTCGTTCCTTTGTTTTCGAAAATCCACCGAATTTCTGAGAATTCGATGACGTCCACATGTTAATTGATACACGTACGTGTTATATATTATAGCAAAAAAAAAAAAAAAAAAAAAAGGAAAAAAGACATGTTTCAAGCAAACAGACTTTGCTGCGTTTGATAAAAAAAAAAAAAAAAAATATATAACTCGCGTAAAAGCTTCAGTTTGTTTGTCTACGTTTATCGAGCAATACAGCAGAGGTCAAAAAAGAAAAAAAAAAAGAATTAACTTTAATATAATCTGTGGAAAAACTATGTACGTTATTTGAGAAGATACAAAAGAATATACATATCGTCGTTATAATTTGCATGTACATTCGAAACGCGTGTTAAATGAATGCAGTACTGTTCGAGGGGTATATAATCAATTTAACCAAGAAAATACAAAACAGAAGGAATCGTTGAAAGAGCAAATGTCGACTGTGTCGGTCGAGATTTCTCATTCAAATTCATTCTTTAAGGAGCACGAAGGATCATTCAAATGATCATTTTCAAAAAAAAAAAAAAAATACGAGGAGAATAGTTTTCACGAAACGACGAATCAATCACAATAGAAGCCCGTTCACCGTGAAGAGAACTTTGGCCAAGATTTTTCATTTAAGTTCACTGTTTAAGGAATACGAAAAGAATCATTTGAATAATCGTGTAGAAAAATGCGAAAAGAATTCCACGAAACGACAAAGTTACAGCAGAGATCTGTATTTCTATAGATTTCATTGATTTGAACGAAATATTAAAGTGAAAAATTGCTTCGATTAAACAAACTCGTGCTGATTGAATTTACTAATCTGAATCTGAATGTCCATTAGGGTAACTTCGATCTCATTATTTAAGTTATCAAACGTCAATTTTAAGTTTTTTTCTTTAGTTTTCTTCATCGGAGGCCATATTAATTTGTATTCCATTTGTTCGTATATTTATTCGAAAAAAAAAAACAAGGTAAATTATGTATAACGTCTACAATCGGAATGGTACCAAAAATGTTCTATTTACCTATTTCAATAAATTATAATTTCACTGAAAAGTAAAATTTTTTTTAAAACAGCAATTATGCAATTTACATTATGCATTAACATTTCATGTAATCTTTAGTGATCATTTAAATGATCATCAAAAAAAAAGAAAGAAAAAAACGTCGCAAGAAACATAATTCTGTGAATAACAACTACGTATATATATGGAATAGGTATGACTATTTTTGCTGTTCAACGATCTATGCAAGTTCTAAGTTAACTTATTGTTTTCAGTTCGCCGTTTTTTTTTTTAAGTTCGCTAAGTTCAAGTTCGATTTTAACAAAAATGGTAGACACTTAGATTTACATCGTCACGTTTGTTCCTTCACGCGTGTCCATTTTGCTTTCTGTGCGTTGAATTTTCTGCCAACGTAAAAACCTTAATCGTTTCACTTCTAAGCTAAATTGAAACTGAAATTGGAATTGGCAACATCGACAAAATTTCTAGAGCAATGTAGTTCGACTTTTCAGTTTCTGTTTCTTCATCTCTGGAAAATAGAGCAAGATCGATGCCAAAAGATAGCAAACTTACTCAATTTACTTCTCTAAATATAATTCAGTTATTCAGCAGATGAACTTGTTTCCAGAAAACGGGGAAAATTTTTACATGCAACTATAGCAAATGCAACTGTCCGAAACAGTAAAATATATCTCACTTTCTTTCGTTTTTTCATTTTCAACTCGCTTGGTTGATCAATCGTTGCGAAATTCAGTATTCGAAATTCATTAATTAAAATTTCATTAATTAAAATTCGATATCAACAATAGACGATAGATAGGCGCGATAGCGGATTTTGCGAAATCGTCACTTCGATGCGAATAGAGAGCACCGACCGTCACAATTTCAACGATGAAATATTATATTACGCTTTAATATTAATATTAATGTCGCTGGTTGTTAGAAAACTGTGTCAAAGAGAAATAATAATAATAATAATAATAATAATAATAATAATAATAATAATAATAATAATATAAATAATAATAATAATAATAATAATAATAATAATAATAATATAAATAATATTTATCGTGAAATAGTGTACTTTTCGAAAAAGTACTTGTAGTTTCTTTGCGTATACCAATAATAAAAAATTATAGGTCAACTAACAAAATCCAGTTACGCAAAGAACGTTACTTTTGCGCAATAAAGCGGACTTTATCATTGGATTAAGAGTAATCGTGACTTGATGAATTAATTAATAGATCAAACATACAATAAAACTTTTAATTCTCACATATATTTCTTTCTTAGTCGCCGATGCTATTCACACGGAATATTCTTTTGCGCAATAAAGCGGACTTCATCATTGGATTAAGAGTAATCGTGAATTAATGAATTAATTAATAGATCAAACATATAATAAAACTTTTAATTCTCACATATATTTCTTTCTTAGTCGCCGACGCTATTCACACGGAATATTCATTTGCGATCTATTATTCACACTGACGCAATAGAATAAATTAGAATAGATTTATATCTTTTGTTTGCATTCAACGAATCGTGTCAACGGAGAATAGGTTTCAATATTAAGAATAATTGACATCTCGGTTGAAAAGGAAATTTCTGCAGCGCATGTTCATCGAGTTATTAGATATCTGAACGACATTTACGTATAAAAGAAACGACATTTACGTATAAAAGGAAGTCAGAGTTAAAAAAGTAAAAAGGAAAACTTTGAATTAAATAAAACGATAGAATGATGTGTGCAGAGATGATGTGACATGTCTCTAAAGCTGGCAGATATAAATAATACGATTGCAGGAATTAACAAAGCAAAGTCTAATGAGCGTTAATAATACATAATGGAATTTAAGGAAAAATAATAATCAAATAAAAATAAAAATTTGTCTTGCTGACAAAATAAGAGAACAGTAATTAAAATCGCTCGACGCAGATTGTAGAGTAAAGTAAAGGACAAAATATACCAAACGGGACCACCATAAACACCAAAGAAAAAAGAAATGATTAGAGAACGAACCGAGAGAAAGATTCATTAAAACATAGTGAAGAAAAGGACACTGGCGTGTAGAGATCACGTTTTGAAGATACATATGAAAACCATTGCAGCATACGTCTGATTTCTTCATTTCGCCATTTTTTTTAGTCCACGGAAACGAATCGTTATCTACTTTGCCGAAACGGTTTCAAACAGCTAGACACTAAGAAAAATGCGCATACAAACATTTGTCAGGCATAAACCTCCATTGCAATTGGTTAATATTGAGTCTTCGATAAGCCAAGACTATGCTTACTTCCGGTTTGAGTAACGATCCTCGAAGTGATCAGGCAACCAGTTCGTTCTTTCCTCGATGCACTTACACGTGATTCCTCAGCCTCAGAATTTAAAAAAAAAAAGTGCAACAACATGCTTGAAGATATCTTAAAAATTAAGATCGTTAAAATTGAAGATTATTAACGTGCGCAGTTGAATGCAATTAACGATTCACAGTTCACAAATCGTGAAAATTTATTAAATTTTCTAAAAACTCAGACGTGATTCGAAGATATTAACCAAGATATATGATATTGGAATATATTTTGAAATGACTGAAAGAAATGATGCACACCAATTATATGTAGACATAACATATAAATTATTTTAAGATTCTTTAATGCCTCGAAGAATTTAAGAAAAAAATTATATAACTATATTAAAATTGAAGATTATTAACATGCGCGGTTGAATGCAATTAACGATTCACAGTTCACAAATCGTGAAAATTTATTAAATTTTGTAAGAACTGAGACATGATTCGAAGATATTAAGATATTAAGAAAAAAATTATATAACTATAAGATATATATCTTATATAGCTATAATATAGTTATATAATTTTATATATATATATATATATATATATGTAATATATGTCATAATAATTAGTAATTATTCATCATAATATACTAATATTTATTTATTTATCAACCATGATGCGAAGTCAAAGATGGAATGGTCAAACGATGAACGTGCTGTTTTGCATATGCGTACCAGTTTTTATCGATTTCGCATAATTAGTCAATTTACATGATATCTATCGATGTCAGACCCGAAAGAAAAAAAGTATATTAATCCGTAGAGAGACACATACTCGAAGGATACAGATAATATAACAAGAAAGTAAATTAGTTTTTAGAGATACTAATAAGAAACGGAAGAAGAGATGATTTCATCAATTGTCAAACTCGACTTCTTCGTCGAGAACGAGATAAGGGTAAAAAACTCTCGGAAAATGGGACGAAACTACATGCAAAAATGTTCCTAACGGCAACAATTCCAAGAGTGAAACAAGAATATATCTTACTGATGGCGTATCGTTTCACCTTTCGTTTTTCCTTTAATTGAAGTCAAGCGATTATATTGTTGTCGTTATTATACCGAAGATATATGCTCAGATCTATTTGCAACAGATCTTTTTACAAGCTCAACGAATGACTGTACAAACGAGGAGAGGTTGTGTGTTCGAGTCGAGTGGAAAAAACGTATCCTTGACCCGGTGCCAAAATGGCCTAGAAACACGGATAACTCGAATACTCGAACGGCTAATTTATCCATAATAAATCCAATAATCCAGATTTCGCATGAATCTGCGGAAAAAATTAAATCACAAATATTATATCTAATATTCTACGGTGATGACGATCGATGTGGATATAGATGTGGGCATATCCTAAATTTAGATTCCATAAGAATCGGATTGCGACTGATCAAATAAACTGACAGCATCGTGTTGAAGATTATTTAAATAATAATTTAAATAGTGATTAACGTGTGGTCCGACACGCGAACAGGAACAACATGGAATATGTGGCAAGCACATAACGCGTAGGAACATCGATCGCTCTAAATACCCAATTTAGGATGGAAACTATCAAGTCAGTATGACACTCGGAACAAAATCCGACTAAGGTTTAAAAAAAAAAAAAAAAGAAGTACTAGCTATAATCAGACTAGACGGACTTTTATGCATATATGCGAAATTCAAGGATAGAAAAATTATATAGAATATGCGAAGTCGATTTGTTTTTACAATTTTCAATGAATAAAAGTAAGCGAGTATTCAAATTGTATCTTCTTAGCTGCATGAATTTGTATAAAGGTTCGCGCTTTGTTAACGATTAATATTGCTACGATTGTTATTATTACACAAACTGAAGCACGTAAATCTTCCATGAAGAAAAGAATCATCAGGATCTCTTCTAGGAAACGATAAATCCGATAATTATCGTTACTTAAGTCGCTCGCAACTGAATTATCCAATTATCCATTCCATAAGAATTCCAAACAAATATAATCCTGAACGAAATCAGCTTGATCTACAACCGAAAAGAGAAAAAGTTCTTCGTTCCATGCAATCTTCGAAATGTCGAGTCCACTGTGAAACGCTTAAAGACCACGCGGGAAAATCAAACGAAGGGAAACAAATTAAAAGCGGAGGAGGATCCTCCAACAGATTGCTCCAATTATCGGTAAAACGACAAAAGAAAAGAAACGAAGGCGAGAACAAGCAGCGTACGAAACTCTCTCCCCCCGAATCTGTGACCAGATCTCGTTCAACGATCGAATATAGTTCTATCTTAGCGGTAGAAGAAACAGAAAGACACGAACAAAGGAAAGGAGGAAACACACCGCACGAAAACCGAGTGCATGAAAACACGAGGCTTCGAAAGTAAGGTTCCGTTTCGAGCACAACGGAACAGCTAGACTTTCGAGTCGCCCTCGGGCGATTTAGTGCCCGTAAAACGGTACCTAGTTCTTCTACGCTCTTCTACACTCTTGTTACGCGCGGAGAAGAGCGCGCGGCTGGTTCGAGTTGAAAATAATATGGTTTTAGAAAGTTGGGCGCATAGTTGTAATAGCCGTGATTCACGTGTCAGAGATTCTGGTGTCGTCGACTAAGTCGATTGTGCTCTTCACTGTGGAGGCTTCTCGCTGGCAAATGGCAGCTCTTGCTTTTCTACCCCCTTTTGTTATACGACGGAGGCGATGTTTAATTCAAAAAGTGAGAAAGTGCTTCCTCTTGGGGTCGAATGGATAGAAGTTTCGTATAAGAGTAACGTTTAATCATTTGCTTATAATCGTTGCTAGTGACAGTGGCATTTCATTATACGTGACTGTTTGGAAAATTAGAGCAAATGTAATAATGCTGTTTGTGTACGTAGAAAGTGTAAGAAAACGTAAGCTTGTAGATCTTAACGGAAGTCATTGTCTTGTTTGTATTTTTCAGTGGTTGTCGGACATTTTTCGCTGAAAATAATAAAAATTTCGAAGACCGAATAGGAGAATAGGTTTTAGAGTTTTGACGGATCGATTAAATTTGTATTCAATCTCTGCACTATTATAGCGAGATGAAACACCGAAATTCAGCTTCCTATTAGTTCGGCGAAATTTTCAATGAGATGTTCTATTAATTTTCCTTACCATTCTATGAATGTCTTATGAAATGAATATGCATAAATTTTGATCAAAATGTGTAAAGATTTGAATTTAAAAAAGTGCTAAAACTTTTAAAATAATTGCATAATATATATAACTATACTCATAATTGTATACGTAATCATTGCATCATTACACAATTAACAATAAAGAATATTTATAAATTATATAATTTCTGCATATATGCGTGTGACGCGTCACAACGATCTACGAGCGAGTTTCTAAAAAAAACGTCAGCAATATATACTAAAATAAGTAGCTAGAAACTGAAAACATAGAAAATTAGAAACAGAAACTACAGAAATAAATGGCTGGAAACAGAAAACATAGAAAATTAGAAACAGAAACTACAGAAATGTCAAATATTCTGTAGACAGGATTGCGAGTGTCTAACCAGTAGTAGACTCGCTTATTTACACATGCAGACAACGTGCAACAAGATAAAGGCGAAATTTTCAAACTTTCTGTATAGGAAAGTGGACGAACATTGGATTATCTTCGAAAGTGACTTTAGAGACTTTTCCTCATTCAAATAACTTTCCGTCGTAGCGATAATAATAGTAAACAGATGATAATAGTAATATAAAGCGACGATAATAGTAATTTAAAATATTCAATTTCGAAACACGTAGATTAAATGCATCACGTGACGTTAAATCGGATACGTGTACAACAGCTGCGAATTGAACAAATTTCAACGAATTTCTTTAAAAATTCTAATTTTTAACTTAATCTGATAACGATCTTTTCTCTAATAACGATCATCGTATTTTACATAATAATAAAATATTATCAGTATTTATTATATAATTATATGCGACTACAATAATGTAATTTTGTAAGTGTAACTTGCGCTGTAAAATAAATGTAAACTAATGAGATTTAGTATCACGCAAAAATCATTATAGAAATATTGATAAGTGTAACACATAATTATACAACTGTACAATTATTTCCGTAAAGCCATTGTATCGCTATATGTATCGCTAGCTATATATATATATATATATATATATATATATATATATATATATATATATATATATACACATAGTTATTAATATTTGTGAAATAACAAACTTCAACATTTTATACTTAACAAAGCATTAGTGAACTGTCATTACTCACTTAACTGATAAAGTCAACTCGTCAAGCAAGGAATTAAATCCTACTAATTCGTTCCAGTGAGATATACATAAGAGACAGAGACAGAGAGAGAAAGGAGAGAACAAATTGGAGTGATGTCCCGAAGACGAAAATTACTTTCTATGAATACGTGCACCTCGTTACTCCTCGATTAACGAGTCATTAATATATTTGTTATAGTTATCCATGAATAATATGTTACCTTTTTCACCATTAAAATGAGAAACGATATCCCGCGATTGCCGAACAAGTGGAATTCAAATTCTCATTGACAAACTCTCCACAATTTCCGCCAGATGTTTTCAGTTCGAATAAAAGATACATTTCGAGCGAAAATCATCTAACAACCCGCACAACACAGCAAACTTCAATATACGCTAGATGATCAACCCTTAAATCACGTGTCTAATTCACTTCGACGTTCCGTCCCATCTCTCGCGTTTTCTCCCAACGATTAATCGAAACGACCCTCTAGTTTGGTATTCCACGCTTAAAATCCAAACTAAATCAGCAATCGAATCACTTCGAAATGATTTACCATAACCTAAAAACAACATCGTCGGCGAGCAAACCTTCAATGCGCACATCGGATTAAAAAGAAAATCACTAATACTCGATCAGAAGGGAGAAACCACCTTCATGGATCACTCGGCGAAAGGGCCAGCCAACAGCCTTGAATTAATATGGAAAAGATAGACGGACTATGCTCTTCCATCGGGGGTTGCGGCCATCGAACCACCCCCTAGCTCGACTGCGGTTTTCTACCTCCTAGAATCTGCTCCTTTCTCTCCCTCTGCTATCCTCTTGAAACCGGATGTTCTCTGCGTGGGGGTAGCAACCTCCGCGGTGCATGCGCGTCACTGACATGAAAGAAAAAGAAAAGGAAAAATGAAAATCTGCCAGGAATATTTAGCGAATTGGAAAGACACTGCGTACGCGGCTCTCAGGGGAGCACTATTAACGCGTGGCGCCATTGGCGTCACTGACGGTAATGTAGAGAACTAATCGTTCGTTCGACCACGTCGGTAATAAGCCTCGATATGCAGAGAAATAAGAATATTGAGGCTAATGAGCTTGAAAATTTTTTGAAATTTCTCCTGCTCATCTAGTAACACGCAACCATACAGACCACTGTCTTTCCTGAGAAGCATCCATCTAACTAACACACATAATTTTTCATCCATTTTTCACCCAATTCCAGCCACTGCAATTAAATCAAATACAAGTAAAAAAAAAAAAAAAGAAATGAACCTCTGGCACAGACGAGGTATATGAATAGACCAAGCATCTTGTGGGATTTCATGTCCCATTCTCTGAAACAATGACATACTAAAGAAAAAAAATCAGTGGTTTGTAGCGCACTCTATGCTTTCTAACGGTGAATTTGGGAACTACATCAAGTTAAACGATCAAAGTTGAGCAAGTAGTGAATGCGTCAGGAACATGATTTTTGAAATTCGTTTTGAAATTTCGTGTTATCAAATATTCAACATCGAAATGTGAAGTTGATAACTAATCGAAATTATTCTATTATATATCAGAATTATATAGAAGAGTTTTATGGTATTACGATGGTTTCTTTCTTTTTTTCTTTTTCATAAAGCGAATTAAAATTCTAAAGTTATTGATAGAATGTTGAAGAACCTATCAGCGTAAATAAATTTTATCAAAAGTTCGATATATATAGTATGAGCGAAATTAGAGAAGAAGAAGAAGAACGAACAACTTTTTCATTTAAAGATATAGTCATTGCAGAACGAATAATTAATCCCAGATTTTCTAAAACATACATTTTTGTGCGAAAAAACATTTTTCACACGCTTACAAATTAGTTACCCGTTTGTCAAAACTACATATTATTTATTTTTAACAAATCATAACATCTAACCGAGATCGCAGCCAATCAGCTCGTATTACTTGGCATATAATTAATAATTCTGTCAGTTATATAGCCAATTGTTTAGCTACATAATAATGTAATTAATAATTATATATCAAATAATACCGATTGTCCTGGTGGTCTCACCATGTGGAGGTGCTACGAACGAAGACCCACCCTTCTTTTGCAAATAAAAGTTTATTAATATAAAACATGAATTCTTTAGTCAGAAATCTGTACAATAAAAAACCAAAGATTTAAGATCAATGTTTAAAAAAACAGTAATATTAAAACGGAGCAGTGACTGACTCGTTATGCATACATACATTTTAAAAACTTCCTTTACTTTAGGTTATCTGATTAGTGTCATTATTATGATTATTCTGAAATCAAACGATTAGTGCCAATAATTAATTTCTCTTTCTTGTTATTGCTCGATCGTGTCACAAAAATTTCTACGTATGCAAAAGGCAATTGGCATCCTATTTTTCAACTAGAAGTATTTTTTAAAATATCGATGATGTTATATCATTGCTATTATTACATCAATCAAACAAAATCCTCAAATTAACCAGTCCCTGAGGTTTATATGTTTCAAGACTCGCGACAAGTTATTGCTCAACTTGTATTATATACTTTAGGAAATAAATATCGTTGATGATAATAAACAGCATGTGAAATATAGAGCATTATACATGTATATCATATTTCACATGTAAAGATTCTAGTACAATATTTCGAAATACATTTTCAAAGACTAGCATCGTGTTATACGCATACCAACATCGCTATTCGTCTGAAATTAGTGCACCATACAATAGAATGTCAACAGGCTCTGTAATTATTTCGATGGAAACATTACATATATCTGACATATGTGTCATTACGTAGACACACAACGCACGCACATTATACAGAAATTTAAATGTGAATTTAAGTGTCTGCTGAGCTCCGGAGCTCGAAATATCTTTCTACTCTTTATCGAAAACTCGCTACAGAAAATGCGACTGACTACGAATATTCAGATTTTTAGAAACATCATTTATGAAAAGCAGCACGGCCTCTTCCTCTTTAAGTTATTCTTCAGGAAAACGTTGATTTTTGATGTTTCTCCCAGAATTTAGATTAAGATTTGTGTTTCGAGCGGATAAAGAAACGGATGATCCACGGTGACAGCGCGAAACTGCACACGATGCAGCTTGAAAAAGGGCTAATTAGTACCGATGTATTTACTATCGTTATACACTATAAATTTGCACGAAAATTTATAGCTGAATTATCTAGTTACTAAATTATCGTGCAAGCATCTAGATCCAACCAAACATTTCCCTGCTTCGTGTCAGTCCGTGTCTAGTCGGTGTATCTCGTGACAGCGCGAGTACGCGCATAAAACTAGCGGGTTTGTAAAGTTTAGCGAAGCGCGTGTGTTTGCTACTAAAACAGTGTTTATTCCACGGGGATCGCGGAACGAAGCTTTGCAATCGTCTCAGAAATCACACGTAGAGACAAGTATCTGAATTATTTTATTAGATGTAATAACTCAGTGTTGAAATACTTTCACGCAATCGAGACGTCGAAAATCCATCGAAAAGATTCACGCGCGCAAGATCTTTTTAACCAACTCGATCTGAAGGTCTCAGCAGATTCCTGGTAATAATGATTTTGTGTTCTTATTACGCAATACCGATAAACTTCGGCGAACCAGAAAGCACTCCTGAACGGAACACCTGTGTCAAATTCTACAAATTTATCGCCGTGCCAGTCGTATCGTAGCAGGTGTTTGGGATATTTGGTTTTAATCATTCGCTTCAAGGTATTCGCTTATCGATTGTTTCTTGTCGAATCTTGTGAATTACTCGATGCGTAAAATAACTTGATCGAGTAACCTTAAAGATATGATGTAAACGGAGCAATGTGTGAATTATTTGATTAACTGAGATAGTGAGAAAATAATGTTTAAACAATGACCAAGTGATCGATCAGATCAATCTCGAAGAAAGTGACGATAAAGTAAAAAGAGTGACATAATAAGATCTGACGATTATCTGAACGATCTGAAGAATCGTTCAATCTGAAAGTTTAGTAGACAATCGAAACGATAATAATGTTTAAAACAATGATCACGATCGATTAAACGATCTTCGAAAACAGTGGTACAAAACGATCTGCCACGAATGCCACGAAGAATCCATTTGATCTAAAAGTCAGTTAAACAGAGAATTGAAATTTTATATTAATGATATATATGATATTAAAAAAGGGAGAGTATATCACGGAGAATGATAATCGATCGATGACACGATACAAATGACAAGTGTTATAAATAATAACGTTACATCTAGCTGAGAATATAAAGGACCAAGTGATAAATCATTCGTGGCACATATACATAGTTTTGTAATCATAACATGTAAAAGTGAAAGATAAGCATTCCCTTTTTCGAAACTGATAACGAACAGAAATAGTGTATCGTGAAAGAGTAGACTCGGCATCTCTTATCTTATCGATATTTATATATTTCCTAAACACTCTACGCTTCCACGTGCTTCTTGAATCATTGATACCACTGTCAATTTACGTAAGTACGCAAGTCTACACGCACGCGAGCTTAATAATTGATTCACGTCTTGCCTCGGCCATTTAATGACAGTTCTCTTATTATCTAGCTCGAGTGACCTCGAGTCGTTGGCGCGAGGACCGATACACTCTCGAACCAATACACTCTCAGTTAAATTTGGTTTGGAGAGACACGTGGAGCTGTTGATGTTGTCTAATAGTCAATTAGTTCATCATGTTATACCTATTATAATTCACGCTAGATTCAACCTTGGCGACCGAGTGACAAGAATAATTATTCTTAGAAATTCGTCGAACACGTTTCGATAACTTGGTTATCGGCGTTATTATTGATTTGTTGAATCGAATGTTCTTCGAAGAAGAAATATTTAACTTCCAATACAGACTGCTGCCAATTTTCATTCGTCTCTATTACATTTTACATCTTGCATTTTCAACACATTTGCAACACATGATTCGGACGTTAATACGTATTAAATGACGAAAATCCCGGCAAGGAAGTCACTATTGTACTTAATTTCGTAAAAAATTCTGAAAACTGCAGAAGAAACGAGATTGTGAGAGAAGTTGGGAAATTTTTCGTGCAAAACGATGTTTTTTTTTTCTAAGAATTTCAGAGCGAAATATTCTTTCTGATTTTCGATTTCCATTGCAGTGGAAAATACGAGTTTTATGAACGAGTATATTTAACACTCCGGTGATTGAGTTCGAAGTCTTAGGTCCAAGTAGCTATAAATAAGAAACATAAATAAATAATGATTGACGGTTATGCCACTTCGCGATTATGAATGAAACGATCGAGCTTGCGATTTACAGCAGTTGCAAAACGCGCGATTCGATCACAAATGCAATTAAGTTAAATTTCCTACCATAAATCTATCAAACATTTAAATTAGTCTTATATTCAACTCTTAACTCTTTCCTCTCCAGTTATGTAACAAAGAGAGATTGCTTTACAGCCGTAATACGTACGCAAGAAACGTAAATGCATGCTCGCGATTAATTTACGAAATATTACGAAAGAATTCAGATCGATACTTTGTCGTTTACCGCCGCGTTTTAAATGCGTGTTCAAATGATTCATATAAATGATTCATTGCTATATATAAGATAGCCTTAAGAATCACGACAAGTCCTAGATGAAGGCTTAGAGTATATTATTACTCACAAGTTACATAATAAACATGGAACGTAGACGCAGCGTTTATTTATTTTCGACCGTGACAATTATGATTCCAAATGCTGCTTGAACGCAAAAAATATTGAACGTTGTTCTGCGTTTTCTTTTTCTCCAAATTTGAATATCAATAAGAACTAACAGGATTGATCGTTGATCCACGGAGTGGAATACTGTTAATTTTATAGTATCTGTTTACATTACGCAAAACATTTCGATATCATTTTTATTTATTAAAATATGTATCTTATATCAATCTGAAAGTAGCGATAGCGTGATAAAATTACTGGTCATCGGTGTGCCACCGACGGCAGTTAACGTGTTAATGGGAAAAGTAAAGATTATCCAGTGAAATGGATTTCGATTGTCCACCAGTTGATCGTTTCACATCTTCAATGAAGTCTGTCAAAAGGAAGAACGACCCGGCCGTGAACTATGAATTCCGAACAATAAATTCTGATTAAAGACCGTACGATTGGAAGGCAAGCCACATAGAAATTACGCACTGCGTTTAAAAAGTAAAGAAGGAAAAAGAAACGAAGTTAACAGCCTCGTCATTCATCAATCTCGACATATACATTGGAATGGAAAAATGATTTTTTGCGCGCTTGCTAATTCTAACTTGTCCTTCGTCATCGTGTAGTCAATTAAGAAGATTACTGCTCACTTTGTCGCGATAGAAAGGTAGAAAAGTTTCATACTTAAAGAACAAAGAATCTCTTTACAAACGAGACCATTTTTTCTTTTTTTTTTTTTTTTTTTTTCATGAAGTACTCGGGACAAAATTCTATTTCTTTATTAAACTATCTTGCATTGAAAGAAGGAATATTCTCTTCACAGAGAGGACCACTTCCTCTGTCAAAAAAAATACTCCAAATTAATTTCTCCAATAAAATGCTTCTTCGTCATTTTCCCCCGACAGATCAGCATAAAAACGATACCACCTATGGCGAAGAAATATTACAGTTCCACCCCCTACTGTTCAGGACACGTGGCGCCAGTCGCATTGTTCCTGTTTTCGTTTTTCGTTCTCTTTATTGAGTGTTCATCGTCAACTCTTAGGAGAATACGTCGCCGGCAAACTATCCTCTCACGTTCCCCTATAGACACGAATATGAAATCTACCCTACACTCGGGAAACGTGGCGCCAGATATATTAGCATCCGCCATTTTCAGTCTGATAGAGCGTTTTTCAAATAAACGTTCGTTTTTCTCTCAATCATTGTTTAACAACGGTGTATGATATTAAAACATTCGGGGAACTTCGAAGAAGAACGTTCGAGAGAGTAATTGTATAAAATACCTCAAACTGTCACTCCATTGTTACTGTTTCGTAACATATAATTACGAATAATACGCGAAGTTACGTGATTTATGAAGTGGTTATCACTTGCGAAGTGGAAATTTTACGCGGCTTGAATATTGAAAATTACGTTGAACATCGTTCAGAAGTGTTCGATTTGATAATACTTCGAAAACAAAGAGTTCATTTTAATCCTCGGCAAAATAGTACCTGCGACTCTAATTGTGAGTTTGTAATTCATACAAGTTAGAAGTTACAGTAAGAAATACGTATTTATATTCTTTTGTCTATCGACGTTAATACATGTTGTAACTATCCAACGCGAATCTTATTTCAGAGAATATTATCGATAATCTAATGTAAGCAACTCCTCGAGTCAGGTGTCGATAATTCACTGAAACGCGAATTCTGATAAACGCGCGTTAACGTGAAAACGTCTTACTCTCAACTGTCGGAAAATAAACGAATTTATTTTTGCAAATTCACTGTTGTAATCTTCCAACTTTTTACAATGTAATGGAAGCGCCTTCATTTTTGTCGCGTTTCAACCTAGATTTTCCCTAGATTATCTAATGATAATCTTCATTGTAATTTCATTGGAAATGAAAAAAAATGTGTTGAATAAATTTCAATTTGCATTGTTGCTGCTACAGGCATACGCATTTTCACGGAATATAAATTTCGTTAGTGTTCTAAAATATATATATGAAACAATTATATCAATTGGAATTGTATGAACTATGCAATATAGAGAAGTTGTCGATGAATGAATGAATTTCCTCGAGATCATGATCAAGCGAACTTGACACGTGAAGTAGTAAAAATAGTGTTCGCAAAATGTAATGGGTGCCATTGTGGGTGCGATAATAACGAGTATCTGAAAATAAATAATTTTATCAACACATGAAACGATAGTACACGTGACAGTATCTACGATCGATAGGCGGTATTGCATTCGTTCGGACTAGTACCGGTCAGTCTTTCGTAGTCCTCGATCCCGTATAGTATATGACACCCGTACAGTGATTGAAAACCAAGCCATCGATCGAGTGATCGAGTTATCGATCAGAATCGTCGTATGTCAATTTCCCAAATAATATATACGTGCAACTTGTTTATTAAACGAGGGAATAAAAAATTCGAAATTCCGTTAAATTCCCATGATAACGATTAAAAGAGAGAAAAAAAAAAGGAAAAGTTAAATTCAGTAAATTTCCAGAAGAAATTCTGATACAATCTGGGAATTATTTTACCTAAAGGGATAAAAATTAGGAAGCTTTTTTAATTCAAAAGGCAGTACTTTTTTTTAGAATCGAGGAAGAGAAGAAATTAATCATTCGTAAAATAACTATTAAAAATTCTAATGATCACGAGGCAATTCGCTTTTTCTTTGTAATAATTATGATAATTATAGAATAGAAAGGTAAAGACGATCGTTTCGATTATCTTGATTGCAGAAACTATTTCTTTTTTTTTTTTTTTTATTTTTTTTTTAATGCTTCAAGTGACACGAGCACTCCCAAAGAAAACTAGAATGCAAGAAAGAGATTTGGATCGTATCTGAAGACTGTCCTCGATTCTCTCAGTTATAATCTTCGAAATATTCATTAGAGAGAAAAAAGGTGAAACAAAAAATGTCTCCGGACAAGAATCGAGTGCCACCCACCGTGTACGAAATGTTGGAAGAGTACGAAGGGAACGATACGAAAAATCGTAGATTAGCAGAGACAAACGACTTCTTGGCAGCTGACGAAAATTATCGTAGCAGTAAAGTCGAATATATTCCTCGTATCACGTGGCCAGATCTGATTGCGTTACTTTTCGTTCACGTGGGCTCTATTTACGGATTGTATCTGATTTTCACGGAGGCCAAGCTTCTCACCACGATATGGGGTAAGTGTTGAATTGAAATTATGTTTCATTCGTGGTTTATTTTTCAAATTGTTTATCTTCGTGAAAATCATATCGCGCAATGAAATAATGAATTTTGGCCAAACAAAAAGTCCTGGAAAATTTTACTACGTCGATAAAATGATAAAAAGTTATTTAATTATGTTTTATCTGAAAGTGATTTTTTTATCCGTGAAAATACTCCGCGATTTAACTGTAATCTACAAAGCTCTTAAACTACTATCTTTCTAACAACTTCGTTTTATATAATGTAAAAACGAATATTACATTTTTATCTTTCGTCGGACAAATGACAATACGTTAAACAGAAAATTATAAAACTGAGAAGATCGTGAATGATAAACGTTAAAACGAGACAGATGTAAAGTGTGTAGTATGAGAAACGATAAAACGACACTTTGTCGCGTAATAAAATACTATTGAATGATACTGTTGAATACTATGAATGAAGTAGCCGATATTTACTACGATTTTATTTCTTTTAATATGTCAACAACAATAATGGAAATTCAAGTCCTCATCTCGTTGGAATTTTATCGAATTCGATTGTTTCGTTTCTTTCGCGTTTACAAATCAGAATCTGAAGTGAATAACTATTGTGTCACTACATGTTGTGTGTCCTATTGAAGAGTAATGCGAAAAATTCCACGAAGCACTTTTAACAATCAAGTGTTGATTTCGGATCGAGCGAATCGATCGACGGAAGAGAATAAATGAATACATATTATCGACCGTCGATTGTTTCAAGTACAGTTTTTGATTTTGTTTTTTCTATTTGAATTGCAATTTTCGAAGCTTTAGAAACTGCTGTTCTAGCAAAAGCGTTTGTCATGATGACAATCAGAGTAATAAAACACAATTCGATACTTAAGCAAAATTTCTTCAATCTCTTCTAAATAATATTCTTGTTCCTTCATCTATGATTGTCAATTGCACTGTGATTGTTAATTGCAACAGAAGGACATATACTTTCTCTATAATTAGAGGCTAAGTAATATTTAATTCGTTAAATGATATATTTTCATGTCTCGTTTACGTTATCTTGAAAACGAGAGCCACGATAGAAGCGAATTTCGGGACCATTTTCTGCATTATTAATTTACGACGCTGTTACGATACTCGAGAAATTAGTTTTTAATAAAAAAATTTGAAACAATCGAGACAATGGAAAACACGTGCGTGCAAAACACGTGGAACGAGGCACGATCGGTTTGCGCGACTCGTCGATTCACGCGATAATTAAAAAAACAGTATAAACAAAGTGAAAATAATCCATCTGCACATAATCTAATAAAAATTCTAATTTTTAAAAAAATCTGTCCTTAGAATTGAAATCGTTTCATTGCAGCGTTCGTGATTACGTACACATCCGGATTCGGTATAACCGCGGGAGCGCATAGACTATGGTCCCACAGAGCGTACAAAGCGAAATGGCCCCTCCGATTGCTATTAATATTTCTGTTCACCATAACTGGACAAGTTCGTAATTTTCTCTTCAAATATTTTGTAATTTTTTAACTCTTCAAAATAACTTAACTTCTCTGCTCGAGAGATTTAATTTTTCATCGTTTTCGTTTTTGAAGATTCATTTCCAATAACGTTTGACTCCTGCTAAAGAATTAAATCTCTGAGAGAATTGATTTCCTGAATGATTAATTTAAATTGACATTAACATCGGCGATATGGGCGAACATTTGTAATAAATTCCTATAAGAAAATTCCAGTAACTGTCGTCGTTTTCGTTGTTGAAAAATTCGAGAATTTCTAAACGGAATTGACGGAAACACTGTCTGAATGGTCTGCAGAAACACGTGTACGCGTGGGCACTGGACCACAGAGTGCATCACAAATACAGCGAAACCGACGCGGACCCTCACAACGCGAAGAGAGGTTTCTTTTTCGCCCACGTCGGTTGGCTTTTCACGACACCCCATCCTGACGTTGTCTCGAAGCGGAAAGCGGTGGACATGAGCGATTTGGAAGCTGATCCAATCGTCATGTGGCAGAAAAGGTATAATATAAATATCAATAACCTCTTTCGATGATGAAATCGTGACTCGAGACATGTATATGTTCGTTCGCAGATTTTACGTTCCTCTATTCGCTCTTCTGACCATCGGGCTTCCGGTCGCCGTGCCATGTTATTTCTGGTCAGAATCGCTTTGGACGTCGTTCTGGGTGAGCTTCAACTTTCGCTTTTGCATCACGCTGAACATCGCCTTCTTTGTGAATAGCGTGGCGCACATGTGGGGTCAACGACCATATGATAAGTAAGTAGACAACTGTTAATGAATAAAACACACCGTCAAATCATCAAACCATTCTGAACAGTCACTCGCTCCTTTTTTTTTTTTTTAAATCGAATCTTGCGAAAATCAAGAAAATTCGAAAACATTTAGTCAGTGATTATTTCGAGAATTCTTTTATGCTATTTCATTTGTACATCTTCTTTTTTTATTTACGTGTGTTAAAGTTCAACTTAAATCACTTTACTCCTTGTGCAATGTTACTTTTACTTTGAAGATTCCTTTCTTGAAATCGTGGAAATACAGTTCAGAGAGAGAGAGAGAGAGAGAGAGTTATTAATTTAATTCTGTGTCGTTTCAAGTTTGAAAGCAACATCGTGAGTAGAAACTTGTAGTTTCTAAGATCGAACAATCACAATTCTTGCAGTACATTGTAATTTTTTACTATTTTTTTTATTTAATTTCTTCTAAACTCTCGTCGATTCGTAATTCGAGTAATATCACTCCAAGAAATTCTCCACGCGTTTCAGATACATCTCTCCGGTGGAGAACGTAGCGGTTTCGATCGCGGCTCTAGGCGAGGGTTGGCACAACTTCCACCACGTGTTCCCCTGGGATTACAAAACTGGAGAGCTGGGCAACTACACGTTCAATTTGACAACTGGGTTCATCGACGCTTTCGCGAGCATCGGCTGGGCATACGATCGCAAATACGTCTCGCCGGCGATGGTTCGTCGCAGAGCGAACCGATCTGGCGATGGTAGCCATGTTTGGGGCTACGGTGATGCGGACATTCCGTCCGAGGATCTTCAGGAACTGAAATGCATGGACAAAAAGAAACAGTGACATTGCACGGTTCCTCGTCGATCGTGTGCTCCTTCCATTTTTTTGTAAAAATGTGAATAACTATAATATCCACGATAGCGTCTGATCATCAGGTGCGACATTTCTCTGGTCAGACTCATCAATCGTGAGTCTTAAGCGAAGAAACTTGCATTTCACCTCTTTCTGAACGATCAAACTTAAGAAACTCATAGTAACTTTTATAATTGTTGTTAAACTTGTTCTCGATTGATTTTATCAAGTCAAGTTAGCTTGATAAAAGTTGCAACAAGCTTTAATGCCAGTATACAAAAATTCTAGAAAGATAACTTTCGAAAAGTTACGAAAGAAGCGTCCACGCTGAATCGTAAATGATACGAAACACGCACGTATTTAAAATGTTGTATTTAAGTTGTAATCGATCGTCATGTCAGAAAATTGATGTAAATATTCAATTTCTTTTTTTTAGAATCATCCCGAGAAATCATCAAATTGATTTGAATTTCACAAAAATCTATTTATATATGTTCTAATTGAACCACTGCACTGTTAGAATCAAATGGGAGGAGGGGGAGGGGAACAATAATAAAATTCATCTAAATAAAATAATTGTAAGGGATAAAATGTTTATGCGAACAAAAACTTTTCATGAACCTTGAACCAAGTTGTAAAACTTTCTTCTTTATTATACGTTCTTTTTCTTAATCATACGTCGTTATTTCTTAATGAATCTGATGATCGTTTTTTAATTATTACATTCTCCTTGGCTATTTTCCCGTAATATTCTAAAAATTATTATTATCTCTTTGCTGAAAATTTTATAAAAGCCTATATCCAATAATAATACCTTCCCTGGCTAATTATAATTATAGTTCCGATCATTAATAATTCCATCTGATAACAAAATTCACGCACAGACACTAAAATAATTCTTTTACGAGGCATTTTTTCAAACGTCGTATCAAAAAGGCAACGAATGATCGAGCCTCGAACGCCTCGTTAAACTCGTTCTCGAATTAAAGGAAATGACGATGTGAAATCTTGAAGACTAATGAAATTCTACCAGAAGTCAAGAGGTCGATCGACGAGGCTTATTGTTAGCATTCGTTTAGGTAGTTCTTTCCCAACCATCCAAAAGCACGTACGAGAATTCGCTTCGTCGAATTTTCAAGTTACAAATATTCCTCGAGATCTGTTCTTAAGTTTGTCTACGAAGAGATCAATTCGACGTTCTGAATATATGTTTGTCATCTCGTTTTGTCACTTTCCTTCGTTGAATTTTTGAACATATAAAATACTTCAAACAGGTAGAGTTGTGTGTCGGTTGTGTTTCGCCAAGCAACCAGTGTAATCTTCAATCTGTTTCGGAACAGCAGCATGGTGGACGAGACAAAACCAGCGAAGAAACGGGAAATGAAATGGGCGGCCATTTTATGGTACATTTATATACACGTTCTTGGAGTGTACGCTATATGGTTTTTGTTCACCTCAGCTAAATGGTTGACTGTGATCTACAGTAAGAATATTCACATATTTTGTTAACCTTCGTGCAAGTTTCATACAATGAAATTTATAAATTAATAAAGCCGGAAAATTTAGCCTTTCAATTCTTCTTTAAAACGACAATTAAAAATTCCAGCGTTGTTTATAACGATTCTCGGTTGCCTCGGAGTGACAGCAGGAGCTCATAGATTATGGGCTCACAGAACGTACGAAGCCACAGGATTTCTCAGGCTTTTCCTCATGCTGTGTCACACCCTGGCAGGAGTGGTAAGTACATCTCAAAATCATAGTGACTGACTGGGTCATCACGGAAAAATAATCACGCGTCTCTTGAGCCCTTGAAAAAAGAAAAAAGTATTTGTTCCATGTTTCTTACTTATTTCTTCATTCTGACTTTTCGTCGCGTTCTGTTTCTAGTAAATTATATTATCGTTTACAGAGTTCAATATACGACTGGGCATTATATCACAGGCTTCATCACAAATATTACGGGACCGATAAGGACCCCTACAATCACAAGAAAGGATTTTTTTACAGTCATTACGTAGGCAATGCATTGTCACCGAGTATGGACTACGACGAGATGAAGCGTGAGATCGACATGCGTGACTTGGATCAAGATGGCTACGTTTGGTTGCAAAAGAAGTATGATCTTTTATTCTCATCAGAAATGACCTCCGACTCGTGGCTTCAAATTGTCGAAATTTCTCTCCTTTCTACTTTTTTTTTTTTTCACCAATGTAATTCCAATTTCTAGCAATAGCAACTCTTGTCGCGTGATTCCATTACTTCGTGCGCCGCTTTTTTCCTCATTTTTTTTTTTTTCA
Source organism: Tetragonula carbonaria (assembly GCA_032399595.1). NCBI lineage: Eukaryota > Metazoa > Arthropoda > Insecta > Hymenoptera > Apidae > Tetragonula > Tetragonula carbonaria. The sequence goes on from JAUCRC010000007.1 coordinate 7,002,290, forward strand.
TAGTTTCCTGTTGTTTTCCTTCACGTTCGTAGATTCTACTGGCCGCTGTTCTTAACATTTGGACTGATACTGCCACTGAACGCCCCGTTGGAATACTGGGATGAATCGATGACCGAGACAATACTGATCACAGGAGTGCTACGATTCGCCATTACGGTGAACGTGTCCTGGCTGGTGAACAGCGCACGTCTGGTCTGGAGCATGGAAGGAAAAAAGTTAATACAGATTTCAGATACCTTCAGCTTATTGTACAAACTGTTCTTCAAAATGCCTAAGAGCCACGGCACCGTCGTGATTAACTATGACGGAATTAACGTCGAATAAAAATGTTAAGCTATAAGCGCGTTCGAAATTAAAATCGCTACAAAGAACTGTCTCAAGAAGATCGTAAAGTACAACAACGTAATTCAACGTTGCAACGTTGCATTATTCAGCTGTCAATGTCGTTTCACATTCATCTCCACTGTTCACCATCGATCGACGACAGAGAGAAATTCGTTTCCTAACATTTTGATATCATTCAGTCATTCACCGTCGATCATCTACGCAAATCGACGTTTTTTTTACATCGAAGTTAAAAATTACTACAGAAAAAGCTGTCCGTCGCTAAAAGAAAAGACAAAATTTATTTTCATAAATTCTCGCACGATCCCGCGCCCGAAAATGGTGAAACTCACTTGATTTAATCACGATTTCAGAATGCCACCATACAACATCAGCATATTCTTTCTGGCCAAGTCATTTTGGCCGGTCTATCACTACATTATCCCGTGGGACTGGAAATGCGATGAATTCGGCTCGTACGCGTCCGGCTTCACTACCTTTATCATCAGAATGTGGCACGAGCTCGGTTTCGTTGATTTGCCGCAAACAACCGACACCGAGGATATCAGAACTATGCTCCACGAAGTGAGCAAGAAGGAAATGACGTTTGCGAACGGTCTTGATAAACTGAAAGAAAAGTCTATGTACAAAGCGAAGGAAGCGAGGTTGATGGTTAAACATTGAGTTTTAGAAATACGATGTTTGCCGGACTTGTTCAAACTTAGAATGATCGATTTCATTTTTTTTTCTTTCGCGACACGCGGATCACGCGCTTTCATCGTCATTCTTCGTCAACGTCATGTGTCGGTAAATAATTACTCTCGATCGATGAATGTGAATCACCTCGTTGTACACTGGCTGATAATAATTCTTATAACAATGGAAAATGAACGTGTTCAAATGAAACCCCCACGATAACTCTCCTTCATAAATTAACGAAAATTAACGAAAATTAACGAAATTTCGTCCAACTATTTGCTAATTATTTTTATTTAGTTTTAGAAAATAACGAGCACGTAGAATTCATTTGGCGGAATTCGTTTAGCGTTTTAATTTGAAACTGCGAGACTATCGATCAAGTGCTGTCAGTAGAGATATGATACGAAACAATGATAACAGTCTTAGATCGCCAAATTACGATTCAATAAAATTAGCAATGCAAATGCGATTGACAATGAATTCTTCACGCTTGAAATTTAATCGCGCAAAGGGAAGACTAGGGAAAAGATGAGAAACTAAACGATCAAATTTCGCTTCTCCGGTCGAAATGAAACAACTACTTCCGCTTGCATTAGTACTTGTTCAACGGAGAAACATTAGGGAAAGAAGTAAAAAAGAGAACAGAGTTATCTAGTGTCATGGCTACGAATTGGAATTGGAAATCAATCGCTTCTTCCTGATCTGGTAACAAAACAACATATATTTGTCTCTTAAAATCTGGTAACATCACACATATTTATTTCAACGTTAAGATTAAATCTTACGGAGGTAATCTTAGATAGTTCTTTGCTCAGTTGTACGTATGCCAACGCACGTTGTTATTTGTTAGGAAAGAGTTTTTTCAACGTACTCGTACACGAGTTACCATTTTTTATACACATAGAAACTAAACACAGGACACGTAGAAACAACGAGGACCATCTCATGAAAAAATACTACCATACACTTTCTTTGAAATATCGAGCGATGCATCGTGAAGCATCGGCGCATCTTCACTTCTTTCATACTCAATTAATTCCTCGCCTTTTTTTTTTTGAGTTGGCAATTAAGTTTGCATATGTATATGCAGATACGCCTTCATATTCGTCATCGTAACGTAAAACCACACAGCTACCACACAACTACCATGCTTTCACTCGCAAGTGCACTTTTGGAAAACCAGAGGCATGATTGGGAATGAAAGAAGTAAACATGGAAACGAAGGATCGTTCAGAGGCACGTGGGATACAGTGATGACCAATTTCATAGCGAATATTCTACAGAAGTAGTACGAGAGATCGACGAGGTTGATTGATATTTTGTTTTGCCAAAAGAAGAATCTTTCTTCGAGTCTTGGACGTTAATCTTCTAAAACGTTCTTGACTAAAGGATTCGACGAACGTAAGAGAAACGTTCTCTGCTGCCCCGTTGTTGTTTCTTTTAATAATTTAGCAATAAATCCAAAGGACAATAAATGCCAAGGATAATAAATAGAATCCTTGTCTGGGAGAAGGATAAAATCTTTTATCGTGGATGGAACATTTCGTAGAAAGCTGACGAGTATCAGTATCAACGATGGCGAAACCGTGAACAGGGAAGTCAGTTACATTAAGCGTACAATTTCTTCTTTTTTACAATATCTTTTTGCAGTTAATTTGGAAACAATCGTACAAACATATACGTGTAAATATAGCTGCAGTACACACGCTCGTTTTTTAACGAAACGTCACGCGAATCCTTATATCGAACGACTTCTTCCCTTTTTACAATTAGATTATCTATTATAACTCTTGTTACAATGAATGTCATCGAGTATACAGATATTATTTTTGTATTCTTCGTGCATTTGTTTCTCGACAGTATATAAATCAACAATTTAAATGCTTTTCTTTAAATGTTTCTTACAAGTTAGTCTTTAACCTCGGAAAACGTGAAACGACACTTCCAAACTTCCGAGATTCATTTGTTAAATTTCTTACACGTTTGTCACTGTGATTCCTTTCTCTCTCTCTCTCTCCCTCTCTTTTCCGTTTTCTTGATTAAAAACAATGTATTACAGTATTTTTTACAATACTACATATCACAAATCATAATACCAATTCCCAAAAACGAAAAAAATACTACTCTTTCTACAATACGTATAAAGGAATATCTTAAAGTCGCATTGATACGTTGCATTCGGCATGAAAAATAAAGTACATGGAAGAAGAAAAAAGATTTAGAGAAAGATCAACTGAAGTTACATGTTTCATTTGCTTTCTAAGGATAAATTCGATTCAATAACGGATATAAAATGAATCAGAGGAAATGAAAACAAAGCATTCCAATAATTCATAGTTTTTTAATTATACTGTGACTACATGCTCGAACGAAAATAGAAAGAAGGAGAGGAAAGGGAAAATGGAAACGAGTGTGTTTTGTATAATAATAAGATAAATACAACACTTGGAAGAGCTGAAGAAGAATTACAGGAAGGAAAACACGAAAGAAAGAACATGGGCAAAAAAAAAAAAAAAAGAAAACCGTAGAATGCTACAAATAATTAAAAGAATCAAAAACAAATGTAACCAAAAAATTTTCCTCGTAAAGACCTCAACGAGTTTTATATAATTGCATGATCACTACACAATAAGCATGTAACTACGTTAGATTCTTAATCGGATCTTTTTCATGCTTCGCAGTATCGATATGTTGATAACTCGTTGAAAATAAAAATAAAAGATAAAGGGGAAAAAAAAAGAATTCTTTCAAAAATAGAATTAACTCACCGATTCATAGAAAGAGTAATGGGAACAATTCGAAATTAAGAAATTAATTGAAAATCCATAGATTCTATCGAATAGTTTACTGCGTTATTACTCATTAATATTCTTTAGAGCTTGCAATTCCCGAAGATAGCACGTGAATTTTCTATTCGTTCGGATCTAGGACGTTGTTAAAGTGTTTAACTGAAATAACAACTTTTTACCCAAGATCACTGAAGGTGCCATAGAACCCATAATCTGTTGTGTATAATATTGGTCTGTTTCAATAATCCGCACGACAGTCTACATCAACGTCAATTGAAAATTATTTTTATTATTTTGTAGAAATCGAAATTCAAAATATGTTAATTAACTATTCTAAGCTATGCTTCAGAATAATATAAGACTAAAATAAGAACAAAGATATTCATTGCATGACTTTGAATGAATCTTTCATTCACGCGAGAACCAATCTTTTTGCAAAAAAACTGTTCCTTCATTGTGAATTGACTTCAATGAAAGTTGGATACTGACAATCGAATAACCAAAAGTATGAAAAATATCCCAAAATGTTTCAATTAATCATAGGACAGCTTATATACTACCCCTTTTAATAACGAACTATAAATTAAATTAAACTTCTCGTTCGTCATATTCTCTTCTCTTAGAGAAAGAGAACGATCAGTCTTACACAATAATTGTGCCTTTTATTATTTTTTCTTTAACACCATTGTTACATCTATGTCTTGTTTCGTTTGGTCTTTATCACCCCACCCCCACAGATTTGCGTGGTTCTCGTGGTTGTTCTGGTTTCCGTGGTTGCTATGGTGGTTTCCATCACCAGTTCTTTGCACTCGTTTGTATACTACATCTTTCGGTACTATCTTCAAATCATACGCTAGACCGAGTTTTGCAAAAAAGTCAATAAAAGCCGTTGTAAGATTGAAACTGTAGTTGCCCAGTTCTGCCGTTTTATAGTCCCATGGAAACACGTGATGGTAATTATGCCAACCTTCACCAAACGCCGTGAGAGCCACCATTTTATTTTCTGAAGGATTGATATATCTGAAGAAATCAATTAATTGTTCCATCAACTATTTATCAATTGTTTCTTTGTTCTTCTGCTTTCTTTGTATATCTTTTATGTAAGCCTATTATGTAAATTGAACGCGAAACCATGGACAACAATACTAACCTGTCGTATGGTTTGTTCCCAAACATATGTGCCGCAGAATTGACCAACCAAGTCATATTCAGCGTAAAGACATAGCGTAAAATAGCGGGAACGAAGTAAGCGTTAGACCAAGTCTCGTTCCAACAATACACAGGAATGATAGTTGGTAAAATGAAACACAATAGTGGCATCAGGTACAAGTAATATCTGCAAACACGTTACGAGACGTATTAATTATGTAGCCGATAGACAAGCAAATATTAACATAACTCATATTCAAATTCAATTTAAATAAATGTAGTTCTGTATCTTCTGTGTTTATTTACTTTCGTTTGTTTATATTCACATCGTCTGTATAAAATACATATTTCAATGTTCAGTCCAAGATCGTTTCTTTTTAATTAAGAAAAAGATTCTATTGATTTTCGATTGAAGCGGAGAGAAAAATTTGGCTTTTTAACATAGAACTTTTTCTCTCCGCTTCATCGAATCGCGAAACGAAATCACTCACTTTTTCTGGAACAACAATACAGGATTGTTTCTCAGGTCACTGAGATCGATTCCTTTGCCTTTCCTAGCGATATCTGGGTGTTTTCTGCACAACAACCAGCCCACGTGCGCGAAGAAGAATCCGTTCTTTGCATTATGGGGATCCGCATCCGTCTCGCTGTATTTATGGTGAAGTCTGTGATCTCTAGCCCAATCGATGGCTGCATCCTATCAACGATAAATAAAAAACATTTAAAAAAGAAGAAGGGAAAGATATACAAAAGGAAGGTGAGATCGCTTATAAATGGACCAAGAGTTGAACAACGCTAATTTTTATGATTTCAATTGGAAAAAAAAGAGCGGAGAAAATAAAGACACGACCAAAATTTAAAGAAAGAAAAAAAAAAGTGACTTGCTGTTCTGCAATTGCACCTAAAATCATTCGCATCTGCCATGCCTACCATTCATATCTACCATAATTGTTGTCGTCAGAAATGAAATCATAATTTCAAATTTTATAATTTTATCCAACAGACGCGAGGCGATTTATTTTTGGAATAATAATTTTCTCCAGTACGTTTTATCACGTAGCAAAATCATACAATTTGTCGTTTACTAATTACTTAATTGACTACTTACTTGGAACGCAATGGTGTTGAATATCATCAGCAACACCTGGAGTGGCCATTTCGCTTTGTATGATCTGTGTGCCCATAATCTGTGAGCACCAGCTGTAATTCCCAATCCACTGCATAGGTACAAAGATATTGCTGTAAAACAAAAACAAACGATAAAAAAAATTACCGATCAATCGTATTACCGAATCTTTGTTTATGTAATTTCCGACAGGTAAATACCTGCGACAATATCCGAATTTTTAATACGTTACACATTAATAACACGTGAAACGAGAAAAGGTTCAAAAGTTCCTTTTCGATAGAAATGCGAATTCTTTTCAAAGAAATATACAGCGATGAAATTTTATTTAATTCGTTTAACTTCTCCGTGAAACGTTGAACGAAATGTTAATTGCAACTTTGCAATTTGTTGATCATTGCATTTAATTTCAATTATACCACGACCACATAAGCAATTGTTGAACAGTAATATGGAAAGAATTTTTTTCGAAATTTGCATCGACAATTGTACAGATACAATTCAACATTCGACATTTCGTTAATACAGGCTATTATTACTCTCCCCTCTTCTGTCTCTTTCTTCTCAGATAATTAACGCTGACTAAGCAATTCGTACTACGTGAAATATATATAGCTGATCAAGATTCGATCATTTTGTCACGTAGACCCGTCTAGCTAAACGCTGTCACGTGAATAATAAAACAATCTCTGATTGGATTCAGATCGTTGAAATTTCACAGATGAATTGAAAGAAATTTTGTTCAAAAGACGAAGTTAAAAAATTAATTGACGCTGGAATTATTCAGATTTATGAAAAACGGCAACAATTATTCGCATTATATGCATTTCTAAAGATTTGGTCGATTTTTCATAAAATGTATAAAGAAAAAATTGTATAATCTTATGATATGCCCCGCACGTTAATTTTAACTTTCATACGAGTTTGGCCTTTGGCTGTGTCAAGTTATGTCACGCGAATTATTTATTACGTGCTCCCTCGAAATTCTAAGCACGCGCAGAGCTTCAACTATGAAATGAATTTGGAGAATAATGGAAATATTACTCGAAAAAATAAACGGGCACCGGCCGAACATCGTAACAGATTAAAAAAAAAAAAGACTGGGTTAGACAAAACCTTGATAATCGACGGGAAATAATTCCAGGCATTTACTCACCAAAGAGTGTCGTAACAATTTTTGCTGATGTAAAAACAAGGTATAATCCATAGATTGCACCTAGATGAAGATACGTGAAAATGATTACGTTCCTCCAGACGATTTCTTTCTTGATCTTCTTTTTAGGCTCGTTCAGACTTGAAGTCTCCTCTAGAGTCTCTTCTTCGAAAAGCACGCCATTCGGAGTATTCGTTATATTCGGGGCCATTTCTCTTTCGTTTCTGAAAACGGGCAGATGAGATAATATAGCTCGAGGAAAACACGTTATACTGAATTGGAGTGGATTTTACATTCAGAGAACTATTAAACGCTGACACAAATATTCATGATAAATAAATGCCGAGCTCGGAATTTAAGCATATGTATTATCTAAATATACGCGTTAAAACATGTGTATCTGTAATATCCGTAGTAAAAAATTCTTTTGATATTGATTTCTAAGGAAAATAACTTATCCGCAAAGCATTAAAAGAGAGCTAAAATTAAAAGGAATATAGCATATAAACAAATGTAGGAAATAGATATGGTAATAAAAATGTATGTTTATCGTAACTTTTTAATAAACAAATCAGCTATACTGAGTTTCCAGCTAAGTGAAAATTTACGTAATGTATGAAAGTGAAAATTCATTATTGCTAAAGACAAGTGATACAATTGTATCTTTTTTTTTCGAAAATAAATTGAAGAATTGTCTCGTTAATTTTGCTATTAATATTATTTATAATGAAAGACATTTATTTATCTGTACGTCTTACTTAAAGAGAGATATTTACCTCTGATAGAAAAAAGTATAATATTCTAATTTCGCAAGTATATTTCCACATTGGTAAATTACATCAACGGTAAACTCAATACATGTGATTAATCTCTTGATCTTTGTAACTAACGAATTAATAAATTCCGCATGACGAATTAACAATTCCCATTGTTTTTTTTTTTTTCATTCATACCTATTGCTACACGCTGAGTAAATCGAATGGCGGAATAAAACGAACGAACGTCAGCTTAGCTAGAAATAATCGATAATTGCTGCCTTGATTATGGAACACACAGATCTCCAAAAGGTTGAGTAATAAAGTCAAACTTCCAACACTATCGCGCAAAATAACAACGATATGCAAACAAATGCAAAACATTGTAATTTCCAACTACTTTCCTCGTCAATTTCAATTAATCGGAAATTTGCAAAATATAAGTTGATTCCCTTTCGTGAATTGTCCAAGAAACTACACATACATACCAAGGACTGAACGCATTCTATGAATTAACTTTAACAAACGTTTCTTAAAAGAAAAAGAAAAAAAAAAAAGAAGTCTGCTGCAAACAAATTAATTCAGATTTCTTTCCGCGGTGTTGAAACTTTTCTGAAGAACTTTTAAGTGAAAAACAAATATTTTCAACAAATGAACGAGAATGAAACGTGAAAAAAGAAACGTGACGTGAAGAACATCCTCATTATCAATAACGCGGATTTTTTTTGTATAGAATAAGCGTTGTGTTCAAGTGAAAAAATTCTGGGAACAAGGTCGTCATGTTTGAACGGTGACCAAGGATGTCTATATAATAAATTGACATCAGAGAGCACAATATTTTATGGGAATAAATGTCAGAAAACGAAAGCTTTCAAACGATAAAGAGTTGCTACAATATCTATTACAACCTATACTGTGTAGAAACTTATACAGTTATTCTAAAAATTCTTCAAATGTCATTTCATCGCTTTATGAAGTCGTGTCAAAAAATATTTTTTACGAAGAAACATAATCTAATTCTATATTTATCTAGTTAGAGACTAGATACACGAAATTCAGTGAGTTGACAATTTCAGATATCGAAGACAACCGAACGTTTTAATAGTTGAGTTTTGCATAATAGAATAGTTTTGTTTCAACAATGAAGAAAGAATCTTTAAAAAATTATTTATGATACTTATATTGGCATAGTGTTCACAAATGTTGTATCACCGCGTAATCGAGTGGATTAAATTAAATTTACTTTGTATTGAAACTTACAATTCGCAAAATAATATATAATCATATCACGAGAAAAAAAAAACATTAGAATAGGAAACATATAATAAATATTACGCATTATGAAAAAAGAGCTCGCGTGTGAATTCGACGTAGATATATTAAGGAAAAAATTGAAATTAAGAGATGTCCATAGTTCATGCAAACGACGAATTATTTCTTAAAATTTCTTCCAATTAATCCTCTTTTTTACAAAATCCATATATTATATACAGAAATTGTTGCACGTTTGTTACATTTTTATAAAAAAAAAAAAAAAAGCATGTCACAAAGAACATCAAAGGAAACACAACAAACAGGAAAAGATAGGAAAACCAAAGAAGAAGAAGAAAAAAAAAACTTTAGAATCAAACCTCTCTTTCTCCGTAGAAAGAAAGAAAGAAAAAAGAACACAGTACCTGTTCACCTACATTTTTCGAACCACGCAAATGGAGTTTCACGCAAACGTCCCCCCCCCCCCCCCGGTTTCGAAACCGAGCAACCCTTCGTCCTATGAAAACAGGACATCCCAACGAAATCGATAACACGAGCCGCGAAAACCAGCGTCGCCGACCAACCTTATAAGTTCGATCCACCAACGTCTGCGACGACTCTCGTCATATCTCGTTCACAATTTTGACCGCGGTCGAACGTAATTAGCTTCGTTAACTGTTATATATCCTTTTTTCTTCGCTCGCCTCTAACGACGTCGCCTCCATTTCGACATCATCGTCGCCGAGCATCGTCATGTCATTTTCGTTTCGACGTTTCTACATCTCGGATACTACGTTCTTCAACGATTGATATGATTTCGATCGTCACCACTTTCACTGTTATCAACTGCCTGTATGTACGTCACAGTCGTCGACCCGCGTGCGTCGTCTATATATGTTCAGTTCAGCCCGGCCTGTTTCACGAACACCTGTAACCCTCTGTAACCAGCGCCGCGTTTACAGCGGCAGCGAGAGCAACGGAAGAGAGATGGTTTGATCGAGTCAATGGAAAATACGGTGGCGGGATAGAAAAGATAGAGGGAAAAAAAAAAAAGAGTGTAGCCTGGCGGTGGCTGGAACGAGGTCGTTTATCGACTGGATCGCGGAGACGGGCGCCCTCCATGGGAGCGCAGGCTCGTTCGTTCGCGCACAGTCCCCAAATACCACCCCTTTCTTTCTCTCTCCTCCATTGAAGATTTCACGAACTTTCCTGAAGAGTTCGTTGATCCGTTGGTTCGGTTCATAGAACAGACTTGGTATATACGTTTGTACGTTGTACTACCTCGACATTGAACTTTCCTCGGGGAAAGTGCAGGAGAAAAACTACACTTGCTTTGCCGGAGGAAGATTTATGAAGGAGAGTGGAAATGTTGAACGACAACGTTCAAGAAGGAAGTATGTAAGAAAGAGTAGAATAATAACGGAGTTAGGATAGAGAATGAAATGATTGAAATGATATGTTTAAGCAGCAGCGGAGGAGATTGCTTTGAAAAGGAAATTGTTGAATAGAGAGCAGAGATATATAGCGTAGAATGGAGAGTGTCGCGAAATGAGAGTGAAGAGAGCGGGGATCACAATCGTTGATTCATATCTTCTGCGTAGAAGAAGCTGTTTGATGAATGAATTAGGAAAATATAGTAATAAACGAGAGTAAAATACAGAGTAAGTGAGACGTACTAGAGCGAAAAATACTATAATGTAATATCTATTAACAAAATCGAAGCGACACAACAATTATAGTACATTGCTCTCGTGAAAATGGAACGTACAGTGCAAAGTGAAGTTAATTTCATTTCACTGTTTTTTTTTTCTTTTTATCGATCATCCTTGAATTACGTATACTGATATGAACAACGTATGCTTTATGATTAGACTGCGGACTTTCATTTCTTCATAAATTCGGCAATCAAATTTTATTATTCAATTTCATTTCGGATCACATGCTTAAGTAATGATCAGTAATTAATTGTCCGAAATTACAAGGTCAGAAAATGATTAAGTTTGTCACTGCCGATAACCTTTCGCTTTCATCATAAATTAATCGGAGGAAATTACATAATGTAAAATACAGATACATGTGCGATTCATTTATCCTCCAGACGAAAAATATCAAAAATAATTTACGCTTGTACGTAACTTATTATATATAACGATTAAATGTTTTATAATTTCTTTTTTCACCAAGATTAATTTGAATACGTACGTAAATGCAAATGCATATTATTAATTAAATGCAACATTACGTGACTGAAATGATTACAACATTACGTAAATGAAACAACACGTGAGGTGTTATTATTCTACTAATTATAATGTTTCTATTATAATCGTAACGTATTATGCATATTGTGACATAAATTTTTAATTTCTCATTGGCAATTTCTACAAATAAATTGCAAGCTCCGGATCAAGAAATAAGGTAAAATAAATCAACATTTCATTTTATTCTGCATTAATTCATGCAGAATAATAGAGCGCTTAATCGAAAAACAAACATACCAATCAACATCATTAGTGACATTGAAGTGTCCGTGTAGTTACCCTGATAAAACGTGAACGTATTGTAAGGGTCATAGTGATTTCCTAATGATATTAAGATAAGAGATCACGTGCTAAACAAACATATCGCGCGATTACGTAAAACCAATCGCATTTACGTAATACATCGAATAAAATATCTTTCTAGTCTTACGTGCAGTATGACTTCGTTTACCTTTATTTGCATGGCCGTGAAAAAATGAAAATTTAGCTAGTTTCGTTGATTTATCTGTGATTAATTCGCGAATATTCTTTACTAATGCTAATGGAATAACGCAATGACAAGAAATCAACGATCAATTTAAAAAAACAACAAAAAAAATTACTTTTTACATTTTCATAGGGCTTACATTTTGCAATCAGGTGCTATTTACGAATGCAACGAAAAGTTTAATTTACTCGTATTTGAAACAACGTACGATGAAAAACACGTGTTACGAATTTTTATTTTAGCATTAATGCTAACAATGAAATTAATAACACTCAATCTTACGAATTATAAATATCAATCATGAAAAGATAAGAAATAAGAAATTTAACGAGTATTTAATATAAACGATATGTATAAAAAAATTAATAAAATATATTTTTATATTTAAATGTTTCTTTACATATCACTAAAAGAAAGTAGTATTAACGGTATTAGATTGATCTACACGTAATAGTATATATAAATAGGTACGTTATATTGTCATAGAGACGATTACAATAGCAATACGCATAGTTTTATCCAGATAAAAAACATCATTTTTCTTAACAAAATGTGCATACTTTGCATGAAGTAATGTATATAAAATCTGTCAAAAATTCTATCAATTAAAGATGATTTATGAAAAATAATAATATATTGTATAAAATTACAATATATATGTGTATATATTGATATATATATATATATATATATCAGAGAATTTGAACTTGGCAGCAGATTGGCATCTTACAGATCACGCCACAGTCACTCCTCGCGATCATGATCACTCTCGATATTAATTCTTCTACATTTTATAATGTTACAAATTTTATAGTATTACAAATTTCACACGTCACAGAGTAAAATTCGTAAATTTAGTAATTATTTTATAAATCGGCTGTTATGAATATTTGATCATCTTACGACACACTGTCAAAATCTTTTGAATGTCAGCTCTAATTCTTTCAAATTCTATCGTAGCTCCCAAAGGCTTATTAAAAAAAAATCATGTCCTCTTAAGATTTGCATTTCAATAGACAATTTGAAATCAACATAGACGAAGATCGTAAGTACGTGAACTGATGATCTAATTTGATACAACAGTCGAAAAGAAGCCTGTCTTAACAATAATTGTGCAAAATCAAAAATTAGATCTATCAAGAAGTTATCGGTGATTTTTTTTTTTTCTTTCTATTAAATCTGTTGCAAGATCTGAATATAGAATTGAAATTTATTCGTAGAAAATACGAATAACACGAGACATAAATGTCAGGGAAAGAAAAAATAAATTAGAAAAGATAATAATTGCAATTATAAATTTTTATTGCGTAAATGCAATATTAGAAGAATAATGATTGGATAGTAATAACATTCATTACCACTGCAATTTTTTAATAACAAAAATTATTGTTACGAATATAAAAAAGAAAAGAAAAGAAAAGAAAGATAGCGCTATTGCGAAATGATATAGTGATATAATGCCAAATATAAAGACATTAAAAAGACATTAAAAATAGAAATAGAAATAGGCACGTAATAATTTCCAACATGTAGAATTAATTATGGGCGTTTGAAATTTTTATTGTTTCCGGAGCTGCTCCAATAACCAAAACCAAATTTATTCAAATAACATATTAAATATTCGACGTTTTCGTAACATTGTTTAGCAAGTTATTTTTAGAAACGTGTTCGCACGTATACATTTCTAGTTGCACAAATTTGTAATCAATTTGTAATTATGACGAAACGGTATTTTCGCGCGTTGGCTTCAAAAAAAAAAAAAAAAAAAAAGACAAAACGAAATAACAATGAAGTTTTATGCATAGAAAGCAATATTCAACTATACTTTCTTAGAACAGAAGGCATGCATATGTATGTAAATGTGATGCAACAGTTGTTCCATCGACAATGCATATTTGTGTGATTTGTGGGAATTGGGTAACGAATTTCTCAGTGTCGAGCAATAAACTGGCAATAAACACACGAAAGAAAAAAAAAATTGAATAGATCCCATAGATTTGATTCTTTTTTTTTTTAAATATACAGACAGGACCTGCAAAAGCAGCATAGGCATGACAAACGCCACGAAATAACAACGAGCGAAAAAATCGTTTCGATAATGGTGAGTTGGTGAGTTTGATAGAGGGACACTTAAAAATCAGACACGTTGCAACGTCCCTCGAACTATGGCTCAGCCGAGATGGCCTGAGCCAATCGCGTTGCGTACTGCTGCTCTCGCCACTTCAACCGGCGAATGGTACCCGACTGGTTGGCATAGCACACGAGAATAGTATCGACGTGTTCCCGCGTCGTTATGTGTACCTCGTGGAACTCTCCAACGGCCACGTGTCTGTGTGATTGGCAGAATACGTGTGAGAGCGCCATGCGCTTATGGGAACGAGAGAGGAAACGCGAATTTACCGGTGGCCAAGGAACCACGGGATCGGAACAAGGAGAAAGAAAAAATGGATTCTCTCGCAGGAAGCGAGAAAGGCTGCTCGATTTATAGCTCGGGAGGCTGGCTTTTCCATCGGCGAATGCAAACGTAACACGCTCTGAATCGCACAGAGACTGACTACGTGGCTCAATCAAAACACGTTGCGTGTTGCAACCTTGAAGATGAAACTGCGAACACATCGTAGATTAAGAATCACTTCTAAACGTGTATGAGAAGGAAATGACGACCTAGGAATTCTAGGAAATAAAAAATGACCGAAAACAATGTAGCTCGGCGAATGCCAATACTGTAACGATGCGTTTGAAGTTAACACTAGAACTACCGACAGTTAAGACGAAGTTATTTCTACCAAAATTATTTTGATGTCTAATAGATAAAAATGAAATAAAATTCATTATATTATTTCTTTAGTTATCATTGTAAAAGCCATTGCATCGTTGCGGAGGGAAAAATTGTAACGTGAAATAGAAATTTTAAATAAATTTAAAATAAAATTGTATAAACCAGTCATTTTGACTGGTGTGGTAGTGTTCTACAGTAGTGTTAAATAGAGTTGGTTTTCTTTATTGAAAACGTCAGCGTGGAAACGTTCACTTTGGCACAATAAATCAGTCGTTTATTAATCTTTGACGAACGTTTCGACAGCATGAATGGAATGTTGTAAATTGAAAAATATACAGAATGAAAAATATACAACCTGACCTATTAATCTCCAGAGAAATTGAATCAAAGCAACGAATGAAAGAAAATTATATCGTGGATTTTATATCGTTGTTTCTCATCAATTATACGGATTACGCGTGCGTTACTTTTTGCCGGTGTGGAAAATTTATTAGCATACGACGTAGTTTTATTCGAGTTATTCTGCGTTTCTTGCTCTCAAATATATATTAATTAAGTATATTTATCTTTATTTGTATTACCAACTGACTCTTCCTTGTTTAATATTTTGACAATACGAAAGGAAGAAATGTGAAAATTTTTGCGAGAGATGCTTCTCTCGAGAGTGGAGAATTTCATTTATTTAACTAAATTTAAATATTTACGTGATTGAATAAGTTAAGAAAAATTATCGTAGTAAGTATGCTCCTTGAGTCACATTCTGACGGATATTCACTTCAATGATGAAACTCAATTTATATGGGCAACTTTCTACAGTCTAAAGATTTTCGTGTCAATAAATGACGAACGCTTTCTACTATTCACATATTGTCTTGATACATACACCGTTGGCTAGATTTTCATTATACCGTTTGGTTAACAATGTTAATCTCGATCTGTTCGATATTTTTCATTTCTATCGTTTACTTCTATCTTTCGAGAACGCGTTTCTAAAAATTAATAAAAGGGAATATATAATAATAAAGGCAAAATCTTTACAACACATTTGTATATATATATATATATATATATCTGCATACTTTTTGACTTGATAAAATGATGAAGCACAAGTCTTTTCATAATTATCGCAATTCACAAATTTTGATCTTTAAGACTTTATTTTTTTTTTCATTAAGAATGATAATTTTTTTCATCGTGTTCTTAATTTTTGTAATTATAATTCAATTAGCAAATAGATAAACTAGACTTTCAATTAGCATTATTACTATTCAATGTCTGCGAGTTAAAAACAATTGCATTGTACATCATTATTATTATATTATATTATTACATTATTATATTACACTACTGTATAATTTTAACGAGCATAAGTATCAATGTATCATACTTGAAATCACTGCTGATGTAATAGAAACATGTGTTGCAATGAGATCAATTACACCTTATGTTTTAACGTTCGACATAGCTCTAATATAGATTCAAGCACAAACCGAACTTTACAGATCAGACTGGAATATAATTTAATTCCAAGGAAAAGCTATCAAGATCAGATAGCTTCTGTTCTGAGAAAATCGCGAATTTAAATATCTTTCAAATTTCATTATCTTTGTAACTACACGTTTCTCTACCTTATAAATCGGAGTCACTTTATGAGAATAAATTATCATCTGTACAAATACAGATATGCTGTGTATAAAAACACAATACATAGAGCATTTAACAAATGCTTTAGGAAGTGCATGAAAAATACATGAATTTACGAATTGCGTAAATTACATTTGCACTGCTGTCGAACTTGCATTTTTATGTACATAGTTGATCGAAAGGTAATGTAAATGTAAAAAAGTATTGTTTAATTTAAATTGACTTCCTGCGTGTCGTCGAATATCGACGATCTTCGTGACAGGGCCTTCGTGGGCACCGTTAACCTTCAAGCCGCATAATTAAACTACTCCATGTAGTTGATATGGCTCTCGTAGAGAATTTTCGAGCACACGACCGCGTCTCGACTTTTCTAAATAAATTCCCGCGGCAGCAAACGCACATACGCAACGAAACACACACACACACACACACATACACACACACATGCAACGGGCACACACGGTGTAATAGGTACTATTAGACAACGTCACTGGGGCGAATCAAGAGGACTGCGAGATGCACTGCACGCGAGAGAGGCTTCGTTCGCTTCCTCGTCCGTGTGTTATTATATCAGCAGCTCTCACAATCAGTCACCGACCAGACGATATTATTATTAGTTCGAAAAAGTGAAATGCAGCATTACGTGACAGATCCCAATTACCCTCGTCGTATACCCTCCTCATCGTGTGAAAAAGCACTTTAATAGAAACGAGATCCTCGGAACGTCCAAGTCCAATCACGCGAGTAACAGTTAAATGGCCACGTGTCGTCAATGATATCCCCATTATGTCTACAATACTTTGTAGACCAACGGTATACTTTAAATATAGACTTAATTATGGCCTATGATGGATTAATGGATGAACTAATGAATGAATCTCGCCGAAACGAGAAAAGAAAATATAGTTGTCTGAACCCTTGTGGGTACACAAGGTTCGTAGTTGGGAGTTCATTTCGTTTTTGTCAAAGACTAAGCATGAGTTTGTAGCGCTCGATATTAGCGATGTATGAAGCAAAAAGGCACCATCATGCATTCGCAATGGAGTGACTCGAAATTCAAATAGAATCGGGAATTTTAATCGGATAATACCAAAATCTAATTTGTCGTCACATTTTGTAATATACTTGACGATTTTCTGAATTCGTAAAGTTATACTTTTCCTTTTTTCTTTACATAGTCGTAGATTGACTCTTTAAAATGCATTCATTCATTTCATTTACGTACCAGTTTGTTACGTGATCAGGAATTATCTTGAAACTAGCCATTGCTCGCAGAATTTCGGGCTCAAAGTTCACGCATCTAATTGCTCTCAGTTAAAAAAAACAGGCGATTTAATATGATTGACGATTACTGCAGTTTTCATAATGAAATCTTACAAGGAGCGTCCACGCAATTTCACGTCTAGTTTGCATACTAAATTCGCGTTCCTTCTTGCTTCAGGCATGAAAATTAATAATATAATATACGTTCATTATCGTTATCCAAGTCATAAATATCAATATACTAGATACATTTTTCATTGTTAGCATAATTACAAACGATACGAACGATTCGAATTGAACGAATCAAATTAAATATGAGGGAAGTTTCAAGGAGTAACGAAGCCGATAGAAATTGCTCAAACGCGTTCCTCATTTATGTTTTCAGTCATATTTTGGTATTTTTTTTTTTTTTTTTTGCGTCGCATAACGAACTGAACTGAATGCATCGAGATCCGAATCGGAACTGAATGCATCGAGACACAAAAATTCGCAAAAGAAGTAAGTTTTTCTTTTCCAAATTTGAGAACTCGAGGATTAGATTTAGTAATTTTCATATCGTAAGATCTAAATTTATAAACAGCACGATTGGCGCAAGCATTGAATCATTGAAATGCATTGATAGCATGTAACAATAGCATTTAACGAATGTTATTTGTTTAAACATTTTGAATAAATGAACTCTTTGTCTCTTGATTTGTAATATGTAGATCTGAAGAATAAAAAATATGACTAGTCAATGTACTTAGTATGTAATTTTTCATATGGTTTCATATGGATGTAATGATTACAATGTACATGTACTCAATGAATTTCGCACGTTACGTAATAACATTAATGCACGTTACGTAATAACTGAAATGCAGCAATAAATTGCACGAGTCCAGTGTCTTCTTTTAAATAAATTTCAATTTTAATTAAAAAAAAACCAAAGACCAGCAATCAATGTTTAAGTTTGACTTCATGTTCAGGAAGTAATCGTTAACGCAACAATTTACAATATATACTTTTGATAACGCATATAAGGCCGCTAACTGAGATTTAATCATTTAATAAACTTTCATCGTACAATTTTTCTACGAACGTCTGGAATAAAGTAAAATTCAGCACATGAAGTTCAAATCGATAATTCTATTATCGATCGAAATAATTATCGGTAGAACGTCACGGATATTATACGGAGAATTGTGATGTATATATTTATTCGAATGTACGTGTTACATTTTTTTCTTTTGGAAAGAAAAGATCACTATATCGTATAGTCTGAGGATATATACGTTTTGATGGAATCACGTGTACATTAAAACAGTGATTACATTTCTATTCGTTTTATGAAATTTGCTTCACCAATCATAATTGTTTATTCATCGATTCATCAATCAATTCCGTAGACGATATACAGTTTCCCACATTGTAACGCGAACAGAGATTTTTATTATTTCAAATGTATCATTATACCATGAAAAGCTTGTTAATTATTTCTATTTTTCCAGAACAATTTTCCATTATCTAAAGAACAAGACTAGTTTATTGTCACTTATTTTCTAAAACTTTAGACAATTTCCATTTTTTAAAGAGTACGTAAAGCATTTGAGAATATCTGCTGTTTATCTCTATCTGTTATTGTCCAAAACAATTTCGATTCTAAAGAGTTCGTAAATTGAAATTATTTTAGACGAAGTAGCTGCAAATTAAACAAAAACAAAGTTGAATGAGTTATTGAAGTCGTCGAAACCCACGGAAATAGTCTTAATTATTAGTCATGGTATACGTTCATATCCTGACCAAACGAACAATAACAATCGTTTCTACATACAGAACACCTGAAAAATTTCAGCCATCGAATTTTTAAAGTAATAGAACAATTGTTATTTACTGTTATTTACTGTTATTTACATACATTATTTACTGTTCTTTTATTATTATTAATTCTCACTTTGCACTTTTTTGTACCCTACAAGCGTAGTAGAATTTATTGAAATAGAATTATAATTTTGATATACGATAAATGTGTAACACATTCATTTCGAAAATATCGATCGCAAGGCGCTGATGGTTTTGAAGTAATGAAATAGAGGACAACTGCAATTTAGTGTTTTCTCCATGTAAATATCTACGAGCAATAAAGGTTCGTTTAATTTTTGCACAATGAGGTGTGCAAAACACCACATATTGCGAGTCACTATTTGACGCGCAAAAGAAAATTTCTACCATAGGGAGCGTAGTATAGAGGAGGAGCTAGATCGAACCGGTGCTACTAATCGACCCTAATCGAATCGACGTTTCCGGTGGCCGATTACATCCTCGTGTCTGATTGCGGATAAGGATCAGATCGCCAACGACGCGTCGCGAATGCATTAATCGTATTAAAAATTGCAATTACTGTCAACCTGATCGTATGATCAGTTTTTATACCGAGAAAATGAAAAATTCTTATGTATACAAAAAAAAAAAAAAGAAAAAATAGAGAGAGATACGCCTTGTTCCATGTTAAATATTTCGAAAATATTATATAAATATTAAATATTACGGAAAATCTATAGAATTTTCAAAAGATTAAAAAGACATAATACGAGAGATAATATTTAACCCCTTTGAGATCTGCACTTCTGCATTCAATTGAATTCAAGTCTTCACTCGAACTGAAAATTTTATGTGTTTAATTGTGTTTTAACAAAACGCGAGGATAAAAAATTTCACCTGGAGAATAGGCTCGTACATAATTTTACAAGCGTTTTTACAATGAAGTAACGAAACAAAAAAATGAGAAGGAAATTTATTTTAACAGACTTTCTTAGAGTTGAACGTACTTCCGAGATGTTTAGCTCGAATCTGAGGATTATGTCATTAATCTCGGTTTAGTTTCTCTCGGCTAATGAATTTAACAACAGTAAGGAGAGACAGCTGGCTGCCCAAAGAAATTGAACACGTACATTTTTCAGCCAATTTTTCAACAAATCCTAGCAACGAGTGAGCTGGAGGAATGTGAATTTTTCAAACAGCTCAATGCAGAATCGACGCGTGCTACACGTTATCCTTCGTCTGATCCAGCGAAATTCATTCGTCGAAGAACCGTAAAGAAATTTGCACTTTGAACTGAACGGCCTTGAACATGCCTCGACTAAAAATCACAGACGGTACACATTTTACGTAGAAAAAGTAAGCACGTGTGAAAAAAATATTTGACGAATTGTGTGAATATTCTGAAGTCATTGAGTGGTGTAAATTTCATAATTTATCAATCACTGTTTATTAATTCTATACTGTACGAAATCATTGATGTTACATACGTACGTTGTTCATCGAGGTATACTTGATAAACTTGAAATTTTACGGCTGTTTATATTACTGATGGCAATATTTAACACATACATTCCCCCCGCCATATTTGCTTATACGCATATACAATGTTCTCGTAAGTACATATTGTCTGTACTACGATCATGAAAATTATGTTATCCTTTAAAAAGCGAATCGAGATTGTAGCGGTGAAATAAACAATTAAGCACTATGCCACGATTCGGAATTAAAAATACCATGCTATTTAAAATCATTAAGGTATTACGTAAAACGGCCACTGCAAATAAAGAATAATAAAAATAGTTCGGGTTTCGAACAATAAGTAATAAAGTAAAAACAATAAGTAATAACGAGAAAAATAATGAGGAAAAAAAGGAAATTGGAATTATATTTAGCTAACATCATGATAAGAATGTAGTAGGTATACCTATATTTATAATACTTGTCGTGCAGTATTGTTATCGTTTCGCACAATTTCCAAGTTACCTAATACATGCATATATTGAGCCAAACGAAAAGGAATATACTAACACACAAGAAGAATGTCATCAGATTGTTTTTAATTGACGTAATGAATAATGTTATACTTAAAAAGAAAGAAAAAATCGTGCGAGAACGTGCATGACAATTATTGAGAGAGAGAGAGAGAGAGAGAGAGAGAGAGAACCCGGTAGTGGATAGGACGCGGTGAAATTAAAATTAACGGTATCTTATTTAACGCGACTTCACTGGACCGTTAATACCGAGAACGATCGAAATAAGCGCGAGTTTCCATAAAAATGCACTGAACTTACAGTGTTTCAGAAATCTGAAACCAACTTTCTGCAAAATATATGGGCAAATTTCATTTCTTGTAAGTTCTATACCTTAGCTTTGAGGTTAACCCTTTTAGATAAAACGAAAAATTACGAATCCAATGTCAGAACGTTGTTACATCATTTCGAACGTTAACTTCCGAAGAATACGAGAGATTTGACCATGCGACGCTGTAATTGACCCGGTAATCGGTCGAGAAATCGGGAAATTCTTTTTTTTTTAATCTATATTCACTAATGGGAAAAAGAGATTGTTCCCATTAGCTTCGACTTTCAATTAACTATCTTCTCCCTCCCTCTCTCGCGCTTTATAGAAATTTCGAAATTTCTCTTAATTTTGTCAAATATAGCGTGACCCGTAGATACTTAACGACGAACACGATCATAGCAGAAACAGACAGAGGAACAACATACCTGTTGGCTTTATTTCTACCTTGGTGGCCTGCTTGCCGGTTAACCTCTTTTACTCGATCAAGTTGACAAACGTTCTCGCCTTATGTCGCCGATTTCCCGCTACCGGTACGTGTACGATGCACAGCAGACACTGCTTGTAATTACTGCTGCACGAGCCTCGTTCCTGTTATAATCGTTGAAATTGATCCCACGAAGTATACTATCGTCGCTCGCAACTCGACCTGAGATTGACAACAAAGCAAGACTGAAACACCGGGACCATGAGGCAAGACTTAAATAGGACTGCCGACAGGCACACAAGCAAACCAAAGTACGCTGAAACGTACGTTAGGTGGAAGATCTAACCAGTGGCGCCATGATGCGGCGTTTCTTCGCGTTTATCCTGTAACTACCGGCAGATGGCTATGTGATTTTTCTACGTAGAAGAGAGAGAGAGAGAGAGAGAGAGAGAGAGAAAACACTTCTCTTATGTAATTTTTCAATGCAATATCCCTCTGGCGTAAAAATATTGGGCGAGTTTTGTACGGATTTGTTTGCTCGGTTTGATTATAAATTGGTCTTGATTATAAATTTCAAAAAAATTCGAACGTTCTTGCTTTTTTTCACGATATCGCGGTAATTGCGAATATATAGATAAAAGAAAATGAAATGTAAGTTCCCTGTATTGTTACGAATGATTTGATATCTTCCTTCTTCGTTATTGTTATTTCTTGTTTAACAAATAATAAGCCTTTTTCGTAAGAATATTGTGGAGGAATCGAGTAGCATGTTAAGCGCATTTTTATAATCTTAAATGCTTCAGTTTCTAAGATAACTTTTCATGTCGTTTTAAAAGATTTTTAAATTAGAGAGAAATTATGAATTATTTGCTCACTGTCACTTATCCATGTTTTTTGAATTTCTAATTCGCACCTTGACGAATAATAGAATATTTCAATTGTAAATGAATAGATTCGTATTTAGTTTGAAAAGTATATCATTGATAACATGATATAAAAGTCAAATTTATTATAAAGTATATAACATTTTAAACATTTATTTATTCATTATTATTAATTAGCAATGAAGCTAGATTATAACTTTTATATGAGCCCTATAATTAACAAATTTTTAATGTTGGACTTTCGTGTAATTTTATGATATAATCGTTATATAAAAACAAAGTGCAAATTAACTTAAAATTTATGTTTTTTTCCAGCAATGATCAGTAATGAATAATTAATGAATAACTATTATTTATTCACGATGTAAATATTGTCTTTCATATTTCTTATTAACAAAAAAATTGACGCAAATTAAATCTATAAGCGAAACAAATTACTATTTCTATAATAAAACATCTATCTATCTATTTTTAACAATAAACTTAAATCTATTTTTTTAGGCTTAGTTCGACTTGTGAATTATACATATATAATTATAGTATTATAGTTATATGAACAAATGAATAAAAAGAAAATATGAGAAAAATAATTCGTATTGCATGGTGCATTTATATTGCATTCGTGTTTTATTTTACATCTGTCGCCACGTGACAATAAATTATTATAAACTGCAATATTGATGATACAATTTATCTTAAAAATAGTATAAAATTGTACGATTGTGGTGGCAACAGAATCTTTCTTCAACAGAAATTAATCTAAACTCCAAAGTTCGGTAAATGATCATGCGAATGACGCAACATCTCATGATCAATGAGCATAAATTTTCACGTACGTACAACTATGTACGTACATCTAACGTCATTTTGAGAAATTGATCACAATAATCATCGAAGAGGAAAATAACCAAATAAAATGATTCAAATAATTTAACGAATTTTACATAATATTATCACGCAATGTATTTATCTGGAAATAAAATTATCTAACAATAAGTAATTTTGTTCAACAGCGAGAAAATATCAGCATTAAAGTTTAAGAAACTTGTCATTTTTATGGTGTTAGAAAAGGGAATTGTGAATAATTGTAAACAACAGACATTTATTTATATTCTTACTCTTTAACATTACTTTTTTTGTAGATGATAACGCACTGGGTATTTTCTAATGGCACAAATCTGCATTGACGACACTAATCAGCTACAATTTATTTTATTGTCAAGTATTGAGGATATATTTGAATTGAATAATTTTAAGAAGATATTTGCATTGATATTCTACACTACTAGAATATACTTTTGGCCAATAATCGCCAACATAATATGTATGTAAAATAGGAAAAGCACAAAGGAACTTATATCTGAGAGAGATATTTCGCCCTTTATTTTAATAACATTATTCTTTACAATAGATAAGATTGACTCTTCTGTACCTTCATCTCTTTGTCTGACAACTACAAAGTGATTTTGAAAGTAAATAAAAACTTTTTATAAAAAGATACTCTACTCTAAAACTTATAAGAATTGGCAAAAAAATGAAAGTTCGAACGAATTCACGTGCTTCCAAAGAAGAGGTTATTTCTATTCCTTTGGACAACATAAATCTTAGGATATCGTTAATGAAGATGAAAATATGTGTAGAAATTATATTTTTCACAAAAAATTGTTTGCTTCCACGATGAATCAGAGATCATATTACTTAGTATGATACGCGTCTATGATTTAGGTCTGTTGGATGATAGCTCGAATAAATGTTATGAATGTAGCGATTAATGCCAATGACTTATATTTAATGAACAGAAAAAATTTTAAACTTTTTATTAAACATAAATTTCTTGCACATTAAATCGAAGTTTTATAGAAAATCGTTTCAGTCGTTTCGAAGTTCAAAACCGTAATGTTGCACAATATAATTTTGGCACGTGTACGAACGAACGAAATTTAAATAGAAATTTGCTTTATCTCTTATATGTAATCGCGAATATTTTATTTCAGATATTTTTTTATTTTTATCTTTGCACGCTATATGCATTTTGTACGTTTTTCTTCATTTAAATGCCCCCCGTAATTAGTAAACTCAGGAAATATCGATTAATAAAATAAATATCACGAATTAAAGAAAGATTTATTTCAAGAAATATTGAATTGCTTTTTTTCAAGTTTCGTTTAAGAAACGAACTTTCAATGTTCTTTATCGTTGCAGTTTACGAAGAAGTTTCACGAGTAAACTTTCACGGGGAGCAGCGATTCTTCTCGTCGGCCGAATCGATTGCATCAATTCCATCGATTTGCTGTCGCTACGGGGTAAACATTATTATCGACACATCATTGTCCTCATTCGCGGGTTTGGTGCACTTACAGGCGTCAATAATGTACCCGCCACGCTGATTTTTTCAAAACAA
This sequence comes from Tetragonula carbonaria, assembly GCA_032399595.1. Lineage (NCBI taxonomy): Eukaryota > Metazoa > Arthropoda > Insecta > Hymenoptera > Apidae > Tetragonula > Tetragonula carbonaria. The sequence continues at coordinate 7,027,780 of JAUCRC010000007.1, forward strand.
TTCGTAACCTGATTCCTCCATTATTATCCTCTTCTCTCGCGAAATCATTTTGATATCTCGGTAAACGACTCGGTACGTACTTTCGCTGTCAACAAACTTTCAGTCTCTCGATGATAGTTAATAAGCGAACTGAAACGAAATTATTTCACTCGTTTCGTTTATTTTCTTTGCAAAAATTGCTTACATCGTCAACAAATTTATTTACCTAAGTCGAACAATTGACGTATGAATTTCACATTCAATCGTGATGCACATCGAAATGACGTACGAGCCATTCAATTACGGAGAGCTGTTTTACATTGCCTGAAGTTATTCTTCCTCGAGATAAAATTGCCTTTATTGTTTAATATTCGAAATTCATTGTCTGAGAATTTTCCTCGCTCAAGACAGTGTTTTAAATTAGTCTACTGTTCTAGTAAGAAAGTGAAGGAAAGCGTTGCACTCTCATTTTAATTGCCTTTCGTCATCATCCTCAAAAGGATGTTCGCGATATCATCTGTTTCATGAATTCAACAATGGATCTCTATCTAGAGCTGGTAATTTCTATCGCATGCGTTGAAGGTAAGGACGAAAGGGCTACGCCGAGATGATCCTCAGTCTACGTTCGATCGTTGCCCAAAGTGTTTCGTGTTTCGTATACAGGTATCGATAGCCAGTTTCCTATCCTCGATGAAAATAGCCAGTTTCTTGTCTTACGTAGTGTTCGCCGTAATAACAATAACTTATGAATTTTTTATCGATTTTTTTCCTGAACAAAACATTTATAAAATATGCAGATTTATGTCGATGGTTCAAAGTTCATACCAAAATAATACAATTCATTGACGCGTCATATTAGTTTTGGTAATCAAGAGTTTTTCTTTTCGGGACTATTCTTCGAGTAAAAAGGCCACAGAATTCGGGCAAAAATTGAATTTTGCTACAGTGACTTTCTGTGCGATTTGTTTATTTAAAGATTCATCTATTAAACGGACGGATGAATTCATAAGTAGAATTTTATTGCTGAACAAAGTTTTAAAATTATGTTTGTACGAGATAGAGAGTCAAAGATTTTTTTCATTGTTAGTTGAACAAACTACCATCGAGTAGCTATTAACGAATAAAGAATCCTGTAATTCATTCACTTCACAAATCGATGGTTGTAAAAAAGTTTCTTACGAACTTATAGTTCATTTTCTCCTTTGAGGTTTATAGAAATAAAAACAAAAAAAGAAGAAGAAGAAAAAAGAAGAAAATGAAAATGAAACTTTTCGTGACGGCGACATTTTACATGGTAACGAGCACCTGTATTTTACCCTCACCGTTGACGTTGCAATTAATCGTGGAATTTGCTAAATGGAAAGGCTGGGATCAGATAGTATTGTTCGAAAATTTTACCTCCTTAGGTAAGTAAGTATTAGGTAATTTTTCTACGCTCTCTCAGTTTTAAATAAATTCTCAAAATCGTTTGAAAAGTGTAAGCATCTTAATGAAATCACCGCAAAAAAAAAAAATGTATCTCTGTTATTAATAAATTACTTCATTTTTTCCTTTAATTAAATTAGAATGCAGAAGTTTTTGTTTCGAGTTTCTCTGCCAAGTCTCGACGTTGTAAAATATTGCAATGCAAATACAAATCACTTACCGTGATGTCTTTATCTATTTTTTTTTTTTTTTTTTTTAGCGCGACTCTTGCATATCCAATAAATTCCAATATCTAACATTTTTTCGTTATTTTTATTTTTGCAGATTGTGTCTTTATTTATACCAAACCTTTGATCGCGTGTCTCTCGAACGAAGGAATCGCCATGTCGATACAATCGGCCGCTAATCCGAACATACCTGATGCCCTCGCGATACAGAAGCATCGAATCGGATCAATCGTTTTACTGGATGGGCTTAATATCACGTCCCCTGATAATGTTCTTCACGTGGTGAGGAAACTTAAACTGCGGTTTACATATTCGCAGTGAATAATTCAAGCAATTGAATCAAAAAAATTGCATATAAAAGTAGATCGCTTTAATATTCAAGAGAGTCTCGATAGTGATTTCCAATGCAAGCTTTTTTTTCAATCTTTAAAATATTTCAAATGCAATTAGTCAGTTAATTTGAAATTTTTGAGAGTCGAAAAAAGATTTGAAAGTGGGAAAACTGACACCTCGATAATGAATTCCTTCCGACTGTTAAAAAAAATTCAACTAGTTTAGTCGTCATTTTAAAAACCTGTCAAACGTCTTTAGACGATGACAAATCAATTCTTGGACTGTATCGGTAATAACAGCGTTATGGTGATTAATGGCATACAGTATTAATTATGCTAACGAAGTATAACAGACAATTACTTGAATAAGTTAGAAAAAAAAATTCCATAATAGGTATAACGACCATAATAGGTATAACGACCATAATCACATTTCAAATTTTAATGTGCCGAGTATTTTAATTTCTTTCGCGAAATGCTCATCGAATTAGTAAAAATGGAAGTGCAATTTAGGGTTCACCATTCGCCATTCATCGTTATAAGGAATTTGAAAATAGATCATTTCTGTAATATAATTACTTCGAAAATAGTTAAAAATCTCTAATAATTATGTTATGTCGCTACTGTTTTGTAATTAATTGATTAATCTTTGTGTATATATATATATATATATATATATATATATATATATAGAGCATATATTATTCCATATATAATGCTATATTTAACATTAATATTACTATAATTAGCCACACAAGCGCACGACAAAGTGAGAATAGTTTCATTAGTGTCATTAGTTTAAATTTGTAATCATCATTAGGGGAAACAATTTTTTCTCTTTCATAGGAACGTTATGTTTTAACACTTTTGTTGATTATGCGCATTATGTGCATTTTTGCATTTTCAAATTTCTTCAAATTTCAAAATATAACGATTATCACGAGGCTTGTCATGGTGTACAAACCCTATCTGTAAAAAGTACCGCTTACATTACTTCAATTCTTTATGATACTCAAAAGAAGATATAAAGTGAATGTTTATGAGCTGTTGGATGATAGCAGTAGAATATTTATATATTCTTGCTACATAACATTCTTATTTTATCTGATGATAGTTGCAAATTATCATCAAATTGATTCACCTCTTCCCTGTTATTGAAATATTTCGAAAATTTATGACATCAAAAGAAGTCGTAGGTAACATAATTCTTGACCTAAAGGATTAAACGAATTGTTGGTACTATAAAGAGTTTCATATCTACACCTAGTTTCTTTCCACAAGAATGAAACTCAAAAAAGTAAAAATAAAATAAAACTAATCGCTGACGTCTTGGAAAATTTCTCGAAGAAAAATGCACGAAGACAAATGAAATTGCAGGCATCGCAGAAGTTTCAGTTCAATTATTACGTGTCTTGGCTGATGATAACCATGAGGAACACGGACGCGACGATCGATACTGTGCTTCGACACTTGAACATTGGTATCGATAGCGATGTGATCGTTGCAACGTCTCCGTTAACGTACGAAGCGATACAGGAAATGTCTCGAACATACTGGAACAGGTAGCTTCTGCTTAACGCGTGTATTTCATGCATTATTTCACTTTATTCGTTAATTATTCAGCGCATTTTGCCGAACCCCACACGTGAAGTGTTGATTAAAAGTCTGGAAATATAAAGTCTCTCGTCGAAAAGTGATTTTGCAGCTCGAAGCGAATTATTTGGAATATTCGATACGTTTATACGTTGTTGAATTCAAAGTTCGTTTATTTTCTGTCTACTGCTGTCCTTGGCTCCACGTGATAGTCGAGAAATCGCGTTTCACACAACTGAAGCTTATCGAAAATATCGTCAAATTAGAATGAAATACACTGCGTGAATTAATTTGACTTTTGATCTCGTACAATTTCGCACGATATCGCGGAAATATTAATTCATTATACCGTACAATTTCACATGATATCTCATGGATATTAATTTACTAAAATTTCGAATTATACGTGATACACGCGATTATCTAGGACTTGATTCTTAATTTTGCCAAAAATTCGAAATTCATCTTTTTGTATTTTAACTGGAAATTTCATTTCCGCGTTGTCCAACCAACTCTCCACGAAACTCTCTGTTCTCGCATATTTTGTTCTTCTCGGTGTTTTCAATCGTATTTTTCAGAACGTGCGCGTCTGTGCAACGCTATGGGTTGAGCTTCGACTTCCCGGAGCCACCAATTAAAAAGTTCGACGAGAACGCGTCCATTAATCTGAATTACGCGATTCTCGAGAACCGTACGGTGCTTTTTCAGTTCGTCCATGCGTACAAAATCCGCTTCTCGGATAACAGCAGTCTAGTGACGAATTTCCTTGGTTCTTGGTGCCTGAATTCGTGGTCGTTGAACAGTCCGATAAGCGTGAAATTGCGGAACGAGTTCAAAGGACAACCGATCGTCTTCGGTGTTCTGAATGGAACCATCGATCGACAAATGGACGCGGACGAAGAGGAGGCAAATGATATCGCGCCGCTCCTCGATTTTGCTAATTTCGTTACCAGCAGTGTGAACGCCAGGTACTGTAAGTAGTATAGCTTGTTTGGAAAAATTTTTGCAGAATTCTGCAATGGCCACGAATATGCAAATGTCTTTTGGACCATTCGATGGTACGTATAAGAATTATCCCGTGATAATATGCAAGTACAACAGAATTGCGATAAAATAGTCTATCGTCCCAGGCAATTTTTTGGATGCTGAATGAATAATTTAGATATAGAGTCTATCTAAAGTTTATCTAAACGAAATTTAGATTACTGGTTACAGATATAAAGATCTTGATAAAATTAATACGAACTTAGATATACATATTTGGACACGCATAAAATTTTATAATGTTACACAACACAGTAACATTCGTAATTGGTATTACAAAAGAAAAAAAAAAAAGATTAAAATGGTAATATCTGAATTTGATTTTAAGGAAACTTTAGTAATTACAGATTTAGCACGTTACAGATTTATAAAGTAGAAAATTAAGTTCACCTTAAAAAACGTTTTAATTTTCATTAAAAAAGGGAAAAATTGATTACTTTCAATAGTGAATAAATTTGATAATATAGATATTACAGATTGAAAATGTATTATTTATTATTAGACTGTATTTTAAAGTGCCAAAATCGTGACAGAATGCATACGTGAAAAAATATGAAAAAAATATATAAAATATCGAAAATATAGTATTTTCTTTGATATTTGCTATGTAAAACAATTTTATTTTTTGTTTTAATTAAATTAAATAACATAAAAATATGAATTTGTAATTTGTGAAAATCTGCAGTTTACTTATTACGCATGATAAAATTTAAAGAGAATTAAAAAACAGTGACCTAAAAATTGATATCAATTATATTGAGAAAAACGTAAATATCAAAAAAAAAAAAAAATTACCTATTTAATTATAATGAATATCATAAGATTATCTATTTCACTATTATGAATTATTTATTATTTATTATAAAATAGCCACAAAAGGAAGACAAGGACAATGTAAATTGTAAAGTATAACAAAAAAACGGTCGTACGTTTCGTCGTACCTGCGGAATGGCAAAATTACCACAAGCAAGACATTTTTATGGTCATTTTTATCGTTCTGTGGAGATCGCACCGCATGTGAATGTAACTACTATGTAATATAAAACAAAACTCTTTAAACGACACAATTAATTCTTTTACAACACAATTGACTCTTTTACACTTTCTCACGACTCTGCCTGACTCTGTTTTCCAATTCGCACGATTCTCCTCTCTTTTCAAAAAGAAAAGCGCTCCAACGCCAACGCTGTGCTTCTCACATCACATTCATACTTTCTCGTTTCACGCATCTCCAGCAAACAGGCCATCTGTTACAACTAAAAATAACTAAAACTATATAATTACATATTATAATAACCACGACACTACACTATTTATAATTTTTAAGAAAATCTTTTAAGATTTTTCACATTGTGATTATACGAATATATATTTACCGTATTTACCAATTATGCCTTCTATCGTTGTATCTCGTGTCGCATGCTAATTTTTTTCTCCTCTAACGCAGCTGTTATGAACATGACAGTTCTTTTCTTCTTTTCTACAAAATTTCATCACTATGCTCTATGCATAATTTTTGCAGCATCGAACTGACACCGCACGAGAAATTAGGCACGTTGAATAACAAAGTATGGAATAATTTGCTCGGAGATGTTGTCACTGGGGAAGTAGACATTGGACTGGGATATATCACCGTGAATAAAGAACGACAGGCGGAGATGTCGTTTAGTCATCCTCTGATTCGTTATATGTGAGAAAATATTTCAGATTTCGGATTAGCCTCCTGTAATCCAATAACAATTGGCTAATTTGTTGGAAACATACAGGACGTGCCTCCTAGGTTTTTGTACAAATATTCCTATATGTCTTTTTGCTATTGAAAACAAGAAAGCTTCAAGTAGCAAAGGCTTCTCAAAAATTTCGTTACAAAATTGTAAGAAGTTGATGGAACTTGATGGAAATGATAATGATGACATCAAATTATAAAGTAGACACGTGACACATATTACAGATATAAATGTAAGAAAACAATCTGACATTACACGTCAATTAAATTTATCACATCTGTTACAATTAAAGATAACTAAAACTATAATTGCATATTATAATAACTACGACACTACACTATTTATAATTTTTAAGAAAATCTTTTATGTTCATATTCAAGATTTTCTACATTATAATTATATGAATATATATATATATATATATATATATATATATATATAATTATTACATCAACGTTTAATTTGTCTAATATATTGTATAATACATTGTATTAAGATAACACATAAGTGAATTTATCCGTAATATACTGTTGATCCAATAAATCAATTTGCTATGCTAAATAAACAACTTCTTGTCAGTCTTCTCGTTTTAATTTACATTGTTAGTCTTTTTTACTATAACTTTAATAAATTGGAATTTTCCCTTTACTTATTTTGTTGAATATTTATGGTTTCGTTTCAAATTGATGTTTCAGGTGAAACCTGACATTCGTTTCTCTCGCAAAAATATCTTATATTTTTACACGAAATATTTATGAATTTCGTCCTATTTTTGCTGAAATTTCGTGCAAAAACCTACGAGACAATCTGTACAATATGAAGTACATATAATATATTTTCAATCGAATGAAAACATTGTTTTGTACAACGAATATTCTTACGTAGGAGAAACATTTATTATCATCCATTGGAAACTGGTACCATGAGAGATATATTTCGTCAACCGTTTAATAATTGCTTGCTAAGCTGTGTCGCGTCCACTTATTTCGCCATTTTGGTAGCAATGGGATTGATCATTTATGCGGCGAAAACTATTTTACACAACGAGGAAGCAAACCGCGTTGAAATTGGGGAAGCTGCGCTCTGGTGCATCAGCATAATGTGTATGCAAGGTGTGTTCCCTTAAATTATCACTGATTCAACCTACTAGTTGAAGATTACAAAGCTCCTGCCTTTTACAAAATTACAGACTTGATTGTATGTAATATACGTAATATGTAAGTTACAGGTTCTTAAGAAGACAGATAAATAAATAAACTCGGCGTAATTCTTATCTTTGCATTTATCGTTTCTAATTTGAGAATTAATTTAGCTAATTTACAACGAATTTTGTGATTTAAAAATCGCAGAAGTTTAGAAAGAATTTTAGAAAGAATTCCGACCATAGGTTCTGCATGGACACCATGGAATCCATCAGGGAAAACAGTGTTATTATTTAGTCTGATGTTCGCTTTAGTAACATACAGTGCCTATGCTGGTTTTATTACTTCAATCTTATCGGTGCAGGCCAGTGGCATCAAATCTATTACCGATATTCTGTCACATAATTTCGAATTAGGCTACAGTATCACCGATGATGAATACATCAGAGTGAGTTTATTAAAACGTAATAAAAGACGATGTCAAATTTTGCGACTTTGTCGAAGTATTTTTCTTGTTTGTTTCGCAGAATGTGAATGATAGTAATCTACGACAGTTATATATAAGAGCGTATAACAGCCGAGAATCTAAATTGAATACTATCTCTGGCCTTACAAAGGCTGTGAAAGGACATTATGGCTTTTTCGTAAGTGCAACTCTTGCACGACGCGCCCTCAGGTCCACATTGATTCAGGAACGATGTACTCTGAAAGAATTACCTCTTCCGCAAACGTTCACAACGGTGGCTCTGCCGATGGCTAATTCTTGCCCTTATAAAAAAATCATTAATTTGAAGTACGTGAGCGAAAAGACTCGTTATACCAACCGATTGCAAGAAGAATGTAGCGATCTTTCGGCTGTTAACGCTGAATGGCATGTTCTTTCTTCTTTCAGTATTCTGAAAATACGAGAACGAGGCGTCCTGAACAGAATAACAGAACGAATGTTACCAGAGATGCCTCGATGTAAATCGCCGACCACATTTCACAGTGCCAGACTCGCCGACGTTTACTCCGCTTTTTTCATCTTGATCGCCGGAAGCGTGTCAGCCGTTTCCATTTGGGTCGTCGAGAGAATTTGGCACAAGAGGCGACAAATGAAGGAAACGATCGTTCGTGGAATGCGTCAACATCACTTGATGCCCTCTCACCTGCCGCATCTACCGCAATTACCTCGTTTCTCACATCTTCCTCATTTGTCGCATTTGCATTCCCGTGAGCATTCTCGTCGGAACAATTTCCATCTGAAAACGAACGACGAACAACACTTCGCTTCAAGTTCTGCCGTTTCTACGCGCGATTCGCGAGAAGAAATTTTCCATAGAACGAACCAACAACATTCATATATGGATTTGAACGACGAGATCGATCAACCTCGCCTCGAACCGAAATTTTTCAGCTGGAGAAAACGCAACAATTTCAAAGGAACGGGACTGTCAATAAAGATGCTCGACAGACGTCAGAAGAGTAGATTCAAGACAATAGATAGCACGACTTTTCCTTTTCATCAGTAACTGGAAAGGATGCTACGTTTAAAAAGTTTTTTAAACGAGAAACTTGATTCAGAAGAATATCATCGGAGGCCATCATAAAGTGCTCATCCTCCAAGAATGACTATTGTCATATTTTCAAAAAGTCTCTTCATTTTGACATTAATATTTAAATACTTTGAACAGACCGTTAAGACGTTAACGAAGATACAAATTTGGAAAAGTGTAAAATTGTAGACAATTTTAATGTAGGTTCACTGATCGATGTAGTACTACGCAAGTTAGAAATATTGAAATATTTTCGTGACAAAGCTGTCACGCTGTCTTTTTGTCGTGTTCTTTTGAGTTGAACAAAGATATGTAACATGTATATAACATGAAATATACGATATATAAAATGTATGTGCAAGGTGTGAAGATATGTTGGATTATAACTCGTGACGATTTAGATTATCTTATTCACTGACGTGGGAAGTAATTGAACCTAACTGTTGGCAGACTAGTTTTCAGCCAAATTTCGTTATGTATATCCAAAATTGCTTCTGATCTCTAAGTTGCGACAACTGTCTAAGACTAAACTGAAGTTAAGAATTTCTGAATGGATTAATTCTGAATTGACTAATTTCAACAAATTCTTTCTAACTGATTCGTCTAGGAAATTTTTGTCTTTCCTTTCAAATTTTGAGGAAGATTAAGTCGAAGAACATGTTAAAACCAATCAGGAAATATGATTTCAGAATTTTTTGTTATCACTCACGCAGGATGTGGTAGAAGTGTGATTAATGAGTCCATCACCTCTTCGGGGAAATTGTCCTGTCATCGCTTCTGGCACTTTTGACAATGCAATTGCTTATATGCAAAAAAAAGAAAACCTCTTTGCATTCGAAAATTGAATGGATGAATGGAAACTGAAACCTATGGAAAACCTGATTATAAATCTATTCACGACGAAAGATGTGCACAAATGTCTAACTTAAAAAAAGTAATTTTGAATGTTAGCTTTAAGACATTTTTGCAAAGGTCGATTTACATTCAAGAAAAAGATGTTAGATGATGTTAGAAGATAATTAAATTTGCATCATATGTAGAAATTTTTAATGTTTTCTGAGGTTTGCATACTATATGAATAAGATAAATATTTCGACATATATTTAAATGTTATAGATATTTAAATATTTCTTTTAATTTACTTCATCGTACATTTTATGTAAATGTATATTACATGTTTTTCGTCCATGTAATGTTAGAAATATAAATATTTAAAGTTAGTATTATAAAACACTTTTGTACATTTGTGACATCGAAACCAAAAGTTTTTCAAATCAATTTTGCTGCCAATTGTTCCTTTGTACATATTCATTTCATTCCTTATAATAACCAGCAGAAACTAACAACTAACTTGTTAAACTAACTTAAACCTGTTATTTTGTCATATCTAACAAACTTGATTGATAGTAATAGCCTAAATTAATCAAGATCAATCAATGTGTGTGAAACATATTACATGCATACATATTATGTATATGCTGTAGTATTATAATTAAAGAAATAAAATACATCAAATATTATTTTCTTTATTAAAAAATATTATCCTCAACCACGTTTTCCATATTTGTCGTAAGCTGCTGTGATTTTTACCTTGGCGTTGTAGATTTTAAACGGAGATTTGTACTTTTCCATGTTCCCCATGCTTCTACAATCTCGCAATATACCATACACGCTTCTAAAAATTATGTAAACGCGTAAGGAACATTGTTAATGAATATTATGTTATTAAAAATGAAAATTTCATTTCTCGTATTACCGACAAATGATGTTGGACAAATCGAGAAATTTATCATTGTCGTTGCACCATTGTTGCCATTGCTGGTACAATGAAACTTCTCCGATTTCATCCAGATAATAATGACAAAGATCGCTCAATCTAAATAAAATGAGGTGTTAACAGAAGTAAGTGCGAAACAGAATATACTTGTGTTTAATGACCTTTTTCCCCAAAGTCCATCAGCGGATGTGGACACAATAATAGAACCAGGTACTTTATCAGAAATATATCTTTTTCCATTTACTTCACGAATGCCGTAGCTGTGAAAAAAATTATAAATCATTTCCCTTTTTTTTTCATTAACGAACCATTATTATTATTTAATAATAAAATATTTTATTTAATTTTATTTAATAAATTATTATATTATATAATACTAAAGATTATATAATGTTCAAAATAAAAAAATAATAAAAAATTTCTACGCTAAAAGTTTAAAAATTTATGATGGATTGAAATGATTTGGCATCTATTTGGCTAATCCGAGATGTTAATGAGATTAATGCTAATGAATAGTTTGCACATTGTTGCGTATACTGATTCTTAGATTACTTAGTGAACATTTACAATTGAAAAGAATGGTTACAGATAGTTCTCAGAAGAAGTTCAATTTCTGTATCGTTCAAATATGCATTAGGTAATACTTCGTGAACATCCAGCAACGTTTGGTTTATCTGAAAAGTATAAGTTCGATATTTCTTACATCAAAACGAATATCAATAAATTTTAAAAGTTTACACGAAATATTTTTCTAAACATCTTAGAGAATTTACATTAATATTATTTTAAATATTGTTATAAAGTTCAACAAATTATATTCCCATCAGAAGTATATATATATATATATATATATATATATATATATATAACACTAAAGATTATATAATGTTCAAAATAAAAAAATAATAAAAAATTTCACACTAAAAGTTTAAAAATTTATGATGGATTGAAATGATTTGGCATCTATAATCCGAGAGTTAATGTTAATGAATAGCTTGCACATTGTTGCGTATACTGATTCTTAGATTACTTAGCGAACATTTATAATTGAAAAGAATGGTTCTATATATCAAGTTTTACATGTATGTGTCTAAAAAATACGTGAATAAATATGAATAAGGATTAACCTTTTCAGCAATGACAAGGCACATTCCACATCTAATACAAGCGGAAGAGAAATCGATTTCTATTGTGTCACACGGCGAACAACAGCGCAAATATGGAATCTTTTGTACTATTCCAAATTCCGTTGGGTCACAGTAATAATAATAATCGGATGTTGAGTTCTGATCGCTTCTACTTAAAGTCTGTTCGTTGTCCCTCCGGCATTTAGCGGATCTTTTTCTACCAAAACCCATTCCATCTGATATTAAAATTAGTAGAAGTAGTATTATGATACAGACTTTCATCCCCATTGTTCACTTCCAAATTTTCGTTTTCTGCTCGTTGAATATAGTTTCCGAAAAGCTTTCTTTATGTAAAATTTTATTAATTTACGCATTTATCAAAAATTAAACATTCTAAAATAGGTTATTATTCTAATATTTAAAATAATAGCTAAACATCTTGAAACAGAAGAAACAAATTTTGAAGTTTGGTCGGAAATATCTGGGGAGGTACATGTATCTCGATGTTACCTTTACTCTCGATAGGTGTCGCTAGTGATTCTCAATAAATAAACACATGGTATTTCAAGGTTAGAATATTAATCAAAGTAATTCATAGACATGGTAAGACTATTATTAATTTATATCATACGAAATAGACTTTAAAATATTATGAATAGAGTATTTGATTGAGTGTATTGTTTTTTAGGCCACTGCAATGAGGAAAGAGTTTTTGAAAGCGAAAAAAATGATACATCCAAATAGCAGAAAGTCTATTGCCATTGCAAAAAGAGCTAAAAAGTAAATTAAATTACTATTAAACCTAGTGGTGTTCTATATATATTTTCCATTATTTATTCTATATTTTGTATATTAATGACTGTAATAAATGCATACTTTGTTCCAGAATATTAAATAGACAAAAATCAAAAATGGGCGGTTTAATAAAACAGCATTTAATAGGAGAGAAAATGTTATGGATCAAAGAACATATGGTTTCAGATGTGTGCCCATACACTCCAGAGTTAACTGCACGTTTGTTAGATACGTAGGTAAAACAAAAATATCATTAGGTAAAACAGATTGCAATGGTAATGATATAATTAGTTATAATTTTGTGTTAAAGGTATATAGCAAGAAATGATGAAGAAATGGAGCAAATTACTATCAAAAGATCTATAGGTACTAAAAGGAATAGACAGCATGCTAGTAGGGAAGATGTCATTAGAATGACCAAGGAAAGAGAACAAGAAGAATATAATACATGCGGAATAGGTAAAAACTATAATTTATTTTTAATATATATTAATGCACAAATTTTTCTTGTATTTCAGAAATTCCTGATATTTTGAATGCAACTCAGTGTGAGATGTTAAGAAATTGGAATGGTGAATTAAAATATATGAGTAATTTTAAATTTAGAAGATTTGGTAAGAAACATTTAAATGAAGCATTATTGAAAGCAAGTAAAGAGTCAAAAGAAAGCAAGGATATGCAAATAAAAATTCAAGAAAAACTAGAAAATCCTTCTAAAGAAATTAAGTCAGAAAACGAAAAGAATTTATTAAATAAGTCAACTGACTTAGGTGAAAATAACCAATTGACAGAGTGTAATATGGAAATGAAATAAATTTTACATTATACATATACGTCTTTTTTACTTTCATTCTCTATTTAAAAAGAAAGAAAAACAACAAAAACGAATAATTTTGTTCTTTTTCACATGTGGAATGTTACCTGTGAGTATGTTTCATTCTCACCTAGCATGAAAAATAAAGCTGTCAAGAATAAAAAGCACAATGAAAGAAAAAAATATTGTAGATTGTAAAATATTCAACAAAACTGGAACATGTAAATGAGTTATGTGCATACCATAAATTTTTAAGTCTTATCTTCATATTTCTTTATCTTTTCTTTTGTTTTGTTTCATTGATCTATGAATAAGAATGAAAATTACATAGAAATAATGAAAATTTTAATTCAATTGTACTAAAATCTTATATTTCAGAAAAAATATTCAACAAATAATTGTTAAATATGGTTTTAATAGTTGATTTCTTATCTATTCGGAACAGATTGAATACCTAACCTATATAATCGAATACCTAATATGTAAAATAATAAATTTACAGTGCATAACATGAATGTAGCTGCATTCGTTGCAGTAGTTGCAGTTGCAAAGAATTTCTCTGAAAGATTGTAGTAAAATATACTCACGTGATAAGATTGAAATGCTTTGCTTTGCTAAATTATTGTTATACTTACTATAGTGATATTTACTAGTCAATTATTTATCAATTTTAAATAAATCTTTTCTAACAAAAACAATAAAAAATTTCTTTAGAAATTTAATATTAAATTTATTTATTTATTAAAATAAATTTAAAACATTAAATTTATTTATTTTATTTTAAAAGAAATTTTTACAAGAAATTTTTTGTTTTAAAAGAAAATTTAAACAATACATGATGTTCGTAGTATAAAGTCATAATAATTTCAAATCAGCTTTTTTATTTTTACTTTATATTTTATTATTTTTTTTATATTTTAAAGTTAAAATATTTATTGTAATATCGTAATAATATTATAGTATTGTATAATATAATGTTTTTTGGTCGAGTAAGAAAATTTTTGCAACGTTCAATTTCGCGCGCATTTATGTAGTTGAAGCTGTGCCGTCTCAACCAATTAGAAACCAGCTAAGCCAGATTTTGGCGGGGAACGTTATTCCACTATTGGAAAGCATGGCGTCAGGATGTGTTCCTTTGTTTGAAGCGTTTAATTTAAATTACATAGTACTTTAATTGCTTATTATCCGTCACAAATTACTAATAGGTTTGTTTAATTAATATACATTTATTTAATAACTCATTAAACATTACAATGACATTCTGTATATAATTATAATTTTTTGTATATATTTTTTCGTTTTCCTCCGTTGGTCTATTGTATCATAAATTTTTGAGATAGAATACGAATTTATTTAATGCTTCATTTTAATATAATTTATTCTGGTTTTGTAGTTTCATGATTTTTGTTTTTTTTGTGCAGGTCACTGGTTGATAGCAGAGATGGTTTGAATTAATGCAGATTACGTTATAACCGCTTCAATAGCATTTCAGGCAGATTTAATAATATTTGATTTAATCTAAACAGACGTATGTATGTATGTATATATATATATATATATATATATATATATATATATATATATATATATATATATATTGTCTTTTTATTGAACCATCGATAATAAGTATTTGATTTCTATTAAAACATAATTTTATAATTTCTAAAATATTGAGACGGAATTAGAAATTCAGTTAATTAAAGAAGCAATTAGAAATACAGTTCAAATTAATTTTTTATTTCAAGTCATTTTTTGGATTCGATTTGTATTGTAAAATAGAATTTTCAGTAATTCAACATGGTCATTTGAAATTTTCAATAGCAATCGTAGTATTACTAAGTTAACAGTTTTTTGAATGCATGAGGGCGCCACTATAGCAAGTACCTCCATGTTTTGATTTAAAAGTAGCCGCGGTTTTCCAACGGTGCTACTTCATGCTATTCTTGGTCATTTCAATAAGCAATCTTTATTTTTATGATGTTTATAGAATTTCTTTAATATTTAATATTTAATTTCTTTAATATAATTTTGTTTCATTGACAAAAAATTTATAATAATTAGATATAAAAAAAACGAGAGTATTTTCTGGAGTAAACACATTTTTTCATCCTGTTTCATTAATGTAGTTTTATTTTCAGAGAACTTTTGTTATCGCGTGCAATGCGATCGATAGAATCAGTGTTTGTTGCGAAATGTTTCTTAATATTTTTTTAGAGCAAAAATAGCTCTCATTAAATCCAACAGTCATACGCGAAATTAGAGTCAGTGTTTGTTCGCTGATTACAAATTAAACGGTCGCGTTGATAGATTTTTATTTTTCCTTTTTTTATTTTATATATTCTATTAATATTCGTTTTTGGTATTAAAATCATCTCAAGAAAATTCAGTCTCGCCAGGAGATCAAAAGTGTAAGTATCTTTTATATTGTGTTTCAAATTATGATATAAAACTTTGAATTGTTTCATATTATTTTAAGAACAATAATTTTGCTTTGGAACAAATTGTAATATTTCATGTTTTATTATAGGTTCATCACAAAGGATTTGCAGAGAGAGATGTAGTGAAATTTGAAAAGTAAAATAATGTGAGTATCGTGTCATGTAGCATTTTAATTAATTCTGGTCTTTATATGTAATCAACACTATGGTTCTGGGAACAAATTGTAATATTTCATATTTTTCTACAGGTTTTTTACAACTTTTACATGTCTCTACTCTGTAATGAATCTGGCAATACTGTAAAAATTAAATCGTGAGTATTTTTGTATATTGCATTTCATTTATTAAATAATACTGTTTTTGAGAATTGTAATATTCTATATTTTGTTACAGATCTTTTCCAGCTTTCTTCCATATAATTCTGTGATTTCTATTTGAGAATCTTTCTGATGTTTTTTCCTGGGTTAGAGGATTGATGACAACATTCTTGCATCAACTGTGAGTCGCATGCATTTCTGTTCCTCTCATCACTCAATCATGTCGTAGGATGAAAGGTCCAAATCGACACGGGTGACGAGTTGTATATGTAGAATTTTTTACGAGCACAGTGACCATGGGTATTTATTATACTCATGTGTAGTAATATTTTTTCGTTTTTGTTTCATTCATTAGTTCAGGATAGGATTTTCTTGCACGTCGCTTTTTAAATTGTTGACAAGTATGAGTATAATATTGATATAATATTACAATAAAAAAGATTGATATGAATAATGATGATAGTAATTAATATATGTATCTATGGTTGACAATAATTATAAATAAGATATTATGCAATATAATTGTTTGCAAAGATTAAATGTCCATAAGAATATACATGATGACTAAATGATGAATATTTAAATGATTTTGAATAAGTTGTTAATGATGTTAATGATTTCATTTGTAACAATATGATTTTCATATTCAATATGACTTCAATAAAATTCAAGACATTAAATTTGAAACGCGAATTTTAAAAGAATGTATCTTTTATGTGCAAGAAGACATTTCGCGACAGGTAGATTTTAGAATCAAAGCAATAAGTTTTGAACACTGCTTTTATGTTTTTAAAGACGTGCTTTGATTGACAGAATCGCCTGAGAATATTTCCATTAATATTTAACATATTACATTACTTCTTGAATTTCATTCGTTTTTCAATAAATATATAAATTGTTCTTTCATTGAAATCATGCATTTCAGTAATTAATGAAATTGACAAAGTAACAAAGTAACAAATTAACAATAAGTAAAGTAGATTAAATTTTTAAAATAAACATTAAAATTTCAAATTAAATGAAATAAAGTAAATGTTAGTCCGTTAGATACAAAATAGATATATTAATTATTTTTTAGCCAGGATTTTCAGATTTAATCCCTTCCGTGTTCATTATCAGGACCTCACTCACGTGCTCAGGTGCTACTTGGGTGGGAGAAAGGCAATGGGCATGATGATCATAGCTTATAAGCTTAACAATTTCTAGCGACTGATGATGCGTTAGTGTATCGTGCACGACATATTTTCCACATTGTGTGTGTGTGTGTGTGTGCTTAGGCTGTGGAATTGCGTCGTTTCTACTGTTAGTCTAAACAATATAAATTTTAAACAAAGTCGATAAGCCTCGGTACGATTCATGTATGATACGAACAATGTATGATATAATGACATTTAAATGATATTTAAATTTCATACCAACTATTTCAATATTCAGTATTGTTTCCTCAGATAATATATTTACATATGATTATGAATATTTATGCAACGAATATTTAATTAAAATTGAAATTGAAATACATTACACTTTTGTTTCTCATTTTACGCAATGGTCGCTAGCGATCGTCAGTCGATTTCAGGGAAATGGTATGTAAATTAGAGTGTGAAAGTTGTGTGTTAAACTCGGGTGTCGGAGGCGTCCCGGGAGGTCCTCTCTAGTTTAGGTCTGCGCCCGGGTGGTATGCGTGAGAACCGTGGAGTGAGTGTGTTGGTGTGCTTGTCTTTTGCCATTTTTCTAAATATAGGGCGATTGGTTAGGATAGGTAGCTTACTTTCTGGTATGCCTGTGTTTAATTATATTAAGTAGGTAGGACCGGGCAGGTTGGCACAGTCTCTCTGGTCGCGCGTCCCCCTTTCGCGTGTCCAACCTGTTTCAGGAAATCTAATTTGAAAAATCGACAGTGAAATTGATACAAATGGAGCATGCCACTTGTTTCCGGTTTTACTCTTCGATTTTTCGAATTTACTATACGCGGTCGTGAGTAGGTCCCGAAACGAACGTTTATGCAGGTATTGCTCGAGCATGCGCATGCAAACGGACAACGATCACCACGATCGATGGTCGTCCATGTGTAATTGAGTTTAGCCTCCGCGATTTATCTTTTTATTTCACCTTTGTAAGTTACTTTTTGGTTTGCGATTAGAAAGACTCGAGCCTAGATGTAAGTTTCAGCGGGCATTGCGCCCGAAGAAAGAAGAGGCCCGGCAAACTGCCATAAAAGAGGGCTGCAACAAATGACTTATCATCCTCTGGATTAGGAAAATCTATCTAAGAGCATGGAAAGTCATTCTTGTTACTACTTTGTCACTGTGCTCGCTTTTAGTATTTGTAGTAGTATCTTTCTTTTTCTTTTTTTTGGCCGATGTATTTGTCGGTCCATCACTATGCTGGGCGAATCGCGGTTTTTTTTTTTATTAGCGTTGCGAATGGTTAATATCGGTTGAAATAGAGTCATGAAATAATTAAAATAGTTAAAATTAGCGTTGCGAAAGAACATGGACTTCGGGTGTTTATTTTAACATTACAAATCATAGAATTTTGCTTGGTTGTTTTTAGAATCTTTCATTGTGAATCGCTATTATTTCTTAAAAAAATTATATTTGAATTTGTTGTGTTTTCTGTTGTTTAAAGTTGAGTTAGCAAGATTAATTTTCATTTTTGTACTTAGAAATAATAACTTTCTATTGAATTTCTTTTTGAAGAGCTAAGAATTTCTCGTTACTTTTCTAATTGCAGTCGCGTTGAATAATCGCGTTTTTAAAGTAGTGTTGCGTTCATAAAGTGCCCATACTGTTCCACTAAAATTGTGGAAATATGTTCCTGCAACTGGATCGTTCAACAGCAACGTTCAACAGCAACCATCAATATAATTGCACTGGGACTTTTTATTATTAGTGTTGCGTATATTTAACATGAGTGCATGGATCATTATTTGTTAGTGTTCCATAAATAATTAAAATATCTTACTATTTTGCTTCGTATTTTATATTCTTTTCTTACTTTACTTTTTTCTATCAATGATAAATTAATTAGTGTTGCAAATATAATAAAGCACTCATCGCGATTTATCCAGAAAATTATCTATTTTATTATTGAGTTTGTTTCAAAATAAAATTAGTGTTGCGAAATATAATAATATCCCACTTGTCGGTTACTTGAATTCATATCGAGTGGGTGGCCCTTCCGGCTGTCGAGTTTGTTTCTTTTTCAGCATCCCTACTAGCAGAGTGTTTATTACTGAAAATACTAAATGATAAATGATAAATTCGTATGATATTGTTTGTATCGGTTTTTAAAATTTTTAATATTTTTTATTTAATATTTAATATTTTAATATTTTTAAATGAATTTATTAAATAATTTCATATATTTTTTCATCTCGATATTCGAATCAAGTTAACATAATATTTTGAAAGTTTCATTCTCTTTTCGTGTGTAATATGTTCTTCCTAATATAAATATTTTTTAAGATATTAGTCCAATAAACAAGTCTGTTACAGGATTTTGGGAAATAGCAATTTCATATATTGAAGGTTCAATTGAAGACAATATCTAGAATAAAAGGAATAAACCTTATGAAATGATATTTTATTTCTCGTTTCTTAGAAAGTTATTTATTAAATTTTGTAAAATTTGAGTTTGTTTCAGGAGGCGTAAAATTACCAGAAGAAGACACATGTCCTATACTATATTCCATTCTTTTCCCTCGCGGTATTTAAATGCGATATTTAGATCTTTAAATAAATAAATAAATAGGATACATAAAAAGATCTTTGGTTTTTTTTATGTAGAAAGAATTTATAAACTCAACTGATTTCTGACAGCTTTAAAGGAATTGTTCAATTTCAAATAGATATATTTTTTTTATAAAAAGAAACTTTTATGACTTGTAAAGAAATCATAGATGGCCTCTACAAAAAATTTAAATTTTCAGTGAAATTAATTTGAAAGAAGAGAGATGTTATTTCAAAGGATCCATGATAGTTTTTGATAGATAGATAGATAAACTTCTTCAAGTTGACTATGAAGTTAAATATATAAATGAATTGAGATTTGTAATAGGTTTTTAGCCTTCAAATCAGATTGAATTTAGGGTCAGTAAGGCCTTTTGTTAATTAGAATAAAGAGCCTATATAAATATCCTTGTATTTATAATGCATGTGTACTATTTAGCAATTAATGCATGTGTAATTAAGGTTAGTATTTAAGCGCTTAAAGTAATGAAGAAAGCTTGATGTAGAGTAGAATAGTTCAATAGATAATGTGGTGTAATTCTTTGCGGGACGCATTTCATTTTTTTAATTATTTTATTCCAACTATCAATTCTTTTACATTTTTGTGTTAGTGAAATTGTAAAATATTGATATAGACACGAAATAGCCTGTCACGTGGAGTTATACAATTAGTTTGATATCAAATTGAATTTTTATTTTCAGCTTAGCTTTTCGCGTCGGTTTTTCTTGAAATTCATTTCGATATCCTCGCGTAACGATCAGAAAGTTGAATGTTTTTTGCAAATGGCACATCAAAAGGGGGATTTGCTTGTAAATGAGTGAAATTTTGTGCGTAAAAGGAGGGTGCACGGGCTGTGGATAAGGTAGGTCTCTAATCACAGCAACCTCCACATGCTGAGAGGGCAATCATATCATCATTTAGTGTATAATTTCTAATTGTATCGATGGAACTCTATTTTTTTTTTTTTTTACCGAAATTTTAAGTATTGCATGGACGATAAATTATAGCACAATCATGGTCACAATGAATGATTATATAAACTCCAATTAAGAACATAGGGAAAAGTCGTACGTGATACAATTACGTATAGCTGAGCGAATAGTATGAGCTGATTGGTTGCGATCGCCATTAAATTTTTAGGTGCAATTAGTTAAAATTGACTCATTATTGATTTTGGAAGAATATACTTTGCATAATTGTTGCTTGAGTTTCGATTATATCATAATATTAGAATTTACTACTCAGTTGTTCATTCACTTGAATAGTTGATTTCAAGTACCAAAAGGTTCTATGTGTATTTTGTTTATATTATTAGTAATTATCAGATTTCGTAATTATGTTCAATTTTAATTTTATACTAAATTAATAATTATATCGTGAGATTTGTCTTTTATAACGAATTTACTTATCTGTAGATTTCTATATTTTTAATCCATAAAAGTCTCACGAAAGAAGAAAACATCTGTTTTCTGTAGAATGATAAGTATTGGAATTTGTAGTCAACAAGCCGCTGCTGTTTTCAGTATATTCTAACGTTTAATTGCCAAGACTTACATTCCAAATTCGTCCGTAAGTTAATTAACTTTCACTGTGTGTCCACTGTTCTCAATTACCGCGCGTCGAACCGAATTCGTTTCACGAGTACAGCGAGCTCTGTCCATGGCTCGTTGCAAATGAAGCGAAAATCGAGGTCTTTTAGGTAAACTAGCACCAATTCGATCGATCTAACTGGTTGATAGAATTTCAGGAAGAGATTAGAGTAACATAGGAGTTCTGTTCTGATAAAATTTTCCAAGTAAATTGACCGCATTTGAACAACGTGGTTCTTCAAATTCAAGTGACTAAAAATTTTTCAGAAATTTTCACAGAATTTCCAGAATATCCAAAGCCCCCAGAGTATTTGTTACGAAATTCAGAGTTTCGAAAACGACTGTCTCTATTTAGGTCCTATTTCTTAAATCATATTCACAACGACCTGAATTCGTACAAAAAATTCACGTAGTATGTCGATCGAAATTTCCAGTTTTAGCATCGACTTTCGTTCGAACAGAAAGTGAAGAATTCGTCAACAAGAAAGTTAAAAATCTGCGAGATGCCAGGAAGAATCTTCGGTTTGCCAATTACGTGAACGTTTCTAGAAACTCATTTGCCTTGCCATTAGTCGCAAATGGAAGTACAACATTTGAGAATGAGCTTGGCTTGTCTCGTATCGAAATATAAATACGGAATGATTGCTAAACGATATTTCTGACTGAAGACTTATCAAAAATTTGAGATCCATAATTTAAGTTTCATAATCGGATCTCTATTCTTTATATTTGAAAACAATATTGAGAATACTTCCAAGTGTTTCGAAATTGATGTTTACACGTTTAGATGATCATGCGTTTCTGGAAAATCTCGCAAAATTTATTAAATTTTAGTTAATCGATAGTTACCGCCAAGAAAATGTATAGAATCTACAAAAATGTATGTTATCTGTAAAAGTAGAACTCCAAGGTAGAATATTATTTACAAGAAGTTGCTAGCTAATTGCTCACTTTACTATCATTTTTTTATCTGTTCTTAAAATAGAATTCTGAGTAACAAACTCTTAGAAAAAATCGCACTTTGCTCATGGTAAGATTTAACGTTTAGTAGATAAGGCGAGTTTCTATCTAAACTTCCGTTTCTTCAATTCAGATCGTAAAAGTAGGAAATTTGCGGTTTAATAATGCGTGGTTGGATACTTCTTCGGCAGGTAGTTGTAGATATCGTCGACATTGGCCATTTTTACGCTCGCTTGAGCTTTACGATCTCTCGACGTCCTTGCGTTCTCAATTGTACCCGTCGCTAATCATCCCGCTTTGTTAGACGGAACTGATGCCGTCGAGTCAGAATTACAAAGTTCGTTGTCCAGCTGCTTTTGACTTTGTCTTCTCTTTTCGAGCTATGCGGAAGAACGACGAGACGATGCGTACACGGGGTGTGAAATTCCAGGTGTTGCAGGTGAAACAAAGCCAGATGTTGACGAGCGTGCGGTTAAGATTTGCTAAGAGAATATTCGTGACGCAATGGTTCGTCGATTCAGGTCAAATATCGCGATCCCGAATATTTCTATTTTACAGCGTAGTAAAATTCTAAATGTTGCATGAATTTTAGAATTTATCCTTGAAACAGCTTAAACTCATAGAAAATTTCTAACTAATTCACGATCCTCAATTGTCGCGATTTTACATTTCTCGGTTTTATATTTCGTCTTTTCATGATTATGGGACGAGGCAAAGTATTTATTTTGATAATAAAGCGGTAACATCGATTGAGACGCGATCGATCTAAGAGTTCGATAAAAAGAACGCGAATGTTCGCGCGACAAGCATTTATGAGCTGAAAAGTAAATACGCTGTCGAAGGTAAATTACGTGTCGCAACACTTGGAATGCGTGATACATCTTTACGACGCGTCCAAACTCAAAGACAACTGAAATGAAACCATCCTGCTCTCTCAACAAGGCGTTAATCGACTCCTTCTAGATCTCTCCCAGTGCTCATTTTCACCGTCTTGTGGCATCGCCGTTCAATTTCGCGGTCCGTGAGCGTGACCGGCTCCACCGCGAGATGCAAAGAAACAAGCGAACAGAGAAGGTGAAGGAGAAGAAAAAAAAGAGGAGAAAAGAAAAGATGATGAAGAAGAAAAGGACGCCACGGAAAATGGCCACAGAAAGAAGCCACGAAGCCAAGGAAGGGAGTAATTTCTCCAGTGAAATCTCGGCGACGGAATTCGAGAATCGGCGGGCAAGCGAAGTGAACCGACATCGACACGAATATCTCGGTGGAGACGAGAGCCCGGACACCGAGGCAGGGAAAAGAAGAGTTCGTTGGTGAATGTAGGTCCCTCGGGTCGCCACTTATAATGCGCCACCTCCCACCTCGAGTCGAACCGTACATATGTACAGCTTCTTTCAAGAATCACAGGCCCCGGTTCATTCAGTTCGACGCGGTCAACAGGTGGACCACCTTATCGGGAAATACGGAGGCAAGGTTGGCTTTAACAGGAGCGTTCCGTTTAACGGAGAGGCTGGATCTCGCACACGTGTGTACATACAGGACGTTTCGAAAGTAACGTCGCGATATTCGGACGTGATCGTAGGATCGTTTCGGTGCTTCGTGGGTGGGATGCTGACGTAAAGTAGAATAGTCCATCTGAGAAAACTGAGAGGGGCCTTATCGACCGAGTTTTCTTTTTTATCGATGTTGAGGTCTTTTACGACGTTGAAGTTTTTTTTTCTTTTTTTTTTTAGAAATCAAGATTCTTTATCGATATATTGGAATTGAAAGAGAAATTTCGAGAATGGAGAATAAAAGATTGAACGATTTCGCGACGTTGAAGTTGAGATTCTTTATTGATACATCAGAGTTCACAGAGGGGAATTTTGGTGCCGGTTGGCGAAAAGTGCAGAATGCAAATTGAACGATTCTTTACGCGGTTAATCTTAAATGCACGATCTTTTTGAATACGATGATTTATGAATAGAACGCTGGAGATTTGCAACGATGTGCGAATAAGGATTTGCAATTATTTGGGTTTTCAGAAATTTAAGTATAAGTATATCAAAGCGTTGAACGAATCATTTCCTTTTACTTGGTAATCTTTATAATTGTCGATAAAAGTGAATTGTCTTTTCGACAATTGTCTGAAATTCTTTCTACGATCGCAGGACTGTAGAATTATTTCAGTTATAGTCAATTTATGGGATGGGATGTATCGGAGGGCAGGAGATGCATAAATAAAGAAATTACATCCGAGTGATTCGAACGATGTGACGACTAGAATTCATCGGGCAATAGGACAATCATACATGCTGGTTTATGGAATTTACAGAAAATGGAGTAGCAATCAATCAACATGTCGTTTTAGTACGCAAGCAAATTCCTGCTGTAATAAATTGATATAAGCATTTCTCCGAGAGTAAATATATTTCATAAATATATTCAATAAAATCTGATAATCTCTGTATAACGTACAAGAGTAAAAGAATCTGCTGTAGCACATTAGAAATAATTTTTCTATTTTCCCGATAAAATGTAACAAATACTTCTTACGTATTGAAATTTTTCATTTTTCAAAATTCAAATTCACTTTCTCATTATTAAATTCTTTCGGTGAATTCTTATTTACCTATTGAGACGGACATGTCGTGGTGAAACTTTGGTGGTAGAACGTTCGACACTTGAAACTTGAAGAAAGGAACAGCACTCGCGGACAGATCTTCGTTTTTGCATAAATTACTTTTCTCTTTTAGAAAAAGCAAATCGAACGTCCGTTATTTGTGAAAGTAATTTTTCGTCGAATTTCCTGTACATTACGTTATGTTACGTCAATTTTACGGAATTTCGCAAATTGACTTGATCTTCAATTTTGGATAAGATATTCAAGGATAATCAGTACATCGTTCGATCTTCTTGGAATAGTGTTAATATCGACGTAAAACGAGCGTCCCATTCAAATTAGTTGTCAGTCATCTTTCTGATAATTCGGCAACAATCGTTGGCGATCTTGCGGCTCATCGTGGCGAAAAATGATCGAGAATGGATTTTGTCACATAGGAAAGCAGAGGTTTGACGAGTAAATTAAAGCGAATGTAACAGCTGTCTCGAGTCGCTGGTACACCAGCTAGAATTACCACGTAACGGGTGGTCTTGTAATACAGCTCGAAAGTGCCGGTACTGGAAAACCCGACGGGTGAGACGCGAAAGAGGCAAAAACGAACGAACCTCTCTTGCCGCTGGAATTAATCGAACAACTTTCTTTTGGAATATTTTCTGTCGCACTTTGCTGCTACGGTGCTTTGCTTTCAATCGTAAACAGTATTTTTCTTGGAATTGTTTTTCGATTTTTAACGAGTCTCTCAAGCTGGTAGGAAATTTTTAGTAGACGAGCTGCCTTTGATCCCTGTTGATGCTTTGATTTTTTTCTTTTTTTTTCAAATTTTCGACATTACATATCATTTTCATATCTCTATATTTTTATCAATTCCTGTATTTCTAAATTTCCGTCAAGTTTCGGTTTCAATGTCCGCTCGTCCTTTTAAAATTGCATTGTTTTTACGTTTCTCCGATTTTCAATTTATTTTCAAGTATCTCGAATTTTCAAACTGATTATTTCAAATTAAGTCTCGTATATTTATTCTGTTTCCTTTGTTTGCATAAAATATGGACTAGAAATTATAAACAAAAAAATAGACTTCGGATATATAGATGCAGTAATATACAGAATTCGTACAATTATGTAAAGTACATAAAGATAAATATCTTTGTAATGGGGTAAATACACAGATATCCACGATCCAACGATAAATACGAAGAAAACGGGACGAATTTGTGTCACGAGCCAATAGTTTCCGCCATTTCTACATTTCTCCGCGTTTCAATTTGTGTACCAAACGCACACTTCTTCAATTATATACCTGCAATCCCACTATTCCCATTTTCAACATCCACTAATTACACCCCCACCGGAGAACTCCCTCGGTTCTCCCAGAAATCCTCTCGTCCCCTACTCTTTCTGCGTCTCCAAACAAACGTCTCCTTCTGCCGTCATTTTTCCAAGGCAAGGATACCACGAAGACGAATAGTGTGCAAAGCTGCGATAATCCGCCATAAAGTCGACGCGAGGAACGTAAAGACGCGCGTGCAATTAAAATAACAATAATAATTTACGCGAGAAGGAAAGAAGGCAGAGACAATTGGGACAGGCGGTTCCTCTCGCCACAAAGAAGACGATTACAATGAGAATAGGAAAGAACTTGACCCATGACACAGCTGAGAGAGTTTTAGTCGAAATAAAAGTTTCAGTAGTTGGGAAAGTACTTTCGAAAAGCAATTTGTTTTTTTTGTTTTTTTCTGGTCGATGCTTCCGAAGCGACGTCGTTATTGGACTGTAATTTTTTTATATGTTTACGAAATTCGTCACGTCTATTAGATATTACAACGAGTATCCGACTTTGGTTGTTTTACATAATTTTTTCCAACTTCAAATTTTCCACAAATGCATGAAAATCTGCAGTCTACGTTTTACGTTAATCCATTTGCATCGCGGCTTAAAATTGTACATGTTGGAACACGAGCATTATAATTAGTCAAATCTCGATTTAAATATTTACTAATCTTTATTGATGCTAATTAATTACAATGAAATATTAAAATACGAGACACGGTGCATAATATTACACGGAGAATTCACAATGAGCGTAAGTTACTTTTGGTTAGGAATTTGTGCAAAATATTCTTTCTTTGACAAAATCTTCAGTCAACAAAACTATAATATTATTAAAGAAATTTTACAGAAAGTATTATTAAAGTAATTTTACCGTTTAAAATATTACTAAAATTAATAACTGAACTGTTCTGATGGTTTTAATTGACAGCAGTTTTTAACGATGAATCACCACACAATTGACTTCTGTGTCCTTTCACATATTGATAAATGTAAGATTCTTAATCGTTTCTCGCGTTTTATGACTTGTTCCGCGGAATATTTCGCCTCGCGATGCAAATGTGTTAATAAGATAAATACAGATTATGTTATTCTCAATATTGTTCGGAATTTAATTAGGTCCCATACGCGTGAATACGTATATATCTCTAACTTAATAGAACACGAATATCCAAAATAATTACTTTAAATTACAATTTCTATAATTTCTCTCGTCACCTCTCTACCAATTCTTCCTTCATAAAAAAAACTGCCGCAGTGACGGACATCGTTCTTCTAAATTAAATTCTCGAAAAGTTTCAAATTCAAATCACTTTGCTGGTATATATGTATATATATATATATATATATATATATATGTATATATATATATATATACATATATACATATTACTCGGGCAATCATTTTCCAAAATATTTTATTGAAAATAATCGGCATGGCGCTGCGGTAGAAGAGAGAGGAACACGAGAGAGAGAGAGAGTAGGGGAACAGAAGCGATAGAAGAAGGGGCCTTACCGGCTCGCCTCTGGCCTCTCTCTCGATACACCTTTCTCCGGTTCCCAACAGCCGGCGGCGGGCCTTGCTTCCCCTTCAGTCCTCACCGGGACACAGACAAAGTTACGCACCCGGAGAAAGGTCAATCGGTCGGCTGCTCTGCTCCTCGAGTATCGGAGCTCTCGTTAACCGCTCTCTCTCTCTCTCTCTCTCTCTCTCTCTTTCTTTCTGTCTGGTGACCAGGTGGACAAATTTTTCTTCGTCGTATCTCCTCGTGGATAATAGACTGTGACCGAAAGAAGAAACGATTCGTCAATACCATTCCTTCCGTTTACGTTGATTGAAAGAAAGAATAAGAAGAAATTTAGTTCTTCGTTTTTTCTTTTTTCTTCTTTTTTTTTTCTTCTTCTTCTTCTTCTTTTCACTTTGGCTCGTCTTCCGTCGAATTTCGATCTTTGATTTGAATTTCGGCGAACCTGGACTCGCGCGAAGGTGCCACTGACTCGACATATACGGGGGAATTCGAAGTGCGGAGAACGAGAACGTCGACGATTTTGGTGCCGATGTAACGGGCTAACGTTTTCTTCGTATATACGGACCGATTTACATGAAAGTGTACGTCTGCCATTGGTAATTTTCGTGCAGCGGAGCTCCGTGCCATCGCGGGAAAGAAACAGATGGGCAAAGACATGTGGAGGCTTTGGTTCACGAAACTGTTGCTGATGCTGCTGGCGGCTGCGGTGTTACTCCTCGCCGTCGTGGAAACGCGATCTGAGGGTGAGTTTTCGCCTTGTCTTCTCGTATTCGCTGTTCTCCAAATTTTTGGCGAATCATTCGGCTATCGTAGCGTGTCTTGGAAAACCAGGAAGTCGGGGGACGATAGCCAGCGATAGAATCTTTAACTCGACGAGCGGCAGAATTAAATTTCAATTCTCTGGGGAATATTTTGAACCCAGCGCGCGATGATTCAGAGAGAACCTCGGACTCAGAGTAGAATCATAAATTTAGATTTCTGCTTTTCAAAAATTTTGATTCAAGCGCGAATATTGTTCTCGACTCTTTGTCGCTTTTTGGTGAATCACGTTTTACAAAATTTCACTTGAGAAAAAAAAAAAAAAAGAAAAAGATTGTCGCGGGATTGTCAGAGTGTCGCCTAAGTTTCACAAGGCGAGAAACGTCTATTTGACGAGGGTTTTCCCGCGACGAGCTTGTGCAAACGGCGACATTTGCATCATGCGCAAACGCGGCTGCAAACGCGTTAAACACTTTCTAATTCGTCGCCTCGAGAAGGGAGAAAATACTTGTCGCGGAACGTGTTGTGCAATTACGCGATATAGGAAGGACTTAGCCGCGATTTTCGTTCGTGATCGACGTTTTAAATCGAGACGGATAGGAAGCTGGCTGGTCGTGCGACAGCTGCTCTTCCGCGTGTTTGCCGAGATAACGCGGTTGTTGTTTTCCCCATTAACAGGACATCCAGTTTTACATGACTCTGCCGTAGCCGTAGCTCTCACCGACGAGCAATTGTTCCATGTATCGCGTGTACACGCGTGCAACTGTTTTTTTTTTCCAGCGATTAAGATGAAAACCGCGAACTAACAGCCGCTTTGCGTGAATTGTGTACTGCGACTGATATGTTGGTTGCGGAGGAAAATGGAGAAAAATAGAAGGAAATCATTTAATAGCGGCTCGTTGGATCAACTCAATTATTTGGTTCTAATAATTTTAATATATATATATATATATATATATATATATATATATACACGATATATCACATATATATTCATTCGAATATAGTACAAATTCTTTGCTAAATTGAATGTTGATTTTCATTAGAATTTCCTCGTTAGAAAAATGTAATGAATGTACAATTTCCCTTGATGAACTTCAAGTCAGATTGAAAATGGCACTTATCGCGGATTTTAAAGCGCAATCGTTTCAAAACACGACATGAGAAAGTGTATGAAGTATAATATTCTGCACACATATGTTTGTTACATAGAACAATTTCCTTTGTGCTACATTATCAGAAACACGAAATTTACACGATAGTCTGCAGTTTATTGATCGATTATTTGCGGGACGAGGAAGCAAGGCGAATAAATATAAAAGCATAGCGGAAACTACGAGCATATTTGAAATGAAAAAAAAAAAACAAGAACACACTCAAAAATAACAAAGTATTCAGAAATATGAAAAATTTTGTGCAAAAATCGTAGAACAATTAAATATAATATTCGTGAGAAACGAGACGTGAACAGGTGTTAGGTGTAGCGACAACAGGCAAAAGACTCGGTTGTAGAAATTGACGAATGAAATTAGTAATTTTGAGGAACACACGTTGCATAAGTTCAATGGAATTAACGTTAGAAGCATAGAGAGGAATACATGAAAGAGATAATACTGTGGCTGGGAGGTGTTGCAAACCGCGTAACGGTGTGCGCGACGTAACAATACGTCGCGTAAATTCTTGTGACCCAAATGATCCGGAAAATAAGTAGGAAGACGGCGAAGTAACGATAGTTCGATGAAATGTTTGTTCGTTTCGTGTTGTTTCGCGAGACGAAAAGTGGTAAAAGAAAAGCGTCGAATAATAAATCCCTTTTTCGAACGCAGAGTGAATTAAATTCTCTTGGCAAACATAAAGTATAGTTACGAAGTAGAATATTTTGGAATGTTGCGAGAATCCTTTGAAGCCTTTCGTTTGAAAGAAATTATAAATTTAAATCCTGTAAACTACCGATGATATTCAATCGACGAAACAAACCTCTAATTGATAGCTTTCGATTTTATATAAATTATATTGAAATAGAATTCGACTTAATTTGGCATAAGGTCGATTATTCAACTTGTACACGCGAGCACGGTGAAAATGAAGAGTTTGAAAGAGAAATTACAATCGAAAATTATTGAAAATTGAGTAGAAAGTAGTATATATATAAAAATCAATGGGAAATAAAATATCGGTCCCATTAATTATTAAAGAATTAAATACGTACAATAAGTATCAGTTTCGCTGATATTTTTGAAAAATAATTTTGTTATATATATGTACAGCACGATACAAACATTCACAATACATTTTATTCCGTCTTCAAGAAACGACGTAAGAAACCTTCGAGAATGTTCCCACTGGGATCGAAGAAACAGACAATCGTGCCAGTTGCATTAATTAATCCCTATCGCGTCAAAGATACGCGGAATCCAGCTATCGACGAACGATTGTCCCACATGAAAACAGAACGGAAACGGCGGCGAATGAGACCGATTTTCGCGATGCCTCGAGTAGTATTAAAAAATACTCGAGAGAAATTAGGACCTGCGAACTGCATCGCAGAGCATTAGAAAATAATGCCGATAGTTTGTGTGTTACGAACGTGTGGTATAACGGTTCCAGGCGGCTTATGGTGCACGGTGGCGCGCGTTCTACTCCGGTATCCGCTTGTTCGATTCCTCGATCGGATATACAGGATCGACGATCGTGCACGACGCGCGTCCCGTCCGCGGCACGCTACCCATTCGTCATCGATCAGTATGTCTGATGAGCACGGTGTGTTGATCGTCGGATAACGTCGTTGAGATTCTTATCGAACGTTGATCGGGAACGTACCTGCGGGAACGCGCGGGATGCTTAATTGTGTAATTAGAGTGTGCAGGTCTGCGAATGTAAAACGCAGAGATGTAAAATACAAAGTACTTTTTTTCGCCTGATTTGAAACGGAAATTAAGAGAGTAACGTGGAAACGAGGGAAAGGAAGTAATTGAATTTTTATAACCTTTATAGTCGAATTCTTCACTGTGCTACGTCGATACTAATGATCCTCAAAAACAAAAAAAAAAAAAAAAAAAAAAGAAGGAAAGAAAAAAAACAGGAATTGTGATAGTTCCAAAGAAGTTGGCTCCCGAGTGTTTCACGTTTTGTAAGCAACGAAAATTTACAAATTATAAACAGCAATGACACGAGAGAGAATTCCTCGAATCATTTCTCAAATTCCTCTGTATAGCAAACGTACAACTTTCACGTCTCGGAAATTACCATTAGCCACGGATCGACCATGTTATCGACACGTTCTCCCGTCAGAAATATTTCATTACACAGATGTTGATGTAAACAGTTCGAGCGTAACGGGTTTTTCCAAAAATTTAACTGGTTTCCTAACGGGACGCTCACGAATCTCACGAACGGTCTTGCAGTTTCTCCTAGGAAAAAGTCCCTCCTCTGAAAGACAGTTCTCTTCAGCAAGAGATTTCAGCCATTAGAGAGAACAGACTACTTTGCCCGCGTGTTTATTATGCATATAATCAGTTGCCAGCACGAGCCGACTCGCATAATTCCTCGATTAATCGCCCTTGCGGAATAGCGAACGATGACTCGACGTTCACCTCGAGTAAAACGAACCAGCTGGTAAAATCAGAAAAAAAAGCAAACTGCAGAAATCGTGTTGCTGCTCGCCGCTAACACAAGTCTAATTGAATGTCTTGGAAACGAGCTGGTGCGAATTAGTCCTTCCGTCGCGGATCCGTATCTTCCGTTCGTATCTCGCCCGCGGTGAAACCAACGAGAGAATGAAACGATCCAGGAAATTCTGCAGCGTGTGCAATGAGTTTCAATCGAGAGTTGATATATTTTACGCGTGATATATTCTTTCGTAGATTTTACGCACAGTAGAGCTACAAAAAGTATCGATACATGCTTTTATTTTCCAGTTATTGTCCGTTGAAATTCAAATTTCTTTTTTCATATCAAAATACATTTAACATGTAAATCTAATGGTTTGCAGATATTTTTTGTCAACCATTATGATTAATAGACAGAGATGATGTTTGGAATTTGTTTGAGGTTTATTAACCTCTTACCTTATGATTTTCTTGAGAGTAGATACATTTTACATATAATATATTCTTTCGTAGATTTTACGCACAGTAGAGCTACAAAAAGTATCGATATATGCTTTTATTTTCCAGTTGTTGTCCATTGAAATTCAAATTTCTTTGTTTATATCAAAATACATTTAGCATGTAGATCTAATGGTTTACAGATATTTTTTGTTAACCATTATGATTAATAGACAGAGATGATGTTTGGAATTTGCTTGAGGCTGATTAACCTCTTATGATTTTCTTGAGAGTAGATACATTTTACATGTAATATATTCTTTCGTAGATTTTACGCACAGCAGAGCTACAAAAAGTATCGATACATGCTTTTATTTTCCAGTTATTGTCCGTTGAAATTCAAATTTCTTTTTTCATATCAAAATACATTTAACATGTAAATCTAATGGTTTGCAGATATTTTTTGTTAACCATTATGATTAATAGACAGAGATGATGTTTGGAATTTGTTGATTAACCTCTTACCTCACGATGTTCTTCTCAGTCTTCAGCGAACGTTAGTTATTGCAACATCGTGCCAAATGATTTGCATTCATCAATCTTCAGGACAAATTGAAAATTCCGCAGGATTACGAGTTTGCTTTTTCTTTCGAATCGAAACCGTAATTTCTACGCCACGAGTAACTCGATGTTCAGCTCTGAAGGGTTAAGATCGACAATTTGCAGGATGTGCTATATATATATATATATATATATATATATATAAATATATATATATATTTCTATATATATATATATATATATAAATATATATATATATATATTTCATGTTAAAAGTCAGATATAATCTTCAGTTCAGTCAGATGATTAAAATTGATGTTACTGCTCTTCCCAAGTACATCAGTAAAATTTGGGAAATTTATGAAACGCAGAATTTGTTATTTCGAGAGTTGGAAGATCAACATAGATCCGCAAATAGATCGATTTCGCCACTAAATCCTCGATATCGAGAACGAGTGTTCAGTGTTGATCTTCCAAGAGTTGTTAAAACGTTTTGAAACAGCCGAATGCAGATAAAATTCATATTTAATATAATATCTGTTTTGGCTGGATCGCGTTTAATTAAAAATTTACGTGAATGTAAATTTCGTGTAAACCTGGTGAAATTCTTTCCAAAAATTCGAGGATCTCGATTCAAGTGGTCGAAATGGGGAAAAAGGATTTTGAAAAATCGGCAATGACAAAGATAAATTCGACGAAGAGTTTGACGAATTACAATGATGAAATGTGAGAGGTGAACGGGGATCTGGTCTCGTGAAGAATAGAAAATAGGCGAGTAATGGAAAACAAACTGTGTCGGCGATAAGATGGCCGTTGGCGCGTCTAAAGTTCCTGCTTTGACACGCGGAATCCTTTTACACGCGCGAGTCCCGACGCGGATCGTATATTAGAGGACGGACGACTCTTTCGACGCGAAGACGAACGAGCCAGCGGGAATCGTGGCTCGTTAGCAGAGATCTTCGTCTCGAGCGACGGTCTCTCTTGTTTCGCGGCAGTGAATGGAACACGGAGGTAATGTCCGCAAGGCCAACCGGCATCGATAAAAATGCCACGAATAATGGCAACCATTTCTATCGCGATTTTCCTCGATGTTGCGCGGTGCAACGCGTATCAACGATTTTGATTTCACGAGGTGACTGAAGGATCTTTTGGCTTGCGTTGATAGCTTATACTCATTCGCGATGTTTCACGATCAATATTATCAAACGCGGTACAACTCGCGAGCAGAGACTGGGAATTTTGTAGATTTATTATCAATATTGTCTTTCATACATCTTTTTCGTACTTCTCATTAATCAAGATATTTCCAGATCAGGACGAGTTTCATACAAATACATGTTCAATTAACAATTGACAAATTTCCGGAATTAATTTTATTTTTTAAAACTTCTGCGCGTAGAATCGCGCTCCTCTTCGATTTCATCATCGTGAGTTACACGATACTCCATATACGTGTTGAGATCCATCACGCAATTTAAGTCGTAAGACTTGAGATACAAATCGGTTAACACTTTGTGGTTCGTGGTTTGCGCCGAGTCGTTCCGCTCATTTGTTTCAAATATCGTATCGACAGCACAATACGCGCTTGGCCATGTATATATTTTGTTCGAACGAAAGCGCCGTTTGTAAATTTTGAAAAATATTTCTATTACACATACGACTTCTAAATTCTGAAAAAGATAAAGAAAGGAAATTGTCAGATGCGAGAGATTGTCGGCGGAAACGATATTCAGGGTTAATTAAAATCGTCGGACGCCTTGTTTTTACCGATCATGGGAAAGCCTAGTGTTCTTCAATCGGAATGAATCAGGGGGAAAGCTCTTGATTGATGAAGTATACTACGTTATTGTAAGTGGAAATCTCGGTCGCTGGCGGTAAGAAAAGTGAGTTTTAGCTTACCTTTACCGATCGTTCGGTCGATTTCGATCATTGGGAAATCCTATGGAAAGTTAACCAACATTTTACTCGCGATGGATGTAGAAAACGTATCCCTTTTTGAGAATTAGAGTACAATCAATTATGCAGGAGATGTCGTAGAAATCTTCAGAGAAAGCAAATTTGTCAATGCATTTGATCGATCGTTCGATTTACGATTTGTTTTCTTCTTTTTTTTTTTTATTGAAGCTGATCAAGGCAAGATGATATCATAGTTATTGCAAAGAATTATTAATACGTTCGATAATGTATAATTAATTATAATTAATTATAATTATTTATAATTTGCAAATGCAATGTGCGTGTAGATGAAAGCGTTTGTGACACTTTTCAAAGCGTACCTTAACATTAAACTTCGACTTTCCTCAATTTTACGCCGAAGGAAATTTCATTGAAATTGATAATTGACAATTGAATATTGACTTCAAACATCATCAGTTCTCGGTTAGTCCGACGGTTCTTGTAGTCTCTAAGGCATCAAAGAATCTCTGCCACGGTACAGGAGACCGATTCTCAAACAGACAAAGACTATCGTTACTTCACCGAATCGAGTGTCTCCTCGCAAAAAGGAGGGACACGATAAAAAGTGAAATAGAGAGAGAGAGAGAGAGAAAGAGAGAGAGAGAGAGACGATGAGAAACGGCAGGCTCACCGTTGCAACAGTATTTAAAGCGCTTTTCCCTCGCCTTTGTCCGCTCGGTTTGGCGCGAGAACTTTCTCCGTTCGAAAGGGGGAAAAAGCGAACGATGGCTCGCCGCTCGCGAGAAATGCCTCTTCTGTACGTTTTGCGCAATTGTCCGGTCAACCATCTAAAGGAATTGTGTCCTTTTCCGAGGAGCGTTTCATTTGTCGAGTGGAAGTCTCTCTGCAAATATGTTCTGCTTGCGCAGAACCCCGTCGGGAACTCGAACGTTACGTTACCTCTGCATTTCTGTGGCAGAAGAAGAGAGTTAACGTATTTCCCTGCGTGTCGTAAAAAGCGAACCTAAAAGGGTACCGTACATGGATGATACCGTGTCTTGAATAAGACAGAATATTTTGTTATATATTGAAAGTAAAATCGTATAATATAACAATATAGCGTGACAAAATTTCAAGCTTTATCACGAATAATACTGGTAAGATTGACGCTCTAATTGCGCCCACTGACTCTTCGTCGTTGTGGAGTCGGAGGTGTGAGAGGTTATGTTTGTTTTATACCCTCGGGGCGCGGTTCCGCAGACCGGATTCACACCGACTGTCATTTTCAATTCGGTCTTGTTCCCTGCTTGTGCAGTTCCAAAAAAGAGTCCAAGAACGAAATTCCTTAGAAACAGAAAATTAGAATATAATAGGGCAATCCTGTGGTCTTCAATCCCGCGAGGAGCAAAGTTGACGCTCTAATTGCGTTCAGCTTGCCAATGCTTCGTCGTTGTTTCGAACGCACCGCAACGTCCGATGCAACAGCTCGAAGCACGCATGAGCGAGCAAAGACACAAAAATTTCAAACGTCAGTATCCCTCTCAGCTAGCTAATAAATGCGATCTTCTTTGAAGACTAGCTTTAAGAGGTTCTTTTCGTCAGGATGATGGTCAAATCTTGTCGATGTTTGTTTGCTCTTTTGTCGGGGTTGTTGGAACATTCGTGATCCATTGGTGAGATTTCTAAAAATTAGTTTGAATTTTAGGAGCTTCTTCCCGCAAAAAAAAAAAAGAAATGACGTTCCTCTCGGTTTCTTTTTTTTCTTGGAGTATTTTTTTATTGGAGAAATATGAAACGAAATACGATCGCTACGTTAAAAAAAAAAAACGAATCGATCGTCGAATCACAAGGTTAGAAGTTCCGCTTGTTCCTGCAAGTTCGTTGCTTGTTATCGGGCTTTTCGTACGATTTTTACTTCACCATTCGAGGGAACGAAATGTCAGATTCTTTGTCAGCGTTGCACGCAAAGTTCGATTGGCCAAGAGTTAGTGGAGCGACATTTTCGTGGCATTTGCGTCATAGCTCTGAATTACCTACGTAAGAGGACACGACCGACAAAAATATACCATCGAGCAACAAGATACGTAATAATAATATCCCGTAATAATAATATACAATTAAACAAGAGCTTATTCCACAGCTCCATTTGTGTATAACGAAAATAAGACAGAACATTTTATCACATACTCAAAGTAAAATCGTACAATATAATATATGTATAATATATGTGTATTAATCAAAATAAGACAGAATATTTTATTATATACTCAAAGTAAAATCGTACAATATAATATATGTGTATTAACCAAAATAAGACAGAATATTTTATTATATACTCAAAATAAAATCGTACAATATAATATCACAAGACAGAAATTTCATTTAAAATTTCGATTAATTACAAGTTAAGAGATAGAGTTAAGTTAATCGAAGTGAAATTTAATTTTAATAGAATCAAACATTTTCATGTCGAAGAAACGTCGAGATCTGTTGATAACACTAATTACTTTAATACTTTATCGTAGAAATTCAACGCGTTTGTCCTAGGAAAATCGAGATCGCTCGGTTCGAGTCTTCTGTTGGAATGAAAGGACAGCAAGTGCATTGGAAGGTCATCCTTCGGAGCACGGCGAGAGAGAGAGAGAGAGAGAATTAAAATGCGAGCGAGTTGAATATAGCCAGCTCGGAGTAACAGTAAGACAGATTTCAGACTTGACCAAGGACGGGAATTCGAAAGGGACGCGTCGTGTCACGGTCATCGCGAATCGATGT
Source organism: Tetragonula carbonaria (assembly GCA_032399595.1). Taxonomy (NCBI): domain Eukaryota; kingdom Metazoa; phylum Arthropoda; class Insecta; order Hymenoptera; family Apidae; genus Tetragonula; species Tetragonula carbonaria. Next base: position 7,065,821 of record JAUCRC010000007.1, read on the forward strand.
CCTTACCGCCGATGACGTTAATCGACATTTCCCGCTGGTTTCTCAGCCGCCATAAACCTCGACGACGGTTTTTGCTCGATCGGTTGCGAGTCGATTGCATCGAAAGTGAATTTCTCTGCCTTTTTTTTTTTTTTGGTTTTCTATTTAGTATTATTTTTATCCTTTATTCAGATTCGTTCGAAAATCGATAGAGTGAGAAATTTTGCAAGAGAATATCGTTCTTCTTAATGTCGACGCCGCGAGATTTTTATACAATGTAGATAGCTTCTCTTAGCTGAATAATGCAGGATTCTGTTCGTGTCTCGAGTACATGGAAAAAAAAATGTGCCACGAGAGGACACGAAAGTGGACACGTGGATATCACTCTCCCAGCGTTTGAACGCTGCGGGCGATGAAAGTTTGCATTCCCTCGTATCGAGTCCCCGGACCAGGTCCTAATTTCACGAACGTGAACTCATCCGTGGCCTCGGCCCAAGAAAAACACGTTTCTGGGCGCTTCCTCTTTCTCCTTTCTTCTATTAATTCTCCCCTCTTTCCGTGTGTTTCGGTTTGACGACCTACTTGGTATTTCGAGTCAGAATGAAATCTATCCGATACCTGTCTAACGTCTAACATCGGAAAACACCTCGTTAGTTTTGTTGATTATTCAAACAATTTCTTTTTTATTATTTTTCAATTTTTCAATCACCCCGAAGAGACTTTGATCGTCAACTGTTTTTGCGTCGGATCGAAAATCTTGCGCAGTAGGACGTGTTTGATTTGAAAAGCCGGCCAGATAAATTTTGATGTACTATAATGTTTTATTGCGTTTTATGTGTTCACATAAAAGACTACACCGTGGGAATGATTCTGCGTACAAATATAAATCGAAAAAAAAGAACACATGTTTTTTAATCCGGCTTCTTGAGAAAATCGGGGTCGAAGATTTGTCAAAGATTGTCGTATTTGCAGTTAAATAGGGGTGAGCATTTTTTTTGGAGTACGATAATGATCGAGGCCTCAAATTCTTACTGAATTCCGTATTACTCACCTATAAAGGTGATGAGATATCGTTCAATTTATTTAAAAAGAAAAAGCAGATTGACTCGATCAATTTTTCAAGTGCGTCAACTGTCGCTTCGACAAGAAAAACGAAAAAAGGAAAAGAAGAGAATATTCTATCTTCGAAATGAAAATTAAAAACTGTTGATCTCCAACAGTCTTACCAAATATCTCCAGCAAATTGTATAATGTTGTACGCGCAACGTTCTCTTGCGAAAATTGCAAATCCACGCAAGACCAAGCAACCAACAAGACAGATATCTCCCATCGAAGATTAATTTTACACGCTGTCGTTTCCACATCGTTCCACTTGCATCTTCGTTTTCTCGCACTTTCGTCGATCCACGAGCCTCTCTTCCGTAAGAGATCAAAAGCAGTCGCACGACGATATGGAAACGATATGAAATTCTCGTGGGTGCAACAAATGGAGAAGCTAATGAATCGATGCTAACGGACTCTGTCGATACGTGTGTTGCGTATTTCTTAGCTAAACAAAGGCATCGGGCGGTAATGACTGGGGGCCGCGGGCCGCACGCTCGATCCAAATTCGTTTCCGCCCGATCAGTGACCCAGATTTTTGCATAATCTTATGCAACCGTGTTAAACAAAAGGCACTGCTAACGGGTCGTTACGTGACATCACTCGGCAAATCTCGCCGTTTCCTCGTCTCTGAAACGGTGACACGAGAGTGGAACGCTTCTTGTCTGGGACACAGGAATTCAAGTTCACAGTGTCTGACGGAAATTAAGGACAAGACTCTGGAAAAATGAGTCTCGTTTGCTACGGCGAATTTTGCAAAGGGTGAATTGACTCTCTTTTTAATTTTTTAATTTTCTTTTTTCTTTTTTTACGTTTTTCGAACTTGGAAGAGAGTCAGCTCTGTTTCGTCTTCATTCCAATTTCCGTGGCGTTGTTGTTTCTTTTACTTGTGGATCGAACAATGCAATTTTAATTACACGAAGTGAAGGTGCTTTCCGTTACTTTTTGGTTATAAATTTCAGTTGCAAATACATTCTTGTCATGTTTTCTTCCCTTGTAAAAATTCGTAACGATCGTTGATTTCTCTGTAGAATCGAAAAATTTCTATAAACGTTTCATTCCGTCAAATCAACAATTGAATCCTTGTTTCCTCTCTGCGTGACAGAAGATCCATGATAGATCAGTCTGTCGTTGCTCGTTCGATCAGATATAGGTGTCCGGTTGTTCCTGGATGATTAATAATTTACGACGACAGAGTGTTGTGACACGGTGCATGACTGGCACAGTATGAATTTCGTAATTCTCTTTACCAATGTGTCGCAACCTCAATGATCGGTTGTGATTTGACTCGGTTTTGCGGGCCCCTGTCACAGAACTAGTTTGCGTAAAAAAAAAAGTCCCCCGTAAGCCAGAAACCCATTTACGTGTTTCGCGTGTGTCGGCCTCGAAGATCGGCTACTCGCAAGGAATTTTGATTCTCAAGTAGTAGTTGTCCGCCAGATACCAAGCGTCTGCCTATTTCGTTTGCATAGGATTCGAAACTTAGGAATGTTGGGTTGACTTTTAACGAGCTCGTTTCAGAAATTTCGACCCACAAAATAGTATCGAAACCTCGACCGGGCCAGAAAATTATCTAAAATAGAAACGGACACTTTACTCGCTTAGTAAGTGATAGTAGATGCCTTGAAATTCCCGTATTTCGGGGTACACGCGCGAATGTATAAATGTGTATAGAACTTCCAAAGCGAAGAATAAAATTGCTCGAGGCAATTTAAACATGTTTTTAGTTAGAAATTCGACTCCCTCGGAAACTTTCGACTTATTTTCACAGTTTCTTCCTACCTATTTATTTATTTTCTTCTTTTTCTTAAGTGAAACATCAAACCATAAGAAGAAACTAATTTTATTAATTTCAAATTAAATTCAAAATGTTGAAATAAGAAATCGATGTTGAAATAAAAAATTGAATTAAATTACGGATTTATTTTCAATAGGAAGTGAATTTTGGCTATACTTCTTGATTGCGTTCGATCATAATTACGTTAAATGTACTGCTGAAACAACGTCCGATTCCAGATTAGTTTCTTTCTTTCGCGGAAGCTGATCGAACGCGAGACGTTTGCACAACACGGTCGAAGAAAGCTGCAAACGAAACGATCGAGGAGGAGAAAACGGGCAACTGGCGGACTGGATGTTTCTCGAAACGGTGGCTCGATTGCCTCGAAACGATCTTTTGGCGAGAAAAACAACGATGGTTTGATCGGTCGATGGACACTCTCTCCTTCGAAAGACCTGCGAAAATTGTCCAAAAAGGCACGAAGCTAGAAGAAGATAACGCTAGGCGGACGGAAGGCGCGCGGAATTTCTTTCCTCGTCTCCTCGACGGAGAAAGTACCGCGTAAGAAAAGAAATCCAGTAGCGGTTCGCAGGAATCTCGTGACGCAGGAATTCTCTATAATTCAATTTCACAACCAAGTTGGTTAGATAATAACGAGCCAACTCGGATATAATCGCGCGTGTGCGCACGCGGAGTCAGGAAAAATCCGGTCACAGTCGGTCGATCTTACGTTTCAGCCCCCCCACCCCTCTTGCCAAATCCAAATTGATCAACTTTCTCACGACAGAGATTTTTCACATCTTGTGAAATTTGCATCAGACGAAGTTTTTGACGTTTCTCTCCGACGGGCGGAGCAATTTCTAAGAATTTTCTAGCTACCTTGGACAGTAGATAATAATTCGCAGATTTTCGCGAGAAGTGATAATACTGCTTTGCCATTATTTGGTATTGGGCAGTGATCGATGAACTATAAAGTAAGAAGAAAGTTGACCGACGTCGTATTTTATCCTCTGAGAGGTAAAAGTGATCGATACGTATTTTTCATACATTTCTTTTCCCAATAATAATAATTTAATATAATGACAATGATAATATAATAATATAATATAAAATCCAAATTAAATTGGTCGTAAAACGATCAAAAAATTCTGCGTTATTTACTCTGCCGAATCTTATCTTGCATTTAACTTAAAAAAGAAAAGAGAGAGAGAGAGAGAGAGAGAAAAGAATTCGATTTCGCCGCTGTAGTTCTAAATTTATCCATGATCGGGTCGTGTTTTGCGTATGGCAACAAAGGAAACGAGCTTCCACGCGAGCCATGGTTTAATAAGCCACGCGGAACTCGACAAAGAACACCATTGCAAATGTCCCTGAATTTGTCCGAATACGCAAAGTATAACAAATTTTAACAGCTATCGAAATAGTAATTTTAACAGCTTTCCTCTTAGTAAAACGGTACTTGTTCATTTTGATTGTTGGCGAATTCCTCGAAAAAAAATCCAGTAATGCAGAGACCAGTTTTTTGAAATTCTGAAAATACTCGTTTATGATGTCTTGGCTGGTTTCGGGATACTATTTCTGGGCGGTCTCCTCGAATGGAGAAACTGGATGGGACCAAGTTGTCGTAAAATGGAAACTGAACGAGACTCTGTCACGGATTTTTCGGGAAAAATCGTTTTTTTTTTTTTTTCTTTTTTAATGTAACACGCTGAATATTCAGCTTGGTCTTCGCTTCGAGTTAGGTTTCTTATTATTGATGATATTTTTGGATTATGTAGATTTTGCGATAGCTGATTATTTCTATGTTATTTCAAACTATATTTTAAAACTGTCTTTTTTCTTATTATTTTATTTTTCGAGATGTTTAATACTTTCCCCAATTTTTAAGATATGCCTTCGTTGCAATTTTCTTTTTATTTCTAAATTGTTTGATCAGCTATCTCTCTGTGCGATACATAGTTGACCTCATGCTCTTATTGATTTAAATATAATAAAAATTTACTTATTTATAATTATATTTATTATAATTATATTTATATTTATAAAAATTGGTCAATTATCTCATTTTAAACTAATTAATTCCAATCTTTCCTAGTTTTGAATATATTTAGTAACTTTGTAATTGACATGACAGACATGCCGTGGTTTCAGGTTTCTGAATTCTATTTGCTCTTTCGCTATTATTTCGATATTATGTCTCAAGTACGCAGACACAGTCAATTCGAATATTGAATTTGAGAATTTCTCGAGATTCCGAGCAATGAGTTAACAGATTGTATCGCAGATTATCCCATATTATCCTTTTTTTCAATTTTGCCGCGTAATATCCAACGTACTAGTATTAATATCGATTGACAACAACTTGCGATTGAAACATTCGATTGTCAATATCCAGCTTAATCATTGGACATGCGCGTAGATTCACATTTTTACGAGTAAACTCAAGTGATTACATTTCAATTATTATTCTATCTTGTGTACGTGCACTTCGTACAATTTGCGTATCTCTTCGAATCTCCCATAAACAACGAAGATTCGTAGCTCATTAATCACTGTCAACGACCAGTGTCTCATTCAATTAGCCACTAGAATAGACGGTTAATTGACGATCTCTTCATGCCGTAAGTTTCATCAATCGATCAAACGGGTCGCCTTTGATTCCTCGTCACACATCTTGCCGCGCGCAGTTACGTCAATTGATTTTCAATCAATCGAACGATCATTATGCGATTTTTTTTCATCAAGGAATTTCCGATAATATTCCCGACGAAGGATATCCTCTGGCCTCGATATCCTGCTGGCGCATCTCACAAGCCTAGAGATCCGCTTCCGCTGCGGTTATCGCCGTGCTCCACCATCTGTCGATACCTGTCATCTTCGTGTCTTCACTCTGGCCACGCAACAAATAATCGAGCGCGACCCACGCGTCGTATCGATGACCGATAGACTTAGCAAGGCTGTGGCTAGAGGCCTTAGAAGAACCCGAGGAAGAGGAACGCGTCATCCTTGGACAGATTATTGCTTTCCAGAGCCATCCTGGAGTGCGCGTGTGCGTAATTACCGTTGCTCGTGGACTCTCCGTTGTTTCAATTGCTCGTTGACGGACAATGGAACCCGATAGTATGACGTCCTTCGTCCTAGGATGTCGACACCGTCATTTTACCGTTTTAACGAGTCCTTCGTCGTCCTTTTGTCGTATTTCTTCTTCCGGCTTCGCTTTCCTGTTGTTGACTGTCATCGCAAGTTATCCTTCGGGATAGCAGCTCTTCAGAGTGAGAGAATCTTTGGCATTGACGACGCTGTTTCCTTTCTTCGTTTCATCTCTCGTTTGATGGTAATCGTAAGTTCATTATCGTACAATATAACATTGATGTCTAATAGTGTCAGTTGGTGAGTCAGGCGAGAGGAATTTTCATAATTTCTTTCCGGCATAATTTTGCTAATTTATCGGATTCCACGGGTGAAAATAAGAGAAAAAAGTTGTTGTTTAATTATTCTTTTAACAAGAAGAAAATTCGAAGTAATTCGCCAGCTACGTCAGTTCCCGTTTCAAAGTGTTGCCCAGTTTTACGAACACACAGGCTTGACATCTCGTCAAAAATTGAACTTATTACATTTCAAATTTCTGCGATTTGATTCAGCTTTCGTCTTGCTTGTAAATTTTTCGCATTAGTTCATCACGCGTGTCGACTTTTGTTTCGATTTTTTACACGAAGCGTTCAAACGATAGATCGCGAGCCTCTAAATTAAAAAAAAAAAAACATATTTGGAAGTAACAGAAACTTGAGCTCAAAGATAGGAATTCGATTCGAATACATTCTTTTCATTTACCAACGTTTCACACGAGACACTCGCGCGTTCTTTTCGTACGAAGCGTTAGAACACGGGTGGCCAAACTTATTCTTTTTTTTTGTGTTCTACGTGCCAATTTTTTCTCAAACGAGCGCCATTAAATTATTTCAACAGCAAAAACATGTTTATAAATAGAAGAAGACAAAATAGCTTGCTCTAATAAATAATAATAATAATATACTTACACTATACACCATCGGAAACCATGGAATCGCATTGCGCCGTGGTTGGCCACGCCTGCGTTAGAACAACAGACACTTTTAATCTTTTTACGATGAAAGCTAGAAAATACGAAGGTCACGTTACGTGTCAGAATAGCCTTTTTTTCTATCTGTCTATCTGGAAGATCAGTCTGAAAGATTAGATCCTTACATACACGGTTAGACAGTGTTGTACATTTTTCGTCGAATCTCGTAAGACTGGCTTAGCTCATCAAGCAATTAAAGAAACGTGCATTGCGCGTTCGAACGCGGAAGACATTATCGATCGGCGGTATCGAATCGCCGCGGACGTCAACGATATTTTTACGTAAGAAGAAAGTAAGACAAACGACCGGCAACAGCAACAGCAGCCAGCTCGTAAATATCAGCCGATTTGTAATTATAATGGACGTCCTTCCATTCCTTCGATCGTAGATTGCTCGATCGGCTAATCGAGAGAATTTTCATATTTTCCAATTGTGATGCAACCCTGAAATTCCTGTTCGCTCTCGAGCTTCCCTGTTTCGCCGTTCAAAGAATTCCTTGCCCCGTTTAGCTCAATTCTGATTGCTCAAAGTTGAACAATCCCTAGCTGGCTTTTCATTGCGAGTGTTTTGTTTTTGTGAATACGAAAACTTTGACTTTCAAGCTTTCTGACGTCTGAAAATTCGAGATTTTTGAAACAGAAATGCTGTTTGGATGATGATTATTATTGATTGGTTGGATTAGAAAGTGTCTGTTATACGTTTGATTAGAAATTCATAGATAATTTTGATTTCAATTGTAATCAGGTCGAAATTCTAGTTTCAAGACAAGACGAACGTGTCGATGCAATTTTTGAAGAAATGAACTGTCACTTCCGCAACATTGGGCCGTTGAGTATCGAAAGATTCCTGCAGGAACAAATTATTACGCATTGAACGTCGAAATAAATCGATTAACTTCGACAAATCAGTTACTCGAATTTATTACCATTCAGATCGCTTCATTAAGTACCAAAGAATTCCACCGAGCAGAAATATAGATTTGTACTACGAATTGAAAAGTAATAAAAGATTCCAAAAAGAAACTAAACGACTACACTAAGAACATCGGTATCATAATTCAAATGTCAAGTGGAATCGTTTTGGTCAGCTAACGTTTGGCCAGTTGACAATTATGATTAATGACAAACGAAACGAAGAAAACGACGAATGGACGTCACGCACGATCTGTGTCGTCCACGGTGCAAAACGACGAAAGTATGCAATCCGTCCGGAATGCGGAATAGTATTCGAACTCTCGAGTATATAGCGAACTCGTATCCACGGATCAGTAACACGCGTGTGTACTTACTTGCATCCGGCTATCGATCGTTTTTCAAAGTATCCATTTTTCCTCGAGCCCTGAATCACGACAAGCAACGTGATTCTTCTTCGTGAGTCTTTCTTCACCCTAGGGGTGGTAAGTCGAAATTTCGAACCGAAAAGAATGTTACTTTAAGATGTAAAAAATATTTCACAGTGTCTAGAATATTTTATACTTTATGAACATTGGATTCGATAAATTGAAACTTCGAAGCGTGGAGGATATTATTCAAGGGCGTGAAGGATATTTTAGAACATCTAGAATATTTTACACGCATCGTCCCTACTTCAAGTTCAAGTTCTAGATCAAAATTAAATCTCCTTCTTATTAAACGTAATTCTTCTTTACGATTCTTTCTTCTCACTAGAGAAAATTGAAATTTCAAGCTTCAATTGGAACTTCAATTGAAAAGAATGTTATTTAAAGACGTAAAAATATTTTGGTGAATCGAGAGTCTTCATGACTCTTCATTATATCTGATAAACTAAAATTTCGAAACGATACTATTTAGGACGTGAAAGATATTTTAGAACATCCAGAATATTATACACGCATCGTCCCTACTTCAAGTTCAAGTTCTAGATCAAAATTAAATTTCCTTCTTATTAAACGCAATTCTTTCTTCTCACTGGAGAAAATTGAAATTTCAAGCCGAAAAGAATGTTATTTAAAGACGCAGAAATATTTTAATGAATCGAGAGTCTTCATGGCTCTTCATTATATCTGATAAGCTGAAATTTCGAAACGATACTATTTAGGATGTGAAGGATATTTTAGAACATCCAGAATATTTTACACTCATCGTCCCTATTTCAAGTCCAAGTTCTAGATCAAAATTAAATCTTCTTCTTATTAAACATAATTCTTTCTTCTCATTAGAGAAAATTGAAATTTCAAGCCGAAAAGAATGTTATTTAAAGACGTAAAAATATTTTAAGAATGTTATTTAAAGACTTAAAAATATTTTAGTGAATCCAGAGTGTTTATGACTCTTTCTAATCATTATATTTGATCAACTGAAATTTCGAAACGTAAACGATATTATTCAGGATGTGAAGGATATTTTAGAGCGTCTAGAGTATTTTACATAGGTTGTCTCTTTTTCAGGCTCGAGTTCTAGATGAAAATTAAATCTCCTTCTTGTTAGACTTGGTTGAATTGAAATGTCGAGACGAATAGGAGGAGGCGATGCAGTGCACAGGCTGCAACAAGTTACGCAAGAAGTGTAGAAAGTTGTTTGTTATACGCGGGCAACGGTACGATCAAACTGTCCAGCGAAGGAAATTTTTGGGAAGGCGAAAATTATAGCGAACGAGACCATTGAACTTTCATCCGTGAGATTGAGCAGAATTTGCAGCTGTTCGAAGCGATCGTAGTAAAGTTTAAACTCGTGTTTTCACTTGATAATTAATATCTGGTTCAATGACAGAGGCTGATAGTAACGACTGATAATATCTTTAGGCATTAATTAGTTACATATTAATTAATAAGTTAACAGCATTATCGTTTCAATCTGTTACTTCCATGAAATGATTACTAATATCGATTAGATTTAATCGATTAGATTAAATATTTGTAGTATAAAATTGAAATTTATAAAATTTCTTTCAAAAATTATTGATCGTCGTACGGGTCTTATTTTCTTCGTGCAATTATCTCTACACGCGTGTCAACATAATAACTAATTTTCCCATTGGCTCCCAGACGATTTTTGGACGAACTTTTTGTCCTATTATTGAAACATTACAACTTTGATCTTCAATCTTCGTAGAATTAAAAAAAAAAAAAAATTGGAGGGACAATGTCGCGAATAAAATGTTTTTTCACTGAAAGAAAGGCGTTATTTTATTCAAAGTTTTAAGCGGTAACGTATATTTGCATTTCCGTAGTTTCGAATTTTACGTAAATATCTGAAATATCGCGTTTAAGAAAAAACGATTCATCAATTAAACGTGCATTTCGTTTCGACTTATTCCGAGTTTCACGTCTCAATCATTCAATTATCAAACGTGAATTTCCTTGAAAAATAGGCTACTTCAAATTTTTTGTTGTATGTTAATGTTTAACGATGTTCGGTAATAATTATTTAACGATCCCTCGCGCGAATACGAGGAAATTTGTGAATGCCACGCTCCTCTTCTTTCTCTTCTTCTTTTTTATTTACCACGGACCGTAGATATGGAACGAACACGGCGTTATTAGCCGTGTATCAGCCAACGCGAGACTCGTCTATCGCTCGAAAATTTCTAACGGTATGCTCGGAATTTTCACGCTACAGCGAAGAAACCCCTATTTGCCCGCATTCTCGCGCGCCACGGACAACCCGCTATTATCTGCTCTACGATTTCGTTTTATTTTCCACGATCGGAAACTGTGTTGCTCCGAGCTGGAACGCGAAAATTTCCGTTCGTTCTGTTTAGATTCGACACTTTGGAAATTGCAACGCGAGATGATATGAATTTTTCTGTTCCACTCGCGTTAGAAACTGGAAAGATCAGCTGAATTACCGTGAATCATTAAAAAAGAGTGCTTGGAGTTGTTACTTCTGACAGATGTCATTGTTCGTAAGGTATCAACAAATGGTTTTAATAAACGAAGGAAATGACACGAAGAAAAAAAGTAATAAAGATATTTGAAGATAAATAGTTCTTCCGCACTGTAGCTACACAGAATCAGGAGAAAAGTGGGACGAAATTTTCGAAGTAAATGAATTATATGAAAATGTGACGTGTTTGTAAGCTTCGTGTTCAGTTACAAACTATATTAGCCTCGGTATTTTAAACTGTTCAAGTCGACAAATGTTCGAGCGACAGGAAAATCTCGCGACACTTGCAGTAGTGAATTTCAGCGGATAATCGGAATAATCTAAAACAGTGTAAAAAAATTTGATTTACAACTACTTTGGCATATTTGTCGCGTACTCACGTTGGAATAATGCGCGATGAGAGGACACCGTTTGCTTACGCCAGGGATGGCAAATCATTTGATTTGATCCGGCTGTGCCAAATTTAGATAGAAATTTATTTCAATTTTCTTCCCGTGCCGGTATCTACGGCCACTATTTCTTATATATGAACAAAAATATTGCATAATATAAGTTCATAATTATATTTATCGAATACAAAGAAATAGTACAAAATTAAAATACAAAAAGTTAATGTTATAATAAATGCGTATAAAATATTAATGAGTGGCAAGGTCACAACTTGGTGGCAAATTTCGAAAGATTCTTGGAACGAAATCGTTGCAAAAGTCTGTGAAGGGTTTCAGTGCTACGTTGATTAGAAATTTAAAAAAAGAATACAAGTTTTAAAAAAGTTTGTTACATAAAGTTAAAGTTTATTACGTAATTTTTTTTGTTTTACATAATCTCTTGCGTGCCATGTATTCGTCAACGCTGGCTTACGCATTGCTGCGTGGAAATGGCGAGCGTGACGTTCCACGTGGATTCCACGTGGGCGTATCGCGGCACGTTTGCTGTTGCATATTTGCCCACGTGCTCGCGCGTTTTCAAGCCCACTAACGTGTGCTTCTGACAACGCGGCGCATCGTTGCCATTGTCCACTACAGAGAGAACGATCATCCAACAACTTTTACCAACGTCTTGTATAATTGTTATAGCATTTCGCTTTTGCTGTCTCTCATCAACTCGTGTTCATCTTGTTCCTCTGACTATGAGAACCGACAGAGAGAATCGTGCAGGCAGAGTGTTTCATCGTGTACAAAGTATTTATTATGATAATAGTTGGAAATATCCTTTTTGAATTTCAAACTTCCTTTTGCACTTACATTATTTGTAATTTATGTTACTTATACATAGTTGGAAGAATTGTGCTTTGTCGCACGTACGTAAAGTAAAATTGTAGGTTAGAACATTTGATCGTGGAATGTGAATTAACATTTCCAACACACTTTCACTTTTGAGTTCTTTGTCATATATTTTGAAAGATATATCGTACGTGCAGAGTGTTCTGTTGGCCGCGGAGTAAGAATTATTGAATTATTTAACGTTGGAAAAAATGGAGAGTCTCTCTCTCTCTCTTTAAATAAAAAGGAAGAAAACGAAATAATCATATTCTCCAGCCTTGTATTTACAATAATTTTGTCAAAAATTATTGTATTTGTCGAAAATCTTGTGGTATTTTTCACGCAGGTGCATCGAGAAATGTAGGTAAAAAACGCGAAAATAATCTCTGCCATCTATCTGCCGTAGAAACAGAGTTAATTGGATAATTGTCTCACTTGACCTGAAAAGCAGCAAGGATAATAAAAATGAAATCGAATCTCCTCGTCAAATTTCCCTAGTAGAAACGTTTTGTCTCGTTCTTGTATTTTCGAAAAAAAGAAGAAGATGAACGAAAGGCGTGCGATTTGCGCGCGAATGCGTTTTTAGAAAAGCATTGTTTGTTTTGCAAAACGGACGCGGAAAACTGGGAAGAAAACGGGAGTTGAAACGGCTTCTAGCCGAGCTAGTTCCCGGAACGTAAGTTTCAACAAGCGCGTTTTTACACTCGACCTATTGCGACCGCAATTAGCGCAACCGCATGGCTGCGTTTCTACATTTTAGGTGCGTTATGTAATCCTTGTGCAGTTCTTACCGTTACTTTATTGCCTTTTAAATTAATTGATGATTCTAGCTGCGGGAAATGACAATGATTAATATGTAATATGACCAGATTATAATTTAGATACCTGAGATTCGTGTAAACGTAAAAATATATATGTAAAATATTCGTTGTTGCGTTGAATTTTCTCTTGCAACTACAATTTGAATTTTATACAACTGTACAACTGCGTTTTGATCTTGCGCACTATGATTCTGCCTTTAGCTTTTTCAATCAATTTCTATATTTATAATTTCTTTCGCGTCGAAACACGGTGGAATATATATTTCGAGATGAAATCGGATTCTAACGGCCAACTGTATAATTAAGTATATTAGTTACCGGAACGGAAGTCTTCAAGTATTATTCGTTTATAAACGAATGTCATTATGCACCACTTCAACTGTATCGCAATTACGGTTCAGTTAATGTTACATTGAGATTCGGTTCGGAATCTTCAGAAACTGGCGTCGTAATAAACTTCACGACTTTCGGATTGAATTCTTTTATATAACATTCGTCGAACATTCGTAGAATTTAATACAATGAAACAAACACTCGTCTGTGTTTAATTGCACAAAAAAAAAAAACGAGAATATGTGCTCGTGCTTCTTCGAATGATGCGTTTTCATTGTTCGTCTTCTTATCAAGTCACTTTTGTATTCAACTATTCACACGCAATTGTTCACGATTACATTTTATTTTCAAACTATTAGGTCATCACGATCGAAAAGATAGATATCCATGTTGCGTGAAATTTTATATGAAACACATTGAATATATCTGACATCTGGAAATCATCCATGTCGCTATTTCGTTCTATACTCTCGAATTCTCTAACTCCACTGACCCGATCGCGATGTAAAAATGGCACGTATACGCTCATCGATACGCGAGGCACGCGCGTCGATTGGTATTCCGAACAATCGATTACACACGCGCTCGCGAGCGTCACAGTAACACAGTGAACCGATCCAGAATCCGTTCGGCGTCCGCCACTTTCGAAACTTGGGAAAACTTATGAAAACTTATGAGAAAGACGGTCTTTTTAACATATTGTTTAACATAACAAAAAGTTTTCTGCAAAATGGTACACACCATTAAATTAAACTCGTCGTTGAAGAACGCTAATTTCATCAATTTACACAAAAACGGTATATCTTCAATGATTTCCGAGATATATTTGACAAAATATATTTCGCATTTTTTCACCCCTTCAACATCGGCGATAGAAATACGGGTTAGTGATGGCTAACCTAGGGCCAGACACTGACCCACGCGTTGATTTTTATAAACTTATCATCATATATATGTAAGTGAATTTCAATTATTTTTCGAACCCCTCTTTTCAAAAAATGTTAAGAAAATTATTCTTCTGACGTCGACATTTATTTTTTGTTCTTCACTTGCAAAAGTAAAAGTTGTGAAACAAAAAGGAAACGTAAACTTTTTAGAGGATTATAAAAGTGAGAGCCAAAAAAAAAGTAGTTTTTAATCATTCCTCCCCTCCCCCTTCCCAAGTGACGCCACTGACTTAGTGACGCACGAGCTAGTACTAAAGAAAACAATGAACAAAATTTGACCTACTTCTCAAAAAGGTTCGCCGTCACTGGGTTAGATATTTTTTTTTTTTTTTTTTTTTTGAAAACTACATTCATGCCAAATTTTATCTAAATCGATTCCGACTTCGGTATGTTCCCTCGCAAGTGAACCGGGAAATCGGTCCGCGTCGTATTTCATTCGTCACGTCGAATCAACTCGTAACATTCTTTTTTTTTTTTACGAACGGTGGTTTTTTTCTCTCCTAATAAGAAATATACTATAACCGCGTTTGGCTCTACCAAAACTTGTGTAAATCGCGTGGACCGGTTTTCCAATTCCAGTGACAGGCTTCTGGATAGAATTCTTTCGTAAGATGCAAAAGTAAGGAGATATAGAACATCATTTATGAAAGCAAAATTTTGATCAGTAAAGTAATTAAATTCTTCTGGTTAAGAAAGTAGTAGAGATCTCAACAATACGTGTATCTATTTACCTTTGCACAGTAGATTCAGAAAGTAGAGCTCAGACGCGTACTAATTTCAAACAGACGAACGCCTCTTTTCTTAGATGATTAATTCAATTCTTCGTATTCTTCCAACTCGTATGATTTCATCATAGTGGTTAATAAAATTCTATTGTCTTCGTTGCTATTTCTGTATTCCGTTAATCCTTTCGATGTATGCTCGTCATGAAAAGATGGCTTTTCTTCATTCGTCTTGTAGTTGAAAAAAAACTTGCGTTTGCCACTGAAGCAAAATTTAGGTAAAACATGCTCGTAATTGCAACACATTTTACTTACACATAACTTTGCAACACATTTTAATTACATATAACTTTTTGTAAAATGATATAACGAAATAATACAATTTTATAATTAATATTATAAAGTGTGATCTGAGAAACACAACTAGAAAATTTCATCATTCTATTGTAATTTATATCAATTTTGCAGCAAATGCTCTCGCAGTTTAAATGTGATCCAGCACACAACAGTGCAGCCAAGTGTTCTCAAAATGATACAAGTAAAATAACTCGAAGAATCCGATTTTACTCTACATATATCTACTTTCCCTTGAGGAATCCCAGTTTCTGTTCGGTTATCTTACTCTTAATGTTACGATCCGCAGAATCATACGTTTCGAAGAGACGTCACGTGGATAAGTTTTTTTCTCTGTAAGATGAGATTAGCTTCAACAGCTCGAAACTACACGTATCGGTGTATTTAGATATTGGTGTATTTAGAAAATTACACAGCGACATTTAGCGAGGAATTTACCGACTGTGTAATTTCGTATCGATTTTGTGCGGTAATTTGTTGTAATACGTTGCTTAAAATTTCCTGTTGACCCAGTCTCGGAAAAACGGTGTCGGGCAAAGCAGAAGTTTCCACTCGGCTCTTTCTAGGGTCGTGGATGGTTTTATTATCGCGATAATTTCGCCACGAAACATGTTCGTGTTAGGCGAATATTAGGCGAGTACGATTGCCACTAATTATCATTAGGGGAAACAGGCTGGCATTTCTTGAATTTTACGTTCCGGTTTCTCTCGCTACGAGAGAACGTGCTTCTCGATAATTTCATACGTGCCACCACTGCAAATCGGCTATCCATTTTAACCGGTTATTATGTTCCCCCCCCCCCACCTTTTAAATCGTGCTTTCGACGTGTACACTAGTTTTCAATTAGGAATTTTGCATTTCAGAAGTATCTTTATTCCTTTAGAGGCAGATTTGTGAAACAATGGAATTTTTTATTTCTTGAACTTTTATTTCCGCCACAAAATTAATCAGTTATTTCAGTTTTCTCCTACATCACGATTCCTCCTACATCCCTTCCGATACGTGCACCATTTTTTAATTAGGAATTTTACATTTTAGAAGTATTTTTATTATTTTTTTTTAGCGACAATTTTTCACTTCTTGGACTTCTCCCCTTTCAATTTTTATTTTCTACAAAAAATACTAGAAATATTTCAGTTATTTCTATTTTTTCTCCTATGAATTACGCTTTCGCGACGTGTGCAACATTTTTCCATTAGCTTGAACACATTTTGTATTTTAAAAATATTTTTAGAGTCAAAGTCGTGAAATAAGGAGTGAAATGTCTCACTGTAAATTTTTATTTTCATCGAGTAATTCGTTTCGAACCGTTCGACTTGATCTCTTTTTCGAGTTTTTGACTTTGAATCATTATTAATTCAATTGTTCTGCGCCAATTTGATAGTAAGGAGATAAACTACGGATAAGAGCTCAGACGATAGTCGTAGGCAACTTTTTCAGTTGGAACTTATTGGTAGTTGTTTGTCAACGTCTTTTTTTCTCACACCTATATGGCGTGTGCACGCAGAAGCGTCAGTATTTTTTTTTTCTTATCTATGACCCAGTTTCTCACACCTTGTTATTTCGAACTATTCATTATCCTTCGGGAACTGTGCAAAAGAAACTTTACAGCCTCGTATTTTTAGAGTAAGTGGGCCTATCGGGATGAAACGAAGAGCGTGTATTTCACAGCTGTATTTTATTTCGTGTCTTTTTCAGCATCAGGCACTGAACGTTATATCACTTATAATTTAAGAAATGGGATAAATTTTGCTAAATTTTGCTATTCTTCATTAATCTAAAATAGCCTTTTTGATTGAAATACTGTTCTTCTGAATTACTAAATAAATAAATACCATTGAACAAAATTAATTATCTTTCTCATACGATTTTCTTAGAGGTAAACAACAATTCGAATCTTACAACACAGTATTCTCCTAAGCCCGGTTTTTAAAAGAATTCGAAGTCTCACGGAGGATTAAAAGTGATTCCGTATCTCGTAATCGCTGATCGTAAAATTGAGAAACGTAGGAAAAATATTCTTCTTCTGCTTCGACATTTGCATTTCGTTTAAAAGTCGTCTCGTGAAATCCTATATACTCTTTCGGCATTTTCGAGATTTACATATCGGAGAAAGTTCGCAACTTTGCAACATCATCGAAATGTAATACTTTTCCTCGCGGATCGTTTGCACGGTCCAGAAATTAATTAAAAAAAAAAAAGAAAACACACACACACACACACACACACAAACAATTCTGGAATTGTTTGTAAGTACTAGTTTCACTGAATCGAACACGCGTACGCGCGGAGAGAGATTTCGATTATCGCGCATTTATATAACGGCGCGAGACGGAATGTCAACCTGTAGCGAGGCGATTGCCACGTTTATAACGGTATAATGCTATAACGCGGAACCTGTCGTTAACTCGACATATAATGAAGCCGCGGGAAACAATCGAAGGCGAGGAAGAGAAAGAAAAACGAGAGTTTCCTTTCAACGCGGAAAAAACGCAGCCGTGACGATTCGACGATGTATCGATTCGCAATCTTTCGTTCGACGACGAATCGATTCGTGCAACCTTGCCGTTAATTGAAGAACGAAGACTTAACGAGGAATCGATTGATTTTTACATATTCTTCATATTTGAAAAGACATTACATATTTTTCACATTTAAAAAGACTTTTTATATATTTCTCATACTTCTTATATTTAAATGTTTCTTCATGTTTGTAAAAATAATCTTGAAGTCTCGTTTTGTATAATATTTGTTGCCCTTAGTTTGAACGTAGAAAGATAGATTTGTGTAGTGATAGGACTTGGAAAAAGTATTTTCTAATTTAAATCTGTGAGGGATAGAAGAAATCTCTATGGTGAAGAATATGTTGCAGAGAAAAATATATTTTCCTTTTCTTAGAAATTTTAAAAGCTGGAAAAATGTGGACAATGTCCAGAATATTAGTAACCATTGTATTATACATCTATCTTCGTCGAATATAAGAATTTTGTTTCAACAAGAAGAAAGTACGATTTGGTCGGAAAATGAGCTGAAAGATTCTTCCCAGCGCTGTTAGAAAATATATAAATTTCTATTTGTTATACTAACTTTACCAACTTACATTTTACAATTTTTTTTTTCTTCTACTGCTTGAAAACCATCATTTCCGGCAAATCTAAACTAAATTTTTCATCATTAACGAAGAACCAGCAAGTCTTTTCCCCCGATTTTATCATTGACAAATCTACTATCGAAAAGTTACGAATGTTTCGTTGCTGTTACGTAAACAACGTTACTGCACAGGTATAATCTACTTGTTCCAGCAACGTTGTACGAGCGCTAGGTATGAATCAGACGAGACCAGGCATTGAAACTAGGCGAATCTTATTGTTCCAGTCGTCGTGTGAATCGTCAGCGTTCATCCTCATCGTTCAGACGAGCGAATTGTAAATATGAAATTAACGCGCTGGCGTGTATATAATTTCTGCGTGCTCGCCATAGTGTGGGAAAGGAGTATACAACGCAACCAACGAAACCCACGACAGGTTTCCATCGCCACCAGTGTGCCGTTGGCGACAATAAAAACGGGGCCAAAATGTTAACCACTTTCTAGAGCGCAGAGACGAGGCACATGTTGCACGACGAATTCATTGACAAAAATCCATTCAACTGGTTATACTCGTAATTTCTTTCAAGAACGACAGACACGTTGCGAATAACATTTCTTTAGAACAGAGTGGCTGTGTGT
Source organism: Tetragonula carbonaria (assembly GCA_032399595.1). Lineage (NCBI taxonomy): Eukaryota > Metazoa > Arthropoda > Insecta > Hymenoptera > Apidae > Tetragonula > Tetragonula carbonaria. Next base: position 7,084,788 of record JAUCRC010000007.1, read on the forward strand.
AACCTTTCAAAATTTGCTGCTGGATTAGGAAAGTAAAAATCGGGAGTGTTAGTTTATATTGAAGTAAAAAAATAGCAACTAGAAGAGCTTTAGAAACAAAGAATTCACCGTTCCTTTTCTTCTTTTTTTTTTTTTTTTCTTTAATTGAAAGCGTCAGAAAATTAAACTACAGAAAATCACCTGTATTCAAGATTGAAATTAAACAAACAAAAAAGAAAAAAGAAAAAGAAAAAGGAGATAGAGAATGATAGGAAGATGTTAGAGGAAATTTGTAATATTCCAAGCTTGATTACAAGTACGATGACGGAGACAGCAGCGATGGTGAACACATCTATGTGCCTCGTATCCCAGATTCAGCTAACAGTACATACGCTCGTCTGCGATAGGACGTCTACGAGTTGCCGTGTACTCGTGAAAAAAAAAAATATCTAAACTCGGCCACCTAGCCACTTCTGCAACACGATTCGACGACGAGGAAACCGGGCACGACGTTCGAGAAAAAGAACGGTCATCGTGATAGAGCAATTGCAATCGTCAAATAGAGGATCTTGATCGTTCACGTTGGTACAATGCGCATAAACCTCGTATTGAAATCGTATTCAGAGAATATTTCTTTGCCTGCTTGAAGAATATTCTCTCTTCAACATAGTGTGGCAAATTAAATTTTTCATTTCTTATCTTTTGTATCCTCCATTTTTACAAGAGAGCAGTTTTTACGGTGAAATGGTCCGTGTGTAAGTTTACTAATATTAGAGATATATGTTTGTAGTATAGTGACGAGTAAAACTGAACACACGCATATGAAATTTTAATTAAAAATAATTTAAAATAAATAATTTAAAAAAATAATTTAAAATAATATTTTATTGAGTATCGTGGAACACAAAAAAAAAAGTGAAATATATAGCATTTTGTAAGATGTTTTGGCTTACCCAAGAAAATTTTACCATCATGTGTAAAGAAAATTTTACTCTTACTGTCCCGGCAGATACAGACTATTTTCGTGTAAAAACATTTTCCAAAGAAACGAACTCAAGACAGTCAAAATAGAAACTTTAAACGGTCTAAAACGAGGCCAAGTAGATTCTATGAAGATATAACAATTTAAAGTATCGACAATTTTTCAGTTATGCTTTTCTCTGTAATTTGACTCGTGGCTGTTACAAAAAAAAAATGTTACTTTTAAAAAAATAATGCACTAAATTATTCCATCGTCAGATCGTTTCAGCAAAAGGAATATAAATTATTCAATTGTTTAAATTAAATTTTCCTTTATTTTTTGTCTTTAAATTTTCCCATTTATTTTTTGCAAATTCTTTACGTCTTGATTCTTTACGATCAAGAAATGGTGTCGACTCATAATCAGAAGCAGTTCACACAAAATTCAGTTCAGTTTAACATTGATTGAAAGAAAAATCAAGACCTCGTGTATTTATTATTCAATTATTATTTCGAAAATGATCTTCGATACATTGTCGAATGACAAATCGACTCGAGCGTCAGTGAAAGCATCGCACAAAGTGCACTTTTTCGCAGCTATCCGAAAGTGACCAGCAGTTAACTAATCGCGTAGGCACAATACTGGCGTGGAACACGTTCGAGGAATTAGAACTTGCTTGGAACAGACCGGATGAAAAGCAATCCGAGCGATAACCACCGAATCTAATGCTTCAGATCGTGGCACTTAACGTGGTCGTAAAATAGAAAAAAAAGGAAAAGAGAAAAAAGAAGAAAAATCGTGTTACGTCGAATCGTTTAATCGCTATCATGGAAAAAGATCGACGTATAAAACGGTTCTCGACAGGCTACTGTTTAATCACTATGGTAATTCGTGGTAGAATAGAAGGCAGGAAAACGAAACTTGCCATTAGGTTAATGGAATTTATTTTTACAAAGTTTCGAGTTTATTGTTTGCACGGAGAAATCAAATAAAAAGCGTAGGTTCGCATAAGACCGTGATACATTTCGGAACTGGGATACTAAATGATGGTGAATTGAACTTTTTAACACCAATAATAGATAATACTTTCTCTGGTATTGTCTTTCTTATCTTGCTTTTAATGAAAGATCAATTTTTGGAGTTTCTTCATTTTTTCTCTTTTTAAATCCTTCTCTATTTAGAAAGTCTTTTACATAAAAGAAATTTTAAATAATATAATTATTTAATATCTTATTTTTTGGAGAATTTATTCTCCTCAAGAATCTAACAATTAATATAGAAATCTGCAAGTGCCAAAATAACTTATTACACGTGATCGTTTCTTACCTAGTTTTCTAAGAAAAGTATGCAGTACCACTGTTTTTCACTATTCTCAACAATGTTCGCCAAATGTTCCATTATAACGATAGATTCAGCTGGTTTCTGAACATTTTTCTTATTTTATACTTTTATACTTTTCACTTGATGATCGCGTCATTTGTCTTGCCGCGGAGAATAAACGAAACATTGTGCGAGAAGTTGCACTCCAGATTGTGTAATCTCGCTCAGACGCGTTCGCTCAGACGACGTTTGACTAACGAAGTGAAGAATAATTAACACTTTACCGACCATGGATTAGCGGTGAATAGTTAACCGATTAATAGGCTACCGGTCGGTAAAGTATTAAAATATTTTAGTTAGCCGATTAATAGGTTACCGGTTGGTAAAGTGTTAAAATATGTCAGCCGATTAATAGGTTACCGGTCGGTAAAGTGTTAAGTAGAAAGCAGAGATGTTTAACTCCGTGGCTCGTTACACGCATCCCCCTCGTTTTTAACAGCGACGAGCAGACTTCGTGACGATCGAAATTTTAGATTTGATTTAATTGAGTGGCTGGAGAGAGAAAAACGAGTCAAGCTTGACGGAGAAAAGACTTGAGAAATCGGAAATACTGAACGAGTGGAAGAGACTATTGAGATTAGAATTGCGTTCCTTTAACTGTGACAATGAAAATTCGAAACTCGAGGTATCCTCGCGATAAGGAAATAGTTACTTTCTACGTTCTTTGCTCTGAATTTTTATGTCATCTTACACTGTCAAACGATTGCAAGAAGCATGTAAGATTTTTGTCGCATCGTTTCGTCATGCATTTTCAGGAAATATATTCATTTCAGTTCAATCTGTAAAAATGTACAGGTTTGACAGCATTTCGTACAAACGAAAGAAATGAGTCGAAAGGAAAGAATAAGATTTTTTTCATCAAAGTCTTCGTTTCCAAGAAAGTCGAATTTGAAAATTTCTCAAGTGACACCTGATTTTGGCTAATCCTACACTGGACAAATGAATATTCTGTGTGCAAGAATAACTGAGAAATTTAGATAAAGCATCGTCTTTTTCAAGAAGAAATAAACTTTGAATACGTTTCGTTAAAAATTGCCTCGTTACACGATCTACTCGATAAATTTTCAAACGAATTTATTATGAAAAAGATATCGTTAATCGTTTCTTCTCTGTCACTTACCTAGAATTATCTAAATTCGATTCTCTCGAAAGAAGACGGAGGTCTCAATGGAAAAAATTTCATTGTCCTTTTCTTTCACGTAGAACCACTATTTATTCTGAGACATCGTTAATTGCACAAGCATTCACAAACACCCACGATCTACCAAGTTTCGATCATTTACTCCTCGATCGAGAATCGGGTGGATCTCTGTGTGTTCTCAAGCCGAGCGCCGACGATTTCGCAAAGCTTGGCGGAGGAGGCGTAAAAGAGAGACAAAGACAGAGACAGAGACAGAGAGAGAGAGAGAGAGGTTGGAGAGGAAGGCAGATAGGATCTAGGTTGGTTGCATAAGGATGAAAGTAGCGAGCGACTGAGTAAATAATAACGGTTACGTGGCGAGGACGAGGCTCCTCTTCACCTGAAAAACACCGTAATGAGTGGCGTCCCGGTGTGTACCGTGAGATCCTCTACGAAACCTGGCCCATTGATCGTCACAGAGCACGACGAGGGCAAATTATCGTTGCCACTGTTGAAATGATCATTCCCGCGCGTCGGCCGTGAATCGACCATGCGCTCGAAATCGCCGATTACGCTCGTTTCTTTCATTCTCTTCTCTTCTCTTCTCTTCTCTTCTCCTCCCTTCTCTTCTCCTCCCTTCTCTCTTCTCTTCTCTTCTCTTCTCTTCTCTTCTCTTCTCTTCTCTTCTCTTCTCTTCTCTTCTCTTCTCTTTTCCTCTCTTCTCTTCGGCGAGACGCGACTACGCGAAGCTGTCTAAATCGTCGAGATCGGTGTTTTGTGGAAAAAATGTTTGAAAGTGTCTTGTCCATCGATGTGCGTGACTTTGCTTGAGTTGCATAGGGTTTCAAGAATAGTTCTCATACTATTCTCACAGTGTGCTCTGAACAGAAATATAATTCTATTTTTTTGACGAACTTTTGGCGGTGAGAGTTTGCATGCCCGTGCAAAATGGCGCGCATTGTTCCCTTGAGAAATCGCGCGGTGGTATTTTCCTTCGTTGTTTTCGAACTCATTGTCGGTTACGTAAGGAACGACAATTCCTTTCCCATTTCCTCTGCCACAGTTGCACGCTTCCTTAAAAAGAGAATCAAGATGCTCGAGCATCGTCAGAGATAATTTTTTTTTCTTTGATTGAACAATTTTGATTTAATTCTAGTAAAGAATTATCTTCGAAATGTTCAAATAAAATTATCTTTCGCACTTTCGGAGGATACAGAACCACCGAAATTCATGATAATCGTAAACATAACGAGACACAAGAGAGGGGGGATGCAAACAGTGATTTTCAATAATCCACCAACAAACGATAGATTCTGATTTTCAAATTAGACGTTTAATTTCCTCGACGTCACTTTCGTCATTAACGATCGTTCCCTGTTATCCGTATAACAGAACAAAGGGAAGCAACACGCAGGTAATTCATCTTTCGCGTGGAAGAACATCGAAGAAAATTCGCAGGAGGGTGAGAGACGCGGCGTTCCTTTCCGGAAACTGTTCACGCGACTGAGAACGATGATTACACGCCGCTTTAAGACAACTACTTTCCGGAAGTGGCAGCGCCACGACGAACGCCAACAAATTACACCTAACGACCGACTGCTTTTTGCTCTTGATCCTTGAACCTGACGCCATTCTGCACGACATTCTGTCGACTCTTTTCTCTTTGTCGTTACGCAAGCATCGTTACAATTTTTAATTTCGTTACTTCAGCTAATTGTAAGCCATCGAGCGATCGATCAGTTCATCAGAGTTCATATGAATTTTTAAACTAAATTATATTTTTGTTACAATACAATTAAAAAAAAAAAAATGAGACCTAGTGAATGTTGCAATATATTCTTCAGTCTTGGATTACATTTTATATAATTTTGTACATTACGTGCGTTGCGTGCGGTTTTTATATATATGTTGGAAGCATCTGTAGTTAATTCGTTCGTATTTCAATCGTTTCCAGTCACTTGTAAACAATTTTCACGGCAGTGAAATTTGAATTTACTTTTGTTGAAAACTCTGAATGTGAAGACAAGTAGGAGAAGAAATTTAGTGGGAGATGTTCTTGAACATGACGAGTTACGAAGGAATTGGAGTTTTTCCATCCAGTTGAAAAAATTACAATAATCGATTGAGAATCCTCTTCCGGAACGAAGAGTGTCTGGACTTTCTCCTAGGGAACGTGGACACTTCTCGATAGAAACGATCGCGTGGCACGAAATATACCGACCGGCCTGATAAGATCGACCACAAGTGTGTTCCCCGAACCGTGTAAACACGGTTTTACACGCGAACGAAATCGCACGCGCACCACGCATCGTGTCTCGATCGTAACCTCTTGTTTTAGTTTCGCTGCCGCTTCCTTTTGTTTTCCATCCGAGTCTTCCGAAACATTCCGCTTAGCATTATTTATACGCTCGCTGCGTAATAAAATATTGCTTTAACCATGTTCGAATTAGCCAATTGTGCAAGTCTGTGTCTGTGTTTGAATTCGAGCAAGCTGACTTTTAAATCACGAACATCTAAATCTAAGAATTGATTGAAATGGAATTGATTCAAATAGGAGTTGATCGATAGATCGCAATTTCGAGTCGCTTTACATGGATGACAGTGATTTCAATAATCGTTCGTAGCCTTTCGGGACTTTTTCGTCGATATTTACAATATTGCAATACCTTATTGTTATACGTTTATTTATTTAGGTATGTACATTTTACGTGCAATTTTCTATTTATAGCTATTAGCTCTGTAAATTAACATCGACAACGATGAAAAATCGTAAATTGTAATCGTAAATTACATCCACCAATTTGTCAACGACGAGCTGATTTACGAGTCGAGAAATAATGTTATTCGCCCGAAACGTTACTCAAGTCTTGCGTAATAGTATTAACGAACGATTTGAAATCCTATAGAATCCTCGACTGTTTGTTTTCTCAATCAGCGTGTTCTGTTTTATTAATGAAATCGCCTGCCGTGAAGTTCATGCATCCTTTATATAAATATACCTGAACGAATTTCAACGATTTGGATTAGCTGTAAATTCGTCGTAATTTCCGCCATACGATATATGTCGTCTATGGCTATATAATTTCCACTATAACACGCTGTAGACACAAGCGAATAATCGCGGCTAAACGCGTTCGCGGCGGCGTAATGTCAGTGATTTTAAAGCTGGCGATTCGCTACTGTCCGTTTCCACGATTATAATCGTGCCAGTGAACGTACACGATCGCAGAACGTTGAGCTGCGTGTTTACGAATGATCACAGTGTTTTCGAGGTTTCTTTTGTTTCATGCGAACAGTTGAACCAATGGTTTCGTTGTTCAATTCGCATGAGTTTCGATAGGCGAGTACCAATGCGACCATGTTTGCTTACGGCCTGGCCATCGACATTTTTTTTTTTTTTATGTGGAGGAAATCTTCGTAAGACACCTGAGTCTTTTGAGGGAAGACCCCGGTAGTGTCGGATTTTTACTAAAACCTCCACGATGGCCGTCCTCCGCACGTTGGGAGACCTTTTTATACACACAGAGCTCTCCCGTGCTGTTGTCACCAAACTACGGCCCGCGGGCCGGATCCGGTACTTGAATTTGCGTGAAATTCAGATATGTGCACACTAGGTCTGATGTAACTGTCTTTTTGCTAATGTCGCTTTCTTTGATAACTTTTTTAGTAAATAAATATGTTGGTTGTCCTTGTTTCTTGTGCATTGCATGCCACTCACCCACGATTAACACGGAATGCCGAACTTAGTTTAGTGATTATGCGGCCCGCGCTCGTCATTTTGTCAGCTATGTGGCCCACAGTGAAAAAAGTTTGCTGACCCCTGTCCTAAAGGACAATGTCTTTTTTCTTTTCGCCCGAACAGGGGCTCAAATCCTGGACTCTCAGATTAATAGTCTTCTACTCTGATGCTTTACCGACTGAGCTATCCTCACCTTCTGTCCATCGACATTGTCTCTGTTATCACGACCTTCTGTAAAATTGGTGTATAATTTTCCTCGATTTTCTATTCAAAGCGCTACTTGAAAGTCCGCGCGCGTTTCATACGACGCGGCCGTGAAAAAATTCGATCTTGTAGTGGAGAAACATTGTCGTTTCGAAGTCTGGGATACTTGTCGTTCAGGAAAAATGTGAAATTTAAGGAGATTACAGTACGTGCACTCTGAATGTTAAACAACGTTTGCCAATGCGGATTGTAGTCGGTGAAGTTCTGTGTCTTCTAGATAGATTCTAATTCTTCTCTTGGACGGCGACGTTCAAATTGAAGAACGGTGAATAATTACATAGAGAAGTTAATTGTTTCCATGATTTTTTTTTCTTTTTTTAGACGGAAAGTAGGGAGTAACTTTGCAATTTTCTTCTTACTTTAAATTATTATACATATGAATCGAATTTTGTGGATACCTTTTGCAAGTAATTTAATATCTTCAAAAATCTTCTACCCGAGAGACAAGTGGGTCTGTCTAGTTCTACAGCTGCGGTATATTCTACTTACCTATACGTTCTTAAAGCCACTGGTGCAGTCATGCATTTGATGCTTTAGATTCTGTATGAAATATTAAACACGCTCCAAAATTTCATTCGCACACGTTTCAAGTTTCAATGATCGTCAAAAAGTTTAAAAACTTTTGAAGTACCAAAGAAAGAAAGAAGAAAAAACATATCAATCATGGTACATTAATAACTGAAGTGCATCATTGTACATTCGTAGAATTAATATTCATGAAATTTATTCGTTATTCAATTAATTCATTCAATTGCTAGCTGAATATGTATTAACGATTCAATCAAACAAGTATAACTTAATGTGAACATATTAACAAGGTTAACAAAAAGACGAGCAAAGCAAAGGAAACAAGCACGACGCGAATTTAGAAAATGGATAAACGAGTTCTGAGGAACGTTTTGTTGACAAATGAAATATTCCTACATTTCGACAATATTCTGCGTAAAACATTATATTGGCGGATTTCGCGAGATAGACGAAGCTGGCTACCGAGTCGATCGAGCAACAGAAACGAAACGAACACGTCGTAATGGCGTGTGATAGAAACAGCGAGATGAAAAAGCTGCATAATTCGTAGACATTCCAGCCAAGGTTCCCCGGCCGGAAGGCAGGAATTCGATACAGCATTGCGTTCGCTTTATTCGAACGTCGCTGATGCATTGGCGAAAGTGTGTTTTATATACCCTGTATCGGATACGACGAAACTCATCGGTTCGAGATAATTCGCATCGCGAAACGAATGGCATCCTGATCGCACGCTTAACGACGTTCCTGTTCAGGGAACGGCCTCAGTGAATCGAATCGAATGGCAACACGTTAGACACGCAAAATTGTGAAACGTGGAATTTCCATAGAAGTCACGATGGATTTTGCAAAGCCCTCGTTCAGATCGGTATTCAAGCGATTTCAGGCGCTCAAGTTGACGGTAGAACGCCGATTCGATCCGAAACGTTGATCATTTCGAATTTCGATTATCCGAATACAGTCTAATTGCGTATGTACGCGCGAGGTATGCCGAGGAATTTTTATATTTTGTAACGCTTGCCCTGAATGCCTCATTTGAGCGAACTGAGCCTTTCGTTTGTACCGCGAAAATACTATTAAGAGAAAAAGAGTGGCGTTGAAATTAAAAGATACATTAAATATCGCAGAAAAAAGGCGGAAACACGTGTAATTTATTCATAGAATACAATGTTAGAGAACGTACAATTAGGCTACATTACGTTAAAAATATTGAATCGAACGTTATTAGAATTTCAAAGCAACTTGGATAATGAGAGAAATTTCACCACTATATGAAGCTCGAAAATAGCAAGTGATGATAATTAGATCAAGTGTACGTACAAATGGATCTTGCATTAATTCAAGAGAAAGCTCTTGAATTGAAAGCATACCAGGTGAAGAGACAATGAAAATTTTACAGTATCTAGTGATTATTAGACACGTATCCTTTTCTAAGGATAATAAATTTAACGTAATAAATATTCGTGTTTGAAAACTGTTCAATTTCTAGTTGATTTATGACACGATTATAAATTTGATTCTTCCAGATCGATTGTCCGAATTTATTTGATTAATCGATTAGTTTGGATAATCGTACTTGAATTTCGAACTGTGTCCACAAATCAAAGAATTTGAGCTTCCATCGTTTGAATTTAAGAATTTCTTTCTGTCAACAGTTAGAATCAGTTTAGAAGACTGGTGATAAAACTTTGTAAAGTTTTTACTTCATTCTCGACTAAATCTCTTATTTTATTTCAGTCGAAATGTTGCTTTCGAGATTCGGAATCTTTCGATCATTCGTAAAATTGAAAATATAAATGATAAAAATTTACAAACGAATTGTTACAATTTCTGGAAACTTGGCTTGTACCTTGAAACTGAAAACGATGGCCTGTTTAAAGATTCGACGAAACTAATTGCGAAAAAATTAAGAAGAACGTAGAAATTGTTTATGGATTGTCTTGTCCAGTCCGCTTCGAACTTAATCTCTTGATGGTCGTACGCGCACCGGTGCGCGCTATTCGAAATTGCCGTGCGCGCATCAGTACGCGCCAATACCTTAAATAAAAGCGAAATTAATTTCGATTTCTTAACAGTGACGTATAGAATCATTTTCTATCACTAAAAAAATCGAAAAATATATATATATATATATATATATTCTTCCTTGATTTCGGATTTATTCGAAAAAGAAAGGCAAGAAACAAAATTCGCGTGCGAAAACTGTAAAATTCCACTGTAAAATACCGCAACATAAATAAATATTAGTTTCATTGCGTATGATATATATGTGTATTTTTTAGACTATAAATTTATAACATTTCAAATTTAACAAACATGCATATAACTTTTTAAATTTATTTTAATATTTAGTATTCGAGCTATCGTGTGGCAACCCTAGTGAAAATCAAGTGTTTTTTTCTTTTGTGCAAATTATATTCTAATTGATTGTAGCTCACCAATTATGTAAGTAAAAAATATTTAAATTATTTATTTATTAGCAAAAGTACATTTTCCTTAAAATTGAAAATACGCGGCAAGCTGATGCGCGGTCCTTAAAAAAAATGCGGCGATCAAGAGGTTAAAGTTTCCATCCGTGAATAAGGAGAATTTCGAGGGCCCTGAAGAAATTCTCGTGATGCCAAATGATTCACGCGTATGCAAATTGCGATTCGAATGAGCAACAGACAGTGTGCATCGCGTGTTCGCGGCGAAGATGTCAGTGACAGGCAGGGGCGTAACAACGTGAGGTGCATCGTCGAGGCGCGTGCACTTGCACTTTCGAAACGCATACCAGCGGGTAACACGTAAACCCGCGAACGTAGAATCCGACTGGCTGGAATAATTTACCGTAATCGTTTTCGTGGATCGCATTCGCAGCCGCCGTGATTATTTTTAGCCATTCACAGAGCCCGAGGAATTCTTCTGGTTCCTCTGGTGGTGCAATTCTCTCGTTGCCACCGTGACTTTAGATCCGCTCTATAGATCCGCTCGAATCGATGGATCTCGAACGATCGCAAGGCGATCTTTAAAATTCGTTTTAAAGTTTCAATCTCGATGAGAAACTCTCTCATTCATGGAATCTAAATGATAAATGAAATAAGTAAAGTCCGTTTGGAAGTTTCTTTTTTCGTTCCAAGAGAATATTCCAGATTGTACGCAGATTCATAAAAAAAAAAAGAACTCGAGATGAATCAGAATTAAATCACGATTAAACATCGAAACGAAACATGCCTTAATTAATGAACGAACAGGCTGTTGCAATTAGCGTGGAAAGCGAAGTTGCGTTTCAAAATTGCGAAGAGCCAACACACCGCCGGTGGGCATAATTGCGCGGCTGGCATAAAAAGCGAGGTTGCAACCAACCACGAAACGAAACTCATTAATTAGAGTCGTTGCCGCAGTGTGACTTCAGACGACGCTCGGGATTTGTACTCCAGATACAAAGAATCCATTCTTATTCGTATTCTCGCGCTTCGTCGTTGAATTTCGCAAAAACGCTTTGCCCGCGGAGGGGGCAACGCGTGACGCGTCGAATTTTCTCCCGTTTTCGTCACTTGACTCTCGTCGCGACTCTCGCACGAGCAATGGTAGAAAATCGTCGATCAGAATTCACAGTGAAGACGAACGCCCCTGTGCACGCACATCGCAAATTAAATCGAGCCTCAACAATTTCTAAACCAAAGTTCATTCATATTGTCTGAGACGATTCTGTCGTGATTATTACACTACCCGGTTGTAAAGTGCTATTGCAAGAACATGGAACCTGAATAGTTCGATTCGCCTGCTAAATGTAACAGATATTTTATGCAACCTTAATTATTCTCGTCTTAATTATTCTTCAGGCAATGAGAGTGGTTATAAGTAGACCTGGGATTTTGATGCATCTGTGCGATATTTGAAGCAGATATATGTAAAATACTCGTTGCAACTTTTAATTAACAAAGCGAATCTCGATCATTGTTTGGTCGTGTTCACGAAGACATATATTTGCACGAGTATTCGCAGTCTAACTATGAAAAGATTACGATTGATCCAAAGACTTGGTTCCTGAGCTGAGTTTAAGAACAGTTCAAAGCAATTTAGTTCAAAGACTAAAAGCGCTAAGAACACGACAAAAAGAACGACAAATCTCTCATCGATTAAAAATGATATATAGTCCTATCAAAAATTATATATATATATATATATATATGTATAAAATTATTAATTATAAATTACCCGCTAAAAAATAATTTTATGTATATAAAATTTATATTACAAAAATAATTTTATAATATATATAAAATTATTATACCCGCTAAAAAAAAAAAATCAGGGTGAAGTCTTGAAAATTTATGGAAGAACGAGATTTTCCATTAACTTCTGGAAAGCAGTTCTCAAAATTCGCTTGGAGTGGTGATCGTGTTGTCAGAATGCAGCAACAACGTCGAATGATGTAACGGCACGTTGGATTCTTCGTCCAGCAGCTTCTTTCACGGTTTCACAGCGCGTGGAACTTTAATGACGCGGAATAATCGGTGTATGACGGCGAGTAATTGGCCGCGGTGCGTGCCGCTCGCGAGGTCAATCCTCTGCACAGATCGATTCGCCTCGGCGTAGCAGCTGAACTCGCGCGAATCAAGACGAACGGACCCCGAAAATTATTATCCATCGAATCGACGTCGAGTAGTAACGTTCGCAGTGCGATTCGAACGATTTGTGATCAACTGGACTGTGGTGTGATTTGTTATCTCTTATATGCGTGATCGTTAACAAATCATTGCTAATATTAATATAATCGATGTAAAGTTAACTAGTTATGAATTAACTAGTTATTATACGAATTTACTGGAAGTTTGAATGTTGTCAAGACATAATTTCATTTATCAATGCACAAAACTCGAGAAGAACATTCGCACGATTCAAAGTAATTTGATAGATTTTAACATACACTTTTTAGCGTCTGACGAGCAAAGTATTCTAGAGTATTTAGAACTAAGTTGCGATTACAAGCACGCACCACAGTGCAACGAATCGCGGAGAATCTTCTAAACGGTATTTAGTATTTGCTGGTGTTTGATCCCTCGTTGCTTCACTTCGCTTTTACACGGTCCCTTAATGATGCGAAACCAGCAGGTTCGAGGGGCGAAAGATTGCGTAGAAAGTGTCTGGGAAACTGCGTGGATCCACGTCGTGACGTAATTCTTCTGCTTTCCCTCGGCACGTCATCATCCTCGCTAGCAAATTAAAATTCGCTGAAAGAAAAGGCCTCCTTCTAGCTCGTTTGTCTAATCCTATTCTTTTTCGCGTGACAAATCGTTAACTTTCTTGTTGCGAAATTGCAGTGGAGACTTTTTGTATTTCTTACCGAGATACGGAGGAACGTGTGGCGAAATGGTTAATAGTTAAGTTAATATTAAATAATTGAGACAGATTATAGGATAGGATAGTAATATCGTTTCATGATTAATAATTCACCAGTGGCAGCCATTGAGCAATTCTTCTCGAATGAATTATATGTGTACTTCGTGTGAATCAATTTATTTTGTAAATTAAAGATCAGCGACGGTTCTTAAATTTTCAATTCGTGTTATTTCGTTGATCTTTAATTTATGCCTCACGTTAATTGATAAATTTGCTTAATTTATGACCGACGTTTAACGTGTCGCATTATTCGGTAGAAAATATTCAAGGTTCGTCCTATCTCGTGCAGATTATGAACATTATAAACCACTTTTCGAATTCTCTAATAAATTGTATTAATAAATTAGAAATTCAGATTTCTCTCTGTGAGGAACGAGTGATTAATAGTCAAAGTTATTGATCATTTAATTATTTCTCAGGATTTTCAATCTAACTCGCATCAGAGTCGACATTATTCATAGAAAATATTCAAAGTTTGTTTTATCTTGCACAGATTACGAACGTTACAAAGCCACTTTTTCTCTAACAAATTGTATTGACAAATTAAAAATTCAGTTTTCACTCTGTGAGATCCGACGAGGTTTCGACTACTTAATCATGTCGCAACATTCCAGCAACGTATAAGTTATAAATCATAAATCTTTTTAATAAATCACAGGCAAATTCATAGAGGAATCTCCATGTTTCTCAAGCTCGAGTGAAAACGTACGCTCTTTCGAAAACGTACGTGTCAGCCATTGTCATCGAGAGTTAATTGTCTCTCTCAACGCGTCGCATTCCCCATTGAGAAATCCACGGTGTTAACTCGCGAAAGACGAGGGAGCGTCGCAATTGTTGCGCTACAATTCTCTTCGCCACGAAACAACATTGTCATCGAAACATTCCGAATTCAACGTTTGACGAGCATTGATATTTCCCTGGCATCCGGCCGATGGCATCTCCTCTGCATCGGTAAATAGTGAATTCTCGCTCAGGCATTCATCACGAACAGCTTGTTGCGTTGTTGCGAACTCGATTTCGCGGGCGAGGCTCGAGATTCCTCGATCTTTATAATATACGATTCGTCAAGCTCGAATTCGATCGAAATATCGAAGAAAGCAAAAGGATGTTTTCTCGAGTTGTTGTGTGGATGATCTCTGAATTTCGATGGCACTTTGTTTCACTTGGAATTGGAATTATTTACGCTTAACCAGATGTTGGGTTAATTTAGATTCTGTGCTTCACGCGAGGAAAAATGCTCAAGAAGGCTTAATATGATTGCAGGAAATAAAAATAATCAAACTCGACGATCTAAAACTCAGAAATTATAGTTATATTTTGACAAGCAAAATTAAAAGAATGGAACGTAAATATTTTTGGAAAATTCAGAAATCTAGAAAATACGCGAGAATGTAAAAAAAAAAAAAAATATATATATATATCTATGCGAAGACATATCGAAAGCACGTAGCAGAGGAAATAAATCTTCATTTAAATTCTCTATTTCCATTTAATGGGTGAAATAAATGGGAAAATGTAGTTTTTGGATTTCGTAATGAGTTCTCGAGTCTGTGCTGCATTCTAGAGTTTTCAAGATTCTCACGTTAAAGTTCGTCGGTTTCCCTTCACACAGAGCACGATGTAAGGCTCGAGCCAGACGAAGAAAATGATCGGTGGATCACGCCTTGACCTCACCCACTCTATTAACTCTGTGTAACGAATGTATAACCAGGATTCCAAATCTTTGTTTGCCTTTTAGCTTTCGTAACATTGGAGCAATAACGACGAATGATTTTCCTCGTAAATAATGAAAAAACAGTATACATTTACACCAATAGTTTCTTCCATTAATAGGCGTCTGACCACGATCAACTGAATTCACTTATTAATCGTGCAATACAGTCTTCAAATAGAATATTCTGTCACAGGTCTATTTATTTATTTATTTTTAATTAAATATCCTCGTGACATATTTATCGTCATTTACCGTTTATTATATCTCTATCTAATATTTAATATATCATAAAAATTCTCTCGTAATATCACTTATTTGCTCTTACTTATTTTGCAATTATTGTCTTTCATAAATACTATTTATATTTACTTTTAAATAATTATAAGCTACTTTATTTAACTTTATAAGCTAAAAAATTGTTTTTATGCAGAATATCAGAGTTTAAATGTAGAATATTGAACTTTATTCCTTCCTTCTTACAAATCAAACTTCTCATATCAAATTTAAGATTCAGTCGAAGCATGAAGATCAATTTTAAATCTACCTATATATTTATTTATAAATATATAAATATATCACGAAAGATCTACACTTGTTACAGTCGTCATGTCAATATTGTATTTACAAAATCCAGTATTCCGATATGAATTGGACACTACCTGAATTTACCAGGAAGCAGGAATATACCGATTTCACGATTTCCACGGTCATCGATACGCCGATATTCTACAACGATCGGCTGACTTTCGTCCCGTGTTTTTCCGCATGGAGGAAGAGACATTGCCCTCGACAAATTATCGTGCACTTGCGTCGCGAGTGAAACCGATAGGCCGCTTACGCAACTAAACTCGCTTTGACCGCGTGTCCTTTTCTCCAGCAGGAGGATCCAGCTAGTGGATCTCCACTTCCTGGAGTGCCGCCGAGATTCGAACTCGAGAAAGCGTTCGCGTGAAAGCAGCTGTTGTACTTCGACGTGCGTGTGATCGGGGAAAATGAGAAGCTCCTCCTCTTCGCTCTCGTGACAGTGACTCTTTTGTCGGTAGTTGAATTCGATGAAAAATCAGAAAGTGTGGAGAGTTACGAGAGGAATTTCTGAAAGAGGTGACAACTCTTATTTCCGTTTTACGAGACACCAGACTCCAATTGAAAATCTTGATCGTGTCGTTCGATTGGAAATCCCAATTTTCGTTTCTATTTTGATTGGTAAAATTCGGAAGTGTGCTTTGTCACGATCGTGTCTTATCATTCTGAAATTAGAAGTTAGATGTTCTTGCTCAAAGGTCTTGGGACACCTTTTGATTTTTAATACTCGCCATTTCTCGCAGAAACGGTGAAACTTTTAAATATGTAATATCACTTTACTTCTTCTAAGTACATTGTCGAAACTTCTCACCGCGTTTGACCAATCATTTCAAAGAAGTTCGGGAAGATAGTAAACTAAACAGATCGAACTCGAGAGTCTCCTGGAGATCGAACTCTCTTATTTCCCATCGAATCTTAATTGTCGGTGTGATTTACCGTAGAAACTTAGTTTCGTGACTCGTTCTACGCGCGCTCGCGCCGAGTCTTTGAATTTAATTGAACAACCAGGCGAAAAAACGGGGGTAGACGAGCGATTTTGCGGCGGCAGTGGGTCACATGGAGATTCCGTGCCGAGGAATCGAGGTCTGATCGGTCGCCGCGATCTCGAACGAGGCATCCGCTCACCTATTTTCAAGTTAACGCGAACACTAGATCGCATGCACGCGAGGATTAAATTCATCCCGATGAGAAAGTAGCCGCGACCTTTGACACGTTTATGGTAAGAGAAACTACCGTTCGCGCATCGTTCGCTCTGTATCGCGCGGTGATCGATCGCCGGCGTCTTCTCCAGCAGAGAACCTCGTCCATAAGGAAATACGTGTGTACATTGTCAATAGATTTAAGAGACGTTAAGAGATCTCGTCTGTTAACAGCGAGTGGAATAACCCCGTTAATCGTGGATCTCACCGAGACACGAGGTCGTTTGATTTTCATTTTCATTTTTTATTTCCACGTATCTTTGTTTGAACTATCTGATTCTTAATTGCTGGTTCGAAGTACCGATCCGACATGAATTTATGGAATACGAAGTATCGACTTCGCGATTAACTTGTCACTTTGTTTAAGTTGTTTTAAATTCAATTTTCTTCAACTCGGGAACTTTTATTAACTTGTGCCTTCAAGAAGTGGAAGTTTCGTATTGGGAACTAAAATTTATGTAAGTAGTTCT
The DNA here is from genome assembly GCA_032399595.1 of Tetragonula carbonaria. NCBI lineage: Eukaryota > Metazoa > Arthropoda > Insecta > Hymenoptera > Apidae > Tetragonula > Tetragonula carbonaria. The sequence goes on from JAUCRC010000007.1 coordinate 7,102,106, forward strand.
TTAAATGAGTAAACTGGTGCGCTTTTGTTCTGAATTAAAAAAATAATAATAAGAAGAAGAAAGGAAGAAATAATCGTAAGAACGACTTAAACTGAAATATTTGAGAAAACCAAATCGGAAAATTTCTTCAATCTTGTATCAACATTTCTTAAAGAAGTAAGACTCCTTGACTCTTCTTAACAAGTCAATGAAATAAGAAACGGTGATTTCATAAATCACGATACATGCAATTTTCGAAGAGCATCTCTGAGAACGTCATTTCTGAAATTCATTCGATGATTTATTAAAAAAAAAAGGAAAAAAGTCCGATTCGCTATCGATAAAATTGCTTGCCGTGGAACTCAATTTGTAATCAGAGCTCGAAACGAAAGACGAAAGTTGAAATCCTCGTCTCATTTCCAGACCAGAGAAAAAATAACAGAACATCAAGGAATGCCCAATGATTTGCAAAATATTCAATTTTCTTTCACTTGCAATTGGAAATCGATCTTTCTAGCATTTCCCAAAGGAAAGGAATGGAACTTTCGATGCTGCTCCGCGAAAAAAAACGAAGATAGATGCAGTTTCCAGGAACGAAAGAGAACGAAATATATATATATATATATATATATATATATATATATATATATATATATAGGAAAGAGATTGAAATGACAAATAATTACGGCTCGTCTCTTATCCCGTGGAATTCGACTGGTTCGATCGGTAGAAAGCGTTTTCACTTGGAAACAGGATGTCGGGTCGCGTGTGCGGGATCGGTACGAACGACCGCGGGATGCTATGATAATGAAATCGAGTGGCCGGCGAGGCCAACGACCGCGTCGATTTCTAATTAAGTCCGCCAAAGTGATGCTCGTTACGCGAATTCGCCGCTTGTTTATGCTGCGTGTTGCATTTCCGTGCACGTGGCGCGGGAGAAAGAAGGCGATAGTGTATAAAATCAACGATGTAAAAACCTTGACGTGAGTATTGTAATTTACTTTGCAGTGAAACAGAGTAATAATCATTTGTTACTTTGGCCACGCCAAAAGCGTGTGTGATTTTCTAGATCAGACAGAGAGAGAGAAATAGAGAGAGAGATAGGTGAGAAATTTATGCTAACATTAACGGGAATCAAAAGCAGACGACCAATGGTGTAATCTCGGAGATTGAAATTTGATAATCACTTCTGGTGTTTTTGTTAATCACTTTTTCGCGTTCGAACGTGGCGTGTTCTTTAAAATTTACTTTCAGTGGATAGTGTTGGGTGTGGAGCGTAGTATCGGAGAGTGAGAGTAGGTTAAAGGTCTAATCGAGGAAGAGTGGGTAAATAGCGTGCGATATAGTAGAAGTGTCAGAGTTTTCAAGCTGTTCTTCAATTCTTTTTTTTTTTTTTACAGAGAAACGCCTCTTTCGCTAATGATCGAAATAATGTTGTTAGTGGTCATTAGTGATTAGTGACTGGCACGTAAATACTTTATACATATAAGGTGGACCAAAAGTTTCTTACCATCGATTCAATAAAACATCAAAATATAAGGGAAAAAATAATTCGATTAATTTCAAATTACATTTACAAGTTCAAGCATGATTTTCCCCATTATGTTTTAAAACTTTATTTCTTTCAAACCTTCGAAAGAAATGTATAATAAAAATATTTATTTAGTACAAAGTGATTTTTCGCCCAGCCTGCCAAAAAAACTTCTATTCAATAAACATTGATATATTTATTATTATTTTCATTATTGATGGTATCAATGTTGTTAAATGTGGCCCAAAATCGCGTAATTTTGAAAGAGCAGGTCCTCGGTAGGATAGAAACAGTGAAGCAAAAAAAAAAAACTGCAAGAACTGTGTCGATAAAAATCGTTTGTAGGGAAATATCGAAGTTGAATCGCAGATAAATCAAAGAGTTTCAGTTCCCTCGGCCTCGACAACGCGATCGGTGGTGCGTCGTTATGGGATCCCGCTGTTAGGAGTCGAGGAACTTCCATGGGCTTGGTCCATAAACGACCTACTAGCACAAATACCGTGCCTTTCTACGTTCATACCCTCGAACACACGGGGACGTGTAAACTCGCGTTTGCCGTTTCAATGGCACCAGATTCCGCCTGATCACGAAACGGCACACTTCTCTATTTTTCTCGTTTTCCATTTTTTTTTCTTTTTCTTTCGCTCACCGCAAATATCTATGGGAATTCGTATTTGAAATAAATATGAACGAAGAAAGATTTACGAACGTATCGTTGCGCGTTTCGACGAATATTTGATCAACGCGGACTTTTTAATCTTATCAGTCGGTCATCTTTAAAATGTATACGGATGAGAGAAACACAAGCACATTTTATTATCGACGTAATGCGATAATATCGCGGTATCGTTCGCTGAAGAGAAGGCAAGTGTTTCTTCTTGGGAACGAAAGTCACAGTCCATTCCTTTCACATAAGTTCGCATTAAGATCGTGGAAAAGTCCGGTTACGCGCGGAAAAGGGTGTATCCGTGACGATTTGATATCCCTTTCCTCTCGGCATAACCATAATTACTTCTGAGAGCAATAAAGCTTCCTTTCTCGACAGGTTGATTTCATACTAACCTATTAGATACAACTATTACTATTCATTCCTTTTTCCATTTTTAACATCGTTATCTAGTTTCTTGATGGTTGAAAATCATCATGGCCGAACATGCTTAATTGAGAAAACATTTATAATAGATAGAAATTCAAGCACGTCCAATTAGTGTAATTAATGTACTAAGATTAAAGGAATTATCAATATTATATTGCAAAGAATGAATGAAAATATTCTTTGCAACTCTTTCAAACGGTTAAACAACCGTATTACGATGTTACGATCTTCGTGGTACTCTTCTTCAGGGATAGCTATGCACTTAGGCGACAACCGTGAATGTCACTGCGATCAATCTTTCCTTGGCTGGCGTGCGGACGACTTATTCACTAGTTTTTCCTATGCATCGAAATACCATACCACATTCCAGCACCGTTCTGCATACTGGTACGATTCCCTTCTCGAATGGTTTTCCCCATTTTCTCATGCGTCACGGCGTGCTTGAATTTTCGATCGCAAGCACGATAGAGAGAGAGTCTCGAGTTTTGAAGTCTTTGGAAGTCTTCGAATGCTTGGTTGTGAAATACGGCTTGTATGACGGTAGTCTACGTACACGTTCGTAGAGATAAGAAATTCCCACTATTGTGTCAAGTTGTTTAGGATGCAATGAACGCAGGTATACAGGTATACTATTTCTTAGAAATTTTTGCGTAGAAAAATTTCAAGGCGCAGTCTACGGCTACACAAGTTCAATCCATCATCTTTTCTTTCCCTCTGCTGGAAAATCGGAGAACTTTTCACGACTGCCTATGTATTAAATTCCATTCTTTCGCAGTAGCCAAATGCTCTACTACGAGCTGTGCCTTCCGACATTCTTCCCGTGGAAACCTCGCCGAGATACCAGTCACCCCATAAATCCCGGGGTGAATAGAAATCCCGGAAAGGAAACACGGCGGCTGATAGATAACTCGATGGAGATCTTAAAGAGACTCGAGTCGCAGGAGGACCTCGGGAAATGCGAGATAGCCAGACGAGTCGGTAGTCGAATCGTTCGAAAGTAAGACCGAACGAAAGAGAACACGCACCGGGGGGAGGGAGGGGGGGAAGAGGACACACATAATAAATTCGATGCAAATTGCAGCTGTTGTGCAGCTCGTGGCAGCAGCAAACGATTGGATCGCAAATGGATTGGATCAAGTGTACGAGTTGGGTAGTCGGATTGTGTGTGATTTGCATCGGCCAATTACGAGGGCTCGTGGTGGCTTCTTCGTTGAAGAAGGAGTCAGTGTGCCGGCCCGTTATGGACCCGAGACGATCTCTGGATTTCGGTGGTACACGCGGCCCACATTCGGCCCCCGTGGGACCCAGCTACGCTCAATCGTAAAGTTGGTCACGCTTTAAGCACACTAACGCGTGCTGCTGTGCCTCTTGTTCGCGTCGCGATCCTGAACACCGTACGAGGGAAAAAAATGTGTTAATCAGACTCTGGATTTTCACCACGACGAAACTATGTTTTAGCTAAGCGGAGCTAATTTGCCAAAAACGCAATCGGAAGACATATGATTTTCACGTTTTCAATCTACGATCGAAAGAACCATCGATCACGTTTAAATCTACGCGCGTCACATTTCCAAAGTCCATGACGAGTTTCTATAGTAATATTTGGCAGGCGAAATAATTTTCTACCGAAATTTTTTTTTCTTCTTTTTTTTTTTATTAGACTTTAGAAAATATAGAATTCACGAAAAAATTCGCAGTTTAGTAGACACGTCCACTTTTAATTAGAATGACATTCGTAGAGAAGATCTCGAATAATCTTTTGATCAACTTCGATCGAGAAATTCGAATTTGCTAAAGATGTAGATGCACAGAATGTATGGTGAGAAAAATTTATTTTTACAATTCAACTTGCTTACTTAAGTTGAATATGCAATGATGAACGCAACTCTACCAATGACAATGACAATCCATTTTTTCCACTTTCTCTCTCGCTAATCGTTGAAATAACTCGAAAAATCTTGAACTGTTTTCGGTAGAGCAACGAAACTCAATTAGCATTCGAATCGAGAGCATCTCGTTCGAATGAAATTTTCATTAATTCGTGCGGTGCAAAAATGCTTTCTACCTGGCTATCCCCTTCTATTAATGAAGGTAAGTAATCGCATAAATATTCGCGGCCTATATTAAACATCACAGACACGAAAACTTTCTCCGGGAGGACGTCCGCGTTTACGATCATCTCCGCGTTGAAGGAATTCCTCGTGCAAAGAACCGCTTTGAACAAGAAGAATCTCAAGCAAGATTTTTATAATCTCGATCGCAGGATTTATTGTTTCTGCTCACGTGCTTACGTGAAGCTAAATTACAAACGCAGTGTTATCTCTCTGTTTTGTTATTAAGAGTTTAACAACCAAATTTTAAGGAAATTTGAAAGTGACTTCAAAGTGCAACGAATCGAGAAATGGATCATCTGTTCTCGAACTGTTTGCGACTGCTATTGGTTGGAAATTCGAGGAGAGACGAGGTCGATTTTGCTCGATGCTTGGAACGAAAACATTCGTTCCACCGGGATAAATGGTGTTCGCATTGTGTCGAACGACACAAATGTGAAAGTGTTTTCCTCTCACTGCGCCAAGTGAGATCTCGGTACTTTCATCGAACGTGCAATAAGCCCCGCCTGTATATATATATACATATATGCATACACGTTTATATTTGTGTCGGCGGAGACAGTCTTTCGTAGCCTACTTCAGCGCGGACTAATCAGGAATTAAGAGTCGAAGATTAATTGGCCAGCCATGAAACAGTGAAATTCGAAAGGTGATATTGGGAGATGCATATTATTGAGCCGGTGCACGTGAATTTTATCTGATAATAAAATAGAGAAATTCATTTAATGGAAGAGAACAAAAATTGAAGGAGCAGACGAGACGTTGGAAAGGGAATGAAAAGGTTGATACGATGAATTTCTACTGTTTAAATTTTTTGACAAATTTTGTCACGTCGGAATAGACAGCCAAGTGGAGTGGATTTAATTTGCTATCAATTCTACGCACGTTGTAGAAATTATTCTTGGAATTTCAATTGAAACTTTGTTTTGCAAGTCATTAGATGTCACGAATAGATGTCACGAGTTTGCGTTAAAACAACGAATTTAACAGAATTAATTGATGACTAACTGAAGGAAATTATCTCGTAATAATGATGCAAAATCGGAAGGCAAAAGTCGTACGACGCAAGTCATAAAACGAATAATTAACAATCACGTGTCGAGTTAATCACGTGCCGAGCTAAGTCACAGATTATTAAAACTAGAGCGATAAAAACACTGTCTACGTAGATTAAACGCAGTTAACAGCGTTGAAGTAGTTTTTTTACAAAGCGAGACAAACGTCGACACATCCTCTGCAATCCGACAATCTGTCAAAGAATTGCTCGACAAAACTGCAAAATTGCGAAATTAATAACGACATCATGGCGACTTAATAACCGTTCGTAGCGCGGAAGCTTGTGTCAATTATTCGAAACGGTTGAACACGTTGCAGGATACACTTGCAAAACGTGCGATTAATAATTAGACGGCATTGGTTCGTAAACCAAGCGGAGGTTACTCGTCCGAACTGTGGCAGCAATTAATGCCCCCCCCCCTCCTCCTCGTATGACCCAAATATCGGCTACTCACTTTCTAATTGCACGTGAGGATGGCGTAGAAGGGGGATGAATGGTCAAACGATTATCAACGCCTCGTTCGGCATCTTTCTCGACGAAGATTCGATCGAAGTGACGTCGAGAGGCCATTGTTTCGGGTGTATCGACCCGCTGAAAATCCACAGAGACTGTGGATATCACGGTGGATCGGCCAAGGACACGATCCTTCTAACTGAATCACGATCACGATGAAGGATAAAGAGAGTGACGTCAGTTGGAACGATGCACCGTTATGGCACCGACACTCGGAAACTATAATAAAACTGACACAATAGACTCTATCTTTTGACAGTTTTTTTTTTTTAGTTTCATTGTATACACGTTAAATTGGTTAAAAAAGGTAACTGCGTTTCGTGCGCAAATGAAAGGCGAATTTTTCACGTGAAACAGAAACTTTATTGGACAAATGTATTGACTATTTTGTTCGATCATCTTTAAAGTTCTTATTTTTAAGGCGAAAAATAGTTCCAAGAACGATTTGATATTTTCATCAGCAGCGAAGTTTAGCAAACGAATTCTGATACTTGCGTAGTTTAAAGGCTCATTCACTATAGAAGTTTGATAATTTTTCATGAACTTACACAGCGTTCTTTTTTTCTTTCTTTTCTTTTTTTTTTTTTTCAGTAGTACAGGAAAATATGACATGAAAATGTTCATTTTGAAATCGGCGCCAAACAATTGTTCACGACGTCGTGCATTTTCTTTTTTTTTTAAAGCAAGCTTGAACAATCAGCTCACAGGATGAATGCGCGGCTTAAAATATAAAGTTTCCCATGTACATGTATTAGGAAAAAACGCAATTACGTTCTGAGTGATAAATAAATACACAATTGACTTTCGGTTAAGAAAGAAATTAATTACTTCTATAAATTCATTTGTCATAAGAAGAACATATTTCGAGAATAGCGTTTGTAACATCGTCACTTTTTTAAATTTAATGGATGGTTTATATAAAATGAAGGGACATTTTACTTCTTATTTTATTTTATGCTTTATTTGAAAATTAAGCATGGAAAAGGAGGATGTTGAGATTATTCTAATGTTTATTCGAACCGAATGAAATACTCGGTGATCATTTATGTCTGCACAAACTTCTTCTACGCGAAATTAAGACGAGTCTTGGACATTCAGCATCTCACTGAAATTTCGTACAGAAATTAACTATCACGCATACGTATATATGAATTATAAATTCCTAGAACAGTTTCTCTAGAAGCTGTTGCGAAGTTTCACGTAGTGGATTCGCGAAGGAAAGGGGATCTCTCGAGGACACAGGGCTCCTCGCCTTTCCTTCCTCGCACGTAACAGTCTCATTGTTTCATTGTGCGACGTATGAAGCTTCCTATTTCGAGGCGGATGCGCGCTCGCCGCCCCGTAACACTCATTTCTTAGCCGAGGTCTCTCTCTCTCTCTCTCTCTCTGTTTCTCTGAGCCGAATGCGTAACGGTCCGTGAATCGATTTTTCATGTGGCGATCAGTGACGAAAAAAAGAAAAAAAGGAAAGAAAAGGAAGAAAACAAGGAGGAGAAAGATGGAAAATGGAAAATGGAAAAGAGGAAAAGGGAAGACCGAGAAACAACAGGTCTCGGGTGCATAAATCGAACGGAGCGAGTCGAGAGAAAGGAAGAAAGAAGAGTGGCTGGGAGATTCAGCGAGAGATGTTCACGGTCTGTTACTTTGTCAGACCAGTTTGAAACGCTTCTTCAAGCCGGTTCGCGGAAATGTTAGATCTTGTGATGTCATACGCGGTGCTTGGTATTTTTGTAACTCGCTATCGGATACCGTGATATCATCGTTTTCCCTGTACTAGTAAATATCGATCGTCGTGTAGTTTGGTTTTGCTGCGATTCATCTTGTTTGGAAAGTAAGATGCTGTCTAGATAGAATGAATTGATAGAACGAAGAATAAAATTGTCCATTTTTGTTCATGATTTATTGATTCTGTCTGCGTTTGTTCCATCTGTTTAAAAGACTATTACTTTGCTCTTAACTCTTCACTGGAAATTTTTAATAATATTCAATAATTTCGATCGTGAAGGAGACAAGGCACAAAATGAGATTAAACACTTCAGATTTTTCTAACATAACTGTAAATGAGAAAAATTATCTATGATTCTGCGACACTACGTGAGAGTTGAGTGTAACATTTTATTTCTTTAAAATACTTGAACGACACTACAAGGAACAGACAAGTTGAATTCGTCTGGATTTAGATTATGTGTTGAACTCACATTCGTGATAACGATCGATCAGCATCAGGATTGACAGAAAAGGAAATTTTGTTATCGGTGGCGCAAATAGCTTGACCCGGATGCTCGGATTCGAACGAATCGTCGCACCCACGATCCTACTTTCTCATCCTCCAAACGGATCGTTTTCCCCATAATTTATCCCTAGAGATAGCGGAACTATCGTGTGCAGACGGTCGCGCTAGCTGCACCTCCTTCCTTCGCGGCTAATGACACGTGAAAACAAATTTTACGCCGATCGTCTTTCGAGCTTCTAATAAATCGCACGGTCTGCTTGCTGGACATCTTTCCTCGAACCACCAACGTTTCGCGTTTGATTCCGATGAAATTGCTGGAGACGGGAGGAAACACCACGATAGCATGAAATTGGAGTTACCATTTTATTGGAAATTTTCCCATCAAATATTTTCAGTGATAAATTAACGATACTTATCGCTAAGATTCTTTGTCTCATCAGATCACTTTTATGGTGAAATGTCAAAAGTAGAAAGAAAATCTATGTTTTTATGCAGGTTCATGTTTTTGAGAATAGAGATACAAAAGAAGAGAATGAGATCTCGATAAAAAAAATTACTGTCTGCAGTAAAATGTTATAGAGTAGTGCTACATTTTATTAATTAATCGATGGTATAAATTTAATGTAAACAAACAGTATATGACATTCGTCGCATTGAGCATGTCAAAGTGATTTGTCTGTCGAAGTAGTATTTGCCTTTTATAGTCAGACCGTAGCAAGTCGAGAGCGCTTCCATTTGTCACAAATTGATTCTTTTATTTTTCATACTAAAATATCATTATTATTTCGATTATCATTATGAAATTTAAATCATTATTATTTATTACAATTATATATCACGCGTATATCAAATATTAAATATTAATTAATAATGTACAAAATATCATTGATTAATATTTAATAATATTAAATAATAATATATAACAGTTCTAAGCTTCATCGATAATTTCTTTAAAATTTACCAAAGTGAAAATTCTAGAGAAAATATTAATTTGATCTCTCGGATATTATTTAATGCTTTTCTTCAGCTGCTGGAGTCGATTTTTCCTACTTTCGTGAGTGTCTCGTGAACTTTCTTCGTTGATGAAAATAATTAACAGAATCGGTGTGAATGACTGGTTAAACAGTGCATAAAGAATGCGTGTACATTTCTTTCACCGGTTTCTTCCGCTTACTCTTATTTTATTTGAGCAATCGATTATAAAGATTTCTTAATAGCGTGTAAAAGTTGTTTTACCTCGATCTTACTATGATTCATACTTCTGTCTCCTATTGTACCGCTTTTTAAGTTGTTTTCTTTTTAGATTTTCGAAAGTATAATAATTGTTACACGTTTTTCTTTTTTTTCCTTCTTCTTTTTCTTTTTGGATATTTCATTGTTACATGTACAATCGACAGATATAAAAGAAGAAATCGAAAAATAGTTTTCTCGTTTGGAACTAGTATGTTGAGAGAGAAGATAGAAAGGCTGGTGACTTTCACTGATTTTCTCCAATAGTCGCGATTAAGGATCGATATCAGATTGAATCAAGTCTCTTGGCCAATCTATTGTAACATGCGCCGTAAAATAACATTTGCTCGAATTACACGCAATTTTATTACATAATTTTTATCGTCTGATTTTCTTGATGTAACAAGTGGAATACATTAATATAGATTTATTTAAAAAATAACATAGGAGAAGATCATTGGAAAAATCAAGAAATTTTAGACTGGATTGTTCATCTCTTTATATTGTTGTGATTCTTTATCTCTTTACCTTCCAAATTAATTTCCTAATTTATCCGATAATACTGAATCAATAGACGAGCAGTCTTAAATCGAGTAGCTCGATGTTCGTTTCTTATAAATTATAATCCACAAGTTGGAATTAGCCTTAGTAGATTTTTACAAATTCCGAAGAAATTAGAATTAGTTGAACATCACTGCACCTTTTTCATCGTAAATTTCTGCAAATTTAACTTGTATGTAAATCGTGACAATGGATCACCGGAACGTTGTCAAGCGTTCAGAAGAAAGCTTTCAGCAACTTTCGTAAAATTACCCTGGATCGAGTTTGCTCGTCTAACGAAACGGTAATGCGAAATGGCACGAGAAATGGCGCTGTCCGTTTAAACGACGGAATGCAAAGCTGCTGGTTATCGCCACCCGGAGGATAGGATGCATGGAGCTAATGGGATGTATCGGGGACAAATTCCGAACTGCGTACGAGGAACCAGTTTATCTCGAAAGTTTCGCGTATCGAGATCAAGTTGCGCGCGACCGATCTATGCCGGACCTCACCGTGATCGCCGTCCAATTATTTCGATGTACCAGATTATACATACCAGCTACCTCCGTGAGAATCGGCCGATAATTGGCCGACATCCTAACTATCGATCCTATCGATCGATGTTCCCGATCTCTGCCTCAAAGGGGACTAACGATTTATCTTTGGTGGATCGTCGTCGATCGTCCAGAACGATCGTAAATCTGAATAACAGAGTCTTGTCGCGACTACCCGCATTCCTGTGAATTTACAGTTGTACATTTTTAGACGCTGGAGTAAGATTCTAACGATTCTAACGAGTAACAAGTTTTTCAGTTTTCTTGCAACTTTTATTCCAGCATACGTATATACACGTGGGAAATATATTTTGTAAAATCAGGCTAAATGTAAATTGTGAACGCGGGGAATGTCGGTAAGAGGATCATCGTATAAATCATTAATGGAAAGTGCAGTATTGATTCATAAATTAAAGATACTCTTTTAAAGAATGAATGAAGATATTCTCTCACGTTGCCGTGAAGTAACAATTAAATGTCAAAATTATTATTGGCTTGGTAAATTTGAAATTCTATCGTATATTAATTGTTTAATATTCACTCCACTGTTCGACGTACTATTAACGATTTCAATCGAGAATATCTTTTGTAAGTATTCTCGTGTCTTCGTTGCACTTTCCGTCTAGCAAAATAGCAGCAAACGAAAATGAAAACCGACGGCGTATACGCGGCGGAAATTCTACGAAACCGAACGCTGGTGGTCTGAAGCGAATGATTGCGGAATCGGGCAAGCGGAAGCTCGCGAAACGATTCAAACGAGATCGCCGCCCGAGGAATTCGAATGGAGAACGGAAATGGCGAACGCACGGCACGCTCGAAGGTGCATACGGACGTGTGTTTTGCGTGACGCACCGATTGACAGTTCTCGTCGATCGAATCGTTTGAGAACGAAATTGTCTGCTGAGAGATAAACATCGCGGTAGTTGCAGCAGCGTGGCTCGGTTGCACGCTCTATGGAAGTATAAATCATACGGAGAGTAGAATAACTTGGAAGTGAGGTTAAGTAACTTTAAGGTTAAGTAACTTTTCACGCTGGAGTCTCATTTCATTGAGATAGACAGAAACGTGTACGTTTCTCGAGTGATTTTATATTAAATGTGTTTTGTTATGTACGATTGCGAAACTTTGCAAAAAGATACCTAGAGATAGGTATTTTTTTTTTATTAAATTGCAAAAGGATAATGTAAATGGAAATTTATTAATTATCGAATCATATTGTGGTATGATACGGTTGTGTTTCTTCCGATCATTTTTGAACTTAACAGTGTCTTTTATAAATAAATACCCTCTCTATTTTGTATAATAAAAGAAGTTTGATTCCTCGTTTGTTGAAACGAGAGCAAGAGATTAAAATATAAAAATTCATGTATCGAGCAAGTGCGAACGCATGATATATCGTGTAAAATTTGCACAGAATATACGCAGTTTTCTAATGCATTATTCGCGTTTGAATTTGAATTGCTACTCTTGTCATATAAATATGATAAACATGGAAATGGAATTAGGTGTTGAAATGCAGTAATTTCCGCTCAGAAAAATTGCAAGAGAGAAAGAGGAATCGTTTGTTCAGTAATCAGGAAATCAGATCGTCATGATCAGACGATCAGACTGATATTAAAAGGCTTTCCGGCATTGAACAATCCTCTCTCTCTCGTTCACGTGGATTTCCACGCAAAACGCTCCTAGACTCGCTCTTCTAGAACGATCTTTCCACGCTGGTTTTCCATTTAGCATGGATCGCGATCGAGGCTCGCGTTGAAAACCGCGTGCCGGCTGGATGACTCGCGGCACTTTTCGAAACAGTCAAGGCCGAGCTGCCTTTCGCCGCGGAAACTCGAAAGGAAGGCGTGCTCCTCCATCGAGGAGGATCGATTCCGATTCCTGGCGCAGGTGAGCCGAACACACGAGCCGATAGATCTGCGAATCGGGTCAGCGGTCTGCTCGGTTCTGATCCGTGAACGAACGATCATTGTTTTTGGCTCTTGTACAACACTCGGTTCGTTGAATCGATACGACGATGGCTCATTGAATCAACTGGCTTTTCTGTGTTGTAGGATAGAATTTTCCACTACTTTAACGTTCACGCTTCGATACTCTCGTATTATTCTCTATAGATCGATATTCCAATGTTTACCAGCATTGGTTTCTCAATGTTTTAATATCAGTTCACCGATATTTCAGTGTCCTAATATTTTATTTATCGTAAGATTCTTCGAGCATTCCAATTATCCAATTTGTCAACTTTTCTTTATTAGTTTGCTGAATTGTATTTCATACAAAGTGAAGGGTAATTTGCGTTTATGCTAGACTTGCGGGTGCCCATGGAAATTTATATTTTTGAAAACGTGATCGAGAAACTGTAATCTTGACGTGCATTTTTACAGTTTTCTACAAGTGCATAAAATTCGAGAATCTAATAATCGCAAATTACTCGTACATTAAAATGTGGAATTAGTCTTGCTTAGTATGATGCAAAATGAACATTATAATTCAGTGGGTATTATTAAAATATACATGTAATTTTCAGATGTGCGCTTTTGATATCCAATGTAATTGTACGCTCTTTTGTACATTTTACATGCACGAAAGAAGATCTGAAGACAAGAAAAGCAGAATAGCAGGATTAACACTAGAACTACCGACAGTTAAAACGAAGTTATTTCTATCAAAATTATTTTGATTTTTAATAAATAAAAATAAAATTCATTATATTATTTCTTTAGTTATCACTGTAAAAGTCATTGCATTATTGTGGGGGAAAAAATTATAACATGAAATAGAAATTTTAAAATAAAATTGTAAAACCAGTCATTTTTGACTGGTGTGGTAGTTCTAGTGTTAAAACTGTAACTTCTCTTTACATTCCATATTTTTCTCCATGTTATTCTAACGTGTTCTGTCTCGCTCCAATAACGATCGATTCCGCTGGCATTATGATGTATTAATAATATCGAAATTAATAAAACATATTTACTGCGTCATTGACCTGACGACTAACCCCGTTTCGATTCTTATTGCGATGCAAATGGTTGCTCGGTCGAAAGATGCAATAAGTTATTGCGTGGCCAAGAGTTATCACGTGTCTGTCTACTTGACTCCTTGACACGCTGCCACGTGCGTCCAACTCACGTTGGCTATGCTTTGTGCACGGTTCCTTGCCGTGATTCTCAAGTATATTATCATTTTGTATGGTCACTACGATGCGACTTTTTTAGCCTTTAAAAGATGTACAAATGTCTTGGTTCTTCAATGCCGAGCGATCCCTTGTGAATTTCTGCTTGCTTTCACAGACTTTTTTGAACTAGAGCATGGGGTCCGATTGTTAGATTTCTGACAGAGGGTCAAAATTTTAAATTTGACAGAGCGACAAATGTCAAAAGTAAGAATTAATAAATTCTACATTCCGAATACTGAAATCTGATAAGAGATGGCCATAGTATCATATTCCAAATAAATATATTTGAAAAACCGTGAAAAATCGTGAGATTTTTTCCCGTGAATATTTTTACGCCGTGGAATTCGTGACGCAGAAGTGAACTAATTTCACGCTTGAATCTGAAATTTTTACAAAAAAAAAGTGTTGACCATGGTAACCGTACTAAAAAAGAAGACTACAATTGTTACATAAACGTCGTACAACAATATCACTGAAATGGAAAGTGAAAGCACCTCGTATCGTACAATTTGCACAATTGCACTTGTGGGAAAAATCATTGAAGCACGTACTCGGTTCTTATATTAAGTATATTAAATGTCTGCCGCGAAATTTTTCCTGTACCACCTTAAATGGTAGCACGCGGTTCCAATCGAATTGGCCGATACCCTCGAGTTTCCTGGTGGAGTGTGTGCTTTCTCTAATTTGCAACAACACCAGGAAGACGATGCTCGTTCCCCACGGAAGAGACGCGAACGTTATTTTTATCGCATAATTGAGGAAACGTTCGTTTCCACCAACGATTACCCGATCGACACAACAATGTCCGTGAACCTCGACTTTCATTTTTGGCTTTATGTCGATAATATCGCTGGTTGGGCCGAGAGATGTAGCTGAGTTGTGGCTGGTTTCTTATAACACTAGAACTAAATGGTCAGAAATGGTCAAAATGGCTATTTGAATATTTCTGTTAGATATTTTATAAATATAAAACAGTGCACCTTTGGAAACTTGAACGAAATAGAAGCTTGTGTATCATAAAGATTTTCTGTTTCTTTTACTTCAACGTCTCCGACTCTGCAATAATTTTATGCTTAGTCATCGGTAGTTCTAGTGTTAAAGTCGAAAGGTGGCAGCGAGTAGCGCCGGGGTCATTCTCCCTCTAACCTGGCAATAATTCGTATCGCAATCGGTTCTAGCGACTTCCAGAATTACCATACTCGAGCTCGGTGTTATTTAATTTCGCGGTCGGAAATGTCACTTGAGAAATGAGTAATCCGTATATTTAATCGCCGCGTGCGATTATTAATTTGCTTTTCAGGAAGTATATATGTATATATGCATGAGAATAATTAAAGGAAATGTAGGAATCGAAAGTCGTTCCTCAAATTTCGTTTGAATTGTTCTTCAAAATGGACAGCGTGTGCAATTAAATTTTGGAGAAAGTAAATTATTTGAAAAGACCGAATGTATTTGTAATCGGTCTCCTAATTAATTCGGATAATCAATTGTAAATTAGTCGATGAATCTGAAAAGTTCCGATATTCATGTATTTCCGAAGTGTTCCCAAAATTCTTAATTCCATCGCCTTTCTAAAAAGAAATTCACAACTCCATTCATGACCAAGAGTCGTAACTCGATATCGGGCCATTCCCAATTTTTCCAATGTCACCAGCAAAACTCTTGGCTTCGTCTCACTCCAACCATCTCGTTCCAACTTTTTCCGAAATTTCCAGCAAAGAATTTCAACATTGTCGCGCCGATCTCGATATCTCCGATGAAATTCTTGCGGAAATCCGTGATTTCATTTCTATACGTTGCCGAGCAGTTTCGAGCATAATCCGGTGGCCCGAATGAGGTTCAGGTCTGGCGATAATTGCTCGAGGGAATCGTGGCCGGCGTTCCTGACGAGAAAAAAGGCGGCAGGCAGAGTCAGAAAGAGAAGCAAAAGGCGATCGAGCAGACGGCGAGGACTGCTTTTAACGGTATTGCTCGCTACTCCAGTTCGCGTGTGGCTCGATCCAGTCCGGCCGATACTTGTTTCGACTCGAAAGCTTGATAATATATCGCTTTAATCTCTGTTCCTGCTGGCTGGACGGCTGAAAGCCACCGAGAGGTCGAGATATCGTTAAACGACGATCGGATACGCGACCCGCGATTTCGCGAGACCGACACATCCAGGTGGATTTCCGCGACGAGCACGTGTTTATCACGCGAAACAAACGGGATTAATAATCCTCGATAACGCGTGAATCACGGATAAAATTAGCGGCTCGAAAGGTTTTCAGCAGCTGACGGAATTGTTCGATCTATTATCAGCTTATCGAGCGCCTTTTTTAAGTCGGTTTTTAATCGGTTTAATCGTGTCGGAGGCTGTCAGGTGTTGAGAGATATAGAAAAAGTAGGCGATCAGTCGACAACGTTGGGAGAATGTATTTAATGACAGTGAAGATCGTGGTTTTAGTACTTTTTAGAAAATCGATGAGGTTTTTCAACTTCACCTTCGAGACAGATTTTTCATGCATTTTTGTGCGAAATTTGAAGTCGTAAACATCTAACACAGAACACAGAACATTCGTTATAATTTTTAGTAGTTTCAGGTTAGGCTAGGTCAAAGTCTCTGTTTAGACTTTTCCTTTGAAAATCACAAAAATTCGCAGAATGGTAACAATAAAAATTATAACACCTACGCTGAAATTTGAGGATAGAATTTCGAAAATTTGCACAAATTTCATTGATACATTAGAAAAATTGGAACAGTTCAGAGTAGTCTTTCTAAAAATTGTCCTGTATTATCTTAGAAACTTAGAAAGACTCGACAGATTTGAATTCTTGCTCTTTTAAAGCAAAAACAGAAATTTGATAATTTTATTAGATGGAAAACCCATGAATGCCCAGCTCGGTTCAGTCGTGCAAATTTCCATGAAATTTCAACAAAACGGCAATTGTTTTCTTTCGCCGAATCAGTTACGACCGCTATTGGCCGACCTCATTTCCATTCGAATCAACTCCATGCCCGTTTATTCGTTTCAAATCGATCGGTCTCGCTTGGATTTTTCACTTATATCTGTTTCCTACATCGGTTGAACGAGCGAATCTGTCGCGTTGCAAACGAGTACGACAAATTAGATGCAGTTACGAAGCATTTTCACAGTCAAGTCGGTAGGAAAGCTTTTAAACTATATTATACATTTCTAATCAATAAATTGCGATTTGCAAAAGATTGAAAATCTTCCTAAGTCCAAATTCTGAATTTACTTGCGAATTTATTTTCGTAAATTTGTCTCGCGTACCCGTGACTCGAACAAATACAAACAAACACAAATTGCGAATTATGATAGTTAACTTTGCGCTTGCACTTTATCTTCATTTGCGTAACGCACGATTGACAAAGATGACGAGGAGAGTATATAATAGTTTGAACGAATTCAGAGACGATTCTGGAAGGAGTTAACTTGGCGTGTTGATAGCGCTGTTACCGGTTCCCACGATCGAACACTTTCTCCGTCGAACCTGCTCCGTACGCAGGGTTTCACGTCCCTCGGTGGTTTAAAGCATGCAAAACAAATGCATTCCTCGCTCGACGATGCTCTTCCATGTTGCGACGTGGTTCCGTGTCTCTCCGTTAACATGGGAAATTCTTGTAAATCGAAAACTCGGCTTTCTGTTCGCTGACTCGGCGGGGACTACCGAGGAAATTTCCTTTAGTGCAGTAAAATGCAATCTCGATTTGTCGCCTTTGGTTAAATAAAATGCAATCTCGATTTGTACGCCTTTGGTATAAAAATAAAGAATTTATTTAAACATTGTTAAAAGTAGAAAAGAACAGGAAAAAAGATAAAAAGAATTTCTAAAGGAACAACGATTTATTAATACTTCTTGTACTATAACTTGTCGTATGTTTCTTATATTTATACAAGATATGATGTCGTATATTTATATTTATATATCTTCCTATTTGGTTAAATAATTTATTTAAACATTGTTAAAAGTAGAAAAGAACAGGAAAAAAGATAAAAAGAATTTCTAAAGGAACAACGATTTATTAATACTTCTTGTACTATAACTTGTCGTATGTTTCTTATATACAGGATGTCCTATAAGTAGTGATGCAACCAAGTATGAAGTGGATTTTACGTAATGAAATGAGTCGATAGGAAACAATTAAATTTGTTTATTAAAGCTTCGTTTTTGAGAAAATTGAAATTGAAAACTTACTGAAGTACAAATGTACCAAGGCAATTAACGAAACATATTCGAATCTTATTTTCTTCAAAATGATGCCTTAAACAAAAAAGTTTCATTTTACACTTTTTCGCTTGTTTCTGCACACATGGCAAATATCCTCGTGTCGATTATTCACGCCTGTCCAGTACGGAATTAATTAAATTTATATATAAATATTGATAAATTTTCGAGCTCGATTCTCTCGTAAACGAAAGCTTTAACGAAAAAGTTTCTTTCTTTTCGAGTCTTTGTTTTCAAAAATAGAATCATCACTAGATACGGGACACTCTGTATAAAGTATTGTATTTATAAAATTATTGCCACTCTGTCAATATTCCAATGTAGTTCTAGAAAATCACGTTTGAAAATGTTCAAGTTGGCATTACGTAAGGAAACCAGGCTGACATTTTTCACGTCAGTCGCTAAAAAACTCCAAGTCATTACGTCACGTGACGAACAAGGTATTTCATCGCGAGAAACACACACAAAAAAAAAAGAAGAAGAAAAGAATGTGGAAACTGACGTCTCTACGATGAAACAAACCGCCCTTAGAGGAGCTAAATATGGTCGCGTACGAGCACATAACGATGCCTCGATTGCGAAAACTTATTGAGCAAGCGAGAGCGATCATCGTTCCGACTTGATTTAACTCACACGCGTTGACGAGTCTTCAATGATGAACTTATACTTGCGAAGAGCTACGTACAGCTGCAAGTAACAAACTATTCTTCATATTCTAAGTAGCTAAATACTGTGTCAGTTTCGAAAGAGTAACTCGAATTTTATCGACTCGTTTTTCTTCTCAGTTCGTTGCCTGATACGTCGTTTAATCAACTTTCGCAACGAAACGTCACCCTAAATTCTAACATTTATCCAGAAGAGTAACAGCGATTCATTAAGGGCAATGTTGTAATACAGTGTAATTTCATTTGTAATTTTTTTTCTTTTTTTTTTTTTTAGTTTCAAGTAAACCATTGAATCTGGTTTTTGAAATGTAATAAAAGGGAGCCTCGAGGATTTTTTGAATTACCATCTTTTCTTATAGTTTCGTGAAGTCTGAAGAAATTTAAAGTTTATAGAGTTGCCCCTATTTTCGACTTTTTAAATCGTAGGATTTTTACAATGAGACCATGAAATTTTTAATCGAGAATACATACTTACACAGGGTGTGACACATATAAAAATGAATCGAAAAGAAAAGAACGACGCTTTGTTTTCGGGAAAATCGAGTTGAATTTAGCTAATTCTAGACGTGACAGGGAAGAATAATTAATAGGAGAGTATCCTATGTTCGAAAACAATTAAAAAAGTGTACAATAAAATATTTTCATTCGCGGCTTTATTTTTAGGGAAATCGTCAGAGATTGTCTCGCGCTTGATAAATTTTCAAACTCGATATTTCTCGAAAACGAACCATTTCGCAAAGAAATTTTTATTCCACGTTTCTCACTTATTTTTCCATTCCTTTCAATTAGAATAGCCTTCTACTAATCATTCTTTCCCGTCACGTCTAGAATTAGCTAAATTTAAGCATGACCTGATGAAATTGTCAAACACGACGATTTTCTCGAAAAACGAGTCATCTCGCAAAACATAGTTTTATTCCACGTTCCTTACTTATCTTCCCGCGTAGAATAACCTCCCATTAATTATTCTTTCTCGTCGCGTCTAGAATTCAAGCGTACCCGATGAAATTTTCAAACACGATTCTCAATTTCATTCTTTTTCTCGACTTATTTTTTACATCGCTTAGAATTCCACTATCCTGATAGATAGTTGTACCACGTGATTTCGCAAACACTTTGTGTAGTAGTTGCGTTTGCGGGACACGAATTTGCATGAAAAAAAAAAAAGAATCTCGCGATCTAGAAATCGCGTATAAACGATCTATGAAATCGATCGATGGGCATATAGGACAAACGACTTCGCCCACGGCGCGGCGGAAAGTGAGATGTTGAGTTTTCGATCGGTCGCCAAGTGGGTTACATCGCCGACGAGATTGTTGGAACTTGCGACACGTTTCTCTCAGGGTCATCGTGTCGGCGACACCGCGCTCGAAACGCGCGTATGCGCGGTCACGTTCGACGCTGCCTGTCCCCAGGATCAGCCCCGTTTCGGTTCACAAATTTCATGCGAGATGTACGCGAGATGTACACTTGTTAGATCGTGACATGAAGCTGGATTAAAACAGAGAACAAAAGAGAAGTAAAAAGTGAACGCGTTTCTACGAAGTTGATGTTTCTCGACGAACTAGAGTAGATTATATCTACGGCGATTGTTCGAAGCATTCGGCTTCCGTGTTTTTTTTTTTTTTAATTTAACTCGGTGATTCTAATCTTTACATTTACGTAACTATCGCTGTACTCGTTTTCTTCTTGTAATTTCGATCCGTGCGCGTTTGATACGAAAAATTTACCTTTCTTTTTTTTTAACGAAGTTTAAAGTACGATCTTGGTTTTGAGTCTTTTTTTCGAAATTCGATAATTCTATATTCTTCGTGTGATTGGATGATCGTTCGTATCGTTTCTGTCCAATTAGTGGCTGCGTCATTTATTAAAAAGCGAGAAGCAATTTTGTATGTAGAATTTCTCCTACTTTTCCGCAAGTTTCGACATTTCTCTCAGAAAAATCAAGATTCGCTTCTCGCAATTAAACGTCGCTCTCTCTCTCTCTCTCTCTCTCTCTCTCTTCAGTTACTTGTTCTCAAATTTACTCTCTAAGTACCCTTTTCGTCGATGTAATTTTATTGCTTGGACATTTTTTCTCGCGGTATTAAACCTCTCCCGGCGAGGCAGACGATAAACACGAGAAATTTGCCCGCTCCAATTTTATCTGAACTTGGTGGATCTCCGCGACGCGTTCACGCGTTCACCTGAAACGTTGCATTTCTAGACGGATCGATTAACGTCCCTATGCTGTTACCTTTTTGTCGTTTTATTATCCGTCGAGCGAATCTCGACGCTTGTACCCAAAAATGATCGTAACTACAATTCAGAAATCCCTCTAGTACGTATACTGGAATTTCTTGTGTGCAAAGATAGAAAATGTATACTTTGTACGCTCTGTATACCGCGTATCATTTCCATTGTAATCACGAAAAATTATAGATTTTTATAATATTTTTTATTTTTGTAATAATTTTCTTTCGTATAATATTTTTATTAATTTTTATATGACATATAATTTTATTTAATTACATACTATATTATAAATAAATTATATTATATTATAAATATTTTTATTAATTTTTATAATATAATATATAATTTTATAATTTTATAATTTTATTATTTAATTTTTATAATATTTTTAATATAAAAAATATTGAAGAATGAAACTCACAAGGATACAAGACAGAAAATATTGAGAAAATACGAGCTAACGTTATTTGAACAAAAGTATAAGACTGACACAAAAATTGTTATTTGCTGTTACTTCAATGAAGTAAAGAAGGTATGCAGTGCATAAAGTGTGCGAAGTATACATTTTCTATCTTCACGTATAAGAAATTTAAAAATACACGAAGTGTTTTATTATTTTGTCCAGCACGGTAGGATATGAATGGGCGAATTGTTTGTTTCGAAAGTCGTGGAATGTCTGAGGGATTTCTCTCCTCTTGCTTAGGCGAAAGATCGGCTCAAGGCAACGCGCTTGTATGCAACTCTCGATCGCGTAATCGAGAACGTCGGTGTGTGTAGTGATTCCTTCGCTGACCTCTCTGTTTTGTTGGCTTCAACAATGTTGGCTTCAATCTTTTTAATACGACCGTAGTGGCCCATTTATGCGAAACTCCATTTATCTGAACGAAACAATTAGATTTCCTTTTCACCGAATGAAATGAATAAAAATTCACTGCGAGTGATCTAGCAAAAGATCCCGAAAGAAACGACGAGGATTCGTTATCGAACGAATACTTTTATAACTATGTTACCTCAATTGTAACTAGACTATAAATTGTTTCGTACATTTGTAGAAAATTTGAAATTGAAGACAAAGGAATTACACATCGAGACACCGAAATTACCGAAATGGTGAAATGTCCAAAGTGCTAAGTTACAGTATTCGATAGGTAATACTTCTGGTTCTAAATGGTTATTCCCAAAAGAGTTTATTGCGACAAATTGATGAAAAGCCAGCCGCAACGGTGGCGACGAGATAACCGGATAACGAGATGACATCCGGTTGTACAACCGGTGGCCATTTCTCAGTATTCCACCGATCGAGATCGACGTACTCTCATGGTTCGAGGTCATCCTCGTCCAGGTGCATTGGGTCAGCTGGTCGACTTCGTGTCGCCCTTCTTTCTCTTCGACCTGATGTCTGGCCTGAGGCCAGCTCGGGCCATTTCGCAGTCGCTGTGCCAAAGCGGCCACGCTATTGCTCGATCATGGGCCCTCGATGATCCCTCGAAACTGTAACAGTTTCTCTCGAAGTGATTTCCCAAACGAAGTTGGTACTACAGTTTCCAAAATCTCGGAAAATATATATCTCCAGGAAACAAAATTATCGACAGTCGTAAATTCTGCCTCGGTCTTTTGTCAACAGTGACGTAACAGTGACTCGAACAGCGCTAAAAGTTAACGGAGAGTTGGAACAGGTGAGACAGGTTCGGTCATCAGGATCGCCATTCAAGATCAACGATATTCCGCGAAACCGGTGGACTCGACAGATCCAGTGTAACGAATGAATGAAACAACAACAAAGTACAAAAAAATCCGCTTGATGTTCGTGTGATATTTGCTTAATAACACACTGACTAAATCATGCAGATTGCACGACGAAACAATTTGCTGGATTTTTCTTCGAATAGTTTCGTCCACGAACGGGAGTAGGGTGCGAATCACGATGATTTCCGGTGAATATTAGAATCTGAAGTATGAGAATTTTATGCTGCAAATTTCGAATCATTCTCACAGTTCTATATTTTCGATTCAACGTGAAATTTAGGATAATTAGGTTAGAAGAAAGTAGATATCATAACTATTTTATAATTTCTCTCTTTGAACTTCGATTTCACAAAATTTCATTTGCTAGGATCTAACTGTTCAAGGTTCCATTCTCTGATTCAAGTGGACATTTGTTTACAGATTCTGAACAATCTCTGATCTCTTTCTATAATCTTGCAATTAGAATATTTGTGATTCTATTATTAAAAGGATACAGAACATAATGGTTAATTTCTATAATAATAATAAAAATCAACAACTCAATTTTCTACACATATATCTGTCTCTCCTTCGTCAATCTAATCATCGGGGAAGATTAAAAGAATCCACTTTCAATTTCTCAATAAACATCTGCACTGGCCTTTTCTTCTGACATCGGTGTGCTTATAATATATATATATATATATATATATATATATATATATATATATATATATATATATATATATAAACAAAGCAACCAAAGTGGAGAATACTGATTGTGAGCGTGAAAGCTTTGTAGTATGCGTGAAGATTTCCAGTAGATTTGATCGGTGTGCACGTGGCACGAGCCCGAGACGAAAGGGGAAATATCCTCGCGAGAAGAAGAAAGGAGTCGGTCAGATAACTGTACGTCGCGGCCTCTTCGGACGACATCTTCAGCATCGTCGAAGCCTGTGGGACCTCTTCTCCTCTCGTTCCCATAACGTGTTCACCTTATTCAATGTTTCCAGATTCGATCGTCGTTCCTCGTTGCGACCGTGGCGTTCGACGTCGTCTAACCTTTGTCTGTTGGCTGGTTTACTTACTTACCCGGCATCGCGGAATTCGAGGTCTTACTCTAAAACAACCGGTACACACTTTGTCGTCGTTCGGTTGCCTTCCGAGAAAACGACGCATCAATGGCGTTAAGTCGACACCGTGTCACCATTGTCTTTCGTTCACCAGATTATTTATTTCCTTTTCTCCTTGTGTTTCTCACAACAACAGAGTGAATGAAAAGAGAGGAATGAAGAGGATATTAAGTAATTTATTTTAGAGGATATTAAGGAATTATTTTAGTAATTTATTTCAGGTGAATTATCTTTTTTTTTCCTTTTTGTCCACGATGGCCGTCCTTTTTATACACACAGAGCTCTTCCGTGCTGTTGTCCTAAAGGACAATGTCTTTTTTAGATTAAGAGTCTGATGCTCTATCCCCACCTCACTCGGCTGAATTATCTAGAATTTAGTGACCAAAAAAACAAAGAAAAATCTTTGTTGAAAATCGATGATATTCATTCAAAGATCAATTTGAAATTTAACACGAGTAAGTATGATTGGTAACACGAAATATATAATTGGTGTTCCGTCAATTATTGTTCCATTACGATTCGTGAATCGACACTGAATTCGATTGCATTCGAAAGATTTCAAGAGGTTCGAAATTTTGTCTCAACATGGTACACACCGGTTTCCAACAAGCTATCTTTATAAGTTTGTCAATGTAATATGACTTCAATGAAGCACGAAGGTTTCTCGGGCAAACATCTCGCGCGAACTTTCCTTCGCCACCTACTGCTTCCTTTCTCACAGATGCTATTAGATGTCCTTGACCAATATATTAAACGCGTAAACATTTCACGGAATTGGCTAATCTGCAACTTTTCAATTGGTTGATCTTTCGAATGTAAATGACAACGTTAGAAGGTTTCATTTTATCACTATAGTGGAATAAATTCTAATGCCAATGGCAGACATTTATCTGTTTTCTAAAGATAAATACACGTAATACGACCGAGGTTTATAACGTGGCAAAAATAAATTAAACCGAACACAAATGAATAAAACGAGGCGTTACCAAAATCTTTATGGACTAAAATCTCTATAATGGTAATAAACAGTGATAAATAATATCGATTACAAAGGTTTGTCTCTCCCAAGAATAATCGATACATTTTTTCTGTTTGCAGATAGGGGATCGTTGTCAGAAGTGAGAGCATCTAGGATAGAAAGGGATCTGCAAGGTAAGCGTACCATCCTCTCAGTGTGCCTGTCTTGCATCCAACTCGTACTTATTTGTTCCCCGATAGAATTTCGCTCGGACGCACGAATGAAATTTGTCACTTGAAATTGATATATTTCGTCAACGTTATATACTCGATACAGTGTGGCATCGTTCGCGATGTGCCGAGCGGTAATTCTATCGGTAACGAGGATTCTCTCTTTCGCTTTCCTCTCTCTTGTCTCCGCTGTCTGGCCTTTCTCTTCTCACAGTTAAAAAAAAAAAAAAAAAAAAAAAAAGAAACCGAGATGATCGGTTCTGTCTCTAAAAACCTGCATTGTGCGTGTCGACGCGAAGTGCGGCCGTGTACATATAATAATCAGAAGTTATACGGATTTCGATATACATACACGTGTTTCTGTCTCTGTCTTCTGTGTGTCTTCTCTTTATTTTTTCTTTTTTTTTTCTTTTTTCAATTCTTCGTCTTTGATTTTCGACGTTATTCTCTTCTCTTCTCGCGCGTGTTCACGTTTCCGTGGGTAAATGGGCTCGAAATCTCCGACCGACGACTCACAGAAAATTACAGCCTGTTACGCAAGAGTTCGTGGATGCAATATCTCTCGTTGGAATCGTTAATTATTTTTGTAAGAAGCTGCACGTTAGATCGAAATGATCGGTGTACGAAAAAAAAATTAATGCGCCGCGTTGCTCAATTTCTATCGAATCACGTAGAGATTTTATGCATACTGTCATTACAGTGCGAATCATATATGGATGCAAAAAGTAGAATGCAGGCAACATCAAAGTAACGCGTTTTTGTATGACGCAATTTATCATTGTCGAATCATTTAATGATAGAACTATAACGATTTACTGCTTCCTTTTTTACTGAAATTCTACTGACATTCTCGCGAGAGTGGATATAGGAATTTCATTAATTTCTTTTGTAAAATGAGTGCTAATAAAGAAGATTAGACTGTCGTCACATATTTTCATAGAGATAATAGTTTAGATATTTGACCTGTAATCTATTTAAAATTCTGATGCACTAATAGAAAAGATTCCATTAAGTTTCGATATGTACAGCTTTTTACAAAAGGAAAAAAGAAAAAATTTACTTCCACAAAGAAGCATCGTATCCACGATCTTGTATCACAGGCTACGCTAGCCTCGAGGGATTTGATAATCGGCCAACGAAACCAATCCAATAAAAACAAAAATAAAACAAGTGCAACGAGTACGCTAGAGACTCTCACTACTGAGAACACGAAATTCATTTCACGGACCTATAGATCGAATTTCGAATTAGAAACGTCTCTATTGTGGCCGAAGAAAATATAGAGTCCTCTATGAGTCGTTCTCAAGTTCCTCGAGCTGTAAATATTATATTATATATATATCTATATCTATATCTATATCTATATCTATATCTATACATAATACTTTTGAACATCTGGCGCGCCTCTAACCGTGCGTTGTTTCCTTTGCGCGCACAATTCACGGAGTCCCCGTTTCCGGTTACCACGGGAGACCGGAACAAAAAACGGAACGAAACGGAACGAAACGAAACGAAACGAAACGAAACGAAACGAAACGAAACGAAACGAAGTGACTCGGGCCCGTGAACAGTGCGACGATCGGAAATCGATACTCGTGGGCAGGAGGTAGAGAGAAAACGGGGACGTAGCAGGTTCTGCTCTCTATAGGCTTATAATACCAACAGGATGACTCGTCCACTAAGATCGTCTGTCTCTTTTTTTCTGTTTCTGTTACTGCTCCCGCCTGCTCCTCGCCTCTTCAACTCTTCTCAACAACTGGATGCCGTCTGCCTCCAACGTCCGCCCGCCACTCCGTCTCTCCGACGACCTACATTATATGTCTAAAACTAAAAATTACAAATAATCGAAAAACAAACAAAAAAATTAATATCTTTCTATATATATTCTATATATATATATATGTATATGTATATGTATATGTACATATATATGTACATATATATGTACATATATATGTACACGTATGGACGAACGATTGGCCGAACCAAAAACCGATTAATACTGACGACTTAATTGCGACTGTCGAACACGACTCGAACGTATATACTTGGACGATCTCTTTGTTTTGCTTCCGTACGCGTGCATAATCGACGATTGTAACACGTGCTCCTCGTGCGGCGATTGTCCCCGGTGTAATTCTGAACGATCCCGAACTCCACCCGACTCGTTCCACGCTCGATGATCGGCCCCAGGTGTAACCACGGTCCTCCTAGTCTCGGCTCGACCCGGCAAATCCATCCCACCGGTCGGTCTGCTAACGAAAACCGCGCGAACCTTCGTGCAAGATGGCGCCAGCACGGAGTTTGCCACTCAGGTGCTCGGCACCACGTTGGACAATGGTCGTCTCTACGCTAGAATACTCTCCACGTCCAGCAGGGTGTTCTACGACAAGGAACCAACACCAGACTCGCCCACGCCTTACGTGGTTTATCCCTCGAGAAGAGTCGACGACGACTGGCAACTGAAAGTGGCTTTAGACAACGCGCCGATCAAAGCGTTGAAGGATATCGAGGAGTCGAAACTCGAGGAAGAAGCTCGGGAGAACGACTCGGAGAGTCAGAACGGCGGAAGGAAGTCTTCGACGAAATTGGACGAGATATCCAGGGAGAATGATATATTTAACAGGAGAGAATTGGGCTCGGACTCGCAGAGGTTCAAACCTGCCAAGGTCAGACCAGCGGACAATCTTCCTACGTACACTGTCACTCACGAGTACGTCGCGAACAATTTCGACAGTTTGGAAGACGATCAGCCGTTGAAGAGCTTCAGACCACGAGTGCCGAAAATCTTCAAGCCTCAGCCGAAGGTTGCTACACCGAAGAGACTGGATATGAGGCCACTGGCTACCGTAACGTACCATGGTTTCGCGGAATTCACCACGACCGTGGGCGAAACTGTTATAGTTTTCTCTCCGAGCACTTCGCCGGCTCCTGTCGGTCGTCCGGCAACCACGATCAAGGGGGACGCGACCTTGAGGCCTAACGACGGAGTCGCGATAGTAAAGATCAGGCCAACCAGCGTGGTCACTGGTCAAGAGAGGACCAAGCATCACCCTGGACGCAAGTCTGATCCGAAGAGCGAAACAGGTGATCCTCTATTGGACGCCATTAACAGAGCTAACATTCAGCCTAGCGTCGCTGAAGATTTCGAAGAGTCCACCACAGCGTCCACGGAGCCTCTTCTTTTAATACCAGACCTCGAGACCGGCTCTCTGAAACCCACGGGACTCTTGAAAACTTTAGACTCGACCACCTCTCAGGATGGCACTACTACTCACTATAAGAGTCTGATTTATGGGACTTACATTGGTACAAACTACGCTCAGATCATACACACGTCGTCCAACGTGTACTTCTTCCCCGACGAGGCCACTGCGACTTACGAAAGCGACGACACTACTGTGGATTATGGAACGACTGCTACCGATGAGCTGGAACAAGACACCACGGTGGAAACAATGGCCGGCACTACACCGAGAGCAGTTACTTCCAGCGAGGAAGCTCCTCCGGAGATGAACGAATTGACCACCCCGATGAAAGACACCACCGACAGTGTGTTAACGACGTTGAAAGACATTTTGGAGAGCGCTAGGAGAGTCCTCGGCACCACAGAGTCGGCTGCTTCAACGTTGGAAGATGAAATTCCGAACGACATCGTCCCTGGAGATCCTCAAGGTCGTAGTATCAAGGGTGGTAGCTCGAAGAATGATCTTGGACGTCGGGATAAGGGACAAGAGTTTGAAAATAAGGAAAGAAAACTCACTTTGGCTACTAGGTTGCTTCCTTCGACAGTGTACAAAACGTTCACCTATTTCACCACCTTCTTCGTGCCTAAAGGCGATCACACCACGACTTCCGTTATTTCTAACGAAGTGGTGTCCTCTGATGTCACGTATCTGACGGAATTGATTCTGCCGAGCGAGACTGCGTCTCCGATTCTTCCTACGACTGAGCCTGCGACGATGAAACCCAGTTCGAATACTGCCGTGGAAGAAGAGCAGACGACGAAACAAGACGAAGAGATAGAGCTGATATTCAAGACGCTGTACACTACGTACACGTATTTGACAACGTACTTCCAGGAAAGCACTTCGAGTATTTCTAGCAGAGAAGTCGTTGAAACGAACGTGATCACTCAGACTGTCGGGCCTAATGGGGTGTCCGCAGTGGTTGCGGGACTGTTCGAAAAGGATGAGTCTGGTTTGATATCGCCAACCAAAATTTCGGACAGAACGTTGCCTTCGACTATCGTTGAACAGGACGAGAGAACTGAAAGGTATCCAACGGAGGTGGAACAAACGACAGAGGACACTCTCACCACGTTGCAGGAACAGGACACAACTACCGATCAAAATATCCCGACAGAGTCGGGAATAACTGTCAAAGAGCTCGAAGACTCGAAGCCTGAAATTGAACCGAGTCCAACTCCTGCCTTGCCCACTCAACGAGCGAAGGAACAGATTAAGACTTATTACACAACTTACACGTACTTCACCACCATTTTTGTCGACGATGAAACGGAGATTGAGACGAGGACAGAGGTGTTCTCCAACGTAGTTACCCAGACTATTCGACCAACAGCTGTGGTGCCTGTTGTCCAAGAGACAAGCAAAGCTGAATCAGCCAACAAACCAGCTGTCCCGCCGGAGATCCTGGCGTACTTGGAAGCCCTTCAGAGACAGAAATCTCAGGAGGAAGCTCTCCTTCTTGCCAAGAAGGTGCAACAGCAAGGAACTAGCACAGCTGAGGCAACTACGAATGCACCTGATACCACGACAGAGCATCCAAATACCTTGAAGGAAAAATCGGCTACGGAAAGCTTGTTCCAAAGTTTCGAGGTGAACGCTCAAGTGACGCCAAACCCACCAATGGAAGGCGAAGTCTTGGGATCCATGGTCACGGACGTGGTATCTTCTTCCAGTTCGGGAGGTGGCACTGTTCTAGACGTGATGGATAAGAGGAACGCGGTTCCTGAGGATCAGGAACTTTCGGAATCCAATCATCACGATGTAGAACCAGCTCCGACACTTCTGCTTCAGACGAGTTACACCACCTTCACTTACTTCACAACGATGTACAAAGGCGACGAGTCTAACGTGGTCAGTCGTCTGGAGACTGTTACGAACGTAGTCACAGAGACGATCAGGCCAACTGCCGTGGTACCTGTAGAAACTAGCACTTTACCGGTTACCTACTTCACGACGTTTACATACTGGACCACGTTCTACAGAGGCGGCGATACTGTCACCACCAGTCGAGAGGAAACCGTGAGCAACGTCATCACACCAGGAGTAGCTCCTACGCCTACCGTGGAGTTAGGCGTGATCATGACTTACAGGCCAACGACGTCGTCGTACGGCGAAGACAGTCCTTCCCACGAGAAACAGTCGAAAATTACAGCTGACAACGAGGTGACACCTTCGATCGTGGTTCCCATTGAAAAAGCTGAAGAACCCGAGTCAACGAGTTCCAAAGATATTGCTGCTCCAGCCTCCGAGAATATTTTAGAACCTACTGCGATCACACCTGAACCTACCACCTATTATACAACTTATACGTACTTTACCACTTCCTACATCGGCAATGAAACCATTCTGAATAGCAGGTTGGAGACCGTTACCAGTGTCTCTATTCCTGATGTCGCTGCAACGCGACAAGTGGCGACTCAGCAAGTGGCAACCGGAAGAGCGGTCGATGGACCAGTGTACAAGCAAACTTTAGCCACTGAGGAGAAGTCAGCCACCTCCTCGAAGACCAGTGAAAGTCTCCCGAAAGTTGGTTTAATCTCGACGATCAGGTCCAGTCGGGTCAACGATGGAACCACCACTCACTTTATGACTGACGTTCATGGTACTTACATAGACGGACTGTACGCCCAGATCGTTGAAAGCTCGACGAGAGTAGAGACGCCGCCTTTGCCATCATCCGCGGCTACTCCCGTCTTGCCAACGGGAGTTCTATCGATGAACAAGGGCAGCGTGATAGACGCCGACGAGATCACCACGATTTACTTCACCACGAAGCAAATTGGAACTCTGTTCGACGGGCTTTACGCGAAAGTAATCGAGAGCACCTCGAGCACGAAGATAAACGAGGAGAGGAAAGCTACTGTTTTGCCTACTCAGGGTCACAGGACTGGTCTGGTGAGGCTAATC
The DNA here is from genome assembly GCA_032399595.1 of Tetragonula carbonaria. Taxonomy (NCBI): domain Eukaryota; kingdom Metazoa; phylum Arthropoda; class Insecta; order Hymenoptera; family Apidae; genus Tetragonula; species Tetragonula carbonaria. Next base: position 7,133,453 of record JAUCRC010000007.1, read on the forward strand.
CAAGGTCAAATCGAGAATAACGGCACCACCACGTTCTATCAGTCGAAGGTGATCGGCACTAGTATCGAGGGAAGATACGCTCAGATCATAGAGAGCACTTCCAGCTTTCTGTCTGCAACACCGACGGCGATTATCGCGCCTACTTCGACTTTGCCACCAAACAGACCCACCGAGATCCCAACGATCTCGCCTTCGCCAGCAGTGATTCAGTCTTCCCTGTCGGAAGATCCGACGACCGAGTCCCCGGATCAGGATGAGGATTCGGAGCAGAACGAAGAGGACGAAGAGGAGGACGAGGAGGGAGAGGATGGACAGAGTTCCAAGAAGAAATCCAGACTGACGTTCTCTACTAGAAAGAGGACTTTCACTCCGGTGATCAGACCGTTCATTTCCAGGAACAGGCCGACGTTCAACCCGAAGAGAAAAGGTGTTCAAGGTGCGACAACGATCACCAGGACAGACATAACACCGACGATAACCGCGACGTTGGCAGGAAAGGGGAACAGATTCGCTTCTTCCAGAGGTCGAGTCACCTCACCGATAGGCCCGTACTCTTCCACGTTGCATCAGTCCGGCACCAGGAGGTTCTCGGGAAGAAGAGGTTCCACGAGTGTAGTCAGTAGTTCTAGTCCGTCGACTGTAACCGGAAGCATCAGAGGCAGAGCCCAGTCTAGAGTATCCCCAACTTCCGTTTTCCAAGGAAACAGAAGGGGGCCTACGTCGATCAGAGGGTCTTCGGCCAGGACCGCGTCACGCGCAAGCTCGGCTTTCCCTGGAGCCTCTACTAGATACAGACCGCCAATCAGACCCTCGTCTACCTTGTTGAGAGGTCAGGCTACGGCTAAACACGATGATCAGGAGAACGATGCTAATGAATTTACCACGACCACATTGGTGACCGAGGAGACGCCCTATACAGAGGATGCAGAGGGAGGAGAGACCGTGACGACGCCTCTGCAAACGACTACGGAATCCTCGAGAAGATCGACGAACTCACTGCTTAGATTCCGCAGGCCTAATTTGAATAGCTCTGGAAGGACCGGCACCACGCCTAGGCCACCAACGACCACGCGAAGAAATGGAAACTTAAGCAGAACCACCCCGCCAACCGTTCCTAAAGTAACCAGTGGAAGTAGGACGAACGGAAGAGCTAGCGCTCCGATATCGACCAGATCTAGACAAGGCGGCACGGGTTTATTCCCGCCTCGAGGCCTACTCGGAAGAAAGCAAGAACTACCCGCTGAAGAACAGATAGAACCAAGCGAGGACCTGGAAGGAGAAGGGGAGGAGAATTTGGAAGACGAGCCTGTGGAAGAAATAACCGACAACGATTACGAAGGATCCGAACGTGAGGATAGAACGACCGTCAATCGCCGATCTGGGAAGTCTATTAAACCGACCGTGCAGATCAGGCCGTTCAACAGATCGAGAAGAGTACGTCGGCAAGCGAGTCAGTTGAGATCGTTGACCAATCGATTCAGAAGACCGAGTCAGAATTCGTCGAGATCTGAAGAGAAGTTCGACGCCAGCGAGACCAGCGTGTCTGGCAAAGAGGAGATTTCCAAGTCCAATTCCAAACCAATTGCTCGATACAACAATCGTGGACGATCTCTCACAGCGACTAGACCAACGTCCAAGTCCAATAATCCTGAGAAAATATCGGCAGAGTCTTCGGAGTTGAATCAGAGTAACAATCAGAGAAACAGATCTAAACAGTCGAACAATGGAGATAGAAACGGTGCGACCAGGATAAAACCTTCTTCGACTTCGAACAATGGCAGGCAGTTTACTTTAAGAGAAAAAGATGGAACCTCTGGCAGGACGAATTACAAAAGACCTAGTTCCTCAAACTCGAGGACGAACGGAAGATCGGGTAATAATTCGGGAGTAAGGTCTCTGCGACTACGAAACGGTTCGAACAAATCTTCGGAGAATGGCAATTCGAGACGCGTGCCTCCTTCCAGTCGCTCTTCCTCGAGATCCAGAAATGGTAATAGAAGAGGTTCCAGTAGGTCGAGAGGGTCTTTGGAAGATATCAGAGAGGCGCCAACCGTGTATCCTGACTACGATGGAACGATAACAGTGACCCATTACGTGCCCACGGAGGTCACTATACCCGTGGTGAACAATGGCATCACGGAACACAGGAGCATAATTACCGCTCAGGCTAGTACGGAGGTTTTGGCACCGTCTCAGTACAGCACAGTGACAGGTGGCGACGGCAGGCCGTTGGTGGTGATCGTTAGCGAGGTGACCGGTACGAATCCTCAAGGTCAGACCGAAGTAACTCGATTCCTGCTCCACGAGACACCCACCACTCGTGTCTCGTACACGCTGACCACTCTAGGTGGTCGCAGAGCCTCTCAATCCGTAATCGTACCTACCACCGTCTACTCCGTGGAGAACGTGGTCTCCACGGTGCAACCTTCTCTCCCTGGAAACACGCCACTTGCCAACATCCTTCTGTCGCAGCTGCTCCTCGGTCAGTTAGGTCAGGCGAACCCCTTGCTGCAGCCGCAAGGTACACCGTCTACTCAGTATAACACGCGCACGACCTCGTACGTAACTACCATCACCAAGCAACAGAGTACCGTGATTCCACTCACTTTCCGTGGCAAGGAGATTCTCACCACCCTGGTGGATACCTCGACAGACGTGGTGACCGCGACGGAGTTCATCACGGACACGGTGGTGGTCACGCCCACCGCTGCGTTACCGGCAGCAAGTTTGAACTCGTTGTTACTGTTGCTTCAACAGCCTCAGAAAAACGGCAATCCCTTGTTGGATCCTCTGTTCGCTGCTCCTCCCTTCACTCAGAGCAACACTCTGCCTGGAGAGGTGGAGAGGAGGCACCAGCCGGCTGACTCGGATTATAAACAGGACAGCTACGAGTACTCCGAAGAGGAAGACGACGTTCAAGAGTATCAGAAGTCTTCCAGGTCGAAGCACGGTCGCGGTAAAGCGAACGACAGGAAAGAGGATCACACTGCCACCACCGCCAAGGAAGAATCTAGCATAGTGACGTTGTACGTATCCGGGAGAAGGCCAGGCGAGTTCAGCACTGTTCTGAGCACCGTGAAAGTAAGCGACACGGCTGTCAGCTCGTCTCGCAGACGGCGAGATACCGGGGAAGATTTGGTCGTCGAGGTTCGACCCTCGATCCCGCCGTCGTTGCACGAGGGATCGGAAGACGTCACGGTTCTGGCGGGAAGCGAGGACTCGCTAGACGCGCACGCACCGACACAGAGTCTCGAGAGCGTAGTGGGTGACGTAGGACGGCACATTTCCACGTCCATTCACACCTAACCTCCAAATATACGTATCATATTAGATAATCCTTCCCCCTCCCTCCTTTCTACCCTTAATTGTCATCGTTCGATTAATTAATATATATCTAAGTCCATCAACGAAATCCATCAAACGTGAAAAAAGAAAAACCCACCTAGACCGAAGCTGATGACCTTTGACGAACTTCACCCTGGTTCGTATTTTGCGCGCGTTCTCCTGCAGGAATTGCTACAACGATCACGATACACACGTCATATACCACAGATCGAATTCTTTCGAAGAATCTTTCGCGAGAGAAGGCAGAAAGGGAAAGGAAGTTCGCAGCTTCGGTTGTTCGACAAAGATCCAACGCTCTCTTCGTAACCCGTCTCACGTCCTGCTCGCTCTCTCCGACTACTTCTTCTTTTCATCTTCCCTCTACATTTATCCTTCGAATACACTCCTTCGTTAACACAGCCTCGAATCCGCCGCACGCGCGCCCACACGCGACAAGATCCAAGCGCAACGCATGGTACTTTCTCTGTTTCTGGTGTTTTGTCGGTGTTTGTCGACGTCGGTTAAATCGGTAACACCCAGCTCTACTAAGTGCACGAAACGAATCAAGGGTAGGATATGTCTGACACCCATGATCATCTGTCTTTGTTGTTTAACCCCAGCCCGGATGACTCGCCTAACACTCAAAAGAGATCAAACCCTACCCTACCTCCCCCTGCCTTTCGTTATTCACGGTTGCCCTATAATTTCGTTCTTCACTCACACGCGCACACCCATGCTCCACGAAGTATACTCGTCGTGGCGAAAGGATCACGAGTGCGTGCACGCAAGCGAGAGACACGTCGCCTTTTCAGATGATTACTTCCCCGACGACTACTACCGATTAACCAGCGACTTCGGTGGCAAATCGCGCCAAGAGAATTCTCCGAGTCTCACGCCGAAGGAGATTAACGAAGGCTACTACAGACTGGCCAATGCATTCGCTAGTAAATCGCTGCAACAGAACGCCAGAAGTTACGTACCGGAAATTAACGAGGATTACTATCGGCTGACCAGCGAATTCCCCGACGAGTCTCCCCAAGAGAGAGAAGCCTCCAGAAGCTTGACACCGGGGATGAACGAAGCTTACTATCGACTAGCCAGCGAATTCGCTAGCGAGTCTCTTCGAGAGAACCCTAGAAGTCCAACTCCGGAGGTCAACGACTATTATCGTCCAGTCAGCGACTCCGCCGGCAAATCGCAAAGAGAGAACGCCCAAAGTCTCACTCCGGAGAGTAACGAAGACTACCTGGAGGAAACGCCCCGAAAACGAGTTAGAATCCGCGTGCCTGTGGTTAGAAAGAACGGAAGACAGCACAAGGTAACGGTAGTTAGAAGGAGACCTGTCGCGTCTAACAGCGAGGACTCCACTACAAATCAGTTGACCGTGGCGAGTCACACACCGAGGAGAATCGTGGTGACTCGAGTGAGAAGCTTAGGCTTGGCCAGCACCGTCCACGCTGATTCGAAGACCGGTGACAGTGCGAGACCAGACGCCGGGAAACACAAAGTGACTATTACCAGGCGCAGAAAGATTGGCTCGACCACTGTCTTGCCCACGAGCAGCGACAGAAGGGGCAGAATTACTAGGAAGAAACTGATCGCCGTTAGACCGGTGCATCCTACGCCTAGTTTCGCCATAATCACGACCGGGTTCTTCACCGCGTCGTCCTCTGAGTACGACGACGAGTATTCCGAGGAGGACGATACTAACGAAGAAGAAAAGAACAAGAAATACATCAGTTCGACCGTCACGCCAGCGTTGAAGGAACCGCCTAACATTATCGATAGCAAACCTGACAAAGTTGAGATCGAAGGTGAAGAAGATATCGGTTCGACGGTTACGCCAGAGTTGAAAGAACCTCCTAACGTAATTGATAACAAGTCGGACGAGCTTAACGCTCGGGTAACCGAGTCGAAGATGACTGTGGAGGAGAGCAGCGTGAGTTCGCCGGTCATTATCACCGACAATTTCTTCTTCCCCGAGTCTGACGACGAATACGAGGAATACGAAGACGAGTATACCGACACTACGACTGAAAAAGAAAGTGTGAGAAAAGACGTTTCGACGACGACCGAAGAGAGCGCCTCGAGCACGTCTGAAACTCATGATTTATCTGGGAAAGAGAGACCAATGTCAGAAGAGGATCACGAAATTCATCACGATACTATGGAATCGATTGATTCGAAAGAAGAAGAGATTTTGACAACTGAAAGGTTGGTAGGAGAGGGAAAAGAAGCGACTACGGCACAGACGAGTTTAGAAGAGAACTCCGAAGAAGACGGAACGACTGTTCATCCTGAGATTAAAAACGATGAGGAGGAGGACGAAGAAAGAGACCGTGCAACGACAGAGGCGATAGAAACCACGACACTTACGGAAGAAACTACGGTGATTGGTGTTTCTGATGAAGCAAAGACAACAACAGCTTCTGATAGAATAGAAGAGGAATATAGTAGTACTGAACACCCTGCATCGGCTGGTGAATCGGAATCTGAGTCGGAAGAATCATACGAAAAAGATATCGAGTCCCGCGTTACAACTGTTACACCTGAAGAAATTTCACAGAAAGATACCGACGATTCCCTGGAAAGTAACACGAAATCGAATATCACAAGAATGGAAGCCGATCCCAAAGAATCTTCGGTAAAAGATTCTGAAGATTCTCTCGAAAGAGACGTCGGAGCTCGAGTCAATCAAACCCAATTCGAGAACTTTCCTCGAATTGACAATGAATATACTTCAGAAGTATCGACAGAATCTCAAGACTCCCAAATGAAAAGTATTTTCAACGAAGAGCCTAATAAGGACGATTCCCAATCTCCCGGTAGCCAATCTAGTATAGAATTGAGCCCAAGTTCGAAACCAGAGACCGACATATCCTTCCGAGACGCGATGGACGTCACCAGTCTCGAACAATCTTCAGAAACCACGTCAAAACTTAAAGAAAGCGAGAAAGAGCTAACGGTGGAGCCGATAAAAGCAGCTACCGAGTCCATTTTGTCGTCTGCCACGACCATCTTCTTCGACGAGTTGCCCACTTTCGCCAGCGTTCTGCCTCTAGAAACGTCGCAATCGACGTCGTACGAGTCCAGCACCCTTAGCTACTTGGACGACTCCGAGATCCCAAGCGTGATCCCCCTAGGGGACGAGTACACCTCGTTGTCAGACTCGACGAGTACCCCGACGATTCTCGAGGCGACGTCACGAGTCGATTCGGTGACGACGTCGATCTCGTCGCCCACTCCCGAGGAGATCGAGGCAGGGCTGGCCGACGATCTTTATTTGTCCCTGTCGAGGCCAGATTTCCCCGAGATCCTGCCGTCGAGGCCGGTTCACGCGGAGCACGAGACCAGGTCCGAAACGCCGGATCTAGAACCGAGCACGAGCGTTTATTATACGGAGACGGTGGTGACATCGACGAGACTGAGAACGTACACGTACGTGGTGACGCAACTGAACGGACTGGAGACGAAAGTGACGTCGTCGACGACCGTGCGACCGAGAGTAACGACGCTTACGTTGACGGTGCCGGTCACGGTGACTGTTACTCCTACCGTGGAGTCGTCAACGCATGCCGTCACGTCTGCGTATAGCCCGGTGCCCTCCGCTGGTGAGTAGCTATCACGATCGCTGGCTAGGCGATCAAGCCTTTTCTATCCGCGGTCCTCCGATGTTCTGAACTGATCCCGGCGTTTTTTTGAAAATTTTCCACTCGACGATTTCTCTGAGGAATCACACTCTCGGGGTGTCTTTGATACTTTTTAATGAGTTTATAATTAACGTGCTAAATTGGTCTGGGAGATCTTTGGATTTGTAGGGAGAATACAGCGTGGAAATTGAAAGTAAAGATTTGTGGGTTTTCCAGCAATTTTTGCCAATTAAATGGGCAAATTTGATAGATATTTTTTACATTTCCAATGACTGATATTCGAGGAACGATTCGTTCAGGACACTGGTTGATCGATGTAAAAAGCAATATTCTCCTCTAGACTAATATGATCTCTATAATATACATCTCTTTTTCTCGTGCGGTTCAGCACGTTCGAAACTGTACAGACGCTCCTCCGAGTCTCACTTTGATTGGCTTATCTATATGGCGATCTAAATTGTTTTCTGTACAATAAAACTCTGAGTGAACTGTACATATTTGTAAATGAAGTCTGATCTTGTACATACATACTACAATCTATCGTTTGTTTCATTTCTGTAGTCTATTCTGTATATTTTTGTTTTCTTCCGAAAGACGTTTTAATCGTCTATAGTGATCGTTTACGCTCCGGCGCCTGAATAACCGTTGCCAGTTAGCGATTCGTCACGAGAAGCACGATTATTCAGGCGCGCGTGTTAAACTCTTGTAAATCTTTTCAATTATTTCACGTTTATTTCAGATACGTTTGTCTCTAGTGTGCAAATAATTTTAACAAATATTTTAAAGATACAATTATAATCAAAATATACGTTATTAAATATTAAATATTGTAAACAGACTTAATTATAAATCTGTGGATTTTCATGCATTTATAGGAAATATTTAAATGGAAAATTGTAGTAACGAAACATATCTGATGTATGATACTTTCTACGTGAAACAATTTTCTACCGCGATTATGTCTTTTAAATTCATCGTTTCAAGACCAAATGAAGTGAATTTGCATAAAAATTCGCAGTCTAATAACTATAACAAATAAATTTACACTGGCAAAATAAACGGTTGGCGATCGTTTTGTCACGTTGTAATCGTCTGATGGGGAAATTGTAACGGCAGGAGAACACGAAGGAAAAGATGAAGAAGGTCGAAGGTTAAATCTAGCTACGCGTGTCATGTCGAACGGAGTGGAAGTGATCGTGGCTGGTCCAACACCGGCGTTACGATGGGAGAACTCGATGCCACAGCCTACGTTGACGTTGTCCGATGCCGTCGTCATGATGCTTCCGCAAGATAAACCGAATGAATTTGTCACCAAGACGTGCACCACCACCTTTACGTACCTCACCACCATTACGAGAGATGGAACAACTATTGTATCGACGGAGCAACAGGTAGGATATCATATTTTTGGCAATTCTTCGATTCTACTCTGAATTCTGCTTCCTCATTTCCCGAACCTGAGACAGTTTTTTTTTTTAAATTTTAATTCTATTTTTTTTTTGTTTGTGTATTTGTTTTTGTTTCCAAACGCTAATATCTCGAATAAAAGAATTTTTCCTTTCTTCTTTTCTATTAGGTTGCAATTTCTTTTAATGTAATAGATTCATCTTGGTTAATCTCAATTTTTCTTAGTATATAATAGATTCACTTTATTGTGTATTTAGAGTTATCTTATCTATCATCGCAGAGACTGTTCTAACCTGTTCTAATCAATTGCCCTGTATACGATAATTAACGATAAAAAATGATAGAACATTTCTGAATTTCTAAACATTTTCTTGTCGACCACGTAGTATTGTATTATGCTATATTCGGTATAAAAATTCTCATTTGTATTACCAATCAATTCATCTAGGTGATAGCAAACACAGCGACCGAAGAACGTCACAGGAAGCCCGGTTCTGAAACCGCAGCGGTAACATTAGAGGCGTCTCCAACATTACACACAGAAGTGTTCAAAACCACCTACACTTACTTGACATTGAACACCGATCACTCAAACATAAACGACGCATTGGAGAGCAGCACGAAAGTGATTACAAATACAGTTACTGCGCCACAGCATTATTTGGACATGATCCTCGAACCGTCAGAAGCTCCTCGACCGGAAACAAATACGTATCTCAGCACCAGGATGCTGGAGAAGACTTTCATGGAGGATGGGCGCACTAGAATAGAAACCACCAGCGATACCATTACCCAGGTTCGTGGAAAAGTGATTTATATGTCGATATTTTCATTCGATTGACAACACAATCTTATTATTAACAATGACTGTAAATTTTTATCTGTGCCTTAATCGCAGAAACTTGCTGTTATATTTTCTATTCTAGGTTTTGTGAAAATATTGTACAAAAATAGAAAAGAAGAGGGGGGAGATATTTTAGCAACAATGAATAACGACCGGCGATGTTTCTTTCAGCTAATAGTAACAGAGTCAGCGCCACCTCCTCGTCCGACCAGCGTCACGACCACGTTAACAGCGCTAGACAGCACAGAGGAGAACATGACAGACGTCATGAAGACGTACTACATTACCTATACTTATTATAATACCTTCCTGGAGAAAGGTAGCACCGTCGTGCGTACAAACGTAGCTACATCGACGGACGTTGTACTGGAGAAAGTACCTGTCAAAAAGACAACGAAGACAGCGATGGTGAATCCTACACCGGAACCGATTCAAATCTTCGCCACCAAGACGTATCTCACCACGTTTACCTATTTCACAACGTTGCTTCAGGTAACTGATTAATCAATGTGTTAGAAAGTAGGCGTGAGTTCGTAATATTTTAAATGCAAATTGGAGGACGTAATAATCCTCAGGTTTCAAAGATTTGGAGTTTAATTAAATTAAGGAACTTTTTAGATTTAAAATATTTAACTTGTTTATTATTTATTCGTGATTAACGTGGACACTTTAATACAATATTGATGTAACAGCGCTATTAATGTATAGATTGATGATTGTAGATTAGTGTAAAATGATATAAAATTTTCGTTTTCAATTTCAGGCAGGGCCGGATGGAGAAACGTCTACCACAGTTTCCTCGAGATCGCATATTGTGGAGAACGTAGTAACAGAATCGATAGCACCAAGCTTACTAGATGCTGGCTACATGAACGCTTTGTTAACAACAGCTCATCATTCCGATCCCGTGAAAAACGTTGTTACCGGATCAACGATCATCTTCTTCGACGAAGAGGACCAGATCGATCCTACTACGAGCACCAATTTCCCGGAAGCGACTTCCTCGATCGATGTTCAGAAAGACGACACGATTTCCGCCAGTTTCGTGTCTACCGAACCTTCTCCAGTCGTTAACGAGCCAAATTCGAATCCTACCGAACTGATCACTCAAGTAAGTTGATGTTCGTAATATAAAATTCGCGGCTATTAAGAGATTTTAGATTATTGAATTATTTATCAAAGACAATGTTGTTATTGGAAACTTCAGTCTCTACCGAACAGATTAATCCAGTAGTATCTAATTGATATTTAAAGTATAAAATTCGTGTAATATTTGACTTTATAATTTTTATATTGTTCCTAAGCTGTTGAACAATTTGATCAAAACGATGTTGTTGCAGGAGAACAACGTAACAGTTTCTACAGAGTCCGGACAAAACAAAAAGCCAGCGAGTCAGAATACGAGCGATCTTCAAATGAGCAACCTTCTAAGCCTTGGATCGTTGGGAATCAATAGTTTGTCGGCTCTGGGGCCAGTGATTACGGCGATGGCCGGTTTGCTACAGGGAAAGACAACGGCAACGCGAAGGAACGATTCGATGCCACAGGCCGAAACGCAGGAAGTGGTTACGCAAAGATCGCCAATTTACATACCAGTCGCTGAGTTCGCTGACGGAGACATCGAAGCTGCCGAAAGTCAAAACATAGGTAATTGATTTCGTAGACGCGCGAACGCTTCATTAATCGCGTGAAATTTTGAGACGAAGTAACACTGTTCAGTAAGAAAGTAAAAAATTATGCGACAAAAAATTATTCTCTCGATATCAGGGTGATAAAAGAAAAAGTCCAATGGAAAGAATAGGACAATTTTTATTTTTAATTAATTATCACTCTAAAGAAATCTCTCGCAATCGAACAACGAAATAATTGGAATAAATTAAATTAATTTTCGTGTTTAATTTTATCAAACCAAACACGACTGACAGTAAGTAAAATCTCCACAAAGGTACGCATCTGGCGAATCTCAACCACAACTACATCGCCGAGACCCGTCACAAGGTTGCATCCAGCCTGGCGGATGGAATTCCAATCTCCCCGGGCGAAGTAATCACAGCGAACAGCGACGTGATCATAGGCAAACCGGGGAAAATGGCACCGAGACCACCTCAAACGTTCTTGGAGGACGAGGAACACATTGGAATGAAACCGCCGCCGCTGCCGGTTCCCAACATACCAGTTCATCCTGTTCTCGAAGTGGTGGAGAACGATCGTGAGGATATTCAGTCTCAGCAAACGCTTCAAGGCCACAAAGGTCCGCAAATACAGATATACCCCGCGCACCAGATCTACGAGGAACATCTGAAAATTCCGGTTTCCATGCCGGTCGACGTGAATCCTACGTTAATAACGAAACAACCGCAGAAGTTACTACCTGTGCAGCCGTCCCCGCCGAAGAGAATAGGCACGAAGCAAGATGTATTGGAGAACGATCCTTTGCTGAAGCCACCGGACAGACCCAACGTGGAACAGTACGCGAATCCGAATTCTAACCCCAAGGAACCGGAGTGGAGTCCTGAGAAACTAAGGAGACCGTGGAGTGCTAAGGATCCTTTGAAACTCCCTCCACCGCCGCAATTTGACCAGGTGCGTAATAGATACTTATTTACGAAGTTTGAAATTTTTAATGTGACATGCGTGTCCAATGTGATATATGTTCTGTGGACAATGAAATTTCCCTTTTTTGGTATAGTGTACGATTTATTATTTCGAAGAGTAATAATCAAATTTAACTAATTGTAATTATTAACTGATGGATATTTCTTTGGTTCAAAAGATTTTGATACAAAATATCAGAGATATAGTTTCGTATATCCTTGAATTTTCCAATAGTACGTATTAAATTACCAAAATCAATAGTGCTTCGCATGAAATTCATATTTTGATTCAATTTATACGGATTCGTAATAATTATGAATTGTTGTCATTGTTTTCAAATTTCGTTGCAAATATTGCAGAAAATCGACTCAGGGAAATCTCCAATAGAGAAACCATGGCCCACCGTTTCGTTCGAAGACCAGAAACGACCACCATGGGCCCAAAAAGATCCTTTACTCCCTGATACTCCTGTTGTTATTCAAACTTCAGAGTCGAAACCCACACCGACCGAACCTATAGTTCATCAAGTACCGCACGTCATCGACAGATCAACAGGGCAACCTTTACTAGTGAATATTCAACCCAGTCAGGTAGCTAACGTGGTGATACCTCAGGGTGGTACTCAAGCATTGATATTTGGTGACACGAACGAACCACATATCAGTGGACAATACTTCGACGATCCATCACCGTATCCTGAATCGGAGGTTGGTTTAGGATTCGTTGGAATCCAAAGAGTAAGTCTGTGTTCTTTGTATATTTGAAATTTAAATATAAATAGTATTTGGAGAGTCTCGTGCAGGTGTATCTATCTTTAAAAATAAAATAGATACGAGAAGATTTAATTATATATTTCGCTTGAATGTGTATTTTTTTATTTAGAAAATTTCCTTCCGGATCTCTGAATTCTTTGATATTTGAGATATCACATAGATTTCTCGTCGAAGCTAAATTTTACATATAGCTTTCTCAAATTGTAGATTTTATTCAGATTCAGAAAAATGTAAAAAGACGATGCATACTTTAAAAATTTTTCATATTCACTTGATTTAATTAATGATTCTCCTACGCGCTACAAACTTTATTTAACAAACGAAAAATTATGTTTTTAATCTTAATCTTGTAGGTAGAAGACCTGCCTCAATATTCTAACGGGAAGAATCCGGCGGACTACATGGTTCCACCATCTCCGCCGCACAACTTTAAGACAATACCAGAGAAACACCTGTCGAATCGTCCAGCGATCATCCCCTTGTCGCCAGGTCGTTTCGACTACGAAAGACCGCAAGATAAATTGGAAGAATCGCTGAACAGGCCAGAGAAGAAACCATCAGACGTACATCTAATTAAACATCCCGACAATTCTGGTGTTCTCAGCGGTCAAGGTCACGTGCACACCGAGATTTTGGTCCATCACAGGCCGGAAACTGTAAACGTTCGTCCGCAAAGCGTTCCTCATCCTCCGATTCATCATTTACCGCCGCGTGGACAATTTCCAAAAATTCCCAAGCCCGTTGAATCCGGAACACCGCCTAGAAGAACCGAAATGTCCAATCCGTCTGACAATTCTCATCGATACATCTTGTTGGCTAAGCCAGACTCGGGGAACGAGATCGTTTTGAATTCCAATTGGAAGACGGACAAGAAACCACCGAGAATTCTGATGAATAACAGGTTGAGACCACGTCCACCGTTGAGATCGACGACTAGTCGTCCTTTGGATAGGCCGATCTACCAGGAAAGGCCGAGTATCAGGAAACCAGTTTACAATGGGCCACAGAGGCCTCCCGCAAACACGCATAACACGTTTGTATTTCCTCATCGACCCGTTGGTAATACACAAATTCATCATGAACCGCCAAGAATGACCACCTCGACTCCTGGAAACACGATGAAGGAACCGATGATTGAACGACAACCTTCGTTCGGGTCTCATTCTCAGGTAAATAAAGTTTTATAATTTTCTAATCTAGATATTCGATAATTCAGCTAATTGAATATTTGAAGATTCAAACGTTGGATATTTCAATATTTGAAATGCTTGAATATTTCATCTTCTGAAGAGTTTAGTATTTTGATATTATAGATAAGTATTTATATATTTGAAACTTGATATTTAAATATTTATGCTCAACTACATAATAAAACTAGACATACAATTTTCCCATTTTTCCAGCAGATTGATCTTCAAGATAGACCACCGCACTTCTACCCCGAGAAGAGACCGTCAAACATAGGTCAACTGAGACCTCAAACCGAGAGAACAGAAGAACACGTGCCCACCGGGGCAGTAGAGTACCACAATCCCTCGAATCCTAAAATCAAACAAGATGACAAACCAGTTGCTGTGAATACGGAAATTCAAATCATCGATCAGAGCCCACTCAACCAAGACAGCAAAACAGAAACTTGGAATGATGGCAGCTCACAAACAGAGAAGACGCTGGATTCAGAAATCGGCGCCTCGGAACCCATAAACTATCACAGTCAAGCGAAAGAACACAATAAAACGAAAGAAGACACACCTCTCCTTAACCAAACGAACGCTACAACGTCAAGCACCAAAAATTCCCATGTAAACGTCGCTCCTAGTAATACAATGGTTGTGAAACCATCTGGGGGAGTTGATTCTCAACAGAATCAGAAGGAAAAACCACTCTGGATAAGTCCGGGTTCTCCGTTTTCGCAAAAGAATGAAGCTACGCAGTCCCAAATACCGTATGGGCCTAATTATTACAATACCAAGCTTTATGAAACACCAGTGGTTCAAGGGAAACCATTTGGCGTATACACTGGCCAGGAAGAAATGAACTACGGTTACAAATGGAAAGAGAACAAATCTGAATACGACGTAGTACAAAGTATACCATCGACGTATTATGGCAATAAAGCATCTCCAGTCAGTCATAAAAATCAAAATCAAAACGAGCAAACATCGACTATACCAACTCGCGAACACGACGACACCATAGATCTGAAACCACCAGCTATCATTCCTCAGTTTGTTCCTGACTCGGGCAAACCTAATCGACCACTATATTCTCGACCACCTATAATAAACAAAGTAGAGACTAGACCTATATTGTATCCCAGACCAGAAATCGTAGGTCAAACCTCAGAAATTAGACCAGACAAAGTGAAACAGTCCAACGAAGGCAAACCAGGGAATCTAGATTCATTTGTGAATAATACTTTGAGCCATTCTAATAAACTGAATCAGAGTCACTTCCAATTAGGGGGCTTCGTAGACCTAAATTGGAACAACGAAATGAAGATTAATGATCAAAAGCCAGATAAACACGAGACTCTGGTTAACAATAGCGAAACGATCAAGAATCATTATAGAAACATCTCCATTTCCCATAAAGTGGACGGTCAGTATCTTCAAACGAGCACTGAGAGTGTCGAACTAGGTTCAGAAAAGAATCGTCCTACAGTGAATCAACAAGAATATTCAGGAACTATAATTCACCCAGAGTATCCTCATATTGTTACCAAGCCCAAGCCTCAAGTACCTGGACCAATTACCATTTCAACAGCTAACAAAGGCGAAACCGTGCCAAGTATCAGATTCTCCATGCCTGTGGAGGCTATGGGCGAAGAAGTTGACAGCAAGACGCAAACTGAACGACCACCGAGCATGTTGATCACCGGCAGTTCTAACGATAAGAAGAAAAATGACGAGAAGATAGATGGTTCTTATCAGACCAACTTCGCAGCTTCAGACGCGAACAAGGATGATTCTATGAATCACGAGAGCAAAATCAGAGTCAGACCTGTAGATACGTCTACTGGAGATATGTTGAGTAGTATGGAAGGAATGAGCGTGCCTTCGAGAGATATGATGCCTCCGCCATTGAGACCTGCTATTGGGTTGAATCAGTCGAATAAGAAAGAGGAAGAAGACTTGAAGCCACCGCCTATACCTTCGAGAGATGTTGTTGGATTATCGCCTCCGCCAGTTGACATCACTACGACTAGCAATCCCATGGAAGATAGATTCTCGTTCGCGAATGTTAATGAGTCTGGCTTGAAGCCTCCACCCAAGTATATTCCATTGAAAGAGTCTACCATTGCTCCTTTGCCTAGTGTTAGCATGGTACCTCCTAGTCCGAGACCTTCTATCGCTAGGCCTTTCATCGTTGAATTGTTATCCCAGGTAAATCTTTTTTTTTTAGGCGAAATTCTGCGCGAACATAGACAGTTTATTATTGGTAGATTTTTAAGCTCCTTTAAATTAATTTCCGGGAATTAAGGATCTAGGAATGGAAATTGTTTGAAAGAAATTATCTAAAAATTTTGGAATTTTAGAAAGAGAAATTTAGAAATTTCACTTCTATTAATTTCTATTAAATCCCAACTATTTCGATACTTCAGTAATTTTCTAAGCTCCAACTCGTTTCAAATCTCAGAATTCCCTCTACAATTAAAATAATTAATACATGATCTGGAATAATGTTGCTGATTAACTCTCTTGGACTATTTCAGTGAGTTTATTTTTGATTTCATGTTTTTCCAGGACATGGTACCACCGCCGCCAGTAACTCAAACCGCCAGACCTCTGGAAATAGCCACGGTGAGGCCAGCAGTGGCGGTGTCTGGATCGATTCAAATCGCGACAGCCGTCGCAACATCTCACATACCAGTGGTCCAAGATATCGAATCGAAGATACCGATCATACACGGCACTGTCGATCTCCCAGTGGTTGTAGACGTGCCTGAAATTCTCCGGCCGGTGAAAACCAGGATGACGGAGCACGTTAGCATCTACACCGTGCGACCGTTTGACACGAGACCTGTATCCAGGTATCCGAAAGATATACCGTTCCACCGTTTCTTAACTTAATTTTTTCAATATTTTCATTTCTTTACTTTGCGTATTTTTAACGCAATGTTTATTCGATTCGGCAGTTAATCTTCTGAAAAATTACGTAGACTCGAATTAACTAGTAATGAAATTCCGAAATTATTCCAGACTATCGATACAACCGACAGCGTTGCTAACCACGAATCTAGTAATCCCAACGAAACTACGGCCATCGCAAGTGGATCACATTCAACCGAGCAGATCGTCGACCATCAGAGACGTGGAACCAACGCGATCTCACAGTCTCGATATCCCACGGAATCCTGTGAAACGTCCAGAGCATCCAGTATTTTTGGAGTCCAGTCACGACAACATTTTACCATCGACGAAAGTGGAAGCTACGGAAGTTTTGACACACCACGTGGTTAGCACGAGCCAGACGAAGGAATCGCGGCCTACCGTGACGAAGAAGAACGGAGTCTCGAGGGTGGTCGTTTCGTTGGCGACAGAACGTAAGCGAAAGAACGAGACCACTTCGATGGAATTGCCGAGCGTGGTGACCAGGGTTGACAGTTCGATAACGAAGGTAACGAGCACGCTGTCCAAAGATATTGACAGGAGAAACGAGTCGATGATCAAGATGACGAAGGATGTTAGCAGTGTGACACGCGATGCTGCTAACAGAACCACGACAACTATGCGTATGAAGTCTAAAGAGGTGAGTTCATCTTGAATATTTGATATTTCAAATAACGATATGTTTCAATTTATCGTCTAATTTATCTATATTTATTTCCATCCAATTATTTCATTTATTGGTACTTATCTCACACAGAGTGAAATCCTGATATTTTAATAATTTATGTGGGAATGTATATGTTGCCTGTGGACAGATATCTTTTAACGAACATTTTAGAAGGAAGGAGATTCTTGTTATAATGTGTAAGCGTATAAACTTTATCAGAAAATTTTGAAGAGAAGAAAAGAACATTGATATCTATTCAATTTCAAATTAATGAAAATTAATCGTCACAAATGAATTCCTAAAAAAATATCAGCTTCGTGTAATTGCTTCATAATTTACAAAATTAAGTTTCTCTCAAGGAGAGAACGATCTGTAAAGAGTTTAATCTGTTTCAGTCGGCGTCGCAATCCTTTACCACACAGGTGACGCGATTCCAGACGTCAACGGTAACGAGAACGGAAACATCTGTCTTGGGTTCACCACCTACGACTCGAACACTAGTGCTCACCCACACGTTGACATCGACCACTGTAGAAACTGTGACAGAAACGTTACTGCGTCCAACCAGCGTGGTCTCCACGGTTACGTCAACGATCTTGCAATCTGTGGTGACTAGAATACCTTCGTCCTACGAGAACGCCGTGGACAATGATTCCATCTTCGTGGTTGTCAGCGACCAGAAGCCACCGGCACATGGTGCTGAAGAGGTAAACGTAAGAAATAAATTTCTCTCACTTTGTTGTACGTAGACTGGGAGATTCTTATACACGCAATTATATACGGAAAATTTGAAAGTGAAAGATTGAACGGTTTGAAAGCAAAGACATACAAAGTGTTGATATATATATATATATATATATATATATATATAATATTTAATAGATGACACAATTTTTTAATCTTTTAAATTATGTTCATAAGGATCTGCAGTCTATCTGTATATTGTTTTTTTAAGAATGTAACTTGTATTTAATACAATGTCTCTGTTCAGGTGGAGGCTGAGTACGACGACGTTTCGAGGGACGAGCAAGATCCAACTGGAAACGAAGTTCACAGAGTTTTGGCTGGCGGAGTTCTCGGAGCACCTGTGGTGTCGCTTCAACCTATCGTAAATCAATGTACACCAGAGTGTAGAGCATCTAGGGCTGAGATATGCGCGGAAGTTGGAGGTGAAATGCGTTGCGTCTGTCGTCCGGGCTTCGCCAGAATGTTCCTTGATCGACCTTGCAAACGTGAGCCATCAAGTTCGAGTTTATCAAGTCGAATTAATCAAGTTTATTCATAATCAGGAGCAGTCCGTTTCATTTCTTTCTTTCGAAGTTGAATTTAAAACTCACTGTTTAAATGTAACGTAATCGTACGATCAATTTTTTAGAATTTTAAATTGCTGAAATATCACAGAGATTTTTTTGGAAATATTTTTCTTTATTTTTATATTCTTTATTTTTTATTCATACAGCCACTTATACGTACACGTTACGCGTTGGCCTGGAACGCATCGGACACGAGCCCGTGATCTATGAAAGTAGCATGAACGATTCGACGTCGACAACATACAGAAAATTGCTAGGTCCTACTAAAGAAGCCCTGGATAGAACTCTGATGCAGAGTGATCTCAGAGACGTCTACAGAGGCTTGAAGATAGCTGGTTTCTCGCCTGACCCAACGAAAGTCGAGTTCCATGTTCAGCTGAGCGATAACGCTAATGAAACGAGGCTAAAAGAAGTCCTTCGAAAGTATCTAATTGGAAGCAACTATAGTTTGGGAGGCACCGAGGTGTATGCCTCGAAAAATCTTGATGTCGTGAGTGTCTCATTCTTCATGTGAAGTAAAGAAACAGATCAAGAAAGAAATTTAAATTGTTTTAAAAATGAAAAATATATTATTTGTATTTTGTGTGTGTGTGTGTGTGTGTGTGTGTGTTAAAATATATCAAAATGTTTCAGATCGAGGCAATCGATTTCAACGAATGTGTGACGGAAGAAGGAGGGCCTCACCATGACTGCTCACCGAACGCGGCCTGCTTTAATCTCCGAGGTTCTTATCAGTGTTCTTGCAAGGAAGGCTGGGCAGATTTGTCTGAAAATCCCGCGTATCCTGGAAGGCTTTGCTCTCAGGCGCCGTTGGGTTGTCCTAGTTGCAATAATAAAGGACACTGCGTGACGAACACCAATGGTCAAGAAGTCTGCGAGTGTTTCCCTTGGCATAGTGGTCAACGATGTCAAGTTAATCTCAAAGGTAACGAATAAATTTTCTACTCAGATAGACGAATGAATATTACTTAGACAAAATACGTAGATGAAATATTTCTTACTTAACGAGATGAAAAAGTCAAGGCGAAATTAATTGTCAATGTTTTATTTCATTTTACGAAATTTCCCAATGTAACGTAAATCGGGCCGTAAATCTTGCAGTGCTGCTGATAGCTCTGGTTACGACCGGTGCAATATTACTGGGCCTTCTGGCGGTGTGCGTGGGCATGGCATGTTTCCGTCAACCGAGTCGGAAACGGAGAACTGGCGACAGAAGGGCCATGATTCCTGGAACAGGCGGCGACACGAGTAGCGAGGGTAGCGTCACAGATCTGGCGATTCCACACCACGTGCCGCACGTTCTACCGCCACCCCCACAAATGATCGCACCCCTGCCACCGACCAAAAGGCCTGCTCGAAAGATCAGCGCGAAACCCAGGCATCCGCCGAGAAAAGCTACCATGATGCCTGCGTCGGGTAGGTTCTCTCGTCTAAAAATTACGTTCGGTTCTGACAAAAAAGAAAAAAAAAAATTGGTTATTTATTTCGAGAATTTAAAGTTGTTTAATTTTCTCCCTTTTATTGAAATTTAAAATTTAAAGTGAGAAATTCGAAGGTCATTTAAGGGTCTCCGAGAAAAAAGAAAATGAATACCGTGTCAAAAGATATTTGGTTGAAAGAGCATTGAAGAACAAGGAAATTTCTGTTGCTATATATTATAAACGGTTATCTAAAGGTTATCCTTATGATATTGGTGGCTCGAATGATTACAGTGCCAGTGAACGACGAACAACGAGATCGTTCGTTGACAGTGATGATCCCACGTGCCAAGTATCGATCCGCACCCCAGTCCCCGCAGAATTACAAGTCCGGCATGAGTACGTTCTCGACAGAAGAGCACAAGCTGCTCAACTACCTCGAAAGCGGCACGCATAACACCGGAAACAGGAAGCAGAGCGTATCCAGCGCGAAAGATTGCAAGGAGACTGACGTGCAGATCGTTAGAACGCCGGCCGCACCGACTGGCGCTCTCGTTAGCGCCGGTTTTCAAGTGCGTGTTCTTTCATTAATCATCAATTAACAATTAACAGTTATTGAAAATTAACAATTTTCTTAATTTTCATTCTTTAACGAATATAAACGCTATTGTTTTTCGAATTCAGTAACTCGTTCTGCGATCTTCATACTGACTCGAGAGACTGACTTCACAAAATAGAAATGGAGCGCGGACACAAAGTTGACAAAATTTAGAAACAAAAATTACCAATCTACCAAAGTTTCAAAACCGACGAAAAAGTCACAGAACAGCGCTATTATCCTGAATTTTTCATAGCCAATTCGCAAAGTTCATACGAAAAGGAAGCATTATTCGATTATATGTTCGTTTCACAGGTATCGGCAACGGTAACTCGTCAAATGGACGCCGACTCGACGTTGGCTCGCTCGTGTGGCGAGACCACGGTCGAGACAGCGACGAAAGTGTTGCGAACCGGTGATCTCCAGGGCGATCTGTGCTCGACGTTGGCACGTTCCTGCGGCGAGACAACCATTCAAGCACCGACGAAGCTGCTGAGGCTCGATCTAGGCGAGGCTGGCTCGACTCTCGCCAGATCATGCGGCGAAACAACGATCCAACCGCCTACGAAAGTCGCCGATGCCAGAAGGAACAGCGTTAAGGACGCCAGAGACAACAGAGACACGAGAGACAGCGCCAGCGAGGGGCACACAATGGCCGAGAGGGATCTAGGAAGCACGTTGAGACTTCCGGCGCAACATCCGCCACTTTATAGCCCGGATAAGGTGAGTTACGAGCTGCATTCGAGCACCATTTCAAATTTCTACTTCTTTGTGCGTTGTTTCATGTGCCCGATGTTTACTGATAATTATTAGTAGACTGCGGATGTTTATGCAATGTTTATATTTTTACGAACGCAAAGGTTGAAAGCACGGAATTTGTGACCCGTTAAAAGTTAAACACAATATAAATATTTGAATTTCGTAAAATTGTAGATTAACTAATTGACTGGTCAATGAGTTGCAAATAAACTGTTACGTTAACGTAACGTGGATCCTTAAATAGTGATTGCTTTATTTATTGCTTTATAAATACAATGATCATTTTAGTTTTGGTATTTTTTTTTTTTAGTTTGGTATTTTTAATTATTTAGTTTTTCTAGTTTTGGTATTTTCTATATTTTTCTACATTACATGCGTTCTCTAGATTTTTGTAAAGCTTCCAAAATGCATAAATATTTGTAGTCTAATTTATATAATAGAATTGATATAAATTTTTGCAGCTACGTTTTTTGTCGAAAGATGGTAGACGCATCTCGTAACTGAAGTTTTCTTTTAATTTAAATTTTCTCTCGCATTGATTGATTCGATAAAGTTCACCTTACAGTTGGTGTTATAACTGGCGCATCGCAATGCAATAATCAAAATGTAGTGGCGCAATTGAACGATAGGTTGTTATTTTTAATTTTAAAAAAGTTTCTAATCACAGAGAATGATTTCTTCCAGACCAGCGATCGAGAATCGAACTTTGACTCCCTCTAGATACCGAAGATCGTACGACTAATAAAAAAAATCCGGCCGACGGAGGGTTGTGGATCTAACCGCTGGACGGTGGCCTCCACAGTTTCGCAAATCGAACAAGTAAAAGAAATTTCTCCACTGATGCCAACCGAATCGAGAAACGTCGATAGCTTAAACAAGAACTACAACAAAGTTCAATTTAAACAAATCTAATGTATCTTTAACCCTTAAATACTATTAATCGTATTTTTTTCTATTTCTCTTCCTCCTACGTTTATTATTTCATATTTCTCAATACGTTCACTGTTATCTTTTATTATATGATACATATAAAGCAAATTAAAGAAATTTCTATTAAACTCAACTGATAATACTAATTTAACAAAACGGCAAAAATTAGTGACTTTTTACAACAGCTGCATGAATTTCGTTGTCTGTAGTACTTAAGGGTTAACCCTCTCATTGGGAAGCTTTAATTGTTTATTTTATTAAATTAAAACGATATTTATTGAAAGGAAAGCGCCTCGAAACAAAAGAAAGAATATATACATATATTCGTATTTTTAACAACGAAATGACAATCTTCGTGGTAACCAAAGCGATTGGAAAGAAACTCGAGGCCAGGAAGAAGATAAATTCACGAGCAGCGTTTTCCTCTATTTATTTTAGATTACGTAGAAACGCTTCCGGAGGGATAGGAAAATATTATCAAGTTCGATCAGACGCGAACGTAGCTTTGTCAGATTCAAAGAGACGCGCTGGTTACTCATCCCCGTGCCAAAATACAACCAATGAATGGGAAGGCTCGCGAGGGAAGCTGCTTCTCGCCTTTCCGACTGTCGTTTTCACTTTTCTTAATTCTCGTTTCTTGTATTTTTCTTTCTTTCTCTCTTTCTCTCTCTCTCTCTCTCTCTCTTTAACTGCTCGCCGAGGATTCGTTTCAGAAATTTGATTATCGCTGAGATATATCTTCCATCGCGTTATTCGTTTATTTATCTATTATCCGAAGGCTGCGGATTTTTACGCGTTTCTGTATTTACGTGAACATCATTAAAGGAACTTGTCTGGTATATATATTATATAACTAAACTTTTTCGATTTTTGTGTATTTATTTATAAACTTGAAACGCACAGAATGCATGCAACGGGCAAAAGTATCCAAAATGCAATATTCTAATTAGCAGAGAAATCAGTCTTCTAACCAGGTTCCCTCTTCCAAATTTTATTTATAAAAATATGAGTTTGCACAAAAATCCGCAGTGTAATTATAACAAATATTCTATTTTGGATACTTTGCGTGTGCGCGTTCTGCGAATTCGGTACGTAGAAATCTAATCTTTATTATACGAAATTTTGATTCTGCATATATATATATATATATGCAGTCTCGTTTAGAAGTCAATGAACATTCAACGTGTAATGAGATTTTATTTAAAATAATTTTATGACTTTAGTTGAGTGTGAAGATGATACTTCTCGATGTAATAGTCGAATTTCTCTATAAACGTCTCATGGTCCTCGGCAAACGCTGCACGCGAATCGACGCGTGACTCAACACAGTGTCATAAGTCGTGCGAACGGCGCCGATCGCCGCGGAGTCGGACATTATTATTAATTGTTGTTGTTGTTTGTTTGTTTAGTCTATTTTCCGGCGGGTCCTGTCATGTTGCCCGGCTTCGTCGATTTGCAAATTCGTACATCGCGGCGCGGTCCTTCTAATAGCTCTCACGAACATCGTTGATTGTAAACCACGTTCCCTAATGTTCTACAGAGCATACTTTTGACAATATTAAAAACGCAAAAAATCGTACCAACTGTAATGCTAATAGAATTATTTTCTGTACTATTGTTTTCCAAATCTTCGTTCAATGTAGTGGAATTTTTATAAGTTGTGTGAAATATCAATATAATTTTTAACAATGTACATTCGAATGATTCTGTCGCTGTACAACCTGACGTTGAGAAATTTATCCCGAATAACGAGTTGATAATTAGAAACATCTCTTTACTACTACTAGAATTGGGATCGAGGGTATCTCTTATCAAACATGATCGAAACCTATCGAACAGATTAAATGACTGCAGTCGAATTCAAAATAGAATTTTCGATCGCGTGGACTGCAGAAGAACGAAACATTCGATTTTGATGACGACAAAGCCGCGGCAACGTCGCCGAATCAGACTCGAGGAAGAGCGAGCAGAGCGTGTTGCATAACGCAGGCGCACGTGCATTTAACTTGGATTTTTATTTTGTTTAGCTCAAATAGATAGCGTAAGCGGATGCATTAAGCGGAGGGCAGGTGTATCATTAACGATAAAATACTTTCTACGTGTTCTGTCACTTTTTGTTTTACATATTATCTTTCTTCAGTGGCGTAAGGTCGTTTTCAACCAAATGAAACAAAGTATACACACGTTCGTGATCGTTTCGCGAACGAAAACGAACGAACGAACGAAGCTCGTACCTTGCATTACCACACGCAACTAACTAACTCGTCCTTTCTCTATGTCCAAAATGAAAGTACTCTTTTATAAATACCATACCATATGTGTACGCATAGATATGATTTGATTTATATATATACATAATATACATAATATAAAATAATATAATATAATATAATATAATATAATATAATATAATATAATATAATATAATAATGCATATAAATATATTCTGTTGTACATACCGTCTCGAAGAGAACTTAATGTTATTGTAATTTTTTGTATTATTTAGAGAACTGTATACTTCTTGTGTAATTTTAATAAAAGTGAATAATACAAATCTTCGCTACAGCAAGAAACCTCAGCGGCATCCACGAAGTGTTACCGCCGTATTATCAAAGTTCTTTCCTCAGGAGAGGTCCAAATTTTTCACATAAAGTTCCTTAAACCTACCACTTTAATCTCCGTGGCAACAAAAAACAATATCTTCGTCGAAAGAATACGGGAAAAGAAGCATTCCAACTGAAATACACGCTCAAAGTTCAATTTTCATCTATCCACATTTCACACGAAATACACGAGATATCGTCTCTAACGGACTTAAATATTTCCAGGTTGAACTTTCGTCGCGAAATAAAGAAACCTCAGCGTCGTCACGTCCATCCACAGCTGCAACCCCGTAGGAACGTGCGTAAGAAGCCAGCTTCGTCGCAACGAGTAACAACGACACACACGCACCGAGTGTTCGCGCAGGGCGCGGCGTGTTCGCGTAACGCTCGCCGTTGAAAAACTTGCACGCCTCAGCTCGGTAGTAATTTCAGGCCGGTGGCAAAAAAAAAAAAGAAGAAAAAAGAAAGAAAAGAGAAAAGAGTCAAGGAGTCTTCCGACAAAAGAAGCGGCCGATACCGACGAAATTACCTTCCGACAACCTTACACGGCCACGGCTCAGGGGAGTGCCTAATAAGGGGCGACGGTATAAATAAAGTCATTTGCGGTAGTCGTGAGGCTCGTCGCGCGGGGACCGGGCCCCTTCGACGAATCGGGCCTTTCGTCGCCGTGCCGGGTTTGCCCGCGAAACCCGTGGAACAGGGCCATGCCCGAAACAGCCCTCTTCGGCCCGGTTTGTTTTGCGAATTAGGCTCGTTTTATCTTGCTGGCCACGGCTCGCGCCGCGACGAATCAAGAAACGCGGACCGCCGCACGTCCCCGCTTTTTGTCCACGCGAGAATCAAGTTGTCCTCGTTTCAGTGGCGTAGCCCGATACCACTCCGAGGGATCGGCGATTTTAAACACTGAGCCGAACACGGTGAATTTCAACACTTGAATTCGCCGATTTTCTCTCTCGTTCCTCTCTCGATTTGTAACGACGCGTTTTTAAAACATTTCGGTCCTTTTATTTCGGAGGAAAACTTGGAGCAAGATTTACATACTTCTGTCTTATAGGTCTGTAGAGATACAATTTTGCGTTGCTTCTCGAGCTACGAATTTTGTTGAATGACTGATTCCACCAATACCAGAGCGACCAAAACAATGGAAAGAATATGCAGTAAAGTTTATGGTAAGATAAGATGTAAAATAATTTACAAAAATCCAGAATTGTAATATTCTTCGCAGTAAGGGGTTTCGTAAATTATAAAATCGTTTTGAACCGGAATATTCACGCATTATCAGACAGAAATTTTACTACGAATAATGGAAATCGTTTACAGAAACGGGTTCACTCGCGTGAAAGAATTCAGTGCAAAGAATCAGATTAACGAAATGCTTTTTCCGTTCAGCGCAGAAGCAGAAAAAGAAAGTTTTTCTCGGTAGAACAAAAAGAACTTCTCGGCTCCTTATTGAATCTTCTGTTTCACAAAGTTACTGCAGTCATCGTTGTAACATTTTGTGGCGAAGCGGAAACGGCCGTGGACAGGGAATCCGGCGCGACAGAGGGAAGACACAGTGGCCTTTCTTCCGAGAATCGTCGGCCTCGACGCGTTTTTGCGACACGTTGCGCGCGCCCAGAGAAATTGGAACCTTCCGAGTCCTTGTATCTCTGGCCCCATGGTGGACCCCCGCCGATTTCTCGGTGCCACGTTTCCCTTCCTCCTTCCTCCTTCCTCTTACTCTCGACTCGGTTCGCTCGTTCCCGATCCTGCAGATAAGATTTCATCGAAGGAAAATACGAGTAGTCCCTCGAGACGATCAGCCATCGTGTGCCACGTCCCTCCCCTCTCCTCAGGAACCGTGAAAGAAATTTGTAACCGAGTTTTTGGAAATCCCAATTTGTGGATGCAGCGGCAGCTTTGATCCAAACACCGAAACAAACTTGTCGTTGCGAGTGCTTGGAACTTCTCATCGGAACGTTCGTTCGAGTTGCGATCCGAGTTATTTCAGTTTGTTGTTTCATCTCGTTTCATCCTTCGAAACGTTAATTCTCGTTGTGACTCTCTCAGTAGGGTAGATACTGAAACGTGCGTTATGGGAATAAAATAGGGATAAAACTGGGAGTTGCATTAGTTTTTTTGTATTTTATTCAATATTGAGAAATGTCAAGGGAAGCAAGCACATAAGCAAATGACACAAGAAACGATGCAAGGAGTTTACGAAATTGTGAAAGGAGAAATGACACGAAAAGCGAGAAGAGAAGAAAAAAGGATTAGAAGACTGAAAAGAAACGAAGGGATGAAACTCGCGTGATACGAGTCTGTTCGTTCTTCGAGCTTCAATAGTTCAAGTTCATATAAAATTGTTTCGACGCAGCGAGAGATTTAATCGGGCACCGACGAATAAATCTCAAATTTCGATCCGAAATAGATAATAGATACGAATTCTATTTTGTCAAAGTTCAAACTGAAAGAACAAATCGAAATATCCATCTATGAAATTTCTCGCTGCTCTCCTCTGAAAAAAAAGCAATCCGTGTCGACATCGTGGCATCGACATCCAACAAGAAGAAAACTAAAAAAAAAGAAGAGAGAGAGAGAGAGAGAGAGAGAGAACAGCAGGTTGGTTTCCGACTGGCTGTCACAATGGCGGCGCAGGGAAGGCGCTCGCGCGCACGCTGCATGCCACGAGATAAATTGTCCAGAAATTTCAAAGGTCGGCGCTCTTTGTGGGATTAGCCGGGGCACCGCGGGCTACCAGTTACAAATCACCAGGTACCAGTTACCAGTTACCACCTATCACGTGGCCCGGCTACACGGCCGGAATTATTGCGATCCACGCGTGAATCCTCGTCGCCATTGTGCACCGAGCTGCATGTATTCCGCCGTGTATTGTTTGTAAACCAGCGGCGATCAGCCTCCGACCGACGATTTATTCACGAATCGTCCGGGCCTCCGCCTCCTTCTCTATTCTCGCGTTGGATCGATTGCCATCATAAAAGCGGCTTCCACCGCTCCGATCGAACCGCTCAACCAGCGTGGAAATTCCTCTCGGCTACCTGTGTGTCGAGCGAGGCTATTCGTTGCTTGGAAGATCGCCGGGATCTCGGTCTCGGTGAGAACGCGTGAACGGGTTTCTCTCGTGGGACTGTGAGCACTCTGGGGATGCTTAACATCCTCCAATGGGAATTACTAAACGACTGAAATACAAATTCTGTGCCGCAGAAGGAACGAAACTGCGGGGATTTTTGTGTACGAAGTACAACAAGCGACGAAATCTTGAAAATTTCATCATCGTGGGTCGTCAAAAGATTTCTATACGAATTTCTTTGGTAGTTCTAATATCGATGGAACGACTTCAAAGGGTTGCGAGAAAGAATGTTGACCGGATATTTGACTATCATAATACACCCAAAACACTCAATTCGTTTAAACGTCGTATCTAGCACAATGGTCCTCGAAACAACCGTTTCTCCCCATTCCTTCCCCCAAGAAAGAGAGAAAAAACCAACCATAAAAAAAAGCCGAGAAAATGGAAAACCTCGTACAAAGAGCAAACCGTGTCGAAGAGGGTTCAGTGAACGTCGATGATCGCCCTGGTCCAAAATGGACCAGGTAATACACACCCTTGGAAAGCGAAGCCGTGTAAAACGGGTCGAAAATGGCGACACATCGTTCACGTTCGAATTTCCTGTGAAATCCTTTTCACGCATCTCCGTTCCGCGCGAGCTGTAGTTGTCCTGCGGGCAATCCTGCGGGGGTGAAAAGATGGCACCCGTGTTCTGCTCCATAGATCACGATGGGTCGGTCTTCCTTTTCGTTCCCCTTTCAGGAAGGGGCACAATGCTAGCCTCGCCGGTATTATACGAGGCCGTGGCCGACAATGGACGCCAACTTGCCCATTGTATCGGCCGATTCCGTAGCCGGAGCCCGAACCTAACCTAAACCTTCCCTTTTCTTCGCTCGTGTTACCGACGAGATGTCTTCATTAGCGCGACCTGCGTGTCGTTCTGCTCGGTTACGTGGAGGCTCGGTTACGTGCGATTTAACGGAGGCACTAAACGTTTCTTGGAGGGACACGAGGCGATTTCTCCGCGAATTTTATGGCGGACGAGTTTTCAGCTGGAATTTTGAAGCCTGAGGACGGAGAACAGAGAGATCTTGAAAAGAAGATTCTGTTTCCTCTGATTGAGCGAGAAATAACTAAGTTCAACCTGTTCTTACCTGTTTAAATAATTTCGCCGTTTGTTCGGCGAATGTAGTTGATATGACATTTTTAAACGAACATTACTCTTTTCCTTTTCTTTTCTTTTTTTCGTCATTCTGAATTGAATCTCGGAGCGATTAATTCGCACTCCGTGTAGTTCGCATCATTTCGCAGACACTACGTTAGATACTAAATCTCTACGTCGCTAGATAAATGATCGCGATGGATTTCCATTCAGACATCTACGAACGAGAACTACCTGCTCTTGTAAATTAATCGAGACACGCACACCACGCGCTATAACACCGCGATCTAATCAAACCAACGTCGTTCGCCTCGCTGAAATAAAAACAAGCCTGCCGTGCGAAACGGTGAGAAACAAGTAAGAAACAATATAACCGACGTTCCCGGTGGCAGGAAAATTGCGGCTCATTACAAAACTGTGAAGTCACCGGCGCTGTTACGAAGGGAACATTCCCCCTTCCATTTTGCCGACGCGACGGAGGGAAGCAATTTCATCCGGCGATCGAACGAGGCAACTTTTTGATACCTTTTTCCATCGCCGTGGAAGAAACTGATGAGCTGTCGGCCGCTAAAAACGCCGACGACGATCGACAACCATCGGCCGGTTCGATGAATATTCTTTCTTGCTCCTTGTCTTTCTTGGCGATTGGAAATTTTTGGGAAATGCTCGTGACCGGTGCCATTGTCGAGGAGGGTCCTCGCTGCCGGAAATCGTTAAGGATAATGAGGGATCCGGAAAGTTTCGCCGAAGACGAGGAGAGGAGATGACGCGGTGCTTTTCTGCTAATAGACACGTCCCGATTTTCAGCTGGCCCGAAGTAGCTGCTTTCAGGTTTTATTTCGCGGCGGTCAGTAATATTCGACGACGTCTCATTTTCGTTTCTTTTTCTCGCGGAGACGTCGTTTATATGTATTAGCCTCGTTAACTGTAAATTGCTGGTAATACCATACCGCGATGTTCGAATCAATCGTGCGTGCTTCGCTATGCTGGGCTACGTGTCCTCTTTTTGGTGAATTGCTTTTTACTTGGAACGAGCATGAAGTATCGAGAGCACGGAGACTGTATTTAAGCGCGGAACAGATTACTTTGTTGAAAAAGAGCAATTTATATTTATGTTTTTGGCAAGATTTTCACTGGACTGTTTGTTGGTGTTATTTTTTCTTTTTTCATTTTTCTGCTACGTTAATCTCTTCGCGTTATTATTCTTTTTTTTTACAATTATCGAAGTATGTATAATACGAATACATATATATATATATATATATATATATATATATATATATTTGTAAAAATAATATGTATTCTGTTTCTATTTGAAGCAGAATAGCGAAACATTGAAATGATTGAAACAATAATTGAAATATCGAATGATTGGATTAACTGAAATATCGATGACTTGTTTCCAATAATCTTACTTTATAAAGCAAGGGTGAAAGTAAACAGTTTTAACAGCAAATGGAATTTCTATGAATTTCTATGAAAAAGCAATTATTTTACTAAAAAAGTATACCCGTATTTTTGTTCTACATGTTGTATTCTACAAATTGAAACAAAAAAACATAAATACAAACTCACTTTCTAACAATTCCATTGCTTCATTTCCATTATTTATTCATTACTTTTCCTCGTAGTCAAAAGGAAATCAGGAAATTTGAAGTTTCTCTACATCTATCAAGCGCCATTTCGCTCTCAAATGACTTCACACATTCTTCTATTGTCTTTCGCACATCTGTTACCTTTCCTTTGTCTAAATAAGAAGTGAATTAAAAAAAAAATCGAAACTTTTTTCCTACGTTCTCCTACGTCTTCTGTTCCAAACATCGAGTGTTTCCCATGCTGCTCCGTCGAATTCCTCCAATTCATGCGCGTAGGACCAGCACTGTCGACTTTCACCGATTTTCCAGTTGTTCGCTAAGATGCGTGACGTTTCGCTTGCGATTTGCGGCCAGTCACCGTGAACAGGCACCGGGACGTCAGCGTGTGATGAGCGGCACAATGCCGGGACATTAGCCGGACGGATTCTGTCATTTGCCATGGGGGCTTACCTGGCTTTCATCGTCGCGAACCCGAACGCGACTTGAAACTCGCGACGGAATCTAGCGCTCGCGCGAGAGTTGCTTCGAGCGATTCGTCATTTCAGCGAGGGAAGTTACGTGCAACCGTAATGTCACGGTCGACGAGCGACTGTTCGGCGTTTCACGCACCGGGATTCAGCGTGATCGAGCGGTGAAATTTTGCGAATGATCGAGAGATATTTGAAAAAGAAAGAGCTATCTAATTTAGGGAATATCTAATTTATTTAAATGGTTAGCGATTTGACACATTTTTTAAATAATTTTTTAAAAATAAAACGTTATATTATATTGTTATATTATATTTGCAGCACGCAAGTTACGGAAATGAGGTTCCGTGACATTATTACGACCACGTATCTTCGACACTTTTGATGAGAAAATATGCAAACAACACGACGATATTATCCGACATATAAAAATTCTAATATTCATTCGATAATCAACCCTCTTCTAAATTCAAATAACCAAAACTTAACAGAAGATTCGAAATAACAATTTGACCATTTAATTTGCCACGAGTTTCTGAAAGAAACTTCGAACCCACGACATCGGCTTAAGCACGATCGTGCACGCCATTGTGAGACAGTTAGCCATGCAACGATGGCGTAAAAAATCGGCGGAAGAGGATGTTTCCCTGCGAAGCGTGTCACGGTTGAAAGTTCTCCTCTATTTTCCCGGGCCACGTTCGATACACCGTCCCCTTTTTATTGCGACACGTTCCGGGGATTTAGGAATGCCGCGTGGAAAATATTAGGAGCCTATCGAGACTGATGCGCTTCTCCAAAGTAGGGGCGGGGAGGGGGGGGGGGAGGGAAAACGTGTTTCTCGAATAGCGAGGCCACCGTGGAAAATCGGATTTCATCGTCTGTTTGTTATTTTCGCGGCAGGCTGAAACGTTAATGGCCGTCGAGGCGAGGACGTGCCGATATACGATCCTCGGGAAAGCGGCGACTCTGTAGCGAATCGACGCACGCCGCCTCAAACTCATAAACTGACGCCTCGGGACTGACTTTTGCGGTCGTTTGATGTGATCTATTGTCGAACGGTTCCAACCGATTTTCTTGTTGGTCTCTCGATCATTTCGGCCGCGGTTAGAGAAAGAGGAGTTTTAAGCGCGCGTGAACTCGCACCCGACGATTTGACACACTTTCCTCATAAAGTGCGCGAGACCACGATATATAAAATTGAGTATCTGCTGTCAGAGTAGCAATTGATTAGAAATTTAGTCTATTTACTGTTGACGAAGAATTTGCAGACTTAATTAGTGGGTGTTAATTCTTTGCCAACTCTGTTAGCTTGAATTAAGCTGGAAAGATAAGGGACGAACGATGGTTGCTTTTGATACATATACTTATACACGTATATATATATATATATATATATATATATATATTGTATTTTATTGCTTCATACATTTTTTTTTTTCTATGTATATTATATACGTCTTTTGGTAATCTTTAGTGAACGTCTTTTATTTCACAGATACCTCGAATGCTACAGATGGAAGATTTTCAACGTGATGGGAATTTTATCGACTGAACGGAGCATTTCTCTTCTTTTTCTTCTAGAAAAATAATTTTCAAATGTGTTTCTAACTTCGAAATCGGAATTCACAGTTACACCCTCAATTCCTCCAATGTTCTCCATTATTTCCCAATGCACGTGATATATACTTATTCTATAATTTCCTGTGAATTTTGTCGACTTTTTGTTAGAGTGGTGTCCGAGAGCGTGGAAAACGAGGGTGTTCGTAGGGGACCTGGGCGGAGCAGCGTACAAAAAGAGCAGCGAGCAGTGTGACGAAGACGCAACAGAGAGGGAAGAAAGGGAGAATGGGCGCGATTTTTCATTTTCGAACAGGCTGGGCAACGCCTGGCAGATCCGGGACACGTGGAGAGCCAGTAATCATCTTGTTCTCGACGCCCGGCGAATAACACAAAGGATCGAACTGGCGCTAATTACGTGGTCGTTCCCTTTTTTTTTCAGGACAGGGTGCCGCGCAGGGGTTGCCGCCCCGGAAAGAGGGGCAAGCCGCTGGAACGAATGCCTGCGTTCCGGGAAGAATCTTGTACTTGCGAGTCCCTCAGGAATTTTCACCTCACCGTGAAAAAAATTCAGTATGACGAATTCGGCCCTTTGTTCTCTGTTAATTGCCACGTTAACTTGCCCTATAATTTCGTTTAGTCACGGGAGAGAAAGATTATTTAAAGACTCTGACTCTATTTATCGTAATATTTCTCGCGTCGAGTAATCTGTACAATTGGAGAACAAACTTTTGGACACTTCTCTTTGTAGCATTTTATCAACACCGTGGTGTACCACAAGTTTGAAACAAATTTAAAAATTAGGATATTCATTACAAACATTACGTTAGATACTAAATTATGTTGGTTGTATCGAGATAATAATTTTCATACTTTACCAACGCGATCGCATTAGTCGTTTCTCGTTATCAGCGTTAATAAAAGTTTCACGTAACAAGAACGTGGCAATATCTCATAACTTTTGTATAACGTTTCTTCGATTAGTATATTCCAATATACCAATATTACCAATATACCAATTCCAAATATTCCAATTTTGCCAATATAATTATAATGATCGTTTCTCGTTGCAACTTTCACGCAACACAGACAAAGCAATCAGGGATACCCGTGATTAACACGTCCTGCGTGATTAAACGACCCCCTGGCGTCTCGAATTAAATCGTTCCAGCCGGAACGAACGGCAAAGAGAGACCCGTCGAAGGAATCAATTTTACTTTTTCCACGACGAGCGAAACGAGCAACAAACGGAGCAAATAGAGCGGGGACGAAAAGGCTGGGGCCAGTGGGTGACTTGCGAAACTCGGCGCGGCCCCCTTACGGCTTCTTACGCTCCTGAGGAGTCGTGGGGCCCTTCGAAGCTGAGAGAGGCCGCGAGAGGAGCCTCAGCTCGTGGAAAAACAATGAGGCGGCCCCGATCGGACTCGGACTCGCTCCGCGGCCCTTCTGATTCGCCATGAAGCAAACAAGAAATCGAGAACGATGGCTGCTGCTGCCTCGTCGGCCGTGCATCTGCCGCCGTTCGTCCTTCCTCCTTCTTGTGTTCCTCTCACGACAACTACCCAACAGAGCTGACCACGTTTACGCGGAAACATGGAGGAAACCATGAAGCGACTCTTTTGACGCGAGGAACGTCTCGTTCTTGTCCGAGAAAGAAGCGTTTTGCCGGTATTTGGCGATTTTATTCAGAGTTGCGAGGAACGATCTATGATCTGACGAAGAACTTTTTTTCGAAATCGTTGGTTGAATATTTAGGATGGGTAGGATGGAAGATCTTCGTCATCTGAAAATTGACACGCGTTGAAAAATTCAGTGATGGTCTTGTGGGATTTTTCTCTATTGTTGAGAATGTATCCAGAAATTCTTGCGTATCGTTAGAACTTTCAAGTGTGTACACTTGTAAACAGGTGTCAATCATCGAGCAATTTCAATTTAAATATTCGTGGAAATTTGAAGACTTCTAATCAATATTACACCGATCGGCAAGGTCATGTTATTCTTCAGTTCATTCTCATCGTTCATTCAAAGTGAGGCAACGACGAAAATTTCAACTATCAGTTTTTGCAAAGAAAATTTATCCATCTTCAGATTCGTACTACTCAATTGGAGAATCAACCACGTTATCAAGAACACTGTCAACGTAGCGCAAAACCCGTCTCCAGTCAATCACAAACGTTGAATCTTCCTGAACAAACCTGAACAAGGTGCAAAATCAAAGGAAACCAGCTACAATCCACCCCAATAAAAATGTCGATCGGCAAACGCTCGAGGCATCCCTGGATTCCACAGCGAAGGCGAGCTTTCCGTGTCTGAACGTCCATCGTGCAGCCGGTCCCTCTGAAAGTGTGACTCTTTTAAGAATTGCAACTTCTCCCTCTCTCTCTCTCTCTGTCTCTCAACCTCTTCCTCTGATTCTCGCTAATTCGTGGACGAGCTTATCTCGGGATCTCGTTTGGGAGCAAGCTACTAACTCTCGACACCTCGGTGGTAAATTCTGCCTTTACTCGGCTCCCCGGTTACCCCCTGTCCAGGCTAACCTCGTGCCAGCCATTCGAGCGTAAACGCCGGGGACACAGAGGGAGAGATCGGTCGGGTTGGACGTATCTCAGCTCGCAGAGCGTGCAGATCGGTCGGGCAGATAGCTGGTAGCCGAGGACACGCCGGCGTATCCTCTTCAGGGAATCGCGCGATGTCGTGCGAGGGAATTCGTCTTGAAAAGCGGCAGCAGGTACCGCTGTAAATCGTGATTCACCGATTTTCGTCGCGCGGAAACGCAGCAAGTCCCGTGGACATTTCGAGCGAAGGTCACCCCCCGCGGACCAGTTTTCGCTTTCCGACCGAGAAGTTCTCTGTACTTTGGTCTTCTTTTCTTTCTCTCTCTCTCTCTCTCTCTGTATTTTTTTTCTTTTCTTTCTTGTTCACGGTTTATACGATCGACGAGTTTCAGCCTGCTTCTTCTACGGCGCGTAGTAGTTTCGTTTTGTAACGAACGAAAGAAGAAGCTGTGACTTCGCGGTGACAAAGGGAAGAGATGGCGGAGGAAAGGAAACGAACGAGGGACAGGCGATTGAGGAACGTGGTAAATAGGGCTGTAAATCTGGCGGTCAGGCCCATTATAAGTTTATTACCGACTTTCCTCCACGCGCGACACTCATTCGGGCTCCACGAGTCGGACTCGAAACCTGTTACACGCGGGGAACAGCGTGCCTCGAGTTGTAACCGCCCGGGACCCACGCTCCCCACAGAATTATTAGTCATGTTCGTCGATTCTGTCGGAAATGCTTAGGATAGTTTATGCCGGACACAAGTGCCGTTGTTTCGTGTGTTCGTTTTTTATTTTTTTTTTTTTTTTTTTTTTTTTGAATACAGTACAGTAGGTATAAGACTGTAGGTATAAGACAAACTGAGGAATTTGAGTACGTGGTGTTGTATGAATCGAGGAGACACTAAGTTTAAGCACGTCTATTGCCAGTTTAATGTCAGTCTCTTACTCAAACGATAGATTTCTGATTCTTGAATAGGGATCTTGAATTTAAAGTGTAATCAATTACAACTCTTTCTACATAGTCGTATTGTGGTTACTTGTCGAGGCAAAAATTTGAAGACTAGGCCCAGTAAACTGTAACAGTTCCAGTTTCATTCGACTAATTTTCAGGTAATCAAAGCGACTCAGAGACAAGATTCCAATTAAAAACATGGCGAAAACGATGAAATTTTCAGAAGAAGATCGTTCCGATAATTCTGGAAAGTAGTGGTTTCACGCTAAAAGTTGTGTCAAAGTCGTCCAGGTTGTAAAACTCATCGCCTATTTCCACTAGCGACTGGAAAAGAATCTTCAGTTGGAAAAGCCTTGAATTTGGAAACAAATGTTTCAAAAAGACACCGAACTTTCTCCGTGCTCGTTCGTGGTCGACGCACGAGAATTTGGGATTTCGGCGTGATTTTTCGTCTGTGTTGGGCGCAGTTTGCGTTTCCACGTGGAAGAAGGTGGAGTTAGGGACCGGAGGGTTTAATAACACCGTGGGTCCGAGCATAACTGAGCGAGACCGACTCGAGAGGCTCCCCCTCTCTTGGCATATATATAGCAATTAGGCCGTGGAACGTCTCTATCCCGGGCCGTGGCGGCCTTTCCAGCCATGATTAGAGGACATACGCGCTCGGTAGGGGCCCCGCACCACGTCCACCTCAAGATTAAGGCCCCCTCCACACTGTTCACTCCCCCCCTTGAACCTCTTTGCCCCCGAATTCGTTCAAGTTTCATTCTAGCGGCGCGTAATACCGCAGCTTTTAATTCACTTCGTGCACTTTAATATTCGAATCATTGAAAGTTGTTCATGGAAGAATGTACACGGAACTTTTTATTTTATAAAAAAATTTTTTTATGAAGAACACCTGAGAGTTCTGATGTTGAATTTCATAAAAAGATAAAGTAAATTTAAAAGTTGATGAATTTTCAAACAGTAGACTTGAATTAGAAAGTCCTGTTTATATAAAATTTAATACTTGGTTCAGAGATTGTGAAATAATTATCTAATCGTTGGGTTATGTAAAAGATCCCTGATCAATAGCCATAAAATAAATCTCAGCATTCTCTTGATAACGAGGTATTTGAATGTCCGCTATTTCAGAATAAAATTAAACACGTTTGCAATCTCTTAATTAGTAACTTTCTGAATGATTCATTTCTATAACTCCAAAACTAAGTTGCAATAAATCTCATAAATAGTACAAAAAGCGTAGCATTTAAATTTACAATTCTTTTCGATCGTTAATTTTATCAGAATTGTAGAAGAAAATTCTCCCTTAGTATTTTTCCATTATCACGTTCCCCTAGAATGTATATTCTGTAATTTTATAAAATTTCGAGAAATTCAAGTACTTGTGGCAACAAGTATACAAATCACGGCAAGTGATGTTGCACGGTCCTCGGCAGATCGAACACCTTGTGATCGGTAAAGAGCTAAGAAAGACAAGCGGTGTGAATAGAGTTTTAGGATTCTAGATCGAAACGCGCGAGAAGAAGATCCTTCGTGAACGATGGTGGATGAAATAAGGACGAGATTAGCGTTGCGGTCGGATGGCCGAGGATACGACGTAAATAGGGCCGCGGCAATATCTTGGGACAGCCGACAAAGATGTTTGCGTCAGCCACGGAAAAGAAGGATACATAAATAAAAGACAGGTGGATTTTTCTGTCCACGGCCGAGATAATCCGTATCGACCAGAACAAATCCACTGATTTCTCGTGTTCCCACTTGACGCGTTGCCTTTTTAACCCGAACAGGAATTCTTCCAAAGCGACCAAGATGGACGTCCCGGACGTTCGTATCTGTTCAACCTCCGTCCAAGCAATATTTCCCTCGTCTTTATCTTTCGATACGCAACCGATAATTCGTTGGCCAATTTCGCTAAGAAATAGCAAACTTTGTTGGGATTCTTCTGCTTGTCTCTGTCTTGACGTTATTCAAAGTATCTTCGAAAAGTGAACTTGCGTGAATTTATTGCAGATTACAATTACAAAAAATAAAAA
The DNA here is from genome assembly GCA_032399595.1 of Tetragonula carbonaria. Lineage (NCBI taxonomy): Eukaryota > Metazoa > Arthropoda > Insecta > Hymenoptera > Apidae > Tetragonula > Tetragonula carbonaria. The sequence goes on from JAUCRC010000007.1 coordinate 7,171,806, forward strand.
TTCTGACAATCGATGAATCAAGACATCTCTTCGTTCGGTCAAAACAGTAGAGATTTCACAGGAGTCCCTTGCACAAATTAAAATTCCAAAATGTGACGCAGTAAAAAATCAATTATCATACTCGTCGTAAATATTTTTTCTTTTTTTTTTCAAACAAAAGGAATCCGACATCGAGTCCATAAAATCCCTTTGCACGGCCACGACGTTAAATTTAGTAACATCAACTGACCGATCGAGAATTGCGAATAAAACGTAATCGAATTACCTGTAGCATTGCCCCTTAATGTCTCAACGGAGATGTCTTAATGTGCTTCTCTTTAATAAACCGTACGATCGATTCGTATAAAAGTAATCGGCAAAAGACTAGAGTTCTTAAAAACAAAAGTTACAGCGAAATTGGCCTGGCCAGAATTTCGCCAGGCATCATCGATAAACTTGTCGAACGGAGGAGAAGCTGAAGTCTCTCGGGGCCTTGTGTTCGGGAGGTCTTCGCGTGGGGCGAGGCCACCATGTTTCTTCGGGTCTTTTCGAGCCTGTTGCCTTCCTCGTCGCTCTTCTGACACCCTATTCGCTGCATCCTCATCTACACCACGGCGTGCGAGCACCGGCCACCTTGGGGCGCCCCCGGGTGGCGAACGGACCAACCTGTCTGCCTCGCGCCACCTCTGCTCCAATCCTCTTGCCGTGCTTCCTCTCCCTTCCTGCCTTCGCTTCTTCTTCTTCTTCTTCTTCTTCTTCTTCTTTTCTGCCAGGGCACCTGACTTCGTCTTTCGCCATAAAAGAGCAACACATTCTGCGTCCTCAGATGCAAAAATCCTCGGAAGATTTCAGGGATTTTTGTGAATCATCTGGAATCAGGATTTCCTCAATTGTACTCTGATCTCCTGAAGTTTAGTGAAAGAGTAGATGATTGAAGAGCGGTGATTGATCACTAATGTTGATCCGTTGTTAGAATGTGTCAAGAACGATGAAAGCCTTGTTCCTTCTGATGGATCTTCTCTGTCAGTTTTCAGAAACTTCCATGGCTACTGAATGTTCCCCGTTGGCAATGAGATATCGATGTAAAGTGCCTTTCAAAAGTTTACAAAAGAAATGACGACTCTCTTGATAAGAAAAGACAGAATTCTAAAGAAACAGAATTTGAAATTCATTAGATCTGCGTGAATCTTGGCTAATTGGGTCCTAACATAAGTTTGTCTTATAATTCTTCTCGGATCAACATATATATGGGCACGTTCCTCCTACTCGGAGGTTCTCGTAGATCTCCCTTAAAGAATCAAAGCAGATTGCCAGATAACACGTATTTTCTAAGGAAGTAACGATCGTAAAAAAGGAGAGGCTCGGAAGCTATCGATTCCTCGTTTTTCCCACGGCCGAGCATTTCCAGGAGCTGACAACGAGCGAGAGAAGATCGTCGTCGCAGCCTGCGCCATGACATTTACTTAACAGTTCTCGTTAAACTGTAATTCAAGTCGACTAACCGTGTAATTGACTGAGAAACCGAAGATTTCCATGTACCAAGGTATAATCATTGTATCGAGGCAGGAAATTTTCGGGCACATCGGAGACGAAAGTTCAGTCGAATGGCCAAGACCGCAGGTTGACCAGACTCGTTTCGCAGGCCGCTGGATACACAATCGTCCACCGCTCACAAAATCCCGGGAAACGAGAAACAAATTATCTCGTCAGACGGACGCACACCGGTTTAAAGCGACGAGATCGTTCCGTTGCGGCCGACTTTGTCTCGTGGAAGGGGTAACGGGGGCCCGTTTCCCCCACCGTGCGCTTGTTTCCAGCGGCATTAGTCCCGTCACGTGACCGAACGCCCCACCATGCGGCCCCACTCCCCACCACGCGTCGCGCGAGGCCCTTTCCTCCTCTTGCCTCGCTAACTAACTGACCCAGCGCCTAGCGCCCCGCGTGTCGGCACAGGCGGCTTCTTTCTTACCTGATGAGCGCGTACAGACGTACACGCACGTCTTCGAGGGGCCCGCCGTCACGCCAACGACGTGCAGAAGAGGATGATGAGGGCAGGGTAGAGGGAAGGATGACGGTTAATGAGCTAGAACCACGGGGGAGCTGCTCCAAGCCCTGGAGGCTCTCCTCCACCTTTCTGGGAAGTCACGAATTGCTGCTCTCCTTCTCTGTCCCTCTCTCTCTCTCTCTCTCTCCGCCTTCTTATAAACTTTTTCCTTTTCTTCTACTTCTACTTCTTCTTTTCCATCTCTCGCGCTCGAATCTTCAGCTCAGGTTCCGTTTCTCGCGTGAAACCTTTGGCCGCTTTTACGATCGTTCTGGACTACCGAGAGGCCGAGACGACCGCGGCTTTCCGGAGATGTACGAGCTGATGACGATGGCTCGTTGAGGGGGTCGAGGATCGAAGTGATTAACGATAATGAATTCCAGCCCAGCTCGTTTGTACTCGCACGGGAACCGGAGTTGCATATCGCGCCCAGAAGTTACGAAACGGCCTCTTCTATTTTTTGCGATCACACGGATGAAATGTAACCGAGAAACGGAACAGGATGATTACGGCGGATTTGGTTGTCGGCGTTACGCGTTCGAGTCAGGTGAATCAAGTTTACGAGGAACGAGACTGCTTTTTTCCATCTGGAGAAGAAGTGTTCGATCTTCGGATTTGACGTTCGAGGCATCTTTACGTAGAGTCTTTCGGTAGTAAAGAAGTTAATTTATGATAGTTCTCGAGATACGAATAAAGTCGAGAAAATTATCAATTGGACTGGACATTGTTCCACACGAAGACTGTACGCAGTCCATCGTGAGTTATTCCGAAAGGGAATTTTTATTTTCATTTTTATTTTTCTCAAAAAACCTTTTGAACATTTGAAAACTGATTGCAGAATATATTAGAGAAGAGCTGTAGATTCTTTTGAAAACTTAAGGAAACGTAACTAATCCTAATGAAGGATTAAAATCGTTCTCTTAAGATATATCAAAGTTTCTCCTAAATTCATAAGAAAAAAAAAATCCACAGTGTATTAATCAAAATACGATTTTTCCACTTTCTGCGAGCAAACTGACATTAATAAACGGAGGAACATGCAGAAGAGACGAAGCAGAACCGAAACGTCTGTTGATTACCTAACCGATCATCCCGTTAACAGCAACAACTTCATTGCTGCTCATTAGACATTCGTCATTATTATTCAGAGCCATAAAGCGGCCGAACGAGCCGTGGTTACATCAAAGGGAACCTCCGGTGGAGGAATCGACGCATTGAGAAATCACTGTTCGCGCGAGTCCGGCAACTTCCAGCGTGGGCCCCATCCTCGATGAGAAGCAACAGTGCCGAAAGATCAAAGCGGATCCGAAGAATAATCCTCGCGATGGTCCAGCGTCCGAAACGGAACAAAAGGAGATGGTGTATCGAGGGATTGACGAGGAGAGGAGGAGTAAAAAGGATGGAACGTGGGTTGTTCGGTTGGATGGAAAGAGACGAACACAGCTATGGAGCAATAGTGGGGCCCACCTGACCAACAGGTACCTGGTAAGGCCCCCCATAAGGAGTCTCATCATTGACCCGGCCCACTCTCCCACCACCGAACAACCATGCTAAAGGGTTCCAGTTGTCCCTTTCTGCAGTCAGCACCTTGACTAGGACGGCTCTCTGATCACTCGAGATTGTGGATAATGAGAATCGTTTCCTTTTTTCCAACGTAATTTCATTGTTCGATTGAATCATCCTTGTCGATGAATTTATCGACCAGCATTCCAGTAGTGTTCGAAGCGGTTGATTTTTAGAATTAAGTTGATTCTTATCCCATTGGAAGTACACAGAGATACAACGTCGTTGGTATTTTGGAGAAAACAAAGAAAGCTTATCTTTTAGGAAGCTGATTTTGAAATGGGAGATTATCAATTAGTTTTCCTGTAAAATGTACCTGAGATTTATTTAGATTTTAAGAGTGCCTGACTTTCAGTAATATTTCCTGAAGTACTCGGGAGTTTTCCGAGTCTTTGCAGATATCTCGAAATTCGATAGAGCGAATATCATTTTACTTACCTACTTCTTTTTTATTTTCAATTGGTTTCTCAACAATATCCCATCGAGCTAGGAAATTTGAAAAAAAAAAATTATCTCGAAGTCTTCTTACTTCAGAATATTTTTTTACCAGATTAAAGGGATCTCTCGCAAATCGCCTTGCGTATCCATAGCATTAGGTCCAAATGAATAAAAGAGAGACAAAAATGATAAAAACGTAGATTCGAAGGGCACATTGGCACCAACGCTTCTCTCGATAATACACCCTTGAAATTATTCTGGTCATGCCCGAGCCTTCCTGTTACGTGACATCGGACCCGTATCAGAATCCAGTTAACTCATTAAGAAACTAAGAAACAGCATATATCACGACATTGCCGGTAACTGAATTTCTTGAAATTTCATAATCGAGCAAGAGAAGTACGAAATGTCTTCTCGTGGCCATCGACGATTTTTTTTCAAAGTCTGACGCACAAGCTCGGTGACACAATTAAAGAATCAAAGTTCGCAAGTAAATTCGTTGAGAAACAATAAATTGAAAAATAAGAAAGAAAAAAGAAACTGCGAACTGAAAGTGCAAACGTGAACGCGGCATGAACCCTCCCTCGAATGCCTTGAACTTCGAACGAAACATATCCCGAGATAGATTAACTGTCGCGTGATCCGGGCAAGAAGACAGCGATTAGTCAAGCGAGGTGATGGCTCGTTTATCCCTATCCGTGGCTGAGAAAGATATCAATCAGAAACTTTCATCGTCGTCGTCGTCGTCGTCGTTCGTGTATGTACCGTGTTCTATCAATGACTCGACAATCGATGCCAACACCGGGCACGATACCTCTCTCTCGTCGGATAAAACCTCTGCCTCGTCTCTTTCCACGCGATGTGGAAGACTGGAAGCTCGCGCAAAAGGAGATGCCGAGGATGAAAGCCGAAGGGAGGATCGGCTGTGTTGGCGTCCGACGTAACGATCCGCGTTGTTGCCAACTCACTCGTACGCTCGTACGGATAGACCATGTAACACGCGTTCTTTTTTGTTTACACTGCGTTACACGGCTACCGCGAAGCGAAGGCAGCCTCTTTTTGCCGAAGTGGCTGCAAGCCGCAGAGGTTCGCCGAAGCGGGATCGATTCGATCTGCCGCGACAACCGCGACTCCGCCGATACTGCAGGGTTGCTTTAGCTATCGACGAGGACGCGCGATTTGTACGAGTCCTCGTCGACTGTCGATGAGTTAACGTACCAGGAAATCGAAGGAATATATAGGAACACCTGCCGTTACGTTTTCTTACGCGTGCTCTTCAATGAAGACGACTTGCAGAGTGTAGGATTTGTAAGAATCGTGCATAAAAATGATTTATTGCCTAGAGATTTGTCGTTCCAAGTGAGATAATTCAGCTTTCTACTAAGATTTCGATTAAAACATGTGACTGTCGATGTTCGTGCAAATTCATATTTTTTTTTAAAGTATTGAATATTTTCAGTTCATGTTCGAGTAATCGTGTACAAATGAGACGTTCGTTTCATTCTTTAAGTGTTAGGATAGACTACTATCAGATACTATCAGATTAGATGAACCTAAATAACCAGAACTAGCTAGATCCATAATCGTCGAATCGTCTCGTTAAAAGCTATCGACGCGTCAATTAACGACTAAAAATCCTTATCAATCAAAAGTTCACCTCGAACGTATAAAAATTCCGTCGAAATTGCTATCGATTAAAGACCGACTTCTAAAAGGTCGACTCTACTTCAACCGTAATGACCTCAGCCACCCATTTTTCCATAAAAGTCCAACGATCAGCGAAACAGTCGAAGCCACTGCCCAGAGTCATTAGAGGGAAGAATCGGCTGGTAGCAAGGATCTCGTTCAGGTATCTCTCTTCATCAGCGAGGACGCGTCACGTCCACGTCTCCGGCAAACACCCGTGGCCTCTTATTATTTTGTTGATTTTGCCAGGACCTCTCCCAGCCCAGTTTTCGTCCCGTTTGGCCAGGGATCTAATTATCCTGCAACGACCGGCCAATCAACTCACGAAAACGACAGCTCTTACGCGCCACGTTGCCACTGTTGTGCCTCGTGTGCGTCCCGCTAAGGTGGAGGACACGATCCGATGGGGAAGACGAGCAACGCGTTTAGAGTCGCTCGTTTTGCTAAAATCCGCGCCGCCCTAATTGCGCCGCTCTGCCTGATGATGATACCGCTCGACGATGATGGCTTCCTCCGGCGGAAGGAACAAAACGAACAAAACCTGGCTGGCCGTACTCTCTAATGGCCGATTACGAGGGAAACGGCTAATTTGAATGTCAAGGAGTCGCGATCGTACGCCTTTCCGAGATGAGAAGCAAGGTGAATGTGAACTCGGGGAATATTTAAAGAACAAAAAAAAAAGAAAAAAAGAAAAAAGAAAAAAAACTGACGAGAAAATTACTTTTTCGATTTTCTGGCAACGGTAGCGCCTCGTTAAGAAAGTAAGAAATATAATAGCAATTTCTTAAGCTTGTGATTTTTATTTTTTTTTTTTTTTTTATGATATTATAAACAGAAAAGGAGATTGATATTTTAACGTGAAGTGCCTAATTTAAACTGAAAGGTGGTTTGTGTCGTCAATTTATTTTTTGAAAATATAACGAGGCAACATTACCAATTACCATTATTGGTAATTATATATTATCTACATACTGTAGTATCCATAAAAGAGATAGTTATATATTATAGATTATTGTTATTGGTCATATATTATTTACATATCGAGTCCATGAAATAGTTATCTCAAAAGATTTATGTTAGGTAAACATTCCAGAATGTTTTAATGTCAAACAAACGAAATCAAAACCATATTTCAACTGCTGGTTTCAACAAGTGAAATCAAAACCACGTGCACTAACTTTGAACTTTCTCTAGGATGACGAACACAAGTGGTTATCGAGTGTTTAGCTTCCGGCAGGCGAGAAGTTTCACGAAGACAGCCGACCAAATATTTCTCTCTACCCTCGCAGCGATCCTTTTCAGCGCGTGAATCCGAAAAGCGTGGAGAAATCCGGCTAACCGACGACACGAATTCTTTGGAACCTAAACCGCCTACTGTCAACGATATCCTGCCTTTCTTCGCATTTTCGCCTTTGCCAGTTTCATGTTTCCACAGGCTCGTTGCAGCACACGTGCGCGACAATCGAGCATCTCACGCACGGAAATTTCGTTTCTACGCTGTTCTAGTATTTTTGTCAATTCGTATTATTAAATTACTCGAAATTCTCAAACTGCTTCAAAATTCACTTATCTATATAGCTATCTCATATTCAATCCTCAGAGATTCATTTTTCATTCCACTTGTTAGGTTTGCTGGTACTACTCCGAAATTCACGTATTTTGACGAATTTCTTTTCATCAAGAAGATTGGTCTTAATTCATCTCGTGTTACTCTCAACCCGCTAATTCTCTCGATTCCTCGCACAATGCTGAAAAATTCACTCGACAATCCTTTCTCATTCTACGTAGTTAACCTCCGAAAATGCAATTGCTCCAATTCAAGTTGACTTTCGAATCTACTCGAAGTACATCTTCCTAACCCCTAAGTAGTATGAAACGAAAGAAACGACCATCCATCTCGGTTCTTCCGTCACCGTATCGCAGAGGACACGGACCCCGCTAATCGTGGCCATCACCGGTGCCCTTCTATCCGCGCTCTGATGGATCGTCTCTCCCCCTGGAATAGTTTCGTGTTCCCTCGGCGTGTCACCCACGCACGCTCTCCCTTCCTCTTGGATCTCCGCCTCGTACGCGTCCGCGGTCGAAGGGTACGGGAGGACCGAAGCGGAGAAAGAGCCCAGGAGGTGGGAGTCAGGGACGGCTGGTGCTAGTTGAGTTGTCGAGCTGACACGCGTTCTCCGTCCTTCTTCGTCCGTCTACGTCGCGGTTCTTCCTCCTTCGACCTTCGTCCCCACTAGTTCCTTCCCCCGTTTCGCTTTCTCCACGAGATTCTTCCCACCATTCTCCTCCTGTGGATCCACTCCGACCCTTCTCCTCCTCTGAGAGACTGTCTGTTTCTTTTTTTCTCTCTCTCTCTCTCTCTCTGGCGCGCGCGCGTGTGTTCAGCGAGTCGTCCATCGTCTCGTTCCGTCTTGCTGGAATATCGCTGGTCCAACGCAGCCAGGGGCGTACGTTCTATGCTCTTTCCCCTTCTAACATCTAATTTTCCTTCGTGGACGGTCCTCGTCGCTCCGGGAGTCCACCACCGTTCGGTTCCTCGTTGCTCGTGCGTCCGTTGCTGCTGGTGGTGGTGGCCGAAGCGTGATGGTGGTGGTAACGGTGGTGGTGGTGGTGGTGGTGGAGCTTCAGTACCGCCATACCCGCCAAAGCACGAGCACCGTGACAGCCCGCACACACGCCTCGGCCCCGCGGATTTTTGGAACTCTTGATCCCCCTAATGGGACTTGCCATTGGCTTTTCCGCCAACATTTCCATTCGCGTGTACGCGTGTGATTGATCGTCTCCCCCGTGGACTTCCTACACGCTTGAAGTCGCTCTTCTTTTTCTCTTGGATAGAAACGTTCAACATGCAACAAAAATTAAGGGAAATTAGTAGTGATTGTTGTTACTGTCATTTCCACGTCTCGGAATGAAAGATCGTGTGACTATCGGTGGAACTGTTATTTGCACAACGTGGTGTTCGTCGTGGTGTGACACGTATGGATTGTTCCACGGTGAACGTGATTTTCGATGATCCGGATAAATGGACGTACGATGGATAATTCTGTGACTATATCTCGTGCAGTTTCAGTTTTCGTTGTTACTGACTCTTGACAGCTGATCAATCTTTCTCTAATAATCGTGCAACAGTCTATCGAACGATCTCGTAAGAGATAGGATCTTCTTTCAGTGACGTGCCAGCTCCGAATGAGTGGACTTTTCAGATTAATCTTCGTGACTATTCCAGGAACTACCGCCGACTGCCCTGTTCCGGAACTCAGTATCAAACGTCAATTCGTCAATTTACAAACAGCATACACGGTCGTCAGTCAAGCGACCAAAAGCAATAAACCTCAACCGAGTTTTGTAAGCCACTCGTCATCCGACGGAAAGCCTCTCAATCACCCGATCCGCTTGATCCTCGCCAGAAACAGTATGAAGTAACACGAGATGCAGTCCGTTCATCGTCAAGAACCACCGTCCGAGTCTCTTTAGAATCAAACGATCCGCCCATCCGAGAAAAGGAATTAAAGGGACGAGAAGCGATTATCAAAAGCAATCGTCAAAGAGCGAGAAAGTCTGTTGAGGATCGACGGACTATGCGATCGTGGATCGAGGGTGGTTCGCATCGTCGGGCACGGGGTGTCAGACAGGACGATCTTCCCTGATCCTGGACGAGCAGGCAGCGAAGGCACCGTCAGTGGCGCGGCTCGATAGCGGCGAGAGCAAAATGCCGGAAAAAGAGGTGGCCTATCATCAGGAGGCGTTCTCCCTGTTACCGCCGCCGCCGCCGCCGCATCACCCTCACTCGGCGTTCCACGCGGCGTTTCATCCGCACCCGCATCCGCCACCGCCGCCGTTTCATCCGCACCATGGGCCACCGCCTCCGCCTCATCCAGCCGCGGCAGCCGCCGCCGCATGGGAGCATCACGCGGCTGCCGCTGCCGCCGCTGCAGCCGCTGCTTTCCACGCTCCGCCACCTCATCCGTAAGTCTTCACTTTGTTCTTGCTAACTGTGCTCCTCGCGAAACTATGCAACAGTCGTACGTCGAGATTTGAGGCTTTGTGTAGGAATTATTCAACTGCATTTTTTCTGCGAAGATTTTCTAGTTTATTTTATCACACACTTCATCACCTCAACCGTAAGTCACTTTGTTGTTGCTACTGTGTTACTCGCGAAACCGTGCAAGAGTCGTACGTTGAAATCTGAGCTTTTGTGTAGGAGTCTAGAATTATTCAACTACTGGGAAGATTTCTTAGTTTTGAAGCCACTGTTTTATCCTTCTGACAGGAATTTCATCTTCAAACATGAAGAAATTATATGAATTTATATATTTATACTTCCATGATAAAACAGAAAAAAATTTTCATCTAAAAATTTCCATATTGCATACATAATCCCGTGAAATATATTTCACTCGAAAATTTCAAACAATATAATATTCAAAATATAAATATTTGTAATATTCATCAAATTGAAACGGAAAGAAACTATATGAATTTATATCTGTTTATATTATTTCCTTGATAAAAATATTTCTGTCTAAAAATTTTCATACTGCATATATAGTCCCATGAAATATATCTCATTCGAAAGTTTAAAATACAAATATTATGCAATATGAATATTCGTAATATCACATGCTCCACCACCTCGATCATGAGTTTTCATTTAATGTTGCTACTGTCTGGCTCGCAAAATCGTGCAAAAGTCGTATGTCGATTTGAAGTTTTCTGTAGGAGTCTGGAATTATTCAACTGTATATTTTGAGAGGCTGTAGTGTCAAATCTTATTTTTATTGTTGTTATTTCTGTCGTGAGTTATAGATAGAAATATAGTACTGTTATTTGCGCAGCATTTTTTCACTAATTTATTACACTGACATCTCTATTTTATTATTGTTGCTGTTATCTCGTGTCATAAATGTAGGATATTAAGGATAGAAGAGATTTGTGTATGCGAGTTAATCAACTGTATTTTTTCGTGAATACTCCGTGAATAATTCGTGAGCCTTCATTTTATTGTTGATACTGTTGTTCGAGCATACAGTTTTACGAAAGTAGTAAAAGACTCGTAGGTTGAAGTTTAAAATTTTTATTTATATTGTTATGCACTAATCAACTACTCACTGTAGCTTGAACTTTATTTTATCGTTGTAGGATTGTCTCGAAGTTTTAAACTACTCAACATTTTTTCGTAATTTGATCACTATAATCTCAGCCTCGTTTTATTATTCATTAACAGTGAATGAATTGTAGGTTGAGATTTAATTGAGATTCAAAAAATAAGATTTCTTCGTTTTGAGATAGTATACGTAACAGTTTCTGTTAACTATATAATTAGCAATGGGTATAACAATATTACATTTCCATTATTGCATTGTAATTAATTTTTGCACGATAAATAATATTAAGACCAAGACTCTCGTAGAAGTTCATCGAGAGCTTAATGAAAGAGAACTATTCTTAAAGAGAAATATTTACTCAGAAGTAATATATCGATTGTTGACACATAGACTGATCGAGACATCAGTCGTTCCACATTGTGCAAACGTTCATAAAACTTTGATTATTCACTCGTATCTTTGTGTCACAAAATGCCAGTTATCGAAATTATAGTCATGGGAATGATAATTTCCAAGTTTCATTGTATTACTAGAATCTTTCCGTAGGAGAGAATTTTATAAGCGTAATCGTGCTAATTAAAACTGAAATTATTTGAGCAGTAATTTCTTATTTTTGGAGCCACTATTTCATCCTTCTGACAGTGACATTATCAAAAGAAATTATACGAATTCTCATAGTAATTACATATCATAAATGTTTCTCGAACATAATATTTCATACCCCAATATAAAATCTTCTCGTTCCACGAAATGCATCTCACTCAAAAATTAAAAAAGAAAAATCAACTTTTCGAATATCTACGAAATGAAATTTCTGTCTAAGTTTCACAGAATGAAATTTCGCGAAACCAGCGAAGAGCACGATTTGAGAAACAAATTTCTCGAGTCGAGAGGAAAACGATTTACCCACTGAAAGATTCGCAACGTTTCGTTGATCATTGAGAATTCCACAAAGCGGAACAATGATTCTCCTCTATTCTCGCCGGCATGTTATCTTTTCACAGCTCCTGGCGCAATCAGATGCATAATTCTTAAACAGCGTAGCGCCTCTATTATCACGGAGGAATAAACGATCGTGTTTGCATGTCGAATGACTCATTCAGAGTCTCGTCGACTTCGCGCGATATTTAATTCAATTAAACGTACGCGCGGTCGCGCGAAACGGCGCAGAACTGCGACGAGCAGCGTCTCGACGATCGTCGAAATCAACGAACCGCGATCCGATGGTAATTCTCCATCACTCTTATCTATCGTTCGCCACCTTTAATTACCTCATAATGAGTCCAAGCGAACGCGAGGTCAATCCTTTCCTCCTTTTCTTGCAAGCCGATTTTTATGAACGTAAGACGAATGAATTTCGTTCGAAAACTTATCGAGTCTTCTTAGACTTGCAGTTCCTGAAGAAAAAGAAAAAAAAAATGATAAATTTCGTCGATATCAATTTGAAAGCAAAATAGTACAAAAATTATTTGCGATGAGCGAACGATATCATCGAAACTGCAAATGCATATAAGAATCGAACTCGAAACATAAAAACATGGAGACCGGGAAACGTTTCTCTAATTTTTAAAGACCAATATTTCCCCGGTTGGAGTAGAAATATTGGAAAACAAAAATCACGCTTGGAAAGTAAGAAATTTCTGAGCTTTGAAACGATTTTCCGAATCAAGTTTTCAGTTTTTAGAAAGAGACAAAAGTTTCAACAAGAAGGACAAGGTTTCGATAAAAGTTGATTATCATCCGAGAATAATTCACAGCCGAATGTTTGCAGTGACTGTATGAATATATTACAAATTCATCGTTGTAACACGACGCGTGATGTAAAGCAGCGATAAGAGGGCAGGGGGTGAAACGGAGAACGGTTTGGCGAGAGTCGCAGTGGGAAAAGGGATGGAGCTTCTTAACGTCTTAATCGAGTTAATTAAAGCGGTTTCGCACGTTTTCACGTTCCGTAAACACGACACGCTATTGCACGCAACGAGATTACCTCGGGGACTTGTTAAGGTTAGGTTAACGGGCTCGTGGAAACGCTCCAGCCGACGAACCACGCCGGGAGATAATTGGACGTTTCTAAACGGCCTGCTTAACCCTTTTCACAGACGATACTTCCACAACGGGAGCGACAATCGTCCTCGCTTCAATTGCTTTTCATTTGTATCCTTTTTGCCGATTTCGCAAGAGTTTTGCAATTAATATCTCACGAAAAGTCATCATCGTACTGTCACACGAATTTTTTTTGCTACAAAAATTTTCATCTGCAAAATTCAAGTGCTTTATACTTTATGTGTATACACTAACCGTTTGATTTCCAAGGCTCGTTAAACGATAACATATTCTATAGCATTACAGCCATTACAGACACGTAATTTATGTTAAGGACACCTCGTTCCTGTTGTCACTTTCACGAACGAAAGAATTCTTTTTTTTAAAAGAATTCTGATATTTAAATTGAAACGAGATCGTGCGCGAAAATAAAGGAAACGATCGATCAATTAAATTTCACGTGGAAAAAGCAAAGAATTTGAAATTGCGAAACTTTCACCTGCACGATTCAGGCATTAGTTGACGGGTATCGTTTGTCCGCACGAAAAATTATATCGCGCGAGTCTCACGTGCCGATTACTCGACGAGACAAATGCAGCCAGGACGTATAAGGGAAAAGCTACAAGCAGAAAAGGAAAAACGGCCTCCCCCTTTCTCGGTTGTAATTACTTTCGGATAGTAAGCGAGCTAAATAGCAGGTGTCCGATATTAACCAAGGCAGCGTCGTCCGTTCAATTAACCGTTTAATTACAGCCAGATCGTTACCACCCCTTCGATCATCCGTGAAATCCCTCTCATTCAGTACTCGAGAGCGTCTTTAACTATATCCTCCCTTCACGATCGTTTCATTAACACGATACCGTGAATTTTATTCACGTGTACAACCCCTTGCTCATCCTTGATTTAGTTTCCTCTTTTGTCTTTGAATATTCGACGTGTCATTTTTGTAGCATATGTATTTTTTACTGGCGGATTTTTATTTTCCGACGTGGCTAACATGGTTGAGAAGCTTATTCTTCATTCTTTTTTTTTAGAATTTTAATAGATATACTTGAGAATTTATTTATTTATTTGTTTATCTTAGGATCATTAAATTCTGTTAATTTTTAACTTAACGTCTCGTAATTTCACGATTAGAAGATCTCCAGATTTCAGTGGTTTATTTAATTCTATTATCTTCAGTGATTCTGAGATTCGTGATTTTTCATAGAAATCCGAAATCAAAATTTTTATTCCGAAGACTGTCGCAAAAAAATATATGAATCTCCGGACCTTCTCAGAGAGATTAATCATCTTAAAAGATCAACAATCGCTACGAATTCATAATTTTTCACAGGAATTTCGTAAATTCAGCATTCGAAAATATAGCTTCTCCGTGAAATAAAAATTCTCATACTTTTTATAGATTAGACATTAAGCTTCGTAGTATGATCCTTCGTCAAGCTCGCTTTCATTCACGCACGCGTTTGGCCTATCGTTAACAACGTTCCTTCATTTTAGCTTCGCTGTAAGTTCGCGCGAATCGAACGCGCGAGGTTTAACCTCTCGATCGCCGCATTCTTTTTAAGGACCATCAGATCGCCGCGTATTTTCAATTTTAAGGAAAAATGTACTTTTACTAATGAATAAATAATTTAAATATTTTTTACTTACATAATTGGCGAGCCACAATCAATTAGGATATAATTTGCACAAAAAGAACAGAAACACCTGATTTTCACTAGGGTTGCCGCACAACAGATCAAATACTAAATATTAGAAAAAGTTATATGCATGTTTGTAAAATTTGAAATGTTATAAATTTATAGTCTGAAAAATATACACATATATATTATACACGATGAAACTAATATTTATTTATGGTGTGGTATTTTACAGTGGAATTTTACAGTTTTCGCACGCGAATTTTGTTTCTTGCCTTTTTTCTTTCCGTATAAATCCAAAATCAAGGAAGAATATATACGTATATTTTTCGATTTTTTTAGCGATGGAAAATGATTCTATAGGTCATTGTTATGAAATCGAAATTAATTTCGCTTTTATTTAGGGTATAGGGATTGGCGCGTACTGATTTCGAATACCGCGCAACGATGCGCGCACGGCGATCAAGAAGTTAAAAGACGTCGAGTGATTTCCGCGGGGTACAGGGGTGGGCAAGGGGAAGGGAGACACGTCGGAAACGAGCGCATCCGCTGGACATTTGGGACGCGGCTCGTCACGGCGAGTGAAATGGACGATATCGCGGATGGCGACGAGGAGAAGGGTAGGGGAGGCAAAACTCACACCGATGGCAAAAATACATCCCGCGTCTCTCGTATCCTCGTAAAGAGACGAAAATATCCGGCGAACGGTCGAACGAGGATAGGCTAGCCTAACGCCGTCAGCAGCGACGCGCGCTGTGAATTTTGACGCTGGCCGTCGCTGAACGATCCTTCTCGATCGCGTTTCAAGCCTCTCGCGTCGTATTTTTCGTCGCGCGCCGTTCCCTCTTCCGTTATTCATCGAGATATTTAACGATAAATTTGAGAGATTCATTGGCACTGTAGTATCGAAATTATTGTATGTAGTTATATTTTTAATTACTTTTACTTTTAATAGATGGCCAGCGTTTGCTGGAGACGTGTGAACGAAAAAAAGTATGAATGCGATGTGAGAAGCACAGCGTTGGCGTTTGAGCGCTTTTCTTTTTTTAAAAAGAGGAAAGTCGTGCGAGTGAAGAAACACAGAGTCTGGAGAGAGTCGAAAAAGAATGTTGAATGAGTGTGGTCAAAAGAGTGATAATTTGTGTTGTATATTAATCGTGTCGTTTAAGTTTATTCGAATTATTGTTGTCTGTGTTGTCTATCTTGTATTTATTATTTGCTGTTTTGTTTCCGTTTTCTTTATTATTTAATATCATAAACCATTTAAATTATATCTCTACAGTACAAATGAATGTTAATTCTTGGACGACTAAGGGAAGATCGAGGATGGCAAAAGTGAAGCTAAGATTGCAGATTGTTTGACAAATCTTGCTTGCTAGTTTGCAAATCAAGAAGAATTCCCAGCCATTCTGCCATGCTTTTCGCAGCTGAGAATCAAGTTCAACGTGTGTCGAAACGATCTGTACTTTTGATTTTCGCTGACGAAGACGTCTGAAAGTTCCCTAAGCAGAGAAATTTCTTCAAACTGTGAAGAGAATCGGATCACTAGTTGCGTGTATTTCGAAATTCGAATTTCGATTACACTATTTTGCCTGCTTTCGAATTCTCCGAAAATCGGTCTTGAAGCAAGTATTAAATTGAAGAAAATAATAATAATAATATTTCACGCAACAAAAAATCCCTAAAGCGTCTGTATATCAACAATACGCGTTCGATTGAAAAATTTGATTATATCTATAAATGATAAATAGCGAGCGTTGAAAAATAAAAGATGTGAAACTCTCCAGTAAGGAAGTGTATAGTATATACACGTGTCTGAAACAAACAGAACACGAATTTCTACGAGAGAGAACGGGTCCTCGGCGCAAGCAGGAAGTGGCTCTCGAAGAGTCAAGAAACAATTCGTACCTCGCTCGGTTTTCCCTTTAATTTAACAAAGATTCATCCGGTGACACGACAGGCCAATGATATTTGCATTTTCCGGGCACAATCACGCCGTTACTCATTACCCACGGCTCGTTGCTTGTCGACAGTGTTCGAGGATCGGCCAGACACTTCCTGGCCGGCGGTGAATGCGATTCCAAGTGCACTTGCCGATTGCAAATGCAAACGGTTGTCGTTTTCTCTGGCGAACGCGTCTCGCGTGTAACGCTCGCCTAAGCTGTCCGCGAATACATTACGCCGCTTGTACGCGCTGTAATCTCTATGATTCAAGACCTCTCGTCGCGTGAAAAATAGAGGAGCGTTCACCGACACCAGCCGAGAGAGAATTTTCGTTGTTGGTTCGGAAAGCAATCGATTCCAGGCGAGATTTCAATCTTTGGAAATTATGGCCGATGTTTGACGATTTCCCCGCGCCTTCTTCGAACGTTGATATAATTCCATTCTTTGGAAAGGATTTTTGATTTTCGTTGAATAATACTTGGCGACGTTCGACTTGACTGAACGATCGAATGATTTTTTTCTTTTCTTTTTTTAATTTGGGATAGTAAAAATATTACACTGAAACTTGGGAGTGATCCAATTCGAGGATCCAAACTTCTATCGACAATTATTCCGAGTTTCTCTACAATGAAATACAGAAATCTATCAGCATTAATTTTTCTCTCTCTCTCAAGAAAAAAGAAAAAGAAGCACCTGTACATTTCGCTAGTCACAAGAAAACAACTCCCCGATTCCACTGTTGAAAAATTCGCCGCAGCAAGAAAATAACTAAAAGGAAGAAAAAGGCCGGAACTGTCTCCGTAAGAAAGCATAAAGATCACGAAACCACATTCCGCGTGCCATCTTATGTCTGCGTTGTCGAAAAGCAGGGTTTTTAAAGAGTCGGAATACATAATCCTCTCGTCCACGAGCAAAGAGACTGCGACGATAATTCGAGCATCGACACCGGAGTCCCTTGTTCATCGCGCTTTCGATGTCCAGTTCTCTCGACCGACGAAATAAAACGACTCGAAAGAAAGCGAAAGAAACGCATAGAAGACTGAGAAAGAGAGAGAGAGAGAGAAAGAGAGAGAGGCAAAAAAGAAACGAAAAGGATCCCGAATCGATCGCCTTATCTGCGCGAGCATGGAAGCTCCAGATTCGCCGAGGAAGTCGAGCAGCGAGCGCTCGTAACGTCAGGTAAATCGAGGTACCTGGTCGTCCTTAGGCGTATTTTTTATCGCGATCCCGGACTCGGGGCCCCACGCACTGCTCGTGGGAGGAAAATCTGGTCCTCGGAGCAGAACAATGAACGTTCCCGTCCCGTTTATGAATCTGTCGGTCGCGTGGGCACACCATGGGTTATGTACCATCGTGGAGGGGAAGTACATACAACGGGGGAAGCAGACTCGTGGAACGCGCGAAACATGCGGGTCGCCGCGCGAACCAAAGACGAAACCAGCTACCAGCTTGAGGGATCTTCGAGACGGAAGTTTGTCGGAAACTCGCTTGTTATTCGTTTGTTCGTTCATGATTGATTCAATGGGAAATTCAACGGAGAGATTTCTTCAGCTCTGTTTCTTACTCGACAGTTTTATATGTTGGTTATCGGTTTCGGGCATTTTTTAAGGAAATTCGAGAAGGAAATGGATATCTATATAAGGTTATATCATAGAAGATAATATGCACTATATTATGGAAGATTTTTGCAAGGGTTTAAACTTACTTTGTTCTGCTT
Source organism: Tetragonula carbonaria (assembly GCA_032399595.1). NCBI lineage: Eukaryota > Metazoa > Arthropoda > Insecta > Hymenoptera > Apidae > Tetragonula > Tetragonula carbonaria. The sequence goes on from JAUCRC010000007.1 coordinate 7,189,968, forward strand.
TTTATTCGATCGTTCTGCACCGAATGCTAATTTTGAAAGGGAAATTTGTTGAAAAGAAAAAAATTCTTTTCTTCTAGAAGGTTACAGTGATCATTACAGAGATTCACTTATTTTGCTGCATATTTGAGCCACTCGTATATACTCAACTTCACGAATTCAAACATAAGAATGACAATTACAAACGTGTTTTAATACTAGAACTACTAGAAATGACTTCGTGTTGTACTAAACATTAAATAAATTTAATTTATTTTATGACATTATTTTAAGAAACAATTTGTCGAATCTGTTTTTCATCACTCGCTGCGAGCTGTTAAAAAGCATATCGCGGAATGCGTAAACACAAATGCACGATACACGGACGATTTCATATATTGTATATATTAGTGATTTTGTCTGCCGGTCGTTGCATCGCCGACAAACTTCGTACTCGATTGTTTCGATCAACCGGCGACCGTCTTCCAAGAAGCGAGATACGATTATGTCAGGCTGTTTGCCGAGTTCGATTCGTTCGCGGCCGCAGATAGCGATTCTTGGACGTCGCGAGTGATGTCATCCTCTTTCGATTCGATTCTACACGCTCTTGATTGGAGTATCTCGAGAGTTCCGTGCGTAGGGACGTCGAACAATCGTCCCAAAGATACAAAGTTCAGTTACCTTGCAGCGTCTCCGACGATCGTTGAAATATTCCTCATTTCTTTCATCGTCGAAGTACTACATTGCAACCTTCAATTAGCGTTGCTACGTCACTTTGGATCAAGAAATTTTATTTCATTTCTATTTAGAAAAGAAATCAATTAACGGTGGCATGTCTCGCGATTTTTTCCACAGAAACATTAATAATCTTCAATTCGACAGAGCTGAAATTAGATTTTCTCGCGAATTGGCTCTTTTCGAATCGAAACTGAGATTCATACTGGGAGGATTTTGTCGTAGATCGAAAAATACTTCAATATATAACAGCTAACTTCAAAACCACTCGACACGTTAATTTTTTTTTTCACATCCCAAAATATCTCTCGAATCTTAAAAAATTGAACCTTACCATAAATAGTCGAAAATGCCCAATGATAGTAATTGAGGGCCGACAGCATTCATTTACGAAACCATCCAAAAACTATTCAGAGTATCGTCAAATCCAAATCTAACTTCTAAAGTCCCTCGAAACTTCGATTCTCCGCCGTCTCTCCTCAATGACCCATCACGCCAACGTTTGGCGTGAAAGAGACCCGAGGATTCGCCGCAAAACGAACCAGAGAAAAGAAAAACCAGGCGAGCAGAGTAAAGAAAGAAACGAAAAAAGAAAAGAAAAGAAAAGAAAGAAAGAAAGAAAGAAAGAAAGAAAGAAAGAAAGCACGGGGAAAGGATTTTCAAGAAGGGCCCCTATCTCGTATTCCCGGGCCGTCTCGGGCTCGGAGGCACGTTGCGCGTGTAAAAACGGGAGCCGATTTGTCAGCGAGGCGGGATCGCGATGTACACGGTAGGAGCTCGTCGAAGGAAGACGTTCCCTTGTGGCCGTGGGGCCAACCGCGCTCCTCTTTCCTCCCCTTTCTCGCGCGGATAGAAAAGAGCCGCGCTACGATACGAAGCGCACGCGCGATTTATCATTGGCGCGGCGTCCATTGATAAATTCCAGGCATTCATAACGCCACGGTGCCCGCGTGGTACACGGCTAAGGGACACACGATACCCGAGCACGATACGATACCGTGGACGATACCACCGCGCACCATCGCGTTATACACGAGTCTGTTACGTTGCCTGCTTTGCTCCGCGGCATAAGACGCCGCGCGCCTCCTCTCTGCTCGCTTTGACTTCGTGGCGAGACCTGTAACGCGAGAACGAAGAAATTCATCGAGGGGGTGAATTGCTCGTTTGTTGCCTCTTTTGACAGCTTCTTTCTTCTTTCTCTTTTTTTTAATGATTTCTGTTTTTTTTTCTTTTTTTTTTTTTTGACTTGTGAAAGAGAAGTTTCCGAAGGGGTGATAGTAGAGGAAGAGTCTGACGATAAGGGTAGTTTTTACGTGGGAGAGTGAGATTGTAGACTAAGAGGTGATTTACTTTTCTTTTTCTTTTTGATTTATGCAGAAGAAGTTTCCGAGGGGGTGATAGTAGGGGAAGAGTCTGACGATAAGGGTAGTTTTTACGTGGGATAGTGAAATTGTAGATTGAGAGGTGATTTACTTTTCTTTTTCTTCTTGACTTGTAAAAAAGAAATTTCCAAGGGAGTGATAGTAGAGGAAGTCTGACCATAGTAACGAGGGTAGTTTCTGCATGGGAGGATGGAATCGCAGACTGAAAGATAATTTACTTTTCTTTTTCTTTTTAACTTTTTGAAAAAGAGATTTCTGAGAGGGATGCTTAGGCGATAGAGGAAAAGTCTTACAATAGCAATAAGGGTAGTTTTTACGTGGAAGGGTGAAATTATAGACTGAGAGATGATTTGCTCTTTTTTTTCTTTTCGATCATTTCTGTTTTAATTTGTGAAACAGAGGTTTCTGAGGAGGATGATTTAGGTGATAGTGGAGGAAGATTCTAACGATAGTAATAAGGGTAGTTTTTTCATGAGAGGTTGGAATTGCAGACTGAGAGGTGATTTACTGTTGCTTTTTTTGTATTTAGATGTTTAGAGAAAATAGAAGTAGGATATTTATTAAGGGATGAAATTTTAATATTAATAAAGATGGGAGGTTGAAATTAATTTAATTAATAAGGGTGAGAGATCAGAATTGAAGTCTCGTTTGGTCTCAAAATTGAAGTCTCTGGTGTGATTTACTGTTATTCTTTTATCTGTTTATGATTTTTATGAAAATTTAAGTAATATTGAAAGCTGTAACTTCGTTTAGGTGAAAGTTCTCTCTATCGCAAAGATTGTTCCTTTTACCACTTTCAAGAACAATTTAAGTAATACATTTCTTAATATATACTGTAATTATATAAAGCTAATACTCTCTCTGCTATAAGACACGAGTTGGTTACGAAGAGAGGTAGAAAAAATACGTTTAAGCAACGAACATTGTTAACATTGACAAGGGTAATTTTCCTTTTTATAAATCTGTCATGTGATAATTTTCTCAATATTCTCTTGCGTGATATTCAATTGCCTGTCTGTCGAAAATCACATTCCAAATGAATTATCTGTTGATTAAAGGCTGTTGAAAAATATTTGTCACTCCCGGCTCCGATACGTCAACGAACTGCAAAAACCTCTCACACGTCAGCTTCTTCTGGAAGAATGGGAGTCGAATTCTTCCCACAGTTAAGAGTATAAACTATACGTACGTCGTCTCCGAAGTTTATCCCCCTTGTCATAAAGCTGGAGCGTGCTCGTCAAACCAATAAGATTCATCGGTGTTTCAGCGGCGAGGGGAAGGCGCGACTTTCACGCCGGCCGGCAGCGTGTAAGTCCGCCTCGTCCGGCTCGAAAAGGCCTAATCGCCTTAACGAGACAATTAGTCGATGATAGCCGCCGATAAATCCCGGTTTGTTTTGTCTGCTTTGCCGGACGCTGTATCTGCAGGCGAGATTAAACGCGTCCAAATATTTCTCGCGGCTCGTTTCTTGTAAATGCCCGCTATCAGGCATGCTCCTGATAAACGGATTCGCAGCTTCTCTGCGCTCAGCGATCGATGGCGATCGTTCGCGGAAATCGAAAGACAATCGCCGAAAGGGTGTCAACGTCGTTTGAGAACCGTAAGCAAACCGTAAACTGTGGATTCAACAATCTGATAGTATCGATAGTATCGAAAGACAAGCGCGACATTCGTTGATACTCGGACACATGAATTATTTATCCGGCCACTAAATATTGAAACTGTTATAATTTTAAATACCACTAAATATTGAAATTGTTATAATTTTGTAAAACTTGGGTTCATTTTATCAAGTTTCGAAGCCTCGATTTTCCAAATGCATTGGATTCATTTTATTCTATGACGTTTAATTTAACATCTTGACTAAGACGTATTTTTTTTTTTCTTTAATTAACTGATTCTGACTTGTTAAATTTTCGGTGAGTACTCAGCTAAGGTTGTTCGCGCGTTCTCGTTCGTCGATTGTTTCAATGAACTCACGTGGGCTTTCGTTGAACCTTTGAAGAGATTCTGTTATGTTAGTGAAAATAGAAATGGAGGAAATTTTCTAGAAATTATTTTTTCATTGAACTTCGTCAAATTACTTCATAATTATTCTTCTCAAATTCTCAATCAGTTAATATGTAAATGTTATGTAAATATTTAATAACGATAGAGATTACTAACTAGTATATACTAAGAAATTAATCTTCGTCAATTTCTCTCGATCGAACATTCTCTATTCCTTATTCCAACTCAAGTTACTCATATTTAAATCAATACACAATCAATATGTTTCATTTCATTTTCTCTCCAGAATAAATTTATTATTCGCGATATCAGTGCCAAAGCGTGACGATAAAATTACGAACGTTTCACTGTGTTGAATTGTTCACAATCGATTGGCGAACGTGCAGTGAGGGTGAGTTGCCAGTGTTTTCCAGGGAAATATTAGAGGAAGTAGTTAGAGCCGTGGTTGGAACACGCGGCAAACGTGCACGCCACGTGGCCAGGTTTTCCTTGGTCAAACAGATTTACACCGGTGTTGTCTTTAGTCCGCAAACAGACGAATGCCGCGCTGCAACCACTTCCGCCGCCTTAAATCTCCACGTCAACGCGTGTCGTCGTCTCGAACCGCGGCGTTTCACACGCTGAGCAAATATTTCGAGGGGAAGAAGAACCACGTTTCACCGTGGTTTGTTTAACCGTCTCGGCCAACGAAGAAACCGGCTTCTGATATAATTTCAGGTTCTCGACTTATTGTCAGACAGAACATTGAAACAGAGAAAGAGAGAAGAGGATCGATGGACAAACTCTTCGAGAGTTCTACGCAAATTAGGTCAAATGGAAGAGGACATTGATGAAATTTCCGGTGAAGATATTTTTAAGAAGATACTAAATCGTGCACGTGACTCATAGTAAAAGAATACGTCATCTAAATTTAAACTCTCCAAACTTTAAATATAATCAACTTGTTTAACTATAAAGTTGTATAACTATAACTGGACAGTAATAGTAACTTTATACATAAATATTATATACATACTTGTAGTGGTTTAATTATAAAGTAACAACAAATGTTTCTGGAAAAGTTTGAAAGATTTTCTAGAACAAATAGAATTTGACTTTGCTTCGGCTATGCTCCGAAATCGAAGACGGGTAATGTTAACTTCCGCTCCAAAAAGCATCGTCCCTCAACCGAATCTTTTCAAATCTCCGATCCCCGCTCAGAAATGAGTTAGCCAGCAACATTGGAGAACAAAGATCCTCGATCGTGCGATGCACCGCTTTTTAATTCTGCGTCGTTGTTTACGAGGGATGCGCGACAAACCGAGAACAATCGGATTAGCAATTGTCTAACGTCGATACACGAGATACTTTACGAAAGAATGGGTGGGAGAAGAACAAGTGAAAAAAGAAAAAAGTGTGTGTTATTTTTTGGAAGAATATTTTCCTCTTTCTTTTTCTCTGTTGTCTCAATCGCAGTTTAAGCGAACAGATTGTTGCATGTTGTTACATCGAGTAATTTATCTCGATAAATCATTAAGTGCCTGTTGTGGCTCCATTTAATTTTAAATCAACAATTCACCCCTGCAGAAGGAAACTTATTCCAATGTTTCAGTTATTGAAATTTTTGAATTCTGAAGGAGTTATTGACGGTGAATTTTTTGCATTTCTTTCAATAAAAATTTAACTTTCTAATCTCTTGCTTTCGTGGATGTTCGTTGGAAGTTCGCTTGTTCAGACCAAGTTAACACTAGAACCACCAGTCAAAACGACTGGTTTTACAGTTTTATTTTAAAATTTCTATTTCATGTTACAATTTTTTCCCCGCAATGATGCAATAACTTTTACAGTAATAACTAAAGAAATAATATAATGAATTTTATTTTATTTTTATTTATTAGAAATCAAAATAATTTTGGTTGAAATAACTTCGTCTTAACTATCGGTAGTTCTAGTGTTAATGGCCTGTCTTTTAAGCTTCTTCCACGTAAAAAATTCACTTTTTGAATAATAAGAATTGTGTCACAGGGATGGGGCATGTCTCTAAAAAAAAGGAGGAACCACTGATTCGTTCGATCTCTGAGCTTCATCCAGCACAGTTTCAGTACGTCAAGCGTGCACGGAACGTGAGATTCGTATCTTCTCGAAGGTTTACATCGAGCTTCGTTTCTCATAGTCAGCCAGTCGTCAATACCATTCAGATTATCTTTGCAATCAAAGAACGGGTGGAATGAATATACGAGAAAGAAATGCGAAATCGGAAAGAGTAGAATTCCGCGAGATTTACCTTGTATTTGGATTTAAACGAGCGGACTCTCGAGTGGCTCCTACGCGCGAAGATCTCTCTTCTGAGGCCACTCTCTCTCTCTCTCTCTTACTCTCTTTCTCTCTTTCTCTCACGTGTCTTTCTGCATCGCCTCCGTTCTCATCGTTCCTCCGCCGCTCTGTTCGCCGCTTTTCAGAGTGGTAAATTCTCCAACGCCATAACACTGCCACCGTGCGTTTGTTTGGACAAGGGCATTATGAGATTTTATGCTCGCTGCGCGTGCTTCCAGCGGATCGCCGTTGTTTATGCACCCGCGTTTTCGAGCCTGCTGAACACGTCGCGAGCTCCTCGATGAAACTACGTTTTCTATTCACCTCTCGCTTGCAGCCGTGTTCCGCCGTCTCTCCTTCGCCTCTCGTCACTGTCTTCGCTCGCTTTTGTGCTCGCCGTTGATGCGTTCCGATCAGGACAGGTTGGCAGTCGAACGCCTCCCGTCAGAGATGGGGACGCGAGGATGCGTTGTTGTCTGAGAAAACGACGACGTCGTTTGCGTGGTTAGATCGTGTGTTTTCCCTCGACGGGGGCGGATCGTGAGCGTAAGATCGATTCGTTTTCGGCTGTCAGATTGTTTCCCTTTGGTTCCTTGTCGCTTCCGGGTGACTTTCCGACGTTCCGTGACGAGACGTTCATTGACGCGGATGATTTTCATTGACAGATTTCTTCCCGTGGGAAGTTCTCCTCGAGATCTTTCGGGACTTTTCTTGAACGAAACGCAGGTGAAAGAGAGTTTCTGAATAGTATGTTTATTGATTTAGGTAATATATTTATTAGTTTAGATAGTTTATAAGTAGATATACGAGGTCATCAATTTTCGCTCACAGTTCTTCGTTTACATTAAGCTCGAGTTCACTAGTGCCAGTAATAGATGCAATTGATTCATTGAAATTTCACTAAGCGGAGAATTGAGGTTGTTCTTCTATTTCATTGACCACGCTTGAAAATCTGCGGAATTACCTTATTTCGCGTGAGATGAGATTTTTTTCAAACTTTTTTAGAAACCAAATTGTCCCACTCCGCAAACAGTCAAACCGCTTAAAAACCAGTACGACTCGAGAAAACGTGAATTACTCCGCTAACTTCGACGTTGTCTTTCTCGACGAGAGTTTGCTTCGAGATAAACTTACAAGAATCTCGTATCACGAGAAGCCAGAAGAGCCCGGAATGCGTGCAAGGCGGAAGGTTTTAAAAGGACGATCCCGACGAGAGAAGAAGGAGCGGAGGATCCTTCGTAGAAACGGCGTAAAGATAACCGCTCTATTCGAGGAGCTGTGAGAGCAGCAACTGGTGATCCCGGTGGTGCCCGGCATCCAAACGCCATCGACTTCTGTCCACTGTCAAGTTAACGACGCTTAATGACAGCTGACAGAGGCGGCGGTCCGAGTCGAGTGTTCCTCGCGGTTTCCTTTCCAACCACCGGGGCCCTTTGGAAATCGTCCGTGCACCGCGGAAACCATAAAATCGCCCCGTTCGAACGATCGTCTCGTTCCTTTTTTTGATTTTATCATCGATTTGATCAGTCGCTGTTCGTTCGGGTCTGTTCGAAACATGTGGCGATCGTCAAACGCGTTCGTCGTAACAGAAGGCGCAGTTCTTTTGTGAACTGACCTGAATCGAGGTCGAAACTTTTGTACATGTATGGGTGGGGGAAACTGTACGAGAGAGGCGTAAGTGTCAAATTCACAAGAATGATGCACGAATTGTACGCAAGCGCAAAGTTCAAGGTGCGGATGGAAGAGGAAGAAATACGCTAACGAAATAGAGATAACACAAAGGGTAGTACATCCAATTTCATTTAGTAGCAAGTGACATAGAACAGACATGTACAGACGAAGGATACTAACGAATGATAAAGGAAACAGAGATATTATCATTCGCAGACCTAATAGTCACAGGCCCAGACTCAAACACCCTGCAGAACGAAATTAACGTACTGAAAACTACTAAAATTAATATACAAACGAAAAACAGACGGACGATCTAAAGGTCCCCATAGACGTTGAAAACATGCTACGATGCATGCATCACTGATACAAGCACTACTGAGAAGCAAGGAATCACTGATGGGGGGAATAGACTTCTAGCATTAGTTGGACAAAGAAAGTTTCGGATTTCGCTATCTTCGTATCTTTGGTACGACTGTCGTAAAACAATGGGCCGGATCGAGAATTTTCGCAACATTTTTGAATAACTCTTGACTCATAAAGGATATCGCAATGAAATTTGTCATAAATATTTATAACAAATATTCGATGATTAAACAATATGATATATTTCATATTCGTTTAATCACAGGCCCATCACAGACATCTAACAAAATTAACATGTAGGTCTATTGAGAACCTACTGCAGTACACAGAAAAATCAAAACTATCAAATTTCCGTGAAAAAGCAAAAGAAATAATGAGAAATCAATCAAATTTAAAAGGCGAACGATAGAAGAAGTTAATCACTATTTAAACTCAGGAGTGACAGATTCACGTCATCAGGAACGGCAGAAATGGAATACTCTCAAGCTAAGAAAAAAATAGGGATATTTTTGAACAGTCTGGAATACGCTAATAGCAAGAACCATACTACTCAAAGGAATAGAGTAAATGCTATGTACCTATACACAGTCGGAAGAAAGTGAGAAATTAGGCGCAGCAGAAGAAATTGAAAAAAAAAATGGAACGATTATTCTATAGGAAATTGTTAGAAATACTATTACAGATCTTGTTTTAACTTATTACGTACGCTCAAGCTAACTTGAAAGCTCATTGTATATATAGATAGATTACAAGGATTTCACAGGTATTAAAGAAGGAAGTTAATTGGATTCTTCAGGGATTGAAGAGGAGATGAATTTTGTCAAGAAACAAATTCTCACGTGTGAAAAATCACGAAGATCTTTTATATAAATCTACATGTTCTACTTTTACAAACTTCATTTTCTCACACCATTGTCCTATCGTCGATACGAAACAAATGGTAGAAAAATTCTAAAATATCTCAAAAACCGCGTACGGCACGTTCACGTCTCTGTCGCGAAACAAAATAGTCACATTGAAAACGACGGGAAATAAATATTGTCACAAAGACCTTGTCAAATGTGCATTCTACCAGAGAGAGAGAGAGAGAGAGAGAGAGAGAGAGAGAGAGCAAATCTTTAAAGGCGGACAAGTACAAGAATACTCCAACCGAGGCTGAGGAAATCTCACTCGTAGCTGGAAGATATGAAATTTTCGAGTACTTGGAATAATTCGAATATTTTTCATTCTCAGGGAGCAACACTACGAGGAGAGGACAGAGTCGCGGCATAAGTTTATAGAAACTTTCTGCTGGGCTTTTATACATTGTAACACGGACCGGGATACATTCCATTTCGGCCTCGTGCCTTTCGTATCTTTATTGCAACCCCATTATCACGTCTTATTATACGTTTCCCTTATCAAACGCTCGCTTGGGCCGACAAGCGTTGCAGGCGGAATGCAGTTCCTAGTGGCCAGTCTAGTGGCCTTTTTCTTTCATTTTTTTTTTTTTTTTCTTTTTAAACCGTCCGCGTTTTATTGAAACTGGGCGCACGCAGCTTACCGGGGAAACCGTATCTTTCCGCCTCGAATTCTTTTGTTTCGCGCAAAAAATACCGGAATGAGATTTAAAAGTGGAATTGCGCCGGGTGGATTATCTCGGCCGATAAGGCGCGTTCGAGCGATTCGGAATTCGAGATTTGTCGATGCGCGTTTGCAGCTTGCTCGTTCGAAAGTGCAGTTTCTGGTTATTAAATCCTTGCTCTCTGTATTAGCGGAGAGATCACGCAATCAGGTAGATTCTGTCCTTTTTTTTCTACGGCTTTTTGCTCGGCGAGAGATTCAAAAAATGAAATTGCGGCTGAATTGCCTTGAATGTAGGAAGATTGAGAATTCTGAAGCTATTTCCTTTTTTCTTTTTTCTTTGTTCTCTTCTCAATAGTTGACTTCTCTCCGTGAATAGACTAGTAAAAATATATTCCGAGCTTATATATATACATATATTTTTTTTTTCAAATTAATTTTGCATCCGTTTTTTCCAAGAACTTTCAGCGTCTTCGATTTTCTTCGAATAAGAAGCTATCCGAGAAACTGTCGTAACATTTCTCCGAGAAACGACGGCCAATTCCATGGAAAAGGTGGCGGTCTTTTTTTTTGTAAAATCGAAGAAATCGGAAGCGCTGGTTTTTTTTTCTTGTCGGTGTTTCGCCGGCCGCCGTAGCGCTAATTGAGCCATTAATTCCGCCCTTTAATCTTTCTACCCTCGCTGCTGCGGTTCGTTCTCGGAATGGAATGAAAGGTTCCAAGCAATCGAATCGAATCCCTCGTTCAAGAGCGAATCGAGTCCCCGTGATTTATTAGAATAAATAATTCACTTCAGCAATACGAAAATTGAACTCTATTCGTATTTTTATGCGGACACCGTTTGTTTGAACCAAATCACTAATAGAGAGCAGAATTAGTGTTATTATTCACGAATTTCAATTGGGCCAAGATATATACAAAGACTGATCAACTCTCAAAACGACGAAATTACATTATATACTAATTTAATTATATACACAATTCGATTCGGGGATTAAAACTGCTCGTTATGCTATTATAGTTTATACTCTATTGTTCATACTCACTAAGTAAGCCATTAAAAATCATCATGAAACAAAAGTAAGAAAAAATATACCGAACAGCTCCTTCCTCCTCTTCGAAATCGAAATTTTTAAACTAGTGTTACTAAAAATCAGTTTCAGATTATATCGAGGGCAGCTTTCTGCATGAATCGTTCCGTTCGTATAAATCTGTATTTTTCTCCCATCGCAAGTTCATTTAGTCGAAAACGAAACTAAGGCCTGTAATAAAACTTGGGAACTTTCCAGCAAAAATTCAACGAGCGAGTGAAAGAACGTGACAATTCGTGGAATCTCGTACGAGGAGCGTAAGAAAACGTAGAAGAAACGAGGGAATCGGTGAATCGACTGAGAGAGGATTCCACGAAAGCCGCGCCCCCGGATCGTGAGGCAAAGGGAGGGAGGGCGATCGGTGATTTTCTATGGGGAGTGAGAGATTCAATGCCGCGAGGGAACGCCTCGAAAATCCGCGTCCTAAACCAACATCTTTATGGACTCGGTGTTTCTCCCAGGGGCCGCCTTATTACGTTGATTTATCGCTTTGTGTTGGTTGCTCCATCTGCCTCTGTGGCCCGGTCCGATCTATAGATCCCCGCGTTCCGCCAAGGGACCGAGGCCTCTTTTCACCGGCACTTGTTGCGCGAACGTTCGCCTTCGCCTCGGAAAAAAAAATTGTATTTCTACGCGAGAGGCCTTTGCCAGCCGCCATTATGCCTCCGCTTCTTCGCCCCTTTGCGTTACCTTTCGTCGTCTAGAAAGAGAGAAAGAGAGAGAGAGAGAAAAGAACGAATTTTCACCTGCTGTTTCTTCACAGAACACACACATGGAATTTTTAACATAAATAATATCCTATCGAGTATATTTACGCGTGGAATACAGAGAAAAACAAGATAGCGCTACATAGCGTTTTGTAGGACGTTTTCTCAAACAAATTTTATCACTGTATTTTACCATCGCTACTCTGGCAGATGCAAATTGGTTTCGTGGTTCGTCAGTTCTGCACTTAACTTGAATGAAAAATTATCGATACTTTGAACTGTTATAATTTAGAAGGATAGTAACCATCTAATTGGTCTTATTTTGAAGCGTGAAATGTCCATTTTGACTCACCTGAATTTCTTTTTCATTTAAAAGTCATGTAGCAAATGGAAAAGTTGCTTTCTTTAGAAAAAAAAAAGATGTGAAAGAATCACGCATGTGTAAAAACACTGAAAAATTTTATTTATAACCAAGTTTATCGTAATTTTGAAGATTGATGTTTCTTCTCTGTAACGAACCCTTGCTGTGCGACTTTTCCTCGTCATTTTGTTAAGCTTCGACGATTGAATGAAATCTTTATTTTCATCTGAAAACGAAATATTGAAATTCCAAGCAACCACTGGGAATATCATTGCGACCACGTTTCACTTCCAATCAGATCGGTCGATGATAATTGATGGATACATAGATTTGGAAGGTAGCGGAAATTCGTGTTCTTGGTTACTTCCTCGAGCTGTTGGAATCTCGAGCTCGTGGAAACGTACATATCTCGTGGAAGCAGAAGAAGAAGAAGTCGAAGGGTCTGCGTTGTGAACCGGGCCTAACAGATATCGAGATGCGTGGCCGCGTGCGGATGGGCGTGCATCCGATTATCTTGGTAACTCAATCTCTGCTCTCGAGTGCCTCTAGTCGCTTCTAGCATCGACTCTACGATCTATGTGATCTGCATCGAAGTAAATCGTGATCTGAGAACGGTAGCGTCGCTCTTATTTCCTGGAACCGCGTCCCCTCGACGCTTGAAAATTCTTCTCTCCGAACCGTGAAAGGGTTTCCAGCGTGAATTAGCTCTTCCACTCGCTTGAAATAATGTCCGAGTCATCGGAAAACAATTTTTGATGGGACGTGGCTTCCCAGCTCAACTGGACTGGTTTTTTGATTTTTTTCCTTTTAGGGTATTTATAAATATATATATTTATTATAAAAGTGGAATAAGAAAGTGGATAAGAAAAAGGTAAAATATTCGCTAGATTTTGTTTAGAAAAAAATAGATTTGAATATAAAGGGTGGTAAGAGTGTCGAGTATACTTTTTCATTTACAAAAAAAAAAGAAAAATAAAATAAAATAAATAATTTTGCAATTATTAACTAGAAAAAATGTAATAATAATGATATTTATAAACTTGTTCTTCCTTCAAATGTTGTACGGCTTAAAACTCTAACGTTCAATAAAAATTTGTTAAATCGTAACCCTCGAACAAGCCATCAAAAGTCAGCAAAGAGGAAAGAAACGTAAAATTTGAGCGTCTTGTTTTTGTGTATACGAATATTTGATTAAAAAGCAAAATACCCCATAGATTGCCGGTGTTGTTTCAATCGATGTGTTCGCAGTGGCGTCGATGGCCGGTGGCGCGATTCGAAAACAGAGACGTCACCGTGAATCACGCGAGCACGTGCACCGTAGAATTATTGCGTACCTGCTTGCACGCGTTCATCTTGCACCGTGCAGCCACATTAAGCGGCGTGCACGAATGTGCACGGTGGTGTGAGAGCGCGAGTGGGTGCGGACGATCACTTTGTTGCCTCGGCCCACGCATCCTGTCCATCCCACGACAGATTACATCGATTCGAATCGCTCGAATTTTCATTTAATATAACAGATATAGCTTCTCTAGATAGCCTCGATTTCAACGAAGCGAGGGAAAATGTTTTAAAAAACGTTTTACAAAAATTGGCAGAAAGAACCAGAAATTCAATACGAATTTGTCATTAAAATTTCACTATGATTTCTTTATGCGAGATTATTTTTTTTTCGCAGAAATTACCGAGAGCACATTTGAAAAATATTTTTTTAACACTCACAGGTCTATTTTAACGTAATCAAGAAAATGTTTATTCTACAGGTCAATTTTTATTCTACAACTGATAGTTCTTTAGACACGGATAATGGCACTTTCGATGAAGTGCGCGTAATGAGAATTTTTAATTTCAAACAACCAACCAACTTAACGAAAAGCGAAGATTCAACCGAAACGCGATTAATCAACGCGATCGGGGAAGAATTTTTTTTCATTCGAAACTTAGAATGATCTTGATTTACGAGCGTGTCGCGTAATACGCATTTCTCGCTGGACCGATACAAATTGGCCCGGCCGATATCGCGCCAATGAAGATAGAATTCCTCGGACCAGGGTGTCGGGAGATTCGGCGGACGGGAACGTTCGGATAATTAGCAGGCTCGGCGGGAATATTTCCAAGCGGATCTCGGTTAATTTCGGCTGTTCGACGCCGGAGTCCAAGCTTGATGAGAAACAGAGCGAGCCTCTGAAACCGGCGATCTTCTTATCGGTGTATTCCGTATTCCGGTACAAGCCAGACGGTGGGGTGGGGAGGGGGGATTACTGCGTTCTTCGCGGAAAGCAGAATAATTTCAAGTATCAAGATTCAGACTTTCTTAATGCGATCGGCCATTAATTGGTGATAAATTAACGTGATCGTTTCTTTGAAGCAAACGAACCACGCGAGAGTTCCCCCACTTCCCCCACTTCAGAAGGGTGGTCTTGTTCGATATATTGAAGTTGCTGATGAACGTTGATATTTGTCTTCATTCGCATTTTCCTTCGGTCCACTTTTGGACGATGCTCAATTTCTTCATGAAATTCTCGAAATTCTCGATCTGCGTAAGCTGTTAACTGATAAAGTCATTCGTGCAGTTTCTCGCGTGAACTTCAACGATCCTGAACTTTCTCGTTGTGGAAGTTCAGCATTCGGTGATCGATGATTTCCTACAGATTTCTAGCCAATTATTATAGCGTTAAGAAGAAGTTTGATGACTTAAATTGAGAATTTTTAATGACAGAAGCAGTTAACTTCCAAATTTGACAAATATCAAGAGATTCTAAAGTCCAATGCAGAATACGTCTAATACGTCTGAAACAGATTTCAAAGCAACCTACGATTTCCTCAGAAAAATAAGAAAATACAAAAAACTTCAAATTTCTCCTTCATCTCCGCCCAGAGGATTTCATCTTGGTTCAAATTTCTTTTCTCAGCAATTTCCACGCGATTTCTTGAATTTCTCCAGCTGTAGAAAGCTAGCCGAAAGCTCCGGAACAAGATGTCTCTGAACTCACGGTTACGGGATCACAGTCGAGAAAAGAAAAAAAGAAAAAAGGAAGAAAGAAAGAAAAGGGGAACCGTGGGTTTTGATAGACCGGTCTTTTCGCGAAGCGTTTACGATCGCGCGGAAATGACCGTGGCCGCTCGTACGACACGGGACTTTTTGCAAGAAAGTTTACATCTCGCTACTTTTACGATCCATAAATGCTTTCGGTGCCGGGTGCGCCGCGACAGCGGCGGCATCGTTCGTTAATTTACAACGAGGAAGCAGCCCCCGACGTCGCGCAATGGACCGAAACGACGGTTTTCGCGAATTCATTCTGTAAACGAAGTCAACTTTCTCATATCGGTATTTCTTTCCATATTCGTATTGATCCCTAAACGTCGTCTGGTAAAAATCTGAATCTCGAAAGTGAAACAATCAATGATAATTCTAGCTGACAAACGAACGCATATCGTTAGACATTTTAAAAATTTCATCGAATTTTTCATCAATTATCTTTTCCTTTGAAATTCAGCACTACTTCTCATATTCGCGTTGTAAATATCAATTCAAGCGTGATTTGCGTACGTTCAGTGCTATTCATCGATTATGTGAAAAGCTTCGTGAACACATCATGATATACGAGTAATAAATTCATCGTATCTAAATTAGATTGAAAGATATAGAGTACGAAACAAACAAATTCGTCAAATTTGAAACAGTGATTTGAAACGAACGCGAAATATATCGTCTACACATGTGTCTCATTAGAAAAGAATACGTTTTATAAACATTTACGTCGAATTACGTCGAATGTCTTTTATACGGGTCGAGATTTTATTGAAAAGTGTGTCGCGAAAATTCTCGATCCGATCCCCACGGTGGGGTCTCCGCGTCGTTATCTATACGAAAATTTACGGCTACCGAGAGGAGGGCAGATCGTCCAAACGACTATCGGAAGCCACGATTTTCTCACATAATGGCAACCGCTTCGATTCGCTCGGGGAAGAATCGTTTTCGAGCGTATTACCAGCCCGCGAAACGTGATCGAATTATCGAGCCAATCGGACCGCGGCTCTCTCGATTCGCTGGCGATAAATATCGCCTACGGATCGAAAATGGATGCCGCCGCGAATGTTACGTGGTTTTACGATCGGTGAAACGTTTTCAGATCGGCTCGATCGTGGCATCTTGATTGCCTCCGCTACCGTTTCGAGCTGAATAATTTATTCACGGTGGAGTCGACTGCGCGGAGTAAGTTCTCGATCGAACTGTTCTCGATCGATGCGGATCGGCGAAAGAAACAAAGATAATGAATCTCGATTATTCTCTATTCTGTGACTCTAGAATTTTCGAACTCGATTTATCAATTTTGTTCGCTTATTTCGCTTATTTGATCGCTTATTTGAATTTTTCAAGTTACGTACAATTGATTGTACAATCGATCAGAAAAATTCTCAAGTTGTGCAGTTTCTCGCGGATTTATTGAGTTCATCGAATCGGAGTGTTTCTCGTGTCTGTTACTTCAGCAGATTCCTTTCCTTTTATTTTTCTGTGGCATTTCGTGGCATACGTGGAAGCGAGAAACGCGAAAAATTACAGACATTAACGAGCAATGAGCGTTCGTGCTCGAGCCTCGGGACATCGTTTCTTTCTCAACGCGGGATTCACAGCGAACCTCGCGAGTCCTCTGCTCTTTATCCCAGCTGGGTCTCGCTGGCTAATTAGTATCTCTGTTAAAAGAGAATCGAGACCGTAAGTAACAGCTATCCGCTTCGACGATTCTTCATTTTCATCGTCCGTCTCGGCCAATAGGACTATCGAGATTACACGCGAAATTGGACTCGAACCTCGTCGTTCTCGTTTTTTTCCGAGCTGTTCGCTCGCTGATGAGCGTTTGTAGAGAGTGAAGCGCGGTGCGATCTACCCGTCGTCGTTTCCACGCGATAACGACGGTAATCGCGCAACATCGCTCCAGGACGCAAGCGCATTTACATACATTTTGTCGGGTTGAACGTTATCTATGGAGAGAGCATACGCGACGAGGATGCATCCTGGCACCTAATGCGTGCTCTCAGCGGGCAGCTGCGATCGGTATGTCTTCATCGTTCTCCAAGATGGACACCGCACTCGCGGTGATGAAACGAGATGAACGGGCAAACAGAGAATCGAGGCAGAATGAGATGGAAAATTTCGAAAGAATTTTAAGGGAAATGGGATATAGGGAAAACGAACACTTAATCAAGAATTTTATTTTGATTTCCATTAATTTTATTTTATTTCGTTAATTTGATTTAATCGTAAAAAGTGTTTCGTCCTAACAAAATCTGTAACTTCAATAAAATATAACACAGTAATATTAAATATTGGATTGGCCAAAAAATTAATTGCGTTTTTCTTCTAACAGATTAACGTACACGTGTATCTTGAAATGCAACCAACATCATTTTAAACCGCAGATTCATTCTGCGATCTAACAGCTGATTCTTCGAGCTTGTTTTAGAAAAAAAAAAATGCACGATCTCGTTGTCTGTTCGACGCCGATTTCAAAATGGAAAATTAAAACGAAACGTTTTCGTTCTTGAAAAGTGAAAAGAAGAAAACGCTATGCAAGTACAAAAAATTATCTAACGTGTATGGTGAAGAAGCCTTCGAACAATGTCAGAATTAATTTGCTAAGTTTCACTGATGAGGACATTGAATCGTTCTTGGTGCTGTTTCTTGTCGAAAAAGGTAAGAACATTGAAGTTTACTGAAAGATGGCAAAAGCCTAATCGGACAAAATGAACAGCGTGTTGTCCAATGAAGTTCTCTCACCAAAAGTTCGCATTTTATTTGCACACAGAAAAACGCAGTTGCTTCTTTTTGGCGAATCTACTAGTTAGTAGAGCTTACCAGTTGACGAACTTTCAAGTTACTAAAACTGGTCGTCAATTGAAATGTGTCGCGAAATGAAATGAATATATCTGATGATACTCTAATAAATCGTACAATTTTCAATCTACGCAAACTCTAAACACAGAATAAAACAGAGCGAAACAAAGTGAAAAGAAAAAGAGAAGAAAATTTCATCGATAGAAAGAATTAATTCAACAGAAAAGATTTTTCTAAAAACGTACAGAAGCTAGCGACCAGAGAGAGAGAGAGAGAGAGAGAGAGAGAGAGAAAGAGAGTCATAGTCGAGGATCGTGGCCGGACCGTCATCGACCATCTTCCCCAGGTTAGTCTCGCAATCGATCGATCGATCTCGACCCCTCGCAGGGCCAAGCATCCAGCAGGCGGTTTTTTGCAGCAGACTCGCGGGGAGGTGGTTTGAAGGTGGTTAGACGGAGAGTCTCGGGTAGGTAGGTAGAACTCGGGTTGGTACAGGTAGGCAGGGACCCGATACTCGCGGTGTGGAGGCAAGAGGCCAACCGGAGGAGAGTCTCGGAGGAGGAACGAAACGGAGCGGAACACGGCGGCCGAAGAGGTCCGAGGAGAGGGCAGCCACAAGCTGTCCGGATCGATGATGCATGGTACCAGCGACTCCCTTGGTCGTGCTTACTCCCTTGCAAACTTCATCCTCGTAGGCTTCTTGCAACCTTGCAACCTCCTCCGCCTCCGGTTCCTCGTCCTCATCCGGCGCGGAGTCGCTCTTTATTCTGGCGCCGGATTCGCGGGCCATCTCTGCAACCGGATCGAAACAAACATTTCAGACGCGCTCCTTCTGTTTCCAAACGTGTTCCTCTTTCGTTCGAAGTGCGGTCGCTTTTCAGAGCTGTTTCGTTCCGAGTCCGGTTATCGGTTCGAGTTACGCGTTACGGTTTTCAGAGCCGTATGTTGAAGTTGTTTGCGACGATGTTGGTCGCGTTGATTTTCGTCGTTATTAACTCTTCCAACTGCTGGCACTGAGCAATTGGGATTCTAACAATTTTGGCTTGAGTTACCAAGTTTGCTTATTTTTCATGTAGAATATAGAATAACATTAAATGTCTCACGTTTCAGTAATTATCGAGCGATCAAGATTGTAAGAATTTTGGGTTGAGTTACTACGTTTGCTCGTTTGAATCTTCAAATGCTGACTTTCTTTTACGGAGAACATAGAATACAGAGTAACATTAAATGTCTCAAGTTTTTAGTAATCTAATATATGTATATTTTCCATGCTCTATATACAGGTTGTCCCGCGACTGGAAGGTGATTCCATGTGTAAAGAAGAGAGAACAGAATTTTTTCGAAAGTCTTCGTTTCTAGATTCGATTTTCTCGAAAAACGGAGGCTTCAACGAAAAAATTTTATTCTTTCTCCTCGACAGATTTCTCCACGCAGAATCATTCCCAGTCGGTTGACGGTTACATATATAAACTGAGATCTTGTAAGTGTGTTTGGATTGAAACTTTTTCAATCGATTTTGTAAAGTACGATATTTTTTTTTTTTTAATCGGCGCTTCAAAGGTACCAAGATTGTAGCAATATCTGAGAAATGTAAGATTCATAACCAAGTGCAGAGGAGCAGAAATGCTCGTCGCGATTGTCGATAGAAAGAATTCTGTCTCTTCGTAAAAATATCAATCTTCAGTTTTATTTAGCGATCGAATCTCTAAAACTCAGAGACTATCACATAGAAACGTGAACACGGGGCAGATCTGGATCCTGTTGGGAAGGTGGATCACGCTGTCGTGAAGTTCGCGCTTATATATCGGAGCGGATAGACGCGGAGGGCGCGTGATTACGCTAGTGGGAGTGGTGGAGGTTAGCCGCGGGCCAAGCATCTGGCCGTAATTACTAAATTATCCTTTAACTCCGCCGTCCACTCGAGGCCGCGCCGCGATCTTATCCGAGCCGGAGGGTTGTGCCTAGGTTTACTCAGCCAGCCCTGCACGCTGAAACGATCGTCGTTTATCCTCGGTTATATTCCCCCCGCTGGTGGAAAGCAAACGTCTAGAAAGTGCACGAGGGAAGACTGACTTGGTCAGAAACGCGATCGCGGAATGCCAAGTCGTTCGGAAAAACCGGTACCATAGTGAACGACGTCATCGACGAGAGAGAGCAGAGCGCTCCTCGCAATTGTTCTTCTTCTGGCAGACTTCACGATCTCTTCGTGATGACACGTTCATGCGCAGGCTCGCCTGAACTCTGCGAACAGCTTCGCGATAGATGAGACCCTTCGTTGCTGACGAACAACTGTTATTGTAATAGAAAGCTTTAAAAAGTTCGAAGTTTTGTAAAATTCAGTATATAAGAATGCAAGCGTTAGTTGGGATTCTTGGCGATATCTGTAGATTTCCGGGACGAAGAATTTATCTTAGTAAAAACTTAGTATACGAGGATTCTCGTATTTTCGAAATTTCTTCCAATGCGAATGTGACATTACGTTATTCGAAAGAAGTTAGAGCTAGTCCATGATATTTCTTTATGCTTTAATCCCTTCATACTTGCTGCTACGACTAGCTAGTTATCAACTGTCTAAACAGACAGGTACAAGTATTTCCCTTCCGGCGCAGCTGTTTCTAATTTTAGTGCGTTGCACCTTTTCGTTATTAATAATTATTAATCTACGAAATGTTCTCACACTCTAAATATAATCGATCCGGAGAAAGTTTAATGATCGACTGTTGTCGAGTAGAAATCTTGAAAAAATCAAGATACATACATTTTTCCAAACTTTCGTGTACATTTCCACTCAGATGTTTGGAACACCCTTTGCACTTTAAATGTATTACAATAAATTTTTTCTGAGAAATAAGAAGAACACCTTAATTACAGTATAATTTAAGATAGTAAAAATAAAATAGTATTTGTTTATTTGGAGGAAATTTCCAACGCGCTCCAAAGTTTTGTGCTGGTACGTCTATACGTATCAGCCGAAATCTTTGCATTTTTAACGTCACAGAATCATCGACACGAAGTCAAAGTTCCAAAGGTCTTTTACTTGTATTTTTCGCCGCCTTCTCTCAAACCGAGAAACGTTCGCGAATGTCCTTAATCGTCTATCGTAATCTTTGCTCGCGCGTTCACCTACGTGCACGTAGAATCACACACGCAGGCGTGTGTATTGGTGCGGCGTGAGTCGCCTGCAGCATGAAGGTAGACGCAGTCAAAGGCAGCCTGATTCACGAGGAATATGACTGTAATCATTGGAAACAGGAAATCACCTGAATTTAAATACTTTCAACTGCCTCGTCCTCGACGGCGTGACTTTTACGACGGCGATCATTAAATCCCTGTTTTATGGGAAACTTCGTTATCGTAGCTTCGTAAAGTAGCTTTATCGATCCTCGAAATCGCAATGATATCCCCTCGCAAACTTCGCCTTTAATCGCCGTGCGAAAGAATCGGTAAATTGGATTCATTGTACAACAATCGATCGCTCCGTGATCCTAACTGCCGTGGAATTATTAATCGTTGATGTATTTTTAATAGAGTGAAGCTTGTTAGAGTGTAGATTTTTGAATGATTTATTTTCTGTCATGTTAATCGTTACATCGTGCAAACATGATGCATACGTTACATATTTATCGCTATTTGATTTGGTGCTAAAGTCTCTATGAAACGTATGTGCAAGAAATTAAGGAATATATTCTCGAAGATTAATTTTTTCTTGATAAATAAGTAATATAAATATAGTTTCTTTTTTCTTGATCAAATAAATAGTACGAATATAGTTTCTTGATAAAATATATAGTATAAATAAATAAATGAAATTGGTGAAACAAATGAAATAAATCATTTCAAATATCTCAGACTGTTCGGGGGTTCAAATAATTCTCCAAAATTTTATATTCACTGCAAGTTCTCTTCCATCGACTCCTGTCCCCGATTTTCCCCTTAAAAGTCTCTCGATTTTCAAAGTTCTGCGCAGATTTAATATTTTGTCGAAGACCACCGCTACTCGTCTCGAATATATTCTCAGATTAATTCAAAGATTAATAGTTTCTTCATAAAATATATAAATAAATAAATTAAATGAATAGTTTCAAATATCTCAGACTGTTCGATAGCTCAAAAATTTCTCTTTCGACTCCAGTCCCCGATTCTCTCCTCAAAAGTCTCTCGATTTTCAAAGTTCAGCGCAGATTTAATATTTTGTCGAAGACCACCGCTTATTCCTCTCGAACATATTGTCAAAGATTAATTTCTTATATAGTTTCTTGACAAAATATATAAATAAATAAATAAAACGAATAGTTTCAAATATCTCAGACTGTTCGATAGCTCCAAATAATGCTCCAAAATTTCTCTTCCATCGACTCCAGTCCCCGATTTTCAAAGTTCTGCGCAGATTTAATATTTTGTCGAAGACCACCGCTACTCGTCTCGTAACGTCAGTTTTCGCACGCACGTGCATGCGTGTAGAAGCGGTTCGGTCCGATGTGGGTGCAGACCGTAGCACGAGAGAGAGTACACGCAGCCAAAGGCGGATTGCACCACGAAGATCGTGCGAGTTGACTGCACGAGCGCTTCTTTGTCTCGCATGCTCGCACACGTGAGGGGCCCCCGATCGTTTCTCGCTTATTCTTACGCTCTCTCTCTCTCTTTCTCTCTCTCTCTCTCCCCCTCTCTCGAACGTGTTAGGGACGTGCACGTGAATTTATACGTCGGTTCTCGTCCAACGAAATGGGCTGCACGCTCGTCCTCGTCCGATTCATCGCGGACCGGAGATGATGCATCGTCTCGTGCGTCTCGATCGTGTTTCTCGCTCTCTCTTCTCCTTCTTGGCCATCCTGTTCGCTCGTCCTCCTCTGTCTTCGTCTCTCTAGCAGTTTTAACAAACGCTGGATACAACTCAATCGCCGGTCACGATCCTTAAGCGACTCTCACATTCGCCAATTTTGCAAATATCGATCGTGAAGATTGGAAAGTGGAGTAAGATAGAACTGTTACATTTTTCTCGGAAAATGTGTATTGTTGAGTCGGTATTATCCCGAAGTTGCTTTCTGCGTTTTCACTTTGATGGGAATTTACGAAGTTGAGCTATTTTTAATCTTTAGTCTTTGTATTAGTTTATTACACTGATTCTTTCTGGGAAATTCACTCATTAATTTGTTGTCAAATATTCTTTTGAAATTCCAGAATAGAGGTTTCTTTAAAAAAAAATTCAACGTTATTTTCTTTTATCGTCTCATACTTCAAAACAATTCAAATTATAAAGTCATATTTTTAGATTGCACTAAACGTGTAATCTAGGTACTTTGAAATGCCCAATGATAGTAATAATAGAGGGCAAACTGTAAGACCACTCCAAATTTTCATTTTATCCCCATTTTCTTTTCTGCACTATTTTACATTTCTATTTTGTACTTTTCAACACATTTATCATTTTAGAATTCTTTATTATTTGTAGCGTATATTTTTATTATTATATAGCGTATGACATATCACTGGTTTGTTATTTCCTCTGTAATAGTTGTACACGGGGGTTAAAGTCTCTGAATGTCTATTAAACTAAAGTTTCGATTGAACTGATAGTGTACCACTGCAGAAAAAAAGTATCCTCTTTTTCTGCCTTATCAAAGTAATTTTAACTCCTTTGAAGGAAATTTTAATCTTACAGTATCAAAACACATTTCCCCAAAAGACGAAGCTTCGTAAAACGCAACTGCTTCGATCTTTCTCGATCCTTCTCGCCCCATTTTTTCATCCCACACGAATACAGAAACTTAACAACTTGGAAAAGAGTTGGTCAACGAACTCTTGATAGAACACTACGTTGCAAATCGTTGCCTCGCGAGAAGCGTTCAAAGAGGCTCCGAGAAAAAGAAGATGAGGAAGAAGAAGGGAGGAAGAGAGCTCGAAGGGATGAAGAAAGAGGAACGCGGACGAAGAGGCTCGAGCTGGCATTAGCATTAGCATTAGCGCGAGTTTCCAAGGGCATTAATCAGGATTAAGCGGGCACGCTCGTCCGCGTTTCACAGGCCGAAAACACTCTGATATTTTTTCATGGTGCGCGCCACCCCTCTTGATTTATTTTTCTACGCGTTCCGCTTCTTCGCGCTACTGTCCATTTATCAAGAAGCTGCCTCGCCGCGCGCCTCTTTTACGCTCTTTTGTCGCGGACACGTCCGGCCGAAGAAAGGGTTAAAGCCTCTTCTTGTCTTCGATTTCAATAAGAAAACCTTTCGTCCAAGCTTTCGTCGATTCTTCCCTCCCCTTTCGTCGTTCAAGTTTCTGATCTGTTTGACTCAATTTGCCACCACATTTTCCTTTACTCTCTTTTCGTCACGTTTTCGCTATTTTATTTGTTTTCCTTTTTTTTTTTTTCTTTTTTTGATACATTTATTATGAAAAACTCAAACTATCTGGGAATTTATGGGCCAGTCAGTGTGGTAAAATTTCAGTGTGTAAAACGATTTACTGCTCTGATGGTAAAGTCGATGGTAGCCGTGCGAAAAATTCATTATACTTTTCTGTGGTATCAAATTTCGTAGTTATTTCTCAATGTCACATTTATTTCAATTCTTAACTTTTTTTCTTTTTTGTTTGTCTATTTTCTGAAAGTTCTTTGATCCATTGCGATCCCCGATGTTTGTCTTCTTTTCATCTTGTTCTTATTTCAGCAAACAGAAGAGGTCTTTAACGTTTCAAACATATATGTACCTCGTACGAAATTGAAACGAGATATAATACCAATAGTTTGCAGTTTTTTAATGTTGGAAAAATGGATGAATGATAGAAATTTCTCGCCAGTAAAAAGGAAGAAAATTCTATTAAAATTTAATTATATTAATATAACAATCATTACATTAATCTCAATAGACAGATTTGAAAGATTCGTAAACATTTAACCCGATCAAATCAGTTCATCATCAATTTCATACATTTCTCTAAAATTATTCATCTGCTTCTTTTTTGTAAAAAAAAAAAAAAAAAAAGAAGACAACCGAGATAACTGAGGTTCTTCTTACGAAATTCTGTATTAAATTTATCGGTCGCCCCGTTATTATTTATGGTGTCGATGGTTTGATGATTCTCTTGAAGCGAGTTTGCACTATAGGAGCTCGATAGAATGAAAAAGTGACGGATGGAGTGTGTCGATGGTCGCAACAGTCGATATTGTATTGTGACAGTGGTGCTGTCATCACGTTGCGTTCAAGCGATCGACAGCAGAGGAAGAAACGGCCCTTTTATCGTGCGGGGTTATCGGTCGCCCTCGACATTAGCCATTAAAATGATTGGTCCAGCAATAATCAAGTCGCCTCGACAACTGGTACCCGTGCACGACGCATTCCGCCCCATGAATCAAAGCGTACCATGAAAGCCGTATCAACCGGACTGGAACGTTCTTTAAATGTTCGCCAATCCCGATTTCCATTCGCAATGTTCGAAAAGAATATTTCACGAACATTTAATACGGAGGAAATATTTCATATGGCTTGGTGGTTGTCATTAAATTTATGAAAACTGGCATGGAAAAGTGAGAAAATCGTTAAATTTCATTTTCTTGAATTTTATGGGAAATACATACGCGGAGATGGAGATTCGTTAGAAATTCAGAACTGAGTAATTGCAAAAAGATCATTACGGATCATTAATTCAGTGAATAATGACTTATCAAGATCGTACTGATCTTTTGTTATTAATTTTTCAATGACAAGTTTAATAAAATTTCAGAAAAAAAAAGTTTTGGAAGTAAATCTAAAAGTCAGTTCATAATCGGTTAAGTGCTATTGCTATTACAAATGCCATTACTAGATTGCGAGTTTCATGGATTTATGGGAAATTATATGCGAAGGTACATACGAAACAAAATTTCTATTTAGATTCCATTTTCTTCAGTTGTTACGTTCATTCGCAAACTCAGTCAGAAACGTATTGAAATGAAATTAATTATCTATTTATTAAACTATGATTTTACATAAGAGAAGATTCAAAGTATTTTATCCAGCATCGCACAAATCAAAACTGACGCGCACAGGATAATTCGATAGTATTCAAATAACCATCGGTCGGGCAAACTTAGGGTAACCTAACCTATCACATCCTCAGTGATCAATCACTCTCAGTGCTCCAATATTCGGTTCACGAAATTGAAGAAGCGAAATTGAAGAAACACAACCAAACAAAATACCATCGAGTAGTTTCTCGACAACCAACGAAAACGAGGAAAAACGAAGAAGAAAGGGAAAAGGCCGATGACGAACGCGAGAAGAAGAAACGTGTCGCGAAAAATGTTCGAGGCAAGAAACGGCCGAAGAGGAAGCGGCTGGAGTTATCGCGAAGACGGCTTAGCCGGGGGGCGAATTCAATGAGGGCACTGTTAACGCACGAGTTCATTGATATCGCTCAATTAATAAATTTAAATAGCCCGACGTAATTCCGCGGCGTCTCGTCGCCGAACCAGGGAGCGACCAAGAGAGAGGAACACGCGTCGTCCCTGTTCCCCTAATCTCCATTATTCTAATTGGAGGCGAGCGTGCAACCGAGGCTGATATTTTCGCGCTCGATATCGTGGAGGCGGCTCGATCGACCACTGCTTACTAGTTCTCCCAACGCTGGGAGAGATGCGTTTCCGCGATTAGCGAAACGCGCCGTGGCGCTTTGACACTGACAGAACGATCCCTTTCTCTCCCTCCTTTGAGTTTGCCCGTGCCTCGTTCCTCTGGTTATTGCAGGAGAGAATTAATGGGAGAAAACGTTGCAGGATGAAATAGACGCTGAGTAAATGATGGCGTGGCTTTCATGACGTGGACAGAAGGTGCCTTTGACTCCCTTTGAAACGGCCAAACCAGACGATTTAATTAGTATCTCGTTTTGTTTATTAATAGAAACATTCGCTATCGGCGAAGCTGGTAATTGGGAATTTAACATATACCGGAGAGCATCGAACAATGTAGAATATTTAACGTTGAGGAATATTGATGGATATTGAACGAGTATGCCAATGTAGAACATTGAATGATGAGAAATGTTGATATTGGTAACGTTTGCTATCGGCGAAGTTGGTAATTGGGAATTTAATATATACAGGGGAATACTGAACGTTGAAAAATATTGATGAATATTAGTGTTCATTATTTTTGGCGAATTTTACAAATTGCGACGATTTCATTTGAATTTCGATTTATTTATATCTAATTAATAGAAATTAATAGAAATAAAATTGGTGTCGGTAAAATTGGAAATGAGAATATCGATGTTTGAATAAGCTCGATGTGTTATTATTAGAGAATTTTATGTTACGATATTGCGATGAGAGAAAACAATTTATGAATAACGACGTGTTTAAAAATTGAGTAGAGACGTGTTTTAGTTCAATTCGAATTCCGGTAATGTAATTAATATTTGATTCTTTTCGTCAATATCGAAGTATCAACAACATCAAATTAATGAATTTGAACACGAAAAATTGCAATTATTCAATTGAGTACATTGTACAGATGAAAATATTAACAGAAGAAAATGGCACAAAATCAAAAAAGTAGTCGCAATTAGACGATGACAATTTCGAGAATCGACGAAATTGGAAATTCATATTGCTGTTATTGCTCCGTTTCAATGCTGCGCAAATTGCACGAATAAATTCGATAGTGAGTAATAAAATAAGCATCAGTGAATTTTACCTTATCCATAAAGAAAAGATTAGCAAGATTGAAATCACGAGAAAGATATTCGATGTTTTACATATAGCAGATACATTTCGTAATTAGAAAAGCAAGCAGCAAGCGGTTGAACAAGACTCGTAGTTCGAATAAACCACCATGCACGCCGGATCGATAAATCTTGGCCGACGGAGCTATCGAGATCCGCTTAATAGAAATAACTTCGTTCGCAGTGTGATGCATTGCGCTTGTTCATCATCGTACACGGAAATGATGAATACGATTAAGGCGTCTAATTTACAATGCCTGTGACCGCAGCGTAGCTACCGTAATCAACGCCTTGTTGCTCTCTTTTACTTATTGTATTAACTTCATCAACCGACAGTTTTCATTAAAACAATCATTATCTGCTCTCTCTCTCTCTCTCTCTCTTGTTTTGTTGCGTGATGTTCAACTTCTGAAGAAACTTGTTCCACCGAAGTGGCACTTCACTCTAGTTTTTATGGCGATCAACATTTCACGAGTTCACTTTCGATATGCGGCCTAGAGTGACTTTGCTCTTAACTGAAGCTATCGCCTGAAATTTGTGAAATTTTAGAGATAGGTAAATTCTTTTTATTTTTCAATTTTTTTTTCTTTTTTTTTTTTAATGAATATAATGTATGCAATTAGTATGGAAAGTTGTTGTGCCGAAACGATAAGGTAGAAATTTGACTTACTGACGACTAATAAAGTTCAAGCTTCCAAGGAATGAAAACTTCAGAAAATTCAGAAACCTTGCACGAAAATCCGCTGTTTAATTGTAACGAATCATTCTGCGGTTCACGCTTGACCATTGCGACAATTTCTATCCTCAACCTTATTGTCCTTTTTCCATCGATTTGCATTGAATTCTATTTTTCAACAGAATTTTGACTGAAAAAGGATATTTGCTCGATGTCACCTTCCATCTAGGTTTCGCGGGTCAAAGAAATTGACATTACGACGAATCTCTACTTAGATCTCATTAACTCTGATCTCATTAATAATGTCTCATAAACCAGCAACAAAAAAAAAAAAGAAAGAAAGAAAAAAATCACGAAAAGTCAAACAAGAAAACTGTGATCTTCTCCTGCTAGCGATTTTCCTCTAATTGTAAGCCGGTTATGGAACGAGAATCGATGACGATCGTGCGTGACATTAATTAGCCGATCCATAAGGCGCGGCCTGGCAGGTGGTAAAATAAAAAAAAAGGAGAGAGAGAGAGAGAGAGAAAATCGTGTAATCGATGCAATCCGGATATAGGCGCGACGCTAGGAGAGAGAACGGGAGAGAACGGAAACTCGGTGGCTCGTTAGCAGGACCGTACCGAAGGGGTAGGTGCAAACAGGTCCATTAAACTGAATGGCGAGACATTCTTTTCGCGCGGCGGCCGCTGATGTAAATCGAGCTTAATGGGCCGCGTTAATTGAAGCCGCGTCCGTCCATGGGGGCTGGTTGACTTATCGCGGCAGAGAATTCCGTGCAGCAGCAGCAGCAGCAGGTTGTTCCAGGAAAAGAAACGCAGCGTAGAGAAGAGAGAACGAACGTGGAGCTTCACGTGAGACTGTGTGCGTGCCATTTGCATTTGAGGCGCGCCTCTATCTGCATCTTGCAGTTCGGATAAAGCCGCGCGATTAGCCTCGCCAAGTGGACTTTACCTCGTGCGAACGTAACTGAACGCACGGTGCTGGAAAATCGTCGATACTTAGAACTGTTGCAATCTCTCGAAGGAAAATCGTACGGCCAGTATCATTTCCAGACGTGAGGCTTCTACTTTTGACTGTTCTAACCGTCCTAAGCTCGGTTTCTGTTCCAAAGATGTTGTCACACCGTGTATTTCAATTCCTGGAAATTTCAACATGTCTAAACATTTTTTTCATTACTCGATCTATCTTGATTTCGAAAACTGTTGCTTTCTCTTTGCGACGATTCCGTGAAACTTGCTGCATGATTTTATCGAGGACGGTTCATTTTATCGAACTTTGAATATTAAGATTAGACGATGAAATGTTAAAATTCATTGAATTTCTGTTTAAAAGTTTAATAAAATGATCTAAAAAAATTTTGTAAAGGGAAAGATCGTTTCAATGTTCAAAACCATGATGGATTCGATAGTAAATAAAATTTTTCACTGTTTTTACATACACTGTGAATTTTTCTTCGTATATTGAGTATATTTCAAAATACGACGAAAATGTTTATTTTTCGATTTTCCAGTTTGATCGACATCGAACAATCATCAACAAGATCGTTTTCTTTTTCTAAATCAGCTGTCAGGCTACAGAATGAATTTGCGGTTTAAAATGAAATTGTAGTACATTGGAAGAAGAAGAAAGAAAAAACGCAACTTTTTGGCCCTATCCAATATTTAAATACATAACAAGTATTATGTTTAACTATTTAAATATATAACAAACCCACCCGGCAGCGAACAAGTCCCAAACACGTCTCCGCAATCGCCAACGAAGCGAAACCAGAAGATCGATATCTTCATCTATCATTATCAGTGGCCGCAAAAAACCACGCATGTCGCTTCAACAGCCTACACACACGTCCGTCCGCCAATCCAATCTCCTGCAGCCGTGTTATATACTAACACGAACCTGGCGTACACACACGGCCGAGAAGGAATCCACGTCGAACAGGATCGCCAAATAATTATGATCGCGCGTTGACAGGCCGCGGTGGGTTCGAGTTCCCATCCGCCTACTCCGTTGCATAAAACATTATGGCCGCCATCATTTAAGGCAGAGAGGGCCTCGATGAGCGTACACCGGCCGTGCTCTCTACGGGGTGTCCCGAAAACTCGCGTCCATCATCTTTTCGTGGCCCGGACACCCGTCATTTGCTTCTTACGCGCACCGCGGAGATTAATGAGAAGCGACTGGCCCTTTAATTTTCCTTTCATTAATTCGGTAGGCTGGCGATTATATCGAGGTTTCGTTAGGCAACGATCCCACGAGCGAGCGAGACAGCTGGATAATGAAACCGTGGATAGAAGGTTTCTCTTCTTCGTCTCTTCTTTTTTTTTTCTTCTCCCCTTTTTCGTATCCTTTTTCCCTTGTTTTTTTCTCCCCCTCTTTCCTTTTTCTCTTTCTCTCTTATTATTGTTTTTCGTACGCTTTTCGAACGACCAGAGAGCCTGCTCGCACCACTCGCGATTATCACTCATTTGTATTCCGAGGAAGGAGCGCGCGCGCAATAAATGTTTAATTTATTGTTTATCGGACGTCGTGGCTGTTGGCTCCTCCGAGCCGGAAAGAAAGAGAGAGAAAGAGAGACAGAGAGAGAGAGAGAGAGACCGCTCTTTACGGAGATTGGAAAAAAATTCATTGGCGTATGCAAAATACGGGAATTTCAAGAGTCCAGCACGGACGTTTAATAGAGACATAGTGCCTTGTCGGTGATGGAGGCCGGCTTGTATTCATATACAAGGTGGTTGATTCATCTAGTCGCGCGTGTTTGAAAGTCTGAGAGGCAGAGCGGCCGCTTCCTGTTGGACGATTAATCTCGGTACGAAATTCGTGGCTTCGCCGGACTATGAATATTTAAGATCGGGCAGCGTATTCTTGGAATTAGAGTTTTCTACACGGATGGGAAGGGGGCGGGGGGATATAAATTTCAATGATCGGCCTTAATTGGTCCGTGCAGTTAGATAAAATATTCGGCTATCTGTTAAATTCACAGATTGGATGTTACACGAGGAAATTCAAATAAAAACGACCAATGTTAATATAAATATTCTCACGAATACTCTTTTCGAGAAATGTAAATCTACAAGCCTTTCTAAATTTTCTAAATGTGAACTCAATAATATAATAATCTTCACTCTCGAAATTAGAGCTTTTCTACTTATTGTTAGGGAAATCAAAACTCAAAATTATATAAAGTTACAATTTATAATGAAGCTCCGCCGACTCGATCGTCTGAAATAATAAATATCGTTAGGGAATATTTTCCGTGTTCTGGCGAACATACGATTTTCCAAAGATAGTGTCCGCGATACGGAGCGAGAAGGCGGTTCGTCAAGGACACGAAAGGGTTCATGGGTTCATGGCACTCGGGTAACCCTGTGCGACGGTGTCGTGAAAGAGCGGCAAAAAGTGACGGGCAGATGCGAGGCAGAATCCTCGCGCGGATATAGTCGTGGACGAGATTTAAATCGCGCTAGCCAGCCTGCGGAGATCATTAATCGTTGTCACCGGACTAATTTTCGGCGGAGCTCGCTACCACGTCGGCACATTTTTCCCCCTCGTAAATATCTGACTCCGCAGTCGTCGATGTCGTTTCGTCCCGAACCTGTTCACGTTCGTCCGAACATCAGCGTGCTCGCACATTAACACTTTCGAAAGTTTCACGCGGCCGAGTGTAAATTCTTTCGTTGATCTTTTATCGTCATCGAGAGAAGAAGTTGGACTTTCTGCCTTTTCAAAATTCCTTCGTTCGTTGTTGGAAAAGTAGACGGCTTGAAAATGTGTTAAATTAATTTTTGATAAGGCGAGAATCACTCGGGTTTCGAAGGATAATTATTATTAAATATTCGAGTATTCAATGTACGAGTGGAACGTCGGAGTAATTGTAATAATTATCAAAAGAGTTTCTTCTTTTGATAGCGTGCAAATTACTGATCTATACAGCAGTTCGTTTCAATTACGTTCAATCTCGAAGACTTCGAAAACATCCGGACTTCTTATTTATTTCTGGCAAGCTAAAGTTTATAACCTGATAAATTCCAAATTACTGGTTAAGTTTGAACATAATTACCGCGAACAATGATTTATCCAATAGATAATCTGACAATCCAACAAACGAACGAAACATACAACGTAGAAGCAAGATCAAAAGTCCCTGAAAGTCAGAACGATCGCGAATGTCGGTGTCGCGGGCGAAAGCTTCGAAACTCGGCACCGGCGCCTCTTCTTCCGGAGGATATAAATCGCCGACGATATATCAGCGTCGAAAAGCGCCGTCGTTCTCCCGGCTTATGTCGTCCGACGACTATGGAAGACGTCGGTCGGCCAACGTCGAGAGCTTTTTGCTGGAAGGGCTTTCGCCCTGGCGAAGAACAGGCAGAGAAAGAGGAAAGGTCGGAGAGCGCGGTGCAGAGAGCGTGTTCAGGCCGAAGGAAACGAACGATTCGCGGCAAGGAAACGAACGTCGCAACGTCGTCGTGGTGTCTCGAAGCTGAGCCGAACGTTCCAATTATACGCGAGAAACGGGCCGAAACAGGTTCCACGGCGGAACGTGCATACACATAATTTCCCGCCCCGATGCCAATAAAGGAGCTGGGCCACGATTTTATAAGAGCCGCGCCTTCCAACCAACGCCTTTTTTCTATCTTTTTGCCGTGGCCCGTGGTAAATTTCTCTTACCCCTGTCTCTCTCGCTTTTATCAGCGTGTGCAAAACGTTTTCTTCGCTTTTTCTTCCCCCTCGATAGTGAACCTGGAAGCTGTTACGCGCTTCTGTCTTCTTCCTCGTTTGTCGCGAAATCTTTAATCCTACCTTTCTTACCTGTTATTATGTATCAACATCCAGTTTATCGTAGCAAGTGTTCCGATAGTTTGGTTAATTTGTAGATAAATTTGGTTAAATTTCGCGTGTTTACATTGCTAATGCTTTAGTATCCGTTTAAGCAACGGATTTAAATTTGATTAAAATATACGATCGATAATTACAGACACTGTGACAATGATCGACAACAGACTTGAGGCTTCTACTGATTAAAAGTTACGATAACAATATATTTCTGCGTTTAACTTGTCTTTAACTTTAGAAGCCCGAATTTGGAGAAGTAATTCCACGTGAAACCATTTTTTTCTCCTACATCCTACATGATAGCTGATAATTTCGTATATAAAACAAGAAAAGCGTCCGGGTACATATTTCAGGGAAAAAAAGAGAGAGAGAAAGAAAAAACAAACGATGGCGTGACATCTTTCGTTGCCGAGTCTTGCATACATCTATTATTTTCTGCCCTCTGTTCTTTCTTTTTTCGCCACGATTATTTCCTTTCTTTCTTCACACGCCGTATCTTTGTCCGTTCTTCCTCTCATACGTGGCCTGCTCCTCGCGCGGTCGCATAACAAGGAATCCTACGACTTTATGGTCGCTGCTCGGCAGCGGCCAACTTTTATTGGTCTGGCCATCGGCCGACTAATGGTTCGCTGGATCCAGATCCGGCGAGTTCGCGCCGGCCGCCACACAACTTCTTCATTTTACCACGTCGTACCTTCTTTCGTTTCGAGCTGCCGTGCTCGCCTACCGCCGGTGTCGCGAGCTTCCACGCGATTCCGACGCCAACGGTAGAGTTCCAGTGCGTGTGCATTTGGAGAAAAAATAAAGAAAAGAAAAAAGAAATAGAAGACCACGGGGGACGAGTGTAAATGCGGAGGTGGAATCGGTTATTGAGTGTCCTCCCCTGCTCGAGATAGGGGGGACAAGCTTGGGGCCCTTGTTTGGCTTGTTAATACGCTCGTATGTTCGGTAATGTCGCGGTTCTTCGGGTTTGCAGAGGGTTTGCATTTTTCGTCCCCTTCGTTTCTGGTTTCTTTTAGTTTCCTCGCCAGATACATGAAGATACTTGTTTGGTATGTTGATAACGGAGGATTGCAGTTTCGGCGGGGGGGGGAGGGGATTGATCTCGGGGGAACTCGGCCGTTGAATTCTTGATTTTTATCATATAGTTTTACACTTGCTGGGACCAGAAATTTGCGAGGATCCGTGTGACATTTTTCTAACGTTTCTTGAGTTTGATGGAAATTTTAATGGACAATCAGAATCTTTCAATCGTTCTTTAATTTTGTTTAATTTTCCATAATTTTGACACAAACTTCTGGACAACAGGCATGCACAAATACAAGACACATATGAACAAATTGAAACTAATCAAACTATCCCTTGATGCGTCAAATAACAGCCACAATCACAGTCACAAAAGACGCTCGAAACCTTCACTATTCAATACACCACTTTGAAATTCCAACGAACCTCGCAAACGAGCCATCACGAATCGCCTCGAATCTTCATCAAAGACACCACGCGATGCTCGACAATGACAAACTCCCGCGGCTCGCCAGGGGGAAAAAAAAACGGCCGAATACTTCCCGCTAAGCATCATCAATACCTTTCGGAGCAACAAATCAAGAGCGGAAACATAATGACAAACGAAAGTGGCTTAAAAAACGAGAACGCTGGCGTTCGAGCGAGAACAGAGACATAAAACGAAAAAGAAAAGCATAAAAAGCGATAAAGGATCGAGAGTGAGAGACAAAAGGAACGACAGTAGAATAGAGTGGTTGGAGAATGAGAGAGTTTCGAAGACGAAGAACATGAAACGACTGCAGAGATTAAAAGAAGTTTTAATACATACTTAGGTATGTATTAAATTATCATGTATTGTTTCGTAAATTAACGAAAATTAACATACGAATTACAGACTTTGGAAGACGTTTGAATATCGAAGCGACGTTGGTCGCTTTGTTACATTAACGATGTTGACGACGTTGGCGATGTAATGTAACATCCTTACAATATCAATGCGTTAATATACAATACGATACAATGAGTCTTTACCAAGCCCGAGTTTTATCAATGCAATTTCATCTTTCCCCGATTTCTCCCAACGCCGTGCTGTTAATAATTACTCGCAGCGAAGGGTTAAAGTTGCGCTCGCCGTGGAAAAAGGGAGTAACACGAACGAAGAGGAACGAGAGACGGAAAGAACAGAGAGCAGAGACGGAGAAGGGTAAGAGAGGGAGAGGGGCCAGTGATAATTGACCGTTTAACGATCGCGCCGATTTCCTCCCCCTTAGGAAGGCTGCGCGGAGGTCCTCTCGAGCGAGCGAGCGAGCAAGCGAGCGGACCGAGGCACGCTCGTATATACGCGAGAAAGCTAAACGAGTACGAGTAGGTACGAGAGAACGTGCGAGTCGTGAGTACAACATCATCAGAGGCAGGCCTGGCCGCTTGGGTTCCTCGCTCTCCGTTCGTATAATAAAGACGCGTTCTGGCCGCTACCTCCGCGTTCACCCTCTTTCCCCTCTCTTCCTCTCTGTCTCTCTCTCCCCTTCTATCTCGTACCGTCTTACCAGCGCTGCTCTCACGCTCTCTCTCTCTCTCTCTCTCTTTCTCTCGGTCCTTCTATCGGAATCTTTTTATTTCTCCTTTTATCTCCCCTCCCCCACTCTTCGCCAGGCCGCGTGCATTTCGCTTCGAAGATTCGCCGTCCGAGAACGGTCCTCGCGTGTTCATCCTTCTCCCTCGTGCCTCGCATCCCTAAACTCTGTTTGCTCTTTTTTTCCGCCGGCTACCTACCTCCCCGTGGTCCCCTGCCACTCTCTCTGAACCCCCTCGTGCCACCCCGACCCCTTTCTATGTCTCACTCCTGGTCCTCCATCGTCGTCGCACGTTCCTCGCCGTGGCGACGCTCTCTCTGTCCGTCCCTCTGTCCTCCTCTCGCGCCGAAGGTTCGCTTCGTGGAGAGAGGCAACCCGCCCCCGTCGCCCGCAGCGCGGGCATCCGTGGTATTTTTGAACCGGTCCACGACGGGAGGCTGCGCCAGGGCCGCACTTTTCTACCGGAGGACGAATCGAAAATTCTCTCTCTCTCTCTCTCTCTCTCTCTCTCTCTTTGTCTCAGGAGGGAAGGTTTTGGATCTGCGTTGGGCGTTGGTTGATTAGGTCTAGGGAGGTTGAGGATTGCTTCCAGGTGAGAAAGATGAAATGGGCAGAAGCATGCTTGTTGAATTGGAACTTCCTTGTCATTCTATACTTATGTCTCGGCGACAGAAACTTTAGCGAAAGTGTATTTGTTGAATCGAAGGATATCGATTAACACTAGAACTATCACACCAGTCAAAATGTCTGGTTTTACAATTTTATTTTAAAATTTCTATTTCATGTTACAATTTTTTTCCCCGCAATGGTGCAATGACTTTTACAGTGATAACTAAAGAAATAATATAATGAATTTTATTTTATTTTTATTTATTAAAATAATCAAAATAATTTTGGTAGAAATAACTTTGTCTTAACTGTCGGTAGTTCTAGTGTTAATGGATCAAAGGTGAAAGTGACTTTGTATTCGTTGAAAATTGGAATTACTTTGAATTAGATTTTTATGATTCTATCTCTATGACTCGAGGGAAGGGGGAGGGGCAGAAACTTTAGCGAAAGTGCATTTGTTGAATCGAAATATATCGATTAATGGTAAGACAAGGGTGAAAATGACCTTGTATTCGTTGAAAATTGGAATTCCTTTGAATTAGGCCTTTCTGCGGTTATATTTCGACAAAAGTTTCAGTAAAACTGTATTTGTTGAGATGAAATTCTGGCTAGATAAAATTGGCATTCGTTTATTAAGTTTTTGATTATATTATATTTGCCGAAATGCTATACCTCAAACCGACTTGCAGTTGTGTTTTAGGTTAATAGAAAGTTCGACATTGCTACTGAAATTTTCAGAATGGTGCGTTTTGTAATTTGAAATTCAAAAATAATAGAGTAATTGTTGTCGATAATTTGTCAGCTTTAAACGTGTTTTATAACATATCAACTCATTAATTCAGCGTTGCAACTCATTAATCTTTTCTCTAATGATTCTTTTAGAAGCTGGTTAGGTTCAGTTGCTATTATGACAGGTACAAACAGGTGCTAATCCTTGTTGAAAAATTAAAGTTGTAATTGACCCAATATTCGTACCGTTTTAGTTCAAAATTTTATCTTACAAATTTTGTTCTTTCATACTGTGAATGAATTTAATGGAAACTTGCTAGGCGAAAAGTATAAAAAATTCATTCAAATAATTGAACGAATCCTTGAACATACTTGTAGTTCAGCAAACATGAACTAGTTTCTCGTCAAAATCTAAAATCAAACATTGCTTATTCGAGTTTCAAATTATCTCAATAATTCCTCTAACCATTTTCACTCCAAAAAATATTTTTGAATCTATACGGTAGAACGTCAATTATCCGAATAACAGCCTAATTATATACACATTTAAACTATATGTCAAGCAATTTTATATTTTAAAATACTAATGCCTTATCTGAGTAACTGCCCTTCATTTGTATCATGAAAATATTATTAAGAAAACGCTATAAAAGAATAAGAACAGTGTTGAAATTAGTAGATAAATTAAATATTATTGAACGTTTAAAAAGAGAGCGAATATATATATATATATATATATATATATATATATGTGTGTGTGTGTATGTATATATAATTTAACCATAGAATATAGTTTTAGAAAATGTGCAATTAGCTACATTAAAAGATCAATATTATTAAAATTCCAAGATAATAAGAGAAATTTTTATTTGTATCGAGAAGCTTGAAAATTGCAAATGATGACAATTAGATCGAATTGTGTATGTAGAAATAGATCTTGCATTAATTCAAGAAATCTGTCGACTATTAGACATCTTTTACGTAATAGACATCTTAAGTGTTTGAAAACTTGTTGATTTATAATACGATCACAAAATTTGATTTTTATCCAAAAAAAAAACCGTTTATCCTAAACAGATTTGTCTGCCAATTATTTTAAATGGTCGACGTTCCATTGTACTCCTAACTCAGCGAGTACGATCTCTATAGTTGGAGTATAAAATCTAAAATTAGGCTCCATTCGAAGATCAAGAAAATTTACAAACTTGGAAAAGTTGTGTCCATTCCGAAAAAACACACACACTGCGTTACCGATTCCCCGATCGTCTCGCAAGATTCCTCGCATCGAGCAACGAAAACTCGAAAAGCAAAACGAGATACGATAGAGCGCAACCGGCGAGAAGATCGCGCGACGATCGAAGTCATTGGAGCGACGCGATCGTTGCAGCTCTACACGTTCGACTCGCGGATGAATTATTGAAGGCGGTGGTTGATCAAAAGCGGCCGCCGACCGAGCGACACGCCGCCTTAAGGCGCCTTGCACACACGGCCCCCGCGCGCGTTCTGCCCGACGTACCGGCTTGTGTATACGCTCGCCTCGATTTGTCCGCTCGGCGGCAGTCGCGCAACGAGGCGCCGAGCAAAAACACCGGCCACGTAATTTGCGATTCTCGCGGCGATAATTAATTCGTCTGGGGGATTCGCGCTAGCACGCTCGAGATTCCTGCGGCAACGATGGGAAGAATGCGAAAGTGCGAGATCGAACGAGAGGGGAGATCGGTGGCCTGTTTCAATGATCTCCGACGATCCGAGATTTTCGGATATGCGCACTGTAATTTGCGTACCGTAATTATTGTGGAATTTGTTTCCTGGTGTTGCTAGGATATTTTAATTAGTTGGATACGCGACAGAATAATTGGCGAGTAGTTGAGGATTGAAGAAGAGAAGCTTTTGAGATGAGTTGAAATCTTGTTTCTGATACTATTGGTTAATTATTCGGTCGTGATAGAGTGATCCAGAAGTGAGCAGGATGGAGGAGGAAAGGGTCGACAGGGAAATTCTAAACCAATTAAAACAGTCGTCAAAATTTGTGTAATTATTGTGAAATTTATTTCTAAATTATCTCGTTGGAGTATTTTAATTTGGAAAATAATTGAACGAGAAGTTTTCGACTCGAGAATAATCGTTGATCTTAATAGAAAG
Organism: Tetragonula carbonaria; assembly: GCA_032399595.1. NCBI lineage: Eukaryota > Metazoa > Arthropoda > Insecta > Hymenoptera > Apidae > Tetragonula > Tetragonula carbonaria. The sequence goes on from JAUCRC010000007.1 coordinate 7,229,216, forward strand.
TTTCTATGATACAGAAACCAATAGTTTGTTTCCCAATCTATCTGTTTTCTCGGAGTTCCCCATACGTTCAACGTATATTTGCATTGGAAACACGTTATCAGTCCCACGAAGCAAATAACCACGCTCAAAGCTTCTGATTTAAAAAAGCAACGTAATCAAACAGCACGAAATTACAGGCCGGACTTGGCTGAACCGACGAGAAATTCTAAATAAATTATCATAGATTACGCAAAGCCGATTACACAAGTAAACTGATCTACATGCACAGATCGCGCGATCTCGCCCAAGGAACAGACGTGGAGAAAATTAATCACTCTCCGCTAACATGATCTCATTCATAAAAAATGAACAACAAAAATTTAAAAAAAAAGAAAGAAGAAAAAAGGAAAAGTGCATAGAGTGAAGTAGTTCAGTTTCTCAGTTAACTAAATACCAACAAGCAAGAATCGACATTTCGAATTCCAGAGCGAATCGTAGAAACGAAAGGAAAAGAGGGATTTTATTTCTTCGTCCGAGCGATAGAGAAGTGGCTTGATCACAGCTCGCGGATCTCCTCTCTTTCTCTCGTCGAGTTTCGAGCGAGAACCACCGGACGGATGATTAATTCGATCCGTTTTGGGAAGCTCGTTAACTTTTCATCGCGCGATCTCTTTGGCGAATCTCTCAAACGTTCTCGCCGCTCACGAATCCACCGGGTCGATCCATTAATTTTCCAATTTCCGCTTGGGTAATCCGCGTGCCCAATTGTTTCTGTAATAAATCCAGCAATCCGCGCGCAATTGCATTGCGTAATCTCGTCCGCGGGATTGATCAACTCCTACAGAGTTTGGAAAGAAAAGCGAAGAAAAAATTATTTTTCACGTGTTCTTGCATTAAGAAGCGGAGTAATAATACGTTCCTTGAATCCTTGAATTGTCCCTCGCAGCGGTTTGAAATTATCGCAGGCTCTGAAAGAAAAATAAACCAGGGACGACTGGAGTTGATGAGCGAACTTTTTCATAGTTTGATTTGGCTCTAGCGGCTGAAATTCATTCGTGGATCTTTCTAAATGAAATTCACTGTTGCAGGTTTTCTTTCTTTTAATTGTGAAGATGAATTGGAACTAGAACTTTCAAACGTTCGAGACGTTTGTGATTGTATAGGTCGAAAGTTACACGTTCGTATGTTCGTTTCATTTTAATTTAAATTTAAATTGAAGTACAATTACAATAAATATTCTTTACAAGACACTCCTTACAGAGAATAGTTTTTCTCTTGAAGGAAAGAAAAAGAAATTCTGAGTACAAAGTTTTATAGCGTTTCGTATAACGTTATTTATTTTAGTTATTTAATACAACGTTTCACGTAGAAATATACAGGATACGCTGAATATACAAAACTATATAATATATCATATATAAAATATAAAATATTCGTTGTAAAATTTAATAATTGGACATGGATGTTTATTATTCACGTTCATAAAAATACTTTACTAAAATATCTGCAATCCGATTGTAACAAATTGAAAGGTGGAAAATTATACGGAATTTTCATCTTAAGTACTTTAAATACATTGTTACACATGACAATATGCTACATCCCTGTGCTTTATCGAAAAGCACCCTACGGTTCTGCTGAATTGAAGAAGGGATCAGTCGCGAGCGATTATCCTGCACGAGTAACAGGTGGTTGGGTGTACATTTTGCCCCGAGGGATTCACTGAGCAGCCCTCGTGTCCAAACGGAGGGTTTCCTTCCAATTTCACCCTCAACCGTGTCAGAACAGGTGTAGTTTTCTGTCTAAAACATTCCCGGTATAATATAATTCGACTCGTGTTTTCCACGTGTTCCAGTCTCTCCAAATGAAACATCATCCAGCCTCTGTCGAATGAAAATTAATCGAACAACCCAGTTTTAAAAAACCACAATACTGAGATCACTAAAAAAAGAAGTAGATGTATTCCTTTGTTGGCGAGCATTCGAACGATCAGAAAATAATTAACTTGTAACACGCAGCGAAAATAACTAAATTGCCTGTTTCCTCTGTCGTTCCGTCATCTTATTGTTAGAATGATCGTTCAAAATTTCCCTGTTCAAATACAACAAAAGTCCGAAAGCAACAAACTAGCATTTCTCCTGTCTCTGACGATGCAATATCAACGACCTTGAATGTGTCTTGAATCTGAAGGAAATTCACGTTCGTCCACCCATTGACCGGTCATCACCGCCAGTTGAACCGTCGTTCCTCCCTGTCGTGTTGGCTCGCGATTTGAAATACATCGACGTTAAGGCACAACAGGTGGTATCAGCGTGTCCGAGGTGCGGAGTATCTCGTTTCAAGCCGCACACTGTTACTCAAGCCGGTGCTTCAGCGACCGCGTGCCGTATAATAGTAATTAACGCCGCGAGTCTGTTAAAATATCCTCGGCATTCCGCTGGCTCACGGTCGTTGACACGGACAATAAACGGGGAATACGACCGTGAAAAAGCAGCAGCCCGGTGTGGATCCGTGTGGACAATCTTCCAAACGAGGTGGACTGGTCTCTGGGCCTCCTCTTCGTAGCGGAGAATACCATTCTTTCGGTGAACGTGCGTCGGATGACGATGCTACGATGCCCGATCAAAACGGCTATCACGCTCTTTCTATGTGAGTCAGCTTCGTCCGAACGTGTCCGTTTTAGTTTGATCGGTGGTGTTGATGTTTCGTCGATAATGGAGGTTCGATGATTGGAGTTGGATTTGAAGAATGGAGGAGGGGGGTAAAATGTGTTTCGTTACATTCGTGGATTGTCTAGAAATTGATTAACTTCTTAACTACTGAACATCTATACATCCAACTATATGGCTCACTTGTTTCTCGCAATCAGTCAAAGACAGCTGTTCGTTATGATTTTTCAAGTTCTTTATAAAACAAACTTTGATTTATTCCAATGTAATTACATAGTGCAAAGAATATAAATTTCACTGTTACTCGAGCTAAGAGATTAGGATTGATTTTGAGGTAATATGTACAGATCCTCTAACTCAAAAATTTCATTAAATTTTAAATATTGGTAATATAATATGGATAATTAAATTACATGTAATTACATAGTGCATAATTACATGTAATTACATAGTGCAAAGAATATAAATTTCACTGTTACTCTAGCTAAGAGATTAGGATTGATTTTGAGGTAATATGTACAGATCCTCTAACTCGAAGATTTCATTAAATTTTAAATATTGGTAATATAATATGGATAATTAAATGTTATGTTAAATATATGGTTAAATATAGTAATAAATTTTAAATATAGGTAATGAATTCTAAATATGTAGCAATACGACAGATCATACTACAGACGTAGAAACACTAAAAGTTGAAAGTTTTGCAAATCCTCTAGAATTTATTTATTCATGTTGCTCACGTTCGAACAAAGTTGCTCAGTACACGTGCATTGAACGCCCTCGAGACAAGAGACGAAGAAAATCCATTCGTTTGATTTGTTACCCGCATAACTAGCACCGAGAGCCTCTCTCGAGAGAGATTTCACGATCCCTAATTCTAACAAGGCAATATATAACCCACGCCATGGATTCATAAACCGAACCTTAATATATATATTTCATGAACTTTATCATTTCAACAATTAAGTCCGCTGTTCTCGGTCAAATGGATGAACACAATAAATTCAATAAATGTTACTAATGTATTACTAATATTACCGTAAATATTATTGCAACTTTATTGAAGTATTACTAATATTTAATACATATTTCACTGTACAAACATCAAGAAGAGATGAAGAGGAGAACACGTATACGTGAATATTCTTCGCAATTTATACAACAATTGAATCAAATTCTTACTTAATGATTGTAATAGATGAACTAACTTACCCGTTATCAACTAAAACTCGAGATGGAAAAATTAAGTGGACATGATATCCCGTAATGGCAATTGAGAACTGAGAAAAGAAATGAAACAATAAAGGGAGAGCCGTGGCATTTTGCACGGGTCTCGTTTAACAATACAAATACATCTATCGAATAGAGTAATGAACTTGTTCGCGGAGTTAATGGAATTTCTGCCCGCCTCTGGTGCAATTAACCTACCGGTCGGGCAACAGCGCGCAATTTGAAACAGGATACTCTGTGCGGCTCGGTTAGGTCTGGCCCGATGATACCACCTGTTAAGTTTCCAGCGCATCCGCTCGCGCGACCGTGCGATTTCATATCGCGAGGCGTGACGGGGTTATCGCGATCGAATCGATCAGCCACGATACACGATCGTCGGCCAACCGGAGGTCAACCAATGACGAGGATACGAAGCAGAGGGGGGGGGAAGCAAGTGGATAATCGATTCGCGGCAGCGCGAAACTTATCGTGAACCGGACACTACGCCGATCAACGCCTAGGCATCAATCGGAGGCGTATATTGTTCCCCGCAAGAACTCTGCCCCGTAATTATTTGCTCGAGCGGCTATTGAATCGATTCGGATAAATTGAGAGACTCTTGACGAAGAAGCGAAGATTCGTGGAATATCTTCTTAACGTATTGAACAGTTCTTTTTTTTTTTTCTTCTAATTCGTAGGATTAGAGATTTTGACAATGTGAAATGTTGCAACGATAAGTACAGAGTGGCCATTGAAAAACTGAGAATCCATTGATTATATTCCCGAATAAAATAATAAAAAATTTAAAAAAAAAACGTATGTTTGTAAAAGTCATTTTTTGTTTAATATGTCATTCAGTTTTTCAGTGGCTAGCCTATATAATACAGGGAATTGGATGTTGATTTGTTTGGATACTTGAAACGCGTGAAGATTCTGATGATTCCTGGAATTTGTTTTTGAAAGAGACCGATTGACAGGAATTGGAGCGTGTGATTAGAATTCCGCAGGACATGAATTCCAATTGTATAACAATAGTTAATAGTTTAATTAATAAAGTATTACGAGATGTTAAACATAAAAATTTCAGAGTTAAGAATTACGGATTTGGACTGTGAAGATTCTTGTTGTGTAAAACACGAGAGAATTCTCGTTATACGTCTACACGATCTTACGATTTCATAATTACACCACTAACAAAAACTGGAATTCGATTCCAATTAACGGAAATCGAATATGAAACGTAAATATCAATTACAGGAGGCTAAGAGAGAATATATATATATATCCTTATATATCCGTAAAATCTCATAATTGTACCTTACTGACAAAAACTGGAATCGATTTCAATTAACGAAGCCCCAATACGAAACATAAACATCGATGACTGACATACTCGCACAATCCTTCGGTACCGATTCAATTTAGTAATTCGATTTACCACCAATTGTAATTTCTCGCTAAATCGTGCCGCGCCGCGACATCTACCGACATACGTCGAGCCAAGAAGAACCCAGCGAATTTCCCGAAACGAGCAACTTAGGCCCGTATTAGGCGGCGACATGTGTCCCGAATTCCACGGAACGTTCGAATGCTCGGATCTGGTCTTTCCCCTCGATCGTCTGACAAAACCTGAGACGGAACACGTCGCATCGTCCCGAAAGAATCTCGCGTCGAGGCTCAAAAAGCGGCAGGTTGAATCTTCTTCACCTGGCCAATCAGCATTCGTTAACATAAATCCCATCAACAAGAACCACTTTCGCTGTCCGCAGAACCGGGGGCCCTCCTCCGGGGGCGATCGATCGTACCTCGGCGCTGGTTGAGCGCCACTGGGTATAATTATGACATCTAATTAGGTTTTTAGCGGTTGGCGGTTGGTTCGGCCCGCAGCAGCCATCCACGTCTCGAACAGCCGCGCAGTCAAGGTCTTTTTTCCGCGCGGCCTCCCCTGGTCCTCTGCTCTCTTCTCTTTCTCTTTCTCTTTCTCTCTTCCCTTTGCCGCGGCCGTGTGTCCGTGTGTTTCTCCTCGTTGGTCCGTCTGTGGACCCACTCGCCTCGGACCATCTCGCCCGATAGAGATTCCAGGCGAGTCCCTTTGTTTTGTCCCGGTCGCCCTTTTTGCGCTGCGACCGATTCAATCGACTCCCGTATACAGTCGAATGTCTCGCGGTTGCTCGCCTCTCTCTCTCTCTCTCTCTCTCTCTGTTTTTGCAGAGCGAAAGTCGCGATGAGTCCCCGCGAGAAGTCGACCTTGGAGACCAGCTTTGACCCCGACAGAGAAGAGCGAGCGGGGGAGAGAGAGAGAGAGAGAGAGAGAGAAGACACGTTACTACCCGGGAACGTGTGCAATCTCGGCACAAATGAAGAGCCTGGGAATAATTAGGAGCGAACGAGTCAGGCAAAAAGCAATTAAGACGAATCGATCGCAGAACGCTTCCACTTGCTACTCGCGACGAGTGTCTTAAGGGTGGTTTTCTTCGATGGCTTCCAATCGTGAACTGAAACTTTGATATTTCAGACGTTTTTGCGATGGGGGAATGGGCAATTATGCCAAAGAAGAATATGGCTACTACGTTCGTGAAGTTTTCATCATCTTTCGTTGAAACCTGTCTGTCGTCTCGTTGTCGGTGGTATTCGTTGTGATAGATAATTACAGAGACGCGACGTGCGCACAAGTGAGGTTGAGAGTAGCCGTCTGCTTATTCCCGATTCCCCTCGTCTTAAAATTTTCTTAGGCATTGCTTATTTTCATTGAAACATTCTTTCGGATAGACAAGACATTGGAATGTTATCAATTAAATTCAAACTTCGAATCAATTGTGATTTGCTTCCTCGAGGACCATCGAAACCTCAACTTATAGTTCGAATGTCTTCAAAGAACTTCATTCCGAACATTGTACACACGGTATCAACGAAAATATCGAGCAAAGGACACGAATCAGTTGCTCGAATTATCAGTTTCTTGCATTTGCGTTCGACATCTATTTCATCAAGGATCACCTCGAAGAAACGAAGACAAAACTGCCAAACCAGCCAACGAAACCCGGTAACAGTCGAACGAATCTCGGCGACAACAAATCACGGACACGATCGATAACGATCGTGATTGAACTTCAATCATCTCTGGCTCGTCGCACCACTTTGGCGCGAGTTCTCGAGGAACCACTGCAACAGACAGAGGTACAATAGCGTTATGTTAGAACGGAGCGAAATCCGTTTCGTGTTGGTCGCGTTCGTCGTCCACGAAACGAAGTCGAACGAACGAACGAAGGAAAGAAAGAAAGAAAGAAAGAAAGAAAGAAAGAAAGAAAGAAAGAAGGAAGGAAGGAAGGAAGGAAGGAAGGAAAGAAAGAAAGAAAGGAGCAGAAGGGAACGACTCTCGGGGGATTAGCATTGGAACGTGAAAAAGTCTCTTGTTAGATGGCGGTGGTACCCGTTCGTTCTGAGACGTCATTAGGGCACGCCACGTGAAGCCGAGAGGCCCGGAGATCGGGCCGCGATAAGCCTCGAGTGGAGCAACACAGATCCGAGAGAAGGGGTTGCGAAGAAAGAGTGAGAGAGAGAGGCTGCGGGCCTAGTTGGACGGGCCAGATGAACAGTGGGGGAAGAAAAGAGGAAACAAAGAGAAAGAAGGAGAGAGAGAAAGAGAGTAGCGAGAAAGAAGAAGTAGAAGAAGGGAGATGGAATGGAAGAGGATACGAGACGAAGAGTGATTGAGCTGTAGTCGATCTTGCTGCCCTGTCGAAGTCTCGAATGTCTTGATGCCGGCCAGTCGAAGATCGAGTTCGCTCTCAATACGGGAAGAGGGGGCCTGTTTGCTCCTTCCTCCCTCACCTCTCATCCTTTCCTCTTCTTCATCCCCCCCCCCTGCTTGTTATTCTTCCTCTAGTCGCTTTCTCGCTTCTTTCCCCCTTTTCGTTTGCTCGTTCTTTCTGTTACGTTGGTAACTCTTCGCCGCGGCTACCTATCTACTTATCTATCTATCTATCTATCGTCCCCCTATCTATCGTGTTCCGCTCGATGTTCCACGATGCCTCTCGTTCGCGTCCGCTGTCACAAAGCAACGACACGTCTGTTACGACGTAGCTCTACTGTCTCTTTCAGACACGTGGATTGGATCGATTGTAACGATGATTAGATTTTAGACTACCTTTCGAGACTACGTCGACAATCAAGAACCAAGTGAATATTATCACCTTTCGAAACGCAGTCGACATTTGTACGTTGTACAAATTGATTCAACGGCTGAAACGTAAATGTAAAAAAAAAAGAAAGAAAAAAAGGAGAGAATAAAGAGCACCGTGCCCGAGAAGGAGATATACCTCGGGACTCGCGGCGCAATCACGAGCGTTTGTCGCGACTGCACGGCTTGTAATTAAGTGAGATCAATTGCTCTGCGGCGTACCGGTAATCTTGTTAGTAGCCGCTAAATGCCGGACTCGGCGGCGTCGGTAAAAGCGCGCGGTTTTTTGCCTTCGCGGTTATCGGTTCTATGCAAATACGCGCGCGAGCGAGTATTCGTATCTATCAGTCCTCGATCTCGATCTCTTGACGTATCACGGTGAAAATAACACGTAGGGGAAATGTCGGTCCATCGAATGGTCATAACTCTACCGCGACTTCCCCCCCGCCCCTCCTGGGGTCGTCCGGCGATTCATGTCGAACTAATTTCATCTGCACTAATTTCGAGCGGAGATCTAACGTTCAAATGTATCCAACGAGGGAAAGTTACGTTTTGTTTAATTAACTCAAATGTAATTTCCATTCAGATCTATTCTCCTAAATTGTGAACTGTTTCATTCGCTGGTTATTACTATTCGTTCATTGTTTCATTCATTACTGTAAATTTGAATTTTCTCCTCATTTCTCCTTGTTGATGTTTGTTCCTTCTCACTTGACAAAATCTGCGAAAATTTCCCAATAATTTCACTTGGTATCTCGTCTAATGGCGTAAATTCAAATGATTTTGTTGTATTAAGTTTTTACTAATTGTCGGCCATTCTTTTGGCGAAATTTGACTAGGCAAAAGATAAAAAGCAAAAATATGGACTCTTCTCTTCGAGTGGCAATCATTGAATTTTACTTCTCTTGTATAAAACGACGACTTTTTTAGTTGTTCTGGACGAAATACTCGCTCGATGAGTACATTAAATGACTCTTTATTTCTTCGTCCTTTCATTAAGGCATTCTTTGATAAGTTTCTAATAAGCTTTGCTTCATAAAAGACTTCATTTTAGATTCAGACTTCAATTTCTTGTTGATTGGTGTAATTTCACTGATGCAATCAGGTGCTTCAAGGGATGATGAATTACAAAATATATCGTGAAGAAAGTTCCTTTACTGATAGGATTTATGAGATTAAAAACAATTGTGAGAACAGAACGGGTTCGTTATTGTTTCGAGAAAAATTTGCAAAGAATAATCTAAATACTTTGTTTTTGCTAGAGACTTTAAAAATTGAACAAAGATATCAATGCAAATTTTTCACACGCGAGTCGTACAAAATCGCGAGGAACTCGATCATTTTACCTTTCAAATTTTGCAACGAAACGAAGAGTTCCCTGAGTTCGTGATAACGGAATGACTCGAAGATGATCTTCTTGATCGAAAAATTACTCGCGAAAAAATTCCAAACGAAATCACCCAAGCTTTATAAACGTAATGACAAAATTCATCCTTGCAAAGATGATAGGAAGACGATCACGCCGCGCGCCCTGTGCAAAATTAACATAAAACGATTTTTAAATCTCGATCGCTAGATCGGCTAAAAGGTTAAACGCGAAAAACAGAACACCCGGTATGTAATGTATCGGCGCGCTGTGGGCACCTGCTAAGAAAGAAGAAAACTCGCGCAGGGGAATACGATAAAGGGGGATGATTGTGATCTTGAGAGTCCGAACGCGATAGAGCCATAGATCATCGCGGGACTGAGGCGGGCCCCGGCTTTTGCTCCATCCACTTCACCGTCGACCTCCCCTCTTCCCCCCTCGGGGCCTTTTCTCGTTCGAGGATGCATCACGATGCACGCGCAGGGCCGCATCTAACCGTGCATAACTTCTCTTCTCTGTGGCAGCTCCTTTAATTGGTAATCTCTCGGCCGGCGGAATCCCTCCGAGGGGAATAACGCACCGAGCCGTTTGAATAAAAAAAAAAAAAAAAAAAAAAAAAGGGAAGGGAGCAGGAGAGGAAGAAAAGGAAAAAGGAAACAAAACACACGCACGCGGGGGTCTTGCGTTAGCGGTCGCGACGCCCGTGTCTCGCCAAGCTGATAATTTAGCCCGTTTTCATACACGAAGCACGTGCTCCAGTTTCCTCTCCTTTCGTCTTCGTTCTTGCGCGTTCGTTTGCTTTTGCTCTTGTCGACCGAGCTCGACCGCTCGCGCACCGAGCCTATTAAGTAATCAGCGGTACGAGAAGAGCGATGGGCATAACTGGCTGACATGACACCGCGCCGCGCAGATGCCTCGTGGAAAATCGGATTTTAATCGTTGCTGATGACTCCTATCTTGGATCATCGCGTTCCTTTTTTCTTTCAACGCTGGGTACATAGCGTGGGCCATAGCGGGCCTGGAGAAGGTTTGAGATGCCCCTTTCTTCTTATTCGAAGCGGTAAATACAAATGATAATATCATATTATGAATACTTCGATTTCTTTGAATCAAGGGAAAGATGCTTTTTTAATTATTCCTTTCGTGTTAAATAGTAGAATTTAATAGACATCGATCGCTGTGAACGCACCACTGCGCGTTAAGAAAACAGATTCATTCCGATTTTAACACTAGAACTACCAAAATCACCCAAATACGTTAGATATTACGTGAAACAGCGTATTTTCAAAGATTTAAGTAATTTCTCCTCAAATATATAAATAAAAGTTTCTCCATTTTTTTTTTCTTTTTCAATGTCGCTGATGGAAATTTTCCGCTTTAATCGTCGGTAGTTCTAGTGTTAATGACACTACGCTAAAAAAAAGACCGATTGCTGCGGGAGGCCGAGAATTTTAATTGAACTTTAATTGGAAAAAGGGGAAAAAACACGTAAGTGTTTTCCACTATCTAAACTCGCGACAGAGATGAACCGATCGTCCGCCACAAAAGTGGCCGATCTTCTTACCGAGGTTCCTACGATTGCCTCCCGCCTCGACCTGGGGCCCCCGGTTTCCTCTCGCTCTGGTTCGGGCCCACGCGACGTTGCCAAGTCTCCCGCGGGGCCTCGCGAGCCTCGATGGAAGGGCAGTGAGGGAGAGAAGGTCGAAGGAAGCGGATCGAAGGTAAGAGCCGTTAACTCGGTAGCATCCGAGACGATTGGCGCCTGATTGGTCGCCGTTTCACCGATCGACGACGATCCATACCGGAAGCCGCGCATGTAAACCGCAAATAACCGCGCGCGAAAATCATCCGGATCGATCGAGCATTCATTTGGCAAACTGGAAGCACTCGTTTGAAGACTCACTTATGGAAATTTATTCCAATTCTCGAGAACACGAAAATTTGAAATTCGTTTCATCTAGGATATTTTTCGTTTTGTTGATTTCCATTCTATTGGTCTCTCAAATTTCCTGTAAGTGCACAAGTTAAATCACTTCTTGTTCGCGAAGAGAAGATATTATTTCTTTTGCTTTCTTTTTTTTCTTTATTAAATTATGAAGAGATTATAATTAGCTATCATTTGCAGTAATGTTAAAAAACCCACACGTTATCTGTGAGACAACGTCCGCTGATAAGAAATACCAACAATCGTGCGAGATCTGAAGACTTAATCTCGTTGCAATTCAGCAATGATCAGCCATTAAAAGTATTTACCAGTTATTGCGATAATTCTGTTTCAAGCACCATCTTTAAAGGATTGCACGAATGTTCCGAACGTGAATATTCCGGAAATTGTCGACGAGATAATTAAAATAATCGGTTCTTTATCAGAACACGATGCAGATATCAACCTCACCTTGTTTCCTCTTTATACATAATCGTTATCAGCTCCGGCCATCGATCGCGCGAGCAATTTTCCTCCGGTCTATATGCTCTTCACCAAATTAGAATAATTACAAGATTGAAGTACGAGAGAGCTTCGATAATTTTAATTAAAATTCAACGAACGATTTCACGTTGAACGCGACGCGATCGCGTCTCGTAATCGTTGACGCGTACGCGGTTTTTGAATAAATCGGTGAACAGGAGTCGGCCGACTGTTTTACGAGCAAAAACCGGCGTCGCGATCGATTGATAAGAAAAAATTAATTCGAACCTAAGTACCGTTGCCTTTCGTGTTACTTAATTGCCTCATTATATACGATGTAACGACTACCGGATGAAGTACGAGCCGGGGCCTCGCCACCGGTGGAAAAAAGCCACCGCGTACATTTTATTCCTGTTCGCCTTTCATAAATTAAATTGTCCGGTTGTTAAAGCTTTCTAGTCGCTTCGCCTCGCGGATTTATCGACCAGCATCGGGCTGTGTGCGCGCCACCGCGGGAAATTTACGATCGTCACGTGGTATTCCACGTTTCTCGCGCGCTCGATGCCTCACCGAAATTCCAGCGGGAATTATTGAGTAACTAAAACAGCCGCCGTATGTTTAAATTTAATTTCGCCTCGAAGATACGCCTCCGCGCGTATGAATTATACAGACACGACGTAATGATTCTATTGAATACACTCGTTTCGGAAATGTTTCACGTGATCCTATTTTAGAACAAACCGTTTCAAATGAATTTCCATCCAATTTAGTCAAATTAAATTTTCACCTAATCCTTTCGGGAAGTTATCATTCAGGGATCACAAAATTTTATCTCTTCTTCATTTATCATTATCGATCGAAGGAATTTTCACTTTGAACACCTTCCTCCCCAACTTGCTCAAACTATTGTCAACTGAATTCAAAAATTTTTACATAATTCTAATCACTGACCAGTACGATGATCGTAGACCAGCCTAAACTTTGACATTCCCCGTTTTCACTTGCAATCCCACGATCTATCCGATGGAACCAACTCATTCCACAAAATTTCCAAGGAATTGCCCGTCATTAAAAAATGCATCGATTGAAACAATTATGAAACGTACGATCTCTGGTTACGATCTCTGTCCCTCGTAAAAAGTAAAAATGGCTCGAGCCGTGTCTGCTCTTCGAATTTCCTCGACGACCAACTCGTCACCAACTCGATGCACAAATTCTCGAGCAGTTCCCTGTCATAGAGTAACACAGTTATCGCGCGACGAGAAACGATCTTTGTCCGTGGAGAAAGTGAAAAGGTTCGGGCCGTTGGACGTGTTCCACGCAACTTGTTCGTCGGGCCCTTTCGTCCCTCTGATCTTATTGGCTTGTAGCGGCGCGCGGGCCGACGGGTGGGGCACGGAGGGGGAGGGGGAGAGGAAGGGGGTTGGGGGCCCCACGTCCAGGCCACTAAATCTCAGGAGAGGCTTCGACGTTGAAATAATAAACATGTCCACCGGGACTGTCTCTCCTTGGCGTGGTTCCGTTCCCCTGGACGAGAACCGTAGGACGTAAAAGGGCGCGCATACAAGGTCCTCAAGGGGTGGGGGGAGAGGGTCCGCGACCACGCCACGCCGGGGGAGAGAGCGGGGTGAACGAAGGACCCACACACCGTACATGGAGCGCAACGGTCCCCCAAATAGAGCGGTTCCTCTCGACCTTCTAATACGGACAGATATTTTTCGCCCTTTTTCTCTCTTCCCCCTCTCCCGGTTTCGTCGATCTAAGTGGCCATCTCTTGACGAGCTGTCTCAATTAACGCTTCTAGACGCGGGCGAGCATAACACGCCTATTAATCTCCGATCGTTTTCGTTAGGAGACTTTCGTTGGAAGATTCTCGACTGCAACTTTTTAATTGTTTGTATTCTCATGGAAATGTAAAGATCGAAAATCCCAATGCGTGAAGTTTAATTGCGCATCATCCAGCGGAAATGATAAAAATTCAAGCTCTCGACGTTTTTAATTTGATCGAATCTGATCGTGAATTCCTGACGCCTATAGTTAATAATCAAATACATTGCCTAACAATTGAAGATTGTTCTATATAATCAGTATACTACTAGTTCACGTTGAACTCTCTAATTATTTTGAAGAATTCAAATATGTCAAAGAGAAAATCCTGATTTTTTACGATAAAATCAGATACCTTTGATAAAATCGATTTATTCAGATTTGTTATTCGAATTGTTAACCGAACTTTCGTTCGAATCGTACAACAGTAGCGTATCACGACGCTTACGCATTTCACGTATGGTAATACAGGAAAGTAGATTTATAGCACGCAGAACGAAATGAGAGTGACGTTAAGAAGCGAGCAATCTTTGGATCTGTGCTTGATTGATTTTTTTCCCAATGTCGAGTCGCTCGAATCTACGTGGAATCTACTGCGAAGTAGCCATGATTCTCTTCTTGTGATTAAGAAACCGTCGGCTTACATCGGCTACAACGGCGTACAATCCTCGTAAAGGAGCACGGGGGAGCACCAGGCCCCGAAGACTTTGGCCTGGCGCAAAAACAGGCCCGGCGAACCGCTGTAAAGTCGTCTCGAATCCAGGGATGCATCTACCGATCTCACTCGACCCGTTCTCTTCCAGTTTAGACGGTCCGGATCTCCGTTAGAGACAGCGAACTCGCGCTACTTCTCAATTATCCTCTTTGCTCTATCTCTCTCCCTCTTCTAGGGAAGCGATCACGACGAATCGACCCAAGTTGAGCGACTCAATTTTCAGGAATCGATCGTGAATTTTGAAACTGGTTCGATGTAGTTTTCGGACAATCTTTGAGGGCGAGAAAATGAACAAACGTAATGTTAATTTTGAGGAGAAGGTTTTAGTTTTCTTTTTTTTTTTTTCGTCGAAACAAATGACGGTCTCGACGGTTTTAAAAATTGCAAAATATTGCTCCGTAAAATCATGTGATTCAGACTTATGCTTTTGGGACTGATTTGTATATTTTATTCGGAGACTTCGACTCTTGGGGAAACAGATTCTAATAGTCTCGAAAGTTACGAAAAAGACTTTCAGTGTCGAATTCGAATATGAGGAAGAAAAAAAATCCCCAAAAAACGCTCGCGATACGAACGAATCGAAAGCGGACGGTAGCTTCAGCTTGCACCGTAGAAGAAACTCAGCGAGAGGAAGGAACAAGTCAGCGAGCCAACTGCGGTCACGCGCGGCAGCTGTAATCACGTCAGCACGGTACCCAAGACTCCCTTGATTGGACCGTCGATCGGTCCACCGTGTTTCTTCCTCTGTCCTGCAACTCCCTCGTACCCTTAGCATCTCGCCGTCTAAAGGCACAGGAAGTCAGTCCCTTCGTCTCTAGAACCACACTCGGCTCCATTTCTCCCCCACTACAGGCAGAGTTTATTTCTATTTTTATTCTCTATAAACAATTGTACTGATGAATTGTAATGTAATGAAAAAAAAAAGGCAAAAATGCAACATTTGAAAATTTGCGCGTAAAAGAACCTTCGACGAACATGAGAAATCGTTCATCTATACAGGATTGAAGAATTCCCTGAACTAGATAGAAGATGTATTGCCAGTCGTTATTCAGTATTATCTTCTTCATTGACTAATTAACTAATTACATCGGTTGTTGCATTATTTGAATTGTTGCAATTTCAGTAGAAACGATGATTAGACAAAAAGGGTGTGCTTGAGAATCACGTCGATGCTTCGTCCAAAAAATTAACTGACGCTCGTAGGAGATCTTCGTCTCATGGCGCATAGTGAATGCTTTCTCCGATTCCCCTTTTCTCTCTGCTAGTAGTCCAATCGTCCCGGCGATTCTCGTTTCGTCCTCGTTGCGCGTTCCACGGCACGTTGTGTTTTACTCGCTGGTTTACAGTGGTGGTGGAAGCCGTCGCGCACAAATGAGGTTGTCGCGTCAGCGCGTGCGTCCACGCCGTTGCGGGCCCCGGCAGACGAGTGCCCCCACGATGTCGTGAGGGGACCGGGACGAATTTTTTCGCCCGAGCATCCGCTCTTCGTTTTGTCATTTCGCTCTGGCTACCACCCCGCCTTCGCTCGATCATTGTTCTCGGAAGCAGCGCTCGGACAAGGATGAGCTCGCCGAGGGAACGAACTGCTGCCAGGATGTAGGATGTTGCCACGATGCCTCACTTGATTCTTCTTCTTTTCTTCCTCTTCTTTTCTTTCTTTTTTCCCTTAGTTTCCTTTTTTTTCTCTCTTTTTCAATGGTTTTAAGGGGAGCCTCGAGGGTGATGACCTGTTCCGAGGGGTTCGTGGTGATTGTTCTTCGTTGGGTGGGTTTTGAAGTTCTGCTTTTTGGCGGAGGAACTCAGAGATTCAGCTCTCTCTCTCTCTCTCTCTCTCTCTCTCTCTCTCTCTTTCCTTCACCGAAGGTTCTACGTTTCTATTTTTTTGTAAAAAAAAAAAAAAAGAAAAAAATTGCTACGTGGTTTTGGTGACCTTGAGCCAGCTATTCTGATTGGTTTTTCAGCTTTGATTCAATTCTTGGTTGTCTGAAAAACATCGCAGCGTATCCAATTGCTCTCATTTCGTCTCACAGTGGAATTCTTCGTTAGAGTGAAATATCAAAATACACGATTCGAATTCACAAATGTTCCACGCTTCACCAGTAATGTACATTTGATCTTGAAAATCTTATTTTGCGTGCATGTTCCTTCGTTGTTGTATTTCAAATTGTAGCAAACAGTTCACAGTTTTTCAAATTTGCACGATATTGCAGAGTGTTAAGAGAACGTTCCAACGTGTCCGTTTGGAAAATTAAAACATACAATGAGAATTACATAATTCTCGTCTATATAGCCAACAATCATTTTCTCTTCTCGTTGTCGAGTATTAGAACGGAAATCACGAGCGGGACTAGCATAACATGCCGAAATAATCCATCAAGCTATTTCACGGTTACAGCCATAGTGGTACAGAAACAGGGACGCCGGGAAGTCGTAAATAGTTGGTAAAAAAGCGACCCGAAACGCGCGATATTCACGCATACGTTGAATACCGAATACGGTGATGTTCTGTGCTACGACTTTACGACGATTCCACCATAAAACTTGGATACGTTTCGACACTCAGTCGCTCACGTATAGGTGCGTAACACTTACACTGGATCACTGGAGAGAACAGGCACACACGTGAAAACGAACAGGGGATCGACGCCGGGATCGACCAACAACTTTATTATTTTCGGCGTGGTTACAACATCGAACGACGTTCCACGGTTCTTCCTCGATACTCGTGCGGAGAAAAGATTCGACGATAATGCGACGCTGTTGTGCAACGAAATCATTGTTACACGTTTTACTCTGGTGTAATGGCTGTTTCCTTTTTTTTTTTTTCAAGCTACGTTGTGTAATCCTGATGTTCGACAGAATCGCTTAACGAAGCGTTGTTGTATTCTGCGCAAAGTGTTGTTGGCGTGTTTTCTAGATTGTCCAGTGATTTGGTATTTATGATGTCGGAAGAAAGAAACTTCAGACCTCGGATTGGAGTCGGTGACGTCTGACTTGTTGAGCTTGTTAGTTTCTCAATCAAACGATCCATTCATCGTGTGTTGTTCGATGCATACAGAAAATTCAAACAACATTAGTTTCTATTAAAATACAATTATTTGGCATTTATTAGGCCTTAGTGAGGAATAATGATACACGTCACAGGACAATTATTTATTTATCTTCTGAAATATAGCAGCTCTTTATTTCTTCCTTTTATGAATCTTGAAACAAAAAACTTTTACCCCAATATTTCCTAAACTACGTCCGTTTGGCTTAGCAAATTTGGCTCAGGATTGTTTTCGATAATTCACGTAATACGCAAAATGCATAATACAAGACGAAAAAAGTTTCAGAAAATTATGAGATTCTCGTTAATTAATTCCGATGAGAAACCATTCCTCATGAATATATCAGTGTAAAATTGTACGAAGATCTCGAAGTGGTCGAACAATATTTAATAAAACGTGCTCGCGTTGTTTATGCAAAAGTGACCGAGGGGTGAATTGAAACGCAAGTGAAGGCGAATGAAACCGTGGAAGGTGCGGTGCGCGCTTTGTTCGTCGAAGATGGCAGAGGATACAAAGAAGAGGCGTACAATGTCTTTCTTATGACGGGCCGGGATCGTCTTCGGTAAAAAGTCGATCGGTTACAGGGAATCGGCTTGTGGAACGTAACGTGGCAATTTAACCAATTTGCAGAGAACGGGAGCGAACCACCTCGTCCCCCTGTTTCATCTACCTGTCGTCGGATCGCTGCACGATTGCTACGGCGAGCTCTGAATTTCTATGTGTGTTGTGTTTAACAGCTATCGTACGATAGAACTCCGTTTGTTTCGACTGGCTGGATTTTAACCCATTGCGCTCGTATGTCGCCGTATAGTCGCCATCTTACATTTTATTATTATACTTTTTTCCCCAATTTTTTTCTACTAGAACGGCAAGTTAACTTGTAACGTATTCTCGGAAAATTTTTTTCATTTCGATCGAATACGAAAAATAATTTTCGAGTTGATCGATAACCTTCTCAAATATAAATACGAGTGCAAAGGGTTAAAATCAGCCAGTCTCTTGCCTGTCGAATTCGCTTAATTGAACGAAGAATTATCAGCAACAATGTGTGTAACAATGATAAGTACGGGTGAACGCAGTGATTATACATTGTAGCGATATAATTTAAATGATGTTTATTATATTAAATAGCAAAGAAAACGAAAACGAAACAACAAATAATAAATTACAATAATAAACAACACGCAACAATAATTCGAATAAACTCAAACGACACAATTAATTCTTTTTATACAACACAAATGACCACTCTTTTGACCACTCTCATTCAACGCTCTTTTACGACTCTCCGCTGACTGTGTTTTTTTTCACTCGCACGACTTTCTTCTTTTCAAAAAGAAAAGCGCTCGATGCCAACGCTTTTGTGCTTCTCGTATCACATTCATACTTTCTCGTTCAGGTTATCTATTAGAAGTAAAAGTAACTAAAAATATAACTACGCATAATAATAATTTCGATACTACAATATTTCATAACGAAATAATATGGACAAATTAATTGCACGAGACATTTTGAAATTTCGTCGATATTGCTACAATGTGATTGTATTAAATTCAAGATTGATATGCTATAACATGATTTAATCAGCATCTTTTGCTTGTCGAATTCACTTAATTGAGTTATCAGTAATGTGTGCAACGATAATAAGTAGGGGTGAATTATATTTCATAGCGAAATTAGTTGATTTGAGTTTGATTATTACGTTAATGAAACTTGAGGTTTGTTTGGAAAATATTTATTGAATATTTAATAAAGTGAAATTAGTGTACAACATGATGCAGTAGATTAGTGGCGGTTTAAATACTTTTGTCATCTCTGCAAGATACAATTAAACATCTCATAATTTTTATAAAGATTTAACACAAGTATCTCTATTACTTGCACATCCTGTTTCCTTGCACCATAGTGATTCTCTGTACTCGCCAAACGCAGGAGATACGTATCGAAGGTAAAACATTTCCGAAGTACCGAACATAATCACGCACTCGATCATTCGAAACACGCTCGATCGCTGCGGCAGAAAATTCGAACAAAGATGCCCGTCGCTGTGAATACGCGTGTTCGTAATATATTTCTTCATCCGTCGCGACTATCAGCTGGCATCGACACTCGTACGTGTATAAATATTTTTTTATGACGATCGTCGACGAGCACACCGCGTCCATTTCCCCCTCGCTTCGACGTTTGTCTCTTTCCATGCAATTGGCAATTATTAAATTCCCGCGTAAACGCGGCTTGTTCTCGACGGTGGAGGTTAACAGGATGAAGCGGTTACGTTTGCGTGCCACGATGGCCGGAGCGGGGCCGAAAATTGCGCACGAACCGCTCCCGTCTTGGAATTCGAGACGTTTGTGTCGGAGGAGGATGCCCTGCCGAGGATGTGGGGAGTTGCTGCCGAGTGAAAACGTGCTTCAAGATGTTGAGAAACGGGAGGGCAGCGAAGGGACGGGGGAGGAAAATGGCGTGGTTCGAATGGAACGAAGTGGGAAGGTTAAAGGTTGAACGGTAGCCTCAAGTATGTTAGGGACGAAGGTGTTGCTTCTTATTTTTGCCCTCTTCCCGTTGTATCTTTATCCGTCGGACAATTTGTTTCTTTATCTACACCCCCGCTCAGAAATGTTAGGACAAGTAGGTATATTTGATCATATGATCAAAATAGTCAAATGAATATAAAATGACACAATATGCGCAATGTAAATTGCACAATACAAGATGTATTTACGATGGATACAATACGTGCAATAAATATAAAACAAACTTTACAGTTTAATAAAGACTGTAAAAACTCTGTTGATATATTAATATATTCGTTATATTATTATATATTGTATTATGAAATATACATACAAGTTAATCAACGATAAACACTCAATATTAAAAGAGAAGTAGACTTAAGACGTTTGACAATTCTACATTTTACAATTCCACATTGATAGTTATTGATAATATATTTACAAGATATGTACAACGAGCCATGGAAATATTCATACTCTTTCAACTATCGATATTCTAAACGATATTCAAAATTCAAAATTCAATGGATATTCATCTCGACAAGTGTCAGCGTGATAAACGACATGAATTCGTTCGACAAACATGTTTCATCACTCGGTTTAGACAAAAATTTCCAAATACAACGAAAAGTATAACGAATAGCTGCAACTATACTCTAGCTTGCAGTTTCATCCGGCGGTAAAAGCAGCGTACAGAGATCTCGAATCGAATCACAGCTCGGATACTTTCACCCGGACGTTTATCCCAATTTACCTCAAGAGTCACGAGAACAATACCGCGAGCGAGGGATCGAGTGTCTCGCGTCGATGAGGACATCGATCGAAGATACGCTCGCTCGATCGAACCAGCAAGATCTCGTCGATCCTCGAGAGACCTCTCTCTGAGTCTTCCTCGCGTAAAAGTCTCTCTTTTTGGCGTAGGTTCGTCGCGCTGCTCGAACCATCTCGCTGAGAAACTACCGACTCTCTCTGTCTTTCTCTTTCTCTCTTCTCTTTCACAGCTCATTCTTTTCTATTCCTTCGTCGAACCACTGGACCACCGTTCTGCGAGAGCAGAGTAGCAACGTTTGCACACAAGCTGTGACGGCTTATTAGCCTGCAAGCAGCTGCGTGCCGGTAATGAGGCGCAATCTCGCGTTTAAGCATAATGCTACTCGTCTTGCTAAGTCTCTCGACCTCTCCGATACCTCCCTCGCTCGTTTTTCATAGTTCTTTCTTTTTCTCTTCCGAGATAATTGTCCCGGCTCTTTTGAAAGTCGGTTGCTCATGGAGATTTTTATTGGAGTGAGATGACTTAGAGAAAGATGAAGATCTTTGAAGAGACTTGAAACGATATTCGGCAATAAACACGTCCGATACAATTTAACACTTTTCGCAAATCACGTGTACTCACACTGAAATTCGTATACAGTTAAGATTAACACTAAAGCAACGTTGTATTAGCAGCAACTTTTTTTCAAACCAATTATATCTTTTCGATGTGAATAGAACACGGTACTTCTTTTTTTATCAAGTGTGTTATTCTAAATTGGAATCATGCCTATCTTATCTCGTTCAAGTCGTCAAAAGCATACTTACGTACCGCAGAAATCCGCGAAAAAGTTCATTTTTTAATTTTGTAATAATTTTATAAATTACATAGTATCAATAATTTTAAGGTGAAACTACGCGCAAGTTGACGAAGGATCCAGTATTTTGTAACATTACGAAAAGTTGCTTGTTCGCTTAATAACTTAATATGGTACCTGTTTCTTGCCGAACAGAGCCGATCGTTAGGATCCTCGATATCGAAGGAGAAGCGTAGGTGGTGCGGCGTTATCCCGAATGTTTAGTGGCTGACGTGAGCCAGAGCACTGGTGGAAACCGGTAGTAAAGTTATTCAGAGGGTAGCCAGCAGGGGAGATAAGCGGAAAGAGAAAGAGAGAGAGAGAGAGAGAAAGAAGAAAAAGATGGAGAAGGTGGAGGCAAAAGGCGACCGGGTATCCGAGTACCCGAACCGATCTTCACAGATAAGGGCAGAAGGTGTAACTTACTAGGCCCGTTGTATACCTCGATACATCGTGCCTTTATATATCCCCGCGTCCTCCCGGTTACATGCCCTTCTCTGTATTCTCCTTCTCTCCTCTCGACTTCCACCCGACTTCTCTCCTCCTTTTCTGCCTCGCGTCAACCCTGTCTTCCTTCTTTCTCGCCCGTTTTACCTTACGAAGCTCGAGACTATTATGTTCTTTGTGAGCAAGAAGTAGCGTACGCGCTATTTGTTGTTGGCATTGTTGTTGTTGTTATTGTTGTTGTTATTGTTGTTGTTGTTATTCTTTCCGGGAAATGAGCAGAGAGAGAGAGAGAGAGTTTCGTAGTCTCTTAGGCGATTATGTTGCGAACTTTTTCCATTCTCTGTGACTGTAACTTTTCAACGTTTGGAAAGATTCTCATTTTATTTAGAAATTTTCTCAGACCATAATAACCGCAAAGTTATTAGATGTAAGTAGTTCTTTCAGCTAGTGGAATTCTAAATATTGCAATCAATTACTCTCTGCTCCGATAGTTCTTCGTCCAG
The DNA here is from genome assembly GCA_032399595.1 of Tetragonula carbonaria. NCBI lineage: Eukaryota > Metazoa > Arthropoda > Insecta > Hymenoptera > Apidae > Tetragonula > Tetragonula carbonaria. Next base: position 7,251,691 of record JAUCRC010000007.1, read on the forward strand.
ATGGTTTTCTTTCAAACCAGCAGATTTCTAAGCTGCACGATTTATTGAATTGCAGTTGTAAATTAATTGACTCTTGGAATTCCGTGGTACACACGGTGATTTCATGATGAAACTTTTCAATAAAATATATCCACGTGCATGTAAAAACGCTGTAGGTGTGTACGTGACGTGGAAACGCGGAGAAGCGAGAGGAGGCCGGTCACCGATCGTGAAACGTATAAGAAGCTTCGAAATATGCTGCCGCATGCCGGCCGGTTCCACGAACACAAAATAAAGACAATGGACAAGTCTTTAGCCCGCTCTTGCCGCTTAGGTCGCGGTTCGAACGTTCGTTTCTCCACGGTTTCGCCTCGCTTTCTTATGTCGATGAAGGATCGAGTCAACGATTCGATTCTCCAACGATCGAGTTCACTTCGCGTCTTGCTCGAAGAAGTTGGTCTGCTCGAAGCTTGTTTCTAACGATGGCTTCAATTTCAGAATCAATTAGAATTGCCTTCGTGAATTGGCAAGCACTTCATTTCAATTCTTTCATTTAGTATCACAACTTTGGTGGCCAATTTTCAATTGACCGATTGTTCATTTCTGTTTGATTGACGTAATAATTAAGCTGTCGATTTTTACGCATCTTTGTTGACGTTTAAAGATACACAAAAAATACACAAAGATTGAAATAAATTTTCATCTGATCTGAAATTTAAAATGGAGATGAAAGTCTGAAAGCAATGAAATCACGTAAGATAAAAAAAAAAATTCACGATAAAGTACTTATTTAATTTGATAAAAAAGAGAGAAATCTATCTATAAAGTCGCATAAAATGAAAAACGCTCTCGCGAATGGAATAAATTTCAGAAATCACGAGCATCAGTGTGGAAAGGAAGCAATATCGAGAGAGTTGAACCGTGTTTCGTGCGCGGATAGATCCTCACGAAGGAGCCAAAACAGCTCGTTCGAAATTTAACGCCTCAATTACGAATTCATCGCCGGGGGCTGAGCTCGGCTCAGTGATGGGATGAAGACGATTTCAACCGGCTCGGAACACGAACGCTGCCGAATATATTGAACACCTTGCAACATTTTAAAGGGCCGGTGGCTGCGTGTACGCCGTAAGTTCCTCCTGACAGTCGGATCGTCGTAAAACATTCGAACGAAACAATAATAAACGGTCACTGATATTTCGTTCGCGTCAAAAGGCTCGCTTTCTTGTCGTCCTCGGGGGAAGGGGAATTGCGAGAGAGTGTTTCCTGGCGAATATGAGGACACCACCTCGTCTCTGTTTTCGTCTTTCCCTTCAGACTCCCTCAAAGTCTTGTATAAATCATGCATAATTTGGCTTTCGTACTGTTTCCTTGTTCACATAGGCCGCTGTTTCTTTGAGTTCTTTGGTGTAGACCGAAATGTTAGGTTAGGTTTAAGGTTGGCTCTGGTCACTTAGCACTGGAATCTAGAATTAAAAATTTTTTGAAATATGAAATTATTTCTTCGACATGTTCTGCGAATGTCCGAGTCTTTTCAGTTTGAAATAAAAAGAATTCGAGATTTCTCAAAGAAGTTCTAGAAGCACCTTTCGCGAATCTGAATTTTCAATTTCTTGAGCTTCCGCGAATTCACGAGCTCACAATCAGTAGGAAAGAAAATCTCTGGTTTTTCTCGAGGATTTCGTTATTTAGAAAATTTCAAAGAATTTTAACTCGAAATATAAAATATTCATTTCACAGTTATCCAGAATTTTCCAAATTTCTACTCAACTTTCGCGCAAAACTCCGAAGAAAGAGACTTTGAATTAACCTTTCAATTAAATTCCATCTGTTCCAAAATATTCTTCACCGAAATGTTTGAATTAAAAGTTCAAAGAAAGGGAAGAAAGTGAATTGAGTCACGAGCCCGGCTTTACCCTACACCGAGATGGAGCCACCCTCTTTCCTAGGGCCTGGTACAGATTACGATCTCGAGGCGGCCTCGCAATTTGCATGGGGTGTAGGTTTTCAGGATTAGAAACGCACACAGAAATTGCGAACGAGCGTTTTTCGTGGCCGAAACCGGCCGACTGCCGCTCGCCTCGCACACGCACATACACGCGCGCGTATAGCGTATGCAGGAACGAATTCACGGCTCTCCTTAATACTCTTGCTAAGACGATTTATCCTTGACGCCTCGATCGGCGCGAGCAAGAAAACAAGAGGACGAACACGGCTGTGTTCCGGCTGGCTTACAAGCCTGGCTAAAGGAGGAACGCGTTTCTTAGGGTTCGTCGCTTTCTCCGGCACTTCGAAACCGTGGCTTCTTTGAAACCAAAAGATGCGTTACTCGCGATAGAGTAGAGAATTTGATTGGAGGATTGTTCTTTGGAAGAAACTTTGATTTCGAAAAAAATTCGAAACGCCGCTGCATTTATTTTGTGATTAAAAATTGGGACGATTTTTCTATGTATGTCTTAGAGAGGGCTTGAATTCTTAGAACAATTACAATTGAAATTCAATTCACATGTACTCTTTCTTGTACTCTTTCTTTTTGTCTCTTTATCTCTTTGAACATCTGTACTCACTGTGCTCACTACGTGATTTGATATCAACCTTCTTCCGAGTTTCGTTCAACGTTCTTCTCATTTTACATGAACTTCCTATTGCAAAAAAAAAGAAAAAGAAAAAGAGAAAGATCTCTCTCTCTCGAAAAAAAATAAGAAGCCCACGTTGCTGTGTGCGAAGAGCGCGACTCCGGACCCGACCTTGGCCATCCCCGACAATTAAGCAGCGAGACAGATGGTCGAGAGGTTGACGCTCGTTACACGCGTGGTTCCTCTCTCGCGGAGAGGTGGATCACGTGCTCGATCTGCGCGAACCAAGCATCTGCCGAAATAACGACTTAATTTGCCGGCGACTGGGTTAGCCCGCAGCCAAGGTGGCTAAGATCCACCTTGGCTGCGTGGACCCTCTGATGCGTTTCTTAGAAGAGCCACACAGGGTTCTCCATAGGCGTGCTACCGTGTTCGATGCTTGCAACGAAGAGAGAGAGAGAGAGAGAGGGGAGGGGGGGGAAGGCTGAACTTCTTTCTGGGAGAAATGTCGAGATTAAAATCTGCCGTGAGTCTCGTCGTGTTCTGACGTGCCTCGATACGACCAAGGACACCGAGAGAGTCCGGCCACTCGTAAACTATCATCCGCCCATTAATTTCCATGCCCCTTATGTTTTCGTTACACGCTACCGGGACGTGTCTCGTTACACCGGCTGCTTCTTACACCAACTGGCTGACTCCTTCGCCTTCGGGATTATTATGTTGTTCCTATCAAATTGTGCCGCGGCGGTATCTCGAGACCGCGGGCGGTTTCTGATAACGGGACGGGTTAACAGGTTCCGCAGAGAGAAAGAGAGAGAGAGAGAGAGAGAGGGGACGAGAAAATCTCGTGTTGTTGCGAGAAGATCGTAAGGTTGCGAGATAGGGACACGGTGGTTCACTGCGGCGAAAGTTGCAAAATGTGCTGGAATTCTGCAAGTTTCGTAATTGAGGGATCACGGGATTTTGGATTTTCTTCAGAATTTTAGAACGTAGAGGGGAATTTTGGGGAAACTTTCGAAGAGTTTCTCTGAAGAATTCTCGAAAACGTAAAGTTCGTTTTTAATATTTGACGATAATAACTGTTTTATAATATTATTGAATATTTGTTGCTGTTTTACATAATAATTAATTACTCTACTTTAACCTAACAATATTATTTTCATACTATATGGGAACAGGTTGTTTGATTTTTGGGAACTGTTTATACTTGAATAATGAAAATTTTAGTTAAACAAGAAGATGCGTGGCTATTTTGCTGTAACATTTAATAACAATAACCGTTTTATAATATTATTAAATATTTAATAACTATATTTAATAACCGTTTTATATAATAATTAATTAATCTGTTTTAAATATTCCTTTAAGCTAGGAATATCATTATCGTACTATAAAAATAAGTTGTTCAATTGTTTAGGAATATTTATGGGAATGTCTTCCATTTGTTTAACTCTGATGACACTGACGGAAGACATTGTCCAAATATTTTGCCAAAATAATTTTCATTATCAAAATAAGTATTCTTTGATGAAAATACGGTAAAATAAAATGAAGTGAAACTTTTTAAAGACATCGGTCACGTAACGGCCATACGATACGTTGCGTCAGGTGTTCTCCGTAAAAAAGTCCAAGTCTTAGGACGATAAGCGCCTAGTTGTCCACGGAAGAAGCCAATTTTCGAGGCTCTTCCGCTCGAAAATTCGTGCGGCTGTTGAAGTGGGATCTACGAACGATCTCGTCGATCGTTTTAAAATCCAATATATATATTCATATATCCTTTAATTTAATTTCCGCCCTCTACGTCGCATTGAGAAACATTATTTCGCGCCTTTTCACCTTTTCATCGTACATTGTCTAAGATTACATCTACTAATCGTCTTTGTTTCTTTTCTGTTTTCAGGTGAGTATCCCGTGTTTCCGTGATCATGACACGTTTCATTACGGTGTGGTGAGTTTTGTAAGAACAGTTCAACCTTTATCCTAAATCTACCCCTTAATTTTGAACAATAGAAGTTTAAAAAGAATCGCGCGTTTTAATCAATATCTGTGAGAATCTGAGATACCAAAATTGAAATTTACCAGGATTGAGGTTGTATCAGGTACAAGTGACAAGAATGTTCCAAATTCCGTCGTTTCATGGATCAAGAGTAATTACTACTTGGCAACAAATTACTCGAAATCTTTGAGTAACTTCGGAATACCTGTATGATGTGACTAGGCGTGATGACATTCAATTCGTACGAAGTTTGAATTCGTCTTTTTACGTTGCAACCCCTATGTTAAATCAAGTCGCAAAAATGAGCCGCTCCCATATTAAGGATAACTCTATAAAAGAATCCTCCACGGAAAAATATCGCAAACGCGTCTCTTTCAATACAGCAACCAGCACTGTTCTACTGTCTCTGGTATTCCCACGAAAAACTGCCAGTCAAAGTTAAAGTCAGAACTCCTAGTTACACGTTGGTGGTAACTTCGTCCGTTCCGTGGTTTCCGTTCCGTAAATCGTGGCCGCGTATTTACCCTCGCATCGCGGCGTGCGTGCGCGCACGATAATCCTTTATCGCTAAAGAGCCGGAGAATCGTAGGCAGATACGAATGCGATTTTCAGAACCTGTTATGGTCGTTCCGGGGCCCTCCAAGGTGGTCTACAATTGCAGTAATAACTCAATTATCCTCTCTGCGGACCCGCTCTTGTACCCGCCTATCTGCCTCTTTTACTCTCAAATCTCTCACTCGGCTCCCTTCCGACCCCCTCCGCCCCTCGATGGCCGACCAACCCCTCTCCCCCCATCATCGTTCTTCGTTCACCGGCTGAAACCCGCTGTTTAACCCTCTCGCCTCCCCTCGTCGGGCCCCTCGTGGTTTCTTCCTGCTTTTATCTCGATCCCTCTCCCCTCGGTCCCTCCCCTATTCTTGAACGTTGGCCGCGTCCATGGCCACCTCCCGGTGGAGAGCGTAATAATCCCTTCGATCCCATCACGATCTCTCCGTCCACATATTATTAGGGGCTGCGCAGAAGGCATGTGGAGCCGCGCGCAGAACAGAAATCGAGCGAGAGCGACCCCGCGAGGAATCGTAACGAAATCGTACAATTAGTTCGAACGATTGCCCTGGCAATGATGACTTCTCTCTTTTTCTCTATCGATTTCTTTCTCTCTCTCTGTCTCTTTCTCTTTCTCGTTGCTCGCGGCTTTCATCGTACGTATACACGTTCGCTCGTGCTCCTTCGGGCTGGACGTGCGTTTCGTGGTTCTGTGATAGCGGATTAATCCTTGGAGAGTGAACGGTTTTACGGTGGTAGGTTTGGTTATAGAGATACCTTTTTTTTTAATATGGAGGGGAGAGATTTAACCGTGTTTCTTTTGTTAATAAAGTGACAAACTTCCGAAATTAATCGTCGAAAGCAAAACAGTTAATAAAATGCTACAATCTTCTCTGTCAATATTCTACTCGTTCCTCCAAAGTCTCACATATCCAGAAACAATTTTCTGTCTTATATAAAAACACCGATCCATCTCTTCTGTATAAACAACTGAATTGTTCAGAATTGAGATGCTGCTTTCTCTGGAATTCTCGAAGAGCTCCGTTTTCCAGTATTCTGCATACTTCGCGCGAATTGTTACTCAGGTGAATAATAATAATAATAAAAGAAAGAAAAATCTGCTTGAATTTCTCGAATAACATCGAGACAATTTTCCAAGCTCCATCTGAAGAGGCCAGTTTTCTCCAAGGATCTCCATCGAACGAACAAACAGTCCCTCTACTCCGCGAAAGGCAAATTATTGAGAGCCGGACAACTCGATATATTTCTTCGAGTCAAATATCTGTCGCATAAGTAAGGGCGACGTACTACACGCGAATCCATTGAAAACAGCGGCACGCATAAGAGTCACGTTCACAGTGGTAAATCACGACACACCCCCATGAGACGTTCGATGGTCGAGGCAGCATGGCGCGCGTTAGCCTCGCTGCTCGACGAGTTTCAGAGCTTTTCTAGCAATCGCGATCGGTCGTGTGCAATTTCTCGTGCGCGACTTACGTGCATGAGCGCGAGATTTAAGTATATACCTGCTTACGACGGGAGTAATTCCACGTCGTCGTATCGTCGTAAAGCGGAGTCAGCGCAGAGTTCACGGTTATGAGATCTGAAACTTCTTTTCTACATCTCTGTCGTCTTTCCGTTTTCATCACGCGGTGCGCGTGTTTCCTCTCTTGTTTCGATAGTTTTTTACGTAAGAGGCGTTATACATAAGGGAGAAATGTGATTGAAAGTTTGGAATCTTCATAGTTTTAAATTTCGCGTTATTGCGAATATTAGGTTTCTTCTGTTATTTGGAATTCGTAGAATTCTGCGTGTGTTTCTGGAACTTGCGATCCCCGGAATTAATGCTCAAGATTCTGAAATTTCGTAGAACAAATTTGTATTTTTCTTGTCGAACTGGCCTTTGCCTATCAGTAGATTATATTTACACAGTTTTAATGATATTGCAGAACGATTGAAAACGGCACTCAAAGTGCTCGGTGCGTCGATTTCATTTCCCCAATTGAATCTTTAACCACGTAAATTTTCATAAAATCGTAATTTACAATTTAACACGTATCGTAACAACCTACAATTTAACACGTTGACTTTTGCTTTAACAAGCTAGAACTATCGGCGATTAAAACGTAAAATTTCTATCAGAAGTGTTAAAGTAAAAAAGAAAAAGAAAGATAAAAAAACAATACAATGAAGTGTACTTTTATTTATACGTTTTACGGAAAATCATCTAAATCTCTAAAAATACCCTCTTTAATATATCTGTGAAATATGCAACAAAAATCACAAATTGGACATTTTGACCATTTTGGTAGTTCCAGTGTTAGAGTCTAAGCAAACATCGGTCGTCACAAACTGCAAATCGTTACAGAACTGACGAAATCTGAGTGTAATCTGCGACAGTGGCCGATCAAAAATCACTCTTTCAAAAATGTCAAACTCTACCTCGAAAACAGTATCGGAATATTGAGTTCGAATTGAAAACTGCTTTGGAAATTGCAAATCAATACAGAACTGATAAAACTGGCAAATAATCGACACTCGTTCGAAAAAAAAGTCAAATTCTACGTCGAAACAGCGGTAAAAGTCCAAACTTTGGTTAGACTTTAAAGCAAAAAAATTAACCATTAACGCAGTTTAGAAAGAAACAAAAAAAAATATTTACAGGTTTCGTCTCGTTCGTCGCGATTCATACCGCGAGCAGCTTTACAGTCCAAAGTCACGGGATCGTGAACTGGCTGGATCCCATGATCGATGGGGCTTTGGCTTAACCTCCCTCTGGACTGGACCACGTTGCTGCCTCCGGCACGCGGTCGTACACACGCATGCATACACGCACGCACGCACGCACGCACGCACGTATCCACACACGATTCGCACTTCGTTATTCTCGTTTCTTTTCCACCGTGTCTCCTCATCGCCGTCCTCGATCCCCTTCGGTATGTTCTCTCGCGAAACATCACGCTCGTGTGCGAGGCTCGCGAACCGCGAGCATTCAGCGACGCAACGAACGCTAGGTTGACGGGGGAGATTCTGGTGATTCATGGCGGCCATGTTGCGATCCGCTGAGCTTGAGATATTCGAGAATTAAGGCGAGAAGATGCCTGCGGAAAACACACAAGGAGGCTTAGTGGCTGTTTAATAGTTGAATCGTTGAAAACATTGTCGCGAACACAGTTCCATCTCGAACGTTGCATTTTTCAATGGATTTTATGCTGTGGTCGAATCGTCGATTATCCGAACTGATTTTCGGATAATCGGTCTGGAAGAATCAAATTTGTGATCGTGTCGTAAGTGAACTATTATAGAAATTGAACGGTTCTACTGCACGTGATTTCTTGATTGTTGCTGGATTTAGCAAACCATCTGCATCACGAAGCGGAAATATTCCGCGAGTAAATCATGAAACGCGGAATATTTAGCGAGCAGCAATTAGAAATTTTATATTTATTAACTACACGGAAGGTTGAAAAGTCAATTAGTGTAAATGACTTTTTGCAAGATATATTTTCGTTATTCAAGCTATCAATCGACGGAAGAGTTCAGTTAAATTATTTCTAATAATTTATGTAGTAATGTTATTTTAATAATATTTTTAATGATTTCTGTAATTAAACTGTTCTGTCGAGTGAAGGTTTTGTCAAGAAGACGATATTTCCAGCACAAATTGTTCTTGAATGATAACCTACTCCGATTATGAACTGTGCACGTAATATTACGCACTCTGCCTCGTACTTTGTAATTAGTTAGTAATTAATTAATAATTAAGAACAGCAAATATTTAAATCGAGATCTGGCAAATCATAATACACGTGGACCATTTGAGTCACGCAATCCAAGTTGTGACGCACAATTGGGATCGATATTAAAATTATCGAAAGGTCAAAATCACCAAAATTCAATTTTAAAATAACGCAAGACTTGTAGCAAGTTTAAACAACGCTTGTGATGAATATAATCAAATTTGAACAGTGCTTGTGATCGATATAATCAAAATCACATTTTACAATTATACGAAGATTGTAGAAAAATAGATAAAAATTTTGCAGCGGCCAGATAACCTCAAAGTGTATTTTCGTCGCGTCCTTTCCTTGCTTTGTTGTCGGAAATATAAACAATCCCACGACAACGAAGATTATGCAGCAAATTAGTCAGGCGCTGCGTTAACGAGTGATCAAGATGCGATCAATTAAGATCGTCACTCGGTATTGTGCGATTAAAACGCAGACAGCGGAACGAATCCTCGTGATCATCCTCGGCGAACGAACGTGTTGCGAGAACAATGTGATTCGTTGAATTCATGTCTCTCGTTGAACTGGCGCCGAGATAAATAATTCAATTAAGCGCTCGTTTCTGGAAAGAACGGGAAAAGAAATTGTCCAACGAAGTATCCCGCGCAACGTTTTGATGGGAATAATCACGTTCGCGATCCTCCGATTGAAATTCAATAAACGACGAGCGATGCATAATTAATCAATTGACTAACGCTACTGAAGCGATAGTAATTTTCATTCTAACGCAATTAGTATTTCTTCGCGGGAAATCGACGCTGTGTTTCCTGCGACGGTAATTTTTGAATCATTCGTAACGAAGATTTATTTGCGATGGAAATTTAATCGATTTTTGAAATATATTGCAAGGGAAGAATGAGAGGAATTAAGTCAATTCAAGTCTATGAAGGCAGCTACACAGAAACAGAAACTTTCGAGTTTTTTTAAAAATCAAAGGATTGTTTCACTTTGGATATTTTACGTATCTTTGATATTATATGTATTCCGTGCACATTTCATTTTTCTTGACGATTTTCAATCCAGCAATTACAGTGGAAATTTCTTCGCTGATGAAAGGAATATTTCACGAGATTGACTCGTCGGTTGCAGAGCATGCATAACACACAAAGATATGTAAATTTCCCAAAGTAAAATAAGCATTCATCGTGATATTGAACGGCGTGATATAATTTACAGTGTAATATATAAAACTTAATTTATAATATAACACATATATTTACATATTATAAATTATAATTTACATATTATTAATTATAAATTACGAATTTCAATTTATTCGTTGATCAACAACTCCCGAAGCTAAAATCTAAATACTTCCTCGCCATGCTCCTTTGAAAACCAACAAAAGATGTAGAGAAACGAAAAAAAGAAAAAACAATGAAGATTATCTTGCGTTTTATCGAGCAAAATATGACGACAAGCGCCACCGGCGAAGGGTACAAGGGCGCCTAGTGAAAACGCAATTAAACCGCAATCGGAAATCGATTACTCAGACCGGCGGAGCTCGGCGGGCTTGGAAATGATCGCCGAACGTTTTCTCTATCTCGTCTTATCGTGCCACGGTGCAACCAAGAATCGAAAAAGTGGCACCCTCGCGATATTTAGAGCGCGGCCGTGTAATCGAATTAACCGTAACGCGAGCGAGCCTGAAGGTCGGAGGCGAGAAACGCGATTTTTCCACGGACGTTTGGCCTTTTATCTCGGCGCGAGATAAGCACCATGCAAATTTAACGGAGCCCATTAACGGAGACATCAGCCGCCAGGCGCCTTAATGACAGTCCTTAAATCCTCGAGATCCGTTCTGCGTTATCTTCGCGTCGCGTAGAAGGGACGACGAGATCGTTTAAGACGATCGTACCCCGTCGCCGATAACATTCCGATTCGTTGCGTTAATTGCTCGCTATTTTTTCCTGATATTTTTATTTTATCATTATTTTTTTTTTATCGTCAATTCTAGGTTTTCATTCTCCATCTTTTCTTTTTCTTTTTTTTCTTTTTTCATCGTTGAATGTGTCGCGTGTTTTTACGAGAGAGAAGATTCAGAGATTGGACGAGTCGATAGGAAGTTGTCGTGAGACGAGGTCGTCGAAGTTTGTGGCTCGTAAATTGGGGAATGGTGTTTTAATCGAGCCGAGTTCGAGGTTGCGTTGCTTTTAACGTTTTGTTGCTTTGATGTTGGTAACTACTTTTCACGTGACAAAAATTTGATGAAATTGATAATCTGATTTGAAAGAATGTTTTACTGTATAATTGTATTTATTACTGTGTATATAATTAATTGTTTTTGTTATTTTGTATATATTTATTCCATATATAATTTTCTTTTATTTCAATTTCATTAACTTTGATAGTTTTTGAAGATCGTTCGGAAAAAGCTACGAAGAATGAAAAGATCTCTAGGTGTTAAACCTACATATATTAGATCCCTTAGTTGTGATAATTGCATCTATTTGCATTTGCGAGGATCCTCTCTGAATCTCGTGCCACATTCTTTTACCTTCACATTTTCTTCCTTTACGACATGAAATAGGCAGATGCTAGTTGGAGTTTTCGTGTTATACGTTTTTCATATTTGGAGAATTAACGTTCAAATTACTGGGATCACGAAACAGAATGTGGTACATCATAAAATTACGACGTAGAAGCAGGAAAGCCGAAGTGTTGGATATGTTTTATGAATATCGATCGTACGTAGGTATACTGTGAAACTTGTGGAATTATTTCAAACAAGAAGGAATAGATTCGAAAATTCATTTGCATTCTTGATTTTTTCTAATAGAGAATAAAAGTCACGTTGAAGATGAAAAGATCTTGTAAACATTAGGCAAATCTAATAGAAAAATAGTCATTCTCATTCTCAATATCACTACATAATTTTCCAACACATCAGATTGAAAGCCTACGTAGTTCGAAAGAACTCCACATTTCGTTAAAATAATTTCTAAATTTAAAAAATACTACTATTATTCGTGACAGCGAAGATAACAATAATTATTATCATATGTATATAATTATTGTTACTACGACTACTATCAAAAGCTATAACAAACAACATAATATTTAATCAATGCCATAATTTATTTCTAATAGATAAATAAACTGAACTGTTTTTATAATATTAAATGAAATAAAACAACAAACAACAACGCATGAAACTCCAATTTAAATTATTCGATGGAATTCCTCACTCGAAAGTTCATAATTTTCCACCGGATAACCAATCTGTAACTTTCATCAACTTTCATCAAGCCACGCTCCCCTTTGTCGAATTTCTCATACAAAGAGAATAAATGAAGACTGGAAGCCTTCAATAAATAATTATCACCTCTTCAAACGCGCGAAACTCCAATTTACATTATTCGACAGCATTTCAACTTGCGATTTTCATTCGCAAGTTCATAATTTCCTAGTTCTCCATCTGGTAACTTTCATCAACTTCCATCAAGCCACGCTCCCCTTTGTCGAATCTTCCGTACACGTGGGATAAATGAGGACGCAGGCTGGAACCCCTTAATAAATACCGAGTTTCTCCATCACTGGCGTCCACCTTTGCTGCCACCCTCTCCAATCAGGCATCAGACACAATCCTCCTCTTCATGGAGATAGTCTACCATCCTTCCTTTCTTCCTTCCTTCTTTCCTTCCTTCTTTCCTTCCTTCCTTCCTTCCTTTCTCCCTTTGCCAAAGCAATCTTCCATCCCCGGAGTAAGACATTGAGGCACCTGCTAGAGTCCAGCTCAATCAGGGAGTATAGCATTGCGGAGAGGAGGCAGAAGGCAGTAGTGGGAGAGCTTGCACGGTATACTCAGGGAACTGTATCCGGACGGGGCAGGGGCCCTCGACCGACTGGGTGGTCCTACCGCTTCAGTTGTGTTCCGACGCGCTTCAAGCCAACACTACGAACACTATTTCGATCCAAGCGTCGTGTCGTGTGCTCCTCTCGTGCACCGCCACGGCCAGACAATTGCCAGCCCCGGCCAAGAGTCCTACCGGTTCCACGCACTAGGTTCGATCGATCCGTGAGACCGCTCTCCGTGGGATCGCGCGCGGCAACGTTTTGCTCGACAACCAATCAGGATCTTTGAAACTAAAGTTCGAAAGTATCGGAAAGAACGTAACGTGTGCCGCGAGTTTTGCCACTTTATGTGAAGGGTTCATGTGAAGATCGCACTGTAAAGTTACGTAAAAGGGAAATTTATATTCGTGGTAGGAAGGAGGAAGACTTGGAAGAATACGATGTTACATGGATCGTAGTCGAAAGTTGCGTGAGGAAAATCTACATACACTGGCAAGGAGAAAATTCGAGGATGAGTGTGGTGAAGGAAGAGTGAACAGGAGGAGAGAGTCGGAGGGATAGGTCTCGTCGGAGCTGATTGGCGAAGGTGGAAAGTGTCGGAGGCAGAGAGAGCTCGTTCCGTGGGGAGGTACCGAGAGAGTCTGTCAGACTGGCGGACCTGTCATGTCGCGGATCGGCCGACGCGATCGTCCGGGTTGTTAATAGCCGGTGACGGCTCGTGCAAATCCTCCCAAACATTAAAAACCAACCAGTCGCCACGTTCTAAATTCCAAACTCTTCGGATTGCTCGCGGATGATATTCATCAATCGCAAGTTTGTGAAGTGAGAAAAAGGAACCAAAGTTGTTGCGTTGACTCGTAAACAAATAGTTTCCAAACCCCACCAACCAGATCGCGAATTTTACGCTGTTTTAATTCCAAACTGAAGTACTCTCTCGAAAGCAAAAAAAAAAAAAAAAAAAAAATAAAAAAAATAAAAAAAAGGAAAGGAAAGAAAGAAAGATAGAGAGTACCACGAGACGATTCGTGTATTGACGATTCGGTAAATCATACAGGATCGGTGATCCGAAAGGAGGAGAAGGAGGGAATCCTTTGCGGTGTGGGCTCGACCGGTTTGTTTCTCCGCGCGCACGAGACGATCGGCCGATGATCGGTTGCAGCCGGATAAACGACGAGATAATTCTTCAGCCGGTGAAGTGAAACGACTCGATCGGAAGGTGCGAAGGCAGGAGATGGTATAAGGGACGATAACGACAAGGTGGCACGGGGCTGTAATCAAATGCAGGTTTATTTAGAACGGACGCTTTGATAAAGTGGTTAGTGCGAAAGCGTGGATCCAGCCAATCATACCTGATTGCTCGGACGTGAGTCGTTGGGAGCAGAAGGAGAAAGACGTAGGCGAGACGTAGAAAGGGCCGAGGATACAACCGAGACTCGAACAGTCGAGGAGAAAGAAGGAACACAAGAATCGCGGTTGATTCTCCGTGGATCGCGCACCGACACGTCCGATGAAGATGTCCGATGTTGCGCCACGTGATTCGTAGATCGGCCGTCGATTTCTACGTTCGACTCGATTGCCGCCGATTATCGTGAACGGGAAGGACGACGCAGCTTCCGGTTCTACCACCGGAGAGAGTACGGTTCTCGGTTGGCATATGTCGGTGCAATTGAAAATGTGAGGATCGCCCTTTTTGCCAAACAGGGTGAGTTTTTAGTCGAAGTCTTTGTTATTATTCGGGAGACGTAAGAAACAGCGGATTGATAGCTGTGATAGCTTTGTTTTTCATTGTGAATTTGTGTTGATCTTAAGAAAGAACCTCAGTATCTCCGTTCGTTATTTGCAGCGTTATGAAGATGTAGTTTTTTTAAACGATTCGAACCAGGATTAATTTTAATGAGATTACTAACTTGCTTTGAGGCTGACGCGTGTACGTGGCACATGGTAATTTAAAGGATGATTTTATTACCTGTGCTAATAATAAGTTCTTGCTCGTGGTTGGAAAATCGTTTCTGCTCGACTCGACTGATTGTGAATCGCGCCTTCTCTTCGACTGAAAGTATTCCACGATTATAAGACACAATGGAATTTCCAACAATGGAGATTCGGAAGCTAATACAAGTTATCCTCAACTATCTGTCTAACTGTTTGACTGTTTGATCCATTTGATTTCACAATGTTTCGATTTTCAATTTCAAAAGTATTCTCCCTCGCCAAAAAAAAAAAAAAGAAAAAGAAAAAGAAAAAAAATCGTGTTGCACCTTTGAAAGCCGAACCTGAACCTTCTTCAAGAAACTCTGCGAATCCTTCGTCACCGTGTCGCGAAGCCATCTTATTAGCGCTTGGAAGTGACTAAAAATCGGCGACAGAACTTTGTTCCCTTTTACGGAAATGCAGATCACCCGGGATAATTTCCTTCTCGTCACGTTGCGCGTTTTTCAAAAGCTGCAGGCACAACCGCGTCGTTTTCCCTTCGTGAGCGTCCTCCCCTTCGCCCTCAGCGGCCATTCTTCCCCGCCATCTCGGCTCGGTCATCTCCATGACAATAATAGAGATATTTCTCTCTCTCTCTCTCTCTTTCTGTGTATCTGCGGCGCTGTGTGTGTGTGTGTGTGTGTGTGTGTGTGTGTGTCGGCTTCGAATTCGAGAAAGCAAACGTTGTGTGTCCATTTTTGGAACGAGGCTTTCCGATCCGAATGAGCGAGAGAGCAACGGTGAGAATAGGAATTAGGAATTAGGCGTTTGGTGGCCGTCGAACAGACTCGGGACGGTCCCTGCCGGTCCGGTGAAACTCTCGGCCGGTGGAAGGAATAAGAAAAAACGATGAATGGGGCAACGTGGTCGGTGCGCATACCTGGACCCTCTCTCCTCGGTTGCGCTCCACGAACCAGACGTTCTTCCCTCTTGTATCTAGGCTGCACGAATATCCGGGAAATTCCGGCGAGAAAACGTGAACAGGGATGAGCTTTGTCAGAGGGCAACCCTGCTTCTCTCTGGGATAGATGTTAGTATCAACGTCAGGAGAATTCGTGTGAATTTGTCTACGAATCTTAGAATCTTGGTGAATTTTGGGATTGTATTCTGTTACTTGGGTAAATTAAAATATTCGAATAATAGAGAGGAAATATTATTACGTACTTTCCAATCTGAATTTTCCCCACGAACGTGTTCCAGATTACCTTGTCTTTATTAACGAAAAGGTAAAACAGTAATTCGTAACTCGTGAAATTATATATTTTCCAGTTTGAATTCTCCACGCAGATTACTTCTCGCGAATAAGAAAAATAATTCATAACTCGTGAAACGAAAAAATAGGAATAAGATGAATTCTAAGATACGCTTTGTTCTCCACGACATATACACATACATACGAAGTAATTCTATTGATAAAAAGCGAAACAATATAATACGATAGAAACTCTAAAAGATGTTTCAACTTCGATCTCCGCTTTCGAAAATTAAAATAATCTCCAAACAGTCTAAAAATTGTGTTCATCAAAGAGTTTTACTACACGAGCAATAGGTGCGTAATGGGATAATTGCCGCACGACTCAGAGCAAGAAAGGCAATTTCCAATTAGAAAGAGGACTTGAAAAAGTTTCGTGTGATACACATCGGTGGAACATTATTGGCCTGAACCAGTTGTTCTCCATTTGATAAGTCTATTTTATCCGCGCCGACTTTTACAACGCTCCACGCTTGTTATAAATTAATAAAATGCGCCAGTTCTACTCGTAATAATCGTAATTACGCTGGATAGAGCCTCGCTTGTTTCTTAATTGCGCGCGTAAAATTCCTTCGACTTTTATCCACATTGTTTTCACCGGTGAAAACGCTGCGGTATGAAAGGATCCTAGCATCCTAGCAACGTCATAAATATCTGCCGCAATTATCGGCCGAGATACAACAGGTTCTGGAACGCATCGGTACTAGATACAACGTAATATTCGAGAAATCCAGCGCGTCGAGCCACGACGCTCGATCGTAATAAACCGCGAGCGAAAATTCCCGATCCGTGTATACATGCCCGTGGATCCATACGTGGATCTTTGTTTTGTCGAGAGATCAGGCTTCCTCCAGGCGTTATCAAATGTTAATCCTTTTATCGCTTTATTAAATTACTCGTCGTTCCTGGCCATCACTCGATGAAGATGTTCTACGATGGCGTTTGGATCTTGCTATATGGATTTTTAAATATGTGTTACGTAGATATTTCCAATTGCTGTTTACAATTTTCGAGAAGGATTTATGAAAAAAAATTAAAAGTTAGTGATCGACTCTGGAAATTTTTTACTGAAAAATGATCGTCAAAATGATCGACTCGGTGTTGTATGCGTTTAAAGTTGTGTGGTTAAGAAACTTCTCCCGTCACTCGACTTACAAGAGAATAACTTGTACTGTACAACGTTCCTCTTCGAATCAAACCACTTTCGTTGAAACATCTTTCTTCATGACGTTGATTTATCGTAAGATATCCCCTCGTTTCCAGTCAAACGAAACATTCTCTATAATTTAATTGTAATTTTATTCAATTTATTCAGATGGAGAACATTCTCCATCTTCTTCTCGAATTTTCTTCTTCGTGCGTTTCTCTATGACATATGAATGTTACAACTACAATTTTCGGTATAATTACAATCAAGTTAAATATGCATAAAATATTTATTTAATCACTATTATTGTTGTTGTTGTTGTTGTTGTTTGTTATGAAATTCTAACGCCCCAAACTTTTAAGCTAAAAAATTTACACATATAAATGTATATCAACTGCTCGGCGAAGTGATAGTTTAGGGGGCAACAGTATCGAATCCGTGAAAGGGTTGAAAGAGACGCGCGAAGGTGACAAAAGAGAAGGAAGAAAATGGCTCGGTTCCGCAACGAATAGAAATCGGCGATGCTGGCGGGCAACCGTACAGATGGATGGACATAACACGGGAGAACCAGTTCTCTCATTTCATTGCGTTCGTTGTCCGATAATGACGCATAACGCGGCACGCACATCGTGGCGTGCCAGCGAACATCCCGGACAACTCTCCTCCCACGTTTCGTTCTCCTCTTCGTTGAAGGTTTCCCCAGATCTCGGCATGGGAGAAATAGAAGGAGTAGATCGGACGATTGTCAGTTGTCAGATGACATATCACGTCTCGATCACATTGAATTTTACGTGAATTTTAAGAAATCTGATCGATTCATCGAATCAATTAAACTGGCGTGTTTTCCTTTCTAAGCGAACGAAAATATTTCTTTATTCCTTGGAAGTAAAATTCAGGGTTCAACTATCTTCGAATGAGAACTTGCAACGGAGAAGACACAATTTCGTTCGTTGCTAGAAAAGAAAAATTCTGCAATCTGTACTTCGCCCATCGCGAAGCGAAAAAATTATAAGAAAACTGTTGAGAATTTGTAAAAAATGGAAATTGTCAACGACTCCAGTTGGAATCGTCTTGACATTAGAAATTCTAATCCAAGTGAGATTCTACGATCGAAAAGAGTTAATTCCATCGACTGTCAACAATGAATGTGAATCTGTCTCAAAAGGAAGAGAAAAGAAAAACATTACACAAAGATTACGAAATTAATGCTGAATAGAATGCATTCTTCGAACGAAAAAAGAGGAAAAAGGGAAGGCTAGTTCATCGAATCGATTAAAATGATTGGTATAAAAACTGCACCTGCAAATTGTATACTCGAAGAAACGAACGAAAAAGACTATCACGATGTACTTAATATAAAAATTGATAATTTTTATATTAACGACCCTGTCAAGTAAACGCTCCAAGCATAACCAGATGCTGGAAGTGGACCGTAATTTCTCAGGGACATTATAATTTCTCATCGTGGTAGCCGCTAAAATCGCAAATAACTGTATTACGAGCGGCGCAATGCCGCGTCAGGGGGCATAACAAGAAAGGGGTACGACGAGAAGGGGGGAGGTAGGACGCGCGGCTGTAAGTAATTCGAAGTAACGTCCCTTTAATGAAATTACATCCTATTTGCATCCATAATACGATGCACGGCGAAGAATGGTCGGGCTCCCAATAAAAACTCATTAATTTCCCCGTCCCTCTCGATATCATTCCGGTTTGTAAGCCTCGCCGCGTTTCCTCGGTGTACCACCAGCACGCGCGCGCGCGCGCACACACACACACACACACGTGAGAGAGAAAGAGATTTAAAAAATAATGCAAAAGCAAATATAAGAGGCAAGAAGATGCGAAGAAAAAGAAGAGAGGGAAGATAAAAAGATGTAAAAATAAGTGTGAGGCGAGAGAAGAGAGAGAGAGAGAGAGAGAGAGAAAGATGAAGAGGTGAAATGTAAAAATTTATTTTTTACAGTATTTCAGTATTTTTTTTAGTATTTCTGTGATCTCTGCAGAATCGATAAACCAAGAAAGAAAGTCTTCCAGGGATTTACCCCAGTTTGAAAACAGAAAAGAAATTTTCGTTTTCTCACTTATTTATTGTACTGTTGTTACCTGTTTTTATCGTTCGTATTATCATCTTGCAGTATCATCTACTATCATGTATATCATCTGTTTAATGAAAACACTGTTGCAAAATGCAGACCTCAAAATTGACTGTAGCTAGATCTTTTTCTCGTGACGTTTGCTGCAATTTGATCAATTGCTTCCTTGAATCGACTAAAATTATCGAATGAATGAGAAAGCGAAATTTTTCCCATTTCTTCTCTCTCAGAGCAGAAACGAGCAAAGCTCTAAACTTTTTCCCGAAATTTATCGATCTTCTACAAATTTTGACATTTAATTTTGGGACACCCTGCATACTGAATATTTACATAATATTCTAATATTCTAAATATTAAAAGTATTACAATATTTTAATCTCGCGATACTGGGATAAGTGTCTTGTATATCCGAGTGAAAATTGATTTCAAGTTTTACCAACACGATCGCTGACAACCTAAAAAAAATCTCCCAGAAATGCTGCAGATGGATTACATTGGACTTGTTGTATCATATAAAACTGTCGTCTTGTATCGTATAAAATTATATGAAATCGTTGTACTGTGTCATATATTCTGTACAAATGAAACGAAACGCATAGTCGAGTTCGTTGGTCCGATTAGATTGGTTTTTCTTCGAACGACTTCCGGTTCCGTGGCTTCAACGGGTGTGATCGTTTCGTTCACGCTGTCTCTATCCTTCGTCCCTCGGTTCTCTCTTTCCGGATCGTTTAATCGTGACCAGTGTTTAGACACGATCGTTGCCTTATATTCCTGGGAACACTGGGCAACGTGTGTTCGTTTGTTCGTTCTCGTTGTACCGCGACGATGGAATGCACCGCGTGGATGAAGTCATCGCGTCGACGCCGCGTAGTTTATGAACTGCTGCACAGCGTTGAAAAGCTCCTGCGTACCACAGCCCTGCAAGCTTTCGCGCGGCTTATTTTAGAATTCTACGCCGAAATATCACTTCGCTGGTGATTCCGTTGGATTCCGAAGGCAAACGAGTGCTGAAAGTATGGTGTTCTCGCGTGACAATCGTAAAAACAGGGACGCGGCGACGGTAATTATAGAGATTCTGCTTTGGTTCCGGTTGTCGTCGCAATCTTCCGAGAAAGTTTATTAAGTTACGATACTTTTCGTATTTAATAGACAAAAGTACACTCTGAGGATAAAATGTCTATGTGTATGAAGTAGTGTTCAATTTTTTCGTGATAAATACAGTTAAATTATTGCCCCTCAAAAGCAAATTTACAATACTTTCTTCATTCGTCTACTTCGTTGTTGAAAATTTGTCTTTCAATGTTACAATTGAAGACTCAACAATTCGGTCGATGTCAAATTTGAACAAAATCGAAAACTTAATAACCAGATTTCGTTTCAATATTTACTTTTATTTAGAAATTGATCCCTCCTCTCTTTTCCTCCCCCCCCTATCTCCTCAAAGGATCGAATAATAAAACTTTCCCCATCATTGAATTACCATTCAATTAAATTTCAAACACTATATCATGTCTCCGAGTATCGTTGGTATCTTCATCATTATTATATGTCACCTGACGAACACACACTGTCGCCAGAGAACAGAACGAAATCATTGTGTAAAACTCTCACTGCTGTGAGACTTAATTCAACTCACGTGCTTTTTCTTTCGATGGACGGGGACATGATCGTCGTTGTTTAAGATAATAATCATTAGACGAATCTATTAATCGTTCACGCTCGCTAATTATCGAGGCGTTGATATTCTCGCGGGGACGAGCCAGAATCCGACCAGCGTGTCACACGCTCGCGTGTGTACTCGCGTGGCGTGCAAAAGAGGGCGAGGAAAGTCCGCGACGCAACGCGGCGATTAACATGTGGTGGGTAACAGGTAAACTCGTTCGTACATGCTCTCGGATACGCTCGAAACATCGATCATGTCTCGCCAACTCGTTTCTTTCCCTCGATTCTTCTTCCTCTTCTTTTTGTTTATACCCGGTCTCGTATGAACCTTTTCATCTCGTTTCCCCTCGTTCCCTGTTATCACGCGTGCGATGATTTATTAAACGTTCGTGCATTCATTTTACGCTTTGAAATTATTTGTAAAATTCTTTCTTGAACCTCGCTGATATATACCAAGTGAGTAATCTCTTCCCCGATAACGATAACGTGCAAAAAGGTACTACTACATTCGCGAAAGAAAATTCCTCCGAAAAGGTGTTTAAGTACTTTCGTGATACTTTCTGCTCGACGAGTGAAAATCGAACGCGTCGTCCGACACGATGATTGATTGAAAATTTCGGTGGACGATAATTAATGAACCGATCGGGCTGTATTCGATGAAATTATGAGACCTGGATGATCAGAGATGAGTAATCGATCGTACAAAGCGGTAAATACCGAGGCAAGCGATGGTGTAATTAAGCAATGTTTGATGGAAGATTTATGATCTGTTGCGAGCTGCACGTTTTTGTATTTATCAAGCGTTCATTAGATATGCAGGCTAGAACGTTTTCGTCTTTCAAATATTAGTCTCTTAACTGTTCAAATTTTACTTGAACAAATTTTTCGTCTTATTTATTCATAATGATGACCGTTTGATGATGACACTTGATCAGTTTTTTAACGATAAAAGCTATTTAAAGTTTGCTTCAGTTGTTAGTCTCTTGACATTTTTGTAAGTAGTGCACTGTTTAAATTTTATCCGAACACTGTTCATCTTATTGTTAACTATTCGATGACGCTTGGTCAGTTTTTTGACGATAAAAGCTATTTGAAGTATTTCCTTTGAAGAATCATTCCACGTCGCGTTCTAAATGTTTTCTCCGGGAGTAAATAACCAAAAACTGCGAAGCTTTCGAAACCTCCGAGAGTTTCAAGCAGTGGGAGATATTTCAGAGATATTTCTCTCATTTTCGAAGCTTACAGCAGATACCGCGAATGTTAATGTCACAATCTGGAAATATTTTCGAACTTCGAGGAAAACGTCGAATCGTCGTGACAACTGAGATCCGAGACACTCGTTTCTGTTCACGAAGTTCAGCTTCTATATCTATAGCGCTGTGAATCGTCGATACTCCGGTAATTAACTCGTATCGATTTCAGTAAAACTCACTCGAGTGCACGATTTCCTTCGAGAGAGAGAGAAGGATAAGAACGAGAGGAAGACAAAAGTTTCATCACCCTCGGTAAACGTCTGGCAAAAGTTAACCCGGCGGGCGTCAAAGCGCCGCGAGCCGTCCCTGCGAGAGATCGCGAGACGACGGGTTGTTTGCTCTCGCTCGGATTTTACGGCTCGGACAGGCCAGGCCGGACAATTACTGGTTGTTAAACTCTCCGACTGCATGGGCAAAAGCGATCGCAAAAGTTTCTCTTTCTCTCTCTCTCTTCGCGGCATCGCCATCCCGCGACCATCGGCAGCTGCAACTGCGCACTTTAAGAATTACCATCCACGCACACCGGTTTCTGTATTTATTTTTGCGCTTTTTCCATCCTCTTTTCTCCCTCTCTTTCTCTTTCTCTTTCCACGTTTTTCTCTCCCTCATCGCGTTTCGCCTTTTCCCTCCGCGTCGTCGTTCCGATTTATACGAACGACGATTTTATTCGACGGACCGATGAAACGCGAGCAAAAGGGAGGAAGAGATCAAACGCTAAATTACTCATTAATTCGACGTTAATGCAGCGAAAGGGTAATGCGCTTGTTGCACGGTGTTTTTATCGTGCGCTTCTTTTAATAAAGATAATGAAGGCTGATAAGGAGACTGACAAGCTCCCCTCTACAAACCCCCATCGAAAACGTAATAAATTTACGTGCAGTACCTCCTGGCCTGGCCGAATTTCATTCTTTCGCTTTGCTCCGATTGTTGCCTCCTTTTATTTGTTCTGTTATTGCCATTTTTGATCAGGTTCGTTAGTGATAGAAAAATTTCCCTTCGAACACGCAGGGAAAGAAGACTGGTTCACTGTCCAGCGAAGTCTAACTCGTTCGAATGCCAAATCGTTGTCCGAAAGAAAAATCCGTCGATCCTCTTAAGAACTAGAACTAGAATATCAAAGTGGTCAAAATGAAATCTTACAGACGTGAAACAATGCATTTTTAAAAATCTAAGTGACTTTTCGAAATATCTGTCATTTACTGCATTACAAAGCTTCTCCACTCTTTTTTCCTTTATTTTCATGTTTCCGATGGAAATTTTATGCTTTAGTCGTCGTTTAGTTCTGTCGTTAAATCCCGTGAAATGTTGGCCCGAAATCCTCTCTCGTCGAACCCGGATTTCTCTCCCCTTCGACGAACCCCGTCCAGCGAAAGATCAAACCAATTAAGTTATCCAGGTCGGCAACGTCTTCTCGCCGTCCACTGCTCGGCAACAGATTTCGTGAAACGTGCCCTCCGTTGTGCCAGGAAAACCTTCGACCTTCCGTAATCAACGAGAGTGCCCAACATCGCTGGAAATTTTTACGAATGGGAAAAGGAATGAAAAGCGAGACGACAGATGACGGCTGCCCATTAGAGACCAAAGACGAAGAGATGAAGAAATTATCCGCGGATGAACGCGGATCTCTTAATTCCGACCGGGACAAGTGTTGTGGTGCCTCGGTTGGCCTACGCTCGGGTTTCGAATCATGCTCGCGGCCGATGGACAACCGGCAATTATCTTTGGCAAACTAGAGATCATCGTGATTACGCCGGCGTGCTTCACCCTCGTCGCTGTATTTTCTCAGACACGTCCACGCGCAACTCCCGCTTTGATCCTCGTGTTTTTCCCCGATGCGCGGATTTATTAACGGGGATGCGCGAGCGTCGCATCAAAAGGTTCCGTTTAATTGGCGGAAGACTCGCGTTGCGTATTACGATCGTTGGTGACGTGGTTGAGGGACGAGACACAAGTGGAAAAATTGCACTTCGCAGTGATTTGATTGGCCGGTGCGACGGTGCTGGAAAGTTTTGGAAACTTCAAGCAAGCCAAACGATATAAGTAAATTTCTTTTTCTGGATATTTTCATTACGTAATAGTCTGATAAATATTATATTATTATACGTATTATTATACGATAAATACGTATTATTATACATAATAATTATCTATTTAATCATTTTATTATCTATCGCGTATTCATTCTTCAGTATCCGACGCATGATACTTCGAGAATTATTTCCCTTCCTGTTAATTGCTTTTTCGAGTCAAGTAAGTCGAATAGATACGGGCAGTGAATATCGGGAAGCTGAATTGAGACATCGTACGGTAAAAGAAATGGCTGTTTTTCTTTTTCGAGTTTCGTAATTGGATACTGGCAGCGTGGTATCAAGATCTCAGTGGCTAACAAAAAACTGTCGGTGACCGAAACAACAGTAGCATATACTTCGAATTTATAATGAGCCTCTCGAGACTGGTATTTAAGAACTTCTTCTTCCCCATTAGCATAAAGCAGTATTTTAATGGATATCTTATCTTCTGCATTCTCTGTACAAACAAACGTCCAACGATTTATTTACGGATCGGCAGTTTCTTTCGAAAAGAAAAGAAAAAGAAAGAAAAATCATCGTTGACAAACGAAGAACCTACCCTTGAAAAATGTATCCCCTCCTTTGCCTATCCACAAATCAAAACAAAACCGCCAGTTCAACGAATTATTTTAACCCACCCCTTTCTTCAGCCACGCACGGACCAAAACACAATCGGTGTCACTGAAACCGCCGTGTTCAACGAGTTATTTCAAACCTCCTCGCCTCCGAATATCTCAGAAAGCGCCAACTCGAGCGTGAACGCGATCTTTCTTTTCTTTTTCTACCCCTATATAGACTTTCCTAGCTATCGCTCCAACCAAAACAATTAATCCCGGCGTGTGTCATTCTCGCGAACGAAGGTGGTCCTCATCGAGAATCGAATCCAACTCAGCAACGTCAACCCTTTGAAGAATTAAAAAAAAAAAACAAAACAAGAAACAAAACAAAAAAAGAACGCTGTGAAATCAAGCAAATCAAATTGTTCCTCCTGCCAGGGGGACAATTAAACACTGTGCTGCCACCAATGGCGATCTCTTTTCATCGAGTAAACATCGAGTAAAAAACGTGAAACCAAGTGGAAGACGATCGTAGCGAAAGAGCACGAAACAGCTCATTGTTTCGTCCTATTAAAACGAGCAGTCGCGATACGGTGTGTGTGTGTGTGTGTGTGTGTGTGTATAGAAGATTTCGTGAAAAAGGCGAATCACGCGGAAAATCTCAGCGCCCGACGTTATAAAGACATTTCGCGTGCGAGGTTTGTTTCGACGATTCCGCCAGAGAGTTGTATGCAAATCGGGCGGGTTCACAGCGCTGCGCCACCGCAGATCGTCTTTGTTCCCTCCTCTTTCGGTTTCTGCGGTGTGGCGAGCGATGCCAAGGCGAAGAGAGAAAGAAAGGAATCGAAGAAGGCGCTTAGGACCCGGCCAACTTCGGGGCCGTTGACGCGGTTTTCATTGCGAGGAAAGAGGGATAGTTACACAGGGCGGTCTCTTTTTCGTGCATTCGAGGCAAACGCACGCGATTCCATCGTTCGTCCGCTCCGTTGACGCGGAAGAGATTTTCAAGATGAACGTCACTAAGCTTTGTAACGGAGCGCGGATTTTTTTTTTTTTTTTTTGTAAATTTCCGATCAATCGAAGGATCAAGGGATCTTACTGACAGCAAATTGCGAATTTAAATTAATACGTATAACGAAGGATTTAGACTGATCGAAGAAATCGGAGTGTTCAGACTATTCTGAAAAGGAGAACTTAACACTAAACCTACCGAGATTTCATGTATACCTATTCCTATCGTCAGGACTCATATAACCACTTTGAAAAAGAAACATATTTCTTAATACAGAATGAAGATTATAAACAGTTAGATGGTGAACAAAAATATTTTTTTATGTTTAAAAATAAGTAATGTTTATTTTATTCGGTTTCGCCACATTGTTTATAAATTATAGGATTCTTGATTGTACATTTACTATATACGTATTTTTCACATTTTAAATAGATTTTGTTCGTCTTATTGCCTTTGCAAAATCTTATCTGACATTTTTTCCGGTCACATGAATCTGTAGTTATATCTGTCATGTTTTTACTGGTTCTTCTGTTGCTCTTCTTGATATTCGGTGGCAAGTTCTTCTCCCAATTAAAATAAATATAAACCTTGGTTTATAACAGCTTGACTTGTTCTCAATGAATTTGCGCCAAACGTTCGGAAATCAAGAATTTATCGGTTTATCTAAGGGCTGGCTGTGTCGATTTCTGTTATCAAACCGAACCCTTATAACTCCTGCAGTGATTCTGCTCATAGTATTGGAAACAAATACTGGACCCCATTTAAAAAAATTTTTTTTTAAATATTTATAATTTGTTTTAATAACGTTGCATATTTATAATGTAGAGAGAAAATTGCTAGACATATTCTCAAATAAACAATTTTCTTTAGATAGCAAGTAAGATAATAGAAGACAAAGACCGATTTATGCAAAGAATATAAATAGGGTCAAACGATCTCTCGCGATAGGCAAGACAGACCACAAATTTTTTTCAAAACGTAAGAAAAAAAGTGAATATTAAAAAATGCATTGCACGTATGATATAAAAAAAAAGTGGTGAAGTTAAATGACGATGCAATAACATCGTATGCAGGATATTCTAAACGAAATTTTTAAGAAGGGTCATTTGACCCCGCTTGGTAAGTTTAGTGTCAAATTTAAAACAAATGAGTGAATTTTCCTTCGAATAGATGGGAGACAAGGGACGATGAAAATCCACGATCCGAGAGATCATTCGCGTTTTTGCGATCGCCAAAGTCAAGCACCGAACTTCATTGACTTTCGAAAACCTCGTCGAAGAAAGCGTTCACCGAGGCGTGTAAACGTCGGACCTAATCTCATCAGGCACTCGCCATTGTTTCACCCTTCGACGCGGTTCCGATCGAAAGCCGAAAGTGCGTGTGCCAACAGCAACGTGGTTCCACCTTGCTCGGACAAAAGCCGCTCTTAATCGTCGCTCGAGAGGGGTTAACGATCGTCGTCAATGCGTCAACAAAACCGCAGCACCCTCCAACTCGCTCGATCGACGACCCCCTCTCACGTTCAGTTACCAGTTCGGTTACCCCTTTGCCAACTCTTTAACCCTTTGACTTGTCCGCGGCGTCTTATCCAAGAGAAAAAAAGAAAGAGAGGGAGAGAGAGAGAGAGAGAGGGGCGTTGTCAACCGTGCTTCTAACCGCAATGAAGTCCATCGGACCGTGAGTAAATCGACTCGACGTTAACCCCCCGTGGACGTTATTGCGCGACAATATAATTATTTCGCGTGCTACTCGCGGCCAGCGTTCAACAGGGCACGAAAACAAAGAGGGAGACGTTAAAGGAGGCGCGCGCTACTCGCGTCCAACGAGTTCGACAGGGGATGAAAGTCAAAGGGGTGGCGAGAGGTTGAAGAGAAAGGGAGAAGTTGATCAGAGAAAAAAGCAGGCGTGTGCCGATGGCCAACAATGAGCCGCGAACTCAGCTCGTTTGTTTGCCAAACAATCGGCACCGCAGCGAAAACAACGCGAAACAATCGGCCATTGTTTCGCGCGAGGAGAGGTAATCGCGAAGAAAAAGGGGGAGGAAAGTCAGCGTCGACGGCAAGCGTGAGTATTTCGGGGGTGGCGGGTGGGGGTACAGAAAGAGAGAGAGAGAGAGGGGCTTGTTTACGGTCGCTGGAAATATCGTTAATTGACTGACCCCGGGGCCCAGCCGACGAAACACGTCACGATCCCGTTTGCACTTAAAACGGGGATCCGCAACGATCGAGCGCGATAAACTCGGTGACTGGCTAGAGAGATACACGAAGGTGCATTGCACTTATGTAGCTACTTATTCGTTACGAAACGACCGTCAAACCCGGTGAATTATTGGTGGAATTACTGGTTTTTCGTCGGGCAACGTCGGGGCTCTCGATTGTTTGGCTTTTGATGTCTCAATTTGAGCACGCTCCTGCGAGGATCTCTGAAGATCGAATTGATTTGGAGTACTCCACTTCGATTAGTTAGATTTAGACTTGACTGAACTAAGGAAACAGTGATTTTTATCTATCACCAATGGATCTTTCGTTTTTTCATGATGGGACTTTTAAGTTCGAGAAGGAGTCTCATAACGAAATGTAATTGACAATTTTGAGGTGACAATTCTGAAAATGAGACACGCGACTTTACATCCATTCGTGACTGTACTTTAAATTAAAAAGGTTAATTAGTTTCCGCCCTCGGGTACAATTGGAGGCTCTTATTCTCGGACAGTTAGCTCCAAACACCTAATCAAAGCGCGCATTGCATCACACTCCCCCGCAGTCGCACCGCAAACGACAATAAACCAGCCTGGCGAACCGCAAGAGTCTATAAACATCCGACATTTAAACACAATACATTTCAAAGTTTCTCAAATTCGCGTACTTCGGACTTCCTCAAATCCTCGAACCCTCTTTAAAAACAGACTCTTCTACGTTCTCATTTTTCTCTCTTTCTTTCCTTGCAAAATAGATATTGCGCTCTTGAGATTATTTTTATTTTTCATATGTATATATATATATATATATATATATATTCTTCGCAGATGATTCTCTGTTATTTATTAATATTCCCAGTTTCGAAACAAATAATTGTCCTATATTGCGACAGTTTCGTAATTTTCGTAACAAGTGAAACAAACGTAATTTAGTAAATTGCAAGTCATTTCTATTTTTCAATTTGTAACTTGTCAGTATGCCGGTATGATTAATTGACGAATTATCGTGCAAGATGAATCCGATGTACACTATCGACAATGAAATTTAATATTATTTAATTGTTAACGTTAACGAAATGAATTAATGTTATGAAATATTATGACATTCACGATATTCGGTATTAAATTCCAGATAGATATTTTCCAGTCTATAATTCATCAACTTATCAATACACAGTGACTTTATTTTTCTAATAAATTTTTCCTCGAAAGCACTCTAAACATCCCACCACCCACAACTAATAACATACACACGTACATACGTATATGCATGCATGCAAGCGATAGAAAGTGAAAGCATGAAGACATGAGATTCAGAAGATTTCGCGGATCGCGTCCATCGTGGTTTCCTTCTCTCGGAGTTCCCTGTCGAGGCCCGGTGTTCTTTTTTTAAAGGCCGCCGACAATGTACCAGCCGCTATAAATACGTACGCACGCGTGAATACGTCGCGACTGTCGCCACGTGTGAAGCAGCTTGAGGGTCTTCCCGTCTCTCTGTTCTTTCACGTTTCTTCGCGCTCACGCGTCGCTTCCTCTTCTACTTATACACACATATACTCCTCCTCTGTTTCTTATTCCCCCGTCTTTCGCCCGCTTCTTCTTCTTCTTCTTCTTCTTCTTTCTTTGCGAGTTTCTTCCTTTTCGCGAGGAAACGGAGAGCGATGGCGTCGCGCGCGAGAGAGAGAGAGAGAACGAGGCAGCGAAGGAATATCGCCCCGGTCGACATTTTTCTCACCGGAATGCGGAGTCGTTACGTTCGCGAGAGGCGTTACGATCGAAACGCCCGAGATGTTCTTACCGGTTCCGCGGACTCTTTCTCTCGAGTCCAGCTCGAGTCGTCTCGTCTCTCGGGCTCTCTGTCCCCTTCGAGAGAGAGAGAGAGAGAGAGAGAGAGAGAGAGAGAGAAGGATTCGAGATCGAGCACCGTGAACAACGTGAACTTTCCAGAGCTGACTCGTGGTGGCTCCGAGCCGATGAGATAAGATTCGAAAATCAGCGCGTGTGCGTGCCTTCTTGTTCATCTCCTTTAATCGGAGCAATGGTTCTTGGTTTCGTTAGATTTGGCAGAGAGGAGATAATATTTCTTCTCGATCGTGCAGTGAACGATATCCTTCGACGAAATTGAAATTGAAGTTTGCTACGCACGGATATTGTTTAACCTTTCGCCCTCGAAAAACTTTTTCCCAGCAATTTATTTACGAAGCATCGACTTCAAATAAAATGATATAGCATTTGGAGATAATCATTCAAATGGAAAGTTTGTTGATTATATCTTTCCTAAACGTGTGATATCGTTTAAATTTGAAGCAATTGTCAACGTGCATTGCAGGTTTGCTAGAACGTGTATAGTATACAAGAGTTAATGATACATAGTTTCAATCATATCTGGAAAAAATATTATCCTCCGCCATTTCTTTCAACTTTCGTAAGAATCAGTAAAAAGTCTAGTTTATGTGAATTATTGAGTGTCAATTGACTGAGGACTCCCTTTAGAAATATCTTCTTTCTGGAATTCTTTTGGTCTTCTCACGTCGTTATTACAGCTTTCACTCTAGACGTCTGTTCAGATATTATATTATAATATTTTACATCGCGTCATATGTAACATACCAAATGTATACATTATAATTTTACATGCCAATTTTACCGAAATTGAATATATATTTCATTCAATTAACGAATCCTTAAATGCACAATCAAATTTTTTCAACTCATCATCGATCCACATAACAATATTATTAATATTAAAAATAGTACAGTTGTTATTAAATAACAACATTACCTAAATAACAATATTATTATTATAATATTACTACAGATAATAAGGCGTGCATTTAAGAGCTAGTAACTTGTCAAATACATGCGATATCATTCGCTTATTGTACATTCAAGATTCAACACTATTATAGATCATAAATTCTTATTATAGATTCAGTCTTGTACAACCCACTTACTTTCATTAATATTTCATCTCAACTATAATTGTCTTAATTCAACTTTGTTGATAGTTGCATCGTCGAGTCATGAAAAATTCCAACGAACTCAATTATTTATATCCAGCGTAGTTAATTCGGACACACGTGAAAAAGAACAGAGATGTTTTCACTGAACAATAAGATGATCTTCTTCTGTGGGACAAACTAGACAAGGTTTCTTCAGGTTTTTATCGTTGAGGTCCCATTGGTGTAATAGAGATGACGAAGTATCCCTATTTCGGACTCCCGAATCGACGAGCCTTCCGCGAACGATCTCGACCAGAAAAAGGCATCGTGGCATGAATTAAGGACGACTTCCGAGTAAGTAGGATTCCCGAAGAGATCCCTGCCGCTCCTCGTTACCGCCGAAATCTCTCTCTCTCTCTCTCTCTCTCTTTCTCGGTCTCTTACAGCACCGACCGTTCTCTTTATCTCGGTTCTTACCTGAAACGAGGTTCCCTCAGCCTGGAAAAGAAAAAGCTGGCATCTACCGAGAGATAAGTTCCTCGGTTTACTTGCCGTGAGTTTTCTCTAATAACGATTTATTTAGCCGGTGGATCGCTTTGGTGGTATCGGTCCCCGTGTGCCTTCGTATTTTTAGTCTCGCCGGCCGGAGACCTGTTCCGTTCGGTAAATTTACTGTTATTGCCGCTTTATGAGATATCCGTGGAATTTTACAGATAAAATAAAAAAATACAAAAAAAAAGAAAAACTCCACGAAGTGTGTTTAGCGGGATAGAACGACGGTGGATGTAAAAATGATGAACACAATCGGAGTATACGTGTCAGGGGTAGTTCACGTTCACATGGAGGTCCTCCTCTGATTTTGCAAAAGTTAATCAACATATGACTGTAGAAGTTAAATGTACAATAAATTTCAGGGGATCTCTTTTCTATTTACAATAGTAAAATTAGAAAGCAATACAGCAATCTTTTTTATATCTCTAAAGATTCAATGAAGAGAGAGAATCACTCGAGATGATTTGTACTTCTGTTGTTAGTTTTCGTTCAGTTAGAATGTTTCGGAGATGTTCGGAATGTTCTTATTTCAAACAGGTCGAATCCAAATAAAAGCACTAGTCGAAATCATTAGTATTTGAAACTTCATTAGTCGAAGCAGCGTTACAAACGAATGGGGAAGTACCAAAGGCTCATCGATTCGGTGGTCCATTTTCGATCGATTCATCTACAAAGGCAAAAAGTAACTGAGAGATGTTCACCGCTCGTAATGAACTAATCAATTGGTTTCAGGTGTTGGTTTAACCTTGCTGCGATCCTTCAATTTTTGCATTTCAATTTTACACTCAGTCTGACAAGCAAATACTTGTCATAAATTTATAATACAATTCATATTATATTACATTATAAATATAATAAGATTTGTACGATATTTTGGAAAGAAAATTCAATCGAAGATTCTCATGCATGCCAATGAGAATTTATTTATATTTCGTTTAAACTTGGGACATTCCTTCGTTCTTGCGAAACATAATTGGGTTGAAAACGAACGAAAGAACCCATACAGGGTTGAAAAAGTTTGTCACGTATATTCGAGGTAATTAGCGAGAGTTCGCCGCGAAAGGCGGATAATAATCATCGACAGTTGCCTTTTCTCTCTCTCTCTCTCTCTCTCTCTCTATGTGTGTGTGTATTCCCGTGCCCATCAGGCCGCGCGCTCGTCTTCGGTCCCCGTGAACGTCACGTGTGCGTCCCCTTAATCCCTCTTAAAGGCCCCTCGGGACGAATACTCGGACACGAGAATGCCCGAAGTAACACGAACGTAATCACGAGGACGAACGCACACACGCGCGCGTGCACACCCGCGCTCGAGGACTCCGACGGAGCAGACATCTCTTTGTTAGAGGGTCCAGTTCTTTCCACGTTCGTAGGAAAGGCTTCGAACACTCTGCTTGGAAGTTGATCTATTCCAAGTCGGTTCCGGAAAGAGATTAGCCTAACCAATTCCTCCAAGGGGGTTTCTACATTTGTGCAAATTGTCTTTGATTGACAATCGTGGAAATGGAAGCTCGAGCATTGTTTCCCTCGCATCGGGAAACGTGCCGACAATTGCAAAATGGAGATCCTCAAATCGGTATCTTCCATTTCTCAAGCATTACCAATCACAAACAAATAATAGTTACCAATCGCAAACAAAAAATAGAAATCTTCCGATCGTCTCGATCGATCTAAATAAAAAGATGTATAAATGTAACTCAAATCGGAAATCCAGCGGGATGACCGATTTGATAAGATTAGATTGTAATTTGTTCAACCATGAACACTTTCCCTTGGATTTTTCGGCGTAAAATTAATATTCGTATATCTCTACAGAATGTTTCTAGCTATGTCTTTAAGACTGTTGCAGACAGGAAAGGATGGAGAAAAGGAGAAAAGTTAACGACACTGTACGTTCTCTCATGTGTCACAATTTTTGTATCACATTCGTTTTCTTTTTCTTTTTTCAATATATAATTTTTCCTCCAAAATACCGATTCTCCGGATCATTTTAGCGACATTCGTATCGTAAAACTGAATAATTTACTGGATATTTCAGAAATAACTTTTTTTAATGAAACACGGACAGCAAACGTACATTATGTTATCACATAAAACGTACATGTTCGTACGTCGTGGGTCGAATGTTCACTGTCCGCCACTGTGAACAATTGAAAAGTTCACTTTCTTGGCTGACCTTCTCGGCTGCGATTTTCGAAACGCACACGAGGATGAGACGACTCGCGCACATCGCTAGGAGGATGCACGCGTAAGCGAGCGTGTAGGTCGGAGCGGCCGAGCGGGAGGAACGTGTACGCTGGTTAGTTAGACTCAGCGGGTCCCCGAGAAAACGATGCACGAGCTCTCTCTCTCTCTCTCTCTCTCCCTCTCTCTCTGTTTCTCCGTGGATGGCATTGGTAGCCGTAGGTAGGACCCGGTGCGTGCGCCACGCCGTATATTTCAACCGTGCGGCCTGTCGTTGTGTGCATTGTCGCATGCACACCGGGTATGAGGCCTGCGGCGGGAGATACATATTTGTTACGGAGATGTCCCTTCTCGGCGCGGACGTGATTCGCCTCCGCGATTCCGATGAAGATCTCTCCCCGCTGATTGACTCTGTTTCCACCATCGATCTCCGTCCCATTCGTTCACTTTTCTTTCGAATACTTCGGACGTGTACCACCGCTGTATCGGAATTGGAAAATACGAGGCCAATTTCTTCTTCTCGAGACCGAAATATATATATCTTTAACATCGTTACGTACCTCGCTGTGGATTCTGTTTGACATTTGCCTGACAAAATTCACTTACGTGTCATGTCGATTTCAGTTCATGTCGATTATGGATTTTATAGACGATGAGAATGAATAGTCATAACTATACTCTATTTTTGTCACTTTTTCCCTACTTCTTTCATCTACTTCGAATGGTTCGTATACTTTTTATATGTTATGTGTAACCGATGTATTTCAGTGTACTCCAATTTCCACGGTCCAGTTATTGAGATGCAAAAACGCGTAATAATCCGCACAATTCGTACCTCCGGACACAATGAATCCCTCGCTCCAGAAGAAAAAAAAGAAAGGGAAAAAGAAAAGAAAGGAGGAAGGAAAGTTCTCTTAATTAGCGAGAGGCTCGCCTGGGTCCTCTGGTTTCGCACGCGACGCACAACTGGCCCGAGATCCCGGCAGCACGATTCATCATGTTTCGAGGGAGATGCATATTTGTTACGAGACGGTGTCCCTCACCGGCATGAACGTGATTCGCGTTCGTGATTCGAATAAAGACCTCCGGCTTGTTGACTTGGTTTCCAGGGCGAGCTGCTCGTCTGGAATCGCGAACACGCTTCCCTCGCCCGAGGGAGAAAGGAACGAAGACGACGATTGGCAGGCCGCCTCTATCGGCCTACCAGATTCCTCCTCTTCCTCCTCCTCCTCGTCTTCGTCTTCCTCCTCCTTCTCTTCGTTTCGCCTTCGTTTCATCTCTCCTTTTACTGTCTTTCTAACGTTGCACATTCGGTCTCGTAATCGACACGCACCGGGATCTCGACGATGGCAGAGAGAACAGGTCGTCTGCCAAGTACCGTGAAATCGGTCGTTTCCCACTGTTAACGCAGTTTCCTCACGGCTTTCGTTGGCCAATTACGCAGACACCCGCAGAAGGGGGCAGAGGCGCCTAATTGAATTCGTTGTCTCGTGGAATACGGAGAATCGCGGAGGGTGAGGCCGCCGCGCGCCATGCGGTTGGAATCGGTATTGCTTGTTTGTTGGTGTCGACCCTCCTTCAAATCTTCCTTTTTCCACCGAGAGGAAACGTGTCTCGTTTCCTTTTGACGCTTGCCCGCCTGCAATTAGACGTACATGAAATTATTCTGACGTTTGTAGAAACATTTTACGAATATATATATATATATATATATATATATATATATATATATATATATGTATATCATGACATTTTGTCAGCTTTTTGCTGTGATGAGACTCTTAATCTTTATGACTAGATAAAGTCGAAATATTCGAAGTACGATGTTCTTTCTAACGTTAATAGGTAGGATAATTTTTTATCTATTTTTTAAAATTGTAATTCCATCTGTGATATTATATAATTTTAAATTGTAATTACATCGGGAAGAAATTGGAGAGAAATTTAAAAATATTTTCTATATTTCTTCTTCTTTATATTTACACGTAATTATTGAACTGTGTATTTAGGGAGATTCGTGTTTTTCATGAGCTTCTGAGAATTCTATTATCAATTGTATCGATATTTAACTAAAAATCCACAGAGCTTGCTCAATTCTTGTTTTTCTCTTGTGAGAGAATAATCCTCTCAGACAACTGAAACACAGCATAATCATTCGACTCACTCGGATCCGAACGATCCTATCGGTTTAAACATGTACCCGATCTCTTCTGTAAACCTAACTGGAAAAACCAGTCACCGTTGCTCACTTTGGAAAATGTCCATCTAGCCAACAAGAAGAGCCACAAAAAAAAAGAAAACACAATATCGTTGGAACTATTATCCTCGAGGATATCTGCAGCCACAGAAAATGTCATCTGCAGCCACAGAAAATGTTTCCTTCGTGGCTAGAAATGTAAAATTCATTGTTCTCACAAAATTTGCAAACAACTTTATAATTTGGAACTTCAACTTGTCGTCTGTTAAATTCGTTGTTTCACATCACTGTTGTGTAAAAGAATTTTTTTTTTTTTTAGAACTCTTAAAACTTCGTTAACACGCTTATGAACCGGAGGTAATACGTATCCGCGATTAGTTAAATCTCGTCGAAGTTAGTTCCACGCGA
Source organism: Tetragonula carbonaria (assembly GCA_032399595.1). Lineage (NCBI taxonomy): Eukaryota > Metazoa > Arthropoda > Insecta > Hymenoptera > Apidae > Tetragonula > Tetragonula carbonaria. Next base: position 7,287,861 of record JAUCRC010000007.1, read on the forward strand.
ATCATAAAGTACTCCAACGACATTATCATTTCTTTTTTTCTCGGATGCCGTTGCTAGGATGCTCATTAAGGAGGAAGAAGTTCGCGAATGGGGGGAAGGTTTGCTCGTAATTAGTAGCACTAACGAGGGACGCGTTTCTTGCGGTGCGTGTACGCGCGTAACACCGGTCTCTGCGCATCAGCGATCCTCGATTTTTCTGCTTTTTCTCTTTTCTTCGTTCTCTTTTTCGATCATCTTTTTGTATCCTTTTGCTCGTGACTGATGATGATGTTATAAAGCGACTCAATTATAAAGCCAATGTAATGGGAGTTCGAGCCAGAAAGGTGTGACTTATTGTTAGTTACTTGCGAAGAATCTTCTCAGCAAGAAGTTTCCTTCACAAACGTAATCGAGCTTCTCTCCAGAGTTTTAGAAGATTAACTTCTCCAAATTTCCGGTATTGAGGATCTTAAAGTCTCAACAACTTTAATTTTTCAGAATTCAACGTATCATGATATCGAATCTTCTTCACCAAATCGAACGTTCCTTGGAAAATTCACGAAAATTCCAACAGATGCCCGAAAATTCGGCTTGGTCCGACGAGAAGTCGCCTTGGACTCCAAAGAAATCGCTTGCTCGCGCAACGTACGAGCTTGCCTCGGTTTTGCCGTCGGTGTTTGAAGCGAGAGAAAATAGCGGGCTGCGCTGGACCCGTGAAGAATTAAGACCCGAAGCCAAATTCGATGCAGCTTCGATCAGAGGCTACGTTGCCTCGAGAAGAGGGTCCCCGGCTTCTCTGGTCCACCTGTTCCTTTTTCTCTCTCTCTCTCTCTCTCTCTTCTTTCTCCCTCCCCCTCCCACCCCTCGTCTCTCGAGTGCTATCTCTTTTAAAGGGCCCAGGCTTGTACCGAACGCTTCTAGTCCAACCGGTCCACGGACGCGCAGCGATGCCACCGTGTGTTCACAGCGTGGCCCGAAAAACACGGTGCACGAGTGCGACAAAGATACTATCCGTCGGTGTAGAAGGAGGAAGAGACGAGCTCGGGGAATTATTTATGGTGGCTGATAGAGACGCGGCTTCGAGGCAACGTTGTCTAAGAGGCAACAGACCCACGCACTGGCATTCCTGCCTCCAGTCTGCTTGTCCTTCTTCTTCCCCGAGGCTTGCCTCGTTCTGCTTTCCTTCTTCCTCTTCCGCGGCTGTAGTTTTCTTCTTTTTCTGCTTGTTCCTCTTACCTCCTCCTTCGTTTCGTCTTCTCTTCTCTTCTCTTCTTTCTTCTCTCTTCTCTCTTCTCTCTTCTCTTCTCTTCTCTTCTTTTCTCTTTTCGGTCAGTCGACTTTATTTCTCCCGCTCGAGACTCGCCGCTCGTCATTCTCCACCTTCCTGGACACGCTCGTCCGACATAGTCCTCACGGGCGCATAGTGACGGCCGACGAACCAATAGAGAGGGATAGAGCTGCGGGAAGATTTCCTGAAATCGATGTAACCCGGATAAAACGCGGCTGACAAGCGTTTGTACAACTGTTCGTGCCTACTCTCTGTGTTTTTTATTGACTGGAAATTGACCGGGCTTAGTGAGGTGTCGCATATTTTACGACGCGATTGATCGACGTTGGATATAGGAAGTTGAATCTTAATTCGGAGATGCATAGTGTTCCGTCGGACAAGTACTTGTTCGATGCGGTTTCGAAGTGTTTCGAGGTGAAACGTAGTATCGATGAATCTGTCGTATATTCTTTTGATAATAGCGTCGTCGTCCGGTTGAAGAAGAATCGTCCTTAAGTCGAGCTCGAGGATGGGAAATTCTTCCGCGTTAAAAAAAATAGTTCAAAACAGAAATGACCCCGACAATTTCAGCTAAGAAAAAAAAAATATCTTCCTCTGGTATTCTGTTCATACAATTACAATAAAAATGAAGAAATTCTACAGACTTCGTGGATTAATCTGTTGATCGTTGAACAAAAATATACAACCCTCCACTTTAAACTGGTTCGATTAAAAAGTAATATATATTTTGCTGTCGGTGACCTCCATTTCCATCGATTTGGTACAAAAGACCAGAGCAACGCGCTTTAGTTTTTGTCCGTGTTAATTGCCAGACACCTCTCGTGTTTTCCCGAGCTTAACGACCAGCTGAACACCTTCCACCTTTCGTTCACTACTTTCCATGTGTGCGTATGTGTGTGTGTGCCCACGTACGAATTCTCCGCGACCAAGCTGTAAAACCAGGGAGGGGTCTCTCACACCTGCTTCCGAAAATACGAACGGGAAAAAAGTTCGGAACTTGGCTAATTGTCGGTGGAACATTAGTCCGAAACCAGCCGAGGGTAGAGACTTTTATAGTCCGACGAAACACTGTGTGCCGGCTTTCGTGGATCATTCTTCCAAGTATTGGTCAACCCTTCGAATTCAACTTTCTGCGGTACTCGTAATTATTTTTTCTGGTTTTCTTTTCTTTTTTCTCATGTGATCCTCGCACGGTGCGAAACCATCTGCTATGGCAGATTATAGGAGACGAAATTCCTTCTTTTTATAGATTTTACAAGTTTAATTCTGTGGTTAGCAATGTATCATACACTTGTTTCCTGTTTTATGTGAAGAGCATGACAGAGCTATCGATAATTAAAACTGTTATAACTTTGTAAAATAAATCTAATCTTGAAGCACAGAACCTCTTTAATAGTAATGAGTTCGTTTTTTCCCGAGATGATTTTACATCAAACAGAGGGAAAGTAAAGAGACTTCTTCTTCGAAAACTGTGGAACTTCAAATGTCTTTAAAAACAAGAAAAAGATTTTTTTTACAATCAAATCCACCACTCTCTTGAAAACGGAGATATTTTCTTCGTGAAACGACTTCTTAAAACCTACTGTACGATTTTTTTTCACTATTTTATCGAACTTCAACATTAGAATTAAATAACAAGATTTAGTCAGGATTTCTTGAATTTTTGTCGTTTGATCTTAATATTTAATATTTAGTGCTGAGAAAAAATTTTAGAGCAGGTTTAGAACAGCTTGTTGGTGAGACTTTATTCTTTAAAATAATGAAAGTGATCACGAGAGTAAGTTTAATTAAATGACGTAAAATCATTTTTGAAGAAAACGAACTCAATGTTCACAATGTTGTAACAGAATTATCGACAATTTTTCATTGGTGTTGGTTCAATTATGCTCTTCGTTGTGTGTTACATTATGATTATTATATACCAATGTTTCAAAGTCATTTCATTCGAAAATCATTTTTAATTTTTTTTTTTTAATTCTTCTGAAGTATGAAATCATCTCCTTATGCCAATAAACTTCAGAATTCGCTTCTTTGCTACGGAACTTGAATGTCAATGCATCCCCTTGGTGATTTTCGAATCCTCTTCAATCGACCCTGCGCTAATCCTTCGTTTAACCTTCAAACAACATCCGACCGGCCTCGAAACGAGCTTCGCTTAACCTCGAAATTACCTTACGTCGAAGCACCACTACCTCCGAGTAGTCTCGAAATCACCTTCTCGATTAGCTCTCTCAAATGACTTTCCTCTCACTCCCCTCTCTCCCCTCCTCTCTTCATCTTCACGCTACTGTCTCACTCGTAATTGCCATCATTACACGTTCCTCGCTACTTTTACGCGTGCACCGTGCTCTGCAATCGAACGAAAGAATGAAATACGATTATTAACGCGGGGTGGGGGGAGTGGAAGGCGATTTGACTCGCCGAATCGTCGGCATAAATCTCAGCTTCTGCCATTCTAATGACGAAACAAAAGCAAAATTGCGCCGCGTGTCGCGCCGAGAGGTTTTTCTTTTTCGCGTGCGCGGCGAGGTGATAATCTTCCGTCCGCGCGAAAGAGAAGAAGATAGCGAAACGCGCGAACGCGAGATTCGATGGCGTTTTTGCGTGCGACTTTGTTGGTCGAGCATGGGCGAACATCTGCCGATGTTCGTATCATAAAGCGGGGCAGGATTGCCGGGCGTTTCGTAATTACAGAGGAAATGGAAGGGTCTAAATTGTAAATTACGAGTGTACCTCGAAATGGAGGAGGGGTCTTAGACGCGTGAAAAAGGAACGGCTTGATCTTAGACGCGGCAACACATATTTTATCCCGGTAATAACACAGCAACGGGCCGAGTTGACGAACGGAAATTGACGATCGGCCGCGATGAATAATGCGCCGCCGTTCCGTCGTTTTTCGAGACCAGGCCACTCTCCGGCCGATTTTAAATGTCTTTATTTTTCGAGAGAACTCCAGCTCTGGCTGCTCCATTTCCTTTTCGTCCATTCGAACGTGCTGCGTATATCGTTTTTCGAAACGCGGTGCGAGTTCCTCGTATTCGTTTCGTTGCCCGTTTATTTCGTTTCATTCTCGATTGATTAATTTAGGCCACTGACAGTAGTTTAACTTTTACTCCATGTTTCATCGACGAACTGTTTTGTCAGTTTAGAATTTGTTTACGTAAAATATCACCACTCAGAGTCATTCGTTGTCCAGTTCTTTATTGTCAATGAACTCTCTCGCATGTCGTTCGAACGAGACACGCAACATCCCATTGATCGTTCTTCAAACTTCATAAGAACAATATCAGGCGTATTCTTGTGCACCAGCGATATTCAGAAAAGAATTCGACATAAATGGCCAGACAAAAGAAAGAAGCAGCAAATTAAACGCATCAACTTCATCTACGATCCTCGTTAAAACCCTCGCCACCCTTTCAACAACTTGCTCTAACGAGGCGGACAATTTTCACGTGTCAATCACCGAAAAACCAATAACTCAAGCTAATTCGTCAATTAACCTCTCGCGTGCACGCCTAACGAACGTGCATACTTCATCCGCCTAACGAACGATTAAATATCCGCTAGCTCGCGAAAGCGATCGGCAGGAGGAAGGCTGGACGCGATTAAATGGCTGGGAGAGCGAGCGAGAGAGGTGGAGAGAGACTGATAGAAGAAAGGATCGTGTGCCCATCACCGGTGCTGGCGGTGTGTGTACTGTGGTGGTTAGAATCCATGGGGGCCTCACGGTGCCCCGTGGTAACGTGGGTAACTTAATATTCCGGGTAATAAATAAGAGAACGCGGCTCTGTCCGCCCCACAAAAAACCCCCCGCGGGCCAAAGAGCAAGACGCCTACGCTTCTCGTAGTACCCACAATCCGGTCCTCGCCCCTTCTGCTTCCCTCCCTCCCCCTCTCCTAACCCTTCACGTTGTTTCTGGGTCCACACAGAATCCACTTTGGTTTTATCTCCGTCCCCGCTTCGTACGGCACCCCTTCTCGGGTACGAAAAGTTTGTGGACCCGTCTTAACCTCCCGTGGCCCTCGCGCTCAACACCCGAACGTTATCCGGCCGAGGCATCGCGTAATTAAGTTATTACGCTCGCGGGGGAACTCGTCCTGGCTGGCTCGTGTGTTTCGACTCTCCCTTCGGGGGGAAGAGGAAGTAAGTGAGAGAGAGAGAGAGAGGGGGGCGGTGATTCGATAAGGTACGAATTTTGAGATATCGACGCGCGTGAAGATCGAGCGAAGAGGCGACTTAGTTATTGCAGGTATCGTAGATCGCGTTGCAAGTTGACATGATGGAAGTTTTTTAACCGGCAACACCAAATTGACGTGTGATTGACGAAAATGGAAACTCAGTTAGATACATCGTATATATCGGATAATCGATGGAGACAAATACTCCGCGATTTCGGAATATTAGTTGTGCTGGACTCTTGCCTGAGTCCTGGAGTCGATCTTCGTCTCCTGGCTCGTAGATCGTGGCCCGTGTGCCTCTCGCTGACCTTCTTTCTTCCTCTCTCTCTCTCCCTCTCTCTCTCTCTTCGTTTCTCTTTCTTTCTTCTTCCTCTCGATATAGCGCCCGGACAATCAACACTTGGGGGAGAGACCAAAGGGGAAGAGCCGGTATCGTGCAGCAGGGATCTAAATTGATTTTAGATGCCGGGGACCGATTGGACCGCGGCGAGAGCAGCCTCGCGTTAATTAAGAGTGTCCGCGCTGCCGTCTCAATAAACCTGCGGATCCTTGAATTACGGAATTATGACGGGAGCCGATGATGGTAGCCCCCTATCGCGGATCTTCACTCGCGGTGCTTCCGTGTTACGGAACGGCCCTGGCCGCCAGCCTTTATTACCGGTTTCCCAAACGCCAATACTGGAACATTCAATTTCTTTCATTCTTTTCCTTTTTTCGACTCATTAAATCAACCCGGATCCGGATCAATAAAGATACGCCGTAAGAGATGATTTGCATCGTTGACTGAGATCGAGGATTGAGCGATTCGCAAAGAATTTTTTGTTTTTTTTTTTTTATTTTTAACGAACGACTTTTAACGACGATTGGAAAGACTTCTCTTTTGACTCTCGGAGAGTGAATTTTCTTAAATTTTGATTCACCTTGAACGTAGGGTTAAACATTGAGTATGAATCCGAAGAATCAATCATTAGAGGAAAGATTCTTCGCGAAACTTTGCAAGAAGACACCAGACTCTCCGAGGAAATATCCGTTCTCGAAGGCACAAAGGATCGAAGAAACAGTTTTCATCGCACTGGCCGAAGATTTTCCAAAAAAAACCGAAGAATCCGCCAAAGAAAAGAACCTCGCGACTCGGCGACACGACGTAAGAAACGGGCTCCTCCGCGAAAGTCCAAACGGGGAAAAGGAAAGTTCGGTTTCTTGCGCTGTTCCGGAGAAACGGGGGAGTATGTTCGAATCCTACAAGAGGAAGAGAAAAAAGAGAGAGAGAGAGAGAGCCAGGTATATACGCTCTGCTCGCGCTAAGGTCGAAATACAAAGCAAAAAGAAGCGGAGGCTGGCACACAGCGAGGGGACCAGGGTTCGCAGCCTGTTTCGGTCGTTCATAAATCCTCCACCTTGGATCCAACCTGCCTGCATCCCCCTTCCTACCCCCTCTCTCTCTCTCCTGTCCTCTTGACCAGGTTCCTCTCGACCCTGTTGTGCACGCACACGCGCAACCGTAGACAGGCAGAAATTTAGTCGCGCGCGCGCACCGATCTCTCCTCCTTACCTTCTTATCCAATTTCTTATCCCTCTCTCCTCCGTGGCTCCTCCACCCACCCTTCCTCGCGTTCACGACCGCGCCATTATGCTTCTCGTCCCTTCATTTGTTTCCCAGTTTCTCCCTGTCGGAGCACCCTTTTTTCTACCGAGCCACACAGAAGAAGACGAAGAAGAAGAAGAAGAGGAAGAAAAGGGGAAGAGCAAGTCACCCACGCAGATTTAATATGGAATCGCGTAAACACGCGGTTTCCCGCAAACAAACGGCTGGGAACAAAGACTGGAGGATTGGTCGTTTGTGGGCTGGGATGAAGGGGGGAATTGCATGTGGTGTAACGTTTTGCTGGCTGCGTGTTCCCAATGGTGTCGTCGCTCCGTGACGAGATAATTCCGTATTGGATTGTTCAATATTGATTGGAGGGCCGGAAGGTGGATGAACATGGAGGAGGATTAACTTTTAAATATGTAGTTCTTTCCTAATTCCGAAAACAAACATCTCTAAAATTATCAAGACTTTTGAAGATCTTGAGATAATACATAGAGAGAGAAATTTGGAATTCTTCAGGTTTTTTGGTTAAGTTCATAATGACCAGACAATTTTACATGCTCTCCTTAAAATTCTTGCAATTCTCCTCTTTGCAAGGAGACAGGACTGCTTTTCGTCAACGCGTAGAGATACTAGTTAATCGCAGAGAACTGCTCGATAGGGAGAGTGATCTGGAACGCGCGACTAATGCGCCGGGAATTGTAAATAGCGCAGGTATAGACGCACGAACCACGACGGAACGAGTGAAACCTATGGGGATAGAAGAAGGAACGATACGAGAGGCGAAGAGAAGAGAAGAGAAGAGAGACACGACGAAAGAAGAAGAAGAAGAAACGGGACAGGACAGAGCCAGGCCGGCGGCGCTGGGCTGCGCGTGTATCCGCCCACGTAATCTTGATTGTCGACACACCTCCACCTCCACCACCTTCTCTACCACGAAGTGCACCCACACTAACAACCGCGTACGCACACGTGTGTGTGTGTGGGTGTGTGTGTACATATTCACAGGCGTGCATGATCTTCTCTTTACACAAACGAACGAGCCTGGATGCAACCTGTACCGCGCGGATCGCGCACCAGGGGCGGATCAACCCTGGACGCGCGCGCGTTTCGCCTCGCTCGCCCGCTGTAAACTATCCTCTCTAATTGAATGCGCTCGATGGCGCGTCGTGTAATTTAGTCGGGGCTTTATGATGCCCCTTTCCGCGGCGCGCACGGGGGTGGAACCCCCCGCGGGGGTCGAGCGATGCTTGAGACGTTTGGGAAACGAGCTCTGCTCGTGGAGCTCCGAGAAGCGTATCTCGCTGGTTTCGGTGCGCTTTCGGCGACAGCGATGGGAAATAGCGGAGTGTTGGAGCGCTTTGGTCTGTTGGATTCCACAGATTATTTGCTCGCGTAATTTTTATTAACAAGTTTTATCAATACGATGGATTAAATTAAGTGGTTATTCGATTCTTTTACGATTTTGGAGAAGAGAGGATATCTAAAGGATATCTAAACGATACACGACACGAGGTTTAACCAATGGAAATAATTAATCCTTTAGTAATGAAAAGTATGTGTATACAGAGATAGAAAATAAACGACATAGGATAACGCATAAAATGAAATTACATTTAGCAACTGTTATCAGTGCTGATAAAAAAAAATGTGTGGTGTGGAAATTACTAATTCTCGTCCAAATTCACCCAAGACCAATATCTGTTAAATTATAATTTATCAACTACAAAACTACTACTAGGAGATTTCTCCTTTTACTGTCTTACTATAGGCCCATCTTCACCTCCATCCAAAAATTCGAATGATCCGATTCAAGCTATTGAGGCAACTTGACTTCGAAACAATCGCAGACGAAAGCATTTCCCGAATAATGAGCGTTTGTTCTCACGCTTTATTTTAATTAGTGACATCATTTCAATATATACCACCAGGTTGGCTCGGAAAGCAACGACGCGTCAACTTCGATAATAACGATCCCGTGCCGTGTGTTACGGTCTATCAAGTGACTCTCCTTAGCTCGTTCATAACTCTCGCGGTAACTAGATATTACTCACCTTTCAACGTGATCGCTCGTTACTTGCTCCATCGACCAGGTTTCAGGCATTAGCCGGACTATCCTTGCGATCGCGTCCATTCATGCACCGCGTAAAACGATCGAGCACACCACGAGTACGAAGATCGTGTGGCGCAAGCTAATCGCGCTAATTAGTCGCTGTTCCGCGCTGATCCGTTGCATAAATCAGTCGACTTTACGAGCGGCTTGCTCAACCGTTCGATCACGCGAAAATCGGTTGATCATCGGATCGTGGAAGCGTTCAATTCGCTTACTTCGTGGAATTTAAACGTTCAGAAGCACACTGAACTGGACTCGATGCTGCTGTCTTTAAAAAAATATCTCAAAAAAAAAAAAAAATGGCTAGATGTGTTTCTTGAGAGCTGGAGAACACGAAGAAACTGTTATCATCTTTATTAAGATCTTACACTCGTCGCCTACAGTCCGTGGATATTACAGGATATGTAAAAGAAGCTGAGACTTCACTCCGTTTATTTCAACCACCAAATGAAAATTAACTTGCTTCGCAAATTATAAATCATCGATGAAGTCCAAAAGAAGCAGCGTAAATACACTGACGACTTCAGCTATTTCACTTAACAGTGTCCAATCACTTGCTTATATTTAATTGGACGGAATTTCTAATAATATATAATATTATTTGCACTCTATCAATTAAACCAATTAAAAAATACATTAAATATACACTGAGAATTTAAATTATTTTCCAACGTCCAACTATTCGCTTCCTGACAAACAGGATTTCTAATAATCTAATCTGAGATGAACCAATGAATTCCCTCCAATGCACGAAGTAAATTACAACGACCGATTCAATCGAAAAGAAACAATTTTGTAGCAAAATAAAATTTCTAATTACAACGTCACTTGCATCCATTCAATTTAATACTTCATGAACGAATCAACCTTCCGTAAGCATCCATTTTCGCAATCAAAAATCACTGGTTCAATCCGAAAAGGAGGAACACACACACACAAGAAAAAAAGAACCCACACACACACACACACACACACACACACACACACACACACATAAGAAAAAAAGAAAGAAACAAAATTTCAACCATTTCGATTCACCGAGGGTCGCGTTTCACCGTCTCCAAGAACTGGTCCAATGATACGGCCAACGTTATCCGGCTATCATCTCGTGCCTCCTCCACTTCCTCCCCCCTTCGTAGCACTCACGGGATAAATTCATGAGCGCGATGTCCTCGCGAGCGGCCTCGACCAGCCGGCTGTGTAAATGTAAAGAGGGCTTCTCGCGAGAGGAGCGAGCGCCGGGCGAACGAGCCGAGCGCGCAGCATTTTATTAGCGCGACCGCGAGACGGGGTAGGTGGATCGAGAGGAGAAAGAAGAAGAAGAAGAAGAAGAAGAAGAAGGAACGAAAGAGGACAGTGGTGGAAGAAGGAAGAGATCGAACGAAGTGGAGGCGGTGAACGGTGAGGTGAACGCGGGGGAATGTTGTAAGCTCGCACTCGCGTCGACCTTGCTTCGCGCGAGCACACGCCGCGCTATTACGACGCTGTTCGCGCTCGCGATGCCCAGACCACGCTGCACTTCGTGGGATCCTCGAGGAAATTAACGACGACGCGCTCGATCCCCCATCCCCTAAAGATCTGCCCGCTGTTCCGTTCTTCCAGCACACGCGTTTCTCCTCTGCCTTCGAACTCGTTTCGACGGAGAGTCTTTTTCCTGTTAGTTGTTTGATAGCTCGTACGTTCTGCGCATACGTTAGCGTACTCTGTGAAAATGCGATTAGGTGGCGGTGGATATGATCGACCTGGATGTGATCTCGGTGGTGATATACGTGCGTGTGTACGTGTGACGAGTGATAAGGTAGTTGAAATACGAACAAGAAACATTTCAGAAGATCATTGACTTTTCAAGTTACGTTTACGTGTCATCATTTGTACGAAAGAAACTTCTCTTAAAATAATTGTACAAACAAAAAATACTTCACACTCGTGGCGACAATCTTCCAGGTGTAGGATCGTTTAGAAATTTAAGAAATATTTCGTAAATCCTTTCCTTGAAGAGCTTTTGATTCCTCAGTGATTTTTACGAGATTTTGATCTTTTGGTCTTTTATTAGAGAAAATTTGCTACATCCAAAATTAGAAAATAGGGAATAACGATTGGTAGATTTTAACGTTGAAGGTGTCTAAATAGTTTTAGATTTTCTTTTAAAGAACGACATAGAGATCAAACTACGCGGTCTTATCCATTGCAAATAAATAAGTTCTACGTACATATATTTTAACAATCGTTATTTAAAAGTAATTTAAAAGTAGAATCTAATATCCCTCGTACCTTACATTGCGCTCGATATGAATTTCCAGATATGTTTAATACGTTTTCGTGAATGTTAAGTCCCGAGGAGAAAGTTGAGTTATGTTTGCCACGATGTCTAAACAAAATATGCAACGCATAATGGCTGCATTTTATTGTCAATGGGGTTAGATACATCGATCATTTAACCGCAGCAGTTATTTCCATTCATCAGGAATTATGGTTTAATTAATTTTTATCGCCACGATGTCGACATTTGACGAAACTTCTGTCAATGATTGCGTTTATCTTTCGAATCACGTCCTTACCGACAATTTCCTCTCGCCCATTCCGCTCTCGAGAACGATCGCGAGATCTCACGTTTGTGAAAAGAGGCAAAAGAAATTTGTCAGATTCTCAGAAGAACTTCATCGGATACTCGCGCGGAATGTATAGAGTACGATGGCAATTTAAGATCAAGGGCAGAGTGACAGGTTTGTCCCTGCAGGGTCTCTTTCTCTCTTAACTCTCGTTTTTCCTTTTCTCTTTCTCTCTTATTCTTTTTCTTCTCTTCTTTTTTTTTTGGTCTATCTTTCTCATTCCCTTTTGCCCTTCTTTCGCGCTTATCTCTCTCTTCTTTCCTCTCACCCCTCCTCGTCTCTCTATTTCTCTGTCTCTCCCGGTGTGTGCCAAAAGGAAGAGATAGGCGACCGGGTAATTTCGCCGGGTCGGAATGAAGCGTGGCGTCCGGGCAAAAAGCGGTGCCCCTCGTCGTTTTATGCCTTGCTCGCACCGTGTTGTACATTAGGCTGTAGGTGTGCGTACACACCAGCGGCGGATAGAAAAACCAGCAGGTCCGACGATTATTGTGGGGAGGAGGGCCCAGAGCAGGAGGAACGTCGGCGAGAACCGGCGAGAACCAGCCAAGAGAAGGTAATTGTACGAGGCAATCACGGCCACGTTACAGCGTTCTGCCTAAAAAGCGTGACAAAATGTAGCAGCTTCTTCAATTTAGAGAGGAATAGGCGGACGAAGGCGAGCGGTCGAAGTGGGGCATAACTAAAATCTTCATCGTTTCCTCGCTGCACGAGGCTCAGGAGCTCGCCGGGAGTAAAAAGCGTATTCCATCCGAACGATCGCGTAACTTCGGGTGAATAAGATCGACGAAATCAGTCTTTCTTTCTCTCTGTCGTGATTCTTTTCTCCCCGATCCGGCCCCTCGAAACGTTGTGTCATCTTCTGTTAAGTCGCTCGACGAAAGAATCACGCGAGGGATTTGGAAATCGATTTCTTGTGTATACAGAGGTGACTGGAAGCGGTTCTTGTTTTTGCTTTTTTATTTTTTTATTTTTCTCTTTCTTTTTTTGTCATTTCTCGGTTTCGTCACGGTTTCTGGTCGAGTGGAGATTCGGAGAGTGTGATGTAGTTTTGTTTGGATACGAGTGAGAATTCGTGGATCTTGCGAGGTGGTGAGCGTGATAGATGTTCATTTATGTGGACACGTTGGGGCAAATGGTTCGCTGGTTGTTTTCATTGTGCTTTGAAATTTTGTGCGATGAGACGATTCGTGTAATTGTGAACAGACATTAAACAAAATTTTCTTCTACTATATATTATGTAGAAGAGAATCAATACATTTATATATTTATATACATGTATAAAGTAACATGTATTCTATAAGTGATATATATTCGAATTTGTAAAGGAAAGATCGTGTTCATGCATTCTTATTATTCCAAAGAAGATGTAGACTTTATCTTGCCTTCAAAATAATTCTTAATTACCTCCAAGCAAAATTTCAAGAAACAACCTTGTTATAATACGATGTATTATACAACAAAATTACCAAAACCATTCACTTTATGTAGATTTTATCTTGCTTATCTTCAAAGTAACTCGCGATTATCTTTGCAACGAGAAGAAAACAGCTCTGTTTTGTACAGTAACTAACAGAAATACCTAACATGTATTTCTTATTCCAGCTGGAAATCTTCTCTCCTATCGTTTACAACATCATTCTCGGCATTCAATCTTCTAATAATCATCAACATAACTCTAAACTTGCAACCAAAGAAGAAAATCTAACCAAGATAGAATACATTTCTTACTCTCGCCGAAAATTTTCTTACGTCATTCGCCACATCATCTCCTGAAACCCTCGGGGGTCTTAAGGATCTCAATCGCCTAATAACTTTCAATGCAACCCTGTCCATCTCAAAGAAGACCAAAAAAAAAAAAAAAAAAGAAAAAGGAAGAAGAAGAAGAAGAAGAAAGAAAGAAAAAGGAGTCACGAATCACGAGGAGCGTGACCGTGGTGAGAAATGCTGGTCTACAGCCACCCGTCGCGTTCGGCATTAGCTTCATTACCGAAAGGTCAGTCGCGACACTTTCTGACCTTCCTTTTCGAAGCTCCTCCGCAGATAACGAGCGACTCTGAAAGAAGAGAGAGAGAGAGAGAAAGAGAGAGAGAGAAAGAAAAAGGCTATTGAGAGGCATCGACGTTCCGTGAAACTCGAGGAAGAGCAACAGAGGAAGGAAGAAGAAAGAGAAAGAGAGAAAGGCAGAAGAAGAAGAGAGTCGGTTCCTCTGTGCCGGTAAACAACCTTCGGTTCTCCTCTGGTTCCAACTTCTCTGTCCGAGCGTCAATAGAGTCATTAGTCACGGCCCTCGGTGTACCTACGATATTCGTTCCTCCTCTACCTGGGGCCCTGCCCCCCTCCTTCCACCCCCCTCTTTCCCTCGCATCTTTCTTCTCTCTTACTTTCAAAGAGGGAAAGAGAGAGAGAGAGAGAGATGCTGCACACCGTTTGCGCGTTCGTCCCTTTTTCATCTCCACGGATCGTTACTTCCCACACGGGCACGGGGAATGTCTCTCGAGATACGCGTCCTGGCTATTCTTCGGCAACGTCTTAACGCGTTGCGCAAATATTGAGTCTCAATCCCGGCACATCCAATAGGGTGTAATTGTTGTTGGCAGGAGACGAGAGAGGACGATGAAGAGGTTGCGTGATTTATCGTGGGATTTTGGATCCCTTTTTCTTCCGTGCCTTTGGAATCATTCGCAATAAATTTGTACGTTATTCTTGGAAATCTATATTTTCCCGCAATGTTGAAGTGTTTTTGGACTTTTTGGTTCAGTGGTTCAGCCCGAAGTCATTTCGCTAACGATCGTCGTTTGTAGTGAACAAAATTAGAAAGTAAACGGAGGCCATTACGCCTCGTGACGAATTTCCGCCTCGATTAATTCCCAAAGCAGCTCTAAGCACCGGCTATAAGCATCTCGAATGAAAGTATTAGCACCATAAACTACGTGAATCCCAATTGTTTTGCCAAGACAAGATTTATGGCGTTGATATGCATAGCTAGTGCGAGGTATCAATCATCGAGCACGGTCAACGAGCGTTATTATGTACGTGGCAGCTGTCGACAATAACCGACGGACCAAGGGACTGACGCAGCACCATAGATTCCGTGTCGAATCTTTCACTGACACGCGTGGTTAACCCCGTAACTTCGTTCACACCCATTCGTTCGCACGTTACACAATACAACGGGAGAATAAATAAATAAGAAATTTTTATTTTCATCCTGTAAAGAAGCTACAATTCATTTCTATCGATCCATGTAGTAATACAATTCTTTTTTTTTAAATATTGGGATTTACACAACTAGAAAAGAAATCAAATATTCTTCATTAATAACGAAGAATTCCGAAGCATAAATGATCAATAACCACTGCACTGATATTTTCAGAAATCGTTATTAAATCCCTGATATTGTATATTCGCGATCCTGTTGATCATATTCATCGCTCTGTTTTAGTATCACTATGATTAACATTCTTGAATAATTCGGTGCTTCATTTGCTTCTTGCAAGGTAGTTCTCACATCTTACTCGCCAACTGGCCATTTTCATCTTTCCGGTATATTAATTTCCAGTATCGAACACCTCGTCTTCAGACGAGAAGAATCTCAATTACCGGGGCACAGAAACAGTCGATTTAAAGTCAGTCAACTGCCGCATCGAGGAAAGAACGAGCCAAAGAAGAAAGAAAGAAAAAAATAATACCACCGCGGCACATACATATGCATGTGGAAGGAAAAGCTTCGTCCTCGAGTCAAAGTCGAATTCTCGCCTGACGCAGGGGCGGAACGTTTTCCAGCGCGATCCCGAATCCCGAATGAATAATTCACGATGTAGCGCGCGACGTTTTTGCGCACGAATTACTTCATTAGAGGCGAGCAGTCGCATCCTGTCGTGGCGACACAGGCCTACACGGGTTGCCTGTCGTGCATGTCGATTTTAACCGAAACCTGAAAAGGAAGAAGGCGACAAAGAGCGCCGCTATGGCTTTTCTATGCAGCGAAAACCGAGCCGGGGGTGTATATCGCACACCCGTCACGTATCCACCTGTTGTACATCCCTGGAAAAAAAAGAAGAGAAAACGAGAAAAATACCGAGGAACGGTAGTCTCGCGTGTAAATCGACCGCGCCACCCTCGGCTCTCCGCGTCACGTTTCCGACGAGCCGGTCATCGTTAATTAAGGAGACGAGAGGAAAGCATGGCTCGGTGATTTAACGGGGCCGTTCGATCAGCACGCGAGAGGAAAACCTTCTGAGCGCCGTGGAAATCAGCCAGAAGGGACACCAACATAGGCGCGTCGGATCTATTTGTAATCGAAAGAACGGCTTCGCCGGGGTTTTTTTTTTCGTGCCCGCGCAAAGTTTAATTGGCCACGCGTGACGCGCTCCTGGGAATATCAACGTGTCCCCTGGGCGTTTGCGCAGTTGTCACCGTGGGCATTTGTCAAGTTTGCTTGGTACGCTTCGTGGAGGAATCGGAATTTTTTTGATCTCAGACGGCAGAACTGAGAGGGGATTTTTTTTGTTTCATCTTCGTCGAAATCTTTGATTTTTCGGAGGAAAGATCGGAACTTTTATTATCGAAGTTGAAAAGAATGAGAACTTTTCGCTCGCAAATAACGAGTCAATGGTTTTATTCTTAAATATATTTAAAAAAAAAGAAGAAGAAGAGAGAAAGCAGAAAATTTTCGTCGAAGATCTGCGAGAGAGCGTTCTGTGTGTCGTTCGCGACCGCAAGGGCTAGAAGAAACGATGGCAGAGAGAGGTGCGATAAATCCAGCAGGTGGCGTGATAAATTTCTTTCGCGAAAACACAAAAAGCGCATTAACGTGCGTCTCCGCGACAGGATAGGTAACCCGCGTCATTCGTAGAGAAACTGCTAATGGCTACGATAAAAAAAGAAAGCAGGGGATAGGGGAGGAAACCATTCGTTCGCTGATTGCTCTTTTAATTCCCCCCAAAAAAATGATCTCTGTAAAATGGAATCATCGGAAGCAAGTGCCAATTCAGATTCTCGATGTAGATTCGCGTTATACTTTGGGTATCTAAAGATCGTTTAATTATATCTTAATTTCATATCGTAATCGCTGCAAAATAAATACATATGTATAATAACATGTACGGGGTAGGTTATAATTTTATCGTGTAAGACATACGTCTTACCCACTTGTAATCTACGTAGCAATCAGAAGCGATTGGTCGTGAATAATAACGTTCACAAAGAGATGCACAAGTACAAGTACCTACACATAATTACATGCATATTTATCAAGTACATGAAGTTAAATTTAAATATCAAAATTACTGTACTGATTGTGCCATAAAAGTCCGCAAGTTTCGAAAATGGCTTTCTGTTGCTCCAAAATTTAAAAAATGTTAACTGACAACAATTGAATTGCTCTTCTGAACAACTTCTGCAAAAATCTTTATATCCGACATATTCATTCAAAATATATATCGAAATCAATGAAATATTTTACATAAAAATCCCCGTGGAGAATGAAGAGATTATGAAATTTTTATAAAACATTCACGATCCTCAGAAAGAAAGAAAAAAAGTAAAAGAACAAAACTGTTGAAAGCTGAGAAGTTGAAGGCGAAATGTTACACGAGACGATGTTCGACAATTTCAAAGCATCGAATGATATTCAAAGTGATTTAAACTTCCACCGGTATTAAAAAAAAAAAAACGTCGAGTTTTTCTAAAACTCAAATTCGAATATCCGTCGCTAGATACGACTCTTTGACATCTATTTAATCTGGCAAATCAAAGCTGTCATCTCGTCTATAAAATGACGAACCTCGAATTAATTTTGAAAATTCATCGATGAACCTAAAACCGAATTAACTCTATCTGTATAAAAGGATAGATTGTCTCGCGAGATGAATCGACACGACGAATAAATGTTCCCTTAATCGGCGCAGTCGGCTCGTGAGAACTGACCACAATGTTTTCGTTTGCCGAACAACTCTCTCTCTCTCTCTCTCTCTCCCTTCTCTCTTTCGTCATCGTGCAACACCATGGACAGGACTAAATGAGGGCCTCGTTAATCAAGATATTTACACGCGAGCACGGTCGCATCGTGGCATCGATATGCAAGCCGTGGCCGTGGCTCGATCGAAGCCGCTCCTTCGTTGAAAATCCGGCCTAACGCCGCTATCTGCGCTAGCGCGTTATTTATAGGCTATTCGAACGCTTCGTAGCGCCTCGCGAGTACGTGAGTCTAATTCATTTAGAACGTACACAGACGCACACTCGCTGGAACAGAATTCGTCGGACGAGAGAGAGAAAGAGAGAGGACACTGGGAGAGACGACGCGTTTCGTGAGCTCGTTACGCTGGAATGTTTCGTCGATTAGCATATCGAATTAATATTACACAGGTCGCCAGGTTACCGTGGTTAAAACGCGACGAATCGTCCAGGAAGGAGAACCGTACGAAATCGGCTTCCAGCGGAACAGAACGCGGAAACGAAGGGTGAATTTGGTTAATCGGTTGGCACAGTTCGGGAATTTGAGGGATTATTTAGTTGTAGACATTGTGCGTGAGTCGAGATTTGGAGAACCGTGTCTTTCAACTGTAGAAAATCGATTTGAGTAGAACAGAATGTTGGATAGAGTTTCTGATTAATTGAAAAAACATTGTTCGAAAGATCGGTGTAGAATGAAAGTTATTTAGTTTCAAATTGGCAGATTGGTCAAAATTTATTGCTTGTTTTTGAAAGGTAGACGTACTTGTTAGGAGAATATCGAAAGAAGGTTTCGAGACAAGGATGAAACTGGAATGGAGCGCAGCGGCGAGCAACGCTAAATATAAAGCCTCGCGAATGAACTACGACCCCGTGGAAACGTCGTTTGAAAGACTATATCCGTATGAACGGGGAGAATAACCCCGCGCCACGGTGTTTCACGACTTTTCGCGGTAAGAAATTCTCGGTGACGGTTTTCGTGGCGTCCGTGGCATTGTGCCAACATCGGTGAGATGAATCGTGGAATTAGCGCCGCGAAATTGCCAGAAAATCGCTGAAATTGACGCTTCCATTAACGTCACCATCTGCATTTCTCTATCAAAAGGATATTAATCGTGCCAATTGAATGGAAAACAGACTCGTTTTTTTTTTTTTTAATCATTTCGTACATATTGTTCAACAACGATTGAAACTTTATACACGACAGAAAATTTTGTCACGGGTACATTGAAGATATACACACGAACATACTTTAATATAATCCCACCCACGCGTGACACCTGTCGACTCTCATTATTCTCAACACAGTTCCCACAGTCGCAGTAACGCGCCTCTTCGATCTCGAACGAACATTAGTCACTCTATTGAAACCGAACCGAACAAGTAGTTCGTTCGTAGTTCCCTGCAAATAAGTATAAACTATGAATTTTCTACATCGCTGGCCGCGTTACGGCTTATAAATTATGCATCGTTATTTTCGCTCGCGACGCCGGATGGAATATTTATTAACGCAACGCGGAATAACGACAGACGTAGATATATCACTATCGTCAACTTTGTTTGGAATTCATTGCAAAATTGTGAGATCGAAATCTATCGAGGTACAGTTGCTTCGTTATTTCTCTGCTACACAGTCACGAAAGGATAGTTGAAAATCATCGACAGATCGCGTTAGACGACGAGCTTTTGCTTCGACCCGCCCCTTTGTCGTCGAGTTTAAATCAAGAATAGATCTCAGTTGAAGAAAAAAAAAAAAAGAAAAAAAGAAAGAGAGAGAGAGAGAGAGAAAACGAAGGAAAAGAGAAGAGGAAAGAGAAATTCTTCGCCATTTTGGTAGTCGGCTCGTTTTCTTCTGGTGGCTGCGCATGAAGCACGTGCCATGTCGTCCATATGGTTTCCTTTCCCTCTCGATCATCCCGTGGCTGGTCTCGCCAAGCCAAGGCAGAATAAATATCATAACCTGAAACCTCCCGTGGAAGTGTTAGGCTCCCGGACTTAATCCGATGCAAAGCCACGAGAGACTTGGTGTCTCGTTGGTGTTGGTGTTTAGTCGCTTGGAAACGGCCGACACTTTGTCAACGCGGGATTTCGCGTCGTTCCCCAGTGATTAGCGAAGCTCCTCTTCGTGGCCTTCGTGGAAACAGAGTTTTCAAACGGTAGCTACATGGGAAGTTAATATTGCGGAATATTTTCATTTTTCAGAGGATCAATTTTTGGAGTAACTTTGATTTGATCGTGACTTTGTTCATTAGTTTGGAAATTGATGTTCGATATATTGGAGTAAAAAGTGAAAATGAAGGAGAGCTTCTTTGATCGTGGATCGATTTTTAAGAGAGTAATGGAAAATACTTAGAAATTAGTGTTTAAGTTTCGAAAATCTTAGAACGTCATGTTCACGTTAACAATTTGGAGAAGATTGACAGGAAATTCCGTGAACGTTCTGTCGAATCTCGTTTCCTTTACGACCGGCTCTCGATTTTACGTCAGAAAAAGGGAAACCCGGCATATGTTCCCTGAGCAGCGCTTAGCTCGCCTCATTACCAAGAGTCGCGTTAATGAGCTTGCGACCCTTAATACTTCACTCGGCTTCCCTTCTTCTCCCACCGTTCGTGTATATAAACCGACTAAGACGTAACGAAGGTCGCGATAAATACCAGATTATAACGCGAAAATAAATTAAAACGTACGTTGAACCTGCTGGCAATCCGTGTTTTTTTCTTTCTTTCTTTTAAACGGAAATTAAATCAATAACAATTTGAGATTAAATTACCATCAATCTCCGGCATGCACGAAAAGCATAAAATACGAGATAAAGTCAAATTGCAAATTTTAATAATTTCACAGTGTCAATTGTTTGAGAATTAAAAAGAGCTAGTAAGCTTTTAAATGCATGGTATGCAAAGAGCTTGTAATTTTACTTACTACGATAACGAAATATTTATTGAACATTTTAAGAAATCTGTTTCCAGAACGAGATTCGCTGTACCAGTAACTATTTACTAGAATATTTCAAGAAACGAATGTAACTATTGAAACTTGAAAATTTTTCCATAAAATCTCTCGCAAGGGAGAGGGAAGGGGAAGCGGGAAAGGAAGGCCGAAGGAATTTCAAGAAGAACCGAGCTTCGCTGGCAGACGGGGGCCGTAGATAAAGATAGATGCGTCGGTTTCCGGCGTGACGAGTTAACGACTCGAGTTTTATCTGTCGGTCTTCCCTTCGTGTCCCTTGTTCCCCGCCGACTGTCAGGCCTGGAAATCGTGGAAAGCGAGTGGAGTACACACGGCGGGAAGAACTCTGAAAGAGAAATTAATAATAGCTTAATTGAAGGACGTTTACGGTGAAACGGAAGGGATAAAATGGCGAACGCAACGTAAAAGTTTCTTCCCCCTTTTTTCTGCTCTGAAGCGGAATTAAATTTAGAGATTAAATTCGTGGATTTTGTAAAACACTCGTTAAAGTGTTCTTAATTTTTTTGATTGGGAAGTGGAGGATATTTTTCAGGTTGAGCATACTTCAGTGTTTCAGCAAGTTCTTCAACTTTCGAGTTGTAAATGATCTTGAAATTAAGTGCTTTTTTTTTTTTAGAGATGACATAATATTTTGTTATATATAGATTAATTTTTTTTAAATTTCTAGATTTAATTTATGTTTTTTAGTTACGTGTAAATGTCTATATGCATTATACATCTCCTCATTTTTGCCTAAAATAATTTTCTCAATTCCGAAAGGAATATATAAAAATATACGAGCAAATTCTTTCAAACGATCCTCATTGCCAAACGACTTACATTTCGGATAATTTACAGAAACACCAAGCCAACTTACCTTAACTAATAAATTGTCCATTCAATCTCGCTTCTTGGGGACAATGTCTGGCTGTAATAACTCTTTCTCTTCTTCGGAGAGAAAGAAACCTCCAAAAACGAAGAAACAGAAACTCCACAGAAAAGAAAAGTTAGAATAAAAGTGAACAATGCGAAGATTCGAAAGGGGAATGGAAAGGAGAGGAGGGAGGGGAGAGACTGGAAGGCGAAAGCGTACGTACCACGAGTCATCTGGCACTCAGCAGGATTCGAAATAGAATTGGTCTCGTTCCATCCTCCCTCAGTCTGTTGTTTCCCGTCTCTGTCGGTCGAGGGAACGAACAACTATGAAAGCCACAGGGCAAAAAGACACGAAGCCGACGGTGTCGACGATGTTTTCATTGTAATTATGTCCCTGTCCCTCCGGCCCTTTCACGTGGCTGAGCTTTTTACGGCCATGCTACTAAGCAGCCTGTCAAACCGTCCTAATTTTTGTCCCCGATCCCGTTCATCTCGACGGCCTCGTTCTAATTCATCGTTCTTCGCCGAATCTTGTCTGTTTCCCTTGGTACGACGAATCCTTTACTTGTTACTTTGGACTTCGATCGCGAAGAAAATTTAGAAAACATTCCTTTCGAAATTATGTATGATTTGATAACATATACACTTCGTGTTTAATTAGATACGCAGAAAATGTTCGTAAGAACGTCTCGTCGATTAATTCCAAATTTGTTCTGTCAGTAAAATTCGTGATCAGAAATAAAGCAGATAAAGTAGATTTTCATGAAATTGATTTCATATCTTTCCTGTCAATAAATTCGAGATGAGAAATAAAGCGCGATCCTTGCACTGAAGTGATTTTAATTCTTGTTAGGAATTCGTCCTGCCGGTCGAGTCGCGAGGGGAGGGTAAAAATGGCGCCGCGTGAAAAGCAGCAGAAGCCAGTGGGAAATAGAGACAGCAATTGGCGCGTGTCATAACGTTTTAACGCGTATTACGATGTTTGAGCCCCGACCCCTGTCTAAATATTGGCTCCGGACTGGCGCAAGTTTACTGAGCAAAGACAACCGGCTCCGCTGTTTGACTTTACTTAGAGTCCACGGATCTCGATTACTGCCTACTCGTTACTTGCTTTACGCGTCCGTTTCGTGTTAACAGGTTTGTCACACAATATATACGCGACACATCTCGTCTCGAGGAAAAAGAAAAAAAAAAAAAAGAAAGAGGAAGAACGCCGTTTCGTTTCTGCGCGAACGGTGACGAAATCTGAAGATCGTCATCTTTAGAATTTGACAATTTGCACAGTTCGTAATCCACGACGTTTATAATAATTTATAATTTTGGGATTTAATAATTTATAAAAACGGAAAGATATGTTTGTACTCTGATAGGGTAGATTTGAAATTGGGAAGCCTCCTTACAGATTACATTTTTTTTTCTTTCTTTTATTGCATGTATTTTAGATTCGTTCTGCGTGAATGGAATCTTGTAAATCTTGTAAAAATTCTCTGAATTATTTAATACTCAGATATATTTTCTAATCAAATAGTCGAATCGTTGTGAAATTATACGAAAAGAATGAAATTCTTTGAAAGTCATTATAATTCAGAAATCTGAAACTAAAGCAATTCACCATTTTAATTCGTAAATCTTTAGGTAGATTTTAATTGAATTGTAGATATAACACAGACAAGGGGAAATGTCAATACAACTAACGTCCCATAAAGTTGTTCCTGTTGACACGCAGAGTAGAAACGTGTCTAGTTCCCGAAACGCACGCCGCCGGGATAAAAATTTATGACCGAAAGAAGGGTGGATGTAAATATGTATCAAGAATTTCTCGCAGGAAACAGTCAAACAGACTAATTTAAACGCAGATGGTGAAACACCGATCTGTGACTTTAATGAACTCTGACTTCTACGATCGACGATGTAAATGTCTTCGCTTCTCCGTTCACCATATGTAAATAAATGTAGTAACTTTTGATGTCAGTAAAATATTTCCTGATAGTCTTTGAAATGAAGTAGAATCACTGAAACTTCTACTGCTCAAGTTTTTTTCCTTTTTTTCAAGATGTTTAATTAAATTTGTGACGAAAGTTATACTTGACATATAGTATACTTAAGATATATATATTTTTTTTTCATTAAGGAAAAGAGAATGTGGCTTTCTGTCAACATGCAACTAATCAGAATATTAAAAATTACCGATTTGCACTAATTGAATTTTAAAAATTTAGAGAAATTTAGAGATCAAGAGCTTACAGACTTGCAACGCATTCAAATATCTTCTTTGTGAAATATATTTGACTGAAAGCTTCTTCTGCCTCCTCTGGCTGCACATAAATTTTATATTTTCCTCGATTAAAATTCCACGCTCTAACTACTTCTCTGATTTTATATTTCAATCATCCAGTATTTAAAACAATAAGAAATCATTGATCTTTTCGACACTTTAGCGTTTGGTTTCTCACCTCTAGTTAATTTGAAAAAAAAAGAAAGAAAGAAAGAAAAATTTTCCCTCGTCCTTTCTGGAAAATTCTCCAGCGAATGCCTCAAGGAAATTCCTCGAGCGCGCGACCTTGGCAGTAAGTTACACGAAGGTTCTCGCCCGGGTGGACGCGGCCGTGGTCCTCTCGCCGTGTTTCCAATAAAGATCTCAGGCCACCTGACGTTCTTTGTGATTCCTTCGAAGAATCCTTGGATCCTCGAGAGAAGAGGTGCTCGTAAAGTGCCACTAACGACTAAACGGCTGAGAGAATGTCTTTGAAGGTACGCGACACGCGCCATTTCCCAATGATTCGAGCGTGGTGAATGGCCGTCAGTCAAAACGCGAGCCACTCTATTCCGCGAGGAGCAAACGATTCTTCACTCTTTTTTTTTCTGTCGCCTTTCGTATTTCGGTTAGAACGACAGAAAGGGACCGTCTTCTCTTTCTTGTTTTTTTTTTTTTTTTTTTTAATTATATTCGCGTAAAATTATTTGGGACGTGCTCTTTCGTGAACAAAATCATGAAGGAATTATTATTAACTTTGAAAAAGTATGCCTATAGTAATTCAAAGTCCTAGGTCTGTCTGTAATAAAAATTAGCAATAGAATTGGATCGAGTTGGAAATTTTAAAATTGTTATAGCTATTAATTTCCAATATATGATATTAGTTGAACTTATTTATATTCGTAGAACAGTTGTACTTATTTATAGCGTTCATGATATAGAAATTGAAAGAAGAACAGCAAGAAAAAGTAATTTTCTTCCTTCTGTTAAAATTCTTCTATATTTCTCAAATTTAATCTTTGTCGAAACTGTGAAAAGTCGAGTTACTGGAAAGAAAAAAAAAAAGAATTGTAACACTTGAGAATTAATTCACTCAGAAAATTCAGTTCAATTCACCTAACCACTCAAGCAATCGTTGCAATCGTCAAATGTCAGATCAGGATAATTAGATGAAATCTAATATCTCTGATAGTCGAACAAATCAGCGACAAGTTTGTTCAAAGACAAACAGCACACTGATGACACAGTCGCACGCGTCATTTCCTGGTACTCCGTGCGTGACGAACGGACCATAAACCAAAGTCGAAAGCATACTTACGTAGCAATTCTCGGATTTGTCAGTGAATGTAGTCGGTTTTCTCAAAACGCACCTCTCTGTATATCCGCCGGTTGGACAACGAGCGAAAAAAGAGAAGTTCCAAATATGCTTTCGGGTGCCACGAGCGAGGAAGAGCTCTTGGCCTTGCCAGCTGACACCTGTTCCTCTTCAGCGTCGACGTCGGCAAAAATAGAATGTTTGACGAAGAGGCACACGCCATTTGTCGCGGCTTCGACCGTGTCGTAATTTCATTCGTTAAACGAGCATTTCCTCTCTTTGTATTGTTCCTCCCGGCATGATTAATCTGCTGGCTGAATTGCGTCTCTGTTTTCGAGAAGGCTACTTTGCTTCTTTAACCTATGTCGCGCGGTGGTTTTGTAGTTTCTAGGGACGTTTCGAGAAACTTTACGGCTCTCCTTTGTAATAATTAGGACGTTTAATAACGGTCTCCTTGCGTAGTTCTCAGGATTTGGAATTGAAATCTCTGAGACAGTAAAAAAAAAAAATCTCAACTTGTTCGAGAAGTTTTTAATACGTTAAAATAACACGCTTGTATTTATGCGATATATCCACAGGATTTCAAGATGGACTAGGAAATTTTTACATTAGATTTTATATTAGATTAGCAATTTTATATTATCTTTCTTTTATTGAATATTCTAGCTTTTTAAATGAATCTCTCCCAATTAAAGTGGTTTCTATAAATATAGGTTAGGTTTCAAAGGGCTTATGACTTGCCTTTGGAACAATTAAGACTGTTAATATTTCCTTTCTACGTTTCAGAAAGCTAGATTGATTCTTTTCAAGAACAAAGCGAATAAACATATTTACCAGATAGATACTATTAGTTACATTTCCACCAATATTTATTTTATAATTACACTAAATACTATAGTGCAATATATTGCTTTGTTTGTATTATTGTTATTAACGCACGGCGAGAACAGAGGTATATAGGGTAAATTTATTTTCGCAAAATTTACGAAAATTTCCGCGATGCAAGGTCAGAACGGAGGCCCGTACGAATGTAATATATATTTTTGCAGATTGTCGAGCAGCACGACGGCGATCGGCAGTGCAGCCACCGGTGGCGGTGGCGGAGCAAGCAGTGGTGCCAGCGGCGGCGGTGGCGGCGGCAGTGGAGGCGGAGGTGGCGGGGCAGCCGGCAACGGGACTTCCGGCGGTGATTTCCTTCGCAGAAGTCACCCCCTCTCGGAGCATACGGCCCTGCATCCCGCCTACCGGCTCAACTACATGGACCACCTTTACCACCAGCTCCAGGCCTCCACGCACAGTCCCAACGCCTCGTTACACGGTAATTACCTTGGCTTGTACATGTTCCGAGATAATTAGAACGATAGGCCGGCGGTGGACGGTCGCCTAATTTCGATCACGTCGCCCCGTCCGCTGTTTGAAATTTATTCCACCATTGAACGTCGTGGCTACTGGAAACGAGCGTTGTTTCCATTGTCGAGGTGAACATTGTAGAAGGCCAATATAAAAACATAGTAAATAAATAATTGAAATATATATATAGCGTATGCGATGAACGCGAGATGAGTTTTTCTAAGGATTGAGACAAACGATAGCAGGATGGTATTTCGTCAAAATTTAGATTGATATCTGTCTTAAATTTGTCGAAAGTCGAGACTTACATTTGATAAATTTTGCAGGATTTAATTTCATAGACAACGAATGGATGTTCTGAGAACTTGACGGACAGAAGAAAATTCGAAAGACACGAAATAATTCATAATTTTATAAAATTTTATAAAATAACGAAGCTGATTAACTTTTGAATTCAGAATGTAACTTCTGAAATTCGACTTTCGAAATCATGTTTGTATACTCGATTCCATTTCAATTTCTCCCCCCCTCCACCTCTCGATAAACGTAATGAGAGAAGCAAAGCTTTGTAGCATCCCTTTCTTAAACCTAGGGATGCTACAAAGAGCCCGCATTTCCGCCGGATGAATCGTTTCGAGGCTCGAGGTCTTTGAATTCGCCCCCACGCGTTACGGGACAGTATTGTTTCCTATTTAAAAATAGTCGAATGAAATCTTGTTCTTTCTTCTTTCTTCTTTTAACCGTCTAATAGTTTTCTATAATTTTCTTTTTAGGACTGGGTGGTTTGGGGCCCGAGTACCTTCTGCACGCCGCGGGACCAGCAAGCACTCTCGCTTCCTCGGAATTCCCCTTTTCCATCGACGGTAAGTCGCGAAAGTCTTGAATCGATGAAACATCACGAATTTGGTGGTTAAAGTGTCATTTAAGGATCAGCCATTTGTTAAAAATCAGAGTACAGTTTCTGACTAACGAGTTTAATCCGACGTGACAAGATCGATAAAATCCATTGACATTCGACACCGAGGATCGAGAGTTTCTCTCGACGTGTTCAAGACGAAGCATTCTCGTTCGCTTCTCTGTTGCGCATCGGTTGTGACATCGTTCTGGACTAATTTGTCTTGAAAAAAGAAATTCTCTATTAAATGATCTTTAAAAATAAAGTATCTTTAAGAACAAAGGAATAATTCGCATCTAACGAACAGGTAATAATCATGCAAAGAAAGAGGATCAAGTAACAAGTTTAGATTAAATTCAATTACAAATGTTAAACAAACGTCAATCCAAATTTAGATTGGAGTTAAATTAATTGAACATTCACTACAAGATTGAAAATACGCGAAAAACGTCTAACGAAACAGACAAACAGAAACGAAACGACAATCAACCACTGAACTAAAAAAAAAATCTAACAAGGTCGAGAAGGAATAAAGAAGCAAGGACGATTCGAACGGGTGAAAAAATCTCTCGTGGAATAAAGAAGCAAGTCGATTCGACGAACGAAACGAGAAGCTTTTTTCGCCTCGGTTGTGGTTCGAGGACGACAAGTGAATCTAATGAAAGATCCTGATGCACGGTACGCGGCGGCTAGCCGTAGGTGTAGCAACGCTAGCAGCAGGTAGGAGATCGACCGGTTAAAAGGCCGAGAGGCTAAAAGACGACTGAAAGGGTAAACGGGGCCTCGTTAGTCGCCACCGGCGCATAATTGAATCGACTCGGAGCGACACGACCTCATTAACACCTTAGCGCCTACCCTACAGGTTGTCTCACGTTTCTTCCCTCGTCTGTTCCTCCCCTTCTGGCTCTCTGCACCCTTTTATCTAACTCGCCTAGGTCGTTACCTACTTGACGAAATTCTCAATCCGATTTATTTGAATATCGAGAGAAAAAGGACCGAAGGTTCGTGGCTCCGAACTTTGTTTTTCATCGAATTTCTCCTTTCGAGTAGGTGCTTCGGGAAATTATAGAACGAGATTGGATACTCGATGATAAAGTTAATTTTTGTCGAATTCTTTTTTAGTTGATTCTGATTTAAATGTTGAAAGTGGCCATTTTTAACTTGTGCTAAAATCGATCGAAACGCTGCAATTATTCCTTAGAAACGTAATTATTTCTTAGCTTGACAAATTTAATGAATTTTTATCATACACTCGACGTATTTACTTCAACTTGCATTGTTTACCCTTTTTTTCCCTCACAAAATTCCTCCGATAATTTCGCATGAAAAGTGAATGCAGTCAGCTGAAGCTATTTCTTCCCTTGGATATTAAATGGATCACCAATGATTTGCCGATTTGAAGCGACCTGTAGCGTGGTAGCGTGCGCCGAGGCAGCGTCGGACGAGCCGCGTCGATCGGAGTTGCCGATTGCACCAATTTACATGTCTCAATCCCATGTTAGCCTCGCGAGGGGTGAAGAGGGGCGAGGGGATGGAGCATACGGAACGTGTAGAGTCCAGAGGGTCGTGGGTCACGAGGACGAGGGGGATCGGCGAGAATCGTTCGCATATTCATTAAAGAGCCTCGGGCTTCTCCAACCCCCTTCAGACAGATAAGGCGATCTCTGTCTCTGTCTCTGTGGAGAAAGTGCATCGAAAAAGAAACGTCATCGGTCCAAAAATATAATTCCAGCTTCGACTTCTTTTTTTTCAACCAAATGATCTTTATCTTCTATAAATCGTATCGGTTGAAACCTGTACTTCGAACCGTGTATCTGTTTTGTGTTTTGTGGATGTTTACATAGTTCTAAGAAATTGTAGACAACACACGAAAATACATAAGATGATCAAAGGAATCCTTCTGATCAGATCTCTCATTTTCGAAAATGTAAACCTAAATCTACATGAACGTTTGCACTCTGATGTTAATAATAAACCCAGCGATAGAACTTTACGAAGAGATTTAAGGTAAATGATCGTTTCAAACTACCATAAATTTCAGTCAGTGCGAAGAACGAGAGGTTCGTCACCTCGTGAAACAAGAACAAATCGGAAAGGAGGAGGAGAGGGCACCGGTAATCGAGAGGAATGAAATCGGAACGACCTCGATCAAGCCACGAAGACCGTCGAGGAACCTTAAACGTTTCATCTCATGCGGAAGAACCACGCGACAGTCGATCTCGGCTTCCCTCTTTTTCCCTCGTTGCTCTTCGTTCGCTTTTCGTTCGTTCGTTGACCATCGTAAATTTGATCAGTGCTCGAATTAATAACCGAGGGGCGAGGGGATAAAAGGAGGCGCGTTCGCGAGAGGCGAGAGAGCTCCAACCGCGAGTAATTCTATACGCCGTTGTGCGCGAACGAGCGATCAACCGAGTGGAAACCGAGGAGAAAGAGCTGCTTCGAGCCTCCTCCTCTCTGTATCGCGTTGCTTCGTGCGAGACGACACGGAGGAGACGGAGAGAAGCTCGAGCAGCCAGTTGAAACGATGAAGCGAATCGAGAAGAAACGCTGCGAGCTTTTGTCGGAAATTTTGGCGAATAGGGAAAGTGAGGGTGAAGAGGAAGATGATTTAGTTCGTTTAGTACTTTTGAATGGAAAAATTGATACTCATCAATATTCTCGTTATATTCTACGCGAGATAAAGAGACAAAGAGATTCAATAATTATTTGTTAAAGCAATAATGAAGCTCTTATGATATTATTTTTCAATGTATTCCTCTTTCAACGCCATATGGCGCATCGTTTATTCAAGCTTTCTTATGCTTGATTCATATAATGCAAAATTGTTAAATTATTCTCGAATAAACACTTTTAGATTTTTAATTTAGAATTTCACGAAAATTCAAAAATTATTAATATGGAAATAGTTGCGAAAGAACATCGAGCAATTATTCCTCTTTAAGGGCGAAATCTTAAAACAATTAATTAATTTGACGATACAAATTGTTGGAAGAAACAATGCTACTGATACATTGCGTGAATGCAACATTAGACCCTTATATAAGATAAAATGATAAAGTAAATAAACGATCAAGCTTCGAGTGGAGAAAAATTGAATTAGCATAAAGAGGGGAGGAACGAGAATCTTAGAAGAGATCCAAAGAAATCTAGTGGAAAGCCTACAATTACAATAATCATTTCTCCTCTTGTAAAGTGTGCAACATTTACACGAAATTCAGAGCACAAGTGACAAGGGTATATGCAAAATATAGGGAACTCGAGCGAGAAATGATAAGGGGAAGCTGAATCCACGTTGGAAGAAAAGAAGAAGAGAACGAAGAAGCGAAGAACCGCCACCATATAACCAACGATGCCTCCCATACAAGCGAGCCGCCACCACGGGCTTAAGAAAGTGGTTTGTATATTACGTCGTTGGCCTGCGGTCGCAGGCAAATCGCCGCTAAAACGTTCTGGCCGCAGAATCCGCCTTCTTGCTCGCTCCTGTCCACCTCCTTTTCCATCGCTTCTGCCTCGACCTTCCTTCGCAGCTCTCAGTTCTGGATATCTTACCTGGTTACGAGCGCCGCCGCGCGCACCGAAAGGCAAGAACTTTTTAAAAATCCACGCCACGGAATATTCCTCGTCGCCGGTAGTGGTGTACCAGCCGCAAGAATTCGTAGCGCTTAATTGAACTGGTTCTGCGTTTGGCATCGTCTGCAAGCTGGCCGGCTTTTGCATGGAAATTCGCGCAGCTGTCTGTTGTATCCGCGTTGCGAATCGATTCCACGATGCCCTCGTGCGTCGATATTTCAACGTTGGATTTCTACGCGCGATGTTTACGTTGTCAAGGGATCAAGAGAAAAAGAAAGAGAGAGAGAGAGAGAGAGAGATCGTCGAGACACGGAGACTTTAATGCTCGGTCAGGCAACCAGCGTTACTGCGATTCTCCCGAGTCGTGCCATTTCTGTCGCTCGTGTCTTTTTGCTATTTGCGACGTTCGCAACGATTCGAGATTCGCATACCGTGTATTTTTCTTTTTTTATGTACAGTTGCGAATTGTTTCTAAAAATCAGTTGTCAAACTAGTATACCTCGAGCACGGATCACTGATGCTTGAACTTGCATGAGTTAAATTAAGTTAACGATTGAATCTGTTCGTCTATACTCAGAAGAATATTTAATGTAAAAGATATCGATGACAAGTAAAAAAAACATCGATTAAAGTGGGATCTAATCTAAATGATTTTATTCTGTCTGTATTTTAAGAAGAAAACACCAACCGAATGTTAAACACGAAAGCGGATATCATCGGCCGAAGAATAAATTTAATTCTCAATGTTAAAAACGCTGATTAAATTCAAGTCTCAGTATGAAGAAGAACACCGGCAAAATTCAATTCAATTCTCTCAATTCTGAAAGTGATGCAACCAACATGAAGAACGTTTGATTTCTAGTGTCAGCATCATCGAGGTTAGGAAGCCCAAGGGCGTCGGCGATCAGAGCAAGCCGGAAGCGGGCGTTGAGCAGTTCCCCGTATTCAGATCGTTTCGACATCGACAGCATGATCCGATTCAGTCCGAACAGCCTGGCATCCATCGTCAACGGATCGCGGAGTAGCAGCGCGAGCGGCAGCTACGGTCATCTTTCTGCCGGTGAGCAACCTAATCAATTTATGACCTAATCATTGATATTTATTTCTATTTCAATCTGTTTATTTTTATATCAATCATTACTGCTATATTCCTCAGAGCAAGAAAATTCTCTTTCGTTCTCCATCGATTTTTTTCCCGAACGATTCACAAATCGTCAAATTCTAAATCTCTGTTACATCTTCGATTCGATGGATTTATAGAATTCTAAAATTTTCGACGGCGACGTTCAATTGATTTGATGTAGAACGTCATTGATAAGAAGTTTTTTTTATATATAATTATTAATTTAAATCAATCGAAGTTGCAGGAGAATGGTGTGGATATTTCTGCGAAATATAAAAGTTCTCACGTTAGAAGTACAATTTTCAGATTTTGTCGTGGTGTAGAGCTTCTTGGAAAAAAAGACTTTTATTAATAAATAGGGAAAGATTCATACTTCAATCTTTTCTTCATGTAACACAGATTATTCCTGATAAAAATTGAAATTTTCAGAAAATTGGTTCGCAGTACGGTTGCTTTCAAATAAAAAATCCTCCTAATAATAACTTTTTCCGCCGAATTCGATCAGTCAGTGTTGCACGATCCTCTCTTGCACTTTGGTGCACAATCTCCCCACGCGATACGAATTACAAAAAAAAAACATTCCGTCGAAACGATATTCCAGGCCGCGCTGGCAATTTCGAATAATTAATAATGGCCGATAAGAGTAAATAAAGTCACAGGCCGAATAACTCATTCCTCGGTTGTTAAATTTCGGCGTGGCCGTGTGGACGTTCCCGTGTAACACCCGTGCTTAATTATTCTCTTCTTCTGGACGGACGTCTCGACCGGGCAAGGGGATAAACTGTTGCCAGCGATTTACATTTACCTCTGGATAAATAAGCGGGCTGGAGTCGCGCCGCAGTCGAGGCGGAGAAAGACGCAATTAAGAGATCACCCGCGCCGTACGCGCGCGGCCGAAAACGTAAGTCACCGGCTGTTTACCCGTGGTATTTCCATCCGTTGTTGGTTCACGTTGATTGATCGCTCGTAATTACCGACGGGTAAGCTCGCTCGCGCGGCCGCTTCCATCGTCCACCTCGATCAGACCTCGACGCGGTCGTAAACGTTTTCGCGAGAGTGTACGCGACACGTGAATTATACGCTTGTAATTACACGTGTAGCCGCGCAGCTTGGCCGTTAATGCGCGACTACTGCGTGACAGCCGTATTTCCCCGTGTTATTGCCCACGACGTCACGATGTGGCCAAACGAGTCACACTTTTGTAACTGAGACTCGCTCGGTTTCGTTCGCTTTAATCGAAGATTCGGCAACTTTCGAGCCGCACGATTGGTAATCAAGAGCGACTAACTCGGGAGTGTTAAAGTAGGAGGGATTTCCATGAGCAATGGGTTTTCGGGACGATATTACGGGGGAATGATATTTGGGTGATTTACGACGCGGCAGTTTCGATGGAGTCGTCTGAATGTGTTATAATTAAGAATTTAGCAAGGGGCAAATGGTTATGGTTGTTTAAGTAATATTCCGGTAAGAGATGATTAAATGCTTAAAGATTATTCGTTGTAAATGACGAGACACGGGTAATAAAGAGCGACTGATTTTTCTGAAAAGATTCTTTCGATTTATTCTTTAATTCGAGATCGAATGGAAGAACAATTCTTAGAAGAAATATGTAATTTGCACGATTGTATAAGTTAATATCGAATTATACTGCACACACAGAGGTAATTCTAATATATAAATTGTAATCCATTATAGGAATGTATAATTAACTATATAAATAAATCGAAATTCAAATTCTCCACCCATCTCAGCCAAACAGAAAATAACACATTGCCGATGAAACCGTTGGAAAAGAAATTCGCAAAACCGAGAGGATCGTCCCTAACGGTTCAATTTCAAAATTGCCGACGATTCCCATCCGTCTTTCGCAGACTGCACACGAGTCTCCTCTTCACCGCGAGTTACTTAATCGAGTAATACGATTCTGTATCACGAAATCGGCTGAATATTACAAGCGAGGCAGCCGTGTGCCCACCGCCGGCACGGGCCGTATATCATTTGCCGATCGCGTGGAGCGCTTCAACATTCGTCGTAAACCGTTGGTTGGATCGGCGGCTTTCTCAGGAAAACCGGGTCCTCCGTGGGCCGTGCCGAATTACCATAATTACCGGACCTATATACGAAACGAATAAAGTCATTGGTGGCGTAGCGTTAAGCTGGCGGAGCCCCTCGTCCTCGCGAGGATCAGGTCCTGACGTTTAAGGGCGTGCAGAAGCGAAAAGAAGGAAAAAGAGAGAGAGAGAGAGAGAGAGAGAGAGAGAGAAGAAAAAGGCGTAAGAGGGGAAGAAGGGGTTTAGGGTTAGGGGCATCGAATTAAAGTGGCGGTGCGCATGAAGCCATTATAAAGGCCGGTTGCAACCGCGGCGCGTCCCACAAATCGGTCTGCGGACCTCCTTGCTCGCGAGTCGAGGGCAGCCGGTAATTTGCGATTAAATGAAGTAATTAACGGATTAAAATTCAAGCGACGCGCGATCAACCCGGTCGTTTGTCAGGCTGGCGTGGTACGACGCCCGGCAGGATGCTGCCAACGCTCGTTAAAGTCGCCATCGTACGCTACCGATCGCAGATTCCTGCCTTTTTCCTCTACCGGGGACGTTTCTGCGGGGACAAGTGAATTCTGCGCGCGTGTATGGCGAGTGAAAAGGAGGAACGGAGTTCCAGGGAATTCGAGGAATTATCGTTCGGTCGGGAATTTTTTTTTGGCCGGATCGATGGGTCGGAAGGGGGGGAGGGAAGCGTGTTTTAGTCATTAGCTCTCGCATGTTTGTCGCATCGCGAGCGTACTTTTGTGTGATTTCTTGGGAAAATGGAGAGTTGGAAGTATTTGTGTCTTCCTTTTTCTTTTTTTTTTTTTTTTTAATAAAGAAGTTGTGCATCGGAGTGTATTTCTTGCAATCGATGAGATTTCTTTACCTTTCGAAGGTCTAGTAAAATACAATTTCTATCGAAGTATGAAAATATTAAAAATTTATTGAAAGGTAGGTCCTTCAGTGTGAAAAATTATTTCAATCGCGAAAATTATGTCGTGAAAGAGAGAGGAAAAGCGGAAGATCCCAAGTAAAAAAACGAACAATGAATCGCGTCTGAACTACCGGCGCTTGTATTCGCGGTACGTTCGATCGTAAACTCGAGATTTTCCGACGCTGATTCCCTGTCTCCAGCCAGAGCGAATGTTTAACACGACACGTGTTTTATGAAATTTTTCATAGCCTGTCGGCGTCGCATAGAGGGAACATCACCGAGGTGATTAAGCGATTATCGTTTGGCGTATGAGTAGACAACCGGTTACCACGACGACGCACGGCCGATTCCACGAAATTATAGTGTTCTTAAATAAAGCATCGTAGGCGTGCGGTCCCGCGCATTCCTTCGCGTTTTACGCTCGTTGGAATCGCGTCGAGCGATCAAATGCTCACAACGAGAAAATACAACCCGACAAACATTTTACAGTCTCACGCGTAAACCGCCACTATTTTTACCTGCTTGTTGAACGTTCGAAGAATGAGGCGTAAACTCTGCTTGGGGATGCTTTGAAGTATTTTCTTTCCTGTTTTACTGTCAGTCTCGCGATTTTGCTTATTGATCATAGTGTAAATGTCTACAGTCGTTAGAAATCCTTGTAAACGCAGCGATATTTATACTATTTATTTAATATTGATGATTAATTCTTGACGTTATATGTACACGCTTGCACTCTAGCTAGATAATATTATTATTAATTAAAGTACAAATTTATTTGTTGTGTTCAAGATTATTACAGAATTATTACAGAGTGTTAGATCGTGTCTAGAGAAACGTCAGGATAAATGCATTCCCGTTATCGATATTAATAATTCACAAAGAAGAACTGTCATTATACGTAAAAAAAAAAAAATGTGATTACTACGTAACTCATTTCCAATTATTTCTGTTAAAATGAAATAAAGCGGAGAGATCTGGATAACACAGGTTAGAGGTGATGCTCGGATTACGACATACATATGATAATAAAAATGCTAAGATTTTTTATCAATTAAATTTTCAGCTATGTGTACATGTAATTCTTATCAAAAAATTCGAGAATGAAACTTCTTCGCAATAAGAGAACTATCCTGTTATCATTCAAACGCGATCTTCTTACCAATATTAATTCTGCGGTATTGAAATCAAAACTAATGTAGTAAACGAAGTAACAGAACAATGATTCCTTGCTTTTCTTTCTTCACCACCAATGGCCAAGCTGTCGATGCAATATCAATCCCCTCCACCCCGGTAAAGAAGACTAAAAAGAAGAAGAAATTCCTGGAAAGATCATAATCATTTCACGCAGCTGTCTGCATTACCAATCTCTTGCTACTTTATGGCAGGAACCGGTGATTAATTTAGGATGCAAAGGAACGTTTTGCTCCTGCTGTGTTCGTCGCCCATTACAAGTTCCGGAAACGTCGCATAATCACTGTAAATGATACGCCGAACTCGAATAAATGGTTCGTTTCATGGAAAAACGATTTATATTATGGTTGATCGAGAATCTTAAATTCAATTAAACATGGTCAATTTAAAGGAAAAAAAAAAGAGAGAAGAAGAAGGAAGACGCGACAAGTGCCCGTCGTTATTTTAAATACGAGTCATCGTGAAATCGTTAGGCATTCGTGGTGGCGGCAACGTGCTCGCTTTTACGAAGCACACCGCCTAGAATCGTAGACACCGCCATGGGCGTGACCGGTCGCCTAAGCGTTCTGGCGCGCGTTCGCGATGGCACCGTGGACGTTGTTGCATCGACGATCAACCGTTGTGTGATCGTTGACCGTAATCCCGCGCTTAAAAGGTGCTCCGAACGAACGTTTTCAACAATTTCTGCACGCTTGCGTAAGCTTTCCATCGGCAAAAGATATCTTGCAAAAGAGGAGAATGGTAACTAATGTTGCAACTGACAGTGAGACGAGATTATTTGTGAACAGCGAGAAAGTGGAGGGATCATTAGCCAAGCATTAACCGATGTTGTGTCACGTTTGTCTGAGAAGTTGAGAAAGAGAGCAAACATATATTCTGGAAAATAACAGACGAGAATATCTCGAATTTTCCACTTTTTATAAAAAAAAAAATTAGTAAAATAATTAGACAAAAAGGAAGTTTAGTACTTCTATCAACGTGGAAATATTCTTATATTTAGTTAGATTATAATCGGTAAGTCAGATTCATTTCACCAGAAATAATCACAATTTATCGTTGAAACATCGAGTCGAAGTGACTATTGCAGTCGAGTATCATTGACTATCCTAAAATAAAATAGAAATCATCATGCAAGCATTTACAAGGGGAAAATATTTTTATTAAACGTAAAAATCGAACGAAAGGTCGAATTCATTTTGCGAAAAATGATCACGATCGATCGTTCGAACATCGAAGGTAGTTCGCTGTACACATAGAACCCCGTTTACTGTACACATAGATATCGGCGAGGCCTAATTTATAGAGCAGCGGCAGGGAGCCTGTCAATCGAGACTTTGATTAGAAGGAAGCCTGATCTGCAAGTCTCGTCACGTAACGCACCGACATCGCCATATCGAACGCTGTTTAATTTAGTCGTGGCAATTTATCGAGCTTACTCGCTCTGGCAACCGTGCGTATCGTTAATATTTCATCGTGTAACCAGTCGCCGATTAAATCGCGTCCCAACCCATTTACACTGTATAAGCAGACTTCAAATTTGACAGCATCGGCATCATCGTTCAGAAGGTATATTTTCGGTCGAACGATGTAAGTACGCAGTGGCGTATCAGGTGGCCACGAATGTATATTACAGTACGAATGTATATTACAATACGACACATACATTTGGATACCGTTTGATTGATATTGTCATGAGATTTTCTTTTTTTCTTTTCTTTTTTTTTTTTTGTTTATTTTAAAGAAAATTTATTAGCATTATTGGAGTAATTGAAAGGTTAGAGTGTTTCGTAGAATTGGCAATTTGAAAAAAGGCTTCGTGTCTTGAAGAAATGAAAATAGAAGACACGCTTATTCGTCACTGTATAGAATCCATCGATTTCGTAGAATATTTCTTTCCATTACTTCGTCAATATTTCGTCAGGCTTCGAACAAACGGCAATCAATTTCACTCTCTTAAATCAACGAGAACATTCCTCCGGCATCCCCCCCTCCCCCAGCTAAATAAATCAGACAACACGAAAATCATCGATAACTCGAACTCGTTACGCCCAATCACAACGAACTCGAAACTCTGAAACAAGATCGATACTTACGCAGCGTCGTTTCGCATTAAATTCGCATATCGGCGCATGTTCGATCCAACGAGTGCGCATTCTCGATAATTAATTGCATGGAAATGCAGCTGGCTCGTTGTAGAAACTCCGAAAGCCGATACCAAACGTAACAAACGCGACGAGAAAGAAGGAAAGGGTGGGAGAGAGAAAAAAAAAAAGAAAACTGTCGGTGGAACAGCGAATTATTCGTACAGCCAGACGCTGATTTCGCTGGGCGATAACGATGGCGAGCGGTGTCGTTGGTACAACGTTGGTTAAATAGTTAACGCGAATTCAGTGGACGAGGGTGGCGATACACCACGAGGGGATAATCGATAGAGATCGAAATCGGACCGCGTCCATTCTCTCGACAGTCGAGGCACGCCACGCCGGACTTCCGGCACGTAGGCCAAGCTTGCATTTCAATGTTGCCAGCCGATCTTACGAAACTATGCGCCTGTGTGCACCGGTGATCGTGTAGGCTGCGTTTCTGTGTTCTTTCCTCTTCTGCACAAGGGGGATAGATATCGCGCATTAGTGAAAAAGACGTTTGTATGAACTGTGGTTACCATTAGTAGAAATATTATTATTAGTAGAAATATTGCACATTAATTATGAGCAGAGTTTCGTTTGTTTTATTTGCAAGAGAGGAACGGTTACTAATAGATTGTAAGTTTTTATAGATTTATGGGAAATTTGAAAATTAAAAATGCACACATAATGCGCAAAGAATGTATAAGATATTAAGAATAGGCTATATACTATAATATTTAAATATTACAATATTGTAAATAATATTTAAATAAGTTTAACAAATAATTTTAAATTCTGGAAACTGACGATCGTTGTAAATAGTTCATTATTACAAAACTAATTATAAAGCTCGATTGAAATTGAAATTACTGAAAAGAGAAAAAGAAGTTGCAATAAACGCTTTTGATGAATAATAATTTCAGAAAAGGGTTTAAAAGATATACAGAATTCATGACATTTTGTCGCACATTTTCACACACTGTGATACTTTTTACTCAAAGATCACTGTATTTCTTTGTTTATAAAAACGTGAACGTTTACTAAGTATACAATGCACACGAATCATACGTATCATTCTTGTATGAGAAAGCTATTTTTAAGCATCATTCTATTATTTTTTAATTATTTGAATTTTGTTTATCTTCAATTTTATGTATTTTTCATTGTTTTCCTCGGTGTTGTAGCAATGAGTCCGGCTTTGGGAATGCATCCAGGGATGGCACCACACCTGCAACAGCTTCAGGCGCATCTTCTGAGGAGCGCAGCTGCTGCGGCTCTTCTGCCCCATGCCCATCCTCTGCAACCCACTGCGCCACCACCACCGCCACCTCACCCACACCCCCATGCTCACGGATTGTCGCCACACTCGCAATTATATCCCGGCGTGCCACCCCATTCCACCGCCTCGGCAACCCTTGGACCTCACGGAGGAGGACTGCCGCCAAAAACTGAGGTAAACAAAGAAATTTTTTTCGCGACTTTTATTAATATTAATTGGCTTACTTGTCTGTTACGTAAGTCATTTTTCGTAACTTCTGAGATTATATCAATTCAATTAATTCAAACAGAACTTCTCGAAAACATCTCATCGAAAATAGTGTAAATGAAGAATAGGTAAAAGTTACTTAAAAATATCCACCAATTCTCAAACAACATGATTTTTCAAATATCGATCTCGACGTGAATTTCAACACGAATTTCCATTCCCGCGGCATTCTTTTTCGTCCGAGACGTCGATTCGATGAAATAGACGTAGAAAAAGAAAAAAGAAAGAAACCGTGACCAACGCATAATTCTAGCAAATACGATAGTTCTAGCGCTGCACACCGTGGAATTGCATGCTCG
This sequence comes from Tetragonula carbonaria, assembly GCA_032399595.1. NCBI lineage: Eukaryota > Metazoa > Arthropoda > Insecta > Hymenoptera > Apidae > Tetragonula > Tetragonula carbonaria. Next base: position 7,328,024 of record JAUCRC010000007.1, read on the forward strand.
ATTGTTACTGCCAATCAGGCGTGGACGTATGCTCGGTAGCTCGTCATCGATTCATCCTGAATAAGTAATCGTATTTGCTCAGCCTCTCAAGTGTATTCTGCTAAACCAAGGCGCTGTGCATATATATATATAGTGTGTGTGTGTATATATATATATATATATATATATATATATATATATATATACACACAAGGCTGGCAGACCCTCGGGACGAGACTTCTCAGCTTCATCCTCGCGGCATGCAAAGAGCAAAGGGGGAGAAAGAGAAAAAGATTGGGTTACCCTCGCATGGTCCTCGGGTTACAAGCAATCTCGCGCACATTATTTCGCCAGATTCCACCCCCGTCCACCTGACCATCCTCGTCCTTTATCTCCTTCCTTCTCTTCTCTTCCACTCTCTTTTCCACTTTCGTACGTTCTCCGATATTCGCGTCGTTGTTAATCGTCGTTCTCCGTGTACCAACAGAGCCTTTACTCTCTTTGTTATACTTCTCTCTCAGTCTCTCAGTCTCTTAGTGTTCCTTTCTTTCTCAGTCGAGAATCGCGCCGCGGTTTCTTCCGAGCTCTGTGTGTCTGTTTCTACTCTACTCTGTCTCTAGTCGGCTTTCTGTGTTTGCTCTGATTTATTTACATCCCGCAGTCAGCGGTTTTCATTTTCTCCGCGGAGCGACACGACTCGCCGCGTGTCCGCACGCTGTAAAGTTTCCTGCAGTGCCTGAGATTGCATCGACTCGCGTTTCTTGCATCTCGCGAGATGCCTATAGTTCCGGCGAACACGCTGTACATGATCGTTCCCACAGAGGTGATCGATGGATTTATAGGCACGTTGTAATCGAGTTATCCCTGCGTCGCTTCGTGCTACGGGATCGCTTCGATTTCCCGAAAGCCTTAAATCGGACATCCGTGTTAAGACGTGGGAAACAGATCCACAATTCGGAAATTCAAAAAATGATGAAACTTTGCAAACTTCAGAATTAGTGGAGTGTACATGTATGTACGCATATCGAACTCCAAGAGGGGATAAAATGAATCTCCCCGGAAGTTCTTTTATTTTATGTTACATGTTGCAATTAGAGAATTTCTTTCGTAATCCCGAAAATATCTCGTAATACGAGAATCGGGATTGCTGTCGGTTGTTGAAAAAAATTGGCTTCTTTATACGAAAGTTCAAAATAAATCGCAAATATAGTTCTATCCTTATGATTTTATCTTACAACTTTATCCCTTATTTTATCCTTCATAATTCTCAGGAATCGCAGAAATTTCGAGAATACTGACCTTCCTGAGAGTTTTTCTGAATTCTCGAATTCTGAGACCTGTCCCGACCACTGAGTTCTCGACGTTTTTGGAGTCTCGCACGTCCGTAGTTACAATATATTGTATGACACACTGATTGATATTATAATGCATTGATTATATGTTGCAATTCGCAAGAATTTTACGTAATTGGAAAAGAAAATTGTAAATAATTGATCACCGATATGACAGTTCTAATCTAAGAAATAACCTTTATAGAGTACATGAATGATTTAGAAAATACTTCATAATTTCTGCGAATAACAAAAACATTTCCATCTACGATAAAGTACAGATTATCTCATCGATAATTATTAAACTCCGGAAGCTTTAGCGATTGAAATTAATGAAATTTGCGAAGAATAGATGAAAGTAGTGATTCAAGGTGAGACATTAGGGAGAGATATTAGGCGAATCCTCTTCGAAAAGAAACTTTTAGCACTTTCTGGCGGAAGATATAGAAAGTAGATAAATATCATTAACACTTTTAAACCGCATGCGCAGATACAGCGCCATATTGCTCGATCGTGCGCCGAGAAACACGTGAATGGTTTACTGAAGCTTCCTTCAATTAAATTGTCCGATCGAGAAATTTATCGTACGCTAAAACATCGTTGAATACCATAAAACGTACGTGTTTATGGTATTCATTAAACAGTAGCAGTGGTAGCGCATGCTAAGCCAATAATCTCGAATCTGTAAAGTTACGACAAAAACCAAATAAAATAAAATAATATGTATTAGAGACAATAGAAATAGAAAATATGAAAGAGAAACTTCTCAGTTTTTGAATAATGTGTAAGTCGATCTAGGATACAAATATATTAGTAAGAATAGGTAAATTCTCAATTTTAAATTAAACTTTTTCTTCGAAAAAAATAAATATAAGACATAAGGGAAAAATTCGTCAGTTTTAAATTGATCTAACAGGACGAAGACATCTATTTAAAACAAGAAAGTATAATTTTCCAAGCGTTTCGAAAACCTTTAAAAATACGGAGGAAACACTTTACAGTTTTAAAGTAACACACAAGTCAAAGTACAGAAATGAGAACATTTGTTGAATAGAAATAAACAAATATAGATATAAAGAAGAAATTTATCAGTTTTCGATGATATATAAATTAATCTAGGATGAAAATATCTATTTAAAAGAAGATATAATTTTTGAAACGTTTCGAGAACTCCTATCCGCTTCTCAAACAATTATATCCACCATGTTATTCAATGCTCAATCCCTTCAAAATCAGCATCCACATTTTTACTTGCAATTGAACGCAAGGCAGAAAGGAGAATGTGGGCGGAGATATTCCGAGATACGTCTGTATCATAACGCGGAGGCGAAACAACCATCGGTTTACGAGGGCAAGCAACGACCATATACGATCGGTCGGGTGTGTAGTGCTGTACGGTACGCGATAATTGCGAGATCGCGTGCAGATCGTGTGTCACGAGGCGAGCTTCCCTCGCCTAGGCTATGCTGAAACGTCGGCGTTTGTATCAGAATATCGCTAAACCTAGTGTCAAAGATCGCCGATACGAACCTTCTGAATTCCTGCCGGCGATCGAATTAGCATCCGCTGTCTGTTCTTCGATATCCTCGAGTGCTCGCTACTGCAACTCTCGATCGCGTGGTATTGTAATTGCTTCACACTGCACCGTAGAAAAGGAACGACTTCTTCAAGTTAAGGATAAAATTATTTCATTTGCGATTGAAATTTCGATCAATTGTTCTTATTTATTGATCAAATATTCTTATTTCTCCGAGACTTTAAAAAGGTTTAGTTTATTTAAAAAAGAATGAAGCTCGAGGCCTTAAGAAATTACAGCTGTTCACTGGACGTGGCGAGTTCGATTGAAGCTGAGAAAACGTGTACTTAGCGGCCTGGATAAAATTGAGCGAAACTTAATTAATCGAGGTTGACAGAGGATTATAGCAATTTGTCTGAGTAGACACGCAATTCAGTGGGATCGGTAATCGCAATTTGCAGAGTACCGAGTCGTGCAGAAAGGCGTCGGAATCGTCGACCAGGTCGGTGACGGCTGAGGCGGACACGTCTTCGAGGAGAGCTTCAACGAAGGTGAAGAGGGAACCTGCCACGACGACCACGAACGCCACGACCACCACTGCGCCACCCACTCACCCCCAAGGACTCAGTCCCAGTGAAGATCTTCGAGACGAGCCTGGCGACTTTATCGAAACGAATTGCCACTGGAGGGACTGTGGCCTTGAATTTCCTACCCAGGTGAAAATTTGACAATTAAAATTTGCAAAATCAACAGCTCGTTTAAATCTTACACATCAGAAGATCAGTCTGAAGACTAATTTAATATAACAAAGTCAATTGAAATATTTCATATTTTGAGTGATCTTTCCCACTAAGGTGAAAATTTGACAATTAAAATCTGAATGATCAACAGCTCATTCTTAAATCTCGCATATTTAATGATTTAATATTTAATAATATTAATTATTATTTAATAATTAAAAATAAATATTTAGTAATGTAATATTTAATAATTTAATTGATTTATCAATTTCGTAGGAAAATCAGTTCGAACGTTAGTTTAATATAGAAGAGTGAATGAAGTGAATATTTCATACTTTGATTATTTACAGGATGACCTTGTTAAACATATTAACAACGACCATATACATGCGAACAAGAAGAGCTTCGTCTGTGGTTGGGAAGAGTGTTCGAGGGAGGAAAAACCGTTCAAAGCTCAGTACATGTTGGTGGTGCACATGAGAAGGCACACTGGCGAAAAGCCTCACAAGTGTACCGTGAGTACACCTAACGAATTATCGTCTAACTATTATAGTTAGATACACGTTATTTACGCTGCGATTTTTCTAATTACAGTTCGAGGGATGTTTCAAAGCGTACTCGCGACTGGAGAACCTGAAGACGCATCTGAGGTCCCATACAGGAGAAAAGCCGTACACTTGCGAGTATCCTGGCTGCAGCAAGGCATTCAGCAACGCCAGCGATCGAGCGAAGCACCAAAACAGAACTCATTCCAACGAGGTAATCTCTAACTAGACTTAAAATTAATTCCTTGACTTGTCATTCCTTCTATATTGGTAATCCTTAATTTAAAAGTACTGAACGTTGAACTTTCATTTAAAATTGCACACAAATTAAGCTTCAGTTCAATGATTTTGCAGAAACCCTACGTCTGCAAGGCACCAGGGTGTACGAAGAGGTACACCGATCCATCCTCCCTGAGGAAACACGTGAAAACTGTCCACGGCGCGGAATTCTACGCGAATAAGAAGCACAAAGGAGGCGGCGGAGACGGCGGAGGGAGCGACGAAGCTGGCGCTGGCGGCCACAGTCCTAGCAGAAGCGAAGATCTTCACCCGAAGACACCGAGTCTGTCGAGCCCGAGCGTGAAGTCCGAGAGCGAAGCGAACAGTCCACCTAGTATGATGCAGCAACAGGGTAGTCCGTTAGTCGGTGGTTGCAACGATGAAGTTGCTGGTGTCAGCGCGCTGACGGGTGATGGCGTAGCCTTGGCCGAGGAACCTTGGAACGAGGAACCCGACGACCTGGATATCGCCGATCTGCCGGTTGCTCTTCGTGCCATGGTGAGTTTTCTGATAATTAATTTACAGTCCTGAGTACGAATAAAGGTTGAAGTATATAAATCGTTTAATTGCTTGAAGTATAAAACATACTACAGCAATGTAAAATGTTCGTGAGAATAATACAGCAGTCTTGCCGTTATGATGAAAAATATATTAGATGTCGATACTTGTAGTACATTCATAAACTTTCTTTCTACTATATGATTTCAATATGAATTCTATATACTTGTATATTAATTTTATGTAACAGGTTAAATAAAGATTTTTCAATATTAGCTATAGAAAAATACTAGAAATAATATCCAGAAGATTAGAATAAAAAATATTAAAATATTAGGATAAAGTTTGCAGTGACAAGTGTAAATGTGACGATCGAGAAGTGATCAGTTTCTAATTATAACGCGACAGGTTGGCGGAATGGAGTCGCAGCAGCAGCAGCAACCTCCTCCCCCCGCTTCGAGGAACCGCCTGAAGGGCAGAATGAACGCAAAGGGCATGCCAAACCTGCCCGTAAGCGTGTCCGGTATGAGGGGGACACGTGGTATGGGTCCACAGGGTAACATCGGCGATCTGAACAGGAGGATCACTGACCTGAAGATGGAGGGTGGCGGTCCCGCCCGTCAAACGAGTCTCTCCGACTTGCAACTCAGGCTGCAACCTCTCAACGAGCCACGAAGGGACAGCAACAGCACGGTCAGCACCTATTACGGTAGCATGAAGTCCACGGACTTTGGTAGTAGACGAAGCAGCCAAGCCAGCGGTGTCAGCGCTGTCAGAATGGGCCAGACCGGACCTGGCAGCTTCTACGATCCGATCAGTCCAGGAACGTCGAGGAGAAGCAGTCAAATGAGTACCACTTCCGGTAGAATGAACCCACCGAGTCACCTACAGGGACCTTACTCGACCAGCAATCTTGTCGTTCAGACGCAGAACATGTCTCTCCAGGTTGATGGATGAATATTTCGTTCGTTTTAAAGAATTCGATCGCGAGACTGGAGTATCGTAATGCTAGTCGTGTCGAAAATTTTCAAATATTTTTACCACTATACGAAACAAATTCAGTTTCTTAAAGGAGAAAGATCTCAAAATTTTTTTATATTGGTGTAAAACAAATATGCAGTTGAGAGTTGAATAGACGACAATCGAAGATGCTCGACAATAATTTGTTTTCTACGAAAATATCGAAGTTAACAATGCACGCGGAATATTTAATGTAACGAAACGATGAATTTAGGGTATCCAAGGTATGCCAGGAGATTGGAGCGGCCCGAGCGGCCATTGCACGCAACCATCCGGCGATCGTCGCATGTCGGAACCTACCAGGGGTCACCAAACCCAAAGGAATTCACCGCCTGTACCACCCAGGCCAAGATCTGCTCAGCTTCCGGAACATCATCCTAATCAGGAAGTCATTCTGGACGAGGTTGGAGAAGGTGAAATGGTAGAGAATAAATTGGTCATTCCCGATGAGATGATGCAGTACTTGAATCAGGTAATTAAATCGATCGTGGCACACGAGTGGTTCTCGAAGAAACAAATAGATAAATGAATTAATTTATTAATTTATCCTCTGTTTCTCCAGGTTCAAGCAGGAGGAACCCAAGTCAACTGTCGCAGCAGTCCCCTACCGATTTGCCAGTCGCCAATTTGCACAAATCCCCTGCACTATCAACGTCAAATGCAGCCTACTTGCAACTACAACCAATCTCACCAACAGACCTGTTATCCACCGTCGCAACCAGCTCAACCATCCTGCACGAACTATCAAAATACCTCGCCGTCTCCTTACAACCAATGTCCTAGCTCCAGACCCCCGCAATCTAATTCACAGTACTGTCCTCCACCTACTTATCCGTCTCAGCCAAACGGTGGACAGGTGCTCAGTCCGGCAGCGGGTCAAGTGATGTCACCAGGTTCTCACTATGCCCCCAGCCACATCAGCGATCAACCTCTAACATCACCGGCGGCTGGTGCCCTAGCGCCTCAACATCCTCCGCAGAATCTTCCTCAGAATTCAGCTCAACTGACCAGGAACTGCCCCCAAAATCACATGCATCACAGCTACTACCCAGGTTACAACTGTCAGGGACAGATGAACGCGAACTGCACGGGAACTCCAAGCAACCAAGTGAACCACCACGCGAGTCCCGCTTGTGCCCCACCGAATCACAGCTCTATGAACCAACCGCAGTGCGTGCAGATGCGCCCGGCTGGAAACTGTCAGCCACTGTCTCCACATTGTGCCCAACAGCCAGCCATTCCCAGTCAGACGACCATGAGTCATCCTAATCCACAGTGTGGTCAAGTTGCCAGCCAGTGTGCCAGGCCAATGGTAACGCCAAACGGCCAAGTGCCAAATATTCATCCCACTCAGCAGACTGCCATGCCTAACCAGTGTGCTCAGATGTCACCGCACTGTTCTCAACTGAATATGAACAATCAGGCTAAGCCTATCACCAACCTGGCCAGCCTCCAAGGTTGTCAGCAACAGACGCAGCAGCAAAACACTCCCTGCCTGCAGATGGCCAATTGCACTCATCCGAACGGTGCTGGTCACAGATCAGTGAACGACTCGACTTTACCCAAGAGGACGTCACCTCAGTTGTGCACCGCTCAGCAGAACAACTGCAGGATGCAACAGCAACAACACACTTGTACGCACAATTGTCAAGCCCGAGGCAATCTTCCAAACCACCAGCAGTACAGTTGCAACTGCCAGTGGGGTTACGGTGGAGATCAGTGTTACCACGAGCAAACGGGCGCTGCTTTGCCGGAGATTCAGTGCAGAGACATCAGTCAGTCCCAGCAGGGATCGCCGATGAAGCCTCCTCAGGGTATGAGACAAGACTCGTACAGAAGGACACTGGAATACGTGCAACAGTGTAGAAACTGGTCTGGCAACGCTCAGACTCACGAAACGAACGTCTCTAGTTCCACTCACCCCATGTCACTGCCACAGCCTTTGCCATCCAGCGCCAACATGGTGGTGAACGACATGACCTCCTCGTTGAGCTCGTTGCTCGAGGAGAACAGATACTTACAGATGATTCAGTGAATACGCTTTGATGGCGATATAAATATATATAGAGAGAGATAAATATATATTTTCTATCGTAACTTTTTTTGATACTGATTCCGTTTGATAGGGGACATTCTCGGACGAAGAATTCATCGGACGTTTTGTATTTTTAGAGATCAGAGATGATCTTCCTTTTTTTTTTTTATTCTTCGTGCATTTTGTACTTGTTGAGCGTCCAACGACGACTTACGTTGATGTACTCAGTTGAGTCTGACGATCGCTGAAATCAATTAAGTCCGTAAGCTCGAATAATGAACGACATCCTCGATGTTTAAGTAAACGATTGTAATCGAAACAAATATGTATTACGGTGAGAGTTCAAACTTTGTGTTTTCTACTGTGCTGCATTGTTTCTAGAACTATATTAGCAATACATTTTTGTACAAAAATCGACGGAACACCTCGAGGTGCCTTAACAGAGGAGCTAAACTAAATACAAATCACAAAGAGTAATTTATTATTTTTGGAGAATCGTGTTCAAAATTCTCTCGAGCGAAATTTATATATATATATATATATATAAGTGTAGGGCTATCGAAGCATGTTACGCTTACGTGCGAGATGTTCCTCGAATCGAGCTTCTGTCTGTCGCGCAAAACATTTACTCGTAGAAATATCAGAGACGGCGAGAGATATTTTTCCAGAGCATACCTTGCACCTTGTATTTTTGTACGACCAGTCTTTTCAGTGTGTGCCAACGTACCGCCATCGTCACTTTATCATCACCTCGGATGTGTTTCACAAAAATGTGTTTCACAAAAATCTCCGCGATGCGACGATGCGTGTTCCATTAATGAGATTAATCAGTTATTCGAGACAAAATCGAAACTACAAACGGCCAATATTAGAACATAACGACGTGTAGATAGATCACGTTAACGTAAGAAACTATTGATTAACAGTTAGACAATCATATTTCGCGAAAGTGTGTTGACTGTGTGTGCGCGTGAGAGCGAATGAATCGAGTGGTTGCGTTTCGCGAGAATCATTGTAAAGAGAAGAGAAGCGTAAACAAATAGTTTGAGAAAATATTTCTAGATTACATATACATACGTGTCCGGTTTTGATCGACCGAAACGATCTTAGAATCTCTCTAATTTTTATAAAATGTATCGGTCCAGTGCCTTTTATCGTTACGCCGCACGTTCGACGAGAGATCGAACGGGTGCGTGGAAAAATTGACACTTAGCGTACCTAGAGCTATTTCTCTCTTTCTCTCTCTTTCTCTCTCTCTCTCTCCTTTTTCTTTTTTGTTATACAAACGATTTTGTACGAATTTTATTATATCTACGAAGTGCCAGGAGCCTTGTGAATATTATACATATCTTATCGTATACATATAGCGTAGTGATTCAAGTATGCGAACGGAGGAAATATCAGAAGTGTTTTACACTGTGAGAATTGTTAATTATTTGAAAATAAATCATATCGATCCCATCAACGAAACACCCTCGTTAGAATTGCTTTGACAAACTCATTTTTTTTTCTTTTTTTTTTTGCTGTTTCAGCGGATTTATTATTGTTGATGACGTAGTGCCTTTTTTTTCAATCAAAAGTATCTTGATTTCGTTCAGAATGGTTTACAATACATCATTATATCTTGTAAAAAGACGTATTTTAATTGGAATTATTTTTGATCTTTTATATATTATTAATCTTTATTTATTCATCTCTGGGATAATAATTAACAAAATAAATTTTTACGTAGTCGGCAGTACTTCTATAATTTTCTTGACACTGCAAACAACTGCTCAAACATAGAATTTTATTCGAGTTGAAATTCTTGTTAATTTTGAATGTATTTAATACACGTATTATTAATCTCTACGTTTTTTACCTTTATGACATTAAAGAGATAATAATTAATAAAGTAATTTTTAGGAAGCCTGTCGTATTTTTACGATCTTCCTGACACCGCAGAGAGTTATTTAAACAACTTTCAGGAAAGTCATTTAAACTTCGAGGATATGATAAATAATTTACGTAAGAATTATAAAAAAAGAATAATAGAAGAATATTACAATTCTCTACATGTTCTGTTTTAAAAAAATCCGATTCAAAAGAATGGAAAGGAGGTTCACTTACAGAAGGGTGAAAAAATGATTCGGTCTTTTTATTTATAGAATTTTTATTCATACGGCGAAATTAATAAGTACAGTTCGTAGAAGGTACAAAAAAGGAACGAATTCGAGAGCGATCACATAGAGATTCTCTTGTTAGGAACAACGAGACGTTACTTACATCGACAGATTCACGGACAAATGTACACTGACAATAAATGGTATTCAAGAATGAAAAGAAGAAAAAGAAAGAAAGAAAAAAAAAAGGAAGAACACTCGTTTAGTAGAGAAATACTACACATATCGATGGCTTTGAATCACAGCCAGGTATGTTTCAAAGTCTTTCGTACATTTACAAAAAAACGTAGATTTAATTGTTTTAAGTGGAGACAAGACATTTAGTATGCGACAAAAAAAAAAAGAAAAAAAAAAGAACGAAAGGACACGTTCTTCGATTTGTTCGGAATGAGTCACAAAGAGAGAGATCGGACTCATTCTAGAATTATATAATTTCTCATGGGAGCGAGCGCCGACACAGTCGAAACACAGGCGCGTAAGTTGCCCGTGTTTTTTTTTTTTCACGTTTTCGCGCACACGACGGAAATAAACGCGACGTAATCGAGTAATTAAAGAATCGTAGACATCTCAAGACGCGTTATCGGGTGATGTTTGGTTGGAATCGCCACTCGAGTCGAGCCTCTCGGTATTTTTGGCATCCTCGGTGGTCGATGATTCAGGTACCTGAAGAATGACACGTCAACTTGATTATATCGTATCAGACTATTGAGTACAAAAATAACTGTAAATAATAAATATAGTAATTTACGAGAAATAATATATTTTAAAATAATAAGGGTTGTAAGAACAAATAAGAGAATATATCAAATATATTGTAGTGAACATAGGACAACTGATATAAAATACGAGAAATAATAAAATATTTCAATACATTAAATTAAACATCTTTCAGATTGTTGAAAATATTGATATATTAAAAGCATAGAAGCAGCATAAAATTAGCAAAGGAAAAATAATGACCGAGAAGACAAAGTAGAAAAGTCTGAAATGAAGTACCTAAAGAAAGGAATGAACAAAGGAGATTCGATTCATTCAGTATATTAAATTGAAATGAATAAAAACATTTTTAAAAAGGAACGAACGAAACTCCATGATCGAAAAGTGCAGATAATAAAACCAACAAAAAATCCTTGTCACAAGGAATCAATAGAAAGCAGAAGCTACTGTTTTCAGACTTCTACAACATTTGTACATAAATATCAAATCCACTACATCACGGTTACTTTTAAGGGAACGTTTCACACAGAACTCGTAAATTATCACCACGCGAAGAAGAAAACAATTTATACAACATTCTGTCAAATGGAATCCAGGGGATTCACAAATTCCACTCGCCAAACACGCAAAACGAAACATTAAAAGAGACATAATTCCCGTCGTAATCCGTACCTGACGAGGTGGATCCGACAAAGCAGTCGTCAACCTTCGACTAGGCAGGACGTCGGGCATAGGAGGAGGAACAGGTGGCTCCCCGTAAACCTCGTGAAGCTCCTCTAACCTAGTACTCAATGCAGAACTCCTTCTGTTGGTCGCGTTCATCTTGTTCATCAACCATTTCGCCTGTTCCTCCAACCTCTTCAGCCTGTCTTCTCTAGCGGCTAAAGCTTCCTCGGGCGTTCTGCTTTTCGCGGTGGAAACATTCTTCTCCTCCTGCGTCTTCACTGACTCGCCAGCTTCTGCTTCTGGCTTTCCAGTGTCACCTGACGAACTGGACGAGCCGGTGTCAGCGGTGGAAAACTCTTTGACAGTGTCCAAGCTCGAGCTAGAGTCCACGGAGACGTTATCCGAATCCACGACGTTCTCCGACGATTTGTTGGCTCCTCGCTTTTCTCTGCATTCCGCTGCCTCTTGGTTCGTCGACGAGACGAAAGGCGAAGGAGAAATTTGTCCGAAAACTGGAGCAAAAAATCGATTAGACGGGCCGACGATCAAAGGGTCTCTGAATTGGACGTATTTCACGATCGAAGGTGCCACGCTGGACGGGGGGAAGGGTCCGATAGAGAACACAGGCTGCGCGTTTGCTACGCTGGTCACACTGGGTACATAGGACGTGGACAATATCGAGGTGTCTTCGTTCTTTGCTTTCTCACCGTCCATTTCGTTTGCACTTCGAGTTTCCTCCAATGTGACGGTCGACGAAGTGCAGGTTTGTACTGTCGGAAGATTGAGAGTAGAAATATCGTCGAGGTACTCCGTGGTGGTTTCTTGAGATTGCAGAGGCCTGATCGACCAAGATTCGATGGTTGGTACCATGTTGTTTTCGTTGGTGACGTTCTCTGTGATATTCTCGTCGGTTGAGGACACGAATGCTGTCGAGGTGACGTTTATAGTGCTCTCAATGCTAATGAGATCCTGGATGACATTTGTTAGAGCCTGGTCCAGCGGATTTAACGATTCTTGTGGACTTTCTGGAAGCAACTGTTGAAAGAGAGAGAGGGAGAGAGATGAATATCGAGGAATCTGTGATTATTAGCGTCCAGTTTTTCACACTAGAACTATAAAATCATTGTGAAATAAATTGTGAAGAATAACGATTTATGGCACGATGAAGAACATACTTGAGTAAACTTCAAACTATACGAACCTGTAAAATTTCTACGAAAAATTACGAATTAATTAATTGAATGACTTCGATAGTCCTATGTAATATAAAACAATCGAGAGAGAAATTGAGGGAAGTTCGTAAAAAGAGAGAAACGTAAGTAATGGTTATTACTGGTGATTCTGCTACGTTCGTGGATTCAGTATTTAGAACCGCGTCCGCGACTTCATCTAGTTCTGCTTCAGTTTCTGGAGTAGGCGTTCGTTGCTCTAACGTTGCTGAGGAACCTGTCTTTGACTCGGATAGCTCCGTGTCGGTTGGCTGTTCTGATTCTGTGTCTGGCGTTGGTGCTCGAGGACTCTCCTAAACAAATTATAATACATAATATTCGTATATATAATATAAAATATAAAATTGTATTAAATGTATTATATATTTAATATAATATACATAATTATATTATATATATTAAATGTATAAATATATATAAAATATAATATTGTATTATATTGTATTATATTAAATATTATAATTATAATAATACAACAAATAAATATTACATTGTAGTATTTATAAATTAATTTTTATGACACGGAACACTAAACAGATTTTAATAAACATGAGTTAAAACCAATCGAATAAATAGTAACCTTTCGCGACCTTCTGCGCAGGCCTAATCTAATTCTGTCGTCCATGGCGTCGTCTTCCTCGTCGGTATCATCTCCTCGTTCATCGCTGAATCCGCTCTCCGCGCTATATTGAAAGACAACGGAAGAACAAAAACAGTTTTAGAGACACCAAGACAGATCAATCAAGTCAGGAACATCGACTTACCTATTGTTGAAAGAATCGTGCGAAGCGAGAGCTTTCCTAGCAGCGAACTCCCTTCTCAAGCTTCTCCACTCTAATTCCGTGTTCGTGTTCTTCTGCCTGGCGGACTCCCACTTCTCGCGACAGTACTCCAACTCCTGTTTCAATTCCTGCAACATTTTCCGCTTCTGCTGCAACTCGTATCGCAGGATCTTCTCGTGCGTGTGCAGCTGATGATGCTGGGCTTGCATTCGATCGACTATCGTCCATGTTTTACTCAATTCTGCTGACACTGCCGACAGTCGCTTCTCCTGGAAATGAACGCGCATTTCCTTTTTAAAAATAAAACGAATGAAACGATAATGGGAATAAATTGTGAATGAATTTAATACGTTCAAAAGAAAGTAAGAAACAAAGTAAGAATCGAGAATGAATGTGAATGATGCTTTCTACCTGTTCGCCAAGTTTGCATTCCAAGTGGACGTTCAACTGTTTCATCCGGTTCATCTCCTTCTCCAAGTGTTTCTTTTCTAATATCAACTCTTTCAGGCGAATGTACGTTTTGCTGACCGAGATCACTAATCTGGGACCGGCCGGTGTGTCGACCGATTTGTAACAGATATTTGGGTCCGAGGAAGACGCCGCTGAAGCGGACGGAGCACATTCTGCGTGACAACTAAGCAACTCCAGCAAGACACGCCAGACCTAGAACGAAAAAGGTGACGTCTGCTTGGAAGACGGCGAGAGAAGGAAGCTGAAACGATGTTAAACGAAATTTACTTTTACAGATCTTACTTTAGGTAGGTTGTGAGCTATGTCCTCCTGCTGCAAGTCGTCTTCCTTCTTCTCTGTTTCAGCCTCGGTTCCATTTCCCTCGCCGCCGTGTTTCGGTGACGTTTTGCTGCCCTCGACTTGCTCGATCAAATCGAGAAGAAGCTTGGGAAGCGCAGCGGCTTCGGTGCCTTCCTCCCTCGCCATGTCGCATATCAGGTCGTGATTCTCCTGTTAAAACACCGTCGCGAACAGCATTAATGTATTTCCCTTTAATCTTTTATGAATCTAAAATACCAACAAAAATATCCTCGTTATTTCGACGACAGAACGAAATTTTCGAATACCTGAAGTAACTGAGTCAATCGATCGAGATCCATGTCGGCAGAGGTGGCACCCAACAGCATCTGTGTAAACAGGCTATTGATCAGCGACATCTGATTCTGCAGATCCCTGCAGTCCGCTTTGGTGAGTCCCAGTTGAGATTCCAAATTCGTTATTTCCGTGTCCTGAGCGTCGACCTGTGTTTCCAAGTGGAAAGAGAAAGGTACATATTTGAAAGAAACACGTGAAAATCTGGCGTCAATCTATAAGTATCCTAACGCGAGATACCTGCGTACAGGTTAGTCCACCAAATATCTTTTGTTTCTTTTAGAAGATACTAACACGATAAATACTGACGAACAAATTTTTTTCGGAAAACCGAGATTTGGAAAAGTTTGAAGTCTGAAAAATTCTGCAAATTCGCGTTACATAAAATAAATAAATAAAAAAAAATATATATATACGTAATTTTCTAAATAAAATAAAATTTATACTTAATGACCTTCTCGTCAGCCTTCTTCAGATCCTCCTCCAGGCATTCGCATTTTTTCAACGAGTGATCCAGTCTCACTCTAGCCTCCGCTAGCTCTCTGGCCGCCGTCTCCCTCATTTCGTTCAGCACCTTCAGCCTCTCGTTGTAAAGGCTCTTCAAGCTATTGATATTCTCCAGCTGACGTTCGCACTCCAGGCTAACATCGTCCTTCTCTTCCAGGAAGCTTCTGTCACCAAGTCGCACCAGAATCTGCGCTAGATGGTCCTTCAGCTCGTTGGTGGCACGTTCCCTGAAGTAAACGGCCTCTCGGGTCCGGTTGGTAACGTCCGACAAGCAATGAATGCGGTACCGATGCTGATCCGGTTCGACCTCCAAACTGTACCGGAGATCGTCCACTTTGTCCATTTGAATGCGGATGTCGTTCCGCAGCTCGTCGGATATCTGAACATTTTTACATTTTTACATTTTAGTTTTTCAACAATAACGCAGATAAGTACCACTTGTGGAATTTTTTTTTTTTTTAATTTCAATTGTGAAGTTTACTGGAAATGGTGGATATGGATGATTTTTTTTTTTTTATTAATATTAACGTGAGTCTCAAATTTATTTCAATCAAATTTTTCAGAAACGATCGTCGAGGTAATTTGTTCTTAGCAATGTCTGTAAAAATTCGTACAATAATCTTCCAAAATTTTGAAAATGATCTAGCAAGTAAGTAAGGTTTTGATTTACTGGAAATAAAGAACGTTCAAGAGAGATTTACCTTCAAAACGCTCGTTAGTCGTTGAGCCTCCAAACGTTGCGCAGCCAACTCGTGTCCGTTTGGTTTCTGATCTTTCTCTCTAGTCTTCTTCAAGCTATCGTCAGCCGCGCTTGTTCGAGCTTGAGCGTCGTTCTGCGCGGATCTCAGAAGCTCCAACATCCTCGAAGTTTCCGAATGAGCCTCCTTCTCCGCGTCTAATTCCCGTCTGAGTCGCTCCATTTCCGACGAAACCGCCGCTATCGCTCTTTGCCTCGCCTCCCTCTTCAGGATTAATTCCTTCTTGAATTCCTCGATGTTCGCCGACACGCGATCGGCAGGCGGGCTTTCTTGTGGATCGTCTGTCGATTCGTTCGCGTCTGCTCGAAACGAAACGATCGTTCAACAAATATAAATACCTTCTGCTTTTTTTTTTATCGGAATCTCTCAATTCTTATTTTCTCGAATTTTGGAATTTTAGAACTCCGGGACTGTGGAAATTTGGGTAATTTAAAAATTTGGAAATTAGCGAATGACGATACTTGGAAACGTTGGAACTTTGAAACTTTGGAACTTGGGAATTTTGGAACTTTTACAATCGAACGTACCAACATCTTCTTTCAAGTCATCGCCATCTGTACTTCTCCTCTCAGTCTTGATAGTCTCCTTCAGTCTTTCAATCTCGTCCTCGAGGGCCTTTATCTGCTTCTTTTTATCGGACACCTCCTCCGACAGCTGCGCCTTTAACTCCAAAGTCTTCTGGCTCTCGGTGTTTATGATTTCCTCCTTTTCCAACAACGATTTCTCCAAATCTTGCTCGAGACTGGAGATCTTCGCTTCGGCAGTGTCCTTCAACGCGTTGAACTCGTCCATTTCCTTCAACAGTCTCTCCGTTTCCTTCGTCGCAAAGTCGAACTTTGTCATCAACTTTTCGTATTCCTCTCTCCGCTCTTTCAAACTTGACTCCGCCTCCTCTTGTCGCGATTGCGACTGCTGGGAAATCAGAGACGTCAAAATTTTCAATATTTCAATAGTCAAGATTTTTAGTCAATATAACTGTGATTACTATTCTGCTATTTACCAGTGTCTCTCTACAAGTGTCTAACTATATCTTCCAATAACAAGACAATAGTTTGGAATTCAAACTCGAAGCTTTACAGAAAATTTCAGCTTGGTTTAACAAGAATCTATTAATTTCCAATCAATAAGATATGTAGCAACCATATAAAAGACATAAATTACAAGGAGGAGATAAGATACGCAAACTTACTTCGCAATCCTTCCTCAGTTTCCTCACCATCGCCTTCTCTTCCGTCAACTCTTTCGCTAGCCTCTCGTTTTCACGTTGATACTCAGATCGCTCGTCTTTCAATCTTTCAACTTCCTCCAACAATCTCACCACTTCTTTTTTGTTGTCCAAACCCTCGTTCGTTTCATCCTTTATTCTACCTTCTCTCGACTTCTCTAAATGCAAATTTGCCACGGGGCGGTCCTCCACGTTCCACCTGGAGCCACCGACGTCGTCCACGACGTTCACGAAGCTTACTCTAGAAACAGTCTTTGCTCGAGCCTCGTCCATCGTGGTCTGTCCTTTAAATTCGCGTTCAGGTACATCGATGTTGCTGGCAAGCCTATCACACGGATCGTCGATCGTCCATCGACGATCTGAGTCTCGGATCTTCTTCAAATCACAGACATTCGTCGAATTCTGTCGTTCGTCTTCTCCTTGGTTCGTCTTCTCTAGCCTATCTATCCTCGATCGGACCTTTCTCAGAACATTTTCCAATCTATCAATCCTAAATTCTATTCTTCGCCTCTCTTCATCATCATCATCATCATCATCATCTTCTTCTCTTTTTTCCTCTTCTTCTTCTCTTCTTTCCTCGTTAGTCGTCAGTCTTTTCTTCAATGCCTCGTCCATTGATTCTTCGGACGATGCGACTCGCCTCCTCAGTTTCTTTTCTCTCGACAGTTCCATGTAAAGCGCCTCCAAATTCGCCAGAGTCGCGGTGTTCGCGGTAGCTAGCTGCTGATTGGCCATAGCCAGTTGCGAGATCACCTCCATAGCCTTTTGATTCTGTTGAACGAACGAAGAAGGGCCATGCCCCTCGGCCGTCTGCCAACCTGTCATCTGCGCGGCGTACGTCAACTGCAATATAAATAAATTGAACTAATTTCAGAGGCGCTAATTGAACCGAGACGATCGACGATCGGAATTCTGGTTCAAGGAATGGTTACGTGGACGGGTCTCGGATCTCGTTGCTTTCTTAACACTGCTAAGATCTACGGACTTGCGGGACTCCAATCGGCCTTTCCCTCCCAAGGGGGAGGGAAATCGAAATTTTTAGAAACCTTTGTTTAGAAACTTGGATTCAGGGACTTGCTTCTTTCTCTAGGGGCGTATTGGCGAAATTTGGAAATTTCAGGATTTTCTCATTGGTGGAAAGAGAAAACGTAACAGATTTAGAATTCTTCTTGGACCTTGGTGAAACAAAGAAGAAAGAATATATAATTTACAGCGTATTACTCTTATATTTTCTAATACATTTTACGATATATCGTTCTTAATATATTTTAAAAATCGTCCCATTGAATAACGACGTTTTCTAACGTAATAAAATAATTGCCCGTTTAATATTATTTCTATAGCTGTGTCAGTTAAATTTTCAAGATTTTTCTCCATATTCCAGCAGATCTTGTATAACATTATAAACAATATCTCATAAATTATAATGTAATTGATCTGTTAAGTCACGGACAAATTCTAAGAGTTCCATCGACATGGATTGAGAAATTATATTGAGGAATAAAGATATAAATAACGTCGATCAAACTCTGTGTAACAAACCAGAACTCTAATATCTACTATACGATCAAAAGTCTTCTCTTCAAAAGCACTCCAAGTAAATCATAAAACACATTCACGAACCAAAAGGAACAGCAGATTCTACTCTCTGTAAAAAAACTTACGCGTAAACAGTAGACAACAAATGCCAAGAGAGTATCGAGTACGTAGTCTCGTTAAAATCCTGAAACTCCTCGGAAGTTTCGCGTATCCATGCAGTCGTTGCAGCCGAGGAGGACCGGATCGATCTTCGGCGAGCTTCGTACAAACGCCTCGATCCGCGTCGAACGATCTACGAGGATGAACTGGCACGAGGGATAGAGCGTTTGCCGAAGAAGCTCGAGACACGGGGGCACGTGATCGCGATCGATGACTGCGAACTCGCGGAGCTACAGTGGCCGTGACTCAGCGTGTTCTCCCGAAATCCGTGAGCTGCTTGGAGGAAGCTTCTTGGAGGCACGCCAGATTTCCCGCCCCGAACAAAAGAGAGAGCGTTCCTCGGGAAAGCGTTTCTCGCCGTTATCTACCTACGTCGTCGACGACGACTCGAACAAAAGACTTTCGTGTTTTTCTCTCCAGTTTCCCCGAGCCAATGAAATCGCTATTTTTTTCTTTTTTGTTTATTTTGGAACTCTATCTGTTGATTTCGAGAAAGCTTCAGACGCTTGATCCCTGTAGACCTTCGTAATCGGGGGATTAACTCCAAATAATTTTTTTTAATTTTTCCTTAATTCGAAATTACGTTTAGGACTTTGAATCAACAATTAGGACTGGTCTGGAATTAGTGTTTTTAATTTTTAGCGAGTGATGCAAGAAGTATTACTGTATCTCGAGGATCTTCTTTCACGTTCAAGATAATCGGATTCCCTGAATCATACTGTCGGGGATAAATGTTGAGTCATAAAACAGGTAAATATATTGGAAATAAAAAAAAAGTATGAGGCACGTACTGGACGTGTGTGCATTTCTTCATTTGTAAGAGAACACTTAGAATAAGACGAATTTGAAAAATTGCTCGACAAATTCCCAGTTTCTTCTGCACTTTTCCAATGCAATTCCATCTAGTGACTCTACGATTCTCAGTCACACATCACAAAGAAACATCACAGTACATCACACATCTCCACGAAATTTAACTCTCAATTTTTGTCTCAGTCGTTCGTTCGTGTTCGCTTAAGGAACAAAGAGAATTAAGCCTTCGCTTACCAAACTCTCTCGTCGCAAGTCTCGAGAACGCAAGTTCGACAAACTCGGCGCTGTCGGTCTTTGACGCCATTGTTCCTCGCCTGTGAAGGTCGCGTAAGGACTTGGACCCTGCAAGATTCCATGGAATTAAAATAAAAACCGATATATAACCGGCGGTGCAGAGCGGTTTTCTCGTTGGCTGATCTCGTCTCGACGTTTGCCCGCTAGCTATAACGATAAATATTCGTATTTATATTTAACCTGCGATCGAGGTTCTTCACCCACGTCGAACGCGCTGGTCCTCGTCCTTTGTCGTATATTTTCGTTCGCGTATTCTGGACAGCAGGATCCCTCTGTCCCGTAGACGAACGTCCCCTCGCCTCGCCCCCTCAACGCTGTCGTCGAGGATGGTGCGCTGTTACTACTGCCAGCCGCGCCCATACTGCACTTGCTCCACTAGCGAGCGCTAATCTCTTCGTTGACGTTCGCGATTTATGGGGATTTTGCTCGATCTGGCTGGAAGTCGTGAGGTATCTGAAAACGTGTTTTAAATCATTGTGCAAATTGTAATTTTTACGTATTAATTATATTAATACGTATGTCAATATGTAAATGTGTATAAATAAATATTTGTATATTAATGTATAATTATAATTACATACATTTGTAATTATAATTATATATTAATATACAAATAATTATATTTACATATTAATACGCGTATGTGTAATTACAACATGTAATACATATTAATGTATAATTACATATAATTATAATTACACATTTGTATATATGTAATTATTTACACATTGTAATTTGTAATTTGTACGTGTTTAATAATAAAGACTAATTAAAATTTCGTAGAAACTAGATAATTTTGAACTAATTGATGTTAATCGATTCGTAGATCAAATATGAAACACGAATTTCAACATCCGAATTAGTTGAGGAATTTTATAAAATTAGAATTTTTACAGAATTATAGAGCGAGATTAGAGGCTTCTAAACTAAGTAAAATTAAAATTCTAAATTTTGAATCTTTATGAAATTCATCAATCTTCAAATATTTCTCTTCCACAGCTTTGAAGTTTTCGTAATGATATAAGAGAATGAATTTCCTTTTATATTGGCCGCCTCATTAATTTGTCTCATTCTCAAAAGAGAAGAATACATTTGTACCACTTTTTGACTATGTTTCTCAAGTAATTGAAAAATAATGACAGCGCCACGAGTACACCGTGTTCTCTAACTGCGCCTTAGCTGTCTCAGATAACAAAAACCGTATAAACATCTCTTTCCAACTTTATCAATTAAACTTCGCGCGAAGTCACGAAGACGAACGAATTCCCACTAATGCACGAACTCTCGATTAGCTTCGTACGTTAGCGAGTTGGCACGGAAGGAAAAAAGTCAGACCGGGTCAGACTCGTATTTTTAGAAGACAGATCGGTCCAGATCTTTCATTCTAGGATCCGCGTTAATCTTCCTCGTGAAGAAGAAAAGGCGCGAGACTTGTTAAAAAATGGTGGTTTACTATTTCCAATGGAAAAACAAATGAACGAAAGGGAACGAAAATTTCTCCGTCGTCGCGTTGCGTCGATGCTTGCTTCTCTGCTGCCGGAGATCAAAGGCATCTCTTTCAAGGCAGGGAATACTCGAACAAGCTTTACGATCAGCGTGCCGTCGAGTCTCTACACGCGATGTAAATACGACTTAAATATAACTTTCGATCTACGATCGAAAAGCGCCGCGCAATTGCGAACGCAACGAACGATAACAAAGAACCAACCGCGCCAGTAGAATTTCCCAGATCATTTCATATTAGAACTGTTACACTGTAATATGTTATATTAACTATATACAATAATAGATGAAGAACATACACATGAGATTGATCGTGCTCTTAATCACCTATATTGCAATTATTACAACTGTAGTATGTATGTATTGCATACTACAATAAATATATTGCAAAACAAATGAAAACAGAGACTGGAGTGAAGCATCCAGTTCTTCGAACCTTTCAATATTAGAACTCAAACTTTTCAATATTAATCTGTAATATATATTGATAAATAGATCAATACTCACAGATCATTGTAATTAACGTAAATAAAAAAAATGTATATATAAAATTCTAATATTTCGTGATCTATCTAAATAAAAATCAGCTTGTTGACAGGTTAATCATTAGGTAAGGTAAATCATTAAAAGTCTTTGATAGCTGAAACAAAAACGAAATTTCCCTGAAAAAAAATCAAGAAGAAATCAAATAACACTCGCGCTATTCACGTATCGCGCGTATTTCTTCACCCAGTTCGCGAAGAAAAAGCCAATAAATCGCCGAGATAATCGAGATGGAATTGCATCACGAACGATCGAAGTCGAAGAGACGGAACACGGGTCGAAACAAACGCGAACACGAGTCGCAAGTCCGACGCCGTAAATACATCGTAAATAGACCAAACGGTTCAGCACGCGATCCAAATATAGATCCATAAGAACGGGCCGGCGTTCCTCTTCCGATCTATCGAGATCGTAATTTAATTCTCGTCGTTTATCGACGCGTCACGTCGCAGCCGTGTTGCGTGAAAGTTTCGCAGGAAATTGCGAAACGTTGCAACTCGAAGAATCGAGGGGATATCACAGGTTTCGTCGAAAGGCGAAACGGTCGATTTTGTTTCTCACAAACAGCGGAAGCGTTTCTAAAGCCGACTCGAGGTTGTCACGAGTGAACACTCACCGGGTGGTCATCCGAGTCGTGGATCGTTCGCAGTTGTTTCGATTTCCTTCGGATCAACAGCGACACTTGACTATCGTTTGCCGCTTGCGGCCAGCGACTCACTTCTCTAAAAATATCGTTTCGAAAGACCGCGTGCGCGAGGCTCGCCCGAAACGTTCGTTTCGGTTCTCGGGCATGCGCGATCGTCACTTCCGTGTGACGCTGGCCTTCTCTCGCCTTGCAACGCCGCGGCAGGTACTTTTTAGCTTCAGTAAACTTCCTGGATCGCCTGCGGCGATCGTTTTTTTGACGCCCGGGACACGCCATTAAATGGATCGTCTGATCTTGGAAAATTGGTGTTTCACAAAAAAGGAGAACTGCTAGAGGTAGAATTGATTTCTGTATTCTTTTGCTTTCGTTGAGAGGAATAATCGTGAGTGGTCGCTGCATTCTCGTTGATACGTTCAATTGAAATTTTGAGCAGTTTGGTAGTTGCTTATTGATCAATTCCAGCACCAGCTAGTTTGGAGTAATTTTATTAAGAAGACTGGTTGAGAATTTTACGTTCATTAAACGAGACTGAGATTTCTGCGCATTTATAGAAAATTTGAATGTATGTGAAATATTCAAAATTATGATATTCCGTTTAATACTTAGGTAAAATAATTTTCTACTCAGGTCAATATGATCAATCGTACAGGCATCGGTGATTCAGACAATTCGAGTCGTGATTACTGTACAGTAGATTTCTTTACAATATGGTCAACAAATTCGCCCGTTATTCCAGCCAAAGAGAAATTTGTTCTTTTGATATTCATGTTTTGATATTTTAGTCAATATTTCATATCTAGAATAATAAATTGTTATTAATTTATTAAAGATATTACACCACTCTCGCTACATTAAAATTCGCAATACTTGCAATAATCAATACATTGTTAACAAGGATTTATTCGTTGAGTCTGTTTATACAAAGTTTTAATGTTCAAACTTGCAAAAAGAAATTAACGATGAATCTCATTTTACCAACCAACGGAAACATTACACCAATAATTATTATTCAATATTTTATTACGAGCATTAGTAATTACTTACGATAACAACAACAACAACAACCGAGAATAAAAGATAAAGACAATTTGGCTAATGCCAAAGAAAATTACGTGCAAACTTGCACGAGCGAAAATACGAAAACGCGTATTACAGTAGAATCCGACAGTGTGTTTGGCGAATTTCCTGGCGTCGTAAATTTGTGACAAGCCCCATGACGACTGCACAAGGGCGAAGTCGAAGGAGAAACTCGGAGATACGAAAACGCGTTGAATCTAACAATAGCACCGCTCCTATTCTATATTTAGTTAGTTTTTCAAACGTTCCGACGCGTAGTGGTACACGTGCTCCGTTGAAATGTTTTAATTTCCGTCGCGCGATCGTGTTTTTTTGTCGCAGTGAAAAGATTCAGACAAAAAAATGAAAGTCTCAACAAGACGCTTGAAAATAATTCTGAAACACGTTTGAAAACGCGTTTCACGCGGCGACTTTCGCATTTACGAAACTAACTTTGAATCGTTATCTTGTCTAGCTTCGAATATTTATCGCACTTTTTCTATCGCGTTATCTTGAAATAATTTATAGAACAATGAAGTAAAGTATGTTCGAACGTATAGAAAAACGCGTTTCCAAAAACGCGAAGTGAATTATTATAGAAATCTGCGTCTGTGTTGCACGATTTCGTTGGAATCGATTTATTGAAAGTATAATACAGAAAGAAATTACAAGAAACTGGAGCAAATGCGGACTTGTAACTTGATACAAACGCGAGTAACAGTTAACGAGAATTGCCTTTAAGACTAAACGTTTCACTATTTACACCGAATCACAGCATCAGCCAAATCCAACGATCGATTTCTTAAGAGTGCACTTGGAAATCCGCTTGATTTTGTGCGTTAATACCTGCAACATGTATTTACAGTTTTTTGACTCACGTCGCGATGCGTCTATTTTCCTAGAATACGGCAACATTTTCTTTCGCGGGATAAATTCGCTGAAAAATTGTTTACGGAAAATTCGTTCACACACGTTGTGGTACAATAGCTCTAGAAATTTGGAATTCGTTGAAAACTAATTCTAAAGAGAATTCTCTTATTTGTCTCAGAATGTGGTACGTACAATACGAATTTATTTTCGACGATTCGAAAGATTCAGAGATAACAAGTGGTGTAATGTCAATTACTTGATAACAGCGAATTTCGTGTTTCTACCCTTGATAAGAATCGCAGACAAATCATCCTTCTTCGCCTCCGTCGTATTACGCTGTTGCCCTGCGTAATTGTCGATCATCTCATACATTCGATCGGCAACCTCCAAGTCACATTCGCATTGGAGAACCCATTCTTGAAAGAAGAAATCGATTTTTTACAATTACGGAGTAAGTACACAAAGCTCAATAAAATATTGAAAAATATCCAAAATCTATTGTCCAATGTTTCTTTCTCTATTTAATTGCACCGATAAAAATTTGAATCTTCGGTCAAAGATTGGCAAAGATTCCATGAGAGTTGATTTAAAAACAAGTAGAATCTAGAAAATTGATTTATACATTGAATGTTACGGGAGAAATTATTCTTCGAATATTTTTTTAACATCGACATCATTTGAATTGTATGCATTTTCCATTTTGAAATATTTTGCAAATGCAATTGTTACTTACCGTTCACGCTATCGTTGTCGAGCTTCTTCATCGAATTGGACTGTTTCGACACGTTCGAATGACAGTCGCAGCAACATTTCACCGGATCGAGTTTTCCTATCGTTTTCTTATCGTCGTTGGCAACGTTACCCGCGTCTTCCGGCTTGTCCTCGACACAGTTAGGCTGTTCGATTTTACAGGTGACACTGCACGTATTATCTTCTCGTTGACTTACCGCGCCCGTGGCCGCTTTCGTTACGTAAGAATCGCTGGAATTATTAAACATACCGCGCTGCTGTATTTGCAAACTCTGGCTCGGCTCGTTTCTTACCACCGTTTTTCACCGTCCTCTCTAAACCCAGTCGTTGACATCGAAATTCGCTTATCGAACTGAGACTGTTCCTTTTCCACTGACAGAGTAATCTCGAAATTTCGCTCGCTCTCATTTGGCTCAATTTTCACGGTGAAGTTCTCCGCGAAGTCTTTGGAAACCTTGTCTTCTTCGTTCTTCACTGTTTCGGACAGATTCTGCGAAAATGATTGTTTCATATGTAGAATTAGTTGATTATTGGATTATTTTGCGCAGAATTTTTCGTATTAATTTTTCACACGTGATTGATTTTACCGATACTCGAGGAACATCTTTCGTTTCATTTGTCTTCGTTGTCGAGTCGTCTTTAAGTTCGGCGGATTGATTCAACATCGAGATTTCTAAAACAGGGGGAGGCTTGTCGTCTGCCTCGTCTTTTGGTTTTACTTTTTGCACAACGATCTGAACCGATAATAATCGTTATTTTCACAGTATTTTAATGACAAGAATAACAAGTCTCTTTTTTATTTTATGAAGAGAATTAATTATATCGATTAATTAATTAACGAAGTAAAAAGTGAGATTAACAGTGCCACGAAATAATCACCGTCACTTTTGCTGTATATTATATTTTCAGATTTAATTATTCGATCATCTAGATCGAAATAAAAGCAATTTAGGAAAAAACTTGATGGAAAGATGAAGGAAGATAAAAATTAAATCAACACCTCTTTCCCCATTTTATCCATGATCTTCGCGGTGCCCGTGAGATTCAAACATTTGAACATATCCGCGACGAACGTCTCGTAAGCCTGCAATCTCTTTGTCAAGACCGCCTGCGCCATTCTTTCGCTTTTCACAGCTGCTTCCGTTAATTCTAAGTCGCGCGCCAAACGACCTACCCTTGCCATTAGCTGTTCATTATGCAACAGCAGAAACTGAATCTGGCAATATCAAAAAATTCTGTTGATCAAGTCGAGCTCGAGAAACGAAAATCTGTCGCAAATATTACAGTTTTGTCCATGTCAAGTCACATATTGATGCATATCAAGTACGATGAATGAAGTTAAAATTAAAAAAATTAAGAAATAAAGGTTTAGAATGTAAGTCGTTGCTGTCGTGATACACAAATGAATTCCAAATAAAATACAAAACACAGATGGCGAGCAAAAGAAACGAAAATTTAAAGCAACAAGGATTGTGACGTGTGATTGTAATAATGTGAATATGATCGAATAAAGATTTTAAATAAACAAATCCAAGGGACGAAAGTTTCGAATATAATCGCCCTCTTTCTCTAATTTGCGCGTTAGTACGAATGAAGATACGAAAATATGTAAGGCAACGAGTAAAATGGAAATTATAAGTAAATGAATTTGAAAAGAAAATGAAAGCGCAGGATGTAATCGTCGTCTCACCTTGTTTGTTGTAAATGACGTCGATTTCGAGCAGAATCGACACGTTCTATTACGATTGTCCGTGAACGATCGACATGTTCGATGAGATTGGATATTGTCGAACGATTTACTACATCCAAGCAGTTTCCCCGTGTTACTTGTCGATGGTGACACGATCGACGGCGGATAACCATCGTTCACGACGCCACACTGAAAAATTGCGTTCGATTTTTAGCAATAGGATGCGTTTTTACCAACAGGAAATTACGAATTTCCTGCTGCGAGTAGTGACTTACTTCCGCCATATTCGACTTTCGATCGAGGGAACGAAGATTCGGGGTGACGATGAAACGGAAGTAGGAGCTGGCTCCCAGGATTTCTATTTCTTTGCTCACGTAAACAAATTGGTAATCGACGTTCGGTGACGCCTGTTTTTCAACAGAAAAATTTTGAAACAGAAGCAGAGAAAATATAGAAATGACCTGATTGTTAATCATTGATTATTTGGAAACGTCATATAGGTTTAAATCTAGAATAAATCTAGTTTCAAGATTAGTAAATTAATATATTAATGATTAACTTAAATATCAAATTAATCATCGAAGCTTGACTAAATTAATAATTAATTGCTAAAGATAAATTAAAATTAAATAGAGCTGAGGTGAAAATTTATTATTAAAATTATTTTCTTTAAAGTAAGAAACAGAAATGCTGAAAAGTAAAAATGAGAATAATTCAGGAACTTCTAATTCTAAGAATTGTATTAAACGATACTTTGGCATACTGCAATTAGCAGACTGCGGACTATTTATGCAAAATCTGAATTTGCACAAATGTTCGTACTCTGCTAAATAAATTCTTGTTTCAATAATATTAAAACTTTAATGTCAACTCGGCTATTACTCATATCTAATATTGTTGAATTACTCGTATTTAATAACCTCTCGATGAAACGTGTGTAAAAACATGATGCTGCGATTGGACAAAGTCGATGTTTTGGGTGATAGGATAACAAACTCGAAGGTAAGATATTGCTGTAGGTTGCTCCATCCTCTTGGAAAAATCCCGATCCAGTCGCGTGTCGATGTGTGAATCTTAAAAATTTGATCATCGTCATAACGTACGAAGCAGCAAGATATTAATTGCCGCATGAAGGAAAAAAAATCGAGATGACTTCACTCACTCTGTCTCGTATTATATAATGCACAACTATATCTTCGTCGATGCTGTACTTCGTTTTTAATTTGTCAAATTTGACTTCATTGGCATACTGACAGTGAAACGTGCCACGTGCGCAGCAATACATTTTCATGGATATTTATGACAGGAAGATATGTCCAAAGAAGAGGTTCGCGTTGCAAACAGTTGAATTCAAAACTATATTCATTACTTTGTGAGAGGTGACCAAACCACCGTTGACATAATTCAGAAACAAAAGAATCGTGGATCGATGTTAAAATTAATGGTAAATGTAAATATTGACGATAGAAATACGTTTTATATCTTCTACCGTGATAGATGTAAGATAAAAAAATTGTTTTATACAATGATAGATCGGACAACCAATGCACTTTCGCGTCCCATGTTTCGGGGATCACACGATTACCACTCCTTACCATTTTCGTGTCGCAATCTACCATATCGATTTAGTCAGATTTTGCATTACAGCGCTGCTGGTAACGAGAATTAAAATCAGAAACTATAAATAATGTCATTGACTAAACCACACACAAGATATATAAATAGACATTGCATGACCACAGACGAGGTATGTGAATAGACCAAACATCTTACGAAATTTCGTGGCTCGTGACCTGAAATACCGACATAGTAAAAAAAATTACTGGTTTTTCAGCGCACTCTAGGTTTAAATGACGGTGAACTGAGAAACTAGTGAATGCGCCAGCAATATGATTTTTTCTTCATCACAGTATTGTCAAACTTCCAATATCGAAATGTAAAGCTCGTCTGTGACTATACCAAGTAAAACGATACAAGCAAAATATTTGATGATATCTCCAGATTCCAAAATACGAGATTAGTATCTAAAATTATTCTACTATGTACTTACGTGTGTGTCAGAAAGAGCGCTATTCGTGTTCTACGAATTTATCGATTGGTGTTTGTGATGAAATTACAAAAGGAAAGAAATTTTCACGATCTAAGCTGAAGTGTAGGTTCTTAGCTTGATATCGTTTTACAAACTACAAAGTTGGTAAAACGATAATAATTACCTGGTCTCATCACGAGGAGGTGACTACGCACGAGACTCGCCCCGGGGCTTACAATACATCATAGAATACATTCCATCCATACATGCAATCGTACAAAAGATAAAATACGATCGTACAATACATACAGTGCATACAATCATACAATACATACAATAATTCGCAGCCACACCACCGCATTCTGTACAAAGGTACG
Organism: Tetragonula carbonaria; assembly: GCA_032399595.1. NCBI lineage: Eukaryota > Metazoa > Arthropoda > Insecta > Hymenoptera > Apidae > Tetragonula > Tetragonula carbonaria. The sequence goes on from JAUCRC010000007.1 coordinate 7,357,383, forward strand.
TTTATTGAACTTGGGACGAAATTAGGAATCCCCCATGTTCTCTCTTCTTTCGTTCGTTGTTACCATTGTCACTTTGTTCGTTGCACTAGAGTCGAGTTTCCAAGTTTCGCAGTCAGGTAGTGCTGCGGTCGCAAAATCGGTATAACAGGATGTGACACGAAAATGGTTATCTCGACCTTATTATCATGGCCGCGAAAGTACATGGTCATGCAATGTCTATTCACATACCTCATCTGTGCTCTCTTACCATTTCCGTGTCACATTCTACCATATCGATTTAGACAGGTTTTTTTACCATAGCGCTACTAATAGTAGGAATTAAAATCAAAATATGAATAATGTTACTTTTACACCGAAAATTATTTTTTGAATTGAACACGAACGCTCTTTCTCTGTTGAATTGATAACATTGATAATGACAAAAAAGGATAAGAGTCTCAAGTTTTGATACTATGCAGTAGAGATGCATTGATTTTGCGTCTGTATCCATAGGATGAGAATGAATTAACTTGTTGTTAATTATAAATAAACAGTATACATTGATACTGAGGCATATTCACACTTGACATTTATTCCTTTATCCAAATAATTTTAATTACGCAAATTAAACACGTACATGAAATATATCATCAAAAATAAATATCATAAACGCATTTGTAATACATCGACAGTGTTCGTTTACGCGGATATTGAAATAAAATGAAATACAAAAGGCCAGAGTTACCGAGAAATTATGTTACACACAATTGCAACGTGTGTATTAAACAATACAACCGTGTAATAAACGTCTGCAACTGTACAGTGAAACGGATTCAATTTCGCTCGCGTAATTTTATCTTCTCATCGATTTTCATCCAACAGTAAAAACAGTAGCAGAAAATCTAACAAATGGTCCCGTTCGTCCCGTCTCGTCTTAGCTGCTACAACGAAAAACGAAAATGAATGGAAAACGTGCGAATTAGCGTAATGCTGTTGTAGGATAATTCAACAGGAGTTGAACAAGGGACGTTCAATAAACGAAACGTTCGAATGCTGCCGCCACGCAGGTAGCTCGACGCGCATGCGCGGCCACCGGTCACGCCGCGCTGCCATTGGCCGAAACGCGAGTCGTCTCGCTGGAGCGTACGCGCGCTCAGGTGCCGTACTGATCGCCTCGATGACAAGGCCGCCAGTTACTGTTCGTGCACGAATGCGACGAAATACTCGAGCGTCTTGGCGGGTTTTCGCTCGGAGCTGCGCTCACGAGACCAGCTCGACAAGGAAACGGAGGTGACGTTTCCACGAAGAGGAGAGAGTAAACGTTGCGACGCGAGACAACGATTGGCAAGCGTCGAGTAGAGCTCGCGTACACGACACGAAGCAAGAGGCAGAGGTGAACCTGCACGAGAGGCACCAAAGGCTGCATTTTAGTCGAGGTTTGGCCGCGCTGATAGGCGGACGATTCGTAGGTGAGTGAGCTGTAAACTGGTGGATGCGTCGGCGCGACTAAGCACGCGGTTCCTCCATCTCGCTTTCTCCCGTGTCCGCGTCACGTTCACGGAATTTCAATGAAATCCTCGCGAACACGAATTCCTCGCGTACGCGTCTCGATCGCGTGAGCGCAGGTACTCACTTACTCTTTCCGATTAATTGACCTACCTCGTTATTTTCCCACATTAAATTAGGTTATATCAGCATCGCGTATTATATCTCGTAGGTCGCGTAAATTTGCCCGAATATTCACGGTTTACGAGATTGCGTGACACTCACTGACAGAAATTCGATTATCAGGAGGCGCGCTGCTCGAGACACGGATCGTTATCGATGCTACCCTTTCCTGGACAGACTTCCAAATACGCGTCTCATTCCCGTCCCTGGATCTGGACTACGAGATCCACCATCGACGTGACTAATTTCCAGCTTCCTTGCTTCCTAATTATTAACGGTAAATAGAATCGATTTTTGGCTTTTTGCCTTGCGTTTCAGTTTGAAACCAACCACACACGGGACATATTGTCCGTACGTTCGAAATTTCGTAGCTTGCGGTCATGCGGAAAATGATTGCACGAAAGGTGATCAAAGTCTAGACGAAGGCAAGGTCGATGCTTTCGAGCGTTCAAATAAATTTCAGTGTCTGTTAGCTATCTCTCTCTCTCTCTCTCTTTCTCTCTCTCATTCGTGCCTGTTTCGTGTGGCTCTTTTTCCATCATCGATTTGGCCGACGTCGCTAGTCGCGACAGACTAGAGGACCGACTTGCGAAATTGGAGATTAACGAGGATCGGAAAGGGGCCGTGCTTTTCAATCGTCCCCATCGACTTCCTAAACGTACATAACGGAAGACCCTCGGCTCGCGACCTTGATCGCACAGTTGGTATAGCGGTATACTCGAGCCGCGCGCGTCGATAATTCCTGTCGTGCATTCTCCGTCTCGTATTCGCCGTCTTCGCGCCAATCCGCTCGTTCCCTTTTCAGCTGTGTGTCCCGAACACCCTGTCATCCTTGTGTTTACAACGTGATCCTTCGCGATCCTTCAGCGTAGACGTATTCGTCGCCCGATTCTATCAACCGATCTATCCGAACGTGAAAGAAAAAAGATTTACCGACAGCCGTCAGCTGATTCCGTTAGAATGAACTGTGTGGGTTAGGATAGGTCGGGAATCAGGGAATTTTCGGGGATTTCGTCGATTTTTCGAACGGGATCGTAATAGCGAATAATGCCTCGATCTCTTGATCGTTGTTGATTTCTTAGCGTAATAAGTCGATTTACGCTGCAAGCAGTAGAGTGCTTATTAATATTTATGTTTGTAATCGAATGCTTTCAACTCGTCGATAAACGTATGATAAATTTATCGGGTGAAAAGTCTAGATTGTGTAAGTATGGTTTAAGTAGATGATTTGTAAGTAAGAGTTTCAAATAATTTGATTTCAACACGAGTGAATTTTGTGTTTTCTGATCGAATGTTAGTTGATAATTAGAATTTCACTGCGACTTGCAATCAGATTAGATTGTATAGTTTAGCGATTGGAAGTATTTTTTTTAAATGAGCAAGTCGTACTTGTTGTAGATCGAAAGATTAAATTGCATTGGAAATATTCGACGAATTAAAATTCGTCGTATTAAAATATCGAATAATGAAAGACTATGATTGTCAAATGGCTGGTTTTGAAAGGTAATTGTCTTTTTTGAAGATAAATTTGTTAAATTGGAAAATTCGAAAATTTTGCTCCAATTTAATAGATTAAATTGTGCAAATCGAAAATATTTGGTTGAAAGATTCGATTTGTTGAAAACGCGTCGATTCCCATTGATTTCCAGCTGACCGAAACTTGCTGCCACAGAATCGTAGAATTTTATAAAATTCCCTCCGAAAATATTATCTTCGAAAACTCTACTTTTGAATAAACGAAACAAACCTGCGTCTGACCCCGATGCATTGAATACTAATTTCGAACGAACGGTGATTTTAAAAGTGTTATTTATTAAAACTGACGTTATATCTTGAAACATTTACTCGAACATCTCCGATTACTCTTCTCTATCTCTTCTCTATCTCAATTTTTTACCTCTTCTAGTTTGAATTCTATTATAATCCGAACGATAGATAAAAGTTGCGGAAAGTAAATATTATTGAGAAACGCGAGTGACACGGTTTCGTCAAAGTATGAAAAGTACATTAGAATAACAAATATTTTTTAAAAAAGTGCGTTGTACAAATCAAAGAAATTTATACAAAAGACAATTTATCGTAGTGTTTTCAATGTCTCAGTTTATTCAAGGTGCAAAGTGTTACAAGCTTTAGGAAGAAAAAATATGAAGTAAAACTCCTTGAAAGTTACTTTCATTACCAGAACGTCAAAAATACAATATCGTACCAACAGAGTGAAAAGACGAAATTAATTTTTAATGTTGGAAACTAAATTATTTTTAAAGATTGAGATTGAGATTGAGATTTTTAAAGATTTTTAAAGATTTTAAAAGCTTAAATTATTAGGCAAACTTTTTAAAGACTGAATTACTTTCAGTTTAAATACGAAATATCTTCAATTTTACAGTCTTTGTCGTCTCAGCTTCGAATAATTAATAATTTTAAACGAAAAAGTTTTCTCAGTGTAGATCAAATTATTCACAGAATGAAGAATAGCCTGGAGAAGAAAATTTTCATTAATAATTTTTAAAAACTGAACAGAACGTGCATGTGTTGTTAAAAAATTAACTAGCATCATATATAGAGATGCCTGATCGAGCAATTCGAATATCTCTCAAATTTTCAAACATTTTATTTCACAAACATGCATGGAAAACTGCAAGCGATTTAAAAGGATCAGATACTAGATCCATCCCACGAGATAGAAACGAAAGAATGAAACGTAGAAATAACGCTAATCGGGTCAAATAGTTGCACATTTGCCTAAGGTAAACTTCGAGGTCTCTCCCTTGTTCCATTTCAAAAGTTCGACGGACGATATTCCGTATTAAGGTTCTCAGAAAGTCTTACAATGGAGCCTGAATATTCACCATTGTACGCCGTATGAATTGAACAAAGACGACGTTGCAGTGGTAATAGTCTCTAATATACCCGAAGCTTGTAGAAACATTGTGATTAATATCAGCTAGATATACCACTCGATCGACGAATTTGAGAAAAATGACAAAAAAAAAAAGAATAGTTAATTAGCTTTGACCGTGAAATTTTTAGGATCTCGTTTAAATTTTTATTTATTTTCTTCAATTGGAAGAATTGGTAATTATTTATTTTTGCCAGAGAAATATTTCCAATAATCTTTCCTCTCTCTCTCTCTCTTTGTACGCTCTTTGTTCGATATTTAAGATTCTGCGTTTCAGGCATTTCATATAATATCCTATAATTTGACAATTCTATAATTTTATGATTCAATAATTCAATTTTACGATTCAGTAATTCTGTAATTTAATAATTCCATAATTCTATAAATCCGCGATCGGATGATTCTCTAATTCTATAATGTTTCTATAATTCTACAATTATAACTTCCACGCTTAGAAAGGGAATCGGCATCGCATACGCGAAACGAATTTCTTTCAGATCTCTGATCGCAGCGGTGTACCTTGAAATTTCACTTATTCGCCGATCGGACAACAGCTTTTACACGCGATACAAAGATCTTTCATTATCAACGACATTGAAATTTTTCTTCACGTATCTATCGAACGATGTTACAAGTTCCATTTTTCTTTCTGTTTTTTTCTTTTTTTCTTTTTCTTTTTTTTTTTTTTTTAATAGTCCTTTCACGGTTCAGAGTGATAGCCAATCGAACGTAGCCACGTCACTTGGTTTGATAATCCGATCGCTGAATCACCTCTGTCATAAATCGACTGATAATGGGACCGAGCGCGAAGGAGTTAAAAAGCATGGACGTGTATCGCGAGGCTCGATATCCGAGAGTCAATTGGGACACAATGAACGATAATCCAAGCATGACAGGGCGCAGATCGAACCATTCAATTACACGGTTCCCGATTTAGGATGTTCGTACGAAAATTATTCCGACGTTGTTACGGACCTTGGGTTTTTAGCCGCGTAGTCAAGATAAAAAATCGTAAAATCGCACTTGACCAACTATATTCCTAGCTATTTTTATCGCTAGGAAGCCATTCAACGTCTGACGTGTCACGTTTTGCAAGTTACGCGAGAGAAATCGTGTAACTCGATCGAACGAAAATTCATTTTTCTTCGAGGCTTGATTCGTTGGAAGTTTGATGATTTCTTCTTTCTTCAGAATGGTGCAGCACATGGCCATGGGATGATAATTTTTAAGTATCATGTGTAAAGCGATCGGAGGAAATGTGGTACAAGCAATTGAAGTTCACATGAAAGACAATTGTGGATGATGTTAATGTCTTAAAAATTTTTTACGCTCGATGCAAACTAAATGTATTTAATACATATCTAGTATTTAGAAGTAATTCATATTCGATTCTTTCGAAGCATAATTTTTAGTAGAGTCCACTATTATTTTTAATTCGTCTGAAGTAGAAAAATTACATGAAATTATATTTAAACGTCACATGCTCGTCGTATGTTAAACTTTAACTTTAAAAAACCCGCATGTGTCCGAACTTTAAAATATCAGTTGCAATTATTTCGGAAATTCATGATCAAATTCAGATAAACATTTTTGGAACTTCATAAACATGAAAAATTAACATGCTTCCGCCTTTACAAATTTGAAAATTCACCGATAACTAAATTATTTAAACAGATACGAGTCTTATTCGCACATATCTTTCTTTATGAAACGAATGAACGTGTTGCAACGAGGTTTAAATATAATTATTACCGAAATTTATGGGGAGTTTCGCATAATTTCGCTTCGTAGACGAGCATAAAGGCGCGTCGTGAGTACGTTTCCTATCGTATTTATGGTAATGGAGTAACATTGTGAGAAGAGTCACAGTGTTAATAAGTACACGAAGTACGTGACAGCGAAACTTGCCTTTGGTTCTGTAACGAAAGTCTCGGCGAGTTCACGGTAATTCGAAAGGAACGAATCTTCTTTCTACACGTCGCGTAGGATTATATTCAACTCCGTAACAGAGAACTCCCTAATTTCTCGCGAATAAATTAAATCCTGTGTCTCGCGAGTTGTCTGTTCGAACGGAAGTTACGGAATTCTTCTTCAAAGAGTTCTTAAACAAATTGAACCTATCTGCCGCCTGTCTTCGCGCGACCTTGCTCCCAGCGTCTCCGATTTGAAAGTTCGCAGATTTCTGACATAGCTGCCGAAACTTTTAATTCGAACGAACGTCTCGCTGGTGTTTCTGAATCTTGAATTTTTAATCCGTAAGTCGGACTGTAAAGAGATTGCAAAATGTTCTCTGGAAGGTTGCACGTGGTTGTATGGGAAATTACATTACAAATTCGCGTATATACATTTTATTAATCACTTTAAGGATAATAGAGCGATACAATTAAATGTACAATAATAATATGATTTTATGTATGATAATCTTTTCAATTGGCAAACTTATGAAACCATGAAATTGTACGCATTTTGTTGTTATTGAACGATTGTCTTTCAGAAATCAATTTCAATCAAAACTATATCAATTGTAATATCATTTTATCTGTTATACTAATAGCAACGAAATGAAATTTCTGTCATAGGATACAAAGAATAAAATCGTAAATAAATAATGTATATAATATACCACGATTAAATGTTAAGTTAAATGAATTGATCAGGCCGAGGTTATACTTGGAAAAGTATATGTATTTTTTGCTAAATTACTTGACTGTTCTCAGTTGAAAAGTAAGTCTCAACTAAAAAAAAATAAGGATTCTCAAATTAAAAACGAATTACGAAACACTCCTTCAAATTATCTGAATATTTCCAATTTTTTTTCTCTACACCCGAACCTCGTATTCTTCGCTTAGCTCGTTAATTAACGGTAATTTCACTCGATATGCGAATTCCCACGAAAGATGGTAACGTTCGTTATCGAAGGGAAGGTCGCCCGTTCTCCAAAGAGTCGATCGCCCGATTAGATAAGCGTGTTTCCACGTTGCGATAATTAAGAGCTTGCGTTGAACGAGCCAACCGGTAGCAAACTAAATATCCGCGGCTCGTTCTCAAGATGCTGTTGGTTAACCATTTACGACCGAGCCGATCTATCGCGATACAGGGGTCACGCGTTAATGTTAATCTGGGTCATGAATTTTCGTCGAAGCACGCTCTACACCGCCTTTACATCGGTCCTCTTTATCAGTTGGCACCACTCGAACTATACCGATATACGCATCGTGGTTCGACGTGGCATTAATTATGGCACGAATTTCATCGTGTCACCGTGTTGCTTTCGACAGTGTACGGTGTACATGATATATATATATATATATATATATATATATATATAATAATACTATATATAATACATTCGTGGCAACAAAATGTACATAGTCACTCGAGCATTCGTGTTTGAACGTCGAAGGAACTGATGGCAACTTGCAACATTGTTTGCAATTTGGTGTAATTAACTAGTTGAAGTATTTCGAGGTTTGATCCTGAAGGAACTTTGAACTTGTTGTTTGAATGTACGTATGAATGTATGTATGTGGAAAATCGTGTAGACAATTCGTTTGATTCTATGAAGACTTTGAGACTTTAATTGAAACTGTCTGTTCGTTTGCGATTTCGTAAAATTCTTTTAGATAAGTGAAAGATAGTTTTACTGCAGGTTAAAAGTGAACTTTTTTTTTTGTAAATTGGAATCCCACGATTCCATTCTTCTCAGTACACTATAATGATCTTAAAGGGGAATTCAGAGATATAAGTTACAGTGTATATTATAGTATTAGTTACAGTGTATAGTATAGTATTAGTTACAGTGTATATCGAATTTGTTTCTAAAATATTTAGTGTAAAACCATTGTTATATATTATGCAAACCAAATTGAGTCTAAACGCTTCCAACATATCCAATTCCTGCAAGCTAATCTTCAATTAATATTGTTGAAATACCTGTTTAAAGGAAATTGATTTTTTGGAATTATCGCAATATTACGATTCAGAAAAATTCATAAAGTATCTAATATCTCAATACAACACCTGTGCATACACCTTCAACATATTCAACTCTGCAAACCTACCCGGGTATTGAAATACCTTCTTCCTTCTTAAAATATCGACTATTTTAACGGAATAATCCTCACAATATTATTTACTGATTCGGAAAAATTCATAAAGTATCTAATATCTCAATACAACACCTGTGCATACACCTTCAACGTATCTAATACCTCAGTACAACACTTGTATATACACTTTCAACATACATACTTAACTTTAGAAATCTACTCCGCAACCTAATCTTGAATTACATTTACACAGAAACTCCTGGTGAAAGTATGAACTAATTAACAGGCTAATCCTTCTAATATTACTTAGCAATCCGTAAAAAATTCACCAGACACCTAATACGCCAGTGCAACGCAACACTTTCAAACTTATTCATAAAAAAAAAAAAAAGAAAAACACTGACGATATATACGAGTCTCCTCTAGTTTTACATCCTGCAAAGCTGTCAAATGCCCTAAATGATTAAACGATCTAGCTGTTGAAACTACATGACCATAAATCAGCCAAAGAAGAAGCGATCTTGCGCTGAACTTTTCGATCGTTGCCGCGCCATCGAACATCTTCGCGAATTTGCATGTCGCAGTCACGTTTCGATTCTTTCGATCGCGTTACCATCGTGGCTCGCGTGTCGCTCTCGGATATCCGTCGCGTCGGATTCCACGACGGAAGCCATGCACCGATTTCCATGCACTCTCCTCCTGGCCATTAATTATTTAAGCGGACCCAGTGTCTATCGAATGCAACGAACGAAAGTACGGAAGCGTTGCTGAAGGCGCGTTCGATTGCTCGTTGCTCGGTCATGATTTCGTAATTCAGGTCACGCGCATCTCTTTCTTCCTCTCTTCATTCTCCTTCGGGCCTGTTATTATACGCAACTATATCGGGCATTGTTCGAAGTATGGTACGCCACTGCCTGACCTCCATCATTGAACTGTCCAACTTGATTGCAATTTCATTAAGCTTTTTTTTTTTGGTATTGTGAAATATTTGCAGTTTCTGTCCTTCGAGCAGGGTCAGAGAATTTTTGGGAATTTATTTGTTTTAACTGCGTTTATGCTTGACCAGTGTGATGAATGCTCTCACATCTCTCGCGGCGAATATAAGAATTTAACCGCACGTAATTTCTTTAGGGTTTCTCTCTTTTTCTACTTCAGCGAATTCGTTTCGTTAATTGGTTTCATCATTCGAGACACATATAACTAGAAAACTGAACCTGAATAGAACGTAAATAGAAATTTCTGTCGTTCGCTGAAGGGAAAACTTTTACTTAAATTAAATTCACCAAGTGTGACGCGCTCGCGAGAATGGCAGAAAGAAAATGACGAAACATCCAATTTCCTCGGTTTGTTTCAAAAACGGCGAATAGAACTTCCGTTGGACCTCGCGTGGATATGGCGCGAGAATCGACACTGTCACCGACGAGTGGATCGATATCCCTTGATGCCAGATTCACCAGGGAGCAGGATTTTCGAGAGAATTCGAGACATTTTCGGGACAAATGGGATAATTCGGCTCGTTACAACGCGACGATAGGATAATGGATCCTGTTAAGCTTTTTTCGTGCTCCACTGGTGCCTATACAGTGGCTCTCTTAATGTGAGAATCGCTATTTGGGATCAGTTTTTGGTGACGAAAGGTACAGAGAGAAGAAGAGAGGCATCTGTAAGAATGTGTATTTATAATCTTTATTAGTTTAAATTGAAATTGAGTGGCCTAGGCGCGGCTCCGATATATAAATTGCATTTATCGAAAGGAGAAGAAAAATGTATACTCTGGAAAAATATATACACTATCGGAGCACTATTTTCTTTTCGGAGCACTATTATTTCTTTTTCGTCGAAACGAAAATTTTTCCTCGTACATCTTTCATCCCGGGAACACAAATATTGTGATTATAAGCTTCTACGATATACGTGGATATACGTTAATATCAAATAAAAAAAAAAATAAAGAACTAAACGAAACTAACTTGTAATTAAGTTACTATTTCTTTCGAAATCCAACGGAAGTTAGGATTATAAATTATTACGCTCTCGATGGCGGAATTTTTGTTGCGTGGGTGTGGCATGGTACGAACGAATATTACAACAATTTCGTCGCGTAATGTTTCAAAAAGGAAAGCGTGCGTATACTCACGCATACGTATGTTATTGATTCGAAGCATTCGGGCGATACGTTATCTTTGGCAGCGTGTAATTCGATTACAAAAACGTGGATAAAAACACGGCCTGACATGATTTTGTACGTTATATTGGTTATCAATGTACATTACCCGGTTATCGCAGTTGATACAGTTGAAATCAGTTTGATAACCGCGTGTTCCGCGATAACAACTTCTCCGTTTCGACCGCAATTGTGCACCAAAATGATTAATCCTCGGTCGGTGCCATCAATCCTTTGTTGGCTCGTTGATAACCACGTTGATAGTTCAGATTAGATTTCGAGTTGTTTTAGGTTACGCGAGCGAGTAAAATGTAAAACGTTTTAAAATCAATGAACTCGAGCTAGAGGAAGCTCGGGGTCGAATCTTCTACAACAGACAATAAATATATCCAAAAGACAGCCTCTGATCCATGGGCGTGTCCAATCTTTTAGATCTCATTGGCCAACAAAAATTTGTTCAGGGTCGCACATGGTTCGCACATTTTTTTATCAGTTCAATGTAACCTAACCGTATTATTTACGAAGATATTAAAACAATACATATTTATATGTGAAACGATACATTGATTAGAAAAATGTGAATATTTTTAGTGAGAACACTGAGCTTGTTTCTTTTTAGACACAAGTCTCATCAATATCAGATAGGTTTAGGATACAGGTAGTGGCAAGATGCTAAAATTTCTATTCTTATTTTATTTAATGTGCGCTTCATAATCTGCTGGCAAATATAAGTACTCCCCGAAAAAAGGACTAATCGCGGACATTTACCATGGTTAAAAGAAAATTATTTAAATTTCTGTTCAATTATTCCAATTTTCCAATATATACAGCGCGAGCCGCGGATTGGGCACACCTGCCTATAGAAAAAAAAAAGAAACGATGCACCTGTAAAGCCATTGTTCCCGTTAACACGCGAGGCGAGTTAAGGAGCTTTCGAAGCCGTGGAACGACCGCGAACCGAGCCGAGCCGAGCTCCGGGTATATCGAGAGGTTTTCCCAGCACGTAATCGATACCGGTTTGATAACATTCCTCGGGAAATGTCGGGTCAACGTTCTGACGTTACGCTTCCGTGCGGTCTGCCACGCCGACCCCTCTCGCTGCCAACTCGTTCGCTTCGTTCGCTTCGTTCGCGCCCCGTCATTTGGCATAGCGCGTTGGATCTTGAAACCGTCTTCGGCGGCCAGGCGTCGACTCCCCTTGCCGATGAAGACGATTCAGGTCGCGCGTTATTTCTCGCATTAACCGGCAGTCTCTTTGGTGTACAGCGAGTATCCTCACGAGTCCATTAAGAATCCTCGAATCGGCGAGAAAAGAGCCTGGATAAAGTCGAGACTGCCGCCGGTTGCGACTTCGGACGTGGCTAATTGAAATTCGAATGGATGAGAGCATTAACGCGGTGATTATTGTGATCTCTGGAAAGAATCGAGAGAAACGCGATGTTTGAAATTTTTGTTCTCGTCGCGGTGAACATTAAGCTAAGTTTGGTAGTCAGAGTCGGGGAAGAAATTAAGATGAGTATATAAATTGAAATTTTAGTTAGAGTAATAGCTCGGAGCGATCGTGTTTTCTCATTTGAAGGAAAGATAATTGTCGCGGAAGCGGCAATAAACTGTTAACCTTGTTGGTTGCATAAAACGATCACCAACACTGGTATAAATACAAAAAGAGGCAAGAGTTGCGATTAACATTGACAATGGGACGTTCAAGCTATAGTACGAGAATATAATAAAGCAGGAAATCATTTATTTGTGAATAGACGCTCTATTTACTCGCTTACGTGGATATCTTTATATCTCGGTGTATGAATACGAACGAAACGTACATGTTTTACTTGTCTATTGCGTTAAACTATACGTATTAACGCTAGTACTGCGAATTTATAATTTTTCAAGCACCATGGATTTAAAACGTTAACCTAGCCAAACATTTCTGAGAATTGGAATATTCGACATTGTATATATTTTTTTGATTTTTCACTTCTCTTCGATATAAACATCCACGACATTTTTGAAGATTTGAGCAATTTAAATTTCTCTTGCTTTATTTCTCCATGTGCTCTTTTGATTCAAGTTTCGTCGATACATTTTGATCAATAACTCTAATATACGGAATATTTAAACAACGTCGAACAAAGCTACGAATTATATAAAACAAAGAGCATCGGTGACTATTTTCTCAAGATTAATTCATTGTTTCGGATGAAAGAATTCGTGTACTCTTTTTGTAAATATAATAGAGTCATTTCAGAACATATAATAATTAACTCACTGGCGCTTCGCAACTTAATTGGCTCAATTTGAATTTTCTCAATAATTAATACATACGTATATCGTAGTATGCCATACTACATTGCGGTTTGATAATTTAATTTATGACCTCGCTATATCATGCTACTAATGATATAGACACCTCGTCACGCCAGGGACATTTAAATGGCAGTTTGACGCTGTCCAGATTATCCTTGTGACTGTAACCGAGTTGCGTGATTTGTAATTAATTTACCGGTAAGCGCTGCGAGGGTTTGCGAGTTCGTGAGATTACGATCGATGTGATACACGATTTCGATCAACTTTGCAGCAATTTCATCTGGCCGGAGGATCTGTTGCACGTTCGTTCGAAACGAAATTTGATTGGCTTTTTGAAACTTTCGCTGCGAAGAAAAATGATATATATGGAAGGAAGGAGGGGTTGTTCGTACTTGGAGGGACGGCGAAGCATTATTTATGAGAAAAGCATTTCACGGGTGGCAGAATAGTTTAGTTTTACGAGCAATACTTTAAAATACGATTCGCTTTACGAGCGTTCCGCACGCGAAACAAAAAGCGTCACGTGTCTTTAAAACGAGAAAAATTGGAAATGTAGTCTTACACCCTTAGACTTGAAGCTTGCACCCTTCTCTGTCTTTTCTTCATTACGACTCCACGAATATAATAAAACTATGGACTGTGTATCAATTGTATTGGTAAAATTAGAAAGCAATATGGAAATCTGACAAGATTAAAAATTATAATAAATATGATATTAATAAATAATCTTAGAAGCCTTCATAAATAATACATAAATTGTATTATATATTATATTATTTAAACAATATATAATTGTATTATATATTTTTAAATTTAAAACAGAGTAATAGAAAAAATCTGAGAGTATTAAAACTGGCTCCACTCTATATTAAATATTATTTAAATTTAACTCGTATTGAGTATGTACAACATCATAATTTTCATATTTGTTTCTAACATGATTTAATTCATAGTCGAGCCGCGTGTTATAATGCTAAAAAAAAAATTCAAAAAATGTCTGCAAGTATTCGTACATTTCCATGAACCATTGCAACTTTGTTCGATACAGCATTTTTTTTTCTCACGTGATAATTGCTACGTGTTCACGAGTTTCATTAATGATACTTTCAAGTTGTATCATCCTCGTTTCAAGAGGTCACAGTTAAAAATAGTTTGCAACACCGTAAAGCCATAACCTTTACCTTTTTCTCTTCTTCGTTTCTTCCTTTTTCACACGTATCTTCTATTCTTTCGAGAGGAAGCCATATCTTACGTTTATTTCGCTTTTTTTTTTTTTTTTTTTTTTTTGATAGACACGAGCTATCACGAACTCGTTAAATATTAAACGCATGGGGAATGTTCGCGTGCCACATCCAAGTGAAACGAGACTCGTTTTTTCCGCTCAAGGGAAAGAGAGGGACTTTAAATTGCGTAGAAAATTCAAATATCTCGCAATATGCTCGTTGGTTTACCGACGAAAATCGAGGAAGATGGTCGAAGTGGAGGATTTTTAGATAGTTCTTATCTTTGCACTCTCTCTTGTGAAACTCATCGCAGGATCCTGAAGACTTTAGGCTTCTCTAAAAGATTAAATAGACTAAAATCAAGGATTTATGCAAGCATGAGGATTCCTCGAGCCTAGTTCTGCTTGATCTTTGCAAAACTCATTAGTGAAGCGAAAAAATATTTTCTTGTCTCGTCCCTTGTCTGAAAAGAAGGATATGAAAATATCTTCTTTAAATTCCATATGTTCTTTAACTTCGCGATCCACCGGTATTGAAGAAATGCTTAATGTAAAAAAAAACCTTGCCGTTTGAATCCTTTGTTTTGACATTTGGATTCCTTGGTAATTAACTTCACTAACTTTGTTCTAATGCCTTTGCAAAGCACGTGCTGTTCGCCTAATTTCAAATATTTTTCTTCCTTCACAATATCGCGACAATGTACAAAATATTGTGTGTCAAATTGTATTAAACACTAATACAAAGCATTTTAATAACATAAATATTTTAACAATATCTACTGAATTATATATCCGAAGGGAACAACAGTGTTGAAGTATATAAATATATATTTATATATCCTGCGAGAGGTTATTCAAATCTCTAAAAATTCGCCGCCGGTAAATCCGTCGAAGTTTAATGAAATCAATCGCGCTGGTTATAAAAAGAATTCCAATTCAATTTCAATTGTAAAAAACTATCTCCAATCGCTTCATCTGTTAAATCGGCGTGAAATTTTAATGAATCCTAAATAGGTCATTGATAAACCACCCGCTCGATAAATTCACCCCCCCCCCCCCCCATGTAGTCTCTGCCCTCTGCCCACGCGCGGACGTTTTGAAGATATTTTCGACTTCCGCGCGAACGGGAGCATATTTGTTTTTCAACACAAGCACGCGACAGCGCGCTCGTTGATAATTAAAAAAATTCAATTTCGCCTCGTTAACGGCGACGAACGTCCCAAAAAAAAAAAAAAAAAAAAATTGCACGAAACAAAGGGAAACGATGAGCGAGAGGGAATGGATGGCGGGAGATCTTTTCCCCCGGTGTGTGCTCGTCCCTGCTTTGTGACAAGTGCTCGAGAGACTTGGAGCACCGCTTTCGAAAATCCTCTCGGCCGCGCTAGGAAAAAACATCGGCGGAAAACGGTTGGCCCGCTAATTGGAGAACAATCCGCGGAGACGCCCTCGTGTTTGCTAAATTTTCCATCCCTTAGGAGATTTACGAACGGTCGCGAGATCAGGGATTACACCCAAGGTGATCTCGTGACATTTTTTCTTTGTAAAAAAAACTTCTTATCTTTCTTATTTTTTTTTCCTTCTTAAATTCTGTCTCGATGTAATGCATGTAATAAACTTCCTTTTATTCCTTTTATTTTACTCTCAATTGGACACAAGTTTCCGGTATTCCGGTGTTAATAGAGGATTTGAACTATTGATAGATTGCGAATGAATTTCGCATGAATCGTAATATTATTAATTGGTAGACTATTGCAAAAAAGAGTTTAATTTTGTTTAGAATTGTGTGCATCTCCAGAGACTTTACGTAATTTATGTTATTTGTAAACATTTTCGTAAACTTTTCTCCTCTTATTCTGATCGCTTTAAAATCAAAGTTTTACACTTCGGTCGACGATAGTGTTCTAGCGTTAAACGAGAGGAATGCGAGAACGGCAAGAGGGAAAGTCGTGAAGCGAAAGATTTAATTGACTTGTTGTTTGCTTATTTGTTCGTCGATTTACGACTTCTCTTACGAGTTCGCCAACTAGGTCCGCGAAGTCGATCGTTTCTTTCTTCCTTTCTCTTTTTTATTTTCGTTGATCTTGGATTTTATTTACGTTTGCTCCACGGTTATGAGCCGCAGTTTTATCGCTGATGCTATTTCACAGAGATCCTGTGATACAGATCAATTGTTCTTAAACAAGAGTTCAATCAAATTTACGCCCGACAATCAGTTTTCGAGACTTTAAAAATCTTAGAAGTTTACTTAGAGGCTGAACTTTTGTTACATAATAATTATGAAAATTTCTATTTAGTTAATTATAAAAATTATGGAAATGTTGGTACACCAGCGGTTGATAATCTGCACACAGCGAGATAAAAGTTCGCCACTTAAAATATTCCGTAGCTGAAAATATTAGAACCTAAATTTCGTTATATTATACATTCAGTTTAATATCTTTCTTCATACATATATGTATTCCTTCATCTAAATGGCAGCCATATCCATGTTTAGTGAAATTTGCATTGAATAAATGCCACTTAAAGATTCCACGTCTTAAAAAAATTTTCCAAGCTAAACTCCTTCGTAAATATATCTAGTTTGAATATATCTCTATATTCATATGTGTATACGTTATTATATGTTCCTTTCGAAAAATGTTCTGCTTTTTAACCCCGATCATATCCCCAATTCTCCTTTGCCAACAGAGCACTGTTGTCGTCTTTCTGTTTCGCGGTTTCTTGATCGAACCATTAAATTCAATCGATGGTACACAATGCCTGGGAAGAAAAATCCGTCTCCCGGTCGGTGGATCTCATAATTTCTTCATAATTCTCTTGGCGTCGCCACGGGCCTCGAGCATGGCGTGGGCGTCAGCTTTCTGCCTACGTTTCCACGTAAAGTATTCAGTGTTTTTCATGGACGTCCTCGTATCGATCAGAGGATGAATTCGTCTTTCAGCCGGTTGATCCTTGTTGCGCCGACATTCGGGACACGCGCCGCCTCCGGAGTCGATTAGAAGGTCGGAAACGAGCGGAATCTTGCGCGAGGGAAAAGAGGGAACAAGAAGGAAACGTCGAGGAGAAAGGCGAACGACGAAATGGAGTACAGAAGTAGCAAGGAAATCAAGCGACGTCACATGCCACCACCGGATTCTTCTTCGAATTTCATTCCGTTCGAACGATCGATCTTCGATCACGCCTCATTTCTTTCGCTCGATCGTACTCATCCGTCGTGAATGCTGGATCTCTGATAACGTCGTCGATGAGAAGCGACGAGGTAGAATTCTTTTCCCCTTTTTTTTTCTGTCAAGGTTTTCAGGATTGTTTCAGGTAGCAAAAGCTTTATTTTTTTAAAGCGAGTTGTTAGAATTTTATTCTAAACGTGGGAGACGAAAGTTGGAAACGACATTTAGGCTCTCGCGTGTGTCTGCTTATTGAAGTGCAAAGTACAAAAGTCTGAAGTACAAGTATTCCGAGTTTTCTATTCCGAGCTCGTATTTTTATAAATATACACAAAATTGGCTTACATAATGCACGCAACTGGATTATGTAATATTTATCGTGCTGAATTCTACAAATGCATGCATACAACAAAGATACGAAACTAGCTAAACTGAAATAGTCGAGCTGAAATAGAAATTCATCTCATTTGTCAGATATTAGTAGGTTATGATATCGTACGAAATGTCTGATCACGATTAACTACATTTGCTCGCATCGCTGAATTCTAGAAATACGTGGAATGCAAATTTAACTGACTGAGTTAAAGAAATAGAATTCAACTCGTCTATCTAATATTGGTAGCTTATGAATATATGAAATGTCCAATTATATCCAGCTCTATATATATAGCTATATGTATATATATATTATATTATTATGTATTATATATATTTTATATATTATAGCTATATATATATATATATATATATATATATATATACTTCGTTGAATTATAGAAATCGACGTAACGCAAATATAACTGACTGATATAATTTGAAAAAATGGAATCGAAACAGAACTGTTTAACTAATAATTAGAAAGAAATGAAATCAAAACGAGAGATTTATGTCGTCCGGTTCAATAGATCAGTAAATTATAACGTAATCAAATCGGTCTGGCTATGACCAGCCGTATCTACTTACTTCGTTGAATTCTGGAAATATAATACGTATAATGCAAATGTATCTAACTAACTAGAGAAAATGAAGCTAAAATAGAGATGTATCTCACGTACGAAACATTAATGGGTTATAACGTGAATGAAATGTCTCACTGCGATCACCGTCTATCTACCCTTACCTGCACTGAATGAGGCTGAGTGTAAGATATTTTACTACAGACACGCATTTTTAAATTTCCTGGAAATTAAGGAGATGTGCCTACGAATTATTGCAAACGTTATATTTGCAAACGTCGCGTATTTGATTTATAAAGAATTCCCGTTTAAACGCCGAAGGAAATTAATTCCGAGAGTTTCAACGGCGGCGTTACGAAGAATATTTGCAACGCTTCAGAACGATTTTAAAATCGATTGTTGCAAGATATTCCCCGCTTTCGAGAAGTTTCTTCAACGCTGATATGAACTTACAAACTTTGCGGAGTAAGTTATTCAAATTTTTTACGATTTTTTTTTTCCTCGGAACGCGGGGATTCCATCCCCTTCCCCCGTGTCGGAATTTCCGTTGCTGTCTCTCGCGGAGGAATTTTAAATTAAAATCCCGGAAATCGCCTCGAGTGAACGGCAATAAAGATAATATACGCGAGACAACGTGTCTGTGATTCAAAGAATTTATCATCGGTCATCCTGTCGTAAGATACAGCGCAACGTTAGAATTGTCAACGTGATTTTTCGCAGAATTTTCGTGGCCCTTCTATCAAACGTGATGAAAATTGCGAAATACAGAGAAAGCGTCGACGAAAATCTGTCGTGAAATATGAATGAAAGCCTGTTTCTTGCATTATGTCGGTGTATAAACACGCCCAATTCGTGTATAGTATTCTCCATTAAAATAACATTTCGCGTTTGTTATCATAAAAAGAAACATTTATATTGAAATTACAAAAGCGTATTTCAGCTTCAGGAGAGTTGAAGTTATAACTGGACTACAGATTCTTATTCGAATTTGTGCGAGGATGATTAAAAAGGTAGAACTCACCTAATACTGCTAAATACTACGTAACATTATTTAGAACATATATATATATATATATATATATATACTTTCATCTTTTAAATTCAATCCCATGCAATTTGTATACTTTCAGATTTTAAAATCTATAAAAGTACTTTTTCCGTACAACTTATTCAGATCTTTGCTTTCAAACACATAGAAGGTACATAATTAAATTGTCAAAAGGCTGCGTCATATATCTTTCCACGTATTTTCCATTTTTACTCTTTCTTCGATGCAAATTTCTCAGTTCAGTGGATGGCGTTCTGACGCTAAAACCATCCCGCCAGCAAACAAATCGAAACTCGCCGGTCTTTGTTCGAGTATTTCTCGGCTGGCGTCACTGTGCCAACGTCTGAGCATTATTTTCACGTTTTTCATACGGATTCGCCGCCCACGATACACGGGAGAAGCTCGACGCCTGAATTTTTCAGACGGCCGACGCTGTGCAACCCGTTCGTTCTCAGAATGAAAAATTGTTCGAAAATCCGAGCGGACTCCGCGCGTGAATTTTTCACGCGAACTCCCCCTAACTTGCTTCATCCCCGAGACAATATTTCACGCTGGAACTTCCCCCCCCCCCGAGTCTTTATATACTTAGGCCTTAGTTTCTCCAGACTGTATGTCGCGAGAAAAAGAACAGAATTTATCCACGATGTGCTTAAATTTAGAATAACTCGATGAAACTTTATTTTCTTTTTTTTTTTTTTTTAAGAGAAAAATTACGATTATAGAGAAGGAAATTATAGTTGAAGGATGTGTGTGTGTGTGTGTGTGTGTGTGTGTGTGTGTGTATAATACGTCAGATGTTCGTTTAGCAGCTAAAACGTCAGCGCCGAGTTTATTTCTCGCAAATGTATTAAATTGCAGCGACTCTTTTAATTATATCTTCTGCATAGTAATTAATAAACAGAAGTTTATACACACACACACACCCGTCGAGTTTCGAATACTTCAAAAATAGAGAAAGAAGAGTTTCGAATAATTCATGGACATGTAAAGTTCAGATTCATTTCTGAAGTGTCGACGTTTCTGAAAACACCGAAATAAATTAATGGATCTCTCGCATTTTTTGTAATTGACTCGTCTGTTTCGCAGTGAAAAGAAAAAAATACGTTCACTTCCTCGAGATCTGTGTAACTTTAAAGTTTAAAAAGTGTCTGTAAAAAAAAACGTTTAAAATCTTCTCGCCTGCGAGATTTCGCAATCGCGAGAAGTCAGACAGAGGGAACTGCACACGATTTATCTCGGCACACGAAGCCTGTGAACTATTGAACGCGTGCATGACATGAATCAGCCAGAGAAAACGTTTTATTAGATTAGCGATACACTGAACTACGTTGGTAGCAGCACAATGAAACACTGTTTCGTCCCAAAGAACACGAATCCCGCGAGCAACGTGTTTCACGATACCAAACTTTCGGCGTTCTCTCAGCTTGCAAGTTTCCGCATTTGAATAATAATTGGATAATTCGAAGTGTAGGAGAGAGTAGAAAGTAAGCATATCGACAGAGCTTTTAGATCTTGTGTTATTTGAGATCCTGTGCTATTAATGTATAGACAGAAAATCAGTTTATTTATCAATTTGTAATCAGTGTTAAACTTCGACGTGCAAATACTTCTAATTTTAATATTTCTATTAACTCTGATATCTGTATGTTAAATATTATGTATGTTTAATATTGTGTATGTTTAATATTATGTATGTTTAATATTTCTATTAACTCTGATATCGGTAGTTGTGACAACTTGCGAAGAGAATTGACAACATATGAAAATATTCACGTCATTCTTTCGAATCTAAATTCAAATTTATAAATCGCACGTTTGCCCAATTTAATTTATAATTAAATATCAAAATATTACAGATTATTGTTAATATTAAATAATAAAAGTTTGTAGAATTTCTCCAATTTAAACGTTAATAAAGATTCAACAGTTTGTAAAATTCGTTTAGAATTAATTGTTCTGACTCTATACTGAAATCATTCGCTGCCCGATGGTCAATCAACAAATGAGCGATGATCCACGTATTAACAAAATCCAGGACAAATAAAATCAAGACCGACGAAACACGACGTGTAATCTCGAAAACACATATGTGTCTTAGTAATGCTGTATTTTTTTCTCTGAACAGCTACGCAAACAGGGAATGAATCATTTGTTAATTAGTTGCGTCGCTGAACGTTGTTCGCGGACAAGATTCACGAGGACGTTCGTTTCTTCTCTTCTTTTTCTTTTCTTTTTATTTCTTTTTGTTATCATCACTCTTTTTATTCCTTTTTATTATCATCACCGGTGTATTCTAGATACCGCACGACCAATCTCGTTCAGTTGGTCGTAGAACTGGTTATTTGCACGGCAATCAAGAGTTGTTATTGGCAAGAAATACCAGACGGTAATCCATGAATGTTTTCCCAAGGAGAGTCGCGCGTATTAGCGAGAGGAACGCGTTGCTGCGCGATACTTTCCGCTCGATTTTGCGTTCCAAACAAGTACAGTAACACGCGTAAGTATTGGAAAGCATCTTTTCTACGTATTTACGCGACTCGCGTGAATATTCGAATGAAAATGTTATACCGTGTTATACCGTGTTGTATAAAACCTTTTTTTTCTCTCTTTTTTTCTAGCTTGTTCAACTAGGAGTTCGAAATTTCGGAATTTAATTCGAAACGTTGAAATTACGATTATAACCAATACAACGGCGACAGGCGATTAGATTAGCACGATTATATTGATCAAATTAGAAGATGTTGATTGTATTTAAATGTAGTAATAGATTAGTGTACGGTACAAATAGCATGATATAATACACGTCAAATTGAATATTGAAGCTTATTGAAAGTTCAAATGTTTTAGTAATCTCCGAGAAATATATAGATTGTATCGTATGTCAAGTATTTAAATCTGACACGTAGACGGTGACAGAAGAGCAGATATATAGAACAGATATATAGTATAGCGTTAGATATTATTATATAAATAATCGTGATAGAATACAAGTCGTGGAAAATTTTCAAAATGTTTTACGTAACGCGCACAATATATTTATAGATAGATTTTTTCTTTTGCGATAAGTGTTCGAATATTTTCGCAAGCCACAGTGGGCTAAGAATTTCTGCAACTGGGAGTAACATATAACGTCATTCTCAATGATCCATACGCGCGAATATCGAATCGTTACGTCACGCGTTGTGTTGTCATTGTCGTGTTGTGTCATTCTCGTTTCGATTTTACAAACAACAGGAGAAATAAAACAAGTTACCTTCGCTGTAGAATATTTATTCAAATTGATAGTTTCACAGAGGTAGCTAGAATGGTGAAACCTAAATTTTTTCTTATCTGCTGAACGTTATAATTATTGACTGTCAATGTATGTTTCTTCGATATACAGTATAAGTGCATTTAATTATCACTAGACAATGTGGACATTCCGGATTATTTAAAAATACAGAAACGTATAAAAACTTATTGGAACACACAGGAATATATAAAACACGCATCAGGAAATATAATGCGTGATGTAAAATATTTAATAAGTAAAATAATTCTGTATCTAGGTTCCGAAATTAATTATGTTAATTGTGTTCACGAAAATATCACGAGTTTCAATAAACGTCTACAGTGTATTGTTCATGTATTTCACTATTTACTGGTATATTTATTACTAGATCGTTCACTAGAATTTATCCGCAATTCGAGTAATCGTAATTCCATGTTCTTCGTCGTTTCGTCACTCGTCGCTCACTTCGAAACGAAATGGCAAAACGTGGCTAATTCTGCGAATGTGCGAACGCAGAGTGTTTCGCTGCTCGCCCCGAGGGAAGGAGGGGACCATGTAAATTAGACCACCCGGACTGCATTAAAGGATAAAATCGACGACATTCGGGCGATTGCGTCATCGGCAAAGAGCCATTACTCTTCTATATCGCGTCTCGACGATTCGTACGTCCCGGATGAAAGGTCGAAAAATAATTTACGACAGCGTGAAATAGCTGTGGGTCCCAGTTCCTGGCCCTGGATAGATTTCGCCAACCAGTCGAACGAAACATCGTCCCTCGAGAAATATCAATAGCGTTCTCGTTAGAGCTGCGAAATCTGTCGATATTTAGCCCATTAAGAGCCCAGCAATAACTCATTCTTCGAAACTTCGTAATATTGTAATATTGCAATCTATACGTGTGAAAACCGCAAAAATGAAAAAGAACATTGACTTAATATTTCTCGATAATTCTTCACCTGGAAAGTTCGAATCTTTTCATTTCTGCTGTGGAATAAAGCAGTGTACTAGTATACTCAATTCGATGTAATTCGAAATTATCTTAATTATTATCTCGATATATATTGAGCTTACGTCAATCGAGAAATATATATATTTGCGTGAGAATGTGTCACTCGAG
This sequence comes from Tetragonula carbonaria, assembly GCA_032399595.1. Classification (NCBI taxonomy): domain Eukaryota; kingdom Metazoa; phylum Arthropoda; class Insecta; order Hymenoptera; family Apidae; genus Tetragonula; species Tetragonula carbonaria. Next base: position 7,381,227 of record JAUCRC010000007.1, read on the forward strand.
ATTAACGTGGAATTTCTTTATTCCATGGAATATGGTTTGGAATTTTTTTAATTTTCTTACATAGCGCCGATGTTAAAATGATAGAATTCAATGATACGTTCGGTAATAAATTGATCGAAAAGAAGTTGCAAGTGAAACGTGTTAACGCGGAATTGGTCTTCAGTGGGGTCGATTATCGACGCTATCGAATATTTCGTAATCGCGTATTTCGCAATCAATTTTATCTACGGAGAATTTACTGCACGTTCTCTTGACGTGTTATACTATCGAATGGTAAAATACGAGCTACGTGATGAACGCGAAATAATTCCGGCTCTTTTGTAGAATCGTGAAGAGTAAATTATAGGTTGTCACCGTCATTTCTCGTAGCAACGAGTCGTAAAGTGTGAATTATGAATCCGCAAGATAAATCTTGCGAGCGGAAAATGGCAATTTTTCTTTTTTTCTCTCTTTTTGTGTGTGTGTGTGTGTGTGTGAGAGATTCTGAAAGGTACGAATTGTCAAAGCGGGGACAATTACGAGCAATTGTTTTATAATAATTCAGAGGACACGCGTGTTTTCAACACAAAACAGCACTTACGAGCGAAAAAATGGCTTTTGTAATTGGCCATTAATCTTCGATAATGAAAAGAATCCAATTTTGGCGAAAATATGTGAAAATGAAACTCTGTAGAGATTTTACGTGAAATCGTTAATGAAACGATCGTTATATACGGCAATCGTTGATGAAAAATATTACGAAATTTTTTGTAGCAACTTTAGATTAGGTCGCAAATTTTTTTCATCAATTATGAGCTCTTTGCTACGAGCTATTTTATGTATTCTCGCTGTATTGTACATATTGTGCGTATTTTTTTTCATTTTTAAATTTCTCATAAATCCATGAAAATCCGCAATCTGCTCGTGGTAACACCAAAAATTTTTCATGATAAACAAAAACAAATATATATGTGTGTATGTGTGCGTGTGAAAAAGAAACGAAATAAAATTGCAAAAATACGGGGCAACAAATACGGACGAAATATAAAAGCAATGTTTTTTGTAATGATATACACAAATGACTCAAATTATCAATGCAGAGTAATTCTACTTTAATTACCATTTGAAAGCGCCATTTCGACGCAGGAAAAGAAAAAAACAAAAAAAACCGGAATATATGTTGAAACAAAAAAGTAATTTAAAAAAAACTGCGCGTCGAGGAAACGAGTTCGGAAATGTACACGGTGCAAAGTGTCGTTCGATGGTATAATCTTATCAAAAGTTTTATCTGAATCCCGCGTGTAATCCTATTATACCTTCTACCTCGCGCACGTTGGTTCCGCTTTTAACATTCGCGGTCGCTCACGAGACGAAGAAACCAGCACGTTCGTTTCCATTCTTAAAACACGTTTATAAGGAGATTCGTTTACGCGTACTTGACAAGACACTGTTGTTCAACACGATTTCCAGTCAGAGATTATTTATGGCAATTAGATACATATATGGTGCTAATATTTTTGTCGTCTGTTTCGTATATTTCGAGCAACAAAATTGGGGAGGAAAAAAATAATTATTACTTAATAATATATATAATATTTAATAAATATATATTAATTATATAATTATATATAATATCAATATTATACAATAATAATATAACTTTAATAGAATTTATTTTTCGTTTCTAACGTCAATAAATACAGGATGTTCCATTTAGTTTGACTGAAACATAATTTTAAAATCAATATTATTTTTATCACCATATCACGGTGTTTGGTATTAATTTATATATATATACGTATGTATGAAAACAATTAAAGTAAAAGCATTATTACATTGAAAATTAGAGCCAGTATTCTACTTTTAATATTTTTTACGCATTTTTGTATTCTGCGCCTTTAAATTTTGCATAAATACATAAAACCCAGCGATCAATTTATCGCAGCAGTGACATATGAATAATGCATCAATCTATCAATACCACGGAATTTCTATTTCGTTGATTGCTGCGACAGAATCGGTCACAATAGCGATTCATCGATTATTTCGAGTGTAGTTCCATTTGAGAAAAAAAAAAAGTGACTTTTAAATGATTAAAACTCCTCCATTTTGACAATAGATACACGCAGCACGTGTTAGCACTACTTGAAACCATTTTGTTCCGTGTGTCGTTAAAACTAATTTGCATAAAACATTTGTGTATTGTATAACGTTAAAACTAATTTGCATAAAACATTTATGTATTGTATAACGTTATAGGCGTAACGTTATGATTGTTCTTATGATTTTTCTTTCATTATTTTTCCTTAAATTATTTAATTATAAAATTATCCCAGTATCACAATTACCACAATAAATATACCATATCTGTTTTGATCTTTATCATCCCAGTTGTGACATTTATATTAAAATTTTCATCTTTCAATTCGATTATTCTGTTAATAATATTTCACGTTGCGTTCGTTAGTTTTTGATCGCATTAGGAATAGATAATCGCTTTACAAGACTGTTACACAATATTCCAACACGTCAGAGAATTGATCGTTCAAGAAGGAATCTATCCTACGCGTTCGTTGTGCGTCATTTTTTGGTTTCTTAAAATTACGAGAGATATTCCGATGATTCGAGTCGTCAGTTTTGTCGAGTATTAGAATTCCATCTCCAGATAAAATTCGAAATCCATCGATCATTCATTATCGATTATACATACACGTGTGTATCCTTTCCTAACGTTATCTAAATTGCAACAAAGTCGTTTAAAATTCAACTGCAGTCTCACGAGAATTTCAAATGCCATAATTACGTTCCTGTTTCAAGACAAGTTGGCGATGCTATTTTTATTCAGACTCGACTAACATAATGGACCGTTTTCGAACGTCGCCGGGACTATGCTTTCGTTATTTCATAATTTTACTAATTTGGAAGGAAACGTGCAAAAAATTCGATCAAATTTGAATCAATTTGGATACCGATCATTTTGGATCACGTATTCGTTACTTGCAATTGAGATAGCGAATTTCTAAAAAATTTCTTGAATAAAAGTTTACGGGAGACTCGATTACGATCGTTCGAGTTTCACGATTCAACGAACGATCGACCGAACAGAAATCATCGGGGAGAAATCATCGAGACGTTGAACGATCGTTTGAAGAGTGTTATCTGTGCTTCGTTATACGGCACGTCGTTTGCACGGAGATAACGCCGAGGGATTAGCTAATATTTGATTGATAATCGATCCTCTGGCAATTGTTAGCACAAGCTCCCCTTGAGATCTTGTTTCTGCGTCGCTCGCCCATTTCACCATCGATTCGTTGCACGAATTCGCTTCCGGCGAATTTTCTGATCGATTGTACCATTATTTGAGGCGACACGATTATTTCAGAATCGTTGGAACACGTGAACTATCGCACATTTGTCACAAAAAGCGACGCAGTTGGACGAGGAATGTTTTTTGAGCTTGCGAGAACGGAAAATGATTTTTCATCGAATTCAAACTGAATTATAATTTTTAAATGATCGTTGGAGAATGTGGTTACTAAAAAAAAGATTGATTCATCGTGTGAAAAAGTTTCTTCTCACTTTGGATTTTGAATATCCAAATGGTTGTGTGACCATTAAAAAATAATAATGTTCAAAATTTTAGTACATTCGCGTTCTTTTCTTTTCTTTTCTCTTTTTTTTTGTAAAAAAAAAATCGAAATCAAAATAGGAGAAGGTTAACTTAAATTATTAAGTAGTTATTTACGTAGAGGAGTTTTAATGAGTTTCTAAGCAAACTGACGATATAATTTAATAAAAGTACTTTTTCCTTGTGTAAGTCTTCAAGTGTAAAATTATTTTCAAGTTGCACGTTTTAACGAGTATTGTTCTTTTCGACTGACAAATTTGATAAAATAAAGAGTATGTTTGAAGATACATGAGAAGTTGACTGAACGAGTTAGAAACACGAGACTTTTGATTTCTTATCGAAATTATTTTATCAACGACATTTCCTCGATTGGTTAAAACTAGGATGATGAATCGTTTCAACTCGTCAATTAAAATTAATTTCACCAACAAACATGATTGTTCTCAACGTTTTCACTTCAGAAGCAGACGACTAATGACTAACAATATATCTCTTTTTAGTCGAAATGAACAATTCGTAATTTTCCGTGGAAATTTTCCAGATCTGTAACAATGCACTCTTAAGAATTTCAATTTTCTTACTTTGACAAAGTACAAAGTTTTTTCCTTTACACTTTGCTCGTCGTCAAGCCTAGCAACCAGAAAGGGGGAGGGGGGGGGAAGACGAACAATTCTTTGACGTTCCCAGTGTTAATACAATGTTCCAAAAACGTGTACGCTCGAACGTTCACGAGAGTCCTCTCGATTCCACGAATATACGCGAAAACGAGATGCGGCTGAATCGAGATAATTTGTCCCACGCGTAATCGAGATAATTTGTTTAACAACCGTCGATCTTTTCACGCAAGCACGCTAATTTCCATCGAAAAAAAAAAAGAAAAAAAGAGAAAGAAAGGGAAACGAAGAAAAATTGGAACGACATTCTCTCGTTGATGACAATTTGCTTTTCCCCGCAATTTCTCTCTCGATCGACGTGCACCTATCTTCGCCGGAGGATCAATTAAAAAACGGCGTTCTCTCTCACCCTCGGTTTCCCTTGTAACTGTTAATTTCACCGACGATTAATGCCCGCTGCCGGATGAAACCTGTCCCGCGGGATTTTTTTCCTCCTTCATGCAAATTTTCACGGGATGGGAGAAGGTGGAGGGAAGGAAGGCCGTGGTGAAGGCGATGGTGAGCTCGTCTCCATTCGACGAGAACAATTTCCCCGTCGGGGCCAATAAAACCGCGCGTGCACCCCCTCTCCCACCCTCTTGCGCGTATATCGGTGAAACGTGACGAAGGGGAAACCGGTGATCTCTCTCTTTATCGCGGTGCAAACGACGTAGAATCGAGCGATCAACGGTTGTTAAGCCTGTAAAGACGAGATTTCCCTATAAACGTCAGCCTCTCTCGCAGATTTTTCGTTTTTTTCCTTTTTTTTTTTTGTTTCTTTTTGTTCTTGTTATTTCACTTCTTTATCTCCCGTTTCATCGAAGCGTTTCATCAAAGCGTTTCATCAAAGCGTTTCATCGAAGCTCCAAACCTCGGCTGTAACTTAATCTGATAAATCTGATAATTAATTGAAGAAAAAAGACAGGCAATATTAAAGACAATATTGGACAACTGAATTAAAGAAGACAATATTAAAGACAATACAACTTTTCGGTTCGAAGAATCCTCGAATGTTGCAGGTGGAGGATTTTTCGAGCAAACTTCAAGGTTTACTCGAAACCGGCAAACACAAGCTGCGCATTTTGAAAAGAGCGTTGTAGGAGTTTAAAGTTTAAAAGAGAGAGAATACCTAGTTGGGGAACAACAGCGAATTTTGTAAGATTAATTGAACAATGGGCTTCTGTCTTGTTCTTGCGAAGAAACTGAAAGGGTTGCGTTGAATTTCTGAAATACATCTAAATACATCTAAACTTCTTCCTTCTCTGTGAGTTTTATTTTCTGGATCAGAGTTCGAGATTTTCTTCTTTGAAGCACGTCGGTACGTATTCTATGCTTGAAAGGAAGTTTTAAAGATTTCGATCTAATCTAAACGTTCCAAAAATTACATCAGAACCGAGAAGATAGGAGAAAAATAGTAAATTGAATATGTTGGCTGTATCTTTTTTCAAATTTGTTGCATTTGAAATTTGTATTGCAGAGTTTCTGTTTCGCTTGTACCAACTTTGGCGTATCATTTGGTTTGGTAGCTCGCGAGACGTATTAACACGAACTAGAACGTCGTTTTCGATAATAATTAATTGGGTCAACTTGTTCATAGAACCGCTGCATTCCGGAGATAGGTTCCGTAAACTTTGACACCTTGAACGACATTATTTCTTACGATCTAGTTATTCATTGGATAATTATCTCGTTTACATTCGAAACATTCTCGAAAGAGGACGACTCCAGAAAATCGGGCGATTCCAGAAAACCAACGATAAAGAAAACACGACACTGCAAGTGATAAAAGAACAATTCAGCGAGACCCAGAAAACGAAACTTCAGCGGTTAAAAATGCAGTGAAAGAATAGTAAAAAGAGAAACAGTGAGATAAGAAGAAATTTCAAAAAAAGAAGAAAAAATAAAAGAACAAAAAAGAACAGAAAAGCAAGGCAGAGAGCTTAATAAAAGAAATTGCAACAATAAAAAAAAGGATAACTCAGTGAAGGTTCGGGCAATGAAACGGAAACACCGAGATAAAATTCTAATTTTAAAGAGAACAGCACGAGGCGAAATATTTTTCTTTTTTCTTTTTTCTTTTTTTTATTTACTCGCTCGTTCAATTAAGTCTGAGTGAATTGGATAAATCATAAATCAGTAGTAGGGCGCATTTAGATTTAGATCTGTGCAATTTTGATTTGTTGACAGCAATTGAGAATCGTGTGAATACGCCTCAATATTTTATTAGTGATATCGCGGATAACCTAAAAATAGGATCAAACTTTCCTACCTTGGTAATCGTGAAAATCTCTCAATTATACCTAAAGAGAGTGAATTTCCTAACTAAACTTTTATATTAAATTTTTCTAATTAAAAAAGAAAAATGTAATTTACATCAGAGTTTGTCTGAAAAATACAAGGAAATAAGATAGAGGAAGTTCCACGATCTCCAGAAACGGAAACGATCTATTCAAATAGAAATCTAAGGATTCCTCGAATTCCCTGAAGGTGGTACGTCAAAAAATCCTTAGAATGGCAGCTCCAAGTAAGACGTGGTATCAAGCTGTAAAAGTTACGAAGATGCAACACGACGTCCGTGAACACAGATTCACACGTTCAATACTGTACGCTGTAATAGTTCCTTTCGAATCTTCGACTTCTCATTGCATCTGCCCATTCGCTCTCCCACGTGTATAAACTTTCATCGACCGACCGACTTTTGTACATTGTGAAAGCTACTGTGTATATTAGATAACAAATTACATATATATATATATATATATATATATATAATGTATATGCTTGAAATAATATCTGAAATATACGTAGTGTATTCACCTGAAATAACTTTCAAATCATGCGTCTAACAGAAAATTGTTTAACGCAAAAGTTGTATGGTTTTGAGGGAGGCAAAATATAACACGTCAATTTTGTGTGTGCGTTGAGAGATTTCGAAATTTCCAAGTTTTTATTCTTTTTAATTGGACCATATATGCTTTTCATCGAAAGAATATGAAATTCTACCAAAGTAAGAAAGTATTAAGCCACATTGGTTTTAAATTTAATGGTTAAGGGAATCATTTTACGATAATTTGTCTCGAAGATGAGAACTACGTAGTTTTTATCGTCAGAGGATTTGACAAACGTCGATGCATACACACACGCTAAATTCATGAAATCGCATCCAACAATCGAGCGTGGTGATGCCGTAAGATGGTGAACCGATAAGGCGTTCCACTCTGGACAAAAGACGCGCCACCCGCGACTCTCGACTTCTAATGAAAGGACTGTAGTAGTGTATGTCAAGGGCTCTTTGCTCTGGCTCGCGAAAGGACACGTCAACACTTCTCAATTTTCGTTCATCAAGATGTCGTGAGATGTGTAGTGGTGTCTACAAGTAGAGCTTACGACGAGAAGACGAGCAAATAGGCTCACCTGGCACCTCTCAATTCTTGGCATCAGGTTTTGGCGTGGAGTTTTACACCCTTCTTCTTTTATATTTGAGAAATTTTTTCGATGAAAATTAGCCGAGGGACGAATGAATTTGAAACGAAGAAAGACCAATTTTCACTTTTCTTATATCTCTTTTATATACATAATATTTCTTTATATATATTTCATAAAATCATTCGATTGATAGACGAAGATTCCGCGAGAGGAAAGGGAAATGCCAAGTTATAATACACAAACCTTTACGACGTGCATTATATGTATATATATATATATATATATATATATATATAATACATATTATACATATTATATACATATATATACATATAATATACATATATATATTACATATAACGTTATACATATATGTATATTATATGTTATATATATAAAAGAAATATTTTATGATTTTCACTTTTCTTATAATCTCACTTTTCTTAGCGACGAAGCCTTGATACGATCATTCTTTTTTAACCTCAATCAATTACTATTCTGGAAAGGTATTCTTCCGAATGGTTGAATCAACTTCTGCTTACATAACGCCGAAGATATTTGTATGCACGTGCTCTTGTTTTTCAACGAGGGTCGTTCGTCGTTCATTATTCATGTAAGAAGTTCGTGCATTCACGAAATACCTATCTCCGACACATTATTGTACCAATATTTCTCAAGAGGTTAATTACCACCTGCGCCATAAATTTCCCGACGCGCAACATCCATTTCGCGAACATAACCCAACCGCTCGCCCTCACCCCCCAATACAACAATACGTCTTCGCTTTGGAAAATCCATTATTTCTCTCGACGATAGAACAGAGTTCATACTTCAATCAGGTACTTCCAATAGGCCGTATGTAATCTCGTATTTCGATCTAGAATTTCTTCCTTTGTTTTACGATCCAGCGGATCAACTGGAAAACTTGGCGATACTGCTTCCAGTGCCAGGTGTTCATAACGCAATTAATGGGTCGAGTGAAGCGGAATCTGGAGATCCTCTTTTCTCCCTTGATATTTTTCTTTTTTTTTTTTTCCAAGCCGGCTGTTTTCAGCTTCATCGGCGAGAATAGCCCGGTCATAAAGGATTTGTTTGGGAAGCCCCTCGTCACTGAACGGCGTATATCGAAAAGGCTTCTTCGGTGCATTCGTCTGTCACGGTTAACACATTCAATTACCCCTTTCGTGGGTCGCCAATGGGTCACCACAGTGGTGTTAAAACGCAAATCGTGTTGTTAACTCGTTAATGGACAGCGTTTTGATCGCTCAACATTTCACTTCTTTGCGGTTTTTCTTTCTTTTTTCTTTTTTTTAATTTTAAAAGAGCAAATTCTTGATGCAAGGCTTTTAAAGATGATGTTAATCGAATTTTGATTTTGAATATCGTATTCGATACATCTTCTCTGTCGTCAAATAATTTTATAATTACTACCAATTGAAATCCTTTGTTGATAATTCCTTTGGTGCAAGTTTTGGACAATATTCGTAATATTTTTCTAAGCTAAAGTTTTTTACGTGAACAGCGAGTTGTCTATTCCGTTGACGCAGTTGTTCTAATACATTTACTAATTGTATCACATATTTTCATACATTTTTTAATTCGTCCTTCGACAATACAGTTTAGTTTTTAATGAGTTAAGAATTTTGTTTCGTTCCAGCCATAATTCAACTTGTCCTTTAACCATGGAAATTACTCGCGAGTCTAATATTCTTTTTCTTTATCCAACAATTATCGAGTTGATAATTAGTTTTATTCGTCGTCATAAAGAATTGCATACCTCGTAACGATGACTCGTCACAAACAATACATGCTTCGTAATTGCAGATAATAGAGATTTTTAATGCGCATATTATTTATAATTGGTTGTATTAACATTGAAGTATAGGTTGAATTAATTGTAAAGAAGATAAAAAAGGTTAATAAAGAATACTCTCCTCGTTATCTGCTATCTCTATTTTTTAGATTCTTAAGTAAATTAAATTTCGCTTTTTTTCCCCGATACCGATTAGCCGATTTAGCAATTGAACTTTTACATACTGTGTTGATCTTTGGACGGATAATTCTTGTTTGAAATGAAAATCCTGTCGATGTGTAATTTTGTGAATAGCAATTTTTTTATATTCAAAACTCTCTCTCGTTTGAGCAAAGTATTCGAACCATAATTCTAGGTCAACCTCCGATAAAAAATGACACGAAATAATCGTCGATAATAGTATTTAACGTTCACCTTAGAATAGAATGCCTAATGCAAAAATTACCAATTATCATATATATATATATATATATATATATATATATATATATAGAGAGAGAGAGAGAGAGAGAGAGAGAGAGAGAATTCGATCGTCTGATCTAAACTCATCTTCGGGAAAAATCAAAGAACTTTTCGCGACTTTCCGTGAGAACAGAAAGCGTTTACGTGAGCGATCACGCTAGCAGGATCAATTATGATTCAAGAAATTTGTTTCCACGATGAAAACCGCACGTTTACGTATGTAAATCCGTACAGGTGGAGACACGAGCAGATTTGTTCAGCGAGCGTTCAACGAGGGAATATTAATGGAACGAGTATGCATATCGTGCCGGACGGAATTGGCATAAACATGCACCCGCGATTTCTCGTTATCCTGTCGTTTCAACCTTCGTGCTCGTCCTCCCCCTTAATTTAGAGCTGCCTAAATTTTGGCACACAGAATACTACAACTCGTAGATAAACAAAACGTATTAGAAAAAAAAGAAGCTCTCCTTTTTCAAAGATGTTTTCTAAAATATCGATAACAATTTTTTCCATGACTGAATCCACCATGGTTTTTGTAGATTGAAGTCTTCTCTCGACAACGAACCCTTTGAACTTGCTGTACAATTTGTTATTATCTTTTCTTTTCCACCGTTTTATCGAACTTCAAATGTTAGGGTTAATCAATAAAACATTAGGATTGTTTAAATTTTCGTACAATGTTCAAAATTCGATGAAACGATGAAATGAAATCGCAGGAAACTTTAAAACACCGTTCAAAATGTGGCTGTAATCGTAGAAAAAGATCGTTTTTCGAAAACGTTCGAATTTTTACAATTTTCCAGAGAATAGAACTACGTTTATTACTCTCACCTGTTAGGCGATGTAAAAACATTTTTGAAAAATAAAAAAAAAAGAACGAACTCGGGACTGTCAAAGTAGAGGCATTTTGCCTTTAAAACGGGACCAAGTAGACACGATTCTTTTTTTTCTTTTTCTTTTTCTACGAAATTTTCAAGTATCGACAATTTTTCATCGCGATTGGTTTTCAGCTGCGCTCTTCGCTGTGCTCATCGGGCTACCGCACGTGATTAACACAGGTTAAGCCCCAGAGTTCCTCGCCATTCCAAAATCAATTACCAGAATTCCCGGCCGAAGAATGTCATCAGTTAGACATTGACGCGGAATCGCGAACCGAGGTCTGTTGTCGGCCTGCGTGGCAGTTCGGTTTCTCTTTGGTTGGCGAGGCATTTTGAACGTGAAGCCCCGGCGGGGCGGGAAGCGAGCAGCTCGCAAATGTTCACCTTGCCTCGAATGTGGAACATCGATTGACCAGTGAGCCGTGTGTGAGGTCGTTTGTTGTTTAATAGAAAGGCGGCTGTGGATCTCTCCGGATGGGCGGCCGGCCGGCCGATGCATGGGGAAACAAAGCTCGTCTGAAAGCACCGGCCCCGGCGACACACGGCGAACGAAAGTCGCTACTCTCTCTCTCTCTCTCTCTCTCTCTCTCTCTCTCTCTCCCTCTTCACCCGTGCCTTGGGGTGGCTTTCGTGGTTGGTTTCCCTTTTGACTCGCTGGGAAACAGGGCCAATTACGACCCGGCCGTAATCGAGATTGCCCGGTGACGACGGGGGAAACAAGTATGGCTGCGAACTAGTTAATTCGTTCCGTTTAACTCTACGATGTTCTCTCTGGGGGGAAGAACATTTTCGAGATTTTAGGAAAATTGAAAAAAAAAAGATGAAAGAAGATGGTCGATAATGTTTATGACACGATGCATATTTCTGGATAACGCAGCACAGTCCTTGCAGGATATGAGGTGCGAGCCAAGTGCATCGACTATGAGGTACACGAGGTGTGAATGAATATATTCATGATCATTTATACCAGTGTGTTTTTTTTTCTCCCTCCCCCCCATTTATAACACATCGACGTTAAAAGGGATGTCTCGATTTTGAATGGAATGTGAAAGGATTCTTATTAGTGTAATACGCGAAATTTTATGTGAAACGTAATTCTTCGTGTCGCGTGAGAAATTTCTTGTTAGTATAAACATTTTTAGATGTGTTAAGGAGATTCTTGTTTTTATTGTTAATAGAAAAATTTTTAGTACAGTATCTGATTTTTTGTTAGAGAAAAGTTTTCATTAGATAAATTCTCACTGGTATAAGTATGCGCGTGATTTCTTGATTGAATTTTATGCTAAACCTTAAAACAATATAAATCCTTTTTTGTTTGCCAAACTGAGTTAAACTTCTGTTTGCCAAGCAACGAAAATTTGGGAATTGTAATTTTCCACATCGATTGGTGCAACGTGAGATTTATTCGATATGTAATCGAAGAACGGATAAAATCACAGTTTTAATGATATCAATTTGTTGAATTTAATTAAATTTTATTGCGTTCGTATATTTGGATTTTCAAGAAACGATGCTCGTAATCGGTGAGATGGATGATATTAATCTGACGAATTTAATTCCGTGTTTCTCATCGATTCTTGCATAAATAGAGTATTTTTCCAATACAAATATATTTTTCTCGCGATGTAAATTTCTGATTTTTGTACCATGTCATGCAATGAAGTTAGGTTTTCATGTCATAGTTTTGAGTATTCCTAGAAATAAAGATTATTTAATAGAATAATATATAGATGTTTCACTGTATAAAAATTGGACTAGTAAAAGAATATTTCGCAGAGAAACGATGTATATATTTGCCGAGATAAATTTAACTGTCTAAAGATTAATTTCGCCGCATGCTTTTCGCGTAGTATTGCGATGAAATTTATATAAACTTCTCTTGAATATGCTGTGTATTTAGTAAAGCAACAATGCTTGGCCCCGCAGCAATAGATATATTCATCTACGCACAATGTGTTAGTATTACACTGTAAGTGAATTACATTGGCCGTTAATACTAAAATGCATCGACGGTTACACAATAAAAATAAAGCTTGCACCATAGAGGTCGAAATTAAATTAAAATCTATCGAGAAATCGAAATTTCGAATCACTCCGAGAATATCCAATAAAAATTATTTCTTTTTGAACTGAATCTTAACATATTACATTTATTATTTACTTATTTATACTATATATTCGATATTAAAAGAACCGCGTTCCTCGAAAAAGAAAATAAATAAATAAATTGCTCATCGGGCAACGTCGAATTCAATTTTTCGTTCAATTCGTCAAAATTTAACTTTACATTATTATCCTTGATTGATACTCAAAAAGCAGCAAGGCAACCGTGTTTGAGAAGAGGATTTTTTTCGAGCAAATTCCGTAGGAGTGGTTTGTTTAAAACGGACGCAATTATAGAATGGAGAAAGTGGAGAGGTGCATTTGAGGTGGAAAGTATGGTTTGAGTGTTCTTCCAACTCAATTTGCGTTTATTGTTTCCGATCGATTCTTCGACAAGTACACTGTCCTGCGAGCCCCGTTGGGTAATGGCAATTTCCAATAACTCGTTTGAGCTAATGCAGTTAAGATTGAGAGGAGAATCTAGCTTCGAGGTTAATTAATTTTTCCGGAATTATTCGAAACAGCGGATTCGTTTTATTCCGTCTTGCGCGCCTGCAATGGAAACTCAATCCCCCATTGTGATAAATAAAATTCTATTGTGACAAATAAATTCAAGAACAATCGTGGCACTTGCGTGGGTGATGAAAAAATCCGTATTACTTGAAATATGACGCGAGAAATATCTTGCATTAATAGAACGCAAACGGGCGTAAATTAAATTCATCGTTTAAATAAAATATTTAATTAAACTCGGCGATTTGTAAAAGCATTGTTAATGGAAAGATCATGTATATAGATTAGTGTAATACATTGACCATTATGTAGAGACTGATTGTCACATGTGCGATCACATCTCACTGCAAGATTACACGGTGATTTTATTCATTGAACTACTAACAATAAATTATAAAGATTCCATGGTGATTCTTACGTATCTATGCCTAAGCATCAAAGACTCAAAAATAGATCAGAAATAGAGTTCCCTTGGAATTTTTAATAGATGTAATGAATCTCTATTTAAGTCGCGTTTTCTAATCGATGTTATCGCAAAAATATGAGCTCGAAAGTGCGCAAATATTAGAGACAATTAATCTGTAGTTAAATATTAATAAAAAGACCATCGATGAAATAAAGAAATCATCGTGAACGTGAAACAGAGAGAGATCGTGAACGAAATAAAAATTTCGATTTCTTAATCGGTAATTAATCTGTAATAAAACTGTAATTAATTTTGTGTCAACAAAAAGACCATTAGCGAATCGTCGTAGCCACAGTGATTGAGAGAAACGGGCGTGACGAGATCTCGACTTAAGCCAAATATTACAGGGTCGAGATTTCCGACACGATTTCACGATGACGGGCGTATCGTGTCGGACCGTGGAAAGCGCAGTCACGCGAGCTGCAAACGACGACTTTAGCACCGTGCAAGTGCAATTATAAGGGTGCAATAAAGATCGCGCGAAATGCTAGAAGCGAGCTTCCGAGAGGCGGACGAGGAAAATGGCCTCTATATCGGTAATCGTTTAATCTAGGTCATAGCGAGAGATAGCTTTATCTTTTCTCAAGGATAGTCGAAACCGTGGAAATAGAGGTCTCCCGAGGGAGACAGAGGGACAAAGGGAGAATGTGAAAGTTTCGTGCCTCGAAGAAACGGGAAACTCTCGCAGACAGTCGAGCGTCACGACGCGTTTTAAAGTTCGATCGCTCGATATCGAGCTTGAAATCGTAGAAGAGAGGAAAAAAAAAGAATAGAAGAGAAGAGAAGAAACGGAAGAGTGTAAGAAAACTTTTGCCACATTTGCATGAATATACGAGTTCAAAGCGAATGAAAATTTCTAGTTGTCTCTCCCGTTTTCTTTTCGTTCGAATGATTGATGGACTGAAAGTTTCGTCCGCGAAATAAGGTCGAAAGAAGGATTGTTGTTTGAAGGTTGGGGATTACAGCTCGATTTCGAATGCATCTTCAAGGATGATGGTGGTAAAAGTGGAGGGCCCTTTACGGCCGATTAGCTCGTCGGCGTTTGCCTTTGTGCTTGAAATAGATTGAAACATTAACCCTTTCGTGGCGAATCGAGGCTGAAGTGATCTTCCGAAAGCATCATTCTGTCATTCTGAAAATCGTTCCCAATTGTCTTGTATTTCTGGAATCGTTGGAAACGATCAGAGATGAGAGATTCGGTTTTAATTGGACATATTTGCATATTAGACGTGCGATATGTGTAAAGTGTACAGCTTATCTGAAAATTCTGCTTGTTCGTGTCAGTGATCTTTTACTCTTCCCAGCAGGACTCAATTTAATTAAAAACTTTGGGGGAAAAAATAGAAATAGCACGTTTATTATACAAAGGAAGAGAGATATGTTCCAAAGTTTTCGTTCCTGAAGAACTGTATTGATAGAAATAATGAAAGTAATTGTAAAACTGTGAGAATATAGCATTAATATAGAATATTAATAAAAGAATTTCCTATCGGTGGAATTCTTCGAACTTTATATTCGATAACGCAGTTTCAAAAGTCTTGTAACTTCGATTTGTTTTCATATTTCAATGATTCATAATGTAACTACATTGACGTATGTTTATACAATTTTTACAATATAATTATACAATACAATGTATTTTTATATAATACAATTTTAATTCTAGGATTTAATCTTCTATTAGTAGTAAAAAACGCTCTTAAATTTGAGAAAAGAATGAAACAATAATTGCAATTGTGAATAAAACAGTCATACATTTTTATTAAATTATGTTTATAATTGTGGATTTCTATGCATTCATGAGAAACTTAAAGAATATCACAATATAATACGTAGAAATATACAAAATATCCAGATTGAAATTGATTGCAATATCTAGATGATGGAAATTTATATTTCAGGAAGTGTAGAATAATAAGTAACACACAATATTAATATACATAATTTTCTAAATTTGCTTCAGAACTTGAGTAATCTTCATTATCGATTAAAACAAGAACAACATTCGAAGGTTACAATGTTAATGAAACGCAATATCCAATGGAACAAAGTTCCACGTAGAAGCGCAAAGAGCTAACTTTTCCACAAAGAAAATTATCGGCACGTTATCGTCGACGAACATCTAGAATACGTGGCAGGTAACCCTACAAACGAAGCTTTAGTTTGATCTTAGCAGACAATGTTTCCCTTTAAAATCGATTAAACCGGATGTGTTCTGAACGCGCGCCGTTCGTACCGAGAACATTGCAGGGTAAACATCAGAATTCATTTATACGATCGATAAAACATCTTGCTCCACATTCGTCAAGGTTTTAACCATGTATGTACACCGGCGCCGCCATAAAAATGCTAATTTCTTCTATTGTGCGACGTTACTTTTACTTCCTCCACCAGCCATTTCGCCGATAAGAATTCACTATTCATACGAGGCATTTGGTTGGCGTCGACGTTTCTATTGATACAAACTGGCAAACACGTAACCGGACGGTTCTCTATTTATCTCCTCCAGTTTCATCGATAATTTGTGAACAACGTGAATTGACAAATGGGTTTATGCAAATAATATCACGAGTCTCTTGCGCGATGGAAAGAAGCTTTGATGGAAGAAGAGCAGGGAACACAATGGAATAACGATCGATGGGAAGTGGATCTTCGTAGATGGCATACGTTTGAATACGAATGTCAGGCTGTCCTTGTCTTTAGATTCACCGATATGAATCGATTATCCAGAAGATAAATAACATTGATGTACAACAGAATCTGTATTTCTCGATTAAAACATTATTTTTCCTTTGTTTCTTCTCTGAAATTTCTGCATTATCTTTCTATATCGTGTTGTTTCTTTTCTTTTTTTTTCTCTCTCAAATGAATTATGATGCCTCTAGAACGACAGTAGATAAAACGTTAAAATTAGACTTCGCTCAAAGGTCAAACGTAATTAAATAAGTTTTAAACGTTTAGAAACTCTCAGGATGGGAGTTCCGAGGACCAACAATTCTTTGCAAAGTGTCGTAGAATTAAGTGAACGTTAGATAAAAGATCTTAAGTAAGCTAAGATATAAATGAGAAATTAATCGTAGAATTAAATAGACAATATGTATTACACAAAACTGACGGAGATTCTAAAAAAGATCGAAAATTTTTGGAGGAACTGGTAGATTAAATCGATTGATTTCTCGTCTGGAACTGCAACCTCAGGTGGTTGACTAGATTTACCGTTGAAAAGTATTGCAAGGACCTAGTGATGTAAGCAGGTCGATGACCGTATTCTTTATGGGGTTGTCAGAATGGGATTCCGCAGCAGGACAGACGGCGCCAAGCTCTGTCTCCTTGCCATTAGGGAGAAGCCTACATACTATGTCCAACACGGACGCAGGCTCCCTTCGCCGCTCGTAGAGGGAGATCTCACACAGACGCTGTTTTAACGCTTAGCACGTGACTGCATGCGCACAAAACGACATGGATCGTCCACGAATTAAGTTGTTTTTCGAAACTCCCGATCGGGGTTACGTCCTTGGACGCCCGCTGCTCCCGTTAGCCCGGGGTGCGCCCTAGATTTTCATCGATAGCACTGTTTATTTTTAGGTTTCCACGATATTGGAGATGGTCTGCGCGTCAGCAACTATTTCGTCTTCAGCTTGGGGGTAACTCCGTCGACCTTGCCTCCCTTCGTCGCTTTATGAGCCTACTAAATTCGATGGTATCCCTCTACCTCGTATTCTTACGTGTAAACATCCATAGAATTTCGTCGTGTAGTCTAATTTCGTGATTCTCTCGGATGTATGACATATATAGCATCTCGTTTTCTGTGTTCTTTCGTCGAAACGATGAGAACACGTGGCGCTCAACGCGATTTGAATTTCGCGTCAACTGGAGCGCCACACTGCGCGCATGCGCAGTCCAGTTGTCAGCGTGACATTTCGCGAAGAAGTATAACAAAGCGAATTCGATATTCGTGAATGAATGATGTGGAAAAATGGTAGAGTGGGAGATAGAGGGATTCGTAAATGTCTCGGGAAGCATGTGAGAAATTTACATCGCGTTATTTTTAACTCTAGTTGACATGAGTATGAGGTTAGAATATGGTTGATAGAGGTGATTCATACATTTGCTTTGATTATAATGGGAAATTCGTTTGTTTCAGCTGAATGAGGCTCATGGAACCGTTGGGTGTTGCCCCGGACATGGTGGAGACGGGCGCATTGAAAAAATGGTCCGACTTCCCTGTCCAGCACCGATTTACAGACTACTCCAATTCTATTGGAGAGCCTACGCATCATACGATAAGTCCATTTCCTTGTCAACCAGCGATCAACAACAAACTTGCTCTATGGTAAAGTTTTGATTGTGTATATAAAGTTATGATAAGAAAGTTTAATTCAACTAAGGAGATTTGTAATTGATATGATGTTTCAGGACTGGTGATATCTCTGTTTTACAAGTGGATGCAGTAGTAAACTCTACCAATGAAACAATGGATGATAACACTCCTATGTGCCAAAGAATATTTGCTCGAGCTGGTTCAGCACTTAAGATGGAAATATTTAATGAAATTAAAGGTATGCGCGTATAGTAAAGTAAGAATAGTTAGGTCGATTGGATTGGTATGTACTGTGATTAAACATGTTTACAGAGTGCAAAACTGGTGAAGTAAGAGTCACCCAAGCTCATGGATTACCTGCACGCTTTATTATTCATACTGTTGGACCAGTATACAATGTGAAGTACCAAACAGCAGCTCAAAATACATTGCACTGCTGCTATAGGTAAATTCTATCAATATACGAATTATTCATGGATAAAAGATATACAATTTACTTATCTTTTTTACTAGAAACGTTTTACAAAAAGCACGAGAGCTTGGTTTACGCACGATTGCACTACCGGTAATCAATTCTGTGCGAAGAAATTATCCTCCTGATGCAGGAGCGCATATTGCACTTAGTAAGATTATATTATTTAAATTAGTATATAAAATTCTAAGCTCGAGTGTGAATTCGTGATACCTAATTTCATACAAATACTTTCTTGCAATAGGAACGATAAGAAGATTTTTGGAGCAATATGGTGATTCTGTTACATGTATTGTGTTTGTGTTGGAGCCATGTGATCTTGGAATATACGAAGTTCTTCTTCCACTCTATTTCCCGAGAAATTTAGCAGAGCAAGATAATGCTTGTTGGCAGTTACCAAACGATATAGGTGGAATGGATGGGGAACCTTTACTTCCTGATCGACAAATTAGAATCATCGACAATCCTCAACATGCTTTACATGGTAATAATATAAGTCAGTATTAAAAATGTATATATTGATTCAGTTATTCATTCAATGTTCTACGTTTGCTTGTTACAGGTGATGAAAGTGTAGAACTGTCTGCGCAATTAGAGACATCCGTAAATATTGGTGAACACGCGTTTGCACAAATGCAGGGTGATCTAGATCGACAGAGACTTCTCGGCGAAAGACCACCAGCCGATCCACTAGCAGATATCATGCTAAAACAAATGCAACAGAAAGAAAGGTACTTTAAAGAATATTTTAAAAATATTTTCACACGGATGTCTTTTAGTCGGTTTATTTTATTGGACGAAAATTATTGCAGAATTTATCAATTTATATTATCGTGATTGATATAAACTATATTATTCAGTTATTCAAATAGGTGTTTTCATGTTTTTCAAAAGACTGATGGGCATCATATTTTATTGACGCAATGTCACGAATATAATTTTATATGAAATGTTATTTTTAATTATTTAACTGTTATTCTATATGCAAATATGTAATTTGATTCGCAAAGATCCTCATCAATATTTGCATATATATCGTGAGTCGATAAGGAAGGAAATGGAATCATACTATCCCTACATTTTTCTTAAAACCTAATTGATTCTGATAAAAAATTCTTCAATGTTTGAAGAATGATTTTCGCATCATTTAATTTTTTATCTACTTTTTCTAAAATTACGATAAGATACGCATTTCAAAAAAAATGCACCAAACGCAGGTTTCTTTAATACCAACTTTCGCTACATAAATGTTTCATTCGATCAGCGTATTCACTGATGAAACAAATCAATATTTTCATAGCGGTATCACTCGCTTACGTGGACTACATAATTTCATTAAAATATTTCTTTAAATAATATATTATTCAGTCCATTAATTATTCTACTCGATGCATAATATCACTTTATTACAGTACAGCATTATCAATATTATACGTGTTGATATTTCTATTGACATTTCTATTTCTCGAAACGATCTCATGTCATTTATTATACAATCGTAATAATATAAAGGTAGGCATTGATTTTCTGTCGGTCAAGTTCTTCCCTATTCATTATCAAAGAAAAAATTATCCACCTTTATATAGACAGCTGCTGTCAATATCACCGAAGGAAATGGCCTCGTAACCTTTTCGTCTGTACAAGCTTGTGTGCCTAGAAATAGCCGAGTCAGCTATAAAAATATTCGATTACCAAACCATTTGAGAAATACGAATTATCATTACATTTTACATTCAACTTGATTACACAGCACTATAATCTCTGCGTCATCAAAATAAATCATACGATGAATCATTCATATGAACGAATCAAGATAAGTTTTGAAAAAGATCTCCGAAGAAACGTAACATTTCGTCATAATACAATTTAGCACGAATGATAGAATCAGGTTAAGAATTTGAAGTTTTATAACTCGGCACGAACAAGTTCCATGGTTTAATTTCAATTTTCTTTAATGATGGAAAAATACATCGAATGATAGTCTTCTTTCTATTATTTTTGTAGAATTGCTGGAGAGGTCGAATGAAACATACGATCTTGAATGAATATTCATACTTTCTTAGAGTTACTGCTACAAAGATGCTCTTTGTTTCTTTTTGCTTTTTTCCTACTTTGCTGGACATGTTCTGTCCTTACAGCTGTGTCCAAAATCTTCTGTGTTCTCTTTCAAATGAGATAATATAGTTTTCTTGATATCGAGATAAAATAATACTTTCAAAAATACAATAATATTCTTTCTTAGCTGAGATCTTGCGAAAGTCTTTGTTAACAGTTATGAATCTAAAGATATAGAATACATACTGTATGTTAGTAAACTATTATTCGATATTTGCGGATATATGTATAGTCTTCGTAGTAGAGGGTTAAAAACTTTACAAGAATAATAGAGATTACAGTTTCTATATATGTTTTTAAAATCACTTTACCAATACTTCGCTGTCCATTATACGCACATACAACAAATATAAATCAGAACCAACAATGATCTGTACAGAATTTTATAAACAGCAAATTTTATAAAGCGATGCATTTTTAAATATTTGAATGATTTTTCGTAAAATATATAAAAGGCTTGTGTTCTTTATTATGTTAAAGAGTTTTTCCTATTCCATGCGTTTTTATTTCTTTGATACAAGTTTCATACCGGTCGTCGATAGTTCAGATGTTAAAAAATTTCAATTTTTAATCGCTACAGACACTGTTTTTACTCAAGAAACTTTGGAAGATATCCAAGTAGAATTTTATAAGCTCTGCAACATTTTTGTTGACTCTTTGATAAAATTTCTATTTTTGAAACCAGGATAAAACGAATGAGGGTTTATAACAATATTGGTTCATAAGCGTTAACTTTGTAAACTAACTCTCGTGCAGATTAGATTAATTCCTTGTAAAATTAATTGTATTAATTTTTTGCTCGCGAAAATATTCAAACAACTATAAAAATTTTTTATGAATATATTGTGCAACATTACGCAACGTTATTAACATATAGTGAAATCCAACGAAGTTCAAAAATATTGTTTATGTCAACAAGCTCTGACATTCAATTGAACCATCTTCGACATTTATTATAATTTAAGATAACTATAATACTAATGCGTTTTTACTAAATATATGTTTGCAGTAATTTTCAGATTGGTATTAAGTTTTACCAATATAACCATAATATTTAATTGTCTCTCCTTACAAAAATATTCGAATACTTTCATAACTAACGAGAAAAAGTTTGAGATAAGTGGTAAGAAAAATTTCAGAGTAGTTTCTTCTTTTATAATGTAAATTTTTTTTAATCCGTCACTGTATAACCTGCATATGTTGCATTTATTTTGGAGATTTATAGAATCTCAGAAACGAGGATAATCATAGCTGTCCCAATAAATAAAGTTCAGATAAACGAAGTTCTCGTTCACCGTGGCGTGACCTTGATCGTTCAGAATCTTCGACTTCGATTCGCTGTATTTGCCGTTTTTCAAGATGTTCGCATGCCGTTCACGCCGGATGTACGCAGTTTATTTGACGCGAATCCAACGGCGCCAGCAAACATTAGTTTAGACATTTGCCAACGTCGGAACATCTGGCGCCATTAACGACGATTTTCTGTATATTTTGCGAGTGAAAATTGCCGTACTTATGGTCAAGATTGCCGCGCCATTAACTTTTCATTCGTGTTTTTTTCTTTCTTTTTTTTTTTTTTTCTTTCGTGTAATAAACTTAAACATTCAGAAAATAGCCGATTCTCCGTCTATTGGAGAAATTTTAGGAACCGTTTGATCATTTATTACGTTCTCTGCTGATTCAAGGCGTGTCTTAAAAGCGTGTTTTCAACGAGGGAGTGTCCCGAATTGATCATTTCGTTGATGGAGCTCCTTGGATTCATTTTAATCTAGGTCACGGTCGCGAAATCGTGGAAATCGATCGATTGAGAAATCGTACCGAGCCATGATTATCTCTTCTATGAAGCTATTAATTCATTTGTTCCATTCCGAAATGAGAGATTCATCTATGAAAGTAATTGTTTTTATTTAATGTTTATTCTTTTGAGAGTCTTCGAAGAAGTGTTGAATAAAATTGCTTGTTAATTCTCATGTTTCCAAAATAAACTTATAAAATATTTAGTTTTTCTATATTTTATATTATAACTAATAAAATGTATAATCAGTTGTTATATATCATTGAATTTCTAAAATGAACAAGGTACGAATTATAATGATTATCTTTTCTGAAGCTATAATACTTGAACACGTATCCTATCTATTTTTTGAGCTAAATGTTAATTAATTTTGAAACAAGTGAGATTTGAGTTAAAAGTATTTTCATTTTTTCTACGTTGCTGAAAATGAATGTTTATACTCGAGTTTTCTTTCATTGAATACTTTATCTTTAGGGGAAACCAAATTTACAAATATTATATCTTTTTTGAGATTTATAACATTGTATTGATCATTCTCCTCCTATATTCTTTCACTGAATCTTTTAGCTTGTATTAATTAATTAATTTACATTTATATTCTACAATTCCATTCTCAATTTATTTAAATAGTTCGTATCAGCATAAATTTTGAAAATGTACGTAATAATAACACAAAGTGTAGATCACGAAGTATTTAAGGAACGTTAGCAATGTTTATTATAAGGCTAGATAGCCTCGAGAAATTGGCAAAATTAGACTTCCGGTTTCCGGAGGAAACGCGAAGATCAGTTGCTCTCTCTATTTTCGAGTTCGAGGAAATTCGGGGCGTACCGAGAAATTGAACGATGTGTTCTTTTTTTTTTTCATTGAAATTTCACTGAGAATCGTACTTGAAAGGTGTTGCAATAATTACAAAAATAAATCAGAAACCGAAAAGACAGTGATTCTATAAGTAAAGAACGTGGAATAATTTATTTTCGAGGAAGGCAATTTTAGGAATAATTCTCGATAACAAAGATTAAGAATACCGAGTGCTTAGAAGGTACATATGTATAATAATTTAATTTGCTGTATGTAATAAGACTATGGATAGCTTTTCGAACAATTTCTTTACGTATAACCAGATATAAATAGATACAAATAGACTAGTACTATATAGAGATAAATATGACGTCAAGATTATTTCTGGAACACCATTACAAGTAAAAATAGAAGTAGAATGCAGAAATAGATTGAATGTCTTTTCCTTTTTGTTCCTAATTACACATGTGGGTCAAAATCGAATTATTCGTAGGACGAACCTATTGTAGGATTTCAAGTTACGTATCTTTCGAAGTTCTTAATTTAATTTTGCGCTACTACCGCTGTTACTAACAATAATAATTTCACTAATCTCAAGTTACAGAGAATGTGAAATACAAAATGCAATTAAATACCTCAAATTTTCGTGATCCATTTTAGATTACATTACATTGTAGTTTGATTATAATAACGATATTAAATTACAATAATTTATGTAAAGTCTACTACAGTTGTTACGACTCGACTCGATTCTATTGTATTCGAGGGTTAGATTATACAGAAAAAATGTTCTCAGTTACATGCGTGCGAACAAATTTTATTCTATATTTTCGTCCCATTCTTTTTTTTTTGGCCCAAAATCATTCTCTTCTCAACCATATCGATATACGTCGATATTTCTTACGGATTCGACGAGGTTCGGGTCGAAAGTCACGGGCAAGCGATCGGTTAGTTAAAAATCGTTTGTCTCTGGCGAAAGAAGAAACGGGTTGAAACGACGTCGAATAACGGAGCATTAAGGACTCATTGATTCCAATCCCGCCGCATTGTATCCTGACAGTTTCAATTTCACTGCCTAAAACGATAATCGAAACGTAACGATCGAACGAACAGTAGCTGCAGCTGGTTTCCGCGCGTTGTATCAGAACCAATCGACCCAGAAATGTGAAAGCGTAACGCGATTTCGCGTCGGGGCTATCGAAACAATGACCCATGGAATCAATCGACTGCAAAACAAAGTAGCCGAACTCGAATTCCGAAACGAATTCCGAACTCGTGGCGCCGATCGCGCCGAATTCAGAACGAAGTCGTGATTTCGTTGTTGTGATTTCTCTGTAACTGTTTCAATTGGGATTTCTAAATGCAATCGCGAATCCTTGATTCAGATGTTCATTAGAAATCTTGGTGACTATTAACGTAATATGTTTCTCTTCGTTTAGGTAAAGGTATACGATATTATTACTGAAATTATCATTGTTGTATCATTAAAATTTCTTGTGCAGATACTGAAATTCTTGCTACTGTTTATTTCGTTATTGTTGTCTTTATTTATTTATTTGTTTCGTGATCGTTTTTCTTTAATTTAAGTTTCATTGCATCGTTGTTATCGTTGGAATTATATATTTCGAATCAGAATATTCATTGAAAGCACAATGCTTGTAGTATCGAACGCAGATTTAAAGGATTAGAAATTAAATTAACTTTCAAATATCAAAGTTATATTGGATACATGTAACTATTAGCACAGTCAAATTAAGTTCCGATTAGATGTTAAAAGTTTATATAAATTAAGTTAACGTCATCTGCAGAGAGATTTTACAGATTACAAAGTTTGTGTCACTTGTCAATTTTTGGTAATATTACTCCTTAAAAAAAAAAAAAAAAAATTATGTGTCCACGATAGTCCTAGAACTTTGAAGCGTGCAATCCACTGGAATTAAAAAAAAAACTAAAAATAAAAATGTCCGATTCGATTTTACCGTACTTTATGATCCGGAATTAGTCAACGCGCAAAAATCAAACGTGAAGCGAACGATTAACGAAAATAGACGAAACTATAAATATTCCCGTACAAAACGTATCGCGCATTGCTACGTGAATCCGCGGAATTTCTCGCTGGAAATTCGCGTTTAAATGATCGAAAATATAGCAGCGTGTTGACGTCGGCCAAAAGTTATTCGCGTAATCAGTCAACGTGGTTAGACGAAAAGCAGTGGCTTCCTGTTTGGGAATACTCCGAATTTCCAGCGGCATATCATGCATCACCGCTGATTCGGGGAATTCTGCACTCAGAATTAACGTATTATGCGCTGTATAATTAATAGTGTCTGTAACGTTGAACGCAGATGCTTGTCATTGATTCGCAACAGCGGAGAAATCGTTCTCCGTCGAGTGGGAAAATCGTGTGAAATTTGCATAATAAGAATTTGGCCGTTTGGCGAATTTTCGAGGGAATCTCAGTCAGAATTTCGGCGTGAAATATTGTTCGTGTAACCATTTTTCACGGCGTGATTCGTAATAATAGTTTATTTCGAACAACGTTGTCATTAGATCGATCACGGTCAAATTTCGATCTGCAAGTCAGATCTTTTTACAAAAAGTGCTTCGGTATAAAATTTTTTACTTAACTTTAGTAACTGTAGTAATTTTTTTTTTTTTTTGAATTTATTTTACTGATATGAATAGAATTTTTCTCTAAGAAAAAGAAAGTATAATTCTTGTCACGAATGGAAATTGTTCAACAATGTTGATAACGAAGGACATGAATTATAAAATAGATAAGCGATAAGAGTTGGGAAGAAATTATTATAATGCGGAGTTTCAGAAGTCGTATCGTTAATCAAAACGTCAATAATCTTTCTTTATATCGGTCAGGTCTGAAAATAGATCGCAATCCAGACACGCGGTTACAATGAATTTCGACGACAAATTAATTAGTAACTTATAGAAGTGTCACTGAGTACGATTCGAATGAAAATCCGATGGAATCTGAAAAGCGCAATCTGTCAATTAATCACAAATAGATTTGCGTGAATTTCATTCATACAGTTCTATTGAACACGATGTAAATGAACTAAAATTTGGAATGCTATATTGGTATTCCGGATATAGTTTTTATAATTATCCACCAATTCTCAATAAACTCCACTTGTGCGATTCCACCGAATACGATACGAACGAGAACTTCCATTTGATGAATTGGCGAGAATTCATTCGATTCGAAGAATCATTCGTTCAGTGAGTACACTTTATCTTCCTGCCAGTATCCATCAATTATTAATAAATTTCTCTGAATTATCAATGCGAAAATTCACAACAGACGAAGAATATATCAATATCAGTCCAAACCAAAAATGAATTCTTATCTACGCGTGCAACTATTCTGATCATTAATAAATTTTCATTACACAATTTCACTGTATATGACAAATAAAACTTGACTGAATGACTCAAAAATGAGTTCTAATTCATAACTACCAATTAAGCGTATCGAAGTTCATATCGTCGTCTCTTTTTTTTTTCTATTTATAATGACGAATAAAATAAATTTCATGCAGTTAGTATAATGTTTAATGTAATTAGTATAGTAAACGAAATTTGCATTTGCTATTGAGGTGAAATTCAGATAAAAGAAAAAAAAACGTATTCGTAATTTTAATACATTTCAGAACACTTTAGGAGACGAAAGAAATTATTGAATCGATCGTAATCACATATAATTTTTTTTTATGAAATAATACGATTTTACATCGACGATTGAAAATTTGGTCGAGTACGCTGGTCGCCAACTTGAAAACAACCAAGCGCGCAAGTGCACGTTCTCAAAGTAACTCTCGAAGGGTTGATTATTCACTATGATGACATAAAAATTTCGCATCGCGCCAGTGGCATACACCACTTTGCTCTTTTTACACGTCAACTGTGAAAACTGAAAATTCTAAATCTTGCATAAACTATCAATCAATCGCCCAGGAAAATTCTCGAGGAAATCTCGACTCGCGATGAAACTTGTATCGTGCATACATATATGACATACACACACACACACACACACATACACACACGCTGACAATCGACCCTTTTACGGGTAAACCGAG
Source organism: Tetragonula carbonaria (assembly GCA_032399595.1). NCBI lineage: Eukaryota > Metazoa > Arthropoda > Insecta > Hymenoptera > Apidae > Tetragonula > Tetragonula carbonaria. The sequence goes on from JAUCRC010000007.1 coordinate 7,408,752, forward strand.
CGATATTCCAGCAATTAGTCCAAGCTTGGCGGAATCGAACATAATAACCTAGAACAGCTCGGAATCGCGCCCCTACTCTGCCGGCTTTTTTACTCATCGAACACGTAGTAGCCTAAGCCGAGCAGGCGCCGTGACGCAGCCGGCGGAGGCGCGCGCCCACGAAGACCGCGCCGATCAAGACGCGGCGTCCCGACGTCGTTTCTCGCCTCATAGTCCCGTCTTCCTCGTTCAGGCGGCTCAGTGTGTTGCGACTCGTCGCGAACGCTTGTCGCGTCGCCCATCGACGTGTTCCTCTCTTCCGAATCGAATGATTCGTTTCGTGATTCAGCCTGACTCGTAATTTCGCCGAAAATTTCGTCAACCTGCTAGTCTCGTTCGAGTTTACTCCTCGTCAATTCGTCGACGCTCGTCAACAGATCGTAGATCAACGACGAGCCGTGACAAAACGCGCTTACAAAACAAGTCGTCTGGACCGATGACGCTGTCTGAAAGACTCTCTGCGTCTCTTAACAGTAGTAACATAAACTTTCGTCGGTGAATTGCACAGAGAGGAATTACACAGGCCTCGCTGCCTAGGCTGTTGAGGATACCGTTTCGTGACAGACAGAAACGTTTTCAACAACGGAGCGTGAACATTGTCAGAATGGTCATGATTGACATGGTGGATGTGATCGAGGACGAGGACCGGTGCGTATTGGGAAATTCTCTCTCTCTCTCTCTCGTTGTGTATATTTCATTCTTGGTAACTTGGAATTCGTTCTGCTCGCAAAAGTCGCGCGCGCGCGTGTGTGTGTGTGTCCGTGTTACGTAAATGTTCCGCATCTGACGCGTTGATCTTCGCAAGCAGGCTCGCGATGCACGGGACTGGTTGTTTTAATTTGGAGAATTTCGTTGTTGGACGTTTGCCGATGTTGCTTGCGGCCGCCTCTGCGAAAGGGACGGGGACGACGTTAGCGTGAGGGGCAGGGGATGAAAAACGCTGGACTCTCGCGCGTATATAACGAGGATTTCCCGAACCGAGCGTTTTAATCGTTTTCCAATACGCGGGAACATTATTTTTGGTCCAACGCCCAGTTTTGTTTCGCGCCCCATCGTTGCTTTTGGTAATGCTCCAATAATTTCACTTGATTCCTTCTTTCCGCGAGAAGAGCGTGTACAACTTTTACTTAGATTTCCTTACGATTTCCTCGATTGTCTTTCCTCGAAGAAGCACTTCGATTTTATCTCTGTTTGATTTGGCGTTGCTTCTGAGGAACGAATCTAGGTTAGATTTAGGTTATAGATCACCTCGATCTGTTCTCGCATTTTATTTCGCGTGCACGGTCGCTTTTTTGCGATGCTCCAACGGTCAGGCTTGCTTGATTAATTATGTTGATCGACTTGTTTGATCGCGCTTCGATATCGGTACATCGGATCGATGTGTTGATAGTTCGACATTTATTTTCATTTTATTTTATGTGTGTTTTTTATTTTATTTTATTGTCAATTTCAGAGCTTTAGGAGAACGCGAGCTTAGTGTATTTACGCGTCGTAAGCCTTTCATGAACGTAATCCATGATGATGGGAGGAAAATCGTATCGACCATTGAGGGAATAACAATAGAGACGGAATCTTGATGACGATCAACGTGGCTATCATGGTTGCTCACTGTGACTTAATAACCGTGAAAAATTTTTAATCGCACCAACCTGAACCATTTCGCATGTATTTCGTTTTTTTCCTCGTTTATTTCGTCGTAACGTGACTCGATTCTTTTTTTCCTTTTTCTTTTTTTTTTCGCAATAACCTTCTTGCAACTGAACTTCGTAGAAATATAAAAAAAAAAAAAAATAGAACAATCCGTGTCCGTTACAGTATTTACATAAAATACGTTTATAAATAAGACCTGTTTGTAGAAATATAAATTTGCACGAACACACGCAAAAAAAAAAATGTTTCCTGACGGTATTAAAATAAAATTCGCGGGAAGATTCATCTCAATTGAATTTTCATGCTTTAATCTCGTATTGGAAATTTTCTAATTATACCCTGTGAAAGATGAATCGCGTTAACGATGCTAATTCAAGAAGGGCGTAGCAACATGATCACGCGTTAAACTCGCGGAAACGTTCGTGTCACTCTCACCTTTCTTGAAACAGGAGAACAATAGTCGAGCGTGTGAGTCTGGTGAAAAGATGTCACTAAAGAGACAATAGAAGACGTAACAATTAAAGAAACAGTCGTACTCCGCCAGTAGTATACGACAGTCCATTGTCAGACGCGAATCGTCATCACGATGCGGAACACTCTAATCGAAAAATGCAAGTGAAAAACTCTATGAAATGCGTTTCTATTTTATTAATACTTTAATCATGTTTGTGTTTATATTTTATTAGCACTGAGTAAACTGCGTACATTTATGCAAATATAATTAAATACTTAATATTGAATGTCTAACCATTTAATTTTCCAATGTATATATATACATATATATAAATTTAAAAAAAATTAATTAATAGATAGAAAGTTTTATCCATTAGATACTCTAATTTCACATTTTTATAAATTATATATATTCTGCCCGTTTTTTTTTTAATGTATGATACACGAGAAACTGCAGTCTGTTAACAAAATTTTGACCTGTATCATATAAAACTTTCCTCTCCGAACGAACAGAAGAATCCGCAGTCTACTAACAAAATTTCGCACTGTATCGTATAAAAGTTTCCCCCGATTCAGCGACAAACGTTCAAGTTACTTTCGCGAGCCACTGTATCTGAACGAGTTTCGTCTTGCGGTGTCCGACGTCGCGTGTGTGTAGTGTGGTGTATCGCGACCTTGAAACCAGTTTTGCCGCGGGGGAAAAAAGAAACAGGAAATTGAAAAAAAGTCACGTCGAAACTTTCGTTTCATCGACGAAGGGTAAAATCCGGATACTTTTCGGATAAACCACCACTCGTTCAATCGTGGCTCGATTCGACTCGATTAAACAACGTTGGGCGAAACGCTTTTCGCTGAAGCGCGAAACGTGAAACGTGCTCATTGATTTTCGCCGAATGGAATATTCATGGACGCGTCCACGCGCGACGCTACGCGACAAAACGGCACTGTGTCGCATGTCGGTGAAATGGCACTGCTCGAGCCAAGGGTCGATTAAGCGAAAACGTTTTGTCGTGAATTTGCTCGACGCGTTTGGGATTACTCTCGCGATACTCGAGTAATATACGCGACTCTGTGATTCGTCTGAGGTAATCGAAGATTTCTGGTTAGAAGTATCGTTTCTGTTATCGGACACACACGTCTCTTTGCGTGCTACGTTTCTTAACTATAAAAAAAAAACTTTCGGGTTGGCGTGACAAAGTATCGAGGAGAAAATTTATCTCATTTTTTCCAAAAAGAATTGATCGTACTCGCTGGTGAAAAACGATGAGCTACTTTTATTTTTTCGTTTCACGCTCACGTAAACCTGTTGAAATAATCGAAGTCTGAAAATGATACGAATTTATAGCGGAAATTTCCCGTGAATTTCACTGTTTCAGTTTGTATACTCTGAGACAGATTTTGTTTTCTATTTCGTACTTGTACAACGGTTGGAAAATTCTAGGGTGGATTTATGAGGTTAACTTGTAGTGACATACATTCGTATAATGAATTGTCCTGTGATGAATGAACTTATTTTACGCAGTGATTTTAAATGGGAGATTCAGGAATTTGTGTATCGTGAACTTCGTATTCTTCAAATTTTTATACATTGAATGTATGTATAAATTAAATGTATAAATGTATAAATATTTTGAATATATATATAAGCTCTTTGTTGCGAACTTCATAGTACGAAATTCACATCACAAGCCTAGTGTTTCTGTCAACTCGTCGCACCTTATACTGTCAACCTCATGTTATAAACATTGAGCTATGTACTACGAAGGTTCTCATTTTGAACGTCATGTGTTTCATGAAATTCCTACTACAAATGTCCATCGCTACGAAGATTTACATCGTTCACTATTAACGATGCCTCAAACACAAAATTTACAAATTGCTTAGAATATCTGTATTGAGATTTCTGTGTTCTCAAATGACTTTAACACTGGAACTACCACACCAGTCAAAATGACTGGTTTATACAATTTTATTTTAAAATTTCTATTTCATGTTACAATTTTTTCCCCGCAACGATGCAATGACTTTTACAGTGATAACTAAAGAAATAATATAATGAATTTTATTTTATTTTTATTTATTAGACATCAAAATAATTTTGGTAGAAATAACTTCGTCTTAACTGTCGGTAGTTCTAGTGTTAATCGTGTCTATAACAAATCGAGTATATTCAAAGACGAATGAAATAACTTTCATTTACGAATGAAATTAATTTACTTACAAACTTCGTTTCTTCAATTTCGATGCAATAATACGAAATTACTTCTCCTTCTCTGTTTGAAACAAAGGCGAATAAAATTTGCCGAATGCCGTGCGCCATTCTACGAAATTCTCATTATCGGGGTAGGCTCGTACGCGCGTAGTTTATGTTCTCTCAAGGTCGGCATTATAGAATTTTAATTACGAGATTCACGCTGAGAGGATTAGCTCACGGAGGTTCGTGCTGCGAGATTGCTATCCAGTGGTTCGCATGTTTTCGCGAAACCGCACGCTCTCCTCGTTGCCGCGATTAAACGCTACGTGATACGACGTCGATATTTCCAGACACGATATTTCAGATCATGTTTTGCGTTCCTTTTTCTCACGAAACGATTTTCAATCGGCGATTGTAACGAACGAAAATTAGCGGCCGGCGTCAATTTTTTCTCCATGAAATTCTCGTCGAGGCTCGGCCAATCAGTTGAAACTTGAATCGCCACGCAAGACGACGATGAACATTCGATTCGTATCGTGAATATTCGATCGCAGGGATCCGAGGTTTTCGAGATTTCATACTCTCGCGAATGATAATACTCCGTGTGTATTATCGTTTGACAAATTATATTCAATTCGAAATTCTCCGCCGATTTTAAAAATTATTGTCTTATGAAGAGACGAACGTTGCGCGTTTCAAAGTTACAATCGCGAAAAAAAAAATATATATATATATATATTCCTTTAGGATAAAATTATAGGATACATTGAATAAACATTGGACGTCGAATGTGTTACAGATAATCGTGATAAACGCGACGTGATCTAAATAATCGTACGCGATTTCCAAATATTTCGAATTTCTCTGCGAGAGCATCAATCATTTTGAGCGATTGATTTGCTTCTTTCTCGAAGATCAAGATGATTTTCACGTCGCGTATGAAACGCGCATTTATAAATTTCGATGATTGAACTTTCAATTCTTCAATTCTTGCGAAATATTATATTTTTCTCTGGAAGTGTCCGCCGTGTCATTTGTTCTTTTTGTTTCACTTTTGCAAATTTATATAAATTTACTTCCATTTTATGTTTCAGTCGATGAAATTTATCTTAGTTTAATTATTCTGAAAAATTTGATAACACGTACGTCGTTCACGCGGTGATCATTCTGGCAGTCGATACATTAATCCAACAGAAATTTAATTCGTAATCGATACTATCAGCGAAAATCCAGTCGAGTGAAATTTAAAGTAAAGATTTGAAATTTCGAAGTTTATTCTCTTTTATTTTTACGATACAGCAGAATTTTCCAATATTAATGAACTTGTTTCGAGGAAAATACAACTGTTTTTTTTTTTTTTTTTTGAGAAACATTTAAATTAAAGCTTACATTTCAAGATTCAGTTCCGTTCTTGCATATATCAACAAATAATTTCTTTTGAAGAAAATACAATTTTCATTTCCAATCTTTAATTCTTAGAATTAAAATCTAAAAATTTCATAAAATCTCTCAAAAGTTTCTACGCGGCGACAAAACGCGCGCAACACTTGAATCATTGAATAACAAGTTTTTTTCTTTCTTGTTTCAAGGAAAAGGCACACTGTAACTGAACGATATAAGACAATGTAACAAGTTTCCGTCCTATTATTTTACCTTTTTTAACTTTGTTGTCTATACAGTCGATGAAACATAGTGTGTAACGACTGCTCGAACTATTCCTTGAACAATCATCAAAGTGACTGTTGTGTCGGTTGTTTCAGATACGAGAGGCTCCTCAGAAGGGCGAAGACGGAAGATCTGTCGGAAGTTTCAGGAATTGGCTGCCTCTATCAAAGCGGTGTCGATCGCCAGGGTCGACCGGTCGTCGTGTTCGTCGGCAAATGGTTCCCCGCTACTAAAATCAATCTAGACAAGGTGAGATTAAAGTTTCTCGGGCCTCTAAAACGCCTTTTCACAGCTAAATTGAATCTACAGTGACTCGCAGAAAGTGTTTGAAGGTAGCGTGGAAAATTCTTATGAATACATTAGGTTTCTTTTTTTTCTTTTTTTTTTTTTTACTGAATGAATATACATATTAGATTACATAACGAGTACGTTCTCCTTTTGCTGTTGGATTTTGTAAAACATTAGAGGAAAGAGAGAGAGAGAGAGAGAGAGTAAAAATACATATAGGAAATATATTACCGACAGTACAGATAAATATTGTTTATAATTTTAATATTTAACATTGAAAATGTCATAGTGGTAATAATGGTCAATTTGTAATTTTTCTAGTGTTACAACAGCATTAGAGATATATTCTATAGGTAATCACGAAAGATTGCATACATTTGCAAATTTTAGATATTTCAAGAAAATTTTAAACAAACAAATTGCGCAGATTCTGAGGGAATGTCGATGTCTTTTGTATTTAATTGCAGGAGTATATTTGTAATCAGAACACGTTTTATCTACTCTACTGTCAGAAGATCACATTTTCAACTAATTTATATTTTCTTTTAATTAAAATACCAATATTTTAAAGGTGACCAGATTAATTAAGATTCATAAATTATTCAAAATCATTCATTTTCTGATTTAAGTATTTGAAATTCGACAGATATACGACGTATATCAGTTGGGATAAATCATAGCTACTTTCTTATTAATAAAATTTTTCAATAATCCGAAAAAGTTTCTATAAATCTCCAAATACTTTCGCGAGTCACTGTAAGTCGATGACTTTTGACAATCTTCAAAAATCTGTCTGACATTTTCTCCCTTTATTTCCTTGTTGATTTTATTATTTCTCTTGGTGTGGTAAGTGAAGTTGTTGCTCGAGAGATAACGAATTCTAGCTTCATCGTAGATGTGTGATTGCATGATACTCTTAGAATTAATATGTCTGTTCACGAGATTAGCACCTCTCGGTCGTAAAGATACAAAATGCAGGAAATTGCAGCTGCTGTTTACTCCGAGCATACTGAAAGGCTACGTTTAATATGTTTCTGCACTAAACAGAGATTCGTGCGAATGTTCTAGCATCAGTCGTTCTACTTGCAGCAGAAAATTCTATTTCGTCTCATTTTGTTTTTTTTTCTTTCAGTTTTAACGTACCACGAAATAATATTTTCATGTCAGACTTTGTAAATCTAATAAATTAAAAAAAAAAGCAAAGACATTATTGACGAACTGATTTTTGAAAACGATCACTGTGCAAGAGTGTTTACACATTGTCTATTGTTATTATAGACAATGTGTTCAGGAATAATTTCATATCTTCAAAACAAATTAAAGAAAAAAATTTCCTGCAAATTGCAGATATCAGGATAAAAACATACAAACGTACAAAACATACACGGTGTTTGTCGCTTATAATTAATCGCTCGAAATATATATATTTCATATCCGACAAAAAATTACGAAAGAAAAATTTCGTGATAATTGCAAAAATCATGAAAACGTTGAAAATCATTGCGTATTTTTCACCGCGTAAACTCGTCGAAAGGATCGCGAAGCGGAGTTACAGCACAACGCGCGATTACTGCTAATTGTAAGTAAATCGAACAGATTTCCCCGGGAGAGCAATGAACCCTCACGTTCACGTGCGATCGCCGTTTGAAATTTTCGCCCTCAATCCGGCCTTGGGTACTTAACTAACCCTCTGAACATTCCGTGAACACGTGAATCGGCCTCATGACTCGAAAAGCGTAGGAGCTGATCGCGCGATGAAACGTTGTCGCGAGAAGAAAGAGCGTGGAGAAATCGATACGCTGTAGCGGGTTAGCCTCGCCTCTTTTATTATGGGCCTAGCGTGTTTAGCTAGTCTAGTTTCTTTACAAACTGATCGATCCGTTTAGCATGCCTCGACGTCGAAGGGAAATTGAGGGAAACCAGGTGCTGAAAAAAAAAAAACAGAAAACCATCCCTGGCTATTTTTGTCGACTATTTTTTTCGTGCAAAATTTTGGAAGTATCTAACATTCTGATAGTTCGTAAATATATTATTTGCGGGAAAGGTCGCTTTTTCGATTTTCATTATTGGATTGCACTTTCGAGAGATTTGACGTTCTGGAAATTCGCAACGCAAATTTTAAATGTGTAAATTATTCAAAGCAGGGTATTTAAGTGTTAATATTCGAGTAGGCGGTTGAAATTCGTTCGACTATATTCCGGAGTGGAACACCGGAAAATCCACTTTGAAGAACACTGAATAATAGAAAACGACGTTGCAGCGAACGTTGTTGGAACGAGAAGAATTAAGAATCTTTATCACCGAATTCTTTATCACCGAAAACCGACCGAAAACGATCTGGAATTATTCGTCGGCCCGATCGAATGTTTATTCAGAATGACGACGGCGCTTATTGAATTTAATTCCACCTAAATTCTCGGCGACGCGCCTTTTAAAACGATGATCGCTTGATCGCTTTGACCATAGGTTGCAATGTTGAACGGCCCTTTAAGTGAATCATCTTGCATCACTGGCGCTGCCTCTCGATATCCAGACAAGCGAGGTTCAAAGTTGAACGTGATGTGCGAAAGTTCAGCGTTCCGTTCGTACGAGTGCTTCAGTACGTGAACAGATATTTCAAAATATTCAAACATCGTGTCGTGTTATTCGTTGTTGTATAAATTATTCGCGAATATTCAATTGTTTATAGAATTTATTATTCGAGTGATGTTCAAGGAACATTTTTTTCGGGGGGGGGGGGTGTATTTTCTTCGCGAGATCAACAGAAATAATTCAACTTGATTTTTTTCTCTGAAACTAACTTTCTTTTTACGTTGAAACAGTTTCTCAGAGTTTTGCAATAGTTTCTCTATTTAAATAATAAGTACAAACGACGAGATTTTTATACGCTCGCGATATTCTTACTGGTGGACTAGATTATTTGTTCTAATTATAGGTTTTTCAATTCGTACTAAATGAAATTAAACGATTGGTAGTTCGCGAGAACTTCACTCGCTTTGTTATCAAGTTTGTTTACTGCTGTTGAGAAAGTTTCTCGCGCTTATAACTCGTAAAATTCTTCTAGCATTGATTGCCCGTGATTGTACTGAAATTCAGAAATTTCATAAAGAATAAACGATTAAATAACGTAATGATGAAAATGTAAGGTATTAAAGTACGTGGTACGGGCGAAGTACTTTGTCAAATGCAAACTGCAAACTGCGAAATTTAGAGCTGGAAATGAAACTTCCGCTTGTCGTATTCGCTGTGACTCGATTTTTCTCGATTTTCGCGATATCTTTCAAATTTTCGTCCATTCTCCATCGTTTACGCGTTTAGTTTGAAAACAACTCTTGCGTTACGTTAGGTATAATGCTCTCTCACACAGAGAAACGTACGTAACTGACGGACAAAAGTCAAGAAAATCGTTTTCGATGTTCTGTTCGCAAGGGCACGATCTTATCGGATACTTCGAAGTTTTATTGAATCTTCAAGAGAATTGGTCAGGGACTATTGAACTTTTCAAACTTGCTGATTTTCGAGAACGTATAATAATGATTCTACAAACTTTCCAAAAATTTCCGAGTTCCTTCAGTTTCTGCTGAACGATTTATAAAATTCGATAGATCATTGCAATATTATTCACAGAGATTATTATTGGGGAGGGGGGGGATAAAATTCTTATTATCATAGATTGACAAAATTCTCTCGATGAAAGAGAGAAAGAAACTTCAACTCTCAACTTTTCGACCGCGTCGGATTTAAAGTAGAGAAAGTCCCAAAGAAAACACAGTAGTCATTCTCTACATTAACTTCTCTTCCTCAAGAGAATCTCGATAAAACAACGATAAATATCTTGCTATCGTCTCTATTGTCTCTTGCAAGTTAACTCTGAAGGCACTCCGGTTCTGTCCAATTTAACGTTCGTATTAAAAAGAAAAAGAAGAAACTACTTCTCGATCAAACTCTTGTTCATTATTACTTCTCGAAATAACTTCCGTAGCATCTCTGCATTTCGTCTCGCCAAACTCTTTCAAACTATCGTCCCTCGATGCCATATCGTCGATGAAACATTAATACAGACATCGTCTTTCTCCGAACTCAACGTTCCACGGTTTCACAGTCGTCGACGGTGCTACGATGCATCACGTCGGTGGCTCTCGCATCTCATTATCCCCCCGCGTGTATCAATATCATCTTTGCTCGTTCCTCTCGTCCTCTCGGCGCTGTCCTCTCATCCCTGTGGAGTGGCGACGAGCGCAGCACCGCCAAGCGAATCGATATTTACACGTCCAGAAATAGACCGACCACGGAACAACTCCCAAGCCGAGGGCGCATCAGCTCTTTTCTGCAACGTCGTGTTCGCCGGATCCGCCCTGAAGTGGAAAAAAAAAGAAAGAAAGAGAGGAGAGAGAGAAAAAAGGGGGAGAAAGTTTGTTTTCGTCCCTACACGTGACGTCCCCCTTTTTTTTTTCCCGCCGCATGGAGAGTAGCAGCGTGACTTCCTTTGAGGAAAAGTCGAGCGTCGACGCCCGCCGGAAATAGCCGGCGAACCGATCGGAACGGAAACTCCTGCACGACCTCGCCCCGATCACAACCCCATTTTTTTTTCCTTCGCTTTGCGGCTGACGTTGATCGTGATCGATGGACCGAACGAGTTGCCGCGTTAACGAGTTTTCTCTACGTTTTCTTCTCTCCTTTTTTTCTCACTTTCTTTCTTTCTTTCTTTCTTTCTGTTTTTCTCCCAATAGAAGGTTCGTTCGTTCCCTCGCAACGTTTAATTAATAATATTTGATATGCAAGCGTCTGGATATGGCAAAGGAAAGAACTTGCTTCGAGAAACTCGTTGATCCATAATTTTATAAGATAGAATTGTGCGATGAATGTAAGGATAATGATAAAACAAAAAGAGATGTCTTGTATATATCTCAAAAAAAAAAGAAAAGAAAATTGGGACATTTCATTGAGTCGATTACTTGTGAAAAAAGGTTTGCAAGACACTTGTTCTCTGAACAAGGTATCAGAGTGCATTTTGATCAAGTCGAAGTGTTATTATTAAATTACTAATTATTTAATTTATATTTCTATATCACTTTGAATTAGTTTTCTATATTACTTTTGACCAATTGTTCAGTTAATCGAAATTTGCCAAAAATTCATGCTCGTTGGCCCAAAATTCTTCAAAATTTATTCACCTTGCAAGGGAACGAGTCGTTGAAATTGCACGCAATGAAAAGGAAAAACCGACGCAAGAGACGGATATCGTGACGGTGCGTGGTCTTGAAGGAAATTACGAAAGTATTGAGGACGCGGTGACGGCAGATAAGGCAATGAAAGAGAAAAGAAAAAAAAGATAGGGTGCTATTGGAAGGACAAGAAAGAAACTGAGGTGATATGATTCCTCCTGGTCGTATGTAGGTCGCTGTCCGAGATTCAAGGACGCATTCGATCATTCTCCCCCTGACCTCGCGGTAGCAATTTTAGGTCACACATTTATCGGCTTCGTGAAAAACTACGACGAAAGGATAAGCTCTCTCTCTCTCTCTCTCTCTCTCTCTCTCTCTCTCTGTGCTGGCTGCCATGTCGTTACAATCACCACGTCTATTCAATATCCTTACGGTTTTGACGTTTAAGGTATCGACAATCCTTCCATCGACATTTTCAGCGAAAAAGTTGATTTTCCAGCCATCCAGTTCTTCTTCTTCTTCTTTCTCTGGTAATCAATTTCTTTATTTTCATTCGTTCGGGACACGGTTTTTTTTTTTTGCAAGAAGATAGCATACAGTTTGATTTTATCGTTTTGCTAATTGGAGATGGTTGAATTTTAATGAATTTTTAATGTGGCGAACGTGCGTGGAATATTCGTACGGAATTTAGTTTCACTTTGGTTTTTGAGATTATTTGTTTACTTTGGAACTTGGGAACTCTGCTGTACGTTTATGGCGCTTCGGAGTAAAATTCTGTATTGCAAGAGAGAAATTAATTGAAGCTAGTTTGTAATTTAGTTTGAAATAAAATAATAAAATAATATCCAGTTGAATTTACGAGTAATCGTTATGGCAGCTGTCTACGCGAAAAGAATTGAAAACTGTGATTCAAAAATTACATCCGTTGAGAAACAGTCGTCCACAAACAAAAATTGTAAAATATTTTCTAATACAATATATAAAAGAGCAAATTTATTAAATTTTTCATATCAGACGTGTTATGATGTATTATGAATTTATATTAGTAAAAAGATGGAAATTTTTTAAAGCAGATCTTGTTTTACTTAATTCAGGCAAAAAGTCTCCTGAATTATATAGCTGTTCAGACACGTTATATCAATACGTTTCGCAAAATTCGATTTGCAGTATTTAAATTGAATATATCATTACATGATTATTGTATGTGGTATAATTGAATATTATTGGTCGGTGAAGTGTTTTAAATTCATCCTCAGGTACAATCAAAGTTTCAACTTGAATACTTAATTTGTTAAATCATTATGTTACGTTCTCGAATAAATTTCTTTGTCGATTGTTGTCTACTTCAAACAAGAATCTTAACTTCTATCCAGTGTTAAATTTTCATTCAAACACTTTTATTATTCAATTACTATTTTTTATTGCTAAGAAAAATCTCTGTTAATTTGATGAAATTGAGTTAAATTTTACCTTATTTATTGAAAATCCAAGAGAATACAGACCTTCGTTACTCGAGTAATACAATTTTATTAATTACAATTTAATTCGAACGCAAGACAATTGCGTGATAATTTGTTGATTGAAAGTGCAAAAACATGGAAATCTAAAAAAAAAAAACTCACGAAGATCGAAGATTCGACAGTTCAAGATTTTGAGAATTGGGGATCCTCAGAGATTTGGAAATTTGATGATTTTTCAAACATTTGGAAACTCGAAGATCCACACGTTTCCAAAAATTTCCGCGTAGATGAACGACACTTCTAGGAATACGAAACGAGCCTACACCTGTCATTTATTTCCTCGACGTACGACTGATTTTATTTTCGGTCGCCTTGAAACGAAACCGGATAAAAATTACAACCGCGTCGTAGAATGGCTGCCGCCAAAAATACTCCCAGTACGTATTACTATATTATTTATATCTATTATATATATGCAGGATGCATGACGAATACACGTCGAAGAAAAATCTTTTCTCGACACATAGGACTTACAGAGATTCTTTCGTACGTTCTACATAAAGCACGGAGAAAGAGAGAAAGAGAGAGAGAGAGTCGTAACCAGTGTACGCTAATTACACGTGCTGAGATAATGAGACTTCACGGTCGCGATATAGATAACGAGTGTTTTAAAGCTCAGTTACAGAGTTTAATTTTATGTCATCGTTAAACCATCAATATCTAAGAATATTTTTCTTTGATAAAGCGGAGAATATTATATCGTCGAGTATTTTTATTTATTAATATTCCATCTTTGATGCGGAGCTATTAAATCTTTGTTCAAGTAGGTGTTGGATACTTCTTTTTTTTTCCTTTTCCTTTTTTTAGTCTTTCGTTCGAATTATCGAAGTATTGAAAGCATCCACGAGCGTTCTTGTTTTAATATAGGAGAGGGTTTTAATTCAGCTGTTGTCTGAGTGTGAGAAAGAAGATTCGATTTGTGGTGGGATTTTTTTTTCTTTTTTTTTTTCTAGGACTTGAGTCGTTCTGAATTTCTAAATTTTTTAATTTTCAAAAGGTTATAAATTTCGAGGTTATAAATTTCGAAAGTTCGAAATTGTCGATTATTTTTTTAGCGTTAGAACTTTTAAAATTCCAAATCTCCGAATTTCGACAATTTTAGATCCTCAAATCTTCGAGTTCTCGGACTCTCGAGTTCGCGAGAAATTTCGGGATTGGAATCCTTAAATTTGCCAAAATTCTTCGAAATCGTTCCTTCGATTCTCGGATTTTTGTAATCTCTTCGCATCTCGCGATATAAAATTCAACATTCAACCCGAGTAATACAATAGTTTCGCGTCCGGCATAATAAACACTCAGTTTCGAGACCGAGACGAGCGTTACGTCAGAATCCGCGAAATCACACGAGATCACGAGAGCGACGATACTCGCACTTTTCCGAGGCAAAATCACGATGAATCATCGTGCACGAGCACCTCGAACTACTCAAAGGATATACAAAGACCACTTTACACTTTTTTCGCCTCTACCTTCGATTTCGTTTAACGAACCTCCATTCTTCCAACAAACGTACACACGTATCTCTGTATGTACGTATGTAGCAGAAAACTCGAGTTAAATAGATCTCGCGCTGACAATGCTGAGTAAGTAAACTCGACCTCGATTGAAAATTGAACCACTACGGTTGTATCCTCGCCAATCTAGATGAACTAAACGATACATCGTATCATATCTTCTTTCTAACCCTCGAATAACGATGACAGAGTCATTCTGAGCATGAAAATAATTGTTCTTTTCGACAACAATGAAAGTAATTGTTCTTAGAGCATATCTTAGAAGTTAGAGTATTCGATGAAAATTCTAATGGCAATTGTAAAATAAAATATAATGGTAATAATATTCGTGAGTATGTTTTCTCTTCATTTATATTATTTCAGAATTACATGGAAAGTTCAGTGAATTTGCTTATTATTATTTTCGTGTTAATAAATATACAGATTTTGCCATTTCTATAAATATCAAACTTGTACGTCGACTATTGTATTTTAGAATAACTTGAAGAGCTAAAGAAGAACTGAATGTAAAAATTTGTCCCATGGTACATAGAAAATGAGAATATATCGTTGAACCGAATCTGAACGTGATGTAAGTCAAATAGAAAATTTACGTTTTAATAACGATGTTCCGGTTAACGAGCGGGCGAAATCGGTATCGATAGTTCGCGATGATTCAACTATTTAATTATTCTGAGCTTCTTATCTACGACGATAATTAAACCAAACTCTAGGAAGATCGATCGAGCCTTGAACTCGCTAATGTCTCGCTTCCGATTTTCTTGCTTAGCTGGCAATTTCTCGTGCAGCTAGAAAGACTGGCGGATATCACTTTGAACGTCGACTAAAATTAACTCCGGCTGAAATTTGGAATTTTTGACATGTAATAGTTTCTTTTTCTTTTTACAAAGAAATTAATTAAAAAAAAAAAAAGAAAAAACTAAACTTATGATTCAAATTTACTTGTTGTTACAAATTTTCGATGGACGACTCCTCGAAAGAAGACAAGACGGCAAAAAATTCTTTAAATAACTCGAAGCCATAAATCCATTGTGACGAATGTAAGAATAATGCACAATTTACTTTTTTATTTACGAAAAGTTGGCAGGTGAATTACGATACCTCTTGGCGTATCAATCTTTGCTTAGGATCAAACTCTTGACGCAAATTGAGTCTTAAGACGTATCTACGAAATGTGTCGCTGACGTCTTCGATTTGTATTTATATTTCGATAAACAGACACTTCAATTGTATTTCAATTTTTTAACAGATAAACGATATTTTTTATCTGCCTCGTCAAGCATCGAGTCTTCGTTTTATCGTGCAATTCAGTGATATTCGTCGATCCTTTCTAATCCACTTATTTTGCTACAGAGATACTGGTAATCAGACTGTGAACGTTCATGCAAATTCGTGTCTTTTACACAAGGACAGACCTTGAGTAAAACTTGTCCCAGCCTTCGATTCGATCATTCTAAGTATTGCAGCTGAAAAAGCTTAGAAATCGGTGAATTTTGAGATTCGAAAATTTCAAACGTTTCGGTAGTTTGAATAGTTTTTCGAAAACAACGACGAGGCGCTATTTTCTGACGTTTTGTAAAATTCATCTGATGAACGTTTAATGAATTTTGTCCAATTCCTGCACCTCCGAATTTTCTATAAGTAAATATAAAAAATTTTTGTAAAACGCGCGAACTAACGATACTTTCCCTCCCTCTATTATTTTCGTCGATAAAGAATAAAAAAAAAAAGAAGAAAAAAGGTAAGTTACTGTATAGTAAGGCTACTGCAAAAAGGAAAGAAGAAGAAAAAAAAGTAGTAAACCTACATCCCCTATCGGTTTTCCCCAACTGTCCCAATTTACCAGAACGCAGAATTTAATATCACAATATCGCTCGACCCACATGTGTACCACGTCGTCCGTGATATCGGATTAAAATACACGTTCGACCCGCTCAGACTTTCTGACGTCATCGGCGACGACGACGACGACGACGTCGAAGAACGAAAGGGAAGAAACATAGCAAAAGGGGATTGGCGAATCTTCGAAACCATCCGCAATACCATCCATCCCCTCGATTCTAGTTGAAACGATATCTCTTCGGCGAAAGGAAACGGCCGACATGCTCTTCCTCCCTCTCCCGACCGCAAACTTTTCGTATACTCGATGGAAACGGCACAGTGACGTCACGGAATGAAAAGCGTTAACTAGGATTGTAAATACAGGACGTCCCTGTAACTATAGCTCGTAGAAAATTGACTGGAAAATGATTCTGAAACGTGTAAAAATGAGACGAGGGGGGGGGGAACGAAATTAGGATTCTTTAACACTAGAACTACCACACCGGTCAAAATGACTGGTTTATACAATTTTATTTTAAAATTTCTATCTCATGTTACAATTTTTTTCCGCACAATGATGCAGTGACTTTTACAGTGATAACTAAGGAAATAATATAATGAATTTTATTTTATTTTTATTTATTAGAAATCAAAATAATTTTGATAGAAACAACCTCGTCTTAACTCTCGGTAGTTCTAGTGTTAATATTTGTTACGTACGCTTGAATTCAATTAGTTTCCGGATTGGACATAATAATTAGGAAATAAATAATTAGGCAGAAGATTATTGCATTGCACGGGGAAATAAATAAGATATGTGAATTGCAATTTTTCGTAAGCTTCAGTGAGTTCAATTTCGTTCTCTCTTTCTTCGACTCATTTTTATACGTAGAATCAATTCCCAGTCGGTTGTTCGCGAATCACGGAACTGTACACCGGATTCGGATTTTTATCTGTGGGATTAATTTAAAGATGCAAAAACATACGCAAGGTACAAGCGAAATATTTATTACAATATTTGGTGCACAAATATCTATTTAGAAAAATAGAAATTGAAAGCACACGCTTAATAAAAGATTAGTGTGAGCAGTGCTCTTGAAATGATTTTACTAAATTATTGTGGATTCCGTGGAATAATTGTCACATTCGTTTCAAACGCTTGCACAAATATCCTCAATCTATCTCGAATAAATACATACACTACTACATCACGAGAAAATGAACAATAATGATTCACTGTTCTAAAGAATTCAATATAAAGATGATATAAGGAGCAAGAGCGCAGAATGTTAGCTTGAAAAATTGTTACCCGATCCACCAGTTAATCAAGAAAATTTCAGATAGATATCACTTGATATCGTCTTTAAATATTTAATACAGATTCCATATACTAATAGAATTGAAAACCACTGGAAATTAAATATATAAAACGTCTGTACTTCTCAACTTCCTCTAATAAATGATAGTTTAATAATACAGATGTCAAGTCAGATTTTATTCTGATACGACACATACGGTAATAAAACAAACGCCACGTGCACAAATACTTTCACAGGGTGCTGTACAGGGTACAAGTTACAAAATGGTTGTAACAAGTGTGAAAGGTGGAAAGGTTGTGGACGAGCGCCTTGCTCTTTTCGGTGATCGAGGCCTCCGACCTGATTTCCACCAGCGAGGGCGAAGAACCGGAGTACTAATTCGAATTGTAGCGGCGCGATCGATTAAAACGTGATGACGAGTGCGCTTCAACGGGATCAAAGACTCGCGTTTCCCGAGGCGTCCTGTGTACCTCGTGACGTTTGGTCGATTCCGTGACACGGTTCAACGGCAGTAATTTTCGATTCCCGGTCGGTTTTCGCAAGCCAGAAGAAAGGCCTGTGTGCATCCGTTAGTGGGAAACGCGGATAGTTCCGCCTAGGGTTCCGCTTTGAGCAGAGCCAAGTTATTAGCTAGATTAAATGACGCTCCGTCCGAGCGAATGATAAAACGTAGATGCTTTTGACTTCGCCTTTTGAGTTTTTGAATATAGTGATTAGAGAGGGGGTTTCGGAGGTTTGATTGTAAAGGAAAATTGAAAATTCAAAGAGTTGGACTTTGATTGATCGCTTTGAAGAACGCGAGAATGGCTTTTGTTTGATATCAGTTGGAGGAAATAACTTTGGTTTGAGTTTTTTTTTAAAGAATTTCGAGGAATTAAGCAATTCTTAATTTTTGCTTGAAGGTTTGATTGTATTTGAATAATTTTTAATTTGTATTCGAACGGCACGATGATTATGTTGAATTGAAGAATTTATTGTAAAAATTTATTGTATTTACAATCTCTATATGTACTATACTATAGCGAATTTACACTGTGACGTTCATTAGTATTTTCAAGTTATAAATTTTTTTTCTATCTGCTCGTTATAAATATTTATTTACTTACTCTAAATTTCATGCAGCTTTCACCAGTGTGTAATCCACTAATTTAATTAATATTACAGCTGAAGAATACTTTGAAAAGAATACTGTGAAATACTTTTCATTAACGTGAAATTATTCGTTTCTGTTTCAGGCACTCCTATACTTGATACAGTTGTTGGATCCAATTGTTAAAGGCGACTACGTTATCGCTTATTTCCACACGCTCACGACTAGCAACAACTATCCTAGTTTACATTGGTTGCGCGAAGTATACAACGTGCTTCCTTACAAGTAAGATATTTTTTCTCGCAAACTACATACAAATGAGTTTTCTAAAGTCGTCAGTTCGATTTCGAGGTACGAAAACATCCTTGATTCATAAAATTTTGTAGAATTTGTTTGTTTAACAAATTTGAGAATTTCAGTGAAACGAAATTTTGAAAGATAATACAGAAAATACATAATATTACTATTAAATACATAATATCATAAATACATAAATTACAAATATATAATATTACAATTATTCCATCAAGATTAATATAAACACGAGGAATTCCTTCATTTTTTTGTGAATTGAAATTTTGATTGAGAAATTAAGCACAAATTACATGTACCAACACCTCGTAAAGTCCATTACATCACGTTATATTAAATCATACTTTGCTTCATTCGGAATTCTGACGCAACAATAACTAGTTTGCTTGAAAGGAATCGACAAAGAGATACATATCAATGAATTATTACACAAATCAAGATACATACATATCAGTATACATGAAAATGTTTTTGTTGCAGGTATAAGAAGAACCTGAAACACTTCTACATTATCCATCCGACTTTCTGGACCAAGGTAAACAGGCAATTAATTAATAAACCGTTTAATGTCAACTATACGATTAATATTAATTTTTTTCCTGTTTGAAGATATGATCGTAATAAATAAATCAGAACCAATAAAATGTATCAGTTGTTCTTTTTGAAAAATTTCAATTAGTAATACAGATTAACTGCTCAAAAGCTTATCAATTTCTTTCGTTGAAAAATTTTAATGCATTTAGAAACACAGTGGTGAATCAGGACCAAATCGACTATTCAAAAAATACGTGTCAATTTTCCTTTAAAAAAAAAAAAAAAATCTCAATTTCAGAAACCAATAAACTACTCAAAAGTATATCAACTTCTCCTGTTGAAATGCATTGATGGAAAATTTTAACACATTCAGATTTATGCGTTGATCGGAATGATAGCAATAATCGATAAGGAGTAACATCAAGTCGAAACTTTGAGACGTAGAAGCCTCGTCTTCTACGTCTTGTGTTTTTCCACATTTGCGTTACATGTTAATCGCACGATCGTATCGAACTTCCTGCCCTTCCGGTAGTCATTTAGCAAACGCGTTTTCGCGTTCGCGATTTGCAAACCCGTGCAAAATCATCCTTGACCCTTTGTAAGGCTAGTCAGTATCTCGTGAACTGGATCTGGCATAGTTAGCGGAACAAAATGCTTTCAAAGGGACCGTCAAATAAGGTAAAACGACGATATCGGATATGAAGCGGAGGAAAATAATTGGACCTTTCTGCTGTCTTTTCCTCCCACTCTCGTCAATTTAATAACCGAACGAATAAATCGTATTTCGACGACAGGCTGCTGTTGTTCGTTAAACTGAAACGTCGAAATATGATAATGCGTCGAGCTGGCGTATGTAAATGTAGTAATTCCTTTGTTATCTGTCGTAGATGATGACGTGGTGGTTTACGACGTTCATGGCTCCAGCTATCAAACAGAAGGTTCACAATTTACCTGGGGTCGAGTATCTTTACGACGTGATGTCTCCCGAGCAACTGGAGATCCCTGCGTATATCACGGAATACGACATGACGGTACGGATTCTTCGGATTCTCTTTTGAGATATTCAAAGTTGTGAGGGCCAGATTTTAAGTGAAACGAAAGCAACTTGCTTTCGCGACGTGTTTTCGTCGAAGTAATAGAAAAAGCAATCGATATTTTCAGGGATTTATTTGTTACATAAATTAGAGATAAATGAGAGAAATTTTTGTAATTAAGAAAAAAGATATAGTCTAGATTATATAAGATAAGTTATATTAGAAGACTCGATTGCGAGACAAGATGTGAAAAAAAAACAGTTAGGAAAGGAAATAATGGTAAAAGAAATATCGAGCAAATCTTTGTGATCTCTCTCTCGTGTTAGGATTAAATCATCCTGCAGTTAAAACGTCATCGAAGTTATTATGAAACTCTGTTGTTTGGTTTCTTGCTACACCATAAAAAAACCTCTCGCAAACGAAAATTTAAAATTCGATCGGTATGAGAAAAAAAAAAAATTGGCCAAACATTACGTTGGAATGAAATATTGCATTAGATCATCCCGCAATTAGAACTCACTGTCTGTGTCGTTATAAAACCAATTTTTTTTTCTTTCTTTTTTTGCCACGCTCCTCGGAAGAGAAGTGGGTAATTACTCCTTAGCTACATGAGGAAACGTAACAAATTGCAGATAAACGGCTTAAGGTACTACCAGCCGGACCCGATCTCGTCGTCACCGTCGACGTCCACGTAACTCTGCGATCGGACCTCCCCGCCAGCGAAGCACTGGACAGAACGAAGCAATCGGATCGACCGTTCCGCTCGATAGTAATGCGTCTGGCGCGCGTATTCCCTCGTGCACCGACCACCGTATGCCAGCTCGGCGCGATCACGTTCCTTCCAGCGAGATCCATCGAAGGAGAAAAAAAAAAAAACGAATCGAAGATCGTGGAGCGGCAAAAAGTGCCTGGGTGACGGACGGAAGACGTCGAAGAGGGATGACGAAGAGAACGGTCGGTTCTTCGCGCGACAACTGTTCCCCTCGATGATAGATCGCTGATGAAGAATGAAGAAACCACTGCCCATCTGTTTGTTTCTCGCCGCGAGTCGCATGCTCTTTCGCTCGATGAAAGAGACAAAGATTTCTCGCGTTTCTCTAGGTATCGTACGCGAAGGAACGTCGTTCGGAACAGCGTACATTGATCGACGCTGGACTATATATCGAGAAGGTAACACGGTGATGTTCAGGACACCAAGAGATGGACGAAGTTCGAAGATCAGGAAGAGAGGGAGGAATAACATGAGAATTGTCGTTCGCGTGCTACGCGGATATCGGCTGCCAAAACATAATAATCAGTATTCTCGTCGTCGTTGTTGTTACGATGGAACACGTGGGATCTTGTTGTTCAATTATAAATAGCTAAGCTATTGTACGGTTTTAGAACGGGGGTGGGGGAAGGGGAGAAGGTTGAGGAAGGACGTAGCGGAATGTACGAGGAAAAAGGGCGTTAACGACGAACCCGTAGAGTTAAATTGACGGCTTAATAATGGAAACTGTCGATCGCTTTTTGGTTATTTTCTTATCCGTCGTTGTACAGCGAAGAAGCGTCTATTCGATTATTGTACATCGTATTTTATTATGTCACGTGGTTGGTGAACGAAGTCACGGCCGCTGGCACGCGGTATTTTCGATATGCGTAAAAAGAAAAAAAAGAGAGAGAGAGAGACAGAGAAGAAAGGGAAATGTTTGAAGAAAATGCTATGTAATGTTGTGCAACTTCTCGGCTGACGGGATGTGGAGAGCGGCAGGTTCCTCTCGTGGCGCTACGGCTTCGGTTCTTTAGCGGTGGATCACTTAACCCAACGTGTATAGGACTCTAACTAACGTTAAATGCTCGTTAGATGCGCGTGCTTCGGGGTTCGTTCTTTGTTCACAGGATGAGTCAATTAAGCGTCGTCTTTGGTTCGTTGATTTGGTTCGCATTGTGCTCGCACGATGAAATTAAATGAATCCTAATGACGCGTAATCAATTCATCTTCGACGCGAATGAACGAACAAGAAACCCAGGAAGATTCAATGGCTGAGCGCCGAGGTCGTACTCGCGGTTCAATTCTAGGCTAGATGAAGCAATAAACTCTTAAGAGCTTTCTCGCGATTTGTACACGTACGCACGATAGGTACGTTCATTTTATATATACACACGCTATTACATCTCTAATTGTCAAAATGTGTGAGAAACCTCGAATGAAACTTGAATCTTCTTTGAAGATTTTTCAAATTCTATTAATTGTTCAACTTGTTAGATCAAATAATCTTTCGTGTGAAAGATTCGTTCGATATTTTGAATAATCGCGAAGATAATAGTGTGCGTATATTTAATTTAGATGTACTGCATGCATGTACGTGTATGTTTCGTGGGACAGAATCGTTATACTCATTGTTAAGCATTTTTAGAAACACGAAATGATGAAGCAAAATGTTGATGATAATCGCGTTCGTATATCACTGTCAATTAGCTCATTTCTCTCGCGTCATTTCACTCTCTCAGAGAGTTAAGTCGAGTCAGTATCGTTCAGAGTTAGAAAAGAGAGAGAAAATGAAAGGGAAAATCGTTGATTTCATGGTGAATGGACGAAATAAGACCAATGGGTTAATTGACTGTACCTGCGAGCCAGAGATGTGTTATAATTTTACATTACTATTAACTCCAAATAGTTCGAGAATGCTTGATCCTTGAGATATCTTTTTATTACTTTTTATTGCGTTGGTGATATTCATTGACGTCAGAATAGCAGTTAGAGTGAAACGAAAGAGTGTATCCATTCATTCCAATGAGAAATCGAGTTTTCAAAACAAGATTCTGTTTTCAAGAACGTTCAGTTTATTCAGATTTCATTTCATTTCGAATACAGGGACACGAATTCGAAATTTCTCCTATCCTTTTTCTTAATACACAATAAATATTATATCGCTAAAGGATCGTGATGAAACGTTTCATTGATGAAACGATTCTGCCAACTGCAAGTCAATACACTTGTGAATACGCTGAATCTTCACATTATTCGACACGTACTCGAAATCTCGTCTTTTTTCTTTTTCCTTTTCCTTGGCATTAGAAGTTAAATACAGAAATTTCTACAATTCATAAAATTTATTATTACAGAATATCACAATCCACAATGCCACTGGGGCATCTAAAAATAATTTCTATAAAATGTAACGTTTTCCTTAGTTTCTAGGGAAAGTCCTCTGCTTCAATTAAATCCCGTATTTCGGTACGTGTCTCTGTTTTCAGATTTCGTACACAGGACACGAGCGATTCTTGAGCGTGACGCGAAATCTTATGTCACTCGCCTTGGTCAATCGTCGGTTCTTTTCAACGTTTTACGTTGAAGGACCTCACTGTCCGTCCCTGACAATCGTTTATAGTAAATAGCCAAGCATTTCGCGCAACGTGTCGTCCAAACATCCTCGTTGCTATTTATTGTTCCCTCGAAAACACGAACAGATGCTCCTATCGATCGTTGAGTACGGTTTGGACGATCAGACGTTGCTCTCGTCGCGATCGTGTAGAATTCTGTCGAAGCAGAGAGTCGAGTCGTATGTATGTGGATGTCGTAGATAGAAAAAGATTCGTGACAATATGCAACTACTGCGTGCTTAGCGGGAGCTGAGATTCTATCCGAAGTCTATCTTTAAAGTCTTGATCTATTCAGTGATCGAGGTTTGGAACTAAATCGGTGAAAAAATATTAGAAATTGCATTTAAACGTCAGACGAGAATTGCGAATTTTCAAATCCTGCTGCTTGTTGTCCACAAACAAACAGAAAGGCATTCTTTCGATCATTTTCTACCCAAAATAGTAATATTTTTCTAACAAATATCTTCTTATATCTTTGAACAAACTGCATATGATTTTTTTGTTATTTAAATAAGTGTAAGATCGAAATGTAAAAATCTAAAGATCGTAGCAGGGTTGAAATGAATAATTTAAATTTTCTGTCTGAGATGGGTGCTGAAAGAAAAAAAAAAAGAAAAAAGAAATAGTTCCGAAATCTCCATTTCTCGTAAAAGATCTCTCGTGAAAAGGAGATTCGGACGAGGATATGGAAAAAATATGAATGCTGCATGCTCGTCGGTTGACTGAGTAATAGGACTTTAAAAGGGACGTACGAGCATTAGGCTTCACGCTTAGAAGATAATCTACGGCTTGGAAAAAAAAAACGAAACAAGAAAAAATAAAGAAACTTAAATCGAAACCGCTGTTCCCTCGCTTTTAGGGGCTGCAGGAAACGGAAACGGCCAGACCGAAGAAAGAGCTTTATAAAATTGTGTGTGCGTGTGTTTGACGCGGTAGGCGTTTTCGATTGGTGCTGTTGTTCACCTTTAGGATCCCGGGATTCACGTTTACTTTCCGAACTTTTCTGCTCGTGCACAGCCATAAATCGGTCGTGATCCGATGTCTCGTTTTCGCTCTCGAACGCGCACTCGATTCGTGATTCGTTACCAAAATGAAATTCAGAGTGAATTGAAGAAGAAACTTGATTGATTCTGTGTGAGAATACACGTCGAACATACGAAACGAAGAATTTTTTTGTAAATATGAGAGAACTTTCGTTAAAGAGGAAACTGAGTTTATCTCTCGATAAAAAGGTTTATTGTAAAATTGTTGAAAAAGAAAAAAAATGGACTCGAAATGTTGTTTTCTCGAAAAAAAAAAATCAAGCAAATAATGATGTATAGACTGCGGATTTTTATGCATTTTTATGCATACGATAATATATAAAATATCCGAAGTAGAACATTTATTATTATATATAAGTAAGTGAAAAAAAATTCTATTTCGGTTGCATTTATTTAATTGAAGAATATATGAAAATCCGCAGTTTCAACGGTGAGAGAAAGATGATTTTCCTCGTTCTCGATCTGTTTCTACGCAGAATCGAATAATCTATGACGATCGCGTAGATCGATAATTAAACCGAGATAACTCAGAAGCGATATTGTTCTACTAATCGTGCTGAAATTCATTGTTAACTGCGTTCCACTAATCGCAAGTTTTGCTAACTAAATGGTAATTATAGGGTTAATCGTTGAACACCATCAGCGTTTATTGAGGGTGAATTTTATATTTATGGAGGAAGCATATATTATATTATCGATATGTTGAAACGTTTAACCGATTTATTCTTTCATGGAAAGAGAAGAAAAGAAAATGATTGATTACTGTTTCAATCTACTTACGCTCTCGTTCAAAATTCTGGAGTATGTTGAAGTTTTAAAAGGAACTCCCGGGTGAATAAATATCTTATTTGTGATAACTGCTATCTCAAAGTATCTTAAACTTAACTGAATAATACTTAAGTATTGAAACTTATTCTTGTTACTTACTCTCATTAGTTAGGATTTGAGCTTATTCTTATTTACCAATGAAATAAATTTTAGAACTCAACAATTCTTATCTTCGGTTTGTAATCGCATATATTTTTATTTCTCGGGGCAAAATTTTTTGCCTCGTCTAAAAAAAAAAAGGCAAAGAACGCTCCAAATTTCTAAGCGAGAGTGTGCACGTGTGCGATTTCGTGCGAGTTTTTACTTGTCCTTTTTTCTTCCTTCGAGCAAGGAGAACAGTTAATTATCGTCGACGAAGGGAACTGGAAACTTCACGTTCTACTTTATGCGGAGATTTTTTTTACGAAGAAACGAAAAACGTAAAGATCAACAAACTGGTGAGAAACGAGATCGGAAGCTTCGGAAATTACACGTGCATTATTGTATGTATACGTCGTACGCATTACGGTATACCGGTTTAACTAATTGTAATTGTTGTCGCGATGGTAATAGATTCTAATTAATCGAGGTATATTTTTCTCTCGGTGCGAATGCACGGCCTCTAACCTTGGTAACCAAGGTGCACACCTTGCCCTTTCGTCTGTTTTTTTATAGATCGAGCAATAAACGTATTGTTTCAATAGAAGAGTTGTCTGATTCACACCTGGCCTGCGTGAACAGAGAATTTACCCTTTCCTGTGCAGATAAAAGCTGAAAAGAGAAGAAGTAGAAGAAGAAGAAAGGGAAGATACAGAACTTGAATCTTAACTCTGAAGATATTTATATCATTCAAATATAGAATTTGTATTTTAATCCTCGGAGAACTGGGTACACGTAAAACTTTCTGCTCGGTGCACGTTTTCAAATTTTTGAATAAAATCATTTACAAATTATTGTCTAGAAATTCAGAGCACCCATAAATTTTACAATAAATATTAAAACCTTTTCTCTGAAAAAATATGTTTTTATGTTTTATTCAAAATATTGATAGGGTGCTCCAAATATTTGGAAAAAAAGAAGTTCTCATTAGATGGTCCTCTAAAGGTTAACAATAATTTCGAACATTATTTAAAACGTGAAGATTATGTTGTATATTAATATTCTTTATTAAATATTTTATTGAAATTTTGACGAAGAATCGTTTGAAAAATTTAATTAAATATCGAGAGAAAATTTTACGAGATTCTTTTTTGCGATGAAAACAAATGTAATTTGGAGGTTTTCACTCGTTGGAAAGTATAACAAAATATCTGTACGCACATTTCTCGAAAATAGTTCGTAATCTTTATATGTACTTCTACGTGTTTATCTTTCTTATCTTCTTTTTTTTTTAACTCCATTAAAAAATTGATAATCTCTCACTGATCCAAAGACTGATGCTATTATGCCTTGTTATGAAAAAAGAATTTCTCTCTGTTTCTTTTAAAATACCAATGGAATTTTTACTAAGAATTTATAGACTCGTGCAAATTTGTACAGAGTGATACCTAGAGATAGTATAGAGTTAATATACGAGTGAAAGTATGTTTCAGGCATTGGACGTTGCAATATCTATTTCCTATACATATCTTCGCGTTTGCGCAATCAGAGCACTTTCCTTTATCTTTAAACTCATCAATCGACCACGAACGTTAATACAAATCTATATTTTCACAAATTCATATTTTATAAATAATGAAATTCACGAATAGTGAAACTATACAGTGAATGTTTCACTTATTTTGACAAAAAAAAAAAAAAAAATTGTTTTATCTGTTAAATGTTGCAAAGAGCACTGTTGCTTCAGTTATCTTTAAATTTTCTGCAAGTTACAAAACACTACCACCTTCGCCACATGCACTATCACGTTACCACTCTGTCGTTCATAAATATTTGAACTCTAAAACTATTGCAATGCAAAACACAATTCAACTGAATCTTAACATACACAGTTGGTAGATATTGATAGAAAAAAACAGGTAATATTATTGGCTCCGAGGCCGAGTGACCTCGGAGCATGTCTGTTGAAACATATGTGTCTAGCCACGTCAAAAAGAAAAGAAAAAAAAATTCTACACAGACTTTATGAAGTTATTCATTCGAAACGAATGTGAAGCTCGAAAATACAGAAAGTTAACAATAAAAGAATACTGGCTAATTGTCGCTGATAATGGGTAACAAAAATATCAATCTTTTGACAAAGTTGCACAAAAAGTGTCCAATTATCCACGCACGATATAGCTAGCGTACATTCCACGCACGCATTGCTCGCCTTTAGATCATCCACTATCGGAGTCCAACTAATTGACAATATCCCCTGTTGACAAACTATTAAAACTTCACCATAATTTGTTACAGAATCACGGCCATTCAACCTCTCACCGTCCAATCGTCCCCTTCAGCTAGATCCACGGATTATCGATCGAGAGAGGAAGGTAACCAGCTGCATACTCGGGATATCAACTTTAAACCTAACGCGGCGCGTTTCCTAGTGTATGGTGAAAGAGGTCTCGTCGCTTTTCTCGTCATTGATTCGGCGTGGCCTGCGTGCGTTCGACGCACTGCGATTCGGCCAGTGAACAGCGTGGTGCCGAGCCGAGCGTTTCGACGCGAGCGTTCACCTTCTTCTTCTTTTTCTTCCGTTCGTTCTACCGTTCGTTATACCGCTCGTCTCAAACACGTTCTCGTCTGGTGAAAGTTTCAATTGCGGACGAATTCCAACCTGCGATAACAACGCTGCGCGAAATACCGAATATATCGGCTAGAGGCTAGTTATCTGCTATAGTGAAAACGTGACTGCAACACGACATTACTACTAGAGTAGTAGCGTAGCATGTTGACGCAACGACTATATTTATAATTTCAATTGAGATGTAGTGCGAACCTCGTGGATATTTCTTTCTCGATCGTGAGAGGAAAGAGAACAGCTCGTTTCAAAAGATCGGTGAGTGAAAAGAGAACAGCTCGTTTCAAAGATCGTTTGAATTTCAATTACAGAGAGAGCTATATCCTTCTTGGCTGATCGAACACGTTAGTTTGTTGCGTTTGTTTGTTTAGAAGGGGAATTTTGGAAAAATCGGTGAAAATTCACCAGAACTCGTTGAGACTCGAGAGATTTCCACTGCATTCTGACTGCACGAGGATGATCTCACCCCCTTGAGAAAATTTTAACTGAACGTTTGGTTTCAATAAGAAAGTCTGTATTTCCAAATATTCCGACGTTTTTTTTTTTGAAACTTTTCTCGAGATTTTTCGTGCTAATTTCGTACGAAAATTCGAAGAACGATTTTAGTTTAGCTCGAAGGAACTGCAATTGATATTGTTTGCTTTTAACAGAAAAATCTGTATTTCGAGATGTCGAAACCTTCTTGAAAATTGAAATTCTAATTTCATTCTAATTGTACGAGGATTTGGAGGAAGATGTTTCATTTCGAGAAAATCGTAGAAATATCTGTATCTCCAAGTATTGAAAATTTAATATCTTTCTTTTTAATTTTAACACCAGAACTCAGAAAAGAATCTTTGATTTGAAAAAAAAATTGCGAATCGTGTTTAATTTCAACAGAGATATAATGATAATAATAATAATAATGTTTAAAACATTTAATGAGTGACCTTCAACTTCAATAAAGTCATCTGTATAATTCTTAAACGTTCAAATTTATGTTACATAGAGATTTATTGTGAAATCTTACAAATTATTACGCATTTTTATTTTTATGAATGTCACGTTTTTTATTTTCATTCTATAAAAATAGTTTATAAACTTTGGATATTTCCAGTATCCGTATGTGAATTATTTGATTTGTGAGTGATGGTAAGCAATGAGGTGATGATATTGGATATTTCCAGTATCCGTATGTGAATTATTTGATTTGTGAGTGATGGTAAGCAATGAGGTGATGACTTTAACCGATGATTTCCAATGTTTGTATATATCGTTCTTACGTTGGTGAGTGCCGATAATGTCAGAATGTTATTCGAAGAAAATCTGAAACGTGATACTACTACTAAAAATTTTCATCTTTTTCCTTCATTTTTCTGAATTTTTCTAATTAAACGTGAAATAAATGACAAACTATGAAGAATTGAATTTTTGCAGCTCCAAAACTGAAACAAATCTATAGATCTAATAAATATTTAAAAATAAACGACGTAATTATAATATCCTTGTTTTTCAGAAAAACGAAATACATAAAATGCTCCAAAATCTTAAGCGAGAATATGTATAATATATAATACATATTTATTGAAAAATAATGATGGCGTTCTTATTATCGTTGGTGAAAATTTTAAAACAAACGAAGTGATTGCTTCTTCATTAGTTTTGCACTTTTCTTTTCATAAAGAGCAGAAAAATTCCGTGTGAGCTTGCACGAGACTAGATCGTGTCATTTGTTCGAGATTTCATGTGGTCGTTTGTTAATGACTCTGATTACTTCCTCATTGACGTGTGGATAGGTACGAAGAATGGTTGAGCAACAAGGAATTCTCATTGCACGAGAATTTTCGTAAGATTTCACTCGTTCAAAAACTCGAGAACATTTTTTTATACAATTAATCGTTCCGAAAATATTTCAATACTTCTAGTCTCACAGTCAGATTGGCTGACCCGGTATATTAATTGATCTTTTCCCTCAATGTTCTGGAAGTTCTTTATTAAATTCAATGTACTTTTCAATTTTAGTCACACGAGCCTAAACGTTTCGTTATCGTTAGCAATTTGCTTTTGGCAACTTGTAAATAATGATTAAATAAATTTTAATAAGAGAACGTTCTTTCATCACTGATTCTTGATATGGATGGTTGTGTGTAAGAATCAAGTTGCATTTTCATTTCCAAAAGGCACGCGAACGAGATACGTACTTGCTTCGAGAAATGAACGACACGTTTGTGAAAATATTGTACCCAAAAGATCGTGTTGTGCTCGATTTAATTTTAGACAAGAAGTATTACGTATGTAGCGATTTAAGTAGGAATTGTAATTAATCATCTGAATTAATGATATAGATTATTATAAAGAAACATCAGGAAGAAGTGACAAATTTGTATAAATTTAATTGAAGCCAATTAAGTTTAAAAAAATTGAGAGGTCGAAATTTAAAATCAATTTTAGAAATTAATTCTAGTATTTATAATTCTATTGTTATTTTTATTAACTTAGAATTTTTAGAAGTCATTGAAAATTACAGAAATTTCTAAACAATGGAATAATACAAAAATATTAGTTTACAGTAGTTAAAAATGAAATAGTTGTTACAATCGTGATGATAATGAAGAGAGAACATTGACAAATTATTGGATCGTTTTTAATAACAAGAAAATTCAGAAACAATTCTATAGTCTTGAACTCGTTTATCTTGAATTCATTCCTTAATCTCAATTAGATAAATTATTTATCTTTGACGTAATGAAATGATAATATTAACGGCTATGAAAAAAATATTTCGAATATAATCATTTTTTCACTTTCTAATGTAACTTCTTTTTTTATCTTATTTTATTTCATTTTCAAATTTTCGTAATCGCTATCAAAACGCTACTAAAAGATACGAAATTTAGCATACAGTGGTGCAAAACACTTTTGTATACACCACTGCATCGTATAATTTCGAATTTGGATTCATGTATGTAAATCCTATTGAAAAATATTTAATATGGTTTTGTGTGTGTGCGCGTGTGTGATGCTGTTGCACAAAAGGAAACGTTCACACCTGACTTTTAAACGACCATAAAAATTATTTCTGTCTTTATGATTTTAAAATTTATCTACGTGTGATGTATTTATCGTATTGTGTTCGCTAAAAAAAAAAAAAAATTAGCGATAAAAAATGAATAATTTCCTGTCTCGTGGAGAAACTTATCATGGCGCATTTTATATATTATTTCTCATTCGCGTTGTGGCTTCAAGGCAGCGAAAATTTACAAGTAATGCACTTTTGTAAATTTTTTTCACTATTTCGTTCCCTCTAAAAGATAATTATCAGATTTAATACAAGTGTAGATTCTCTAGAAATTCTAGAAATATTGAAACAGTCATTTATAACCAGACTGTGGATTTCTATGTAATTTCGTATTTTTGAAGATACGTATGTATAAAACAAATTGTAACATTTACTTAAATCATTCTTTTCTTTTCTTGTTTTTTTCTTTTTCTCTTTCTTTTTTTTTCTGTGGCAAAGTTTCTGCTCTGAAAGAGAAGTTCGAGAAAACGAAATAAAAAGACGGAAAAGACGAGAAACATCAAGATGACATTATTAAATATTCAAAACACGTCCTTGTACTTTTAAATACTTAGTGCCCGTTCTGCAAAGTCTCTTACAAATTTTGAGTTACAAATCACTTAACAAATTTAATTAATGTCGACTGTATTTTTCTTTCTTCACGTTTTTCTTCAATTGTCGTTACTTGTGCGCGTTGCAGATACTTTGAAGTTCGCCGGAATTAATTTCTACGCCTGATCTGACTTCAACCAATCGAAGCATGTTGCGATTTTAATACAATTCATACATACATAGCATACGTGTAAACGATACGAAAAGTCTTAGTCAACGAGTGAAATGCATTTCTTTTTATCGTATAGCCTTTATGTAAATAATGCGGCCGCTTTATTCACACGAGCGAAATAACAATCGACTGGTGCGATGACTGGTGCACATTCTTCAGCGCGGACTTTGCTCTTTGGAATAACAACGAAATGATTTCGAAAGTAAAATTTGACAAAGTGACAAAGCGTTGCTGATAAGAAATGCTGAAGGTCATTGACCTGCCAGACACGTTGCTCCGTCGAAGAATCGCGTGATCGTCACGTACATTGTGTCCGACGAGTTTTCTAATCTTTTCTACTCTTGGAGTGACTTTGGTTGAAGACGAGCAGGTGGATTTGCGTCGAATTTGGCGCAAAATGATAGCTCAGAGTGTGGTGGGGATAATTATTATTTGAGAATTCAACGGTATGAAAATTCCATTTTTAAACCTCGAAGTTCGAAAACTTCTTCAAAGTATCGAAGAATAATTGTAAATCAAGCTTCGCTGGACCGTGGAATTTAGCACGAGATCGTACAGTAATGTCAGCGTAGAGAAAGCTGTTGAAATTTAAGGACGATATCGAGGAATTATTATCGATATTATATTAATACGAATCACTCTGACGGATCATCAAATTTTCGGCAGGAAATTGCATATTGTTTACAGCGTGAAATCATTTAATAAGTTATACTTTGATATACAGAAGATACTTTGTTATACAGAAGATTACTGTCTCAATTAATAAAGATTTTCTTAAAACATTAGGAATTCTCCATTGTTTGAAACGAAAACAAAAGATCCAAGGGGACAACAGAATTATTTTTAATGAACCTTTAGAAATTTCTTTTCACAAAGATAACAGTTGTTCACAAAAATATTTATGAACATAGATATGTACGTACATAATTCCAGGATAAAAAAAAACTAATATAGAGCTAAAACTAGAAGATTGAAGATTATTGTTATCAATCGTTCACTGTTTATTGCTGATGATTTAGAACTTTTGTAAATGTAGAAAATGTAATGAAAACGTAATCTGTTATTACATAATAGAAACTAGAACTCGTATCAGTTGAAGAGCGAAAGTCTTTGTTTTTTTTCCTTTGTTGAAATTATGATGATAAGAACAGAGAAAACGATATATCAAATTCATTAAACGCGCAGACATTTAAAGCTTTATCAGTAAATAATTATATTTTAATGTTTGGAAACATAGAGATTTCTTTGAACTCTAGATCTCTAACCGATATTATTTGAAATTAAAGATCTTATAACTAATTGCAACATTAGCGATTAAAAAGTATAAAATTATTTTTATAGATTGTTTCGTAGTAATAATCTGTTTCATTAATTTATCATCTAAATTACTTAATTATAAATTATTCTATGATTAGAATTATTTTTGAAATCATTAATCATTATTTAATTTTCAATATTACCAATTTCTTATTTCGTGTTTCGTTTGTCGCGTAATTTGAAAACAACGATAGCGCGAAGAAAAAGCAGTGAAAATACGTAAGTAACCGTTTAAACAAAATTATTCCTTACGTGTGTCCAAACAATGTCGAAAGTCAAGAAAAAAAATATTAACAGAAAACAAGAACTGGTATTTCTAAGTGCCACAGTGTATAATGTATAAATAAAAATAGATTTAGCGACTAACAATCGAGAAACGTTTCCGCAAAGTCACATTTTTTTATTAGCAATAGTATTAAACGTGTGCATATTTTACGTAAATAACGTGTAATTATATAAATATTCCGCATTAATACATATTTAATTACGGATGTATATTTTACACACTTGACACATTTTCACAGATCAGGTTACTGCGTCAGATTTATTTTGTAATTTTAGAAGATTTTTCCTTTATTGTATATTAGCCTTTTTAAAGTTACTTTAATACATCGCGATTGGAAAGAAAAACGCACTTACAAATACGCCTTTTATTAACTTACGTTTATTTTATAATTAATGAGTACAATTACATGTTTAAGCGGTTCTACCACCCTCATCTATATTAATAAGCTTCAATATGCAGGGAGATAGTATTTGAAAATTGCTTATTCCACACATGTTCAAAATTATTATTCACATTATGTACTAATTTTTCCCATGTTTCTCTGTCGTTCGTCGTTTCATTTTCTTAATTTCATTTTATGTACGACGTGTTACAGTGTTAGATTAGACGAAAGAGGAACCACCATAATCAATATATCGTCGTAGCTGAAGGGAAAATATCGAAGAGGGAAAAGAAAAGAAAAAAATGGAAATTTTCGGAGTCAAGTTTGCACCTTTGAACGTTCCGTTAAAGCGAAGATTGGAAACGCTCTCAGCCGCAGTATGTATCGTACTCTTCGCCTTTGGAAACTTCTGCGGATACATTCTCACCGCGTATTTTCTTTTCTTCACGGAGACCATGCGTTACTTTATATTACTTTACTTCGTCTGGATGTATTACGATTGGAACAAGACCGATATGGGGTATAAACGGTGAGTTTACGTTTGCGACAGAATTTCGCAAAGTCAGCGATTTATATCGAGACTTTATCGCCCGATAAACGAATCGATCATTTCTGCGCTGTTAACGAAACGAAGGTAAACAAACTCGATACGGAATGTAATTTGTACTTAGCACAGAGTACCCGAAATTTACACATTTATGTAACTGTTTGACAGATACTCGATTCTTGTTAAATTTTATTAAATACTGAAATATAAATATCGATGGTGGATATTATTATTTTATATTAAAATACAAAAGCAGCGTTTTAATTTTATAGTAATAATTGAGATGTTATCATACCGAAATAGCACAGTCTCGATATTTTCAATCAAAATATTATAGCTTTGAAAATTCTTTTAAAATTCTTATTGTTTTCTCACAATTCTGTGCCACCGTTACACTTTCATCTGAAAGTTGAACAAATGTTTCTTTAATTAAATTTACATCGTTCGTGTAGGATCGTTCAGGAACTATACGACTTCTTTTTTTGAACTATTTCATTCAATTTTAAACATCAGAGTTACATAACAAAATATATACGATTTCTTTAATTTCTTTTTTTTTTTTTTTTTTTTTTTTTTGGTTGTTCAAGATTTATACGATTGTGCAGCAACAATGTAAACTTAATTAGAGAAAATATTCTCGGAGTAGTGTTGCAAAGGGAAGATTTTAATTTTCAATATCAGTCAGTGGACATCTCGTCGATCTTGCTTATGAAAAAAAATTTCAGCGTTTTGTTATTCAATGATGTTTGAATTTTTATTATTTGTGAGAAAAATATCATTAAATTGTTATTTTCCATTCGAGTGTGTTTGACGTAAGAAAAAAAAAAAGAAAAGAATAAAGGAAGAAAAACAATCTTTGGATTAGTTAATTACTCAAGTGTAGATTATTCTACGACTTCTCTCTGCAAAATTATACTCTGCCAACGTCACTCGGCATAATTTGTGTAAATCACTCCAATTAATGAACTGAGAACTTATAACTTGTTTAATCATTTTGTGCGATCCAGGCGAAAACTGTTAAACTGGATAAGAAATTGTGCCTGGCAACGGTACTTCTGCAGCTATTTCCCAATAAAATTAATAAAAACCACCGACTTGGACCCGAGCAAGTTGTATCTGTTCTGCAATTTCCCGCATGGGATTTTATCATCGGGGGTTTATGGTGCTTTCGCGACAGACGCCGCCGGTTGCAAAGAATTGTTCCCGAAGATCGAGTTCAAAGTCGTTATATTGGACCAACACTTCAGGGCACCGCTTTTCCGAGAATACTGTCGCATCAATTGTACGTATCACTCGAAAATTTTTATCCGATTACTTCGACACACAAATCATTTATACTAACTGCTAATTGCTATTCGCTTAAATACATAAATACATGCTTTGTGCGTGTAATTATTTAGATCCTGAACGATATTTCACTTATAAGCGCGACTATGTATTTAAATTAAATTAATTTAAATTAAATTAATTTAAATTTAACTTAATTAAAATACTAGATTACATCTGCGTTCTTTCATGGGGGGAAAAAAAATTATGGATTTTGCCTTCTTGAAATTATTATCCCATCAAACGTAGCGCTGCGATGATATAAATCACGATCATACCTTGAGACATACGCTACGTGTAATTAATGTCAATTTTTAAATATCTTTCTTCACACACCGCGAGGGCAATCAGCGTCTGCGTTCAAAGTTCTAGAGAAATCTTTCGAGCTGATCAAATAAATTATATAAGTTATTAACATATTAAACTTCTGTAGTATCTTAGACAAATCTGAAGGCTACAAAAATTAAATATGAAGCTACGCAGTTCTACGTGCTTTAATAATAAATGAAGCATGATTTGAATATCGGTGACCGTGAACAAAGAAGGAAATATGATTGTTTGAAGAGCGATGTGAAAACTACGAGAAAACTATTGCAATGGAAAATTATTTTATTTTATTGAATATTGACTCGGACGATCTAATCGTGTTCGAATTTGTCTATCGAAATGATCGAAACATCATGCAATTCAACTAATTTCCTCAGAGAAATAATATCTATCTCTCGTATATTTTACTAAACGTAGAACGTAATTTATTGATCGTTACATTCTCCTTAATGATAAATCCTCAAGTGAAGCGATTTATTATTTTTCGCCTTCCCAAAATTTCTTCGATCGTCATTCTTCGATCATAATGCATCTTCGAGCTTTGCATAACTTTCGGCTTTTTTAATTTCGCCATGCTTGCTATTTCAAGAGCCAACGTTCAAGAGTCGGACGTTTAATTGTGATTCAATTGAAACGCAGGTGTCGTCAGTAGCACTTCAGAAAGTCTGAACCAACAACTGTCGATGAAACCTGCGGCACCGTACACCGGAAGAGCGACAATTCTGATCGTCGGTGGAGCAGCAGAAGCAATGGAATGTAAGCCGGGCACTTATCGTATCCTGATAAAAAGGAGGAAAGGCTTCGTAAAGATCGCGCTGAAAAATGGGTTAGAATTACTATTGTTTCTGTTGATTCGGACCACAAGCACGTGAGAAATAATAACGACACTTTTGAAACAATCGATCTTCCACTATTACCTTACCGATATAATTTCAAAGAAAACAATGATAAATAACAGCAGCAAAAAAAAAAAACAATCGCATTAATCAAGATCATCATCAACCGAATCAATTCGTCGTTTGATTGGGATACTTAACATTCTATTATATATTTCGCGTGATAAATATCAGTGACAAAACTGTATCAGGCAACGTACACAAGATTCGATAAAACAATCTGATTTAATATTATCATCGTGATTTCGATTCTTCTGAACATTTTTTTCACTACACTGCGGATTTCTATGCATTCTATGGGAAATTGCAAACATACGCGGCGAACATCCGAAGCGGAGTATTCGTTGAAATGTATTTGTGAAATAAGACAAATATCTATATTCAGTATTTACATTTATTTAATATAATTAATATAATTAATTGTAATGTAGAGATACGTGGAAATCCGCAATACTTATAGCTTCGATCAAATAATCGAGGGTTAACGTTAATGTTGCAATGTCCCAATGTTTCATTGTAATAACGGAACTCGTTTGCTTTAGCGCTCCCTTAGTTCCTGTCTGTTCGTTCGGGGAAACGAACCTGTTTGACCAAGTGTCGTTTCCAGAGGGCTCGTTTATGAATAAACTGCAGATCTACATTCGAAAGAAGATCGGCATGGCGCCGGTTATACCGGTAGGCCGGGGATTCTTCCAGTACTCTTTCGGTATCATTCCACGGCGAACACCAATCACTGTCGTTGGCAAGTATTTCAACGTCGACAGTTGACCCACAAATAGTACAGGATACTTGTGACAATTGAAATTGGATTATTTCGAAATTTTTAATGAAAAATACCAACCTATCCAACAGACAATTTTATAGCAAAGAATATTTTTACTTTGAACAGATTTGAACAGATTTTCTTTTTTTTTTTTTTCCTCCTAGTCGGTAATCCGATGGAATTACCGAAGATAGAAGAACCAACCGTAGAGCAGATTGACGAATATCATGGGAAATTTCTCGAGCACGTGGTGGACTTTTTCGAGAAGGAAAAGCACAAATACGTGGAAAACGCGGATTCAGTGCACCTAGAATTCGTATAGTGACCACCAATGACTGGTTGCCAATGGCCATTCGTTAATGGATCCTCACGATGGTTGTTCAATGGACCAAGAAATTGCTCAATTGTAAATTGTCGATGTTCCAAAATGACATTTATGGTGTGAGAGTGCCGCGAATTTAGAGAATATGCCACCGTTCAGGCGATGTATTATAGCGAGTTTCGTCAATTAAGTATATTTTAAGACGTTTCCATAGAAAAGAACCAATAGAGTTAACGCATCCTGTATAAGGGTTTAGGAACAGGCAAAGCAATAAATTCCAAGAGCTTTAATGATTTGTATATATACATATAAATATGTTCGGTATGTCCAGTTTAAATATATCTTCACTCTCTGTTTGTTCACAATATGAGCGAACCTCTTGTTTAATACTTGATTTGGTGGATTTTAGTACTTTGGAAGCTTTCCGAAATTTTTTCAATCCGCTAACTTGTTACTTAACAATTTTTGATATTATGATATATTCAACAACAAATTTTTGATATTACGATATAACAATTTTTGATATGTACTTCGTTAAGTACAACAGACCATCTGCGAGACAGCGTCAAATTTTTATTCACCAATGCATTTACTACTGTTCGATTAGATTAGGAATTCTTCATTGTTAATATATAAATATGTATAAGCAAAAGCAACTGTATGAATTTAACTTTCACTCGACATATGTACGTAGACAATAACGTAATCAATATATATATGTAACATATATTATATGCAAACCCTCTATAATAGTTGCATAAGAAGTTTCAACGTTTCTAGGACTTGACAATTAACAGATAGGAAAGTTTAACGTTTTAAGCATATATTTAAGCTGGAAATATTCCACTGATTCACCTATGTATGTACATATATATGATACATCTGCGAGACAGAATCGTTGTTAAGAATAGTGATTTTGTAGATTGCGTCAATTAGTCTACTTCTCAGGCGTTGTTTCACTTTCGTAAAGGATAAGGTTGTCAAATGAAAAATTGTCAAGCAATGATCGATCCTCCAAAAACATTGAATAAAACACTGATTTTAAAAAACCATTGATTTAATACTATGTGCATGCAGTCTGACAGTACTTATCTCCTATTTAAGCAACATACTTTATTTTGTAATTTTTTTATGACATCTAACTTTCTAAGATAACGTGCATAAATTTCATTCCTCCTTTCCTCGTGTGTGTTTCCATATAGAGGTAGATGAAGTTTCTAATCATTTTCATGTACTTGCTTCGACATCACATATTTTCGAATGTACATCACATTTCTTACTTAGCGAA
The DNA here is from genome assembly GCA_032399595.1 of Tetragonula carbonaria. NCBI lineage: Eukaryota > Metazoa > Arthropoda > Insecta > Hymenoptera > Apidae > Tetragonula > Tetragonula carbonaria. The sequence continues at coordinate 7,448,563 of JAUCRC010000007.1, forward strand.
TCGGGTTCTGATTTATAAAAATTCCTGACAAGTGCAGAGGATAATCTCCTGTGAGACTGACCTGATGAAAAGTGTAGATTACTCTCTTCAAAGAAAACTGGTGCATGCTGCTGGTGATAAGACACATAGTTATTGATAGTGAAATTGCAAATTTTTCAGTATGAAGGAATAGTAAAAGAAGTATCAAATTAGTGAAAAGTGGAAAAAATCCGTCTTAAGTGATTTTATGATATATTATTAGAGTACTTAAATTATTTCTAGTTAAATGACTTATTAGAATACAAATTTACATACATATGTATATTCGTGTACACGAATGAGAAAGAAATATGAAAAATTGTATCAACTATCAATATTTACCAACCAAATTCCTGGACTCCGTATTTCCCGGCCCATGCGAATCACTGTCGAGATGATATCGTGACAAATGCTAAATTTTCTTTCTATTTCGAAATCCACAATGTATTTTTTGGAAAGCAAATTTTCATTTCGCAGCTCTCCACTTACATTCTGGATTAATGAAATATGAAATAAATATAGAGAGAACAGGAAATCTAGATAAAATAGCTAATTGGCATATTTCTTTATTTCCGTAAACATAACAGGGACAGACAATCTAGAAAATAGCCAATCGAAATGTTTTTCACAAGGACGCAATGTTTATATAAAATTCATCAATATTCATTTATGCCCATTTCTTCTACATCGTGTCACTTGGTGAGAGGAACATAATTCTCTCGGTCCGCATTTGAGGACTTTATGGTCATCCAATAAGACATACTAAGAAACAGTGTATATTTCTCAGTTATCTTTACTTTCATAGTTAAATTTCACAAAAGGAAGACAAAAAGTATAAAGAGTAACGAAGTCTTTAATTAGTGAAAACAGTGAACAGTGAAATTAAATATTAAAGCACATTTGTCGTATGTTGCAGAAGCTTATTAGTTCATGATGGAAATTTAAATTTCGTGCATTTCCACCGATCTACAGTGATATATATACGTGTACACACACACACCTAGTCACTATATCAGTCGTTTTCAAACAATATATTATAAAAATTCGCAATCTAGTTGTTGATTGTTGCAGTTCGTCGACTATTGACCAAAAATTTACTGAGTTTACCGTAAGTAACCGAGGCGGTGGGAAACGATGAAGATCTTTAGGACAACATTCACGCCGCTGAAAGTTGTACAGCGATTTTTGGAAATGTTTGTAACCACGGCGATGATCTGGTTCCCATTACTTTTATTGATGATAGGATATCCTCTCGCAATATATCTTCTCTTTTGTTCCGAAATTATTCGCTGCTGTGTGTTGCTTTACTTCATCTGGATATATTACGATAACTATGTGTACCCTGCCGGAGGTAAAAGGTAGTTAAAACACACTTGTAATATCAGGTGATAATTACTGATATTACTTTTTTTTATTTATTATCATTTTAGTACATATAATTAAAGAGTTCGATGGTGCAATATGAATGTTTCTCTGTCGGAAAGACGAATAAATAATCATATCGAAAGGTTTTTCACGTTCATATATGGTTTTTCACAATTTTGTGCACTTTCGGTTGAACCTGACAATAACATTTTCAACGTTTCGCTGGTACTTTCCGTTAAATGAACAGCGAAACGCGCGATCAAGTCTCCTTGAAAATCATCTTTGTTATTAACGATTAGTATTGTTAACGTTAATTTTTTTTGTTCAAACGAATGCTAAAAAATTTGAAATGTGTGTTAAGAAGAAGTGTCGGAAGAAATTATGAATTCATATAACCATTTTGCTCTCTAATATTATCTTTACATTGTAACAGAAGATAATATTAATTAATTACATTCAATCACTTGCACATCGTTGCCATCAATTCATACTACGCTCTATAAATACATTTGTTCCATAAGAATGAACGAATATCTAAATTCAAGGCAAACGTGCAGACACGCTCTATAAATGCATTTGGTTCGTAAGAATGTATGTATATCTAAATTCAAGGCAAACGTCATATGTAAAGTTCACGAGTCATGGAGAAAATTTCCACGTGTAACGCAATTTCACATTTAATTTCCACAAAACGACAATATTGTGTGTGCATTGCCGGATAAACGATCTGACAGCATAATTTATATAAGCCACGCAATCTTCGGCACTAGTGTTAGTTTCTGTCAAACCAATGGTATTTTCACTTTTACAGGGCACAATTGAAACAGTGGTTAAGATCGAGTACAATGCAGCGGTACTTTTGCAACTACTTTCCTATAAAACTAGTGAAAACCACCGATTTGGACCCGAACAAGTCGTATTTATTTGTCAATTTCCCACATGGCATATTATGTTTAGGAGTTTGTGGCGCCTTCGGTACAGATGCCGCCGGTTTCAAAAAAATGTTCCCGGGTATCGATAGTAATATAGTCATGTTGGTTCAAAACTTCAAGATACCGTTTTTGCGTGATTACTGCCGTGTCCACAGTACGTATCATTCGGAACATTTTGTCCGAATCGTCTCTCGAAAGAAATTATTCATATTAATAACTTTAACTATTTAGTTGCTATTTGTTTCATTAGCACGCGTGGTCATATTGGAATTTATTTCTTGGCCAATCGCAAATAATTATGCAATTAAAATTATTTTAATTAAAAAAACTGTTCCATAGGAAATTCTTGCATAATTCTTGTTAGCAAAATAATAAATAATCGTGTCAAGCGACGATATCAACAATATCATTTCTTCAATCGTCATTCCAGTAATGATAACGCGCACTGATCACTCTTTCATTTTCGGCTTCTCCAGTTTCAATTATTTCCCACTTTACAATCTGACAATGTTATATATGTTTAATTACGATCGAATTGATAGGTTTTGCTGGCAGCAGTCCGGAAAGCTTGAATTATCTATTATCGACGAAACCTGCGGCTCCATTCACCGGAAGAGCAACGGTTCTGATGCCTGGTGGAGCAGCAGAAATCATGGAATCCGAGCCGGGCACTTATCGTATCCTGATAAAAAGGAGGAAAGGCTTCGTAAGGCTCGCGCTGAAAAATGGGTTAGAATTACTATTGTTTCTGTTCGGATTAGAATTACTATTACTACTGTTAGAATTACTATTGTTGTTCGGGCCACAAGCACGTGAGAAATAATAACGACACTTTTGAAACAATCGATCTTTCACTTTTACCTTACCGATATAATTTCAAAGAAAAATATGATAAGTAACAGCAAAAAAAAAAAACGATCGCATTAATCAAGATCATCATCAACAGAATCAATTCGTCGTTTTATTGGGATACTTAACGCTCTATTATATATATCACGTGATAAATATCAGTGAGAACATGAAACAATAGAAACGGTTCTTTGAATTAATCTACATTAAATTCATTAATTAGACTATTACACAGGCTTTCGTCTTTACTCGATTGATATACTAATTGCCATCATTATCTAAATCATTGTGGTTATTTTTCACTACAACATGGATACTTATGCATATTGTGCATTTCGACGTATTTTACGCATTTGTGAACCCATTTTCCAAAGAGAAATTATAAAGATATACAAAATACTCAGTGTATCATCAGATGAGACAAATCTCCATTCAGCGCGCACTTTTCTTTAATATAATTGTAATATTTTTATGTAAAAGTATAATAACAATTATGGTTGAGGGTTAATGCCATTGTTGCCAAGTCTCTTTATGACAGCAGAACTCGTTTGTTTCAGCGTTCCCTTAGTTCCCGTTTGTTCGTTCGGTGAAACGAACGCATACGATCAAATAAGATTTCCAGAAGGCTCATTTATGAAGAAAGTGATGAACTTCATTCGTAAAATAATGGGTCTCCCTCCGGTTTTCTTAATAGGCCGAGGACTCTTCCAGAACTATTTCGGTATTATTCCACGGCAAACACCAATCACTGTCGTTGGTAAGTATATTATTTAGCCAGAAAAATCATGTAACAATAATAATGCACAGAAAATACAGTTAGTCAATAATTTGAACAAATATTATTTATGCCTGTGATAATTGAAGTTAGGTTGTTAAAATTTTGACAATTACTCATTTATTACGCGACTGTCCACATAGAGATTTATAATACAATTTAGTTAAACGAAAAATTCGGAACTTACCAACAATAACTTTATCGTACAATAGAAAACTTGTGGTTCTGAATATATTTGAACGTTTCCGTTTCTCCGCAGAAAAATCGCGAGCGCTTAAAATTTTCATAATCTTCTTTTTTTTTCCAGTCGGTAGTCCGATGGATTTACCAAAAATTGATGAACCAACCGAAGAACAGGTTAACGAATATCACGGGAAATTCATCGATCATTTGGTGGATTTCTTCGAAAAGGAAAAACACAAATACGTCGAAAATGCTGATACAGTGCACTTAGAATTCGTATAGTATTGAATGGAAGGAATTTTTGTATTATAAATACCTATGTAACATTTGTGATGTAAAAGTTTTGGTGAAGGAATTATATATACATACAATTATATATACATATAATCCATTAAAGGCCTTAGAATTTATTGCTTCGTCTATTCCAGCTACAATATTTATACAATACCGATACAATACCTATTTGTTAATGGAAACATTTTAAAATATACTGAACTTACGGACTGACATTGCAATACATTATTTGTAAATGGTGGGCAAAGTTCGACTTGATGAAGGAAACCCTCTAAATTTTTCAATCCTTTAACCTGATATTAATAGAAAGCTGTATTTATATACAAAAAATTTCTATATATGGATTGTGGTGTGTTATTAAATAGTCTGTTGTTCCATAGGATTCTTCGTTGTTAATATAGAAAGCGAAAATAATTAGCAAAAGCATATAGATATATATGAGATGTAGCATGTGAAGATTTTCCGCGTCGTTTCTAGGATTCGATGATTGACCATTAGAAAAACGATAACGATTAAATATGTTTTTCTGCTGGACATTTGATGAACTTGTGTATACGATATATGAGATATATCGATAGAGTCGTTGCTGAGAACAGTCTTTCTTTACCATTTTAATATGAAGTCTCTAGTACGTCTTACGTGCTTGACCCGGCGATAACGCCGTGTCGATATTTCGTATGTGTGTGAATTCGTCACATACATGCGTCCTAATCTATAATTCATAACAACTATACAGAACAATCTTTCGACCGATCCAGTGATGAGTGCAGAGCAATTAAATTTCCCCTGAATTTAAATCTCTCACGTGACGCTGAGGAGATTAATAAAGTCACTTAGACCGGTAGTGAAGTTGCAAATTTTTCGGTACGAAGAAGTAGCAGAAGAGATATTAAATTGCTGCGAGTCGCTGTTCCATTTCAAGTAATGTACGTGAAGTAACCGCGTGACTTAACTGCTTTTCACAGCAATAGAGTAAATAAAATACACTGGGTTCTGGACAGACTGTACTGAATTACAAGAGGTAACTCAATAAGAAATAACGCATTTAGTAGATAGCTACAGAACGTAACTCGAAATATTTTGGTGTAACAGGCCCGCTTCTGTTACTGCGCCGTAACGGGCTTTATTATAATTTATAATTCATAATCGCGTACACTTTTTCACATAATGCAGAACAGAATGCCATCATTAGAATGCCAACGTGCATGCAAATTTGTATACGTATGAATATTCGTGTAGAATGGAAGAACTATAAAAAAAAATTGTATCATTAAAATTTGTGTCTGGATTTCATATTTGCCGGTTCTTCTGCTACGTCAGAGATCAATAAAGTCTATCAACAAGAGAATCAATAATTACTATGAATTATTTTCTACCTGTTTTTCTAGCTTGGAAAAAGAGTATTAACGAATCGTAATTACTCGATGACTTTCGTATAGCATCTATAAATATCGATCTTCTTGCATCTGTTCGACATTGCTCTTAAAAGTCTTCGGCTGTGAAAACCTGTTGAGTTGAGTTGAGAAAAAATTGGAAATTGAAAATTTTGCGGAAAGAATCCCAAGCCAATAACGATTTGAAAAGAAACATGCGTTAGGGAATTGTGTTTCATGTTTTTTGTATTTCTCTGTAACCGACTTTCGCTGCTAAGATTCACAAAGTTAAAAGGAAAACAAAGTGGAAGAGAGTGACGAAATCTCTAACTCGTGAAAACAGTGAACAGTGAAATTAAACATTAATGCACATTATCGTACGTTGTAGAAGCTTATTCATGTTCATGATGGAAATTTAAGAACAATTCATGTGCCTCTACTAATGATAGATTTCCTGGATTTTCGCCTATATATTTACAGTGATTTATGTGTTTAGGTATATCAATCGTTTCCAAAAAAAGAGAAGAAAGAGAACCAGAAATTTAATTGCTTAACTGTTGCATTCTCATCAACTTGTTGACTAAAGATCATTGAATTGATCTTATCGTGAGAAAACGAAGGGCACGGAGGAAAACGATGGAGATTTTCGGGATAAAATTCGCGCCATTGAACGTTCCATTAAAGCGAAGATTGGAAACGCTTGCAGTCGGGACGACCTTCTCTCTCTTAATAATTTCAATATTCGCAGGATATCCTCTTGCAATATATCTCCTTTTTTATTCTGAAACACTTCGCTACTTCGTGTTGCTATACTTCATCTGGATGTACTACGATAATTTTCTGCACATTGTCGGCGATAAAAGGTAATTACAGTATACTTGTGACAACAATTAGAAAATGATGTTTCCTATATTATTTACTATATTAAAGAGCTCGGTATGACTGCTATGAATGTTTCTTTTTAATCAGAAAAATAAACGTAATTACATCGAAAATCATTCGTATTGTTTCTTAGAATTTGAAGAAAATGCACCGTTGCATTTTCGTACGAATCTGAAAATATCATTCTCCGCTGATATTTTACCTCAATTGTGCAAGAAATCGTACATGAATCTCGTTGAACGTCAGCTTAGTTATTAATATCTTTTCAAACGATCGCTAAAAGATTTCGTATGTGTTAAGGTTTCGAAAGGAATAACGAATTTATATAATTATTTTGCTTTTAATATTATTATTTTTTTTTAAAATAGGAAAATTAATTTCTGCAAAACAATATTACATACGCATTAACCGAATAAGTGATCTAACAGTATAATTTACGCAAACCGTATAATTTAATTTTCAGCAATGCGTTACATTTTGTTTAACCAGTTGTACTCTCACCTTTGCAGGGTACAATTGAAACAATGGATAAGATCGTGTACATTCTACCGATATCTTCGCAACTACTTTCCTGTGAAACTAGTGAATACCACCGATTTGGACCCGAAGAAGTCGTATTTATTTGTCAATTTCCCACATGGCGTATTATGTTTAGGAGTTTTTGGCGCCTTTGGTACAGATGCCGCCGGTTTCAAAAAAATGTTCCCGGGTATCGATATTAATGTTATCATATTGGAACAATTTTTCAAGGTACCGTTTCTCCGAGATTACTGTCGCGTCAGTTGTAAGTATAATTCGAGCATTTTACTTCAATCACCTCTTGAAAGAAACTATTCACATTAATACTTCAATTATTATTTGTTATTTCCTCCATTACTTATTAATTTCTTTACATCTTGAATACACGTTCCCTTCACAATGCATTGATATATTGAGGTTAATTCTATAAATTTCTCTTTTACTGAACAATCAGATCGTAGAATTACATTTTTTTTAATTAAAAGGGTTGAGGATATAATTTTACCATTCACTATATGCAGAATTATATGTTCGTGTTTGCGGTACGAATTTTAACTATTTGTTGATAGTCACTCTCTAATCGAAAGTTCAGAAAAATCTGCTCGATTCGATAAAATATGTCATTTAGTATATTCATCTTTCGTAGTTCATATTACATCAACTGATTTATACACACAATTATATTCCAATAATCTTCAAAACTTACGCATTACATACACAATGACGTCATAGTTCATGACGATCAGTAAATTTAATATTAATATTATTTTTATAATTTGACAATCGATTCTTGCCACTTGCTGATGATAGAATTTGCGTCTTATGTCTCAGACACTTGCGAACACATTACAAAAAACTTTGCAATTATAATGCTTATAATTGAAAAAAACTATCCCAAGGAACAACAATCTTCTGCTCGAGCAGTTCGTGTAAGAGTTAATACGTTAATTCCTGCATAATTACTGTTAGCAAAGCAACTAGTCATCGTATCCAATGACGACATTACCAATACCATTTTCCTTCCCCCCCCCGCTCCAGCAATTTCTTGAATCCTCGTTCCAGTAATGATAATGCACAGAACTCCTTTCCAATTTGGGCTTCCCCAATTTTACGTACTTCATAATCCGAGATATAATATATAATATATAATATATAAATATGTATATATATATATATTTCATTATGTTCCAAATAAAATACAGCTGTTGCCAGCAGCAGTCCGGAAAGCTTGAATTATCTATTATCGACCAAACCTACGGCTCCATTTACCGGAAGAGCAACGGTTCTTATCGTCGGTGGTGCAGCAGAAGCAATGGAATCCAAGCCGGACACTTATCGCATCCTTATAAAAAGGAGGAAAGGCTTCGTAAGGCTCGCGCTGAAAAATGGGTTAGAATTACTATTGTTTCTGTTGATTCGACCACAAGCACGTGAGAAATAATAACGACACTTTGAAACAATTAATCTTTCACTTTTGCCTTACCGATAATTTCAAGGAAAACAATGATAAACAATAGCACCAAAAAAAAAACAATCGCATTAATCAAGATCATCATCAACCGAATCAAATCGTCGTTTGGAATACTTAACAGTCTTATTATATATTTCACGTGATAAATATCAGTGACAAAACTGTTTCTGTTGATTCGGACGACAAGCTCGAGAGAACATGAAACAATAGAAACGGTGTGAACTAATCTACATTAAATTTAAATATTTCATAGACTTTCATTTTTAATTGATTTACTAATTTATAAGAAGTAGGTAAACAACTGTATTACATCGAGTTCCACGATATTCACCGTAATTCAATTCATTGTTGTTTTACTAGAACACTATACATTGTGCTATGTGATTTTTTTGTGACATGATAATTATAAATTATAAATTATGTCGGCTCTAAAATTATCACTATCTATTTTTCAGCACACTGTCAATATTTATGCATTTCTGCATTTCTGCATTTCTGCAGTTACTTTATGCATCTATGATTTCATTTCTCCGAGTGAAATTGTAGATATACAAAATATTCAAAGAATATTTGTACTGTATTATCAGATAAGACAAATTCCTATTCAGCATGTATTTTTATTTCATATAATTGTAATATCTCTATTTAATGTAATTATGGTTGTGGCTTATAATACTACTATTGCAGGGTCTCGTTATAATATCGAAAATCGTTTGTTTCAGCGTTCCCTTAGTTCCTGTCTGTTCGTTCAATGAAACGAACGCATACGATCAGATAATATTTCCAGAAGGCTCATTTCTGAAGAAAGTGATGAACTTCATTCGTAAAGTAATTGGTGTCCCCATAATTCTTCTGATAGGCCGGGGATTCTTCCAGTACTCTTTCGGTATTATTCCACGGCGAACACCAATCACTGTCGTTGGTAAGTATATTATTTCAGTGCCAGAAAGATCGTGTACCAATAACGAATACACAAATAATACAGTTGGTCAATAATTTAAACAAAGTAGTATTTATGCTTGTGATAATTGAAATTAAGTTATTAAAATTTTGACAATTTCTCTTTCGTTACACGATTCTCTTGGTAGGATTTCGTAACAAAATTTAGTTTAAAGAAAAATTCGAAACTTACCAACAGGTAACACTTTGTAGTACAAAGCTTGTCGTTTTGGATTCGAACATTTCCGTTTCTCCATCGAAAAATCGCGAGCGCTTATAGTTTTCATATTTTTCTTTTTTTTTCCAGTCGGTAGTCCGATGGATTTACCAAAAATTGAAGAACCAACCGAAGGACAGATTAACGAATATCACGGGAAATTTATCGATCATTTGGTGGATTTCTTCGAAAAGGAAAAACACAAATACGTCGAAAATGCTGATACAGTGCACTTAGAATTCGTATAGTGACACTACGGTAGTTGTGACCATTTATTAATGGATTCTCACAATGGCTGTTCAGTAGACTAAGAAAATTCTAAATTACACATGCCCATGTTTCAAATGACAATTTGTGTTGTGAGAGTGTTGCGTAAATAATATACCACTAAAGAGAATATATACCTCTAGAAAAATTTACTAGAAAGTACGATTTAAACATGTTTTTGAACGACGCATGATCCATTGATGCACATGCAAGATATATTTTCGATGCAAAGCATAATAATCTTTCTTCATGGAGTCAATTTCACGTAGAGTTTATATGAAGTTTCTAATCTCCCTCACGTGTTTGAACCAATATATCACAGTGTCGACATATTTTGCATATTCGACCCATTGACGTGCATCCTAATCTATAAAAACCGTATTCACAATTCATAGTATTGAATAATCAATCTCTGTGACACTAAATCTTTGCGTTTTTTCACACAATGTTGGAGATAAGACCGAATAGGTAAGATGAAGATGCAAATTTTTTGATATAAAAAAGAAACACATTGAATTGAGTGAAGGCTATGTCTGTTAATCAGATGATGCAATTAGATCACGTGACTAATTGCTTTTCGTAGCAATGAAATAATAAAATACACTGGATTTTAGAAAAAAACCATGCTAAATTATAAGAAAATATATGCAAATATAGACGTATGAATGTTCCTGTACAGAACGAAAGAAGTATAGAGTGGCCACTGAATGGCTGAACGGATATTAAACAAAAATAACTTTTACAAACACATGCTTCTTTAAATTTTTTCTTATTTTATTTGGAAATATAATTAATAAATTTTTTTTCAGTATTATGTGTGAAAAACATTCCTCAAATGACCACAATTTTCCTGCTCACACATACAGGCTCTTTTCAAACCTTTCAGTTTTTCAGAGGTCACCCTATATAAAAAGATGTATCGTTAATATTCATAATTCATACGTTTCGTTTCCTTATTTCCCGGTTCCTCTTTTAAGCAAAAGAACAGTAAAAATCGAAATCGACAAAGCCATTAGCCATGGTTTAAATGTGCATATTACTCTAACTTAGAAAATGCGTATTTAGGTATCGCAAGAACGCAATGGTTTTTATATAATGTTCACAAGTATCTATCTTTTTGCATTTGTTCTGCAAATGCTGGCCTTGAATGTGTTCCCGCTGTGAAGCTCTGAAATTAAAAACAAACTCCTATTAAATTAAAATTGCATTGAAACTGGAAATTGAGGACTCAATTGAGGAAACAGACTAATATATATCGCTATATTTCACAGTTTAATAAGTGAGATTTATTTAGGAATAGTGCACGTATATATATATATATATATATATCAATCATCTACTTTCGCAGTTGAGTTTCACAAAGAGAAAGAAATCAATAAGAAATTGAGATTGAAGAAATTTCTAGTTCGTGAAAACAGCGAACAATAAAATTAAATGTTAAAGCACATAGTTGTCGCAAAAATTTATTAGTTGATTTAAAACAAAGTTCACATGCCTATATTTTCACCGATACATCCTTACAGTGACTTATACCTGATACGTTTCACTATGTCAATCGTTTTCAAAAAATTTGTCTGGTAATTCGTAATCCAGTTGTTAACCGTTTTAGTTCAACTATTGGCCAATAATCATTAAATTCGGTTCTGGAACCGTAAGAAAACGAAGGAAAGCGATGGAGATTTTTCAGATAAAATTCGCGCCGCTGAATGTACCATTAAAGCAAAGATTGCAGTTAAACGCTTGCAGTTGCGGCGTACTTCTCTTTCTTTTATTATTAACAATCGTCACAGGACATTTCGCGAAATATTTTCTCGCAATATATTTTTCATCATTTATACGAAGATTCTACGCTACTTCGTGTTGCTGTACATCGTCTGGATGTACTATGACAATAGCATGGACAATGTAAAAACAGCGGTAAAAAATAGTTGTGATCGATTGAAAAAAATTATACATATTTTCTCAAAAATTACGTATTTATTATTATTCCAGTACGAATAATTCAAGGAACACGGAATGTTCGGAAACAATATGAACGAAACAATTGTTAGAATGTCCCTTCGTAAATATGGTTACGACAGAAGTGCTTTTTATTATTCCGTACAATTTTATGCATCGTTGCGCTTTAATTCGAATCTGAATGTTTCACTTAACTTTTCCTTAATTTCGCAATAAAACGTCTTGCTGTACGTCAACGTCGCTTCTTGAAATATACCTGAATGATTTCTAACGTGTTAAGTTCTCGAAATAATAAATTCCTGGAGATACATTACTGGTAGTATTATCTTTTTATATTAAAAAACACGTCAATTAACTGCATCGGCTGACACACGTCATTACAATTATAATATCTATGTTTGTCAGAATGCGAAATGAGATTCCTTCAAGCGAAGTTAAATTCAACGTAAACGTGCAATTTACTTGTAAAGTTCATGAATCCATCGGTAAATCTTTACGTAAATTTAACATAGAATATTTCGCAATTCAGACTTAATTGTCATGAAAAACAATGTGTTACATATGCATTAACCGAATAAATGATCTGGTTGTATAATTCATGTAAATCGTTTGACTTTCGGCAATGCGCTAAATTTTATTTAGTTGGACGTTCGCATGGCACAATTCAAACAGTAGTTAAAAACGTGTGCATTGAACCGATACGTTTGCAACTATTTTCCTACAAAACTAGCGAAAACCACCGATCTAAACCCGATGTATTTATTTTTGCAGTTTTCCACACGGGACATTATGTAAAGTTTGCAATGCCTTTGGTACAGATATCACCGTGTACAACGAATTGTCGCCGGCTATCGAAATACGTGTAGTCATATTGGATCGACATTTCGAAACACCGATTTTCAGAAAACACTGTCGTTTGGAAATTTTTATCCAATCATTTCGCAAAAGATTAAACTGTCTACAAATTAAAATGACTTGCACAAATTTAGTTGCTTCTTTCTTTATGTCCCTTCCATATAAAAGTAGATGAAGATTCTTCCTCGCGTACTTACTTTTGTATGTCACTTTCTACTTGCGTCCTAATCTATAAAAGTTCATCCTGTGAAACTGGAATTCTGACGAAGAGTGTAGAGTTAAATCGTCTTCAGAGAAGACTCAGAGAATAGGATAGCACATTTGGATTGATAGTGAAATTGCAAATTTTTCGGTAGGAAAATGTAGGGGAAGTAATAGTAAAATGATGGAAGTTCTTTTCTTTCAATCACCTCACGTGCTTCATCACCTGAGATGATTGACGGAAAATAATAAAATACGCTGGGTTCTGAAAAGACCATGTTAAATTATAAAAGATATTCGACATGAAAGTTAAAGAATTTAGCAGATATCTACTGCAGAAGACAGCTTGAAACATTTTGGGAATTGTAACAGGCCCGCTTTTGTTACTGAGCCGCACAACATCCTCTGACAATTCACTTATACGTGTATACCTGATCATATGAGATGACTTATTTTTAGAATGCGAACGTACATGCAAATTTATATACGTATGTATATATTCGTGTGCACAGCAAAACTATCCATTAATATTCATCAATTAAACAATTGGACTCATATTTCCCGGTTTTCCTCTTACATCAGTGAAATAGACATTAAGAGAGCAATTAACTAGCACAGATTATTTGTTACAATTTTTTCTTGCCTAGAAAAATCGTACTTACTTCTAGCAAAGATAGCGATAGTTTACATATATAACGATTACAAGTGCCTAGTTTCTTTCACTTGTTCCGTGTTGCTTGTCTTGAAAGTGTTTCCGCTTTTCCTGAAATTGAAAACGAATTCCCACTAAATAGAAATTGCATTGAAACTGAAAATTCAGACCTCCGTGAAGAGAATATACGGCTATTTCATGGTTTAAGAAGAAAGATGTGTTAAGGAACAGTGTATATGTATATTCCTCAATCACCTACTTTCGCCGTTAAGGTCCAAAAATGAAAAAAGAAAGAACCAATAGAAGAGAGCAACGAAATCTCTAGGAACGAAATCTCACAAAAACAATGAAAACAATGGTAAAATAGTAAAATAGAAAAATAGTAAAATAATAAAAATTAAATATTAAACCATATTATGTCGCAGAACATTGCAGAAATATATTAGTTGACGAACAGTGATAACTTCTTCTTTGTACTTTTACCGATATTTATACAGTGATTTATGTATCTAAGTGGTACATTTTAATCGTTTTCAAACAGTGTAGAAGTTTGTATAAAATCTCGCAGTCTAATTGTTGACCAGTTCAATAACTATTGAAGAAAAATCATTGAATTGACTTTACCGCAAGAAAAAGAAAAGGAAACAAGAAGAAAATCAAACGGAAAAAGCGATGGAGATTTTTGGGATAAAATTCACGCCACTGAACGGTCAATTAAAGCGAAAATTGGAAACACTTACAGTTACTCTGTACTTCACCACTTTAATGATTATGATAGCTGCGGGATATTTTGCAAAATATGTTCTCGCAATATATCTCATCATTTATGCCAAGATTCTGCGCTACTTTGTACTCCTCTACTTCATCTGGATGTACTACGATAATTATCCACTCAGCGGTAAAAGGTAGGGTAATCAATAAAAAAATATTATACATGCAACTCAAAAATTATATATCAATCATTATTCTAGTACGTATAATTCAATAGTTCGATAGGGGAACGAAATTTTCAATTCTTACAATCGTTAATGTTCCTTGTCAGGGAGATAAATATAATTACGTTAGAAGTGAATTGTATGCACTTTCATTGGAATTTGAACGTTTCACTTAACTTTCCTTCATTTCCACAAAAAATATATGAAGTCTTGCTGAACCCCACTATCGCTTCTCAAAATATACCTAAAACATTTAGTTCATGTTAAGTTTTCGAAATAATAAATTTCAGTAAACATATTGCTCGTAGTGTAAACTTTTTCTAGTAGGGAAAAGTTAACCAGTTTCATTTACACGTCAAACAGTTACAATTATAATACTCTCGTTTCTCGGAATATGAAATGGGATTCCTTTAAACGAGATTTTATTTTATTCATAATTCATATAACATTCTACAGATGTATTACCACAAGTCACGAATGCACGAATATTCAAATTCAATATATACGTGTAAAATTCTTGAATCCATTAGATAATCTTTACCTAAATTTAACGTAAAAGACTTCGTATGCAATTCAGATTTAATTATCATTAAAACATATTACGTATGTATTAACCGAGTAAATGATCTAACAATATAATTTATGTAAATCACGTAATTTTCGACAATGCGTCGGATTCTGCTTAACCAGTTGAATTTTCACGTTCACAGGGCACAATTCAAAGAGTGGTTCAGAACGTCTACAATACACCGGTACCTCTGCAACTACTTTCCTGTAAAACTAGTGAAAACAGCCGATTTGGACCCGAACAAGTTATATTTATTGTGCAGTTTTCCACATGGGATTTTATGTACAGGAGTTGGTGTTGCCTTTGGTACAGATGCCGCCGGTTACAGGGAATTATTTCCGGGTCTCGATAGTTGTGTAGTGATATTGGATCAACATTTCAAGACACCGTTTTTCAGAGAATACTGTCGGGTCATTCGTACGTATCCTTCGCAAATTATCCAATCACCTTGAAAAAAATTATTAGTGCATATGTATACTATATCCATACTATAAC
Source organism: Tetragonula carbonaria (assembly GCA_032399595.1). Classification (NCBI taxonomy): domain Eukaryota; kingdom Metazoa; phylum Arthropoda; class Insecta; order Hymenoptera; family Apidae; genus Tetragonula; species Tetragonula carbonaria. The sequence continues at coordinate 7,464,312 of JAUCRC010000007.1, forward strand.
AATATAACTATTGTTGCAATTTAATTCATTCATATGTAATATTGGTCGTTTACGCTTTGAGTATGATTTCGTCCATAACGTTATCATACGTCCTACGCGATCTATAAATATCATATAGATTTATTCTTCATATGATAGCCAAATGACGGAATTGTATTTCTTTCTAAAATCATGCAGTGATAGTATAATTTTATCAGTGTAGTGATAACATAATGCGTGAACTACGTAAATACGTAATGCGTAAATACGTTAATCAGTGTTTTCACTAAGCATTATATTTGCACTGTTTGCACCACGTTGATAGTTCCTCGTCGATTCGAAATTCAAATAAATATTTCTTATTTAACTATATAGCACACGTAGTAGGTAGTATGGCCGTGTTCACGCACACGATGATATTTCAACGTAAAACATACGTATTTCTACATACACAAATATAATAAATAATAAAATGTCATTTGAAAATCTAACACTGTAAAAAGTACGAGTCACCAATGGTCACATGGTAGTTTCGCAACGTTCAGAGAAACTACTTTCATTACTGAATATTGAGTTTAACGAGTCAACCTGACATAAAAATTTTTTCGAGCAAACCATGTAAGAATTTGCATTTACAATCTATTTACGGATAATTCGAAAATATTTTGTAATTAAATTATTTTTCTTCAAGGAAACGATACCTTTCTCCAGAATATTATATAGACTCTATTACGTAATACGTTAATTGTTGCCATTAGCAATTGCTATTAGCAATATAACAAATCTGTGAGTCAAATTGCTCCTCAGTGTACAGACTTCTTTCTAATTCTCGGCTTCTCCAAGTGTACAATCATTCTATTTCTTAGGTATTTCATTAACTCAACACTAACATATTTAACTATGATCCAATTACAGCCTCTGCCAGTAGCAGTCCAGAAAGCCTGAATCAATTATTATCAACGAAACCTGAGGCCCCATACACCGGAAGAGTGACAATTCTCATCGTCGGTGGAGCAGCAGAAGTGACGGAATCCAAGCCGGGCACTTATCGTATCGTAATGAAAAGGAGGAAAGGCTTCGTAAGGCTCGCGCTGAAAAACGGGTTAGAATTGTTACTATCTCTGTTGATTGTATCGATCGGATTACAAGCTCGAGAGAACATGAAATAAGAGAAAAGTCCTTTTAATTAATTACTCCTTCACTTTTTGTTCACTGTATAATCAAGTTCACGATATAATTTAGAAAAAACAATGCTAAACAATAGGTAAACATCCGTGTTAATTGTGTCAATAGCAATTGACTGAATTCGTCGCTTGGTAGTATTATATGTTTTACATGATAGATATCAGTGATAAACTGTGCAACGTATAGAAAATTTGGTAAAACAATCGGACTAAAATTATAATCACTATACAAATTTTTGCGGTCACATTTTACTTCACCATCAATTTTTATGCACTTATCCATTTTCATGCGTTTCACGTATTTCGTGCATTTATAATTTAATTATCCCTAGGAAAATTGCAAAGGTGTCCAAAATATTTACAGCAAGGTATATAATATACTCTGTATAAATATCAGACAAGAACAATCCTTACGTTTAATATATATTTTCATTTAAAATAATTATAATACTTATATTTGACGTAGAAATACGTAGGCATCCGCATTCTACTTGCAATTTAATGATGAAACGTCATTAGTGTTGTAAATTCTCTACAACAGAACCCGTATGTTTTAGCGCTCCCATTGTACCTGTCTGTTCATTCGGAGAAACGAATCTGTTTGACCAACTGACCTATGCGGAAGGCTCGTTTATGAAAAAGCTCCAGGATTTCATCCGTAAAAAGACCGGTGTGCCCCCGGTTTATCTGCTAGGACGAGGATTATTCAAATACTGTTTGAGTTTCATTCCACGGCGAACACCAGTCACTGTCGTTGGTAAGTATTCGAAAGACCAATAATGAAATAATTAAGGCACAAATAGCGTAGCTTGTCGATAATATGCAGAAATAATATAGATACTTCTGAGAGTTGAAGTGAAATTATTAAAACTTTAACAATTTTTTCTTTATTACGCGATACTGTTGATTGTGATCAATAGCAAAATTCGTAGCAAAATAAATGGAAAATTTGAAACTTGTTAGGAATCACCTTATAGTAGAAAACCTGCTGTGTTTCAACGTTTCCATTTCGCAATCGAGAAATCGCAAGCATTTGGAGTTTTCCTCATTTTCTGCTTTTCTAGTCGGTAGTCCGATGGAATTACCCAAGATAGAAGAACCAACCGTAGAGCAGATTGACGAATATCATGCGAAATTTATCGAGCACGTGGTGGACTTTTTCGAGAAGGAAAAACACAAATACGTCGAAAATGCTGATTCGGTGCACCTAGAATTCGTATAGTGATCACAACGACAGTAGTCCAGTGAGCATTTATTAATGGGCAATGGCAATGATTGTTCAATAGAACAAAAATAATTGCTCATTATACATGTTAATATTAATAACTGATTATGGTGTTGGGAAAGTATGACATTTTCGAGCGATGTATTTCAGTCATTTCATCAATTAAGTACATGTTAAGGTATTTCCATACAAAAGAACCAATAAATGATTTTATCTAGGAGGATTAGGTACCACGCAGCAATACAATGTAAAAGCTTCGATTGTATGCTTTAATTGTATGCATACAGATGTGTTCGATGTATCCAGATTAAATATAACCTGTGAAAATGAATAAATTGTTGTGGAAAGCCTGATTCGATGCATGAAACTCTCCAAAACATTCTTAATCTGTTAATAATAATTGTATAAGTAATACTTGATCATGATTTTTAAATAGTACGTATCACGTCTGAGACTGCATTCAGATATATTCATCAATTATTGTTCCATTAGGCTAGGAATTATTTATTAAGTTAGGTAAAGTTAATATATGCAATTAAAACAAGTATATGGATATACGTAAGATACATGGTTGCGTAAGATTCAATATTTCTAGGACATGACATTTAAAACAGCAGCAGCGTTAGAATATTACATCTAAACTGGACATATATATTCTGTTCTGTGCAAAATAGAAAATAAAAAAAATAAATAAAGTATTCCATGTATATACATATGTATGATCATTCTTAAGATATATTAATTTCATATACATCGTGACAATTAATCCACTTCTCAAATGTTGTTTCACTTTCGTGAACGTTGAAAGTTTAATCAAACAAAAAATTGTTAAACAATGATTTCTCCTGCAAGAACATTGCATAAGACACTAATTTTACATTAAACACCACTGACTGAAAATTGTATGCACGCACTCTGACAATTCTTAGCTCTTATTTAAAAAAATGTAGCAATATCCATTGTTACATAAATTTCTATGACGACTTACCTGATTCCGATAATGAATGCACAAATTTTTAAATCCTTCTGGTGAACGGTGATACGATCATCTTGTCGTAAATTTTCCTTCAAGGAAAACTCCTCTGGTGTTGTCCTACATACGGACGTAACACATTGCTATTTGCAGCAATAATAGAGCATGCTAGATTTTGAAAAGACATGCTAAATTATAAGAGGCACTCGATACGAAAATTAACGCATTTAGCAATAAATAGCTGCAGAAATTTATTTTATTTTGTATCTAAATTCAATTGAAAATTGAACAGACCCGCTAAGCTGATGTACTTCTGTAACTGCAACATATTTTATTTTTTTATAATTCATCTCCATGTGTAGTTTTTCACGTGATCCTTCTTATCTTTAAAATACAAATGTACGTGCAAATTGATGTATTATTTGTGTGTGTGTGTGTGTGTGTGTGTGTGTGTGTGTGTGTGTGTGTGTGTGTGTGTGTGTAAATGTATACACATACATACTCCTGTACGAAAAAAAATACAAAAAATTGTGTTACAATTAGTACAAATAGTCATCAGTCAAACGCATTTCCCAATTTACGTAATTATTCGGCTAACAATGATGCAGATGTTTACTTGCAATGGTTCCATTTTCCAATCAACAACGTGCTTGTTGAACATCCATTTTTCATTTTAAGATACATCCACAATCTAATCGTTTCAGCTACACTATAGATTATTGTAATCAAAGATGAATTAGCATTAATTAATGATCACGTGCTCTCCTTTATCCAGACAAAAACCGCTGACGTCATATAATTGTTCTCATCGTTTAAAACTCTCGATTCATCAGTTTCTCACATTTGTTTCACACTGGTGGCATTGGAAGCGTGTGTCTGACAGTACCCAAAACTGGAAACGGAATCAGACCACTAAACCAAAATTCAAAATCAGAAAGGAGTAGAAATTTCAAAACATTACAACTGGAAGTCGAGAATTCTGCAAATATAATACCGCTATTTCGCGAAGCAAGATATATCAATATACATTGTGCACGCTTATTTCTCAGTTAAATATTTCCGCACTCGTTTCAGTTTCGTGGAAGAGAAGAAATTTATAGTTTGTGAAAACAGTGAATAGCAAAATAAAAATATTTTAAAAGGTACGTTGTTATACATAGTTGCAACAGTTAACTGGTGATGGAAATTTAAAAAAACAGTTCATACGCCTCTAACAGTCATAAATTTTCTACATCTTTTGCTGATATCCCAATCGAGTGATTTATCTGCGAGGATGTCACTTTTCTAATCGTTCAACAAACATAACATGAAAGTTTGCATAAAAATTCACGATTTACTTGTTAACTGTTGCAGTTCATCAGCTATTGACCAAAAATCATTCAATTAATTTTACTGTAAGAAGACGAAGGACACGAAGGAGAACGATGGAGATTCTGAATGATCCATTGAGGCGAAAATTGGAAACACTTACAGTTGCTCTGTACTTCACCACTTTAATGATTATGATAGCTGTGGGATATTTTGCAAAATATGTTCTCGCAATATATCTCATCATTTATGCGAAAATTCTGCGCTACTTTGTACTCCTCTACTTCATCTGGATGTACTACGATAATTATCCACTCAGCGGTAAAAGGTAGTGTAATCAATAAAAAAATATTATACATGCTACTCAAAAATTATATATCAATCATCATTCTAGTACGTATAATTCAATAGTTTGATAGGGGAACGAAATTTTCAATTCTTACAATCGTTAATGTTCCTTGTCAGGGAGATAAATATAATTACGTTAGAAGTGAATTGTATGCACTTTCATTGGAATTTGAACGTTTCACTTAACTTTCCTTCATTTCCACAAAAAATATATGAAGTCTTGCTGAACCCCACTATCGCTTCTCAAAATATACCTAAAACATTTAGTTCATGTTAAGTTTTCGAAATAACAAATTTCAGTAAACATACTGCTCGTAGTGTAAACTTTTTCTAATAGAGAAAAGTTAACCAGTTTCATTTACACGTCAAACAGTTACAATTATAATACTCTCGTTTCTCGGAATATGAAATGGGATTCCTTTAAACGAGATTTTATTTTATTCATAATTCATATAACATTCTACAGATGTATTACCACAAGTCACGAATGCACGAATATTCAAATTCAATATATACGTGTAAAATTCTTGAATCCATTAGATAATCTTTGCCTAAATTTAACGAAAAAGACTTCGTATGCAATTCAGATTTAATTATTATCAAAACATATTACGTATGTACTAACCGAGTAAATGATCAAACAATATAATTTATGTAAATCACGTAATTTTCGACAATGCGTCGGATTCTGCTTAACCAATTGAATTTTCACGTTCACAGGGCACAATTCAAACAGTGGTTGAGAACGTCTGTAATACATCGATATATCTGCAATTATTTTCCTGTAAAACTAGTGAAAACAGCCGATTTGGACCCGAACAAGTCATATTTATTGTGCAGTTTTCCACATGGGATTTTATGTATAGGAGTTGTTGCTGCCTTTGGTACAGATGCCGCCGGTTACAGGGAATTATTTCCGGGTCTCGATAGTTGTGTAGTGGTATTGGATCAACATTTCAAGACACCGTTTTTCAGAGAATACTGTCGGCACTTTTGTACGTATCGTTCGGAAATTATCCAATCACCTTGAGAAAAATTATTAGTGCATATGTATACTATAATCATACTATACCAATATAATTATTAGTTGCAATTTAATTCATTAATATGTATTATTGATCGTTTACACTTTGAATATGATTTCGCCCATAACGGGATCATACGTCCTTCGCGATCTATGATTATTATATATATCTATTCTTCATATGATAGCCAAATAACGGAATTGTATTTCTTGCTAAAATGATGCAGTGATAGTATAATTTTATCAGTGTAGTGACAACACAATGCGTGAACTACATCAATACGTTAATCAGTGTTTTCACTAAGCATTATATTTGCACTGTTTGCACCACGTTGGTAGTCCCTCGTCGATTCGAGATTCAAATAAACATTTCTGTCTTAACTAAGGTACACGTTACATATAATAAATTATGTAGTAAAGTGGTAGAATGGCCGCGTTCACGCACACGATGATATTTAAAAACCTACGTGTTTCTACATACACGAATATAATAAATAATAAAACGTCATTTGAAAATCTAGCCCTGAATATGAATGTCTCACCAACACGTTAGTTTCGCAATGTTCAGTAATCAGAGAAACTACTTTCATTACCGAATATTGAGTTTTATGTGTCAACCTAACAATGTAAGAATTTGCCTTTACTACATATTTACCTGATAATTCGAAGAAATTTTGTAATTAAAATATTTCTGTTCAAGGAAACGATACATTTCTCTAGAATATTTTATAGACTCTCTTACGTAATACGTTAATTGTTGCTATTAGCAATTGCTATTAGCAATATAATTAATCTGTGAGTCAACAGATTTCTCCTCAATGTATAGATTTCTCTCTAATTTTCGGCTTCTCCAAGTGTACAATAAATTTATTTTTTAGAATACTTGGGTTTTTCATTAACTCAAGAATAATACGTTTAACGACAATTAAATTGCAGGTTTTGCCGATAGCAGTCCAGAAACCCTGAATCAATTACTATCGACGAAACCTGAGGCTCCATACACCGGAAGAGCGTCAGTTCTGATCGTCGGTGGAGCAGCAGAAATGACGGAATCCAAGCCGGGCACTTATCGTATCGTAATGAAAAGGAGGAAAGGCTTCGTAAAGCTCGCGCTGAAAAACGGGTTAGAATTGTTATTATCTCTGTTGATTGGGTCGATCGGATTACAAGCTCGAGAGAACATGAAATAAGAGAAAAGTCCTTTTAATTAATTACTCCTTCACTTTTTGTTCACTGTATAATCAAGTTCACGATATAATTTAGAAAAAACAATGCTAAACAATAGGTAAACATCCGTGTTAATTGTGTCAATAGCAATTGACTGAATTCGTCGCTTGGTAGTATTATATGTTTTACATGATAGATATCAGTGATAAACTGTGCAACGTATAGAAAATTTGGTAAAACAATCGGACTAAAATTATAATCACTATACAAATTTTTGCGGTCACATTTTACTTCACCATCAATTTTTATGCACTTATCCATTTTCATGCGTTTCACGTATTTCGTGCATTTATAATTTAATTATCCCTAGGAAAATTGCAAAGGTGTCCAAAATATTTACAGCAAGGTATATAATATACTCTGTATAAATATCAGACAAGAACAATCCTTACGTTTAATATATATTTTCATTTAAAATAATTATAATACTTATATTTGACGTAGAAATACGTAGGCATCCGCATTCTACTTGCAATTTAATGATGAAACGTCATTAGTGTTGTAAATTCTCTACAACAGAACCCGTATGTTTTAGCGCTCCCATTGTACCTGTCTGTTCATTCGGAGAAACGAATCTGTTTGACCAACTGACCTATGCGGAAGGCTCGTTTATGAAAAAGCTCCAGGATTTCATCCGTAAAAAGACCGGTGTGCCCCCGGTTTATCTGCTAGGACGAGGATTATTCAAATACTGTTTGAGTTTCATTCCACGGCGAACACCAGTCACTGTCGTTGGTAAGTATTCGAAAGACCAATAATGAAATAATTAAGGCACAAATAGCGTAGCTTGTCGATAATATGCAGAAATAATATAGATACTTCTGAGAGTTGAAGTGAAATTATTAAAACTTTAACAATTTTTTCTTTATTACGCGATACTGTTGATTGTGATCAATAGCAAAATTCGTAGCAAAATAAATGGAAAATTTGAAACTTGTTAGGAATCACCTTATAGTAGAAAACCTGCTGTGTTTCAACGTTTCCATTTCGCAATCGAGAAATCGCAAGCATTTGGAGTTTTCCTCATTTTCTGCTTTTCTAGTCGGTAGTCCGATGGAATTACCCAAGATAGAAGAACCAACCGTAGAGCAGATTGACGAATATCATGCGAAATTTATCGAGCACGTGGTGGACTTTTTCGAGAAGGAAAAACACAAATACGTCGAAAATGCTGATTCGGTGCACCTAGAATTCGTATAGTGATCACAACGACAGTAGTCCAGTGAGCATTTATTAATGGGCAATGGCAATGATTGTTCAATAGAACAAAAATAATTGCTCATTATACATGTTAATATTAATAACTGATTATGGTGTTGGGAAAGTATGACATTTTCGAGCGATGTATTTCAGTCATTTCATCAATTAAGTACATGTTAAGGTATTTCCATACAAAAGAACCAATAAATGATTTTATCTAGGAGGATTAGGTACCACGCAGCAATACAATGTAAAAGCTTCGATTGTATGCTTTAATTGTATGCATACAGATGTGTTCGATGTATCCAGATTAAATATAACCTGTGAAAATGAATAAATTGTTGTGGAAAGCCTGATTCGATGCATGAAACTCTCCAAAACATTCTTAATCTGTTAATAATAATTGTATAAGTAATACCTGATCATAATCTTTAAATAGTACGTATCACGTCTGAGACTGCATTCAGATGTATTCATCAATTATTGTTCCATTAGGCTAGGAATTATTTATTAAGTTAGGTAAAGTTAATATATGCAATTAACACAAGTATATGGATATACGTAAGATACATGGTTGCGTAAGATTCAATATTTCTAGGACATGACATTTAAAACAGCAACAACGTTAGAATATTACATCTAAACTGGACATATATATTCTGTTCTATGCAAAATAGAAAATAAAAAAAATAAATAAAGTATTCCATGTATATACATATGTATGATCATTCTTAATATATATTAATTTCATGTACATCGTTACAATTAATCCATTTCCCAAATGTTGTTTCACTTTCGTGAACGTTGAAAGTTTAATCAAACAAAAAATTGTTAAACAATGATTTCTCCTGCAAGAACATTGCATAAGACACTAATTTTAGATTAAACACCACTGACTGAAAATTGTATGCACGCACTCTGACAATTCTTAGCTCTTATTTAAAACAATGTAGCAATATCCATTGTTACATAAATTTCTATGACGACTTACGTGATTCCGATAATGAATGCACAAATTTTTAAATCCTTCTCTTCTTATACCTGTCTCCACATAAGGAAGGTTAGTTTTCTAATATTCTTCACGTACTATATACTTCACGTACGCTTCAACAATACTAAATAATAATTCTAATGTCTACATCTTTTGATATGAAACTACACCTGGTGAACGGTGATATGATCATCTTGTCGTAAATTTTCCTTCAAGGAAAACTCCTCTGGTGTTGTCCTACATACGGACGTAACACATTGCTATTTGCAGCAATAATAGAGCATGCTAGATTTTGAAAAGACATGCTAAATTATAAGAGACACTCGATACGAAAATTAACGCATTTAGCAATAAATAGCTGCAGAAATTTATTTTATTTAGTATCTAAATTCAATTGAAAATTGAACAGACCCGCTAAGCTGATGTACTTCTGTAACTGCAACATATTTTATTTTTTTATAATTCATCTCCATGTGTAATTTTTCACGTGTGTCTTCTGATCTTTAAAATACAGATGTACGTGCAAATTGATGTATTATTTGTGTGTGTGTGTGTGTGTGTGTGTGTGTGTGTGTGTAAATGTATACACATACATACTCCTGTACGAAAAAAATACAAAAAATTGTGTTACAATTAGTACAAATAGTCATCAGTCAAACGCATTTTCCAATTTACGTAATTATTCGGCTAACAATGATGCAGATGTTTACTTGCAATGGTTCCATTTTCGAATCAACAACGTGCTTGTTGAACATCCATTTTTCATTTTAAGATACATCCACAATCTAATCGTTTCAGCTACACTATGGATTATTGTAATCACCGATGAATTAGCATTAATTGATGATCACGTGCTCTCCTTTATCCAGACAGAAACCGCTGACGTCATATTGACATATAATTGTACTCTTCGTTTAAAACTCTCGATTCATCAGTTTCTCACATTTATTTCACACTGCTGGCATTGGAAGCGTGTATCTGACAAAACTGGAAACGAAGTCAGACCACTAAACCAAAATTGAAAATCAGAAAGGAGTAGAAATTTCAAAACATTACAACTGGAAGTCGAGAATTCTGCAAATATAATACCGCTATTTCGCGAAGCAAGATATATCAATATACATTGTACACGCTTATTTCTCAGTTAAATATTTCCGCAATCGTTTCAGATTCGTGGAAGAGAAAAAATTTATACTTTGTGAAAACAGTGAATAGCAAAATAAAAATATTTTAAAAAGTACGTTGTTATACATAGTTGCAACAGTTAACTGGTGATGGAAATTTAAAAAAACAGTTCATACGCCTCTTACAGTCATAAATTTTCTACATCTTTTGCTGATATCCCGATCGAGTGATTTATCTGCGAGGATGTCACTTTTCTAATCGTTCAACAAACATAACATGAAAGTTTGCATAAAAATTCACGATTTACTTGTTAACTGTTGCAGTTCATCAGCTATTGACCAAAAATCATTCAATTAATTTTACTGTAAGGAGACGAAGGACACGAAGGAGAACGATGGAGATTCTGAATGTACCATTGAAGCGAAAATTGGAAACACTTACAGTTGCTCTGTACTTCACCACTGTAATGATTATGATAGCTGTGGGATATTTTGCAAAATATGTTCTCGCAATATATCTCATCATTTATGCGAAGATTCTGCGCTACTTTGTACTCCTCTACTTCATCTGGATGTACTACGATAATTATCCACTCTGCGGTAAAAGGTAGGGTAATCAATAAAAAAATATTATACATGCTACTCAAAAATTATATATCAATCATTATTCTAGTACGTATAATTCAATAGTTCGATAGGGGAACGAAATTTTCAATTCTTACAATCGTTAATGTTCCTTGTCAGGGAGATAAATATAATTACGTTAGAAGTGAATTGTATGCACTTTCATTGGAATTTGAACGTTTCACTTAACTTTCTTTCATTTCCACAAAAAATATATGAAGTCTTGCTGAACCCCACTATCGCTTCTCAAAATATACCTAAAACATTTAGTTCATGTTAAGTTTTCGAAATAATAAATTTCAGTAAACATATTGCTCGTAGTGTAAACTTTTTCTAGTAGGGAAAAGTTAACCAGTTTCATTTACACGTCAAACAGTTACAATTATAATACTCTCGTTTCTCGGAATATGAAATGGGATTCCTTTAAACGAGATTTTATTTTATTCATAATTCATATAACATTCTACAGATGTATTACCACAAGTCACGAATGCACGAATATTCAAATTCAATATATACGTGTAAAATTCTTGAATCCATTAGATAATCTTTACCTAAATTTAACGTAAAAGACTTCGTATGCAATTCAGATTTAATTATCATTAAAACATATTACGTATGTATTAACCGAGTAAATGATCTAACAATATAATTTATGTAAATCACGTAATTTTCGACAATGCGTCGGATTCTGCTTAACCAGTTGAATTTTCACGTTCACAGGGCACAATTCAAAGAGTGGTTCAGAACGTCTACAATACACCGGTACCTCTGCAACTACTTTCCTGTAAAACTAGTGAAAACAGCCGATTTGGACCCGAACAAGTTATATTTATTGTGCAGTTTTCCACATGGGATTTTATGTACAGGAGTTGGTGTTGCCTTTGGTACAGATGCCGCCGGTTACAGGGAATTATTTCCGGGTCTCGATAGTTGTGTAGTGATATTGGATCAACATTTCAAGACACCGTTTTTCAGAGAATACTGTCGGGTCATTCGTACGTATCCTTCGCAAATTATCCAATCACCTTGAAAAAAATTATTAGTGCATATGTATACTATATCCATACTATAACAATATAACTATTGTTGCAATTTAATTCATTCATATGTAATATTGGTCGTTTACGCTTTGAGTATGATTTCGTCCATAACGTTATCATACGTCCTACGCGATCTATAAATATCATATAGATTTATTCTTCATATGATAGCCAAATGACGGAATTGTATTTCTTTCTAAAATCATGCAGTGATAGTATAATTTTATCAGTGTAGTGATAACATAATGCGTGAACTACGTAAATACGTAATGCGTAAATACGTTAATCAGTGTTTTCACTAAGCATTATATTTGCACTGTTTGCACCACGTTGATAGTTCCTCGTCGATTCGAAATTCAAATAAATATTTCTTATTTAACTATATAGCACACGTAGTAGGTAGTATGGCCGTGTTCACGCACACGATGATATTTCAACGTAAAACATACGTATTTCTACATACACAAATATAATAAATAATAAAATGTCATTTGAAAATCTAACACTGTAAAAAGTACGAGTCACCAATGGTCACATGGTAGTTTCGCAACGTTCAGAGAAACTACTTTCATTACTGAATATTGAGTTTAACGAGTCAACCTGACATAAAAATTTTTTCGAGCAAACCATGTAAGAATTTGCATTTACAATCTATTTACGGATAATTCGAAAATATTTTGTAATTAAATTATTTTTCTTCAAGGAAACGATACCTTTCTCCAGAATATTATATAGACTCTATTACGTAATACGTTAATTGTTGCCATTAGCAATTGCTATTAGCAATATAACAAATCTGTGAGTCAAATTGCTCCTCAGTGTACAGACTTCTTTCTAATTCTCGGCTTCTCCAAGTGTACAATCATTCTATTTCTTAGGTATTTCATTAACTCAACACTAACATATTTAACTATGATCCAATTACAGCCTCTGCCAGTAGCAGTCCAGAAAGCCTGAATCAATTATTATCAACGAAACCTGAGGCCCCATACACCGGAAGAGTGACAATTCTCATCGTCGGTGGAGCAGCAGAAGTGACGGAATCCAAGCCGGGCACTTATCGTATCGTAATGAAAAGGAGGAAAGGCTTCGTAAGGCTCGCGCTGAAAAACGGGTTAGAATTGTTACTATCTCTGTTGATTGTATCGATCGGATTACAAGCTCGAGAGAACATGAAATAAGAGAAAAGTCCTTTTAATTAATTACTCCTTCACTTTTTGTTCACTGTATAATCAAGTTCACGATATAATTTAGAAAAAACAATGCTAAACAATAGGTAAACATCCGTGTTAATTGTGTCAATAGCAATTGACTGAATTCGTCGCTTGGTAGTATTATATGTTTTACATGATAGATATCAGTGATAAACTGTGCAACGTATAGAAAATTTGGTAAAACAATCGGACTAAAATTATAATCACTATACAAATTTTTGCGGTCACATTTTACTTCACCATCAATTTTTATGCACTTATCCATTTTCATGCGTTTCACGTATTTCGTGCATTTATAATTTAATTATCCCTAGGAAAATTGCAAAGGTGTCCAAAATATTTACAGCAAGGTATATAATATACTCTGTATAAATATCAGACAAGAACAATCCTTACGTTTAATATATATTTTCATTTAAAATAATTATAATACTTATATTTGACGTAGAAATACGTAGGCATCCGCATTCTACTTGCAATTTAATGATGAAACGTCATTAGTGTTGTAAATTCTCTACAACAGAACCCGTATGTTTTAGCGCTCCCATTGTACCTGTCTGTTCATTCGGAGAAACGAATCTGTTTGACCAACTGACCTATGCGGAAGGCTCGTTTATGAAAAAGCTCCAGGATTTCATCCGTAAAAAGACCGGTGTGCCCCCGGTTTATCTGCTAGGACGAGGATTATTCAAATACTGTTTGAGTTTCATTCCACGGCGAACACCAGTCACTGTCGTTGGTAAGTATTCGAAAGACCAATAATGAAATAATTAAGGCACAAATAGCGTAGCTTGTCGATAATATGCAGAAATAATATAGATACTTCTGAGAGTTGAAGTGAAATTATTAAAACTTTAACAATTTTTTCTTTATTACGCGATACTGTTGATTGTGATCAATAGCAAAATTCGTAGCAAAATAAATGGAAAATTTGAAACTTGTTAGGAATCACCTTATAGTAGAAAACCTGCTGTGTTTCAACGTTTCCATTTCGCAATCGAGAAATCGCAAGCATTTGGAGTTTTCCTCATTTTCTGCTTTTCTAGTCGGTAGTCCGATGGAATTACCCAAGATAGAAGAACCAACCGTAGAGCAGATTGACGAATATCATGCGAAATTTATCGAGCACGTGGTGGACTTTTTCGAGAAGGAAAAACACAAATACGTCGAAAATGCTGATTCGGTGCACCTAGAATTCGTATAGTGATCACAACGACAGTAGTCCAGTGAGCATTTATTAATGGGCAATGGCAATGATTGTTCAATAGAACAAAAATAATTGCTCATTATACATGTTAATATTAATAACTGATTATGGTGTTGGGAAAGTATGACATTTTCGAGCGATGTATTTCAGTCATTTCATCAATTAAGTACATGTTAAGGTATTTCCATACAAAAGAACCAATAAATGATTTTATCTAGGAGGATTAGGTACCACGCAGCAATACAATGTAAAAGCTTCGATTGTATGCTTTAATTGTATGCATACAGATGTGTTCGATGTATCCAGATTAAATATAACCTGTGAAAATGAATAAATTGTTGTGGAAAGCCTGATTCGATGCATGAAACTCTCCAAAACATTCTTAATCTGTTAATAATAATTGTATAAGTAATACTTGATCATGATTTTTAAATAGTACGTATCACGTCTGAGACTGCATTCAGATATATTCATCAATTATTGTTCCATTAGGCTAGGAATTATTTATTAAGTTAGGTAAAGTTAATATATGCAATTAAAACAAGTATATGGATATACGTAAGATACATGGTTGCGTAAGATTCAATATTTCTAGGACATGACATTTAAAACAGCAGCAGCGTTAGAATATTACATCTAAACTGGACATATATATTCTGTTCTGTGCAAAATAGAAAATAAAAAAAATAAATAAAGTATTCCATGTATATACATATGTATGATCATTCTTAAGATATATTAATTTCATGTACATCGTGACAATTAATCCACTTCTCAAATGTTGTTTCACTTTCGTGAACGTTGAAAGTTTAATCAAACAAAAAATTGTTAAACAATGATTTCTCCTGCAAGAACATTGCATAAGACACTAATTTTACATTAAACACCACTGACTGAAAATTGTATGCACGCACTCTGACAATTCTTAGCTCTTATTTAAAAAAATGTAGCAATATCCATTGTTACATAAATTTCTATGACGACTTACCTGATTCCGATAATGAATGCACAAATTTTTAAATCCTTCTGGTGAACGGTGATACGATCATCTTGTCGTAAATTTTCCTTCAAGGAAAACTCCTCTGGTGTTGTCCTACATACGGACGTAACACATTGCTATTTGCAGCAATAATAGAGCATGCTAGATTTTGAAAAGACATGCTAAATTATAAGAGGCACTCGATACGAAAATTAACGCATTTAGCAATAAATAGCTGCAGAAATTTATTTTATTTTGTATCTAAATTCAATTGAAAATTGAACAGACCCGCTAAGCTGATGTACTTCTGTAACTGCAACATATTTTATTTTTTTATAATTCATCTCCATGTGTAGTTTTTCACGTGATCCTTCTTATCTTTAAAATACAAATGTACGTGCAAATTGATGTATTATTTGTGTGTGTGTGTGTGTGTGTGTGTGTGTGTGTGTGTGTGTGTGTGTGTGTGTGTGTAAATGTATACACATACATACTCCTGTACGAAAAAAAATACAAAAAATTGTGTTACAATTAGTACAAATAGTCATCAGTCAAACGCATTTCCCAATTTACGTAATTATTCGGCTAACAATGATGCAGATGTTTACTTGCAATGGTTCCATTTTCCAATCAACAACGTGCTTGTTGAACATCCATTTTTCATTTTAAGATACATCCACAATCTAATCGTTTCAGCTACACTATAGATTATTGTAATCAAAGATGAATTAGCATTAATTAATGATCACGTGCTCTCCTTTATCCAGACAAAAACCGCTGACGTCATATAATTGTTCTCATCGTTTAAAACTCTCGATTCATCAGTTTCTCACATTTGTTTCACACTGGTGGCATTGGAAGCGTGTGTCTGACAGTACCCAAAACTGGAAACGGAATCAGACCACTAAACCAAAATTCAAAATCAGAAAGGAGTAGAAATTTCAAAACATTACAACTGGAAGTCGAGAATTCTGCAAATATAATACCGCTATTTCGCGAAGCAAGATATATCAATATACATTGTGCACGCTTATTTCTCAGTTAAATATTTCCGCACTCGTTTCAGTTTCGTGGAAGAGAAGAAATTTATAGTTTGTGAAAACAGTGAATAGCAAAATAAAAATATTTTAAAAGGTACGTTGTTATACATAGTTGCAACAGTTAACTGGTGATGGAAATTTAAAAAAACAGTTCATACGCCTCTAACAGTCATAAATTTTCTACATCTTTTGCTGATATCCCAATCGAGTGATTTATCTGCGAGGATGTCACTTTTCTAATCGTTCAACAAACATAACATGAAAGTTTGCATAAAAATTCACGATTTACTTGTTAACTGTTGCAGTTCATCAGCTATTGACCAAAAATCATTCAATTAATTTTACTGTAAGAAGACGAAGGACACGAAGGAGAACGATGGAGATTCTGAATGATCCATTGAGGCGAAAATTGGAAACACTTACAGTTGCTCTGTACTTCACCACTTTAATGATTATGATAGCTGTGGGATATTTTGCAAAATATGTTCTCGCAATATATCTCATCATTTATGCGAAAATTCTGCGCTACTTTGTACTCCTCTACTTCATCTGGATGTACTACGATAATTATCCACTCAGCGGTAAAAGGTAGTGTAATCAATAAAAAAATATTATACATGCTACTCAAAAATTATATATCAATCATCATTCTAGTACGTATAATTCAATAGTTTGATAGGGGAACGAAATTTTCAATTCTTACAATCGTTAATGTTCCTTGTCAGGGAGATAAATATAATTACGTTAGAAGTGAATTGTATGCACTTTCATTGGAATTTGAACGTTTCACTTAACTTTCCTTCATTTCCACAAAAAATATATGAAGTCTTGCTGAACCCCACTATCGCTTCTCAAAATATACCTAAAACATTTAGTTCATGTTAAGTTTTCGAAATAACAAATTTCAGTAAACATACTGCTCGTAGTGTAAACTTTTTCTAATAGAGAAAAGTTAACCAGTTTCATTTACACGTCAAACAGTTACAATTATAATACTCTCGTTTCTCGGAATATGAAATGGGATTCCTTTAAACGAGATTTTATTTTATTCATAATTCATATAACATTCTACAGATGTATTACCACAAGTCACGAATGCACGAATATTCAAATTCAATATATACGTGTAAAATTCTTGAATCCATTAGATAATCTTTGCCTAAATTTAACGAAAAAGACTTCGTATGCAATTCAGATTTAATTATTATCAAAACATATTACGTATGTACTAACCGAGTAAATGATCAAACAATATAATTTATGTAAATCACGTAATTTTCGACAATGCGTCGGATTCTGCTTAACCAATTGAATTTTCACGTTCACAGGGCACAATTCAAACAGTGGTTGAGAACGTCTGTAATACATCGATATATCTGCAATTATTTTCCTGTAAAACTAGTGAAAACAGCCGATTTGGACCCGAACAAGTCATATTTATTGTGCAGTTTTCCACATGGGATTTTATGTATAGGAGTTGTTGCTGCCTTTGGTACAGATGCCGCCGGTTACAGGGAATTATTTCCGGGTCTCGATAGTTGTGTAGTGGTATTGGATCAACATTTCAAGACACCGTTTTTCAGAGAATACTGTCGGCACTTTTGTACGTATCGTTCGGAAATTATCCAATCACCTTGAGAAAAATTATTAGTGCATATGTATACTATAATCATACTATACCAATATAATTGTTAGTTGCAATTTAATTCATTAATATGTATTATTGATCGTTTACACTTTGAATATGATTTCGCCCATAACGGGATCATACGTCCTTCGCGATCTATGATTATTATATATATCTATTCTTCATATGATAGCCAAATAACGGAATTGTATTTCTTGCTAAAATGATGCAGTGATAGTATAATTTTATCAGTGTAGTGACAACACAATGCGTGAACTACATCAATACGTTAATCAGTGTTTTCACTAAGCATTATATTTGCACTGTTTGCACCACGTTGGTAGTCCCTCGTCGATTCGAGATTCAAATAAACATTTCTGTCTTAACTAAGGTACACGTTACATATAATAAATTATGTAGTAAAGTGGTAGAATGGCCGCGTTCACGCACACGATGATATTTAAAAACCTACGTGTTTCTACATACACGAATATAATAAATAATAAAACGTCATTTGAAAATCTAGCCCTGAATATGAATGTCTCACCAACACGTTAGTTTCGCAATGTTCAGTAATCAGAGAAACTACTTTCATTACCGAATATTGAGTTTTATGTGTCAACCTAACAATGTAAGAATTTGCCTTTACTACATATTTACCTGATAATTCGAAGAAATTTTGTAATTAAAATATTTCTGTTCAAGGAAACGATACATTTCTCTAGAATATTTTATAGACTCTCTTACGTAATACGTTAATTGTTGCTATTAGCAATTGCTATTAGCAATATAATTAATCTGTGAGTCAACAGATTTCTCCTCAATGTATAGATTTCTCTCTAATTTTCGGCTTCTCCAAGTGTACAATAAATTTATTTTTTAGAATACTTGGGTTTTTCATTAACTCAAGAATAATACGTTTAACGACAATTAAATTGCAGGTTTTGCCGATAGCAGTCCAGAAACCCTGAATCAATTACTATCGACGAAACCTGAGGCTCCATACACCGGAAGAGCGTCAGTTCTGATCGTCGGTGGAGCAGCAGAAATGACGGAATCCAAGCCGGGCACTTATCGTATCGTAATGAAAAGGAGGAAAGGCTTCGTAAAGCTCGCGCTGAAAAACGGGTTAGAATTGTTATTATCTCTGTTGATTGGGTCGATCGGATTACAAGCTCGAGAGAACATGAAATAAGAGAAAAGTCCTTTTAATTAATTACTCCTTCACTTTTTGTTCACTGTATAATCAAGTTCACGATATAATTTAGAAAAAACAATGCTAAACAATAGGTAAACATCCGTGTTAATTGTGTCAATAGCAATTGACTGAATTCGTCGCTTGGTAGTATTATATGTTTTACATGATAGATATCAGTGATAAACTGTGCAACGTATAGAAAATTTGGTAAAACAATCGGACTAAAATTATAATCACTATACAAATTTTTGCGGTCACATTTTACTTCACCATCAATTTTTATGCACTTATCCATTTTCATGCGTTTCACGTATTTCGTGCATTTATAATTTAATTATCCCTAGGAAAATTGCAAAGGTGTCCAAAATATTTACAGCAAGGTATATAATATACTCTGTATAAATATCAGACAAGAACAATCCTTACGTTTAATATATATTTTCATTTAAAATAATTATAATACTTATATTTGACGTAGAAATACGTAGGCATCCGCATTCTACTTGCAATTTAATGATGAAACGTCATTAGTGTTGTAAATTCTCTACAACAGAACCCGTATGTTTTAGCGCTCCCATTGTACCTGTCTGTTCATTCGGAGAAACGAATCTGTTTGACCAACTGACCTATGCGGAAGGCTCGTTTATGAAAAAGCTCCAGGATTTCATCCGTAAAAAGACCGGTGTGCCCCCGGTTTATCTGCTAGGACGAGGATTATTCAAATACTGTTTGAGTTTCATTCCACGGCGAACACCAGTCACTGTCGTTGGTAAGTATTCGAAAGACCAATAATGAAATAATTAAGGCACAAATAGCGTAGCTTGTCGATAATATGCAGAAATAATATAGATACTTCTGAGAGTTGAAGTGAAATTATTAAAACTTTAACAATTTTTTCTTTATTACGCGATACTGTTGATTGTGATCAATAGCAAAATTCGTAGCAAAATAAATGGAAAATTTGAAACTTGTTAGGAATCACCTTATAGTAGAAAACCTGCTGTGTTTCAACGTTTCCATTTCGCAATCGAGAAATCGCAAGCATTTGGAGTTTTCCTCATTTTCTGCTTTTCTAGTCGGTAGTCCGATGGAATTACCCAAGATAGAAGAACCAACCGTAGAGCAGATTGACGAATATCATGCGAAATTTATCGAGCACGTGGTGGACTTTTTCGAGAAGGAAAAACACAAATACGTCGAAAATGCTGATTCGGTGCACCTAGAATTCGTATAGTGATCACAACGACAGTAGTCCAGTGAGCATTTATTAATGGGCAATGGCAATGATTGTTCAATAGAACAAAAATAATTGCTCATTATACATGTTAATATTAATAACTGATTATGGTGTTGGGAAAGTATGACATTTTCGAGCGATGTATTTCAGTCATTTCATCAATTAAGTACATGTTAAGGTATTTCCATACAGAAGAACCAATAAATGATTTTATCTAGGAGGATTAGGTACCACGCAGCAATACAATGTAAAAGCTTCGATTGTATGCTTTAATTGTATGCATACAGATGTGTTCGATGTATCCAGATTAAATATAACCTGTGAAAATGAATAAATTGTTGTGGAAAGCCTGATTCGATGCATGAAACTCTCCAAAACATTCTTAATCTGTTAATAATAATTGTATAAGTAATACCTGATCATAATCTTTAAATAGTACGTATCACGTCTGAGACTGCATTCAGATGTATTCATCAATTATTGTTCCATTAGGCTAGGAATTATTTATTAAGTTAGGTAAAGTTAATATATGCAATTAACACAAGTATATGGATATACGTAAGATACATGGTTGCGTAAGATTCAATATTTCTAGGACATGACATTTAAAACAGCAACAACGTTAGAATATTACATCTAAACTGGACATATATATTCTGTTCTATGCAAAATAGAAAATAAAAAAAATAAATAAAGTATTCCATGTATATACATATGTATGATCATTCTTAATATATATTAATTTCATGTACATCGTTACAATTAATCCATTTCCCAAATGTTGTTTCACTTTCGTGAACGTTGAAAGTTTAATCAAACAAAAAATTGTTAAACAATGATTTCTCCTGCAAGAACATTGCATAAGACACTAATTTTAGATTAAACACCACTGACTGAAAATTGTATGCACGCACTCTGACAATTCTTAGCTCTTATTTAAAACAATGTAGCAATATCCATTGTTACATAAATTTCTATGACGACTTACGTGATTCCGATAATGAATGCACAAATTTTTAAATCCTTCTCTTCTTATACCTGTCTCCACATAAGGAAGGTTAGTTTTCTAATATTCTTCACGTACTATATACTTCACGTACGCTTCAACAATACTAAATAATAATTCTAATGTCTACATCTTTTGATATGAAACTACACCTGGTGAACGGTGATATGATCATCTTGTCGTAAATTTTCCTTCAAGGAAAACTCCTCTGGTGTTGTCCTACATACGGACGTAACACATTGCTATTTGCAGCAATAATAGAGCATGCTAGATTTTGAAAAGACATGCTAAATTATAAGAGACACTCGATACGAAAATTAACGCATTTAGCAATAAATAGCTGCAGAAATTTATTTTATTTAGTATCTAAATTCAATTGAAAATTGAACAGACCCGCTAAGCTGATGTACTTCTGTAACTGCAACATATTTTATTTTTTTATAATTCATCTCCATGTGTAATTTTTCACGTGTGTCTTCTGATCTTTAAAATACAGATGTACGTGCAAATTGATGTATTATTTGTGTGTGTGTGTGTGTGTGTGTGTGTGTGTGTGTGTAAATGTATACACATACATACTCCTGTACGAAAAAAATACAAAAAATTGTGTTACAATTAGTACAAATAGTCATCAGTCAAACGCATTTTCCAATTTACGTAATTATTCGGCTAACAATGATGCAGATGTTTACTTGCAATGGTTCCATTTTCGAATCAACAACGTGCTTGTTGAACATCCATTTTTCATTTTAAGATACATCCACAATCTAATCGTTTCAGCTACACTATGGATTATTGTAATCACCGATGAATTAGCATTAATTGATGATCACGTGCTCTCCTTTATCCAGACAGAAACCGCTGACGTCATATTGACATATAATTGTACTCTTCGTTTAAAACTCTCGATTCATCAGTTTCTCACATTTATTTCACACTGCTGGCATTGGAAGCGTGTATCTGACAAAACTGGAAACGAAGTCAGACCACTAAACCAAAATTGAAAATCAGAAAGGAGTAGAAATTTCAAAACATTACAACTGGAAGTCGAGAATTCTGCAAATATAATACCGCTATTTCGCGAAGCAAGATATATCAATATACATTGTACACGCTTATTTCTCAGTTAAATATTTCCGCAATCGTTTCAGATTCGTGGAAGAGAAAAAATTTATACTTTGTGAAAACAGTGAATAGCAAAATAAAAATATTTTAAAAAGTACGTTGTTATACATAGTTGCAACAGTTAACTGGTGATGGAAATTTAAAAAAACAGTTCATACGCCTCTTACAGTCATAAATTTTCTACATCTTTTGCTGATATCCCGATCGAGTGATTTATCTGCGAGGATGTCACTTTTCTAATCGTTCAACAAACATAACATGAAAGTTTGCATAAAAATTCACGATTTACTTGTTAACTGTTGCAGTTCATCAGCTATTGACCAAAAATCATTCAATTAATTTTACTGTAAGGAGACGAAGGACACGAAGGAGAACGATGGAGATTCTGAATGTACCATTGAAGCGAAAATTGGAAACACTTACAGTTGCTCTGTACTTCACCACTGTAATGATTATGATAGCTGTGGGATATTTTGCAAAATATGTTCTCGCAATATATCTCATCATTTATGCGAAGATTCTGCGCTACTTTGTACTCCTCTACTTCATCTGGATGTACTACGATAATTATCCACTCTGCGGTAAAAGGTAGGGTAATCAATAAAAAAATATTATACATGCTACTCAAAAATTATATATCAATCATTATTCTAGTACGTATAATTCAATAGTTCGATAGGGGAACGAAATTTTCAATTCTTACAATCGTTAATGTTCCTTGTCAGGGAGATAAATATAATTACGTTAGAAGTGAATTGTATGCACTTTCATTGGAATTTGAACGTTTCACTTAACTTTCTTTCATTTCCACAAAAAATATATGAAGTCTTGCTGAACCCCACTATCGCTTCTCAAAATATACCTAAAACATTTAGTTCATGTTAAGTTTTCGAAATAATAAATTTCAGTAAACATATTGCTCGTAGTGTAAACTTTTTCTAGTAGGGAAAAGTTAACCAGTTTCATTTACACGTCAAACAGTTACAATTATAATACTCTCGTTTCTCGGAATATGAAATGGGATTCCTTTAAACGAGATTTTATTTTATTCATAATTCATATAACATTCTACAGATGTATTACCACAAGTCACGAATGCACGAATATTCAAATTCAATATATACGTGTAAAATTCTTGAATCCATTAGATAATCTTTACCTAAATTTAACGTAAAAGACTTCGTATGCAATTCAGATTTAATTATCATTAAAACATATTACGTATGTATTAACCGAGTAAATGATCTAACAATATAATTTATGTAAATCACGTAATTTTCGACAATGCGTCGGATTCTGCTTAACCAGTTGAATTTTCACGTTCACAGGGCACAATTCAAAGAGTGGTTCAGAACGTCTACAATACACCGGTACCTCTGCAACTACTTTCCTGTAAAACTAGTGAAAACAGCCGATTTGGACCCGAACAAGTTATATTTATTGTGCAGTTTTCCACATGGGATTTTATGTACAGGAGTTGGTGTTGCCTTTGGTACAGATGCCGCCGGTTACAGGGAATTATTTCCGGGTCTCGATAGTTGTGTAGTGATATTGGATCAACATTTCAAGACACCGTTTTTCAGAGAATACTGTCGGGTCATTCGTACGTATCCTTCGCAAATTATCCAATCACCTTGAAAAAAATTATTAGTGCATATGTATACTATATCCATACTATAACAATATAACTATTGTTGCAATTTAATTCATTCATATGTAATATTGGTCGTTTACGCTTTGAGTATGATTTCGTCCATAACGTTATCATACGTCCTACGCGATCTATAAATATCATATAGATTTATTCTTCATATGATAGCCAAATGACGGAATTGTATTTCTTTCTAAAATCATGCAGTGATAGTATAATTTTATCAGTGTAGTGATAACATAATGCGTGAACTACGTAAATACGTAATGCGTAAATACGTTAATCAGTGTTTTCACTAAGCATTATATTTGCACTGTTTGCACCACGTTGATAGTTCCTCGTCGATTCGAAATTCAAATAAATATTTCTTATTTAACTATATAGCACACGTAGTAGGTAGTATGGCCGTGTTCACGCACACGATGATATTTCAACGTAAAACATACGTATTTCTACATACACAAATATAATAAATAATAAAATGTCATTTGAAAATCTAACACTGTAAAAAGTACGAGTCACCAATGGTCACATGGTAGTTTCGCAACGTTCAGAGAAACTACTTTCATTACTGAATATTGAGTTTAACGAGTCAACCTGACATAAAAATTTTTTCGAGCAAACCATGTAAGAATTTGCATTTACAATCTATTTACGGATAATTCGAAAATATTTTGTAATTAAATTATTTTTCTTCAAGGAAACGATACCTTTCTCCAGAATATTATATAGACTCTATTACGTAATACGTTAATTGTTGCCATTAGCAATTGCTATTAGCAATATAACAAATCTGTGAGTCAAATTGCTCCTCAGTGTACAGACTTCTTTCTAATTCTCGGCTTCTCCAAGTGTACAATCATTCTATTTCTTAGGTATTTCATTAACTCAACACTAACATATTTAACTATGATCCAATTACAGCCTCTGCCAGTAGCAGTCCAGAAAGCCTGAATCAATTATTATCAACGAAACCTGAGGCCCCATACACCGG
Organism: Tetragonula carbonaria; assembly: GCA_032399595.1. Classification (NCBI taxonomy): domain Eukaryota; kingdom Metazoa; phylum Arthropoda; class Insecta; order Hymenoptera; family Apidae; genus Tetragonula; species Tetragonula carbonaria. Next base: position 7,489,840 of record JAUCRC010000007.1, read on the forward strand.
AAGAGTGACAATTCTCATCGTCGGTGGAGCAGCAGAAGTGACGGAATCCAAGCCGGGCACTTATCGTATCGTAATGAAAAGGAGGAAAGGCTTCGTAAGGCTCGCGCTGAAAAACGGGTTAGAATTGTTACTATCTCTGTTGATTGTATCGATCGGATTACAAGCTCGAGAGAACATGAAATAAGAGAAAAGTCCTTTTAATTAATTACTCCTTCACTTTTTGTTCACTGTATAATCAAGTTCACGATATAATTTAGAAAAAACAATGCTAAACAATAGGTAAACATCCGTGTTAATTGTGTCAATAGCAATTGACTGAATTCGTCGCTTGGTAGTATTATATGTTTTACATGATAGATATCAGTGATAAACTGTGCAACGTATAGAAAATTTGGTAAAACAATCGGACTAAAATTATAATCACTATACAAATTTTTGCGGTCACATTTTACTTCACCATCAATTTTTATGCACTTATCCATTTTCATGCGTTTCACGTATTTCGTGCATTTATAATTTAATTATCCCTAGGAAAATTGCAAAGGTGTCCAAAATATTTACAGCAAGGTATATAATATACTCTGTATAAATATCAGACAAGAACAATCCTTACGTTTAATATATATTTTCATTTAAAATAATTATAATACTTATATTTGACGTAGAAATACGTAGGCATCCGCATTCTACTTGCAATTTAATGATGAAACGTCATTAGTGTTGTAAATTCTCTACAACAGAACCCGTATGTTTTAGCGCTCCCATTGTACCTGTCTGTTCATTCGGAGAAACGAATCTGTTTGACCAACTGACCTATGCGGAAGGCTCGTTTATGAAAAAGCTCCAGGATTTCATCCGTAAAAAGACCGGTGTGCCCCCGGTTTATCTGCTAGGACGAGGATTATTCAAATACTGTTTGAGTTTCATTCCACGGCGAACACCAGTCACTGTCGTTGGTAAGTATTCGAAAGACCAATAATGAAATAATTAAGGCACAAATAGCGTAGCTTGTCGATAATATGCAGAAATAATATAGATACTTCTGAGAGTTGAAGTGAAATTATTAAAACTTTAACAATTTTTTCTTTATTACGCGATACTGTTGATTGTGATCAATAGCAAAATTCGTAGCAAAATAAATGGAAAATTTGAAACTTGTTAGGAATCACCTTATAGTAGAAAACCTGCTGTGTTTCAACGTTTCCATTTCGCAATCGAGAAATCGCAAGCATTTGGAGTTTTCCTCATTTTCTGCTTTTCTAGTCGGTAGTCCGATGGAATTACCCAAGATAGAAGAACCAACCGTAGAGCAGATTGACGAATATCATGCGAAATTTATCGAGCACGTGGTGGACTTTTTCGAGAAGGAAAAACACAAATACGTCGAAAATGCTGATTCGGTGCACCTAGAATTCGTATAGTGATCACAACGACAGTAGTCCAGTGAGCATTTATTAATGGGCAATGGCAATGATTGTTCAATAGAACAAAAATAATTGCTCATTATACATGTTAATATTAATAACTGATTATGGTGTTGGGAAAGTATGACATTTTCGAGCGATGTATTTCAGTCATTTCATCAATTAAGTACATGTTAAGGTATTTCCATACAAAAGAACCAATAAATGATTTTATCTAGGAGGATTAGGTACCACGCAGCAATACAATGTAAAAGCTTCGATTGTATGCTTTAATTGTATGCATACAGATGTGTTCGATGTATCCAGATTAAATATAACCTGTGAAAATGAATAAATTGTTGTGGAAAGCCTGATTCGATGCATGAAACTCTCCAAAACATTCTTAATCTGTTAATAATAATTGTATAAGTAATACTTGATCATGATTTTTAAATAGTACGTATCACGTCTGAGACTGCATTCAGATATATTCATCAATTATTGTTCCATTAGGCTAGGAATTATTTATTAAGTTAGGTAAAGTTAATATATGCAATTAAAACAAGTATATGGATATACGTAAGATACATGGTTGCGTAAGATTCAATATTTCTAGGACATGACATTTAAAACAGCAGCAGCGTTAGAATATTACATCTAAACTGGACATATATATTCTGTTCTGTGCAAAATAGAAAATAAAAAAAATAAATAAAGTATTCCATGTATATACATATGTATGATCATTCTTAAGATATATTAATTTCATGTACATCGTGACAATTAATCCACTTCTCAAATGTTGTTTCACTTTCGTGAACGTTGAAAGTTTAATCAAACAAAAAATTGTTAAACAATGATTTCTCCTGCAAGAACATTGCATAAGACACTAATTTTACATTAAACACCACTGACTGAAAATTGTATGCACGCACTCTGACAATTCTTAGCTCTTATTTAAAAAAATGTAGCAATATCCATTGTTACATAAATTTCTATGACGACTTACCTGATTCCGATAATGAATGCACAAATTTTTAAATCCTTCTGGTGAACGGTGATACGATCATCTTGTCGTAAATTTTCCTTCAAGGAAAACTCCTCTGGTGTTGTCCTACATACGGACGTAACACATTGCTATTTGCAGCAATAATAGAGCATGCTAGATTTTGAAAAGACATGCTAAATTATAAGAGGCACTCGATACGAAAATTAACGCATTTAGCAATAAATAGCTGCAGAAATTTATTTTATTTTGTATCTAAATTCAATTGAAAATTGAACAGACCCGCTAAGCTGATGTACTTCTGTAACTGCAACATATTTTATTTTTTTATAATTCATCTCCATGTGTAGTTTTTCACGTGATCCTTCTTATCTTTAAAATACAAATGTACGTGCAAATTGATGTATTATTTGTGTGTGTGTGTGTGTGTGTGTGTGTGTGTGTGTGTGTGTGTGTGTGTGTGTGTGTAAATGTATACACATACATACTCCTGTACGAAAAAAAATACAAAAAATTGTGTTACAATTAGTACAAATAGTCATCAGTCAAACGCATTTCCCAATTTACGTAATTATTCGGCTAACAATGATGCAGATGTTTACTTGCAATGGTTCCATTTTCCAATCAACAACGTGCTTGTTGAACATCCATTTTTCATTTTAAGATACATCCACAATCTAATCGTTTCAGCTACACTATAGATTATTGTAATCAAAGATGAATTAGCATTAATTAATGATCACGTGCTCTCCTTTATCCAGACAAAAACCGCTGACGTCATATAATTGTTCTCATCGTTTAAAACTCTCGATTCATCAGTTTCTCACATTTGTTTCACACTGGTGGCATTGGAAGCGTGTGTCTGACAGTACCCAAAACTGGAAACGGAATCAGACCACTAAACCAAAATTCAAAATCAGAAAGGAGTAGAAATTTCAAAACATTACAACTGGAAGTCGAGAATTCTGCAAATATAATACCGCTATTTCGCGAAGCAAGATATATCAATATACATTGTGCACGCTTATTTCTCAGTTAAATATTTCCGCACTCGTTTCAGTTTCGTGGAAGAGAAGAAATTTATAGTTTGTGAAAACAGTGAATAGCAAAATAAAAATATTTTAAAAGGTACGTTGTTATACATAGTTGCAACAGTTAACTGGTGATGGAAATTTAAAAAAACAGTTCATACGCCTCTAACAGTCATAAATTTTCTACATCTTTTGCTGATATCCCAATCGAGTGATTTATCTGCGAGGATGTCACTTTTCTAATCGTTCAACAAACATAACATGAAAGTTTGCATAAAAATTCACGATTTACTTGTTAACTGTTGCAGTTCATCAGCTATTGACCAAAAATCATTCAATTAATTTTACTGTAAGAAGACGAAGGACACGAAGGAGAACGATGGAGATTCTGAATGATCCATTGAGGCGAAAATTGGAAACACTTACAGTTGCTCTGTACTTCACCACTTTAATGATTATGATAGCTGTGGGATATTTTGCAAAATATGTTCTCGCAATATATCTCATCATTTATGCGAAAATTCTGCGCTACTTTGTACTCCTCTACTTCATCTGGATGTACTACGATAATTATCCACTCAGCGGTAAAAGGTAGTGTAATCAATAAAAAAATATTATACATGCTACTCAAAAATTATATATCAATCATCATTCTAGTACGTATAATTCAATAGTTTGATAGGGGAACGAAATTTTCAATTCTTACAATCGTTAATGTTCCTTGTCAGGGAGATAAATATAATTACGTTAGAAGTGAATTGTATGCACTTTCATTGGAATTTGAACGTTTCACTTAACTTTCCTTCATTTCCACAAAAAATATATGAAGTCTTGCTGAACCCCACTATCGCTTCTCAAAATATACCTAAAACATTTAGTTCATGTTAAGTTTTCGAAATAACAAATTTCAGTAAACATACTGCTCGTAGTGTAAACTTTTTCTAATAGAGAAAAATTAACCAGTTTCATTTACACGTCAAACAGTTACAATTATAATACTCTCGTTTCTCGGAATATGAAATGGGATTCCTTTAAACGAGATTTTATTTTATTCATAATTCATATAACATTCTACAGATGTATTACCACAAGTCACGAATGCACGAATATTCAAATTCAATATATACGTGTAAAATTCTTGAATCCATTAGATAATCTTTGCCTAAATTTAACGAAAAAGACTTCGTATGCAATTCAGATTTAATTATTATCAAAACATATTACGTATGTACTAACCGAGTAAATGATCAAACAATATAATTTATGTAAATCACGTAATTTTCGACAATGCGTCGGATTCTGCTTAACCAATTGAATTTTCACGTTCACAGGGCACAATTCAAACAGTGGTTGAGAACGTCTGTAATACATCGATATATCTGCAATTATTTTCCTGTAAAACTAGTGAAAACAGCCGATTTGGACCCGAACAAGTCATATTTATTGTGCAGTTTTCCACATGGGATTTTATGTATAGGAGTTGTTGCTGCCTTTGGTACAGATGCCGCCGGTTACAGGGAATTATTTCCGGGTCTCGATAGTTGTGTAGTGGTATTGGATCAACATTTCAAGACACCGTTTTTCAGAGAATACTGTCGGCACTTTTGTACGTATCGTTCGGAAATTATCCAATCACCTTGAGAAAAATTATTAGTGCATATGTATACTATAATCATACTATACCAATATAATTATTAGTTGCAATTTAATTCATTAATATGTATTATTGATCGTTTACACTTTGAATATGATTTCGCCCATAACGGGATCATACGTCCTTCGCGATCTATGATTATTATATATATCTATTCTTCATATGATAGCCAAATAACGGAATTGTATTTCTTGCTAAAATGATGCAGTGATAGTATAATTTTATCAGTGTAGTGACAACACAATGCGTGAACTACATCAATACGTTAATCAGTGTTTTCACTAAGCATTATATTTGCACTGTTTGCACCACGTTGGTAGTCCCTCGTCGATTCGAGATTCAAATAAACATTTCTGTCTTAACTAAGGTACACGTTACATATAATAAATTATGTAGTAAAGTGGTAGAATGGCCGCGTTCACGCACACGATGATATTTAAAAACCTACGTGTTTCTACATACACGAATATAATAAATAATAAAACGTCATTTGAAAATCTAGCCCTGAATATGAATGTCTCACCAACACGTTAGTTTCGCAATGTTCAGTAATCAGAGAAACTACTTTCATTACCGAATATTGAGTTTTATGTGTCAACCTAACAATGTAAGAATTTGCCTTTACTACATATTTACCTGATAATTCGAAGAAATTTTGTAATTAAAATATTTCTGTTCAAGGAAACGATACATTTCTCTAGAATATTTTATAGACTCTCTTACGTAATACGTTAATTGTTGCTATTAGCAATTGCTATTAGCAATATAATTAATCTGTGAGTCAACAGATTTCTCCTCAATGTATAGATTTCTCTCTAATTTTCGGCTTCTCCAAGTGTACAATAAATTTATTTTTTAGAATACTTGGGTTTTTCATTAACTCAAGAATAATACGTTTAACGACAATTAAATTGCAGGTTTTGCCGATAGCAGTCCAGAAACCCTGAATCAATTACTATCGACGAAACCTGAGGCTCCATACACCGGAAGAGCGTCAGTTCTGATCGTCGGTGGAGCAGCAGAAATGACGGAATCCAAGCCGGGCACTTATCGTATCGTAATGAAAAGGAGGAAAGGCTTCGTAAAGCTCGCGCTGAAAAACGGGTTAGAATTGTTATTATCTCTGTTGATTGGGTCGATCGGATTACAAGCTCGAGAGAACATGAAATAAGAGAAAAGTCCTTTTAATTAATTACTCCTTCACTTTTTGTTCACTGTATAATCAAGTTCACGATATAATTTAGAAAAAACAATGCTAAACAATAGGTAAACATCCGTGTTAATTGTGTCAATAGCAATTGACTGAATTCGTCGCTTGGTAGTATTATATGTTTTACATGATAGATATCAGTGATAAACTGTGCAACGTATAGAAAATTTGGTAAAACAATCGGACTAAAATTATAATCACTATACAAATTTTTGCGGTCACATTTTACTTCACCATCAATTTTTATGCACTTATCCATTTTCATGCGTTTCACGTATTTCGTGCATTTATAATTTAATTATCCCTAGGAAAATTGCAAAGGTGTCCAAAATATTTACAGCAAGGTATATAATATACTCTGTATAAATATCAGACAAGAACAATCCTTACGTTTAATATATATTTTCATTTAAAATAATTATAATACTTATATTTGACGTAGAAATACGTAGGCATCCGCATTCTACTTGCAATTTAATGATGAAACGTCATTAGTGTTGTAAATTCTCTACAACAGAACCCGTATGTTTTAGCGCTCCCATTGTACCTGTCTGTTCATTCGGAGAAACGAATCTGTTTGACCAACTGACCTATGCGGAAGGCTCGTTTATGAAAAAGCTCCAGGATTTCATCCGTAAAAAGACCGGTGTGCCCCCGGTTTATCTGCTAGGACGAGGATTATTCAAATACTGTTTGAGTTTCATTCCACGGCGAACACCAGTCACTGTCGTTGGTAAGTATTCGAAAGACCAATAATGAAATAATTAAGGCACAAATAGCGTAGCTTGTCGATAATATGCAGAAATAATATAGATACTTCTGAGAGTTGAAGTGAAATTATTAAAACTTTAACAATTTTTTCTTTATTACGCGATACTGTTGATTGTGATCAATAGCAAAATTCGTAGCAAAATAAATGGAAAATTTGAAACTTGTTAGGAATCACCTTATAGTAGAAAACCTGCTGTGTTTCAACGTTTCCATTTCGCAATCGAGAAATCGCAAGCATTTGGAGTTTTCCTCATTTTCTGCTTTTCTAGTCGGTAGTCCGATGGAATTACCCAAGATAGAAGAACCAACCGTAGAGCAGATTGACGAATATCATGCGAAATTTATCGAGCACGTGGTGGACTTTTTCGAGAAGGAAAAACACAAATACGTCGAAAATGCTGATTCGGTGCACCTAGAATTCGTATAGTGATCACAACGACAGTAGTCCAGTGAGCATTTATTAATGGGCAATGGCAATGATTGTTCAATAGAACAAAAATAATTGCTCATTATACATGTTAATATTAATAACTGATTATGGTGTTGGGAAAGTATGACATTTTCGAGCGATGTATTTCAGTCATTTCATCAATTAAGTACATGTTAAGGTATTTCCATACAGAAGAACCAATAAATGATTTTATCTAGGAGGATTAGGTACCACGCAGCAATACAATGTAAAAGCTTCGATTGTATGCTTTAATTGTATGCATACAGATGTGTTCGATGTATCCAGATTAAATATAACCTGTGAAAATGAATAAATTGTTGTGGAAAGCCTGATTCGATGCATGAAACTCTCCAAAACATTCTTAATCTGTTAATAATAATTGTATAAGTAATACCTGATCATAATCTTTAAATAGTACGTATCACGTCTGAGACTGCATTCAGATGTATTCATCAATTATTGTTCCATTAGGCTAGGAATTATTTATTAAGTTAGGTAAAGTTAATATATGCAATTAACACAAGTATATGGATATACGTAAGATACATGGTTGCGTAAGATTCAATATTTCTAGGACATGACATTTAAAACAGCAACAACGTTAGAATATTACATCTAAACTGGACATATATATTCTGTTCTATGCAAAATAGAAAATAAAAAAAATAAATAAAGTATTCCATGTATATACATATGTATGATCATTCTTAATATATATTAATTTCATGTACATCGTTACAATTAATCCATTTCCCAAATGTTGTTTCACTTTCGTGAACGTTGAAAGTTTAATCAAACAAAAAATTGTTAAACAATGATTTCTCCTGCAAGAACATTGCATAAGACACTAATTTTAGATTAAACACCACTGACTGAAAATTGTATGCACGCACTCTGACAATTCTTAGCTCTTATTTAAAACAATGTAGCAATATCCATTGTTACATAAATTTCTATGACGACTTACGTGATTCCGATAATGAATGCACAAATTTTTAAATCCTTCTCTTCTTATACCTGTCTCCACATAAGGAAGGTTAGTTTTCTAATATTCTTCACGTACTATATACTTCACGTACGCTTCAACAATACTAAATAATAATTCTAATGTCTACATCTTTTGATATGAAACTACACCTGGTGAACGGTGATATGATCATCTTGTCGTAAATTTTCCTTCAAGGAAAACTCCTCTGGTGTTGTCCTACATACGGACGTAACACATTGCTATTTGCAGCAATAATAGAGCATGCTAGATTTTGAAAAGACATGCTAAATTATAAGAGACACTCGATACGAAAATTAACGCATTTAGCAATAAATAGCTGCAGAAATTTATTTTATTTAGTATCTAAATTCAATTGAAAATTGAACAGACCCGCTAAGCTGATGTACTTCTGTAACTGCAACATATTTTATTTTTTTATAATTCATCTCCATGTGTAATTTTTCACGTGTGTCTTCTGATCTTTAAAATACAGATGTACGTGCAAATTGATGTATTATTTGTGTGTGTGTGTGTGTGTGTGTGTGTGTGTGTAAATGTATACACATACATACTCCTGTACGAAAAAAAATACAAAAAATTGTGTTACAATTAGTACAAATAGTCATCAGTCAAACGCATTTTCCAATTTACGTAATTATTCGGCTAACAATGATGCAGATGTTTACTTGCAATGGTTCCATTTTCGAATCAACAACGTGCTTGTTGAACATCCATTTTTCATTTTAAGATACATCCACAATCTAATCGTTTCAGCTACACTATGGATTATTGTAATCACCGATGAATTAGCATTAATTGATGATCACGTGCTCTCCTTTATCCAGACAGAAACCGCTGACGTCATATTGACATATAATTGTACTCTTCGTTTAAAACTCTCGATTCATCAGTTTCTCACATTTATTTCACACTGCTGGCATTGGAAGCGTGTATCTGACAAAACTGGAAACGAAGTCAGACCACTAAACCAAAATTGAAAATCAGAAAGGAGTAGAAATTTCAAAACATTACAACTGGAAGTCGAGAATTCTGCAAATATAATACCGCTATTTCGCGAAGCAAGATATATCAATATACATTGTACACGCTTATTTCTCAGTTAAATATTTCCGCAATCGTTTCAGATTCGTGGAAGAGAAAAAATTTATACTTTGTGAAAACAGTGAATAGCAAAATAAAAATATTTTAAAAAGTACGTTGTTATACATAGTTGCAACAGTTAACTGGTGATGGAAATTTAAAAAAACAGTTCATACGCCTCTTACAGTCATAAATTTTCTACATCTTTTGCTGATATCCCGATCGAGTGATTTATCTGCGAGGATGTCACTTTTCTAATCGTTCAACAAACATAACATGAAAGTTTGCATAAAAATTCACGATTTACTTGTTAACTGTTGCAGTTCATCAGCTATTGACCAAAAATCATTCAATTAATTTTACTGTAAGGAGACGAAGGACACGAAGGAGAACGATGGAGATTCTGAATGTACCATTGAAGCGAAAATTGGAAACACTTACAGTTGCTCTGTACTTCACCACTGTAATGATTATGATAGCTGTGGGATATTTTGCAAAATATGTTCTCGCAATATATCTCATCATTTATGCGAAGATTCTGCGCTACTTTGTACTCCTCTACTTCATCTGGATGTACTACGATAATTATCCACTCTGCGGTAAAAGGTAGGGTAATCAATAAAAAAATATTATACATGCTACTCAAAAATTATATATCAATCATTATTCTAGTACGTATAATTCAATAGTTCGATAGGGGAACGAAATTTTCAATTCTTACAATCGTTAATGTTCCTTGTCAGGGAGATAAATATAATTACGTTAGAAGTGAATTGTATGCACTTTCATTGGAATTTGAACGTTTCACTTAACTTTCTTTCATTTCCACAAAAAATATATGAAGTCTTGCTGAACCCCACTATCGCTTCTCAAAATATACCTAAAACATTTAGTTCATGTTAAGTTTTCGAAATAATAAATTTCAGTAAACATATTGCTCGTAGTGTAAACTTTTTCTAATAGGGAAAAGTTAACCAGTTTCATTTACACGTCAAAGTGTTACAATTATAATACTCTCGTTTCTCGGAATATGAAATGGGATTCCTTTAAACGAGATTTTATTTTATTCATAATTCATATAACATTCTACAGATGTATTACCACAAGTCACGAATGCACGAATATTCAAATTCAAAATATACGTGTAAAATTCATGAATCCATTAGATAATCTTTACCTAAATTTAACGTAAAAGACTTCGTATGCAATTCAGATTTAATTATTATCAAAACATATTACGTATGTATTAACCGAGTAAATGATCTAACAATATAATTTATATAAATCACGTAATTTTCGACAATGCGTCGGATTCTGCTTAACCAATTGAATTTTCACGTTCACAGGGCACAATTCAAACAGTGGTTGAGAACGTCTGTAATACACCGATATATCTGCAATTATTTTCCTGTAAAACTAGTGAAAACAGCTGATTTGGACCCGAACAAGTTATATTTATTGTGCAGTTTTCCACACGGGATTTTATGTATAGGAGTTTGTGTTGCCTTTGGTACAGATGCCGCCGGTTACAGGGAATTATTTCCGGGTCTCGATAGTTGTGTAGTGATATTGGATCAACATTTCAAGACACCGTTTTTCAGAGAATACTGTCGGGTCATTCGTACGTATCCTTCGGAAATTATCCAATCACCTTGAAAAAAATTATTAGTGCATATGTATACTATAATCATACTATAACAATATAATTGTTAGTTGCAATTTAATTCATTCATATGTAATATTGGTCGTTTACGCTTTGAGTATGATTTCCATAACGGTATCATACGTCCTTCGCGATCTATGAATATCATACAAATTTGTTCTTCATATGATAGCCAAATAACTGAATTGTATTTCTTCCTAAAATCATGCAGTGATAGTATAATTTTATCAGTGTAGTGATAACATAATGCATGATCAACATAGTTACGTAAATATCAGTCCTTACTCTAAACATTATATTTGCACAGTTTGCATGACGTTGGTAGTCTAGCGTCGATTCGAAATTCAAATAAATATTTCTTATTTAACTATACAGCATACGTAGTAGGTAGTATGGCCGTGTTCACACACACGATGATATTTCAACGTAAAACATACGTATTTCTACATACACAAATATAATAAATAATAAAATGTCATTTGAAAATCTAACCCTGTAAAAAGTACGAGTCACCAACATGGTAGTATCGTAACGTTCAGAGAAACTACTTTCATTACTGAATATTGATTTTTACGAGTTAACTTGACATAAAAATTTTTTCGAGCAAACCATGTAAGAATGTGCATTTACAATCTATTTACGGATAATTCGAAAAAATTTTGTAATTAAATTATTTTTCTTCAAGGAAACGATACTTTTCTCTAGAATATTTTATAGACTCTATTACGTAATACGTTAATTGTTGCTATTAGCAATTGCTATTAGCAATATAATAAATCTGTGAGTCAGATTCCTCCTCAATGTATAGACTTCTTTCTAATTCTCGGCTTCTCCAAGTGCACAATCATTCTATTTCTTAGGTATTTCATTAACTCAACACTAACATATTTAACTATGATCCAATTACAGCCTCTGCCAGTAGCAGTCCAGAAAGCCTGAATCAATTATTATCGACGAAACCTGAGGCTCCATACACCGGAAGAGCGTCAGTTCTGATCGTCGGTGGAGCAGCAGAAGTGACGGAGTCCAAGCCGGGCACTTATCGTATCGTAATGAAAAGGAGGAAAGGCTTCGTAAGGCTCGCGCTGAAAAACGGGTTAGAATTGTTATTATCTCTGTTGATTGGATCGATCGGATTACAAGCTCGAGAGAACATGAAATAAGAGAAAAGTCCTTTTAATTAATTACTCCTTCACTTTTTGTTCACTGTATAATCAAGTTCACGATATAATTTAGAAAAAACAATAGGTAAACATCCGTGTTAATTGTGTCAATAGCAATTGACTGAATTCGTCGCTTGGTAGTATTATATGTTTTACATGATAGATATCAGTGATAAACTGTGCAACGTATAGAAAATTTGGTAAAACAATCGGACTAAAATTATAATCACTATACAAATTTTTGCAGTCACTTTTTACTTCACCATCAATTTTTATGCATTTATCCATTTTCATGCGTTTCACGTATTTCGTGCATTTATAATTTAATTATCCCTAGGAAAATTGCAAAGGTGTCGAAAATATTTAGAGCAAGGTATATAATATACTCTGTATAAATATGAGACAAGAACAATCCTTACGTTTAATATATATTTTCATTTAAAATAATTATAATACTTATATTTGACGTAGAAATACGTAGGCATCCGCATTCTACTTGCAATTTAATGATGAAACGTCATTAGTGTTGTAAAGTCTCTACAACAGAACTCGTATGTTTTAGCGCTCCCATTGTACCTGTCTGTTCATTCGGAGAAACGAATCTGTTTGACCAACTGACCTTTGCGGAAGGCTCGTTTATGAAAAAGCTCCAGGATTTCATCCGTAAAAAGACCGGTGTGCCCCCGGTTTATCTGCTAGGACGAGGATTATTCAAATACTGTTTGAGTTTCATTCCACGGCGAACACCAGTCACTGTCGTTGGTAAGTATTCGAAAGACCAATAATGAAATAATTAAGGCACAAATAGCGTAGCTTGTCGATAATATGCAGAAATAATATAGATACTTCTGAGAGTTGAAGTGAAATTATTAAAACTTTAACAATTTTTTCTTTATTACACGATACTGTTGATTGTGATCAATAGCAAAATTCGTAGCAAAATAAATGGAAAATTTGAAACTTGTTAGGAATCACCTTATAGTAGAAAACCTGCTGTGTTTCAACGTTTCCATTTCGCAATCGAAAAATCGCAAGCATTTGAAGTTTTCGTCATTTTCTGCTTTTCTAGTCGGTAGTCCGATGGAATTACCCAAGATAGAAGAACCAACCGTAGAGCAGATTGACGAATATCATGCGAAATTTATCGAGCACGTGGTGGACTTTTTCGAGAAGGAAAAACACAAATACGTCGAAAATGCTGATTCGGTGCACCTAGAATTTGTATAGTGTTGAATGGAACAAAAAAATGGAAATTGCTCGATCATAAATATCTATGTTTCAAATAACTTTTTTGATGTGTAGATTTCTGGTAAACAGTGTGCTATTTTTGACGATGTGTTGTAGTTAGCCTGTTAATTAAATATTAAATATATAATTAAATATAATATATATATTATATAAATACAATGTAAATATATTTAAATATAATATAATTAAATATATAATTAAATTGACTACAAATTGAAATGACTTGCACAAATTTATTTCCTTCTTTCTTTATGACTCTTTTCATATAAAAGTAGATGAAAATTCTTCCTCGCGTACTTACTCTTGGATGTCACATTTCTACTTGCGTCCTGATCTATAAAAGTTCATCCTGTGAAACTGGAATTCTAATGAAGAGTGTAGAGTTAAATCCTCTTCAGAGTATTAAACATGATACGAAGAATGGGATAGAATATTTGGATTGATAGTGAAATTGCAAATTTTTCGGTAGGAAGATGTAGGAGAAGTAATACTAAGTTGGTGAACGTCCTTTTTTGTCAATCATCTCACGTGCGTCATCACCTGATGTGATTGACGAAAAATAATAAAATACACTGGGTTTTCAAAAGACCATGTTAAATTATAAAAGATATTCGATATGAAAGTTAACGAATTTGGTAGATAACTCCAGAATACAGAAATATTTTGGAAATTGTAACATACCCGCTAAGAGTTTATACTTCTCTAACTGCGCAACATCATATTTTATTTTTTTATAACATATTCGTGTATACTTTTTCATGTAATATTTCTCATCATTGCATTTCTCATCAAAATGCAGACGTACATGCAAATTTGTATACATATGTATATTTCTTGTAATCAACAAAATACGTGCAAGAAGTTTTATCATTAATATTCATCAATCATCGTTTGTACTCCGCATTTTTCGATTCACGTTATTATGACGTTATTACGACGAGCGAACAATCGTCGAGATAAAAAGGCTAAATTTTATGTACTTTTCAATTTTGAGACCTACAGTGTATTTATTGGAAATACAATTTTCATTTTACGATACTTCCACTACCTAATTAGTTTAATAGTTAGTTAACTCTTCAACTAATTACATTAGATTATTGAAGTGTAATTATTAAAATGAATAACAAGAAATTCATTGATTAGTATAGATTATAACTAACTACATGTTTTTCTCGCACAGGAACTACGTATTTTATATGACGCAGAAAAATTCAGTGATTATTCTTGCAATTGAATCGCTAAAATAATCCACTTCTCAAGCATTGTTTCAGTCTCATAAAGATTGAGGATTATATCAAATTATTAAACAATAACAGTTTCTGTAAAAACATTGAATGAAACATTGATTTAACGAACCGTGTTGATCTAACATATACACACAGTTTCAGGTAACATGTAAACTTACTTAGGAATGATAATAGTATTTTTTATTTTATATCTTACGTGGTCTCTAACATAACTGTATAAATTTTATTCCGTCTCTCTCTTTATATCTGTTTTCATATAAAATGCAAATTAATGATTGTAATGTTCTTTAGGTACTTGCTCCGTTTACTTTAGATGTAAACCGCACGCTTCGACTGAACGACTTTCTTCTCTGATTTCGTTACAATTGTAAAGGACTGAGACTGATCTAATGAAGGACGAATGATCTGGTTTCACATTCGAACATTTTTTGTACTGCTGAGCCAAGTGGATCAGTTAAATTGCAAATTTTCTGGCATGATGAGATGAGCGAAAATGATATGAAATTTCGCGGAAATAATGTTCGTACATGTTTCGTAGAATGAAAGGAATTCGTTCCTGTCACGTGCAATCAGTCACCTGATGTAACGATTGGGATGACGCGAAGTCCACGTGACTGATTATACTTATATCGAGTATAATAAAAGAATAGTTCAGAATAATAAAATATTATTTTGAAAAGTCCATGCTATAAATCATAAAACGTATTTGTTACAAAAATTAACGCATTTGATTAATTTGATAGCGTAACGAAAAATGCAGAAAAATCTTCGAGATATTTTGAAGATTATAAGAAACTCACCGAGTTTCACCTTATGCTTCTCTTACTGCTCTGCAATTTATTTCTAGTTTCTTCTAATTCACATCCATGCATAATTTTTTCAGACTTCGGACTTAAATGCAAATTGGCATGATATAATTGGCAATAATTTACTTATTCATCTTCGCTCAGCGATTCCTCTTGTAATCACCTTCTACGTATAAAGCATTGCATATAAATGAATCTATATGCAAAATTGTTATTGTATAATACTGCGAACACTGCGTTGAAGAAATGACGGCAACAAATTTCGCATTGAAAGTTTGAAAATTTATTGCGAACAAGAAATCCGTTTATGACGGATCAAAATGATCGTACGTATGTTATTTATTTATGCAAATGTATCTATATTCATATGTTTATTCGTATTTAGTAGAAAACGAGTTTTTCCCTGCGAACAGTTCGACAAAGGGAGCCATCAACATTCCAATGATCAAGAACATCATACACCAACCAATTCTGCGCAACACCTATAAAGATGTAACTCTTTTTTCGTGGATATTTCTAATAATTTCTTTTATACTTCTTACGTTACTTTTTGACTTTCTATCTTCTTACCTTGTCTTGCCATTCCTTGTTCGCGATGCAGTCCCGAAACTTCATCCTCGAGAAGTGAATCGTGCTGTAGAGCGGTATCCATGTATTTGGAATTCGTCTGTGGAGGAACGTGTCTAAAGACTTTCGCAAGAGGAAGGATTTCCTCGTCACCAAATCCCTCATCTGAAAATTTTTCGTCAGTTCGACGAGTTAGACAGTTTCATTTTCATCCCTTAAACCCTTCAAATGTCTCATTATTATTTTCAACTTAAGAGAGATCTCGTTTTCTCTATCGGAGATCTTTCTTGTTGATATTTCGAAGATAATTGTAATATTGTTCAAAGTTGGAATCAATACTTATAATCGATCAGGAAAAAAGTACCAATTCTAGATCTTTCGATTTCGTTGCACGAAATGTTATCTTACACTGGGATAAAGATCGCTATTTTTGGTTTTTACTTTTAATAACAGAAATTTTATAACAGAGAGTTACCTCGATATAATTGTACATAGCAAGCTCGCAAATAGCGTGCGCGTCTTCGCATCGAAGTTCCGTGAATTTCGGTAGGATCAAGCTGAAATCCGAGTTGTAGCGTTCCATCAACTCGTCCAGCAGTAAAATATCCTCGAATCCCTGGCAAAATAAATTTATCAAAAGTAAATTTATCGACTTACGAGATTGTAAATAACCGTGGTTACTTAAATAAATTGCAAGACTACTGAAGATATTTTTTTTTTATATTTTTATAAAGCTAATCAGACGTGAAATTGAATAACACTCACGGCATTCATTCCTATGCCGTAAAAAGGCACCATAGCGTGAGCAGCATCCCCGACAAGAAGGGTCGTTTTCCCAACGTGATATGGTTTGCACTACGACGTGTTTACAAAAAATATGTAAAGATAAAATTTCGCCTCATTATTATTCGATAGATTGTGCTAATTTTTTTCAGACACTTTTTAGTAGAAATATTAAATGGCTGCATACGAAATTTACAAGGAATAATTATAAATGTATATACTTGTACAATTCAATGTAAATATCATAATACGTCGATTTTGAAGCTTGAAGCTTGCCAAATTCAGCCAAATTCTTGTTTCATTAATTATTTCAATTACAAAAAGGTAGATCATGCAACAAAACGATCCACGTAGTCATCAAATTTTAGTGAATTCTGCTATGAAATATTTAGTTTAGAAAATGTAAACATGAACAATCAATTAGAAAATTATCAATAACGATCGTTTAATGAGTTAATTAATTATAATTGTTGATTATAATTGTTTCAATAAATCTGTATAATTACTATAATTTATTGATCGTAATTTAATTATAGAGATTTTCTCTTTCATAAAAACATCGATAAAAGAAAATTGCAATATATTATTTACATTTCTTCCAATATCTGCATATTTACATTTCTTCGCATATTTAATTCTATATAAATATAAATGCATATTTGCGAAATCATTTGCATTTACAATATTAAGTTTCATATTCCTTGTAGAGTATATGTACATAAACAGGTATAAATACACCTGAACATTTGCATATTTAATTTGCATCCGATGCTATTTTTTCACTGTAAAAATTTGCTTTAGATGATCACAAGTCAGAAGAAATTGAATAAATTATGGAAATTAACATTAAAAAAAAAATATATATATATATATATATATATATATATAGTTTGAATACTAGAACTATCAACCTATCCACACATATACATACATATACATATGTATCTAAATATTCTACATTCTAAATTATTAAAATTCAAATGATATTAGTTAAATTATATTTCTTATTACATATCTAATTATATATAAATAAAAATAAATATTGATTTTATTAATCAATTTTTCGTAACTATAAGAAAAAAAAAATCCATCATTTTGGTTTCAAAGTTCCGATGTTAAACGAACCAAATATTCAAAACTTACCTTACTGAAGCAGAAATCAGAGACTTTCGGTTTCCTTCCGAAATAATTCTCAACTATCTTCTCCCTTTCGATCCACAACGAAACCGCTCAAACTCACCTTAATGGAAATCAATGTTTTTGGCTCCCTTTCAAAGTAATCCTTAACTAATTTCTCTCTTCCGATTAATTCCAGTAGATCCGGAAATTGCTTCTGATAAAAGTTCAGAAAATCTTGCGGTGTCTTCAGTTGGTCCAACGTTGTAAAAGGGGCGAATATGTTGCCAGTGAATGTGTGATCATCGTTGGGCAAGGCTATCATCATGAACTCTCCGCGCGGCCAAATATGAAGGTGTTCACCGCTCATCGCGAACTTGAAATCCAATAGAGGCATTGAAAATACTGATACAGATATGCTTGCGCAGAAATAAATAACGAAAACAATCTCTGGGAAACGAATAATACCGTATAGCTAATTAACGTCTACTTTAAATGTTACAAATCCAACGACATTGAAATTTGTTGATTCTTCGCGCGACAGAGGACAAGAAAATGAAGAGTATTTCTCGTAAAAATTTCTGCATCGTTGTACCTACTAAAGTCGAATATTGAAAAAGAAAAGCAACTTTTCAATTTTTAGAATTTCTAAATTTCCTTTGGAATTAGAAAAAAAGAAAAGACAAGCGAAAAGGAGAAAAAGATTTCGGCATTCGTATTTGCGAAAATTGTGAATGACAAAACCTCGCGCTTACCTCGTTGTTTTCCCCAACGGGGACGAATAACTCAACGTAACCATGCTCGATGTACGTCTGACTGCAATTGAACAGCGGTCTTTTCGCCATTATCCTTCTGACAGTGGAGTAAGCACCATCAGCGCCAATTATTAAATCAGCCTCCACCTCTTCGATCGTTTTGGTCTTCGTGCTATAAAATTCAACGAGCTTTAACACACCGCGAGAAGTATGCAATTTTCTTTATTGTTCTACGGGGAAATGTTCTTACTCCAGTATTTTCAGCCTTCCATTATCCAAATTTACGTCGATGATTTTCTTGTTGAAGAAGAGGCTCACTCCCGGATACTTCTCGGCGGCTGTTCAACGTGAGGAAATTTCGCGAAACGAAGGAACGGTAAGTAAGATAGCAGAAGACAATAATAGAATAAAATTTCGAGTTTTGATAAATTCGTATTTTGAACGTATCACCTTTAAAATCACCTTTTCGTATTATCCTACTCTCTAAGTAAATAATATAATATTAAGATTCGGAATGAAAGATCAAACAGATTTAACTAACATTTTTCCACGTTCTCTATCATGTGGAGTGAAAAATAACATTTGTTAAATTATTGCGAAAATACTCCGCGTACTATCTTCCTGTGATACGAACTTCACTGCAAAAGCATTATTGAATTAGAGAAATTCTTTGGAAAAATAAAACTTGCAGCCAGAGCTACAAGATTTTTGGCAAAAGTAGACAATCTGAGGGCTACTTCAAGTCAGAATGAAGAACAAAAAGATACTATGCTGAAATTATTCTGAAACTTAGATGCAGATAACCGTTATCACGTATCGAAAGTTTCACGCGTAAGTAGATATATGTCGGATTAAGACGACGTTGGAGCGTTTCACGCAGAAGATCACAAGCAAGCACACAAGCTGGTGGTAGCAAGAAACTCGACACGCTCGAATTCTTGTGGCTTCACGCACTGCCGCGTTATCGGATATTCAGTAGCCATTTTTCTTTCACCGTAGAAGCATCTCGTGTTCTTCTAAATCGAGAGCCGATTTCTATCGAGATAGTCTACTGCAGTTAGTCACAATTTGTTTCTAGACAACAATTTATTTTTATATATAAAAATTAATAATTCGACGAGAATTAAGGATAATTTCTGCCGAGATAGTCTAAAGCTTTTGGTTATTTTAGAAACAATTCATCTCTAGATAATAATCTATCTGGCATGGGATTAATTACGCGAGGCATACGAATTCCACAATATTTTGTTTGAAAATTTACGCGGAGAAAATGCAAGAGAATTGTGATAACAGATTTTTACTTACCATTTAATAGAACTATGTTTAAATATCGCCTGCTGACCGAGTAGATACACTGCAAAGGAGAAACGTCGATAAAACAACTGTTATTATTTAGAGATACGGAAACTTGTAAATAAGTTCAAATTATTGGTAGAGGAATAGATTTTTTTAGAAGATTACTCACATTCCCTTTCACGCTGTCGTAAAGCATTTCCTTCAGGGTGCCGTCTTTGTTGTGTAACATTCTACCACGCATGGCAATACCATGATGATCGACCACAGCCTCTTCAAGGCCGACAGCCCTTAAAGCCTCCCGCCCTCTGATCGACAGAGCCAAATCGATACTCTGGCCCCGATAATCCTCCACTCTGATATCTAAATCAGAGACAGAACGACTTTCATCTTTGCATTTTTGTTATGCTTTTAGAAAAAAAAAGAAAATTGAAAAACGATGGTCGAAAGATGATACTGTATTTCTTGATTGCAAAAGTGAATGTGAAAGAACGAAAGAGATTTCAATGCCTGGGCGGTTTCTGTCAAACGTTAAATGCGTGTCGTGCGCAATACTCTACGTTGTTAAAATAGAAAAATTGTGCGTTCGATGGTTAAAGCAACTGGACGTAAAGAAAAAAAAAGAAGAGAGGATACGAAGTAGAAACAAGAGAAGAAAGTTCTACAGAAAGCTCGTCGGAAACTTAAAAGTCAAAACTACCGCAAATGCCTGTAAAATAAAAAGAATCTAATTCGATACCAATCGAAAGTAAAAAAAAAAAAAAAAAGGAAAAAAGGAGTTCGATTTAGAAGCGATATAAAATTTCAATGAAAAAGTCACAGATGAATATATGAATAATTAAGACAATCCTGAAAGACTTCACCTGCACGATATTCGTAGATGGATACAGAATGGCCCCTCTTGGCGAAGAAGCAAGCTGCCAAAGAACCGACCTGCAAGATCGAAGATCCATTGTATCAGTCTTCTTCGTAATCTTTCTTGAAAATGTTCAGTTAGGAAGACAGTTTCTGTTATACTTAAGCTGGAATTATCTATTCCCTTTGGAGGAAACGATTTGGAAAATTGAAAACACGTACCAAACCACCCCCCACGATGGCAATCCGCGACTTTCGATCGACGACCGCCATGGTATACCGTTCTGCACCGAAGCCACTGATCAACTACCTGTCCTAGCATGATCCTCGTCTTAACATACACATGTAACTACTAATGTAGTACTGGTCACTGGAGTCACGTAACGCTAATCCTTAGAGAAAAATGTAATCATAATTTCGTTTCCGGCGGTTCGGAAAGTTTTGGAAGAAGTGTAGAATATGAAAGGATCATCAGGCGTCAAGTGAGCCCGGATTTTCATTGGAGAGTTTGTGAATTTTTATTTGCAATATATTTCTTAAATCTTGCGAAATTATCCCACTGTTCTCCAACGAAAGAAAAACTTCCAAGAACTTATCTCCGGCACAAAGAAGAAAGAAAGATCTTAGAGAATTAGATCTTAGAAGAAAGAAATTATTCCAGGGGGTAAGAGCAGTAAAAGGATCGTCCCAATGCAAGGGAAAGGGAAGAGTTTGGAAAAGACCATCTTGTAAGAAGTAACAAAGAAAGGGGAGAAAGCAAGATCTTCAGAAATCGCAGGAAGAGAGAAAATTCCTTAATATCCGAATGATGCCGATACGATGGAAAAGATCGTTCTAATCAAACCCCCAACGCAAGGAGAAAAGAAGAAAGAAAATTCTTAACGAACTATACTCGAGAACAAAAAAAAAAGAAAGGAAAATAAACAGAAAAGATCCTTAAAAAAGAAATCCCAACGCGAAGAATAAAACAACCCGATCGGAACAAGAGATCGTAAACCATACTAACAAAACGGACGACCAAGAGAATCTCTCTCTCCGCTGGTCTCCGTGAGCAAAGAGATTCGAGGTCTTCCGGGTGGGTCGCGCCAGGGGGTGGCGCGAGGAAGCTGAAAACGGCGACGAACGTGGCGTGGCCGTCGTCGTCGGTTTGCTCAGCGGCGCTGTCCGAAAAATCAAAAATAGCCGGTGTGCCAGTCAGTGCGGCGATGTCGACGGCGAACGACGTTTCGACGGTACGGTTCGGCCGGTGGTGGTGGTGCTGGCGGAGACGAAGGAGGAGTACTACCTGCGGGTCAACGACGATGCCGACCGGATATGCGACGACGATCGTCCTTCTCGGTATCGTCGCGGTGTTATGCACCCTGCTGGGCACCGTAGACGCCGTCGCCAAGACGAAACCGGACGAACCCCGGTCCAAGGGTGGCCACAAGGAGGCCGAGCCTGTCATCGAGGAAGTTAATGCGAAACAGCTCGAGCGACTCCTCAACGAGAAGGACTTTGTTGCCGTGTATTGGTGTAAGTGTTCCCTCATATCTGGGAAATCGTGATTATTCGCTAAATCGTTATTCTCGTCTAACGGAGAGTTTCATCTTGATTTCTGGCTTGAAGATGGTGATCTTCGTCTCCTCGATGTTTGAATTCGTATTTGGATTGCTGTTCTCTTTTTTTTTCTTCTCTCAATGAGGCACTCCGTTTGAATTTTTTTTTTTAATGGGGGGGGGGGGAATTTGGAGGGGAAGGGGGGGAGGTAAAGGGGATGGAGCTAGGATAATGACAATAGTTAGACTTTTTAATTTGTTTCAAATTTCTTTTCTTCATTCTTTGACTTTTTAGAGTCGTTGGTCGTAGAAAACTCTAATTTTTTGATGATTTGATATTTTAGATTAATATTTAGCATGTATCTTCTATTTCGAGGTTTTGAAAGTTAACGGTATTTTAGGATCGTCTCGAATGTTGTGTATAGATAAAGACAGATTCGAAGAAGAATTTAAGATAGAACGAAATCCCTAATACACGATTTAATAAAGTACATGAATCAACGCACGACCGATGAATTTAATAAGAAAGAAAAATACTCGTGAAATCTCCTCGAAAGTTTCTTCGTCTCCAGTCTCGAAGAAAATTTGCGAAGGATAGTTCGCGAGAAATCACGCGGTTGGAAAATTGGCAGCTCGACGTTCCAGTGTTTTTGGAAACGTATCAGGTATGTCGATTGCGAAAGTGAATTCAGGAAATGCAGAAGCAACGCGACATCCGCCGACACGTGGCAGGTACTCGATCTTACGTAACCCATTTATAGCTCAAGCCCTTTTGCTTCTGATGCAGTCAACGAATTCTTCGGGGTACCTCGTGCTTCACCCTCTTCATCTCTCTCTCGTTATCTCTCTATCTATCTCTTTCTATCTGCGCGCGCTCTCCATTTTGACTCTTGCATTCCTTTCGGTTCAGCGACTCGAGCGCGAGGCTGGCTCTCGATCCTCTTCCATCGCCTTCCAACTTTTTCGCTCTTCTAAAAAGAAATCTGGGTTAGGATCCGAATTCTTCGAGGGAAGATTATACTAAATTAAGAAACGGCCCGCGACAGGCTGTCGATATCACTTTTTCAGAAACTGGGTTAAATGTGTACGGAACATTTAACGTGACAGTGAAATCTAGCGGCGCAGATAATTGTTCTATGGTCTTCAACGATGCTTCGAAATTTAATGAATATAATTTCGAATTATTTTTCTCGGGGTTTTCGATAGTTGAAAATCACAGCTTCGATGAATTTGAATAACCTTCGACCAATTTTCCTGTCAATTGCAAATTACAGATACGAGACGGCAATATTGCAAGATTCAGTGAATAAAATTTAAAACTACTTTCCATCCGAGTTTTTCGTTAATTAAACCGTTAATCAAGATCAAAATCGATAGAAAAATTTCTATTTACGAAATTCCGAATTGTTTTTCTTCTCCTGCTAAATTGTTAGACTGAAATCCCAAGCATTCAACCAACAGTGTATTTTTGTAAATTGACGGAATTTATCAGACGATCGCACGAATATTTGTAGAATTTTCTTGGCTGCTAGACACCTTTTCTACCCTTCCACGTTCTTCGCTCCTCTTCTTCTTCTTCTTCCTCGCCGAATTACATAATCCGTGTGCCCGCGCTGGTACCGTAGTGGGTGTCGATGAAAGCCAGAACTGCAGCACGCGATTCGTCATTGAGATGGTTTTGCGTGCAAAAGACGACAAGTGAGACGTCAATACGGGCACGGTTTAATGTACCAAGGCGGAGACGCGCGTTCGCGCGTTATAAATAAATCTCTCGGCAGGAGATTGACGCCTCTGTTTCTCGTTGAAATCCGCTGGTCTCGACCAAGCCTCCTTTCTTGCTTCTTTACTCGACGAATCTCCAGGACGAACGACCGTGTCGTCGCTGACGATTCAATTCCGTCGACGCTGTGTGAAAAATTGTTTTCCCGATAAATAAATAGGAAAAAGAAAACGAAGACTATCAAGTGTAAATTCTAGTCTTCTCGAAATGAAATTGATTTGTGATTACCAGGGTTGCCGAGAATCGACACTGTGGCATGTGAACATATTATATTTAACGATATTTTGCATAGAGAAAATTTTCAAATGTTGCGACGTTTAATCTTAAGTAGATTTTCATTAATTATGTACTTATATTGTTTAGATAAGGTGGTGTCTTCTCTCGTCTCTCTTTCGTTCTTTCAACGAGTTTAACAATATAATAATAATTCTCAACCCTCGTGCAAGAATGCAAATTTACAAGTTCACAGTTTCTACCGTACCCTGCATTTTCCAGTGCGGTGAAAATGATTTCATAACATTTTGCGAATCATCTTTCGAGAAAAAGCAAACGACTGTGAAATTCGATCCCTTTCGGTTTTTAATTTGGTGGAACGACGTTGATCGATCGAGTGTATGATTATATATATATATATATATATATATATATATATATATATATATATAGGGTGGAGTGTAATATACACGTTACACACGCGGATTGCATTCGCGTGACAATTAACAGGTATTAAATTCACACCCTTTGCCAAGTGGCCGGCCGACTCAGTAGGACAAGCCGTCTCGAGGTAAAACGCGAGTCTCCGTAAGCGTCTGCGTCTGTAATTTAAAATAATGCGACTATATAATAATTAGTCACGATGTGATTCTTCGTCGGGCTGCACGTTTGTTTCGCTTTTTGCGGCGAAACTCCGTTGTTCCGCGGCGTTGCGTCATTTTGCCTGTTATTTTTAACAAACCAAATGTCAAAACAACGGCGGTGAGAAAAATTATTATATTCGCACGATCGTGACACACGGGATGAGGAAAACTTGTGAAGATAAAAAAAAAAACAGTTTGTTTCGTAGAATTATATTTTTTAGAAATAGCCGAGATTGCGAAAGGAACTCGGAATTATCTTCGTTCAAGATTCAAAGTTCTCGATATCAAAAAATTATTTTGTACATTTTTATTTCTTGGTGGAATTGATATTTGGCAAGAGATCGTTTCTGTTTCTTCTTCGTAAACTTGTTGAAAAATATGCAAGTTTTCGCGATTTACTTTGCGATTCCGTTACCTCGGAATCTTGACTGCTACGCTTTTAAATCAAAAGCATCAAAAGATAGCCCGTTACCTCGCGCTATATTTTCGTTATATTCTCCTGCGCGCGAATAATTTTGACTCGTTGTTTATCTCCGGGGATATAAAATGTAACCAGCAGAAGTCGAACGAACTGTTGATTCCGCGAGATTTTTGGATACAGCACGTAAATATAGAAACTGGGACCACGTTGGCACAATGAAACGTTTATCAGAATATTCTTCAGAACGAACGAAATTTCTTTCCTCTTTCTGTATAACGCGGAACAAATAGAGCTAATAAAATGAATACGACCAAGTAGAATTTCCGTTTCGACCAGTGAATTCTTTTTCGCGCGGACGAAACCTGTCGACAGAATGATTAAACGACGACGATCGGTATCGATCTCGACATTTTGTCTTCGACAACAATCGCGGAACATCGACACGTCTATCCTCAGTGCGAAACCGACGGAGCCATTAATCGTTTCAAACTGTAAATATAGAAACCACAATGCACGAAGCATGAAAACCAGGGATATGAGCAGAGCACGTGAAAATAGTTGGCACAACGCATGGTTGACGATAAAATTTTATGATGTTTCAAAGTGGATACTGTATTTCTACGTACATGTATGCGATAATTTTGAGAAAAGATTTGTTTCAAAATAGTGGATGATCGTAAAATTTTAACTATTTTCAAGGGGATAGCGTGCCTCATGTCTGTTCACGATCATTTTGAAAACAATGTTTACACGTCAAACACCATTAGTAACAATTTCGATGAATAGATAATTTCGCGCGAGTGTCCATTAAGTTTCATAAGATTCAACGGTCGTTCGTTAATAATTCGACTTTAATTTTAAGGGAATTTGAATTTAAATTTAATTTTAATTTTAAGAAGAAACTTTTCCAAATTGAAATTCAAGACAGTTTATTAGAAAATGAAGTCAATTGGAAACCGATTGACTATCATGGTGTAAAAATGAATTGGTCCTGCGCGAAAAAATCGGCTGGAAGATAGTGTTACAGATAAGTGAGAACCGACGGGAACCTAAGAAGTTGGTGTGGCTATTTTATTTGCTCCAAATGCAGGAAATGCGGCGGCGGCCACTGACAGCGTCGTGACGCACACTGATGTGGCATATCAAGACACGTTGCCAGCCGTTCATTTAATTCCATCCATATAACTCGTGCTCATAATAATCAACGACACGGCGATGAGAATTGACAGGTCAAAGAGCTTTTTCTATTTATGCAGCTCTGGGACGATTCGTCATAACACAAAGCATGAGAATTTAATTAACAGTGACACGTTCACAAGATATTTGTAAAATGATGTAATGATAAACGTAGAAAATTCATCTGCCTGAAACAAATTATATCATAGATTAAATCACGAGACATAATCGTTGATGTATATATGATGAATAGGTATAAGTACTTTTTCGACACATTTATTTTTACTCTCGTTATTTACAAGATTATGTCACGTGAAATGTAATACACACGAGAATAGAATTTGAATTCAGTTAAAATTCGACAATTATTTCTTCCGCGGCGTGGCAACGTTAATGCAAAAAATACATGGTACATATTTCACGCGAAAAAATACACATACAGCAGATGGAAAATTCAACAAGCTTATAAACTTAATTTACCCTCCCTCCCCCCTCTAAATGTGAATTCTAAACAAATTAAAATCGATCTTGCAAAGAAAGCTGGATTTTCTAAGATATCGATAACCCAAGAACTCAGATACAAAGATTAGAAACCAGTGTGCAATTAATCAATTCTCAGTAACCAGTGATGAAACAAATTATTTCGTATTAATTCAGTGACGTAGCAACGAGTTCGTCGACTCACGCCTGATTATTTCTCTCGAAAGAAACTTTCGATTCTAATATTATGTTGTTACTAGTACTAGACATTCGTAACACAAAGACACGAAGATCGAGAGAATGTGGCAAAGTGGAGCACACGCAAAGATAAACTGTCACCTGAGTCTGAGAATGGTTAAAGCCACTTGACAACCTGTTCTCGGTTGTAGACTGTGTCGCGTCCCTCACGCAAGCTGCGTTCCTCTCGCGACTCTACCCTGAATCACGTTTTCATAATACCGTCTGACGTAATAGCTATCATACTAGAAGACGGACGAAATAACCAACAGCGACCATCCACGTCGAAGCATCTCGGTAGGTTGGTGTCGGTCGGTGCCAACAGGGAACGATCGCACGAAATCGGACGAAACAGTCGTTGTTATCAACATTAGAACTGCGAATAATGTGTGAAACGAACGAGGCAATGGAAAATGAGGCGTAAAAATTGTAAAAAATCGAAACGAAAGGTGTACTTCGTCAATTTGTATTTATGAATTGGTGAATTCTCCTCTGCGGCTATATTGGAAATACAATCTTCGAATAATTACATAATAACACATAATAACGCAATTATTAATTTAGAATTAGAATGAGACTAGAATTTGGAATTAATTTGAGTTGAATTTATACATTTTTTTTTAGATCGACAGTGTACGAAGTCAGAACTGTAGAACTGTAAATCTATAAAGCTTCTACGGCAAATTTCGGAGAAAGTTTGTGCGAGTAATACTGTACGAATTAGGAATTTTTAATTTCTCCGAAGAATGTTATACTTCGTTTCGACTACTCTGCCAATTTTAAATCTAGCGTTAATCATCCTTGCTGTTTCTCGTCTTGTTATTATTAACTATTTTGCCATAAAGAATACGCACGAGCTGTTCTGTTTTTTTTTTTTTTTACCTTAATAAAAAATGAGAAGATATTTTACTAAGTAAAAAAGTGCCACGGCAAAACTTCAAATCTAAACCTCCAAAAAGTATTGCTTCGCCAAATATGAATCGATCGAGTAAAAAAAAGAAAAAAAAAACAGGCCAGCAACCAATTACCTCTTTCCTTACTGAAAGAAAGACCGTTTTCCCTGGCCTTTTTCCTCTTCGTCTGTCTTCGACGTCGTTCTCGTGACGTAACGGAGTTACTCTGAAAATACACCGGCGCGAAACCGAGGAGGAACCGTTTCGTTGCAGCTCGTCCTCTTGTTGGCCCCCTGTAAAAATAGTCAATCTCAAACATCGAGAAACCTTTCGCACGTCCCTCCTCTTCCCGTTCCTCCATTTTCACACCCTGACGACGTAAGGGGCAAGAAATTATTTATTTATCGGATGGATTTTTACAGTGAAGCTCCATTGGCCGGGCTTCTTCTGATCGATCGGCAGAGAAGTGAGAGCGACACCTCTCTCGAAGCTTGCCGTAGCAAGGCCGGCGCTCCGGTAGCCGCCGCTTTTAGCACACGTTCGAGTTATTTTAGCGCTTGCCGCCAAGCCTATCACTATCGTCTCGACTGAAAACATACCGTCGTCGACTACCCTGCAACCGTGATCGCCCTCGGTCTTCACCCGTGTTCGAGATCGTGCGGCTGGAACCACTTCCAGCCACGTGAACGCGTCTTAATTGGTCCGAGAGATCGTCAAGGTCGCAAGGTTGACGGGAACAAGGGAGGACGAGATCCTCCGACAACGTCAGACGTCGTCGTGCGAAGACGACCCGGACGACGAGCTCGGGACGTGAACCTATTTCCAGCCGTCTCTCGCCGTTCAAAGGAACGCCACGTGAATCTTGCTTTTTCTTCCGATAATCTTCAAGTCACGTTCGTTTTTAGAAAACGAAACAGATGGAGAGACTGGAGGAGCGTTTGGAGTTGAGAGAGGAGTTTCCGTTTATTTGGAATTTATTTGGAAGTTTGTTTTGGGTTTGGGGATGCTGGTTAGGCTTTGGTAGAAAAACAAAGAAGATAAAAAGATCGAAAAATAAAGAAGATGAGAAATAGAAGAGGGAATCGTTGAGAATTTTAAATACGAGAGGCGATCTTTGAGAGTCTTTCGGAATTTTAACTTAGTGGAAAGTTGGAGTTTACTTGGTTTTTTTTCGTTTATGAGCGCTGCTTTTTCTTCAGTTTACAAACACATAAAAAGAGGTTCTTTCGTCGTCAGTATGTTTATCATTCCAGTAAAACGAGCAGCTTTACGTATTAAAAATTCTTAATATTCACCGATATAGGCGTATTAATAATCATCGAAAACGAAAGAAGCTAGAACGAAAGCGAGCTAGAAACGATTGTGAAAGACGCAGTCGCGTACCGGAAGGCACGAGGTCTCTCTCCACTCGAGTAGATATTTCCAGCTATACTCCCTCGTTCTTGAAAGACGAGCTCTTTCCCGTCAATTAGAAAGACGATTTCTTGTCTGGCCGTGTTCTTCGTTTCTGTCACGTCGTAAACATAGAACAATCGCTCCTTTGATCGTCTCTCGATAAAGTACCATTTTCCACGTAAACATTTTGTCCACCTAAATCGTGATTTATTACAGGCAAACAATTTGCGATACTTCGTGACTTTGATAAAAATCCGCCGGAACAAGGTTGGAAACAAAGTTGGACTAGAAATACGTAACATTGGCTTAGAAACACTGTTAGAAGAAACTGACTTCGCTATAGCTTTCGTTCCACTAATAAACTGTTCCGTTTTCTTAGCCTCGTGCTAACCGATTCGAATTCGCTGTCGTCGTCTCGAATTTCACTCTCATCGACCTCCAGCTCGTGAAACTGGAAGTTTTCAGGTTTTTCAGAAACATCGTAGCGATATAAAGACGTGTTTGCGACTGAAAGACGTGAGATTTGTATCTTCGCGCGTTTCGTCGTTTGAAGGACGAATAATGTGGCGAAGATCGCGACAAAGGAACAAAGTACATCTTTCGAAGATTCGACTAAGATCTAAAATTGTTTTACACGATAGTAGACGTCGATGATGTTTCCTCTTCCGCGTATAATTTGGCAAGGCGACGCGGTTGGAGTAATATTTTCACCTGTACCACTGTTTCTTCTTTGTAAAACGGGAAATAAAATGAAAGCAGGAATTTTGTGTATTGGACATTTTTAAAATTCTTCAGGGGATGGAGAAAAAAATATGTGGGGAAGGAAAGAACAGAGATTTGTAATCGAATAGTTAAAGATGCCCATATTTTTTTTATTTGAAGCAGTTGCAAAATTCGTTGCAATTTTTAATAAGATCTGAAATGGAAAACCTAAAGAATAATTCAGACACCTAAACCTAGAATATTAAACCTAAGCTTAATCCTAAACCTAGAACTAAACCTAGAATATTAAACCTAAGCTAAAAGATTTAAATCCAAGAAATGAAATCCAAGAGAGAAAGAATATGCACGATCTGTAGATACATTATTAAAAGCATTTCATTGTTGTTTTATCACGAAAGAAAGAAATAAAAATATAGTTAAAGAAACTAGGAATTGAGATTTGTCTAAAAGCATCGAATAGTTGGCCACCTGTCCGCGGTTTAATTTAATTATCGGCTATGCCAGGAAAAAGCGAGAATGAGAAAATTGTTAATTCAGTGATAAGCAACTAAAAACTGACTTTGCCAACTATTCGCGTTGCTTGGATATATATACAGGCGATACTATAGATTGTTTATTCAAGAGTGTAGATAGTCGATGGTATATTTGCCTAAGCATATCATCGCTACTTCAGTCATGGACTCACGTTATTGTTACGTTTCTTCTATTGCGACTTTATAACCTAGTCTCGAGGAATGAACGTGCTGTTACCTTGAAACCCCCTTTTAATAATGATTCTATTCAATCATTTTCGTCTTCTCGACATGATAAATGTAGAATTGGAAAAAAAATGTGCAGTCTAATTGAACATGTTAAGGAATGCTTAAAGGGATGGTGAAATAGAAGGAGAAAGATAACCTTCGATTCTTTAAAGGATCCTTAAATAAAAAAAAAGAAACATAATCTGAATATTTTAAGGAGAAAGGAATGAGAAGAACGAGAAGAACGCAAGTAAAGAAATGAATGAAAGACAGTTTAAACTTTTTTTAAAAAAATCGAAGAAACGAAGAAATAAAATGCAAGAGATGATACGAATACTTTAAGGGGTGCGTAGAAAATTAGAGATGAAACGGAAGATATTTCACTAAATAATAGAATTAACTACGTAGCTTATAATTTTTGAAAATTATCACTTCATTGCGTTTTTCACATTTGTCCAATTTATTTATGTTTGCCACAAGTGTGTTATGCTCGAAGCTTATTTAATGTTTGGAAATGTAAGTTAGTAATAAAACGATTGCAGACGTGCAAACGATTTAAACGATTCAAAACCAGCTGCCACGAAGGAAAACAGACAGAAACTGATTAAACACATAAGCTTGATTATAAAATAAAACAACAGAGACGTTTATAGAAAGAATTACCATGATGTTTGTACAGGTCATTACACCTTGGTGTTAGAAAATTTTGATATTATTATTCCCAAATTGCATTTTCATTTCGAAAATTCATTTCTGAGTATTTCAATTAAACCTCTGTACCGTAAACTTCCTTTTAAATACAGTTTCACTATTTTATATATATATATTTTATATATATATATTTTATATATATATATATATATTTCCTTTGTTACATCTTTTGCAATTCCAGACTTTTTGAAACCACGACTCAACACAATATTACTCCTTAATTTAAATCCTAAATTCAATGGCCACGTAAATTTATTCGCCGCGCAAATATATTTTACCAAAATATAAATTACTTTTATTATTTAGTAAAATGTATGAAATAACAATTACAGAGACATCTATCTCAACTCGTTCGATGCTTCGAACGTACAACTCAACCGATTGTTCCAATTTAAAGGCAACAGTGATCATTCATCGGCAATCGGAATTTTTATACGTCTGATACATTGATGTTGCTTCAAACGAACGGGCATAAATAAAGCACGATCTCACACGTGTGCGTACCTTGCACTGTGTAAAAAGGAAATAATCGCGTCACGTGCTGGAACAGCCCCAATGATGGGATCGTGCAACTCGAGGATCGTGCATGAGTTGTACCTGATCGCGAGAACACGAGCTTCCACGAGCACCCATGCCGTGTCCCAAATCGTTGGTTCACGCTACCAAAGCTCACCAATACACCGACACAATCGCGACCCACGCGTCTACGCGCGACAAGAAATACGGCCGATTGAGTGGCTATCTTTAGAGCCGGACTGGGACCCTGAAGATATGCCTCGAATGCTTCTTCCGGTATAAATAAAACCATCGAGCGCGCACTCTTTTCCCCTTTGCCCTGAGAAAAAAAAAAAGAGCGATCATTGGAAGGACTTTTGAATTTTCTGCACTGTATTCAGTTATCAAGGCCTTTCATAAGGATTTCTTTTTTATTCTTAAAGAATTTGTATGTAGTTTGTAATTCCAAGATTACGTTAGGAAATGTTATCATATTTCTTCATTTTCTTTTTTAGATAGAATTTATTCAATTCTGCCTGTATTGTATTGTTATGGCAATTTATTATCCTCTAGATTTGAATTTTCTGCTCTTTTGAAACATTCTGATCTGGATATGGATATAAATTTTCACTTTTCCGCAGTGTCGAAATTTCAATTTTTCTTCGCTCTTAATATTCTATTAACTTCTTGCTAACTTGGAGCTCTTAATTTCTTGTGATTCTTTGTAATTGCCATATCTTCTGTAGGTTGCAATTCCTCCCTCAGCTTTCGCGAAACTAAACGCCAATGATAGAAATAAAACCGTATTCTTCATCCGAACTGAACAAAAAACGCGCATTGGCTCAAAACTAATGCCCTAATTCAAAGGCTCTCACTTCGTCAACGAGGCATTCATTCGAGTCGCCAGTGGCTGTGTCTATCGTCATCAATCTCGCTTAATCGTCGTGAACAAAACACGTCCAGTCAAAAGACGCCGATCTAAACACAGTTTAGCAAAACAACTTTCGAACTTCCCTGTAGAGAATGTGTTCGTACAGAAAGCATGGAATTATCATTGTTAGTTTTGTCCGTCGTTACAGGTCTGACTGTAGTGATAAATGCTCTTGTTAGAATTAGAATACCCAGCTTCGATTTTCAGGGACATTTCTCCGATGTAATCGCGTCTGATCCACTCTTCAATATTTCAAGGTGGCGAAATCGTGGAGGCACACTTAGGTGTGCGCACGAGCACGCAAAAGAAGACTAGACGCTGCTCACTCGCGAGAAACGGAGACGACGTGATCGAACGACGGTCAGTGCCTAGTTTACGAGCCACTAAAAATACGTGAACGAACGACCTCGCCGTCCATCGCGACGTTTTACTTTGCATTTCGACTGTGAACGTCTTCTCGGATACATTTTTCGCCTCGCGGGTGTTGAAACGGGAAAGGGGAAATTGAAACGCGGCAGGGAAATTTCCGGAGGGAAAAATCATTCATACAGATGCTGTAATTGAAAACAATTTCAATCCGCCACCATGAAGTGACGGAGAGAGAGAGAGAGACACAGATGGCAAAGAAATTGGAAATCTGTAACTTGAAAAATTATAGGAGATCGGAAACATTTATAGAATTCTAAAGGATTGTATATGGAAATTAATATAGAATTATCAATTATATAATTAAACAAATTAGGGATTAATCGGTTAAAAAACTGGTCAAAGATCGAATAATTCTCAAACTGGAGATAGATGAAAGAGGAACTAAGTGATTCTTAATTTAAAATTATTTAGATAGAGGGGAATTTAATTTCCAATTGTAAAAAATGTCTATGATAAATAATTTAAATAATTAAAATTAATCCACGACTATCACCACCGTGAAAGCAATTAGACAGTAGGAAACTAGGTAGAATTTGCAGGGCAGTATGATTCACGAGCGATGAGCAAATCGCGATGATCGATACGATGAGCGTGAAATCGAGTTTCAGCGTATCATTAGGAGTGGAACGAGTGAAACGAGTGGGTGGACACGATAGGAAATAAAAATAGAATTGTTTTGTGTCGCTCTATTTATATTTGTTTGCGAGTCTCTGCTTCACCGGGAGGATGGGATCGAGATCGTTTTCGCATTCAGCGAATCTGCAAAGACTATTGTACGCTGATACTATAATCTTCCATGATATACAATGATAAAAAAAAAAACAATTTGTTCAAACGAAGAGCTTCGTTTAATATAACTACTCCAATATTTTTTGCTTTACATCGAATTCATATAATATTTAAACATAAAATATTTTAACTTCATTTCCCATAGTTACTAAATATTTTCTCCTATATTTATATCGAATTAATGCATTACATAACGATAATAAACACTTTGTTTAATTTATAAAGCTTCGTTTCCTGTAATTGCTCATTGTATTTTTTTCTATATTCGTACCGAATTAGCAAGAAAATCGTTTAAAAATTCTAGACTAAAAATTCGAAAAATAAACCGAAAAATGCCAAGGATGTCAACCAAAAAGAGTTTTTAGGATTTTTTATTTCTACTTCAAAACTTGTTTTCCACGGGAATTTGATACGCTGATTAAGCAGAAAAGGCTCTCGCGTAATCATCGGTCGTAACAATCACCGCACAATTTCTTCCAATTTCTTCTTTCTTCTTTCCATCGTTACGAGGATAAGAAGCAAGTGGAATCGGTCCAATTTAACTGGCACACGTTTTTCAACGAACCTCTCTCCTTCTCTTTCTCTCTTCTTCTCTTCCCCAAGCTACATTCGATTGTACCGTGCGGGGGTGTAATGCCTACGTAACCAGGCTTTAAACAAGCTCGTTTTAACGATATCGTTCCCAATGGGCGTGAAAAGAGAAGAGAAACCGATCGAAAGAAAGGAGAAATGAACAAGGGAAGCGACCCAGAAACAGACAACACAAACAGACAACGTTTCTTGTTTCTGACGTTGCTTCACAAAAGTCCTAGTACCCACCGCAAAAATAGAATCGAACACGAGAACACAGTAGCGTAGTTGAGCGTACGCGAGATGAGGCGGCAAGAGCAGAGAAAGAGAAAGCACGTCGAATCCACCTCTCGGCAGCCTTTGTGGCTCTATTCTGAGGACGCGGTAGCCAAAAATGGCGACGTCCACCTGTTCGTCCTCTTCCTTCTTTCGCGTTTCTTGCAAGGAACGATGATTTTCTTTTTTTTTTTTTTAATGATTCTTCGAGTCGAGGTGCCGACCTCCTTAACGCTCCTTCGAACGTTCGTTAAAGTTATCAAAAATTCAAAAAAGAGAGAAAAAAAAAATTGGAGGAGTATACGATAAATTGATAATTTATTTTTCTTTGGACTTTAGACGTATTGTCGTATGTAAACCAATTATTTTAAGCATCTTAGTTCGTCTATACAATCTTTGTCGCTCAAGTTATTTTCAGCAGATCTGCGAATCTTCTTCTGTACCGAAGAAATTGGGAAAAGACAGAAATGAAGATAAAAAGATAAACTTATTGGTAAATAAGTGTGTCATTCCATCATTGTTAGTTTAAACATAAAATTCGCCGAGATTGAAATCATTGTACCAGGCAGATATCGTACCAATATTGAACTAACTGAAATTAAATCGTTGCCCAGTCAGATCGAACGTACGAGACCGCAAGGAGTTAAGATCGGTGAGAGTCCACGGAGAAATCGTGACGGAGATATCGTCTCGGTGTCCGTATCCGATGATTGTAACCCAACACCCGCGTAAAGCTGCCCGCTGCAGCACGACGAAGCAGAACGAATCGGAGCCGGCCAAGAGCGCTTGGCGAGCCAACGACGATAAGCATAAAACTCGCGGGGCAGAAGGATTAGTTTTCCTCCTTCTGTAACGCAAGGCCACCACCAAGGCCCCCGCTGGCCGCGGCGAAATGATCGTTAACCTCACAGATACCTGTCCCTGGTTTTGCCAACCAGTTTCTAACAAGTTCATTCGAACGTTGTCCGATCGAATTGTTCGCTCGATTATTTATACTGTCGATGTTGATTCGAACAGAATGATTAAAGAATGAGGATAGAGTAGATACTCTGTCGTTCACATTAAAGAGTTGGTAGGAAGAAGAAAAAAAATCATACGACAATCAATTGGATCTCACTTCAGAAACTTTGACCTTTGATCCACAGGTTTTGTTCTTTTTAAAAAAGGAAGGGAAATGAAAGAGTACTCTTAAAAATTGTTTTAGGAAATTCGATCGTCTCAAACTTTTTTCGTGGCTAGATACACTATGAACCTTGAAGACTGAAATTTCCTCTTTACAACGATTCTCTAAAACTGTACGTCCTTCTTTTCCTCGTCATTCTGTTGAACTTTGAACATCACGGTTAAACGACAAAAATTCAAGAAATTCTAACATTTGACTCCAATTTTCAAAGTTCAATAAAATGCAAGGGTGATAAAAGGCAAGTTTTAGGAGGATCGGTTCACTTAAAGATTTTTCATATTTTCCAACGTTTTAGATAATTATTCACAATTACGTTTCAGATGCGAGAAGTTGCACGACATGCGACAAGGTATTGTCCGAATTGGAGAAGATCGACGACGATACGGACCACTTTGGGGTGGATTTCGTCAAGATCAACGACAAACGTCTGGCCAAGCAATATGGCATCAAGAACTTCCCAGCGCTCACCTACTTCCGCGAGAAGGAACCGATCATCTACGAAGGTTAGATCCTCAATTCATAGTTTCATTTTGCGAAGCAAAATTTTGTCAATTTCGTTCATAAATTTCGTCGAAGGACATTTTCGTTTCTTCTTGAAAAAAACCTTCTAAATATTTGAACTAAAAACTGATTGTACAATACGTTCATTCCAAACAATCCAACTTTTTATTTTTTTGTATTTTTTGAAAGTGGATACGAACGATACAGCTCACAGACAGTGTGATAACACGCTTATCCATGGTTAAGAGTTGTTGCTGATAGACGTTGAATTTTTAAAAGAAAGGAAAGAAAAAGCTAAGAGGAAGCTTTTTTTCTGAGCACTTACAAGATTTTCACGCGTACGGCGAACAAAAGCGAGTAGTAATGATTCCTAATGGCTGAAAGTTCGCCAAACATTTATTGGAATCCGGCCGCGATCTCGGTAACCTTGCCAGGTATGAGAAACAAGGTTCGAGACTCGCCGCGCTATAGTACTTGACCCAGAATTCGCAGAACAATCGTCTCGAATTTTCGCGATTTTAACATTCCGTCTGGTTCCAGTAGAATATGTCGACGATGGTCAGACACCGACGTACTATTCCACTGTGTGCTCCTTTTCCGTTTAAAAAAATTAGTTTTCACTAATTCTACGGGACAATTCCCTATAACTAAATATATTCTACTATATCGAAAATTATTATTATTATTATACGACGCTATTCAGAAGATAAATTAGTATGAAAAGTATTAGGAAGATGTAAAAAAAGAAAAGTAATTTTTAAATCCAGATTTCTATCAATTTTTATATATTTAAATATTGTTCACTGGTAATATTGCTATTTGAAAAGTAAAATTGATGTAAAAATTATTGTGGAAATCTATAAAATCTACGATTTTACTAATTTCCTTCAGAATTTATATTTCTCCCAATTTCTAGACAATAATTCCTCACGTTATAATAATTCCTCACGTTATAATTTATAACGTAGATACTATTAATATACTATTGAAATATTAACAAATCATGATTATATTATAATCTATATGCAAAATATCACAGTAACTCTCCCTAAAAAAAAGATTTCCAATTTTTCTATCAACATCATTCTTCTTCCAAACCTAAACTACAATCCTTATTAGTAGTAATCTCCAACTCTCTCTCTCTCTCTCTCTCTCTTAACAATTAAACGCCAACAATACCTGAAATTGCCAACGCATTATAGTACCAATAAGAATTCTGCGGCAAATGACGACAAATGAAAATATGTACTACGAAACAATGATCGTCGGTTGGTTCGCGATGGAGCCGAAGATTTTCCTCGAAGCGGAGGTGGCTAGAGATCCACGCTGATCATCAGACCACCTTCGCGATCTGGCAGCGATCCCAGGCGTTGGTATTTAGTAAGGTTTAGCCCGCAGAACAGTCGCGGCGGTCGTGCGCTCGACTTTTGTTCGACATAACCACCCCCGAGACACGAGGCGAAAACCGCGGATGCCGCCGTCGCCGGTCCGCGGGAATCGCCGATTCCGGCTGGCCAGTGACACGAGAACGGCCGAGCGAGAGAAATTAATAAAGGGTACAAAGAGGAATGCACGCGTTACGTAACCAACCCGATTGCAACGACGCGTCGTCGCGTCGGCGCGTGCTGCGACTTACGGTTTCATTGAGCCACTCGCTCCATCTCGCCTCTCTACATTTAGATTGAGACGCGAGCATTTTCCACTGCCCCCCTCCCCCTCTCCCCCTCCCGCCCCCGGCGAATTATACCGCGTCGTCATAAACTGGTCAATTATGTCGAGAGATTCCTGTTGCGAAACCGATTCGATGATTCGATGATTCGTGAAAATATTATTCGGCGACTACGCGCGTACTACGTGTACAACGTCGATTCTTCGGGATAAATTTGCGATTTGTTGGAATTTCAGCGAATTTTAGATTAGACTTAGAGAAATTTTTTCGTCGATTCCTCTGGATTATTTGACAGCTATAGTTATAGTTTGAGAAATTTAGTCCTTGGCATTTGGTATTACGTATCTTGGTAAAGTTATCTTAGTGAAGTAGCGTAGTCCGTAGATTTTCAGACATTTGGTACATTTAGAACTAGAAATAAATGAACGTCGTTTCGAGGATTTTTTTGTTACATAACGTTTACGATTTCGATGGATCACGTTACGTTAAATTTATTAATTAACTTAATTACGAAGAATTAATCCGATCGAATAATTCGACGAAGAACGAAACGAGTCGCATGAAATAGAGAAGCTAAAGTAAAAAATTGAATGAAATTCTCATATAAGTGTGAACCAAAACGGAAAGTTAGAGCTCAGTTTTGCAATTTCGCAGTTTACGTAATAAAGTAGAAACAAGTAGATTCCGATCAATAGGAATTCGTTTAATTAAACTAAAATTTTGTCCAACAAGAATAAAGTTCGTCTAAAGAAACTTCTACTGTATTTCACAATTACATAAAGCATTCAGCCGATGAGGAACGACACGGTTA
This sequence comes from Tetragonula carbonaria, assembly GCA_032399595.1. Taxonomy (NCBI): domain Eukaryota; kingdom Metazoa; phylum Arthropoda; class Insecta; order Hymenoptera; family Apidae; genus Tetragonula; species Tetragonula carbonaria. Next base: position 7,529,556 of record JAUCRC010000007.1, read on the forward strand.
AATCATGTCATCGGGGACACTATAAATTATCCAAGAAGGACGGAATTATACATTCTATTCTCTCGTTGTCAGTAGTCAGAATGAAAGAATACGCGTTGATGAAACAGAGGAAAGAAGCTCGGAAATTTGACGCGGAAGTAGATCAATGTGATACAAGTGTAGTCATCAATCGTGTTGCATTGTGATCAACGAAAACCTGCGTTTGGCAAGGCGATCTTGCGCATTTATTAAATAGATCCGCGAAATATGACTCTGCCATGCTGTTCCAGATCATGAAATCAGTGAGGGAGAGGGTGAGGGGAGGGAAAGAAAGAGGAGAGCCTCGATAGAATTAACGTTCACCCGGAACCGTTTTCGACTTGATTTTCCGTTCGATGACGTAACGACAGGTTGCATCTATTTCCATTGTGGCTAATGCAACAGTACAGCTATTTTCGACAGCTCGGGATGGTAAATAGAAGCGACAAGAAGTCACGATCGAAGATACATGTTATAAACCGATTTATTCTACCGCGTGGTGCTGCGTCAATTAATTTGCGCCACGAGCGTCTTAAGTAAATTCTTTTGCTCTGCAAATCAAACGTACAAACGTAGAATCGATTTTGCAATAAATCAGCCACATTCTGTCGAAGCTGTTTCTTTCGAAACATCACCGCGTAGAATTCTATTTGTGGTTCAGCACTATCCGAGATAAAAAAGAAAATAATGTCATACAATATATCAAGAAACTTCCTGTTTAGAGCCTCGAATTTTAGGCGAAAATAATTCGTTTATGTCAGAGACATTTTTATTCGCCATTGAAAGTGATAGGAGGACAATTTTTCTACGTCTGAGACTTCTCTGTTTGAATTTCCGACAATCGAAAGACCTCATCTAATCGGAAGCGGTAGAATATCATCTTTTGATAAATGAATTTTCTACTCTAGTTAGAAGGAGGAATTCACTCTCTATCTAAAAAAATAAATTTCCTGCATTACGAAAACCCACAAATTTCTTTCGTCATTCGTCCGCCATTTTTTCCAGGTGACTTGATGGACGAAGAAAACGTGCTAGACTTCCTGACAAGTCTAGAAGCGATGGACCTGCCCGATCGCATTGAAGAAGTAAACGCAAAGATCTTAGAAAAGATCGTCGAGGATACGGAATTCGTGGCAGTCCTTTTCTGTGAGTTCTCTTTCCCTCGTAATTCCAACGTGATCTTCTCTCAATAAAAAAAACAAAAAAGAATCATATCTCTTTCTTTCTGTCTCCCTCGAAAGCAAGTTTATCTCCCTTTCGTCAGAAAGAGTATTTAAACAAAAAAAAAAAAAAAAAAGACTAAAATCCTTTCTCGAAGATAAAAAGAATGAAACACAATTTTTTTCAAATCTTCGAACAACAAAGAGATATTTTGATTTCAGCCATGTAAATAATTGATTATCGTGCAAATCGAATGCATATACATATGTATATATACGTTACATAATATGTGTATACAAGTATATGTATATCGATCCAAAAACAGTTCGTGTACATTAATACGCAGTAATTTTTCTTATTATTATTTTGTTGTCTGACTAATATATGCCTGCGCAGACACTCTGCCAGTGTATGATTACGATTAACAGAGCTTTCACCAGTGTCACAAGCAGCTGAGAAGCTCGGTCGCATTAACACGTCTCAAGCGGATTTCTTTGGTTTTATTTTCACTGATAATTAACGACGAGCGAGTTCTTCATTTTTTTTTCTTCTTTTTTTCTCTTTTTTCAATGCAATGCAATGTCGCGGTATCGAGATATCGTTACAGCGTTATTTTGTAGATACATCTTTCACCTCGACGTGACCATCGTTCCATCCTGCTTCCCCTCCCTCGCCTTAACGAGATTTCTCAATGCGAAGAAAAATTCTTCAGGAGGAAAACGATCATTTTATTTGCTTGGTCTCTCGTGGAAAGAAAAACGTCGAGATTCAAGATTCTTCTGTACATACGAAATTTGCTTTTTCTCGTGAAACGTTTTTCTAAAAAAATTTTTCTTCGACTAAAAAAGTGCAGTATACGTTCTCCTTTAGTCCCACCGATACTCTTGTCTCAGTATTCGTCTTTCTTCTATTCGTCTGTTAAAAATTTGTTATTGTCCGTTGTGGCACGATCAACGCATCGCAAAGATGGACGGATCAAATGGATTTCAAATGCACGTTGAAGAAACATTTTGAGGAATTCTCACCTCGATGTTCGAAATTTCGGACTATGGAACTTCTTTCCACTTTGCGATCCGATCACTTACGACATACTTGTAAATAATACATATATGTGAAACGTTCTTGTGTGTGTTGATATGGATAGGTCCGGATACGCAACGATGCGCTGGCGTTGGTTCTAGTAAGTACACACTTCAATGAAATCACTGCTATGGATGTTGCACAGCTTTCGTTTGCAATGCTTGTACCCATGTACCGTGATGCACCAATTCGAATGTTTGCGAAGAAGAGAAATATTTTAACAGTTTACAAGTAAAACAGTTTAAAAGTAAAAGATACGAAAGATATAGATAATGATAACGATAAAATTCATTCGAGAAATTATGTCTCTTCACTTTACGATCTTCTTGAAGCATGATGGTACGTCACGTGATGCTTGATTATATGTTTCCATATTATACGTTTTCACCCCATCCGACACGCGTTTATCTGTAACAAGTAGCTATCCACTTGCGAGTGATATCGAAGAACATGCAGCGATTATTTGTCATAACTGAAGAGTCTAGATAACTGAAGAGAGAATACGGTGACAAAGAAGCACGAGAATCGTTCTACAGACAGTAAAAGTAATAACCGGTTGAAGAAAATCTTTCGCAAATTTCCCCGTAAAGTTCTATATAAAACAAGATAAGCGATATTTCTTCGATCAAAGAACTGAATGAAATACATACATCAGTTTCAGTTTGCTAATTATCAAGAGCCGCATTAAAAAAAAAATGCATTAAAAAGAAAGTCGCGACTTAGATGTTAGAATATGCGTTATCTTGCATCCCCCTGCCCCCTAGAATAGAAGGAATGTGTATGATGACTAAAAGAAATTTTGTATACTAATCCCTCGAGAATATCCTTGACGTTATACGAAAGAAAAGCTACGAAACTGGTACCAATGTATATTCCTGTAAATTCGCCGCTGATGCGAAAAGAAGAAACGCAATGGAATACCCATGGATTTAACCAGACTTGTTATCAGCTCGAAACTTCCCTATATCTATCTTTCGTATGTTGATCATGGCGCACGCACCACGAAACTTGAATAACATTGTTCTTTATTTTAAATGGGACAGACAAGCCTGACTGCAAAAAGTGTCTGAAGGCCCTTCAAGAACTGGAGAACATCGACGACGAGGCCGATCAATTGGGGATCGGTTTCGTGAAGATCGCGGACGAACAACTCGCCGACGAGTATAATCTAGGCCCACTTCCGGTTCTGGTCTACTACAGGCATCAGATTCCTATAATTTACGAGCGTAAGCATCGATGAAACTGAAGTTGCGAAACAAGAGAAAGAGAAGGAAATAAATGAAAGATATTTTAGTTTCTAAACAATTGGGAAAAATTATTATTTAAATTAGTCATTTCTTTTTTCTTCTCAGATAGTAAAATTCTGAAATTGTTCTTAGATCTCATTTAATTTCTAACTCCATTCGCTCGCGCGACATTAATCGAACGTTTGCGTAGATGAGCTTAGCAGAGAGGAGGACGTACTGGAATGGCTGGTAGCGAACAAGAGCACAGGGGACGAAGAGGACGTGATCGAGGATGTGACCGCGAAGACTCTGCAAACCCTGATCGGGAATATCGACAATCTAGTTGTTTTATTCTGTATGTAACTTTCTGTTTCTTTTTATTACGTCTCTGTATTTTGCGCGCTATATTCCACATTATATATATAAATCAGTGCATTATTCTATGCTCTTGCTGTTATTATTTATTGTGCAACCACTGTTATTCAAATCTTTCAGACAACCACGGTGACGAGGATTCGATGCAAGTGCTGACCGAGCTGGAGAAAATTGACGACGATTGCGACAAGCACGGGATACAATTTGTGAAAATCGACGACGAGAGAGCTGCGAAGGACTTTGGAATCGACTCAGTGCCGGCGATCGTGTATTTCGAGAAACAAATCCCAAATCTTTACGATGGTGGGTAGGTGGGTGGAGCGATTGGGCAAACCGACAAGAATAAAACAAGAAGACTGATTGGATGCACGGCTGGAAATTAAATGAAATGTAAAATTGAACGATCGTAGGGGATGTGGAGAACGAAGACGAAATTTTGGAGTGGTTGCTGTCGCAGTTGGAGAAGGACGAGATCGAGGATGTCACTGATGAAATGTTGGATCGTCTGGTCAAGGACGGAAAAACCCTTGCCGTCCTATTTTGTAAGATCTTTCACTCATTAATCGATTCCGTTACGTTCCCTCTTATAAATTCTTCGAGTCGCTTAAATTTTTATTAATTCTTACGACACGATCTTTTTACTTGCTATTAATTTTCAATTTAATTTCTAAACTGATCTTCGATTCAGTTTTTGTACACTTTCGTCAGTATGACATTAGAAGTCTATTTGTAATCGTGTCAACGACTCACCGTGACTTGAAATACTGAATATTTTTAATCATTGAAATTTATTACCGAAAGGAGGGAAATTGAGATACAAAAAAAATTTGAGAACTACGGAAACTGGATGTCCAGAATAAACTTAATAACTTTAAATTGACTAAAAATTGTCTAACAAAGAACCGTCTGCTCTAAAATCAATTTTATTTGCAGCAATTAACTAATTTACAATAAAGACAATTTTCGGCGATACAACCAATAAAAGCTTGTAATTTCAAATTGCAAATTATCGTTAGACGACAACAACGACCGAAAATCGCAAAAGGTTCTCAACGAACTGGAAAATATCGACGACGAGTGCGATCAACTGGGGATAATCTTTGTGAAAATCGACAACACGGAGGAAGCAAAGGAATACGGTATCGAAAAGATTCCCAGCATGCTGTACTTCGAGAAAGGAATACCAACGCTATACGAAGGAAACCTGGAGGACGAAGAGAAGGTTCTGAAGTGGCTGGAGGGTCAACAGAGAAGCGATCACATCGAAGACATCACGGATGAAATGCTCGATATGGTCATCGAGAAGATGCCTCACGTAGCCGTCCTCTTTTGTCAGTGATTAATTTCTTTTTATTTGAATTTATTTGAATTTATTTACGTATACCATGCGACGTGGATATTTACGTAGAATATTATTTTGTTCATTAAACTTATTGTGTTAATTTTTTTTTTTTTTTTTTAAATAGATGACAAGGATCAGAAGAAGAGCCAGAAGGTTCTTGGTGAATTGGAGAACATCGATGACGACTGTGACCAGCATAATATAGCGTTTGTGAAGATTTCCGATGTAGAGGAAGCCAAGGAGTACGGAATCGATTCTCTGCCTACGCTGGTATTCTTCGAGAAAAGGATACCACACGTGTACGAAGGTATTTTTCATAATGATTCAAATCATTCTAGTGAAATGTAATGACTACAAAAGAAAAGGTATTTTAATTTTCCAATAAAAAAAATTTTTATCTATATGTCTTCAATCTTATAGTATTCAATTTTTGTAACAAATACGATGTAAAAATTCAATGAGCAATTTTGTAGTCATTGTATAGTTTCATTTCGCGAGGTTTAAGTCAGAAACAAAAATCGGAATAAAGGCTCTGGAATTTGCTTCGAATTCCCAAACAAGACATACAAATTTCGGAATGCTCGAAAAAGGAAACGAGATGTAAAATCGAAATAAAATCTTGGCGAATCTTTGAAGTCAAAGAGATTCACGCAAAGGAGAATAAAAAAGTAAAAATAAAATTGTGATATTTCAAGTTCCCCCTGCCTCCCTAAAAAAAAAAGTAATACTTCTCTAATCCTCTTCGCGCGCGTGGAGCTGAAAATAAAGATTTCCCACTTTATAAGATATAAGCCTTTACAAAATATACTCCGTATATTTATCCTAACTCGGACAAAGACTCGACAAAATTACGGACAGAGGTATTATTCGAATATTTCAGGAGATCTGATGAACGAGGATCAACTGCTCGGCTGGCTACTGCATCAGAAGAAACACACAGAGATACCGGAGGTGACCGACGAGATGATGGAGAAGCTGATTGAGACCTCGCCGTACTTGGCAGTCCTGTTTTGTAAGCGATCGATTCGTCTTTCTACCTCCTTTTAACATTCTTCCACTGTTACCGGTTAGGTAGGTGCTGTTGGTCGATCGCGAGCGAAAACGAGACACGAATTGATTCCTTTCCGTAGACGACAAGGACGACAAGCAGGACATGCGTATCCTGAACGAGTTGGAGAACATCGACGACGAGCTGGAGAAGGAAGGGATCGTGATCATTCGTATGGACAACGACGCCGAGGCGAAGGAATACGGTATCGATCACCTTCCGACTCTCGTCTACTTCGAGAACAAGATCCCGGCCATCTACGAGGGAGATTTATTGAACGAGGACGAAGTTCTCGAGTGGCTGATCGAGCAGAAGAACACCGCCACCATCGAGGAAGTGACGGACGAGATACTGGTCGATTTGATCGAGGAACACGAATACGTCGTCGCGTTCTTCAGTGAGTGTATTGCTTTCGAAAATTTAAAATACATATATATATATATATATATATATACACACACACACATATATTCTATCGATATATTTTTAAGTATATATGTTCTCTCGACTTGAAAAATTTCTTCGCGCTTTTTTTTTCAGGCGGAGATTGCGAGGATAGCGACGACTGCGAGAAAGTCCTCGAAGAGCTGGAGAATATCGACGACGAGCTAGACGAAACTGGGATCATATTCGTCACTACGGAAGACACGGGATTCGCGAAGAAACACGGGATCAAAAGCTTTCCCACGCTGGCTTTCTTCAGGAACAAGGAGCCGTTGATCTTCAAGGGCGATATCGAGGATGAGGACGAAGTTCTTTCGTGGATCACCGACGAGGACACTCTCGAGATACCAGGGAAAATCGAGGAAGTGAATTCCAAGATGTTGGAGAACATTCTTGAGGAGAACGATTACATCGTTGTCTTCTTTTGTTAGTACTGTCAACCAACTACTGTACTTGTGTGATTATTAGATTAGCAACATCTGTTTGGCTAGCACCAAACTTCTCAAAAAACTAAAAGTAACAACGAGCAAATTTTAAGATAAATTCCAGAAAATATTTACATCGTAAATCCTCCCTAATTGATCAATATTGGATTCCAGATAAGGAAGGAGACAAGAAGAGCCAGAAGATCCTGCAAGAACTTGAGAACATCGACGACGAGTGCGAGGAGAAAGACATCGACTTCGTGAAGATCTCGGACGAAGGGATCGAGAAGGAATACGATCTTCCTGGGCTGCCAGCGCTGGCATTCTACAGGCACAAATTCCGTCAGGTTTACACAGGTGACATGATGCACGAGGAAGCGATTCTAGAGTGGATACTGGAGCTTCGAACTCAGACACCGGATGTGATCGAGAACGTCGACCGGAAAACTCTACAGGTGCTGATCAACGACGTTGAACATCTCGCTGTATTCTTTTGTAAGTCTCCTACATCCCACAAATCTGCCATAAATCGATTCTGTTTTAACTCTCGACTCATATCATTGGAATATTTGAATCAAATGCATCAGAGATATAGATGAGAGTAAAAGGGATAGGTTTCTTGTTAAAAAAAAAGAAAAAAAGTAAGCTATTTTCTCCAAACAGACGATGACAAATGCGAAACGTGCTCGGAGATACTCGAAGAGCTGGAGACCATCGACGACGACACTGACAAACACGGTATACAATTCGTTAAGTCGAACGACGCGAAATTAGCCGCGGAAATCGGCGTCTTCTCGTTTCCGGCGCTCGTTTATTACGAGACTGGCGTGCCCATCATGTACGACGGTAAGTCTCGATTGCTTAATCCTTGGCTTGTTCGATCGCGATCAAGACCCGCGCTTCCTCAGTTCGATCGTCTTTGTTTTCTTTCTTCCTCTTTCTTTTTCAGTGAAATGATTTTCAATATCTTCTTATTTCTTTTCTCTTTTTCTTCTTTTTTTTTTGTTTCTTTTCGTTTTGTTTAGTATCGTTACGTAAACAAAGACACGTCGAAATTTCTGCTTTACATTCCTCGTAGACATTCCTCTTTCGCTCTGCATTTTGTTCTTCTTTGATCGATTGAACTTTGCCATTCGAGAAAGTTCCGATCGATCGTAATCGGATGATGATGAAAAGTCAGTTTCAGATTTTACTCGTGACTATGGTTAAGACAAACGATTTTTAAGGAAGTTGGCTCGTCATACAGTAAATATTATTTTCCATTTCTCTCGCGCAAAGAAATACCAATCGCACGAGGGAACGTATATTTTCCAAAATTTTCATCTTTTGCATCTTTGCAGCTACAAACGTTTTAAAGCGAGATAGTACAATTTAATCAAAGTAAAAATAATTATAAATTCAAAAGTGAAAGTAAAAATGTAGAAGATCTTTTCAATAGTCAAGCAATTTCCCAGTTCAACGAACATCTTCAACGAAAATCACGTTAAATTGATAAGAAAAGAAAAACAATAAATAAATAAATAAAAGGAAGAACAACTGGCTATCCATCCCACAAGGAACCCCGCGACCAAAAAAAAACCTGGCGACACCATTGAAATCTATTTTCAACCCCCCACCCCCACCCCCTTACGCCTTGCCAACCGAACAAATGAAATCTCGGTTCACCAAGCGACTCAGCTGATCCTGATATGCGTGTGTGCCTTTTGTAGGTAATCTTAAGAACGAGGAGAGAGTTCTGGAATGGCTAATCGAACAAAAAAGTAAGGAGATTTCTAGGATGATGATTATTATTACTGGTGTACTGTTCTTTGTGACGTTAATCTCGGTCGTGACAATACCACCGGGCTACGAGTATAATACTCGCGCCGTGGTGATCACCCCGATCGTTCTGCCACAATCGCAATCCCCTTGACAGCGTGTTCGGAAAGAACAACCATTGATAATTGTCGTTGCAGTTTCTTGTATATTACGTGTATAGTGACGCTTAAAGATACGCTTTGATGTTGTTTTGAAGCCAGTCGATGTTATTTTAAATATAACGAAAAGAAATAGAGATTAATTACTATACGAGGAGTTAGAAATTATTTCGTTTTGCCTAATATAGAAATTAATAATTGCTACGTGTACGGAGATGCTTGATGTTGTTACATTTTTAAGTGGTGAGTTGTTCTTTAAGCGTTGAGGGGGCATCGATGATTGGAAGAGGATCGGCGGTGAGATGAGACAAGCATTCGTTGCTCGGTTTCGAAAAGAACAAGAACGAAAAAAAAAAAAGAAGAACAAAAAAGAAAGAAAGATCTCACAAAGCTCGGTGAAAAAGATCAAAAGAAATTGATTCGATTTACATGATATATAGCTTCTAACGCGCAAAATCGCTCTGGCCAACTGATCCATTCACAAATGCATTTATAAAAAAAGCTCCACCCACACAATGCGAACGTCCATTTCTTTTTGTTCTCTCAATTCCACTTTTCACTCTGTCTCTTTTTCTATCTTAATGATTTTTACTTCATTCTATTCTCTATTTCTTTTTTATTGTTTGTCCAATCAGTCGTTTATTTAGTTCTTTCACTATTTCACCGCTCTGTCACGCTCGACCACCACACAGCAGTAATAAAACGCTCGACAACAATTTCGATCGTCCGTTTCGGCGACAAGCGCGGTTCTTTCGATGAGAAGATGAAAGCAGAGCGTATAGCTACCATCGATGTAGTTGACAATTATAATTAGTAATCTGTTTCGTTTCAAATTTGCGAACGCGATGTTCTGCGATGCAAGATCTTTCTTTAAAACGCGATATTCGTTAAACTGTTTCGTCGTGAATCCATCGTTGAGTAGAAGTAGAACAACTAGTTTTGCTCTCTATTCTTGGAAAATGCATTGATTCGATAGATCAACCAATCATTCGCTCTTTTATTTCCTTTTCTTTTAATAAATATCTATACCACCAAACGACGAAACAATGGAGGAAAGGAAAAGAAAAAAGAAACGAAAAGTCGAAGAAACGTCCGCGAATACACACAATGATACACATAAATTATTTTTTCCGTTCATATACAGTATTGCATTACTGCCAGATGTATGTTGTGTCGCGATCGTCCATATCGTGAACAAATTCGTACGTGTTCGTTTTTAATATAACGTAAATAACGTGATCCATTTCAAACATTAAATAAACGTTAAATGCATGCAATCCTTTGAACCGAGAGATCGTATCGATCACAAAAAACGTAGGTACACGCTCTCATTTCCGGCCGCGAAGAATATTATCGATGACCCTGTTAATACGCAGGTAATGATGATGATGATGATGATGATGATGATGATGATGATGATGATGATGATGATGATGAAGATGAATATGATAATGATAATGATGATGATGATGATGGTGATGGTGATGGTGGTGATGATGATGATGATGATGATGATGATGATGATGATGATGATGATGATGATGATGATGATGATGATGATGATGATGACGATGATGGTGATGATGATGACGATGATGGTGATGATGATGATAATGATGATAACGATGATGATGATGATGATGATGATGATGATGATAATAATGATAATGGTGACGACGATGACGACGAAGACGAAGACGACGATGATAACGACGATGACGATGACCAAGACGACGACGATGAAGATGATGAAAACGAAGACGAGGAGAGTAATGAGAAATTGAACAAAGCCCTGAAGAAAATCCTGGACAAAGGTAAAGGTCCGACGACAACCGAGGAGGCCGAAGAGGATTTCACGTGAGAGATCGAAGTGTGACGGGCTTTGTGTTATAATGCGCGATATAAAGAATCACCAAATAGAAAAGCAAATAATATACCATGTACAATGATATCCCTGCAAAAAAACAGATAGAAATATACATGTATATGTATATATCCCACGTAGAGCGATTCGATTTGACTGTAACAAGTAATCTAAAAGCGAAAGATTAATTGAAAATCTTTGGGCCGTCTGCTCGCCGTACATGGCCGAGCTGGTGGCCGTAGGGCGTACCTGCATGAAAATTAAAATTCTTAAAATATTTTTTTTTGTGTTTCTTTTTTTCTCTCTTATTTTTTTTTTTTTACTTTTTTTTTTAATTCTTCTGTTGCCTTGACTAAGTCAGCCTGGCTCCCTTCGTCTCCCTTACTTTTTATTCTCCACCCTCTAGAAAAGTCTTGAATCTACCCTCGTTTGCATGCCAGCCTTGTAACATGTCCCCTTTGTCGATGGAGCTACGTTACCAAACACGGTTGCCACTTTGGGAAAATTTGGATTCGTATCAACTCACTGTCTCGTTCGTTACGTTTATCTGTGATTAGATCGTGCGCACTTGTCACGACACGGCTTTCTTCGTTCTGGCATTCAGAGCTAGATTTTCTTTTTGTCTGTATTATTTTTATTCGATGACCGAGGTAAGTAAAATTGTTGCCGTTGGTTGTTCGAACGATGGTATCGTAGCTCCGGAAGACCTCGACCGCACTTTTACAACCCAACAAAACGAAATAACAACGATTTCTCCAAAGCGAGCCGATGGTTCCTGTTGTAGTTGACAGCTGTCGTCTGCAGCGAGCTCCGAGTCGAAGAGAATCGGACTGGCCTCCGCTTGAAAGAGCGGGGAAATGACGCGGAAAAGGGGTTGTTCGTTCGGAATATCTCGCGACCGATTAAACAGTCTCATTGTTCGCGTGACTTCACTAACTTCAAATTCAGCAGAAAACTTTCACTCATTCGTATACATAGAAACATAGAAATCGTGTGTATAACAATCATTGTATAGATTAGTTAGAAACTCTGCATAGAAACTTCAGCATAGAAATTCATACCGTGTGTTCTAAACTTTAATTTTATTTGTAAAAAAAAAAAAACAAAACGAAATTAACACATACAACTCGGTACGACTGAAATTTGGATGATATCAATTTGGAAAAAAATCAATTTAAGTTGTTCTCCTATTCGGAATTTCTTTCTCCTTTTTTTCTTTTTTTTCAATAATTCGACAAAGATTTAAGTGGAGGCTGGTCCACGCTAAAATGGCTGCCACGAAAGAGTCGTCGACTCGCCGCGAGATATTCTCGTCTGTGAGAAAAACATGCACGTTTGGCTTTTGCTGCGCAATTGGGGTTGGAGTGACACGTTCTCTCTGCACTAGTTAACGTCGAAAAACGTCTCACGAGTCAATCTCTCTTCTCAATGTATCTCTATATTCTTCTACTTCCATCTGTTTTTTCTCTCCGTCATATATATATAAATATTTTTTTTTCAAATCAATTTCTCTATCTCTCAATATTCTATCTGTCTCTCTCTCTCTTTCTGTCTTACCGTCCACTCTAAATCTCTTTGTTTCTCTCTTTTTATTTCTTTTTATTTTTCTACCTACCCCGTCCGCATTGACTCGTGAAAAGACGAATCAATCACCCGTAGGTTAGCCAATTTTCTCTATCACTCTTTTTCTTTCTCTCTTTCTCTCTCTCTCTCTCTCTCTTTTTTTTGCCACACATCATTGTCTGGAATCAATCTCTCTTGTATCTGACTCGTTGTATATTTGCTTACTGCAGGCGACGGCTGTTTCTACATCGGCATGGGAGGTAAAAGCGCGAAACCCAAGATTCCCTCCTATGAGCCCTACCAGTGCTGTCCTGCCAAGGTCGCCCACGGCACCAAGGTCGCCAAGGTCACGAAAGTCGGCCCGGTGACCAAGGACAAGGGCAAAGTACATGAGAGGTCCGAAAAGCTGGCGCTACCCGGCCTGAAGCCGATTAACAAGCTCACCGCGAAGGACAGCAAAAAGACTGCCACGGTGTCATCGGGGGTTAGCAAACCGAGCGACCAGAAGGCCAAGAAGGGATTCTTCGGAAGCGGTAAATATCTGAACTGGCTGTGGTAATCCGCGGAGTTAAATCACTGCCCACGAACATCCAGGACCCTGAATCGAAGCGGCTTGAACCGAATCAACGCTCATCACGGAAGATTAAAGTTTGATTTGACAAAGATGGTAATGAAGGGGGCAAAGAAAGAACACACAGTGTGTTTCACGTGGTTGCGCTAAGCTATAGCTTATTGAAAGTAAGACGGGCTTTGGTGAGGTAAAATTAAATGCGTCAAAGTTCCCTGTTTTTATTATTCACTTTACATCAGATTGCTTGCGTCTGAAAATAATTAACTCGAGGAACTACTCTTGCATTTATGTCTTCGTTATCTTTAATTTGGTCGTTTAATTTTACCTCGCGTGATTTTTGTCTGCCTTTCGTCGTTGCAAAATTACAGTTTGGCCCAGTTACGTGGAACGCTCGATACGTGTAGGATATTAGAGAAATTTGAACGATATTTATAAGATCTAACATTAGACATTAAGACAATTAACACAGGAAAGTTCTTCGAAAGGAACATAAACTTATCAGTAGCAGCTACTAAATTATAATACACAATTATATCATACGATTTGTAATTTTTCACATTGTATAATTCTGTACTGGTATTTACGCATTTATTTGTCTCAATGTCTATGCTTTCACATCTTATAAATATTTTTCTTACTTTTTTTCTAACATCCACACTTGTGGCATATGGGTGAACTATAATACAACGCTGAAACAAATTAGTGTCCACGCGAAGAGTGGGCAGTGATTTAATTGACAAAGTAAGAAGCACGTAGCAGAGGGTGTTAGATGATAGAGAGAAAAAAAAAAATACGAAGTGACAGCCGATCTGTGTGAAGACGGGGGCTGGTAAGAAAACGTTGAGTGAGAAAAAGGGCCCGCTGACGAAACAGTCTTCGTGTCTGGAATACAGGTGTGTCGCGCGGTCCATGAAGAGAATCACGAGCCGCAAGTTCTGCAGATGAGCAAGACGATCCAAGAAAACGTGCCTAGGAATGCCGGTGGGCTGCCTCCTCGGATTCCTCGAATCGTCGGGATAACAGTTTCGCGAGAGTCTCTAGCTTTCTAACACACACGTTCGATCAACCATCTTGTAAACGTTCTAGAGCGACCGGATATAATATGCGTAACTGTTAAATGCAATTCAACCGCGACGGAGCTATAATCTGTAATAATTTTCTAGAAGAATTTTCTAAAAAAAAAAAGAACCGAGGTTCAATGTTTTTCTCCATTTTTTTTTTTTTCTTTTTTAAGTCCAACTTACAACTGGATCGTTGAGTTTTTATTTCATTTCGATTTTCTTTCTATTCGACAATCGATGTTATAGCTCCGTCTGATTGTCTACCAGATTCTTTCCCGCTTCCTGCCACTATTGTGTATGTCTGTCCAAGAGCCTTGTAATCGTTGATCGAATCCGTGACAATTAAACGAAACGAACGTCGCTCACACGACGCGATTCGCCGAGCTATACGCATAATGTTGTCGTTGGCTTTGAAGAGACAAAAATGAAAAAAAAAAAAAAAGGAAAGAAAAGTAATTGTACCGTGGGAGAACGAAGAGTGTAACATATCTAGGTATATAGAACGAAATTGAACGAAAAAAGAAAAAAAAAATATGCCGCGATGAGACAGGATCGTGAGGATACAGTTTTTCTACGTCTCACTGAGAGTTGGGTCGGGGGTTATGGCCTGTTGCAGTTGTGGCCGGGCTTCCGTACATCATGAAAGTCTAGAGAACGAGTGCAGGGAAGGAAGCACGGGGTGGAGGTGAAGGACGAAATTGGATCAGAGAATGAGAGAGAGAGAGAGACATGAAAAGAAGATACAAAGGATGAAGAAAAGGGAACGACGAGATAAAAGGAAGAGAAGAAGAAACGAAGACACTAAGACACACTAAGAAGAAATGTAGATTTTGTAAAATAGATTACGAGAGAGTTTCGTTCATCGAGCAAACTTGTCCCTGAAACTACTTTTATCGTCATTTCAATTTGCCATCGATATCTCGCAAGCATCATCATCATCGACGAAATCATCTGTCTCCTCCACGTTCATCATCACGAATAAATATCACAAAATCTCGCTGCGTATCCATAAAATATCTCATCGAAAGAATCATGCGCCCCCCCCCCACCCTCCCCTCCCCTTATCTGTAATCCCAAGGCAACCCTCCCTCCTCTCATATTTTTCACGAAAAATATCCAAGTACTCAGGTCCCCCCTTCGAACGATCGTTCTTATCAAACTTTTTATAAAAATGAAAAAACAAAAACACAGCGAATATATACATAGACCAGCGAACTCGAACAACATTATCGTGGCATTATGTTCAATTCAATTCAAGCGTACCTCAAATCGTATTGGGAAAGTCAATATTATAACAAAGCGCACACGCTTCTCGAGAAACATAAGACTTTGCTCAGTCCGTCATGGGACGATTTTTAATAGTCGATTTATTGAATCGAAATGCAGAAACCCGTGCATTTCTCGCGCAAACAGAGAGAGAGAGAGAGAGAGAGAGAGAAGAAAATCTGTACGCGCGAGAGCCCGCGAGCGCGTGAATCAAAGAATGCCTGAGAATCGAAGATCGTCCTCCCAATAAATTAGTCTTGCGTATCGTTGTTTTATTGTTATATATCGTCGTGACGACGCGATACCGCCGTCCCATTGCATTTTCGATCGATAACGCTCGCGAGAGAACGGGGTTGGGGCTTCTCTCATTGTCGCGGGAACGATCGATCGTCGACGATCGAAT
This sequence comes from Tetragonula carbonaria, assembly GCA_032399595.1. Taxonomy (NCBI): domain Eukaryota; kingdom Metazoa; phylum Arthropoda; class Insecta; order Hymenoptera; family Apidae; genus Tetragonula; species Tetragonula carbonaria. The sequence goes on from JAUCRC010000007.1 coordinate 7,545,319, forward strand.
GGAAGACGTGGGCTGTTCGCTGTTTGTCGAACGTCTGTTATAGTGTTCTACCTAGATCTCGCGGTATAGGTTGTAGTGCGACGGGTACTTTTTTCGTTGAGTTTATTACTTTCTCTCGTTTTAATCCTGGAATCCCGAGGACGCTAGAATAATTATCTTTAACGGAATAAGGAATAGAATCTTGAGAAGAAGTTATTATTTTTAGTTTTTTAATTAACCTTCCAGTCATTATGATGTCAGATAATTTCGACAAGCTACGCTATTACAGTCGCATTTTTAGAATATTTCAATAATAACTAGAAACATTTTCTTTCTCGTCGTCTAATTTAATCTAATCAATCTAATTTCTCTTCCCTATACGAAAGAATAAAATTACTCTAGACTTGGAGGGTTAAGTTCTCCTCGATTCGTGCGCTAAATCGAACGAAGAATCATCATTTCCAAGTTCATCTTCGAGGCGTCGCGATTTGATTCCAAGATTGAAACGACTTGGATTCTTAACTATATATAATTCCTTAATCGAACAGCAGATCTCTCAAGAGTATGTTTATGTCAAGTGCAACACGACTAACGTAGGTTTGTAGCCACGTGCTGATCAATCGATCAATCTGGAATAAACGACTAACTTTGATCCTCCGCTCGATCTTTTTTGATCTCGTTCCAGAGACTCGAGATTAAGCTTACTTTTTATCTCGTTTCAGATTCTGCGCCTACGCGAACCTACGCAGATACTGTCTGCCAGTCGAATTTGCAAAATACTAATGATTTTCTTTCTCTTGGGTCGTATCCTCTTATTTTTCCTTTCACCCACTTTCCCTTTCGTTTTTGTAATTTACACCTCGCACATCTCTATAGCACATACAGTACATCTCTATTTTGTACATACATGCACATCATCATTTAACAAATGTTTTTGAGAGTCAAAAAGACGGGAAAAATATGATAAGTCCGTTTTCGATGACTTTCTGACTTGCAGTTAGAAAGAAGAATCATAATATGAAACAGATTCGAAGGTATAAGGCTTTTGAAAATATGCGACAAGTCCACGATGTTTTGTAAGAAACGAACAATACGTTTTACATAGATACATGTTTTAGTTGATGATCACACATTTAACTCTATATGCAATATGACGTGTTATATTTCAAAAAGCTTTCTAGAAACTCAATTTATCATATTTTTTATCCGCAATCTTTTATGCGATACATTGATATACTCTTACCCTTACACCATGATCGTGGCTGCGACATAAACATACCCTCTCTGAAATATTCCTCAACAGTAAAACGTCGAGGAACACGTGCGTTTCTTGTTACGCCAGCTATCACTAATCGCTTTGATTGCTTTTTGGGCCGCACGAGCCAACACTAAAAAAATATCAAAATCACATAAATATATATACATATACATATATATATATAAAATAAAATAAATAATAGTAAAAGAAAAGTCTGAAAAATACGAAGCACAAAGAAAACATAGGAAATTCTTGTTCTTTTCCTCCCCTTTCGAACTTAACCGGACGAAAGTCAGGGGAAGGAAAAATCGTAAGAAACACGCTCACCTTTATTTATTTATTTATTTATTTATACAAATGTCTTATTCTGTTGAGTTCTGTATTCATTGTGATTCTCGCCGTACGTTAAACCGAAAATGCCGATAATCTGTACGAGAGCTGTATTTAGTATAAAAGTAACATCGCGTGGACACTGTACTTTCGTCGCGGTCACCGATCCTCGAGCGCGATAATTAATCAATAAATAATAATTTACAAAGTGAATCTCAAACCTGAGGATAAAGAAAATACATAAAAATATGGAGAATTGAAATATTAAAAAAAAGATATATATATATAGAATGCAGAAATCAAAATTCGAAAGAAAACATAAATTTTACTCGACGAGAGAGAGGAATCATTCGATCATTTTAATCATCGCGCTGCGTCTGTGATCGCGATTGATCAGACTCGTTTTTTTTGCGCATTTTCTGCCGTACGGCATCCTCGTTAATCGCATAAGAGCAACATGTACGATAATAAAACTCGATAATAAATATGTTTCCTAGTACCAATTAGTATCCTTTTATATTTGCTTTGCCCGTTACTACTGCTAATGACTGATGGTAGAGTCCTTCAACCCTTTATCTATCATTTCTCCACAGATCGATTGATTAAAACTCGAAAATCGTGAACGTCCAACAAAATAAAATGAAACTGTACGTAGTTTCATATGCGACAATTGTATAATAGTTTCTCACTTTTGTTTCGCCGTTTGTTTCTATTCAGAGGTTTGCCAGAGACGTTATGATAAACTAAAAGCTTGCACTCGACGAACAAACACACTTCACGATACTTCAGCAACACGGTCATCAAATTTTCACCGAGGATTCTCGACGTCCATATTTCTTAAAAAATAAATGCCAGAGGAAGAATGCATCGCCTAAGTGGTTTTATTAACAGTAGAACTACCAAATCGGTCAAATTTGTAATTTTTCGTAGCAATTTTCATAGATTTACAGTGGTGAATTTTTATAAATATTTTAATATCTTTTTTTACGAGAAATTAATTTACTTAAATTTATTTGATATTAACGTTATATTTCAATTGGTAGTTCTAGTGTTAGAATTGATATTGAAAAGTTGATGTTATAAATTTTACGTACATGTAAATCGTAAATCGATCCACAATCTATCAATAAGCATTTTCTTTCAATAACTTCGATATTCATCGGTGAATTATGTCACGACTTCGTATAAGGGGTAAGTTTCCTTGGACATCTAGAAATCTCCAGAAATTACCACAATACGAAGAGAATAGCCATTCCAGATTCCTTGAATAAAATGACATCTATAAAAATCTGAGAGTTGGTTTCTTTGACTAATTGTTTGATTAATTACGTTTGATCATAATGATGATTCATAAGAGTTCGATAATTCGAGCAACGAATTAATGTGATAACTTAGGTAATCTGCTAGACGAGACGGAAGTGCTCGATTGGATGGTGAAGCAGAAGACTGACGAAAGTATCGAAGAAATCGATCGTGACACCCTGACCAAATATATCGAGACGAAAGAATTCCTGGCTGTTATTTTCTGTAAGATATAGCCCATTTTTTTCTCTGCAAATGTTTGCAAAATCTGTTGATTGCCCGCGATAAGGGCGGACTTTTGCCCACCGGGTAACTTGTTCGTTTCGAATTTAACAATTATGAGAGTCGATCTAATATGATAAAAAGATTCGCGACAAATTTTCTTTATATACTCAACGATTCATCGCTGAGATTTCTCCAAAAATTTAAACCTGACGTGTTTTTCAAATAAAATTCATCCCTTAAGTGATCGAGTAATAATTGCAACGAGTAATATACCCGACTCTTATAAATAAACTATCGATGTTAATGCATTTATGGAAAGTTCAAATACACGAAAATATGTAAAATGCATATAACGTGCAATGTAATATTTAGCCAATGAAACAGATCTCTATTAAGGTTTCTGCGAATTTTTTATACATATGATAGTTGCACATGCAACTATAATATGAAATAATATATGAAAATATAATACTATCCAACGTAACATGCTAAAGTATATAAAATATTGGAAATATAATATAATTTTTTTGCTGCGTTCGCAAAAATATAAACTCGCATGAACGTCTTTAGTTTACTTATGAGTCTCTCTAACGAGAAATCTTAAGCGGTTGATATTACTTTCGCTTCGAAACGAAACGAAAAAAGAAAAGACTCTCGGTCCCGTAGACAAGGAGGAGGATCCAGAGAGTCCTAGAGTACTTAGGCACGTCGAGTTGATCGACGATGAAGCTGCTGAGTACGGTATAAAGATCGTGAGGATGAAGGATAGATTGATGGCGAAGAAATATGGCTACCGGAACCCGCCCGGTATCACGTACTTCCGCAAAGGCAAGAACATTAATTACGATGGGGATATCGACGACGAGGAGGAAATTCTCGATTGGCTGACCAATCCGGAGAACATGGAGCTGACCGATCACATCGAGAGAATCAATAAGAAGATGTTTCAGAAGATACGACAGACCACTGATTACTTGGCGGTGTTCTTCTGTGAGTATTGAATTTAAAGGAGAAAATATATATATATATGAGAATAAAATTTACAAATTAGATCGAATATAAAGTGAAAATATAACTATAAGAGTCGATTAAAGATTAAGATGAGAGTATTTTAATTAGTGGGCCTGATGACTTGAACTCGTTTGGAAAATTTTCATTTTTCTATTCTAACTTTTTTATTTCAACACTCGTGTGGGTGATCAATATTACTTTTATAAGTATGCCTTTTAATATCAAAAAAATTTCGAAATGGAAATTCAGGATTCTGGTTTCCCGACTTTTGTAAAATAGAAGATTGTCAAAAGATTGCCGACATTGAAAGGATTAACTCAGTATATAGAGATAAGATAAAATAGATACAATTGTTATTTTTTGAAAAAAAAAAAAAAAAAAAAAAACGAGACTTTCGAGCATGTCGAACGCGGTGGCGCGCGTATGTTTAGACAGCAACGACTGCAAACAGTGTGGCAGAGTATTGGCGGAAATCGAACATATCGATGACGAGGCGGATAGTGTCGGGATAAAGTTCGTAAAGATCGACGACAAACAACTGGCCAAACAATATGGTGTCTTTGCATTGCCCGCCATATTGTTCTTTAAAATGTCTTCGAAGGAACCAGTGATCTATGCAGGTACAATATGAACTCAAACACATGACAGAATTGTATTAATCAATCAAATTAATCAAATTTTATTTTGAACCAAAGGCGATTTGTACGACGAGGATCAGATTTTGCAATGGCTGTTAACGCAAAAAGATCCATCCGGAGAGGTAATCGAAGATTTGGAGGGTGAAGATCTGCTAAATTTGATAAGGGAGTCGGAATCGTTAGCAGTATACTTCTGTAAGTCTGACAGTCCTTCAGCCACGGCCAATTGCCAAGCAGGAATGTATCTCTAGCCTGTTGCGTGGCTCTTCTATATTCCTAATACATTTATACTATTATTTCCTTTTCCACTCTCTATTCCGCTCTTTATATTTCACAAGAATATAGTTGTAAATTCAAGCAGTCGCATTTTACCTCATCGTTATAGTCGAAAGAATCGTTTCAGCGACTTCATTTCGATCATTAACACTAGAACTACTAGAAAGTTATTAAAAATATAGTCCTTGATAAAATTAGCGTTGATTTTCACGGAGAAGAAAAGCACTAGTAGTTTTATTTAATTCTGAGACCACGTGTATTTTTCCACTGTCTCCGTAATTTAAGAAACTTACTTGTTGTAAAATTGAAACATGTTAACTTCTAAGGTTAAAAAGAATATTTTGATAGTATAAAATATTGGATGCTTATATTCATTAATTTTTGATTTATTAAATCACTCTCTATGTGTGAGCATATTATAAAATATTGTAGATAATAATTCTAGTATTAAAACTATAATCATAATTACAAGATGACATTTAGAGCGGATTTCCTGTTCATTCCGTTCTCTTCTTCTCTTCATACTGTTCTATCAGTCTGTCTTTTCTCTTCGACGAAGAGAATTCCATCTTACCGCAGCTATACACGTCTGCGTATATTAATTCTTGCTCTACATGAAATTCTTCCATTGGATTTCAATTCTCGTCAAACGTGTACATACATTATCGCGGAATTTTTGTTATATTGTATTTGTCTACGTAATTTGCGCTTAATTGTGTCGCAACAATTAACCAATTTCTTTTTTTTTCAATTCTAAGTTGTCCGTTGTCCTTTTTTTCTTTTAATCTTTCGTTCTCTGTATATATCTCTTCACGATCATTGTTACTTGGCTTGTCTTCTCTCTCTCTCTCTCTCTCTCTCTCTCTCTCTATGTCTCTTTCACTTTTATCTGTCTTTTTGTCCGTCCATACGCTGTACACGTTGTCTGCTAATGCCGCAGGGAACAGAACGCTTTGTGACTTGTGTCAGGCAAAATATCAGCGGAAGCAGACCCGCCACAGGGAGCGCAAGATCGTCGAACACGAAGCAGCCGAGGAACTCGATGGTACACGTGAACACAGAAAAAGAGAACAATTGAGTTGTCGACCTGATCTTTTCTTTCTTTTTTCTTTTTTTTCTCTTTCTACCGATTTAGACTATGTTCCAGATAGCTCATCTTCCGTGTGCACTACCCAGAACATCACTCACATCATATATAATATATCTATAAATATATTTTCATTGATATTTTTACAAAATACACTTTCGTCGGTGAAGCACACACGTACATGCGTATTTTTATCCGATCTCATTTTTGAAAATGCGAACTACGAAACAGATGTTCTCTTTTTTTCAGATGGTCGCTGCGGTATTTTTGTTCGCAGAAAAAATTCAAATTCGCTCTAGCAATCTGTTTAATCACCTATGTATAATTTAGCCACTGCCATTCATTTTTTTTTTTTTCTTTGGAAGTACGCATTCGCGCGCAATTTTTCCAGGCCGACTTTTTTCCCGTGCATTTCACTACACGTTCACACTGTCGCACACAGGTGTACCTGCACGATTAGAAAGCATGAGAAAATCATAGAACCAGATGAGACGAGAAACCGCCATAGTCACCTTAGAAGTGACCAGCATGCTAACCATTTTGTTTTGTCCGTATTTTAATAGATTTCGTTATATGTTCGAATCTGTTGTCCGTCATTGGTATTTTTTCGATAGAGCTAGTCTTCCCTTCCATAGATAAGGCCGGAAGAATGCTTACTTAGATCGCTGTTCAACCGATCGATCTCTCACCTTGTCATCAGTAGATCGCTGTCTTTCGAGTAGATATCACTTCGATGCGTTCGTGAATTTTATAACGATATGGTCTCTCTTTAGATGCCGAAGACTGCGAACAGTGCGTGGGCATCCTCGAGGAACTGGAGAACATCGACGATGATTGCGATAGGCATGGTATCACGTTCGTAAAGACACAAGTGAGTACGAAAATGGCTGAACGATTTATTTGTGAATATTTAAAGTGTTTTCGAATCTTTACTCGAGAAATTCTTATCGTTTCTTCATAGGATTACAAAGTGGCGGAAGATTATGGCGTCACGGATTTCCCGGTGTTAGTCTATTTCGAAAAGCAATTGCCAAATGTGTTCGAAGGTTACCCTTTTTACTAAATCAATTACATATTGCAAATTATGCTATCAGAGAAGATTAAATTACTTGAAATCTCGTTTGTAAAGGTGATTTAAAAGTGGAAGAGGAAGTTTTGCAATGGTTGATTACTCAGAAAACGGAGGATCGAATAGAACTGATTACCAGAGTGATGTTAGAGACATCCGTCGAAGAGACTCAATATCTTGCAGTTTATTTCTGTGAGTCTTAATATACCGTAGTCGAAATTGGATAGAAAATAAACAAAATCACCAATGTTATATTGTAGATAAACTAAGCTGCCATATATGCGACGAGATTTTGGAAGGATTAGAGAAGATCGACGACGAATGCGACGTGTTCGGTATTCATTTGGTGAAAATTCAGGATCCTCAACTAGCCAAACGATATTCTATCAAAACCTTTCCAGCCTTAGTTTACTTCAGAAATGGCAATCCTCTTTTGTTCGAAGGTCTCTAAATTTTCCACTTCTACCAATTAGAACCACTTCATTTACTACAATTGAAATCGCTTTCATTCTACGATCAATTTTATCAGGTGATTTACAAAACGAAGAATCAGTTCTCGAGTGGCTAATCGACGACGATAATCGAGAACTAGCGGACGAAATTGAATCCGTGAATGAGAGGATGCTGGAGAGACTTCTCGACGAATCTCCATTCTTGGCTGTTTTCTTTTGTATGTTATATTTCATTATAAATAAACTGCAGATTTTTATGCTTCTATGAGAAACTCGAATATGCAAAAATGCATAAAACAAGAAAAAATATGTTAAATATCAAGAGTACAGTACTCGTTAGATCAGACAAATCTCTATCTAGTTTCTGTTTTGTTTTTTTTTTTTTTCATCTGATAGTTCTCAACGATTCCTCTTAATGACAATTCTTAACAATTTCACTTAAATTTAATCAGACGACGAAGACTGCCCCGAGTGTGACGAAATTATGGAAGCTTTGGAGAAAATCGACGGCGAAGCAGATTTATTCGGTATCGACTTCGTGAAGGTACTCAGCACGGAGGCTGCAGAGAAATATGCAATTCTGAACGTTCCGTCGCTCGTTTATTTCCGCAAAAAGACACCGTTGATCTATGACGGCGATCTGACTCAAGAAGACAAGATTCTCCAATGGCTAACATCTCAAGACGTCTTCGAAATTAAAAATGAAATCGAAGAAGTTAACAAAAAGATGCTAGACAAATTGTTGGACGAGAACGAGTTCCTTGCTGTCTTTTTCTGTAAGAGCAAGAGGAATATCCTCATATTACGAGAACATCGTCACTAAATTATAAATTGTAAAACAATTATAAAAACAATTATACCAATTATTCTAGATGAACACGACAATAAAGAAAGTGAAGAAGTAAGCGAAAAGTTGGAAAACATTGACGGTGAAACGGATAATTTGGACATTACGTTCGTCAAGATGGCTGATCCAAGATACGCAAGGAAGTGGGGTGTCACCAAGCTTCCTGCCATCGTTTATTTTCGCAAGAGATTCCCCAGTATCTATCGAGGTAAAACTCTCTTATCTAAAAGAAACTGTATGATGTCTAATGAATCATCTCATAAACGACGTTTTTCCTTTTTTTTTTTTTTTTTTTTTTTTAATTAAATTCAACGCAATGAAAACTATTACCATAGAAGTTTTATAAAATTAGAATAGAAAATTGATAAGACTTCTATATGTATAAAATAATTTATTAAAATTAAATAGAAAAGAAATGAAGAATTAAGAAAATTTAAGAAGAAACTTTTTAAAGCAAACGATCGTATTAGTTATAAGGTGATTTCGTATTTTTAATTTCCAATCATAGCATCCATAAACGACTTTTCCCCGTACCAGGTAATCTGCACAACGAACAAGACGTGTTGGAATGGCTGCGCAAGAACAGGTACCGTCAACCAGAGCTGAACATCTACATGTACATGCTGATTGCCATTACCGTCCTGTTCGCCATGTACACCGGCTTTCTGTTATCCTGTTTCCGCTCGGAACCAGCGACTCCCGCGCCGCATCCGAAGCAAGCGTGATAGAAAGAAAGAAGGAAAAGAGAGAAAGAGAGTAAGAGAGAAAGAGAGAGAAAGAAAGAAAGGAACGAAAGAGTAGAGACTTATTGATCGTTGTTGCGCGAATGTGAGTTTTATTGTTGTTGATCCGACTCGCTTTAACGTAAGATTGAATGACGGCCGTTCGTCCGGAACGAACGACTTGCACCAAGGCTCGACGATTCTACGGAGGATGACGACGAAACCTGTCTATATTGTATTTTTCTCTTCGCTTAGACGATGAACGAACGATTAAAAAAAAAGAAGAAATAAATTAATAAATCAAATAACCTACTTCTATACATTGCACCGTAATAGGTTCAAGTTGTCCGTGAATTCCGTGAGCGGGTGGTATGCTTGCTTAACGTGGACCAAATTCATCGATTTTCTATAGGAGATTATTAGACCTCTGTCAAATTGAAGAAGGCGCGAACGTGTTACGAGCGTACACGTAGGCGACGTTTCGCGGGAGTTTACTCGACTTATAATATTCCAAACGATATTACCAATTATGTTAGCGTATAAGCTATATGCATATTATACGTAAGTATATCGTATACGTTTGCCATAATGTCTCTCTGTTCGCGTTCGAATTACCGTGCGGCGACAACGTTGTTTGATATTCTTTTATTGTATTGCTTTGTAACGAGATAGAGATATTACATTGTATCGTATTCCATATTTCACTTTGTATTAACTTTTGCTGACTCGATGATTTTTTGCTGCGTTTTTAGAGTGAATAAAACTGATCGACACATCTGTACACTGTTATTTTGCTGGTGTTCATGGAATGTTGCTAGCCGCAATCGACGAGCAATCTGTGGTTTCTTCTTCTTCTTTCTTCTTCTTTTTTTTTTTTTTTTTTGTTCTTTTTTCGTACGTGTTCTTGTAACGTTAATTGTTACCGATTAGGTATTGACAGTGGTCTTGTTCTTTATCTCAAGTGATCACCTTTGGTCCACGTGTAATTCATTGTTCGCGAAGATGATCATTGATAATCCATGCGTCTTCTCGATAATGGATCATCGAAGATATCTTCCAAATGGAAAGAAAGATGTACACGAGACAGGTGAATATTGCCTATCGATGCTTATATTGTCAAAAGAAGGCAAATAATGTTAACACATGATCATGAGGAATAAAGAGCGAATCCTTGGACCAATTCCAAAGTACTTAAAATGCCACTTCTGTCTGCCAATTGTAAATAATATAATAGTGTGAACGATGCATTATACAAAAAAAGAATGCGACGACTCTTTTCCTTTTATTTTATGTTTCATTTTTTTCTTTTTGCGCTTTCGTTTCTTTTTTTTTTTTTTTTTCTTTCCATAGAAATCTGAATCTTCTGTGGATCTTAATCTTCAGCTTAACTGAAGGAATTCCAGAATATTTCCAGAAATTAATTTCTTTCCACATATCTTTTATTTAAAGATTTCTGTAATTAATACAGATCTTCGAGAAAAATTGAATTTTTTAAGTATAATAAAGATCGTATTAACGTCCTATTATTGCTTGTCTGTCTTAATTATTGAAACAAAATTAATATTAATATGTTATAAAAAGCAAAGCGCTATAGAACTATATATATATATATATATATATATATATATAGAATTATAGTTTCAAATTTCAAGTTTCCCGCTATTATGTAGCTGGGAAAAAATGTGACCAACTTCAAACTCAATGTTTCTATAGCTCTGAAGTGATCTACAATTGAGAATTTCTTCATCAGACGCAAGAATGGCGGATGCGTGAGTATCGTTCGAAGTCGATGAAATCTAAAGGCATCGATAATTAATATCATTCTATTATTTTTAAAATGTGTTATTAATCATTCTTTTAAAGTTCCTTTCTATATTCATATTGTAGTTTTTGATTTTTTTTCATTAAAATGAAGAATTATCAATGCTGACAAGTTGCATCATTGATCAATATGAAACATCATATTTCAGTATACATATTAATAATTATATTAATTTTTTAATAAAACTTAATTTTTTGTTTTGTGTTAAATTAAATTTCTGTATGTGTTATTTAAAATAATATATTTCTTGGAAACATAACCTATGCATACAACCTAACCTACTAATTCTACTCTATATACCATGCGACTTGTCTAATTTTACTTGAAGAAAATATGTAATTTTTAACTTCAATAAATAATTTTGTATGTAGAAAGAAAGAAGCTGAATCTGCAGCAACTAAAAAGCTGCCTGCAGTGCCGGAATCAGTCCTTAAAAGAAGGAAAACACGCGAAGCTGTACGAGCTGCACGTCTTCAAATATCGATCAAGGTATTTTTTTGATATTTCGTTTTATATATTTTCTTTTTTTTTTTATCAAATCAATGCTTTAAATTAGAGAAGATAATTAAAATAAATTTTTTAATTTTAGCAACGTGCGAATCGATACCAAAAAAGGAAAACAATCTTCAAAAGAGCTGAAAAGTATGTAAGAGAATACAGAACAAAAGAAAGAGATGAAATCAGGTTGATGAGACAAGCCAAAAATCGTGGCAATTATTACATCCCTGGAGAAGCACGTCTTGCGTTTGTTATCCGTATTCGAGGGTAAATTTCTAGTTTATTGAAATTATGATAAAAATTTATAGATATTATAGAATTATATTTTACTATTTTAGTGTAAATCAAGTTGCTCCTAAGGTTCGCAAAGTACTTCAGCTGTTTCGATTGAAACAGATCAATAATGGTGTATTTCTGAAGCTGAACAAGGCAACAATTAACATGCTTCGTATTGTTGAACCTTATGTCACGTGGGGATATCCAAATTTGAAATCAGTTAGAGAATTGATCTACAAGAGAGGATTTGCAAAAATAAATAGGCAGCGTATTCCTATTACCAGCAATTCAATCATTGAGAAGAAACTTGGTTAGTATCGTCAAGTTCATTACTGTGAAAATTTTTTTTTCATTACGTTTGACAAGTCCATTGGAGTTGTATTTATTGTTTTATCTGCTCCTTTCCAGCTTGTCAAAGAATAATAGGATCATTGAAAAACTTTCACGTATATTTTACGTTTAGGTTTGCGACGGTTCTTACATTTCATAATTATATTAAAATTCTTTTTTTCAATGTTTATTATGATAATAATATGGAAACTGTATTGTTACAGGACGTTCTGGTATTATTTGTATAGAAGATTTAATCCACGAAATTTTCACAGTTGGGCCAAAATTCAAGTTTGCAAGCAATTTCTTATGGCCGTTCAAGGTATATAAATTTTTACCTCCTTGAATATCATCGACATAGGCATGGTTATAGAAATACTTATTATTCTATCAACCTCCTTCTATGTCGTAAAATAATACGAGTTTCTCTTTGTGGGACGCACGTAATTTTGTGTTCCTTAGTCAAACTCAAACATTTTATTAGCTAATTGCTATTTTACGTTACTAATTTGCTTTTTAATTTTTCTACTTTTAGCTCAATACGCCTAATGGTGGATGGCGTAAGAAAACTAACCACTATGTTGAAGGTGGTGATTTTGGTAACCGTGAAGACAAGATCAATGAACTTCTCAGGAGAATGGTTTAAATTTCTAAAAATCTTGATAAATAAAAGTTTAAATAAAATATGTTATATCGTGTTGTATTTTACCTATATGGTCCTTTTTTTTTTTACATATTTAGTAATGCTGATATAAGTAAAAATTTAAAATATTCTATTCGTCATTTGCGAAAAATATAATTATCTGATAGTTTTGAGGTTATGTAAAACTAACACGTTAATAAATATCTGTACGGAATTATATAAAACTGTACATGTTATAAATGTTTTTCTTCCTAAAATCAATAATGTAGATCTACAGAATTATGTTCATGTAAATTATCAAGAGTATTTATTTTAATGTAAAAACATGCCGAAAGATAAACGCATGCGCTGATCAATTATATTGAACACTATAGTACTTTTTGTACATAATGCATTGCAATGAGAGACTGGTGTGTCAAGGCAAAGTGTACTGGTTCGAATCTTGTGCCAGAGATTTTTGGATAAAATATTTTATTTTCCAATAGAATATTATTTTTAATGCTGGAAACATTTCTCTAATAAATTTTGGTAAGTATATTACAAAAAGATTGAAAAATCAATAAACGTTAAAATTAAGTAATAAATATTCTCATATGTACATTTTGTATGCCTAACCTTAGTTTATCATTAATAATTAATAAATTTTCATAGCATTATAATTAATATTTGATACGAAACTAATAAATTTGTCCCACGTGTTTCTCTTGGAGAAAAGATATTTTTTGTGAATTTTTGGTCTAGATTATAGAAAGCATGTTTCGTTGCTGTACGTTCTATGTTCGAATCCTACTTACTTTAATTTTATGTTAATAAATCATAGGAACGTTTTTTATATTGTAAAATGTTCTAGAAAAATAATAAAAAACTTTAAATGTAAAGTTCTAGAATAATATAGAAAAAATTTATTGATCTAATGTTCTCTTGATCCTATATATATATAATTTGAAATGACATATTTTTAATATTTACTTAGATTATATTAATAATGAACAAAAAGATTGTAGATTCCGACATTTCAACAAATATAAATTCATCTATTATTAAATTAAATTATTTATTATTTGATACAAAAAAATTTGTTGTTCCTCCTAATATATTACAAAATATTTAATTTTATGGAAAAAAGTAAGTTAAGATCATTACTATAATTTAGGATGAAATAATTGTTAATTTCAATTTATGATTTTTAATGTTCTGTTGCAGATAGAAACATAGTATCAACTTTAGAATTTATAAAAGAAGAACATAAAAAACTTGAGATTCCTACATCCATCAAAAATCCAAATTCACATATTGTGATAAAATAAACTGCAGTTGTAAAAATTAGCAGAAATAATACAGCTAATGAAAGTCTAAAAATATAACAGAAGTGCCTAAAGTTAATACAAATAAAGAAAAGTTAGCATCGAACATAAATCACTCAAATCAAATGCAGAATCTTTATGATAATACAAAGAAAGGAAAAAATAGCATAAAAGTAGATAACTCAATAAATATTTCAAAAAATCAGGAAAGATTACAAAAAATAAATTGTACTGCTAAAAATTTAAAACATAATCAAACTACCTCAACTGATGTACCAAAGTCTCAAAAAACAGACATAAGATCTGAACAAGGTACTAGTAAAAGATACTTCAATAAAAGTATAGAAAAAAATAAAGGAGAATCTAAATATGCAATTGATGGAAATTTATTTAACAAATCTAAAAATATTCACAAGCAAACTAGGTTTGATGATTATATCACACCATATAAAAAAGGAATGCCAAACAAAAGAAGAATGAGTACTAATAAAGAATCGAAAGAAGCAATAATTTGTAACATTCCTTTATCAATTAAAACTGAAACAAATGATATTGGTAATGAAACAAAACACATATACCAAGAGCTTAAAAATAAAGATGATAAAAAAAATATGGATACACTTGAGTCATGCAATTCTACTTCTATCACATTAGCTGTAACAAAAAATTCATTGCCTTTGAATGTCAGTAACATTTCTGAAAATCATTCTAATATTAAAAATAGGGATTCGCAACATTATAAAAATAAAATAAATAATGAAAATTTCAAATTAAAAAATTTAATAAATATGGAACTAAGTGATGAGAGTGGTAATGAAGTACAAATGGACACAATAAATAGTTCTCTATTTGAATGTGAAATATCTTTAAAATTAAAAAACTCTGAAAATATAAATGTTACAAACGCTAATGAAGATAGAATTAATTTTTCATATGTAGAGCAAAAAAATTTAAACACAGATTTAATAAATCAAAGTGATAACAACCAAATTTTAATGAATATACCAGTAAAAAGAAAGAGAGGAAGACCTAGAAAAACTATGCATACAGTTCAAGAAACTTCAGATATTTCAAATAAGAAATTAGAAGAAAATTTAGAAACTTTACAAAAAATAAATGATATTTCTATCGGAGAAACAGTTGTTCGTAGTAAGAGACACAGTGAACAATTATATAATTTTAGCAATAATGATGGCATAAGTGATAATAGTAGTACTGAAGATAACATTCCAAATTCAATTATTGTTAGAAAAAGAAATAGATCACCAGGTACATCTGCAGGAAAAGCTACAAACAAAGGAAGAGGAAGAGGAAGGGGTAGAGGAAGGGGTAGAGGAAGAGGTAGAGGAAGAGAAGGAGAAAAAGAAGGAGAAAGAGAAAGAGGAAGAGGAGGAAGAGGAAGAGGAAGAGGAAGAGGAAGAGGAAGAGGAAGAGGCAGAGGTAGAGGTAGAGGTAGAGGTAGAGGTAGAGGTAGAGGATCATCTTATTCTGCATTAGATATTGAATATATACCAAAATTAACGGGACCAATAAATAAAGAAGAAATAAAAGTAGAAGACTCAAGTGAAAGTAATATTGTTGCTTATACATCAGAAGTAAGTTTTATATAAAATATTAGAGCTGTATATCGTTCTTTTTAACATAAATTTATTTCTAATTATGTATATACTTTTTATTTTAATTTTAGGTAAATTTAATAACTTGTGCCAAATGTGAAGAAGATATATTAAAAAATAAATGGGATTCGCACAATTTGGTTAAACATAACAATATGAGTTGGAAGAAAGGCGATGAACCCATAGTAAATATAAGATTAATACAAATAAATTCGTAAATTTATTATCTTCTTTATTAACAAAATTTTTATTTATAGATTTTCGAAAAAAATATTAAATTGTGGAGAAAAGTATTAATGTCTGCTATTAAAAAAAAAGGGGGTCAATTATCTTGCGAAAAGTGCAGAATTACAAAGCGAAGTGTGGATGGCTTTATATCTCATATGCAATTCTGTGGAAAATCAGAAGAAGTATGTAATTCTTCAATTACTTCAAAAATTCTAAAAAATGATGTAATATAAATATATGTGTAATAATAATTTTTACTAGGAAAAGCAAGCTTTGATGGTAAGTTGTCCTATCTGTAGTGCTGTTATAATGCCATCTTCTATGAAAATACATGAAAGAACTCATAGGCAACCGGAACGTAAAATCGAATTACAATTATATACTACTGATAATGAAAGAGTAAAACGTAAAGCTGCAGAAAAGTAAGAATTATAAATTAGAAATTAATAATAATTTAAATGAAATAAAAGATTCTAATAATATCGTATTGTAATTACAGAGCAGTTTCAAAAATTACTGAATTTACTGAACTTGTCAAAGATAGTAATCCACCTCCTGAGAAAAAAATGAAACTTGACTCTTATTTGATGGTATTACTTTTTTTAAACATCTTTTTATACAAAAAAGAGTGTTATTAAATGAAACTATAAAATACTAATATTACAGAAAAATTTAATTAAATAACTATAAAAAACTAATGTTACAGAAAAATTTAATTAAAATGCCTGATCATAAAAAACCTATACCCTCTGTATGGAAAGGTATATGGAAAAAAGAAGTGTCTTCAATGGGAACAATAAATTGTCGTCAAATAGGTTGTACTTATACATGTTCTTCTGTTGAAGATATGTGTAAACATTTGCCTAATTGTAATTTCACTTCTCAAGAGGTATATATTGCATAATATTAATTTTATTTTTATAACATATCTAAAAACTCAGCATACTCAATTTTATTACAGTTTTATATGTGTAAAATGTGTAAATTTTCAACTACCTCTGATGAAGACATAAAAAAGCATATAATAGAAAAGCACGCAACAGTAGATGAAATTGATAGGTCATCAGATTTTGAAGAAGAACATTATAGTTCAGATGAAAGTAAGTATAAATTTTGTTATAAAAGTTAAATCGTTAAGTTTCATACGTATTCTTGTTTTTAGAAATATCTTATACAATGAAATTTCTAGACAAAAAGCAATTTCATAAAATTAGATGGACAGAACCGTATCTACCTGGTGTACAATGGTCTATGGAATTGTAAATATCCATATTTTTTAAAATTAAAGTATATACTTCTTGAATATCTTTAATTAATGATTTTTATCATCTTCTTTAACAGTGAAGAAAAGAATTACGAATTTTGCTTATTTAATGACTATTCTCCAAATCAATTCACTTTGTTAAACAATGATGATATTCTTAAATATTTGCCAGAACTTGAAATTTCCATGCGAACAAAAAAAGAAAACGTATGTAAAACACTATCTAATACAGAAATTATATGGAAGCAGTGGAAACGATTTGAAGGTGGTTTAGATGAAGGTAATTACTTTAGTAATTAATTGACTATGATTATCTCATAATGTTCAATATTTAAAATAACTTGTTAGATACTTCGACTTTTTTTACTGGTGGTCCAGTATGGGCATTAGCTTGGTTGCCTATTCCATCACCAATGTATTCTAAAGAACCTTACCAGTATATCGCAATTAGTACTCATCCGACAATGAAAAGTGAATACACTATAGGAAAATCACACTCGGAACATAATATGATACAAGTTTGGAATGTTGGACCTTTGAATCATGAGTTAGTAAGAAAGAGTAGAATATGATAGCATCAAATTTCTCCAAAATAATTTTTTTTTTTTTTATTTAGGAATAGTAGTAAAATACAATCTCCTACTTTATCATATGTTATTGTACACAATAGTGGTACTATATGGTGTCTAGAATGGTGTCCTTCTGGATGCTATCAAGATGAAAGTCTGAATAATTATAAGAATGAAAACGAAATGTCCAATAATCTTAAGCGAATGGGTATGCTTGCGGCAGCTTGCTCAGACGGAAATGTAAATATTTATTCATTACCTTTTCCAGAGGAACTTAAATTTAAGAAGACCACAACCAATGAGTAAGTAACAAAATTCAGGTTATACAATTTTTTAGGCGTATATCTTGTTATTATTAATATTTATCATTGTAGATGGCCTATATATTCTACTGATCCAATAATAACATTAGTTGTAAATATTTCAATGTATGATAACCAAAATCAAAATTGGCAATGCACCAAGCTATCATGGACGAAGGAGCACGGCCATAAGTATATTTCAATATATTCTTAATTTTATAATAATTTAATTTTTTAGTTTCCTCATTTTATAGTAAAAAAATTATATAATTTTTCTTATTTTCACAGTACAATCGCTGCTGGATTTTCAAATGGTTATATAGCTTTATGGGATTTAACATACAAATCTCCATTATCAATGCAAAAGAGACAAAATACATATTTTATAAATGCATTTCAGCATTTTTATGCTCATGGTAATGCTGTGAGTAGTAAGTACATAAATTTATTTATTCCTTGACAAAGTCATATTAAATAAAAAAAAAAACAATCTCAACCAATTTAACATTTTTGTAGTGCTAGTATTAATTCCGTATAATGGAGAAAGATTTCTAGCTTCTGGCAGTCTAGATAGGTCATACAAATTTTGGAATTTAGAAGACACGAGTACTCCTCAAACTGCAATGCAGAAATCTATTATAACAAATGGTGCATGGATGACACATTGGCCATGTGCTGTTATTACTTTTGATGATGCTTTGGGGTAAGAACTAATATTTTAAAAAATTCTTTCAATTTGTGCAATCTATTTTTTAACACTGTATTATTCTACTATAGGCACAAGCATACTAATACTTATTTAATTCCATTAAGAGAACATGAATACAAATACTATCCTATTATGGGGACAAATTCTGCCACATATGTAAGTAACTTAAACAACATATATTTTGAGTATCTTTAAAACGACTTTCTTTATTTAAATCGTAGGCTATAGCTATTTCTGATTATGCAAATAGCATCGCACACGGCACAGTAGCTGGAGAAGTACAAACAATCTTTGCACATGAACTTATACATGGTAGAGATATCGAGAGAGCTTTACAGAAGAAAAGAAAGGTACTTTTTATGTTTAACATGCTTAAATTATCGATAGTTTAAATCATTTCTTACAAAATTAAATATGATTCTCCTAGTTGAGTTCATTTGTTAAAATAGTGGACTTCTTAGAAAAAGAAGAAGATGATAAAAATGATAAAATGAACAAAAAGAATTCTAAAGATTATTGTTACATGCCGGAAACTTATGATGAGTGCCAGAATCGATTTGGCATTATCTTTTGCGATAATTTAAAAGTAAGTAGTTTTATTGTACAGTTTTACGGTACTATTCCTTTCAGTAATTTTAAATTAATATTCTATATTCTATTATACTTAAGAACGTTGAATGTCATGAACAAAAACGACCACATGCAGAAAAAGTGTCAAGAGTTCCGATCGAAGAATATCCATTCATGTCCGTAAACAGAGTACGTATGTCGTGAATGTTTCTATTTATTTTTATATCAAAATTTTATATGATGCTGAAATTATGTAATAAATTCTAGATATCTTGGAATCCGAATCCATGGAGTTATTTATGGATGGTTGTTGGTTATCAAAACGGTTTGGTGAGATTATTAAACTTCAGATACATGTCTATGTCACGTGAATTAAAAATATTATTGCCTCAACATGTAAAATCTATGCTTAATAAAGCAAAGATTACAACAAAAGAATGTTATTAACGAGAACATAGTCACGATCTATAATATCTATACTATACTAAAATCAAGTATTATGAAAGTCATGGTGATTGCTTGTTATTAATATGTAGTAAATTATTTTTCGTAATTTTATACAAATATTAAACTGACTACATAAGAATTGGACAAGGCCCATGATTGAACAAAATTTACTGTTATGTATTTAAATTTTATTAAATATATTCAGAATATTTAATGTTAATAAGTTTTGTACAAATAAGTTTTGTAATTTTTAAAATATGACATGTTTAATTATGTTAATAAACAAGATTTTTTATTGTTAATACAAGCAACCCCAATTTGTATTATGCTTTTATATCAATAACGTAACATAATGTAATGTAAATTTGTCTTATATTTATCACATTAGCTAAGAAAACGGAACAAATATATATTAATATTAATATATTAATAATGAAAAATATTTGAAAAACGTGTAAAAATAATTTTAATAGTTTGTCACGTACCAAATTGCAGAAGAACTCGAGAAAACGTCTTTTGTAATTAAAACATTCACTTGCCTCCATTGTTTCGACTTTTTGAAATTCGACTATCGAATTATCGATTGTTGTAACTGATCTATCCATAAAGGTTTAAATAATCTGAAAAAATAATCTGAAAAATAGTGCAATAAAATATTGTATAAAATATTATATTATATATTTAAAATTTTCATTAAATGTTTGGTCGAATTTTGGAGTAAGCTCTATTTCACGACACTGATCACATGATTTTGAGCAGCTAGGTTGCGCGGGTGTAATAATACATACGTATGCACATTAGTTGGTAAAGAGGTGGGAGTTAAAGGACCACCATAGAACATAGTGGGGATCACATACACACACAAAATCAAAGCAGTAGAGGGAAATGCTACATTTCCTAGCGAATCGTGAAGCAGTAAATAATTCAACATTCTTCCTTTAATATTTGAAACAAAAGCAGTCTCGCTGCTCGGTTTATCTCGCTGGCGGAAGTTCATAATATCAAATAGATACATAAATTCAATTTTAATCTAATGAAAAACGTAATTTACTCGAAAAAATTTTTCGTTTCGTTTTAAATATTTAGTGGCAAGTAAGTGAGGAATATTTCTTTTCTTTTTGGCTTTTAAAAAGAAGTTAATGTAGAGACATATTTAATTCATTCCAAGTGTTCATATTAAGAGCATGCGTATGATAATCGTAAATTTATTTCTATATTATACATGGAAGAAAGTTTTTATAGAATCATTATTGCACGGTAAAATTATTTTAGAAATGGCTATCAATCCAATGAAGTGGAAAACCAGAAATGTACTGTATATTAGTTTGACACTTTTAGTTTTCTACGTACTTTTTGTGTATAAAAAAAAGCATTATATATTGTTCGAAGGAATAATAAAAGATTCAAATCCTATACATGTATGGGAACACGTAGCTGATTTTAGTAACATGAAAACGTTAAATCCGACAATGTATGTAAAACATTGACATACGTCGCTGTTTTTCTTTTTTTCTGTTCTTTTTTGTCTCAAATTTTTATTGACACTTTTGCAGAGAAGATTTTAATATTATTGCGGAAAGTGGTAATTACGATCATTGGAAATATTCAGTTGAATATACTGAACATTTGAGTCATATACCAATTATACGAAATACAGCGCATGGACATTACGCCATACGTGAAGATAATAATGGTTATTTGATTGCTTCGAAACATGAAACATGTTTCTTTGCCAAATTTGGATGCTGTGAGTAAATATATTGGAGGAAAGGAAAATTCCTTATGAAATAAGAAATCGGTATCAACGAAATACATAGACTTTTAAATGATTCTGATCTTAACTTTTGACTTTCATTTCAGTGGAATCGATCTCGCAATTCAGATTTGATCGAGATGGAGCAACAGATACAAAATGTATCGAAACCGTACAATACGAATGTCCAATCGCATTTTCATTGTTGTGCTATAAGGAAGTTATGTACCAACGAACAGAGATTATGGAAAGATTGAAATTGAAATTCTCAAAAACTAAAATCCCTTAAAAAATGTTAAATTAAAATACGTATTGTTTACGTCATTTCTTTTTAAATTTATCATGTATTTATAAAACGTTTTATACGAAAATATAATTTTTCATACAAAACTTTTTGTATAAGTCCATATTTATAGTATGACCAACGTCAAAATGTAAAATCTCCTATAATAAAGTGACAAAAAAGAAGATAGAGGGGGAGATCAACAATTTATCGAAACATACACATGAGAGAATCTGTGAAAAGGAAGCAGAAGCTGAGAAGTCTTTTGTATTTTTATTTGTATTTATTGAAATATATATCACTCATAGCATTTAGTCAATAAATTTATATTACAGCGTGAAATATGTCTAATAAATTTGAGGCGTAAGTGAAAGTAGCGTTTTTATTTCGTCGTGCCTTTTTTTAAGGAGTTAGTAGGTAGAGGTTAGATTTTGTTTTAAATAGAAATCAAAATTTATTTACATGTTGTTTTGTTCGATATTAAACACGTGCTCTTTTTCTCTATTGCGTTCATTATTAGTCTACACGAAGCATTGTCTAACTGTCTAGTTTCAAATAACAAAACACGTGATGTCTTGACATTTGTCACAACCTAAATCTTCGTATATTGAATTTTTGATTGTTATCTTTATTTCCTGTTTTTGGTCTTCAAACAATTATCAAATGACGATTAAATTCATTTTCTTGTATGCAAGCGTATAAAAACAATGTTCATATGTTATTATTTACAAGTAAGAGATAAATAAAGTTTATAACATATTGTTTTTTGAATGAAAGTTATATAAAAAATTATAAAAATCATTTACTAAGAATATTTGCTATTTCAAGAAACTCATGCTGTAAATTATAGTAGTACTTGCAGATTAAAGGCTAATGAAGATAATGCAGATGATGAAACACAATCAAAAGATAATAAAAAAATCGAAAAAGATTCACTAGTAAGTAAAAAGTATTACTTTTTCTAATTTTATTCACATATTCTAATTAAATAGTATATATTTATTATAGCCTCCCATAGAAATTAATCCAAATGAGCATAAATTACAATATGCATATGCATTATGGTATAGTCGACGCAATCCTGGTAAACAATCAAGTATACAAAGTTACGACCAAAATTTAAAATTGGTTGGTAGGTTTGCAAGTGTGGAGCAGTTTTGGAGTCTTTACAGTCATTTAGTCCGGCCATCAGAATTAACAACATCTACAGATTTTCATCTTTTCAAAGTTGGCATAAAACCAATGTGGGAAGTACGTGTATCAGTGCAAAATAATATTTGTTTTTCATAAGTAGATTTGTTTTAATAAATCATCTTTTTTCAGGATGAGGCAAATCAGAAAGGTGGTAAATGGATAGTACGCTTAAGAAAAGGTTTAGTTTCCAGATGTTGGGAAAATCTTATATTAGCTATGTTAGGAGAACAATTTATGGTTGGAGAAGAGATATGTGGAGCTGTTGTATCTATAAGATTTCAGGTACGATTTAACTGAAAGTAGTGACCTACGTGTTGCAAATCATTAGATATTGTTAATTTTAACAGGAAGATATAATATGTGTATGGAATAAAACTGCATCTGATTATGCAACAACATCACGTATAAGAGATACATTAAGGAGGGTCCTACATCTCCCAGCAAGTGCCTCAATGGAATACAAAACTCATAATGAAAGTTTGAAGAATGTTCATCGACTCTAAATTTCGTGATACTGACTCAAAGATTGTAATTCTTTGTGGACTTTCAGGTAAATTACAAATTTATTTCAAATTAGTTATTATAAAAAATATCTCTATAAAAGAAAATGTATGCTTATAAAACAGTACTCCTTTTGTACTTCTATATTTAGCCAACTGATACTTGTGAGAAGATAATATTTATGTGGAAAATATTTTACAACTACAGAATTTAATTGGCCATTTTATTGGATAACGAATGTGATTCACAAGTATCCCATTGTAACTTATGTAAATAATAAATACATGTTGATAATAAAAAATTATCTTATTTCCGAAATATGTAAAACTTTGATAATTATCTTTTTCACTATACAATTGGGTTATGTTATAATTATAACAATAAACAATCGTTCTATATGTCAAATACTTTTATTTAAGAGTACTTAAAATTTGTAGCCCATTTTACATATGATATTATTTATACATTTTTACACGAGATCGTGTTTCTTTAGAATATAATGAATAATTATTAATGTATTTTGTATACACAATGCTTTTATATACAAAGCATTAATTTTAATATAAATATTGTATTTTTATATTTTAACTTGAAATATATAAAAAGACTGTAATTTTGTTAAAATTTTAATATATGTACAAATCTTTTTTATGCATACATAAGGCAATGAAGCACAAACTTGAATAAGAATATATGCATCACACACATTAAGAGTAAAAGATTTTATATAATATGTTAATAAATATTTATATTGGCCACAATATAGTGTGACAGTTTATTGTATACAGACTAGAGTTAGGTATATTC
Source organism: Tetragonula carbonaria (assembly GCA_032399595.1). NCBI lineage: Eukaryota > Metazoa > Arthropoda > Insecta > Hymenoptera > Apidae > Tetragonula > Tetragonula carbonaria. The sequence goes on from JAUCRC010000007.1 coordinate 7,569,631, forward strand.
AGTGACAAAAAATGAGGCCCAGTGTCAAAAAAACCTAACATTAATTGTGCTTTTATTTCACGATTTTAATCATGATATAAAGTTTGTTTTATATGTATAAAGACAAGAATTACAACCTTAAAGTAATAATTGTGACCATACCTGTAATAAATAACAAATTTTTGTTTATGTTTTTTATCTAATACATATAAATTATGAATACTTACCCAATACAAATGAAAATATTAATTTAAAATTTACAGACAAATGAAGATAATCAGGCACTCTATTATTCTGTTCTCCTTCTGTAGGCAAAAGCAATCCAATTATGCAAATTATCCCAGCAATTAATGCTATATAATTTGTCCCTCCTAAAAATTATTAGAATGCTTATTAAAACAATTTATTTATAAAAAGTATTTATTTTTGATATTTGTAGATTATTGACAATTTATTTTTTTATTTAAAAAGTATTTATTTTTGATATTTGTAGATATTTGTAGACATGAATTTGCATTTTAAAAAATTATTCAATTGAAATAGATATGTTAAAAAAATGTTTCACAAATAATATTGGATTGAATGGCATTAAAAATATAAAGTATTATATACGATTTCAACCAAGTAACTAAAAATTACATTAGTATTTGAATTCAAACTAATTTTAAATAAATACTAACTTATTAACCTTTATCCATAAAATATTTCATATCTGAAGATAAATACATTGTGCTCTTATTTTGAATGTTTCCACGAAATAAATGTTTTGATTTTGGTGGTTTCAGTGTGTATTCTGTAATTGTAAATAATGATTTTGCCATTCAAACATGCAAAACACTGATATATGTTATTAATGTAGTTGTTATAAATATTTTCGACTTACTGTCAATTGCTTTATTTTGAGCTATGAGAGCATAAGATTGTTGTTGTCTAGTTTCATTTATTGGAAGTTGTTGAAACATTTCAGGATCTGGTGTAGATCTTCCAACTGTTTCTGTTGTGCCAGGAAGTAATTTAGCTTCAACATCTCTTTGTCCTATGGCCTATTAATTTTCACAATATGAAATTTTAATATTTTGTTAATGGAATGAAATATTTACTTTTACAATTAGATATAACATACACATAAGTACCTGTTTAGTTGGATGTTCTTGCATTTGTATCCTAAATTTGTCAACAACATTGCAATTACTAAATACAAGAGATGTATGTCTGACAACAATATCAATACAATATCGTGCTTTTATTGTTCCTTCTGGCTCAACAACTTTATATTTATTTGGCGCAGTGCATAGTACTGTAATTATAATGAAATTTGCAAGTTTCTATAATAATAATTTCTATAATTATAATAATAATAATAATAATAATAATATAATAATAATAATAATAATAATAATACGCACCTTTAAATCTTATTGGAAAATCATATGGGTTATACAAAGTTAAAACCTGTTTGTGAGTAGACTGATCGTCTAAAAAGAAAGTTATATTTTGAGGAAATACAAATACTGGTAATTTCCGTGGAGTTGTTGCTAGTTGGGGCTGCATTATATTGGTCTAATTTTGCGTGGTCCATGCACCTATAATGTTTATGCTATTACATATATGTCTAAATTTGTCTGAATTTACGTTGCAATATATGCACATGTAAAACATTTTAAATATTTACTTGATATATTTTCACTTAATTTTGTAGAAACTTCTAGGTATATATTTGTTATATTTTAAAATTAAAACATTTATAGTGGACAAATAGCCATGGTTATATGGCTAATATGACTTACCTAAAAAAAAAAGTTAAATACTTTGTGGATTAATGAAATTACGTTCAAAATTATATACAATATTAGACGTTAGTATTAACAATGAATCAAAATGTGAATAAATATTAGAACGTTCTTAAAGAAACTGCTAATTAATCTAATTTTGTGCTTTGTTTAAAAAAAACATTTAATTATTCTAATTAACGATTTCAATGAGTTGCAATAAACACTTAATTAGTTGTGTAATAACTTCATTAAAGTTTAATATTTACAAGCTTGTAGCGTCACAAGTTCATTTGATCGAATACTGCACTGTTGATCTTCCTAGTGAAACAGTTGTTCATGGTTTTCATACCATCACTATTCGTTTACCAACACTTACTATTGTGTATGTGAACAAGTTGGTGATTTTCTCGTTTTTCCCTAGCTTATCATTATAAATCAGCTGATTAATTTCTTATCTTTTTTATGAAAGGATTTTAATGGTATAAAAAAATCACATTATCATTCATACGTTATCTCTGTTCAAATCAATCGATTGATTTAGCAATGAAAGAACGTAAATTTCAATGCGTAAAATGGTATAGATATTTTAAATATCGTTTATGAAACTCCCTTATTTAATTGAAAATGGAAATATTTAAAATGACATATTACAATCTTCTGTTTAAAATAAAACATCAGACCTGAAGATAAATTTCTGCAGATTTTAATCAAGTAAAATTTATCTAAAAAAAATACATTACATATACACGTATTTACGTATTACGTATATTTACACGTAAATCAAGTATAAATTAATTGTATAGTAATATAGAGGAAAAGTATGTTGAGATATTTTGTTGGCAACCATACATAAAATATTAACAATACTCGCATGAATTCAACAATATGGCACCGGGTGATCGGGCTTATGAGTAATTATATGATTACGTTAATTGAATATTGTTAATATTACCATATATTAATATAATAACGTTGTACTGACATAAAATGATTAGAATACTACGTACATTTTAATAAATAGGTAGTGTACTAAGAGAAATAATTGCACAGCAATTCTAACCTTACTTCGGAATTTTCGGTTCTTAAGTTTCATCTGGATTTTTATTTTTTAATATAACGGTAAAAATCTATTTTTGCATAAACATATTTAATCATTATATTAATGTGAATTACTTTCAGATTTCATTAGTACATTCTTAATGATTTGTAATTTTTAATTGTATTATTTAATTAAGACTGTGAATCAAAAACTTTTATCATATTTTTATGTAATATTTATAATAAATGTGAATTTTATACTTTTTTATATTTTTAGGAATATATAAAGGAAGAAACTATGGTTAATGTTAATCCCAGAGTATTCTTTGATATAGAAGTGGGCGGACTCCCAATGGGTCGCATAGTGTTTGAACTATTTGCAGATATTTGTCCAATAACATGTGAAAATTTTCGTGCACTTTGTACTGGAGAAAAAGGACTTGGAAAAACAACTAGCAAGCAGTTGCACTATAAAGGAATTGTTTTTCATAGAGTAGTTAAGGATTTTATGATTCAAGGTGGTGATTTTTCAGTAGGTAATGGAACTGGAGGAGAGTCAATTTATGGTGGAACATTTGCAGGTATATTTACAAACACATTTTGCTTATTATAATTAAGAATGAATATTATTCACAGTAATATTTTTCAGATGAAAATTTTATTATAAAACATAATAAACCATTTTTATTATCTATGGCAAATCGTGGTAGAGATACAAATGGTTCGCAATTTTTTATGTGAGTATTTATAAAAAAAGAAGTATACAAACCTCAATAATATAATATAATATAAAAATATTTAAATAGAATGAAACAATCGATTACATGTATAAACAAAGAGAAGTGCAGGATGGTGTAACATACATACACTAGATGTAGCCTTTAAAAATCATCAGATGTTAATGCATTGTATTCTTTTACTAAATATTTTTTTTGCATGTATTATTAACAAAAGTGATCAGTTTGTTAAAGGTTAATATTGCAAAGAGAACCTTCTTTTGTGTATAAATTTTATTTTTTAATATTTCTACTGGCTCAAAATTATGTTTCTCTGCAGACAGATGTATACTTTGTCAACCTCAAAGGTAAAGGTAATAGGAATTTAATATACATTTATTTTCATGTCAACATTTTTCCATGCTAATATATATTTAAATATGTTCCAAATAAATAACAGGTGATATTATTAAATATAAGGATAATTGGGTTTGTTAATTTTAGCAATAAATTTATCTTCTATTAACTCTTGATGTTAATCATGTCATTGTAAAGTTGTTCAGTTTAATAAATTGTATGAAACACTTAATTTTTCCCGTGAATACTGAAAAGTGTAGGAGTAAAAATATCTTTGAAGGAATGAATAACTTAGCTATATTTCTGTGTAGTCGTGAGGGAAGGGTCTGCACACCACTGCTACAACACAATGACCAATGAAAGCTGGCTCTTTCTGTTCATCTCTCATCCCCTTAATCATATTTTGTTGTTGTAGTACAACACAACCAGCGCCTCACCTCGACAAGTAAGTTGCAAAATTTCGATATATTGATGATAGTTTCGATTATTAAAATGATTTTTGAACAGTACTCTTTATATTGAAATATTACATTTTTAGTGTCCATGTGGTTTTTGGAGAAGTAGTGTCTGGCCAGGAAATTGTTACACATATTGAGGGACTTCCAGTAGACCGTATGTCTCGACCCTTACAAGATGCGAAGGTTGTAAATTGTGGAGAACTTGTATTGAAAGTTAAAAGTAAAAGTATGTTTCAGTTATTACAAGCTGCAACGTTAATATAATTATTGATTGTAATTAAAGTTAATTATACTTATTTATAGCAAAGAAACGTGAAACGAAGGACAGCAGTTCGTCTGAATCTGATTCTGATTCATATGCAGAAAAACCTAAGAAGAAAAAAAAAGCCAAGAAAAAGTATAGTTTATTCAAGTTTTGTAACACAAAATAGTTTTACAAATACGAAATATATAAAATATTTATTTATGTTGCAGCAAAAAAAGAACAAAATCAGAAGATGGTGAAATTCACGATTCGAATGAAGATGATCTTGGGAAACCTCATCCTTTAGTTTCAGTTACAAAAATTGATCCTGATGAAATACCTGAAGTACCAGCAAATAAATTTTTGTATAGAGCAGGACCTACTAATAATGCAAATCAAAAAGAATTTAGGCAACATTATGGAAGGGATCGGGTACGATCACATAGAAAAACTGGTCGCATATTTAAAGGAAGAGGAATATTTGTAAGTATTTGTATGAAAATAAATAATGGTATGTATAAACTTTATAAATGAATTTCAAAATTTTTGTAAATGAATTGTATTGAAACACTTTTCATTCTTAAAGTATTTTTGAAACATTCAACCTAATGGAACGTAAATAAAAATAAATAAACATATTTTCAGCGATATCATACACCTTCACGTAGTCGTTCGAGAAGTGTTACACCACCTCATTGGAAACAAGCTCAAAATCGTACTATTAAGTTACATGAATTTCAGGTATGTATAGTATAATTACTTACATTATAACTATATATTTGTGTATTCTAATTTACATTACAGAAATTAGAGAAAGAACGATTAAAGAAAGAAGAAGAATTAAAGAAACGTGAAGCCGATAGAATTAAAAAGTTTACCGAAAATCCTGATGAAGATAATCAAGTAGTGGACAAATTTGATCTCGAAGCACATGTAACTGAAGAGTTAGAAAATAAAGAAAATGATCAGTCAGACGATAAAAAGAGTGTCAATAAAAATGTGGATCAGGATCAGGATAACTTAAATACTAGTACAGATGTTAATGACGCCATTACAAAAGATAAAGTAGATGGAAAACATAAAAACGAAAAAATAATTAAACGTGATTTACATCGATCGTATGGTGATAGATCTTCACGGCGAGAATCGCGCGATAGGAGTAAAAGACGTGGAAGTGGTCGATCTAGATCACGAGATCGACGAAGATCTCGAGATAGAGATTATGATCGTAGAAACAGTCGTGATAGGAGAAATAGAAGAAATTATTATCCTCGAAGACGAGATTCATATAGGATCAACAGGCCTGGCAGAGATAATTATAGATATAACGATAGACGCAATGATTACAGAAGAACGAATAATTCCAATTCTAACTACGATGCGGATATGAATTCATCTCGTTATGAAAAAAATCGAAGAAAAAGTGATAATAATTCAGACTCTAATAATCAACCAAAATTTAAACGCCGCTCACGTTCAACTAGTTCTAGTAGTCAGCACTCCAAAGACTAAATGCAATATTTCTTTACCATCATTTCTCCATAATACAAGAGAAAGTATAATTTATGAAGTAAAGTACAATTATGTTCTCAAATTTTTTGTTAGAATTTGTTTCTTCATAGCATACGAATTTATGTAATAGGAAAGTTTAAGTTTATAATAGTTGAATAAAATACGATGTTCGAACATAAACTTTAATTTTTTGGTAATTAGAATTGTCTTTTATATGATAATAATTTTGATATTTCTACAAAATATAATACGTTGAATTCTATAATGGTTTGTTCAATTCTATAAACGAACATAAAACTGAAATATTTAACATTAAATACATCTACTTTATATATATATATATATATACATATATATATATATATATATGTATATATATATATCTATATATATATATATATATATATATATATATATATATATATCATCATATTGTAAATTAAAAATACTTTTATAGTTAGTGATTAATATATATCTTAAATTGCGTTCGAGAATGTTTTTCACAGATTATCTTTTTCGATATATCTTTTTCGTATGTAAACATTCAAATTTATAAATGATTATATTTTATTTTGTGAGACTGTTCATAGAGAGTTATGAAAGTTTAGATAAAATGAAAATATAAATAATTGTAATTTTCATATAATTTAAAAAAAAAACATTTATATTAATATGTTGTGTAATCATTATTCAAAATAAACAAGAAGTATTATATTCTACGTTTATAAGATTATTTTTAATTACCAACAGAAATTACCATCGAAATAAAAGCCTCTAACTTGTAATATGTGACATCCCCAAAAGTTTTCAATTTTTATATTGGTACTATTAATGCTCTGAAGATAGCTTTCCATGTAAGTTTACTTTGGTTGGCTTTCAAATCTTGTTTACGTTAAAATTGTGAATTCAAAAAAGTGATGTAATTGACAGCGAATAATTAATATATACTTATCAGTTAATTTTTCATAAACTTATTACAATGGTACGATATGCTGCGCTCAAAGGCCTGTACGATTTGGAAAAGACTATCGGAAGTGGAGGATTCGCTAAAGTTAAACTTGCCACACATATTGCAACCGGCGAAAAAGTTGCTATCAAAATAATGGACAAAATATCATTGGGTGTAAGTGATTTTTATAATTTTAGAATCTTATAAATCTATGATAATAGAACATAATAAAATTGTAAATCAATTTTTTAATTCTTAGGACGATTTACCAAGAGTTAAGCTAGAAGTCCAAGCATTAAAAACTTTATTACATCAACATATTTGTCGATTGTATCAAGTAATAGAAACAGAGAGTCATTATTTTATGGTAATAGAATACTGTTCAGGAGGAGAACTATTTGATCATATTGGTAGTATTATATAATTTAACTTTTGACTTTTTTTATTATCTTGTTTTATTACTTAAATTTAGTGGGAGTAACAAAAATTATGATTTTATTTATGTTTGTAGTCGAGAAAAATAGGCTTTCTGAAACTGAATCGCGGAAATTTTTTCGCCAAATTGTGTCTGCAGTGGCATATTTGCATAGTTTAGGATATGCTCATCGTGACTTAAAACCAGTAAGTTATCTTTTGTTTTATGATTCGATATTTGTATAAATAGCAAATAATAATTATTTTGTATGTAGGAAAATGTCCTATTGGACAGAGATGAGAATTTAAAGCTCATAGATTTTGGATTATGTGCAAAACCAAAAAATGGGATAGATTCACACTTACAAACATCCTGTGGTTCTCCGACATATGCAGCTCCAGAACTTATATTAGGAAAGAAATATTTAGGTAATACTTTAATATTTAAGTTTTAACTTGGTAATATACCAAATTAATGTTATATTGAAAATAAAATTAATATTTTTTTATAGGTTCAGAAGTAGATATATGGAGTATGGGAGTCTTACTATATGCATTACTTTGTGGTTTTCTCCCCTTTGATGACAATAGTATAGAGAATTTATATAGAAAGATCCTTGTAAAATTTTTTAGTTCGAAAATATATTATTGATAAATAATGATATTGATATATTAATAATAGTAATAATTTTAGAGTGGTAAATATGATGAACCAAGCTGGTTGTCAAGTAGTAGTAAAAGACTGATACGAGCAATGCTACAGATAGATCCAAAAAAAAGAATTACTATTCAGGAGTTGTGCAATCATCCGTGGATTACAGCAGGATTTCTTAATCCTGTTTCATTTGTTCATAAAACCAATGTAAATAATTTGTCTATACATGTATGTACATATTTCAATTTTTTAATAAGCAAAAATTACAGTTTGAAAAGGACGATGACGTACTAAGTACTATGTCTGCAATATGCGGCGAACATACTTCAGATATATGGAGAAAACTTGTAAAAAGTGATAGAACTGATTACAAGACTGCCACATATCTTTTACTTTTAGACAGAAAGTTTCGCGGACTTTCACTTCGAATATCATCTTCTGCAAAATCTCATTTTAAATCTGAGGTAATGCAATAAGACATGGTTTAAATATATCTTTGAAACTAAGTTAGAATTAATATTTTATTATTTGTAGTGTGAGGGAGAAGGTAATAGTATCGTAACTAAACTTGATTGTTCTCCAAGAAGTAAATCTGTTAGATCACCAATAACAGATGCTACTTACAAAATTTTACCAAAATCTCCTGATGCCAGTAAGTTACACTAGTCTTTTATATGTTCTTTTTTTTTTTAGGTTAAAAAATTATTATATTATTACATTTTATCTAGCTACACACGACTTCACAGAACCACATTTGCCTGGTAGAAAACGACTTCGAAGTAAGGATGAAGATGATGGATATTCTCCTGGTATGTTTCGCAAAATTCTCTTTTATTACGAAAAATTTGATTCATAATACTCATTTTGTTTCATTAAACAACTTTCAAAAGTTTTTGTCTTTTATTATAGCCGTACTACTTAGTTTTATAACATATTTTCTAAAGTTTACTTCTAATTAGGTGATGCTAGCCATCTAATTAGAAACTTTAATTAAAGTTTCCAAGTACCATAAATTGCTGTGGTTGCGTGAAAAGCAGATAATTAAAGAAGACCAACGACTTGCAAACAAACACAATTTGGAGTTACAAATAGCTATTTATAAGAATGCTTTATCCCATTCCTTTCTGCAAGATATAATACCTTTTTATTATTTCTTATCTCTTTTTCCCAGTTCCTTTTAATTTTTAATTATTTATGCTTTTTATGTGACTTACGTGCAACTTATATAACGAATAATAAAAAAATTGTTTGCAGTTCCTACAAAGAGAGTTGCAGAAAAAGATAGGCTTGTATGTACTCCAACTAATACTCCAACTAATACAGGATTGGAATCAAGGTAATATTGTAATATTTATCAAGATATCATTATAGTAATTATAATAACAACAAAGTAATAGTTAAAGAAAATATTCAAGAAAAAAAATAATATTTAGGGGATCGCAATCGTCTACACCGGGAAGTGCAAGAAAAGTAATAATGGGTCTGGAACGCGGTTTAAATCGAATGCGATGCGTTTTGACTCCAAAGAGGCGCGTGAAAAGTGAAACTACCGATCCTGAGCAACCTAATATACTTTCTGGAAAGGTACTTATCTAATTACTTGTATAAGTTCTAAATTAAATTTATTATAATGATTCTCTTTTTTAAGGGTCTTTGTAATGTATCATCAACATCCAACGATGATCCGAAATATGTTCTTTCACAATTACGTCGTGCTCTTCGTCGTAAAGGAATCATGTGTCATCAAAAAGGGTAATGCTTAGAAATGTTAATAACGTGAAAAGGGTAATGCTTAGAAATGTTAATATTTCTATTATGAAAATATTTCCATAGGTTTATCCTGCAAGGAGAAACAGAAGATTGTACAGAAAATAATAAAGATGGCGTGCGACCATTCTCATCCAGAAATGCTTGTTCCTTCGAATTAGAAGTTTGTTTATTAGAAGGTGTTTCAAATGAAAAATTAGTCGGTATTCGAAGAAAACGTTTAAAGGGTGATGCATGGGTTTATAAGCGAGTATGCGAAGAAGTTCTTGCTCTGGCAGCTAAAGATCTATCTGCAGAATCAGAGGGTTCAACAGAATCGAAATGTCCTATATAAAGTGTTCCTGACATATATTCTTAATAATATAAATATATATTGAAAATAATACATCACGAAAAGTCAATGAGACTGTTCGACTATACATATTTTGATCTCCACAATTATGTTAAATATATAGATTTTAGATAAAGCAGATATAATTTTGTACGTACAATTTCAACAGATATTGTTTATGGCAGCTTTGGCATGTGTATATTTGCATCAAATGTGCCTTAGAATGTAGTTTCTTCTGAGAAGAAGACAATCATAGGAGAAATATCTCAGAAATATGAAACTTATAATGAATATTTCTCCAACTTTACAATGATATATAGAAAACTTACAGTTCCAGTGATTATTACAATCATTAATTGTGTAATATTGTTTATACAGTACAAGGGAATTATGAAAAAATTTTATATTATTATGATTTTCATTTAGTAATAAAGTAACATTAAAAATCACTTTTATACATTAAGAATATATATATGTATTATTGTATAAAAGTAATCAGACAATAAAAATGAAGATATATATATTTCTATAAATTAAAATGATTCTATAAAGTGTTAAAGAATAAAGAATAATTTCTATAAATTATTAAATGATTCTATAAAGTGTTAAAGAATAAAGCGACAGCCCTTACTCAAGTTACTAGCACGAACAGCAATTCGATCGCAGCACAAAGAAACTTTTTAAAACAAAAACTACGTGCTCCAGCCGCTTCTAGTGGAATATGTAAAGCTCCGTTTCGAGTCCGTGCGGCAGATATAAAATATCGCGGCTCGTTTGAACCGCACGCCAAATACTATGGACAGGCAAAGTTATAAAATCACCACCAAATCGATCAGCATAAAGTGGAGCCTCGTGCACTTTGCTTTATGGCAGTCGAATCGATCTTTTATTTTTGCCCGCTCAATAATCGTCGGTACTTGTTCGTAGGTAGTCTTGCCGAGCTCTACGCCGCTGAGGTTCGATTGGCACGCTTTTTTTTCTCTCTTAAACAAGAAAGATCGAAACAAAGCGAGATCCGCAGGGAATCGAGCCGTTCGAAAGACGTAAACGCGGGAATAAAGGCATTATGAAATTGCTGAAATGCAACAGTCTCGTAAGTAGTAAATTTGATTTTTGTATTCTGTAGGAATTTTATGGACAATTCCAGATTCTTCTAACAAAGGGTAATATTTAGATCTTTTATTTTCGCGACTCGACGGTGCTGTAACCGTTCAAGAAATGCAACAAAACGAATACAATTAAATTACAAACGAATTTTTATTGTGGCAAATTTTACGTTGAAAATCTACTATTAGTCGGATATTATTACATGATCATTAATTGTATGGCAATCAATTTTTCAAGACAAAGAAGTGGTGAATAGAGCAGCCTACAGAGAAGCGAAAAGAGCATAGAACTACAGCCGTTTCGTGTTGGATAATATCTCGATGGGGCGCGTGTTTTATGAGTCAGTGGCCGATTAATTAAACGCGTTATTTCGCAAAATTAATCAAACGGTTACAGAGACAAAAAGCGCGGACGATATAAATGAAGCAACCGCATGAGACGCGGACCCAAGTCGTCCCCGGATATAAATTACAATTAACCGCTGCTAGCATGCGTGCGCGTTCGCGTGAGCCGCACGCACGTGCAACTTGCGGTATTAAACTCATCTTGCATTTTATCGAAACACGCCGAAGAATATTGCGCTAGAAGAAGAACGCCATCGGGTGGTCAGGTATACGAGAATCTTCGTGGAAGTTTCTTTTCCGCCTGATCCAATCAAAGATGTTTCCAGGCTAATAATTAAGCTGTCTAACAATTATTACGACGCTATTTGCATATCACTCGGCAGCCCTCGGGCAACGTTTCATTTCTGCGAAGGGAAATTTTCGAAACGGTCGATTTGCGATATCGATTTCGAGGCGAGTTGTAGAAAAGAAAACCAGCCTTTGAAAACTGTCTGCAACATTTTATGGACTATTTTATGGAACATACGTATACGATCGTTATAAGTAGATTCTATTCGTTAGTCCCTCTTTTAGTGAATTATTCTTCTTAAATGTATTTGAGAAGGTAAATGTATTATGGTGAGATATTCTTCTTAAATGTATGAAGAATATTATTTCTTTTAAATTACGTCAATATAATATTTAAGTATAATGTCGATATATTTAATTTCTTATTATATAATATACAAAACTAAATGGTTTCTGTAAAAAATATTCCTAGAGCTGAATGATCTTTTACGTAATGCAAATCTTCGTGTTTTAAAAATATCGTATATAAAGTATTCAAGAAGATAAAATTTATTCTAGTTTCACCATACTACACTTCTATAATAATAATAATAACAATAACAATAATAATAATAATAATAATAATAATAATAATAATAATAATAATTAAAAAAAAAAAAGAAGGAACTACATATAGAGATTTAAGTTTCAGAATGAGAATGTCAATATTCCCCTGACAAAGCCGTTCGTTCGTACCGGCCATTACAAATTATAATATAAACTCGACGTACGCGATTAAGGATCACCGATTTCTTATCCGTTCATCGAGTTACCCCGTGTCCGATCGTTACAGTTGTTCGCAGGGTAAAAGAAAGGGACTGCAAGTCAAGCAGACTGTAGTCGATGGACGTATATATGCGTACGTTATTTACCACGTGCCCTTCGTTCTCGCCAATGGATCGGGTGTCGTACACCGGCTCGTACCAATTACTGTCTGGCTGCCGGTTAATTAAGGATTGGGGCAATGAGGCCCGGCGATGCAGTTTCCGTGATAATGATTATCTGCGACGGTAATTGAGCGAGCTGTTACGCCAGCAAACCGAAACATCGGCGAAGAGTCGAGAATAAAGAACCAGGAAACTTGCGATATCTTGTTTCTTGAAGAAGAAAAATCAGTATCATCGGTATTATCAGTAGGTAAGGTACAATAACTGAAGCGATAACGATGGAAAATTGTCGATATTTTAAACTCGTTATAGCCTCGCGAAGAAAGAATCATTGTAACAATTCACTTGGTCTCATTTTTTGACAATCTTGAGTTTGTCCTTTTTTTCCAGGGATATTTTTTTTATATTATATATAGTGGGTAGGAAAATAGGAAGAATCGTAAAAATTCATCAAATGTCTCTTAAAAACATTGAAATTAAGATACATAATTATTTTATCTGATGGCTCAATTTCCTTTTTAATATTATTATAGATCCTATTTCATTTGATCCCTAAACAGGTGGAGAATATGCGAACGAAGAATAAAGCATGGAAATGGGGTAATGTTCACATGTTTTATGTCTTATTTAGTAATATTGAAAACAAATTTATTCATATACTTTACATTTAAAATTTTCTTTAATCTAAACCATTAAGCCTACTTTTCAATATATTCTTTACATACTTTCAAATTAAATCCACCAACGATCCATCTTTTTAGAGGCAAAGATTAATTGTCTCTTCTTTGTCTGCTAATAAGGTGAATAATTTTGAAGTAAAAGTAGGTAGAAAGATCTTGGCAGTCTAACCATTAACTCTTCATTAACATTAAATGTTTCATAGAATCATTATCTCATTAGTTATGATTTTCAAATAATTTTCTAATTAATTCGGAATTGATGCTGCAGATATGAATAGAAATTTTCTTCATTTGGATAGATTTTTGTCAAACTTTTCTTGGATAGTAGAATTCTTTTTATTTTTTTCAATTTCAATTGCATCATAATTCTCAGCAGCTCTAATGTTCATACAGACATTGATAATTTAATTTAAAAATTTTCTCTACTTTAATGGATCTAAGTCCATTTTCCATTAGATTCTTTGGTATTAATATACGGAAAGAGAGATTTCTTTTTATGTCAGATATCTTTGTATAAAGGCGAAATTCAGTAGCGTAATTTTTTTCGTTTCAACATGATCGTTTAACATCTTTAACAATTCTTCGATAGCTCGATTCCAAATTAATCAACAGACAGACTCCACGGTAGAAAAATTCCTAGTCGAACTTTTTCTTTCGACCTTCTTTTCAATCGTGCTGCCTCCAAACTTTTCACTGCGTATCAGCACATCATCAAATTACATCCTACTTATTTATAATTCAACTTCGCGAGAGCCTAGATTAATCGTCTTTTCTTCATCTGCATAGGTACGGAGTTCTAAAGCAGCCAGAGGTACGTGAATAATTCCAGCAGGAAAGGGGGAGGAGAAACTTCTTTGGATGGCCGGGAGGCGAGCGAGCCTGCAGGTAAAACGGCTGGACGAGGATCGGTGTGGATGTACGCGGGCACGAACAGGTACGCGTTCATAGACGAAGAAAAGGTAAGGGTGGCACGCGCGGCCCGCTTCTATCGCTTCCGGGCATCAGCGTGCTCGCGAGCCGCGGCTAATTGCTCTTTAATGCAAGCGAGCGAGCGAGCGAGCGCGTTGCTTTTCTTAGACGTCGAGGGAAACTGACCGCCGTCCTGCACGGCCGTAAGAAGCAGAATATGCGAGATTTATGCCGGCCCTCGGACTTTTCGTCACGCTTTGTTTGGAACACGGTTTTGAGAAAACTCTCTTTTGAGGCCTCTCTTCCTTCTTTTTAATTGCGACGGATAACTGTGCGTCTGATATCGATCTACGCCTGGATATACTTTACAATTAGACTACAACATGGTTGATAATTGGGGAACAACGTGTACGGATTGAGAAACGTCGTAGAAACTTTCTACGGTTTTCAACTACGAATTGGCCACGACGTCGCGCAATGCAGAATTTTTCTTCCTTTTCTTTTCTTTTTTTTTTTTTTTTCTCGTGTCGATGACTTTTTCTTAAATTTTCATCATTGCTGAGTTTAACAGATTCGTCGTATTTTTCTGCATCTACTACGTTCACGTTGATTCCCACAACAGGCGTCAACAGGTGCTTGCTTTCATTTGTTTCACAGCGTAAGCAAATTTGTTGCTTGTGGGTCGAATCTAATGCATTCTGATGAATTGAATTCAGTATTTATCTCGATATAAATATATTTGCACTAGTGTTGGTTTCTTTCTTTTTGTTTTTAAATTGGAAAATGTATAGTACAAGAAAAGGTACATGTTATTTCAGTATTAATAGAGATGGAAACATGATTCATATCTTTTCAGCAAAATCAGAAATTTATTTAATCCACTATCTTTATTATCTTTTCCATAAAATGCTTCATTCAGTTTCAAAATCGACGAGACGTATAAAACTTGCGAATACTGCACGTAAAACAATTTTCTACGTGTTTTGCCAAAAATGCTCGAACTAATTGTCAAAAATATATAATCGTAGACTTCGTGTTTTAAACGACATCACGTGTATAAAATATTAAGAACACGTATTTTCGTCTTTAGCATCAGAAACTGACAATGAAGTAATAATTATTCTTTAAGTCGTTTATTCTAAATTCTTTGTCACTCGATTGCACGTTGTGCCTCACTTTACTTCGTCGATTCCCGCGACGTGCGGAAAACGTGCTTGCTCCTCAGAGGCCACATCTGTCGGGGAACGTGCGCTCGTTAACGTGCGCTCGGCTCACGACGGAGAACGGACGACAGAAAAGTACATAATGCCTGGCCGACATAGTAAATTTTATAAAATAATACTCTCTCCTCTATGGGGGCTGCATATTCATTTTTCCGGAGGGTCCTCCCCACGGTTGTCCGGTGTCCGGCCCGGGTCGTCTACATATGTATGAGCTTCTGCTGGACTCTGTTGGTCATGCCTCGGCGAATCGAGCTTTCTGCCCTTCATTTTTGCTGCCAGCGTCGCACACCTCCGGTATACGCGGCCCGGGACCGAATAAACAACCGAGGCTGACCCGAAAAAAAAGAAGCCGGGTAAACCGGATGATTAGCACTCCTCGTCTTCTTTCCTTTCTTCCGTATATATGCAAGTTGCATAACGACTTGCTCTCGGACTTTAACTTCTTGACGAAATGCTGAGAAAAGCTTTCGATGCATGTTATTCTTGATATTCTCTTCCGACTCATAGACTGTAGAATTAATAAATAGTAAAGAGTACTGGAAAGTAGTATAGAAATAGAAGAGAGTAGAATACTACCACTCCAAGTTTACTGCTCTTTATGATTCTTATATAACTGCCAGTTTATATAGATTTTATTCCTGCTTGATTAAATAAACTTTCGCTGCTCGTATCGACTTATTTGCTCTTCTTGGTCTTCTAATATATATCCAAGTGTTAAAATTACTAGTAGAAACGGGAATCAGTGGAAACCTTTGTTGCAGTTTATTCTATTCTCCTGTACAAACTCCAATTGTATAAACTATTCGTCTATTACTATACGATAAATTTATATAATTTCAACCAACTCCGAGGGTCTTTTTCTCTTTACGCATCAACCACGCCATATATTCGTATTACATTTGCTATCTGTGTTATCTACCCTTTTGGAATCTTCATAGTCATTCAAACGAACGTTCGACACGATTTCAGCATATCCTGTCGTCGGTGTCGTCGATCCTTTTGACGAGGATCTAATTGCGAATCGACTGGCACACTTGGCCAGTCTTCCTTTCGTTTTCGTGGAGAGTCAGAGGCGGCGGGGCGGCTGCTTCTATAAAAATTGTAGCCCCTTATCGTCGCAGAGGAAACGAAACATTAAATCGGCTCCGACGGCGGGGGCGGGCTGTTTCGGTGGGTGCGTCCGAGATTTCCTGTGTGGACTCTGGATGCTAGGAAGGATGACTTCCTACCTAGCGCACAGGGCGCGTCCATCGTGCACGCTGGCGTCATCGAGCTAGATTTATTCGATACAAGGAGGGAACGCGTAACAGGAATCCTCGTGCTGGCCCCTCTTCTTGCCTCTCGCAACGCGCGCGAGATCCGTTGCTTCTTTTCAATATCGATCCCAGCTTCCGGAAATTGCGCCCAATCGGATTATCCTCCGAGATGGGACGAAATATATTCGTGGAAGAGATTAATAGTTTTTTATAATAGTTAGACATTTTTATTCTAGAATGTACATTGTAGCTCGAAAATCTTAGGACTTAGGCTTTTACATTCAATATTTCGCATTCGTAGAGTAATGGTGACGATAAATTTTCGTAAAGTTCATTGGAAATTGTGCTTGTATAAACAAATGTATGTGAATCAGTAAAAATATGTAAATGTAATTAGTGTAATTGTTGTTTAATTTGGGGGATATCGATGTAACGAATGCGACATTATAAAACTGTGATTTCAATTTTTGAATAATATCCTATAGTTTACTATTTTTATTATTATTTTTTATTACTACCATTCACTGTTCTAATAGTAAATTCAACACAACGTAGATATATCTTATACATTTTTGTATAAGATACTAATAACTTTAAGTACCATACCTTAGTATATCGTTATTTTCAGAGAAATATTCTTCGATAACTTTTTACGTAGAATTTTATTCAATAAAGTTAATCATTCAAAGCATTCTCAACATCTCCAATTTTGCCAAATTTGACGAAAAAATAGAAACATAGAACAGACATGGTCCGCGCGAGCCAGTGGAATCGGACGATCCGCGTCAGACCGCGCTGCTAATGCCTGTACACGTTTGGTTACACGTTCCACGACACGTGTTCGATATCATCAACATTCATAAGACACGTCTATTCGCGATGACGCCTTACATACATGTTCTTCTTCCTCTCTCTCCTTTTTTTTCATTTTTCTTCGTTTTTCCATCTAAGTCCGATCGCAATATCACGATATCTAAACAACTTTATCATTAATGCAGCAGTAGCAGCGCATTACTAGGAATTTGTATATAATGGTGCTATGTACATATGTAAAGCACCGGCCCACACATAATGGCGATATCATAAGATACGAACCAATAGCGGCAATTGTATGGAAATATGTATCTATGAATGAAGACACTTTCATTTATGAAACCAGATACTTATGTACCGGACACGGGCGTTGTAACATCCTGCTATTATGTGTCCTTACCTACTGCTATCCCTCTCCTCCACGCCTCTCCTCCTTTGCTTTACTATCGCCTTCCTCGTCTCCTCCCTTCGTCCAGCCACTTTTTACTACCGTCATACGCTTTTATAGATTGGCGTACCTTCGATGCTCGGGTTTATGCGCATAACGATGATTCGTTGCTCCGTTTGCTTCTTTCCTAGAGCGATCTCCGATCTTTGATGGGAAATCGGGGATAAATTGGCTGCAACTATTACTGTAAATTATTGTTTTTCAATTTGTTTAAGCAGAAAGCCTCGATGAAGATTCGAGAGAAACGGAAAAAATGATTTAAACAGGAGCACGGTTAGAAAATGGTGGAAAACAATGAAGATCATGAAGAAGATATAGGAGATTTAAACTTGATAAAAATTTGACAAGAATCTTAGAAAAGAGATGTGAAACAAATTTCCAGACGAAGAAGAGACCGCTAGATAATTATGATCGTTTAAAAAGAATTTCCAAAGGTGGAAGATCATTAGAAAATTGCACTAGTCAAATATTTAGAACGAAGAACAGAAATTGTCAGAGAAATACAGGGAAAATACCCGAAGAACGAAATTGACGAAAAGACAATTTTTTATGGATATCTGCGCCGGTTCATTCATATGTGATGCGGTCACGAGACGAGAGGCGACGGATTCCGTCGGTTTGTGGAGTGAGAAGCAAGAAGGGACGAACAAGCAACCCTTCATCGAAGGAGGTGGCGGAGGAGGAAGAAGGCTGGCGAAAGAGGCGAAGTTAATAGGGGGAAGGGAAAGGAAAGAACGAGGCTGAATGCGGTGACTGTGACGCTTTCCGGTCAGGTGCCGCCCTGACGATCCTTCTCCTTCCAACTTCCATTTAGATCCACTCATTCACTTACTTTTACCCTCCTTCCTCCTGAATCGTCCTCCTCGCCGTAAGAAGGAAAGCAGAGTGCACGCAGAAGAAAACAGGAAATTAATCCTTTCTAAATCGAGATCACGAGACTCGAAAAAAAAAGAAGTAAACTGAATCATTGTTCCATACGAAGTCAAAATGTACGATCATTCTTAGAAATTCTAATTTTTTCATAGAAAGATTTTAGAAAGTTTTATAAAAATTTTCAACAGTTTCTTGTAAAATATATTTTTTATATAATTTCAATGTACGACTTTATTATACGATTTTAATACGAGTACGAATTTTTACCTTCTGGTAATCTTAATATTAATGTCGAGTAGATTTTAATGTTCTTAATTGCTCGAGAATCGTGCAACCATTTATATGTAATTAAATATACGTTAGATTCACGCATTGTCTCATCGATCTTCAGTCATCTCCAGTTAAAAATTTAACATTTCTAATCGTTTGAAAATTTCGTAACAACGAATTCGTGTTTCATTACTGATTTTCAGAGTGTTTCGAATTGAAGACGACGGATAGCAGGAAACAAATGAATTTCGCTGGTCAGTAATATCCGACAGTTCGCATCAGGAAAGAAGATACCGAGCGTTTCTTTCTATTTACCGGGTTATTACCGGTGTAATTATCGCGCTGCCTCGGGAGGCCATTGTCACAATGGGCGTCCGGAGTTTCCCTACGATTATCGTACCGAAAATCTCTCGCTGGCCAACCAACTCTTCGTCAGCTTCCTGCCAGTGACGGACAACGATTATTTGTCGCAGCAACACCGTAAATTCTGTTAGAGAGGAAGGAAAACGGAAAATTAGTTGAAAAGGAATGACAGCTTTCCATCCTGGTGGTTTGTTGAATGTTCAGATTGAAATTTAGTATATTCTTTTTTTTCTGGATGATGTAGAATTTTCATTGGTTCAAAGTATATAATTGTTAATCTGAGCTCTATACTGATTTGATATGTTATATTTTATTTTTTGCTTTTTAAAAATCTTATCGTTTCTGTGCATAGTTATTTCTTTATTTTATGTTATTTTTCCAATCTTAGATACATTACTGAGTTCATTGTAACACCATGTATCAATTTCACATTTCAACGTGTTTCTCAATCACATTGTTCAAATATCTCGATTTTATATCTTTATAATCTTTAATTCTGTATCTTCCACAGTGATTCTATATTTAGGTTTAAAATATTTGTATCCTTTGTATTTTTCAATGAATAGAATTTCTATACTGATCTACATTGATTCTCAACCTCGTGCCCTGCCATATATTTTAGATGACAACATTTGAACACACCTGTGCCATCTATTTTTCCAATCGATTGAAACTCATCCCTTAATCTGCAATTAACTCGTCCAACCCTCGAACAGAACTTCGTCCATCTAAATACTTCGACCCATCCCACGGATGAGAACAGAGAGAATCCTCGAAGCAGCAATGAAACTTCGCACACATTGACGTCCATCAGGTCTTCGCGACCCCTTCCCTCGAGACTGAAAAAAAATACCCTTCCGTTCGTAAGGGTACGTGCAGCTTTCGTGAAAGCTACGCGCGATGATCTTGCACCTCGTGTCGTAGTTTCTCCGCGAGGTATCCTACCGAAAAATCTCGTTCTCTCGTCTGTGTGCAGAGTGGCCGGCGGTCGGCGTGGACTTCCTGTGCCCGCCGGGTGGACAATGACCAGCACTTGCCGCAATGGTAACGGGGCAGACGCGCTCCTAATATCTGCTCGGCCGATCTAGTTCGCGGAAGCCGACGATACGCCGTGCATAAACGCATACGTGCTTACACGCGTACGTGTGTACGTGCATGGTGCATGCACGCGCTCCAACGTCCTCCGGTGTACACATGCAGCACGCGACGTACAAAAGCACGATCGTGTACGTGTGTGCATGCGCTCCGCTGTTCTTTCTCTTCTCTCCTTCCTGTTCCCTTCGATTTGCCCGCGTTCCGGGAATACTATGTCCTCGCTTTCCTCGCTCGAATTTCTTTTTTCTTTTCTTTTTTCTTTTCTTCCGCGTCAGGAATTCTTCAGGAATTTCCATTCTTCGGATTTTTTATTATTAGGTGCTATCGGTGCTAAGAGCATTTCTTGAATTTACGAGTAATATGTACGAGGGACAACAACATGCCGGTGAAATAGTTTATTCATACGTTGGAGTGTAAAATATTATGGCTAAGTACTACACGAGTATGCTTGCGACTATCGCGGTCTTACACAGACTGGACGTTTCTACTTACGTGTTTCTACGTGTCAGCGTCAAGAGGTTGTTATGAGAAAGATGTTACTATTGTTATCAAGTAATTTTAATAGAACAGGTAGATTTTTATCCACGACAGATAAACATATTTTATATATAGATGCCCTCTTTAATGATTAATTATTCAAACTTCTGAAGCTCTTTGTTGCTCTTGGTTTCAGACGGAAATTTATATTCTCTATCTATCTGTAGACGAGCTTCCAATGCAAAGTATCCAAATTCATTTAGTACTCTGCAGACAATCAAAATCATCGATCAAGAATGATTAAATTCCAAAGCTTTGGAAAACCTCGAAGGAAAATCTCGAACGAAACCTGTTCCAAAAATCACCTGTTTGATTGGTAGGAGTCTCGGTCCCAGGTGGCCAGGTTTGCATGCGTTTCTTCCACTTCCTAGAGCGTGTATCCCCACGCGGCTACGGACACGCGTGACGCGTACACTCGCCAGGAGGACTCGTGCTTTCTGAGGACGATCGGGGAGAGCACCGATTTCATCGTGGACGAGGGGTAGACGAGGAGGAGGAGGTGGAACACCTCCGGAGAGGGTTTCTGGAAGGAGGATATGATGGCTCGTGGCGTTATGCTCCGCGAGCTGTTATGCTCCTCGAGCACCACCGGACCATAAGCGAGGCTACTTCGCTCCCGTACGCTCGGCGCAACAGCCGCCACGTTTCTTGTTATATTAGCGCATCGGCGTCGCCCGACTAAAGCCAACGAGTCTCTTCGTACACGCTTCTCCGTTCTTCATTCTTCTAGAATTCTTCTTTTCTCTTCTTTTTCGTCTGTTGTTCTTCGAGGCTTGGAGACTTTTGACATCGGCGACGATTGGAAGCTTCCAGCCCCCAAGGTTACTTATTTTTTTTTTTTTAAGACTACTTTTGAGGTTAGACTAGTTTTTGGTTTTACGCCTTTTCCAATTTTCGTAATTTTTGGGATGACCGACGATTGAAAGTATCTTTTTTTTATATTAGCTTGTAACGCACGAAACATCTGACGATCAACGCGAAAAAAGAAGAGAACTCTCGACTCGGTGTACAGGGTACATTTACAAAAATAAAGATATTCATTGAACCAAGAAAATTGGTCTCATTATCTGATAACAAAATTCCAGTCATTCTAATTCGATCATAATACCTACCAATAGATTCAACAAATCAAACATTACGTCATATATATCTATCTACATAATTATCTCCATACCACTTCTTAAACAATATGATAAACAATATGACATGACATCTGAAACGACTTGTACGAGAATATTGCTACGCAAACAGAATTTGGATCGTAAACCATTAGAATCGCAAGTAGAGTAAGCCACCGCACCAGCCGTAGTAGAATATTCCAGCGAATGGGATTCAGTAGAGTCAGACGCCAATGGATCTAGGCACGAGCCACGAGTCTGCGTCGAATATGCCTCGCAGTCTCTGACCCGCAGTTCCTCTCTGGGGTATAGTGTTCCGGGGAGGCGGAGGTGGACGAGTAGCACACGATGAAGAGGTGGAGGAGGACGGCGACGATGGAGGAAGATGGAGGTGCGAGGTGGAGAAGCGGAGGGAGAGGAGCGCGTGTTCGTCGTTCAGCATGCGTAAGGAGCGTTGTGTGGCATTATGCACACGGGGGCCTGTAAGGCTGGCCTGAAACGAGCGAATAAGAAAGTAGTTAAGGCCTCAACTGGCGGAGGTGGTTGCACGGATCGAGGCATTAGTTACCGGGAGGAGGAGAGGGTCGACAGGGGGAGAGGCCTGATGCCACGCGCTGCCTGTCTCTCCTCTCTCTTCTGATGCGCCTCTTCGCTTCTCCTCGTCGCTTCCTCCTCTCCTCTCTCTATCCAAACTTCGTTTATTTTTTTGTTTCACTCCTTCTGATAGGTTTTTGTGTATATATATATATATATATTTCTTTTTTTTTAATTCTTTGTCATCGACAGAAAACGCTGATCATTAACTTTTCTCGTTTCGTTTTCGTTCGATGTACTTTTGTGAATTCTTCGTAATAGGAAATGTCGATGTTTTATATTTTTTTCTGTATCTTTCGCTTCAGATTCCACTCCAATAACGTTGATTTGAATTGCTGCGTTGTAATTTAAAGAAAAATTGGTTCTCTCATGTGGATTTTGTGCTGTGGACATTTGTCAAGAACAAGAAAAATATATTGACAGTTTGTTTATTATAACGGTGTGAAAGGATTAAAAATCAACTCTTAAATTATTATGAACTTTGACTTTGGCTTACTCACGTCGTTAGTAGAACGATGATCTTCCATCTTATTCTACTTGCTAATGTTTTTACGACGTTTCTCTACTCATGGTCTTCTTCTGCTTCTTCTTCCGACAAATGCTATATCTACGTACAAAAAGTATTTGCACATCATTATATTTGTGACTATTTATACAGGATGACCGTTTTTAAACTATAAATGCAAATTACTCGTAAAAACTATTGTACAAAAAAATAGGTTAAATAAGAAACGAATGGGAGTAACAAATTTCGTAACAATACGGAACAATATTTTGTCCACTCTAAGTAAGTGATATAATGGTAATAGATATAATCATCGAATACATTTTGTAGCTATTTATGTGTAGACATAGTATTTGTTGGAACAAGGCGAGAAATGTCTGTTAATGATAGAGGTAAACCAAAGTTGTACATCTATTAATTAAGATCAGATATTTTCGTATAATACTCTTCATTGGAAAATAAGAGTGCTTGGAAAATAAAAATACTTTCTATGATCACTTTCTGTTTACACTATCTATCATCACCATTTATCATTATCATGTAACTACAAAAATTATTATAAAAAAACTTGTTTAAAAAAAAAATGAAGTATAGAGTCTAATGAAAGAATGTTTCATTGAAAAATAAAGGTTCGTGCAAATACTTCCCGTAGCCACTATAAGTCTGTTACAATCCATTTAATCATCAGTTGATTAATCATAATTGTATAGCAATCTGAAGAACTTTCTGCAAAACGGAAGTCATTTCCAATTTTTTCCACGTCTCTTTTTCTCTCTCTCTCTCTCTCTCTCTCTTTCTGAACATCCCCTACTCCTAACGATGGTCGCTACTATCCCCTTTTTCCCCCGTTCCTCGTGCCATTCCTTCATCTAGCTCGAGCGATCATCCTCCGTGCCGTAATGTGTAACAACGACTCGTCACACTCTGCTTGCCGGCGCACACGATAATTGCCCTCATTATAGTTATTTAAAAAGCGCCGCCGCCTCCTTCGCCGCGATATAAGGACGCGAGCGCGATAGCTAGAGAAGAAGGGATAGAAGAAAAAAAAAGGAAAGAAGGAGAGTGTAATAAAACAAAAAAAACGAGAAAGAATAAAACTGACCATGTACGGTGTCTTGCATCCACCTTACAGCACACAGTCTGTCGCGTTACTATAGGCAGTTTCAGTTAGTTTCTTTCCTTTTTCCCTTTCCTCCGCCATCTTCCTTCTCTCGGCTATTTCCTCTATCCTCCTCAGTCGTTCTCTTCTTTTCTTTTTCTTTTTTTCTTTTTTTTCTTTCTTTCTTTCATTATGCATCCAGTCAGGCCATTGTTCCGGTTTGAAGGTTTCAAAACGAATACACATATACTCGGCTCTCGGTTGTCGGCCGTTCAAGAAAACCAGATAAGAACGTGATTCTTTTATTAATTTGTAGTCGTGGCTTTTTCCCCCCTCTCCTCTCTCCCCTTCTCTCTGTCTTCTCTCTTGTCTATCGTTATCTCTTCCTCGTCCGGCCCGTTGTGTAAAACGGGGATGATTCAACGGCAGCTCCGTAATAAGAGATTAATGGGGTTTAATTAGCAAGCGGGATCGCAATTATCATGTGCAATGAAAGTTTCCCGTAATTGGGGAATTAAATGCGCCGCGGTAGATAAATTGACGGAGATTGTGTACTCGGGGGGTTGAGGCTGGACGCGCGCACGCTCGTTAAATCGCGCGAGTCTTCCCCTGTTTGCTCTCTTTCTTTTTTAATCGTTGTTGTTAATGGCGTTTATCGAATCGTCGCGTCGCGGATCGGAAAAACTTCATGGATTCCCAAGCGAAGCGTGTTCGCTCGCTCGATTTCACAGATTGAAAGGCAGGGAAACTTGACGTTACTGCGTTTTTTAAGCTTACCTTAAAGTACTGTTTGCGTCATTCTCTTTGTTCTGTTGAAATCGTTCATCCCCTATTTAATATCGTTAATTTCTTTTCTGACGATTGTACATTGATCTACTTATTATCAATTGCTTCAGGAATATTTTTACTAAAAATTACTCTCCGAGAATGATATCTCTTTGATTCAAGTATCTGTATAACATTATGTGTAATATTGTAACATTTACTCGCTTATACGTACACGAAATTAATTTAGCAATCAAGAATATATTGAAAAAAGTATCCGTATACTTTCTAAAGAATCTCTAATTCTTCGATCTAACTTCTCAATCTGAATTTTCCCGTATTCGTAAAGATCGTGTTCGTAAAAACGAAGATCCGCGTGTAGCATACATCGTTCGTTGCACAGTTATACAAAAGCAAATGCAACGAGTCTCTATTTTCATTGCATTCGTAGAAAACATCGTTCCATTAAGTGGCAAGCAAATTGGCGCGAGAGCTGACTCGATTAGACAAGATATGAATTTTAAGAGGTTGCCAGAGGCGTTGGAGTGTCGCGTGGTTGAACGTTGCTTGTTAATCCAGCCGAGGATGGATTGAGAGAAACGTGGCTGACCCGAGACGATATAGCGTTTAATTATCGTCCACCTTAGGATTTGCTCGGCCATTTACCGTTAGAGGCGGCCGTTCTCTGTACACACATATATATACATAAATATAGCACGGCCTGTGATTCGCGGCAAACCGTTAATAACGCGCGAACTGTCTAAAAGCTGCAACATTCGCAACGCTGTGGCAACCGTCCATAAAATCAGGAAAACATCTCCGCGAGTAGATTCGACCTGCACCTGATAGGCAAAATGAGCCTATACAGCAAAATGATGGACAATAGCGTTCATCATATTTTATCCACGGATGATTTCGCGCGAATCGCACGCTATCTATTCGAACCACTCTGGCATTTTCATTTCGATTGTAATCGTCGATGCGGTAGTTTAGAAATGTAAATATCGAAGAAGCTTCGCGGTATTTTCGTTGGGTGAATAATATTTGCGTTCACACGTTCAACGCGATTGATGAAATTTTTAGAGCAACGTGCAAAGGTGTTTTTCGTGCAAATTCATATTTTTTTAGAGAGACAATCTAATTAAAAGAAAATCACCTTGCCGTTACTTCTGTAATCATTTGCTTCTCAAAAGCTTTCGTTATGATAAATTCATCCTTGTAAAGTGCTTCTTGCTTGATTGTAAATCCTGAGGGGTTGTTCGTAAATGGTATATTACCAATCGCAATCACATTATTGGTATATTGCCAACACAGATCACAATCATTTGATACGAGTCAGTTGTAAACTTGAGGTAATAAGCTCATGAAATCTTAAAACTTTCTTACCGATAAAATTTATAAAGTAAAACACACGTACAAAATACTATATTCAGTCTACTAACTCTTCAAACACGAAAGGCTGAAGCTTAAAATAAAATAAACCGAAAGAGATTCTTCGATTTTCAATTTCTATGTTAATATTTCATTTTGACACATCCTTCTCAACAACGTTGCATTCAACGGAATTGTATAATATTCTTGAAACGATAGATAGGTGTAAGTTGAACAATCGATGAATGTCAATTGAACAGGAATGGAACACATCAAGTTGGCTGCAATAATCCAAGAGGAGGTTCCTCCGAGGATCTTCGTAATCGATATTTTCAACGTTACTCGATACTCCATTCGCCATCCACGCCGTTCACCAACATACGCCTCGCATAAATTATTCACGAAGTTTGTGAAGCGAATCTTCCATTCGACTAATTTATAATATAACCGCTGGCTGGTTTTACCGTTGCTTCGTCGAATATTAGCGAGCTTTGCCTCGCCTTTGGCAAGCGTTTCTTTCCACTCTCTCTCTCTCTCTCTCTTTCTCTCCTCGTCTCGACTTTGAAACGAACTCTGGTCGGTAATAACGAAAATTTCCATCATCAGCCATTTCACACAGTTTCGTGCAGAACGCGATTGCGAATATTTGTGGAAATTTATATTTTTATTTTAGTTAATTTATATTTATATCTTTATGTACTTATATTAGAAAAAAATTTACATTTTTATGCAGTTAAAAGTAGAACTTGTCTTGTAGATTAAATAGGGCATGATAGAATCTGTTTAATAGCAAGGTAGAATTATTTGATCAAATTAAATTAGCTCAAGGTTTCTCCATTGAAACTCAGCTACGAACAATTATCGAGGCAAGTTCATTTGTTATTGGTGGCGTGATAAACAATGAAATATACAGGACGATTTATTTTCAACGAGAACAATTTCTTATAACGATAAATTTTTATATCAATAGGTTCAATTATTTTGTATAAAGTTCAGGATTGAGTGTTAAAACTTTGAAGCTTTTGCGACTCAAATAATCCTGTCTTACTTCGAATATTTCATTGAATATTCTTTGTGTGTTTTTGGATATTTTTTTTGTATACTCAAATTTCCCATAAACGCACAAAAATTCGCACTCTGACGATAAATTAAGAATTTCGCGATATCGTTAATATACAACAGAACGAATTTTTTTCTTTTATCTCATTAACCTGAACTAAATTTTTCTCACAATCTCACAGATTGATCTGATCGAGATTCACTTTGAAAATGTCAAATATAAATTTTTCTAGAGAACTGATTCGAGCAACGGATTTCCCATTATTTCGCAATACTCGATCGAGAACATTCATAGACCAAAAAAATTCGCAAACCCTTTCTTTCTCACAAATAAGCGTAATTTCGAGTGTCCCCGGTCGCTGCCTTCTCAAAAGAAACCGTAAAAATGCATCGCGTCGCGTCCGTCGGAATCGTGAGGACGATGTCGAGCAGATAAGACCTCCCTTTTATAGCCAGAAACGCGGAAGTCGTGAACGTGGAAATATTCCCTTTGATAGCACGCGGGTGATCTGGATCCAGAATATTCGTTTTACCCTTATCTTCGTGAGAGACCTCTCTCTTCAACGATCTTAATTAAGACTAATACTCCAGATAAGTTTCTCAGGTATCGCTCGCAACAGAACCATCGGACTCACTTGGTGAATTCACGTATTGTAACAATTCTTTTGAAATTGCATCGATTGTTATCGATGAGAAAGAAAAAAGAAATATTCTGATGACAAGAAGGCAATTAAGTGTTTAACGCAACAATAAATACATTAATGTAACCTACTGTTCAAAAAGTGACAGAATCATCTCTCGTTTTTCAAAGAAATTATCCTATTATCAGATTTTATAGTTCACTTTCGAGATCTACTGTGAAACTGCTATTCAATAAGAGAAAATTCAATACGTACAATACTTCAGTTTATCTTTTCGGTGTGCTTGGAATTACCTTGAAAATAGCGATGAATTAAGAATGCGTTCGTCTTTAACCTTTTCTATTCTCTTTGGAACATCATCTTGTTATTGATTACAAGACCGGTACCTCGATATAATCCCAATTCCATCACATAATTCCCAGGAAGTACTTTTTTCCATCGCAGAAGTAAACGTGGTCCACGGTGTGTGTGTGTGTGTGTGTGTCGTTCCTCTCGAAACCCAGAGCACGTTCGCGTGCAGCAGTTCTCCGGGAAAGGAAGAAGAAGAAGAGAGCGTTCTATGCGCCGCTTTACAAATAATTCGAAACTGGCCGGCTCGAGCCAGGACGAGGGATTCCTTCGGGACCGGGGGGATTTTTCCGGTAGGGTAGGCGGCTCTGCTCGATTGTTCGCCGCGTTGTTCACGGCGCAATGAAAGCTCTGCCCGATGGTACGAACAAAAAGCCGTGAGCTAGACATAAATAAATAGGTGGTGGGTGTGGTTGGTAGGCCGCACACATGGCGTCGTGACCCGTCTCTTCTCTTCGTGAGCTCAGGGCTCGCTTAAGTTATGCCCTGCGGAATGCCGCTGCTCCCGCTTCTTTCGGTATAGTGGCTAAACGCAGTTTCACCGTGCGCCGGGCTTAGTTTCGCCTACTTTTTGCTCCCTCGGTGCTGCTCGGTACACACCTAACGTTCTTCGTTCAGAGAACCAGCAAATTCGTCGTTTCGATGCTGATTCGAGATCTTCGATCGCAACCTGTTGAAGCAATTGTTTGTTATTTGATTTTTAGTTTCCACTGTAGAAACGATAATGGGACAATGAGAAAGCTACAGAATGTAAAGAAATATATATATATATATATATATATATATATACGATGTTCACAGCGGAGGAGTTTTCGATTAAATCACTTCTTCTTAGAGTATTCTCGGGTTTTTGCAACATAAATTGCAATGCTTCTTTAATCGTGAGAAAACACGAAAATTTCTCAATTCGCACATTTGTATCGAATCCAAGAATATAGTGGAATTTACGAAATTCCTAATAAGAGTCGCGAACGAACGATTGAAAAGGTTACGTTACCGAAAAAATTAATTTTACAACACGGAGATGAAAATTACCCTGAAAATCATCATCATCATCCCTTCAACGATCAGACAACGTTCAAACATTTTCAATTTTTCTCGAGGCAAGAGAACACAACGTGGCCGGATTTCCCAAGTAATCCTACTGAGGCTATTTGGCGCTGGACGAGCACCAAGGACACCCTGAAGGGGAGGCTGAGGCTGCTGGCTGACATCGTGGCCAGCTGAAAGTTACGACGGCAGTCCGCGGGCGTCTTACGTGGGATTTTATATGGGAAACTGATTCGACCACGAACCGGAGGATAATATAACACCGGGGGCATTTTGTTTTGTTGCGCAAGAGGATAATAAACATCGTTCGGGCCCGCTACCGTGCCGACTAGATAGCTACGACGATGAAACAATGCGGCATTGTCCCGGCAGGCTAAACCGCCAAAGCACAGCCGAACCCAAGCACCGTGTTAAGTCATGAACGGCGTTGCACACGGCCTTAGAAACGTCCAGCCGCGTAACTCCCCGATAGAACCGAGGGACCTGACCCCGGTCAAGCATGCCCCGCGCTGGAAAAATCGCGGCAATGGCCTCTGTGTTCGCCGGAAACGGAAGATCGGTGCTTCGTGATCGCGAGAAAGAGAGAACTCTCTCTGAACCAAATATTAGTAGTATTTTTAATATTTTTCATATCATCATGACTCGTGTCAGTCATTTCAAGCTCTCTCCAAGATATTTTCTTTTTTTTTTTTTTAGAGGAAGGAAGGGTGGTTTATGGTTTTATCTTGTATTCTTGGGCGAATTTCAATTTGTTCGAAGTTACGTTTCTCGAAACGAGTGGTTTTTACCACTTTACTAGTTTGTAGAAGGAAAAAGATCATAACTTATGATCATAATTTTTTATTGTTAATTGATTTTTAATCCCTTCAAGATCTACTGAAATCTGCTAAAATCAAAGAAAATGATTTCTTCTTTATTTAATGTCCATTTATCATTTATTCGTTTAATTAATGTTTATCCAATAGCGTTCATTACATATTCTGCAATCGTACTTGATCTAATGGGAAACGAACCACTCGAAAGACCATGCATTCTAAAAGTATCAGCAAAAGACGCTAGAAATCTAATATCTGCGTGTGTCACAATCACTTCCTTATAATCAATCCCTCCGCACACAATTTTTCATAATCAACTCCGCGGCAATCGCGGAGGATCAATACTTTCAAATATACACAATCCTTGAAGAGACGTGGAACCATCGAGCGAAAATTATGCTTTGCAAATGGAGATTTCTATCAGCCAGATCCTAAGAACCCTTGCTAACGTGTCGGCCGTTGGAAAATCCCTGCACGGCAATCGACGATCGCCATCCGACTCGTGATAAACAGTTAATAAACAATTTTTAATTAGCCAGTTGCATGTTCGCGTTTTCGCGATTAGCATGCCGGTTAATTATTTAAGGAAACTCCTCTGTATCTCACGCACACTGGCTGACTCTTCCAGAAGATAAAGAGACGAAGAAAGAAAAATAAAGAAAGAAAAAAATAAATAAAAAAGAAGAGATAAATAAGAGGAGAGAAAAGGAAACGCGAAACGAATTAGAAAAGTTTCAGGTGGCCATTGTCCGAGCCGGTGAAAGCGAGCCGTTTCCAGATTTCATCTCCGATTAGCCTTGGCACGATTCGATGGAAATCGCGCTCGTGTGCCATTCTGCCATTTTATCTCTCATCTTGTTTTTCTTTTTTTCGAAGAGAAAAATCAGTCCCGCGGCGTTTCTATTGGTTCTTTTTTTTTCAAATTATATTCACCACTGAGTGAATTCTATTCTGAAGGGGTTAAAGAATAAGTTGATCTCTTAATACACAACATTAAGAAAATGAATAAATATCTTTCATAGTAAAAAAGAAGCAGTTGGTGTGATCGATACGTTAGTTGAAAAATATGTACATATAAGTATAAAAGTAGCAGACACATAATGATCGCAAATTGAAATCACAATTAATGTATGCGACAAGAAAGAAAGAAAAAAAATTAATAAAGGTCAACAAAAATTCAAAAGAAAAATGTAAAAAGTGAAATACAAAGTAATCTAGAGGGTGGAATAGAGCAAAAGATATAAATGAACTATCATTTTATCTCTCCACGCAGAGGACCAAAAAAAAAAAAAAAAAAATACCAGCGTGTCGGTGGTACACGAGAAGAGTGAAAAGAGTGGTAGAAACGAGGTTTGGCCCCCCCTCCCCCCTCCCGACGGTTTTCTTATTTCCATGAAAATCGCTCGCGCCGATCCCGACGACACAATGCCATTCCGGTGTTTTAAATGCAAATCCGCGAAAGGAAAAACCGTAAGGGCATTATAATTTATATTACTACATGTGGCAGCGGCACTTCCGGCGAGAGAGCATAGGCGCAGTTCCGGTCAGCTCGGCCTGGAGATCCTACCTCGCCAGATTATGAGCCCATGCCGCTTTTACAATGGATCGTCTGCCCTGACTCATACGTCAGCCGGAATAATTTTCGTTGCCATACGCGCGTGTACATATACGCGCGTGTAAATCCAGGCAACGTCGTCGTCGTCGTCGACCGGACTGAAATGAAGGAGGGGAAAAAAAAAGGAAAAGAAAAAGAAGATGGAAGACTGCGTATCTCGTACGATCTACTGCGTACGAAGTAGAAGTAGCACGTGGCACGTGTTCGATGCTCTCGATAGATTCGGAGGAACGTCTTCGATGATTGATACGTGCGAGAAGTTTTTCTTTTTATGGCTTCGTGATCGTGGTACGGAGTGCTGGATTCTCAGGATGTTGAACGTCTTTGAGCGAATCGAGGATTGGAGATTCTTTTATAATTGTTGTTTCAGGTTTCATCAAAGTTTTGTGACTAACAACTGAACAAAATGGTCCTTGTTTTGAAAGTTTCAGAAAAGTTTCTCGCGTCTATCTAGAAAGAAAGAATTATCCAAGATTTTTGCGATCCGATGTAATATATTTGTCTGTCGGATGGTGTAAAGAAATTTTTTTGAACTGAAAACTGACAATTTTATCTTCTGTTTAATTGGTTTGTCTAGAATTTTGAAAGTGTTTTGGTATATGTATAGAAGCTTGGTATCGGAAAATGGTTAAAACTGTTCACCATTCTTATGAGATTCTCTTCGCTAATTTTTTAAATCTTCTTAAGTGATAAATTAAGAAACGAGATCCATGTTTTGCACGATTCTTCGAAAGCATCCAACTCGGTGTTTCTCGAGTTTAACTTGATTATCAATATTTCTATTTGTTTGATATTTTATAACGTATCTATGTCTTGGACGCTACGAATTGTTTGACTCCAAATTGTTTATTCTGTAATTAATCGTTTTCAAGATTCGGAACCTATATTTAAATCAATTTAAGTCAATTGAAATTCTCCAATCAATCTAAGTCAATTTTCATTCTCCCTACTTCGTCATTTTCAAATTACTGAAAGTTTTAGTTTGTCATTTTTAGTCAACTTTATTACACAACTTGACGTTTCTAACAATCTTATAATAGAACAATCTTACAAATATAACAGAAAATCGCTTTTAAACGACAAATTGACCCTTTCTTATAAAGTCGACGATTTTCTGCACGGTGTTTCGGAACCTAGCAAAGTTCACTTTCGCCTCCTCGGAGGATTTCGACTTGTAAATGGCGGTGGTATAGGCGGCTGTCAATTCTGTGACCAATCTTTGCGCTCTTCTGGCAGCAGCTTCGATCGAACCTGATGGTGTTTTGACACTATACGCCGTTCTTACGATTTCTTCTTTGATCAGCTTCACCAACTGCTCGTCGTCCTTCTCGCTCGACGTCTCCGTCGAGATAACATGGAAAATCTGTCTGATTGCCTCGTCTCTTATACCTGAAACAACAACAAAAAGTTTTTGACATTCGCAAGGTAAAGATCGATTCGAATTTTCCTCTCGCGCATTTCTCAAATTTATCGGAGTGATCTTGCGCTTCTTTGCGTTTTATCCCTTACAAGTTACTTTATCGATTTGCTAGTTAAAAAGTTTGGTAACGATGAGATCTTTTATTTTCGTATCCTACCGCTGTCAGGGGATGCTTAATTTTGAATAAATTAATTTTAACAAGATTTGATCGACAAATTTTAACAAGTCTTATTTATTCGTCTTTAAATTATCGTTTCAATAGAATCCCACGATTCAGAAAGGAACTTTTATAAATCTAAACAAAGTAAAAGAAATTTGATCTTAATTTTTTTCAACATTATAAACATTCCAAAAATACCAAAAAAAAAAAAAAGAATGGAAGAAAATCTTTCGGTTTAGCGAAACTTGTTCTATTTATCCTTAATTCCATAAAAAATATTTTGTCCACCTCTAACGCTGAAAGAACACTTCTCAAAACATTCAACTTTCCCAAAAATCAACAATAAATCAACAATACAACAAGAAGGAAAGAAAAAAATTTTTTTCTCAAGAAAGAATTTCTCATCAAAAGAATATTTCGTTCACCTGGTGCCGCTAGCCTGTCCTCGATCGATCCGCGTGGATCAATCCCGCTGGATCGCGGCACGCTGCAAGTTGCAAGAACGATCATGATCGTCGCGAGCTTCGCCATTCTTGAACGTTCGATCGATCGAAACTGTCGGTCGTGTGACATTCGATTTTCTCTTTTTATACTTGGCAGCCACGTTGGTAGATCGTGTTCATAATTCATAGTCGTATGATGTAAATTGTAATTTCTTGCTGGTTGTCGGGGGCCGATTATTACGACCGATCCCGATGAGTGTCATTAAAAGGAAAAGACAGAAGGGAAAGTGGAGCAACGTGACGTACGAAAGTATATTGTTTCGCGGCTTACTTTGATTTTCACGTTGATCCATCATGGAGGGGAAAATTGCAGCTACGTGAAAGCGCCGAAGCAGTACAGAAGAGTTCGAAGCGCGTTTTTGTTGAAATTTTGCTACGAATCAGGCCTGATTTTACCTGAGAATATTATTTCATTGTTGTTAAAAATATAATTATATAATTAATTCACCTTTGGATGCGGTATCATTGCAATAATAAAGTTTCGAATGGAAACTAAAATAATAAAAAGAGAATTCTACAGGTGGAAACAAATTTTTGTAGAAGAGTTTCCGAGTAATTCAATAAAATAAACAACAGAATAATTTTACCCGATGGGATTAAGTGCGATAATTTTCGATCGAAAATACTAGAATTACTAATCTCGTCAAGTGGATAAAATCCAGATTTTGTGGCATTTCAATTGATAAAAATTTGTTCACTTTTATCAGAACGTAGAAAAATCATTACGTACCTGTTTACATGTTTTTGTATATTTACTTATCTTTGTTACACTACTAGTTTAATTATAATGAATACCTGCAGGTAGACTTTTTTTTATTATGACCGATAGTGCAACCAGCACTATTTTATTGCTACTTTAACTTCCTATTACGTGCCATTTCAAATCTCTTCTCTCGAATCGCGAAATAAAGTTCGAACGTTGTAGAATAATTCAGATCGATGATTCTGAATTATTTCGAGCGAGTCAGGGTTCAGTCAGACTTTTCTCGGTTAGGACAACCGAGGAGCTCAACAGGTCGTCGCGTCGGGTTCCCCCTTGAAAAACGGCAGAACCAGTGCCGATGCTAGCCGGCGGTAAAAGTGCGTGAACATAGGGAGGGAGTGCATCCAGCCATGATTCCTCTTCACCGATTTTTACCCCCTTCCTGTCCCCTGTACACCATACTCCCCCATTGAAACGGCGGCTCGATGGCTCGCGATTAAAGTCTGCAGTGGTTTCCAGAATTCGTGTTTCGCAAAGGACGTCCACTTTCACCGGCGATATACTTTGGACTATACCCGAAACCACTGCGTAAACTCTCGTTTACTCGCTTCGCTGTTGATATAATAATATATTGCACACATCGAATCGTTAAATCGGGAATTCGAGTACTTTTTCACTAATGTTTGGAATGTTTGGGAAATTTTTTCTTTCGAAGAAAAAGAAAAATGGATTTCTTTATATTATAAATACACGTGTGCCTTAAATTCAGTCTGTTTCTACAAAGAATGTATAAAACTTATCGTGTGAAACAAATCGACTTTACTTTATTAGTTGCATTTATAAAAATAATTATATAATTATTCTAAATTAAGAATTAAGAATTTTACCAAAAATTTATTACAAGTATAGAAAGTACCATTATTCTATTAAAAAATAATTACAACTTGTAATAAAATTCAAAAGACTTACTATACGATCGTAAAAAAAAATATACTTGCACGTTCGAACACGCTCAAAATTTTGGATCACTCTTTGCTTTTTGGAGAAGTCGTCATTTGTTCACTGACAGATAAGAGTATTATAATTTATAACTTCGAATGTAATCAGCCATTTATTTATCACAAATCACAAACAAAATATCTATTTATCGTATTCACTCACATGATTTCTTCTCTCTCTAATAATTATTTCTTCTAAAATTTTCACGCGCACGAGATTTCTGGACAACACTACGCACTACCATTCACAGTATAAATTAGCACGAGAACTACCGACGACTAAAGCGTAAAACGTCTCCGTCAGAGAGACGTTAAAGCAAAATAAACAGAAAAATCGTACAATATTACAGAATTACTAAAGCATTTATTTGTACACTTTACGAATCTCCAAAAATATATTGTTTCGATTTATACAGATCGTTTTGTAAATTTTTAACAAATTAAAAATTGTAAATTAGTCATTCTGTTAACTCTATTAAGTAGTTGAATTCGAATGACTTACCCGCCGATCAATCGTCCCGCGATTGCGAAGCAACGCAGTTTCTCACTTTCCAAATATTTCCCTCGACGAGAGTCATCGGGACGTCGGGATTTCACCGGTGTATTATCGCGGTAATTTCAAAACCTTAGTTCGACTCGGCTTTGCGCAACTGTTCGACTCGCCTGCTCGAATGATGCGCGAGAGTGTCCGCTGGGAAAACGTGAAAAACACCGTCCGATTATCGTCGGCTGTCGCAACGTCTGAGCCAAGGAAAAGCCTGCACGCGAAAGGAGACGCCGCAGGATGTCGGGATAATACACATTATGGGCCGGCCATTATTACGCAGGAGCACTCTCCGGGCTCTTTCTACGTGCGCAACGCCGAGCCGGAAGGCCGAGTCCCGCGTGTCTGCTTTTCCTGCATGAATGAAATGTAATTTAAGCTTACTCAAGTACCCGTATTTCCATTCATCCCACATTCGCGTGTTGAAGCGACTCTCCTACGACTGATCGCCATGGGGGACGCGCTCGCTCGCTGAGATCTGTCGGGGTTTCGTTCGAAGGGGATAGCTACGCTACGACTAAGAAATGACTCCTTTCCGTTTTAACGGTTTGGTGAACGAAGGTTCTTCAACGATGCTGCGGCATTCAGCGTTGGTTCTAGGTTTGTCGAAGGCTAAGGGCTTTCGGCATTTTCTTGACTTTGTATCTTGATATTTTTAGTATTCTCAGTATTTCTAGTAATATATGGCTTGACATATCTTTCGCGCGTCTTGATTTCCGATCGAATAACAAGTTCGAACATTCACGCTCGAGCTTTCGAGTGAAAGATTCAGCATCATCTCAATTCCCTATTTTTGCAATTTTCTATCGGTTTGACCAAGCTTCTAACGCTCGATCTTTCGATTTAAAGAAAAAGAAAAAAAAAACCAGAAACAACCTGACAACTCGAATCATCCACGAAAGAAGAAAAAGAAGAAGAAGAAAAAAGAAACGAACCGGCCACAATCCTCAAGAGACTGAACTTCCGGGACCCAATCCGACTCGTGTCGTCCGTTCGTGTCTCACGCACAAAACGTGTGCTCCTCGCGAGGAGCGAAGTTTAAACAAAGAAAGAAAGCAAGCAGGCGAGCACCTTCGACGAGGAGAAGAAACGAGAAGGAGAAACGAAAAAAATCACGGGCGCACGGGTACCGTCGAGTAGACGGGGTCAAGCCGGCAAAGAGCAGGGAAAGAATGGCAGCGTTTAAAATGGGGCTTAAAGTCATCTCGCGGACGTAATCGGCCCTGTCGATCTTCGGTGGTCCTCGCCGATGCCATAATCCCGCGTCTCCATTCAGCGGCTCTCCACACAGCTCGATTGGCATTGATCATTGTGTCTCACACGATCCGCTCATAATAGGCCACGTCGTTTCCATCGTTCCCCGTTGCTGATACGAGAATAAAGAGAGTCCCTCTCGGAGTCTTTTCGGCCTCGTTTCTTCTTTCCCTTCTCTCGTGATTCCCCCTTCTCTCTTTCTCTCTCTTCCTCGTCTTTGTACCTTTCGGTGCGTGAAGTATTTATCGAGTGTTTATCTGTCCAGAGAAAGAGAGAGAGAGAGAGAGGGAATACTCTGAGAGAGGAGCGTCATCTTGAGAGAGAGTTTCAACGAGACTGTCGCTGATAAGATCGTGATCGATGGTACAAGAAAGATCGATATTTCGTTCCGTTCGGGTTTTTGGATGGAGAAGCGAGGGATTTTTCGTGTCTTTTTGCACTTTCTACGTACGACAATTGAATTATTCCTGTATTATATGTGCACTTCTGCTCGAAAATTTATTTCAAAACAGAAGGAATTTAATAATATTTTATACAACGAGGAATCTTTAAAACATTGGCATATTGACAATTTTAATTGTAAAATACACGTAAAAATTGCATTATTTACTGAATGATATTTTATATTGAATGTTGAAATATAAAAAGTATTCTACGATTTTTGAGTGGCGTAAGTACTTGCACCATGCAAATGTTGATGAAACAGTTTAACCAATTGAAACAGTTTATCCTAATATCGTGATATAATTATAACTAAACAGTTCCATCGACTGAATTCTTCGACAAGAATACATCGATAAGGTTCGAGTCATATTTGGTATGAATCATGAAATTTTACAACTGTCCTTTTATTACTATATTACTCTAACATTACGTGTTTCCTTCAAAAACATTATATATTTTATCGACTAATTATTAACGAGAGACCTCTGGTGTTGAAAATTGAAGAAAATCGGAGTCTGTCGTGGGAAATTGAAGAAAAACCAAGTCTCTCTCTCTCTCTCTCTCTCTCTGACAGTAACTTTTTCCTTCGAGTCCGAGGAATCTGAGAATGTTGGTTAAGTTTTTTTTTTCGAGTTAATTAATTGAGTCGCGTCTCCGATTTTCGTTGACAAAGACCTGACAGCGGGAGCTCGATCTCGTTCCGTAGGAGAACAAAGATTTCTATATCTAGGTAATCCCAGCTGCTTTCGATTCACCGTGAAGCGAGCAAAAAAAAAAAAAAAAGGCCAGTGACTCAGCTCCGCAAAGAGAAATCAGGCGACAAATCGATCGGCGGACTTAATCCTACGACGTTTCGTCCACCTGCCTCTCAATTCCATTTTCTGTGTCATCTTTACATCAACCTGGATCTATCTAATCATTGCAGTAATAAAAAATCAATACACACACATTTAGATATGTACCTAAACACGTGGCAGAAATTTTTACAACTTTCGTTTTCGTAAAAGTATAACTTCTTCGATCATATCTTCGATTTCTGTTTTCCGTATTTCAATTTTTATTACTATTATTATTATTTTTTTTTTTAAACAAGATATTAAGATTGTATTTAATTAAATCTTGCGGACCTCGCGATAAAAGTTTTTAGAAAACTCTTCGTTTGACAACGAGTTACACAATATACACAGATGTAATGAATTTCGATGCATTGCTACTGTCCAAAATGTTGAGAGAAAACTTGATCAAGATCGTTTTTATCATCGACACGTATACGGTTGGAATAAAATGTACAATTTCAAACGTAAAGTTCTTCGGGTCGCGAAGAAATCGAAGAAGTTTCGCGAAGTTGCGCGAAGCATTGAATGAAAAAAAAAAATATAAAGCACGAATTCATCATGGCGAAGATATCAATTTCGTGGCGAGCTTTCAGAGAAGCCGTCTATTTAGTGAGAGATCACAATGCCCCACGTAGGTGGGCAGAGCAGCGAAATAATTTTACAAATTTCACGCCTGCTTCTTCTGGTGGGAGGTTCCTGCTGGACTTTTTTGTGTCGATTAGGCAGAACCGTTGAAACCCATGCCGAATCTTGCCTTCCTGTGCCACCTATTTCAAATTAACTCGGCAAAAGCCTGTTTCTGTCAGCCCTGCACAACGCTAGTGCCGTTCTAATGCCTCCCTTTCACTTCTAGATCTTGCTAATTCTCTCTCTCTCTTTCTCTCTTTTTCTCTCATACTGCACGACTGTGTATCGTTATGTAATGTATATTGTATAACCAGTTATCCAACGTGCGCAAATTATGAGTATTAATCGTGGACGGATCATTTGCGAAATTAAATTGCCCGCCAAAATACTCAGGCTGCAATTAGTGCAGCTCGAGCAAACAAATTGCTGCTGTTGTTTCGTACGAAACAGGCGATCCTCTATCAAATTTGATCGAAGAATTTGTTCCTCGAAAATGTATTCTAGTAGCCTAGATATCTAAACGTTGCGTCTAAACTCGTCAATTGTAAACATATTATTTCGTGTTCACATAATTTTGAAACGAGAGATATTTATCGATTGACCGTGATATTAAGTAAATTTACTTTAGAATTATGCAATATTATCACTAACGGCATAAAGCATAATTCGAAAGTGTCTTACAACATTTGCCGCAGTATTAGAAATATTATTTCTTTAATTTTTCTTAAGTTTCCTTAAAATTTACATTGGAATTATAATTGTATTATAAATAATACGTTTAATTTACTACAGAATAGTAGCTCTTTCATTTCGCGATGAAAGAATAGTTTGAAAACTTAAAGAGATAACATTTGTGCAATGCCATGATTCTTCTTCACTTTGCAATAAATTCTATCGTTTCCTTTTCCCGGCTATTTGAAATTATTAATTAAACGACGAGATAAATCGAAATTAGAAATTTCCCAAGGGACCGAAAAGGGACAAGAAATTAATTTCAAAATCATCACCCTCATAGTGAAAGGCTAACAAGGAGGTTAGAACGTTCGTTAAAGAGGCTAGTTTGCTTATGAAACGAAATTTAATAGCTGTACATCGTCGCCCAAGGGACTCGTTAACGTGGTTTAATGGGGTTGGGGCGGTTCGTTCTCCATGGATTACGCTGTTTGCATCTCCACGAACTAATTAATAAAATCACGTCGAGTGTGGTCTCGGTCTTGACGAAATTTAGAAGCTATCGACGAATTCACGAATTTCGTGGAAATGGAATTGATTGAAGATGATCGAACGACAAACAGATCGAAGTCAGTTGTTTTATATTTATATATCATATCTATAGCAGTGGACTACTCCGCGAGTTAGAATTTTTCAAGTCAGTTTATTTAAAGGATATTAAACATAAGAATTTGTTCTATCGTGAAAGAGCAATTTTCAAGATTCAAGACTCTATCGAATAGTTTCTCATGTTGAACGAGTAGATTTTCATTTTTAATTAATTCATATTAAAACACTCTTTCCGTAAAGCGATATAAAATTCAGAAAATCATTATACTTCTCCCAGGCGATCTTCAAGACGATAATTAAACCATAGCAATTAAAACTTTTTTTTCGTTTTCTAGCCGTACTCACATTTTCAGTGTTAGAAAGGTCTCTGCGATATTATAAAAATTAAAAGTTAAACGCTACGTTGGCACATTACGAAGATAAAAAATATTAGAGAAAGAGAATTAATTGCTGAACGCTGGAGTATTTTATAAAAATCGTCGTATTGAAAAAATGCGAGAGAGTGATAAACGACGAACGTTACGTAAATTTGCTTAATGCGACGGCTGCGTCTCGTCCACGGCCATTCTTCATCTCGCGAGCTTCTAGAAGTCCAGTCAAACCAGTGTAACACGAAGAACGAAGGCAAAAA
Organism: Tetragonula carbonaria; assembly: GCA_032399595.1. Taxonomy (NCBI): domain Eukaryota; kingdom Metazoa; phylum Arthropoda; class Insecta; order Hymenoptera; family Apidae; genus Tetragonula; species Tetragonula carbonaria. Next base: position 7,611,336 of record JAUCRC010000007.1, read on the forward strand.
GTACAACCATTGTTACTAGTTCCTGTTACCGCTGTCCCGTCCACAATACCCACTGCACACTTCCTTTGCAACCGTGAAAAATAATCCGGCTTTTGTCTATGATGTGCGCCACAATGCGCCACTGGTGCAAGCTATCGTATAGTCGCGGTTGAAATGTCTTTTCAGGGTAAAGTCTCGCGTTCTTGCAAACGTATCAGCCGACAAATCGCGTATACACGCGTCACGTTGCACGTTGAATTGCGCAGAAACGTGTTTTCTTTAATGAGACACTGTTGTATTTTATTCTGATCTTTTTTTTTTTATTCATCGAATATGGAACTGTGATGAACTTGATGATTTTGAACGTGTCTTTAATAACTATCTTGATCCTGGATTATTTAATCTTACTAGAATTCCGTTTGAAAATTTATTCTAAATCGTCTAACTCTTTCTTCAGATCTATGTAAATATTCTAACGAATTGTCCCTTTAACGTTAAACTGCAACTGGGATCAAAACTTCAAAAAATTCCAAGAAAAACTCCAAAATAATATAAAGGATATACGGAAATTAAACCTTCGTAAACTCTCTCAAAGTACAGAATACTACCGACTAAAGTATCAGGGACAAAAACCAACACGCGACATTATCTTAAGCCTTCGTCTGTTCGTATTATTCCTGCTCGCAGGTAATATACAATAATAATAATCAGCACAGACAAAGAGGCAAAAAAGGAAGGAGAACACAAGAGACACTGTGCAGGGAAATCCAGCGTGAAAAGTACGACGATTGGTAAACCAGTTGAACAGCGGAGGACGCTGTATACATCAATTTATGTCACGGCTAATAACTGTCGCCGGAATCGGGGATAGATAAGACCAGAAGCCGTATTGAAAAGCTCTTATTTAATCCGGTCAGTTCGGGTTCCGGGCGGGTTTACCAGCCGATTCAGGGGCGAATTATGGCCGTGTGTGAGGGGATTAATCACTGGACAGCACAGACACGCTCGCCTGCACCTACACGCGCGATTTACACGCGTGGACACGGCCCAAGCTACCAAGAGGTGTAGTAGACGATCGTGCAATTTCGAGCCACCGAGCACTTACGCAGCTCGTACATTGATCGACCCGATTCTACGATTTGTTATGCGTCTCTTGTTCCACACCTAGCTTTCACTGCTTCGCGGATCAGAGGGGGCGTGCTATAACGTTAGTCGAGTTATTTGCCTTTAATTTGAAATCGGCTTGAGAAAAAGGGGAAGAGAAAATGACAGAAAAGATCCTCTCGTATTTCGATGATTTTTGGAGTTTCTCGTAGCGAAAAATGGGATAATTGTGGTCTTTGATTTTGTATATATTTTCCTGATTTCTTTTTTTTATAGTGTTTGTAGGTTCGTGTGTTGCAGATTTGTTCTTTGGTTTTACACGTGTATGTTTTCCTGATTTCCTAGCGATTTTATTTCAGAGTTTCGTGAAACGATATTCTGGGAATATATTGGCGACGAAAGGTAGGTTTGTATGTTTTTATTATAATAAGAAACATTCTTTTACATGTAATAAAGATTACTATAGAGTAAAATACGCATAACGAGTTTCTCCTGGAATTTTAAATTATTTAACCCAATTATTCAAATACTTCGGCGAAGTGTTGGATCAACAATTAAATTCCTAATTTCACCATTTTAAAATTCATTGAAGACTAATAATTTCGAACAATTTCATTCATTTGTAATCGCGAAGCGACTAGTAATGCTAGCTTCGTTAATATAACATTATGTCAGATCGCACTTTAATTTTCACTTTATCAGTATGCCATCATGCCAGATTACGTATTTCTGTTTCTACTTCATTAATACACATTAGCATGCCATATCACATACTTCGAATTCTACTTGATCTCTATCTCAGCATATTGGATCATATATTTCTGATTCTGCTTAAGATATATTCGATTAACTCATCGGCATGTCAGACAACGCACTTCTGATTCTACTTGAACTCTGTTTGATTGATACATCAACATCCAAAAGTTGCACAAAAACATTCTTTTTCTGGGTTAAGCCTTGACTTTTTAATTACTCTAACTTCTCCTTTTTCTGTGATTATATGTCTTATCTTTCCACCTGTACGTAATAATACTAACAATTATTGATTTAACACTATGTCTGAGCCTGATGGTCATTGAAGATAAAACATGTTGAGGAGTGTTGCTTGGTACCATTGTTTGCAACAATGAAGAAAGAACAGAACGCAATAAAGTTGCAAAGTGGAGATCGAGATTGCGGTGCTTGAATGTTGCAACCCGTTTTTTATGTTGAGTCTCATTTCAAAAGTCGTGAAACAAGTCAATGATAAATGTTGAATTCCAGTAGTCGAGAAAATTAAAGGTGAATTTTAAATTAAATTCTACTTGATCTCTTAATCTGACAAACAATTTTGGAATGATTTCTCCATTGATACAAACAGGATATATTTTTAGAACTGAAATAGCATCGAACATCCTTAACCATTCTTATCTCCAACAACAATCATCTGTTCACAGACCCCCCATAAAACATCATAGACAAACAATTTAACTAAATGATTTCTCCATTGACACAAACAGGATATATTTTTAGAACTGAAATAGCATCGAACATCCTCAACCATTCTTATCTCCAACAACCAATCATCCAAATCAAAGATCGCCTGTTCACAGACTCCCCCATAAAACATCATAGACAAACAATTTAACTCGATGATTTCAATCGGATCTACTATTTCCTGGCAATCGAACCGCGAAATCTCCGCCGTGTTACGGAAGCAAAAAAAAAAAAAAAAGGAAAAAGTCACCGAGAGATACCGATCAGTCGCCTGAATTCACAGAACGCGGAATAAAGACGTAAGTCTTCGACGAGAGAAAAAGGAGGTATAAAAGAGAAACGAACTATCGAACCAGCGACCATAACCTCCATATTAATTCGAGTCGAAACGCGGCGAACGATCCGCGTGTTTCAGCAATTTGCGTTCAGCCTGTTGTTCGATCGATATCCGCCCGGTCGTTTTTAACAATGGGCGTTAATACCGATCAGTCGTAAAGACAGTGCGCGAACGTGTTCAGCCGCGCTTGATAAACCCGTTGAATTATCGCCTTTACGAACACCTTAACGCTTGTCGCCGTTGCTTTACCGCTGCTGTTTCCCTCGTGTTATGCAGACACGTTCCTGTCATTATCATTGTGTGTGCACGAGCAACGATCGGGATTATTGCTCGCGATTCCTTCTATACCTCTCTCGTGATTCCTACGGATCAATCTCTATTGTTTCTATTTTCAAGTTTCTAACTCGTACTTTTGATTATCCGTATTTTCTATTTCTTTAATTAGCTTCGTGGAGAAATTACGAGATAGATCAGAAATATCAAAGCGACGATTCGTAAGTTCCGCGAGAATGAAATTATCGTTGCAATTAAGAAATACGATACACTTTTTAAACTGAAAAGAAATGTGCTAAGTATTCAACGAAAGCAAGGAAAAATTAAGGTTTTGATTTCTTATTATCAACATTTTTATGCCGCGTTGAATGTTGTATTTTTGGAATTTTTGGAATTTTCCTTTTCGTAATTGTAATCATCTTGTATCTCCGATGTATTCGTTAAAAGCCTTAAGATTTTTAAAAGAGCATACAAAATAAAGTGATTCAATTATATATTATAGTGCAATACTCACGCAGAAATTTCAAGACAGCTGTTACTACGCTGCGACATCACGTTCTATTCTCGCTTTCCTACTTCCCTTCTTTATCCAACCTCAGCTCTCTCAGTTTACAAGAAACTTCGCATTTTCTTTCTTTTTTTCTTCAACTGGATCTTTGGATCCGAATACTCTGAATTGCTGTATGAAGAAAGGCATGAATGACACGAACCTCGTTCAGGGCCAACAATCCGTGTCAACTCGAAGCTCTCGAGCATTGATACAGGTAGATAGTTCAGCTCTGATTCGTCGTGACTCGCGATGCAGTGGGCCAATGGGTGGCTGTGATACTTTCTCTTAATTTATGATACAGAGTGATAAGAACGCGACGATAGAAATGCCGCGTTTTCAGTCCACGGGACACGTGAAACGCGACGAGAGTAAGAGTCGATACACTGCCCATTCATATCGATTTTCGTTCGGGTAACTCGCGTTCGATTCGCTGGAAAGATTCTGTTTGTTAGTCTCCCTTTCGGAGATGGCTCTCCGAGTGCAACGATATATCAGTTAGCGGTGTTAATAAACATTGAGAAATTAGAAATTATTTCGTTTAGAACTTTGAAACTTTTTCGTCAGATTTTCCGCGAAGCTCGCGAAAATTTACAAATTACAAATTACAAATTATTTCAGAATTAAATCAAAATTGAGTGGAATGTAGAAATGCGGATTCTTTTAAGCAGCGAAAAAGAAGAAAAGAGAAAGAAAGGAAGACATGATCTGAGGTATTTATGTGCTATGACAGATATATTATTTTCTGACTGTAGAATTTAATGTGTTCGAGAACTAATGGAATTTTGACATTTTTTTTTTCTTCGCCAAAGAAGGGTTGCGACTCATAGTTTTTTTCGAGAGATTTTTCTCCTCTCGGTAAATAGAATACGATGCAATTGAAACATTTGATTCTGAAAATCATGTGCTGAAGGCTAATTTTTAAAGGCTATGACAACTATGTATAATTTTTAGAGATCTGGACAATACGTGTGTGTATTATCTTCGATAATAAAATTGAATTCCGCATCCTACAAGCTACATTTTCTCAAAAATGTCGAGCCCTAAAACTAACGAGCTCGTAAAAATTTTTTTTAACACGTAGAGATTGTTCGTCATAATGAATTTTCGACGAGGAAATTCTGATTAGGCAACGAAAGTTCTTGTTAACACGAAAGGTATCGTATGCGTGTCGTCGATTAAATCAATGCAATCTTGTATAGAAAACCATCGCAACGAATAATTACCATCCAGGAAATCTATAAGCTCGAGCCGATCGTGATTGCTTAACAAGACGAATGCAAAGTTGCACAGCGAAGACGTTGATATCCCATGATGTAGGATTACAAGACCGGAAGTGACGCGTGCTCACTTCACACGGACAAAGTTGAAGTAAATGTTGCGCGATTACGGACAAGATTGAAAGTCTCAGCGGAGAACATCAAGAATTCGTGTAAGTTTCCATAAGAAATGTTTGAGAAGCGAATGAAAACTAAAAGAGAACTGGATCCAGTTTTCTGTATGATGTACAGGGAATTTTGACGCGTAGGTTGGCGCATCCGGTTTGCACTATCAATTCAGTTAATGATAACACACTCGACTTGAAATTGAAACGAACAAAATTAATATAACAGAGAATCGAGTCTAAACAAAATAAAGACGAGCAGATAGAAATTTCAAAACACGAATATGAATATGATCACGTTTACAATTTTTAATTATAAGAGCTGTGAGAATTTAAGAATTAAGAATTGCAAGAGTCGAACGCGGTATGTAACTTGGAAAGAAAAGATTCTAGCGAACACTAAAATTTAATAAAATAAGTCAGAAATCTCAAAATGTGAGACAGCTAGAGAAAAAAAGAACTTAATTATAAAAATTTAAAAACTAGATAAGAACACGAGAACAATCAGACAGAAAAATCAGGGAAATCTTCTTCGAAAATCAAAACGAGAAAGATTCGTTCAAAATTAGATGAACTAAGAGAAATTCCAAATAGAAGCTTCGAAATAAAAATTTCAAAAGACGAGCTCAAAAACACAAGCGTAAAATAGCACAACATACAAACGATAAATAAATAAATAATACATAATAAATAATACAAATAACGACACAAACAAACAAACAAACAAATAAATAAATAAATAAGTAAATAAATAAATAAATAAATAAATAAGCAAATAAATAAGCAAATAAATAAGTAAATAAATAAATGAATAAATAAAATTTCAATAAACGTACAATTTCAGGCAAAATTTCTGAATGCAACAACGGAAACGGATATTAAAATTCCAAAGCGTCGAAACTGTCGGTGAAACGAGCGGAGAAGCGGACAGGAAGCGGCGGCGATCGAAAAAAGCTCGTAGCTTCTTTTCAATTCCTTTGCCCCCTTATTTGCTCGCGACGCCCTCGGAACTTCCGCAGAAGAAGCTGATCCCGATAATTCCTTTGGAATCCGGTTAATTTTTCCGCCGCCGGAGAGAAACACGGCGACGGTACGTACCCAACGTCCACGTAATCCCGTGGCCGAGGTTCTTCCCATCGGAATCGAGCGTCCTCGCGTTTCATCCCGCCACTTTCTTACGCGGATTCCACGAGGACGCGAGCATCAGCTTTATTTTACCGCTCGGCAAAACTGATTGTCAGCCTAACAACCTGTCTGTCATCTTGTCGGCCAACAATATTATCATTTTAATATCACCTATTGTGGAAACGAACTTGACTCTGGTCGACTTTGCTTTTGCATAAATTTCGCCTTTCCTACTATTTTATTTGTTAACGTGTACGTCGAAACGCATCCAAATCCAATTCGTCGAAAATCACGTATTCTTTCTATGGTTCTTCTAAAATTACAAACGTTTCTGTACGTAAATTGTTGTTCGTAAATTTTTTCCAATTCATTCCGGTTCATAGGTTCTCGTAGTTCCAAATGAGAACAAGTCACAGGAAATATCAAAATAAAAAACAACAAACAAAGGAAACGATTGATTCGTGGAATCGCGCGTTTCGTTATCGCGAGAGGCGTTCTTTCGCCAAATCGAAAGAAGAAGATGAGAAGGCACGAGAGGAGAAGGCCTGCTGCTATCGGTGTTGCGGCCGCTACAGTAGGATCCCTGAACCCTTTATACCATGTTTCCGGTGGCGCGGAGGCCGCACGTGACTTCGATACTCTTCGCTTCACCTCGGCCTGGCTACCTGTCCCAATTTAATCTATCCACTGCGTGCCAACCAGTGGCCGATTACCCCCTGGCTGCAACCAGCCTCGCCGACGACCGCAGCCTCGCCTCGTCTACACGTGTAAATAATACACCGGAGAGTATGCTAATATCGATATTACCACGGCATCATAGTAGCTACAACTGAATTATGGCCCCGTTCAGAAGATCGATCGAGATCTCACACCCTGAAATCATTTTCGGTTAGTTGAGTCCTGTAGCTGCGACTCGCGATTCGCTCGTGATTTGATCCACCCCCTTTTTGCACCCTTTGATCTTCTTCTTTTTCTTCTCCTTCTGCTTTTCGGCTCCTTCGAATATTGAATTTCTTTTTTTACTTTCTTTCTTTACGTTGTATGTTAATAGAGGATCGGTGTTTGTGAAAGAGTCGAGCGAGGTTACGGTGGATTAAAGGAGAAGATTTCAGTGGATTTTTGGCGGAGGGAAAGAGAGAGAAATCATTCTTGTATTTGACGTACATTGGCTTCAAGTAAAAAGAAAAAAAAAGAAAGCTTATAATAATTAATAATTGCACTCTTGCTTAGAAGATTTAAAAATGATCTGTTTTTAATAGTGTCAGTATATTTGAAAAAAATTATAGATATTAATATATATATTTTATTATTTTATCACACGCCTATGGTTAATTTAAATAAAAATAGTTTACTCTAAGATCGAGCTATTCGTTTTCTAAAATCTATGCTTTGATAAAAGCGAACATATTCATCTCCATTTCTTTTTAACCACAAATTGAAACGTAGAACTATCTCGCGAAATCCTCTCGCGACGAATCCTCGACCTCCATTCTTGTTTCCATCGGCCAACAAAAAAGGTAGAGAACGACGAATGAGGCACAGAAACGATCTGTCGTACGATCTTCGTTCATCGCCAACTTCATTAATCGCGGACGCGCGAAAACACGTTTTTCATCGATCTGGCTGGAGAACTCGAGCATCCTCTTGATCCTCTCATGCTTTCATAAATCATCTTTCAACGTCAACGAAGCGTGCCTGATAAAAGTAGCTCAAATGGAAACGAAATTAGAAGGCACGCTTTTCACCAGCAAACGACGAGCAGTGATTTCGTTTTCGCGATTTTCGTTTTACTTCGACAGTATCTTTCTCTCTCTTTTTTGTTTCTTTTTTTTTTATCTCCGGTACGTTGGACCAGAGTTTCCATACCAATCGAACGTGACCCGTTAAAGATGATTATGCAATTTGAAACAGACAGGGCAATTTACATCGGGAAGCCATTTAGCCGGTGGCAAGGCAACGAGGATAACGGGTTAGGGGAGGACGCGCGATGTCGCCGCGGATCGTGACTATGCTAATGACGGATCACTGGGCTCATTCATAACGGAAGAAACTCGCTGAATGGACGCCGTAAAGTGTGTGAGTCTTGAAAATTGTTGTGCGCGATGACTCACGATAGTGATCCGAATACTTGTCGCAAAATGATTCGCGCGCGGGATTCGTTTTCGAAACACGACCAACGACTGTCATGATTTCAATTGCACTTTTGCATATTTCAACGATCGTGATCAAAGAAATGGAAGCTGCATAGAAATTTATTTCTCTGCTATATACTGCAACGAGTACTCGAGTTTGGATGTTTTGTTCTCATTTTTCGATATTCGACGCGTAGCGTGCATTCAAATTTCTCATAAAGTTCGGAATCAATTAGAAAATTACATCTCTCAAGACGATCTTTAAGAAAATCGAGTTTGAAAACTTGCTAAATACAGATATAAAATTAACTGATTTGCGACTGGACATTCTGCTTTGCAAAATTAGTGAAAAAAATGTACAGACAAAGATTTTTTTCATCTGAAGTTTCCAATAAATCGAACTTGGAAAATTTCGATTCCTTTTTCTCAAAATGAAATTTTATTCCACATGCTTTTGCTTAATTTTATATGTGAAAGCAATCTCTTTTCTGATCACCAATCAGCCAAGTTGTTTTGAAATTTTATTTCATTTTTTTTTTTTTTTGATTAAACTAAAAATAATCTATTTTCTGATTGTTCGCTAACTAGCCAATTTTAGGTATATTTAAATTGCAAACTGTCTGAAACTGAATCTCTTTTACTTGTCTTCTGTCACGATTTTCGGGACACGTTGTACAAAGCAAAATTGACGTCAGCGAGAAATTACTCGAACGAAGGTGTGGTTGTTGTAATTGATTGCGTTGTAACTGTAAAATTAATTCTCCGTTCAAGCAAAACATGTAGCAATAACCAGCAGTAGCGTAATATATATTACGATCTTTGGTATGCAATGGTTTTGTTACTTGCTGCTATCTCGTACTCGTCGAATTGTTACGTCGCGACTAATTGTAAGAAATTGATAAGATCATCTCTCTCCTGCCTAAAATAAGAATCTAACAATATTGTAAAAAATAAAATATTAATAAAAACTGAATCTGTGCCATCCATTTCTAAAATTTCACAACGTGTAATAAATTCTTTCGCTACACTCCGATCCGAACTACTTACCAAGAAACAAACTACAACACACCGATTAACAAACTAAACGCTAATGTTCACATTTTTTTCTGAAAGAACAACGAACGAAACTCATTTATCCAACTCCTTCTTTCAAGGTTCACGAAAATTCGTTCGCAACGAACGTAGAAACATCAGGGTACAAAGTGAGTCGTTTAAACTCTAATTAAATGTACGACAGGCAAGAGTAAAACGAGCGACGATTATTCTTTGGCAGGGAACGTTCGTTTTATACGTTTTACACGACGCAGCGTCCTCTTCTGTAGCGAGACGGAATCGATGGTTTCGTTGAATATATCGTTTCAGCGACAGAGCAGGGTGGATCGTGTGGTCGCGATTCAACAGGTGTTTCAAGCCTCGGTAATCGATCGTCTTGTCGACGACGCTTTACTCGCCTCTCTCTCTCTCTCTCTCTGCGTGTCCAGAGCAGGTCGAAGCTCTCGTGAAAAAAAGCAGCGTGTAATGAATCGGCGGCCCGATAATTAAAGCGACCGATCAAAAGGAATCGTCCGTCTTTTCCAGCCGTGACATACCGACGGCGATTGGCCGGCAGGTGATTAAACGATCTTGTGTCACAGCCGCAAGATCCCTCGTGCTGTTCGTGTTCATCCACGATTTCTTATCGCCACCGAATAACTGCTCGCGCGAAAAATTGCACACGCCGTGTCACGCTCTGCGGTATTCACGCTGCTCCATTTTTGGACATTTAATCGGTGGCGAGCAACGGTTTTAATGAGATTTCTTCCCCTGTTCGTCGGTGAATACAATTGTGCAGTGTTCCCTAGTCGTTCTTGGAGATGAAGCAACATAGAAAAATAAAAATCGTGGCGTTTCGACTCTTTAATTGCCACATTGTGTGTGAGTGGCTCTTAAAATCGGTTTTCTGGCTGAACAGACAGCCGGACCGTGGGATTTTCAAATAATTTCACGGTAACATGGAGACTTTAATGAGCGATCGCTGAGAATGGAAACAGGGGGTAGAGCGAAAGGTCGACGGAAGTTCCCCTTCGAGTCGATACGATGGCGGAAGTTGGATTTCTGAGGAAACGCGAGTTAAAGTTTGACAAATCCAACGCGATTCAAGATCAATATGTGATAAAAGAAAAATATCTGTTTAACAAATCCCTGGAATTTGTTTTTTTGTAGCAAGAATGTTGAAAGAAGGCTCGAGTTGAGAAAATTTTACGAATGAAATGTCGAGTCCTGAAGCATGTGAAAAATAAGATTCGATTAACCCGTCGGGAACAAGACTTACCAGCTAGAATCTGTGAAAAACAATTTCTAGTAAAATTGAAATCTACTGTCTAGAGAGAAAATTCAAAAAAGAAAAAAAAAGAAAAATAAAATCCCAATAATATTAAAACTCGTTAAATCCACCATCTCGATCGCCATCAACGACGAATCTACCAAATCGCCGAAATCACAACAGCAACTATATCCGTCCACTTGTCCGACTAAACGATATCACGAACGTGCATTGTTCGCCGACAGCCGATCAGCAAAAACGATCGGATCCACGCGATCGATCGCAGGGCAGAATCACGGAACGCCAATGACGTTTACCTAGAAGCATGCGGAGAGCTGTTCGTCACGGTCCAGGGATCATCACAACCCTCGGCTCGCTCGCGCCAGCTGAACCGAGCCGAACTGTACTGTAGAACTCGGACTTTTGTCGAGCCGACGTGAGACAGGTGCGATCGAACACCCTCGTTTCAGCCTTTATCGCCGCTCCGTGCCACTGGAAATACGATATACTCTATCCAGGTTGCCACCTGCGGACAAATCGCTGCCCTTTTCCATCGATTTCCTCTTTCTGGATCGTGATCGACGCGGAGAAACCTGTTGAGACTAACTCTTTCGTCTATCTCGGTTTCTCTCGGGACTTCGCTCGAAAGAGGTGTTTCTCCTCTCTCTTCTTTTTGCTCGCAGTCCGGTGAATTGCAACTTTGTTGCAGTGGGATGAGTCGAAGAATGAGCCGAGTACGCTCGGATAAAAATGTGTTTGTAGTTTGCGGCGAGGAAGATCGTTGACTGAGATGCTTCTTCTTCACGTCTCGGGAGTTGGTTTCTTCCTTCCCTTGGTGTTTGCTGCGATCGATCAATTCGTTTCTTCTCTCGTGTAATTCTTAAGCGGGCACGGCCGGTTGGTTCAAATTCGGCGGCAATTCTGCATCGGTGTATTCACGGATCGTATTTATTACGGATCGTGTAACAATGAAAGTTAATATTTCATAAATTTCATTGAACAGTGAAGCTTAACGTTTGAGACTTTCTTTCCAATAGTTTCTAATTAGATCGGTTGACGAAGAAAAATCTCTCTCGAACGAGATCGAACTGTTGAAGAGAAAATATTGAAATATTCGTCATTTAAACAATTCTTATACAATTCTGTTTCAGGATCTGGCGTTCTCGCCAGTAAAATAAAGTTAACAAACAAACGAGCGAACAGTTGACAAAGCAAAGCTGAAAATAAATTTAAAACGAGGCAGAAGAGAATTCTCAATTAAATTCGGCAAAAAACGGCCGAAGCAAGAAATCAGCTTACAAATCGCGCGCGCGCGCCATCTCGCCGTTGGCAACCAACAAGCCCAGACAAACGATCTCGTTGGAAGATTGTCACATCGTCAACGGCGGACTCGACAAATCCAACAGCCTCGTCGCCGGCTTCGCGAACGGTGAATTCTGTCAGGCGACGATCTATCAGCCAAGGATCGCGACACGAGATATCTACACGAACGAATTATCGCAATAAATTTAGATACGAATCGGGGGGCCGAATCGTGTCCCGCTCCCGACTTTCAACCGACCTCAACCGGGCTGAACCGGGAACAACCAGATGAAGTTTAGAACGAGCCGGTAGCCGGCACGCTTCTGAAAATGCCTCTACCTTTGCACCTGGACGCACCTGTCCGTCGATAGGATCGTCGACGACGCGTGTCCGCGATCCTCCGCGGGGAGAGAGCAATTTTACCGGACGTCGAAGGTATTTGTCCAGCGAGATGAGAGATACCGTCGCAGAATTCGATGATTTAGGTGACCGGAAGCGGACGATAGACGCGTCGGTGGCCGCCATTGTGTGGAGATTGCATGGAATCACGTGTTACAGATCGACGAATGTTGTTGTCAGTATTGGTTTCTGTTTCAATTTTTAATAGACGTTAGAACGGAAAAGTTCGATCGTGCCATTGAATTGGAGATTGTTTTTTTTTTTAGAAATGGAGAATTTAATATTGTAAAATGCGATATTTTACCATTTCATAAATACAATAAAATTAAATGATCGATAGCTTGTGTTATTTGAGGAGTAAAAGAGTGATAAATGATCAAAGTATAAAAACATATGTAATAATATATAGTAAAATATTAAAAAAATGTAAAATACACTGTAGAATATGCAATAAAATAATAAAATAATAAAGGATTATCAATCTATCATAGAAATTATTGATGTTCAATCTATCATTGAAATTAATAGACTATTAAGAATGCATACATGTTATAGTAAATACCAATAGAGGTAGAAATACCAATTTCTATTCTAATATTTTTACACTAAAAACATTCTATTTTCACTTCTCTCATCTTTTCCTTTTTTATCCTAATTTCCTTTCTACCATAAAGATAATAGATCCAATTACAATTCAAAATTGAACTCTTTCTCTAAAGTTTTATATTTCACAGAATTTATCACTCGAATCATAGAATCTTGCAGCCATTCCAAAACACGTACTAATCGAAATAATAAAACGCTAAAACGAATGAACGAATCAAAGACCGAGTAAATTTTAATTCCGTTCCGAGAAACAACGAAACAAAATTAAAAACAATAAATAAGAAAGCCTACGACCGTAATTCGCAGTAAATTTGACATTTCCCATTATTATCGTTCTGATTCTCACAGAATTCCTCTCGTCTCCTCGAACAAGATGATTGCCGTGAATCTTTGTCGTTGGCAATCAGCTTAAACGTTAGGTATTTTTCTCTCGACATGGCAATAACGTCGACGACTGAGAGCATTTCCCAGTACACGATCGGTGTTTCTCGGTTGGTTTTGCATCGTTGTTTGCCCGTTTGTCGCGGTCAAACGTCCGTTAGAAAGAATTATAATTCGCCGAGAGATTCTCTCCCGCCGTGGGAGAGTCGTTCGATCTGGATCACTGCGAGATGAATCGCTTCGGGTAAAGACGGCTCTGCGGGTCTACCAAGGTGTGTCACGGTCACTTGGCTAAGAAAGTGTTCGAACGCTCGACGAAATCGATGAAAACGGAGTTTTCATCGTGTTCTCCCAGTCTCTCCCAGGCGAATTTTCAATCTCGAGCTTACGAGCAACGACTCTCGTAATTATGATTTTATTCGGGACCGTGTGATCTTTTAAATTTGTTAATTGGATGCTTTTCCAATTCCATTATTAAAGAACGAGTGCATTTGTTTTACAACATTTCTTTTTTTATGGAATGCGCTAAATCATAAGAATAGATAAATTGTTATGTCTAAAGTGTAATCATATATAAATGTTCTTCATATCTCATTGTTTTAATTGACTATTGTTCTTTTGCTTTCACGAACGAATTTCATGTTATTTATATTATTTCTGTCTTTGATTTTATAATGTTATATTGCGGCATTTCAACAGTTTAATTTCATTGGGCTGTTACTATGTTATTATATTCCATCGTTATACGATTTTATCTCTTCACTGAATTTTCACATTCGATTGCTTCTATTTTTCATCGCGTATTATCGAATCTCCACGTTACATTATTTTCTCGTTCAACTGCCCATTCCCTGATTATCTATCAAACTTTAACTCGAACTTATAAAACTAACAACAAAGCGTCTTTTAATAAGGAAACAATTGGACAGGTCACAATTTCTTTTCGTTTCTGAAAAAGGAAAATTTTTTTCGAAATATTCTCGTATTACATCGTTGGATTTCTCCTTCCTCTCTCTATTACGAAATACCAGATAATTCCGCGTTTTCGCATTACAGATATTTCTCAACACCAACGAAAGCATACTAACCAGCATACAAAAAAAAAAAAAAAAAAAAAATAATGGAAAGAAAAAAAAAAGGAAAGAAGATTCGAGTGACCATGTTGTTCGTCGAGCAATGTTCTCGTTGGCTCGGTAACTTCCGCCTGAAACGAAAGTAGGGTGATGAGTCTAACGGTGGGCTATCGGTCTGCACAGAAAACCAAGGCGGCCGTGCACAATTTTCACTTCGTTACGGGAGTGAAATTCCTTTTGCATGCGGCGCGCCATTCCGCGCGGAATCGCGTGCAAACGGCCGCGATGCGACCCGATAAATTCGCTCGGGACGATTCGCGCGTGTGCGCCGCAACACCAGCGCACGCGAGTCTGCCCACCGGACGTAATTTCACGTTGGAACGTCTTCGAGCGCCTTCCTCTCCGTAAATAAATATATCCGACAAATCGAACGTGCACTCGACAAATTTCTAAGAAAAACCTAGTTAAGCTCCTTCGAATTTTGTAATTTTCTGAAGAGAAAAAGAAAGAAAGGAAAGAAAACGCTCTGCTCTTCAGAAATTTACTTTACAGAGATGATTTATATGTCAAGTTGCAAATAGAAAGGAGAGGGAAGTAAAATACTTTGTGGAATTATACCGAGAGTACAATGTACTGTACGATGGTGTAGTAGAAAAAATAGAATTTTGGGGAGGGGGAATGGAATGTTGCTTCTCGTGATGGACTTCGCTTCTATCGACTGTTGAATCATAGAATTATGGTACTCCGAATTTGAATGGACTTCTATCAGCTATGGAATTACGGAATTCCAAATCTAGATGGACTTTACTTCTATTTGATTAATTAATTCCAAGAGTTATTAAATCAGAAAGTCTATAAATTATCCAGTTAGCTAGACAACGCATTTGTCTTCAAAATGGCCAGGTTCAAACTTGAAGAAAACTTCAGGGAAGCTCAAAGGCATAGGAAAACCGAATGGAAGAAGATCGTAGTACCTCAGAGAAGCCTTCTGTAACATACTCCCGAAAAATCAAATCGTACTTAAAAAAAAAAAAAACAAGAAAAAAGAAGAAAGAATGATCTCGATCGAGGAACAAACCGGCAGCGACGATCGAAGTTCGCGACCTGGTCGGTGACCGTCTCGGCTGCGTAGGCTCTTCGGGGCCCGTGGTGGGGTCACTCTCGTGTCTCGCGTTCGTGGAGGGAGCTAAACGGGCCCGAGCCACGGACGGAGGGAGAAGGAATAGGGCCCGGAGGGGCCAGAGAGCAACGGCGAACACGGCCGCGGGTGATTACGTCGCTTGTCGGCGCGGAACTGTCTCCTCCTACCCGCGGCGCCCACCGTGCTCCGATTGGCCAAGCTCCCTGCCTTACAAACGTATCTCTCTCTCTTTCTCTCTTTCTCTCTCCGTTTCTCTCCTTCCCCCGTTTTTTTTCCTCTCTTCTCTCCTCTCATCCGGGGCCCGATTCTCCGTCTCGCTTTTTCGACTCACGTTCCCCCATTTTTTTTTTTTTTTTTTTTACCGTAGTCGCTGCCCACGGACCCTTCCTCGCTGTTGGTCCCCCTCCCCCCCTCCCCCCCTAATCGTCCGTTCTCTCTCCGTTTCTCCGAATCGAAGCTTTTTCTGCTTTCTTTCCGTTTCGTTCACCTTGGCTCCCTTTCGCCACCGCCGCCGCCGCCATGGCCGCTTCCGCTTTCAGAGGCGAGAAATCCGCGGATGATGGCTCCGTTCCGATGGATCCCTCCGGTTGGACGCGCGAAAGAGACGAAAGACATTTATTGGAAGGGATTTCGACACGTTTTTTCCTCCCCCTGGCCGGCGATCTCGGACGCACCTGTTCGGCAAGGTATACGGGTTTTTTTTAATGATATTTCAGGTGGAAGTAAGTAAGAGTTTTTCGGTCGATTACTAATTGATAAAAGTTGTTGGAAGATTTGGTAGAGTTTAACGATCGTGGGATTTGAAGAAAAAGTTCGAGATTTACACATGTACATTTAGTCACGTTTGAGAGAAGACTGAAGAGAATGGTGGAAGAAAGAAATACAAAGGAGCGACTTTCGAAGAAATCCTCTCAAATACTCTTGTTCTCTCTCTCGTTAATTACTAAGGATTTGATATGTACTGATCAATGATATTATACGAAGACACATGCGTGCTCGTTTCCGTCCTGTCGTCTCCTGCAACACTTAGGATCGGTGTCCACTATGACTATAGCCGCGAGCGAGAAACTATCAAGTGTTTGGATGGTTCAGAGGAGAGACAGATTGTTAAGAGGCTAACAACGTCTTCACGTTTGACACTTTAACCGGCAGGTTAAATATGCAAATTGCTCGTTAATCAGAACTTATCCGTTTAGCGAGACGACATTTGTGTTCCTTGTAACAAAAGGATAAACTTATTATCACAGTTGATCTGCAAAATTAGATTCACGATTTTCAATGCCTACTGAATTCTACAATTGTAAAAGAATTTTTATTTTGAATATTGAAAAGCTTCATTAAATTTGGGGGATAATGGCGCAATTTATTTCGTAATTATACTATTATTTGCATTGTAATAACATTTAACAAAATGACAGAGTAATAATAGATCAATGGATTTAGTCACGTCAAATTTTGCAATGTTAAATTGATTACTTCGTATCCAAATTAAAACAATTATGCAGCGCAATGAGTTCCTAAATAATATTTCCCGAAACTTTAATGTAATTAAATTATCTAATCTCCATTTCTAGTGATTAATAATTACTAGTTTCCTTTTATTTTCTTTTATCCTATTCTATTCTTTTATTCTCTGTCACAAAATAATCACGAAATTCCTTGAAATTTCGAATCTTAACTTCGACGAGATATTCTCGCAACGTACCTACAATTACTTAACGAAAAATACAAAGCAATTAGTATCCACGAACTCCCGAATTGTTCTCTCAATTCGTTTCCTACTCTTATTATTCCTTAAACATTCGTAATTTCCGCGTAACCTATTATCATGAAATGTAACGAACTCTTAAAAAGAATATTTCCTGAAACTCGAGCAGCCCGTTTACCGGACGGTTAATTAAAAATTCTGGAATCTCGAATAAATTTCACGCAGCTGCCAACGAACGTCAGAACCTTCTTCAACTTCCTCTTCGCTACTCCATATCGCTCATTCGTTTGAACTCGAGGATCGAACGTGGAGAACCGATCGGTATGCGTAATTTCCCTTAAAGTTACTTACATTATAAATACTGTATAAATGTTTGACGTAATTCGGCTGCGTATCGAAAGATAACGATGAACGCGTTGAAAGAATAAATAACGTGCCGTCGGATCAAAGAGCGAAACGAGATCATTCGTGATCTTTCGCGAATATTCGTATTCACGCTATCTTCTAACTTGAATTTGAATTTGTTCGTGGCTTGGTTTTTTCATTATTTCGCAATGAAAACTTTTTCTTAATGCACACGGTCGAGATTGAAATAGAGAAATATGAGAAATATGTTTCTGTGCTTTTAATTGTTGACTCATGGTATTTAATTCTGCTACGATCCTCGAATTTTTCATACATTCAGTTTAGCGAACAGAAAGATTTCTAATGCTTTTAAAAGACTTTCAATCGAAGAATAATGGATACTGATACGAAAAACTTCTTCGTATTTTGTTTAAATTTGAGATATTTAAATTTTAGAGAAATAGCGGCAGAAAGAACACAATAAGCTTCGTCCACGGTCGAATCTCTATTCTATTGTTCAAATTTGAAACGTGTAAAAACAAAGAGTTTTATATATTTTGTTTCTATATAAATATAAAATTACGATATTCAAGTTCCGATCGTTTCGTTCTCGATTTTTTACCGATTTTATTTCCAATTTTCAAAAATTGGCAGAAACATATACACCTATGAAAGCTTGGTGTCTTTGTTTTAAAAAAGAACAATGTAAGATTTTCTATGTTGGATGCGAGAAGATAGTGATTCGCAGCGTAATAGATCTCAGTTGTCTGAACAATGTGCTTAACACTGGACGACACGGTTTTTCCACTACTTTCTCCGTCCAACCACGGAAGCCACAAAAAAGAGATAATGGAGTCTAATCGATTCAATTCCAGTCCGTAGAAAATTGTTTTCTCGTTGGTCTGATCACACTGCATCGCGTTGCTCAGTAATTTCGTAGCGAAACTGTTATTCTACGCTCTGAATTCACCGGTCTTCTCTTCGATACTTTCCCCTTGTCGTTGTGCTTATTTATTTGGTTAGTTAAACCTCGTCGACAGAGAGTATATCGCTTCGATCGCGTTGGAACATCTAAATTTTCAAAGAAATATTTCAATTCCAACGATCAGTATTTAGATTCGAAGACTGCGTGTTCGGTTTGTCTCGTAGACAGTCTTTGTCAAATCTTTTATCACAAATCTTGAATTATTATTTTGCTCGAGTACAAAATATTCCAGTATTTCTCCCTGATAGTTTAACATCAGGGTTAATGGGTAACAGCTGTTTTAACGAAGCGTCTTCAACGTCAATACAAAATATATATATATATACATATATAAATTTCGCTAGTGAAATTACTCGATTTTAACGAATACAAGTTACTTCTACTAAAATTATTCTACTAAAACAAAAGTCGAGATATTGATACTATAACGAAGTCTCAATTAAACTCTGTCGTTCATCGTTCAATTTACGTTCCCCTATCAGCTACCAATTATCGAAAACTAACCACATTAACGCCGTGAAACAAGTGCAATTAATAAACTCGTAGCTCGAGGAGAGATCCGCGGGATAAGAGTGTTCTCGCGAGCGGGCTAGACGATAATGAATTCACGTGGTACGAGAATGTAAAAGGAGAAAAAGGGGGAGGAAGAACGCGAAGGGAAGAGCGAAGGAGATAAAATATAAAGCAAAAAAGAAAAAAAAAGGGAAGAGGGAGAGGAGGGAAACGCGTATAGTTGGATACGCGAGGCCGGTCTCTCTGAAAGACATTACCTACCCTACGTCCGGCAGTAGGGCTGAAAGAAAGAAACAGGGGAAAAAAGAGAAAGAGAGAAAGAAAGAAAGAAAGAAAGGCGCACCTGCTGGCGGTGCTACATTTTGCTGACCTACGATTACATCGACATTTGCTCGAGGAATCGTTTTCCCGGCCAGATATCCATCTAACCGGCTCACCCTGAGCCAGCGACGATCCATTTTCTGCTAATCTGCGATCGAGAGTTTTCACGTAATTCGACACCGTTTCGTGCGGCTATCACGTCGTGAGCAACGTGAATATCAGGCATCTTGGTCGTTGGTTAAGTTATATGCCGGGTAGAATGGCGGCCTACCTCGCCAGAGATTCAACTTCGAAGGACTGATTCGGACGCGTTGGACCGAGGTTTGCTGGCGGTTTTTTTTTTTTTTTCGGGAATCTTCGTTTCGGCGAAATGAAAGTTCGATAGTGAGAGGAGATAATGCATGTATTATTTGAATCAGAGTCGAGCGTGAGGTTGACGTAATTTTTTTTTTTCATGGAGTACTTCAAGAAAGTTCGAGCTAAAGTTGGTTTGCCAGTTGGTGAAATTGGAACTTTTAAATTTATCACTTTCAAGTTCCTCGATGATCATCTTGCTATGAAAGTTTTAACAACATTTCAGCATTTTGCAGTTCGATTCAATGTGATTCATGCTCGAAAAGCTACTTGCAACATCTGTTTCTGCTTCAAATGAATTTCTGAATTTTTGTAACCAAAAATATCTCAATAACAGTATGCAAGGTTTATAACATAAAGAGATACACATTGATTCGTCACTTATTTCAAAACTAGTGACTTCTATTGCTATATGACGTAATGAGACGAATAACCATATACAATTACGTTTCTGTTTCAATGAAAATCTATATTAATTATGTCAAAAGTACATGCATGTCTGTGAACCACTTCGACAGACTTGTTAGTTGCAGCATCAAAGATACCACCCAAAAAAAAAACTCACGAAAACTAAATTACTACTTGAATCCCTATAATCACCAATTCGAGGAGCTGATTTCGTCCTTCCAACTATCTAATCCTATTCACACTCGGCGCATCACTCCATGGAAGGTTCTTCCATTTTCTATTTTCTATTCCTCGAACACGACGACCACTGTTTGCCGCTCCGCGTAATTGACATCCACGGGGCACATCATCTACAGGTTCACGCTCCATCGCGAGCCGAGAGAAACGCTTCTCTTATCTCGACTGACACGGCAACAACAAGAATCCGCAATCCCCGTTGCCGGGGCAAAAAAAAAAAAATTTTTTTTCATTTTTCTGTCTGAAGGCTGAGCACTTCATTTACACTATCAACCGGACAATTGGCACGTTCAGGGGCGAAACAACATGTTACACCCTCCCGCTCGCCCCTTCCTCGCTGTCTCGTCGAGCGTGATGCTTTTATCTCGTCCAGTTGCAGGACCCCTCATCCTCTCAGGTGGCAATTCACGCGTTCACATCTTGCCCCGGGCGTTTATTTCGATCCTCCAGCTATAAACGATATCTCTATAACTTCTCCTTTCCGAGCCAATGGAATTATCTTCATCCCGCGAATTATCCCCGTGTTCCGATGCTTAATAGCCGCGTCCGACTGCCTAATTTGCTGCACGGCGTCGATCCGATCCATTACCGACCGAGTTCACGGGCTTGTCGGGAATCGGATAGCCCGTGATCGAGAAAATATCGCCGGTTTGTTCATGGCTGTTAATTAATTACGATGACAGAGACTGGTGGAGTTTCTTCCTCGTTTCTAGTTTCTAACGTAAGGATTTCGCTTCAGCATCAAGTAGATTGGAATGTACACATTTAGATTAGAATAACCACATTTATAATATTTTCGAGAAATTAAATGCTATGTTACACGTGTAATATCTATTGTGGATACATATAGTAATCTATTTGTGGATACATATAGTATAGCGTGGTCACTGAAAAACTGAAGGGTTTGGAAAGAGCTTCGAGGGATGTTGTTTTTCACACGTGAAATATACTGTAAAAAATCCATTAATTATATTTCCAAATAAAATAATAAAAAAATTTAAAAGAACATGTGTTTGCAAAAGTTATTTTTGTTTAATATCGTTCAGTCTTTCGGTGGCCACTCTATACGTATCCACAATAGATTAAGATACATTATACGTGCAATGTCGCATTTAATTTCTCGAAAACATTATAAACGTGTATCGAATACGTTTGATTTGACGATATTAAACATCATCAAAGTCACTCTGAATATTTCTTAGATTCGATGAAATTTATCTTGGTCGATGAAATATTTATATAAAGAATAATGTCAATCAACGAAGACTATGGCAGTCAACGTATTGACAAATAAACGCATAGAATGTAATGTATAGAATTTGCGCAGATTTGCAAAATGTTTGCGAAGATTTTATCAATAGTCTATTAGACTAAAATTTGGAAATTGTGAATAGAATTTCCCATATATATCGATTGCGAGGATTTCCTCCCGACACTTCTCGACACAATGTTATAATTTCACAATTTTACATTTCTCACAAATAGACCATCATCTCGCCACCGAGTCCAAAACCATCATTCATCGATCACGCTGCTAAAATCCTACTTAAGCGACTCGCAATTTCTACGAATGACCTCTTCGCTCCGTTTATCTTCTCCAAGTATCTGGTGCGAGGAAGAGAGAGAGAGAGAGAGAGAGAGAGAGAGAGAGAGGACCAGGCGGCAAGAAAAGGCCGCGGCTACCGAAGTTGCGTGGAACGAGCTGGCGACGTGATCGTGACGAAAAGGGACGAAAAGGGCCCCGCCCTTGGGCCGGGGCCCGACTCGTTACAAGGCGTCAGGTGCCTGGGACCGTTGACGCGGCCGTTACTATCCATCCCCGTAATAATGCACGCCCTTAATAAGAGCACACACAAGCGAAGGAGGAACGTGCGTGTCTTGCAAGGAGTCGTTCGGTCGTTCGGTACCATGAAGCCATGTGTGCTCACCTTCGCGAACGGCGAACGGCGTTTAACGGTCGAACATGTCTCGATATTCCACGGCGAACACCAGCTGATCCTCCCCACGATACTTTTCGACCATGTGTTTCCCGCCGCTTTGGTGTTTCCACCCCCGGAAATTCTACCGTCGCGTCGTCTCTAATGGATTCCTCCTTTCTCTTCTTCCTTTTTTTTTCTTTTTCGTGCAATTTCGTGTAAGTTGGCAGATGGAGGGTTTATTAAATGGCGGGGGTTAGAGGTTATGTCACGTTGTCTCAGACTGATTCGCGAGATATACTATCGCAAGGATATATATTTCGATTTGGTTGAGCTCATACAGTGAACTTAATAGTTTCGTCAGACAACGTCTATTTTATACTTTTGAAAACTGTAGTTACAATTAATGTGCAGGAAAATGTTTGTTAAGAGATGTGTGATTTTTGAGGAATTTTCGAGGAAGAATCGTAGACACGAACATCTAAAAGAAATCGATGACGCTGTGACGTGCACAGTCAATTCAAAAATTCTTCGTTTACCACGTGAAAATTTATGCAACGTCGCGCAACTTTAATCGGGAATAATAAATTGTCTCCCTTCTTGTTAACACTATTTCTAAAATGTCATCGCACAAACACTGTTGCACCCCTACGATTGCACCTCTCCGTTAAAATGTATTCGAACGTGATATACGGACAGACTAACTGTACATCGCTGAAATTTCTACAATCAATCAACATTAACAGCGATCAACGTTTCACCCGAGGTCGGGTACAACAATCTCCGATAGTCATCAATTTCTTCACGCCATTCGGTAAATACGTTCGACGCTAGTGAAAAAGCCATTAAAGCTCGCGGCGAGCGGAGGTTGGCATTAACGCCAAGACCAATCGTCTATTTCAGGATATTATTACCGGGCCGAACGAGTGTGGAAACGCGACGAACGCGAGGGAAGGTTGCACCTTACGCCGCGCCACCAGCCAAGGTGGAGGAACAGGTGCCACAGCTGTTTCAGCAAGTGCAACGAACACCGAGCGGATGATAGAACGCGCCGCGCCGCTATTAGAAGCTGTTGCAAACGGGCTGGCGCAGTCCTAACCGAAAGGGGTGCATAACTATCCACCATCGAGGAGGTGTTGCGAGCATGTACGCGTTTTTACACCGTGGCGACCGTTGAACCAGCCGGACAGGATACGCGCGCTCGACTTTTCATCTGGTGTATGTATACTACACGCGCGCATCGTTAAATAGCCGGCTTTAATATTCTACGAGCATGCCGGATCGGAGAGTTTCGGGGCCGAAACGAGGCCAATGTTTCCGTGAATACGTTAAGGTTAATTGCGTAGTGTTGCCGAGAAGATCGTTGCACGATCGTTCCAGAAATATATATATCCCCCAAATGCTACATTTATGGAACATATTTTTCTTTGCGAACGTAATCGACGCGAGAGGCCTCCGTTTCCGCAGACAATGCTCCGTGACACGGAGATTTCTCGTACTTTCGATCGTAGTTTGCGTGTACCGTAGATTGAGAGCTACTCTTTCTTTTAAAGAATATTCATATTCAAAAAGCATTTAATGTATCACGCTACTTATGGAATATTTTCTACTGTACTCGTGGAAAATATTCTGTAAAATTTCCACCGAAAACGTAACTCGTGCGAGAATTCCTTTTTCGTGAGATTTTCAGGATTCAATCAACGACGGCGGAATAATTCAGGATATTTATAATCTGTTTTTTCGTTACGAATATTTATGGAATATTTTTTTATTATACTTATATCCTGGAAAATATTCTGCGCCAGATTTTCTTTTAGCAGATTTCTTACAACTTTTGCCGTGATTTAGGAGCGTGGATTGCGCTCGTATTGAAAGCTTTCTTTTTCCTTGGCCGTTCGAGTTTCTTCGTAGCTTGGTCTCCTGTCTTTATTAAAGAAGATTTAATTACACCCTTTCTTTATATAATTTGATTCCATTAAACAAGCGTTTTCTTTTTGAAAATTAACCTCTCTTTATAATATCGCGTCACAGTCTAATTGCAACACGAACTACCTCTCAACAAAGATGGATTCTATGCATAATATATACTTTAGTTAAATGTTCGAAATTAAAAGACATATATAATATATATTTTAATATTTATCAACTGACAAATTGCTCCAGTAAAATGTAGTTGGGCATCCCTTAAGTTGAAATAGATGTGTCTATTCATTTTTTTTATAAGACAAAATATAACGTCTCTTCTCCTTTATCATTAAAACGAGAGCAAGATTGAAGTATAAAAATTCAAGGATCTTCACAGGTCAGAAGAAAAAAAGAAAAGAAACTGATGTTAATTCACTGATGTCGGAGAAACGAATTTGAATTTATATCAGCGATCGCGAATATATATATTAATACAATTTGCAATAATTCATTAGAACTTGTGAAATCCCGCAGATTTAGATTTAGTTCTTAAAATTATGAACGCGTGTTTCTCGTGTGTACGAAGAAGAAACGAGATCCTACTCGTAGTAAATCGAACTTCCACTGGTCATGTTCTGGCGCGTTCGGAGAAATTTTCTACAAAAATTCAATGGCTTTCCGTTCGATCCGTTTTCACACGCCCACGCGCTTCGTTAGGCTCGATGGGCCGAGCGCGTTGATTTACAAGCCAGGAATATAGTAAACGAGAAGCCAGCGACTTTGGCCAAAGTCCAATTTAAATCGAGAAGGGAGGGAAGTTTTGTTCTGTGCACCGAGCGTGATTCCGCTTGGTTCCGCCCATAACAGTGACGATGTGAACAACTTCGAGTGGACCTCCGGATCCACGTCGAATTTCGGAACGTGAAAGTCTTTAATATGGGCTTGGAATGGTCAAACACTCTCTCAGCGTTCTTCTCTCTCAATTCTATCCTCGATTCGATCTTTAGGATTTTCCATCGTTTTTATGCGCAAAGTATACAGTATTCTCTATATGGGGAATATTTTATTATATAATATAGTTGATTAATTTTATTCGATTTGTAACAAGGTAAGGGTTGGTTCTTTGAGCTTGTATTATTATTTAACAAGGAGGCTCAATCATTGGTCTTTAGATCTGAAGTATTAAATTCGATTCTATCCACTAATCTTATAATGTGTATATATATGTGTATGTAATATTTTTTTTAATTCAATAACTTTTATATATATATAAAAAAAGATCAATTCTCCAAAACCTATACCTAGTCTTACAACTAATTCTTATCATTAATACTTTCAAATGGATGATCTTTAAATGAATGAATCAATTTCAAGAGAGATGTACAGAATAAATATGAGATTAATCGATCTTCCAACTTTCAGATCAGTTTCAAAATATTCAAACCACTACGACAGTGAATCGACAAGCCCAAATTATTGAGTATTGTCAAAAAAAGAGAAACAATGCTCCATTTTATCCTTTCGCCGGATTAACTTTAAAGTGTCCGCACTAACCAAAGTACAAATTTACAAAGTAATTCAAAAAACAGACGAATCCTCCAGTTTAATCCTCCCTTTAGTCACTCTCACCTGTGCTGGTATCGCCAAACCTGGCTATCGAAAGCGTCCAAATTCCCGCTCGGGGAAAAGAACGAGCTCTCGACACCTCGCGCGGCAACGTGTGGGGGCGTTGTGGTACGAGCGTCCACCAAAGGACTTTAAGAAAGTTACAAGAGAGGGGCCCGTTTTCATCATTACCTCTCCCTCCTCGTTTCTCTCCTCTCTCTCTCTCTCTCTCTCTCTTTCTGTCATTCCACCACCAGTGTGTCCCCCTCGACTATCCTATCTTTCTCTCTCTCTCTCTCTCTCTCTCTCTCTCTTTCTTTGTTCTACACTATCCCCCGTTTCGCGGAGGAGCTGTTTGCCTGTCGGAGCTCGCTGATATCGGCGGCGGCGGCGGCGGCGAGGTCGGCGGTAGAAGGGAAGGCAGAGAGACAGGTAAAGCCTCGGTGTTCTCCGTTCTCGCGAAGGCATACGGCGAACGAAGCCAGCCGGTCGCCAGGGGGAAAGAGAGCAAGAGAGCGAGAAGAGAGGCAGCAGAGCTGACGTCCAAGTGGAGGGAGGCCGGTGAAGCGGAGGTGAAGCGCGACCGGCCCTCTCTACTCCAGGGGCCCAGGCTAGTCCAGTCCGGGACAGCACGCCTCCTGCTGCACGCTCCACGAGGTAGAACGGCGAACGTAGACACGAACACGTAGGACGTAAGCGCGGGACCAGGTGACCCGATCCTCTCTCTGCTACCACGCTGGCTGCTCGTCCTCACGCTTCACCCAGGATAACCACGTCGCGCGCGTCATTCTTCGATCCTATTGTGTCTTATCAAATCCTCGAATAGATCCTAGATGACAGAAGTCTGGACAAAGGAGCGGGAAACTCGTTTGCTCGTGGAGCAACTTGCTTGCAACGTGGTTCAACATGCTTCGTGAATCTCGTTCGGGTACGTCGATCTGTGAACTGTTGTTGTGAATCGCGGTTTCGAGTTTCCGGTATATTTGCCAACTGCCAACTCAGAATCGAAAGCCGAGGGGTACGATACGATATTCGATTGTCCGGGGACACTCTGTCTGTGTTAGCTGTTGGCGCCGTTTGCCAGCCGAAGAGCCGCGACAGCATTCTGTCAGTGGATTTTATCATCATCCCCAACGATTGGCGACCGTCGCCGAACGCTTCCTCTTCTTCCAACCACCGACCGCCCCCACCCCTGTGCTGACATTACACGCGTCCAGCCACGCGATCACCGGGACCAGCGATCCGGAAGGTTTCGCGCAACGGTGACCAACGAGCCGGTCACTCTTAATGAACACCTGATCCATGGTGATTGAACATCTCTCGTTTGGATGCGTTTCGCCGAGCATCGTCACCGTCGGCGTTTCGTTCCTCGTCGACGTTTTTATCCGACCGATATCGACGACGAACATCGAATTCGTTCGAATGAAATCTACTCTCGATGAAATTAATTGAAATCCGTGACTCGTCGGAAGAGAGCAACTCGATATTTTGCGAATGAATTCGAACGAAGCTGTACTTTGCGCATGAAGAGGAATAGTTGAATCACGGCTGTTCGATCACGGTGTGTTCGTTTCGTTCGTTAGAAACTCGAGCGCGAATGATTCACGAGAAAGAACTTGGCAGATCGTAGACGAAAGGAGGAGATCTTGTTCTCTGTGGTCGACAGAATCTGTGCGGGTATGACAGACGACTGTGTACGGTGCGACGGGCCGCGCGAACAGTGAAGTGTTGCCGCGGTGTATATATTATACAGTGAATATTCAGAGACTTCGACGCGCGGTCAGAAGGTAACCGAGGGATACAGGCAGACGGCGAACACGACCACGACGACGAAGCGATTCGAATTCGGGTGAGTTTCTCTATCCCTAATCGTTATCTATCCCGCGAGAAAACGTTTCCGCTTTGGCCACGCTGTTGGTTGCTCGTTGATATCTCTCGAAGTTTCGACATATTTTAAATGACGCGTTTAATTAATAGCGAAAATTTCTCGAAAACTCTCACGTCGGATCGTCTTCGTAGCGATTGAAGTTTCAGACGAAGATTATGGGATATTTCGATAAGTTTAAGACGGAGATAAACTGGACCAAGTTTCATCATAAAGATAGAATTTCTTCCGTGGAAATAATTATAGGATAGAATTTCTTATATATATTTTGGTAGCAAGTGATCGTTTGCTCAATATTAAGATTCCAGTTCTGTTCAATTCAATATAGTATTCGAAGTATCGGAAAAAATTTTCAATCTAACAACAAGTTTTTAGAATTCTTTTAAATGATATACGTATGTTTTTACAGCAATTTGCAATGCAACAATGCAGTCGAATCAATTATTCTAGAGTTTAAAGGACAGTTTCACGTAGAAAGAGAGTATTAAAGGCAGGAATGCAATATATCTGGCTGCGTAAGAATACGCGGAATGGGGCAACGATAGCTGCATGCACGCAATTCACACGCATAAACGGGCACACACAAGCCGGCACACTCTATGTTTACATTCGCCGATTATAGACAACTGTTCGCCTACGTAATAATGATAGATCTGTCGACGCGGTTAATGACTGACGAGCTTCGACAAGTAGCGGGGACGGCGGAGATCTTCGACATTCGAAACAGACATTGAAGATTGAAAACTTCAACCGGAATTAACCGTAATGTTTGAGTATAAAATTTAACCACGAAGGCAAGAATCAAGTTACAAACAGAACTGAAGAAATTCTCAACTGCAACTGTGATATTGAATTCATTTTCATCGGACGTACAGTTGTCGTACAGAAGTTACAGCTGTTTCAAGCGTGAAAAAAAAAAAAAGGAAAGAACGCGAGGAATTCACGCTTTGTTAAGATGTTTTTCTTAATCTCGATGTGTCCCCGAATGGATCTATAAATTTTCTATAAGCTTCTTTTCTGTCGTTTCACTGTTATCTTAACAGTGGGATATTCAGCGTGGCAAATAAGTATCGAGAACGATTTCGTTGGCAACGTTTTTGAGCGCCATTACGGCACAAACTTCGAGTTTTACCGACGTCATAATAAACGATCTTGTCTCTCGCGAGACATAGGCCTGCTGAATTAGCAAAACACACGCGCTTTCATTTCAATCTCTTGAATCTTTTACTCTTCTTTTAGGGGGGAAAGTCTTCAAATTGAAGAAAAAATTCTGCGAATAAAATGGACAAAGTGGTCAGTGGTGAACACGTGTTTCTGACTTTAATGTGTTGGACGTTTCCAACTTCTTGGGACGAAAAGTCGCCGAATTAAAATTCTTTTGCCAAAGTTGAACAATCAATGACGAACGTGCAATTCTGTTTTCAATCTTCAAGTTCAAATTCTGTTGTTGAAGTTATTCGAGGGGACCAGAATTAAAACAATTTCTCTCTTAAATATACTAAGTTTCTCTTCTATTATACGTATATAAAATGAATTAATTAATAAATACAATTTGTAATTACATTTGTAACAAAGTCGACAATGGTCGTAAAAATGGACACAAAACTAACGTTCTTCCGTTGGAACAACATCTGTATTTCAATTAACAATGCCCGTCATCAGTACATCAGGTACTCTACCTGGAACTTATTATCGTTTCGATATTAATTTTCATTCTGCAAACAAATCACGAAGGCGGACTTTCAACTTTCCGAAACAGAATTTTCATCGCGCGATGGCCTCCGGCGCCGGTTCACTCTTCCACCACGGCCGCAACAGAATCGTTCTCCGACGAAATTACACGAAACAAAATTAATCAGGCTGCGCGCGCGGCCATACCGGATTCAATTTACCGAGTGTGCGGTATATACAATGGCCTCTAACGATCCTCTCCAATCGTCGATTTATCAAATGAATATTCATGCAATTGGGCGCTGGGTACGTACTCGCATGAAACGGCTCTTACCGATCGGCTCGTCGGTAACATCCCCGACATTCTCTGCATCCTCTCTGGTCGACTGTGTATCGCCCCGTCATCGAAAATTCGAACAGAGATCACGAGATAACGATCGCGACGATCCTGGTGAAATTCTTTTCTAATTGCGAAGCCACGTTTTTTTCTTTTTCCTTTTTGTTTTTTTCTTCAGCCAGAATTTAGGGTTTTCGAGACAGCCGCTAGCCCTCCAATTATCAAATCTTACGAGAGGGAGATTGAAATTGAAATCTGACGGATTTCCAGCGATCATTTATTTCATAAATCCTAATGGAAGATCCGTTTTCGAATTTTCTTCACTTTCCCAGAGAAAAATTGATGAAAAATTGGAAAAATGCTTGACGAAGAGAAAACGCGCGAAATGATGCTCAATGAATTACCTTAATGCGCCCCAAGTGGAAAACGAATTTATAGTTTTTTCGAAGCCACTCTTCAATTATTATATAAAATGAATCGTAAAGGTTCTCTATCTCACGAGAGGAAGAATTGAAATTCAAATTTGACGGATTTTCAGAGGATTCTGGGATTTTTTTATTTTCCAAGAAAAGAAATTGAGATTATTTGATAAATTGGAAAGAAGTTTGACGAAGCGTTTGACGTGCTCGACGAATTTTCATAATGCCCCCAAGTGGAAAATTAAAATTTCGACGAACAACGATGCGACGGTTGCCATTATTCCGGTGAAATTCGTTTCTAATCGCGAGTCACCCGAAAGGGGGCATCTGCCCTTTTTCTACCCTTACGTTGGAGGCCTACGCTCTCCAAGACAACTGCCGATCTCCGAGTGAGGCAGTTGTGGCGTCAGGTGGCGATCGTTAAAGACGGCGATCGTTCGCAGTTAAGGGAACAAGGGTTGACAGAGAAAAGGGCTTCGAAGGGTTCCTCAGCCCTGTCTTTCTCGTGCCCTGGCTTCCGTTTGAATTGATAACAGACATTACGGCCGGCGATTAAAATGATTAGTCTGCGAGGGGATGATCGATGCATCGGGTGCTCTTTTGTTGTAATGAACGTTGCAAGTATCTTTTTTGGAAGTTTCAATAGGTTTCTTTTCTTTTTTCTTTTCATAAGAAAATGTTAGAAAATATCTGTCGTTTGCACGTACGTGACACTGCAACATTCGTTCATTACCTTAGAAAATTTAAGCGCAACGAATTGAGCGAATTGATTCTCGAAATTTCAGGAATTTTTATTTATTTAGTAGTACGCTAATTGATTTTTGAAGAACATTTATAGCCAAATTGTTATCCGTGTGTGATATTGTCAGATTTTTGTCACTTTAGACGATCTAAAATCATCTTCCGATTGAAATTACAGGGTTATTGCAATTTTTTATTCTATGCATTTATCAAAAGTATATCAGTTGACTTTAAGTAAGTAACTGAAATATCGAATTGTTAAAGTATCGCTACAATTGTTTGCAAAAGGGGCGTTATTATTACTTTGCACGAAGTCGCTATACAGTTTTTCACTGTATTATTTAAAAATGACTTGGCTACTTTATTTCATATATTATATACAAAACGTTGATCTGCTTGAGATAAAAAATTGTCGCAATTTTTCATCTTTTATCATTCAGCTCGACTTTATGTACAACCGATGTATCATTCCAGAGTTGCTGCAATTTTTCGCCACATTATTCAAAAGCGACTTTGTTATTTGAGTTATCTCACTTTATCCGTATAATATAATAGTCACTGCAATTTTTCTCCATTTTGTTAGCTTCTCTTCTGTACGCAACTGATTCATAAAAAATTGTTGCAATTTCTCTACGTACCACAGTGTTGTTGTAAATTAATAAACGATAACTAATTCATTTTATTAATCAACGCGCAACGTTTAACTTTGTACAAAGTACAAAGTTTTATTGCAAGTAAGGGTGTACAATGCTCGAGGATGTACGATCCAATTGAATTTGCTGATCATTCACGATCCTTTATTAATTCCATTCGATTCAGTTTCTCTCCTCTCGGGGCTGTTTAATGGTCTTATCGATCGTTGTTGCATCTCAAACGATTAATAGGTTTCACCGATGCATCGTTCTTTCGTCAGCGGCAGCGTAGCGATTCCACCATTGGGATTTTTTCCACGCGTCAATGATATTCGTCTCGCTGTCTATCTCTCCTATCGAACCTGTGCTCCATAATCTCGACTTTTCAATCGGTGCCTACCTGAACGCACCGCGTTCCGCGTTACTTTCCGTTTCTTCTCACTTCGTTCACTTTTTCGCTCTTATCTTATGCACGTAGGAAGTTGTGACTGTTGCGAGGAGATGAAAGAAAAAAAAAATGACGAATCTCCAGTGGAACAGAAAGAATGAAACGTAAGTCTTTAACTGTTCGTGTACATTCTCGTTCCAATGTAAATTTCGCGTGGATTGTTAAAACAGAGAAAGCGAAGAAACTCTGACAAGAATTAAATCTCGTACGATCCGCACACTTTTTTTCTCATTCGTAGGGAAATCTAGAAAATTCAAGTCATCCTGTAAAGAAATTCGAAAGAAATTCGCACGTGAAAGAGCTTGCATCAATTTCAAATAACGTTCGATCTCCTACTTTTTCTTTGAATTTTAGATTTCAAGCGCGTTGGGAAAAAAATTGGAGCTGCTGTTCAAGAGAGGAATTTTGAGTTCAGTCAGTTACTTGAAGAGGAAATTGTAAAATTTGAGAAAAAAAGTGCAAGTGCAAGTTTTTTTTTTTTCTTAGGAATTTTCTTCGCCTGTGCTAAGTGAAAAATCGACGGCTCGTAGGCCGCGGAATTTCGGAATTTATTCTGATTATTCCGTTTTGTCTCGCTCGGCGAGCGTTCAAGCGCTCGTGATAAATAATGCCCGTCAGCACGGTGGTGCGCGGCAAGTCGTTGGAAACTTCAACCAATCGCACGGCAAACGTTCGCCTGACTTGAAGACCATTATCTCAGCTGGACATCCGAGTAATTTTCTACTGTCATTTCGCATCGAACTATACAATTCCTCTCGTTGCGAGCCCGCGACACCGCGCAATCCGTCAAATCCCGTTCGTGATCGATCGATCGATCGCACCTGTTTATCTTACCGCGACCCGATCGTCTAATTAGATTTCACAATGATTTTTGTCTATCTGTCTTTCCAATCCTTCGCACGTGCAATTGCTCGTGAAAGTATTCGAATGCTTATGAAAATCTTTTTACGAATATAATTTGCGACACGTGTTACATGAAATATAAAATTTTGAAATTTCGTTGATAGCGAGACTCAATTAATATGGTTGTTTTATGTTCAGCCAAGTCTCAGAAACGACTCTGAAGATATTCAATCCAAATATGTGTGTTTAACAGCTACAATTCATTTTACCAATATTTTTCAATATTCTTCGATGTTTATTGGGACAATTTTTAACACAGTATTATGTGCTATGACTAATTTCATGTTATGTACACATTTTTTTCAAATATCTTGTAACTTCTATATATGTATATTGTCAGATCAATATCGAGCAACAATAATAGTTGTTTCTCATTGTAGTGTTACCGAAATTTCAAAATGTTTCGTACGACACGTAAAATGAAATTCATAAATTATATACGCACTGTTATGTATCCGTAGAGAACAGAAAGATTAAGAGAGAGTAAGGGAACAGACGTTGTTTAATAATAATAACATACATTATATATATATATTATAGATTCGATAAAAATAGTGAGTTCACGTACTTTTAAGCAGTGCGTTCACATCTAACGAAAGATTCCACATCAGAGAAAATGCAAAACACGGCCGTTTTTCATCTTGCTATCTGCTAATTTCAAACAGAAGCCTGCCCGACAAGAGGCTCGCGAATGAAAGCTCTTGAAAACTCCTGCCGATTATTAACGACACGTATCAGCTTGCTTGTGAACGAGTTTCCTCCGCTCGAATCTTTCCTTCCCGCTGAAATGTACCAACCTCGTTCAACCATTCCCGATAATATCCGTGTTTCAGTCTTTTCTAAATCCTCCTGCCTCTCGTTTAATAAAACTTTAATAAAAAAAAAAAAAGAAAAAGAAAAAACACGAAGCTTCGCTACATTCGCGAAGCGATACGTGCGTAAATTTTCGCAAAGAGGGGAGAAAAAAGAAAAGAAAAGAAAAGAAAAAAAAAAGAAAAAGAAATCATTCGGAAGATCGAAACGATCGGGTAACACGGTGCACGGAGGATCAGCACAGGGCAGTCAATGTTCGAGGCCTAATCACGCGGGATTTTTTGATGGACACCGGCGATACTGGCGAGGCCCCAGAAACTTTAATGCGCCGTTTCATCGCTGCGACGCGGCTCGTTATTGGAAAATTTACGCGCGTCCCGTCCGCGGCTAACGACCGCCGGCCGCGTCCACAGCCCCGAGGTTTCACGCGAGAGATCACCTCTTCTTCCTGAAAATCCTCCTCCCTCCCTCCTCCCCCCCCTCCTCGCGGAGAAATTACACGGAATGGCGAACCGTGGTATTACGCACCTATTACGTGTCATGCACGCGAACTGGAATGCGGCCGGTAAAACCGTCTCGAAAACTTCGTCCAGATCTAATCTGACGTCCATCAGCCCCATCCCTTCGTTCGCTCATTCATCGGCCACGAAGTGATATTAGCGGTATTCCTGGTATGCGGCTAAGGAAGCGATCGCAACGTCCAACAACGAGCGCCATTTCTTCCGCAGATTTTGCCATCACCTCTCTGATATCGGCTCGAGTCTGAGAAACACGATCGTTCCGAGATTGCTGTATTAATTGGGTTCAAGGTGATGAAATTGCTCTTTAAGTTTATGGATACTTGGCAGATGTCGAGGATTCTTTTTCTCTTTTTCTTTTTTTTTTTTTTTTTTTTGATTGTTGTTGCTCGAGGCGATGGTTATCGAGTTTGTAGACGATTCGAAAAGTGATTCTGCTCGTCTTCGTCTCGCCTCGTTGGGATGTAAGTGCGATATTTCGAATTTCTGAGTCGAAGAACAGATGTGTTAAAGTGTCTTGTTCTTTTTAAGATTCTATAAATTTCATATCGGTTTCTTTCTGTTTTTTATTTTTTTTTTTTTTTTTCGTTTCTTTTAACCTCCGGTCGTTGCGTTTATTGAGGTTATTACTTGCCGCGCAGAGATTCTGTACGTCGACATTAATCATCGTCAATCTTAACTGTGCCTATTTGAAATTACAAATGTGTTTCTTCTCTTGTTTCTTGCATCGGTTGCAATTGCGGATTTAATGACAACAATTAGCATTATCTTTTTTCCCCTCGATACCTTGATTCTCGTCTGACACGTGTCAAAGATAAATAATTGTATCGATGAAAATTTTATTATTAGTGCGAGGTTAATCGGAATATTGCATAATTCCTTCGCTCGTCATCGAATTTCAAGTCAATTTTCAAATTACGAATTTCTTCAGAGAAATTCCACCGAGAAGAGAATTACTTCGCATTTCAACTCTTGCACTTCTAACTTTTCACTTTTCAAATTCACTGTCCACTTTGATTTATCAACCTCCGTACAACTTTCCCCGAACAAAAATCTTCCGAACCACATTCGACTAACTTCGAACAAAAAAAAAAAAAAAAAAAAAAAAAAATTATCGAAAGCCATAGCGATTTTGCCAAAAAGTTTAACGCGTTTGTTACGCGTTTGTCACGCGTAATCTCACGCAGTGACATAATCGCGAGCGGACGATCGTCAGATGGCGAACTCTCCGGGAATGTCGGTCGGTTGTCACGGCGCAGGCAGGAATGCAGTCTAGGTGGTGGTCGATCCGATCCGCGGTCATGTCAAGGATGCGGCGCGGGTGCATCTCTCCGCCTCGTGGCTCGTGCTTCTCTTATTTCGTTTATTAGCCGCTCGACCGGCCAGTTGTCCGCTGGTTAATTGCGCCGGCTCGCGCGGCGTCGCGCGGTTATACAGTTAACCGCGCGTACTCGCCGCATGTGGCACGCCGCACCGTCGCCCAGCCCGCGAGACTCTGCTCGACCGAGAACGTCCACAGGTAGCTCGGATCTATTTATAGTTGCAGCTAGTACTCGCGCGCACACACACACACACACACACGCTCGTGCATCTCGACTTTTCAATCCTAATTATTCGTAGATTTTTACCATTTTTTTTTTCCAGAGAAACTGAAGCATTCTGCCTTTTCATTTTGTTAATTTTTGTGTTTATTTTTTTTTTACAGTCTGTCTGTATAAAATGTAAATTTTATCTGTAGAGACTGAGGAATTTTTTAGGTATATTTTGTAAAATATAGAGTAGAACGTAATAAAATTCTTCAAAATGAGATGATGAATGATTCTCGGTTCTGTCTCCAGAATTTTATTTTCTTTGAGTTTCTGATTGTTTTTGGATAATGGAATGATTGAAGGAGCTTGGTTTGATTCTTACGTGTCGATAATGAGGATAGAAGAAGGATTTTGTCATTGAGCTTCGACTTTCGATGAAGATTTAAACGCAAACTCTTTGAAACCTCTGTTGGTGAGGTTACACGTTAATCGTTACCGAGTAAAAGGTTCAAACCACATATTAAAGTGGAACACCTGTGATTCGCCTATAGTTCTTGCAACGTTTTTTTACTTTGCCGTTAGAAGCAGATTTTTTCCCCTTAGAATATTAACTTGTAGCCTCTGGCGTGAATCGAAACATCAACTTGTTTCATCGAAACAATAAATTTTTTCCGTTCGACTTGCAGCTTCTTGCCCACGTTCGACACGATAGAACGAATTAAACTGATAAACATATTCCACGGCTCGTAATCATTCTTTTAACACTCGCGGCGGATACCGCGAATGCTATTTGTTTACAAAAACGGTAATTTTCCACTTAAACGTAGGGCGTTTTAACTCGTAGCTCTAATTGCAACGTGTAAATGCTCCATTAAAGTTGTACAAACGATAAACGTATTTATGAGTCATAACACTGTCGTGCCAGATGCTAGTACGGCAGAGTGCAAGTACAGTGTCTGTTGCTCTATTTACAGAAGCAACAGGTCGTTAACTCCACGAAATCACCATTATCTAAGCTGAGAATTCTACGGAGCTGCTTCGTGCATGATCCAACAGATCATCCTCGGCTGCACGAGCTCTGCTGCGTTGCCTCCGTTCCCCGGAAAGGGGAAAAAATTCGCTCAAGAAGAAAGTAAATACCTCGCAAGATCGAACAGAACCAACAACAAACGCTCCGCTTTATCTCTGGAGCTCTGCATCGGCTTCCAGCATCGGGCCGAGCCACACCTGGCCCCGATCGCGTCCCACCTATACATATCTATTCTACTTGCAAACCTCCTCAACTATGCGCCCGTGCTGGTTGCTTGGCTGAGACTATCTTGACCGCGTACTCGTACCAGCTACTTCGCCGCGGCGCGGTATCTAAGACGCGGCTGGATGGATTTACTACGGGCTACAATCGGTTTTATTGCTGCTCCATGACGCTGGACTACCTTTAAATTACCCCCTTCTTGCTTCTCGTTAACCTCTACCTGTCAACGACAGTTCGCAGATATCACAAAATGCTATCTAAAGCATCGGTCGTAGGCAACAGTTTCATGTTTACGTACGTAGACAGAGAAATTAAAGTAAATTTGTATTGTAAGTGATTTTTTTATTTTTATAGGTATCGTATCATCAAGTATAATCTTTTTTTTTTTTTGGATGCATTTTTCCGTGCTTTATCAGTGTTAGGGTTGGTCGTTGAAGGTTGGTCCCTATGATTGTTGTATTTCTTATTCACTTGATCGATCGTTCTTTTATATTTTTATTTTATTGTTGATACCTTATTCGTAGACGTATGTGCCATCCTTTATTAATTATAAAACTATCGATTTTTTTCTCTCGATATGTTCTATACGTCACGTTATTCTTCTATTTCTACGCAACAATATTCTTTACATCCCAACTAGAAACTTTCGGCGCTGTAACAAATCTCGCTCTCTATCTGTCAATATCCTCTTTCCATCGCAGTTTCTTTCAAACCTCACCCTTTTCTCCTCCGATTCTTTGCTTCATTTTTTTCACAAAATTTCACAGTCCAGATCTCTACCATCTCGAAAAACAGGCGGTCCGATCTTGTTCCATACCGAAAGACGGTGTTCTTACTTTCCGCTCGTTTTGCTCGCGCCTAATTAGACGTTCGGCCAGCTCGCCGTTTCTTATGCATTCTATCTCTAGCTGTTTGACCAGACTGCTTTTTCTCGCTGGGAACACGCGTTTTCATCCGGAATTACTGTTCTTACCGCCCTGAGAGCGAGATAAATGCCGCTTGATGGACGAATCATGAGGTTTTAATGGCACCCCGCCGGTCATTCGGATCACCGCGTGGTTATTGCTCTCGCCTTCGACCTCACCGGCCTAAGACTTCGTTCTCCTTTCGGAACAGACGTCGTTTCGATCCCATTTCGAACCGATGACGAACCGTTCTTTCGAGGGAAAGACACCGACTCTGCTCATTCAGAAAAGCAGAGACTCTTCCTTCTCTTCGGTGCCTGGTAGACGTTTGTGACGAATTATCGCGTGGAGATAATTTTCAACATTCAAAGCAACGAGCTAACGAATAAAAATTGTGCAAATGGATTGTCATCTAGACGTAACCTGTCGTCTTCAATCTTACTTAATTAATAAATTGAAGTAATAAAATTCTTCAATATTGACACTCCACAATTCCCTATCAGTTTTCCTTTCAATCTATTCGAAGATTCGTATAAGCAGTGAGCTTACAAGTGAAATGATGTGTCATCGATAAACGATGGAAATTTTGTACTGGTTCGTTATCCAACGATTCAATCGTTTATTAAATTAAATCGTCCTCTATATTGATACTGATTTTTCGACAATTAAACAACTCCGTTGGCTCCGTTACAATCTACAGTCTTGCTTAACTAATAGATAAATTCTGAAACATTGACACGTCGGAATTTATTACTTTACAGTATCTCTCCTATCTCCAAATTATCCACCGCTCGTCCTCAGCTCCACATTCGCGAAGCTTTCCACGTTCGACGATCCTTCAACACAAATTGACAACCGTAACAGCAAAAGATACGCAACAATGTAAGAAGGCGCCGAGCGCTGTTGCACTTCGCAATGTACACACCGAAGACAGTTTTATCGCGCAAGCCACGAGTACGAGGATAGAGTCGGGACGGCTGTACGCTCGCAATCCATTCGGTCGCGAATTAGAAATTAGCTGTCGCGCATTTACATACTGCGCAGGTGGCCGCTCCAAGACCGGTCACTGTTTTCAGGATAAAACGAGTTTCCGCCGCGGAAGAAGAAAAAAAAAAAAGAAGAAGAAAGAATAAGGTTCTCGGCCGACACTACGAAACCGGTGCAATAAAGATTCATGATCTATAATGTCGCGACATTAGACCAGCGAAAAGCGTCGCCTGGCTGAAAAAAAATCCCCGCCTTTATAAAAGCCACCTGTCGCATTTTCAGCCTCCGCAGGCTGTGGAAATCGTTTAGTTAGAGGCTTGATAAGTATCGGGAGAGCTGATAAGCAAGTGGGCGCCGCCATTTTTGACGACGCATTAACGCGTTGAAAACGCGACCGGCCGATAAATAAAGCCGCGTTGAAACGGCTTTCGAATAATTATGATTTACAAATTGCCATTCGAGTGTTATTAGAGGATTACGAAGGCTTAATAGCGCGACGATGTTTGATAAAGGGGCTTGTAACTTTCGGCAATTTTAAAAGTTACAAGCTTCCGCTCCGTTGGAAATTGCTTCAATACCACGCCGGTTTGTGATAAATTTATTAATTCTGGTTGCGTGTATCTTACGCGACAAATTTCATTGATGTTGACGTTAAATATTAAATGTAAATTGCAGTTATATACTCTAGAATGAAAATGAGGTTATTTTGAAGTTTCGGAAGAGGAATGGTCTCGTCTTGTTCTAAATTCTTGGAGAAATAATAAAAATGCAAAAAGTATGTACTCGTTAATTTATAGAAAGGTATTACAATTATCAAAGAAATATTCGATCGTGTTAAATATTGAGAAAACTGGTCTTGAAAAAATAACTGGAGAACTACCTGTCAGCAAACATTCCATTCCATCCTAGCAATTCAATAATTTGAAATATAAAATACGGTATACCTACGCACGTATATATAATAAGAAATTACGTTTCAGAAGTTGTTATTAGATTTCTATGATTTTAGATAACTAAAAGAACTCTCACGCAACTATATAAAACATATTATAACATTGTATACGCGTTCTGTAGTTTTGCATCTCCAATAAACATTCATCTCTAATAAAAATTCACATCGCATTAATCGAACTTTACAACGCAACAATACGTAAATATGAAAATAGAATAAATCCTACCCATAGAAACTAAAGAGTGGGCCAAAAATCATCTTCCTACGAAAATAAATCCGTAATTTTTTTATTATATATTTTGTTCCATTTGAAAGAAATAATTTTTAAAACACGTAAAACGTGCTGAACTTAAATCTAGTTTATAATTAATAAAATTAGTGTCTTCTTATATTTTGATACTTCATTTAAAGAAATAAACATTTTATTTTGTTCCATTTGAAAGAAATAATTTTTCAAACACGTAAAACGTGCTGAACTTAAGTCTAGTTTATAATTAATAAAATTAGTGTTTTCTTATGTCTTGATACTTCATTTAAAAAACGAAACAGTAGGCGGGAAGAAACTTTTGGCAACATCTTACAGGATAAATCCTATCAAACATCTCAATACCTACCTGCATCATTCGACTGTCGACAACACTCACCCATCCACCAATGATTCGAAATTCGAAACGATGGAATCCAGAGGATTCGGAGAACCAGGAAACACGTCGGAAAATTAACACCATTACAACGTTTCACAATCGCTATCAGCGTCACATTGATCGGCCTGTTCCCAACAAAATGAACTCTGCTCGAACCCACTGTCACGCTACTCCATAAACCATTCATCCGTCATCCTATACGTAATTCCCCATACAAAATCAATTCCTCCACCTTCGCTATCACGTTTCACGCTATCACGACACCGCTGCGGCACAGACTTCGACACAGCCCGGCCGTTTCGCGACGGATAAGGGAGTTCCAGGCTCCGTGACAGCCGTATGAGTAGCATTAATGGCGCGGAGGGCACGTTTTTCTGTTCGCGGGGATGGACGAACCTGTTCTCGGGCGCCTCCTTCCGCGCTTTGCCCGCGCATCAGTCGGATGTAGTCATCTGTATCAATCAGGCAGCTCGGTTGTATACACTTTCTTGCGTTTGCCGGTGGAGTTCAACGTGGGCACCACGCGAGCAGTTAGCTCCAATCAGGCCTCGAT
The DNA here is from genome assembly GCA_032399595.1 of Tetragonula carbonaria. Taxonomy (NCBI): domain Eukaryota; kingdom Metazoa; phylum Arthropoda; class Insecta; order Hymenoptera; family Apidae; genus Tetragonula; species Tetragonula carbonaria. The sequence continues at coordinate 7,652,383 of JAUCRC010000007.1, forward strand.
TGCGTCGGACAAGTGGAATAATTATTGGCCAGCGTCGCGTTATTGAATTATTGGCCACGGGTCCGCGGCTCGCTTCGTAAATAAAATCGCGCCGATTTCTCTCGACGAGCTGAGCGTTCGTGGTGCTCGTAACTCGTTCGCGGGGGAGAAAGCAATGTTGGACGATAAATAAATCGCCGGGGAACGAGGCGACGATTCGCTCGGTTGGAAGCGGATGTTGGCTACGGCCGCGATGATTTATTTTCGGGGTCCTTGATGCGAGCTCAGGTCAATTATCGACGTATCGGGGTCAGTTATTACGTTTTGCGAGAATTGCGAATTTTATTCTCTCTCTCTCTCTCTCTCTATTTTTTTGTTTTTCTAATTTTAAGTTTGTAGAATTTGAGATAAAAAAGGGATTTCGTTCGTAAAGGGTTTCTATTGAAATTAGCGAGCGAGAATAATATTTCAATGTTCAAGAGATACGTCTAAAGATGTGAAATTTAGACAATCTCAAATTGACGAGATTGTTCGCGATTTCACTACACCAGTTGAAGGTTAAAGAATGGGAAGAACATTGAAAAGCAAAATAAAACAGGATTTGACTTAAATCCAAACTGATGAACTGTTACTCGTGATCCAAGTATAATTAAAATTATAGTATAAAGTATAGTTATAAAGTATAATTAAAACAACACTAACATTAACAAGATTTTGAAAACGAGCGTGATTTAAGAAATATTTTCATTCTCCATTTTATTGACCATTGTACGAGCAAGAAATACTGTAAATACAGTCATTATCCAATCTCGCCACTGGTTGCCAGTCTTCTTCCTAATCACGACACTTTCTGCGTTAACCGTGAAAATCCAAGCTTTCTTACTTTCGCGACTGTAACACGTTCTTATCATTAGATCGTCTTTAGATCAACGACTGTATCGTCGAATCTAACATTGGTAATTGAGTAATAAAATTACGGCTAATCGCGGGACACCGATATCACGCAACGATCTACGAGACTGTGGATTGCTTGAACGAAACACGACGATTATAAATCTGCCCACCAATTTCTCGCGGATTTAATTAGACACGGCTCATTGAATGGGAAGGGGGAGAGATATTCTTGTTATCCATATACGTAAACATGAGTTGCAAATCGACGTTGTATTTCAAAATTTCATCTACCTCCTTGTTAGAATATTGTACATGAAAATTCAATGACAATTAGGCTACAAACCGAGGCGAACTTTCATGCATTCATATGTTTAATATAAATTTAAAAGTGCAAAATTGCAGAAAATCATACACGATATAACCTAAAAAAAATATATCCAAAGTGTAAACGTTTTCTATGATATTTCGCGCGAAAAATTCACGGATAAGATTTAGATTTGGAAATCATGAAAGCAATGATCAGTGCTCTATCATTGGATCGCTGCGGATTTTTATGCGATATCGCAAGATATTCTATCACCGAGATATTCTATCTCACATAGTGTTCCATCGTGTGATTCAAACACACGAAGTATAAAAATACGTAGTTCAGCGCGATCGTTGCTTTTGTAATTTAAATCTATACGCGAGCGTTTTTACGCGAGAACTATACGGAACTGAATTGACATTGTGTGTAGTTTATGCTCGCCACTGTATGAAACGAAGGAGCGTAAATATTCGTTTTTAGACGTCGATTTTATTTGCGCGCTCACGCGGCCGCTAAGCGAGCACCAATTGAACGGCCAATTGAATCTCGTAAATCACTCGGGCAGACGTTATGAAAGCGAGGATGACTTAATGCACTGTTACGGTAATGAGAGACGTGTTCTCGTGCCGCTAAACAGCTCCCATGATGTGCCACTTTGTGCACGCTTTTGGCAAAAGTAATCACCATTTTCGACGATCTTGCATGTGCTTTCATATCAATTTCCCGTTCAGTACCGAATTATCATAGTATGAATATTATTCTAAAAATGATCGATACAATCCGGAATATTTTTTGTAATCGAAAAATAATCTTAAAACAATTTTTAAACCTTTAGAATCTTAAAGAACGTTCACTTGCAAGATAAGAAATATTACTTGATTTTCTGTGGTAACAAATTTGAAGCACAAGATGCGGAATATATTTTTGGATTAGAAATTGTATAAGAAATATATATATATATATATATATTCAATAGAGATGCATCTTTTTGAAATGTAATATTTTCATCGACGTTAAATATGTTGGAGAGTTTAAAATTGATTCTCGTATATGTATTATACATACGAGATACGTACAATTACGTACGTAATAATTATTTACTTTGAGATACTTATTGCTTTAAAAAGTTTTCTTCCTCTATTACACACATACACGTATACATTTGAATCAAAAACTGCAATTTAAATCGGCGATTTTTTAACCTACTCGTACTTGTACTCTACCAAGTTCCTCAATAACAACCGCCATGAAACTTTCTGCATTTAATTTTTCAAGTTTTGTTCCGAACAAAATTCACCAAACAACCCTTGCAAATTTATCCAACAATTTCTTTAATGAATGCATGTCAAAGTTTACTTCCAGTTCTACTTTCACCCCTCAATCTCTTCTATCATAAACTTCTTTCATCACGTCGAAATTCTCGTTGAAATTCCCCGTGCACGCGCGAGACACAAAAATCACGTTAATGTCTGAGTCTCGGGTCGACTTTAATTCTAGTCGAGCTAGTTTAAAAAAGCTGATCAATGGATCCAGGCATGCGATGGATCTCGCGGCGCAGCATGGAATGCGGCGCGCGTGTCAAACGTGATATATTCCCGATGCTTCGATTTAAAACTATTTACAAGCAACGGGGATAGCGTGGTCGTGTCGTTGCACCGTTGCAACGCGTCGATCCATCGGTCCATTAGGGATCATAAAAGCGTGTCAATCGCACGCTGCGAGAGGTTAGAGTCGACTTCCTGTTGCGCGAACGCGCCGCTGCGTTCGAATCGCGCGCCGCGCCGCCTGGTAATGAACACGTTTACTCTCTTATCCATGCGTTGAAGTCACCGAGAAACGCCGCTGTCTCTGGCTCTGTGTGTGTGACTTCCCATATTTATTCATCAGATTAATCAATATTCGCGCGTATTAATATTCTCTAATACGTTTAGAGATTTTGTTAACAAAATGATATTGAAATTTTTACTTATTTTCACGATTATTCGTAAGGGACGCTGGCTCGATTTAGAATTCAAGAATTTCTAATTAATCACAATCAATGTTCACAGTGGAAGTTTTATTGACTTGACACTTTATCTCTCGTTAATAAGAGAATGTTTAATAGATGAACATGAATAAGTGAATAATCGTCGACGAATTAGTTCGTAGCTCCATTTAAAAGTAATTATTAGTCTCTGTATAAATCTTGTTTTATCCATCATTGTTCGTATGTGATATAATACTTTTTCCCTCGTGACTATGTGAAACGATTTTGTCCTCATTTCGATCAAACAAATCAATTTCAACCATCATGTATACACATAAATCGCCATAAATTCATCTCCTACTAACTTTTTAGGGAAATCTTAGGGAAGTAACCTTTGGGAAATTTTTTTCTTTTATCTAAATTCTTTGCAAAATCTGTGTAATCTTCTGGATGTAAACTCTTCAACCCGTTTCTCTTCGTGAAGCCGACCTCGCGCAGGTACTTGGAAGGAACTTGCAGAGAAGCGGCGCGGCGCGTTTTGAGAAAGTGTTACGGCGCGCTGTGCGCCGCGACCTTGGCACGGCGCGGAGACGCGCGTCGGAACGTTTCGCAAATTGCCGGAAATTTTCGTGGGAAAACTGCGAGTGTGGCGACGTGCGCGTAACAAGCAGACTGTGGCATCGGCTTAGGCGTATCCTCAGACATCGTCCTGCACTTACTATAAATGTCTCCTTCGCCTCGCTGATTCCTTTCCTTGCCCGAGGGCGAAGCATACTTTACTCATAATTGTTTCTTCCAATGCTTTGCTCGTCGAAATACTTCTGATAGTTTTCCCAAAATAATCTTGCAACTTTTCTTTTGATCTTTTCACTTCCTGTTTCACGCAGGTTTGGAGACTTTTGATTTTCGATAAAAACGGGATACACTTCGTACCGATTTTTCTTCGAGTCAGTCTTTTCGTTTTTAATTTTAGATCACGTTTATGAAGATTTTTGTTGTTTATATAAAAGTACGGATATCTCAAGGTATCTCACGAAACGAAGTTCTGAATTGCTAGACATTTTTCTATGATACACTTTGCCTCGAGTGACAAAGTGTTTCTAATATTAAAAATAATCTTCGATACGAAACTTATTTGACAAGAACATTTTCGCAGACCTAAGAATTACTTAGAAAAGTAATCATGCGCAATAACTACGCTACGAGAATAATAATCCGTAAAAGAACGTCCCTTTTTCAAAATACTCACATTATATCGCGAAAAATTCACATGTAATACAAATATAAAAAGTTCACGTCTAATACAAATATAAAACGAACGGTCAAATCCCATACTATTACGAAAATTCCAACTGTAACTGTAACCACCTAAACTCACCTCATCGTGAACCCACAAAGGAATTTAAATGCAGTGTACGTATAATTCCCATTCTGTGTCGTTGAAAGGAAGCGACGAGTTCAAAAGGTAACAACCGTCGCTCGATTCAATTACCCTCGTCAGATTTCACCCAACGAACTGTCCCTCATTGACACCAAAAAAAAAAAAGAAAAAAAAAGTAAAAGAAAAAAGAAAAGAAAGAAAGGGGAAACGAAGGGAGTGAGAAAAAGGGAACGTAAAAAGGGGAGAAAGGACGTAATTATTCGTCGACAGGAAGTGACAATTTACATTCCTGGTCGCACGTCACCGTCTGAAACCCCTATTTGTTGGCTGGCAGCAGGTGTAACGCTCACCCCCATAAATGACCGGATATTTTCCGTGTCGGTACGTGCGTCACCGTAGGAAACCGTCACAGTACGAATTAGTATAGCGTAATGGCAGGTCGTGCAACAAGTGCGACTCGTAGGTATCAGGTGCATACACCATTGGACGAGTGGTTGAACCGTGGCACATTGAACGCGGCCGTTAGAGGATCGACTTAGCACGTGACTGAGACGATCAATTTGACATACAATGTATAGGTGCACGTGTATCAGGGAGGATCATTCGGTCGTGTTACATAGAAATGAAAGGGGAGGGGTTTATATACATGAAATTATTTTGAATACAGGTGGAGTGAAGTATCGTTGTGGTTGAATTTTATAAACTGCAATTTACTTTAGAATTCTCGAAGCTTGGAAACCTTTTAAAGGCTTCTCAATGCGGGCGAGAATTTCTGAAATCTTGGAATTTTTCTTTAAATTTCAACAGTTTCGACGCTTTCGATGCATTGAATTTTTTCTAAAATCTCGAAGTTTCGAATTTCCGACGCTTCCGGCAGGTCGAATTTCCAAATTCTCAACTTCCGATGCTTCGAATCTTCAAAGTGTCTCAACGCTTCGAAGCACTCGATGATTCCCAACACGTTGAACTTCCAACACTCGGAAACCTCAAAATTTCAAATTCCCCGTTCGCGGAATTTTTAAAGCTTTAAGCGTGGGCAAAATTTCTAAAATCTTGGAACTTTTTTTTTACATTTCCGTAGTTTCGACGCTTTCGAGCCTCGGAGTTTCGACACTTACGATGCGTTAAATTTCTAAAATTTGGGAATCTCAGAGCTCCGAATTTTCGACGCGTCGACACGTCGAATTTTCAAATACTCAACTTCCGATGCTTCGAATCTTCAAAGTGTCTCAACGCTTCGAAGCCCTCGACGATTCCCAACACGTTGAACTTCCAACACTCGGAAACATCAAAATTTCAAATTCCCTGTTCGCGGAATTTCCGAAGCTTCGAAATCGCAAAATTTCCCGCAATCTTCGATTCATTGCTGTTCATTGCTAAAACTCAATCGGTTACCAACAAAAAAATATCTCCTAGAAAGCAAACCTTCGATACAGCGACGAGGTCATAGGGAGAACGAGAAATCGACGAAAACGAGCGAGTATTTAGAAACGATAACACGATATCGGATCGTAGGAACGGGGCTGCAGGTTGCTATCTGACTCGTAATTATCGGCGTAACAGTATTAGCTAGCTGTTAGAAGAGGGGGCAGATAAGAGCGAAGCGCGGAAACGATGATCGGCGTTAAAGGAAAGCGAGTTCGAGGCGGAGAACGAGCAAGGCGAACGGTTCGATGTATCGAACACACCACCGCGTCGGTGTCTGCCGGTATCAGGTGCAGGATAGGAGCACACTGGTGAACGCAGCCGTTGCTCTGGCCAGGCACGTGAATGAGGTCTATTCTCTCTCCGAGCGTATATACACGATCGGTCGAACGTCGATCGGGTATCGCGCGGCATGCAAGGAGGCGGGTCAAGATTTATCTAGCAAATAACCTCCTGTTGCTCGCACGTACCATGTGTGGCAAAAGTTTCCAACCGTTTCCAACTCGCTTCTTTTGTATCATTCCTGTAAACCTGCCTAAACTTTATTTTCTTTTCTTTCTTTCTTTCGTTTTTATACTACTCCCGGAATCTCGAGATCGAACGAGGTGGAATTGGTGAAACCGATTTGGCCGAGAAGCAAGTCTTCAGTCTGTAGATCGTTGATAGATCGTGGCGCTCGTAAATTGTCCGCGGCGTGAAATTTCAGGCGAAAATTTCCCTTAGCTCGAAATTTCCGATTCCTTCGAAGGAATATTTAAAATTTTCAATTCTTCGCGATCCTCGCAGAAGAACTTTCAGACACGTTGGAAACGCACGTGGCTTGGAGAATCAAACGTTTCGGAGTTGTTGGAAATCCAGTGCTCGAAGAGTTCGGCTTCGAATTCGAATGGCTCGGACCTCCGAAATTTCGACAACTCGAAGCTCCAAGAATTCAACGTGCTTCGAAGAACGTAGCTCCCCGCTCCGGGTTCTATTTTTAAATCTGCTATTTTAGATTCCTGCAACGTCTCTGATAAATATTAATGTTCTTTCTTTTACCGCGATCGCGTTTGAATATTCATAAATTTTGCCGAAAGAATTTGTCGGAGGGGGTTGAAAGCGTGTAGAAAGATTGTTTCAAGGATGGTAATTAAACAGGCTGTCGCATCGGCATTTCAGTTGGAAAATGTTCCCACGTGTACGTATATATATACGAGGTTCCTTGACTTCGTGGACGGGATCCTGGGGTCTTTTAATTGCACAATCCTTACTTGCACTTTCGTTCGCGATGATCCTAGAATGCATTCGCGCGGACGCGAGTTATTGCTCGAGTTATTGCCGTTCTAGAAAATCGCTGGAAAGCGAGTCGGCTCGAACACTCCTGCTAATGGCGAGTTCGGTTTTATTGATTGTTTGCTTCTCTTCATCTTTACGCGTCAAACGTGGAATTAATTATATGGTCGTAGGAATCCTGCATAATTGGATGTAATAACACGGTTTGATTCGACGGAAGTACAGACGGATTTATAGAAAAATCGGAATTCAGAATTGTAGGTCAATCGTCGGCTATGAAGGTAGGTTGAATTTAATATTCCAAGTCCAAGGATAATGGTGTGGGCCTCTTCGGTTGGAATTGACACTTTCAAAACGATGCATCGAACTTTAGATTAAGATCGTCGATGAAAAAAAATATAGACGATTCGACATTTTAATATTTCAAATACCAATACGAGAAATTGAAATTCACAAGCTTCAAACGGATTCGAATTTTTTTATACCTCAAGAGTTACTAGATTTTTTTTTTTCTTATATTTCGCGGAATCAAAAGAAGAAGAATTCAAACAGCTTAGATTTTACAGATCTTCCAGTTCGAGTTTGAATTTTTAAATCCTCGAAGCGTCCAAAATTCGTTGAATTGCTGTGCCTTCAATTTCCTTAAATTATCAAAGCTTTGAATTCCTAGTCTGAATTCTGAGTTTCGAAGATATTCATCTCTGAATTTTTTCATTAGATTCTTAGATTTATTAGATTTAGAAAGCTTTGAATCTTCAGAGTTTCGCATCGAATTTCTGAAGCTTCAAAGTCTCGAAGTTCTGAGACTCTGAAATTTCCGAAATTTTAACTTTTAGATTGATTTGAACTCGATTCTCAATTAGTTCTTAAAGCTTTTACGTTCTCAACGCGACCTAACACTTAAAACACTCGTTTAATTATCTAGATGCGAGGGGAGAGAGAAAAATTGTGAAATATCAGGTGATGAAACACTACCAATAAGTAATACGAAAAATTCTCACGGCGATTTAAGTGTGGCTAATTGGAGGTGCACGCCGCGACAATACGATCGATCGATATAGAGGCACGGGCCTCGAATAAAGATCCCAATAATGACTCACGGAACATCGAGTTCCACAAACGTTCGATTCGATCTTCTACGACGTCTCTTACGAGATTGAGAACAATATTGTTGCTTGACAAGAGGCATTCACAGCAGCCTTATCTTTCCTTGCTATATTAATTAAGATCCTTTGTTCGCGCTTCGTAAATCTTTCTTTCGGATCGAAAATATCCGAGGTGATCGATAAGAAGCGATCGAAATTGAAGTTACCTGTTGGGAGTGGTTTGAAGTGGAGAAAGTCAATGCTATAATTCGATGAAACTTAGAGCGTTTTACGCTTTTTCGTTCCGATTATTAACCGTGTTTAATGTGATAGAATCGTGCTGTGTAATGATACATTCTTTTCTATTTGATTGTCGATTACATCGATTATTAATTGACGGAGTTTTATCAAATTTATACTATTCGTAGAATTTCATACCATTTTTTTATCTGGAATTAAAGTGTTATAATATTTATAGAATTGAAGTATATAATGCTCATATGAAATGAACATTCGCAGACTTTCATAAATGATGTAAATTTTCGTAGAATTTTGTCATTTATAATATTAACGATCTTTTATACAGAAAAACAATTCAAACGAGGGCACTTTTGTATTTTGTATCCATTATTGAACGAAATTCGAGTATCTGTTATTTTACGCACCAGCTACTTTTACGTTACTTGAAATCACCATGTGCGAAGAAAAAAAAAAAAAGAAAAAGAACACTCAGTTGCAATTTTCTATTCACACTCTCGACGTCATAGAAATATTCAACATATAAGAAAGAATTTCAATTTCTAACGGAGAGTCGCGCGGAATCGATTATAAATCGAGCAAATATACCAGAGATTTCAAGATCGGGCAAACGTGACCTCTTTACATAAACGCTCCAGCTTTAAACACCTTCGAGCAACTTGCTCGTTAATTAAACGCGCCTCTCGGGTAATTAAAAATAATGGAAACTGTTATCGCGAATCATGTCAAAAGGAGTCGCAGTTTTCGATCGCATGCGCAATCGCATAGTTATTAAGATTTCTGTAATTCGACGGAGCCGTGGGTGATCCTCTGAAGCGGCTCTAACGAGGCGCAGGTCTTAACAAGGTTGAAATGAAATTTAGTGCTCGCAGCACACACGGCATGCAAAACTATGGCCGTGCATGCATGCAATACTCCTGCGAGATACAGCCTCCGCCACGATTGCCATCATTAGAAGGTAACTCGTTTTGCAACTCGTCGCGCGCATTTTTCCTTCCACTCTTAAATATACTGGGCTAGGACGATTGGAAATTCCTCGTCACTGAAATTTACGAGAAACTTACGACGAGGCGAGGAAGAAATCTTTCGGAGGTTCTATAAGGGAAACTATAAATCATTTTATAGCTGAATTTTGGAATTTCTCGAAGAAATCGCCGACTAGGAAAACCAAAAAGTAATTCACGACAGTAATTGGACATTGGATCGAGAAAATAGAAATTTACAATCATCTCAATTCCAAAAAGCAAAAGTAATCATCCTGTTATTAATAATAAGAAGAAAATCTTCTGATTCTAGAAATTCTAAAAAAAATTCTAATTCTAGAAATAACCGTGGAAATTACAGAGGATTCTGCCCTACTTCTCTTTTCATTCCTGAGTTTGACGATCGAGTTGAAATAGAAATTGGTGAAATTGTTTCTTACGCTAGAAATTTTCAATTACAGATTCGTAAATTACTCGAAATGCAAATTTTTACAGTAACAGGAAACACAGCCATGGTTGCCATCATCAGATCGTTGTCGCGCGTAGCCTTTTCTTCTCCATTTTGTTTCAGTCGTCTCAGTATTTCGAATTTTTATGTTTGTAAAAAGTCTTTATGTTGTTTGATCGAGCAATTCGTTATCAGTCGGCTTCTCCTTCGGCGTACATAATATAATGTCCAACTTCCTCTCGCGGCTTCTACCTCGCGAAACCAGCGATCAGACTTTCGTCATTCATTGCATTCTTTTTCCCCTCGTTTCTTTTTTTTCTTTTTTTCTTTCTTTTCTTCTTCGAGTAGTTACTCGTTTCTAACGGTTTGAAGAAACGGGATCTTTCTTGGCTTTCATCTTCCGCAAACAAACTCGATTTTATCACTCGAACTACTTTTATCACTTCTGGCGTCTCGCAAGACGTTACGCAGAGACTGATTGTGAGACTTAATTTGTTTGGTTAGATACGCGTGTATTTTTTTTCTCTTGTAATTTGCAGTCTCGAGCATTGATTGATAGCGTGGCGAGCGAACTAGAAGACGTCCGAATTTTACTTTCCTGCAACTTTCTCTCGAAAACTTTCCCGTTCGTTATCAGTGCCATATGCTCAGAAGCGAGATTTTCTCTTTTTCTTTTAATAACAGCAGTTCTTTTCGCAATTTTCTCGAGTCAAATGACATATCTTTAGTAATTAATTAATAATAAAAATAGTATATCTTTATTTGGTTAATTTCTGGAATATTTTGGGTTTCGATGTTAGACAGGAATGAAAATTAACTGGAAGTTAAAATTTGTGCTTTCCGAAGAAAATTGTGCAACTGGAGAGCAGTAAGAGTTCTAACATTTGTAAATTTGGAAAAAGAAGGGAAATAATGTACACTCTTCTTGCACGAAGAAAAATATGCCTGTGGAGGAATTTCGAGGAGCTTAAACGTACTATAGAATTCAACTCTCAAAGCTCTGAACTTCTAGACACGTATTTGATGTCCTCAGTTCTTCAGATTGTTCAATTTCCTCAATTTCCTAAATTTCTTCTAATTTTCCAAGTTGCGAATTATCGAATCTCTGAGTTTTCAAAGCTTGAAGTGTCGAATTTCCAGAGTGTCGATATTTCCAACTGCAAGCTCCTAAATCCTGAAGACTTTAATTCTCTAAATCTCGAAACATCAATCCTCCGAATTTCCAAGCTTCATTTGAAATTTCAAAATTCTCGAAATTCTCTGAATTCCAATGAATCCTTGGTTAACGTCACTTTTCCAAGGATTCTCAGTTCTTCGAATCTCCTTTATAATATCTCGCAAATCCCTGTTGTATCAGATGCCTAAGTTCACAGAGTCCAAGATCGTCGATCATCGTCAATCCGAGAAACTTCGGAATTTAAATGAAAGACGAGAAAGAAGAGAAAGAGTAGCGACAAAGGAACGACATATGCAGGAAGAAAGGAAGATATTTCCCTCGTTAGATTTTGCTTTGCCAACAACAAGTGTATGCGTAGTAGTGGGAGTTACGCGAGAGGGAGAGGGAGAGGGAGAGGGAAGTTAAAGCCGCCACAGGGGTTGTATATCTCCACTTGGAAATTCTGCGGCGCTCTTAACGAGGTGCCGGACGACGGGAGCTTAGCGCTCGTGGCACGCACCATTGCGCCAAACGGCTCCCCTATATAACCGACCGCTTGTTTAACAATCATTATTTGCGAGATACCCGTTGCGATCCGACACACACGTACACCGGTATCGGGGACAGATCAGATCGAATCTCTTTGCGGCTCGAGTCCACCGTATTGTGTTTCTAACCGCGATCGATTCACACGGGCGACAGCGCCACGAGATTCTGAGAGATCGCCCCTTATAAACCACCCTGCGCCTTGTTCTTTTTCGGACGTGGTTACAATACGACACGCGAGAGAGAAATTCTTTTCTTTACCTCGAAGCGATCTCGAGAAATTTAAGTAAATTTCTTAGGATCGTTACAATAAGCGATTCGAGGGTGAATTTTGACGGAGAATTTGATTGTAATTTTCTTCTTGGAAATACTCGCGACCTAAAGGGGTGGAAGTTTCCTTAACGAAAAGTTACGTTATTAATTGTTTCTGTGAATAAGAACGCATCTTTTTTTTTTAATATTGAACACACAATTTGCCACGAGTACTCTTTTCCCACGTAGCTTTTAAATGCTTCTCTATTGGAAGAGGTCGAATTTCTTCTTCAAACCTTCAGGGTTTTTAACCATTTATTGTTTCTGCAAAGATCAGATATTTCTTCAGAATTTCTTACATCGTTTTTGCCAAAATTCTATTACATCGGTGAAAATATGTTTAAATGAAAATCCTTGTTGTTTCTAGGTGTAAGTTTCAGACATATCTTTCTTAAATATCGAACGCACGATTTGCCACGAATATTCTTTTCTCATGTAACTTTTGAATACTTTACTTTTGAAAGAGGTCCAATTTCTTCTTCAAGATTCTTAATCTTCAGGGTTCTTGACCATTTATTGTTTCTACAAAGATCAGACACTTCTTACATCGTTTTTGTCAAAATTCTATTAGGTCGGTGAAAATATGTTTAAATGAAAATCCTTGTTGTTTCTAGGTATAGTTTCAGACATATCTTTCTTAAATATTGAACGCACGATATACCACGAATATTCCTTTCTCACGTAGCTTTTGAACCTCTCTTTTGAAAGAGGTCGAATTTCTTCTTCAAATCTTCAGGGTTCTTAACCATTTATTGTTTCTGCAAAGATCAGACACTTCTTCAGAATTTCTTGCATCCATTTTTTCTCAAAATTCCATCACGTAAGTTCCAAATATTTCTTCAGAGTTTCTCACACGATCTTTCTAGTAATTTTACTTTCTAGTAATAAATCCGCTATCATATAGTAACAAAGAAATATACTCACGATTACGAGTATATTTCGAGTTCTTTGTCACATTGTCGTACGGTCAGTCGGCGAAAACGTATTTCACAGTAGCAAGGTCTCGTTTATCCGACGACCTTCGTTCGATATCGTCGTTCTGGCCGTCATCGTCTCGAACGACGACAATGGCCGACGACGAAACGGACAACGACAAACGAAACGCCGTCAAAGCGGCCTGATTTTCCCTCAATTACGCCGTGACGCCGGCCGGATGTCGAGTGAGTGAGTGAGTGAGAGAGAGAGAGAGAGAGAGAGAGAGAGAGAGAAAGAGAGAAAAAAAAAGGAATTTGACGTCCGTTCGGCGCATCCGGCGCGGAGAACCCGTGACGCAATCGTACTCGAGAGCGAAAGGGAAAGGCTTGAACGAATGCACGATCGAATTTAACTTCGAGATCGACTTTGCGTTAAACGATTATATTCAAGTCCTGATGGTCTTCTGGATTGTTAAGTTAATTAATTTTTTTTTTTTAATGTTTCTATGGGAAATCTGAACACATTTCGAAAGGAAAATAAAAAGAAGCGAACAACTATGTGACTTCATTTGACAGAAATATAATTTTTCTTAATCTTGTAACATTCTGTTGGTCTCCATCGTACAACAAACGAAAAGAAAACGATCATCACACCAATCGCGGATTAAAATCGAATGCGAATATGACTAACGAGGATGGAACGATTTCAAACGATAGTTAATTTATCGCTCAAGTGTCTTTGTATGGTGATTTCTGTTGGAAGACACGCCCTTGATCGGATCGTTTAATCGCAGCCTTCGTGTCTCGATCATTCATTACATACACATAATCGCCATAAAAGTTGTTACAATTTCTTAACTATTTTATCACGCGTAAATTTACGAAGAATAATGTTCTGATGCTACATGCAAGACCCAGGTGGCGATAAGCAAAATTAAAGTAGAAAATTAAGAGATTCAAGAGTCTCTCTTTCTCTCTCTCTCTCTCTCTCTCTCTCTCTCTCTGTATTTTCTCATCTGTGGTTCCAAGGAGATCTATACGGGAATTTGTTCACCGGCTTAGCCATTTAGTCGAAGCACCAACGAGTGTACCGGACACGATAAAAACCTTGTCGACTTCCTGTGCCACCCGCCTTCGAGCAAGGTCGAAGTCTTATTACGTGTCAGATACGCCTATCTTACGAGCTAATCAACCTGCCAAGGCCACCCAAAGGGAATCGTTTCTGTTCAATGTAAATTGCGAAATTTCTCACCATTCAGACACCAGTGGAATTCGACCAAACGAAATCACCTGTTTCAAAGAATCGTACTTATCTCGATGTCGGACGATCCTCGCGATCTTATTGCTACTTGGACTCGAGTTCAAAGTAAATTTCTTCCGATATTTCCAAACGTTGAGATTTTTGAATTTTGTTTGATTTTCGAATTCTTCGAGTCTCGGCGCTTGATATTTCATCGCGGAGATTTTAATTGTGTAAAATTGTAAATAATCCTAAATTAAATTAGAATTCCAATTAAATTAGAATTTCCAATGTTCTGAATTTCCAGAGTCTCGAACCTACAAATTGTCGAATTCATCGACTCATTAATTGTTCTAAAGCTCTGAATTTTCAAAATTGAGCTTCTGAAGCTTCGAATTCCCGAAAGCTTGATTTTCCGAAGCTTTATAAAATTTATAAGATTCTGAATTCTCAAAGCTTCAAATTCTCAGCGTTCTGAATTTAGTAAGTCATTGAATCGCGGAGATTTGAAATTCTCTAAAGAATTTTTCCCGAATTTTCAATCGCCTGAATTTCTCAAATTTTCAAATCGTCGAATTCCAAAGTCTTCGATTTTCTGAAGTTCCGAGTTCTTAAATCCTAAGCCTCTAAAGCTTTAAATTCCGAAAGCTGCGAATTCCCTGGAGCTCCAAACTTATTCGACAAAATTCCAAATTCCGAAAGTTCTTTAAATTCTCAAATCTTGAATTTTCAAGCTTCTCGTCTAAAATTTAGACAACTAGCTAAAATAAAATATCCGAAACTCTCAATTTCTGAATCGTTGTACTCTTCTGAAATATTTGATTGCCTAAGGCTGCGGAGAATTTTTCAAATTTTGAATTTTCAAATCTTCATGTTTCTTGAGCTTCTCAGTTCCTCGACTTTCGTATCATCTCGCCTGAATTCCACGATATTCACCCGAGCACACTTCTCTCTGCTCAAAAAAAAAGAAAAAGAAAATCATTTTTATCTCGATCTTCGAACAATCCTCGCCATTTTATTTATCGGTGGCTGGTCTCGGGTTTAAGAGTAACTTTTCATCTGAAAATAGTTGACTGTTGAGTCATGGCACTCGCTCGTTGCGTCGAGCTGTTCCTCTAGTAATTACGACGACCTAAGGCAGTGCTATAGTCGAGGAACTTAATTGATCATAAAGGTGATACAGAGCAGTGTGATAATGTGCGCTGGCAGCAGAGTTTGTTTTCTCGAGGATAATTCCTCTTCGTAATTATGAGCCAGGATTATGCAAAGAAAAGTTGTATTAATAGTTTTAGCTGTTTCTTGCGCCTTAACCGAGGTTCTAACGTCCAGTTTACCGCAAGAAATATTTAATTAGAGAGCTTGGTGAATTCTAGTCACTCATTACATCGCATAAATAATTTATCATGAAAGCTTGCAAGGCTTCTCCTTTCTTTGAAAATTTATGAGTTGGAATTTTTACCTACCCGAGGTATGAACTTCTTATATAATATTTGCTAAAGATTTTACACGTTTATATACATTCCAGCCTTTGTATTTATATTTGTCGCTGCACTTTAGAAGAAAACTTACTCGTTCGATAAATAATAACGATTTCGTACAATAGCTTCGAAATTATATTGTGATTTTACTGTGTTAAATTTTCAATTTTTCACCGGCATCCTTTTCTTTATTAATTATTATTATTTGTTCATTATTTTACTCTGTTTAATATTAATATTATTTTATTGAAAGAACAGAAAAAAATTCCTCCGCACACTGTAGACACTCTACTTCTTCTCTACCTCAAAACTACCCTCATCTGTAAACACAAACGCTCAGAGAAAATTATATTTCTTCACGTGCTGCGAAATCTGTAACGTTTAACTTACTCTCAGTTAACTTTACAAACACTTTACAAAAATTAAGAACAGAAAAATTCCTCACACACATCACAGAATCTCTACTTTCTTATTACTTCAAAACCGTCTTCATCTGCACAAACACAAACTCTCCAAAAATAACAAAAAAAAAAAAAAAAGAAAAAAAGAAAACAGCAGAAAATTTATTTCTCCACAAAATCCACGTGCCAATATTTCATCCGCTCTCGAATGCAAATCTCTCCGAGGTTTCAAAAAACAGAAAAAGTTCCTTCGCACACTACCTCTGCATCGTCTGCAGGCAGAGACTCATCAAAAATAAAAATAAAAATAAAAAAGATTATTTCTCCACGCCCAACGAAATTTCAACCATGGCTCTCGATTACGAACACGAGCTCTGCGAAGGAGAAAAAAAGAAAAAAAGAAAAAAGAATTCCTCCTTACGGAGTAATAGAATCTTCTGGTTATTCGGTGTACGGTTGTCCCGTTGTATCAAGCGACAACTGCAACGCGACCAACGAACGAGCGTAGTGGAATAGTAATTGCCGGCGGGACGAACGGTAATCGCGCGGAGTAACAGCCGGCCGTATTGTCAGGAAGACGAGACGAGATCTCCGGTATCGATGGGCCACGACTCTTCCTGGTATCGAGCGGCGACCGCCACAAGCGTACACATAGGCCACGAGAGAACGCGCGTTAACGCGTACATACGTACGCGGAGCGAATCAGCTGCGTGGCTGGATCTTTGCACACATTTGTTACCGATACTTTACGATACATACGTATATACATACATACATACCGTGCATCCGTGTCCTTAACGTCCACGTGTGCATTAATCTGTTCGTACGTGCGTGCGTGCGTCGTGTCTACTTGCTCTGCCGCGTGTCGTGTGTCACAGAACGAATATAATCGTAATTGGTGAATTGATAAACAGAGGAGTTAATCCCGAACGAAGTGAGTCGTCGTTCTTTTCGATTGATTGGATTATGTATGGATCGGAGTGGTTAACCACGCGTTGCGCGTGCTCGTTAGATGATTAAACGAACGTAGGTATTATGGTATTTTTTTGATTTCGGTACGACTGGGACTTTTCGTTTGAGGTTACAAGAAGGTTTATGAGGTGGCGCGTGAGATTCATACGAATTCATACGTGTGTGTTTGTATTAGGAACTTTTTTCTGAAATCCTGGAACTTTTCATTTTTCTAAATTATGATTCGTCTATTTGAATTCCTTTATTTTCAAATTCTCCAATCATCCGATTGTCCAAGCTATGAATTCTTTGACGTAATAATATTTGAAGATTTGAATACATATCAAAAGGTCTATCTTTGAATCTCTAAGTCCTATTTTCAAAGTTCTAGACTTCCCGTTTGAATTCCACAATCTTCGAATTCTCTAACCTTCGAGTTTTCCAACCCTGAAATTTTCCAAGCTTTTGAATCTCTGAACATCCTAATCTTTGAAATCTTCAATTTTCAACGCTTATGATTCTCCGAGCTTCGAGTTCTCGTCGAGTTTTCCAAACCTGAAATTTTTTGAAAAATCTCTAAACATCCTAATTTTAAAGTATCTTCAATTTTCGTAGCTTTGAATTCTCCAATCTTCGATTTTTCCAACCTTGAAGTCGTTGAGTCCCTGAAATCTTCAATTTTCGAAACTTCGAGTGCCTAGAATCTCCAGTTTATGAATTGTCGAACTCGTATTAGAATTGACAAGCAGGGCATGCTTCATGAAATGAAATTAATTGTGCCGAATGAAGGAATTGAATCTCGTAATGGGCGAGTCGATGAATCCGATCGGTTGTTAAACGACTGGTCGTTCGCGTGTCGTGGAATTAAGATATCGATCTGTTGAACCTCGCGATTGAGGAATCTGCGAACGAAACAACCTGCTCGCGCGGTATAATATCGTCGTATAAAATCGATCCTCTTGCGCGTCTTTTTGCTACGTCGTACGTGTTCATTACGTGGTTGAATGATCAGTGTGGAAAAGTTACGACGAGCGTGCATGTTACTTCGTTTTAATCGGACGATTAAAAGGGGGAATGAGTGATAGGCAGTTCAGATATAGGAAGACGGAAGCTGACGTAAGGATATTTTGCGTGCAACGTTGATGAGAAATCTTTCGAGTCTGTGTATTTTTCTATTATTCATCGTTTAGTCGACGCAAACGCGTAGAATTTATGGAAATTTAATTAAGAAAAAAAGGTGAAACAAGAAAGGAGCAAGAACTTTGATTAACCTTTCTGATACAATTCAGAAAATTTAGGAGGTAATCGATCAAGCAGACAGATATGAACAGATGTAGGATTTGTAAAATATATAAATTGAAAGAAAAACAAGAAAAAAGAGGAGCAAATGAACAAGAAAGATTTCTGATTAATTTCTAGGGATTACTTTATCAAAGGAAAGTAGAGTTTGAAGGGAGTCATTTGAAAGAACATGGTTTTGAGAAAACTGCATTTTAAATATTCCCAAGTATGCCAAATTCGATAACAAAATATTGTACGGTATATTCATAACACGAACATACTCCGAGATAAACGACATAGCTCGACAGAATTAAAAAATGCACGAAGGAAAATAATTTCGAAGCGAATTAATTTACACGAAACACAGAGAGCTGATTTACGAAATGATTCACGAAAAAAATAATTAATAATATCACTTCCAACGAGTCAACAACGTTCGTACATTGAATTTTTCCCCCAAATTCGTACACTCCGGCAAGTGTAACACACGTTGCGTGTACAATTGAAGCGGATTGGTCGGCCGGTCGTTCCGTCCTCGCAGCGGATAGAAACACTTATTTCAGTTGCGAGCCGAGCTGCAGGCTGTCGGCTACGAAGAAACGAAGCGCGATCGAGCGGACGAGGTGGAGGAGGAAGAGGAGGAGGAGGAGGAGAAGGACGAAGGCGGAGGCGGTGTGTCCGGCACACCAGGTTGGAACTAGGCTCCGAGTTGAGTGAACGGACAGAGGCGGATGGATCACAAAACACATCCATTATTTTTACGCTTTGGAGCAATCGACCGCGTCTTGTCTTGCGCGAGATTCCGATCCAGGGACGTGTCTGCCACGCCACGTACGAAATCTCTGATTTTACACGCCTCTTCCGGTGTAATTAAATCGCGACACAGCTCCTCCCCGCCCTCCCTCTGACGATCCTTCGATTTACTTCGTTCGACTGTGAACCTTGAACAGCATCTTCAATAGCGTGATTTATTTTTTTTTTTTTTTGCTCCATTCGTTGCATCTCTTCTCGAAGAATATCTTCTCGAAGGTATATACGAACGGACCGCGGGTTTTTTTTTCTGGAAATGAGACTTTTTCCTGTAAATACTTTGCACTTTGCTCGAGAAGACAATGACGTGTCAAATTTTTGGTCCTCCGCGTAAAAATGAAACAAAGAAAAAAAAAGGAAAAGAAAGAATCGAAATTTTATAATCCTATCCATCTGGTGTATCTCGTTCGATAGCGTTCCAAGTAGAAAGGAATTCGTGTCGAACACTGGCTGAAGAATGAAACGGAGGAGAAAAAAAGAAAAAAGAAATAAAAAAAAAAAGAAAAGAAAGAAGTGGGATGGAAAGAAATCTCGATCAAACAGATAGATAGAGCCTGCGATCTATGCAACACCTATGCGGAACAATCGCAGCTGGGGTGGGGGAAAAATAGGCACAGTGACAGCTTTCTTCGCGTGACAAATTTACGAGAGGCGTATAACGCGTCGGAATGGCCGGCTAACTGCGCGTATGTATCTCTGCCGCGTTCGAAGCTTCGCAGAAGCTTGCTTGGGAACTCGACACCTTTGTCAGATCCCCGTGTTGCCTGTGCAAACGTCAGGACGTTTAGAACGTCCGAGGTCTCCGTGAATCGCGCGTCTCCGAGCCGCGATTATCAACGCTCGTCGCTGTTTACGTCACTCGCGCGGCCCTGTTTTCTAATTTGAGCGCGTAATCGCGGAATCGTTTCGTGTAAGACAGGTTAGAGCAAAACGCTGGAATGTTTTCGCAGCTACGTCGACGGCGGATTTTTATGCGTTTTTATGCGGAAATTAATCTCTCGAGTATACCACCATTGTGATAAGAGTACAAATTTCGAGAAACAATAATCTATGAATTTCTGTGCAATAATGAAATGAAGAAAGTCGTAGTACGACGACGAGGAAGTAGAGCAATAAGATAAACAAAGCTGTTCCTCTTCAACCCTTAAGAGATTAAAATTAAAAAAAAAAAAGAGAAACGCACGAAATGCGCATTTATAATTCAATTTATAGAAATTATAGAATTTATATATTCAATTTATAGAAAAATACGGATCCGTTCGAACCGATCCGAGAATTTAAATTTAATGCAAGTTCTAATCCTAGTAAATGAAAATTTAGCGGCCAGTTAGGAAATTGAGAACGTGCAACGAAACAGGACGAAGCGAAACGGCGTAAAAGGAAATTTAGCACTCCGAGATTCAGGGCATGGAAATAAAAATGAGAGGAAGCTCGCTAAAACGAAAAGCAGAAAACTAAAAGAGAAAAAAAAAAATTTTTTTTAAATAAAAAAAATAAAAGGAAATTCACTATTTCGTACGTAGTAATAAAATAAAAAGAAGAAAATCGGAGATGCGAGAACGAGTAGATCACGAGACAATATCGCGAACGAAGCGAATATCAAAAGACGCCGACGTTACGCCGTAAGGTAATACGCGAAGGAGGATCGGAGACGACCAGGTGTGCACGCAGGTGAAACGTTCACGAATGTGTCTAAACGCAGGAAAGACCGATATATCGAGGGATCGGTTATGCCCGACGGAGACGAATCGATTGGTGGCCGGCGCGCGAGAAGTAACTGGATTCGCTGGCCGATGATGACCGACTTCGAGGGCAGGCCGACGGTCCACGGATCGTTTCCTGCGGCACCAGGAAGGATATCGACTCCGCTCTATCGACCGTTTCTATTATTCTGGGATTTATTGGAACGCCGGATGCTGTGTCGCGCTCATGGGAACGGGAACGCCGGTGATCGGTGCGTTTCTCTCGCGTCCCCGTGCACAACGTTCTTGCTCGATCGAATCGCGATCGAATCGGCCTCTGCGTGAAATAATCGACGAATCGGTAATCGACGAACATCGCGAGCATTGGTCGCTGGAATTTTCTTCGAGAGATGAATAAAGAAATTACTGGCGATGGCGACTTTTGTTTGTTCGGATTGTCAATCGAATTTAACTCTCGATCGGTGTTGGTCAATGAAATTAATGGTAATAAACTATAGATGTTATTACTAGATTGGCCAGAAAGTGACTGCGTTCTTTTGGACATGAAAAGCGAATTTTACGCGAGAAACAAAAGCTTCATTAAACGATGTACAAAAAAAAGTTCCAAGAACTTCATCGGCAGTGAAATTTAGCAAATTAATACTACCGCAGTTTTAAGAACTTCTTCATTATTACACGTCGGATAATTTTTTTACGAGCTTGTACAGCTTGTGTTTTTTTTTCTTTTAAGAAGTAGCACAACAAAATATAACGAGAATGTTTCCCTTGCGATTTTTCATTTCGAAATCGACGCCAAACGAACAATTATCAACGAGATTATTGTGCATTTTCTTTTTCTAAAACAAACTCGAACATATCAGATTACACGATAAATTTGCAGTTTCAAAATGAAGTTAGCTGTATTTTAAGATATGCACATACGTGTGTCTGTCTATTAGAAGAAAACACAATTAGTTTCTGGCCAACACAATCGATTATTGAATAATAATTACGGACGAAAATAATTTCCTATTGTGAACAGCGTTAAGTGATTCCTTTAACGAAGAATGTAAATTTACAAGCACAAGTTCTTACAAATCTATAGATATAGATTTTTCATCCCGACTTTACGTCCAATCACTAAAGATTTTCATTTTCATTTTTTTTTTTTTTTTCAGAAGATCAGTTGTAGCAGAGTTGAGAGAAAATAATCTCACTCTATCAAATTCCATTCGCAAATTGAAGATTTTCCCACGGAAGAGAAACCACCGATCTTCCACGATATAATCGATTAATACAGTTTATTCAGAAATACAGTTGTTTAGTATTTTGTACTCGATAAGTTTAGTCACGGCCTGACATGATTTACTTAATCGTCACGCAGAGCTACTGGCAATTTCATGGGAAAGAAGTTTTTAGGATTTATCTGTGACAGATACTGTTACTCTGCTATCTGCTATTTTCCTGTCGCCGATCGTTCTGGTTCGTTTCTAATTACGTTTAATATACGCTTGCCCAATTCGCTCCATTTTTGAATTGAATCGTCACGATTCGATACAGTTCGCCTCAGAAGAAGTTTCGAGCTGCGATGCACAGGAATATGCCTGATTAATCGTTCAATCTTGTCTTCGTTGTTTATATTACATCGTCGCGCGCGACATTTTGAAATTTTGAAAGTTCGACAGAACTTTCCTGCGATAATGAGATGGATTCGAAACTTATAATTACCTATACCCAAGAAAATTCTCTGTCAAAAGATCAGTTTATTCATAATTATTACGATCACCGAGAAACAATTAATTTTTTAATGTACATCTTTGTAAAGAAATTTCAATTTCATAATTTTTATTTCCAATATATACTTTCGAAAGGAAATCTCAGGAACTTGGCTGAAAATATTTCTTTGAACTCTTTCTCGTTTAAATAATTTTACCAAACGTAAAGGAATTCGAATTGTCGTTTGATCCTCCAATGACCAAAATCTCTCTTGAAATTATATATCTACTAATTAATTTTCGATTTGATTTGATTTTCCTTCGATTATTTCAACGTTCAATATCGCTTCTAATTATCAAATCGAAACGTAAGAAGTATAATAAACGAAAGATCTTCGGGAGATTTGGTTCCTTAATCGATCACCGGTTCAACGTATCGTCGATCGCTCGCGTAAGCGAAACGGCGTCTGGAATCGATCGATCGACATTGGCATCCAATTCACGAGACAGGGGACGATCGAACGAAGAGGAGAAGAGAGAAGAGAGGCGAATACAAAAAGTAAGAGAAGCCTGCGGTGGACGACTTTCCCATGAAGCCATGGTGGAGGACGCGGGGCAGGATGTGCCAGGACCAATCAATTGTACACGCCGGTCTCCTTCTTCTTTCTCTCTCTCCACCTCGATTTCCTATTTTTTTTTCTTTCTTTTTCTTTTCTTTTCTTTCCTTTTTTCTCTCTTTCGAGTCTTTTTCTCGCGGCTTCTTTCATCGACAAACGTCAAGCAAGTGTCGACGACGACGCTTTCGCACTCTTGGTCATTTGTTATTGCTCGCACCGAGCGAGTGTTGCAAGAAATCGAGTCGAACTCGCGAACTTTCAGAATATTAACGACAGTCTCGTTATTCCAGACGCAGAAGATTCCCCTCACGTTTGTTCCTTCTCCCCAATTTTTTCCCCAATCTTTCCTCTTCTCGATACTCGTTATTGTTACTCGTTGCGAATGGAGATTTTTGCAAATTAAAGAAAACGACCGAATGGAAGTGATCGTTTCGCGAATTATACGGTGGGTTTCGGTTCAACCGTGTCGGACGTGGGTGGATGAATGGAAACGAAAGGATCTTGATGCGTAGGCACAGGTGTTTCAATGCTTTCAAAACGTGACCTTGCGCACTCGAGATTTGCGAGGAAAAGAGGGAAATTGCTGTAATGTGTATCCTGCGCGGTTACATTTACATAGACAGATTGGAAAGTACACGTTGTGGAAGAACGATATACGTTCCACACGTTCCACATACTTGTAATAAACGAAATCGCGTATATATGTGACTTGAACTTCTACCAAGTGCTTGAAATGTCTAGAATTCTCGTGAACATCTTGGCACGTCTCATTTTTCCCCCTTAATCTTGGGGAAAAAAAGAAATTTTTACAAACTCGGATGAACAACAAGAAACCAAGTTTGAACTACTTAATTAGTCTTTGCGCGACTAATTGGACAGAACTTTTACCAACGACCACGATTATTTTATCTTTCAATTCTCTACGGTACAATTTAGGATGAAAGTCTTCGAATTACAAGCCAAATAGAGCTTTATATTTTATTTAATCGGATTCTCCACGTTCCATCGCTAAAGCAAATTAAAAAAAAAAAAAAAAAGAATACAGTCATGGGGACTGTCGACAGAAGTGAAAACTTAAAACTATGAAATAACAGTGGCTTTGAATTTTCAAATTAATTGTAGTATCAAAGATTAAAATTTCATAATTCGTAAATTATTAACATTAGTCTGGTTTTCACATCTATCGGCACTCCGAGCAACAATTATGTACATTTTTATATGGTTTATTTATTAGTCAAAACATATTATGGGCTGTGCAAGCCGAGTAAAAAATATAAATACAACTTAATCGAAATAATAATTAACATACACTTATATTATTTATACATAGTATTTGTATTTACATAAATTTCAATGAACTTAATTTTCAACATTATTTTCATTGTTTGTATCATTATCATCATTAATTTCAACAATACTCATTTCATTGTATTCTAAAAAGGATACAATAGGCTTATGGTGACTGAAGTAAGAAACAAAAATGTTTGATTGGAACCGCATCGATCGTCGTTTTACTGATCATTGGACATAGTCAAACCTAATGCTTCATTCAAAAATTCAATTAATGGTATATATATATATATATATATATATACTGCTGGCCAAGCGCATTACGTCATTGCATGTCAGACGCGAACTCATAAAATTTTCCCCTACCAAAAATCGCTCAACGCGCCTAAAAAAGTTTTCACTTCAAAAAAGAATCTCAATGCAACGTCTCAATGCAACGTTGTGTTTTTCTTGCATCATCGACAACGAAATGTATTTTTCCCGGGACACGTAACGATCCATGAGGATCCAACAGAGTCGTTCTCGATCGAAAGTGTTCCGCATGCCAAGCGTATGTTTACGCACACAGTTTCCCGGTTCCGAAAGATCGTGAAAGTGTGAAAGAAATCACCGCCGCGGATTCATCGGGTAGTTTATCGATAAAAATGCGAGGTGGCACGCGGCTTGGACCTTCACTGACTGTCCAAGCAACGCGGTGGGCGGACTAGCAACGAACCAAGGCGACTGAACTGAGCTGGACTGGACTGGACTGGCGAGATATGTACAACCGGGGCCTGTGCCGATTCCTTCAGGCGCCACGCAACCAACCGATTCATCGATTCTCTCCCCATAGTGTTTCCTCCGCGATCGTCGTTGCATCACGATCGGTCACCCGACTCCGAACGAGCAACGCTGATCTCGTCTGTCTGTTGGAAATTTGCGAGTTCAAGGAGAGAGTCTACTCTCGTTGGAGCAATGGTCAGAGCTGGTTTCGCTTTCACTGAATATACAGAAAGAAAAATACTAGATCGCCGCGCTCACGGTGGCCGATTTCACGAGCGTCTGTTAGATCATTTGGATTTTAGCGACTGGAAATTCAAGTGGAAAATATTCGATCGCTGTTCTGCCCATTGTTTCAATCGAAAAACATCGAAAATTACGCTCTATAATGTAATCAATAAATATCAGGTTCGAGTGCATCCGATAAATTACACTTTCTTGTAAACTTGGAACTTTGATCCAATGAAATGAAAATTAGTCCCGAGAAGCTTCATTAAGAGACGAGTCCTTTGCGTTTGCATTGAATCTTGAAACCATTCACGTACAATTACGTAACTTTAAACTCGAAGTCTTAAGAGCTTTTGGAAAGAGGAAAATTCTTGGTTCTTCTCAAGAATACTCTATTTCATCTTAAAAATAAAATCATTGCATCACTGGTACTTTCTTCTTGAAAATGTATTTTTACTTCGGATAAATAAATGTCGCAATGATCTATGATCAAAACAAGACACCTGGTATTTCGTTCGAGCTGAAACAGATAAAGCCTGTCCCGTTTGCTCGACTCGAAAAGCGAATGAATCGATTAACGATTTAATTAGACAAACTTGAGGACAGTCAGATTCTCGTTTAGAGTACTTCTATCTAATCGAACGGAGGAGGGGACGTGTTGCACGTATTGAATGTCGTTTCACTGGCGAGAAACTGGTATTCAAAGGACAGGATGGAAAATAAAGGAGGAAGAAACGGAGGCAACCGGTCCTTTTTCCAGACGAGAGAAAAAGAAAAGAAAAGAAAAAAACCAGTGGGAAGTCGTCCACGATGTTACAGTTAGCCGCGTGTACGATCTACCGATTATCCAGCTGATGCCAGACGATCGGGCCATTGTATTCTCTGTCGGTCGAAATCTCGCCTCGACTACAATGAATTTCTGTCACTGTAGGCTGAAAACGCTAATATAAGAAACTCGTCGATAAAAATTTCGTGCCTCGACGTTTACGTGAGTTCACCGTGACGATCGAAGCGTAGCTTCGTAAAATAATATTATAATCAATAACCAGGATCATTCTTTAAGAAGCGTCTGTGTTTTCATTTTTCAGCCTGAAGAGTTGACAAACGAAACGGTTGAATCTTGAAAATCGCTCTCTGCCGTTGTGGATTTCATTTCTTTGTAAAAAATGTGAAATCAAAATTAATACTGGAGAAACAAGAAAGTACTTGATTTTATTGACTATCGAAAATACGTGAGTGTTCTCAACTTTCACCAAAGCGGAAAATCTAAAAAAAAAACCTAAATTTAAAATATTCAACAAATAGCAAAAAATATATACCTAATTATTCCAATGGCAATTGAACGACATGCGAAACATAAACCACGCTTATCGACCTGTGTATAACAATATTCTAAAAAACAATATTCGTCTAATAAAATCGCGTCAAACTCTGCACAATATCGCCATAAATTTCACACAGCGTACTTTAATATACAATCGCATTAGTATACAGCCTCTGATCCGCTGCGCCTGCGATCGCCTCTCGATACCTCGATACATTTCTTTCTTTTTTTTTTCTTCTTCTTCTTCTTTTCTTTCTCCAGAGGAACGATATCTGCGGCCGTTATGAAAATTACTAAATAGCACACGGCGTTGTGCTCGATACGAGCAACCCATACGGCTCGATACAGATTGGAAATACGTATTCTATTCTATTCGTGCAGCGAGACCGTTCCAGCACGCAACGAATCGCGACTCGTTCGCCGTGTCTCTGCTCGACCAGCTTTGCAACTTTTCTATCTTCACGCACGATCGTCGCATCTGCGGCGCTCGCCTCGGCGATACCGTGGCCACGGCCACGTATTTATCCGCCGCCAGACGGAAATGAAAGAGCCGGGGGGCGGCGCGATTCGTCTCGATACCCTCGTCGCGAAATCGCGCTTTCCGATTCGTTCGCAACACGTACGAGAGCGAGTTTCCATTCCACGAATCTTCTGCCGATCGATCATCTACCCGGAAGATCATAGCGTTGCCAGCTCGGATTTTTTACCACCGATGCAACCACCTCCATTTGTTCTGAGCCTGTTGCCAAATAAATGGTTTCACGCAACACGCGGTCGAAAGCGTATAAGAGTATAACGGATGAAAAACAATGATGAAAAAAATGCCGGCGCTTTAAACTGTTACAACTTTGAAAAAGAAAATCGTACAAGCGAGTAATTATATGTATAAAGTAGTTTACGCTTTAAAGCTTCTGCCTTGATTGTCCTAAGTCCGTCTTTTACAATGATATTTTTATGAGAAAATGAGAGTACTTTTATTCTAAAAAATAGTAAAAATAGCCAAACGTGCGTAGAAAATTCTTTTTCGCAACTTCATCCACCGTGGTTTCGAAAACTGAAATTTTCTCTTTACGACGATTTCTTAGAGTTTGCCGTACGATTCTTTTCTTTTTCGCAATTTTGTTGAAGTTCAGAATATTAAGTCGGGGGTTTTTTTTCTGAATTTTTCGATAAAACGATGAACAAAATATCGTTCAGCAAGTTTTACGAAGTTATTATAAATGGGGAATTTTAATCTTCAAGATCGTGAATGAATCTAAAGTGTAAAGAAAATGATTTCTCACGAAAAGATAAGGCAAAGTAATAAAAAATTTTTTCGTTTTTGCGATTTAGTTTAGAGAAAGTAGAGATTGAGAATTCATCAAATGTAAAACTTAATTAATTTTAGACTAAACATGAACGAATAATTAGCAGGTTGTTCCATGTGTAAGACAAATAAAAAATTATTAAATATTCTTTGCACAAAAATTATCGTTCAAAACAGAGGAAGATATTATATTCTGACTCATGCATCATCCTATCCTAATTCATCGTATGGTCGCCATCATCTGTCCAAAAGAAAGAAAGCAACCTAAACCTAACCTAATTAATTTAAAACAACACTGTACTAAATTTCCTTCGAATTATTATTAAAGTGAAAATGTTTACGCGTTTAAAAAAAAAGATGATAAAGTTCCAAAGTCTGTAAAATGAATACAATACGTAAAAATATAGTATACGTAAAGGTATCCTCCCTCCCCAAAATTATGATAGATAATATTCATAAAAATATAAAATTGCATGAACATTCTAATTATTATATACATGTTAGAAAAGAAATTCCTCCTGCAAAAATTATTATACCCCACCAACACGGACTTACTATATACTTGCATGAAATGTTAAAAATTTTAACTAGGAAAGTATGAATTTTTTATGCCAACAAATGATCATTATGTATACAATGCTGTCTTCAAGATACATAAAAAAAAAAAAACACGAGATTTCAAGGTCGCCACCAGAGTTTTTAATAGAACGGTGCAGTTTTTCATCGACAACCGCACAGTGATTGTTTAGACGATTTTAACGAGCCGTAATGAAAGGTCGTTCAAGGCGAACTCGTGAAACTCCACGAGTTGCAACCTACTCGCTGTCATTTCACGCAATTGTGTATCTTTGTATCTCTCTTGTATGCCTCGATGAAACTGTAATACCTTCCACCGAACACAACTCTTCCCCGACGATCTGTAAAAAAAAAGCGTCCTGACGTGAAATTAACCCGCGGGAAAAACTCGTAATGACAACCGGACATTATCTCTCTACGCCGATTGCCACTCGTTTCATGCATCCGATCGGATACTCTTCGCACATAATTCCAACGTGAGTGAGAAATTCAATGGCTCGAATTGAAAACCTCTATGCCTGATTCTTTTCATTTTTCCATTAGAGCTGTTATCCGATTATTACGTATTCTGCCATCGTTGACTCATTAACCAGTTCGCGGGGCAAAATGTGCTTCGTTTACCCTCGTCACTCGAGAGGACGAAGAAGAAAGAAAAAGAAGAAGAAGAAGAAGAAGAAGAAGAAGAAGAAGAAGAAACCTCAGTTAGAAGCGGATCCGAAGAATTTCATCCACGGACGACTTATAGTTCCAGTAAAATAATTAGCTGAAAGTGTAAAAGTCTGTGGGAAATTTATTTACAATAGATGCATCATTTATACATTGAAAATAATTTATCGCAGGAGAAAAATATTTCTTAAGGAATAGATCTAAGAGAAATTAAATATCAGATTGGCTACAAAAAGTAACTGCATCTTTTTTTTCTTTTTGCGTGTGCAAATGAGAAGCGAATTTTTTAAATGAGAAACTTCGAAAAAGTTTGACAAAAAGATGTTCTAAGAACGATTTGATATCCTCATCAATAATGAAATTTAGCAAATCAATTCTGACACTATAGTAATATAATTGAAGGCTTTTTCATCATCAAACGTCAGATAATTTTTTTTCACACAGCTTTTCTTTCCTTTTCGGTAGTAAGACGAAAATATTCCATTCGTTATTTGATTTTCCATTCCCGAAATCGATGCCGAAGAAGCAATTGTTAACGAAATATAATCGTGCATTTTCTTTTTCTAGAATAAACGATCAGGCATCAGGAACGCGATGAATCTACGGTTTAAAATGACGTTAGCTACATTTTAACATACAAGATACATGTCCATCTGTTAGAAAAAGCATAGTTACTTTTTGGCCAACCCAATGCATTTAACTATCTTCATTTTCCAGTTTAATTCATTAATCTATTATTTTACTCTCCAAATACGTATATTTCGTTGAAAAAAAAGTAGAAGAAGAATAACTTTAACAGAGTAATTAGTACATAAAGTACTGTAAAAAATAGTTTCTAATTAATTCTATTCCCTCTGTCATTCTGCGTTTCGATTTTTCGAACACATTGCGGATATTTCGGTTCGGCTGAAGAGATAGAAATTCGCGATCGAAAAAAATCTCGTTCCGTGACGCGTCCCGCGGTTTCGAGGGACTTTCACTCTGGTTCACTGAGCAAAAAGTCAATATTAATTTCCGGTAGCTCTGGATGGATTTGTCATAGTTCCACCTCCGGTCACGAACGCCTCGTAAACGGCTCCGGCGTCCCTCCTCTATTCGACAAATGGTCGACTGGACCGGCCATTACCGAGCGAGATCGCTTGCCCCGATCTGCCGATCGACTTTGTAATTATTTAGATCGCTTGATCGATTTACTACTAGCCAGTCTTTTGACAACGTTGTTCTTCTTCGATCGTGCTCCAGTCTAGTTCGAAATGGAACGCCCGTGGGATTTCTTTTTGGGATATTTGTGTCAAATCGAGATCGAGGTGACGTTCTTGAGACAGTGCAAGAGAGTTCGGGGAGAATCTGATTTTTCAAAAAAAAAAAAAAAAAGGAAATTTTCTTGAAAGGAAATATTATTATTTGTAAATTAAGTACAAGTAATTTCTGTGCAGAAAATTAGTCGACTCGATGCTGTTTACTTTCGATGAATTAATCAACATTTGATCGATTTATTAAATTATGATTTAAAACGGAACTTCCTTCGAAACGAGTATTCTCGTTTGAGATATTTAAAAAAATTTTTTTTTTCAAACTACATTCTTTTCTACAATGTCGTTCTAAAACGAACATTTAAAATGCAGAAGATTGTACCGGGCAAATAAGTTGTCGTTATCTTAACGTACACAAAAATGTAATTTTAATATATATATTAAAATTATATATAATTTTATATATAATAAAATAATTTATAATTATTATAGAATATTATTTATAATAATATAATTTATATTTTTATATATTTATAATTATAATATATTTATATATACAATTTATATATACAATTATAAAATATATTATAAAATATATTATTATAATAAAATAATATATAATTAACATATATTAAATTATATATAAATATAATATAAATATATATGTTAAAATTATATATAATATATAATTGCAGTTACAAACAGAATTACTTAACCAGATTGTATATAATATATAATAATCACTCGACAGACTGCAAGAGGTAAAAGAATCCGCGAAACAAACTGATTCAAGGATATCCGTGAGATTTCTGGTCGAAGATGTAGTTCAGAAGATTGAAATCAGATCGATCGCAGCACGGTAATAATTTGAAAATAATTTGCCTGCCTTTAGAGGCAGAACGGAGAGGCAGGATCGAGATCGATACGACTAATCGAGCGTATCAAGCTGCATTAGTTATTGTTCCATTAGACGGAACTCGTTCTCCAGACAAGCGTTTGCTTTTCGTAACGATAAGTGACATGTCAAGAACGACGTTCGTTTTGCTAATTTGACTTTCGCTCCGGCACCCGTGTTACGTGCCTGTTCAACGGATTATTAATCCGACGCAATAGCACTCGCCCTGCACATTCCTCGAAATGGAAAGAAAATCTGTCTGGTGAATTCTCGAAGATTCAAAAGGAGTTGCACAAAAATAGAGGATTGTAAAACATATGTAGAAGATTCAGAAATAAGACGATATTACGTCTGAAAAATGGCGATTTTACAATGAAACTGTTTGATCGAATGAGGAATAAATTATTCTTTGGATAAAAATGATCGAAGAACATGTGTATACTTTCGCTCTATTTTCTACTGGAGAAGTAAGGAGGAATAAATCATTTCGTAGATAAAACGTAATCGAACAGTAAAGTTACAATAGAAAATCGAATAATAAGAAACATAGAGCGGAGAAGAAATATTTCGTGCAATATAAATATTGCTAATAACGATTCACAATAACTCGACGGATAATAAAATGTCTCCGATATTTTGGTAATTAATCAAATAACGGGAAGGTCGGAATAAGATTGTTTTTCGAGATACAATCAAATCAATAATTAATCAAATCGATGGTTGGGAAAACAATCGTTCGCGGTAATCAATCGAAGGAACGAATTATCCCCCCACGCGTGCAAGAAGCCAATGAATCTCCACGTGTGATCTGAAATTACCAATTATTCGTAATAATTTATGAAACAACAACCCGGGAATAATTGTCAGCGCGATGACAAACGACAATCGATGTGATACACTCTAACCTCTCTAACGAAATCTATAAATCTTCGCGGAATCGCTGGCGGAATAATCACCTCGAGCAGTGCGTCTAAAATCCAAAACACGATATGCACAATCTCAACGAGTTCGACCAGTCTTCTTCATCACCCTTCCGCCGTTACTTAGAAAGCCATTACTCAAGGGAATACTCGAGCCGCCGTCCGGCAAATTCAACCGATCCACGGCGGTTCGGTCCTATCCTCGCTCGATCATGCTGGCTACCGTGAATCTGCCTCGGCCCCGAGAGGAAAACGTCGAACAAAACGTCGAGCTGAATGTTCCTCGGATGAAGATAGAAACGTTCAGGGGGTCAAGGAATCGGCAGATGAACCAGCAGATAATCACGGGAACCGGCGTTTATATAGAATGTAGATGTAATCACCGGCTCGCAGGACCTCTCGGAAGAGTGGTGACTCTCTCTCGAACGCGTCCTTCGAACGGTGTATACGGTCTCTCTCTCTCTCTCTCTCTTTCTTGTTCGAGGAACGAGAGGCCAGATGTTGATCGTTGTGAACGTCGATGGTGGGACGCAGCTTGGTACCTGTTACCTGTTAGGTAGCGTTACATCACGCAGGGCCCACTCTTCGGGGGATTCGAGTGGTGCCACGTGCCGCGCCGCTCTTCCACAGGTGGCTCTTTAAAACTCACTTTGTCCGCCTCCTTTCTCGCGTCACTCCCTCGCACGCGTGTTTCTTCTTTGTGAAGATTCAGAGGGGAAATTGATCTTGAACGAAGGTCCAATTGCTGAGATTCAGAAATTAAAAGCTGATTCTGCTTGATATTTAAAATCAGTCTTCACTGTTCTCGCGATCTTTGGAAAATTGAAATTGTGTTACGA
Source organism: Tetragonula carbonaria (assembly GCA_032399595.1). Classification (NCBI taxonomy): domain Eukaryota; kingdom Metazoa; phylum Arthropoda; class Insecta; order Hymenoptera; family Apidae; genus Tetragonula; species Tetragonula carbonaria. The sequence continues at coordinate 7,685,540 of JAUCRC010000007.1, forward strand.
AATTGATAAATTGCTTGAGGATACTGGGATCGGGGATGAAATTAAAGAGATTAGAGTGTTTTTAAGTTTCAAAGCAGAGAGAGAGAGATTCAAAAGTTAAAGGTTTTGTATCTAATATTTAAAATCGGAACATTGAATGTTACGAAATTGGAAAATTGTCTGAATGTGGTAAGAAGAGGGGAAAGATTGAAGATCAAAGGGTTCTTGAGTTGGAGGCGGAGAGATTTAAAAATCAGAGAACGTGTGTCTAAAATTTAAAATCAGTGTTTACAGTTTTCAGGATTTTTGGAAAGCTGAATGTAATAATATTACAGTCAACGTAATGAGAATTAAGGACCAGACGTTTCTTGAGCTCCTTGCTTGGAAACAGAGAAATTTAGAAACAAAAGGAGCTCACGTTTAAATCACTTAACAGTTCTTGCAAAGGTAGTTTTCCAATGGAATTGAAAGATTTCTCGAATCAATCAGCAGTTAAACTCATTTAACTTGACTCGAATTATAACTAAAACTTCGTTTCAATAATCTTTGCTCCGCAACTGTACGTATGAAATTAGAAATCGACTGTGATTCATACGGTTTTGTGACTCATACGCGGCTGCTTTGACGCAAAAAGGAAGTCAATCGACCGCCCGTTGGCAAAAATCTCACAAATAGATCCGCTCGAACGAAATAAAGGAACGATAAGAAGAAAAAAACTCTCTCGCAGAAAATTCATTGCTTCTTACCTCGAAACCACCTTCGGAATTCCAGGAAAAATAAAAAATTAAAAAAGAAAAAACGCTAAAGAAATCGGCATCTCGAGGGCAAACAGGTTGGCCGGAAAGTTCGTATTTTTTACGTAATCGAAAAATCGACGGTGAAACCTAATTAAGCGGAATGCGATCGCGAGTTTGCGAAAGTCGGTCGGACGAACCACAGCGAAACGATCCACGAAACGATCGTTAATCTTCGCTGCACGCGTAAACTGCCTACCCCTTTCGCATTGCCAATCAGATAGCAAAGTGATAAGACCGGCGCCTCGTCGAGATTAATAGCTCGGAGTACTCGAATTTACGCGAATTCGCGTTGGTTCAAATAAAATGCTCGTCAAACAAGAATTCGCAAGTTTCGCGTAATAAGGTGCTGTTGGTTTACGAGACGCGCGCGAGATTAAAAGAGGACCGGAACTGGAGGAGAGAATCGAAAAATTCTGGAGAATGTTAAGAGATGACCCCTATGGAGATGATTATTCCGGGATAGGGATCGTTTTGTAAGGGAAAATTATGTAAAGACGCGATGCTCCTTTAAATTTGTTACATAATAACGTGCAAGGTTGATTTGAAATTTTATCCTGGTAGACTAGGAACGTCCAGGCATTTGATTCTAGTTTCATGAAGATGTTTCTAGAGAAACTCGATTGGGTTTCGTTTCATTGAAAATTTCTGTCAATGATTTGGATACTCAAGATTGCGACTTTAGTACAGCAGAACTTCATTTGTACGAAGTTTAATCACTGGAATAAGATTCTTTGGACTTTGATACTTTTGAAAGAAAATATACTGGTTTTATGGAGATGTTCGTGGAGATCGGGAAAAACTCGATTTGATTTCGTTTTATTGAAAATTGCTGCAGGTACAGTAGAATTTCGTTTCACACGAATGTATTTATTTGAATGAGATTTATTTGAACAGTACTCTAATATCACGCTACAGAAGATATTCTGACCATCCTGAATTATTCGAAATTTACAAACTCTCTCATTCTTAAAAAGTATTCCCAATAAATATCCACGTACATGCTCCACCACCTTATCTATAAACTCTGTTTCCTAAAATAATAATTTCCCAGACTCGCTTTCCTAAAATCCCTAAGAAATAATTCTACGATATAACTCCGCGATTCCACGCTGTTTTCTATTTCCTGAAAACTCAAAGTCCCTCCACCGCAACATCTGCATCGTTCGTTGTCTGGCCATCTGATCGGTAGAACGGGGCACAAGATTTTCGATAAAAGTCTTCCTCGGGGGGGGGGGGGGGACTCGATCGTGCAAGAACGGCCGTGAACGGCACGTGCCACAGGTGGCTTATCCGGTGCCGAGTGATTCGCGAAAGCAAGCTCGTCTTTTCACTTTCAGCTTGGTCCACCAACCGGACACGAAACCCCTCGCGAGACTGGAATCGCGGCTCGAATCGTGTGACGTCGCGACAGACGACGACGACAACGACGTTTTGCGAATGCACTTACATCACGTATATATACGTACGTACGTATCTCTCACGTGGGCTGCCGTCTCTCTCGCTATGCTCCAGTACGCTCGCGGATTTTTGTTCATTAACAGGACACCACGCGCCGCTGGATTGTCGAGTGGACTGGAATATAGTGCGCGATAACGATGCTTGGGATTTACGAGCCGATTCCTGATAAATCGCGAGACTGTTCGATTCGTGCGCGATGTATCGCTTTTCACGGTGGATCGGTGATTTACGGCGTGTTTCTGGTGTTAAGGTTGGAACAGGTATACTGGTTTTTGATGCAACATTTCGAAGATTCAGTGGGATTTTATCGATTGTGCGTCAATCGATAGAACGAAGTATTTCACGAATACTTTTTGTAATGTACGAAACACACAAATGCAGCAAGTGTATCATCCAAAGTTTTGAAAATTCCAATGAAAATTTAAAAAAAGTTCGAGCAAAATTGAATGCTGTATTCAGTTTACAAAAACTCTGAACTACGTGTAATTTGTCTCTAACAATAAATAACTGATAACGTATAATCAGAAATACCGTCTATGCATATTTTCAATCCTAAATCTTATTAATAATCATGATTAAACGTAATTGATATACACAATGGTTTGCAATAGTAAATTGCGATCAAATATTTTGCGAGTCTAACGAAACAGAGTGAAAACAACTTCTCAAACAAATAAGTACTTCATTTTACCTATTTTATGGATCTCGTAATAACCTCGCTATTACGAATCAACACAAAACGAGTTTCCGTAACAAGCACGTAATAGAATTCCGCAGAATTACTTTCTAACAGCAGAAATTCACAAACTTTCGATCTCGAGGAGGAACGATCGACGCGAACAGATTCCAGATCCGCTTTACCTTCGCCACGTTATATCGATGCAGATATATGTGTTCGTGAATGAATTGCTGTTGTATCGGCACCACGTGCGTGGCCGCGGTGGCCAAGTACGGGTAATGGGGTTAATGAGCAGTCACGGTGATCTTTTTGTCGGATGAAAGCTCGATCGAGCGACCGATGCTAATCCATGGCGCGCACGATTGCGTCGACCGGCGAGCTACGCCTCGACTGAATATTCATGCGGGCCATCGAGTATCGCGTGATCATCGTCACCACGATTTGCCCACGATCGTCGTTCTAACTCTCCGAGCATCGATGAAAAACCGCACGACCTCGTAAATCCATCTATCCGTTATGAACAGACCACCGAACTTTTATGCAACTTCAAATTTTTACCAACACGATGAAAGATATTGTGAAGTTAAATTAGAAACATCTGTTAATAGAAATATATTATTGCAGTATATACTCCGTCAGTAGTAAATTCAGTAGTGCGTATTTTACACAGGTTTTGTACAGCATAACTATATCAATAAATGAGAAATTGTCGATAGTTTAAACTGATATAACTTCGTAAAAAATGATCCACTTGGTCTCATTTTAAAGCACCAAGCATATACTTTGACAGTACTGGATTTGTTCTTTTCGAAAATGATTTTACATCGTGTAACAGGTGGGAAACTAAAGATACATTTTTTTTTTTCGAAAATTGTAAAAATTCCAACTGCAGGCAAAAAACATTGAAACATTTTTCTTACGACTAAACAATGATTTTGAAGATTGAAATTTTTTTTTTTTACGACTCGAATTTTTATCGTTTCCCTAATATTTAACATCCCATAAAACAATAAAGGAAAAAATTGCAGAACAAGTTTTAGGGAATCATTGCGAAGGAGAAACTTCAATATTCAAAATGATGGTGGATCTAGTCACGAAAAGAAATTCTTAATATCTTCTCCACACGTTTGAATTTCTATAATTTTCGAGAAAAATAGAACCTTTGCTCTTCAAAATGAGACCACGTGAATTATTACATGGTCTCTTTTTACAAAGCTATATCAGTTTAAATGATTCACAATTTTTCATTGTTACTATGCTCTTCATTGTAACAGAATATAAATTTGTTAATTGAACAAAATATGTTGTACAATTCATGATGAAAAAAAAAGAATGTAAAGAGAAGAAAAAAAAATCGAACCACAAATGTTGCATATTATCGTGTGCGTTCTTGCATGCGCAAATTTAAATATATAAAAATCCGCAGTCCAGCGGATTATGAATTATTCAATCTCTTGCTCATCAACTTGTCACATCATTGTTCCTGTAAATCATCGTGATGGACGAATTTATCTGTCGGTTAAAGCTTCATAAACAGGTAATTGAAAAGTTATGATCGTGACACGTGAACTTGCAATTGTACTCGATTGTTTCTTGACTGGATCAATCGTGAATATTTATTTAGCAACAAAACAGATGTAACAATTGCAAATATTCGAATTTTCGAGTAGATACAGACAGAATTCGTATGAGAAGCTGTCTAATGCAAGAAAACGAAACACACTCTGCGTATTTTCTCGTATTTCGCATCCCTTCATCTCTCTCAAGTCCGAAGAATTTCGCCTCGGAACCAAAGAGCGCAAAGCAAGCAAGGGGAAGTTACACGTTTTTCGAAATTTCGAAATTTCAGGGAAAGCGGCAATGATCGCGAGCGATTATGTAAACAGTAAATAATGGAAGTCGATGTTGGCAGTTTAACTAGTCAGCCACCGAGTAATCTGAGCGGCCGGTAGCCGCTGGAACGTTACCTTTCCTCGTGCTCGTGCTTTCTTCCGGAGCTCGATCTTCTTCTTGACTGGCGGTAATGGCGGTGCTCTCAACGGCGCTTAACAACGCGTGACAATATGCATCGAAGAAATTGCTCGAGCAACCTGAACTGTCTCACAACAAATCAGAGATATACCTCTATGCTCGCTACGTTCGCCTACGTTCGCCACCACGGAAAGCATCTGAAGCTTTAAAACCGATTCCGAAGCAAAAGCAGTCGCAAAGGGAGGATCTCACGCGAAACACGCCTATACATTATGCAACCGGTCGAGCCCATAAAAAGTTCGAACGATGGGACGCTGGAAACCTCGTGGGATTTTGAAAGCTTGGACACAGCTTCTCTACCTGAGCTTCTCTACTTCTCACCTCGACCATGTTTATTAATTTATTTCGAATCGAAGCGATGGAACGAGCGGTGAATTTCAGCGATGATCTATATGGCGAGCTGCGTAGTCCGCGAAGATTCAGTCCGTGTTGCATTCTTTCTCACGTTAGCCGGTTCGATCGTAAAAGCCGGAAATCGAGCGTCGGCTAATGGCGGCCATCTTTCGCCGCCGGAGACCCCTGCACGCCGGGTCGATCTGCTTTTAATATTGTTTATAGGGGAGGGAATACAGAATGTTTCCACGCAGGTTGCTCTCGTTGGATAGGATAGGTTGGTAGGTATGTGCTGCTTCTTGTTCCTTGGAATTCGACGGTTTATTAAGTACGTTGAACATCGTCCAGCCACTGGCGTATGAGAAATTCTTTCGCTTTACGACGCGACGCCCGGCTCGAGCAAGCTGGTATCGCAGTCGATACGAACAGGTTGAATCTCTACGGTTCGTAGCACGATTACGTGCCTCGATATTTGTAATTGCGAGGGATTTTGTAAGTGATAAGGAATTACGAGATACTTGGGATTTAATAGAGGAGTACAATTACTTGGAGCACCGTCTTTTAAATGTACAAATGTATCGACATGGTATCTCTTTGTAGAATTCTCATGCTATACCTGCGTATCCGTGTAAATTCATTTTTTCCACCCGACCATAATTAGCGCGCGTCTAAGGAGAGAAGTCTCAGAGAAGTCTTCATCCGATCCTTTCGATTTCTCATTAAGAAGTTTGTAATTCTTCGTACGAAATTAATCAACTAGTGCGCAACTAGACTCCATGCTTGGTAGAATTTATTCTAGAAACCTTCAACAACCTCTCTCTAGATAACAGGATCTTTTTACTATTGCGATCAAACCTTCACGGAAAAATTCTGTTCTTACCGGACTTTTTCCGGTATGTAACTTTGCCAGCAAACTCTACGAGTGAAAATAAGAAGAAAATGTATGCTCTCAAGTTCTCAAATTCTTTTACGTTAAGGAACTGTAACGAGAATTCGAAGTAAGAGTTAACGATATCTAGCTCCATTTCAAAGTCCATTTTTATGAATACAGGTTAGGTTCGAAATGTGTCAAAAATTGAATTTATTGCATTTCGAATTTTTACTTGATCTGCTTTCGTTTCATTAAACGTATTGTAAATTCTACTTCGACTAATTTTTCACGCATATTAAATTATTAAGCGTTTTATTTACTCTTCACAAGTAAAAAATCTAATGGGTTGAGATCTGGTGACCTTGGAGGCCAAAGAATTGGTCTTCTTCGACCTATCCATGTACAACGCTGAGTTAGCCATTGCCACACTTGTATCTAAGCGAAAACTTATGCTGTTGTTTCAATTTTTCAGTTACATTATAGGAAGAATCTTTGAACATATGTTTATATGACATTATTTTTTTATTTATTTTTTTTATTTTCACTCATAGAATTTACTACTTGCAAAGTTAAAATGTAGGAACGCAAAAAATCGCTCGTGAAAACCTACATTTTAGAAACTTTTTAGATACCGACTACTCGCCGAGATATTTTTCTTTGAACAAACGCGATTCTTCCGTCGTTCATCTGTGCGATGAAACCATTCGCCAGTGAGCCGATCCTAGAAATCTTCTCCTAGATACTGACCACACGCGAGCCTGAACTTTCCTACGCAAACACGATCCTACGGTTGTTAGCTCGTAGCTCGAGTGCCGACAGTTAGAGACTCGCTGTCTAAAGAGAGGGGCTAGTTAGCGAGGTACGCGGCCGTTCGGGGCTGCCATAAACAATGGTTTTAGCGAGTGCGTACGTACGGCCCGACTCCCACGGTCCTCGCAACAGGCGAAACGGGAACGTCTCTCCTCCGACGAGGCAGTCTTCATCAGTCTTTACGCGCACTTTGCATCTCGCGCGACTTTTGTTCGCCCAATTTGTTCGCTCAACTTAAGGCCGTTTTCTGAATCATCGAAACTCCCCCTCTAGTTTCTCTTCCTCTCTCGCTCGTTTTCAACTGATCGTCCTGATGCTTTTACCCGGCGTTTTCTAGCTACGTTCCAGCGTCCATTAGGCGACCAGCACGAGGCCACGAGGCCGCGGACCAGAGGGTTATCCCAGGAGCTGCTTCCACCAGCTAAACAATCATCCTACTACTCTCCACCGTCCTCATTTCCGATAAGTTCCTGCCCTTTTTGCCAACGTCCCGGTGCAAACGCTGCTGCAAGAAATTCAGAGCTCTGCACCGCGGCGGGAACGACCGTTACCACTCGTCCAAATAGTTTTCTTAGGCCTTTTTCTTTTCGGCGCGGAAACGACCGGATCATCGTCGGTTTTCTGAAAGTTTAGAGAACCGTAGGACTGTCTGTGATGAGGGGAGTTTCTGTTTTTCCTTCGGGAGATTCGAACGGGTGTTGCGACAGAGATCGGCGGGTTGTTTGAAACGAGAGAGTTGAGTTCTAACGAATATTATTCGTTAGGAATCGTATACAAGTTTTATAAATAATTGTCGCAATTTTATTATTTCAACGCTGCGACAATCGTGAATTCGCCCGTCAATATAAATCAGACTTTACAAGATACGGGTACCCTTGTCAAAATTGGCATCAATTTCTATTTGGAAAGAAACATAGTTGCATAAATCTATTTGTTTTAATTGTCAATTTAAATTGTAATGATTCGTGCGTGGAATATTTTGACACGATTGTTCTAGTCAACTCAGATATTTATATTAATATTTTTGGGCAATCGCAATCAAGCACTTTACAAAAATGATACAAAATCTAACATACGGTAAAGTATGGATTTTTATGGAAAGTTCGAATTTTTTTTTTTAAATCGTTGTAAATTTATAAAACGCGTATATATTTTCGATATATATATATATATATATATATATATATTTTAGGGATTAATTTTTTTCGGACGATCTACTTGAGGAATATTTATTTCAATCTCGTAATATTGCACGTTACTACGCGTAGAATATTAAAATGTAGAACTTTCAAGAATTTATAGACTATTATTTGTTCCGAGCTATTGTAAATATTATTTCAAAAGCTACGTAGAAAACAGGGTGATATTCGCTCATGACAGAAAATAATCTTCGCGTTTGCTTTAGTAACGATTCATGGAACTCTAAAATTCACAGGGTAGCGATACTCTGGCGGCGTATTAATAAACGTACGGTAGAAACAGTGGTAATAAAGTCGAGATGATCCTCTCGTTCCCGCAGTTAAAATTGTTCCGAAGAATGGCGTAAGATCTTCCCGAGCTGGCTACGTTCCGGACTAGCCAATTGTCATTGGATGTTCGTCGGTCATCCGTGAAATTTCAAATAGCACCCGTATTCCGCCACTTTCCACGAACCTCGAAGAAGAAGAAGAAGAAGAAGAAGAAGAAGAAGAAGAAGAAGAAGAAAAAGAAGAAGAAGAAGAAGAAGATTCTCGCGTGTGGGAGTAAAATCTAAGAACCGTTGTGTCACATTCACCGTAATAATCGCACGCTAAATAAATATTCCATAAACGAGTGGTTATTCAATCTTCGAAACAGAATAATTACACTCTCGGATGGACATGATTTGAAAAAAATTACGAATTACTCTGTCTGCTCTCAAGTATCTAGCAGAATTCTAGAAAGATGTAATTCTAAAAAGATGACATACAACGACTCTAAACTACGAATATCGATCGTTAATCATCGAATACCTAAATCAAAAAGTTAAATTAACACTCGTTACTAAAATAAACGTGCCAGTTGCCAAATAAAATGACAGAAGGCACGATCCTCTCCCAACGAAACGAAAGATTCAATTTACACAGCTGACAATAATCGAATCATCCGCGACTTCCTGCGTAGTACCGTAGTCGGCGGTACTCGGTGGTTGCAAGAAGAGCATCTCTCCTTACCTCCACGGTCGAACCAAAATATACCGAACCGCGGCTCGGCATCTGGGTCGGAGTATCGGTCGAAACGGACACCTCCATTCATCCTTTCATTCATCCGGGGGAATCAGCGGTGGCTGTGAGCGATCGCAGGCGGCGGCCTTCTCGCTCGGTAATAAGCAAAAAAGCGGAGGCCTGCCGAGCCATTACGCGGCGAAGAGCGAGGAAATCGTCGACCGCGGGCGTAAAAAGCGTGGCAAAAGGCGATTCGAGGCGCGGTTCGACCGCCGCCGCTTCATTTTTCTCCCACTCTCTCTCTCTCTCTCTCTCTCTTTCCCTTTGATTCCTCCTCGTCACCGATTTCGTCTCTCTCTCTTTCTCTTTCTCGCTTTTTCTCGTTCACTCGCTCTGCAACACTCGCGACGATACGATAGACCGCGAGGCACGCCATTGTCTACGCTATTCTTGCTACTGGGCAAAAGACTCTCTGGCGAGAAACTCCAGATCGAAACTGTGTTACCATTTTCTTGAAATGGGCGACGGAGGGGGCGAGGAGGGTGCTGGCGCACCTGTGGCGCGACTAACCGACAGGAAGGAAGGAAAGAAAACGCGGTAGGGAGTTGATTTTTCCATGAAGGGGAGAGGTCTTGATGCCGCCTCTTGCGTTCTTTGTTCGCGAAAGAATTTGTTTTGTAGCTGGTCGTTTGAATGATTTGAACGACGAGGCAATGTCGGCCAGTTGAAACGTGGAACAAAGGGAATTTCACGAAGTAAGGTTCGGGTTAAAAGGATGATTCATACATTTTGTCTTGGGAGTTTCAACAGATTGACGTCGTGATATTTAATCGTCTACTAACGAGATGAAGTCTCAGAGATATTCCTGATTCTCTATATGAGACTTCTTACTATACGTATAGTGCCGATTCTCTTCTTCAACGATATGCCAGCAAGATTTATTCCGATCGTTCAAGATTACGTTTATTAAAAAAAAAAGGTGCAATAAAGTGCCTGTTATGTGTTCGTTATGAAAATGCGTAATAAAAATCAGTGAGATATATTTGATGCCACTCCCCTTTTCTTCTATCATTTTCTAATGCCTTTTCTAAATATCGAGTCTTCGATAGCTCTAACGAGATATTACGCAATAATTAATGCGCAATAACGTAAACGAATCGAGTGACCATATGGAGTCACAGTGATGGGAAAAATCGCAAGAAGAATGTAATGCAATGTAATATTAATAGAAGAACTCACCGGCGTAGAAAACTCCCCATCATCGTGACGTTGAAGGTATTCCTCAAGGTCGTGTAGCACCACCACTTCTATTATATATCTTCTTCAGAACGCGTCACTGAATCAAAAATTAATGAATCAGACTCGTACGGTTAACATTTTCCTTAATGCGCAGTTTCATACACGCGAGCTCGATCACGACTGACCTTATCGTTCGAAAATTTCTGGGGTGGGGCAGGTAAGCCGAAGGATCGTAAACGTGTGTTTACGCTTTTCTGTATTTCGGCGTTCAGATATGTTATTATACGTATTTCGAACGTGTAGGGCATTCATTCTCAACTTTCCTTTTAAAATAATTTTTAGAGAGTGCCAATTGTTGCACTTTTATTTCCAAAATTATTAAATCAACCCATCTAGTTTATCATTTTACAACTTTCAACGTTCGTCAACGTCTCTAAAAATTTTACTTATTATTTTCTGAAAAGAAACCTTGTCTCTTTGATGAAAATTAATTCTCAACTCCTACTCTAATCGCTCGTTAAATAAATAACAACACTAATTATTGTTCTCCACAGTTATGAAACTAAATTATAGACATTATCTACGAAGACCTTTTCGAAATATTCGTTCGAATTTTCTACAGATGGAGAGATTGATGTAATTTGCAAATGAAATATGTTACAGAAGGAGACGAGGGGTTGATCAGACACCTCGTCCAAATCGACGGGGTGTTGTCCGAGGCGGAGGAGGCTGGCGGAAGACGAGGGTCGGAAGAAGGGTGGCGTGCTATGATCAGCATGGAGCTTCCGGTACACACGACGCAGCATGGTGCTCTTCACCTGGGGGTCGGGGTCGGGGTCAACTCAGGTGACCCAGCCGGAAGTGCTCTGACCGCCATTCATCCGCATCCTCAGGACCCCCTGGCCCTCCACCACCATAATCACGGAGCTGCAACACCCGGAGGTATGCACGAGGACTCCAAGAAAAAACGTATGTTTCTTCTTTCGAATCCAGCTTCCCCCATGTTTTATCTAGTGTAAGAACAATGCAGGAAAGAGTCATGTTTGATTTTTGGTTAACGGAAGAATGGTTGAATCTCAGATATTCAATCTTTTTTTTTTTTTTTTTTTTTGGTAGAATGTCGCTACTACGTAGATAGAGACACTTTCCTGCAGTCGCAGTTTTAATTAGTCTTAAGAGCACAGTTGTTTGTTTCTCGAAACTTTAACAGGATAGAATTCTATAATTCCGACTGTGATAGAAATAAAATTCCATGACTCCAACATTTTAATTAACAGAAACATCTTTGTTCAACTTTCCTTGAAAACGTTTTACACTTTTTTTATAATAATGAATTTTTCTTCGCCACAGTTGACGAGAGTAATAAATTCTAGCAACAAATATCTTCCTGCGGGGTATTAGATTTTGAATAAAATCGATATCGACAAGTTGTTGACAATTTCATTCATCGATCACCGAGGACAAACGACGTTTCGGCACGACGTGCAAATCGCGAGGTTAATGTTTCATCACGGTAATTGGTCTTCTTCTTGTCCGCGTTGTCGAGTCGACATCCACTCTGCAAAAACGAGCCACGAGCGATGCCGACACTTGTATACTGGTTCTTCGCTTGCCACCGTGTATCAGCACGCTTCTGGACATTCCTCAGATTCTCTCCCCTCCGACATAGTCTTTCTTCTACCTTGCAATCTAAATTTCTTTTGTTTTTTATCATATTTACAAGACTATTTTGTTGGAGAATATTTCCATTTACTGATAAACTCTTTTCAGTATCAAGTTGAAACGTTCAATGCTCTTTTATTGTAGGCATTTATTTGCTTTCTGATAACGAGAGCATGGCATGCCACTTTTAAATGTAATTCTCCAATTATTTCTCCAATTATCCAACAGCGCTGTGTTCAATTCAAGAATGGTCTATTAAGAAACGTTTTCAATTTTCGAAGTGAGCGTTTCTTCGTACTGCAGTTTGATAAGCAGTAAGTTAAACATAGTCGTTTCAAAAATATTGTCGCATCAACGGAAGGAATAAGACTGAATAATTGAAGGATAATATCTGATATTTGACAATTCAACGTAATATGACACGGAGATCAATAAAAAATCTAATAAGCTTAATAAATACAAAACTATCCTTTTCTACGATTCACATAAAAGGCGTGGAAAATTATCTCTTGGAAATAATCACCCCTTTTCAAAATTTCCATGAAAACAATAAAAAAATCTGTTCAACGCTCTCGTATATAACAGAAATCAGAACAGCAATATTACTTATTGATTTAAATTTTTTCCAAATCTAATAAGCCCAATAAATATGAAACTACCCCTTTCTAAAAATTATTGTTCCTCGATTAAAATACCAACAAACAAGTAATCATCCCCCTCTAAAATTCCCGTGAAACCAATAAAAAAAGAAACACAATCTATTTAACAGTCTCGCGCTAACAGAACAATCAGAACATCGAGATGGCTAATAAGTGTCGTTGAACAATTCTTCGCAATGACACGTGTGCTCAGGCATCGCTACTCAATCGACGGACTTTCAAGCTTTTTCCTTTCATATCGCGACGTAGCGACAGCCAATAACGCGGCCATATTTTTCTCCTGGATCCCGATGCCGATAAGAATGTTGTATCCTATGCGGCAAGAAGCTCGCGGCACGTGCTTCGCGGAAAGCCGCGATAAATCTTCGTCGAGCGTTTGCTCTTGCAGCACGATCTCTCGCGATGACGGTGCACCGTCGTGTTCGCTGAGTCAACCTGGAATTCAGGAATACGTTCGATCGTGCGCGCCACGGGAATAACTCTTTTCCCTTTCCCCGTCGCCGCAGAAAATCGACCTTGTTTCCAGTTTACGTGGACCGAGTCCCGGCTGGAGCAGCTCGCCGGCGAACGGCATATAAGAGGAGAGGAGAAGAGATTTTACGATCGACGTTGCACGTCTTCGGTGAAGACGAATGGATCCACTTTCGGACGCGATTTATTTGTCAATTAGCCCGATAGCAGAGATGATTTACGGCGCAATTGTCCGCTCAGATAGAGGACGTTCGCGTCTACGTCCGAGGGAAAATTGCCCCGTTCGGGTTTATGGATTTATTAATTTCGCGGCTGGAGGAAGGGACGAATTTTTGATACGCGTTTCTTTCTCCCCTCTTCTTCTTCTTCTTCTTCTTTTTTTTTTCGTCTCGTTCGACATTTAAGATTTCTCCGCGGCAGAAGCCTGTAATTCCGAGCTCGTAACTTTGGGCCGAGAAACGTTTCTCCTCTCATTTGCGGCTAATTGTAAAAATCAGCAGACGGTCGAACAAACGTTTTCGTCATGTTTGTTTCTCGATATAAGTGGTTCAGAAGTTGCGTCGCTACGATAAATCGATAAGCGTGTATACAGACGCGTACACAGATTTTAAGAATATTGTTGGAAGTTCATTGGAGAGTGGAAAAAAGAAAATTAGCGAATTGAAATGAATATTAGAATATTAGTCAATTCAATGGCAGGTCAGATCCTTTTCTTAACCTTTCTGGAACGTTATAATTATATAATTGCACATTTATCAATATATTTATGTATCATGTATATGCAATATAATTAATACAATACTACACAGTTGTAAGATTATAATTAATCACTATATTGATCGGTATTACTGTCAAGACGGAAAAGAGAAATTTCCCATCGACAGTATTTATCAGCAACGATCTGACACACTCACAGTGAAAGATTTCTCGTTTTCGCGGGCAGAGGTTCCTCTAAAAATCTCTTCATTAAACCGTAATGACACACCGGTACGTAAAGGAGCCTGTTATACGGGGTTGTTTATCCCCGCATCGATATCGACTTAATTGAATCTTATCCTCGCGGGACATCAAGCCGGGGCGATACGTGCCGATCCTTCATCAAAGACCGCCAGAACGAGAGCCGCGTGAAAGGCCTCCTTGTTCCGTACGGAACAATCGAGTTAGCTCAAGTTGCCTGGAGTTCCACGGCAACGATCTTTTCAGGCACACGTATATACACGTATACACGGTGTGCCTGGTCGTGTCTGGTTCACCTACTTCGACTTGGAAAAATTCGCTCCATAACGTGACTCACGGGAACGGTCGTCGAGAAGCTGCCCTTAGGGGTTGTTTGTAATTCGGGACGAGCGAAACGACGGCTTTCGCTGCTCTTGATGTGTCTATATATACATCCTGTTTTCTATCGATCTATAGATTTCGATTGTACATGCCTGTGAAAATTTTCTAATTTTTAACAGCCGACTTTTCAGTCGGATTCTACTATCATTGAAATATCTTCTCGTTTGTTTCAAGTCGAAGGAAGAATCTTCTGCCGCTGATTTCATCTGCTTACACTGTCGTAACTTAACTTCATAAATCAACACATGTTTGTTCCTGGCTCTTCCCAGATTCCGTATTTCCTCCCTCGTTCGAACAGGCCAGCTACTTGTTCGATCGTCTATCGTTCAGAGGCAGACATCTCAGGCAAAGTTTCCTCGATCGTGGAAAGAACGACAGATTCTGCGAAAGCACCCTGTATAGACGCGCAAACGCGCTCACAAAGGCCCCGGTGAGGCGGTAGTTCCCCGGAACCAGACGTCGCTCGGTGGACGCTCTCGGTCGTGGTCGAGTACTATAGGTATATATAGTCGTTCCGGACGCTGAAGAGAGTGGCGCGCTGGTTAAGGAAGATGAAAGGCTGCCGCCGTGGCAGCAGCCGCTAACGCGGCGTGGCTCGTGGTGAACGGCCCCGCACCGGAGGAAGCGACCGTGGAACAGAGGCATTCAGGAGGGGTCGTTAAATCTAATGATATCAAGTATTTGACAGAGAGGGCCGCGATCAGTTCGGAGACCACACGCGCGTGTCCGACAGCGATCAACGCTCTTTCTCAATCGTCATTTCCGCGTCCTCCCTCGTTCGAGGGGATGTATAATCGCTGCGTCGATGTGAGAATCGAGCGCCTCTTGATGATCGGCTCTTGATGGAGGGAATTTCGTTTATAGAGATTTGTAGAAATTTATAAATGACTCTTGGCTACGTTGGAGACGTATTTGGGGAGCTTTCGATTATTTCGTAGATCGTAAAGAACGTGCGAACAGTTTCGTGAACTTTTGTACAAGGAATTTTCGATTCAGAAATTCTTATCACACGTGAGTTTTTGTTTTTTGAGAATTGCAAACTATTCAAATAAACGTCAATTGTAATTTATTCGAAGGTCTGGAAAATTTGGATGTTAGCTCGGCAAATTTCTAACATCGCTGGATCAGAATTAAAAGCGAGATACTTTATCACATGACTCACAATGTACGCATCTGTGAAACTTCACGTTTATACAACTATTCGAATCCGATGTAATTGAATCGATAATTAGAGTGATTCGTCAGAAAGATTAAATAGGCATATCCTTTTTCCAATTTTTCTTCTTCGTTATTCATTCACACTTCACGTATTTGAACACGAATAACGCGGCTCAAGTGATTTGACTTTTTTTTCACGTATGTTGTTTCTCATTTCGCCGATCCGATCATACGATTCCATTGAAACAAAAAATATATTATAATAAATACCGTTCAAATACCTTTCAAGATCATGTGCATTTCGTATGCATATAGATTTTCGCAGCTTCCAGGTTTCACGTAAACGCGATAAAAACCCGGCGATATTAATTACTCTGGATCGAATGGTATGATCGATCGGTTACGTATTTAATGACAATAAGCGCCGCTCGTGATCCGTTCTCATCAGCGGATCGATCTGTCAGGCAATCGTACATCGCGATACTAATTGCATTTGCCGACGTTAACGTTAATCAAAGCTCGGGCAGCATTCGTCGATGCAATTCTAAATATTTGTCGTCTCACGCTGAGCTACGTCCTGGCTGTTCGAATTAAATTGATCACGCGGGACCACCTTCGGCCATTGTACGTACTTCGTATCTCGACGATGGTCAGAGATCGATATCGAGTCCGTCTTTTGCGGCGAATGACGAGCGCCATGTTGGAAGATCGTCTCGATAGTGACGGACAAAGACCATAATTCAATGTCTCGTTTGGGAATCCGCCGATTTCCTCATTTTATCTGCTGGTCCTTCCCACAGTTCCCCATGGTGAAAGTTTACTCCGCCGTTGTTGCAGAGACCGAGCAGTTATTTTTATTATTGCGGCGCATTATACAGTATCGTGACTTGACAAATCGTCTCTTGAATTATCCGAGCCAAGTGTATCACTTTACTTGGTAAATTACAATGTAACGTTCCACGATAGTAGAGGAGAGGAGAATTTCAATGTAATAGGCAGAGAAAAAAGGAATTCTGAATTATTTAAAATAAATATTTACATATATCTTTGGAATAATTTTGTACCACCTGCAATGCTGGACTAGATTTATTTTCACGTCGTTACCAGTTCTTCTTTTGATATTTCAACATTTGGAATTAGAACTGGTGCGTAATAATTGAGAAGCAAAACGTTTGGAAACATTATTTTTATATTTTCATATCTGCTGTCCGAGAGTTGACCGTTAAATACACTGAACATCGAAACCATGGGAATGAACGTCAAATTCAATTTGCATATTAATACCAAACAATTACAAGCATACCTTGAGCAACAACGAACCACCATTGAGAAACTACACGATAAGCAACACACAGGCACAAAAATTGAGATAAGAGTGAAACTTGAAGAGCGATGTCACTGTTAACAACCGCACTCGATCGCTTGAGAAAACAAACGTAAGAACAGACGAGAATTAAAAAGTTCAAACGCAAGAACCGAAGGACAGAAGGAGAGGCACGGGCAAGATTTTCCATTTGTGCGTTTTCTTTCGAAGCAATTAGTATCAATAGAGCGCAGCGTACCCGGGATACTACACCCTTAACGAGCAAACACCGCGCTTAATTAGCCGCGCACGGGTGGAGGAGGGGGAGGGGAAATCCGGTGGTTCGCCGCGGAGCATAAATTGGGTTCCTCCGTGCCTCGGTCGTGGATATTTCTTCGCGTTTCACGATCCACTCGCATCGACCACCGTCGCGACAATGTTTTAATTGCGAATCGGCCGGTCGCAGCGCCGATCCTGGCCTCGATTATCTCTAATGGCGCGCGGCTATCTAGTTGCATTAATTTGTAATTAATAGAAGAGCGTACGACGATTATCGCCGTACGCATGGAATTATACTACAAGTTAGAGATCGTATCGTATGTGATTTTGCTGTCGTGACATTGTAATCTTCATCGATCAAATCGATGCATGGAAAATTGCGATCACCTGGGACGGAATTTCCACGATGATCGGATGAACAGGGAAAGCGTAGCTCTTGTTTTTGGCATGGAATTGGCATTCAATGGTAATCGTGGTAAACCGATGGTTTTATAATAAGTGGCGAATGTGGAATTGGATAGAGAATTTTTTACAACATCTTTCATTCGAAATTTTCATTGGAAATGGATAAAAAAAAAAAGTCTCGTAATTCGAGCAACGTCGAGTAATCTGATCAATTTAAATCTCTTCGCTGAAGAATTCAAGGAAATGAACAAGTGTTTACACGCCTGTAGAATCAAGATCGCGAGGAAGTGTAATTATCTTGTGTTTCATGGAGAAGTAATTCTAGAATTAGCTAAATGAGCTAAAATTAATTTCTAATAAATCTTTTCAATTTATCTCGACACTAAGTTTCAACTCCTACGAGTATCCGTCGTAGAAGTTCGTAGATAGATCGTAGTGCCAAAGTTATCGCGGAAGATACTCGTACTTCGGCTATTACGTAAGTGTAATTAACGCACGTCGATCAGAAAGAATTCTCGATTTCTTCGGAGCAAGATAAGTTACTCTCTCCGTCGAAACTCGTTCTGTCGGGACTCGTTCGAAACAAGATCTACTCGCTTCGCACTCTAAAAACGCGAAACTCTCACTCACCTAAAGCTGCTCGCTGTTAGTTGTTAATATTCACCCTTACTTCGCACACTTCTTCATGTACAGGGTGTCGCATAGTTGCTGATTCTATGTCTAAAAGAAAACAAAGAATAGCGAATTTTCATTCGAGATCTCGTTTCTGGGAAAATTAAGTTCGACAATTTATCAAGCCACTTTCTTTTTTTTACAACTGAACATCTGCCTAAACACGAGGTCTTGCGACGAAAATTTTGCTCTAAATAGTTTTGCAACTACTTTCGCAGTAACCTGCTGTTGATTATTTCAGCTAATCTTCGAACTTCTTTTTCTCTCTCTCGAAAACGAAGCCTTAAATTCTTTCCTTTTCACCTTTGTGCACGATTGTCGCGCGACACCTTGTACATAAAGTCATAAATTTTTAAGAATGAAATTCACACCTGACTATGGGAAAAAAATCTCTCCACTCCTACGAGTATCCGTCGTCGATTTGTTTGCAACGGCATTCTAAGCCGGCGTAATGTGTCGCCAAGTGCCGGGGACACCCGACGCTCGTCACGAGATATTAAATCTCACGTACGAACATTAATTTCGTATGCATCGAAACTGTCCGCCTCTCTGAGGGAACGACGAATGCAAGAACCTGCCCCTGGAGAACTCGCCGTCCACTGAAATTAACAAGTTCATTTCACAACTCGCGCCAACAAGCATGCTCGTGATATTTTGTCGTTCAAAGCCTGGAAACCATCGATTTAGTTACGAATTTTTATCAATGTACGATTCACGCGGATTGTTTATTGGTTGACTGTTGCACGGGATGTTACTCTTGAAAAGAGTGTCGACTTTTACTTCTTTCTGTTTTCTTTTTCAACGGGGTGAGTGTTACTGACGAGGGATGAAAGTTGATCTCTGCTAGCGTTGTCGTTGAATAATTTATTCGATTACCAAAATGATATAGCGTAGAGCGAATTTTTATGCAAAAACGTTAAACTAAAGAAACAAAATTTCGTTTTATCCATCAATTCCTCGACTAATTTGAACGGGCATTAAAAGGAGAACGACTATACTGCAAAACAAAAAAACGTCAGTAAAACTCGCGCTTTCAATGATGCTAAAGTAATAAAATATAATAAAATATACTAATATAATGAAATATATATTAAAATATATGTTAAAATAATTTTAAAATTAGAAGAAACCTATCATCGTTACTACTATAAGATTGTGACAAATACTCTATTAACGAATATTTCGTATCTTTTTACACATTGTACACTTTACATTGTATCATATAACAATCTGCTATCCAATATCGATTACATTTTTCTCGGTATGAGCAACCAAACGAAATTCAGAACGTCTGACGTTCATCCGACACCGTGATACAACAAATAAACTTCCAATGAACTCGTTCGAATTCATCATCATCCACGATGTTCGAGCGCAACCTCCAATCAAGATTTATCCCGTCGTCACGCTAAACTATCCATCTCCCTTCTAAGCAGT
Organism: Tetragonula carbonaria; assembly: GCA_032399595.1. Taxonomy (NCBI): domain Eukaryota; kingdom Metazoa; phylum Arthropoda; class Insecta; order Hymenoptera; family Apidae; genus Tetragonula; species Tetragonula carbonaria. The sequence goes on from JAUCRC010000007.1 coordinate 7,705,304, forward strand.
TACACTTACACACACGAAGGTGCAACGTCTCGGCTAACTTCATCGATGGGAAGTACGGCCGGTGTTCTCCTAACACGGTGGATATCGAAGAAAGGGGAAAAAAAGAAGGGGAGGGGAAGCGTGGCGTGGAATTCTTCGAGGTTGGTGAGATGCCCTCGCGGGGATTCCCATCGTGGGCAACCCCATCGTAACAGAGCGGAGTGACTGGCAGCAGCGTAATATTTCGCCGGCCGCGTCTCTGTGTTCGTATTTAGCGTTGGGAACGGTTCGGGGTTGAGATAGCAGCCGGTTATTTATGGGGTTAAATAAAGGAACACAGCGCGATGCAGCGCGATACCCAGCCGCCAGTACAAACAGGCGCTGCAGTTCTGCTGCGCAACGTCTGCTATCGTTGCAACGTCCTCGTGATCGTGCAACCTTAGAACTGTCTCTCTCGTCCTAAGGGACTCGCGTCGAACTACTCGGGACAACCTCGAGTCGCTTGTTGATCGACCGATCTGGAGAATGTTTCAGATTCGAGGCGGCAGCCTTCGAAGGATTTCGAATTTTTGGAGAATACTCCAAAAGCCTCGGTAGCTGAGACTCACAGTGTTAGTTAAATATAATATTTAGCTTATAATATTAGTTATTATATATACGTGAATTGTATAATATATAATACGTTGTACAAATGAATAAAATTTCTGACTTGACTATTCGAAATTATGGATCACAATTGGATTGCTTACTTGTTTACGTGTTTAGAGTAATTGGAATTTAAATGGAAGCAATATACATGTATAATGATATATAAACATATTTAATGTGCAAATGTATGTACATTGAAATTTATACGATAGAATGTATAGAGCGTGTAAAATACCGAGGATGTTTAAAGATTGTTTCTTCATCTGTGTTCGTAAAACTATGAATTCGAACATGATGAAAGAATAAGAAAGCACGTTTCGTTTATCTTCCTCTACGGCGGACAGTTAAATAAAGAAACTTGACAAGACCCAGTGAAAAAGAATTAAAAAAAGAATTAAGACCTCCCCCCCCCTACTGATTCTATATTCTAATAGTGTAATTCCATCGTTTTTTTTCTTTTGAACAGATGATAGCGGCCACGGGATGAACCAGGACGGTGAGTTCTATGTTTTTCAAATACGCAAATCTTTAATATATTAACTGTATATTAACTCTAAATTAAATACTTGTACAAGTAGAAATCGATCGTAAACATTAACATTTAAATTAGAACACGAAATTCTACAATTGTGTAAATTCTAAACACCCCCTGCAGGAACACTAAATTAGGAGATTGAAATTTTCAAGGCACAAACCGCTTGAAAATTAAGAAACAATCCTGTCAAAAAATCTCGAAAACATTAACTTTTAGGCTCCGAAGTCGCGACGAATGACGCAAAATCAACGGCCTGTCTATGGATCAGCACCTAAGTTCAGCGTTGATACGCCCGTACCGCTATCGCCGATCCCGTTATAACTAAATGCGCGGTGAATCGCTTATCTGCCGCGCGCTTATCGAGTCGGCGATCGATCCAGAGAAATAACCAATTATCCTAACACTCGTCTTTATCTACTGGAACGCGTAGCTTCCACTGGCGCGATATCTAATTGGCGAACAACGCCGACAACGTTAATTCCAGTATCGATAAATTATCACGGCCGATTCGATACGACCGAGTGAGCCGAGTTCGGTGGCGGAGTTATTAATCGTATGCCTTGATTTCGTTATTTTTACGTCGACTCGTGTTCCACTCGTTCGTGATCGTACGCGCTCGCTACTGGATTGGCGTAACCTGGTTTTGTCGCGGGTGTGTCGCACGATCGGAATCGATGCAACGTTTGAATATTGACATAACTGATTGAGTTGAGAGTTTTCTCAACGGACTGTCGTTTAAATTGATAGAAAACGAAAAGAAGATGAATTTGGTTTATTTTTCATAGAGATAGAATCATAGCTGGACAGATAATTCTTTGTGAAGAATTGGAACTGGGACGGAACGTTTTCTTAAGAATTAGTTTGTTGCAATTAATGATCGAAATACAACTTTCATATATTCTTTAACAGCGATGATGATTAGAGTTAGAACCAAATCGGTTCTTTTCTTTTTACAAAATTGTTAGCCGAAATGTAACCTTTCTGTTTCAATGAATGGTACTGAATTAATACTGAATCAGAATTAAAAAAAAAAAAAAAGAAAAATTGTTTGACGTAACTTTGGTCTGTGCCAATGAATATTATGATCAAAATTAGGACTTGCATTCTCAATGAACCACCACTGACCAACACTGAAAATCCACTCGAAAAACACGAAAACTTCCACCGTAGAAACCTTCTGGTGTATACCTCCCTCTCCCTTCTCCCCACCAGAGAATGATCGCGCAGCTCGTAATTTCACGAGAGCGACCCGGCGAAGCCTAACGCCCCCCGGTCCCACCGTCCTCTTTCGTTTCGTTTCGTTTCGTTTCGTTTCGCGAGGGTTCTCGCGCGTTTATCGAGCCCCTCGATCGCGCCTGCGAATCGCGCGATCCGGACGGATAGATCCGCGATCCACGTCGAGCGCCGCGGATCCACCGTGGCAGCACAATGTTCGCGCATAATTTATGCCGATGACGTGGAAACGATTCCATGTACCTACGTACGTACCACTGCACGCACACACACACGTACAGTACCGGCCAAAAGTTTGGCTACACATTTTTTCTCCGATATTCCTTTTCCAATATCCTGCCCGGTTTAATATTCCGCGTCAATTCCTGAATATTCTTCGACAAACCGCTTCATTTTTCATACTATAATATTTCTATCGAATATTCCACCTGATGATTCTTCTGTATAATTCGATACGTATTTATAAATATAATTCACTTATTACATTTATTATTATTATTATTATTATTATTAAACACATGTAATTCATTTGATTTGCAGATGAATGTAATTATTATATTCATTTTCAACAAATACAGTTCAATAAATATTATTGAAATACACGTGGTGTTCAAATATTCTGACGTTGGTGTTCAACGTAATTTTACGATGAAATATCGCGAACAAGAAAAATAATTGAAGAGACACGACACGATGCAGAGGTGGAAGAGAACATTCTACGCAAATTCTAATTACAGGTAAAAGTCCACCTGTAAATCCGATCTGTGCTTCTAGCGTGCTAACAATTTCTTTTGGCCAATAGTGTACGTCCGAGCGTAGTGTACGATGTGTGCGATGACGGTAGATGGTGGAGGTAATCGCAAGTTTAAAGGGTAAACGGGCGGTAAGGTGTGAGGCCCCTCGAGCTCTCACTCGTCGGGGCCTCACGCGCTCAATATTCAACAGGTATTTACATTCGCAAATTGTTTACGTCAGCCCACGATGAAATCTGTCAGGATTTCGTTGGCTCGGCAGCATAACAGCCTCCTCCACCTTCTACCGCCCTCGTCTGCCTCTTCCTTTCTTCCTCGCCTTCCCTCTTTTAGTCTCACCTTTGCTCCGTTACGTCTACTTGCTCTTCGTCTACGTTTCTCTCCTCTCTCGCTCAGTGAGAGTGTGTTCTGGACGTGGTCGTTCGCGTGAGCCTGGCCCTTTCTCTTCGGCTCGCGTGTGCGACCCTTCCTCCTGGCCAGAGTAATTACATCTGGGTATTAATCAAGCGTACGTCGGGAACGAGAACCAGCGAGATCTTGATTTTCACGGAGCGCGCGCGCGGCCCCCGCCCCCCGAGGTTCGCGCGAGGTTATTAATTTATTGGAGACGCCTGGTTAGGGCCTCTTCGCCTCGCGTTGATTTATGGCGTTACGATTGTGCTGCGCACTGCCACATTGTGAATCAGTGGAGGTTTTTCAATCGGACCGGGGGAAAAGATCAGAGGGATGATATTTCGTCCGATATTTGACGTTTGGACGACTGTTGAAAATTTTTTTATTTTTTTTTTGGAGATTACCGGGTAGTTTAGATCATCGAGTAGATTGTAGATAGAGCGTTAGGTATGTCGATGGTTTTGAATAAATCGTAGATTTTTACAAATCCAGCAATCTGGTATTTTTATGAATTAGAGGTGAAACTTGTTTCCGTCATTAAATGTTGCAACAAGTAGTTTTGCATTTTATACATAGTTATGTGTACTTTATTTAGATTTTCTGTATTTAAATTTATTATAATTTCTGGACGATCGCTAGAATGACGTCATAGTGATAATACCTTACTATTATAATCTCACTCATTATAATGATAATTCTGATTTTTCGAAAAAAAAGAAGTAGTGTTACTTTCTTATAATTTAATTCGATTTTACAGCAGATGATATCTGCACGTACTGAGATGTACAAACACAACATGTGTATTTCGTAGATTCTTTAGATTTTCTTTAGACTTATTATAATTTCTGGACGATCGTTAATCAAAAAAAAAAAAATCAAATGGCGCCAGTTACGTGACTTTGCTATTATAACCTCACCGGTTATTATGATGGTAATTCTGATTTTTCAGAAAAAAAAAGCTAGTGTTATTTCCTTGTAATTTAATTCAGTTTTACAGCAGATACTCTGCACATACTCCATGTTTGACGAGTATAATCGTCTTCGCGTCGTAGATACGCACTTTTGAAAGTGGCACCACAGCTCAGAGATTAAGACTATCAAACTGTATCTCTCCCATTCTCCACAACGCGACGTTTCGTTAAAGCAAAACCCTTTCACCATCGCCGCCACACACACACACTGTCTCTATCCAACCTCTCTATCGAACGTGATCTTTGTTGATTTTTTGTTGGAGCCTCGACTGAGTGGAGGACCCATCCCCCTTTTAAGGTTTAACGTTGGTCGTTAATACGGGCGTAGATTACACGGCGGGCGTATCTGCGTTGGACAGCGGCGGCTCGCGGTTATGCCAGGCCGATCCTAATTATAGCGTAACACACAGGCGTACCGTATGCCGCGGCTTACGTAATCTCGCGATAATGCGGCTCCTGGCATGCCTCGCCTGCCGATCTAGGCATTCGCGCGGTCGCTGCCGCCATTATCCGCTACTCCTAGGATAATGACATCGGCCACGACGTCGACGACGAGTCGCCTCGACGAAACAGAGAAATATCCTTCAGGGCTGACATAACCCGTGAGATGGCGCGTTCGATTAATTGCAAGCCGAAGGGGGAATCGCGGCGTTCGATGCCCTCTCGAGGAATCGACGACAAAGAGAATCCTGATCGATAGATGTTGTTTCGCGGAGAAACCATGACGAAGCGTTTCAGTGATAAGTGTCAATCTCGAGTGAAATCGTGATCTTCGACTGAACAGAATTACCAACGATCGAAGTATAAAATTCACATCTCGAAGAGGAAGTTTCGAAGTTTCGCGAAAAAATTATTTTAGAAATACGCGTCGTTCGAAGCGTTTCCAAGCTAAGTTAAAGCGCGGTAGATTTCGATGAGAAATTATTGCAAACTCGTTATTTTCGCCAGTCTGGTGTTGAAAAAATCAACATTCCCAGCTTCATCAACGCGATACGAATTGCGTATCACGTTTTTAACGAGCGAAGCGTTAAATTATCAATTGCGATCCATCGAGGTCTTTATTACATTCTACATTCAAAAGGTATTCTGCTCCGCAATTTCGAGGAATTCGAAGCTCACGGCTTACGTTTCGATCCACCATCCATAAAGTAAACTTCATCTAATCCCCTGGTCAGTTTTCGAAAAAGTTCCGCGATACGTTCTCGTCCTTCTCTTACTTCCGCAAACGTATGTACGCGCGTAAAACGCGCACGAGGAAAATAAACATCCAGACGACTCCGTTAATAAATACAAATGAGCAAGCGCTAGGGAAATATCGAGTCCGGTGCGAGGAAGACGTTCAGCAAGAAAGATCGATTCCACCGGATCGCTGATAGCGATCCCGTGTAAATGATGATCGCGATTATTTCAGTTGTCGAAAAGTCGACGTTGGATGTCCGCTTCATGCTTGATTTCATCTTTGCATCAACTCTGCGAATTATTACGCGTTGGTCTGATTTCTATTTATAAATGTAATATTCGATCGCCATGCTTCTTCAGATGAAGAGATAACAGAACGAAGAGATAAATTTGGAAATTATCTAAATAAATAGTATTATATACAGAGTGTTTTCGAAATCATGGTATAACTATGAGGTGATTCTCCGTAAAAAAAAAAAAAAAAAAAATAAGTCGAAAAGAAAGAATAAATTTCTTTGTATTCGTGGTTTCGAGGTTTCGAGAAGATTTCGAGTTTGAAAATTTACCAATTCAAAGACTAAATACTTGAGTTTAAAAATTAGATAATTTAGTTAATTTTATGTGCTAAGATAAAAGATTAACCCGTAGGAGGTTATTCTATGTGCAAAAAATAAGTAAAAAATGTAGAATAAATTTCACTCATTTACAGCTTCATTTAAGAAAAAAATAAACTGAGTATGTTTCATTAGAAGTGGTCTTGATAAATGTTCAAGCTCGATTTTCTCGGAAACGAAGCATCTTACAAGAAAAATTTATTCCATATTTTTCACTTATTTTCGCATGTAGAATAATCTTCTGTTAATTAGTCTTTTCTAGAATTAGCATACCTGATATAAAATTTTCAAACTTGGTCTTTTTTCGAAAACAAAGTGTTACATGGAAAAATTTTATTCTTTCTTTTTTCTTATTTTTAAATGTGGAATCAATTTCTGGCCAATCGTGTCACAATTTCGAAAACATCCTGCGTATAAGAAAAATTGTGTAAATAAATAAATTAAAAGCTGATTGCGATTGCTTCTAGTTTATTAAATTAATAAACACGTGGAATAAGTAATCGCGTCATATTAAAAATTGTGTAGATAATCCAGGGTCAGACAGAGCGAACTGAGTACTTTTCTCACCCCTGATTGCTTAACAGAATCCTCTCAGTTTACACCAACGTATCTGCTTTCATTTTTATTGTAATTATCACGCATTACACGTTATTCATATATATGTTCATATTTCTATTATAATTATTACACATTCCTGTAATTATTCTCTTCACGCCTTGTGATATTTAAATTTTCTGCCAATTCTTCCAGAAATATCTGAATCCAATATAACCTAATCCAATCGCCAAGACATCAAAGATCTATTCTAAGATTCGTTAGACGATTCGCTACCATTCAGGAACTGACTTCCAAGCAAGCCAAGTTCCTTCATCTCGTTCCACGATTGCCCTAGCGTTGATTAGTGCGACGATAACGATCGAACTGACTGACGACCTTTCCGATAACGCCAACGATATCTCTCTCTTTCTCTCTCTGCTCGCGAGATGACTCATCGAACGAGTACCTGCGAGTAGCTCGATCCACCAGCAGCGTCTCTATTGGAAGCCATCACCGTCATGCACGCGGAAATTTAAGATATTCGATATGGGTGTACGTTTGTTACACAGCAACGATGCTCTCTGCTGATTACGCTTTTCCTACGGTAGTCAACGATTTTTCACAGTTTATTGGTCATCAGAAAATCGCTTCTGCGAGTTCTAACGTTCTCTTTGGAGACGTGCGTATACTATCTTGCGAGTCAGTCGGGTTTTAGGTGTGTCGGGGAGACTTCTAGTTATTGAGCGCTGGTAGTTAGGTTGATGGAAGATCCTGCATGTTTGTCGTTATCTCGTTGAATCTCTTGGGTTCGACGATCTCGTTCAGTGCGGTCAAGTTTTCCTGATGTTACCCGTTCCAGCTGGTGAATTTCTCCTTCAACCCACTGAGGAATTTTTTTTCGAATTCCAATTTATATCACTTGGAATTTCATTTTCTCGATATTGGGGGAAATCCTAAGGATTTGCTTACTACCCAGACTCTATCATTTCACGAAATTTCAAGAAATTGAAACGTTCTTATTTGGACGTTCGCGTTGTTAAATTTAACTTCGACCCGAAGCGTTCTTTTAAATGCAAAACGGATTCCTTCCTCCTAGTTTCAAAAACTCGTGTTCGATTCTTCTTTCGAAGACTACTGTTCGAACTTCGTTCGATTTCGTTCAAGCAACGACGAACGCAACGAAGAAACGAAAAGTGAAAACGGCTGAAGATTGCGGGTAGATCAACGTTCGTCTTTAACAATCGCGGCGCTGGATCAGGTCGCTGCAGGAGCAGTTCGGATTCGTTCTCGACAGAGGACATATATCGACAAGAGGGCGAGGATATTTAAGCCCCGCGATCGCCATAAGTCTCTCACTCCGGCCAAGTGTTTCTGCGATTCGACAAAGTAATACTGGCTGGTTCAACGAGCTCGCTAATCAACGAAACTGTTTCTCCGCTCGGCTATCTGATGCACACATACGCGCCACCGCGTACGTGTACCTGTGCGAGCGCGCGTGTTGGCCGTCGTAAGTGGTACGAGTACCACGCCCGCGCACGCGAAAACCCGCTTGCCGCGCGAGCAGAACGAAGAAGAAACGTCGCAGTTGGGAGATTCGAGCGCGCTGGACAAGGAACGACGAAACGAGCTCGAACGATAGAGCTCTCGCACGCGGAATGATTTGTATTGCTAAATAATCAGCGCCAGTTGTCTAGGATACTGGTTTAATGACAAGCGCGGCGTGCAGGGAGCTGGACGACGACGCGTGTGTGTGTGTGTGCACGCGCGTTTCAAGAGGCAACACTTGGGCCGTGGTCGTGCCAATTTCGACGGGATAGCCGCGTAATTTCTGCTCCGCCGTTCGATTTTCTCGAGCGTCACGAGCCGTAAATTATTCCACGCCGGACAGCGGCGGAGAAACGATCGAACGAACGCGGAATCCCGGCTCAGCGCCATCCATCGCGCCTGCATTCGCGTCGCGAATAGTTTCGAATAATTCCCCGATATTTTTTTTCTTCTCCCTTCCCCTTCCCCCCCTTCAACTTCCGAATGGCTTCCAAGCGATCCTCGATTTTTTCCAATTTTCTCGGAATCTTCCAGTCGATTAAGCAGTGCGTATGCCACCGAATAAGCGTTCCAGCGGTCTTCAATTTTTCCAATGCTCAAACAAAGTTCCGAATAACTCCCAATTTTCTCTTTTTTTTTTTCCTTTAATTCTCGAAGACAGAAGAATTCTCAATCTTTCAAACATCATACGGTTCTGCCGATTTTCGAATGACTTTGAACTTAGATTTCACCGAATCTCTCGACGAAATTTGTCATAATTCTCCAAATTCTTCACTACGAACACGTTCTATCGTCACATTCAAATGATCGAAACAATAGAGATTCGTTCGTGCAAGCAAGAAGATTCCACACTGTACTTTGATTTTCCTCCGATCTACGATTTCTTCGTAACGAACGTTACTCGGGAAAGAAAAAGAGACAGAGAGAGAGAGAGAGAAAGAGAAGGGAATGGCCGTGGAATTCGTATATCTGACGAACGGCGGACGGAGAACAGAGAAGTGGAAGATCGATGCAGAAATCGGCGATTTCGCCTCGAATTCCATCGGGGCTCGTCCCTTTTCCGCCGTGGCTGTTGCCGCGTCCCGACGCCCAACAGATACAATCGGTACAACTCGTGCAGCTCGCGGTGTACACATAGTCACGTGTATCAGCCGCTGACTTGCATCGCGTGTGCACGCCGCGATGCATGTGTGCATCGAGCAAGGGTGTGGCTCTCTGCCTCGCAACGGTATCATCGTCGGTGCATACCGGTCATCGAAAACGAACTTCCGCCCGATTTTTGGTTAACTACTTGCGGTCGCGGAATCGTTCTCATTCCAATTTTTCTCGTGCTCTCGATCGTTTCTTAACTCGCTAATTTGATCGGAATATCGGTAGCCGGATTCAACATTGTTTTTGTTTCAAAGACAGAAAATGAATTTTTATAAATGCACTAGCGAAATTTGTCTCGAGGAATTCTGGATAGTTCCCAATGGAAATGGAAACTGAACGTGAAAAAGGATTGAAATAATTCTTTGATCCTAATTTATATAAGTAACACTGGCGACAGTTTCGCGCGTAGATACGAAACTTTATCAACTGCTTTATAATTCTTACGAATTTTTACCTAAAAGATAGCTAAAATGTCCAATAATCAGCTTGCCGAAAATCGTGCAATTCGAAAGGGACTGTGTAGTTGATTTTTTCTCTACATCAAATCTAGATGAAATCAGTCAGACAAACTACTGCAGGTAAATGGACACTGCGAATTTCAGACCTCTGTTCTGTCATTCTAATCTGTCTACATACTTCCAATAAATTCGCCATTTACATGAAACACAGCGCCACTGAAACTTTTCATTTCTTTAAATCTGCACGACACGATATGTAAGATATAAAATTGCACGAAAATCCACAATCTGACAATTGGCTTCTAGTGAATGTACATTACGTCAACAAATGTGACGATTACAAAGGAAACCGCGTAACTGATTTTTCCTCACCTTCGCTACATCGAATAGCGAATGACGTTGCAGATTCTACCGCCTCTTTCCTACAGAATGGCCGATCAAGAGGAAGAGCAACTAATTACTTGGATAAGCATCCAAGTTACCTCAGCTAATTACGTAAAACAGCGAACAAGTGAATTTTCAATCAAGGGAAGCATCGTTCCCCGATAGATCTCGCTCGCCTTGAACGCATCGGTGTCCCGTTAAGTATAAATACGTACGTGTAACTTACGGAACGCTTGGTGGTGTGCGTATAACGAGAGAACTCGATGGAAATCGATGACACGCGACGTGTCGTTGGCCAGACTGACTGACGTACGCATAATCGTTTCTTCTTCTTGACTCGTTGCTAATTACACGATGCTCGTGTACCTGCAGTGTCTCCTTCTTTTTCATTTTCTTTTTCTTTTTCTTTTTCTCTTCTTCTTCCTCTTTTCTTTCATCGTTCTCCAAGTATCTTATTATCGTTAATAAATCGAGACGACGGAAGTCGAGCGTTAGGCTATTTATTAGGTTACGCTCGTTCTCTCGCGGATCCCCTCGTCAGACAGATGTTAATGCGAACTCGTGTTGTTTAATTCGCTATTAATTTCAGTTTACGCGGATGATTCATTCGGTTCGATGTTGCGTCTGTGTGTAATTTAGTATCTGATGTTTCGTGCGAGGTTGAAATATTCTTTGGTCGGTACCAACGACCAGTATATATATATTTCGCAGCGAAATTCAATACGAAGTTCATTGCTTTTGAGGAATATACGATTGAATCTTTGAATCAAAATTTTCGAGACGTCCGCGATCTGAGACGCGAAATCAGAGACCACGAGAATGCAAGTCATGTTCAAAAAGAAATAAATTCTAAATGTTGTTTCGCTAACTTTGTAGCAGCTGTTTCTTCGAAAGTTCGTGAACACGCCGGAGAAGCAAGGGATGAATATTAAAAAGGTTAAAACGAGCATCTAAATTTTATACACACAGTTTCAGAGTTTCAGCAACGTAAAATGATTGGGTCGAGCAATGAATGTGTCCTTGGAGCAGGGTAGAATTACGAGATATCGGCCGGTTAGACGTAGGTCTAGGTCTAGGAGTTCATTGTGAGCACTCGGGGCTGATATAGTCGAGTGCTCGCGAGGGTGCAACGTGTGGCCTCGTTACGTTAATGGCGTTATGGTCTGACGCTCCACGGTGCTACTCCATAGACCAGTCAGCTCAACAGCCGGCAAGTCAATGGAACCCTTTCGTTTAACAGAAATTTGTATACCAATTCAATGTGAAAAGAGTATGAAAGAAAGAATTTGTTAAGAAAAATTGGCCCAGTGCCAATTCTCGAAATATATTCAATCTCCACTTCCACTTTCAACAAAAAATTTTATTTTACACTATTTCACTTATTTTTTAGAGGAAGAATTTATTAAGGAAATTGGTCCAGTGCCAATTCTTGAAATATATGTTCAATTTCCATTTCCTCCTTGAAACGAAAACAATTTATTCTATTACATTTTTCACTCATTTTTAATGGAGGAACTTATTAAGGAAATTGCCAATATAATCAAAAAGATATTCAATTTCTACTACCTCCGTGAACAAAAATTTTCATTCTACATTTTTTTTCGCTACATAGAATATTCTCGGCACGTCGAATGGATCATTTTTGTGTAGATTTTATCCAGTACGAAATCAATCAAATTTAGATTAACTGACAAACTCTCAAAAGCTCTCTCTCGATCGTCTCAAAAACGAAACCTGTTACCCTTCCTTCTTACAGAGTTTGTTTTCGCCGAGACCACTCTGTAGAGTGTTTTACATTAAATACTATCGTGAGCTACTGCGCTACCGTGTCCCGCTCGGGATCGTAAATAACAATCGAAGAACCATATAAGAAGAAGAATCCCTCCTCAGGAGGAATTTACTCGATCGATGTCGAAAGATTAATACGTTCGAGTGTTCCCTAATTGTTTCGCAAAAACGATCACCAAGAATGGCCACGATTCTTGGCCTTCGGTTGTTGCTTGTTGCACAAGTATTTCCCTATAGTTGTTATTTACAAGGCCCGGAGGAATGCGAGCGATTTGCCGATTAATCGACGTTTATCTCCGTGAAACTGGAACGGCTGCCGAGACGACGATGCATCGCGAACGAAGAATTTCAATAAGTACGATACGAAAGGGGCGAGAGATCGATAGCGGATCACAGGCCGCGGTTAATAACACGGATCGTAGGAGAAAGTAGCGAACGAGTCTTGAAGATGGTGCACGTCTATTCCAAGACGCTGCATTATCCGTTAACGGATCGACGAATCTGTAAGAGTAACGCAGGAATCGACGTCGAAGTCGATGGTGCGAGTTAGTTGTGGAAGATTCCATTAAGAGTTTGACGTTGAGTTTTTGATTACGAACTAAATTCAGATATTATGAACTAAGTTCAGATAATTCAGCTTTCGAACAGTCAGACGCGAGTCAATATCGTTTATGTGTATCACTGAGGGCAAATTTTTACACTCGGGCTGTTCTTTTGTTTGTAACTTAGATGCTCGAGTTGAAAACTACTGAGAGGAAAAATGTATTTGCAAATTATTATTATTATATTTTCACGTCCGACAATGCGTGATTACTCTATAATTATTATATACGATTATTATAATTATTATAATTATTATATACGATTTGGTTAATTTTGATTTACAAAAATCCGTCTATCGTGAAAGAATCTACTCAAACTAGATTTTTAAATCTATCAAATGAATCTGGTAAGATTATTTCCAACGTACGAAGATTATTTTCAATTCCAAAGAAAAGAAAATAATGAAATAGTTTCGCAATAGGTAGAAAAACCAATAGATTCAATGTGAATGCAACTTCAAATTTTCAACGAGTATCCATCGTGTTTAAGTAAAAATTTCAGAGAACGAAGCACGAAATAGATATACTAAAGAAAAAAAGAAAAAAAGAATCATCGAAAAAGATCCAGTGCAAGAATTTTGTATCTCACGCCATCATGAATCGCGATTAACGAAGTTCAGAAAAATCAACTCTATAAATCGAGAGGTCCATAAATTAAAAATTAAAATTAAAAAGAAAAAAAGAAAAAGAAAAAAGAAAAAGGAGAAAGAACACCGGCGATCGCAGCTTACTTTCCAATCCGGCGAACGTTTTCTAGTACAGCGGGGAAAATCGATGTGCGCGACAAGGTAATAAAGTCGCCGTAAAACCGTGCAGGTTTTCGAACGCGATGCGTTTCAGCGTTTGCATTTTTCCAGCGGGCATGTTTACGTTCGTGTGCACGCACGTGCACGCACCATGTGAAACACAGCGCGCGCGGCGTGCGTCCCCTCCCGCCCTAGTTTTCCGGTTGAACTGATTGCGAACTGGTTCTTGACCATCGAACCGTTCGATTAATGGCCGACGCGTTTCTTCCGCAGTTCGGTTGTTTCGTCCGCTGCTCAGATTAACGCACTCGATCGACACGAACGGACGCGGCGTTGCGCCGGTCGCCGTCACGGTGACGCCGATTTCCGATTCTCGTTTCGGGGGAATTCCTCGAATTTCGCCGTTGGCGGGGAGAAAAAAAAAAAGAGAAAAAAGGAACGTTGCGAATCCCGGCCGCGTGACGGGGGAGGAAGTACGGGAGGAAGTGAAAGGGCACAAAAGAGATTCGAAGCGAAGTAAAAAAAAAAAAAAGAACGAAAATTGAACGTTTAGAGTGGAAAACCGTGGGGGTGCGTGGTGTGAGAAATAATGAAATTACGAAGTGCAACGAAGTTTCGTGGAACGTACGATTATGTGCATAAATGTACTTAAACTCGGTGTATCACGTGATTCGTAATACTTTTAATCGACGTTTTTGTGTTCTGGAATGCGTACGATGTCTACGTTCGTTCGTTTTCTAAGATATAATTCAACTTTATGAAATATAATTCCACTTTATGGATCATCCACACTGTATATACATATTACCTGTATCTGTGTTTGATTTCAATGAGTGCAATACAGTGATAAGTTTGATTTTTTTGAAGGAGATGTTTCTTTTGGAGGATGTAATTGTATATCTGATCACAAAGGATATCAATTTATTTACGGTTGTATGAAAACTTGACTTTGGCCGGTAAATTGTGATACGCAAAAGAATGAAAAAAGAGGATACTCGGTCTGGCTACAAACGACATCGATCTACTTACGTCCACGTTCAAACGCACTTTGAAATCATCCAATACGACGAATACGAAATGTCACAAAAGATTCAGAATTAAAAGAAGAATACTCAAAATCCGGATGTTAAATTCTACGATGTCAAAATTATCATGAATAATGTCTCATTACAATATTAAATGAAGTAGAATACATTTATCGAATGTTGTATGAACGATATCCTTCATAAAATACGTTGGATGGAAATAACGTGACATTTATATTATATTTCTCAAAGAACGTTCGATAAAACCGGTACTTTTAGTGAACAAAATTTGTACTAAATATTTCTCAAAAATATATTCCACGAAATCTGCTTGAAAAAAGAAACTTTCTATTTAACGAAGCATTCTCGAGGTAACGATTTACCGAACAAAAGTACCGATAGTTGAATCGTTAACGATCGAGTATCGGCTAACGGCTACAATTTCAACGAACGTGCTCGGAAGAATATTTGCACACGTATTTGGACGCGTAGATTATATTCGTGGCGGAGTCATTATCGCCAGGAAACGACAGGAGATGCGAAGAAATGACGGACGGAATAATCAGATAACAGTGGCGGAGAAACATCATAATTGGCCCGGTGTGCGGATCGCATTGCTGATTCGCCACGCGACCATCAGCGCCGGCGATCGATCGTATGCAAATCGATGGCGAGGCACGTGAAGCGTGCTCGTGTACGGCGAAAATACAAAACGATCGGGACGCGTGCGTGATTTACGATCGCCTCGATCTGGATCCTTTTTTGTCCGCGTCGCGCGTGTCTCGAATGAATTTGTCATTTTGTTACGATATCTCTGGCCATTTTTTCTCCGTGTCTTTTAGCCGATCTCTCGTTTGGAACCGAATGTTGACACCTGGAACGAAGTAATGACGACCTAGTTTTGACAATGTTGTTCTTTTTTTTTATCTCTATCTAATTTCCGATGATTAATCTGTATTTCGAACAGTGGAATAATTCTGGATAGAATCTCAAATTCGTTTTCCGTGTGGAATAAAATGAAACTTTCTTTTAGTCATAAAAAGTTCCTAAAAATTCGCAACTCGTTTGTTTCGATTACGGGAAATCATTGGCGTCGTGTTAAATATTGTATTTCAGGATGTTTTACGTTATCCATCATTTGTTACTAAAAGCAATTAGAAAGTGATACCACTTGTCTACTATTCAGGACCAGTTAGAATCGCTCGACTTCTAAATAAACGAGATAAAAGACTACTCTTTCTTCGCCAGTAATTTCAAACGTTTATCACAAATCAGTGACTCGTACGAACGCACAACCGCAGCACATACTTTCCCAACAACGTTACTTTATTTATCAAACGTCGATCCCTTTTCACAACTTTTTACCCCTCGTGTTCCCGACGAGACGATTAAAAAAAAAAAACGCCTCTCCCGAGACGAAACTACCAATTTCCCTCGTCTTTTTACCGCTATTTCTCCAACTAGCTACTTCCTTCTCTCGCGTCTCCCGCTGCTTCTCTCGTTGCGTTTCAAATCTGCAAAACAGAATCTTTAGCGAACGATGAGGAAGCGAAAGACACATGCACACATACGCGCGGAGAAATGTTGCTTTCCAAGGCGAAATTGTAATCGCCAGCGAATTTCCATACAGCCAGGCGCAGACGGTTTTCCCGTGGAACCGGTACCGGCGCGATCCATGAAATCGATCGCATTAATGAATTCAATTGCACGGTTTAACGACGCTCCGAGCCTGGAATTAAAGAGTCTGTCGTATCGTTTCGCGGGCTGCGTTGCGTGCGGATGATAGCTGACAGGTACACGCAGGTTTGTTGACCCTGGGGCTTGGCTCGCCTCGCCAGGACTATTTCCTAGCTTCTAACTCGACAATTCCTCGCTCTGCAACAAGTTGTAGGCAAAGGTCTACTCGTAAAACCTTTAAGGCCTTACTCTCGACTCTTCTTAACCTTGGCAGTTGCTTCTGGGATCCCGATGGCTGACCCCGAAGAAGCCTTTCGAGGCGCTGCTCGCCTCGTCTCTCTTTTCTTTCCCCCGCTCCCCCATCGCGTTTCGATCCTTAATACTTGATATTTAACGTAATTGCTTGGAGATTGTTGCACCAATCGGTGTGGATTTATTGATTGTTTAGCATTTGGAAATAATTGGTTAGTGTTATTGGTTTTTCCAACGAGATGTAGTATTTTATGCACGCGCGTGAGAGAGAAGTCCAATGAGCGATTCCATAAACTTGCAGAGAGATATTAAACAACACACGGATACGGTTAAACTCAATTCTCGAATGATTACATTCTCATCGTTGAAAGGAAAGTAGACTTCTAAAAAGTAGAATTGTTTTGTATACTGAACATTTTGGTGAACATTACTGTTGCTCGTGACAATCATAACGTGCTCGACAATCTCTGCAACGAGATAAAACTACAAAAAAATGTTTGAAGCTCTCCTTATTTATGACATTTTCGTTTGTTTAAAAAGAAAAAGAAAAAGAAAATCATCGTAAATACGATTGAAGTGAGAGAGGAGAACTGCTGAGGATTCCACCGAATCGAAACGAGACGAACGCTCGCGAGACAAAATCCGGCCCCGAGGGGACCCACATGGAGCCTCGGGGCCGGAAGCAGGAATTCCCGCGGCGCGACTGTTCCCCAATCCCCGTGGCCCTCCGCCCGAGGGGTCAGCCGGGTCGTTCGACGTGCTCGTAACAAATCAGCGACAGAATCAAAAGTAACGTTGGCTTGTCTCGCGGTCGAATTACGGTAAATTAGCGGGAGTAAAGAGGCGAAGCGGCGAGGCAGAGGCAGCAGGTACCTACATCGAAGCGGCGAGCAGAGCGGAGCTCGGTGGAGCTGGACGGGCGGAGGCAAACATAAATTAAGATGGGGGACTGATTATGAGGCGAGGGCAGGCTATCATTACCCGGAGCCATCGTGACCGGTCGACCCTGCAGCCGCGGCTGCTGAACACACCGCTCCGCTCTGCACGCCGCATCATGTTCGCAATCCGCCTGCCTGCCTGCCTCGTGCCCCGATAATGCCGGGGTGGCAACTGCAAATTATTAATCTCTGTTTCGCTGCATTACATAGTTCAGCGAATATGAAACGAGTATTGTCAGAGAGGCGAAACCACCGTTTCCCGAAGGAGCCGGCAAAGGTAGAACGGAGAGACTGGGATGATCCTAGGTTTGTACTACGGCCTTAAGGAAGAGGTCCTCTTTCGTTCGTTCGTTCGTTCGTTCGTTGCCTCTTCCTGATCTTGGTACGTAGGTATCGATTCTAGAGACGTTGGCATTGATCGTTCTATGACCTGAACGTATGTATGTCGAAGATGTTGAGATGTTGGCACTGATCGTTTGAGCTGAATAAAAGTTGTTCTGCAAAGTTTGCATTAGATTTCGAGTTAAATTTGGCATCAAGGTATTGGCAGTGATCGTTTGAGCTGAATGAAAGTTATCCTGCAAAGTTTGCATTAGATTTCGAGTTAAATTTGGCATCAAAATATTGGCATTGATCGTTTGATGTTTGAGTTGAATGTAAGTTGTTCTGCAAAGTTTGCATTAGATTTCAAGTTAAATTTAGCATCAAGATATTGGCATTGGTCGTTTGATGTTTGAGCTGAATATAAGTTGAGACGGAATTGATCGTTCTATGACCTGAATATATGTTGAAGTGGGAGATGTTGAGTTAAATTTGGCATCGAGATATTGACATTGGTCGTTTGATGTTTGAGATAAATGTAAGTTGAGGCGGAAGATTTTGTTGTGCAAAGTTTGAATTAGATTTCAAGTGAAATTTAATTAAGACTTAAGGGAGGTTTAGTTATCCTGAATAATCTTGAGGAAGTTTAAGCTAAGAGTGAAAGATGTTCGAAGTATGTTTAAAGTGTAATTCATATTATTCACACCATACTCCAGTCTGAAAAATATAGGATATTTCGAGATTTATGCTTGGCCTTAATTGGAGATCTTGACGTCTGAATTTAAACTTAACCTGAATTGGAGACTTTGACGTTCACGTCAAACGAGAGACTAATTTTCAGCGCGTCGTTCCTTCTCCGTGGAAAGCAAGTTGCTTTCACATTTACGCGATATAAATTGCAGAAGTCTCCAATTAAGAAGCAATTTAGCAAGCTGGTTAAGACGAGACGAACAGCAGAAACTCGAGCGAAACTTGTGAATGTGAAATTCGAGAGACAGGAGATTAATGCGGTACGTGGTCAGACGTAACATACGACCATAATTAGAGAAATTATAAACATCTCAATTACATTAGTTTCGGACATTCGAAATCTGAAACCAGTGAATACCAAAAATACCAAAAATCAAAAATACTCGATCACTATTGTATTAATGTTAATTATTATTAAAAAATATCTAACAATTTATCATCGGAAAATTATGCATATATAAGTTTATGTATTACAAGAAATATATCACATCCGTTTCATTGCTAGTTATTTTCAGTCGCAACAAAAACAAAAAAAGTTTTACACGTAAAAAAGTTTTTAAAAAACTCAAATTTAAAAATAAAGAACTTTCCTAAAATGAAAATTTCATATCAGAAATTCTACTAACTGAAAAAGAACTTTCCTAAAAAAGGAAGAAACCTGAGTCATTCATAAAGTTCACCACAGTTATCCATTCGAAAGACCGACTTCTGTGATCGCGAGAACTCCCGTGCACGATCATCTACACGTTCCCCTATCATCAACCGACCTACAAACCGGAAAAACTGAACGCGAGCACGTTCGAAATTTCCGATCCGGCCGTCTAACGGGTCTACGCGGGCATGCGCGCAACTGCTTGAAATCACGGAAGGCTCGCTGTTACGGCATCGATCCGGCAAATTCTGGCGAAAGGATCTATCGTGTTCGATCGGCGCGGCAGGTGGAAGCAAGCACGCCCACGAGCGACGAGGTCGCGACGAGGACGACCGACGGGGAAAGAAGCTTACGAGTTAGAGCGTTCGTCCCACGATCCAACTCGTAAGCTCGCTCCAGGAGAAAGTTCACACACACACGCGCGCGCGCATATATATTTTTTTCTCTCTTTCTAAACTTGTCCAACAGGCGATGAACGACGCGATAAAACCCGCGTCTAAAAGCCCACGCAATTTCTACGGTGTCGCTTTGGTGGTTCTTTTTGGATGCCAAAGGCTGCTGCAAGTAGGACGCTGCTTCCACTTCTGGACACGAGCGATCCTTGTAATTTCCGGTGAAATGCAATTACGATACTTTGCACCTGATCCCTGCTGGTCGGCTTCAATCGCGCGGAAGAAGATCTCCGGGGACGAGTTTGTGACGCGTTTCTCTCTCGAATGTTGAACACACGCGAATGTTAAAATGTCGTCGTTCGTAAAAGCATTTGGTGATTTCTATGTTAATGGAAATATATGAAGCAGATATATCTACACAGGGTTGTATAGCAACGTCTGATTTAATTCTGGCGCCTAATCTTGTCTTAGGTAATCACAAATGAAAAAGAGAGAGAGACTGATATCGTTGTAATCTGTACGAGTAAAAGCGTGCATATATTAAAAATTGGTAGCTTGAACGTTGACAAATTAAGCTCAAATACTTTACTTACAAATACTATCAAAATATTAGCAAGAAAAAAAATATTAGCAAGAAGAAAGGGATGCTTAAAAGAAAAAAATGAAGTTTCTCTATGATTTTCAAACAGCTAGAAATGTATATCTCGTCACGTTCTACAACTTTTTATAAACTTTGTAAAATTACCCGTCGGAGCAGTGCAGCTACACTCCTGATTTTCAATTTAAACGTCAGCAAAAACACTTATAACTCCGGATTGTGCGAAGAGATGAAGAATTAATGTAATATATAAATAATAGAGAAATGATGCTTAGAATATAGTATGAATATAGTAGAAGAACGATGATAACAGTAGCAATCTGCAAGTTGCAAGTGCATCGAGTACCTTCTTATCAAGTAGAATGCGAGAAAGATTTATTTAGACTTATCTGTTCGAAGTCCAACGCGATGATATGATTAGAATAACGTCGATCTGTGACAAGCTTCGGGATGGAAGTCGTTATTGAACGCGTGGCCCGCGCTCGATGCACGTTCCACGATTGGACGACTAACTGTATACATAGTTATCTCGCGCTGTTACGCGTTTTATCGGTCGCTCTAATGGACCTAATGGCTAAAAAGATGGCTCGATACCTGGATTTTTCGGTGGATGAGCTAGCGTTCGGATTTATAAATAGAACCTAATCGCGAACAGTAACTCCGTTACGCTTTTATCCCAGCTTTTACTTCCAATGGAGGAACAATGCAGATTTACGTTTCCTTGTTTGGACTGATGATCGATGGATCCTGACTCGGGAACCTGACGTAAATCTGACTATTTTGGTTTCGTACTTCGACGCTTTTTGAGCATATTTCAATGTTTATAATATTTTCATTCTACAATCTTCTTTATATGTGTTTCAATGAAATTTTTGTAGGTTTTTTAATCCCAGAATCGTCAAGCTTCAGTCTGTACTTAAACATTGCAATCACATTTTCTGTCTGGATGAAATTTATATCAATATCTGAGGAATATCGTATTATAAAAAATCATCCAATTAACCAACACAGGTTTGCTTCAAATCCTCAATGTGCAATACCATGTGCAATACACTTTCTTAGTTGAAATTTTCAAAAATCGCAGTTTCGATCTGAAAAACACTGTCAACGAGAAATTCAAAATTATTCTAAAAATTCTCACAGAGATCTCTTCATCAACAATTCTAATCTATGTCTTAAAGAATCGTAATTGAGTCTAAGATTTTCAAATTATTCCACATGTCAAAGGACCTCAAATCATTCCAAAACCTCTCTCTCTCTCTCTCTCTCTCTCGCAGATACCTTTCCCCCGAGGGAATATAACTCCGAATAGTCAGAACGTGTGGTCGAATCAAAGCATCGAGCAGGCCACTTTTACCAGCGTCAAGAAAGAACGTTTCAATCGATGTCTACCGATCGACAAAGCGATCGATCGATCGATCGATCGTGAACGCCCGACAGACCGTGCGTGCCCGCAATTCGCCGACACACACACACACACACATACGCGCGCGTGTACACGCACGTCGAACCGACTGACACGCGTTCGTACAATTTACCACCAACGCACACAGCCAGCAACTTTTGCATACGAAGCCTGTGCACCGTCGTAATCGTTGCCGATCGTTGCGAAACGAAACTCCGGTCCGGCACAGTCGTGGAGCACGGTGGTAGCTCCTACGGTGACCTTTCTCCATGGCGAGCGCCATGGGCCGGCTGTCGACTGGTAAAAGCGTGTCCGGACCCACCATGTGGGCCCCTCCGATTTAACTCGCGATTTTTACACGGCCAGCGCGAACAATTAAAGATCGTATCGCGTGTTTCTTTCTTCTCCAAGCTTGGATATGTTGGCCCGTTTCGTTTCCTCTCTGGCTCACTGCCTTGCTTGGTTCTCTCGTTTCGTTTCGTTTCGTTTCGTTACGTATCGTTCGTTTGCTAAGGAATTTGTGCAAAGTGCACCGCGCGAACGGAAATTCAGCTTAACACGCTGATACAACTGTTTGACATTCTCTCTCGGTGGTAAATTACTATCCGTACGATTGCAATTTCGAATCTTATTTGACAAGTCTAGATCGCTTTCTTTTTGTACAAATAATTGGAATGTCATTGATTCCAGCGTGAATTTTTCAATTTCTGAAAATATCTAATCGTTCGAAATAGATTCTGCGTAGTTTTAAATGGTTGAATGATTTCCTTTTTCTTTTTCATTTTTTTTTTTTTAGTAATTTTTCCGACGAGTACAAATAATATCGTTAATCCCGACCAACGATCTAAATGCAGAAATATAGTAATACATGATAATAGGTTTCTGATAAAGTGGTCAAAGTCTCTTTTTTTCAAATTTGTTCCTCAATTTGCCTTTTTATCGTAGCAAACGATAATCATTGAAATTCTACGTAACTGTATCTAAAGGAAGGTTCACATTCACGTAATTCAATCATCGCGGGAAAAATTAGTAAATTACTAATTTTTAGTTTCAAATTGTAACGAACGAGAAAGTAGTCTATTCGATTTCTTCAGCGTAATATTAATACATATCCGTCCGGCATTATTTGCACCGCCATTGACCAAATGCCGGCATTTTTTGACACTATTTGTAGAAATGATATGCTCTATATAAAAACAACCTAATTTTCAAAAAGTCATATATTTTTTAGTGAAATTTTGGGAAATGAAATAAAATGAATTTGTATTTATATATACACCTTTATTTTTGATCTTTTTCTTTCTGAAGTTAAGAGTAAAAATTAAATCCACAAAGAAAGTTGAAATGAATTTTACTGAAAACATACTCATTATTTTAGACAAAGTAAATTATTTTCGAAACTTTAATTTTATCAATAATTAATAGTTCTTCACTTCTTCGGATGAATTTGGCATAATTTTCACAACAGGCACTCCTTCAAAAGGTTCCAAAACGGGTTCTATGTCAGTATCAGACTAAAAGTCATCTTCAGAATCACTATCATTTTCAGAGTCACTGTATTGTAAAGGATTTAAACGTGGGCGTTTTCTTATCACAACAATATCACTATCGTCACTATCATCACTATTAAAATTAGATTTTAAAAGATCTTCAATGTTATCACTAGACTCACAATCAGATAAATTGTCTGCACATATTTCTTTTTCGTTCTCCATTTTAGATTTACTTTATTATTTGATTTTGATAAAAATAGAAAATTAACAGTAATATCCCTGAAATTTCTTAAATATCCGAACACCCAAGCTGCTTAAACTTTGAATAAACTTCTTCTATACGCAGTACCGACTAATACGTTTTTAAATTAATTTTTTTTTTTGCGTTTGCATCCTTATACGACGCAACCGAAGCTGAAATCAGTTTTTTGGTAGAATTATCTCTGTTTGGTAAAAATTACGTTTTAATTTAATAAAACAACAATCAGTTATCTACTGCAATATACAAATGACGAATTTTCGTCATGCGGACGGATATGTGTTAAGAAAGACTACTTACCTAAAGTAAATCGATTTGTTCCAACGTCCTTCCACAAAGATTTTCACAGTCCATTAACGGCAAATGAATAAACCACGATCACGGATGCAGCGCGTCGATAAATATCGCTGGAAACGTAAACAACCACTCCATCATAAAGCTTCACGAACAGTATATATCATCACGTCGTAAAAACACCGCTGAGAATTTGTAATTTTCTGTTCGATTAAAAGACGATCGACATTTCACAGATCCTCTCCAGTGGGATATAGTTTTTCGTCACGGCTCAGTAGTATTCTTCGTCTCGTAAATATTTTCTCGCGAATCGATGAAACGATAAAACAGGACGGTCGTAACCGGTCAAAGGAAAACACATCGAGATCGTAACGCGAATATAAAATTCGAGCGGAATATCGCTGTAATCAGCTGCACGTTGATGCGAATTTATTTATTTCCTGGACTTGGGCCGGGTTGACTGACGAAACGTTTCACCGTTATCGCTACTGTTGGCTGTTTTGTAATATTTCCAAGTTTAGAAACTTTCCAGCAGCTAGTAGATAATTTCGAACATAGACGAAAGGTGAAGGCAATCAAAGCGAGCAAGCGAGCTGATGTTTACGTTTGAAAATTTAGAAGCTTCTCGAAAGCTTTTCGAGTGGTATCAAGATAAAGACAGACTGAAAATTGTCGCCAAAGCGAAACAAATTTGAACGACGTCTATCTCTCGAAATTTTGACATTCGTTTAATTTTTCTAGCAGACAAAACACGAAGGACTTCGTCTCCAAGTCCTTTAATTTCTGAATTACGACAATTGAATTTCAACGAACGACTGTAGTTTCCCGTCAAAGGGAAAGAAATTTGACTATACTTGAAAATTTACAAACTACTTCTCAATAAATACATTTTTCTCAGCGGCTGAAAACTGAAAAGACGGGCTGGAAACTTTCGCCGGAGGGTACAAGTGGGATGTCGCCCATTAAGAAACTGATACGCGAGATTTTCCCTGGAGATCGTCGCAGATTTCCGCCGATCCTCTTATCGAGACTGTCCATCGAGCTAAGTCCTAGTTCGCGTCGTTGATATATCGGTTCGAGGCAATTGCAAAAGGAAAAAGAAACAAAGAAGAAAAAGAAAAAAAAATCGTTCGTCCACCCTGCGCACCACGGTCACCGGGAATTATCATAATCTCGTCGTGCTCGCGGATAATGCGGCTGATTTCCCTAGAAGCCAGGAGCAATCCTCTGCTCCGGCGTGTATACACTGTAGGCGTGCATCAATCCGCCATGGAAAAATCCGATCGATCCGTTAGAAACCCTCAATAGAAAGTGAAATAGTTCTGTGATCGATAAAAATTCCCTTTAATTAGATACTTTAGAAATACTAAAGGAAGTTTCAAATTGCGCGTATGCGAGTATTAATATATTCTCTTGTAGTAAAAACAGTGTCTTACAAAAATACTTGAAATACACTTACGTTTATCTCACGTTCATGTTTGTGCATTGTACGAGTCATTTGAAAATTTTATTAGCGAAGCACTTAACCTGAGATTTGTTTTATCTATTAATACCAGAACTACAATTATAATCGGTAAAAATGATCAATTTATAATTTTCTATGGAATACATTTATAACAGTATAAAGTTAGTATATATATTTATAACAATATTTATATTTTTAGATGCTCGAGTGATTTTTAATAAAATATATTAATGGAAGCTTGTGTTCTTTTATTGTATTAACTTTTTCTCGTACCTTGCACGAATTAATTTCTTTGCTGAAAATATTACACTTCAGTTGTTGGTAGTTTTAGTTAAATGTTAAGCCGACCATTTTATGTTTCAATTTTTCGTATAGTTTTCTAATTTTCGTGAATCACACAGTAGTAGATAAATATCTGTTAAATATACACACTGAATATTGAGATTGATTAATGTGATTCAATGTTCTTTTATCATCCCTACAAATATATATGTAGCTCGTATTTCAAAATGTTTCATACCGTGCACACCGATGAATACCTTCGTCATTTGAGAAAATGTCATGCTCTCAAAACTTATATATGATACGAAGAAAGGAGAAGAGTAGCACGATATAAATATTTCTCACGTTGTAATCCTGAAAGGTACGTAAAAGTGTTCGAATATTTTCACGAGGCTGTGATCTTTGAAAGTTCATTGCAACGTCAAAAATTTTACACTCGCAAGTTTCATTTTTCGAAGCGGAACCTCCTACACACGACTTGTCAGAGAGAAAAAGAAAAAGAAAAAGAAAGACAGGATCTATCTAGAAAGAATCTATCCAAGAACGGACGAAACTGGCTGGCGTCGAGTGGTTAATGGAAATAAAGCGAGGATCGGGCCACGAGCTCTCGTACGATTGTGATATATTCCATGTACACGGTCCCGCGAGCGCGGAAGCCGAGGATTACAAGTGGTCGTCTTTATCGGGCCAACTTATCATAGACTTTTGTGAGTCGGGGCGGTTATGCAAATAGACCTCTCTCTCTCTCTCTCTCTATCTCTCTCTCTTCGTTGCTCTTCTGCCCTCTTCGATCGCTGACCAGGTTCATTCTCTTTCTCCATCTCCCACCTGCATTCTTTTTATAAAGAAAACATTCATAGCGTGGCTGGACCTTACCGTAAGACCCTTCTGGCGAACGCCTCTGCCAACCAGTCCCGCATTTAAACATATGGCTCGTGGTGCTCGTGCCTCGCGAAGTCGAATTAGACGGAACGATTGTGTTCCGCCGTCTGAATTCACGTTCCCGTTGTATATGGACTTCCACGTTCTACGTGCAATCTCCTCATGCATTTAGAATTCAACAGTTCAAGAGCGTGTAACACGCGAGAAAAGAAATATGAAATATACGCGTCTATACTTCGATTCAAACCGCGCGAATTTTCAAATTCCTATTCCCGAAGGATTTCCGCGCAGAGATTTCATCTATGATATATATTTCTTGCGTTTCTTGCATTCTGTGTAGCCTACATGTATATGTTTTGTACCTTTAAATTCTCTGTGAAACGCAAAGGTGTCCAATATTCAAGCTTCAGATGGGGAGGCAAATGACATGTACCGGAGCAACTTTAAAACCTGAAATATTAATTCAAAGAGAAACAGAAATCTAACGAATGCGAAAATTCGTTCCAATGGGCGAGAGCATAGATTTAAAAAAAAAAAAAAAAAAAAAAAAAACGAGGACATGAGTTAGAGCTTATTGTCGGAATCGTTCGCAAATCATAATATTAAATATCCACTTAATTCCAGGGAACCTCGCGCAAATTGTCTTTCAAATCACGTTAAATCGGTTTATAAAAAAATTTCATCAACTCACCCCTCGATTATTTTCGCTACCCTGCCACCCAGAATGCGAACTGTGCTCGTACAAAGTGTATTATAGACAGCCAATTGCCCTTACCAGTTAATTAAGCTCATTCAGTATATACACGAACAAGCCGGGCTTATTGCTCCTCTCCAATAATTCGCGGGTTATATCGCGCTAATTTCGTTGTTTACGACTTAACAACGCAACGTTGGCTGGCACCGGCGGAAACTGGTTTTTTAATGAAAAAAAAAATCAAGACGGGAGAAGTCGAGTCGAGTCGAAGCGAGAAACTTCGAACTGTTTCGCTCCGTGCGATTCGCCTTTGATGCGAACCGGCACGGCGCGGTGTTAACGCGAGTTTCAAGCTGCGAACGTCCCGGCTCTCCGCCGTGCTCGTATTAACAAACAATCTCGTAAACAATGACCACTGTGTTTCGCCGGGTAGGTGATAGGTGGACTAGGCGGCAAGTGGCAACCGACCGGCGTATATGGAGAACGCACCGTGCGGGAATGCATCCGCTTAGCAAATGCATCCGCGAGCCAGCCTGTTACATATGTACCCGGTGTGACGGAATTGTGTGCACGCTCGGATCGCGTAGCCATGAGAAACGGAATAAATTCACTGCGGGGAAGAACCGTGTGTGGAACCGTCTCGATTCCTATAGTCGCACGCTTGAAATTGAAAGTGAACGTCGAACTCGTCTTGTCCAACTACCTGTGTGGCCTGATTCGAAATCTGTTGGAAACGCATTACAAATTGTCTGATCGCGCGACTGGAATTTTAGTTTCTGCCCGTGCAAGTCGAAATATAATTAGTACAAATCTTCGTGCTGGTACGAATCAATTGATACAAATACAAGACTTCGTTGTGTTCGTATATAGTACACGCACACACGCAAACGAAGTGTTATTGTTCTGTTCCCACATAAATCAGTGGATTTCAAATTCGTACAAGTGTTACTCGTTACTTTCAGATTCACGTTCGTGACCTCGATTCGAATTTCTTTCGTTCGTACGAGTCAAGCTAGCCTTGACTTTGAGTTTCGATCGGCTGATAAATAATGATCGTGCCTGATATCGCCCTGATGCAAGAGGGCGTGTGTTCACGCGTGTGTCCGTCGTGATAAACGTCGCTTCGCCCGTGCTACGCGCGTCTGACGTATCTCACGACCATTCAACAGGGATTGCTACTCGCATACTTGAAATTTCTTCACGTACAAAAACTGTCAACTACGGAGTTGTACGTTATCGAGAATGGAAGAAAATCGACAATGCATAGAAAATATATATCGGAATGTTATATTGCAAGAGAACTTCGTTGAATTTTATGAATACGCGTAATAATTTTGGGATTATTTTCGAGACTTTCGATCAGAAGATACTACAGAGATTATTCAGATATTTTCATTGGTATTGGTATTGGAAAGAAAGGAATCTTTTGATCTGATAACATACTGACGAATGATGTCAAGGGGAAAGTGGTGACCGATCAAGGTGTTGAACCAGGATTTCAACACGGATCTCTCTGTTAGTGGATCGAGAATTCTCCATTGAGTCTACTATTTAGAAACATCGACAATAGAACTTTACTTTAAGAATTTTCAATTACCTTCAAAGATTCGTGGAAGTTGAACGTAGATCGTTACCCAATTATAATTATTTTACTCAAAATATATCACTATTTCAATCTTAATTCCAAGTTCTTCCAGTTCTTCAAATTCAAACCTTTCATTTCAACCCTAAATGTGAAAATCTGTCCTCCATTTTACTCAAAAAAAAAAAAAGACACAAAGCAATAAGATGATTGAACTAAAGATGTATCATATCTTAATGAACAAGGTAATATTCTGAAACATTACAGATCTATTTTATCCATACGAGCAGATAATGCAAGAAAGCTCACCGAGACGAGACATCAAGATACAACAAACGATCGAGCCAAAATTTGTTCCCGAAGTTATACACAACCAGTCAAACCAGAGGTAATCACCCTTCCTGTAACACGTTCACACGCTATCACGAGCGATCCGCACGAGCTGGCTTACGATCTAACCAGGCATCCGCGAGCACGCATACCAAAGTGCTTGGTTTAGCTTGGATCGCCTAACACACCGTCGTCCCTTTTCATATCCGCGTTAACCTCAGCGCCGCTCGGTTAATTGATCCGGAATACCATTCGAGCCTCTTAACCCGTCCCTTTTCCCTTTTCCCTTTTCCCTTTTCCTCGTTCCTGATAACTCGGATAATCCTCTATCCCGCCGTAAAAAAAGCTATCGGTGAGTCCTTTGACTGGATATGCGAACGTAATTCGCGATACGGCGAATGAGTGTCCGCCATTTCTTCTTATACGGTGAGGGTTACATCCACTTCGCGATTTATCGCTCTTTTCATCGAGGAGAAAGCTATCTTCCACTTCTGCGAGAAAGCAGGAAAATATATTGTGAAATCGTCGAGAACTTCTAGAAACGCTTGCAACATCGCGGAAGATTCTCAATTTCAGGGATGCTCGAAGTGTCTTCGTGCGAGGGTTGTTTGGCAAGGTTATTGCGTTATTCGCGGAAGATCGGTCGTTTCAAGTATTCTGATAATTTTGGTTAGTAGTTCTATGTGTAATGGATCTTTAGTTAGTGTCTCGAACTTAAACGATGAAACTGCAAGGGCCTAATCTACGCATAAAAGGAAGAAGAAAATGTTTCACTTTGCTTCGTTGTGCACAGGTATTGTTGCACACGTGAAATATGTAACTAGCAACGCATTTTCCATCATAGTCTTTTTCTTTTACGTTGACAGTTTCGTTAACTACAATAATAATGTAAAAAAGCTGTTGATGATATCGGTGAATAATAAAATTAATAATACTAATAAGCAAAGTTCCTGAAAATCTCGCTGAGTTTCGATAAAATCATGATTTTAATTCTCCTTTCATTAGTTCTCAAGTGAAGTCTTGTTTTTGAAAAAAAAAAAAAATACGTAGTTATCTATTTCAATATTTGTGTATAACTCTGTAACAAGGCGTTTCCTGACGAATCTTATACAACATTTTTTTTTTTCTTTTCACGTCATAGATCATGCCGTTCTCTGACTCTGACCGTTCGAGTTCGAGAGACTGTGTAATAGATCCTTAGATGTAGATCTTCTGTAGATCTTCACTATTGCTGGCGAATAACAGATCGAGCAATAAATCGACGTTTTATCGATCGACAAATAAACTTTTAGTCACTTTTTTCCATTTATTTTCTCTTCTCAATGTTCTTCGTTACTCTGATTGTGTCTCGAACAGTTTCATCAGATACGATGATTTATTTCAAATGTGCGTCGGAGTTAGTTGATTAACACAGAACAGTAGACTTTTCAACGCCCTCTTTGGATCCATTTCCATATAGATTGGTGTTAATCGCTACGCAAATAAATTACTGACGATGTAAATAGCACGTGATTACCGCCGCGAGTTGTACGATGCTTCTTATGTTGCATAATTCGTATTCCAGCGGCTGCTTTGTGCATCTTGATTCCAAACAACGTTCAAGTAGCGAATGATAATAAAATGATAAAAAAATATAAATCGAGCAATTCTATGTATTGTTTCGTTTAAACAAAAAATCAGATCGTCTGAGTGTAAGTTACGAATGTATAAATACTGTTTTAAAGTTACAAAACGGGACAAAAGAAAATCATCTCATTGTCCCGAGTGAAGAGACATGTTCTTATTGTTTTCAGATGTAGAGTACGCGAGAAAAGCTTCTTATCGCTTTCAATATTCACGAGGGAGCTAATGAAAGAAGGCTTTAAAGAACAAACCAACGCACCTTGCGACACGCCAATGATCATGGATCGCCAAGCTTTTACTTTGAACGCTAGAGAATCTTTTTTTAGCAAAAGAATACGAAATATATATGTATCGTATATTTACCATAAATATATAACAATTTCGTTCTAGTCTTTACTTTGATATTTCCCAATCTTCCTTACAAGGAACCAAGGTTTCGAACTTTTCCTCTTGAAACGATTTTCCATGAATCAAAGTTCATTTCGATAATCCACCGTTGTAATTGGATTACATTTTGTATCTCATTTTATCTCGACATTTCGCTGCCATTTTCTCTTTCCAAGTTTCCAGTTTCTCTGTCTCTCGTGTCTACCCATTTTTATTTTTTTTCAATTTTACGTTTTCTAAATGAAAATATCTATGTATAGATATATTTTTTGAATTTTCCGTCGTTTCGGAAATGTCGTCTCGCAATCGATGCAATCTCCCTGTGGGCCGATTATGCGCTGCTTATCGTAGAGACTCCAGTGCCATTAATCGTCCCTATAAATCGCCATCGCGTCTCCGCGAGCGGATTAATAATTAGACGATTAGATTCTGTAGCCGCGCTACATGCCGGAAATCGATCGTCCGCCATCGCCCGCTGATTTTTTTCTCTCCTTCGACGCAGCTGCGTTCGATTGTGCGTTCGCCTCGACGACGTTAAATAATACGCGCCATTATCCGTGCGTAAAGTGTAACGAACAGCTTGAAGCTGTTGGCCCCGCGAGCCGCGATCGTGCATACGCATGCACGTTACGCAACGATCAACGAAGCACAATAGATCTTAAGCATCGACATTGTGGAAATGCCATCGACTGCCACTTTTCTTTTAGTCGAATGTTACGTAACAATGTAAGCACCTACATTGTAATTTTTTTACTCTTTCCCAGATTTATTTTATAATCTAAACGCGATTATGGAAATTAATGGAAATTAATTGGGTTAATCTTGAGATGGGAAAAGAGTTTCTTGAGCTTTAAATTTTTGGCAATAAATTAAGTTCAGGAATATAATATTTTGGCCAAATAATAAGGGTACCTATAAGTGATGTCGTTTTTTTTTTCAAACTTGATAAACGTTGCCAATATTCACTTCGAAATCGCCCTTATTTTACAAAAACGGAAAGTTTGTCAGAGAGATAGGCGAAGATTGTCAATAACGATGGAGATTATATCGTAGATGAAAACTGTATTAACTCATAACTAAAATAAAATTTTGCACAGTATCAAAAAACGACCTCTTACGACTGATAAAATACTAATTTTTAATGAAACTTGAATTTTGGACTGGATTATTTTACATGTCACGGTAAAAATCTTCCAAAGTTAGAACCCAATAATTGAAAAAAAAAAGAAAATTGGAATTATCTGCTAGAGACTTTACATCAATCAACACAAAAAAAAAAAGACAAGAATTTATATCCATGAACACGATTGCTGTCTTAAACGATTAAAGTTCCTCGTGAAAAAAATAATCGACTCTTGATCGAAACTCGAGTTTCTTAAATTTCTTTAAATTTCGTCAAACGTCTCGAGGCCGATTTTGCGAAGTCGGAGACAAAACGCAGCGTCTACGATCGTATTCCAGATGTATTTTTTATATACGTGTAGAATTGATTCGAACGAGCGAGAGAAGAATACGCGGCGGCGTGTTCGATCATCGATAGCGATCGAGAAGGCAATTACGAAGGCGTCGAATTTAAATGTTCACGGTGTTCGACGCCAATTGGACACGGGGTTAGCGATCGTAGTTTAGAAACACTTGACCGGACGTGGATAATAGCCGACGTGGCCACAGAGCCGAGTCCACCGAACCCATCCGTACTGGTGTACGCGGGTGTACAATAACCGGGATTGTGGTTTCAGGATGATAGGCTGTCACGCCGCGTTGCAAATGATTTTCGGTGGATGCCGCGTTGTTCCTCATCCTCCGAATTCGATATCGGGAAATTAGTCGAAAATCTCCCCATTCACGTTCCTATTGGATTCGCTCACTATGATTTGCTACATACGTTACGTATGTAGCCTATTCGCATCATCACGGAGAGAAATATTCCGGTAAAAAATTACGAAATGCGGAATAATTTGCGAACAACGATTCAAGAATCTTGTATTTATTAATATAGTATAAGTGACTGTTCATTAAAACTTGTACAATGCAAGTTTCTTTTAATACTAAAACTACGATGTCAATCGATGGAACAGTTTGGTTATTAATTTTCATATTTTAAATAGTGAAATTACTTTGCTCTATATTCTATATTTATTATATTATATTCCAATTGTATTGCTCAGGATATAACTAATGTTATTATATTTCTAATATTACTATATTTTAAATATTATGCTACAATGACCATACAATAATGACTAAATTATTGACTGAAGATTTTGTCAAAAAAGAAAAGAAAAAGATATTTTCACAGCACAAATTGTTCCTAATCAAAAGTAACTTACACTGATTAGATTATGACCTCTCCATACAATATTATGCGCTCTATCTCGTATTCTGATATCTCATGAAGTACAGTAAATATTTAAATCGAGATTTAATTCATGCATGCGGACAGGTGCAATTTAAGTCATGCATCATCTGAGTTGTGAAGTAAATGGATTAATTTACAATCGACACGATTTCTTGAGAAGTATTTGGATTTCTAATGTAATAAAAATAAAATATGCTTCTTGAAATATCTAGGTTTTTTAAATCGATGACTGACACTTCATTTCTGTGCAAAATTCTACATCCTTATGTTAACATCGTCAAAATTCAAACAATTTGACAATATCGTTCAAATTTCCAATTTTGTCCAATTACCTAACCATGAGAGAAATTTTAAATTCAGGTTCACCCAACAAAGAAAGCAAATTTTTTCATTATTTGAAAAAAAAATTAGAAAGTAGTACTCTGTTATATAAAACTGTTCATTTTTATGGAAGATATAGCAATGGCCCGTTCTTTTGCACAATCTGTTCACGAAAAAAGGAAAGAACGATGTAAATGACTCGAAATGGTGTTCACCAGGCGTGTATGAAACTTTCACGAGAGGTTATTTTTTCCTATTGCATCGCGGTTTCGGAAACCACGGAAGTAAAGAAAGAACACGGATAAATCACGAATGTAACCGATTAATGTTATTTTTTCTGCGAGAGGGAATCGATCTTCACTGCGTTTTCATTCGACGCGAGTTGAACAGCGAATCGAGGAAGCGGCGATAAAGATTGGTTAAAGAGGAAACTATAGTCGGGTAGCGGATGTTCGCCAGCCGCCATGCTTTCTACCTCGAGGATACCGCGTTTTCAAACAATTTGCGACAATCTCGACGCGCTCTGGTTCGTTTCTCGTCGGAAACTCTCGTTGATTCCTTCCGGAACGACTCGATGCGGTCGTGACGACAATTTTTCTTTCTCTCTTTCAAATTTGCGGCAATTAATTGCGATGAAGTTTCGTTTCTTTCATACGCGAAGAAAGGAAGTGATTAGGAAAATATTCGTTGCAGAGCAGGAAATTAATTATAAAGGATGGTTTGACATTAACGATATAATTGTCGAATCTATTAGAATAACATATGCTTCGAATACTTCATTTTTATAGTCATTAAGAGTAATCGGATGCTTTTGAAGAAATTAATATTAACATTTTCTGAGATAAGAATATAATTCATAATGGAACATGTTTAAAGTTTCAAAACGTTGAAACATGAACTGAGGACTCTGTCTGGGCAGAAGCTTTCGTACACTACTTGCCCAAGCCACATTAATTGTAATCGCACGTGTGTTTCGCAACGCATACGTTACCAGGTCATACATTTCGCTATCAAAGGCCATATATATCTTCGCTAATCAAATTCTTCCAACGCAGACAAAAAGCACATTGAGAATGATCGACTCGTCACGCTTGCGTTGGGCACGTGTTCCGAAACAATCGTTTCCACTATCATTCTACTAGAAATAATGACTCCTAATGCTTGTCGTTAACGCCTCGTCCAAAGTGAGAAACTCCATTCAATCTGGCAATTTAAAATCCACAGATGAAAAATTCCCTCCGACGTTAAACACGTGACAGTGAAATCTCTCTTCGATCAAATTTCGTCGCGGTAAGTGAATTTTTGGCGATCCGCGAGGAACGATTAGGGTATCGGCGACGCCGTCACTAGCAATCTTGATTGTTAAAGCTGGCCAGAAGCGTGGAACACGCGCTTCTCGCTATGGCTCGTTGAATCCACGCGAACACGGAACACTCACTGCTCCTTAACAGCCGCCAACAATGGCCCACCGATCGTCATTATATCACGCGTTATTATCTGTGTTATTATCTGCGCGTTGTTAAGTGACACATGGGTGTGGGGGGAGGGGCTTGTGGTCGAGTAACGATGCTTTCACGAAGATGGAGTTGCAAGGAAAAGAAATAAAAAAAAAAGAGAACTAAAAGAAAAAGAAAAACGGAAAGAGAAAAACGACCAGGAATAACGTAGTAACGTTGATCTTTGTTTTGATTTTCTGATTTTTATGAGACTCGACAGTGGGGGGTACATATTTCAATACAAAATGATTGGAGAAGGGAATGAAATAATCCGTGAAATTTGAACATGAAATTCTTGAAAATAGAAGGAAAAGGCAAAAGAAGTGAAAAAAAGAAACTATGATATTGTGATCTTTTTTGGTTTTGTCACTTGGTGAAAGAAAATATTTAAATATGAAATAACAGGAGAAATTCGACGATACAAGCCTTTTTAATATAAAATAAGTAATAAGTAGATTGCGAGTATTTACATAAAAATTCGTGCTTTCATTAATGAGATAGAGTTTAGACGGAAAATTGTCCAACCTGTTACAGAGTATAGTGCTCTGTTTTGAGCATTTTATATTTTCGCAATCCGACCACGACACTGATATAAAATCTGAAATACGAACAAGTCTCGATTTTTCATTTTTCACGTGTATGATAATTACTATCTAGGAACAAGAAGCACGCGTTTAATATTCCCAATCGAATCCACAGATTGCTCTGAGTTTTATCTTTTTTCCAGTGAAACGCGTTAAGTTATATGGCGACTGGGACATCCACTAAACTCTAATACCACATCGTAGCACCGATCGTAGATTAAAAAGCCTTCATTAAGCCGTTCCGCGAAAACGAAAAAATCGTGATTGTCGAATGCTGAGTGTAAAATATCTACGGCCAACGTAGGTTTTATAGCCCATTAAACGGCTGTACGCGAACCTACGAGTATAAAGTGTATTTCAAGGGGAATATGCTTTGCTTATAATAATAACTTCAATGTCTAAGATTAAACAGTGCACCAGGATTAAATTAATACACGCGGTGAAATTCCCTATCTTGACTGACGAATATTGCTTTCGTTACGTTAAGATTTATTGAAATTTCGCGCAAATGTAAATTGAAAATAGAATTAAATCGGTATTTGCATTTAAATTTCCTACTTTGCAAGTAACATTCGTTATATTTAATTAAACAACGTTTTACGATTTTCCAATAATTATTAAAATTAAAATTAAAAACATGAATTTGAATTAATGTACAACTACCAATGTTTTAGGAGTTAATACGATAAAATACTGAGAATCTTAATTTTTGTTAATATATTCGATAAATGGATCGTACGATTTATGAGGCTTGGTGAATTCTATTACCGATAATATTCTAGTTAATATTCCGATGAAAATTGTTCTACATCGAGCAAAAAAAGATCCATTAAAAAAAATAGAAAAGAATATAATATCTAAAAAGTTCAAGTAAGCACCATTCTTCATTTCCTGTTCGTCTACCAGCGAGCTATATTGCGTCATTGTCGTAAATGTTTCATTCCAAATGTTAGGAAACGTACAAACGAAAAAAAAAGGGGAGCGGAACGAAGAAGAGAAGCCGGTCTAATAACGTCACACACCTTGACAGTGAGAAAAGACCGGGATCGTAAAAGTCAGCGAGAACGTAAAGAGAGAGAGAGAGACAGAAAGAAAAGAAAGAAAGGAAAAAGTGCGGCGCTGCAAATAAAAAAGCCGACTCGTAATTATGTAGAGCTGCGGGGAAAAATGTCTGCCATCCTATCTTCGTAACTCCAAAAGGAATCGCTTCGCGAAATGCTCGCCGGCTCGATGTTACGACGTTTTACGTCACTCGACCAATAAACATTGGAATAACATCGCGAAAATCGCTCGAACATTGATTTATTCAGAACAGGGTGAATGTGATTTTTATTACGTTCCTTTCTATTGATTTCGAACACGAGTTAATCCTGAAATCCTCTGCCATAACCAATTCTTTTTTTTGTTATATTTACTATTTTCGTGTAATCCAGTTTGGAATTGATCGAAGGTTCAGATCAAAGCTGGACTTCGCGGAATTTCCTTTTTCACAAAATGAGAAAATGGTTTTTAGTTTGTAACAGTCTACAAAAGAATTGACTGATCTTCGAAGAACAATAAAAAAGAAAAATACTTTTAATATCTCTATGCTTTTATTTTATTTATTGCAAATAAATTTCAGTCTCAAGGGCAAGGAATAGATTTGGTTTACAAATTGCCTCGTCACACACTCCATACTTCACACTTTCTTACTACACCCGACTAATATTTATCGCCTCTTCCGCATTATTATTCCTTCCTCACCTTAACCAACTAATTATAAATAACAATTCCCTCTCACCATATTACAGACATAATACCTCTATAGTAGTACTTTTGATATACAGAAATAATTCAACTAATACTAGGTAGCATTTCCAGTACCTCTGACTAGTACTTCTATATAAAACCAATCTGCAGATTAACCTTATAACGAGAAAGATTGATGAGCGTTCACTTATACGAACAATGTATCAACGTAATAAAAGTGCTGGCTCATACAGATAGAGCTATCGGAAAATTCAACTAACTTGACCGATTGGAACGTAACTCATTCCAGCTGGAGATCGTCCAGCGGAGAACGATGATTTTGCAACCATCTGTGCATTGGTATATAATCAGCCCGTGCACGGGCATAAGTTCGTGAACCGGGTAATAATAACAACGATAAACAAGCGTTCTAACGAGGCGTCGTAGGTAGGCTGGCAAGCGTGTAGGGAAATATCAATGTTATTTTATTGAACAAGCGGCGGCGCACGACCAGCTCGGATCCCCCTTTACCCTCCGATGGGGGATAGCGGCCGAGTAAATACGCAATTTGCCGACCTTACGCCGATCCTCTGTGTCGTAACAGGTGGAGAGTGGATTCTCATATTGTTGGAGTATCTGGCGGATACGCTGCTCGAGAAGAAAGCTTCTAATTCGAGGAATTGTCCAAGTGTTTTATATACAATACTTTGTATGTTGCATTATATCTCTGTAATAGAGATATAATGCTCTCCTGCTGGTAATTCGTAATAAGTACCGATTTATCGATTCACATCGATCTCTGATGTCGCCAAGGAACTGTTCTTTGTGATTTGCGTTTGTTATCTTCACGTTAGATTCGATTTAATTTTAGTTCTTGTTCCTCTTCTTCTAATAGTAATAGAAAAAAAAAAGAATGTTTGAAAAGGTTCTAGCGGCGGAAAATAGATTCGTCCATCGAGTGAACTCGTTCCCAGAAAAAATCCTGCAGTCGAGCCACCGTTCATT
Source organism: Tetragonula carbonaria (assembly GCA_032399595.1). Lineage (NCBI taxonomy): Eukaryota > Metazoa > Arthropoda > Insecta > Hymenoptera > Apidae > Tetragonula > Tetragonula carbonaria. Next base: position 7,743,614 of record JAUCRC010000007.1, read on the forward strand.
TGCCAACGGGTGTCGACGTCTCACTTCATTGGCCAGAGAATCGTCGATCTGATCGGAAGAAAACGGCGATTCCCGCCACATCGCACATCATCCTCCTCTGCTATCATCGCCGGTTGCCCCTCGCGACAACAGAGATCGTGGGCGGATAAAGGCCAACGTTCGATCCTAACCGTAAATCCAGTCGATCCAAACCGATCTACGGGAAACGTAAATGCTTCTTAGACTGCTACCACTGGCTTCCTGCTATCCACCGCTCTCGCGAGAGAGACGAGACCGGTTAAATTTTCCTAATTTTTCCGAGGAACTTTTACGATCAAAGAATCGACTTGAACATTTCTGAAAGTCACTCGAGCGATTGAAATCGATTAAGAAATTCTCTGAAAAATGCGCAGTTTGTTGTACAAGATTTTCTGCCGTTCGTTTATTTCGTTATGAAATTTTTCTACTTTTGGTACTTTAATATCTCTGATGTAAATTTTATGCTTCAGTGAAATATCTTCGAAATCTCTTCTAAAATGAGCGGAACGCAATGAATATAGAACAATTAACGGAAATACGTCGCTTCAACTGAAGCAAGAAAGAAAGACTTATTATTCGATCGATTATCAAACTGGCGTTTCGCGAGTTTATCGAGAGAGCTGAGATAATCGGTACGATTACGGCTATATCGTGCAGCGTGATCGTCTCTGTGATTATCGTCGTACAAACAGCGCCGACGGTCGAGATCTCACGGTGCACGGGAATCGAAAGAAATCGGCGAATCGGTGAAAAGGGGACGAGAGCAAAGAAGGGAGGATTTTGCTCCGCAGGTCCCTCCTTCCAGCTGCCTCTCCTTCGTTTCTATCAGAAGATGGACATTTTCTGCGGTCACAGTCGACGATTATCGGTTATTGCGCGGAAACTATTCTCTCCTACTCTTCATGGGAACCGACCAATGCCGCTCGAATCATTTCCGTGTTTATTAGCCAGGCACTTATTGGCCGAGCCTAATCCTCTTTTCAGAGTTCTGATCCCTCGGGGCTGTTGCAGAGTACAAGAGTACAGCATGGGAGAAATCGAGCCTTGATGGAAAATATAATTTATCACGCTTCATCACGAAACAAATGCACCGATTCTTTTTATAGAGATCGATCAACAATGTTGCGTGTACATTCAGCAAAAAGTGAATCCTACCTTTGACTTAGGATCCTGAAAGTTAATCATCCGTATCCTCTTTGGAACTGACGATGAAAACAATTGAAAATATTAATTAGTTCGATTCTGATACATTTTGATATTTCAGAAATTCCAACTCTAAAAATTGTAAAAGAAAAATGGTCGATTGTGTTGGTTGAATCGATCTCGAGCTCTTTAGAAAGAAGAAGAAATAGAAGGAAATATGCTAAGAGTGTAGAAAACCATATGGATGGTTCGATCATTCGTGTTCGAATCTGTTCTTATTGCGGTCGTGGATCGTTGCGCGTAATCCAGAAGGATAGCTGGCCCGGAGGCGCAGGTCGTATTTTTGAAACGATCTCCTCGTAGGGACCGCTGTTCGTTCACGTTTCCGGCGCGGCTCGCCGTCGGTGATGGCTGATAAACACGGACAGGTCCCCTCGTGTACCTACGTGTCGGCTGTTCGAACGTAGTCACGCGAAGAGCTGCAACCTTCTTCTTTATTTTCTCGCATTCCTCGTTTTTTTTTCCTCTTTTTTTTGTTTTTTTAATTTTTTGTTGCGTTCCTCCGCAACTTTGATCAGTGCTTCGATCAGTCGGTCTCTCCCGATTTAAACAAGATCGGCCATGATAAATGTTGATAAATTTCGTAGATTAATCGAACATATTTTATTAGTAGACATTGTTCTACGATGGCTGGGATCCATATTTTACTAATATCCTCAGGGGAATTGAGATTCGATGCGTAGAATCTTCCCTTGCGTAAAATCTTCGTTTTAATTCCCCTCCATCAATTGAAAACGAAATACCACCTTCAATCATCGCTCTCAATTACCGATTTATTTATTTACAATCTCACATACGCCCCAAAAATAAAACATTGTGTCGTTGTACAATTGCCTTCAATGACCAGAAATTTTATTAATCAATTGCAGCTACATATTTATCCCAACAACGAAAAATCCCTGCAACTAATAAAAGTCACACGTATAGAAAGTGAAAATTTTCAAAGCACGAGCATGTAATTTCAGTCAAATGTAGAAGTTTCCACTTTCTACAAACGCGACGTGTCCGATAGTATTTGTAAGCCTAACCTTATCCTATCGTGGCGCAGCGAGCAAGGGTACAGCGTTGTTAAACACGAGATCACATTGGATCTCGCATGTAGCCGCGACTACGCGGTGCATCGCATTAAAACGTGCCTCGAGGAGATGGTGGTCGTCCTCCTCCGCAACGTTCGAGTCCTTCGCAATATCTTCTGCACGTCTGCACGGCCGCTTCCGCGTATCATTTTCGCGACTGCGGTGGCGCGCGACCTCCTTGCGTGCTCGCCTTTTAGCGGCTATTAACGATTTAATAATTATCGCCGGTACCCGTTTGCGACCCGTTGCATCCTCCATTCTGATGTAACAATCAGATGCTTCGATGGAAGCCTAATTTGGGCGGTTTCAATAGGTTTCAAAGAGAAGGAAGTCGACGAATTAGTCGTCGGAATTACTTCGCGAAGAACTTCCTTTTTTTGGTTGTTTGAAACGGAAGAGTGTGTCGTTGAAGTCACGTGAAAAACAGTAATTTATGAGTGACGTTTTTCTTTTTATGTAAAGTTGTCTTATAGTGTTTGAGTATTTATCATAGAAGGATATTTGTCATGGAACATTTTTTACGTTATGTCATTTTGAAATTTTGTTAAAACTGTAATATATGAGAGACGACTGGTGTCAATCAAATTTAAAATCGAGATCTAAATGATTCATGAAATAAATATAGCGACGTTTTCATGTTAGGGTCATTTGAGCACGAAAATTTAAGCGCCCGTCACGCAACTATATTTACGTAACCGAGACCAATGGCAACGACTTCAAAAATCGTAATACAAGTGAATTCTGAGTTGTTACCGTTCTCTCGGAATCTTAAAATGTTCCGCAATGATTATCTCAGCTTGTTTGCCGATCGATTTCACGTGTAATGACAATTCACTCGCTGATGAAGAATATTTAATTTTCATCAAGGAGACGACTTAATTTTTACTTAACTAATTGTTTAAAACACTTGAATTGAATCTATCAACTATCTAAATATTACAAAAAGAAAACTTCTAAACCCTTAGGAAGGATAAAATAACTAATAATCTTCCAACCAAAAACAAAAAAAAAACAATTTCCGCTCTGTCAATAAAAAGATGAGAGTATCTACATTAACCTTCTGGAATAAAAACATTCCATGCCCCGAGAGAGGATACGGAACAATTTTCTAAATAAAAAGACCTTGAACTTAAACTTTTCTAAATTAAAAGAACCATTTCTAGACAAGAAAATGAGGCACTTTACGACAATAAAAGATTCCGTTTCGCTAGCGAAACGATGAGAAATCAAAGTAAAAATCAATATCAGTGAAAACAAGGGGAAAGGGGAAAACAGAAATGAAGGAAACGTCTACGAAGTACGAGAGAGTTCGGGCGAAACTTCGCCAGAGACAGAAGTCGCCGAGAGATCCAAGGACTTCCTCGAAGCTGTCGATCCGCGTCGATGGGAATTTGTCCGAGGGAACGAGGCGAGAAAGCCTGGACGGTGATCGTGCTAGCACGAGGACGAACACAGAAACGGGGAGATATGCTATTACCCAGGTTCCTGGTACCTCGATTAATTGGCCTGTACAGTTAAAAGGAGGGCCGGAAGGGGGTCCTCCTGCTGTCGATCGGCCCTCTCACGGTTAATTTATTGCCAGGCTGGACTCGGTGTCGTGTTGTCTCGACCGCGATCACTACACCGCAAATGAAGACTTTTATGCTAAACGACCGAGGCCAGAGAGGAGCAGGTGGAGGAGAACGTGCCGCGTGCATCCATTAATTACCGGAGGCTCGCGATCCAGCGAATTACCCAGCGATTTCGAAGAAGAGGCGCGAATTCATCGATAATACCAACCGTGCCTTTGAAAGTTCTACTCGCACAGAGTTTCGCTCTATTTTTATGAGTTTGTACAGCTTTCGTGTAGGTTCGTAGATAAGTGTATCAGTTTAAATTTCAAAAGAAGAGGCACGAATTTGCCGATGATGTTTCTACGTTCTTACTATTACGTGGTAAAAATAATGTACAAAAATTTACTTTAATGGTTCGCCTAGATTGATGAAAGCAGAAGTAGGTAGATTTCTTTCTCATGATTACCGATCGTTAAAATTCGATAAAGAGAAACAAATTCACGTTCGATGACATCGACAACGTCTTTCAGTTCAATTACACGATGTTTTATATTATTTTTACAACTTTACAGGGGTTCGTGTTGGATCTTTATGATAGATTTTTACTCGTATTAGATAATTATTAGAAATATAAATACTGGAAATTTAAATTTCGAAGAAGAAGTGCGAAGAAGAACTTTTTTGAAAGTCTACGAAGGTTGAAGCAGGTTGAGGAATACGTAGGAGGTACGTTTTATATGGGTCGTTTAGGTAGGCTTCCTTTCGATGATTACTGTTTTTAGGAGTTTGGTAGCGTAATATTGAAATTAGTAGCCTCGGAAATGCCAGCTTGGCAAATGTCAATCGGTAAAAGTAAGTTCTACGGTTCATTTAACTTCGCTATATACTTCTAGTTGCTTTTCGAATCGATTATGAGATACAAATGGTTCATTTCGTTTGACGAAAATGTGAGAGAATTGCCAGTAAAAGCTGCAGTAAAATTTACAGGTGCATATAACAGAGTATAGGTAAATATTTTTCATTCGCACAAAAAAACATCTTGCATTTGAACGAGTTGAGGAGAATTTTTGAATGAAATCGTGCAATTTCCACTGTACAAAAATTAAATTAATTAACTTCATCAAGATCCGATCGCACGATTTCTGAAAAAATGAACATAACGCTTAAAAGGATTCAATTCGAACGAAACGATCTGTTCCCGGATATAACTATGTTTAGAAAATCGATCCGATGAACTCAACTTCCCACCGATTAAATCGTTAATACGCTCCACCTGGACGCTTTTAACAAGTTAATATTCCACTCGGTTTGATTTCTTGCTACTTCGAAATCGTAACACAATACGAAAATTGGCAAGCGCTGAAAACCGGCATCGGCCAATTTTTCAATTACCGCGCTTTCCTGTCGGCTCCATTAACGCGCTTTCATTTCCTGCCGCCGCTCGTAAAAATATCCCCGCGACCAATCGATTCGAGCTCGAGATTAATATAACCTCGATAACGACTTAACGCTCGCGGGCATCGCGATTATCGCGCCAGGTCAAATTTCCCTAAGGTATTGGCCTTATCATACATCATTACACGCGCGATAGTTTTATTCAAGACTTCAAGACAAAATGCATGACGCGATCGACAGATTTTGACTATTCTCGAATTCAAATATTATTACAGAAAATAAGATGAATTTCAATTTTCGTTCAAAAGCTAAAGTATAACCACGAAAGATAAGGTTGATTTATCGATTACCTTAGAGAAGAGAGAATTATTCGTCTAACAATTCAGGGTGTCCATGCTTACTTGCAACTTTCTATTTTAAGGATCTACGTAAAATTGTCTACGAACATGAATTCAATATGTTTCTCGGAACGATGAAAAGTGTTTCTAACCTTAAAGTGGCTGACCAGTGACGGATGTATCTCCTTCCTGAGGATCACTCGCTCTCCTAGAAAAAAGAATATAATTTAATTAAAAATATGATTTTCGTTAAATTATATTTTATAATTATGTTCGTAAATTATATGATACAATTATGTTTTATAAATTATATTAGGAATATAATTTAATTGAAACATAACTTGGAAATGAATTATGAATTACAAATATCTGTGTATGTTTCTGTAAATATATTAGTATTGGAATTAAATTATAATATCATAATATTATAATTCAATAATATATTATAATATATATCATATATTATAATTCAATAATATATTATAATATATATTATATATTATATATTACACTAATATACTTTTTTTTATAAATATTATTATTAAATACTGCATTTTGATTATCATCCTACATATTTCTACAAATCAACTTTTGCATCCTCGTCCCACAAATGCATAAAGATCCGCGATCTGGCAATTAGTTGCCCAAATATATTATATCTTTCAACTCGAATGCTCAACGCTCGACGAGTCGGAGAAACAAGATTGAACGAAAGAAAGAGAAAGTGGGGAAATTCGTCACGTTCGACGAAATGATATAGATCCGTCTGGGCAGTGTGCTGTAGCAAGGCACGCGTAGATCTGCCGGAGCAACGTTTAGTTTATACGATGTCGTGACACGAGATTCAACAGTGAGTGACTCGGTGGAGGCGTGAACGGAGTGTTGATTGAGCGGTAAGATCAGTGGAGCGCGAATTCATCCTACTTGCCTCTCTCTCTTTTCCTCTTTCTCTCCTTCTATCTCTTTCTCTCTCTCTCGAGGAGGCAAAAGGCCACCTAAAATAAACTGTTTATGCTAATATACGGACGGAGAATAAATGGTTTGCAACGCGGCCTCGCCGACTCGTTGAAATTGCAGATAATTTCGACGCGGCTACCGGGCCGGCCAGTGCCATGATCGAGTGATCGAGCGCAACGATGCGTGCCACCGGTAAACCGTGAGCCGATATTCGCCGGCTCGTTTCGTTAATTGACGTTCACGGAGCTCTGGTTAGAGAGCAAGATCGGCTTGCTAGCCGTCACGATTAGAGTTCATAATTTTGAACTTGGCTCTTTTACTGCTAATTCTGCGTTAGAAAAAAAAGTTTGGCACCCCCAGTTCTCATGGGTGTGATTCTACATGTAAAAATATAGAATAAAATTTCTTCGCAAGACGTGAGTTCGAAATTGAATTGAAAAATTCATCGAGTGTATTCAAACTTGAGCACGAACATGAATTTTAAACAGAAAGATTTTACTCTACGTACGAAAACGCGATATAAAAGTACGAATTGGGTTAATAAATACGAAACAAAATGAATTTTAAATGAAAATATGAAACGGATGAAATGTAAAATAAATTTCAAGTGGAAAGATTTATTAAGTCCACTTTTTGAATATCCTGCTCAAATTCGATTTTCTTGAATTGGTGGTATTCAAGTTATTAAATTACGCTTTTACGTGCAGGTGTTCAAGTTAATTAACGAGCAAACGCAAATCCCAAATCGAATTTCAGTTGAGAAAATTGGCGACACTCAGTTTCTGGGAAAATTCCAAGGTACAACAGCAAACAACGAAATACAATGACGATAAAAATTGTAACTTGTTGGTTGATCTAGGCTGATCTTGCAATTCCTCCGTGTCACGTTAACTCTACCAGCTTTCGTTAATACGTTAACTATTATTCGTTGGTAGAAGTAAATCGGCGTGTGTTTCACCCGGAGCAGTGTGCTGCATTATCGAGAAGGTCACTCGAACAGTATACCACGTTCCTCCCGCAGTAATCCTATTATCCTCGACAATGGATTGCGCAATGCGAATTGAAACGTCGAGCCATTTCCATAACTCAGCGGCCATATACACCTTTCTCCGCAAGGATAGTCGAAACCATAACTATATACCTTCTCTGGTAAAATCTTGCCTTCCTTCTTATTAAATACAAATAGAATACGTTTTTATGGCCGCTATAATTGGAATAATAAAAGAGAGGGAATCCGAACTTAACCTATAGACCACGGCAGACTATCTTTCTAACTGTAATCTTGAAATATTTTTGTTACTTCCAAGTGATATTAGAAACTTGAGTTGAAGAATTTTGAAATTGGATGGTTATTTTTGGTGTACTCGATATATTTGAACCATCGATGTACTGTTAGTCAAATATCGAACATTGCTGAAATTACGACAACACTATCCAAATTCCGCAAACAATTTATAATCATACGAACTGCGGATTTTTATACAATTCTACAGTTTCGTGAACAATTGAAGGAATTAAGCATCGCGACGAATACTCCATTTTCGATAATTCTTGTAAATGCATAAAATTCCGTAGGCTAATCGTCGTCGTCGTCAAAAAAAAAAAAAAAAAAAGAAACGAAAACAATCACGATATTGCACAGATCGATGCTGAAGCTTGGTGAAATCGGTGCTGGACCACCCGCGAGACGGTACGCATCAGGTGAAAATAAAATTTCCCCGTATCAGCTCGGTAGGATCGGGGCTGGAGATGGCGTTTAAGAGGTCAGTCGCAGAGGGGCCGCGAGTTCCTGTCGCCAGAGGCAAGGACGCCCACAGTTCCCTCACCTTTCTTTCGTCTTCGCCATCTGGCCGATTGCGATCGTGCGTGTGAAACCCACCTGAGGGCCCAGCGCCACACGGCAACGCCAGTTGCTTTCCAAAGAATTCGCGCATTCCGCTATCCGCCGGAGCGGCATTGCCACAAGAGCAACAAGAGCAACTCGATCGAACGACTAATGCTACCTACGCTCTCGCCCCTCGGCCGCGCGCTCCACCTTTCACGTGGCAATAGCCTAACAGCAGCACGCTTTCCGAGAGGTTGTAGCCGTTCTCGACGACGGACACGAGTTCGCCGGAATTACGAGTAACGCGATGTGACCTCTCCTATATATATATATATATACACACACATAGATATAAATATATAGGAGGCCCCGTTGCTCGGGACTAGCTATACGTACGAGGAAACGTTGCAGTGGAAACGTCGGGATCAGACACGGTTCGCGTGATGGAACCTCGTCTTTGGACTTTGTCTTCGCGCGCCAGCCTGCTACGGCTCGTAATCCAATGGCTGTGAAAATCATTTCACTTGAAAATCCTCGTGGTCACATTGCATTTTGTACGAAGAGAAACGTAACATTCTTGCAAGATCTTTCTCATCGGTCTTATCGCCCGAAAATTTATCGTGTGTAAAATTTCGAGCATTGGGGAATAAATCAGATTTCCATTTATTTTCTTCAAAAGTCACGCGTTTGTAACATTTACGGAAAGCTAGGGAACAACAGAACGTGCTGATAACTTTCCTTCCGACGTGTTCTCAAATGTACTCTGTACTTCGATATACTCGATTCCAATCTCCAATCGCGGAGAAGATAGGGGAAGCCGAGACTTCCTCGATCCGCTTCCGAGACGTATGGCTGCGTCGGCGCGAGATGGAAGAAGCAATATCGAGCTTGCAACACCGGCTATTAAGTCGCTGCTCCGCGCATTGTTATGCCGGCTCTCTAGGCCACGGGGCATTATTAGTCACGCGCACGTGTAATTTCAAACAAATCCCTGTAGCATCGTATCGTTCGAAATTGTATCGTCGTTTCAGCCCCACTTCCACGCTAATTGGATTCGATCTTGGCAATTATCTGCTTTCACCGTCGCGCGCGCTCGCGCAGCCGAGAACAGACGAGATGAGGAATCTCTCGTAGCCGCTCGTGGTTCGAAGCGGACCGGACCCACTAAAACGCCCGATCGTAGCTGCTGGGCCCTTTCGACCATGACCTCGCCTCACCGGCAGCACTCTCCCTTTCGATCTTCGCAACGGTTCATGCACCTGCCACCCGCTGGACCCGTTCTTTCGGTAGCCGTGAGCTTCCTGCGTTACTCTCGTCGAAAACGCTCGTATCGTTGGTATCAATGGAATTGCAAAGTAGATCTTCGTTGGACTTTGGCACAGATACAGCCAAAATGCATTTAACAGCAGATGCTGTTCGATATTGCATAAAAGTTAGAAGAAGGTTCATGGTGGATTCAAGTGATAAAATGAAATAAAATTCGCGCGTGATGATAATTTTGTAATAGTCTCTTTGTAGGGTCAAAAAGCTTGTTATTCTCAGATCTTTTCGTTTTTCTAAGCCAATCTTTCTATTTGTTTGACAATTAAATCGTTTACACAATTTTAATACACCATTGATAAGATTTTAAATTAGGCAGTTTTATGTCTGATATATATATATATATATATATATATATATATATATATATACATACATACATATATATATATATATATATATATCTGCTGAAAATTCCTTCAATACATATATATTTTAGTAACATGTTTTTGATGCTAAAATCTACATTTAAAAAAGTATAATAAATCATACAATTCAAACCAACATTCTCCTTCCATTCACCAAGGAAGATATTCACAGTGTCGAAGTACAATTGATCGACACTTGAAGAAATACGAGCGTGTAATCAATTCTAATAAACATAAGCGCAACTTGTACACGGCTGAAGAAATGAAATCTAAGCATAGCAACTGTAATAAATATTCTACACTTTGAATGTCTCGTTCTGTCTCGTTGAATGTCTCGCACATTGTTCGCATTCCATCGTGTTAAAATTGTCGATAAATTATTTAATTTATAGCGCGCACGATATTCAGCTCGATCCGAGTTCGTTCCAAGCAAGTATCGCGAAGTTAGCTTGAAAAGAAGGTATAACGCGGTGAAGAAGGTATGTACGGTCAGAAGAAGGAGGAAGACAAAGATCCCATCGATCTAACGACAGAGTCCGGTGGGTCCAATACAGTCATTAGCCCGAGGCGAACGGCCTAATGACGATGATGCGCGCAGCTGCTCTCTCTGGGCTTGCCCCCACGTACAGATCGGCGCACGCTCGAGCCGCGAACACGCGCGAACACGCCGCGCTGCCATGATTTTATTATCGATGCTATTGAATACCGCCTCTCGACCGGCCGTATATACAAGCCCCGACGAACCTTCTTCCGGGCTTTAAGGCCTGCTGCCGCGCCTTTATGTAGCGGATGCGGCTCGTTCCCGTTTCTCTCTGCTCCGGAGAGAGAGAGAGAGAGAGAGAGAGAGTCCAGTTGCTGCTCCGTTTGCTCCGCGTGCACACACTACCGCTCGTAAAATGTGCATAGGTGGACGGCTTGGCTTATTCGCGTTAATAATCCGCGAATGTATGGATTAACAGAGAATTAATGTGACGAAATCGACGATCGGCGCGTGAAATTAACCGCTCGTCGGAAACGATCGAAAATCTAATATTTAATATCGGATGTGCAAGATCGTGTAAATCGTTTACCAGAATCGATAAAAACTGACATTTAGTATCTCTATGGAACATAAACACGTTCACTGGAATAGATCGTAACAAATCTAATCTTTTCGTGAAATAGACATGTAGATTGACACTTAAAATCAAAAACGATCCATTGAAATTAGATATTCATGCGGGACGATGATTCGTAAGAACGATAATTTAGTTAGAATGAAGTTCGTTAGTGTCTGGTTTTTAAAAGCTTGAAACTATTTTATGACTATGTTGACGGGGACTAAAATCATTGTGATCATCATCAAGCTTGACGAAAACTAAATAATCGTTTGCTCGTAGTTTCGAGGCGGTTGTGTACGAGGCCTCGCTGCCAGATCTCGAGAGATATGCAGTCTTTATCACGCGACCAACCTGAAATTCCACCGACTGATCTCTGATCCTGCCTACCTGTTGACGATCGAATCGTCCGCACGATGAACGCCGCGATTTACTTAGATCCTCGATACTCCGCCCTCGGCACAGGCCACTAACGTATTCTATCGTTCCGAGCTTGTTATCTCGCGATCACTGGCCCGGACTCGCCTAACGCCTGATAAGCGAGCGAGGTTGCTCCTAACGGGACTGTTAATTGCTATTTGTCCGGTGACGCTGTGGTGAAAAGAGTTCTGACACTCGCAGTTCGCAGAGACGACGATGGCTATTGCCATACTCGTTTTGTTCCTCGATGACGAGGCTAGATTCAAGAAGACGTTCCAGGAAATTCTTCCGGGAATTCTTTGATTAACGAACATCTGGCTCTTCTTTTTTTCTAAATTATAAATTACGAGTTCGCGAATTTTGCATTTCGCGTGCAACGAAACGAAACGAGTTCGCTTCTGCAGGGAATTGCAGATGAAATTCTTGAGGAGATACTGGACACTTGCGATCGACTCGTTCTTCCCCCCGATTTTTTCAAGACTCAGAGATCCAAAAGTTTAAATCTCCATTTAAATTCTTGGGGAAGTTGAGCATTTGGTGGAGTATCGACTTTTCTCGATTTTTTTAGAAATCGAAAAATTTAAATTCTTAATGAAATTGAGTATATTGGATCAACTCGTCTCTTCAATTTTTTCCAAGATTCAGAGATTCAAAATTTACAATTTCAATTTGAAGATTGGAAGATTTAAAGAAACGATCTTAAGATACTCTTTAACTACTCGACACTTTGATTTTTAGTCTCCGGTTAAACACTCGAAAGTTTAGTTTTTCCTTAAAATTTCCTAAATTTCTCCTCACGCTCCAAAATTCCCATTTTCCTCGCAGTTCGATAGAATTCTAACGTCGCAATCTACATCTTCGTATAAACGCGTCCTTTCCGCCGTTTAATTAGCAATTAAATCGCACGACCGATAAGTACGCGTAGTATGGGACGCTGGAAGCACACTATGGCTTGGATCCTGGTTAACAGCGAGCTTTCGAACTGGCGAACCCGATATATCATGTAAATAAGCTGTTGGAACGGTTATTAGCGGCGGTCCGCAAGCGGGCTCGCCGGAGAAAACTTCAGGCTGGCAGTAATGAAATGCCGCGTGGTCGCCGGTGAAAATCGAGGAAACACAGCCCGGCGAGATTCGCCTAACGAGCTGACAATTCAGAATTTCTCGCGCGACCCATAATCCCGGCCAACCGTTTAAGGACACCGTCCATTTACGGTGCTCCGCCGATTTTAATTCAACCAGTGGACAGTTAAGAGGGACTCGGCTACGCGCGTTTTAGGTTATACTGCTACGAGAAACCTGTCCGCGGTTCAAGCTTGCGACTCAATCGTACGCTGCGCTGCTAATGGGCTATTTTCCGCTTATGGGAAAGTCGTGTATTATCGCGCGGATGTCGACTGATCATTCGTTGCATTTATCAAATTTCACGTACCAGACACAGGACACTTCGGGAACGATCTCGATTTGCTATTCTCTGCGATTCTATTCGCGAGCGAGACGATTCTTTGACGCGAAGAAAAGTGATGAAAAAAACATTTAGAATCTTTTAATTATCTCTGCCTAATGTGAATAATTATTTCTGGTGTTGCACACCTGGTTTTTGTTTTTGTAGGAATTTTATTTTAAATATCGAAGGATATGAACTTATGAACGTTTAGTTTAAAGAAATAGCGTGAAATAATTCCTGCGTAATACATTGACTGTCTTCGGAATTAAAAATTAGAGAACTCAAATTTTGAAACATCTCGTCGATTATCGTATCGTTTATCGCTTTACTTGTTTCAACACATTGCATTATCTTACCGGAATAATTTAATAAAAATTAAACAACACACGCGTTATTATTCACGCACATTTATCGAGAAAGAAATTTCGTCATGGAAGAAGCAAGTGCAATGCATTTCGTGACGAAGGTGAGAAAGTTTTCGAGAAATCGAAAATCATGATTGCAAATTTTCTAGAACAATTGTTCCCTTATGCGCCGTCTTTCCACGATTTTCAATCAATTTACGCACCATCAAATTCCACCTCTTAATATTCTCGACTTCCACCTCTTAATATACTTGAGCTACGAAAGAAAATTCCATCGTTCTTCAGATCACTGTCTTCCATAATTTCATGAGAAGACTCTCATGGAAGATTATCACTTGGTCCTCAACGAGTAAACAAATCGCTAAAACCGATCCCTGACGCGCGTTCAGATCGATCACGAGTCGCGGTGCTCGTAAAAGGTTAAGAGAACTTGGTTTCCGCCGACACGACGAGTGCCAGTGACGACATTACGATTATCCCACGAACGATCGCTTAACGTAGCTTCTGGGATCGTGATCGACGTCCAATATCCGCCAATAAAATTCGCGACTGCCCGTGTCGTTGCGAGACAACGAAACGACACGGGAAAGAAACTGTGTTAGAACCACTTCTTGATGCCGGTTCTTCTCCTCTGTTCTTGCGCCCGTCCGCGCAGGGGAGAGGCATCTCCCTCTCCCCCCCTTTGGACATTGCTGTTTTCACTGTGTATTTACGGAAATTGCCGAGCCCGCGGGCTGCAACGGCCGCCGGGGCGAACGATTACAGTTCCCTTGCACTTCTCGGAACCGCTGTCCTCGAGAAACTTCGGAACCGCTGGTCTTCTTCTTCTTCTTCTTCTCCTTATCTGGACAAGCGTGCCACGCTTGACCACGATTTCCTCAAAACACGGTAGGAGCGTGTCGCTCGAGGATAGAAGGAACACTGGAAGGTCCTCGGGGGCAGTTGATCCGGTCAGAAATTCCTTCTCGTAAATTCATCTACTCCGTTGGCTTGATCACCCGATGATCGATGATGCGCTCGATTGCTCCGACGTTTACGTCGGGCGATTCTCACAGAGATTCGCGGAGTAACTGAGACTTCCGTCTTCTTCTATTAAAATTAAACATCAGCCGAAAGAAATATATTGTATTCTTGGAGTTTTCCAAGTCCACAGCCAGGAAGATTTTCGTTAAAAAAAAGTGTGCTTGTAAAAATGTAAATGATCGAGTAAAATGTAATGGAATGCTGCACTGAGCGAAATTAATCGGTGAAATTATTTCATTGTCGAGATACGGAACGAAAGCTCTAAATTAGTTAGTTATTAATAAATTATTAATCCCTCAGCTATACGCAAGTCAATGAAATCGTTCGACAACTAGGAGAACGAAAACATTAAAAATCAAAGCCCTCGAAATTTTTCGAACTGACCCGAATCGTCTGAAAGCTCCAATCTGCCTCTCCGATCCGGCACTCAAGAAAATTTCATCCTCCATCGCCAATCATCGCAGGTGCGATCGGAATAATAAACAGTAGCGCATATATTACGTCTTGTCCCCCGCCAGCCGAGGGAAGCGACCGAACAGGGAATAGAATCCAATTTGCCGCGGTCGTCGCTCGTAAATCTCACGGCTGGTGTAAGTGCGCGCAGGCACCGGCAATTTCAGATAGAGACGTTCGCGTTTCCACGAACACGCGGCGCGCACGTTCGTTTATACCCGGTTGGAAGGGGGATCGCGAGGGCTTCTTTCATTGAGAAGTCGCCAAGTGGCGATCGATTGGAAGCGGAGTCCACGCGTCGAGTCCACGAGAAAAGAGGACTGGGACTGGGACTCGTCGTCGTCGCCTCTTGCAGCGCACGCTGATCCGAGAAACGATTTCTCGGTTCGCGGAGCCGTTGCAAGAAAAGTCGTAAGGCCGAGAGATCGACCGGCTGCACGATTTTGCGCCGCTCGCCTTGCATCCCATTCCGAATAAATTATCCGTACGTATAGCACGTATATATATATATATATATATACACACACATGCACGTCGCCGGTGCACGCTCGCGCGACCGGCAGAACTTGTCGCCGGCGAAGTGCAACAAGCTGGCCCGCCCAATGAGACGGAAGCTGGTTTCCGTGACGAGCGTGACCGAGCTCTCTTGGAGAACGCAACGATTTCACCTTCTGGCTGCCGGCGATTTTCCTACTTTTTGCTGCGAAATTGATTTGCGTAAATTGGAATAAACATTTCAACTCGCGATCTCTGGAAAAATTCGTTCTCGTTGTTTTGGATGCTCGGAATTCAAGAAATCCGAGAAATGGAATTTTTTCGTCACGTTTGCTTTTCCTATTTATTGTAAAATTTAGATGAAAGAAATTAGATATATTTGTAATTTTGGCACATTTTGGCACATCCCAAGGCGGCAAAACAAAGAAATAAAATAAAACCAATATAAAATTAATAATTTTTCAAAGAAACACTAAAAATTATCCATTTTGTTATAATTTAAGTCAATCTTACAGCAAGTGCGTTTACTGTGTTTTCGTCATCGCCTAGCAATAATTAAACACACCAGTGCACATTCTCGAAATGAAACGGAACACTTAAGTAAGAAGCGAGTGGACGAAACTTTAAGTTGAGATTGGAAATTTTAGGTTCGAGTCAATTTGAGAGTTGTTGTCTTTTTAATTGTTCCAAGTGTCGAAAGGCAAGAAATTTGAAGGTTAAACTTGAATTCAGGATTTTAATTTTAGATTTTGAGCTTCCTATCTTCGAAATGTAATCAAGTATCAGGAAAAATCAGAATTTAACTAATTAAACTAATATTTATTACCTGGTTTTATTACCTAATATTTTATCATATTTTATATCAGGTAATCTTTTTATTATATTTTATATTTTATATTAGGTAATTAGATAATATTAGGTAATAGTTTACTACTCAATATTCATTACTGGTACAGGAAAATATAAAAATAAATAAAGCATCGTCTGATTGATTCAAGTACCGAAATAACATTTGATTAATAACAAGTATATATCAAACTTAATTTGTACAAAGACCCGCAATCTATTATATACCGCGATCTCTGAAAAGACTGTTCAACAAAGCAAAACGAAAAGAACGAAGCTGACAAACGAAGGCTATCGATCGATTCGATGTGACCCACGAAGGAAAAATTAATATTCGCAAAATCAAAATCGCTCCACAATGGTGAGCTCTTAATGACAACACCTTTCCAACACACTATCCGTGCACAAATAGAGAAAGAGAGAGAGAGAGAGGGATAGAGACGATCATTAGCCAAGATCGTTGTCGTTACGTTGTTACGCGGCGAATTCACCTGCTTTTTGCCGAAGCGGGATTAGGCGGGATCGCGGGAGACGCGAGCACTGAATCCGACTAGCTTGTCCAATCTAGCGGAGCAGGCAACGACTAATGATGAAGGATACCGCTTTCAGTTGCCTGGAAAAACGACCAATCGGATAGAAAAAGCTGGTAAAAACCATCTGAAATTACTTCCCCGGCGACCACTCTTGTTCGCGTCGCAGGTTCTTCGTTGAAATATATTTTCTTACGTTTCATTGTGAAACGGAATATTGCGTTTAATGACTCTGAAGTCATTCCTTTGGATTCGTCTCCCTTGTAAGCTTCCACGGAGAAATTATTTGTTTAGTTTCTTCGTGATAAAAGAATGTTCAGTGAAGATTGAATTAAATGGTTGTGTTGTCACGAATTATTAAATGATTTTTTAAATACACGAAGCTACTTAATTAAATTAAATTACTGATTAATTTAATACAATTGGCCAATTAATTGTATTGATTTTAATTGGCTCCATAGAGGTAACACTCGAAATATTGAAAAATGATTGACTCTTCAAGTCGGTGGTCAGTTTCGTAAAATGAAGAATTCAATTCCCGCATGAAGTTAGAATTACATCTGAATTTAAAGCTGAGGATCGTGCACAGATGCACGATAAAACTGTACGAAAAAGCGTCGTGTAACAACACATGTAAACTCGAACGGTTCCCCAAGCAATTCCCGTGTACGGGGCAGAGTAGAGAAACCCGGTTGCACCAGGCAGACAGGCACGATAATGTACGAGGCATTTTTCGAATCGAATTTCACGCCATTTAATGCCACGAGCACATTAGCATAGCGGCAGCTCGTTGACTGCCTCTACTTCTCTCTTTTTTCTTTTCCTCTTCTTTTTTTCTATTCCCTTTTTCTCCTTCTTCTTCTCCTACTCTGACAACGCCCAGCGAGATCTCGTGCACCAGCTTCGATGGTGTCTTAGGCGTTGACTTCACACGATTAGCATTGCCATTAGCATAAATAGTTTATGGGATCAAAGTGCGGGAACACAGCCGGAGAAAGGGTAGCCAGAATCGGCCCATTTCATTCAAGGCTCGCCGAATCCACTCGATACACGTGTACGTGTGTTACGATTCCTCCGCTTTCTTTTTTTTTTTTTTTTGCATTTCATCTGCATGGATTATCCAGAGACAAGCGATATACATACACACACGAGCATCTTGTGCTGCTCGAAAGACGCGACGCAATGTCTTTATCGTTCGACTGCCAGTTTTCACATGGTAACGTCGCCGTGCAGCCTTGTTGCACAATTAAGATCGTTTTCGAACAATTATCCCTCGCGTAGGAATGCTCTGTTGAAACGTGTCACTCGTTTTATCAAATCTACATACGTGGCTTTTCAAAGTTATTTCCAAGATATTATTTCTGCGAAAGTTGAAGCTGCTGTCTCGATTTTTTTATAACGACGAATTACACTCTCTGTCGTTGTATGAAGTTTCTTTTAAACCTTCATCTGATTCTTGAACGCGATTAAAGAAACGCGATTATTTGTCATAATTACAAACAATTATATGTTCTATCGTTCTTTGCGTACAGCTCACTTCTGAACAACGGTGAAAAATTCATTGTAATTAAATATAAATTCCTGTCTTTCCTAATGTTGCACTAAACATTATGCATATTTGAAAACAGTATACATCGTAAATAATTCGTTCGATTCAAACACTATCACGTATACAAACGTGATTATACAGATTTGTAATTAAAAGGGAGGGGGGGGGGAGAAGAAGAAAAAAGAAAAAGGAAAAGCTCAGTGACCCAGAAAGAAAGTGTTAAAAGGAGAAGTGGTGGCAAGATCCAAGAATTCAAGCGTGGGTAATTCTTGCTAAACTTGGTCGAACGATTAAACGATGCTGAAGGAAAAATGAGGCACTTTCGATGATCGCACGACCCACTGCGAGCAAAACGACGCCGCCGCTCAAGGGGAACAATGGGGGCCGCGGGAGCGAGCGCAAGGACGATCCCACGTCGTCGTCATCCCGTGTTTTCCCGACGTCACGATACGAGCGTGTTACAGCCACGTACCGATCTCATTATGCCATTTCTTCCCCTATCTATCCAATTCGATCGCGATGCGTACGTGCGATTAACGCGTTCTATCAAAATTCAAATGTACCTATCGTTGTTTGAAAAAAAAGTCACTTTTGTTTCGTTTCATTTTGTACTACGACCAATTTTCACTCGATTACTTCACTTGCTTGTAGCACGATATTAGCTTCTTACGAAATTTTCATCGGAAAATTAAGTGACAATAAACGGAGCTAAAGATTGATTTTAATCGCGTAGGTCTCTCTGTCTAAACGTACAAACGCGAAAATACGTATATGATTGCCCCGACAGTATTATTTAGAATTCAAGATAATCGAGTCGAATGCGTTAAAAGATGTACAGGGAGAGTGACAAGCTTAGGAACTTCTCTCAGTATTCTACAGAGAAGTTGGCTGGTCTCAAAGAAGTTGAATAGACGACTAATTGTTAGTGGGAATCGTCGAAATTGGCACGCGTTTGTTTGAAAAGCGTTTGCTGGGGGAAACGAACGAATTCTAATCTCGGATAACGAATTATCCAAACTTGATAAATTAATTATCATCACGTCGAACTTCATTGAGATTTCGTCTTTTGGCAGTATCCCAACGATTAGCTCGATGTTCCTTTTGTTCTATTCTACCTTGAATTTCATAAAATTGAAAAACGATCAATTTTATCATTTACGGTTAACAGAATATTGTTAACAGCAGAAAGAGTGTTAAAAGAAAGAGGTTCGCTGTTTCAATGGCCAAGTACCAAGGAGCGTTTGCACACTCGAGAAAGAATAGTTGGGCGAATTTAATTAGTTGTACGGGGTGATTGTGCAACGATCGAGACCGGAGGTCTGTTGAAAGAAATGGAAACTCCGACGCGAAGAGGATATCCACCTGTTGCGCAAGCCCGATGGATTTATTGGTCAGGGTAGACGCCAACGTCCAGTTCGATTTATCTTCTGCGGCTTGCTCAACGCCGAGACAATGGCCCTTGGAAATCAATGTCTGTTTAACAACTGGCGACGAATAGGTCCGTTAAAATTGCGCGCCGAATTAATTTTCCTCGAAATACGCGGACCAGCTTTGGCATAGTAATTTAATCTACCATAGCAAATTTTGGTAATTAAACTATCGGTTGCATCGATCGAAAAATTTCCACGAGAAAATTACGTTTTTACGTCATGTGTCATTTTTCACTTGGCTGATTGACTTGGCTAATTGTACCAAATTTCCGTAAAAAAGTATCTCATCCGTTGCATGATGTAAAATCATCGTCGAGGAAAGACGAAGTTGAGACTTCACACTTTAAAATACGGTCAGGTGTATCTTTATATGATTTCACTTTTTTTTACAAAGTTATGTCAATTTAAATTGTTAATAATTTTTTGTTGCCATCGCTGCAATTACGCTCTACGCTGTATCTATTAAATCGAATTTCGCGAATTACGTTGTATATTTATCACGTCACAGTTCGTGAATTCTCTGATTTACATGATTTCAAAGTTACAGAGTGCTAGATTTTCTTCTCCTACAATTAGCTTAAAAGATGCGGATATTTTTGTCGAAAATTAATATCGATTTCTTAGACAGAAATATATTAGCGACTTATGTACAGAATATTTTGGTATGTATCGAAAGTCGGTTATTCTGGTGTTAAACACTCTGCTCCAATAAAACATATGTCGCCCGTGCACGAAACGTGAAATCGTAAGCAAGTTCAGTTGAAGTGTGCAACCATGGCGTGGATCATTAGGAAAGAATTCGCGGCGCGCACACAAAAGGGATTCTCATCAACGATTTCATCCGCGGTGCGTGCGCGCGTCTGAAACGAAAACCCGGTCACGAGTAATCGCCATTATAATCATCATATGCAGGTGCATCGCGGGCGCTATCGCGCGACATCGATTTCGCAAGGCGTTCCCAAGGAGAGGCGCAATCGCGCGCCTACTTTTCGCAATTGTTTCGAGCGGATCGCTCGAAAAAGGAAGTGATGATTCAACAAACCGCCCGGCGAAACACCAGCGAAAAAAAAGAAAGAAAAGAAAAGAAAAGAAAAGAAAAGAAAAGAAAAGAAAAGAAGAGAAAAGAAAGAAACAAGAACACGGATTTCGGCGTTTCACCGAAATGAAAAGTTAACGACGAACGGTGACGAATTGATTAATCGTTTGGTCAATCGTCGAAAAGACGTGAACATTTTACACGAATTTCACGCGATTTTTTCCTGCTAAGAAATAGTCGATTGATACGATATTATTTCGGTAGGTCCAATTAATTAGTCAATCTATATTTCTTGAAACGGCTACAGTGAACCACTACGGATAATATATATTTTCCAAATTCTGAATTCCTTTCAAACCTAATCTCGATCCATATACTTGCCAACCAACAGACTCTGCTTCAAAAATTGCATAGTTACTGTACAGAACAATCAGAATTTCGACCGGAACACGCTCGGGTCAAATGAGCCAGCGGCGTAAATGAGGTTCAATGCCGCGGCTTCCCCTTTCCTCGAGTACGCTCCCCTAAGGACGATCCCCGGGCTTTCCCATGGGGGGACCAGCCATGAGAGGCCGAACTGCACGGCGATGGGAACCGCGAGATAGCCGTCCGCACATTGATTTTCAAGAACGCCAAATTGCAGGAAGCGAGAGGTCAGATCGGTTCGACGGCGCCGCTTCTCCGGCCGTGGGGAACGAGTACTACCAGCTCGAGCCATACTTACATGCGTCACGTACACTACTGTCCATAAGCATTTGGTATTTTTGTAACACTTTCAACTTTTAACTCAAACAATTTACTAAATTAAAATACTTTCGAAAAACTTGTAGAAACATTCATAGAATGTCGTTGTATCTCGATTAAAGTCTGCAAAATTCTAATGTGGAACATTTGCGTGAATCTGCTTCAACAATTCTTCTTTTGATCATATTAAATGTTAATCAATATAGTCTGTTTCTATCTGGTAGTCATCCTTTCAGAATGACCAAAGTATTTAAATTAATATGTGCCGTTTAAAAGCCACATTGATCAAATTGAAGAGTATAGAAACGCAACGATGTTGTAAACATTGTTTCTCCAATTTTCCTCAGGATTTATTACTACTCGCGTCGTTTTGTACACAACAAATTAACTTATAAAGCGAGTTATCACAAAGTCATGACGAAGCAAAATAATTAGGAAATTAATAAAACGTAGAGTTGCTCGCTTTGACTCGAGAAAGGTTCGCGCGTGTGTGTAATTGATACGAGTACTGGAGACGAGATCAAATACCAAAAATTAAGTTAAATACTCTTTATTTCGAATGTGTGTCTAAATATGTATCTAAATACTTATGGGCTACACTGTATATACGTACAACGAAACGGAGCAGAGGATGCACCTGTGCACCTGTGCCGCATCGAGTGCAGGGCCTGGCTCGACCTCGGTGAGCCGACCGGCAGGAACGCGAGACTTCCGGGAGCAGTTCGTGAGCGAGGGATTTTTCTGGGGGGGCCAGCGACCGGCCCAGCCGCCCTTTATTCCGCCCGACGTGAAATTGTGACAAACGACATCGTTCGAGCGACTTAACGAGCTACGACGTTGCACGCGCCCTCGCGAACCTTGTACGCCCGAGGATCGTTCAGCTTTATCGCGCTGTCGGACTTTCGGTGACCTATGATTTTCGAGCTTCGTGAATGAATGAGCTTTGGAAACGCGAGAGCACGTTTGATGCAACGTTTTTGATGGAAAGTTCTTTTAACGAAGACAGATATCTGTGAACGAGGTAGAATATTAATTGCTGCTGTGTAAATTAATTGCCGGAGGATCAATGAATTCGTTGGAATAATTAAAATATTATCTATTGGTTACAGACAGCTCAGATTTTCAGAGTAAGTAAAAAGGAGAGAACCTTCTTTGGTTTCAGAAACCAACTTGAGATTTGCAATTTTGTGAAAATTCCAGTGGCTTAGAAGTCTTAGAAATCTCACCCGACGAAAAATCGCGGAGCAACGATGCATCAGAATCGATACAAAGGCAAATCGAGATCACGATCGGCTAACCGTGCGGCTAGGAAGGAAGGCAAGAGAGCGCACGAGGACGAGTGGGGGAGGTCAGATGAGATTGCTGGCGCAGTGTAGCGAAAGTGTACATAACACGACTGCCCTAACCGCGTCATGGATTACGGAGCGCGTGCTACCACCACCAGCTATCTAATTGCATTAACCAGCGCGAATGGCAGCCACGGTTAGAGTGACACCGATTTACCAGACTTCGACGACGATAGGATCTCGCCGGTTTCGCAAACCGCGCACGGCTTCCGATTCGAAACCGTCCAATCACGATTCCCGGTGCCACGACTGGTCTAATAAAGGACAAACATGGTCAATGAAAGTGAACAACAACTGCTGATTGTTAGAGTTTCGTGTCCTTAATTTATGGAGTGGGAGAAGTAATGAGTCACGGCTAGTGCAGAATCGTTTTATATGATTATTGTATTTGTTCTTCGATACATTATACATGGAAGTCAGGGTTTTCTAGATAAAATCCTTTGAGTGCTTTCCCCCCATTTCTTACCGTTTTTCTCTTCTTAAAACAATTTCAAAGACTGATAAATTCTTTCGTAAAATTTGCGCTCTCCTCTAAGAGGTACTACATCTTTCTCAAAAAAAATTAATTCACCGTCGTTATGCAAGATCGAAGTACCAAAGATCATGAACAAACTATCAACACGCTCTTAAAATAAAAAATGACGTGTCCTTTTTAAAAGTTTCGTGCTTTTACGAACTCTACGTAATAAATTTACGTCAAGTAAAAGAACCAAAGAATCCAAAGAAAAAAGAACTGTTCCGTTCAAGGACGAAGTCTAGAAATTAGAGAATCAAAAATCATGGACAACCTATAAACACACTTTTCGAGTTCCAGTGTCCTAGAAAATGAAAAACGCACCACACGTGCGTAACAAACGAGGCACACTTACGAGGCCCTGGCATTCCGTAATCGCTGCGATTGTTAAAACAATCCCCGGCCAAGCTTCCACCTCGCTTTTCATTACCCTAACGAACTAATTTACGTCCTTCTTCACCTAACGAAACGCCTGGATTCCACGGGTGTGAGACGCGTACACGCACGTACGTTAGAAGGCGGGAAGAAAATCTGAAGAGAACAGAGGGATCGTACTTGTGTATACACATTGTGGTTGTACAGCTCGCTTGGGAACGCGGCGCGGAGTACGTCCTTGACCGGGTCTATCGTGTGACCGATCTCTGCACATCACAATGATCCTGCCCCTTTCCTCCAGTGCTCGTTCCCTCCGTCGAGCCAGCCACCTCATGTCTGTTTCTTGAACGCAACCCTGCGTAAATGTCCTCGTTCTGTCGCAAACAGGCAATTCGACGATTGAGGTACTTGACGTAAAATTGAGATCCAACCCGCTGGAATTAACCTAACGTCAGTCAAAATGACCAATTTATCATTTTTCAGACTGTAATTCTGCAGATTTACAGTAATCGTGTACCCAGCGATTCGGATAACTTTTATAAAATACACGAATATAAGTTCGCGTCCATTGTTTTTGCTATTCACTTTTCCACTGTAATTCCTTCGATACGATCTTTATGCTTTTTAGTCGGTTCTAGTGATGCTTTCTTGGCAATGAGTACATATATTGTTAACTTCTTCGAGTTGCTGACATGTACAATTTGAATAATGAGGAAAATACGGAATGTAAATTAAATTTCACAGTTCTTAAGCCGTAAAACAATTAGATGATACGATCGATCAAACTAGGAAGAATCTTCAAGAAATTTCAAACACGAGCGACCTAAATCATCGCAACGGTAACATCAATCTGTCACGACGGAAGTTTCACATTCCTACGAATGCTCGCGTAGGCTGAAACCTCTGATTTAATTAAAACGAGCCCAAGCCCGACTATCAAATTGCCATTTCACGTGTTATCAGAAGAACAATTACTCGTCAACGTGCACGGGCGCTCGACAGAGTGACAGATCGAACTGTGCGGAACTGTCGTGCGGATCGCGAGCTCGGGACTCGTGTCTCTCCAATTAACAAACGAGCAACGAGCATTATCTAGCGGGGAGTTATTTGCAACCGCGTCGTAAAGTGTTTCCTGGAACGCACTGCGTAGTAAATGAAGATAGGATCATCAGAGAAACGAGGTCGACGCGTGCAAAAAAGCGAGCTGCATTCGAGGCTGGAGCACAGAAAGATCGAAGGAGAGAAAGAGAGACGCTCGTATCGACCGAGGGAACGATCGTCCAGCCGGTTAACGCGCCGTGCAATTTGCCCGATATTCGTGTAATTAGAGTGCAAATGGACGACCGAACGGGCTTACGCGCTCGTTTTTCTTCCCGGGGCACGTCCGTTTTCTTCCATCGATCCTTTTCGACTCGATAAACCGGTAGAGGTTTGGGTTTCCTATAAGCGACGCGGACTAATGAGAATGCGCACGTTTCCCCATTTTTCCCTCCAAAAGATCTTCAACTTCTCTTTCGAAAGTCGGTTCAGCTGAAAAATACTACGCGACACGTGCGTCTGGTATTTACGGGTGATTCCTCTTACCGGAAGGATGAGAGCCTCTGAGGTTCATAGTTAAAATAGTGGGAGTAAACTGGCAGTAGTAGGCACCGGTGTGCAGTCCAGAGCGCAAGGAGGGCGGGGAGGAAACGACCGGCTGAGACAATGGAGCATTAAAGCAACGGCGTGGTTTTCTAGACAGGAAATTACAGGGATCACGCGGAGATTGACAGAAAAACGACCCCGCGCTGCTCGTAGATAGCGAACGCGGCCAGCCCCGCACGAGAAACCCTCCAATCGGCGCAGCGCGCGTGAGAACCACCCCCCTTCGGGGCTCCAATTTCTGATTTTAGGAAGAACAGAGAAGTACGACTTTCTTACGCCTTTATGATGTTCAAATTGCACAATAGATGAATTATTACAGACAGCATTACAGATATTATAGATTGTAAAGAGTGAAAACTACCCCTCTCGGTACACTGTTTCTTGACTGTACGAAGACTGATGAAATTCTCGATTTTCTCAGACTTGGGATTATCGATCCCAAGATAACAATTATAGATATCACAAATCACGGGGGATGAGAATAACGCTCTTCGAGACTTTCCACTTTCTGGTTTTCCGGAGGGGGGGGGGTTAGATATGAGTCGTTGAAAGTTGGTACTGTGAGTCGAGTTGATGTATGTACCAAGCGTCGGACTCGGTAATTTGTATCGAATTTTTAGTAGTCACTTGTTCTTGCGTACTTGCAAGTGAACTGGTGGTAACTTAATGGCGTGGGAATCCTTTTTCTATTGAAACGGCGTGTGATGATTGACTGGGTAAGTTCCCTTTTAAGTCGTTCTTGCACGCACGGTGTAACGTACTTGTTCTTACGTCACGCGATAGAATTTTCAAGTACGTGGCGAATCGTTTTCAAAAATCGAAGATGATAAGTGGACGTTTCTAAAAAAAAATTTGTATCGACGAAATATAGACAGGGGATCAACGATTGAGATAAAAGATATTCCGCTTAAAAAAAAAAAAAAAAAAAAAAGGAAAAATGTTAAACCACCCCAGCAAAGAATGGCTCGTTAGTATAATGAACAGGACCTGTCGGCGAACGATCAATCAGCATCATCGATCGATCGGTCGAACAGGTGCGCGTGTTATTTCTAGACCAGGAACCGCGAGAAGGCAGTTCGATAAGTAAATCCTCCTGGAGCGGTTGTAGGGTCGTTCAAGGTCACAGGCAAGCCGAACATGCCGACTGCCGACGTGCCGTGTAGAATTCGTGCCGAGACTCGGACAGTGATGTAGTTTCATCCTTCACGTGGATCGTGCTCGTCCACTTTGGGCGATCTCTCGTACTTGATCCTCTAACCTGAGCTAAAACCTCTCGCTCGCCTAGCGAAATGCGATTCAACTTCTCGCTCTCTTTTTATAAACCATCGTACGGACGTTTCGTCCGATATTATCACCGGTGTACGTCGCACGTACCCTAGACAAGAAACGTTGCACGTTGCACTCTCTCTCTAAATCATCGCGGTGATTTAACAGTCACGCGTTAATCCGAGAGGAAGCTCAGATCGTGATGGCCGTTCAGATCGTGATAATTGGTTTCTTTTTCTCTTTTTTTTCTTTTTCTTTTCTTTTCGTTCTTTTCGAGCCAAGAGACACTCCTGAATTCCGTCGAGAATTCTATGGAATTCGCGCGATAGTTATCCGTGGGAAACTGTGATTTTCGATGAATAAGCACCCGGAGCTGCTGATGGCAGATCGTTCTTGGAATATTACGTGTGACTCGTTTTTAGATGGTTCTTTTGTGTTGTAGGTTTTCCATTTCGTTTGCGCGAAGGTAACTGTTTGCACAACTTCTGACATCTTTTTAACATCTTTCATAATATTGTTTTGGTATTTAGCAGATGTATAATTTCTGGAAATTTCCATTTTCAAATGTTTCGTTAAAAAATTTTGAAACTGAAGTTTCAAGTATGTATAGATCTCTATTGTTATTAATTCGAAATCTCGAGATCTTGGTCGAGCTTGTTTGAACTATCGATATAAAATAGAATTCAATAAATACGATAAAAATTCTTCAATTAAAATTACAATCGTATATCACCTTCCGTCGCTTTACTTATCCTTTTCTTAAAAGGAAAATTTCTTGCCTTGTACTTCATTCTTTACTGAATTTCCGAGTCGTCGAAGATTTAGGGGATGAAGGACTCCGCTTCTCGTCGATGTTCTTCTGGAGGAAATTCTGTCGCGAGTGGAGAAAAAAGGGGTTAAGGGAGAGAGTAAAGTCTCGGGCGAGAGAGCCGGAGGAAAGTGGAAGGAAGGGCCCCCCACGAGCCACGAGCAGGCCCGGCTCTCCGTGTGGTCTCCGCTACGCCTCGCGGCGACCTCATCCCTTCTGCTAGCCACGACCATTCTCTCCTTCTCCATCGTCCTCTTCGTCTTCCTCTTCTTCTCGCCGCGGCTCAACTCTACTCTCCTCTCCTCGGCGGACATAAATCTCGGTAGGTTGCATTTATACTTAATGTTGCCAATATCCCGCTTGATCCCTTCCCCTCCCTCCACTGCACCCTTCAACCATCCAGCCCGCGTGTTTCCTTCCCCCCTTCTCTCTCTCTCTCTCTCTCTCTCTCTCTTTCTGTCTCGCATCGCCTTCTTTATTAGCCGAGAAAGACCCACCACCCGGCGGAATCGAGAGGAGAGTACGACACGCTGGCTCTTCAGGTTCACCCGGTCAACCCCGGCGAGGGTGAATTTATCGTCCCCCTGGTAATGGATAGCCACGACGCCGTACGTCATCGACGTCTCGTGTAAGATAGCTGAACTGCTGCGCCAAAGATTCCTCGGTGATCGAGATCCTGCTACGCGGACAGGTTCCCATTTCTGTGATCGAGGTCGACTAAGACTTTGAGCAATGACGTTCAAAATGACGGTTCCCGTGATCTACGCTCATCGAGACATTTCATGTGATAACATGCAATGAATGAGAGTATAAGGATACTACTTTGATACGAGGCTCCTTGTCTGTGCATGATGGGACTATTCTACTTCAAAAATCAAGCTCTGTTAATAGCTACAATTAAACGTACTCTTTCTTCTCATTCGCTATCACTACAACACTATGTGATCCTATTTGTAGGTGCAATGAAAATTACATTATAAAAAAAGTAAGAAAGTTTCGATTGTGACCAACGTTATATCCATTTCCCCCCTCTCCCAAAAAAAAAAAATTCTTCTTCATCGCAATGATCCTCGTCGTTAACATCGAATCTCTATTTCCGATCAAAGACCGGAGAAAATTTGCTCGATTTCGAGAAGAAATTTCCAAAGAATCCGCTCGGTGGAGAAGGGTGAGGCAGATCGCACGTTACAACGCTCTCTCGCTGACGTAACACGAAGACCACGCCGGATTCCTTTCGAAGCTATTGCTCGGTGTTCGCCCGGTACGCTGGAAGGGATAATTGCACGCGGCTACGTCGAGTATAAACGTTACCTCGAAAATTTGTTGCGAGATATCGTGCCTCGTCCCCTCTACCGTTTCGTTCACTGTTAATGAAACCGTTTACGATATTTCCTCCGTACGTACCACCTCTCTATACGTATATAATACCACCGCCGGTGTGCACCGAATAATTTCAATGAAAAGGACGGATTCTCTCTGCGGACTTGACTCAAAGATTGAAGGAGCACGTTGATCCTCTGTCCTTCAATTTCGACAAACGAACGAACGCTGGCCGTAAAACAGCTCTATCGCGGTCGACATCGTGCAGCGTGGCCTGCAGGGCCAGGAGGATCATTAGCGAACGGCCACTCGATTCCCTGGATCGCTTCTCCCAGCTCGCCATTAGATCGGCCCGTTCCATTCAATCCGCGGGGAACTACGTGTACTTACGTCAAAGAGAGAACGACATACACTAACGCTCAAAAGTTTGCCTGTGGTGTTTTCTATTTCACGTTATATCCCTCTATCCATCGTTTCGATGTTCCCTCGCGTTCTTATTTTCGTCGTTTCGTGAGTTTCCGTTTCTACGCTTTTATCTGCTTTACTCGATCCTTTCGCGACGCGGTAAAACTAGGAAGCTCCAGGGCAGACACTATTTCCAGGAAATAATATTTTCTTTACTTCAGAGATTCATTTCTAACGCTGAATAACATATCTTAACGACAAATCGCCTCGTTATGTAACTAACGTGTGAAAAAGTGGAAAATCCTTAGATCAATTTCTGTATTACTGCTTCTCTAATAAGTATTGTGTGCTTTTTACAAATTTTTAGAAATGATACAGCAATGAAATTTAAGTCAACCAGTTAAGGTGAGATAAAGAGAAGAACGTTAAGAACGGAATTAAAATAGTATAAAATATCCTTCGACCCGTTACCAGAACTGAAACACTTCCATTTAGTAAATTTTTGCATTGTACTTTGCGCGCTATAACGTGATAACATTCAATAACGTGAAATTTACAACACCGTATTCTCTCGTATTCCATACTATAGAGAGTTTAAACACGAATTAAAGCGATAATATATAGCGATAGTTTTTTATATTTTTAATCTCTGAATTATTACCAACTCGCTCACACTCTCGACGTTGTAAAAAAAACAGCGGAAATATATATCGCAATCTTACAATGTTACAACAAAGGAGCGAGATTAAGAGCGCCGTTACACTCGTGTCCAAACTTTTGACAGCTAATGTAGCTGGTATCTAGGATTGCTCAACGCAGATTCTGCTATATAATAAATTGTACGCGTGTTTATGCGCGACAAGAACGATCCAGCATGAAAGGCATTCCGGTTGCCTGAGAAAACGTAATTCGAAGTCTCGATTCTCTCGTTCGCAGCGCTTTCCAGGTATTCTTCTTGCAGATTTCAAAACTGCACACAGGCAAATGTGAGAATCACATTGTAACATTATCCTTCTTCTGGTTGTCAATTCTTTGTATCATGTTACAATGCAATTCTCTAACACTCTTCTCATTGACGAGACAGTGAATTTTAATGAAAACTTAAAATTTATACTGTAAAGGAATGTCAGTCGTTCAAACATCGAGTATGTTTCGTCGAAAATTGCCTCAACGCGAAGCACTGATAAATTTTGAAATTAAACCCTCAGATTGAATCGCAGGTGACTATGTAATTTTTATATATGTATATATATATATATATATATATATATATATATCACTTTACAGAATACAAGTATGTAGACTTACCTTTTAAAATTCTTCTCTCTGATCAAACAGTTAAATATCGTCTTAAAATTTATATTTATACCATTTAAACGAATGTCAATTAAAATTTATACTTATACCATTTAAACGAATGTCAATTGTTCAAACTTCAAGTGTGTTTCGTTGAAAATTGCCTCAACGCATTTGTACGAAAGTTTTCATTTTGTATATACTATATATTATACATGTATAGCAAAATTGAATAAACAGAGTGAAAAATATTTTATATATATATAGAATATAAATACAATAATATACACACGTATATGATTATAATAAAATAGAATAAACATGGTGAAAAGGAAACGAGATAAAAACGGGGCATACGTATATATACATACATACATACACATATATGAAGAAACGTAGAAAACCAGTGTCCGCGAACGCTGCACAGACCATAAAGATAACCTGCCATTCGTGCATACGTAACGCGGCAATGTTACGCAACAGTTACAGATATTGCGTCTGGTGGTGATACTTTGCTACAGAGAGACGATATCAACAGCTGGACACAGAAACGTTCGCGAATCGGTTTTACGGGAGGCGAACCGGTTTTCCCCGGCGATCCTATTCAATATTCCATGTACTAGCGACTCCTCTCTCGGCGGTTAATTTATCGTCAGCCACGCTGAAAATCCTACAGACAAATCCCCCGGCCATTTCTCCTAGTTTCGCGTAATTTCTTCGGGGCAGCGTTTACGCGAGGAACGCGCAAGGAAATAAGCGAAATTAATAGGGAAAAGAGGAAAAGGCAGACGCGCGTGGATCGGCTGACGCGCGAAAAACCAGCCGGTGAAATTTCTGCGCGTTTAAATACGCGCCGATCCCGTTCTACCTGCTCGCGTTGCGAGCGTACGCGAGACGCGATCCGCCGATGAAGACATTTAACGAGCCTATCAACGATCGAGATACCAGTCAGGCACTCCCAGCGGAAGCAGCTCAAAAATCGATCCACCCGATCCTATGTCCTGTGAGATGTAGAGAGGGAGAACGAACGTACGGTCTCCTCTACCAGAGAGCGTGCTCTACGAGAGAGAGAGAGAGGTTTCCTTCTTTTCGTTCCCTTTTTCTTTCCTCGCCGTTTCTAATCCGATGGGCGCAACGAACCCATCTTGGCAGCGTCTTTGATGTTACGATACCACGTATATAAACGTATCGATAAAATCTGGTTAAGTTTAGTTTATTTAGAGATCCTTGGAAACGCGGGGAATGTTTATCAGATGCGGAGATTTTGCAGACGATCGAGTCCCGTAGTGATCACGAACGATTCACAAATGTCAGAATGTTTAAGAGAATGAGAAACATTCTCTCTCTCTTTCTCTCTCTCTCTCTTTTCTGTTTTTGACTATTGCTGCCAGATCCTTTGGATAAATTTATGAGAATAAGATTTCCACGTTGAAACGATGGTAGGTTACTGATTATGTAAATGGATGATATGTATTTGATAACTTCGTAAAAAGCAGAGTTTATCCATTCGAACAGCACGTTGGTCATTTTTATAAACTCAATTCTAACATGGATATCCTCCGTGACACATTTACATTTTATCCTATAAACGTTTAATAAACAGATTCGTGAAAATGGTAAATTCCCTCGTTTCTTTATAATATTGTCGAAATATTATACAATATTGTCTCATCAACAGAGCAATCAGTTTTTAATAATTAAATTCTCGAGAGTAGTCCCTCAACAATAAAAATTCTATTCAGAATATCAATCGACCGATACGGAGTGAGGCCGATCAGTTCGAACAAATTCTTCAAAATCTTATCAACGTTGAAAAAGCATTTCTCATGCATGAAGCCACGAGAAACATTTCTTCTTCTCCTTCGTTTTCTTCTTCTTCTTCTTCTTCTTCTTCTTCTTCTTCTTCTTCTTCTTCTTCTTCTTCCTCTTTGGTTCTAATGCGGCCCGAACGATCCCACCTTGGCATCGTTTTTCCTTCAACCATGGCACGGCAACCGGGCAGTACTATCTACCCTGGCCTAGGCTACTTAACAACGACCGTTTTAGCGTGTAGCTACGCGAGTCTGCATACCGCCGGCCGTATCAATTAGATTAGAGGATTTATTCGCGGTTATACCAGGCACAAAGTTCTCTCTATTGGTATGCCTACTCCCAGCCGCGCTGCCACGCTGTTCGCTTGCCCTGCGATCGTGAACACTCGCGATCTACCGTGCAGAGTAAGTACCTGAAGCAACGCGAGACAGTACGCGCCGGTATCTTATTAGGCAAAGGGCCCTACTCTCTTGCTACACCCTCTCTTGCGCACGTTGCCCCTCGCCATATACGTACGTGTGTACGGTGGACATCGTTCATGAATATGCGGACACTTTGCGATAACTGGGCTTTCGCGGATCTTTATGCAGATGTTCGTGACTTTTGAAAATCTTGACACTTTATATATACGTATCACTATCGTGACCGGTCAAATAACTGATGATGAAACGGAGGCCTTTTTACAAGAGCAATACAGATAATTGTCAAATTCAATAATGGACAAAGTAACTTTTAGAGGAGGAAGGGATTATAAGAACAATTCATTTCTACTGGAAACAAAAGAAGTAACAAATGCAGAATTTTTAATCACGTTAAACCTGGTCATTGAACCAGGCATATTTAGTGTCAATAAAAAATTGCTTTACGTGTCAATTGTCGTAGAAAGCGTCATACCTTCGACATGATCGCTTCATTAAAACGCGAATTTTCATGGTATTTCAGTTTCGATATTTTTCTATATTTTTCACCCACCTCTTGCAAATTTCCCATTCGTAGCCTATTAACAATATACCAATACGTACATTTTATCAAAGTGTACAAATTAATGATGAATTAAAGTTCGTTAATTAACGAACCTATTTTTAATTAATTGCGTGGTTAGAAACGTATCTTATTAAGGACGAGCAAGTGGTACTTTTGAACAGTAGTGTAAGCAGAGTCGTGCTAAGGAAAACATGGGAGCAGCGTGTGTGGAAGGTATGCAATCATGTCATTATAGCGCACCGTCCCGAGGAGGGGAACTCTCGCTGTGCTAGACACCGATCCACCGCTAGTTATTTATATGGGACACGCTGGTTATCCATTGGCTGATGTCTCCGGTCAGGGTGGATTTCTTAGGTTTAGATCTTCCTCTGGAGGAAGTCTCGTGAGAATGCGATCTCGCGAGATCGAGCCAACCATCTGATTATTCTAATTCGATCGTTCATTTCACGCGTATGATTATTCTGATTCCCGATCCGTTTGCTCTCCACGTGGCATTTTTTGCAGCTTCTGAACTTTACAACTGTATTGATTCCTGTCTTTCGACGATTGCCAAAAATGTCCCGTTTCAAACTTTTGCATCGATCAAGCTCTACTTGTGAAAATTTCCACGACGATACACTTGTGACTTTAATCCTAGAACTACCGACGACTAAAGCACAAAATTTCCATCAGAGGCATTGAAGTCTAAAAAATAATTCAGTAAGATTATTTAAATCTTTAAAAATACGCCGTTTACATACGCTTGTGAACAAAACCTATTGTCCGATATAAATTATAAATTGGTCATTTCCACGACTTTGGTAGTTCTCGGAGTATTAATATTAAAAACTGTCGCACGATCGCGACTTGTCAGAAAACATCCAATCGAAAGCACCGCTTCGGTAGTCATCAACGATAGAAAAAGCAAAATAGAGACGCAGCAACGACGCGCGTGCAGCAGTCTGCGTTTAATAGATGTGGGCAATCGGTGGAACAGGGCCCGTGGACTTGCTGTAATATTTCCCTCGAGTCGGAACGAATGTTCGCGCTTCTTCATCCGGCGTATCGGAAGCTGGATCTGTCGACGTTAATTTGTCGCGGTCACGGCGACGCGTTGCTCGAAAGCAACGCAACGCAACTCAACCAACAGTCACGTTATACCGGCCGATACATCTCGCGAGCGGCGGACTCGATTCTATTAATTCAGTTATATCGAGGAAGCGGCGGCGTCTGCGCGCGATAACGGAGCCCAATAACGAATCGTTTCCTCCGCGAGCGATCGTCCTCTCGAACCGTGCATTAATTACACCGGCGCGGTCGTAGACCTGTCGTTGCATCGGGGCAACTCGTGGAATGCGGCCGATTTTTCCGAATGCGATCGACACACTTACGTTTCGTCCGTCATTTTTCGCATCGTCTGTTTCTCGCATTCCATCTTTGGCGGACGGAACTCGGCGGCGATATAGCGCGAAAGACCGATCGTTTCGAGCGAGTAAACGATCGACGCACGCTTCGCTGCGCCCCTTTATGAAGTTATAAAACGTCTTGTGTTCTTCTCGTTGCTTTTCCAAACGGATATGGAATTTATGAAATCCTCGTCAGCCGTAAATAAACGTGAAAACGAGCAAAGGACGGCCTTGTTAATCGACTGCGTGCTAGATCGCATAGATCGTAGATTTCCAGCGGGGAATAGCTATGCCAGAAATAGATACCCTTTTGCCAAGTGGTAATGGGATTCTTAGGCAAATCTCTTAGGTTAAACTTTGTTTGCGAAAATTTCGCTCGGCCATCGGTTTCATCTGCGCATTTTTTTTTTTTAATACATAAATTAAACAAACGAGAGTGCAGATGAAACTACTTTATCCGGAGAACTTGTTAATTTTCGAATTCATGACTCTTATAACTTTGGAGTTTGTACAACTTTGGAAAAGTTGGCCGTGTACATTCGAGATAAAATGTATTTGAACAGACACAAGTATATTGAAATTATTTATTTGAAACGTACAGGTGGGAATTATTGAATTGAAATAATAATTGTTATTTAAAATGATGATTCGTGCGTCGATTACTGCTTCACATGTTACTTGAGAGGGAAATTAACTTAAATTTAAAAAAAAGTATGGAGAAAAAACAAATATTAATTACTGACATTAAGACATTGTTCCTGAGAAAAGGCTCGCGGCTACTGTTATTTACTCAGTTTGCGACGTAGAAACATAAACGTGACATTAAGACACATACACAACTATTGTACCTGGTAGGACAGAGTTTCATTGATGTACAAAAGTAAACAATTAGGAAAGATTTCACAGAAATATTCAAATATTTCGTTGCACGAATATTTACTTCAAAGAACTATTTCAAGTTCACAATGAAAAGTACATAATTGAAATAAATTTTCCACACATTATAGAATCAAATGAATTTCAAATAATGTATCAATCAATAGAAGAACAAATAATTGTTTCAAATAAGCAAATGAAAATAATCGCTATAAATATATTATATTTATATTTTATTTGAATTACTATTTTACCCAGCACTGTTGCAAAGGTATATTGAATCATATGAAAATACTAATGATATTTTGTACTTCGAAAATGACATTTTGTCAACCTAATACTTTGACTCCATTGTAAATTCCAAAGTGTTGAAATGATCAAAATTTAGAGACAAAAATTAACAAAAAGTCTAAATTTAACAAAAGTCTAAAGATTCAACGTTGATTGCATACGTTGCGTTCATCCTCTTTGAACCTCTACAGGTAACAAGTAAGTCAATCATCATTGTAAGTTTCATCATTGATGACAAGAGTATCACTGTACGATACCAAACACTCAAAGAATTGTCTCGTCAATAATTAAACAGAGCGGAAGAATATCTTGTTGTTACACGCAGAGAGAGAGAGAGAGACGTACGACGGGACGGCGCGTGCCGCGATTTTCTGGAATCGTAGGAAAAACGAGCGGTGGAAACTGGCGCGAGAGCGTTACTCGCGAGGCGTCGCGTGCACGCGTTCGAACGCTAGACGACGCACGCACTGGAGCGTGAGATGCGTGGCTGTGCGCGGAACCACCACGAGTGCAACTTGGCGCACGCACACGACGAGCGGCGCCGCGTAAACGCGAAGGCAGATAGATAGGGATACGGCAGGAAATGATTTGTGTTGTATCTCCTCGTCCGGCCGAACAATACCACCATGAGTCATCCTCTGTGAGCCGATGCCACGAAATGGACTCTAAAATAAATCCACGCCTCCGGTGCGTGCGTGATTTACAATGAGGGCGCCACGGCTTTCGCGTAACATTCCTCCGGTCGAAAGAGACGGAACGCCTTCGCTCGAAACGTAGGGATCGGGTCAGATTTTTCTATCGGTCGATTTTAATGTTGTCTGCAGGGATGAAAGTATGATTAAACGAAGCTTTCGAGACTGATAGAATAAGAGTACGTCACAAGGATATTATCATCAACGCTGTACTGTTTGAAATGAATTTAGAAATGCGAGATGGGTATGTAGTTCTCGCAGATGTATTAAAGTGGAATATTCAGTGGGATCATTGTCGAGGTTAAAGTCTCAAACTGTTTTACATAAAAACTCAACGATAAGTGTTTGAGCACGAATTATTCTTTGTATTCTGACCTTTCATTGCAGTTGATTAATGTTAGATATTTAAATCAGGGCAAATTGTAAATGATTTGACACGTGACTAGAGGCCCTCCGCCGATCGTTTCTCTTCACCCTTCCCCGAAACAAAGACGTGAGAAGAGAATAACAAATTAGAGAGAGAAAAAAAAGAAGACTCATCCGTGAAAGAGAGACAGGTTCGTAGAAACGTCTCTGGGTGTTGCATCGCTACGCAGCAGCAGCAGCAGCAGCAGCGAGGTAATTACGATCGGTCTAATGGGGATTACGATCGGGTCGTGGAGGAATCGGCCGAACGAAGGGAAGGGTGGCCGGATGATGATCGATACCATTGGTATCATCGCCGCGCGAGTAATTATGGGCGAGGGCAGCGTTGGTGAAACAGGAGAGGGAATCGGAAAGGGAAACAGAGAGACGGAGGCGAGGCGGGGGGCTCGCGTAGCACGACGGCCACAACGAGTAAAGAGCAAAGTAAAGGGTTCCTGCGGTCGGAGGCGCGTTGTTGCGGTTAAAGCTATAACACGTCACGTCGAAGCTGCAGCCACTTCTTAACTACCCACCGTGGCTCACGGACACGCCGGATACCTGCGCCGGGTAGCCGCGCGCCACGCATTTATAATACACGCGGCGTGGACGAGCCGGCACGGCACGGCACGGCGTGCAAGGGGTCAATTATCGGTGCGGACGCGACCGCAGAAACTCCCGGTACGCGGCGACGCGTCCGTGATATCGACCCGATTTCCAACGACTCTGCACCGATCCCAACGACTTTCCAACTTTTGTCCCGCAAAAACACACCGCCATCAGATCCTCCAGAGCGAGAGATGAGAATTTGGCGAGAATCGAAATGATCCGAGTCGTCGTATTGGGCGGAATCGGCAAAAAAAAAAAACTTCCGACCCGCTCGCCGCGATTATAACGCACGTGCAGGAACGAACGGATGTTCAATACGGGCGGTACGGTGAATCGATTTTTAGGCACTTTGGAAAACTGGTCTTCTTGCTTTCCATTGGACGTGATTGTTCGTGCGATCGGTGTGGAAGGGAGTTTTCTATAAGTGGGACTGAGATGACAGATTTTGGGATCAAGATTGTTCTGAAAGAAACGGGTGTAAATAAATTTGAGACAGCGGAGATGAAAAGGTTTGTTTCAGTTTAAGTTTCAAAAAATATTTCCTACACTACGTCCTGAATATACTGCTAGGTGCTATATTAATTTTTGAACACTTCGGAAAAGAATTGCCTCTGTCAAAATCTGATTCTATTTTGCGTTCGTTGTTAACGAATTACTGTAATGAAATTGGAAAGCTTGGACTAAGATTTAAGATAAGAAACTAAGTTGAATGAATTTGACATGGGTCAATCATCAACGAGCAGCGTTGATGAAATTTTGTATTAATCAGATTGTAAGAAACACTTAAAATTAGAATTACATTATAAAAAGAGATTCAAAAATACAACGTATGAGGAACGCTTTTATATTTCTATAGAAGAAATTCACGTACAAAATTGTTAGACTTGACGGTTGAACGTGCGATTTTTCCATTAATCAACGAAACTTGACCTGGATCTTTCACGTCCTCGACGTTATCCTTGGAGGAGTCGAGAGAAAGCGGACGATTTTTCTAGTCTCGTTCTTGCATTTACTATCGATAATCAACGGATTGTATTAATATGAGAAAATGTCCTTCTGTTTAAAGATTTCTATGTTTACGATAACTAGGACACGTGAGTTATTTCAAATCGAAGAATAAATAATATGCCCCAGATTCGCTGATCGACGCGTACATATTGAACTAACATCGTCTGTTAAGATTACCAATTAAGATAACTAATCTTTGGTACTAGTTTATTGGCTCTGCGTTGTACTATCAATGTAGATGAACTGAAAAAACGAGGACAATCTACTAACGTCCGTGTTACGATTAATTTTTCAAGCTAGAAATTTATCAGGTAATAATCTTGTTTTACGTTTATCACTATAAAATAAAGCATTACAACTAATAGAATAGAAATGCTATAATAGAATTTCTTTGATTTTGTTATTCTTACGAGGTCATCGAGCCTCTAAATGGAATTCAAACAGCTTATAATGCATCAAATATTCACGTTACTGTAACAAAAATCAATCGATAATTGGTGAAATGGTATTGAAGAATACTTGGCTTCGATTTTCTATCTATCCTTGATTTCTGTTTTGTACGAGATCATCGAGCATCCTTTAAAAATTAAAAAAGAAAATTGATATCCATTCTCTCTAAATGAAATTAGGATAGCTTATGGACCGAATGTTCATAATACTTCTCCAAAAATCAATCGATTGCAAGATAATATTGAAGAATAATTGAATCGGCTTTCTAAGAAATAAAAATAATGTCCTTGATCGTAGATCGAGGATTTCACCCATCTTAACGCGAACATTCTGCTGCCATCTGTGCCTCGATACTTCGGTGCCTTTTGTAGCCCGCAATCTCGGTAGGTAAGAACGAAATCGAGTTTGTTTCAGAAATCCTCAAGATCCTATCAACTCGAATTCGAAACCTTCTAGCACTCAGAATTGACAATTAATATTCACCAATACACGTTCATCTTATCTTTTCGAGAATAAAAATATTCCGAAATAAAATGAAAAGATTATAATTCAGAAAATAAATAAAAATAAAAGATCTCCAGTCTGTCTCGAAATCACTAAGTTTAAAGAAAAGAATTAAAATTATTAAACTTTGATGAGTAGAAAATCGAAAAAAGAAGAAATCTTTAAAAATTACTAAAATTAATACTACGATAAAACTGTACTGGAACTAGCATTGAAATTAGTATTTACTTGAATAAAAATTTAATTAAATTAGTAGAAATTTAAATTAAAATTAAATTAGTAGAAATTGATATTCAGTGTCTATGAATGTGAATTTCGCTAATATCTGGTCGATTAAATCGTAGAAAAATTAGTCGCGGAAGACTTTCTTCCTGGCAAAATCGCTCGAATTATAATCGTAACTTAACCGATCAATCGCTATTTAACCTTCTGCGAAGCATGCTGTTTCAATGGTAAACGATCCTGTCCTTTCACTGATCGCTTAGAAAGTTATGCGTAAACTGGGAAAGAATGTGGTATTAGATGTATAGATATGCAACGCGGGTGCACTTGGACGTTGGGTAAATATTGCCAATCAGAAAATGGTAGACAAGCAATGGTATCTGGGTTGTGAGCTATTGCAAAGTTAAAGGTGAAATAGATTTAGATATGGCGTGGCACTGGTGATTTAGAGTCGTTCTGTTACGATATTTCGGTTATTTATAATACGATGCTAATATTGATATATGAAAGTACATCATACAAGTATCTACGCGTAAAAATTGTAAAGTTTTTGCGGTGTTAAATCGTATGTGAGTAGCAAAATTAGGATTACGAATCGGTTTGCGTCATACCAGTAGCTACACGTGTTTCAAAGAGTAGAAAATTGATCTTCCACTTGTTACATAGAACTGCGTTTGTCTAAACTTGTCGAGAGACAGTTTCAAACAATTGGAATTATTTATAATAAGAATTCACTGATTTTTCCTAGTTCACGCAACTTCATTTTTAACAATTCAGTTTCATCTGAAGACAAAATTGGACCTCATGCACGGTGACTCGTCCATCTCTTTTTACTTTTCGTTCACGTAATGGGAGCTTATGTTTAGATAAATTCAAACAACAAAAGTTCAATAAATAACATCAAATTTTTATAGCTTGGAGGACTGTATTTAAGTGCTTCGAACTTGTCGGAGGATAGATAGTTTATACAAAACTGAAAGAGAAAACAAACATGAATTCAACTAGCAGAGAACTTACTTGAATTGAAATGATCAAAAAGCTTCTACTCGTTGCGTTGTAAAACTCTCAAAACTAAGACTTTCGAAAGTTCCAAAAGATCAAAACGATTTAAA
The DNA here is from genome assembly GCA_032399595.1 of Tetragonula carbonaria. Lineage (NCBI taxonomy): Eukaryota > Metazoa > Arthropoda > Insecta > Hymenoptera > Apidae > Tetragonula > Tetragonula carbonaria. The sequence goes on from JAUCRC010000007.1 coordinate 7,784,422, forward strand.
TGCAGATTCATGTCCAAGCATGAAGAAGAACGAATAATTTGTCCGAAGCGTGACAAGACCGATCTCGCGGTGATCATCGCGGTCCCTTTTGAAACCAATCGTTCGTACAAACCGCATGTAAGATCGTGTTTGTGTCAACGTGGCACACGTGGGCGGCACGATATGAGAGATCGCCTCGTTACCTTACCACCGTATAACCCGCTTCCAGAACCCGCGCAGCCTGGAAACCGTACAGGCTGGAAACAGGTTACGCAGCAGCAGAGAGATACGCTTATAAATGTTCCTGCGTGCGTTCTGAAATATTGCGTTTCCTGGTCGACTAGTTGGGTGTCCGAGATATCGAGGGGCCCCCGGAAAGTCCGGCGACCGAGCGGCGAATTGGCCGCGTTCAGCCCCGGTAATTAAAATTGCTTTTCCCGCGGGCGGTGTGTATTTCAAAGCGCCGATAACCGACCGACTATTTATAGCGTGCACGAGCATACGGTACAACGCCGCGGTAATCTACGGTCGCCGATCGCTTTCCGCGTCAAATCGAGAGAGAAGAGATCGAATCTCTTCCAGAGGAGAGACACTCTATCATCCGGTGGTAAAAACTCGCAAAGATACCGCGCCGGTTATCTGTTCGCGTTGACATCGTGTAGTTTGCTAAAGAGAAACGCAACGTAACGGGGTGTAACCCTATTTTTTTCAACCTAGCTTAGTGCTCCGGTAGTTTACTCTCTTTGCTCGCCGTTTGCAGCAACGGAGTATAGTAATTGGTAATTGGAAGCGAAACAATCGGTTTTACGGAACTGGATTATACGTTGAAATTAATGAGTACGAGCTTGTATTTTACCAACGAAGGAGACAATGAAAAAAAAATGAAATGTGAATGTATGTGAAAGCGATTGTACTTGATATTCTCCGCAAGAGAATAAAAAATTATCAAAGTCACCTCTCTAGCGATATAAATTATTACACGAAATTATTAAAAAGAAGGGAAAAAACCAAAAGATAGGAAGGACAGTGAAACGAAAATTCTACGCAAAAATAATCGAAGATCCGGATGTTCCGGAGCAACTCCCCCCCCCCTCCCCTACACTAAAATATCCTCCACCAGAAGAAATGAAAAATTGCCCAAGTAAAATTATTACACATCGACGAAAGGCCAATTCCCAACGTAAGAGTTAATTACCGCGAGGACCGCCCTTCGAAAAAGATTTCCACGGCGTTCCACCCCTAATACCCAACCACCGCGTGATTAGTTAACCGCACGGAGGCAAATTCCACGGTCGACTCTAAGGACACGATTCAAGCGCGGACGCGGAGTCGATTAATAACGTCTCTAATCCCAGCCCTTCGCTAGGTATGACGAATAGGCGCGTTATCCACGCGAGTCCGTGGCTGGCTTTCGGCTACGCGGAGACCAAGGGTTAACCGTGTCTCTGTCTCTCCCTCTCTGTCCCTCCTCGTTTCGCTTCTCCGTTTCGCGCGATCCCTTGGTCTCTCTCTCTTCGGAGCAGAGAACCGGCAAGAGGGTTGAAGGGGGTGGCAGATTGATCCGTCACGGAGCGCGAGCACAATCACCCCCATTAGACATTATGTGCCTCCCGGCCGCACACACACGCACTTACGTGCCGCTCACGTAAGCGTCGAAGCAGGCGTGTGTGCGCGCGGGGCCAAGCGTTACCGTTGCCGGCCACCGAAATGCATCCACTCTCTCTCTCTCTCTCTCTCTCTCTCTCTCTCTCTGTAGTTGCACCCTGAGCTATGATACCGGCGCTGATCTACGGGTACTCGCCGCGAGACGCACGAAATTGCAACAAATTCGAATTTGCGCTGCACCTTTAGAGTCTTCAACTTTGACGGGTAGTCCTTTCCTTGGATTTTGGAACCGATACGTTGTAAGAAAGTTGAACCTTCGAATCATCTATCGTTGAGTTATAGACGATCTTTAACTACTAAATTCTTCTAATTACCAATACCAATGATATAATACCAATTAAGAATTACAGATGACACAGCTTGTGCGTTAACAAATTTTGTATCGAACATCTCCCTCTTTTGACTGTCACTTTTAAATAATGTCACAGTTCTGTCTAATTTCTCTAAATTCGTCCAAGTTCATTAGCTACGAGCTTTTCATCATCTTGCGTTGATTTAATAATTTCGATAATCAAACTTAACCTCTTGTTCCATGAATTTGTTGTCAACTCGTCTCGTCCCTTTAACAAGTTGAAAATAGTTGTATTACAGAGTGAATCAACCTTTAACTTCAAATCTTTCTTGTCGAAATATTTGCTTCGTCGAAGAAAGATTCGGCAACTATTTGTGAGACATTGCTGCCGAATTCCAATAGGGTTGGTGTAAAGAGTCGCTTCTAAAATACACCGGCGCTAAGACGCAGTAGAGTAATCGTCCACTTAAATCTACGAATCACTGCTTCGACTTCTACTTAATGACTCCGTGGTCACGAATTAACTCGGCCAGAAATACCTGTCCGAGACGATTCCAATCTACCCTGGCTAATCTATCATTCATGTTCCTCCACACAGGAAAAGAGAGAGAAAGATCTCAGATTAAGCGAGACAAAGCGTCGTTCCTTTAATTCGAGTCCTCTCTCAAACGAGCCAAGCAACGATTCAAAACAGCCGTTTATCTAGTGCGGAAATCGATAATCGTCCAAAGCCTCGATCGGTGGTCTCGTTGAAACTCGTAGCTATAAATCCGAATTCCTTCTCTTTGATTCTTTTTCTTCTTCTTCTCTGTTGCATGCATTCATAACTATTAACGTTTTGCAATGAAACTGTGGACGTTTGTGTGGGAAATTGGGCTAGTGGGAAATTTGGAATTGTGAAGTTGCAAAGAACGCAAATACACTAGCATCACGAGTGACAATAATAATCAACTGAATATTATATTCTTTATCATTGACAGCAGTGATCCATTCTGAACAAATATACACGAAAGTGCAATTTTTTTACAACATTGGCTGCTTCACAAATCCTTCTACCGAAGTTCTATTTTCTCAATAATCCTGAAAATATGAGTTTGCCTAAAAGTCGGCAGTCTACCGATAACGCAAGTCATCAAATTGTGATCAAACGATGCATCGTCTCCACATCTATCTCGTGTTGCCCGAGATTACTTACAAACTGAAAGAGGGAAATACTCTCGAAAGGAAGATTTGTCAAATAAATCGAAACAAATCAGCGTTTGGCTCGATCGCGAGGATCGAAGAGACGACACGCGGCTGAAAACCGGGTTTCTGAAAACCGAACGACACGAGGAGAGCGGCGCGCGCGGCGACACGGAGCGGTGCTCACCATTTGCCGCGCGAGGCGAAGCCACCCACGTAGCCCGCCGCTCGTTTGTCATCCGACAAATAGCCTTTCTGCCGGGCCGCGTTACACCAGAAGAGTCAAGTACGTGTGTCGACAACGTGGGCCGCACGCGCGTACGTACATACGCGCGTGTCCCAGGCGTCGCGTCTCGTGGCGGAAGGATTCGCGCTCGTAAGATTATTATTATCTTAACGGGCAGGGCCGCGCGCGACCCGTACCGGCCATATTTCTCGCCCCGGCACAGAAATACCTCTTCTTTCCTAGCCATTAATTTCGACGCGCCTCCGAGCTTCGAATTGTCCGTCGAATTGTCGTCGCATCTTACGGCCGAAATCAGGCTGAGGGAAGATCAGGCTTGTGGAATTTAGAGGATGATTTTAAGGGTAACCTCGTCTTTGTAATGCGCTTTTTCCGCGGATGTATACGTAGCTGAAATTTTCATTGTATGATCTTTTACTCTGTACCCTGGAAATAATATCGCATGCGCAGACGTTTATATGTATGCAACAATCTTTTAACATTCGGTGTGGAAGAAGGCTTGAGGAGATATGTACCTTCTGTTCGTAGATTGTTCGTGATTAGATTGAAGATTTTTATACGTAAAATACAGAAATTTGCAAGAACACGGTGACAGACGAGAGATAGGTTCAGAAGTAAGTGGAAAATGTAAAATATTTGGAAAGTAGAATTATATTTGACAAGAACGATGGAGAAATAGAATACTAATATGATGAAATATGTTTCATAGAAAATAATTGGGAGTTCAAACACCTTAAGTATTGTCAGTTTTCATAAAATATATGCTATAATTGCTATAATTGCGAAGCGAATGATAAATCTTGATTCGCGCCACTGTAATACTCAAAAAATTCGCATCTTTATCAAACACGATATTCCACAAATTGGTGACTAATTCAAAAGACCATTTAACGGCGAAAAAAAAAGAGAGAAAAGATGAGAGATATTTGCGAGAGATCGCGTTGGAAGATTTCTGAGAAGCACGACGCGTTAGGGTGGCGCGACACCGTGTAGGGTGAAAAGTAGGCTGTTCGGCTTTCCACTGTTCGTTTTCGACCGCGGGATCCTTCGTCGACGTACTTATACACGCGGCAACATCTGGCGACAAAGTGTAACGTTAGGTCGTGTTGCAAGAAAAATAAAGAGAGAGAAAGGAAAAAAGAAAATGAAGAAAGAAATGACAGTGGTAAGTGATACGTGAATTCGCTGATAGATTAGACGCTATTCGAGGAATGCCTGGGCTCGCCAGTCAGCCTCCGGCTGATCGATGCTGTTCTTCGTTCGACCGGCTCCCTTGCCTGCCGTAATTATTCGTGCCAACAACGCCAGAATCGCCGTTGTTTGCATTCTCTTGAAATAACAAGCGTAATTTGCGAAACCGTGAAATATCGCGAGAATTTCACGCAACGCCGGCTACAGAGGGTTACTTAAGACAAAATCTTGAGACAAAAGGATTAAAGGAAAAAAAAAAGAACAAAACGGAACGAAAGAGACCTCCGCTTGCTTTGACGCGTCAGAAATTTTGGAATATCTGTTTATTTCGATATTCAGTGCGATCTTTAACGTACTGTGTTACCTTTACAGATTCTTTATTCTCTTTATCGTAAGAAAGTATTATTTCTTATTATTTTGAAACGAATATATGTAGCTTGTCCTAAGATCTTCGTACGGGGATATATATATATATGTATATATATTTAGCAAATCACAGAAGTATTCATCTTGGGTTCGATATTTCTTTCAAACAAAGAAATTGCAAAGTACTCTCTCTTATTTTCAGAACTTCGTGTAGTAAACGAAGAATATCCGTATTCTATCACATCATCGACATTCATATATTGAAGCTTCATATAATAAATAAATTTAAAAAATAACGATGAATTTACATAAACGCCCCGTTCGATCACGCGATCGAAAGCTGGATCCAGCAGAGTTCTCTCTCAACTTTAAAGTTTCGCGTAATCGCGGCGATCCGACGGAAGAAACGGCGGCGGTGTTGCGAGAGGGAGGGAAGAAGACTCTGGCGTGACAGAGCGAGCACGAGGTGAGATGAATAAATAAGAGGGTTTTGAAAGGCGGTCGCCGTGGCCCAAGAGGTTATTACGTGGCGTCACGCGATGATGTATCCGCGCTGGTTCAGATTGTCTCCGCGAGATGGGACCACCGACCGTGAAATATGCACCAACCCCCGGGTTAAACCCCCTGGAGGCACGCCGCCCACCCTTATTCACCGCCGCATCACCACCTTCGGACGCAAAAAGAGATCCTTGCCGGGATCTCTTCTCACGAGGGCGACTAGTCCACCGTCCCGTCCCCTTAACTTCATTCGAATATCAATCTTGCGTGAGGGTGTCTCGATCGTAATTAATGTATCGGGCTTATTTCGAAATAATTCTTGAATGTGTCACAAACGCACGATGGAATAATTTCCTTTGCTAGTTTTAGCGATGAAAACTGAAACGAGAAACGAAATTTCCCTTCATTCCCCCAAGTATAGATACTTTTATCCTTATAGATCATTTTAAAGAGAATGCCCTAATTTCTTGGCCAGTAAAGATAGTCTAAGAATTTACGAGATTCTCTAGCACTTTGTTTATTGATCCATAGAAGAAGTTTGATTCTTAAAGAAACGACCGTGAACGAACGAGCTATCGAGCCCGACCGGGATCGATAGCTTTTAAAATGTTTCAGCAAATCGAAAGTGGCCACCCTCGAATGAACTATCACGATGGAACATTAGGAGGGATATATTTGGCCGATGTAGCAATAATTTCCATGCATATATACACGTAGGTGGTGCAGTGACGGCGCATAGATCACAAGGGCTCGCCGACACGCGACAGCACGTGCTTCCAGCCACTGCTCTCCTCTCTCACCCTCTCTCTCTCTCTCTCTCTCTCTCTCTCTCTAGGTCTCCGTCCCTCTGACCCCACCCCTTTGGCCCACCACGTGCCTGTGCACTTAGGGTAAACTTCATGAGCTTTCCACCCACCACAAACGACAAACCACTCGAGTGGATCCCCCTCGAACGCGTATGTGGCATAACCCTTCTTCCAACCATTACCATGACGCTATTCAAGCTTAATACAACGGATCTCCGGGATTTATCCTGAAACAGGGAAAGTTGGAACCCAGTGCTGGACGTTAGAGTTGGAATTCTATTTTCTAGAAGTTGGAATTTAGTGTAGGTTCCCGAGAAGTTGTTTGAAAATTCTGTGGTAGAGAGAGGTATTAGTGTAGTCGAAAAAATTGATATTAACACTTGCAAACTGATTACGGATACTTATGCAAATTCATATTTCTGTGAAAATAATTAAATGATTGTGAAATGTTATATTACGCTGTACTTAATTGTACTTTGTATTACGTATTGTATTATACTTTAGCTGTATTTAATAATAACTGCATCACGCTATATTTATAACATTAATATTATAATTTTATAATATCATAATTTGTAGTATTACATTATTAAGATCGGTAGTAGAAGGAAAGTCAGTATTAGAGAAAAAATCCAAAAGGATTAAATCATTTTTGAAAATTCGCAGTCTACTTATGAGATAAAGATATAATATATAAATATATTCCAAAGTAATTTAGATCTTGGATAAGGACTCTATTTCTTCAACTTTTATATGTCATATGTCAACTGTACCACGACTTACATCAAACTCGAATTCTGATAGATAATTTTTGCTTGTTCATCGTAAGAAATTTCGATCGATCGAATGACACAAATTATCTAAATAATAAATATTATTATTGACTCGTGAAATACGACGATCGATTAAATAATCACTCAGTAACAGTGTTTCGAGTTGTACAACGCGACAATTGAAACACAAATTTTTTTACTTATAACATTTTTACTCATAATTCTAACGATGAAATCGTTAAGTGAAAAACGATAATGCTCGTAGTGATTGAAAAGTGGAACGATAACTGTCAAATTCCGCAAAATAATAAATGCAGCGACATTCAATTGCCAATTTTAATCTATAATAACTTCATTTTTCATTGGTTTATTTTCATTGGTATCATTGTAATATATTGTGTAATATTGTGATAGTTACATAATTACTTTAATCATCGGAAAACTCGGAGAAATCTGATATACGAATTCTCCTCAATTGGTCTGACTAACGCAAAATTATTGTACTTCTCTTACATTAGTCATCACATTATAATTTCTAACTTGTTGATACTTATACGTATAATCGTGAATTTACGTTATTATACGTATTTTGTTACTATATTAATGTATTAATTTACTAGACTGCGGATTTTTAAATATTTATGAGTTTAAAACATTTTTCACAAATGCGTAGGAATATTTTTGCCAAAAATAAAAGAAATCTTCTTTTCCTAATAAAACAGTAAAATATATTTAAAATTAATTTTTTGCGATAATCTAAAATTATCGATGTTCCAGGAACTGTAGTATTTGTTATAATTAATCTGCGGGTTATTATTCATTAATGAAAAATTTTATTACATAAAATGCATATAATGTGCCTATGTACCTATATATTATAATATGAAGCGAATTTCTATTTAAGTTCCATTATTTTAATTATATCAATGCACATTCACACCCTATTTATTAAATTGTCGCGCTAACATTCTAAATATTTTTATACTTTGAAATCGAAAATTTTCTTCTCTTACATACGTGATTTTAATTTTGCAAGATACTCATTTGCTTTTTAAGATTTAGTGAAATTCACAATTCAATTGAGGTGTGATGAAGCATATTTTACGACCTGATATATATACTTTCGTTTTACTTGATCGTTCCTCTAATTCAATTAATGAATCAACGATTCTTGTCACAGATACGAGGCTAAAGGTGATTCGAATGATTACTTGTCGTCAGTACGTTGTAAATCAGTACGCAGCGCGTAATAATCGCTTCTAAACAAGGGGATGACGGACAACGCGTAATCATATTATGATGTTGTGGCCTTTAGCTCTCCTGGGGACGCGGACAGGGGAGGTTCGTGTGTTTGACATTTAGCATTTCCCGCGGGAACCTCGGGACTACGTTCATCATCGAGAGATTGCATTGTCCTAACATTTACCAGATAATTTCTTCGCGATTTTTCTTCTGGAAGCTTAACCAACTTCGTCCTTCGTCGAAATCTGGAGTTTTATTCTTCTTTGTAGCGATGATACATCGAATTCAATCGAAATGTAAAAATCAAAGATTGATTAATAATTAAAAACTGCCTCAACTTTAACTTTTTCTTTATCAGAAGAGCAGACGATTAGATGGTACAAATTAATGAAAAAAATTAGAAAAAAGTTAAAAGTACGAATTTGCTCTTCTTCATAAACCGTGAAATTCAATTTTCTGTTGAAAGATCACACGTTGCATTAAAATAAAAAAATCTTCCCAAAAGCCAGTTCAAAAACCTATCATTCTAGAACTTGCTATGAATAAATTCTTCCATTGCACATTAGTCTAAAAAACCAATTCAATCTTATCATAAGTAGCAACGATTTAAAAATGAAGAAAAAAAGAGGTAAAACCATGAGTTCAAAATATTACTAGCTTTGTCACTAAAATACATAACTGAAACTTCCGTAGCAAGTCTCCTTCTCTTTTCACAACGAAGAACGTCGTTGTTAAGAAAGATGATGACGCGACAACAACGCGAGAAGACATCGCAGGGTGCGGCCCGTGACAGGCGGGCAAAGACGTATCGCAAGCGAATCGCAATTTATTTTTGTATCAGGCGGATGTGTCTAACTAGTTTGTCCGAGCGAAAGTAAGAGCCTCTGCTTCCAAGATTAACGATACTTTAGTACTGTTTTAAAGAGGTACCCATCCCCTCTCCTCGGCGAAGACCTCCACGACTTTCTCCTACCTCTCTGGATACTGCCAAACCTCCCCCAAAGAAAATACTTAGGATTAACCTGTTCCACCACCCTTTTGAATCCCTCTTGAACCCTCGTCTCCTCCCGAACTCACCACTTCGTTATTTCCTACCGCGGTACTACCCTCGAATGGGAGGTTCAGAGTGAAACAGAGAGAGAGAAAGAGAGAAGAAGAAAGCGAGAGAGAAGAGTAGCAATCGTTGGAACTTGAAAGCAGGGCATTTTATGATGACTACAAAAGTGGTCCGGCCACTGTTAGGGCGGCGAGAAAGAGGGTGGCACGAGCAACGCGAGACTGAGTTACTACCCCTACCAAAGCTTTTTTTCCGCCCTTAGCCCGAGAATCGTGGGAGGGGATGGAGAGAGATGGAATGACAGGGAGAAGGAACGAAGCTGGATCACGATTTTCTCCCTTACCAGAGGAGAGAACGCTGCAGCCAGGGACTTGAATTGATTGCTTTCATTACGCAAAAAAGTCACTTCCTCTCTGTCTCCTTCTTTCTTTCTCTCCTCCACCGTGTATCCAACGTCTTTTCCCTCTTTCTCTCTCTCTCACTCTTTTACTCTGTACCATCTACTCTTTCGCTCTCCATCTCTCGACATCCCTCACCTTGGCCTCCGTATTTTTAACTTGTGCCGCGCGACACTGGCGAATAAGTAAGTGTGCTATTTACATCAAATCTCGTAAGTTATCGCCCATCCCCTCTATGTATCCTTCTCTCTCTCTTTCTCTCGCACAGAAGTCTGTGTCACGGTACGGTAATACGGTTAGGGGTTAATCTTTTACGGAATAGTCGCCGAATTCCGTGGGACGTTCTCGCGAAGAGCACTCCGGGTTTTTGCGGTTTCGAGAGCGGCGAGCCAAAAGGGGGATAAATTCGTCCGGTGCTTTTTCCTCTGTTTTTCTACTCCTTTCTTCCTTCTCTTCCCCTCTCTCTCTCTCTTTTTTTTGTTGTCTTTCCCTCTCCCTGTTTTTTGGTCGTTCGGACGGACAGTTTTTGCCGTACGGAGAACGGAGATTCTCATCGGAGACCCATTATACCCCGGTCGCGCGACACGGCAAACAGAAAAATAATTCTCGCGAAACCACCGCCAGGGTTTTTGTCCCTAATTGAAGAACGCTAATGAAATTCTGATTTCTGACAACGATTTGAGAGGTGGCAGAGATTCAGATTGTACGTGTCCGATCACTTGTGGACGGGACTAGGGAAGTTGAACAGGGATCTGTTTCATCTACTACCGCGTTTCGTAACATTTCCCGAAATGCATAAATTAATAAAAGACGAGCGAACTTAATGTTCAATCATTCGTAGATCTTACGTACATTTAACCATTAGAAGTGGTTTTCGCAATCGTCTGAAAGTGACAGTATTTGTAAACCAGCCATATATTAAATCGTTCAAACCCTACGTTCGGAATTAATTTCTGCAAACGAACTGAAATTGACGATTTCATGTACGCTATAACAGCGACTACTTTAGATATTCCTATCAACTTTCACCCCCTTGAAACCCCCTTTTATTCCGTCCAAAATCCGAAAAAAAAAATCTTATCTCCGTCTCCGTAAATGATGCATGAAACATTGACTACAGTTTACAGTTACGAGAAGAAGAAAGGAAAAAAAGAAAAGAGTGTATCGAGTGGAAAGAAGATCTTCGAGCTGGATGGTGGTATAGTCAGCGAAGGCGGACAGGGGAGGGGACCCCCCCACCTATTTAAAGTGTTGACGCTCTGGGAAGGTCTGGTGGTTCGGAGCGACTCTCGGGATCAGCCGGAAGGTGCGGTCAGCCATCGGCGTCGGTGGGACCGCCGCTGGGCCGCGAATCTCACAAGGGTCCGGTTTACATTCGAGTGCGTTCTTTCATGACTCCTTTCTTCGTTTCATTCCTACGTTACGACTCAGGGGGGGGGGGACCCAGCGTTCCTCGTTCGTTCCTCCTCCGCTTTCGTTTCGTCCGCAGGGAGGAGAGACAGAGACAGAGACAGTGACGAAGACAGAGACAGAGAGATTCTGCCAGAGAAGTCTCCACCATTGACATTAGATACGGTGAGATCGGGAAACGCGCGCGTTCCTGTCGAACGCGATGTTCGTTGCGTAACCGGCTTGCGTATCCGACACTGCGACGTAGCCGCCAGGGATCCGGTAATTTCCTAGCCGGCCGATTCTGCGTTTTCGATTGTCCAGCTCGTGAGGGGCTTGGATCGATTGCACGCCGCGACACCGCATCCTGTTACCACGGCTACTTTTTAACCTTCGACGACGGAACATTGTCGCACTCTGAGGAGGATTGGATTCTTCCTCGTGTCTCTCACACGCGCCAGACCCGCGTTTCAGAGTCTTCGGTTGCAGTTGATGCGAATTCTCGAGCGAGTTGCTTCGGCAACGATGTTTTGAACTGAAGCTGTTGGATTGGATTTGCAGTTGATATAGATTTGGAATTAAAGATGGTTCTTTCATACATTTCACATGTGAGATAAATTATTGAGGTATTTCTGGAATTGAAGTTGGGCTGTTGATATAGATTCGGAATTAAGGCTGGTTCGTCGTGTTTCGTATCTATTTCAGATGTGAAATAAATTTGAGCGATTGAGACTCAGGTGTTAATATGGAATTCTGAAGATAATTACAATACCTCGATTACTTCCTTTAACGCCAATTATAAGAAAATCATAATATACGTAGCTCCTTACGTAATATACGTAATCCTAATATATTTCTGTCGTCGCGACGCGTTCAAACATTCATCGATGTAATCCTACTCCCTTCGCCACCAATCACAAGCAAATCCTTCGAAAATCCTCCCTCGAGAAATCTCCTTAAACTAAAACTAAACAAGTCCTGAGCAAGTTCGCTTCCCCCATGTCGCAGAGAGTCGATTCTTCCCCTATGAGGCAAGAATTCCCCTCGAAAGAATTCTTGGTTCACCTGGCTCAGCGGTAACAAAGAGCAGCACCGTGGCAGCACCAAGAGATCCATTCGTCATTATCGCGTCGAGCGACCTAATCTCTGGAGGATCTCTCGAGATTACACTTTGGCATATCATTTGCCTGAACGAACGAGCGGCTCGGCCCGCGTTGACGGGCAATATGTCGTCTACATGAGTGCACCGGCACTCGACGTGAGATACATTCGCCAGTGGAATTTAGGGGAAACGCGCACTTGCGAAGCGCACGCGGTGCACGCTCGTGCTTGGATGCTAGTATTCCAAGCGATATGGTGGTTGTGCAGCATTGTCGGGCCGGCAGATGCAGATGAGCTCGTTGCTCCGAGTGCATCGATCATTGGGGTAACGTGACTGCTTGGTCCTCTTGGATGGCTAATCTGTAGGAGGTTCGCTGTCCTTCCTAAACCGCCTGTATTAATCTGATTTATCATTGGCAAGACGTTGGAATCCCGCGATTTCAATGATCTTTGTCACATGGGTGAAATGCTGGGATACTCTGGTGATCATAGTTTCGAACGTGTACTAAACTAGTAACTAAACTTAAGTAAAAAAACTGGTAAAATTGGTAAAAACTAAAGACTATTGAGGAATTAAAGATTTGTGTTTTTGATACACGTGTATGACATAACACGTGTACAACTGGTAAACCTAAGTAAAAAAACTAGTAACTGGCAAAACTGGTAAAAACTAAAAACTAAAGACTATTAAGGAGTTAAAGATTCGTGTTTTTGATACAAATGTATAACATCTTTTTATGCATAGATTATATACTTTTTGTACTTGATGTAGTATATCAAACGAAGGATATATAGTGATGAACAAAACTACACGTACACGCACTGTTTGCACGAAGTTCAGTTTTATAAACTATTTGTTTTCTAAAGTTTGGGTATTTAAATGGAATTCCATTGTGCTGATAAAAATTTAGAGTCCAACTGAATTTCCGCTGGTTGAATCCATTTATTTGAGCTTCAATTATGTCCAGATACGATTCAAGTCAATCAAGAATAATAATTTTCGAGAAAATTCAGTTCGAACATTTATGAAATACAGCGATGAATAAAACTGAACACACGCGTGGAATTTTAATATAAATAATAATTTACCGAGTATTTGCATGTGGAATACAAAAGTTTTAACTTATCCAGGAAAATTCTATCATCGTGTTTTACCCTCATTGTTACAGATACAAACTGTAGTCAGTTTTGCATCACTTAATCAATTTCAATTAAAAATGATCGATACTTTAAACTGTCACAAATTCGTGAAAAGAAATCATATAACGATGAGATCTTTTTAAATGAAATCAAGATTGTTGCACGATCTTCTTTTACGAAGGTACAAGACAGTTATGCTCTCCACTGTATAACAATTATTAGTTGTCAGATTTTCAATCGGAGTAAAAGAAAATAACTTTACAGAATTTCTAGTTTATCTAGAACAGGAGAAGATTATCGATCAATATAATGAAAAGAAAGTAGGAAGCTGCTTCGTCGAATGAACGAAATCTCTATTAGTCTAAAAGTCGCGGATATTCGAGGATTCTCTGAATTGAGATACAAGTTGACTGATACGAATCTTCAATTCCTTCGATTCCTTCGATTCCACGTACTTCGTTTCACGCGCCGCACGTTGCAAGACCGCAAAGAGGAAAGACAGACTCTGTCTCTACGCGAAAGGGTTAAACGGAAGAGAAGTTGGAAATCGCACGGAACGAAATCGAGAAGTTGGTCTGGTAACGGCGATCTGGATCGCGGTCAAACCCTCACCATAAATCGTCGCGTACGTATCGCCGAAAAGTTTGGCCGGCGATATCTCGCGGTATCTCGCAGTAACTCTGCTCGGGGCCGCGGGGCAAAAATCGGCCGTGGTCCAGGTCCGTGAGTAATTCGGTGCCGGCTGAAGGGTAATTGGAATGCACCGTGCATTGCCTAACTTTCGAGTTATTGCCTCGCATAAAAGTGATAAGTTCCTTCCGGCGAATGAGCATCTATAGATTACCGTAAATGTTATACCAGGCCGCGGCTCGGTTGCACGTAACACATATACACACACGCCAACTTCTCAAGGAAAAGTATCGTAGCGGGCGCGCCGCACTTTGTAAACCAGTATATCGTGCCCCACCCTCTTGCTTCCCCCTTCCTAGCCCCCCCCCGCCCCACGTGACACGCGTAGCTTGCGAAATCCCTAGCCCTTTCCTCCCTCATCCACCTTTTGCGATCCTCCACGGACCGTGGACAGTGTCCACGGCTGTTTTGTCCCGCGACCGTAATCAGTCTCGTAATTAACCGCGTCGGAAACGCCTTGTGCTCTCGGTACAGTGATCGAGAGATTGATTTGTCTTTGACTGTGACTTTGATAGTGGGTTAAGCCGTTCGTTCTGCGACAACGTTCGATCGCCACCAGGAATTTAAATAGATATCTCAACTGGGTCTCGAGATATTCGAAGATTTACCATGTACCTGGTATCGGATATAGAAAGTACATATTTTGGATAATTGTTTGTAACGGTGCGCTTAGAGCGAACGAGGCAGACCAAATTTCCGTTCAATTGCGCTGGTAGACTGTGGAGGTTTCCGCGATTTTTGTGAAATTTAAATATGTATTTAAACAAATTTCCGAGTTGTTACTGTCGAAAGTTGGAATGAGGTACTTGATAAAAAAAAGAAAAAAGATGATGAATTTTGAAGAGATGTGAGAAGCATCAATTGGAACGAACTGAAAATACTCGAAGGCAATTTCCTATGTGGACTTAATTTCTTCGATTACTGCGCAAATGTCCACAGTCTACGCTCGTTCGGTGTAATAAACGAAACGGACACGCGTGCGAATTTTCGTGAAACATTCGTTCATTTGATCCGCAATTGCATACGATGATACTTAAGATGTGAAACCTGCATCTGAACCCCTTCACAATGTATTCGTGCAAGAAGAACATATTCTGCACTGTACAACCTCTGACGTAATTGCGATAGATGCCTCGATCAAGATATAAATTTGACACAGTAGTGCAATCTCCAGAAAAATCCAAACGGTAACTCTCTCTCTCTCTCTCTCTCTCTCTCTCGTGCGCGTTAACAACGATCATGTCCACTAAACCGAACCGATCGAAACGTTATCCTTCGATTCTGTTCGTCGATCCTGGATCAGCGGGAGCGTAAAAAAAAAAAGAAGCGTCGACGTTGGAGCGAGCGCTTCTCGGAAGAAGTGGAGCGACAAAGAGAAAGCTCTTAAATAAATAAAATCGATAAGGCGAGACATGGTATCCAAGGAGAGCAAGGTAGAACCTGCCGGAGAGGGACAGAGCTCATGAATAAGCAGTGCTCACGGGGGTGTGCGCCGCGTGATTTCGCGTGGGACTGTTGGCGGTAGACCAGCCGGCGAACGTTTATTTCGCAACCTTTGCCTCTTCCATCCCCCGGCATTCTGCTTCTCGCTCCGGCAGAGCGGCCAGCCAGCCGCTCTCTCTTCGTCGCACCGCGCTCCCGATGCCAATAACGACGTTATCCCGCGCGACGCTCAAGCCGTTTCCGTAGAAACCCCGCGTCACCGAAGTGCCGCCCCACTTCGGCCACACGTGATCGCGATCCAGCCAATGGTGTTGCCGGATCCTCCCGGCTGGATGCTGATCGAGGGATGCAAAAGGCGGGGTTGCGAGTCCGCGTGGGGATGAAAGCTCGGCGATAGAGGCGGGGGTCGAAAAGCTTGGGCCGAGTCACGTGTGCCCGTGTCGCCAGAAGCCTGGTTCGTGCTTTCACGTCGTTGTTACCCGCACGACCGTGCCGCTTTTTCGGGTCCAGCCACCGTGTCACCGCGGCTGATAACGATAACGAGAGTCGGACGTGACCGAGAACCTTTTTCCCTATTTCGGCCACTGGGACCTGACTGAGAGGCGCGACTCGAACGATTTTCACAGCAACGGAGACAGCTGCTCCCGAGCGTTTAACGAAGATTCGGGATTGCTTTCGATTTCGGGGCTGTCCTCCATCGTGGGAAAGTGGTTGGAACGTGACTGAGAACTTTTTTTTATCAGTTAGTTTGGATAGTTGGAAGAGTGAAGCTTCGCAGAGTGTTCGACAAACGTCGAGGATTGTTCTAGGATTGATCGATTGGTTGGTCGTGGATGATGCTTCGCAGTGATTGGATTTATTGATTTTTGATCGGATTCACGGGTGATGAACATGGACGGAACGCGATTCTCGCCAAGGAGATCCTGTTTCGGACTGTTCCTAAACGGACTCTGTGTCGTTCTACGTGGAAGACAGAGGATGATTCGCAAGGTTGAAATATAGTTGCTTCGATGAGTGAGATCTCGAGCGAGCCTTTGGATGCGGTGAAGTGGACAGTGTACAGTGACTGAGATTACCCTCACTCTACCAGCAGATCGGGCAGTCTCCAGAACTCCAGAACTTGGAATTTCAACAATCGCTTCGGATTTCAGAATCTAGAAACCAATTCGCAACTGTTTTCGAATTCCAGGATCCAGAAACTAATTCGCGAGATCGTCCAGTCATATTAAATCGAACACCAATATTTCGATCGTCAAAACTTCAAAATCCTTTCAAACTCCCAGAATCCGAAAGGTTAATCTCTAAACCTTCGATTTCGAGAACGAGGTCCGTTTTCGTTCGAGCTAGCGGAATCCAAAGATCCAGGAAAATCGAACGTGCTTCGAGAAATCAATCGACGATGAGGACAGCTAGAAACCCGTTCGAGGATTCGGCCAGAGTATCGTCATTGTGGACGTGGTGCGACAGTGCAGTTGAGTGATGCCGCGAGTGCCGTGAGAGAAGAGACTCCGAGAGGCCGCGTGTCCCCATAGATAAACTTCTGGACGAAGACGAGGACGGAGGATAAGAGAAGATCCCCGATTCACGAAGATGAAGCGACGGCCGACCGGGTGCTCGTCGAAGCCACCCGTCGTCCGGCACAAAGACGCTCCTGATGACGGTCATTGTACCGCGACTCCATAGACTGGTCGAGGCCGAGGCCGTTAAAAAAGAGACTAGAGCGATCGGAAGAGCTGTGGAAACGTGCGAGGAGCATCGTCGTCGGTGGTCAATAGGACCGGCCGTCCTTTGGACGCGTTTCGTTACATTATACGTGCGAGATCGAGAGAGGAACCAGCTGGATTCCCACAGCCGACGGCCGTCGGCTACCGAGGGCTCACGATGGACCTTAGCACCGCCTATCGCTACAACCAGAACATGATGGAATACTACACCTGTAAGCTGACAACCCGTGCAGTACTCTGGAATTTACACGATTTCTTTTCTTTTTTTTTTTCTTTTGTTCGACGATTGCCCTTTTATTTTTGCGTTCTATTTTCTTTGGAGCATCTCCGGAGTTCTTTGCTTTCATTGCTTTGATTGGGTTGCATCTTTCGTGATATTAGAAGGGTGAACTTAAAGGTAGATGATTTTGATTTCATTGCGTGGCTTTTTTCTCAATTGATAAATGTGAATACTTTAGCGTTCGTGGAAACTAAACTGGCATCTCGGTTTGGAAATTATCCTCTTTGGATAAATTTTTGTTGCGCCTCTTGGACAAATTTGTTAATAATTATGGTAGAATAGCTGGCATAAAAAATCGATCTCATTTACTAGAAACTTGACACACGTGGAAAGATATGAAATTTCCAATTAAAACTTTTTCTGTCATCCAGAAAATTTCTCAAATTCCAGAGAGATGTAAGGAACTTTTCAATTAAATTTCGTCAAGACGAGATTGAAATAAAAATTCGAACGATGAGGTAATTACGATATTCACAATTCTAACAAGAATCAACCACACTCGCTAGAAACTGTACACGAAGCTTGCCGAACGAAGCGACGATTACATCCAACAGAAATCTCAAACCACAGAAAAGTTAACAAAAATACTTGGAACAACAAACAACAAATAACTCTCATGATCCATCTGTGCCATCGTTTCATGCGAATTCGGTTGAAAGATCTCCTTAAAGATCATTTTTTGTTTACGTTTAATAACCGTAGAACAGGGAAACACAGTCCGCGAGGCAACAAGATCGGGCAGATCGCGCGTTTTTTCGCGGTGGGTCGTGAGAGCGAGCTTGCCGGCGTAAAAATCGATTCTCTCCGATCGAGGTTTTCTGCTCGGATCAAGCGGAATCGGAAGGAAAGTCAATCGGTAGACAAATCTGCATCGTCGCCAACGAGACTGCGAGAACGTAAACTTCCTTCGAATCGACAAAAAAGCGAAACCACACAGCCGTTTTTGCAATCTCTGATCCGCGCAGGAACCATTCCTGAAATCGTTCGGCTCTCTCTCTCTCTCTCTCTTTCTACCAAATGGTTGAATCAACGCCATGTTTCGCTCGGGATGAAAATTTCCTCGATTATCGCGAAGAAACGAAAGAACTCGGCCACATAATTGTCTGGCACTCTCGTTTTCTCTGACTTTCTTTTCACCGCTGGATAAATACTCGCTTATGCTGTATATATATTACGGAGAAATTCGAATCTATTCGGAACCGATTTTCTCTGGCGAATTCGCGGAGAAAAAGGGGATTGAATCGGATTGAGTCGTGTTGCGCGCGCGATAAGCAGAGACGGAAAGCGGGAATTCGAACGAGTTTGGAAACGTGTCCGGCGTAATTGCGCTTGAACGAGGAAAAACGCGAGAAAAACGAAGAAAAATGCGAAGGTTCGATGATTTCTGACCAGTGTGATCCGTTTTTTTAATTCGTTTTCCATTTAATTCTCGTCATCTGTTTGTACCTATTTGTGCAAATAATTTTCGTAGAATATTCGTTTCTGTGTCATAGAATTTTTCTGACGATCAAAGTAAAACATCATTTCGAAACTATTATAA
The DNA here is from genome assembly GCA_032399595.1 of Tetragonula carbonaria. Lineage (NCBI taxonomy): Eukaryota > Metazoa > Arthropoda > Insecta > Hymenoptera > Apidae > Tetragonula > Tetragonula carbonaria. The sequence goes on from JAUCRC010000007.1 coordinate 7,803,422, forward strand.
CTCTCAGCTCTTCGTTATTGCAAAATATTTTCCTTCGGCTTTCTACTTTCCGATACGCGTCTAATTTTACCGAAAGATACATGCTTCACTCGCTTTCATGTGCAAAGTCAACGTGTTAACAGAAAAACTGAAGAAATCAATCAAAAACTACAAACGCACGTTATCAGATAAATATCGACTGAAAAGGTATGCAATTCCTTTTTATGGAAAGGCGAAACGATGTTTTTGCACACTTAAATTTAACGGTGTTAAAATTATAACCACGATCACGGAAAGGGGAGAAAGAAGGAAAAAGAGAAGAAAAATAGAAAGTCGAATCTCTTTGGATCGAGCGATTTCGTCCAATTGCTGGAAATGGTTGGAAACGTATTAATTAGGTGACCACGGTCGTCGTTTTGGAAACGATGCGGCCGCGGCCGTCCGCCGGTTCCGTTCGAACTAATGGCATGATAATAATTATGAAACATTAACAAGAACGGCGCGGTCAACGCGCGTGCATCGCAGCTGAATCGTTCTGCGACCAGTCAGCCAATCCTTTTCATTCAACGAGCAAAATTATCCGTGTAATAGCGCGCTGAATTTGCCGGACGTTTCAAGATCGGAAAAATGATCGTCGATATATACACTCGCTGTTTCACAGCTGGGCAAGTGAAACGAATCAACGATTCCCGTGTTTGCGAGTTTCAGTCGTTTCGTACGAAGAAGTTCTTAATTCGTGCGCGACTGAAGCAGTTCGAAATTTCGAGTTTCAAGTTTCTACTTGTTATATACAGTGGGATTGAAGTTTGAAAAGCATTCAATTGTTCTGGAGCATTTGTTAGATTCGTAGAATATCAGAAAGTAAATAAATGTATAAATTGCCGATTGTCAACTTGAACAGTGACAGTTTATAAATATGTATAAATATGCACAACTTCAATGAAGATAATTTTATCTGTCGAGAAAAAAAAAAGAGTTTCATCCAAAATTGACAAGGTTTACTTTCTGACGATGCTTCCAATAATTCAATTTAATAATTCAATAATACGACACTACGACAAATCGATATTCGCAGCACAAGGATATGTATTACTCTAAAGAATGAAACGTATTAAAGTATCAGTATATCGAGTGATATACTTTATAGTATGGCATTAAGGCACACATAATACTACATAATGTAGAAAATATTCAAAACGAATTGCCCCACGGAAGCACTAAAGAACCGAAACAAATCTTCGTTCACGTTCTAAAAACCCCGCGGAATTCTCCACAAATATCTACGTTCTACCTAAAAATACGTCACGCGGTGAATCTTCGAAATTTCCCCCCCCCCCAAAAAAATCGGCCAATAAATCAATTTTGCCGGCTGTAATGTCCGCGCTATTAAATCAGACACACGACCGATCGGGGTTGGAATTTCTGAAAAATAAGAGCAACGCCCCGCACTCCCCCGTGTATTTTTCAAGCGGACGAGTAATAAAGTCGAGCGTGTTTCCAACGCGCGCCCGGCAATACGTAACGCCAAGACCGTAATGTAATACAGGAACAAAGCTGCTGGAGAAATATCGTGTGACCGAGAGTCGGGAATCTATAACGCGCGCGCTCGGTTCATTCGTTGATTCTCGCTCGCGCACCTATTCGCCGCTCATTTCTTACTTTTCGTCATGAAAATATCTACTTCTGATGAACTGACGTCGTCGTCGAATTCATTCGTCTCGCTCGTTCCCCTCAAACGCGATTAACTAATCATCGAGAGTGTCTGATCGTCCATAGTCACTAATAATTGTCCGACTATCGATAATAATCACTCTTGATTGTTACAGTAAGTGAAATTTGAATATAACTTTGGGAATATGAATTTATTGTAAGAGATTTTATGAATATCAAGTATCATTTAACAGTGAGTAATAACATTTATAAATACAATTTTGCGTGTTACTCAAATTTATGTTGCGTTTTTTTTTAATAGTTTTCCATGTTGCACTATTATATGATAATTAAAGAGAAAATATATTTACGAGTAGAATCGCTATGAAAGGTGATCAATTTTCTCCAATTACCAAAGTCGAAATACAGATGAAGCTTTCGACTGGTTCGTCAACTGAGAAATTTATAGAACAAACTTACTGTCTGAAGATAGTCTAACGAATTCAGAAAGTATCACTCGAATCATGGTTAAAAATTCGCGGCCTATTAACGACATGGGAAACCCAAATTCTCGTGGCATCCTCTCTTGGCTAAAACGCCCAATAGAAAGAACCAGAGAGCACACAAACCTCAAAGTTAACAAGCGTCCGCGCATCGCCAACGAAACGCACGACAGCGCACTATGGTATCATAGTTGGAGATTCAGAGGGTAGAAACGCAACGGAGAGACAATAATAAGCGTTGGTGACGCGGTTGCTACGAGCGAGAGAGAGAGAGAGAGAGAGAGAGAGATCAACGGCACGACAATTCGTAGCACTGGTAACTCTGCGATTCGGCCTCCGAGGGGGTGGTGGCTCTCTCGAATCCACGGCTCTCGAACCCAGGGCCCATCGTATAGTTGCGGTCAGCAGGCGTGACGGCGTGCGTGCACCGCGTAGGGTGGTCATGGTGCTTTTACACCCCGCGCCACCATGATTCCAAGCGCGACTATCCCCCTGACTACCGGCCACGCCGCGGGGATGCGACCATAAACGCGAGAGCGAATTGATTTGCGACCGGAAAGCGCGTATCGTTTCTAGTAATGATCGCCGATCCCTTCATTGTCTTGCCGCGTCGTGATCGTATTCGGCTATACGGTGGAGAGAGAGAGAGAGAGAGAGAAAGAGAGGGAGGGAAAAAGAAAAAAAGGAGAATCGGTGGTTCACGCGTCGCAGCGCGCCTCGTTTCGGTAACAATGATGCTTCTCTCATCGAAATGGCCGAATCATCGCGGTAATTAGCTGATTAGATTGTTTAGCTACGAGCACGCGTACCTGTTTGCTAGAGGAAAGAGGTTTCGAATGTTTCGAAGAGATTCGAATTTTGTTCATTTCGTAACGAACGGCGGATTTTTACGGTGGTGTTTTAATTTCCAGAAAAGTGGAAATGGTGAGAAAATGGAAGGGACGAGATTTTAACGTTTTCGGAGATAGTAGATTTCCATCTTGTACTTTTTACGGTACATTTAAAATTGTACGTCTGATATCTGTAAATGTAGCACTGAAAATGTTGTAGATACGATTGAAAGTGTTTAATTTAAACATTTTTTTAATTGAAAGTGTATTGTAGAAATTGAATGTGTATTGTAAGAAGTGCATGTATCATTCTAAAACAGTACACGTTATATTTGCAAGTTATTGCGCCTCATGTTAAAATAAGCGATAGCACTCCGACGTTCTTGGCAAAACACACGAATTCAAACGACAGTGGCGTGTTAATAGCAGAGCTGTACACTTCGCATTTCAAGCTGATTTATTACGCATAAAGCAGTTGAAAGTTTGTCCCATGATTCCTTGAAACCTTTCTTACTTTATCACATAATTCTCGCGATTAATTCCTTCGAGCATAAAATTGAATAGCGAGAGCAAACCCAAAAAATAAGTTCAGTAATTAAGAAAACAGTAACCCATTAAATACAGTGATTCGTACGTACTCAGAAATTATTCTTCGTTCTTCCTTTCTTTCATCGAAAACAATGCTATAAAATGATTTTAAGAATTAGAAAAAATTTACTCGGTTTTGTTAAGTAAACGTTAAATTTGATTCGACCGATTTTTTGAATCACTCTGTATAAATACACAGACGTGCATCCTCTGCGTTTGGTGAAAGTTGAACAACCGCGGGACAAACGTGCAATTAATTTTCCAGTAGAATAACGCTACCGTAGACAGACACGACAACGAGAAGATTCGTATCAATCTCCTTATACTCTACTGCGTTATTGGAGCACGTTAAATCGAACGTCGGCCATTATCGCGAGCCTTTCCTTCTTTCTTTCTTTCTTTCTTCCTTTTCTCCTGACGATTCACTCTGATCTGCATTAACTGCGACGCCAGAAGTAGTCGATTGATCGGGCAAAAAGAAACGAGCAAGGGAATGAACGGTCGCGTGACTTGCGTCACAGACTGTTAGTCGACTGGCGTTAAGGATTAGAAACAGCGACGATTGGATCATCGAATCATCGGTGCACTGGCACGTACACGAGCACATATGTCGCGGTCCAGGACCCTCCATTACGATATTAGATCGAAGTTAGCGCGTTAGAGGGCCGTAATACGCGAAAATAAAGTCGCCCCGCGAAGAGAGAAGTAACAGTAGCGCGTCGGATGGAAAATCGAATGATCAGGCACACGTTGCTTTCATTATTAACAAATGCACTGGTTCGAAGGGGAATCGGAGGAAAAGAACGGATCGATGAATTACGAGGTTTCAGTTCGTATTGTATTCTTCACATGTCTATATTTTGCTTCCTTCTTGAATGATTTGACGAAAGGATTGAATAGGTTATATATAATGAAATTTATATATATATAGATTATTGTACGATCATCGTAGAGAGTATTTTTCATTAAACTCATTCATAAAATACAAATCGCTGATAGATTCTTTACATTTTTTAATTGATGTATTATCTATTTCTAAACTATTCGATACTCTCTCTGTAGATCATTTTTTCATAATTTCTGTTTGTTTCGCGTGTTCAATTCATTGGTGGAATTAAATAGAACTCACTAAGTACTCTATTTTACGAGACCATACAAATTTGACACTATCACTACTAATGGGGTAAAAACACATAGATTTTACTAAAGTGGAAAATGTACATCACTGAAGTTTAGAATAATTCAACGCTTGTTTAAAGTTATTCCGCTAATATCCTATTCATACTCTAAGTAATTTCTAGTTTGCGAATCTAACAATGATTAAACTTGAAAGATTTATATTGCAATCTTGTATCAACACGAACGTTAAAAGAAATTTAAAACAGGCCTATTGTAATTACTAAAAAAAAAACTTAAATGTTAGCGAAACTTAAACATCTACTAAAACTTATTCTCTTTATTCTATTCATATCACCAAGCAAGTTGAACCTACTAACAGATATGAAACTCAAACGTCGAACGCAAACAGTGAAGGTATTTAAAAAAGGGAAACAAAGAAACCTGAATTGAAATTAAAATCTTTAAAAAAATCTCACAAAGAAACGAACCTGAGAATCTAAATGAAAAAAAATAGAAATCCAAAATCCATAGACTCGATGAAAAGTTCGAGGATAATAAATCGCGATACTGTTAGCAGTTAATCGCAAAGATCGGCAGCGATGGTTCTCCGATCGCGGAAGTTCGGCCCCGAATCGGTACCCTCTCGAGCTAATGCATTATCGATTTCCATTTTCCAGGCCACGGCGGAGTTAACCAGCTCGGCGGCGTCTTCGTGAACGGAAGGCCCCTACCGGATGTAGTGAGGCAGAGGATCGTCGAGCTAGCGCACAGCGGCGTCCGACCGTGCGACATTTCCAGACAACTCAGGGTATCTCACGGCTGTGTATCCAAGATACTGTCGAGGTGAGTACCGACACCGTTCCGGCGCCATCCAGACCCCCGTCGTATCCGTTACAACCGCAGCCCCCGTCGTACTGTTCCGACGGCGACCGTACTTGCTTTTTGCTCTATCCTCGTTTGGCGCTTCGACGATTTCCTCGATCGATTCGTTCGTCCTTCTATCCGTCCTGCTGCATGTCGGATGTATGATCCTTGTGGGATCGATTCGTCGATGAAATACGGGTGAACACGTGTTCAATGGGGTGAGTGAGTGACAAGTTTCAGTGGGCGGTTGGTGAAAGAGATTCTTTGAAGCTTGTTTGATAACAATAGATGTTCTGGCAGGCATGTGTGTTGGGAGGTGTGCATGAAAAGTTGAAAATTAATTCGAACGTGAAATACCTGTACAACGTAGTTGAAATAAGCGGACATTCATGTGAAAAGTTTCTTTAAATCAGACTGTTGAGATCTTTAAAAGTCTTCATTTGGTATTACTGGTAAATCGAATTTAATAAAAATTAAGGCAGTGGTTGTCAAGACACACTGCAGAAATATGCCTAATAAAGTCTTATTCTACTTGCAATATTTATTATCTAAAACTTTTTATATTGGATTCTTCGATTTTATTCCACTTCGATATATGTCTATGTATTATTTGAAGAATTTTTATTCTAAAAAAATTTCTTGGCTATATTCTACTTGCACCACTATATATGTCATCTCAAGATGTGATATTAGACTCTTTCGTTCCACATCCATAAAGAGAAACACATAATAGATATGACATCTAAAGATTTTATACAATTCTACTACCAATCCTTCAAAAGAACTCCTCTCAGAAACAAATCAAACAGCCCACGCTCCAGTACGCTCTTTGCTGAAAGTCATCGCAAAATTTCTGTCCGCTCGACAAACAAAAATGAAAAGCTTACCATGGCAGACGTAACGCTGTAATTTCCGCGCGTAATTCCAAAGTGGCCAAGGACTCGCTCGAAGCGAATAAAAAGACGGAACGATCTAAAGACGTGAAAGATCGAACGCGAAAAGGGAAAGAGAGAGAGAGAGAGGAGAGTGCACGAGGAGTCGAGGAGAAGAAGTAAAAAACAAAACTAGACTATTCCTGGTTCGGGAGTGATTTAATTAAAGACGCTGTTAGAAGCACGAGGCGAACGAACCCGGGGACGAAAACTGCGACGCCGGAAGGAAGGAACCACCCCTCTTCCGGCCGCGATGGGGGTGCCAGCGGGTGCGACGATATGCGGTTTCCATGTTTTTTCCACCCTCCACCCCGCGTTACATAACGGGTGGCCTCGTGCCGTTTTGATGGCCCGAATGTCATACGTCCCCGCCAGTAGAATATCATTGTCGCATATAGTTATAGGCTCTTTCACGTATAATACCAACATATACGTATGTATATGTATACACGTCTAATAGGCAAGCTGAATTATTTACTATTTTATTGCCTCTCGAGTTACCGCGTCCCTTTGTATTCTCCCATCTTTTTCTTTTCTTTTTCTCCGCGAGTCGAATGTGAACGGTGCATTGTCGTCGACGGGCTCGGAAATGTGAAATCACTCGTGTCGATAGGTATCTCTTGGGATACGAAGAGATTTTTGAACTAGTGTCCAACGAATTTTGAAAGCATCCCGAGCGCGGAAATTTTTATTGAGGAAGCGATGAATAAAAGTTTCGAAGGGTGAAATTTATATTCGACAAAGTGAGGTAGCAAAGCCTCGCGGTGGGATTTCTATGCTTCTGACGATATTAAGACACTCCAAAATCGAAAATTGTCAAAGAGAACGAGTGTTTGTAAAAGTGTTTGTAAAAAATTATAGATTTTTTGATTCCATTCCATTTTCATAAACATCTATATATATATATATATATATATGTATGTATTATTTGAAGAATTTATATCAGATTTAAAAATTCCAAAATTTCATATAATATTTATATCTTTATCTTTATAACAGGATAATAAATGCAGCATAAGAACCTGCACTATAGTAGTATCTGCAGATCCACAATTTTCTAAGAAACCAACCATTCATTGTTTGAAGCTTTCAAATGTCTTACGTATTACAGATTTAGTGGTCATCAGTAAGTCTAGCGTCCGATCACTAGATACCCATTCTACTTAACGCTCTTCACTTACGATTCCATTGACGACAAATAAATATGAAAAATTTTCGTTTCAGCAGCGTGAGACAGAGGGTCGTTATAGAAATTTTCGCGCGTGGACGAGTTCAACGTAGAAAATTAGGGAAATTCATTCGGAGGATATTGCCACTACGTCGGCGATTAATCGTAAATCCGGGGACGATTTTAATCAAACGCGCTACGTCTGAACGATTTATTGCGCGACGATATTAACGGCAATGTGTTATGAACAGAAATTAACAGCTATATTAACGTCAAGCATCGAGCACGATGCACTTATTTTTCAATGGATTTACAGCCGATCGGATCGATAAGTCGCGATGGCGGGCAACGGTGAATCAAACGTTGGAAAGAAAACGCGCCCGGTTCAACGGCCACATGTTTCGCAATCGATTTCCTAATCGCTTATACGGTAAAAAGAAAGAACAGAAAAAATTCTCACCAAGTGAGAATAAATTAAACCAACTAGGATGAAGCAATCGCTGTTGCTTTTTTCTTTTGATACTTCTCGTCTTTTTCTGGATCTACGCTGGTCAATTAAAATTTAGAAACTACCGATGAAATTCATAGTTCTCCGTGCCGTGTTTCGTCAGAGATAGTTACAATTAGCGGTGGAGTTTCTAATCCGCGTGAAAAACGTCACGAATAATTCTCTGAGGAAAGTGAACGAGTAAAAGTTCTATTCTTGCAATTTAAACATGTGTATCGAAACGAGGAAAGTTTAAGAAAAGAAATTTATCATTAAAAGAAAAATACAACGTTTGTAAATTTATATCTGAATGACAAGTGTTTACAGAGTTTCATATTTTTACGAATATATAACTTAAATAGTGAAAAGTAGGACATTAAGTAATACACTGAACACTAAATTTTAATGTATATTTGCAAATTACAAATTGTAGCAGATTCAATAATGCTAAATTATTTATTTTCAAATATTCTTCCTGCATTTCTAAACACTCTATCGAATGTCATTTCAAACGACACATGGACTTTTTGTTTCTACTGTTCGTACAGTTGTAGCTATACGATGCGCAGACTTTATAGTCACTTTTTCTAGCGAAACTACGGTGAAAACGGTCTTAGACTTCGACGATGAGACGCTGTTAACGCCTAAAGCTTTACGCAGTCACGCGCCACTGATAAGTCGCGACATCGTGTGCCCCGGATTTTCGCGGAATCGCGACAATTTCGACGCGTACTTACAAACGGAACGGAAACGCCGGTTTCTGGCTAGGTGAAGCTTTACGGAGACTGTGTTGAAAAGTACGTGTCAGCTCTCGTTTGACAGAGGAACATTGTCAATGCACAAAGTGACACTTTAAGACACTTATTCGAGAACGGTTTCTTTAACGCTAACTTCATTCTTCGGCGTTGATTTTCTCAAAAAATTCCAGTAGAAAATAGAAGAATATGAACTGCTTGTATTAATGTAGAATTCTTTGAAATATTCCAAGTCACAGTTAATGCGAATCGTCTTACCATTAATATAGTTCAGCGGTATTATAAAACGCGAGAAGAAATTACTAGAAGACCTGGTGGTTGAAAATGGTTGAAAAATACAGAATTTTCAAATTACAATTCACGATGAAAATGAACACAGAGGATTTTTTAAAATTTTCTAAACTACAGTCCACGGAAATTTCAACTCACTCAAAGATGTCTGACATCGTTCGCCCTTTAACAGTTTGCCATTACCGCAGACCAGAATTCTAGAAAAGAAAAATTGCGCTTTAGTCTATCGACGATTGTACTGGAAATCGAGAAATTAATATAAGCTAGGGTGAACGATGGTAATTTGGTCGATTTCAAAAAATCGCGCGACGTAATGGGCATTTCATGGTGTAGGAACGGGTCGTGCGAACCGGGAATGGGAGTTTTACGCCAGATATAATCGTAATAATTTCGAAACGGGGCGGCATGGCCCCGATCGTTTAAAAGACCCCTCCGACGCATTCGATTGTAACAGGTTCACCGTCGTTTTTTGTTTAGGGTGAATATTGCCGAATGATGCATCGTGACATGATTTAACGTACGATATAAGCAGTTAGCCCCCCCCCCTCCCTCCCACTGTCAACGATTAGATTATGTTTTAAATTCGTTTACCTTTTGCTAAATTTTAGAGAATATTCTCAATGATATAGATAAATGTTGTTTATTATCGTACCCTATCATTTAAATAAACATTGACAATTATATTATTTGACAAGTACATAGGTAGGAACAATAAATAATTAAAGAAATAAGTATGTATATTACGCATTACAGGTTAACATTTATATATTAATATTCTAATGTCAATGAAATAATCGTCATTAGAATGAAAAAATTCGTGGGTACATGAAGCGCATTGATCAAAAAATAAAACTCATGCAAAGAATTTATATTTCTTTCCTTTTAAGAGAACGTGAGAACAAATTGATAAATTGACCTCTGACAATGGCAAATCCAAATTTCAAACTCTCTTCAAAACCGATTTTCAATTATAATTACTTTCATTCTATTCACCCTCACCCCGCTTCGTCTATGCTACTAGACATCACTGATTTTTTCATGTACCACTAATTTCCTATATTCAGCAATTACGATCTGCGCGTTGATTCGAGCCAGCTCGAATCAACTTCTCACGCTTTAGAACAAGCCACGTACCTCATACAAAGTCAACCGACACCACTCTCCTCCAGCTCGAATGTATCGTGTTCGAAAGAAACGTATCGAGAGTGGACAACGACACCAGATGAATTTCACCGGACAATATATTTTTTTTTCCTTTCGCGAAACGAACGATGAACGAGAAAAGCAATGGAAAGAGAGAGAGAAAGAGAGAGAGAAAAAGAGAGAGAGAGAAAGCAGCACAAAATTGGCTGGCAGTTTGAACGAGCATGAGTCGACGCCGGCGGCGGACCCACATCCATCAAGGCGGCCCACAAGCGGACCATTATTGCGGGCTTTCTGCCGTAATTGAATTTAAGCACCAGCGAAGATATTATTTAACTAATTAGGCACAAAGGGCGCGTTCACGGCGGGCCAATCGCGATTGGCCATCGGTGAACGCGCATATACACGCGCCCGGGAGGGCTCGATGGGAGGGAAAGAAGAGGGAGAAACAGCGAAAGAGAGAGAGAGAGAGAGAACGAGAGAAAGGGAAAAGGGGTGAGGAGAAGGAGGAGGAGAGAGATACAGGATGGAAGGCAAAAGCCGTTTGTTTTAAAACAGCCGGTCGTTGACGCGCCGCTGGACGACGATTCGTTATTCCGGCATTGGCCGCACGTCGCGGGAAAAACGATCCGTTCCTCTCTTTCGCCATTCTCGCTCCCTTTAATTTCCACTCGATCGTAAAAAAATAGGGATCGGCTGCATTTCCTCCCGATTGATATCGTGTTCTCAAGATTGCACGGGGATCGCAATGGGAATTTAAGTCGTGGACGATGAAGGGGGGGAGAGTTTGTGATCATTTTGTATTTGGAATTAACAATACGAACTGACTGTGTGTGACAGTGATGTATGTCACGATTCTGAGATTTTTAGAAAGGTTACGCAATCGAGAGGAGAAAGAATATTATAGAGAAGAATTTCTTCTGAATCGCAGGAAATATACAGAATGCATTTGATTTAGTTTGAAAAATGAAATTACACAGAGATCCGAGATCTATTTCTATCACGCTATTTCACTGAATTATTTCCCAAGCTCTCTTATCACTCGCTATTCTCAAAAATCCTGAATAAGTTGCGACTTAATCATCTCTGTGACAGTTTCTAGAAATATATTAGGGTCAAATTTCCGATTGGTCACAAAGATTTCTGAATGTGACATATAGAGATAGCAGTTTGAAAAGTCGCGATATCGTAGACGTATAGAATGTAACAAAATCGCGACATAGATCCATCGAGTTGGTTTCTCTTCTTGTTCACAGGTATTACGAAACCGGCAGCTTCAAGGCTGGCGTGATAGGTGGCTCGAAGCCGAAGGTGGCAACGCCGCCGGTTGTCGAGGCGATCGCTAATTACAAGAGGGACAATCCGACGATGTTCGCGTGGGAGATCAGGGATCGATTGCTCGCTGAAGGTATTTGCTCGCAGGACAACGTGCCATCCGTCTCTTCGATCAATCGGTGAGTTCAAAGTCGTATATTTTATTATTACTTCCTCTAAAATTACATTACAAAGCTAGAAGATTTTTAAACAAAGGTACGAATTTTAGAAGTGACAAATTCCTTGTTGCGATTAATCGAAATAAATTTTAGGAATTTTCCCTTCTTCGATATCGTTGTCGATGCTTGACTTAGATATGTAGAAATGTATGCTAGTTGTGTTAACATCGAATCAGACTCACTTCTTGGATTGCAACTCTATCAATTAAGTCAAAATTATATACGCAAGAATCCATTCTATACAAAAAAAAAAAAATCCCAATGTTACCAAGCACAAGAAACTCTTGTTGAACCTAACACCCTCTCGAATCAAACTCAAATTCGTTGTCCATCGCCATCCACCAAATTGATCGTCGAGTTCTCATCGAGACACGCGAAATTTATCGCGGAGAACGATTGAAGAAAGCGGGAAGGGGGCGCGGACCGGAGCATATGCTTGGCGCGATTGGCAATGGCAGCGATTAGTTATCCTCGCAGGCGAGGAAGAATCATCCCCCGAGTTTCGTGCATCGAGATAAGCGCGTACGGAAAACCGGTCCGCGTCACCACCACCACCATTCTCCCCCACCTCCGATCCTATTGACCTTTCGCAGGTTCCTTCGGGAATGGGCCGATTAATTCAAGTGTTTTTACGTCGCCCAGTAGATCGAGCGGCCAGAGAGAGAGGGGGTGGGACGGGGTGGCGTGGCTAGGAACACGAGTATCCACGGGTAAAGGGATGATGCCCCATGGAACCGGGGAGTGAGCTCCCATGAGACGGCATTACAGCGTATCAGCACCGCGCAAACTGAACGAGTGGATCCCCTTTTCGAGCAACAGAAAAGCTGGCAGAGGAAAGGCACGCGAGAAAAGGAAGAGAGGGAAAGAAAGAAAGAGAGAGAGAGAGAGAGAGAGAGAGAGCAATGAGGGGTACCATTGATCGGCACACATATGTCCCGAGATTTAATCAGTCGCTACTTAAGACCTTATCTGCCGCTTTATCCGACGCTCCCCGTACGCAGCTAGTAGTAGTTGTTCATTCTCGTTTTCTTCACCCTCCGCCTCTTTCGAACAGGCCGCAGGGCTGATAATGTAATCGAGCATAATGCGGATCGAATCGTCTGGCACAAAGTGAAATCCACTAACGCGATTTCCGCTGGTGGCCGGTGTTAATGGATACGCACGCAAATTAGTTGGTTCTCGCTTTGGCGAAAGTTTGGTCATATCAGAGTATTTGCAGCTTGGGTCGAGGAGGTTTGACTTTCTCTTTCGAATTAAAATTTTTTTTTTTTTTTTTTTTTTGATTGACAATCAATCTACTGAGAGAAGATCAGACGACTCGTGTTTGACGAAAGTCAGAAATATTTGGAATCTCGAACGATGACAAAACGGTGAACTCGCAGACTTGGCAGACTTGAATCGGAGAATCCCGAAGACTTTTGTCTTCAAGGTTCGATCTATTAATCAAATGATAGAGAAGAAGTTTCGTTTCTCTTTCATTTGTCTGAACACGATCAAATGTCAGTTTCTAAAACACGATCATTTTCTATCACCCAACTCGAAAGAATTCCAAGGGAAAGATCATCCGTAAAGGACTTTTGACCGCGCGCGCGCGCGTGATTACCATTCTTCGAAGTGAAAGACGTGGATGGTGTTGCGATGGCCACGCCATCGTGAAACGCCGGTGTACGTAGGTGCAGGAATTGCTTTCTGGCCGAGGTTTTCGATGCGTCTAGAATTGCAACGGAGGGTGCGGCGAGCGGTGGCTTGTTGCTCGAGTGACTCCTCCGCCTTCTCTCTACTCTATCCCTCTGTCTCTCTCCAACCTGTAACCCTGTCATCCTTCTCTCTGTCGAACCTTCTCCTTTTCCTCCTTGTCCTTTCGCTTCCCCCGAACCAAGGCCCAGATGGCGGGTATTGATCTGAATCCGGAGAGCAGATCGCCTGGAAAAACTTACCCCGCGGATACTTACCTACCCACCTTTCGCTATCTACATGCACCTATCCTAACCTAGCTTCACCCACTCACGTACACCGAGACCCGCAACCTTCCGGCTGGCGTCTACGTGTAGGTAAATGTATTTCCGCTCGCTCGAGCAATGGATAGAAACGCGGCGATGCACCGCTACGTGAAATGCACGAAACGGAAAACGCGCGCTACGGATACCCTTAAGTGATTGTTCACGCCGATTGATCGCCGTGGAAATCGATTCCTCTGATCGATCCCGATGTACGCTACGAACAATTTAAAAATATTCGACATTTCTTTCGTTCGAGACGGCGTATTTCAATCGGGCAATTGGAAAAACAATTTGATCGCCTGACGTTACGATCAACGATCTATAAATGAACCATTTTTAAAATACCAGAGATCAATCTCACGATCAATTAATACCCTTCCAAACGTTAGATTTCACGATATTTCATTTCCTTCGCGTACAAATTTCCATGCCGCTGGCTTTTGATATTGAATACAAATTTTCTTTGTTAAGTAAAAATTTCTGTAAAAATAACATAACTCTCTGAAACTTCTGTAAGATATTTCGTTTCATTTTGACCGAATACGCTTCGACTATGTCAGAGGAAACTTACGAAATGAATCTTCGAAGAATGAATCTCGAAAAATCCCTGCAGAACGTGTCATTCCGGTTACTTTACACGCTTCGACGTCGAAAGAAAAACGACAAAGCCGAACGAATCGTTTACAAAATATCGAAACGAGAGAAAGACAAAACGAGAAACACAGAAACGATTTCGTGTCGATCACGGTCTGTCCGGTTGAAAGCAGAAAACGGGACGCAGAACGCGAGGGTGAGGGCAGAGCGGGCAACGCCGGGATTTCTCCCATTATGAGCGTGTCTCGGTTTTTCTAGCCTTCGAGCTAGCTTTCGTACGGAGAAATAATGATACGGCTAATATAATGTATTGTCCTGCTTTTGCCGGGGCACTTCGGAATGAGACCGGGCCGCGAAACTCGGGATACACTGAGAGAGAAAGAAAGAGAGAGAGAGAAAGAGAGAGAAATGGAGAGAAAGGAACCGGGACGGGTTGGTGGCCACACGCGGTAAAAAAGCAACGGCCGAGGAGAGCGAAATAATGGAGTGGCTTTTGCGAAAAATAACAGATATATATCCTGCGACTATCAACCTAAGGATCGAGGGACGCGGCGGAAAAACAGGCGAAAAACGCGGCCAAGATTGGACGGTAACTGTTTCCAAGCCTTGTTTCTATTTTGCTGAATCGACCGAGCAATCTTTTCCTCTCTCTTTATTCGTTACCATGCCAGTCTTTAATTCTCGAATTTTTATCAACGATTTCCATAGTCATTGAATTAGCTTACATTTTTCCAATGCTTTCCACTGAATTGATTCTAGTAAAATTGAGAAGTTAGAAGGAAATTTAATTACAAATTTCGTTGACCTTAGTAAGTTTTATTATCCACTATTTATTACTAAATCTTTATTGTGATAACGATGGAATAAAACATGTATAGAAAGAATAAGTGATCGAGGGACCACGAACGCCAATGAACACAAACTTTAAAAACGATATCCAATTTTAGATTGTTACAAGACTGTGAATTATGATTTGCACATTATTCTGAAATGTTAGTCGTACAGAGAAACAACATTAATTTTTTGAGAAATACTTGCACGTTATGATCTAAAAAGTAGTTCTAACATTAACATTGGAATTAAG
Organism: Tetragonula carbonaria; assembly: GCA_032399595.1. Lineage (NCBI taxonomy): Eukaryota > Metazoa > Arthropoda > Insecta > Hymenoptera > Apidae > Tetragonula > Tetragonula carbonaria. Next base: position 7,818,902 of record JAUCRC010000007.1, read on the forward strand.
TTATCGATTAAAATGACCAATTCATTTCACAAAATCAAAACATAATAAAGCGATTCAACAATGTACATTGATGCATATAGTGAATTTCTAGTGAACTTTCACCTTTTCTCTGTTTCGAATTCCACGCTTCCAATCGTCGAATATATACGAATATACGATGAGACCTCTCTAGTAACACAAACTTCCTCTTCTTTTTTTTTAATAAACAAAGGGAAAAATATTAAGGAAGGATTGGAGGAAAGAAAAAATAAAAAAAGAGAAATTGCTGCGATGGTACCGCGGCGAATTTTCGGAGGAAATATTGATAGGCTCGGCTTCGGGTGCGGAGTCACGCTCGAGTAGCCGGCTCTAAGCCCGAGGTCTATCTTACGTACACATACAGAAAATCGAAGCGAACGTGCAGAGGCCCGACTTTCCCTCTCTCTCTCTCTCTCTCTCTTTCTCTTTGCCTCTCTATCTCTCTCTGCTTCTCTCTGCGTTTCCCTCGGAGAGAACGCCTTCCTCCTTTCGACCGCGGAGGAAGTCTCAGGGGCAGATCGATAAGGAGCGAGGTTCGCCCGAGGGCTTTACGCCGGCTTCACAGCCTCCTTCTTCTCGTTTCCTCCTCGACGCAACCCCCGAGACGTCACGGCCTCGCGTGTGCCTCGCGCGTTCGCCCTTTCTTGCGGCTTTTCACCGAGTCGATAGCACCAATGCCTAAACGAGGATCACTCTCTCGACTTCCTGTTGTTTCGTCCGTGGATATCTCTTTTATCCGATCTTCGTCTTAACCTGTTAACCGATGGCAAATTCATACGGTCGCCCGTATTCTTACGTTTGACACATTCCGTGTCAACTGCAACTCCATGGTTCCATCGTTGTTATTTTAAACACTCTTGCGAACGAATTTTCTGAATTGCACGAAAAAAAATTTCCTCGGATGGATTTCGCAATCGATTTTAAAAATCCAGTTTCAGAAGGTGATTATAACCATCTTTCCATCTTGATTCTCGAATTAAATGCGCGATTCTATCATCCTCGCATTGATCACGCAATCTAACACGCAGTTAACTAGAGTACCAAAATTCAAAATTAACTTGCTGAACTAATTCATATTGTGATCATGAAATTTTAAATTTCAAGAACTCTGTGAGCTCAACTGCGACTTCTATCCTAACGAAACTGATCCAACGAGAACGAACTGTTCTAAACAAGTTTCAATGAAAGAACAAAAAAAAAAAAAAAGAAAAAAGAGAAAGAAAATCGGACTCGGCAGATCAACTACGAATAATCGAGCTAACAGGTTGAAGAATGAATTTTCAAACGAAAATCGGAATCCGTCTGTCGTCATGGTCTATTCATCATTCCCCCCCCCCTCGCCCACCCCCGGCAACTTTAATTCGACGTAATGACCAGCAACGAACGCAGGCAACAACAGTTGGTAGAAAATCTGTCGCTGGGAATCTCTCGATGGAATTGTATCAATCTGTCATCGCGAACGTGCAGCAAGCGTCGTTCTCCTTTTTCTGTCTATCGTGTCGGGTCAATCTCCCGTGGAGGAGGCAGCCACAGGGCCACGGTACCTTGCTCTCCATTACTTCCATATCATTTCGCACCCCCGTCGGAGGTCCCGGAGGTTGGCAAGTTTGGCGCAGGAGCAGCGAACGCGGCTACCAGCCATATGGCCGGCTGTTCTCCGCGACGCCAGAGACAAGGGTGGCCAATGGGGATGGCGCTGCTACTTTCATGCCACTTTCGACTTTCCGCTCCGCGTCACTGATATCTCCCTGTTCATCTTCTGCTTATTAAATTACATCGCCATAAATAACGCCTGCTCACCGACTGCAGCTTATTTACCATTCCATCGACTCCGCGGGAGGAATCGTCTTCCCTCCTCGTAGTTGAGCGAATCGTCGCGCGACGCGGCAGTCTGGAGAGGGGAGACTTCTTTTTTCCTATGAATTGAAATTCTGATCGCCTCGCGGAGCTCGGCAGAGAAGCAAAATTATTAAAATTTCGTGCGAGTTCTTGCTTTTTTTTCGGAAGAAGAATCAGAATTGGCGTTAGGATCTTCGATGAACTTTTCAGAGAGGAATTCTTTCGAAGAATTTTGTTCTTTCGGTAGATACAATTTTTGTTCATTCAGGCCGTAGAATTAAGAGATAGAATTCACGGTAGATTTTGGGATAGAAATTTGGAATTCGAAAGATCAAAAGTAAAATCACAGTTATTTATCTTCTCAGTTCTTCTAAAGCAAGTACGTATATTCTTCTCTCTTCCATTTTTCCATCAAATTACAGCCGAAAAAAAGAAAGAAGAAAAAAAAGAAGACAACTTCTTATTAATAATCCTTCGACAAATTCCGCTACAACCGAACCGAAAACAGAATTAACAGGACGGAAATCTAAAACGAGCGAAAAGTTGCAATCTCGTATTGTATATCGCGGTTAAACGCGGCACACGCGGTCGGAAGGAAACAATATGGTGCACCGTGGCGCGGGTGAAGTTTCGTTGAAGCAGCCATATTTGCAGAACGAGCGGCAGAGCGCGGATAGACCCCTCCTACGTAAAGCGGCAGCACCCTCGGGGTTGGCCGGAGGATCCGGGGATGATGCTCCAACGTTGAGAGCTGCGGCGGCGGCAGCGGCGGCGCGTATCCATAACCATCCTTTGTCTGAATAACACAATTATTACCGCGTTTCATCATAGCCTCTCCCCCCACCCCCTTTCACCACCCTCCTGCCTCGGTCGAAATTAGCCTCAAATGAAGTTACAATTACGGTATCCTCCGTGTCCCCGGCGTCGAACCAAGGGAAACGATGCTAGTACAGACGTAGAGAGGAACGGAGAGAAAGAGAGAGAGAGGAATTCAGGGGTTGAACGTCGACGACGACGACCACCACCACCACAACAAGGAAGACAACGACGAAGAGGACCAGACGACCGGCCGAGATACGCAATCCAGGTTGCCATGGAAACGTCAGAGGACAGACGGAACCGCAATGAAACCGGATGGCCGCCTACTCTGCCAGCCCATAATGCTTCGTCCCCTTTTGTTCTTGGCCGAGAGCTGAAATACTAAAGTTATTCGGCCACTGCACCGTCAAAATCCTCCTATCGGGCGATCATTGCCGGCAATCGTCCACGCTTGCACGTGGATCGTTCGCGATTCAATGAAAATTGTATCTTATAGATATTTTTCTGCATGGATCTTAGCGGCGTAACGTATTATGTTGAAGCTACTTCTGTTTTCGTTTAACCTTCAGAAATTGGAAATGAACCACTTGTGCATTAAGCTGTATGTAAAGTTTCACTCGAAACGAAATTTCAATGATGAATGTTACAATTATGAATTACTCGTCCAACTAATCTCCGATATTACAAATCAATAAAATATTACAATAGGATTAAACCCAAACGAAGATCGAGGAACCGAAACATATCATCAATTTCTACTAAAAATCGCGAAGCTCAACGACCCGAATTTTCGTTTATACGTCCATTCGAAATTCTCTTTCGATGTATGAATGAAAATGGGATGGAAAGTGAAATGAACGATATCAAAGAAAATGTTACAACGCGATAAGTATTTAAGAAAAAACCATCCATAAAACTCAGAAATGATTTAGTACATTCGGTTGAATTTTATTGTAATTCAACGACACTGTCGTGAGTAACGCGAAGACTATTGCAACGTGAGTATCGCTAACGGGGAGAGGATAGAATCTGCTTGTTGACCGCCGATGACTCGCGGATATAACCGTTTAATAACCCGATGACGCGGCTGATGATTGACAGCTAATGAACCGTCGAATATTCGAAGATTAATCGGCTATTTCCAATGAAGTAATCACGGAGAAGTTTAATCGAATATTATTGCGTGGCCTGGCGTAATATGCCTAGTAATCGAGCGTGGCACAAAATGGCGATTCACTCTACTGCGACTCGCGTGTTCAGACTCTGATTTTGCTGTTTCGCTGGTCTCTAGCTGGAAGAAATAGCGACAAAAAAAAAAACGAAGCGAGTCTCTGAAATTTTATTCCAGGATATGATGATTCCACGAGATATGTATTTCACGATGTTGAAAAGCATTATGAGATTGAAAAAGATTCTAAATGAAATATCGCATCAGCACAATATTGATCTTTAATGAGTTAATAGAGGTTTCTAAATCTCTTACATACTTTTAGTTATTAATTAAAAGTAGCAAACATTTTAACCAAACATTTCGCGTGCGCCTAAAATCTAAAAAAATACATCTATAAACTAGAACATAAAATCGAAAAGCGAAAAGTATCGTTCCCCCGATAACGGAATCGCATCGTTTCGTAAGAACACAAAATTTCCATCAGAAAGCGCGAATGTAAAGTGGAGTCTAATAACTAGAAAAATGCAGGCTAAAGTGTCCCGCTTGACGATCGTTATTGACGAAGAGACTTAACCTTCAGCGTGTCGTGAAGATCACCGTGGCGTAACACGAACCTTAAAATTTGCATGGAAACGCAAATGGTCCGAGGAAGAATTTGAAGGATCGACAACTCCTGGAGGATTCGATGGCCACGTTCGCATAAATAAATAAATCTCCTGCCTTCGAAACGCATAATCGCTTGTATAATCCTTGATAAAGCTGTGTATCCTCTTGACTCGATGCGCCTCGAGGGGTGAGAGAGGTGTCCGCTTCGAGGCGATATATTATAAATCGTGTGTTACATTGTGCTTAGAGGATTCTCTCGTGACTGTTGACTCGCCGGTATCATTGTTAGAAGAGCCGGCTTTTGTTGCTCGTACGCCAGCCATCGCAAACAAACACGCAAACACGCTTTTGGCCAACTCTGTGCGTTACACGTTAACACGTACACGTAGAATATGTACATATATATATATATATATATAGAGAGAGAGAGAGAGAGAGAGAGAGAGAGAAAGACGAGAGTTTCACCGAGATGGTTGTAGGGTGTCACAGTTAATATAGTTGTATGTACGCTGAGCCAGGCAGCTGCTGTTTGACAATGCGAACTACGTCCCCGGATATAATAATATACTCGTCCCTAGTACCGGGCCAGGGGAACACTTCATCAAAATGACTACGACGCGGCACTGGGGTACCGTGCCACGGTGCTCCGCTTTAATCTAACCTATACCTGACTTCCTACCGTGGAGACACCGATTCTACTCTCGACACACCCTTGCCAGATCCAGGGATATCTTCGAGCCATTCATGCGATTCTGAAGAATCGACTGTGGGATAGCTACTGACGAGAGTATTATTTCGGACTTTATACAGAATCGTTTCTGGAAGTCTAGGATTCGTTGGTTATGTTCATCGGTTACGGAGAAGAAATTTTTGTCTCCTTTAAAAGGGTGGAAAGATCTCTTTCTACAGTTGTATTTTTCTACAAGCTTGGAAAAATCTCCTCGAGCATTGGTTTGAATTATTTTTTTTTTCTTTTGAAAAGAATGCAACGGCGCACGTTCATCTAATTGTATTCGTCAAAAAATAGTGAAAGCACAGATCTACAGCGAACTGCTCGATTGTTCGTCAGAGAAAATTATCGACTTGGAAGTCGAGTGAACATCCCCTGCGACTACTCGTCTCGTAAATGAACAACGAGAATGAAAGAAAGAAAAATTCCAACGACAGAGTGAATCCTGGTTGATTAGCACGGACGATGGATCGTGATCGCGGCAAGAAAGTCGAGAAGAAAAATAATTAAGCCCGCCGGGCTGGCGAAAGATAACACTGACGGGAGAAACGGTAAACCCCGCTTCCTCCTCCGTAGCTTTTGTTCAAGAATCACACCGTACTACACCGAGAAGCGGCAAGTACAGCACGCTCCCGGGGTATATTACAGCCTCTCGAGAGGTGGTGGAATATCAGGATACACCTTTTCCAGCCATTGTGCGCCTCTTGAAGGGCGTACAATGGCCGTGGAGCGAGTCCCGTATTGTGTCTACAGCTCGACGAAATAGTTCCCCGCGATCCCCTCTCTTTCTCTCAACCCTCTTTCGCTCTTTTCCATCTCTGTCCTTGCTCCTGGCATACCGTTTCGCCATCCTCTCTTTTCTTGACTCCTCGGGTTAAAGAGAAAGGGGGGAGGGGGAGGGGGAGAGTTCCGTTCCGATGCCGCACGCTCGAAGCATCTGCCCCCGAAAGAGACTTGTAAATCCTCGAAAGCCACCCGAAATCCCCCGCAATCCTCGTCAAGGTCTATATATAATAGCGTGTAATAACTTTTTAACTCCGCATTAATGGCTTCCCTGTGAATTCGGTTCAACTGAAGCGGTGTTATTTCTTGGGCAAGTGGTTCGGTGCAGAGGGTTTTATGTCTTTATCAACGATATTTGGAATGATAATACTTTGTGCTTCCCGGTTTGGAATTAATTAACAAGGTCGAAAATTTATGCAGCTCATTGTAGAGTGATTTTAAGTTAAGTTCTTGAAACAGGTAATTAGTTTCTTCAGTTGTATTCAGTCTTTAGACTACGTCTAAAACGCTAAATCAACTACTCTCTTCCTTCTTTTACTATTTGATAATTCTTCCGAACCAGATCAACGTACTCTCCGTCCCACGAATATGCAATAAAAAAAGAAGCTCCTTAATAAAAATCGAAGCAACGGACCTGCCTGCCATTTAATCCGTAGAAATTAATCCCGATTCGTCGGGGGGGGGGAAATTTAAGTCCGCGCATCGTCGTTGTCGGAGGGAGACCGTCAGATGGTGGCGGAAGAGAGTGGTGGCTTTACCGGTGAAATGCGATAAAGTTACCGTAGAGGTAATTTGAGTGTAAAGTTTTATTCGCAATAATTTAGCCGCGCGTGGAAACGGGGGCTGGCGGAATACACAGAAGCCAGAGAGAGAGAGAGAGAGAGAGAGAGAGAAGGTGGGAAAGGGAAGGTAGTAGGAAGGTTGCAGAGGTGCTCACCTCCCTCCTCCTTCCCCGAGGGAAGCGTGTAGGAGCTTGGGTCATATATTTGATGGGATACTTGGCATAAAGTCGCACATAAAAGTAATGCCAACATTAAAGTTTGTGGTTCCAGAGTCGTGGCACGGCTGAACCTCCATCCTCTGCCACCCGTAGTACCGAACTATCCTGCTCTTGCTCTCGAAACGTCTCTGCGATTTTACGTTGGTCCCGAGAAGGTGGGAGATATAGGGAACGTCTCGAATGTATCGACCTACGACTACTACCAGCCGTTATGCTTCATACGTCATGGCTCGCGTTCGTTTGTTACCGACTTCGACTCTTCTAACATTCGCCAGATCGTCTGCGATTCATGCGATTCGAACGTTATAGAGTAAACGGTATATCGCGTCGTTGACATCATAGCTACGAATTAATTCGTTGCAAAGTAGACAGGGTAGATATAGTATACGATCAACAGAGAGGAGGCGATGAAATAACGAAGCAAAAATCGTAGGATAAAATTTTTTCACGGGGGAAAAGTTACTTGAAGTACTCGCTTGCTATATTCGAAAGTAATAATTTCTGGGATAACGTCGGATAACATTTTTTTTTTTATCAGGAAATATCGTTCTCGAAGAAATTAATTCGAATTTGATAAAGATTGACGAATTTCTGTTGAAAGTAATGATTTGATTAGACGGTGAAGGACATACAATAGAACAGAATGATAAATTCTATTGTCTATGTAACAGAAATACGAAGAATACCGCATGTCAACATCAACATTGAAAATTCTTAACGCCACAAATTGTGTGTATATATATATATATATATATATATATATACACACATATACATATAATTATATATATAATACATATTATGTATGTTCATAATAATCAATCTACTTTCACAATTGTTAATACCGGAATGAACCATTTATTTAAATAACTATTTAAACGGAATTCGAACGGCATGCATAGGATTGAAACGAAATCTAAGAAAAGTTAAGTTGGCGGAGGCGATTGGTGGCACTTCGGGGTAGATAGTCGAGCAGTTTAGTTCAGGAGTGGCCGTTGGGGAACGATCTGACGGCGCCAGGGGAGGCATAGCTTCTTCCCACGTGGTACCCTCGACACGGTCTACCCTCATAATTCTACTCGGCCTTCCTCCAGACGCCACCTCTGGTTTCTCCAAGGCGTCGTAGCCGCGAAGGCAACGAGGAACATCGTTGGGGATGCCAGAGAGGGAGTGAAAATCCCTCCTGTTTCGCTACCGCGAAGGACTGGCGAGCTTCTGTACAGCCCATCCCCCTCGTGAACGGAAACCGCCATGTGATTTTCCAGCAACGACAGTTTCACCCTCTTTTCTTATTATGGGGTTGCGAAGCTAGCTCGAGGAAAAGGTTACTCAAAATTTTATCGAGGGAATATCTGACTGGATTAATCGAGCAACAGAGAGTATTATGCGTATATTGTATGCTGTACGAAGACATTTTGAAATTTTATTAATACTGTAATCGAGGCTATCATATTGATCATATTGTCTAAAATTTCAAGCCTGAAGATGCAACTTGAATTGAAAGGCATATTCCACGAGGCAATCATATATGAAATTTCAATAGGAAAATCTCTCATGAAGATCTTTGAATACCATCCCATCCGTGAAGATCGACGTATAAATAACAACAATATTCGTTTTATAATTAAACTCAATAACCAAATACCAGAAAACCAGAAGAAGAGTAAACCAAAGGATAAAGACAGAAAGAGAAAGATATCTTCATTCTCCCCGTTTGCCCATCAAATCGATATCCTGTGTCTCTGTGCCGAAAATTCTTTCGAAAAGTTCGCGGTGAAAAATCGTGTTTAAACGAAGAGGGAACGATCGGGCAAGCGTATGCGCTCGGAATAAATTTCGAATAAACGTCGAATAAATTTCACCGAGTTACATAAATCATACGAGCCGTATGCATTTGCAGAGGATCGTTAACGACCGTTGATACTTATAAATGCATCGATAACGAAAACAAAGTCGTGGCGAACGCGATGCTAATTAGAAGATGGGAAAACGGCTGCGAATTTCGAACGAAAAAGCTCCCGTTTATTCGGACGCTGGCGAACGCAGCGTGTGGCAACGGTTCGCACCATCTGTACGTCGATAAAATCTGCACCTGTTGTTAGGACGCTCCGGCGTCGTTGCGTTTATTAGATCGTCGATCGCGCTCATTATACCGACCGCCAGTCCTTACGTTGCGTTTCACCGCGTTTCATGAAACGCACGAGCCATGATTTCCATCGTTCGTTCCGTTTCTGGTTAAATCAAAGTCCGAAGCGAAACTTTGGTAATTGGAACGTAAACCAACCATCGACGTTGATCTTTCAACGCGATCGTTGTTTTTTTTTTTTTTATAGTGCGATGTTTGATGAGGAAAATGAAAGAAGATGAGAAAAGTAGATGAAGATACGATCATGTATTAACTAGTGATTCTTGAATATGAAATAAATCGTTACTATTGTTGCATTCAGAAAGTTTCGATGTTACAATCCAACAGACAGTGAAATTAATATTTCAAAAGATTTGATCCATACAACGAAAGAAAAGAAAGATCGAATATACTTAATGACGGCAGATTGAATTCTTCGGATCACTTCATAAATAAAATATTCAGCATTCTACGTACTCTTAGTCTCAATATTGTCAGATAAATCCACGAGATTGAAAAGTGAATTCACGTTTTTAAAATATTGTTAGAAATATTTTAACGAGAGATATGATCATTTGTGACATTTTTAGTATTGTTGTCGTGTATCGAAAGTTCAAAGAGTATACCTAGTATAGAATCATCGAAATGGAATATCACAGACGAAAACTCTAGTACAAATTTGCCGTGAAGATATCAGACGGTCGAACGATTTAGGATAGTTGTTACTCGGCGTCACCCCAGAGTCTAACCCTGATAAGGATCGTTGCTAATTGTTGCGAATTGGCGAAGGTGGCGAACGAACCAGGGAGATCGGGCAACAGGTGTCATCTGATTGATCGCCGTAGCTCGCACCCCCACGATTACCTAGCCCACAAACACATCCACGCCAGAAACGAACGACTTAATGTCGATCCATTACGCGCTCGCCCATTACCGCGCGAAACCGCTGACCTATTATGCGCGAGAGAACCTTTTCGTTTATGTTATTCCAGTGATACCAATACCATCGACAATTAGTTGATGTACTCACGTCTACACTATATCGCTAAAAGTAATAAACTTCTTCAAATTCGAAACAACTCAGTGTTCCAGACCCAACTAACAATAAGTCAATATTGCTCAAGAAGCTAGAATATGAACAAAAATATGAACTTGCATAAAAATTCTGTCTGTTAATTGGTAACGAGATGAATACATCATAAATATGCCAAAGAAAGAGCAAACAATTTTCCAAAATTATCTCCTTCTTCAACTTTAACCTTTCCTGTTTGATGATCAACAGCTTCGAAAACGATTCAACTAGCCGATCGCTTTCGTTCTTTCCAAATAAACAAATATCTAAATGATACTACGAAGTAAAAAATATAATAAAATTATACATCAATTATATTAATTAATTTATTAATATAATAAAAAATGTATAATATTTCATAGAAACTCAACTCCTCTCAATCGACAGGGAAAAAGCTGTCAAAAAATCAACTTTCGGAAAAGAAATCTCTCTTTCACGATCGTGATCGAAGCTTCCGCGAGCCTCGAGAGCAACGTAACTAGCAGTCACCCGGCCACTTCCGTTCGCCACGAGAGTCCGAGAGGACGTAGTCGATCAAACGGTGGTCGCCTGTGGCCGCTTCGCAGCGGCTTCTTCCGCGAATCGGGGCTGCGTAGATACGGCGACAGCGAGATTAACAACGTTACGTCGTTGAATATTCACCAGGATAATTGATACGACTTGACGTATCGTGGAGCTGGCTGAACCATTGAAACCTCGCGCGATAATATATCACGGATAACAAGCGGCCGGATAGTGGCACGGAAGGGCAGCAAGAGGAGCAGCACGGGACTTCGTTACAGCTCTGGCTGATGTCTACCGAGTGCTTGATACGATTATGATACGCGACCGTTCCGCAGAGTCACTCTGGCTATTCTAGAATCGAAGGTGGAGGAGACTCTCTGACATGCCTGTCTACAACAATGGCAAACGTTGTTGTTGTGCGTTGATTCACGAACACCGACAGTGGAACAGTCGAGAGCGAGAGATGTGTGCTAGTGTTGAAGCGCGTGTTGATGCGCGTTCGCGGTAGGTAGAGAGAATGATCGTGCGCGAAGTGACCCACGTAATCGTAATCAATCATCCAGGACTGTGCACTGGAAAGACCGGTATCTCGTAATTTCTAGTTACCTGGGGGGGGGGGGGGGAGATGAGAGATGCACTATTGCTTGGATGTATGGTAGATTTATCATATCTGTTTTTTTTCCTTTTTTTTAAGGCATTTTGATTGTACGCGTAGTTTGACTCTTCTTCGTTTTTGAATTGAAATGTTTGATACGTGTTTCTTGAAAAACAGAGATTATTAACGAAGCGCGCACGTTGCGAGTACTGTTAGGAGAAGAGAGTCAGCCGCGATTGGTTTTGGTTCATTGTGTCAACAGACATATAAAAATGAAATCGACCAATGGCAATTATTATTGAAAATGTAACATTAGGGCAAACGGAGCGAACCGAATATTACAATTTCATAATATATAAAAGCAGATTCCTATGAATGCTTCTTTCGAAATATATTTCGAAATCGTCACACGCTTTATAAGGAGACCATTTTATATTAATTTAGTCACATATTTATAACAAATGAAGCAGTTCTCAATTATCTCGAATTCGGTGCTTTCGCAATGTCAGAATGCCTATCCTAAATGGCCACGAGCATATACGTATCTGACAGATTAACTTTTCCAACTACCTAAGAATCCAAAGAATCCACTGTAGAAAAGAAAAAGAAAAACGAATTCTAACTCCCATCGATCCAACTTCCCTACCATCGCAAAAGATTCCACTCGTATCCGATCCGATCCGAGATTAAAACCAATCAAGTCACACCTAACGCCTAACACCGTTTCAATTACTCGCTGCGTGGTTAAAACCGCAGAGAGCAAGCCTGACTGGCGGCTGGCTTAATGACTAACAATAAGTTAGAACCTGTGCACGCTATACGTAGCTGGACTCGTACATTGTCCGCAGAATCGTGAGGAACAAAGCGGCGGAGAAGGCGAAACACGCGCATCAGCAACAGCAGGCGCAGCAGCAGCAAGGTCAGCAGCAAGGTCAGCCAGGATCAGGTGGTTCCGTGTCCGTGATAGCCCATGCACCTGCCACGGCAGCGGGTCACCCGGCGGCGACCACTCCCAACGCTTACAGCATCAGCGGTATCCTGGGAATCCCGACGCACCATCAGGATCCGAACGGCAACAGCATCAAGAGGAAACGCACCGACGACGGTGAGTCATTGAATTCTTCGATGTCGATGATCCTTCGACCTGTGATTCACACACTGTAAAACCTTCAACAGCTCACACTGTAAAACCTTGCGAAATATCCAAGGCCAATCTTTAAGACGTTGTTATCTCGTTGGTCGTTGTCGAGATTCGGGAAAATTGAAAATCAATCGTGTCGCACCCGAGTATTCGAGCAAAAGTTAGGTGAACTTGTCAAATTAAGAAATTGAAATTGAATGATTTATTTTCAATCTAGATCGTATATATATTTTCATCGGATGATCAGACGACGAACTTTCGGACACAAGTTTAACCGTCTGAATTAGAATTTGTTCGATCGAAAATATGATAATTGTCTACGTACAGAGTATCGGCATTTTACTCGAAAAAAAAAAGAAGACAAGAATAATGATAGTGCACGAGGAGAGAAAGAAACGGGTGGACGAGCTTATGTAAACGTCAGATCGGATCGCAGAAGGCGTCGCGGTTACATTTCACTCGCGACTGTTGGCCAGCAGGTTATATAAGGCCGAGCAAGAAAGGAGATATCGCTTAGATCGACGTTACAGCCGAGTAAATCGGCACGAGTTTCGCCGCAATCCCTTTGGTATACCAAACAATGGAGAAGTCGGTGTGCTTCGCGAAAACGATGATACCGCGGTGACGTTACGTCGCTCGTCCCATTCAATTTGTAAGCTTCCATTGTCTACAACTCGCCGCGAAACTTGAATTTTCGTCGCCTTATTTGATCGGATGCAAAAGGATTCGTGGGCGGTCATTTTGTACGGAGTTAACAGCGGAAAAGGGAATGAAAATTTAACGAGAACCGTCCAATTTCCTTGGATTCACGCACATTTTACTCTTGTTTATGATTCGTTGATTATGGTAAATTCGAATTATTCTTTGATACGAATGATAAAATACTTGCGAGAGACATTCAGTTTGACTCGATTCGTAGATCAAATTACCAATTTTACTTTCGAATTTCAGTTTCAACAAATTTAAAAACTTACTAGACGATGGAAGAAAATAAAATGATTAAAAAGTAACAGAAACTATACGACAGATTGAATAATAAACACTTCACATCCTCGTCAGACCAATAACAAGCTGTCTGCCAACATGACAAATGTAAAATCTGAATTCATCTATCTTCCAATGTAACGAACGCAAAGTCTAAACCTTCGATCTCGGGTCTAATCTCGATGACCAATTATAAATCTATCCAAACATATCCCGACTTTAATCAAGCCTAATCCCAATCGACGATCAAATGATTTCGAGCTTCACCGCGACCTGACCAAGATTAGCTATACATACACACACACAAATAAATACACACATTGGGAGTATCAGTCAAACGTCGAGCAGCACGTGCTGCGATTCATTCTGCTGTCATTGCGTGAATAACGCGTCCCGAAATATTCTCGACACGTGCCGCTCGACACGTGGCCGACGCGACGTTGCTTCGACCCGAGGAGAAACTCAGCCAACTTTTGAACGCGTAACACAAATCCCCGATGCGATTCGTAGCTTGTCTCTCGAAAAGGTGCGAACAGAAGTCGCCGCGAGCGGTCGACCTCTCCGCCGGGCCGAGTCGAATCGTCAACCCTTCGAATTCACCCCCTTTTTTGTTTCCTACGATCCGTCACTAATCACCAGGCTATTTTCTCAGTCGAATATCTGAAAGATCCTTTTAGGTTAGGTTTGAAACTAGGTACGAACACCAGGATAGATTGAACACGTCAGAGAAAATACTTTCGTGTAAATAAATTCACGAAAATGATCGAAAGGTAAATTAAATTGATCTACCAACGAAACCTCCAACTTGTCCAAACGCCAACTCAATTTTCCAAAGGCCGAATCTAACAAAAAAAAAAAAAAAAGAAAAAAGAAGAAGAAAAGAACTCTGCGAGAGAGAGAGAGAGAGAGAGAGAGAGAAACGTCAATGTGCTGGATGAAAAGTCACACGGACTGGCGTTTCGCGCGGCGCACAGAGCTGCACGTACACGCACGTACATATCGATTCGTACATATCGCGGAGCTGGATGGCGCAACGATGCCGATGGTACGCGAGTAATTCGATATAATCGGATTATGAGAGCGGCGATATGCGGTCGCAAAAGTGGTCGCGTCCGCGGCCAGAGCACTCAGTGTTTTGCGGCTCAGCCGAGGGTACGCGTATTAGATTATAAACTTCACAGACCACAGCCGCTTCTATCCCTCGGCAACGACACATTAGTCTCGCTGTCCTCCGGGGAGATCATCGCCGCTATTCTCGCGAGCCTGCGCCTCTTAACCGGTTGGAATTTCAACGAGCGATGCTGTGATCTGCGGCGAACACTCCGTCCACTTGCGATACATTTTCTGTCGCGACCCAGCAAAAAACCGGGATCCATCGATGAGACAAGAAGGTCGGTCGCGATATGTGAAGTAAATTGCCGTTCACGTTTTTCACGTTTTTTCCTTTCCGAGTAAAGGATCGGTAGACCACAAATTTGTATTCCTTTTTGCACCAGGTAAACCGACGATGTCGATAGGCTCGATCCGTGGACACTTTGCGTTTATTTGTACAGGATCTTGGGATGGTGATACGGGCAGTATGAAAGGAATTCTGTCTGAGGAATTCTACGATTTCAAATTAACCATGTTTCGATACATGGATACTAGACGTGGAATACAAAGGTTTCTTTTTTTGACGGATAGACGGAGAAACTGAGAGGAAAAAGGCAGTGTAATAAACGTGAAATCGTTGCGTCAATTTTGTTGTGTTCCCAATAAATATCTTCTACGTACATTTACAGTTGTATTATAATCGTAATAGTCGTCTTTTAAAGTTCTTCCAATACTTTCGCATTACACTTTCGCAGATACGTGGGAAATAAAATAGAAAGGAGTATTATTCATCGATAGAAACTACTACTAACAATCATCTGAGTTTTCTGCGACTGCTGGTTCCTTTTCTAAAAAGTAAAGACGTAAGAACGGAATGATGAAAAAGAACATAATAACGAAGAATCTATCCATAGTTTTTAATCGCGTTTAACAGTAAGTACATAGTCGAAGACGCAACGACGAGAATTATGGGACATTATATCGGAAGAAAGTGGTGTAAAATCTTGGCTGGCGAGGGGATTAGGTCCTCCGTGGCTGGTGCCATAAATTCGTCGATAGGTACGCGCGCCGGACGGTTATGCTGTCTAATGCAAATTCTTGTAACTTCTGCAAAATTACGGTCACTGGTCCTCGACAGATTTGACAGTGGTTGAGTTATGGCGGAAGGAAGGTCAGCGTTTCTCCCCCCGAAAAGAGCAGTAAATCGAATAATTCGATTGATGCTCCGTTGGAGGGCAAAAGCGTACGCGAGCGAGCGAGAGACCTGGGACGGGGGACAGGGGGGAGAGCCGCGTTATTCGAAAGCAATTGAGTCAATGTTAAGCAATACAATACACGGGTAATAATGGACTCTGGGGTGAATCTGGTCCCGGTGTGCTGGTCCCCTACGCCTCACCGTCCACGAATATAGGGTGGGACAACGCACGGCCTTTTGGATTTCTGCATGGGGCAAAAGCGCGCAGATGTAACGCGACAACAAACAGCCCCGATAGATTGCAACGCTTCCCTCGAGAGGTTGTTTCGTAAATTCGTAATAAACCCACGGGATTCTTCGATTCGAGCACGCGTCTTAGCTACTTTATCAAACGCATAAATAACGCTGTCGATGCATGATCGAGCCTATTCCGAGACATTTGATTCGAAAATCCATCCTCTAACGTTACAGACAAGAGGTCCATTTACAGTTGCTTGAACGCTTAAACGTTTGAACACTTGTGAGAGCATTTTGTAAAATATGCTATAAATATATTAAAATATACTATAAATATACTATAAACATATTTCGAGAGCATTTTGTAAAATATGCTATAAATATACTATAAATATATTTCGATGTCTCATAAACATTGTAGTGATATATTGACTGTCACGATTATATTTAAACATATATAGTATATGTAAATTGCTAAACTAAATTACTAAACAAATTAATAATACGTTAGACAATAACTAACCAAAGTACTCGTCACGCCATACTAATTGTAACTACCGACTAGAAGCGTTTCGTCAACAGACCGATCCTTTTTGCCATTTCGCTCTTACGCTCCTTCCAACCGAGATGTATTTTAAACGAATTCCCGAACACACGTTCGCCCTCTAAACTCTAATGAAATCCGGGGACAGTAACGTTACACGAAAGCCAGGCTCCACGGCCGGTAGCATAGAACATAGAGTTAGGTAGAAATAGAGAGAACGGGATAGCAGACGATTAACTCGGCCGATCGAATCGTAAAATTCAAGCAAGTTCATGGAAGCCCACGGTACCGGTGCGCCGCGTTTGAAACGGGGGTTTTATAGCGGTCCAGAAACAAACCCTGCCGGTCGAATGGTCGGGACCGTCGGCCGGCCGGACAATCACAACTTGACAGGGAGGTTTAACGAGCCCTATGCTACGTACTCCACCCATCTACCCTCGGATGGTCATTTAATTATTCGAGATACCCGAACGTTGGACCATCTACCCCCACCGAACGTATACCTCGTCCGTTTTCCCTTCCCCGAGTTCTGCACAGGCTGGAATCGTTGGTTAGTTTCATCCTCCTTCCATGTCCGCCACCCTCATCCCTCTCCTCGCGGTCCAACAACTAAAAGGGTATAACGGTATATGTCCGGCCACCCCACTTGGCCCAATCCACCCACCGATGTACCGGCACTCGTCCCACGTGCTTGTTTCTATATTAAACCGGCGGGATAGCCGAGAGATAATAAAGACATATAATGGAATCGAAATTGTTTCTCTATCTATCAATGCCATACACACCGTCTCTCTATACGCGCCACCGTCCGACAGATTCAATTTAGTTTCGCGTGGCCACGTTTAATTTGTGTCTTGATTCGTGGGTAATACACGGGATGCCACGTATGCTAGCCGACGGTGAGATAGCCCAACAGGGATCGGCGGATTGATAGATAGATGCGGAGAGGTAGCTAAGCGGTCAGAGTATTCCAGCCGTGATCCGGGCGTTCGCTGGCCCGATTATCGCGTCCTAACGCGGACGACAGAGAGTTTTTAGCTTCTATGATTTCGTTACACGTAGATACGTAGGCATCCGTGTGACATAGAAAGCACCGCAATGCAGATGGTTTTTGGATTTTGATTGCAGACGACAACCGGGACCTGAACGATCATCCCGAGGATGACTTGAAGAGGCAAAGAAGCAACTACAACGGTGACCAACTGTATTCGAACGTACGTATTTTCCCTTTTCTTTCCCTTTTTTCCCCTTTTCTTTTCCTACGTTTCTGCGCGTTACATTGAAAGCAGCGAACTAGCATCAAAGCATCGGGAGGACAAAATTGAGGAAGAGCAGCTTAACACCTAAGTCAATGCTTGGCGTTTCTTGCGAACAAGTAGCCCGTTCTCGCCGACACTCAAACTTTGCCTGCAGCATCCGGCGCTTCTGTTGCAGCTGTGGTCGAGTAAATGGAGCATCAAGGACGAACACAAGCTCCTGAGCGAGCTTGGAGGCGGTGGTGGCGGCGGTGCGAGCGGCGGCGGCGGCACGAACGGTACTGGAACCGGCGGAGGTGGCGGCGGCGGCGGCGGTAGCGGAGGCAGCAGCGGAGGAGGCGGAGGTGGCGGTGGCGGAGGTTACTACGAACACGGAGGATTCCCCGGGAACGCGATTGCCACCTCCGCCGAGCTGTACGACTCCCTGGGCACCATCAGCACGATGACGCAAGCGCAAACGCCCCATCTCTACACCCCGCCCATAGGGGGCACCATAGGTGAGCGACTGGTTCTTTCTCTGTTCAACGTCCCTCTGCACATCCTCCTTTCTTCTCTCACTGCCCCTCTCCTCCACTTTCGCACAAAATCCCGGACAGTGTGTGCACCGCAACCTCTTGTATATAATACCCCCCGTGTGTACCAAGCCCCTTTCTTAGTCGACCTAGCACAAACCACCATCCTCGTCTCTTCCTTCGTCGTTTGCTAGCCTCTCTCGTTCTCTCTTCTCCTTCTTCCACGATGTTCCTTCTCTCCATTTGCCCACCTCTTCCATACCTTCCTCCCTTTACCTCTCTTTACGTCTCTTTACATCCCTCTCTTCCCTTTACGCTTATTATTGCGGCTTACGTCTTGCTTTGCATACCCATATCGGCTAAATACATAGCTTTAATAATGCATGAGCTGTGCTGAGCAGCGGCTACGGTGCTAGAAGAGGTGGCGGAACGCTCCATTCGGTGGTCTCTCTCTCTCTCTCTCTATCTCTCTATCTCTATCTGTCTATCTATCTATCTATCTATCTATCTATCTATCTATCTATCTATCTGTGTGTATCTCTTACAATTAGGATGTACCTTTAGGTCTCTCCTAGGTCACACTCACTATCCACCGTGTCTCGTCTCGTCTATTTTCGAACTACTTTCGCTTGCGACACCTGCAACCACACTGCGTAGACTGGTGACAGAGAATCCCATTTGTACCTTCTCTTCTCTTTGGTTCTTTTCTTTTTAATTTTCTTTTTCTCTCCTTCCGAATGTGTCTAAACTAGTCGCTGCTGAGTCCAGACACTCGATCGTCGACACTCTGTAATCATTCGGTTCGTCTAGTCTCTTTCTCCGCTCTCTGTGCTCCTCTTGTCTCTCGTTTCTCTCTTCCTTGCGCCGTTTAACGGCGGTCGATCAACGGCGGAGCGTACTCCTTCGAAACGCTATTGAAAAGCAACCATCGACGATGTTCTCTCTCCATCTGCCTCTCTCTCTCTTTTTCTCTTTCTCTTTCTATTTTTGTACGTACCAAACGAGTCATACATGTATATATATATATATATATATATATATATATATATATATAAACGTGTATACGTGTACGGTAAAGACGAAACTTTCGCCGGGTGGCACGTGTTGCGAGCAACTCGGTCACGCCGGGCCGCGGAACTCTTTCGGTCGGTGCTTTTCGGAATGGACGAAGCGAGCCGTGTAACGGCCGCTTCATCTCATGAAATTCAATCGAGGATCTTCGCCGCATAGATCGAAGAATTTTTGAAGGACGACACGGTCGGGCCAAGTCGATTGCACGGCTTGCTGGTTCTCGCCGTTAATATGTACGAGCCGGACGTATCGATACGGTACCGGATCTCCAGTTCGCGGAAACTAGCACTCACTCCCTTCGGCTCGACTCTTCGAAAGTCGTCTGTTCGGAGGGCGTAACAATAGCTCGGTCTTAATCGGTTTCGCGTCTCGTCTCGGTCATTTCGATGAAAAACGTGAGGCTCGTCCGTTGTACGCAACACCGACCGACCGACCGTTCGGATTAGAAAAGTAGAACGAAACCGAGAATTCGTGTTGGAGGGTGCTTTCACGATAGTGACGCGTGTCGTTTGTCGTTCCGCCTTGATCGCCAGCCAACGATACGAAAATCGCAAATAACGGAAAAATGGGGATCCCTTAATAGCAGGTGGTACTTTGACGCCGCTCGCGCCACTGACGATGCAAGAACTAAAATTGAGCCAAACATTGGACGGGGCTAACATGTCTCCTTACCACACCACCGGTGAGTTCGCCACCTCTTTAGTTTTCTTACGGTTCTAGCCCGGTGTCACACCTTGTGATCCACTCGAACCTGCAGTTCAAATGAATACTCTCTCCTAAGCTAATACCATATCGGTCATTCTTTTTTTTTCGTTTTTTTTCTTTTTTTGTTGGAGTGTACATGGAATCGTGATCATTAATTTCAACTAAAAAGATAATATCCGTCCTCAACTATCCTGTCCTTCCGTCCAAACGAAATTGCTACTAAACTAATAAATCCAAAGAGCATATTTTTCACGTGCCCTTTGTACACAGAACAAGTTTCTTTATGTGGAAACGTTGCCAAGAAAATTGAGAAGATGCGTAATGTACAGAACGTAATTACACCCGTTTTCCCTTGTCGAGAGATCGCATGTAGACAATTACGGTCTCGGTGCGAGCCACAGCTCTCTATAAGAAAGTGTTCGTGCTGTGTGTACGTTGGTACAGTTGTTGCCGGGATAATTTCCATGTAACTGACGATTTACCGTCGTGTCCCGTCATTCTCCTTCCCCTCCCACGCCCCCTCTTTAGACCTACTACTTACTACAGAGACAATTTAATTAAGCTTTAGACGTAAGGCGCTGATCGTTAGCTAGTGCTTGACTCGAATGTCGTGTTGTGTTGTGCATGGCCATAGCAGAGAGCAGTACCGTCGCAGTATCGTATGTAGGGGTGGGGGCCGGCGGGGGAGAGCAGAGTCCACCGATTTCCTTGCAGAACGATACAAACGCCACCCCCGCGGCCCCCAACACCCCCGGAGGGGATCCCGGACTGACGGTCTTGCAGCCGCCAGTTTCTCAGCCCCAGGTAGCATCTGCGATACCACCGTACTCCACGATGCTTCCCAGTTTCGGACACTACGCCACCGGTGAGTACTGAACACAAACAACCCTCTCACGTCCTGTTCTCGTTTTCGATCACGACGATAAAAACGAATTGGAAAGAAGCGAAAATGGTTGAATGGAAGGTAAGTTAGGGTCCGCCCTTAAAGGACTCTGACTTATCGACTTTGTGGATAAAACGATCCATCATTGCCAACGTGCGCTAACTCGCTCTTCATTATCCAAACGAGGCAACTCGAATGGAGTCGGGGATACGAATCGTTTATCTTGCGATTAGAATTGAGAATAAAAGAAATTTTCTGTTCGTTCTGGTCGATAGGGATTCAAATTATCGTCTAACGGGATTGCTATCAATATTTGTTTAGGTGGTGGTGACTATGCATACAGTGCAGCATACTCTCAATACTCGAGCGCACCGTACAGTGGATATGGTTATGGAGCAGCGACAAGCGGGTTGCTCAGTAAGTAAACAGTGAGTATGAGTACCGATTAGATTAGGGTCAACGAAATGTCTAACACTAACTCATTGATAGGCTATATCGGCATTGATAAAGCGTCGACGAATTTGAAACCAATTTGAATAACCACGCGAATACCTTACTCGCGTACATTATAGAAGAAAAATGGTGGAATATAATCGGATCTAACTTTCTAAAACTGAAGAAACCCGGCATTGTTTTATTACGTTCCAAGCAGATAAGATCGGACTGCAAAAAGCTCGCGGAATCGCGGACAGGGGCCGGTTTCGAAGTAGCCACGACTCAATGCTCACCTTTCATAACGAACGATTGCTGGCACTTCATAGATCGCGATATTATTACTGCGAGTGAAATGCTCGGTACCTGACTATGCATATTCCCGCACATAACAATGAACGGGATAATAAACAATTTTTTTTTATCGGACACGCGATACATTCTCGGTTCTTCGTTCCTTGTACGTGACGTAACGTGCGTATTCGTACTCGACACTGTAGAATCGAAGTTTCGCAGCTCGACTTTTCCTCTTTCTACAATGTTATTTCGCAACATTCGTCGCGCTCGTAACTAACGTGCAATGGTCATCCCGTTGCAAAACGAAAATACGTTGAAACACGAGGCTCGTGTTTTGTACGAACTAACAACATACAGTCATATTTTAGGTTCCTGCTCTATGTCCAAAATAAATAAAATCACTCGAAGTCGTTAAATATTATCTCAAATATACTCTTACCAGAGTAAAACTATGGTTACAGTGGATGTTTGATGAACTAACTCTCTGTATCTATACATCGGAGAAATGTATATGCGTGTGTGTGTTCCCTAAAATGCGCATCCATTATAATCATAGCGCAAAGTTCACTTACGATATTCATGTTCGCAATTTTAAAAGTGACAACGAGGAAATTAATTTTTGTCAAAGAATAATACGCAAACCGTCGTAACGTGAATAAGTGAAAAGCTCCCCGGTGATAAGATACCTCGATGGTATTGGAAAATAAATAGCATCTTACTTTGCAGACTCGACGTACTACTACTGTAACGGGGACACGCTGGCGTCTTCCCACAGCAATTCGCAGCAGGGCGGCGGATGTAATAACACAGGGCCAGAGAATAGCACGGACGTGGCTAGTCGTTCGCCTTTAGCGGCAACCAGGGCGAGCAGCGGCGCGAGTGCCGCTTCGCCGACCGGAAGCGCGTGTACCAAGCCGGATCACACTTCCACGCCGACGGATCTTTATTTGGCCTGATTAAACGACGGCACAGAAGACAAACTTCGGACAGAGTGTCTTCCTGGAGTCGGAGCAGTGATCAATCAGTCCGGACGCCATATCACGAGGAACCACGCTGGAATTAAGCAATGATCTCTTTTTATTAACCGGTTCAAGAAGGAACAACCACGAACTGTTATCGTGAAGGACAACAATCGGCAACACCTGAGATAACCATGGCAAATTCCCATTAACAACAAGAAGAGATATGGAAGAATGGGCGGACTGTGACCAGATACACGCTCGTGTCAATGCAACGCAACATGAATCACGATGGAATCGCATATCGCGCTTTGCAGGACCTCGTCTCAATTCATACGAGCGTCACACGAGAGAGATAGAGACTTTTCGAAATTTTCTGTAACGCGCGTTAGACGACGATCGAAACATCGAAAACCATCGTGTGATATATAAGTTTATTTCCAAACATCGAACGCTGTTTGCAATTCATCGGATCGTTGATGGTAATTGTGATTAAAGATCAGATTTGTTAACGAAACCTTCGTCACGAGGGTTTGTAACCCTGTGTAGCATTGCAATGTCGATGTTGACGATCTCACTCTCGCGATTTCGAACGGACAGTGCAACGACTCGACGAGTGTCTGGTCCAGCAAACACTACAAGGACAATGCTGTCTAGTTACGCGGTCGGGATTGCAGATTGGCCCGCGAGCGTTACCGACAGTGTCGGTACTCGTGTAGAGTGCGCCTAATTGTAGGTAGTTTAATTTAATGATCCTCAGTTAGTATAATTTCTACAGAATTCCCGCGATTCGGTCGTCCCTCCAAATGTGCCCGTGCATTCCCGACGAACACATCGCGTCGTTCGTATCCATTGTTGACGATCGTTGCCCGTCTCGCGAATGTAATTGGACACATTTGTTACCGACGGCGATAGAACGTGTACATATATATATAAAGTGAAGAAAAAGAATAGTATATATGTATATATACATGTATGTATACATATTATATATAATATATATACATATTATATACATATTATGTATTCATGTATACATACATATATATATATATATATATATATATATATATATATACATGAACATACATTTTACCCGTGTAAAACAGTCAACTGCCTAGCCGGCACGTTCTTTCTTCAAATAAGCACGACCCCCCCCCCCCGGGCCCCAGCAAACTCACACAAACGATATAAGTAACACAGTAGATATAACGAATAAGTTTATTGAAATTTTTAAATCAGGAATCGACGTAACGATCATTACTGTTAAGGATATTATATATATTTTTTGTAGAAACCAAAGACCACAGACGGATTGCCGAAAATGTGAATTGCATGCGAATCGCGTAGCTACGGCAGAGGCAGAGTTTTATGGCAGTTCGAAAGCGACATAGAGATTGCAAAACGAGTGCGCGAATTTGCGAGCGACGTGCAGGATCGGCGTGAATGTACGAAACAACAACAACAACAACAAGGAGGAGAATGCAAATCGCGAAATCGGGAAAGCGTGAAAAGCGAAACGAAGTCGTGAAACGCGTGCTCCGTGTCATCGCGGTTGAGAATCAGTGAGAATAGCCAAGAGTACGATGCAAGAGAGTCGTTACCTTTCGATCAAGATTGTCGTCCATCGTCGAGCATGAATCGTGTCACGAGTATCTTTTCGCGGTCGCGGAATATCTTGTCACTAACCTTTTTTCCCCAAACGGAACCGCGAACACTTCCGTAACGGCCGGTTGATCGCGATTATTCCCGCGTTCCGTCCAACGGCTTCGCCACTCTCGCGTACCACTACGGAAATCAACAACGTACTTCCGGCATCGCGTCGAGCGGAACATTTCGAAAAGAAGAAAAAGAAAAAAAAACAAAAACAAGCATCGCGGAACTGTAATTAACGTCTGGCGATAGCGACTTTAATGAGAAGTTACGTGCCTCGCAATTTCTTCTTGATTAACGGGCAAAAATGTTAATTCGTAACCTTAATAAGGAAATTTACGCGCGCGTGTCCAGCGCCTCGCGATATGCGCACACGTAACGCGTCGGGCATGCGCAGCAAGTTTCGAGGCGGTCACGTGACGCGCGGTGCAATTCAAACGCTGTATTCGTACTCTACATTCCCCTCACTTTAATTCCGCAATTACAAGAGCAACTTTTATTCACATTCGCGAGGATAATTAGATGTTTGTCGCTTCTATTTCATGAAAATTACAAGTAGTGCAATGAACATGTCAAAATATTTTAATTAATTATTCATGTAAAAGGAAGAAGCTATCCGACTTCATGTGATTATTAAAGTATCGCGTCACGCTTGAGAAATCCACCGTGAAATAGGTTTCCCAACGCGATTTCATTCGCATCACAGTTATCTTATAATTAACGAATTAGAATTTCTCGAGCGTATCTCGCATGAACGATAAGAGTTCGATAACTTCGTGAATGTCTTGTTATATTTATTGTCTTCTACCGATATTCTTTCTTTTTTTTTAAATTGCATTTATTAGAATATATTTATTAACGCATATTTTGCAAATAACTCGTACGGTCTTTCACCTTTTCCATCGTTATTTCTATATTTGCGTGGCATCGTTATACGTGTACAATTCGTAGAATTCCGATGAAACGATCGAAACGACAATGTCGATCCTAAGCGTGCTCGCAACCGATTTATCGATCTGAGCGTCAGACGAACAACTTATTCGAATTATCTCGTTTATTCTATCCTGCCGATCGTTCGGAAGAAAATAAAGAGAAGAAAAGGAAAGGAAAGGAGAAAGAAAGGGAACATCACCGTGATTTTAAAACCGATATTTCGTCCTTCCCTGCTAGTTGTGTTCTTTAGATATTCAACCCGCCGATGC
Source organism: Tetragonula carbonaria (assembly GCA_032399595.1). Taxonomy (NCBI): domain Eukaryota; kingdom Metazoa; phylum Arthropoda; class Insecta; order Hymenoptera; family Apidae; genus Tetragonula; species Tetragonula carbonaria. Next base: position 7,844,327 of record JAUCRC010000007.1, read on the forward strand.
GATTACGTTCGTCGCAAAAGATAAAAAATCTGTAAACGCGATCTCTCATTGCGGAATAATTGCTATTTATGAATTGTCGTATTGTAGCGTTGTGTGTCGTAAAAGAAAGAACCAGAAACATGGAAATCGGCGAAGAGAAGAGACGAAAAGCAGAGAGAGAAATGGAGCGAGATGAAAAGAAAGAGAGAAAGCGAAAGAAAGAAATTGCAGTGCCGTTACTGTTTCGAGGCTGCAACAAATTCGAATATTGGCACTATCGTTTCACAAATCGTCATATATTATTCGCTATCGAAAGAAAACCAGCTTCCTTTCGTTCATCCTCGTTTCACATCTAGCGTTCTACTAGAGATACTTCCGATACACAGCAGATACAATCGTACAGTCGAAGATCGGCTAAGTGAATTCGATCTGACGTTCATTGCGATTTTTTTTTATCACCTGTCGGGATTCTAATTGTCCAACGCGTACTTCACATTGTTAATCTATTATTATTATTATCGTAACAATGAGATGATTATGAATTCTTCTTCTTTATTATTATTATTATTATTATTATTATTATTATTATTATTATTATTATATTTTTTATTTTATCTGCTATTATCGCTATCTTTTTCCCCCATTATTCACATGATTATTATTATTATTTTAACTATTATTATTATTATTATTATTATTATTATTATTATTATTATTATTATTATTATTATTATTATTATTATACTATTATCATCATCATTATTATACGATTATTTAATGCCTTTTATTATTTATTAATTAGTATGGACGACCTATGTGTAATAAGTTTTGCCAAAGAAATCCGTCGAATGAAAAAGAGAGAGAGAAAGAGAGAGAGGGGGGAAAAAGAGAGAAATGGAAAGAGCTATATCATGGTAATGTTTCGAGAGACACTAGCTTCCATCAAATGGAAGCGTTTTAGGGAAAAAAACGAAAAAAAAAAAACAAAAAATAAGAAAGAAAGAATCGAAAAATACAAAAAGAGGAAAGTACGCGATGTATTAACGTCGAATCGTAAATAGAAAAGCAGAAAAAAAAAGAAGAGAAAAGAAGGGAAAAGGAAATTGATGCGAGAAGAATCACTTTTTTCCGCGCAGTATTCAAACGAATGAGGTATATTCCTCAGTAGAGCGAAATACTTGTGAAATCGAGACTTCAGCTATGGATGTTGCGCCCCGTGGACTTTTCATCCGAGTAACGAACAGTTCTATCGTCTTTTCTTTATTATTTTATTCTTCTTTTTTTTCCTTTCATTTCGCTGTCATTTCGTCCCGTGTGATATTCTTGTTCCGTGCGCCGCTCTTGCCGAGTCTCGCTGTTGATACTTGCAAACAAAACTATGTACATCCTTTTTAAATAAATATGAGGTTTATATGAAATTCGTCTGGTGTTGTCTTTTAGCGAATAAAGGAACTTTCACTTAATTACAATGCATATCAAATAATTTAAGTGCAGTGAAAGATCATTTTTGTAAATAAACCGCAGATTTTTATGCAACTTTGGGAAATTTAAGATTCTAAACATTTGTAGAATGCGTGTAAAGTATAAAAATATATAAAATACCAAGAAATTCTTGTGTTTTTTAAATCGATTTTTTTTCTAATTTATTCAATAAAAATATAATTTTTATCAATAAGAATATAAGATTGCGTAAATATACGTAATGACCAAAAGTACAAATGTTCCATAAATTTTAATATATATCGTATTATAATTGAAAAAATAATGAAATAATTTTAGAAAATTAAAAAATGATTCATACGTGAAGAAAAAAAATTTTGAGCTTAGATGATACACGAGCTGCCATATATTCGTTCATTTTTTGAATACACTGCATCAGCACAGACGAGATATATGAATAGACCAAGCATCTTACTGAATTTCGTGACTTGAAATATGTGACCTGAAATACCGACATACCTGAAATACCATTAAAAAAATCATTGATTTTTTTAGCGCACTCTACATTAAAATAACGGTAAGTTGAGGAACTACATCAAGTAAAACGATCAACGTTGGTCAAGTAGTAAATGAGCCAGAAACACAGACGAGGTATATGAGTGCCTGCGATAGATCACCAAACGGTGATACAGATATCTCTCTTACCTCTTGTAGAAAACGAGAAAATAACAGCGAAAATTTAAACTGGTATTGTTAAATTTTTATTCAACTTCATAACTAGTAAACAGATACATTATACAACATACAACCTTATAAAAAATTATCTCAAGTATTCCATATCTTGCAATCATACGTATATCATATTTCACAATTCCTGCAAAAGACATTGTATTACACGCTTAGGCAAACTTAGATGCCTATTATCAATTACATTTATTTCCTACGGTACAGGTAACGCGGTTGGATTAACAAGTATTAAATCGGCACGAAGTCCCCAGAGTTTTTCACTTTTTGTAAATGTAACTCTCGGCGCCGCCTCGACCGAAACCTGCAATGCGTAAGAATAAATGTTTCAAAAAGAGTCCGTCTAAATTCCCAAAGAGTTAAAAAAAGAACTAAAAAAACAAAAACTTCAATTTAATCGAAATTTTTAAAACACGCTAACAAAAAATTGTTATAATTAGGAAGTATTATCTTTAATTGGGCTGAAATTATCATCTATTGAATTCCAAATTACTGAAATGCAAATTGCACTACAAAAAGAAGTCTATAGCTCTCTGAAGAGCTATAGCTATAATTGTCTATAACTGTCTAGAAGTTATCTGATTAAGTTAAGAAATAATATAGGTACAGAATAATAAAGATTGGATAATAACATAATCGTGCGGATGTAAAGTATTGAACAAACTAAAATTTATTAAAATACTGCAGTAGTAGATGTGAATAAAATGTACAAAATCCATAATTATCAAGTGAAATAAAATTTCGAAACAATAAAACGAATAAGTGTTTCAATGCTTATGATTAGAAGTGCATATTATTCGTGTTACAAACAGAATCAAAACAGAATAGAATTCACGAGAACCAAAGTGAAATAAATCCAATAAGTAAATAGAACAAATCTTCTGCTGATAACCCTGAGTGAATACCTGTGAAGTTCCTCGAAAATGTTCGCTCGTCACTTACCTCCGGGACCGAAGAGAGCAGAGTAACACGGATGATTACAGTAAGGTTTGCCCTCGTGTTCCGAATGGCTACCAGGTGTCAAGGTTTTGTTACATTTCTCGCATCGTAAACAGGAACCGTGCCAGTCCTTTCCTAACGAGGTCTTCCTTTCAGCTATAACAAGACAGGAAAAATCACGCTCGTACGTTTCACTTTAGTACAACGCATATTGCTTTAAACATTTTTCCAAGTACGAAAAATGTCTATCTACATATATCTACAAGTATCTACAAATATATACATATATATTTTTCTCAAAAACACCAATTATATTAATTATCGTGGATTCGTTATTGTTAGTTAGACCTGGCATCCAACAGACGAAGCTCAATTTCGTATTCACGTATCGTGCCGTATAAGTCGATTGTCCGCTTTCGATGTCACCGATCGGTGAGTGATTCACCAGGTGAAACGGAAACAGGGAAATTATTACGTTCGATCACGGACTTATTCGCGTGGCCTCAATCCACTTGGCTAAAGCCATGTACGGCTGCATTCCCGATAAAGAAACCCGAGCGAACTTTGATCAAACCCCCTGGCCAAGTAAACCGAATGAGAAACGGTGGCGATCGTTGGCAAACACCAAGGATTATATAATAACAAGCGGCAAGATCAGATAACGATTATCGCACCACGCGTCGCGGAATTGTCGTTTACCACCGAATCCACTTTTCCTTTGTTACGTAATACCAAAACCGCGGACGAATTACGCGATATTCGCCGTCGCATTTTGTACTGTTGTTAAGTTCGACATCGTATTATTCCGTTATTTCGCAATTCTTCAGCCTAACTCAATAGAAGCGGCACGTCGAATGGCTTCTAAAAGAAATTCAGGGTTTCGAATGGATTTCAAGGCTGCTGCAACGTTCCAGATAATTTTTAAAACTACCGTACATCAAATTGGCTGTTGTTCAAACGTTGTACAAATCGCTATGACTAGAAGCGACGAACCAAACGATTCTATCATCCAAAATTCCTTTTCTATCAATTTCCAGGAATTACTTAAATTACCTAAGAACCAACAAATGGGAAACTCCTAACGCAATCCTAACATTGTTAACATTGTGTTAACTTGAAAGTTACACACTCGCACGATCGTTACTGCGTTTCATCAATACACGCAAAACTACGAACTAATAATCGTTCAAAACAATCGTAATTTCCCAAGCTTTGCACAAATTGCGATTAAGTAATAATCTTTCTCTCCCGTGAATGATGAAGATCCCGCTTATTGAGATTGAAAAGCGAAAGCACGAGGAAACCCGACGGAGAGTCGCACGATCGATCGGAGCGGACAATAAGCAGCACACCTCGCCCGAAGATGCGATCGCGACACAGAGGAGAAGTGTCCCCAGGCGGGACCTGTGTCGTCGCGAGCGTTCCGTCGTCGCCGGCTCTGCTCCATTAGCAATTTCGTAATTATAAAATTGAATGGGCGACTCCCCAGCGGAGAGGATCGCGTGAACGCGTTTCATTCAGCGAAGGCGCGAACCCGAGGCGTCCTGCGGGCCTTCGCGGCGAAACAAAACGCGCCAGCCAGCCGCGCCGCTTTACAAAATGTCCGCGTTGTTCCGCGGCGAATTCCCACGTGCGGGCGAACACGCGCGACCCGCGCGGCGCTGCGACGTCGAGCGAGTAATCGCGAGAAAGGGTGTGGAACCGTTGACGACGCAGACGAAGAGCGCTGACTCGATTCGGTCGGGCGCTTTTGTCGCGCGTCATCGCGCCGAGACGCGGTTGATTAATCGAAAAGCGTGTCGATCCCGCCGGTTGATGAGAAAGAGGAGAAGCTACCTTGTTATTGAGCTGATAAAGTTGAAAGAGACGCGATCTCTCTTTGTGAGGCGACACTGTTCGAAATTTCGAACGTGTACTGTGCGACACGTGTGTGTACTCGTGAAACGTGTATCAAGAGATCAAGGATCCGGATATTCTTAGTACACTGCACTTTTATAATTGTACGTGTCCTCGGCGTTACATAACAATCTTTTTAACATAGTCTTTATTATACGAAAATTTTGCTGCGCTAATTTATGAGAAATCCTACCTTAACTCAGGATCAAAATTTCTTTGTTGTTGCCGAGAAAAGACACGAAACTTCCTGTTTAACTATAACTTCCTATTTAAATATACATGTTAAAATTAAAAATTAAAAGAATTTACTTGTTACATGTGAAACAGGGACTTTTAGCAGAGAGTTGCTACCACGAGAACGTTCTTCAGGGCCTTTCTTGGCCCTGCTGGTTGCACGACGTGGAGAGGAGCGAAGAGGCGAAATCTGGGAAGGCGGTAGATCGAAAGTTTGAAAGACGCAGCAAGAAAAATGGTAGTCGGAAAGAGGATTTGCTTGGGGGATGGCTGGGCGGACTAAGGGTGGAGAATGGTCTACCAGAGGAAATAAAGACCAAAAAAAAAAAAAAAGAAAAAAAGAAAGAAAGAAAGAAAGAAAAGAAAAAAGAAGAGAAGAGAGAAGCAGGGAAAGAGAAGCAGCCGGGGGGATGTTCCAAGTCTATGCAATCAGCAGCCGCCGATTGTTTGGCGCCCGGGCGCAACGATCCGTGCACAGCACTGTCTGCCTTTTCGCGCTGCCACTGCACACCAGCAATGCTTGACGATTATGCACTCGCTTCTCCGCCGCCAGATAATTAGGAGTTAATTAACTAATGGCCCTTTATGCCGTACCCTTCTTGCTCCACGGCTTCTCTCTTTCCTTCATCCGTTGCGCCATTCTGCCAGCAAGCTGCCCGTTCCTCTCTCCCCCTCTCTCTCTCTCTTTATCTACGCTGTTCGTCTTTCTCCTAGCTTTTCACTTGCTCTTTCGCCCTCTTCGCCTCTCTCGTTCATCGTTTATGTCGCGGTCTCGTCCTATCCCCTTCGTGCCCTCTTTGCGAACCAGCATGTCTGTCTCTCTTCGTCCTCCCTCTCCCGTTTACCCGCGTCGACCCCTTTAGACCCGTTCCCGTGTCCCTCCGCTCCTCGTCATTTTCCAATTCCACTCGCTGGCACCAGCGTCCTTTGTGCTGCTCCTTAGACGCGGAGGAACGTTTGAATGGCAAGCAGCGGGCCGCCACCGGTCCGTGGCTTTTTTGTCTTCCCCGCGAGGTTTGATATGTCGTAATGGCATGACGCACCGCGACGCACCGAAGGAAAAAAAAAAAGCTACACTCGCTCCTCTGATTTCGCGGCCTTTTGTCGAGGCGAACCGAGAGCGAACCGCGTATACACGAGCGTCGAACCCGCGCGTTCGCGACAGATTACAGCGCACGGAATCGGCTGGCAAATGTACACGCGGGATTCCTCGACTGTGTTCCGGTTGGCTAATGCGACACGTCGTCGTTCCAACCTTATTGTTAACCCCTGCCATCTTCGATTTCATTATCCATCGACGACTATTAGCTGACAGATTTTTTATCAAATCGCAATGTCTACTTTCTAACTATGTCTCCTCCATTGTCGCGACGTTGTAAACAAGAGAGGGTTGAAAGGAAAGAGAAGAGTTGGTTATTTAGTTTTTCTCTTCCTTCTTCCGTTTCCTCTTCTCTCATCCCTCTTCTGTTCGCGTCATTCTTCGCCAACACGAACCGACTATTCTTCTCCAAACCTGTTTTCCTCCTCTGTTCTTCTTCTTGTCTCGTTGTCCCCTTGTCTCCCCCTCACGAAGCTGGACACTTTATCGTCGTTGCTCTCGATGCAACGTGACTCGGTTTCCTCGTTCGTTCTTCTGTTCGCCGCGGACGCGCGTTCGCGACTGAAAAGTTTTTGTGTTGCACTTGCTCATTACGAAACGCTGTCTACGAATCTCTCTCAAGCAGACTTCGCCTGTACCGTAGGCAAAGAATTTTCGCGTTTCGTATGAAACCGTGAAGAAAATGCCTTCGAAATTTGAAAGAGCCATTTCTTATCTTTGTTCCTGTAGGTTTATATTTCTAGCCCTGTATGAGAAATCACTGATTGTTGACGGAGAGAATTTTGATGGATTATCGTTTAGAGGATTTTGTGACGACGGACAGTAAGGTTTCAAAAATTTAAAAGTATAACACTATTCTTGTACATTAGAGAACGTTAAATTCTTCCTTTGGATTTGCCTTTTTAATCATAAAAGATTAATTTTCAGATACACTTGTTTACACTTGTGAAATTAAAAAAATTCCCACGCGATAGAATTTTTGTCGCTTCTCTTACTATCCTAATTACTATTCGAAATGCGAAATAAAGATTCCCCCTCTTTCAACGAGCCTTTGAAACTTCTACAGTGACCGCGTTCATCTCCAATTCATTAAGCACCGCTTAACACAGAAGCGGTATTTATTGCGCTTTACATTTCGTAGAATCTCGCTGTCGAGCGTTTCTACTTTTCCTGACAAAGCCAACGATTCGTGAAAACCGTGACATTCAAGAAATATTCTGCTTCCATGGAATCCTTCGAAATCAGTCGCGTGTCCGCGAGGAGCGAAGGCGAACTCCGACTCGCCAATGAAGATTCGTCAAATATTCGCAAAAAGTGATAGAAGGTAACGGGGCGAGTCGCTTGGCCGAATACCACCCGGGATCATTCGAATGCAGCCCGATTTGAAAAGCGGATCCCGGCTTTTCAAAGGATCTCTGTTACCACCGAAGGCTCGAGGAAGCCTTTTCGCGAGCGCACGTTACCGGTAGAATGCTCGCTGGAAACAAAGAGAACGCGAGTAGAAAGCTGCGAGAGTGGCTTCTTCTCTTTCTGTCGTCGCCGCTCGCGCGGATCTCCGAGAGGAGAAAGAGAAGAGAGAGAGAGAAGAGAGAGAGAGAGCTTGGAAAAAAAGTTACTTGCTTCGCCGGGGCAAGTATACCGTGTCTCGGCGATTAATTGAATCCAAAGATCAACGGTTCAAAGGTTCACGGTTAAGTGTAGAGTGAAAAGTAAAATGCGATTTGAAAGTGTAATGCGCTCGAGAACACTGTTGAAAGTATAAATACTCTTCCCCCCCCCTTTGCGAGCTCGTTACGTAAGATTCAACTGAGGAATTTAATCTTTTGACGCATTGGTAAGGAGTTCTTGGTGTTCGTGCAAGTATAGATATAGATATGGATAGAAATTGATAGAGTTGTTGACTTATGAAGATATTGTAGCAAAGATCGAATGATTGGAATTTATACTGATTAAAATAATGATGTTGACATCTCTTTCAAAAGGATAGTGTGAAAATTTTTGTGAATCCTCTTAAATGATTAATTCTGTAATAGAAAATGGGTGGTTGAATTTCGATCGAGATTAATCAAAGTATTAATGGAGAAATGTACATATGTGTACATATGTGTAAAATTTGACGACTGCTACACTCATGAGAATTTACGTAAGACGCACATGTACACAGTTGATTACAAAAGTATTTAAAAATTTATAGGAATTTCTTTGCAGTTTGAAATTTCATCAACAGTGTAGCAAGAATCGGCTATCATAATTATATTTGCCAAGTTTGAAACTTGTTATAATAAATTTTTTTACTTTCATGTTAGATCGCAATCCATGCAACTTCAACACACACACACACACACACACACACACAAGTAATACTTCAATTATTTCATCCAACCCCTGTACAAAAGTTCTTCCACGATAAGTACTCGAATACCGTATTCGATTTCTCTGATTTACCTAGTTGGAGACTAAAGACGGCACTTCGTTAAAGTACCCACTGCAACCTACTAACCTAACCGCTTTGAAAGCCAAGAAACTCCCAAAACATCGAGCAAAGTAGCCAGAGCAGGTGTTAACTAAATAGAAGAAGAGCGTCCTCGACATATCCACCGATTGTAAATGGTGTTTCTCGCGCATCCGATCGGCGGATGACGCGCTGACAGTTTAAAAATCTCTGGTTTGGAGGCCAATGACCTTCTCTCTCATCTGCCTCCCCCTCTTTGAAGCCGTTGCTCACGTTTCTGGCCGCGATACGTGGGAAAAGAGTGTCGTCCCTCTAATTCGCATATATATATATATATGTTGCCACGACATCTACTTGGCCCGATCTGAAAGCCCATATACACGAAGCGGTCGGCAGCCAGCGGCTCTCTCGTGTATTCAGAAAAATCCGCTTTCAACGCTAATAGTGCTTTAACGGGCTGTCTAAAAGGCCGCCGGAGAGAGGAAGCGCGCAATTAAAAGCGAACTCACCCTGAATACGGATCGCGCGAGCAACATCGCGCTGCGCGAGCTGCCCCAAGGCGGCCGAACAGAGCTATCGTCGTTCCTCGACGAAGGTACACAACGGTTTAAACAAGCGCGTATAAGAGAAAAGACCGAGTCGGCTGATTAGACAACGATAAGGTTATCGCGACGAGGTTCCTCTGGACACGAGGGATCCTCTGCGAATAACGGCCCCGATAAGCGGAGTCGAGCGTCTCGAGGTCGAACGCCGATAGCTGCATTGTGTTCTACGTGTCGTGGCTGTTTGTTTCTTTCTGTACAAGCTTGGAATCGTTTGTTCGAGAGCCGAAACACGGGGGAATGAAGTTAGACGAGTATGGAGAAGTTGGAGAGGAAACACTCTCTAACTCGGGTAGGTTTCGGGTTCGTTCTCGAAGAACTGTGAAAACTGACACTTCCGGAAATACTTTGGAAATTACGTACACTCGCGCGGATTTTTATGCACTGTTGTAATTTCTGTATGATATTCAAGATATAGCGCACTCTACGACACTCATTCTCACAGACGAAGCTCACTCTTTAAAATGTGAATTTGCATAAATATCTGCGGTCTGGTCATGTGTTTTCGTACTTTGTAGAATGTTGCTTGAAGCTTCAACTCTTAAAACAGAAATGAATGATCATAAAAATCGGGATTGAACATGATAATTGACTGAATGGTGATTGACAGAAGCTGAATTGATAAGAGAGATAAAACGTTAAATGTTAAACAACGGCAATGAATAAATATGTGATTGCAATTTGACGAGGAATGACTCGATTTGGGAGTTCAAGTTTTCAAAGTAATTTAAAAAGAAAAAAAGAGAAACTATTAAACATCGCAGTATAGAAATTAAAACATTCCTTCGAACCTTCGACAATGACAATGAATCGTAAAAAGTCAAGATTAATTTTGGAAATTCAAGAAAATGAAAAGTAACACACCAATAGCTACGATAGAACAAACGTAAAAAAACGTCTCGAAAGAATCGTCGAATATTCCAGAATAAAAGTAGGAATTACAATACCAAAGTTAATTGCCATTTAAACGTAGTAATTCTGTAGATAGCGTTGAATGGGGTTATTATCATAAATATCGAAGACAACAGAGCATTTTGTAACTCGTGGTTCTTTTAGCGGCATCGATTACGATAAAAACGTATGCACTTGATAATCAATCATTATCATATTATCGCAGTACAAAGTACACTTAGAATTATATAAATGAATAAACAAACAAAGTATTGCGCACGGCGTTCTAAATTTAAAACTATTTTTTGAACAATCATGACAACATGATCGACGACATGTCGGAATACTCGATCAAGCGCGATACATTTCATTGTATAAAATTTCCTTCCTAGTGAGTCGTATTACTCGACATTCGCGTTACACAGTCGTACACAACAGAACAAGATTGACATAATGTTTGTCAAGGTGGACCGCGAGGACGTGTAATGACATCATTTCGTGTCGTCATTTCACGCACATTGCTGCACACGAACGAGACGAGGCGGTCGTGACGCGAATTCTCTACAGCAGGATGTTCACGATCGTGTCGGGTCGTTGCACACGAAACGGCCAGAATTTTTAATAACACTTCCGACAATTGCAACATTCTCAAATGTATGTATCTTTCATTTTCAGCTCCTCGCAAATTCCAATAGTATTAACTTGAATTATATTATAATCTGCCTCTTCGCAATAAAACAATCGTCGACGAAACATTGATCATACTTTGTCCGATTGGTTTCAAACTTAATAAGTATTACAAATTCCGAATGATCTTCGCGTGTCTTAGAACTTGACCATTTCATATGCAACAATCTAATGTAAACCTAAGCGAGAAATTTCGTGGGCGAAATTCCAGAAAAGAATATTACAACTAGATTAGATTTAGAGTCATGTTGGATGCATATTGGATCGTTTAAAGTGGCTGTGTATTCAATATAATTTTGCGACGCATGTTGTACACGTTCGGTATAACTGGTAGCATTATGCGTCACCGACTTACGGAGGATTGGGCAACGTTTATAATTATCGATTAAACGATCCGTTCTTTTTTCCTACCGCATTTCAAATTATTTGAAATATCACAAGGATTAAAAAACTTAATTCCGTTAGCTATAGATGATTTTGGTGCACCATTTGTACTTTCTGATAGTACTCGATGAACTTTGAGCTTGAGAATCGATTGAAAAATTACATTTACATTTCAAATTCGGTATACTCTCAGTATACTATAATATAGTTAGTTACTTTGCGATGCTACTTTGTCTCCATTCAACGTTTGTCAACGAGTTAAATTTATACAAATAAATCAAACTCAGCTGTTCATCGAGTACACACGAGAAAACACATCGAGTACATTCGTGAAAATCACTCCAAAAAAAAAAAAAAAAAAAAAAAAAACGTACCGCGACGTACTAGCAGCATAGTCATCGAAATATAATTCATTTCCGACAGAAATTTCTCATTTTCTATAAAATCTCTTGAACGTCTCTTGACAGACTCGCCAGACTGCGCAAAATATCCATCCCGGAACGGAACCCAAAATTTCTACCCGAAAAGCATAGAAAATTACGTCGGTGAATAAAGCCATAGTTTAACGAAACAAACAGAAGACACATACACTTCGCAAAATATTTACAATAAAGAAATTCCCAGCAAAAATTCGATATTTCCACGAAAAGTGTGAGAGTTGTGCGAGAGAAGAAGAATACAAATTACTCACCGAAATAGACAGGCTTGTCGCACTTCGGACAGTTGGGCATGATGGAACTCTACTTGTCTGGAACAACTACGGAAGCGTCGAACAGGATCCACTCAACAGCGTGGTCAAGCGCGTACTGGGCCCGTACGTTCTGCAAGGTAACGCGATTCTCTCTAGTTGATTGAGCGTACGAACGTGTGTTAACGCCGGTCGGCCGTGTGTGCGCGCGTACGAGAAACCCGTGTTAAGGTCGCGTCGGTTCGACTTCGGAACTGGTATCTCCACTACTTATGTAGGTATACGTGCCTTTACGTAAATATACGGGGTGTTCCTGTACAATCGGTCAGGGGATGATTCTACGTGGAGAAATGGCAAAACAGAACTTCTTCATTTGAAGGCATCGTTTCCGAGAGAAACGAGTTTGAAAATATTACGGAGTGTATTCGAATTTGATCACTTTAGAAATTGGTCAGGGACAACAAGTCCAATTAACGATGTAGAATAAAATCGTCGAGCGTCGGGAGATGCTTCGTTCTCGAGAGAACGTGTACTAAGCCGATTCTTAACTGAACATTTCGAGATCTTGACCCTTTGTAATTTCGTTAATTTAGTTTAATTATGAAGAGGATTACTCCACAATTTGTTATAACTACTTACACTTGCAATTTCAAATCTAGGTACCAACAAGTAAATCATTTGATATTTTTGTACTGTCGTATTGATAAAATGTACCGATGAAGCAACAAGTAGATGACGCGATTTTCAAGATGTAGATATACGAATACGAGACATTTTGTTCCATAGAGTAACCTCCCCTATCGATTATTCAGTTCTGAATGAAATTCGACTGTACTCGACGAATCTTCTTGAATGTGTGTCTCTCTCTCTTTTCAATTTATCCTTGCACTCAAAATCACCCTTCGGCTCGGTTATGCCACGATCACCTGAACACCCTGTATACACCTGTATACAGACATCGTGTTTCTACGTGAACGTACATCGAGTGTGAGTGCACCTGAACTTGCGGTGGAAGCGAAGTGTCTTCAACACGCGATTGCGTGTCGACCAAGTACAACGGATAATCGCTAACGGTCGCTTGCTCAAGAGGTACGACTTCTTCGACGGATGGAATCGCTCTGCTGGCCGACCGATCCCGTTATCCATTGTTGACAGATTCGTTATCGAAAACGCATAGCTAAGTAACAGGGCTGTTCATGAGTATTCAATACGACAGTGTCGGTATACTCGCTCGCGTGTATACGCAAATAACGGAGCGGACAGTAGCGACAGGAATGCGATCGAACGAAGATACATCAGCTGGAGAACTGGAATTGGGCTAACGTTGAGAATAGGAGGGTGGTTGAGGAAATAAGGGGAGAAAGAGAGAAGGTAAAACGATGACTAGGCCAGTTGGAGCTGGTTGGAAGAGATATTGATGGGGAACCGGTTCGAATCGAATGAACGATCTTCGCTTCTTCTTCTTTTTTTTTCTTTTTTCGTTTTTTTTCTAGCGTCGAATCTATGGGGGAGTCACTTGGTTTTTAGCCCTTTCAAGAATTTCTCTTTGTCTCGGTCTCGGAGGGGAAATAGTTTCTTTCAAGTATTATTTTATACTTACATTTTTCAATGAATCTGTTATTGTTCATAAAGTAGTTGGTGTTGAAATGATTCAACAACAATAATTAGTTTGTGGAATTAGATTTTTGCGAAAATAATCTGCGAGCCTAGATAGAAATTGTCTCACCCATTAAATATTATAACAAACACCATATTTTGAATATTTTACATATTTCCGTGTACCATGTACATTCTATGTATTTTCGTATCTTTCAATTTCCCATAAATGCATAAAAATCGGTAGTAGAAAAACAGTTTTTCACTGTGTAGCCAAGACGTAATGCATCGAAATTTATTTTTGTATATTCATCGTTTAATTAATCATGACTCACTGCAATATGAATCGTAAAAATTCAATGTACTAACTATTGAATTTGACTTTAATAATTTTTTTTTCTTTTAGTAAATATCGCTCTTGAAATCACAACTGTTTCTATTGATCATAGTCAATTTACCGATTTGTTATATACTGTATACGATTTGTAATTTTTTTCTTTTTTCCTTTTATATCCAGGATAAACACACACCATTGCATAGCAGCTTTGAAAAGTCATTCGGAATGTCTACAAATGTTAATCGACAAACGGTGGAAATTTACTCGCGAAAACCGAAACTAGACTTACGGTGATTGATTTTATATTTGTCAAAATACGGCAGCCAATCTCGTTTCTAAGTAATATTCTGTCTTCGTGCGTTACAATGGATTCCAAAGATCACACCGTAATAGAAACAGCGTGACCTTACCTGTTTTAAAAATGTCAAATGTTTTCCCTTCTTTACATGCTTGTTTTCTGTTGAAGATATTCGTCAACTTCGCCGTGTTAGCACCAGAAGAGAAGCTGCAAATGGAAGTAGTTATGTCTCTTATTGAAGCAACTACGAACATGAAACAAACGATACTGCAACATCCATTGGTGGAAATGTACCTCTGGGTAAAGTGGTCCAAGCTGAGAATATACTTCTATAGTTTGCTCTTCGTCCACGCCTTGCTGGTCTTCTCCCTGTCTGGTTACTCCATAACGATATTGCAACCCGAGATTAATTCCATCCCGTGGAATGGGATTCTCGGTTTCTCTTCTTGCCTCCTGCTCTTTTACAATCCAGTTATGCAGGTGTTGATGATACCTAGGTTCGTTTATGATTAGAACAAAATTAATATGCAAAATTTACACGTGCGACGTGTAATATTTAACTTTAAAAGAAAAAGCACAACGAAATATATTTTTCATTTTCTTCATCATCATTATAATTCTGTTTCTCAGAAATTCTTATCTATCATGAAGAAATCTTTTCAAATTTCTGTTACTCGGTCGCGTCGATGAAGATTTGAGATTTGTATAAACATTAGAAGTCTGTACTTACATAGTTGAGATTATAATTGTGTTTCTTATGTTGAACATTTTCCAAAAATACACGAACACTCGCACTTTACTTATATTTGATTCAAGATATATAGTTATTATTTGAAACAGTCTGAAACATGGATGTCGTTCGCCTGGTCGGAAGAAGAAGAATTACACGATCCCTCTCGACATGATCCCTCTGAGTGGATTTTGCATTCCGTCAGTTTGGCAACTCTGCTCACCTGGATGCAAATGATGCTGTTAATCGTCGGCCGTATTCCAAAGTATGGATATTACACGCTCATGTTCTCTACCGTGCTGAAGAACATTCTGAAGGTCAATAGTAAACGTAATCAACCGACGACGCGATGGTTTGATTCTCCGGCGTACCGCGTGTAATAATCACGATTTCCTCGAGCTGTTTTCGCTCGTCAGATTCGAAACCCCGGGGAAAAGGTAAAAAAGTAATGAGGAATCCCCGTTGAAACGAAGAACTCCCAATTTCCCTCGTTAAAACGAAGAACTTCCAATTTCCCTCGTTAAAACGCGTCGAGTCGCGGTTAAACGGGCGCGAATAAAAAGCAGCCACGTTCGACACCATACGAACGCCGTTTTTCACCCAAGAAAGAAAAAGAGAGAGAGAGAGAGCGAGTCGTTTCAACAGAGGTAACGTTAACCCTGATTTAATGTGCCGGGAGAGAGTCCTCTCCCTCTTTTTGTATCCTTTTTCTTCCCTTTCCTTTTTTTTTTTTTTTTTAATTTCATCTGTACGACGAAAGATCCCGCATTTAACCGAAACGAAAGGTACAAGAGAACGAACCGCGGCGCTCCTTCCTTCGGCGAATATCGTTAGAAATGAAAAGCTAAAGAGGAAGGGGTGGAAGAAGGAAGAAGGCAAGGTTCTAAATGTCTGGTCGGTGATATGGCTGCCATCAGTACCCACTTGCCTACCCCTACTTCGCGCAGTCGGTGTACTACACCACCCTTCTCTCTTCGCGATTATAACAACGTGCATCTGGGGCTTTTTATTTCCTTTCAGGTTCTCCTAGCGTTCGTCTGCCCGATTGTCGGATTCGCGTTCAGCTTCGCCGTTTTGTTTCACGGGAACGACCAGTTTCGCAATTTATGGAGGGCCGTCGTGAAGATCGTGGTAATGATGATGGACGAGTACGAGTACAGCGATATGTTCTCGGATGAGAAGAATGGGAATTCCCTCCTGTCATTCACGAGTAGGATCGTGTTCCTTGTTTTCATCGTGCTCGCCGGTATGGTCCTGATGAACCTGATGATCGGCATCGCAGTCAATGACATTCAAGGTCTCGAGAAGGAGGTACTCTTGCTCACTTGTCTTCGATATCCATCACGTAAACGTCTATTTTAGTATCGTATATTTCTATGCTCGATAAATAATCAGTAATAACATCAGAAATAATAATAAAATCATTAGAACATTCAAACGGGAAAAATATTAGTACACTTTTGTTGATTTTTTAAATTTCTATGTTATTTGGATAGGTTCTCAACTTCTTAGAGTCTTGACAGAAATATCTTAAAGATCCAATCAAATTTTCTAGTATTAACAAAAAAACGTTTTAATTCCGTAACAGTCCGAAGTTTTAAGTCGTTTAAAGAAAACGATTTTTTTCCAGTAAGAATAACGGCAAACTTGATAACGCGAAATTCGAAGATCAATCAAAGATGCACAATTACCTAATCATCATAAGTCCTTGGAATGTCTCAATATCTTTTCAACGACAAAGTTAAGCGAGAACGAGCATGAATATTAACTTGTGATGAATTATATATGTTTAATATACAATTTAATATATATATATATATAAATTTATTAAATCTATAAACTACATTTATTTATTGTGGAAACCGTAGAAGTGTAATTTATGGTCATTTTATTTGATTGGAAGAAACATTACACGGAAAAAATTTTATTCGGATTTAATCCGAATGGAAAAATTTTGCTGAAATTTTTGAAACCAAAAACGGAAATAGATATTAATACTAATGACCAGTGACATAACCTTAACGTCATGTAATTTCCAGCTTTTACAATTAGTAATTGATAACATTATAGCGTCATATATCCAAATGTAAAACTTAGAAAAAATTTTTTATTCTCTAATTATTAAACATTATAGAATTACAATATTACCTGAACATGCAAGAAATTTTGCTCTGCTGAAAAATAACAAAAAAGAACGTCAATGAGTCTACCTCTGAATTACAAACACTTATTGCTCGGAGTCGGTATAGTAGAGAATTCGTGTTATCGACGTAACCTAGCGAAGAAGACTTCATTAAATATCGATCTGAACATAGATGTCTCTTCGATACCATTTTAGATTTTCAAATTTGCAATGTTCGTTAGTGTCACTGCATATTGAGTCTGCCTTTCCGAGCAGGATCACCGAATATTGGTAAGTAAACATATTTGTGAAATATATATTTGAAAATATATGATACATCGTAGATAGCTGCCTTTTAGTTGTTGCGTGTGATTCAGAATCTTTTGTCATTCATTCGATATTTATCGTATTTGATTAAATTTGCATGCTACCTTCAATGATCCTCAAGTGACCACGCTTGCGAATAATTTTACGAACAATGAAAGCAATTTACGCAATTACATTTTGCAATTAATTACATTTATGGCAGCATACAGATTTCACATTATACTTCAATTAAAGCGATAATTAAATAGGATTTTAATGAATGTGTGTTTGACACCATACCGTCACCCTGGTATGGTATCAAACGTATATAATACGTACGTCTATGTACGTATGTTTTGTTTTTCAACAAAATTCATTGTCTCGGCGAGGCTATTGAAAAATTGTAATTGAAACGTTACAGATCGCGTGTCGGTAGATACGACTTTGTCAACGTCCAATCAAATATTTGTACGATCGCCATATTGTAAAAAAAGGCGGGAAGTACAGGTAACAGTGGTATTCAAAGAGAAGTTGCAATTTCGCCGTATCGAGGATTATTCTGGATATTCGAGGTTCCGTAAGTTTTTGTTTCATTTTTTTTCCCTTTTTAATGCCGCTCCCCTCCCACCGATTCTCTATGCTTTTTCTGCTTTTTGTTTTCTGAATTAGTTCACAACTTTCCAAGAATGTGCAGCACGAAATGTGACACATGCGATGTATACCTGAAAGTACCGTACAACTTCGTGCAGGCAGCATAATTGCAATTTGTTGATAAGATTTATGTAGGCAGTGGAGAATTTACAAGAACGTTAATCCAGGCGCAAGTGAACACGAGTCGCGTTCGTTGTCCCAGGAATAATTAACGCGAAGCTCGACAAAGGTACGTGATTTTGACGTTTGAGGTTATTAATGCAAGTATGTACAACGTTTGCGTGTAAATAATCGAGCACGATCAAACGCGTTATTTCAACGGGACATGATGTTTTACTGTTTCAACAGGATCTCCACGATGAAATCGAGGACACGTCATCCGATTTATCTGAAATGTATCACGGTTATTTTGACGTAAGGTGAATACCAATGGATCGTACGCAAACGATCACCTACATTCACGTGACGCGTTCTCTTTGTTCCAGACAAATCCAGAGATGGCATGAAAGTCAGCTTTGTTGCCGGCTAATAAGAGAACCCGTATTTTTGTTCAGGTTTCAATTAAATACGGAAATCGAATAGGACAGTGGCAAGCGCATGCATTACCATAAATTATCGTTCAGCCACGGCTGTAAAAAAATCATACATGCACCTGCCTTAACGGTTGTAACAGGCCTGCCTGTAGTTCGCGTTCTCTGGCGTCACATTTTTATTTCCATGAAAAACGGCACTAGGTGTGCAATCGTTTCTTTACATTCCACACTCCCGATGAAAGAGAAAAGAGAAAAAAGGCGAAAGAGGTATTATCGAGTGAGATAAAATGATTACTTTAATAGGTCGTATAATTTACAGGATCGACTTTGAAATGCGCAACCGGGACTGGAGAAAAATTCACGAGCGAGTTTTCCTCAACTTGAGGAAAGATTTCCAAGTGGAATTCAATTCCAATTCGTGTAATTTGCGCCTGGCGTAAAGACATTCACCAATCGACAGTGTCAAGAATTCGCCTCATTCTCAATTATGATAAATCACGATTTTCAAAGCTGGAGATGGTTCATGTAGTATGTAAGTTCTCTTTTCCTTCGAATTAATGTCTTTGTATTTTTATATCTTTGTAGATGCAATTGAAACTCATGTTTGCACAGTCAATAATGAAATCTTCTTAATAATTAAATAACAGAAGAAACAAGTGGACTGCGAAGAAATAGGTAGAACTGTCCATCGATTGTTGTGAAAAGAGTCGTGTAATTCAAACAGAAGAAAAGAACCCGATGACAAATTGGATAGTAGTAAATGGAATTTAATAGAAAATAAACTTCTTTCGCTTATTGTTTGAACATAAGTTTTTGTTTGGTGGAAGGATTGCGAGATAAGAGGATCATGGATGGCCCTTTCGCACGATGTAAGTGTAGTGTGCAGGAGTCACAGTAGCAGTGGTGGCAGTGGTGACGGTGGCGGTTGCGACACTGACGGTGGGAGCAGCAGCAGCAGCAGCAGCAGCAACAGCGGTGGCAGTGGCGGTGTCGGTGGCGGCGGTGGTGGTGGCGGTGGCGGCAGAAGCAGCAGAAGCAATAGCGGCAATGATGACGATGAGGACGACGACAACAGCAGCAGCAGCAACAGTGACGGTGACGGTGACGGTGATGGTGACGGTGACGACGACGACGGTGACGGTGACGGTGACGGTGACAGTGACGACAACAAAGCGAAGAAGGTGCTAGAAGTTCGGATGAATTCGGAGAGCTTCGGGTGGGGTCGGTTCGCCGCCTTGCCTGCCATGACTGGCCGGCCGTGGCCTCGCGGGGGGTGAGGGTGGGGGTGAGGTGGCGCGTCGGCGAGGGAAGCAGCGGCGGTGAATCCGGCGTCGTGATTGGTCGTCGCGTGGGAGAGCCGCCCGCCCGAGCTCACTGTGACCGGCAGTCGGCACCGAGCATCCAGGCAGAGCACGTCGAGCCAACGGATTCGGGACTAGATACGCAAACACGCAACCTCGGGACCTTACTGCGGGCACGATGGCCGTCCGGCGCGTGCACCGTCAACAACAACAACAACAACAACAACAGCAGCAACAGCAACGTCGTCACCGTCGTCGTGGTGCCGTACTCGCCGTCGCGCGTGTTCTTTGTACTTACCTGCACACGGAATCGAAGCAACAGCAGCAGCAGGATCGCGCGCTCGCTAAAGCATCGTGGCCACCATCGTGCGGATACGTGGCGCGCGGACTAAGCGCCTGGTGTACGCAATAAGAAACGAAAGAAAAAGAGAGAAAAGATACCTAGATACGAAAAGATACGCGTATACACACACGACGACGACGCACGAAAAGTTGCTGGCAGCGCGCGCGCTAAATACGACACACACCACGGGGTCCGGGGCAACTCTACACACGACTCAACCTACATCACACACGCTCCATCGTTACTTCTTCCTTGTCCCCTCGTTTCTATCAGCCGTGCGTATATTGCACCTCCTCTCCTCCCTTGTATGCGCCGGCCTTCCCACGCGGTCCTCGTATCTTCGTCGAGATTACGTTTCGGTTAATAGGCGAGGAAACGCGCGTCGGCTGTTAAACCTTCGGCTGGTTGACGGCCCGCGTTTGTCCGTTCACGCGCTTGTACACGTTTCTCTCGTGCATGCCTGCCGATGATCATCGATGATATTCCTTCGATCGTAACTACTACCGTGT
Organism: Tetragonula carbonaria; assembly: GCA_032399595.1. Lineage (NCBI taxonomy): Eukaryota > Metazoa > Arthropoda > Insecta > Hymenoptera > Apidae > Tetragonula > Tetragonula carbonaria. The sequence continues at coordinate 7,865,088 of JAUCRC010000007.1, forward strand.
CGTCTCGTCTTTGTGTTTTGACTGGTGGTGCATTTATTGTTATCGTGTTCCGATCTCGTCTCACCGCGACGTTTTTTTTTTTTTTTTGAAATTTACGGTGCGACGTTCTCGTTCTTGTGCCCTTCTCTCGTCGAACGAGGAAAAGAGGAAAGCAGAGCAAAAGTCAAGTAAAAGAGAAAAGGGGAAAAATAGTGTGCATTAAAATATATAAAAGCCTAACCTCCTCCGTCGACGATAGTGGCGACGGTGGTGGAGGCGAAGGTGACGGTGACGGTGACGGTGACGGTGACGGTGACGGTGACGGTGAAACGTTCCCTGTGTGCTCCGTGCTGTCCTCCTTCCGTCGTTTGCATCGTATTGTTCGTTGTTGTGCGACACTAGTGACACACAGAAGTACCGAAGGGAAGAAAGTGTCTGTCGCGTCGGTGGCGTTCTTTCGTCGCGTAGTCTCGTGCGCGCGTGACAGAAGAGAGGAGCACACGCAGTCGGTGATAGAAAGAGAGAGAGAGAGAGAGCAGCAGCCACCGTTCCGACGGATCGGAAGCAGCCAGCCCGGTTAAGAAAAGAAGAGAAGGGAGAGACCTGTGATCGCGCGTCCTTTTCTCTCGGCTCTCTCGAACCGGCGTGCCCTCGTACAGTTCGTTTCCGCTTGTCGTCGTTCGATACTCGTCGTTTGTGTGATACTCTCTGAACACGTCGTGCTCAGGACGGACTCACGGCCGCGCGGCACGTCGAGCACCGGTTTTCGAAATTCCCGCGTCGGCCGTATCGGCCGCCTAACCTTTCCTCGGTCCGTGACTCGAGACGGACACACCTCTCGTGTTAAGTCGCCGAACGACGAAGACAGGGAAGACGGTGGCCGTCGCTCGGCCAGCAATAATGCCGCACGTGAGCAGCAGCGGCGGCGGCGACGATCTCGGCAGCGAAGACGAGGTCAAGGTCTTCAAGGATGAGGGCGAGGACGAGAAGAGGTCCTCCGAGAACCTCACGGAGGAGAAGAGTTCCCTTATCGACCTCACGGAGTCTGAGGTGCGTCTTGGCTAGTGATTACTAGAAAATTCTACGCAACCCTGTTTCTCTCCTATCCGTACAACAGATACAACCACGGGTGTCGTTTAGAGTTTTCAAGTGTGCATGACCACAACGTGTCGCTTTTTTTTTTTCTCTCCTCTTTCTCCCTGTCTCGTCGCCACTGTGTGCAACAGTATCGGACGCGTTTCTTCTTCTTTCCTCCACCCACTCGATCGTGACAGCCTAAGGACGTCGCCATTAAGTGCATGCGTGTGTTTGCAGGAAAAGGGTTCGCTCGCCGGTGGAAGTTACGCGACGACCGGCAAGACGTCAGCAAGATCCGATCTCAGTCCTGTTTTCGGTGAGTCCTCATTGCTTTCTTTCTTTCTTTATTAACGACACTGAGGAAAAACTGTAAATGTTTCTCTTCTCTTTAATCTAAAATCTTCTCGAGATGATAATCGATGATGTAATATTCTGTGATAAATTTCTCGAAGATCTTGAACATTGTGATATTCAGTAAGAAAATTTTTGAACAAACGTAGGGGAAACGCACGAGATTACAAAATGTATATCACGTCAGAGTGAAAGGAACACCTAGTAAAGTCATATTATCAAATCGCTGATTTCAGAAACTTTGGTTCGTGCAAAACGAAGACAGAATTCGGCAAATATAAAGTGCCTGCCGTGTATATACGTTATACATATTACTAGCTCCTACTAACAGGCGTTTAAATTCCATTCTAAATTCATTTACTTTAAATTAATATACGTATGTACATACGTACACGTTAATCAGTAAATGAATGAAATTTGCTAAACGAGTACGGTCGCTCTGACATGTATGCACGTATATATATACATACATACACGACGCGCTCGTGCACACACACACAAACACACGTACGTGTGTACGCCACATCGTATTATCCAATCTCGTCTAAATCAAAACATTGCGTAAACACGTTCGACGTACAAAAATGGTGAATTGCCACGAAGAACGAATTAGGAACAAAGGATGATTGATGGCGAACGCGACACGGTCGAAAGTCGTCGCACTTTATTCGTTCCCGTCGGAAGTTTATCGCTCATAGTCTCTCTCTCTCTCTCTCTTTCTCTCTCTCGCCTATGAAATCTGATAACGTGTTATGATATTTTATGCGTGCCGCGGGGACAGGACCCTGATTCATATAAATTAACATCATTGTTGATGGTTATCTTACGATCTAGTAACGTAATCTACTCGTAGCAAATCGTTCTTATATCCTAATGATAATTTAGACGCCTCTTTCTCTCTCTCTTTCTCATCGCCGACGCGACAGACGTCGTCGTTGAGATCGTCGGAGAGAAAGAACGTTCTTGCCACGCTGGTTTCCCACTCTCGTCCGATGATTAACTATCTCGCCGTATCTCGATCGAGATGAAGAGAGATTACCGGGAGACCACCGTAGCTACGTATTATCATCGTTTGTTGCATCGAATCGGCAGAAATCGCGTGTGGGTCCTGATTTCGATTTTGACGCGCTTCCAGCGAGAGCAACGCGACACGTACACGCGTCATTCGCGCTCATTCCACGCGAGAAATTTCGTGGCAGCCGTGGAAGAAGCGCGCACTTTTACGTCAAATACGTACGTATGCCAAGAAGTATCGAGTTTGATAGGTTTTGCAAAAAGAAAAAAAAAACAAACAAACTGGACGAATAGATTTTTCATCATTTGTTCACGCAACAAATGATATTAGCTGGCTCATACTTGGACTGAACGTTTTTGACACGACGGTCGAGTTTCAAAAGATTGCTCACATTTCGTACGTAATTCATTTTCTATTCATTCATTCTGACACATATCAGTGGCGCAGGTTTCGATGGTAATCTGGAAATATATGTACCATTGAGTTTTGAATACTATCGCGTAATCCTGTAATTGACGATGGTGGAGAGTCGTCTTTTAACAATAGATTTGCTTTTTTTTTCACGAGATTTAGATAGAATCTTCGCATACACAGAATAGTAGGAACGTGTCATTTATAACGAGGAAAACGTAGCCTGTGGTGGTATATCGTAAAAATTGAATCGCGTCTCGCTTTATAATTTTTATCAATCAGCCGGAGATTTGAAAAGTTTAATCCGCGTAACAATTCTGTTAAACATAATCTATTTATTCGTCGTATTAAAAATACATTGTGTTATTGCACAATTGACATTTGCAATCGCTGATTGTCTGTGACCAATGAAATTGTTTCTGATTAACGCTGCTGTTCTCTTCACTCTCTCTTCGCGCGCATGCTTTTTTTTCTCTTTTTTTTAAATACTATATTCATAAAAGGCATATGTATTTGTACATGCTCCTTAACGTAGTACAGTGTTTTATCCGTTTAAATACAACATTTATCTCGAGTCGTGTAGATCCAAGAAGAACAACAGACAAATTAACGCTAGAACTACTAAATTACGTAGTCTCTTGCAAAAAAATAAGATTTCTCGCGAAATACGTGAGATGTGCTTTCCGCTGTAGCGAACAACTTCCATTTCCATTCAGTTTCTCCGATTCAGGTGTCGCGTTCCAATCTACGGTAATTCAACTAAATAAAGTTGAAATCGCGCGTAACTTTATTCATAAGGGCTCGAGTAAACTATGAATAGACATATATTTTATGAATGGATGTTTCGATGCACGTGCAGTAATTTAACGAGAGGAAGTCTCAAGTTTCTTCAATCATTGGCGTATCCTGATTTTCCCACAGCCCGCTGTTCTTTCATTTCGCCGTTTTGTTTTTTAATAGAGAGTAACGCCTTGCGACCATAATCTCGACTCTTGCACTCGTAATCGCCGAGTTACCGAATCGCAAGAGTTCTGGAAAAAAATCGCCCCGAGCCCGCGTTTTTGTTTCTGTTTTTACGATACCGTTTTCTTCTCGCTGTTTCCAAGTAAGGCGACGCTCGACTTCGTCGCGGAAACGGCAATAAACATCGCGCTCTCGATCGACGAAAATTTCGAAGTCATTTATCGACATTCAAGACACACACACGACGCACTCTTTTGTTCCCCTCTGAGCGTTTCAACCACGGGACCACACGGCGAAACACGTTTTTAACGTGCTTGAAACTTTGTCGTCCTTCGATCCTCTTGTTTCGGGGCCATTTCCACTCCATTGAGAATAATTATCGAAACTACTCTCCGGCGACTATGGGTTTGGTACAATGTATGTTCGTTTTCGGAATATTTCCCTGAGCGAATCTAGAATCTAAATCCTGGAAGTGCGGTTAATCTTTAACGGTTTCTGCAGTATTTTACAACTGTGTAGGATAATCGTGGGCGAATGAAGGAAACTTTGAGAAGTTTAGAAACAAAAGTAGCATGCAAATCTCGAAGCTACTACCGCGTGCAACCCATCAAAGGTTTCATTTGTAATACTTTTTTCCAGTTAACTCGCGTCATCAGTTTCTATTTTTTTTAATATCGGAATTGTGAGAAGAAGTTCCAAGGATTTGAGGAGTTTGTTTATAGTATTGCGATATTATTATTATTATTTGATCCTTAATTGTTCGAGACGACGGATATCAACACGATTAAAAGCTGCAAATGATCTTATAAACTTATGTAAGTGTTGATATTTCTTATCAGTGGATACTATCGCGAAGATTATAGTTACGATAAATACGTCGAAATGTACCTACACAGAATTCCTTCTCATAGTAAAGTGTTTCATCTGCTACGACGCAACTCTAACACAACTCTCTGCAATTGAATACTTCCCCAACAAGTATTTTGTCCCATTTTTCGAGATATATCGAAACATTTGCAGCGTTTCTTACCTTTTGTCAAAGCACGTGTATATGTCAGTGCTGCAAAAGAAAAAATTGAAACTAAAAGAAAGAGTCTAAAAATCTTGAAAGATAACAAGTTACAATTTGTTTCAAGTCGATAACACAACTTGAACAAAAACGTTTCTCAGAAACGACGTTTCAATGCGATTAAGCGTTACAAGTTCAGACGAAGGAAAAACCACAGATAACACGAGAGAAAACCAGGTTGAAATCGTAATCTCGAGATTATGTTTAGTGGTAGAATATTTGAATAGTTCCCAAAACTTTTCGAGGTACAAGCGTCGTAGTTCGTCCTTGATAAATATCATAAATATTGCGAAATCACTCAGTTTCTTTCAATTTTGTAGAACTCTCGCAACACACAAATTTGGTTTTGGGGAGACAAAAAAAGAAAAAATTTGGCAATGTCGATTGATCGATGAGTTAAGGACAACACCGTATATATATTATGTAATTCTTCTTTCTATTCTTCTGTGACGTTCTTTTCATCCCCACGTGCAATATTCCTTTCCACGCTTTGTTGCTTGATATTTCACGCTGCGTTACACTCTGCCAGAAGGAAAGAGTAATCGCAAGAACCGAAAGTAATCGGCTGGCGAACGCAAGGGGGCGGGGAGGGGGAGGGGCGGTTGGGTGGCTGCGGGGCCGGAGGGTGAGCGAAATCAAATTGACGTTGGTTAAAAGCGAAAAGGGTTTTCGGCGAGAAACCGCGGGCAAAGTTAATCCCAATTTGCCGGGGGAAATTGACCGAAGTTTACGGAACGCTATTATTCTCGCGACAGGTTTGAAACAAATTGTAACTTGTTAGCGCAACGGGTATACACAATGAAACACGCCGTAATCTCTCTCTCTCTCACACACACACATACACACGCACGCTCGCTCTCTGTCTCTCTTGGTAGTCTCCTTCTCCCGGCTGGACTTTGTCACTGACAAATCGATGTCGTACACGCTGTCACCCTGTTGCCAAAACAGTTAAACCAGTTACGCCTGTGATTCTGACGACTTATCTCTAGTTTCTCACCTAGGCATCCAACGTGTGATCAAAGGATTTAGGAGGAGCGTGACGTTGAATCTTTTGATTTTTTTGCTTTTCGGGAGAGAGAGAGACAGAGAGAGAGAGAGAGAGAAAGTGTTGAGTTTCTTCTCCGTTTGATAATTGTACGCTGTCGCTCAAAATTTTCGCGCGTGTCAGAGTTCCAAAAGAAATGACAGCCCCTTTGAGTAAACGAATATTTTATCGATGATATTATTTTAATTACATCAGAATTGGAACCTGCAATTAGAATATTTTTCATTCTTTGAAAACTGGACGAAGTAATGTCTTTCGCTTGACAAGCACCAATCGACGCACCAAAATTCTGAGCTGCTTAGAAAGTGACGCGAAAAAACAAAAAAAAAACAAAACAAATTGTAGTGTTAATATTGGATTTGCGAAAGAAACCAGAGAGGTCAGAAACTAATCAGCGCACAGTTTTTATTTAAAACCCTATACTGATAAATCTATCTAACTGGAATATTCTGCTCGCTACGATACGTTTTATTATTATATTTTGCCGATTTTGTATCATCGGTTCATTGCCGAATGATGATCTGTTCGTAAAAGTTCCTAATTGTTACATCGTTCTGTTGTAACAGTCGTGATTACATTTTCCGCCGTAAGTAAAAGAAAATTTTACACTGTAACATCGACGTCATTTGATTACGAAATATTAATGAATTGAACGGGAGGGAAGATCAGCGCGCAAACCATTATAATTTTCAGTTAATAGAATGATTAAAGTAAAGGAGAGTGACGTGAACGATACGTGTATACGCATACAGAACGAATAATTGCAAAACACGCTCAATGAACAAATTAAATTATAAATTCACAAATTTGTAAAGTGTATTCACTATACCGACGTCGTCTGTATATTAATTTCTAGTTAATTAAATTTCGCATTCGCAAACAGTTTGACAATTTAAAGATTCCACAGTTCTTTCCTCGAACGAACCGACTTGCGAACAAAATCGAAATAGTCTTTTTTTTCTCCATCGTGGTTGAATTTGCCTGGTGAGAGAGGAAGAAAGAGAGAGAAAGAGGGAGAGGGAGAGACGATCGCGGCTTCAGATAATCTCGGCGCGATAAGGAGGTAATCGAGCGAGACTGCGATTATATTGATCGCGGGCTTTATCGATGGTCAGTTGTCACTTTAAGACGAGTTATCGTAGATCTTGGTAATGGTTTGTTTGTTACACACGCCAGGCGAACGCAGTCGCACCGGAGGAGATAATTTATCGTGGCGGAGACGGTTTAAACTGCCACCGATGCACTGGCCGTGGGCCGATAGTTTTCGCGAAAATTACTCGCTGTCAAATCGGATATTGCCTCGGCAATGAGAGAGAGAGAAGAGGAGGCATATCCTGTGCTCGTAGAACGTAGTAATATTTTAATCGCGTGTTGATTTACACGTCGCGGTTCCCCCTGCCGAGTAATAAAGTCTAATTACTTGGAACGGTGTATAAATTGTTGCAATAAAAGCACCCGATTCAATTTATCGCCCGATGAAATGCACGGGATATATACATGTACATCGAACGTTGAGCAAATACGATCTTTCCGATCGTTAAGCGGAGGAGCCAGGAGGAGTCTTTTCACTTTGCCGACGTACGGCCACTCGCGTTCTTAAAAGGACGTGCCTAATTGTTTTAAATCTCGCGTGCTCGTCGTAAAAACTACGCCCGTATTTTCGTTCTAACCAGGCGGCGGTCGGTCGAATGTGGTTTCTCCGTGCACGGAGAAAGAGTGAAGGAAAAAGAGAGAGAGAGAGAGAGAGAGAGAGTTGGTCTCGCGTAATAATGTAAACGAATCCGTGGAGTGTTAAATTATTGTAATTTATCTTGTCTGAACGGTAGCGACGGCGAAGCCTTGTGGCACGACACGAAAATCACTTTCTGTGACGTACAATTACGTGCAAATAACGCGGCCGAATCAGAATTCGTCCGCGATGGACGGACGTGAAACGTAGTGGCGGCGTGAGAGGGGAACGTGCAAAATATTACGTCGGGATCCGTCGTAATCGCTTAAGTGGTTAATTATGGTGCTTCGAGGAAGGCTAGAGGAGGCCGAGGTGGGATTAATCTTGGCATCAATTACTTCACTCTGGATCCCTTCCTTCTTTCGTCTTCTCTCTCTCTCTCTCTCTCTTTCCCACTCGTTTATTTTTCTTTTCACTGTTTCATTTCTTTTTTTTTTTTTTCTTTTATCTTACGCTCGCTGAAACTAGTTTTCCGACAGGATGTTCACGCTTCTGAATGGTGCGTGATGTATCAGATACTTTTTTCTCATTCATTAAACGTCGTTGTGTACGCACGCTCGTTAAGACGTGCCGCGTTTTGCCCGGCAAAGGATCGGCCGTTGAACCTGTTTCGTCGTTTTCTGCCGATCGAGGGATATATTTCTCGAAATATGCACGCCTCGTGTCTCCTTCCGTTGAATTCACTCGCGGTCTTGTGTAACGAGAGAGAAGAACCCGCCGACCTGTTTCACTTTTTTTCTTTTTTTGTTCTTTCCTCGTTATTTTCTTTGCGAAGAACAATCGGAAGGTCCGAATTTTCGGCGGTAATTTGGCAACGGTTGCGTGAGCCAGTAGGCACTCGAGGTACACTAACGATGTGTATCGGTATAATAACAGAAAAATGTAAAGGAGAGAACATCGGTTGCCGCCCTCTCTTTTTTCTCTCGTTTTCTCTCGTTTTCACGCCTCTCGTTTGACGTTCGCCTCTCAGACTCCCTCTCGCCACTCTTCGGTGCGTGCTACCGATCCTCCGGTAATTTCGAAAAGCACGAACGCGTTTAAAATTGCGTCTTTCGATTCGTCTTTCGATGCGCGGATCGGACGCGGTTGAACTACGCCTCCGAAAATTATCACACAAATAATAAACGCCACGGAAGAAGAACACGGTACCAAGAAAATTTTAATTTTGCAAACGTCTCAATAATCGATACGAAGATCGAGGCAATACGTCCTCCAACGTCTTTTTCCTTCTTCTTCTTTTCTCTTTTTTTTTTTTTTACATCGAAATTGGTTCTCTTTTTAAATCGAAATTGCAGATCGACGATGCACGTCTCTCTACGCAACAGGCAAAGTCTATCTCAATATACCATATGCATGGATACTTCGTCAACGTTATTTCTGTCGAATTTTTATGTGATTCTTTAATTACATTTCACACGGCCGGCCCGGGTCGTATAACAACGCGATCGAAACAGTCGCATTTTTAATTCATCTCTGCCGGCGGGATTTTTCAACGATTTATTTTATTCCGTCCTGCGATGTTGTCCCGATGTAAATGCCCGAAATTCCCTATGAAAAATTTCATTTCCGCGGCTATTGTTTCCACAGCTGCCGAAAGTTTCGACGCGCTTTTAATTCGGTTAATAATCGGAAAATTAACGTTGATATTGGAGTGGAGGATCGATCTTCGACCGAAGATCTTTCCCGAGGCAATAGAACACGAAACCGACTTATTTGTTATTTTATTTTGTTTCAAAAGTTTTATTTTACAAACTTTTTTCATATTTAATTTCAATCACGATTGTGAAAGCACTGCTCGCAGTCGCGAAGAATCATTTTTACTTCGACAGATGCAACACATGCGACACTCTGGAATCGGTATTTTGGAAGATTGTAATTCTGTAGACTTGCACGTAACTTTCTTTTTCCAAACATGTCGAATCTTGTTTCATGTGTGTTTTTACATTATACGAAATTCTTCTGTTCGCCCATTTTTCAGTCGAATTTCTACGTCACAATTTGCCGACGTGTTCAATTTTCATTGGACTCGTCGTAGCTTTCTCAGATTCGCGTGACCGTTTCATGCACGGGACATTGACTTGACAAACCTTCCGGCGTTATATCAGCCGGCAATTACGCAGATTCGCCGGATTGCTTGGCTCGTTGCTCGTTCGGTGCAACAGCCTAACTACTGCTAATTATCGGGCACGGCTCGTTGGACACAACAATGACTAACAATAAGTATATTTATACGGTGCATTATCGCGCGACGTGACGCGCCGCGCGGGCTGTCGTCGAAATCGGGCGTTTATCGTGAGAGAAAATCGCCAATGTGTGCGTAGCCAAGAATTACGAAAGAGCGAGTTCGAGAGGAAATTACGCGAGTCGCGTTATCAGCGTCGACTGAAAATAAATATCGCTACGGCTGAAAATAAATATCGCCGCGTTGCACAAATCGTCGTCAAACAACCAATTGTCGTTCATTGTTAAATTCGTTAAATTCTGACAAAAATTTCCAAAGTTTTTAGCGCATTTTGAAATAGAAGTTTCGGCGACAACCGAATAATAAAACTGGCGTCCTCGTTCTTGAACGAATATTACTGTTACTCTTCGCATTGTTCCATTTCGCATTGCAAACACTGTTACGAGCAGTTTGATTAAATTTCTCACAAACACACAAGCATCTACGTTTAGTTGCAAACTACTTGTCCTACATAAATGTGTGCTGAAAATAGGGAAATCATCGGAGCGTGCTAGAATTCGGCGGAAGAGTTCGCCGAGGAAGTAGCAAAAGTTCCCGAAAAGGTTCCCAGCGATAAACTTTTAACAATGTTCGCACAGTCGATTACTTTCACGAGTAAGAATAATATTTACCCGACGGGAGAATCGTACGCAGCGTTTAAAGCTTCGTACGACACGTGTGTAAAACATTATCTCGCCGTTCCTCGTCCCGTCTTATTGCTGAACTCACTCGCTCACTCAGATAGAAGGCGTAGCTGATTGTTCACGCCGCTCGCGCGTCAGATAACTGGCAACGATTTTTAACCGACTTTATATCGCGCCGTCTTTCAACTCCGAAATATACGTATATCCGCCGTGCGTTTCACCCCCATTCACCGAGCAATTTGCGTGTAAACGTAATAACATACCCAATAACCTGCCGTCCGCGATTATAAAACGCGAAGAGAAAAACGCGCATGAATTCGAGCGCAATCACCACGTCGTCACGGAGCGAGGTTGCGATTTCCTGGAGTTGACGATTTTCCGCCAGCCGGTTCTCGCGAAAGCTAGCTTGCTCGCCGCGACACGCGTAGCTTTGTCGCTACTTGGAAAGCTGCCTCCGCCTCCGGATTGCACCTCGCCGCATGCGAATAAATATCGCATGCAGGCCGGCCGAAGCAAGCGAGAGAAAGCACAGCAGGGTCTAGAGATGGGATCGACTGTCGCGCGAGTATCACGAAGGTTTCGTTCGTTGTTCGCTTCCGTTTTTATTAAAATTCTTTCGTTTTTTTTTTTTTTTTAGTTTAGGGAAATTTTCTCGCTCGTAAGTGAACAAAATTCTGATTAATTTTATTATCAGCTATTTATAGTCCTATTGAGAATCGAGCAATGGTCGTTACAAATCATTTGATACACGAACTAATATACGACAGCATTCTCATGTAACGCGAATTTCTACAACGCATCAGAAATATTGCGATTAGTGTTTTCGTACCACACAACGCAATAAAATGCACGGACTCTCCGTATTTAAAAGTTAAATTTCCTTTTTTGTCTAGTTATAATTGAATAATAAATTTTGTAATAAATTAGTTAATTGTCAAATTTCTATAAAATGAAAAAGATTTTATCACTGATACGTGTTTTTTTTCTTTTCTTAAATCAATAGCATATACGTGCCATTTATTTCTAAAAAGAAAATTCTCTTACTTGACACAACGTAAGAAAATAAAAGTGTTGGCATGGCAGTAATCACTCCGAGCACGTTACTTTATGCCACTCGAGAATAATTCTCGTGCAGCACAATTTCCTTTTGAACGCGAATTCACACAACGCGTAACGCATTAGCCGCGTCATACAGGGGAGTCTATTGTGCGAGCATGTAACTTTTCGAGTTAGACGATGTTGTATATAACCTGTACGTACGCTGAACGTCAACGAAACGTATCGTTGAACTCGATTCGTACAAGATGAACAGCTTGAACGAATAAAACAGCTATCACTCTGGAGTAAGTGTTCGAAATCCGCGAAGCTTAGATATTGAACTATCAGTATTCGTAAGTACATACGTGCATGTTGGGCTTGATCATCTCGTCGCTGGTTGATGAACGTACGAAAGAGAGAAGAGAGAGGGAGAGAGAGAGAAGGATGAAAAAACATAGCGCGAACGTGTGAACCGATGGAGAGGGAGCGATGCGCGGAGGAAGAGCGCGAGAAGGACCAAGAGGAGAGAACCATAAACGATGTGTCTCGTTGTGCGAAGTAATTGACGAGTTCGCGTGTAGGCGGTTGGGCGCCTAGATCGCCTCGAGCGTACCGTAGGCTTATCCTCGGAGAGACGAAAAACGAAACGAGACGAAACGATCAGCCCTGATACCGGCCGCCGCGAGCTGCGCGGTAGAAGGAGCGGATAGAGGGGGGCGAGAGAGGTGGGTTCGCGCGGGTCGTGCACAGACACACGCGTATGTACTGGCGGGGGGAGAGGAACGAAACGGGAGAGAGAGAAAATTTACGAGCGAGTAGAGAAGAGAGAGAGAGAGAGAGAGAGGACAATAAATTGATAGAGGAGTCGGTTAGTCAGAGGAAGAGAAAGAGGACAGAAATTGAGAGTGGGTTAGACCGTGTGTAGTAGAACGAGAGGCGAATATATATGCGTACGATAGAGAATTAGCGAGCGAATGAACGAGAAAGAAAGAAAGAGAGAACGAGCAAAGTGGAGAATGGAAAGAAGAGAGAAAGAGAAAAGGAGCCGCGACTGCTGCTGCATCACCCTGAACTTGCCCGAATACCTTCTCTCCGAACCTTACGACCGTGTGTATCCGCTCCACCAATGCACATGGCACCCAAGCGAGTTCTCTCTCCTCTCTCTCTTTTTCTCTCCTACTTTCCTCTTCACGCCTGTCTCTCCTCTCTCTCTCTCTCTCTCTCTTTGGTTCTCTCCTCGCCTTTCTCCTCTCTATCCAGCTTCGTTCGTTGGTTCGCTCGCTCGCTCGCCCTTTCAGTTTCTGCTTCCTTTTCTCTTTCTTACTTCGCCTCCTCTTCGGAGTTAACACACCCATTTCTTACGCTCTGCATCGTATACCGGGTGTCGGCGTAATATTCCAGGATATAGATAGCACGGCCGGGCGACGCCGACTTCCGTTGCAATATAGAGACGCAAAGTTATTGGCGGTAGCAGCCTCCCCCGGTTCTCTATTCGGCTTGTTACCAAAACGAGGGCAGGAGGAACCCCGAACGATCCGTGATTTAACGTCCCTACCAGGAATCGAAGCTCGAAAATAGACTCTCGTCCTGCGCGTTTTCCAACACGCTCGAAGAAATCGCGAAATTCCCATCCCATTCGTTCGAGAATCTTGTTCGAGGTTTTATTACAAAGAAAGAAAGAAAGAAAAACAACGTGACAGCACGTGGGAAGCAATCGTCAAGGCAATGACCAAGTGTAAGAATACAGAGAGCAACCGAAAACCGGGATATTTTACTTCTCTACGCATGGAGTGCTCCAATAAAACAAACAAATAAAAGGAAACCGAGACGCCACGGTGCACCGATCTATCCACACAAAACATACACCCATTCCCAAGTCAAACATCTCACGGTCTCGGGGACTCCCTCCTCCCAAATTCGAGACGTGATTCCATTGTGACGCGAACTGACGGAACACCCGATACATGAATACAGACACACATACCGAGCACAGTCAGCATTATACACCTACCCTGACTCGCCTCTACCTACCTACCTGCTCGCTAACGAGCCTACCTGCCGGACTTCTTGCATTCGAAGAGGTTGCCCAAGAAGAGGAGAGAGAGAGAGAGAGAGAGAGAGAGAGAGAGGGGACCCCATCCCTGGTCCAGAGAACCGACCCATCCCCGTCAGCTCGGGCAACTACACCCCGCGGTGATGCTTGCACCTTCCTTCTTTATAAACGGTTAAACAAATTTTCCCTTGAAAACCAGCTTTTCCTAGAAAACTGGGCGAGCGAGAGACCCACGGAGCCCAAAAAGAGAGAGAGAGAGAGAGAGAGATTGTGTTTGTACTCTCTCGCCTAGCACGTCGTTCACCATTCAGGGATCTCTCAGGGACTTTGAAAAATTTTATAACGTATATAAATTTGATTTATTAAACGCCGATCGTTCTCCGTACTATTGTGTCCTCTTTTTTTTTTTTTTTTTTTTTTCAATTACTCGCTGCGTTTTTGTTCGCTGTTTATCGTTTGAATGAAGCTGTCGTTCGTAGGTTAGAGGCATTTAGTGAGTTTACGATAGAGAAAGGTGGATGAAGTTGATGTTCGTTGGTCGAATTGTGTTATTCGAGTCGAACTGGTCGATTTGTGTTATTCATAGAGGTTGAAAAAAAAGATTTAGGTATTATTCCTGATAATAATATACAGTTGTTTCATCAATCAACAAAATTCGAAGATCTTACGAAGAAATTGAACAAATTCCTGATACTCAATCATCTTTATTTTTTGAATTACTCGAATATTTTTCAAAATTATGGTATCTTCTCTTTTAAGGAGATGATATCTAGCTTATTTTCGTTCGTGTTTTGAAACGTTGAATTTACTTCACTATTTGGTGTTTGATGTTCCTCGCGTTTATTGTAAGAAATACTTTGTTTCCAAGATTGTATCACAGGTTTATTTTATCAAAACTAACATGGAAAATTAGCAAATGCATAAGAATTCAATTCGGCTGCTCTATATGATCTGAAAATAAATGCCAAATGTTATTAAAACCAAAGAAAGCCAAAAGAAAATGAAAGAAGATCCAAAGGAGAATGGTTGAATTCTCGTTTCAAGATTATATTTCAGGAAGGGTTCGAAGCTTCGTGTGAGTTCCATCGATCGAGTGAGAACAGAGTCGCTGTGTTGATCGAGAAACGAGGGATTGTTAGAGTTTCTTGTCGATTCTGGTAGAATCTCGATCGTCGTGGTCGACTTCTCGCTAGGATCGATAAGCACGAGTTCCCCGGAACGGGGTTTCCGCTTTCGATGGCGGCCGAAAGATCCGGTCCCTGACCTGCGACACGTGCTGGCCACGTGGGCCCTTTGATTCGCGTTGTCACGCAACGTGTCACGCAAGCGAGACGCGACATTTGATCAATTTGGAATAAGTAATTTGCCATATCTGAATCAGCGATGGGATAAAATCCTGTTTCTAGTATCACGTGCTTTAATCCTTTTAGTTCATTGTTTCTATTTTTATTATCATTTATACTTTCATTTTATGTCATTATGTCACTGGAATCACATATCCAAACTGTGTGTATTATAAAAACTGCAATCGATGTGTTTGACGCGATTTGTTCAATTCGTATTCGACACTTGTTCAAATTTTTCACTCCTGAAGAAGTTCACGAGCTCTCCGGCAGTGTACGTATAACGATAAATTCATATATTCGAAGTTCTTCTCGTATAAAATTTTAATCAACTTGGCAACAGCTTGAAGTATTTTACTTCTCGCTCCATTACATACATATTTTCGCGAAATTTCAGCGAAAGAGATACCACAAACTCTTCTGGCAATTATAATAGTTTCTTATATACATATAACTGAGTAGCAGGTGATTCTACGTGAAAAAAAAAAACGAGTCGAAAAGAAAGAACGAAACTTGTTCGTTGAAGTCTTCGTTCCCGAGAAAATCGAAATTTTGAAAATTTATCACGTCGTTCTTCTAACCTCTGACTGACAGTATCGCGAGATACATATTTCGTTCCTTACGCCAGTATTTGCTATATGCTTTACTCGAACTCGAAGAAGTTTGTGAACACGCCGGCAATTAGTCCCCATGCACACGCAGCAATGAACGAATTCACACATCGTTTTCACCTATATCGGGAGGCAGAGTCGGTCAACAGACTTTATCTTCGGGGCCAGAGTGCGTCGACAAACATGTTGAACATTCGCGTACCGCGATAAGCGGGCCGCGATATCGCGTGGACAAACACATCCGCCGCCGCGAATCAAGCGTGCACACGGGGGAAATGAGAGAAAGAGAGAAAGAGAGACTGTCTGTGTTTGTGTGTGGTGGAATCCCTGCAATCGCCGCGGATCGTAACGAAAATTCGAATGAGACGTCTCGCGGGTAACGCGAGCCGTGTTACACGGCCACTAATCCACGCGTAGACGCGAGTTGGCAACCTAATCGCGTGATCCAATCAACGCTGATAACAAGATAAGCTCCGGCTACGTCCGCGCGACGCGAACCACCTCGATATCGTCGCTCGATCTCTTCTCCCCAGGGATCGTATCTTTCTTCGCCGAGGTCACGTACGGACGTGATATCCCCAACTGCATCGGATTTATCGACGTCTCCTCGCGATCTCGCTCGCCAATCTTTGGAATCTCGCTTCGTCGTTTCGTCGTGATTTTATCTCGTCTCGCGAATAGAAATACCCGTGATACGTATAGTTACCCCATCGTTCGAATTCCTTCCGGTGGAGTTGGTTTTCAAACTCTTTTTACTGCGGACAGGTGACTCTTATTCTACGCATAATCTCTCATGATCTCCGGGTTATCGAGCTTAGTTTGAATCAGTGTCCTCTTGAAAATTCTCGCATTGAAAAATGTCGCAGCCGCTTTTGGACTTCAGCAGCTGGGAAACTCGGAGTCTATGAATTAAAATAACACATTCTGATATTCTAAAATCCTCCCGAATTGATCGATACTCTACAAATTAATCTGACATTCTGAACCATAATGTTCCATTCCTCTTTCTTACCAAGGGGATCTTAAAGAGTGTCCCTAAAGTATAACACTTTCTCCGTTCGTTCCGTGAAAATCACAATTCCGTGCAAACTTTCGATTTATCGAACTTACAAAAAAAAAAAAAGAAAATAAATAAATAAACTAATGCAAGAAAAACGCGAGAAGAAAGGAACAGTAGGACACATGTAACAAGTCGATAGGTGGATTCGTTTCACACGAAGGAAACTGAAGATGGTCGTTTAACAGCGTTGTATTATCGTGCGACGACGCACGGCACGCGCGCTGTTTACACGAGAACGGTGTTCCTTGACAAGATTAATAATAGCCGGAATTGAATAACTTATTACGAGCGAGCGCGGCTGCAACGAGCGCCTAGTTGCATCACGGATAAACATTAACGCTATTTAAAGGAAGAGATTCATTCATTGTGTACACACCGTGGCTCGGCGACCGCGTTTCCTGGTTCGGTCGAGCACGTGTCTACCAGCGTGAACATTTACGAGATGTTACATAGGTCGAGACGAACGATTTGTTTGATCGGTGAGTTCATTATGTGAATGGAGTGACATTTAAGTTGCTGGTAATTAAAAAAGATTAAAGAATGCAATGTCAATTTCAATTTTCATTCAGTTCGGTGTGTTTCAATGTAGTTTGAAGGCATACGGTATCTCGGTATGATAGAGAAATAAGGGAAATTGAAATATCTTTCTTTTATAACGCAAAATTATATTTCACTGAAAAATTAACACGTACGCATTATATGTTATTGAAGCAGTAATTGCTGAAAATTTCATCTAAATATTTCGCAAGTAAATGGATATGGCAACCGTTTCTCTGAAATTCTGATGCATCTCCCCGATCTATTGGCTAAAATGAATTTTTTAATATTATGTGTGAAAGGAACTAGTTCTGAAAATATCAATTCTTTTAGAGATGACACATATTTGAATTTGAACATGTTATTTTCGACGTAAGTTTCCAAGTTCTTTTATTAAAGAAAAAGAAAGAAGGAAAAATGTACGAATCAAAAATTAGCTTCGTTAAGTATTACGTAATTGAGAATATTACCACAAAATTATACAAAAATGCAAAAAGTAATCCTTGAGATATTTCTGATAAAAAGATTCTAGGTTAATAATTATTTTTTTTTTTTTAATGACTACAATATATCATTGATGCCTGCATGATAAAATTCTGCTTTTGAAGAAGCTTCTTGAATATCTTTTTTCATGGCCTGTCGCGATATTCATAAACTGCAGGGCACAGGTCGACGAGACTCAACCATCGAATATCTTTTTTGTCTTTGTGATATTAATTAATATTAATTCCACGTCGTAATTGCGTTGTTTGCATTATTTTCAAAAATGCAGTGGGCTCCTTATTGAAAATGCTACAAGCAGCGATATTTGCGGCGATTTCAACTCGAGTGAAACCCGAGTGAATTTCTTTGGGTGAGACATTTGAAACAATTTGTAAACAGTATATAAACCATGTTATAAACAGTTGGACAGTACATTAGTATAAATTGTACATATTCAGATTATTTTCTCCGTTAGTTATCAATTTTTGTATGTTCCTTGGGACCACGATTGGCTCGTCGACCGCACAGTTTAAACTTTCGAAGCTGTATAATCCAGTACTTTTACGAATTTTCAAATATATTTCAAGTATCGCAAAAAGATCATGCTTCATGGAGTATACCATTTTTGAAAAATCGATATCTTTGACTTTATCAAATCTTTTAAGTTCGCGAATGGACGAATAGGATAATTCTAGAAGTTGGCCTAATTGATGTAGTAAATTGTACGTTTTTCATCGTCGTTATATATTTACAAGTAATACTCGTAAATACTTAGAGTGAGAAAATTATCAACGCGTGTATAAAAAAAGTATTATTCTTCATTTAAAATATTGGACTTTCCACTTTTGTGTCGCGATATAATTACGTAGTTTGTTATTACTTCAATTATTGCTAGCAAATAAATTGGATTTCGCGGTGTTATGATATTATCTAAATGCACTTATACTATATCTGTATCTTATCTCGTTGAATTTCATCGATTCTTTTCGCTCAATCTCGCCCTTTGTAAATCGGGAGTGATAATGCGTGCGATAATTCGCCATCGGCGAGTGCTTGCGAGTGAATTTTCAAGGAACTCCGGTGTATATTTTGTCAGGCAATTTTTTTTTTTTTTAAATTTCCAAAGACACCGAATATTTCTTCGCAAGAAGAAAATTAGCAAAACGTCGTGCCTCCTGTATGATCTAGAAAATTAGCAATCCTGTTACATCTCGACTCGCTTCTCGATCGTGATTAATTACACGGAGCTGGGCTTTGCGATAAATTTCGGTTCGTCGTAAAGTTTCACTCGCGGTGGCGCGCGACCACGGTGTGCTCTTTACGCTTTTATAATATCGCGGATCGTCTGATTGCCGCCTGTAGTACCCTAATAAACGTATTAACGTATTACGACGCGTGTTTTTATTCGACGTGCCGAGAATGGACAAGAAAAAAAAAAAGAAAAAAGAAGAGAAAAGAAGCAGAAGGGAGAAAAAGAAAGGAGAGGTAGGTTAGGCGTGGAGGGGGAGAGAGAGAGAGAGAGAGAGAAAGAAAAAAGGAAAGAACCGCGCGCCACCGCGAAAGAATGAAAAAGCAAAAGGCGCGTATGATAATAAGGCATGCCCACCAAAAATACCGGTTTCCCTCTCGGGCCCGTGGTTACGATTCAGGTTTGTCCTGCCTGTTTCCGAGACTCTGTCGAAACGATTTTCGTCAAACAAAGTCGCTCGACCGTACGGCTCTCCAGTCAATTAACGCCAGAGGACCGTTGTCGACCTCTCTCGTCGTCTCGCTCCCGAGAAACAAGAAATTTCTAAGGACCGATCTTTCGAGACCGGATAAGAAAGACCCGGTTACGATGGAGGAGGGAAAGGAGTGTTCCGTGATCGGTTCTTTTAATCACGTCTTATTTTTAACAATTCACGATCAACGATTTTAACACCGTTTGAATACTAAGTTTGAATACTATTGAAATATCCAAAATTTTTATCGGGTAACTACCCGATTTTCGTGAGTCACTCGACAATGGCCAAACAGAGCGCCGACAAACAGTAGATTAGATTGCCTAGTCAGGGGTACAGAAACCACGATAAGATTCACGAGGACGCGTCGATTGCTCCTTGCCTCTACAAACTACAAATACTTGTAAAAACGTAGAAGCATTGTCGATTCTCATATATCCAGCAACTAGTAGTAGTAGACGAGATAAACTTGTCTTCTTTGGAATCCAATATGTACTTTTAGTATAGCGAAGCATAAAGGATCGAACGTGAAAGAAGTTCAGCGCGCACCATTCGAGTAATTTCTCGAGTAATTTCTAACTTTGAACTTGAACTGTTGTTCGAAGAGCGGGGAATCGAGAATGTTCGACGATCGAAAGCATTGATTTTGAACTTCTCAGTCTTACTCCCCAGAAGACGGAGTACGATTCGAAGGGCTGTTTTTGCCTCAGAATTCTTTGCAATTAATGCACGAAGCAGAAACAAACAGGAAGAGGGTCAACAAGGAACAAAATAACTGGCGAAGAATTGAATTCGCTAAAGCTCCGTTCTGAAAAGAGCCGAAACGTCGAAAAGGTTGGTACCAAAATGGCCGACGCCGGGGTCGAGGAACTGGAAGAACGATGCGCGGGGAGATTGAAAAACGTAGTGCGTGAAAGGGTTGATGAAGGGAACGCGGTCGAAAACAAGAGGGGCCAGAGCTTTGGCGAACGCGCTGTCGGTGGATGAGAAAGAGAGAGAGAGAGATACCGAGGCGAGGTGGAAAGAAAGAGTGAGAGAGAAGAGTGGTAGCGAAGAGCAAGAGAGAGAGGAAGAAGAGCTGGCGAAGAATCTCATAGAACGAAGCGCGAACGGAGGAAGGAAAGGAACGAGGGAACCGAGAGCTGTTGCCGATACGTCGGTGGGTCCAGGGGAGGCCGAGAAGAGAAGAGGCCCAGGGAGTAACGAGAAAGGAATAAAGAAGGAGGACGGGGAACGAGAAACACACACACACATACACACACAGAGAGAAGGGAGAGCACAACCGTCCGTTGAACGAAGGTTAGCAATCTGCGTAGTGTTTTACGACAACTATAAATATGGCTGTAAAGCTCTTTGTTTAGAGCAGCTAGTCTCCGGCTTTCGAAACTCTGCCCTTCTGCTCTGCCAGAGCAGCACGGCCATTTATCCGTCGAGCGTGCCGCCAGTGTAACCAATTCTTCCCTCTCGATTCGTATTCGTATGCCGGATAACCCAGCCTTCGAGCGACTTTTGCACCGAAGTACTTTTGGACTCGATATCTGTACGAGGTCTGATTCAATTATGGCCCTGGCGGTTCCAGTTTGATGAAGACGGTACCTCGGCGAGGGTCATTAAACGTAAATTGGGTACACACTTTCGATATTATATGGTGCCAGGAATAAGCAACTGAGAATTACGTGCTCAAGTACGTACACAGACACTGTGAATGCTACACCACTCTCTTGTATATGCGAATGCAACAGCGAAAATGACTGTTGTCAAATTTTTTCACTCGTTAGGTTATAAAACATTTTGGATTTGCTGCTTTGTCCAACGACTTAATCTCGAGAAAAAAAAAAAAAGAAATTAATCATTCGTGTGCTTGCGACGATCTTACGATTTTACGATCGAGCCACAGTGCTTCTGAGATATAATTATAGATGCACTCAGAGATACATAATCGCAGAAACACTCGTTGAAACATATCGGAAACAAGCTGAAAAGTATTTCTTTTGCGTCCGAGAACGCGATACATTTTTTTTTTTTTTTTTTCTTACGTGCCTTCATTCTTTTTCGTTCTATCCGTGCCGAAAAACTCGCGCTTGTCGTATCTCCAAAAATGTCGTACGAACGATTCTATAGGAATCCTACGAACCGCGTACTCTGCATCGATTTTTGAAATCCAATTACCTCCAAGGTTCTAATACGAGGTGAAACGAGAAGTGATTTCTGGATGGCGATGGTGCTGATGTCCGATCGGCACGATCGCCGTGTTGTTGTACGCGCGTGAGCGATCGGCTCGCGGAGAGACGGCGGAGGGCGCGTTTACACGTGAAAATTATCGGCGACTCCGCGCCGGTCCATTAAAAAGAAGGAAAAGAAAACCGCTCCGTCCAGTGGCATCTGCTAACCATATGCTAAAATGACTGAGCCTGGATAACACCCTGTCACGCTAATGTCAGGTTAAGCGGCGAGAATGATTTACAAGCGGCGAGCGAGTCGGAGCGAACCGGCAACGTTCGTTCGTACACCGTGTGGCTCGCGTGTGCGCGCGCATACGCTCAACTCGCTCGCTTGCTCGCTCGCTCGTCACCGCGTTTTCCAACGCTCTTTCGCACACACCGGTATACTCTCCACGATACTCGTTACAACGTTATTGCTCGGGCGCAATTAACGTCCGCTAGATACGCCGCGTCGATAGGTTAAACGCGCGAGACACGTCGCGTGGACTTGCCCTCCCTCTCTCTCTGTCTCTCTCTCTCTCTCTCTTTCTCGATCGCTCGAGCTCGCTTGCTCGGTCGTTCTTCCACCTTGACGCGTTAAAATAATTTATGCCTTCCCGACGCTGGCTTCCGGATGTATTCGTTACGCTGGAAACGATCAGTCTGCCTGATTCCGCCAGGTCGTTTGTCGATACTGGTCAATTTGCTCGATTTCCAAGTGGCACCATGGGTGTTTCACGGGTGGTATTCTTGGTAGGCTGTGGCCAATCGGTTTGTCGACGCTTCATCGGTCGCTTGATATCTCTCAGCGTATGATAGGGATTAGATCGCGTGTATTGGCCGCTGGTGTGAATCATTCCGGCGCGTTCTACCGATACGAGTATATTAATTGGCGATGATAACTAGAGCCAGGCGTATCTGGAGTATTATAGAT
Organism: Tetragonula carbonaria; assembly: GCA_032399595.1. Lineage (NCBI taxonomy): Eukaryota > Metazoa > Arthropoda > Insecta > Hymenoptera > Apidae > Tetragonula > Tetragonula carbonaria. Next base: position 7,887,573 of record JAUCRC010000007.1, read on the forward strand.
TGTAGTATTTTCTTCAATACCTGAAAATTCAGTATTACTGCAATACCTGAAATTTGAAATTAATTTATATGGAATTACTCTCGAAGTAGGTGGGTTGTTCGCATCGGGGATTTATCTCTCAGATTGCTCTGCCAGGTTATGAAAATTCCACTTCATTTTTAGAGCAAAGATCGTACTAGCTTTCATAAAACTCGTATATCTTATTGCAACGAAGAATACGAAATGGCACTAGTTTTAATCATCTCCGTCGTAAAATGTATGTTGTTGTAAAATACAAAAAAAAAAGCAGTGATGAAATGTCGTCATTCGAAAGTCACATAGAATGATAAATCAATGTAAAAATCCTCGGAAGTAGCACGAACGATTCGCGAAAACGATAAGAGTGAAGGGGGTAGGAAACGGTGAAATGGGATCGGTGGTGGGACGAAAAAAAGGGTGATAAGGCGCGGAGACAAAAGGCCGGCCGAGGAGTGGACAGCGAAGAAGAAAAGGGAGATATGCTGATGAATCGGATCCACCGGCGATACGGCGGTGAGTTAACTAGGACTAAATAAGGTAGCCTGGTCGGTCCCGGTAAATAATTGTATCTCGTAAAGCGACTAGGTAACCGAGGATTTATATGGGCGTAGCCGACGGGGCCGACACTTGCTACTTCGATACACGACGGCGCACAGCGGCCTCCACTCTCTCTCTCTCTCTCTCTCTCTCTCTCTTCCCTCTCGTTCTTCTCTTTTATCCAACCACCACCATTCGTCCCACAACCACATCACCACCACCATCACCTCCTTGTCTTTTTCCTCCTTTCCTTCGAGTTGGCAGCAACGTTAGCGCACGCGAGAGTACACCGCGCTCTCGTGCACACGTGGCACGGGAAGGTGGTGGCCGTCGAAGGGGACGTTGTCAATGGTGGTCTCCATCCCCTTCTGGTCAGCGCCAGGCTGCATCAAAGGCTTAACTTCAGTCATGCAAATTAACCGGCGATAACTGGACGACCGGCTAATTATATTCGCGATATTTTATCGTTGTTTCGACGAGAGGTCGCGCCCGGCTCCGTTTTCGTTTCTAACCTGCTTTCATCCAGCCTCGTTCGTTTTTCTACGCAGTAGTAGTAGGTTGGTTTCAATTTTTTTCGCGGTAGTAAGTTCAATTGGAGTAACATTATTGTCAGGGATCAATGTCAGGTGTTTATAATAATAAATTCTCTCGCATAAGGCTGACGAGTTTAGTTAACGAGTAATTTCGCGAATTGCACACCAGCCTGTTATCGCGGATGGTTATAAAAATTCTATTCTATCAGCGCGCACGTGGTGTGTGTGTGTGTGTATCGTTGAGCGTACCTTTATTCGCGAAAAATCCCAAATCTGAGTAATTCAGATTAATCGCGTTGCCCAATATGTTCGCTTTCGCCGTTCTGAAAAGGCAGTATCACATCGGAGACAGAATTTCGGAGAATCGGGTTTCCCGGTATCGCGAAAATTCCTCGTGCTCGCCGCGTATTTCAATGGAATTAAAAAGTTTCCGCGATGCGGATCGCTGCACCCTTTACTCTCACGCGGCCGATACGAAGCGATAGGCCAGCAAAAAGGAGGGAAAAAACGGGAAACGTGGCTCACGCGGGAAAGAGAAAAAACGTTGCTCCCTCGATCGTTGATCAACGATCTGGGAAATTAATTATCGTGCACGAAGGAGCCTCCCGGAGATTATTAGTCACGGCTTGTCCGGCGAGTTCACGTCGCCTCGAAGGTGCTTTTGCTCCCTTTCTCTCTCTCTCTCTCTCTCTCTCTCTTTCTCTCTGCCTCTTTGTCCGATGAGTTCACACCCGTGGATTTGCTATAATCTTATCAGAGCGAAGATAGGGTCTGTAAACCGATAAAAATCGCGCGGCTGGCGATCGTCGTTCGCTCTTTAACAGCCTGTCCTCGTTCCAACGGTGAAAACGTCGGCACCGAGGGCGAACTCGTGTCCCAGGAGGCTACGTGCGTTTTAATTTATTCAATAGAAACCCTTTTCCGAGTAGACAGAGCGGCACGCCGGAAGTCACGCGTCCGCGTGTCCCGTGCCACGCGTGACCATCCTCTTTTCTAGCTTCTATGCCTTCCGATTGCGATATTTCGATTCGCCATTGCTAAACCTCCGGTGGACTGTATCACTTTTTCGCTCAAGAGAGTTCCTTTTGTCCTAACGCTTCAATAGCGAACAAAATATCAGGATTGTCTGAAGTAGAAGCTTGTCGTCGAACTATGAAAGGAAATTCTTTGAAGTTAACGTTCTAACAACGAACAGTGTCAAGATCATTTGATATATGCGAATAGTCGTTTAACTTGAATTGATATCTATCTATGGCGTCGAATTGATATCTATCTTACCTCTAAGAAATCTCTTCGAATTTTATTTTCATTTTTCGAATATTTTCGCATCCGAATTGTTCGAAACTCGTAGTATCTGGGTCCTCCAATTTTAACCAAGACCGAAATTTCATCAAAGCAGGCACTCTCGGATACCAAATGACCGAAAACCGAAACTCGAGTAACCAGATAAACGAACAGAAACCGCGACCGAACTTTTCCATCGAAAATTTCTAGCTCGCGAGATGCGTTCTATCAATGGATCGGAATCACTGAGATTCTCGCGAAAATTCCGATCTTGCCGATCGTTTATTTACCCGGTGCACCGGGTAACGGAACAGGCGCGTGCGTGCGTTCGTACGCTCGTCCTGTGAGGATGTACGCGAAATCGTGACGGTTCCCCGAGGGAACCGCTGTTCGAAACTGGTTAAATTCTAATACGCCCATCGGCGAACTGGAGGAGAAGCAGTGATTGGTGGTGGTGGTGGCGGATCGAGACTCGAGGGGGTCAGAGAAGTTTCGCGGTGGCCGTATAAAAGAGGCAGGGCCCCTAATTTGGGACTTTATCGTCTTGTTATCCTTGCACCTTACGATACTGACGAGCGGAGCTCTCGGTGTGTCCCAGTGTCACTGTGCTCGCCACCTTTTCGTGCTGATGGTCAAGAGCTGCTGCTGGCTTCTCCTGATCCCCTTCGGAGAACGCGTCGATATATGGCGCGCGCGTACGACCGGGACAGAGAAAAATCGACGCAACGAGAGAGTAGGGAACAAGAAACGGAATGAGAAAAGGAGAGAGAACAGGCGAGGAAAAGAGAACCCGAGAACGAGGGAGGACGATGAAACGGCGACTCGCAAGGGACGCAAGAGAAACGAAGATGAATACACATATGTTATACACTCGGTTAAAGAAGTCTGCGTACGCTTGTCGAATTCGCAAGTGTTTCGAGGCGGGAAAAGAAGGACTCTGATTGATTTTAATTGATCTTGATCCTGAAGTATCGACGATGTTTCGTACATTTGACTCGCGACAGAACATCGTAAGTGAATCGGGCAGCCGAAATCTTTGAAAATTTCTATTTCGACTACCACAGATTTTTCTTTAAAATTTATTTATATCAAATATAATTTTTTGCCACTTCGATTCCGTAAATTAATAATACCAACAGAATATTCAAATGTTTCTTTTTCTTGAAAGATAGATATTTGTAGACTTCTGTGACCGACTGTATATGTGTATAAATGTGTGTGTGTGTGTGTGTGTGTATATAGAATGGTAGTAGGAGTGGGTGCTGGTGTGTCTCCTTGTCCCCTCTCCGTGGATGCTGGGACCCACTGGGGCCCCTTGCCGTTCTCCCCTTCATTCCTCTGGGAGCCCGAGGCCAAGAACACAGGGCCGTAGGCCCCAACCTCGGTGCCAATGTCGGCTACTCGTGGCTTTTGCGGCGTTGCCGGGTCCTCCTTTCGATCACTCGTGGGCTCTCCTCTCGCACTCTCGTTTCGACGAGAGGGGGCCCCGGTTTCGTATAAATTACCGCTCTGCGTGCCCGTACCAGAGTCGTTTCGACGTGTCACGTATTATACATATACGTACACACGCGCGCGCGGCCCGTTTCCAGCGCGGGAGAATTGATTTTAAAGAACCAAGAGAAGGAGAGAGGGATTCTCCTTGCGCGTGATTACGGGTGGCTGTTACAGTGGTCTCTGTTCTGACTCCGGTCCACGCTCGGATGTCGATGCTCTCTTCTTCTTCTTCTTCTTCTTCTTCTTCTTCTTCTTCTTCTTCTTCTTCTTCTTCTTCTTCTTCTTCTTCTTCTTCTTCTTCTTCTTCTTCTTCTTTTTTTTCTTCTTCTTCCTTTTCCTCTTCGTGCCCGCTTTTCTTGCCTCGATTCGACCAGTTTTCTCGGGGCGAGAAGGGGAGCACGCGCGTTCCGCGGCACCCAAGCATCGCGAAATTTATGGAGGACGACGGATCGTTGTCACGAGATCCACCGCTGCTGCCTGGCGCAACACACACGCAGCTGCGCACGCCAAGCAGGTGTGTTTGTGTGTGCTCGTTAACTGGTAATGGAGATTGCCACCTTAGATTCTCGCGACCACCCGTGTTTCCATCGAATTCTGCGTGTTCTTTCTGGCCTGAGTGGGTACCCCTCGTCGCAAGACGACGTCGGACTCCGCGTCAAAACGGGGTCCGGCTGCCGAATCCTTTCGTGACCCAGCTAGAGAAAACATCATCGCGTTACACAGCCTGCTGCTGTTTGACCAATTTCGCCGCGTCGGACCGACTCCCAAAGTCAACGTCTACCACTGCATCGCCGGTTTTCTTTTTTCTCCCTGTTTTCTTTTCAGTATTTTCTTATTTGAATCTGTCATTTACGAGCACACGCGGCGGGCCTAACAAACTACTCGTAAATTTCGAGCGTGAACGCGCTGCGCGTTGGAGAATTCGATGGTGGAGGAGAACAGCGGATGCTGGCAGGATCGTTCCTTTCCGGACGGAAGGTCGTCGTACCGAAAATATCACGCGTGTGCGCGCCGAGGTCTCGAGGAATTCCTCCGGTTGGTTTATTTCTTTCTGGAAATTACCGCTGTTCGCATTTCTGCGTCGACTAAAATCGTTCGACTAAACAGAGGACGATCTTTTTCTTTCTCTTGCTTCTTTCTCCGTTGCCGGTTTTCTTTCTTTTTTTTTTTTTTTGTTTCCTTCTCTTCTTCCTTTTCCTTTTTTTTTTTTACTCCGCCCACGGAGAAGGCAGCTCGATTCGCTTCGGCGACAAACTGTGAACGATCGTGGAGAGACCACCATTGCTACACGGCGTTCAAATCGTTTCTCGGTCTTGTCAAAACTTCGCTACTTGTCGCGATAAAATCCTACGAAGAAAGTGCTCGCTGATGGCGCGGATCTTGTCGCAGATTTCAACCCTCGAGCACTGTGGATGTTTGAATTCAAGGTTTCATAGATTACCGACACATGCATATTTATTTGTGCTGAATGAAAATCGAAATCAAACTCTTGATGACCGATGAGTCTCGAGATCTCTTTCTTCATTAACGATGATTTTATCAATTTATTTATTACGTGAGACAAAGTTTTTGATATGTAAGCAATTTTTCGAAAGTAGACTTAACAGATTAGACTGGACCAGGTAGTTTTCCAAGCTGTGTCCAGAATACAAAACACGCTACTATTTTTTTTGTATTTCTTGTAACTTTAATACCAAAATATAGAGAGAACTCCGTCCAGGATGATGGATATTTGTAATATCGGAGACTAAACGCCAAACCGAATTTGTCCGAATTAATCAATAAATCAGTCGATCGTAATTAATCACTTGAGCCGGTAGTTCGCGTTCGCCTTATTATCGGTTTATGGGATTACGAAGAAATTGCTGCATGATGCGTCGTGGCAAGTGTTTCAAAGATAATAGACTATTCTCGTATATAAATTAATACGATCAGTCATTCGATCTGTGCAATTAATACGCGTTGCGCGTGTTCTTTACAATGCGTAATAACAATGTATATTAGAGTGAATAAATTATTACGTCAAGAAAGAGAAAATGAGGCTGAACGAACGTCGAATTGCCTCATTAAGTAGCCGCGAATTCGACGAGTATAAATGATCGACGAAGAGGAATGACTAGGGGAAAATAAGGAAAACAGCAAGTCCCGCAGAGTTATTGACCTTCTCTTCTTCTTTGATCGGTCGACTGTCGAAAGAGATGGCGGCCGATTAAAAACTCATCGGCGAGCAATAACCGGCCGACTACTTTCCTTTTTTAACCGTTATCGTAGACGCGTCATGCTCTCGCTTTCTTCTCAAGGCGTCCCCTCCCCCTGCCCCCCCGCCGGTTATCTCGGCTTTATCTCGCCCCATTGCCATCGTAAAACCCTCGGCCATGAACGCGAGAGGGAGCGCGCTCCGTTTTCCCCATGTTATTACCGCGTTCCTCTCGTATTCCCTTTCTATCTTGATCTGCTCGCGCAGAATACGCGCCGGTTCTCGTAAACTACGCGAAACGAGAGCCCCGGCAAACGAGATTTGAATTCGCGCCGCGTGGACCTTTGCCAAGGGTGAACAAATCATCACCCCCCTTTGGAGAACACGCGACTCTCCGATTTGCGTTTTCGTGGATGCAATTTGTATTATATATATATATATTTTTTTTTCAATATTATATATTTATACATTTACATTTATGTATATTTCTACAAATTCTTTTTAGAATTTATTTCAGAAATTATTTGACAGAAGAGATTGCGCTTTTGTGGTAATTTATTCGAAGCGCTTGACACCGAAGTTGGAGTTCATCTTTTAGAATTCATTTTACAAGGGACATTTGGATTTTTGCACTGTTCGTTGAAATTGGAGTACAACAGGGCTTCCGTAGTATTTGTCAGTAATGAAAATCGTATTTGTTCGAAGCTGTACACTTGGTACCGAGATCGTAGGTGATTTTAATTACAACGAGCATTATCATTTTCGTCCGGGCGAGGTCAAAGAAACATTCGACGATCAGAAATTTTCCACGTCACGCGAACGATCGTAGAGTCATCCCGCCGCCGGGAGGAATCGGCCGGGCGAAAGCGACATGCAGAAGAGTAGGAGCGTGCTCGCTCGGCGGGAATTCGGCGATTCCGGCAATCGTAAATGGTGTTTCGAAGCAGGCGCGGGACTGGCCGAGAAGCAGCCTTGGCCGAAGGCGCTGGCACGGCACCCATTGTCCGCGCCGTCTCTTGTTACGAGACGAGACGAGCCAGTTGGGAGAGGAACGGAGAGAGGACCAAGAGAGGAAAAGATGGCAGAGTGGAGAGAGCACAGAGAGAGAGAGAGAGAGAGAGAGCCAGACGGCGGTCAAACAGGCACAGACCCAGGCTTCCTTTTCTCCTCGTTCTTTTCCTTCTGCCTCTCTCCGTTCGTCCCGTGTTCCGTGTGTGCTCGTCTTCTCTTTCTTTTGTTGCTTTCCTTCGCGCGGCTCTTGCCCAGCCGGGGGACCGTGCCGAGTCAAAACCACCTTATGTGCGTGGCCGAGGCCCCCTGGCAGTAGGTCTGTTGCCTCGAGGCCTCTGCCCTCTTCTCTCTTCTCTTCAACGACGATCCTCTCTTCCTCTTCTCTCTCTCTCTCTCTCTGTCTCTGTCTCTCTCTCTCTCTCTTTCTCTCTGTTCCACCTCTTCTCGTTCCTTCTTCGTTCACGTCTCGCTCTCTCGCCAACGTTCTCGGCCAGTCCCCGTCGTTGCAGAGAGATTGCAACGAGGCTCCTCTCTCTGGTCTGGGGCCCACGTTGACCTCCGGTCAAGCTCGGGCCGCCGAGTTTTCGTACGATGGTTAGAGCTCTCTCGCCTGAATCGATGACAGAACTGTTGAAAATTCTCGAGGGCTTTCATCTTCTTTCTTGGTCCGAGGAAATTTATGTTCCAAGTAAGAGAGAGAGAGAGAGAGAGAGGAGGATGCCGAGAGATATTGGGCTTGAATTATGGAGATTAGGATGATAAACTTTGGTTAACTTTTATGGCTGAAATTGTTGGTTTCGTTGATCACGTCAAGCACGAATTAGAAGAGCCTGAATCAATTTGTGTGATAACTGAGAGAGGAAATTTGAAAAATTCGACGATGATCCGAATCAAATGGACGTGCAAACAGACTGCACAACTTCCTCGTTGCCTTTCAATTACATCCTTTCAATTACATTGTACTTAGACGAACTAACTCGACCAAGTTCAGATCTAAAATAATTAACTGTACAAATTTCTACAGATTTTTCCACTTCTTCACCGTATTCTTTCAATCACATATACAGTCGTATTTGGACGAACTAAACTCGACCAAGTTCAGATCGAAATTCTAATTTGGTGTATAAATAGAAATGTGCAAGTTTTTATTCATATCGAATGGTTAGGGTTAATCAAATTCCATTTCCCAAGTGACACTTGAAACTGCCCCCCCCCCAAAAAAAAAGAAGAAGAAAAGAGAAAGAAATTTGAAAGATTCGACGACGATGCGAACGAAACGGATGTGTACGGCAGCGTTTCGCGATCGGTTCGATCAGTCCGTTTGCGGTGGCCTCGCGGTCGCTCTCGGATTCTAACCAGCCTAGCACGTCGCAGGCCCCGTGTACGTGACAGTGGGTCTGGCCTCGAGGCCTGTCAGGAATCTCCGGGGTACCATTACGAGGGTGCGCCTACTTGCTGATCTTTTACACGGCGAAAACCCGTTTCGTTGTCTTCGGGATGATCCCCAACCGCGTCTGCTCGCACGTGCGGCTTTTCCGACAACGTCGTCTTTCATCGCCGGCGAGAAACGGGCATAGAACTAGTTTCGCCGTTTCGTTCTGCGCCTTTATATTATGCAAATACCGCGATCCGCGATAATGAGATTCCGTCCTCGCCTCCTCGGCGATAAATAATCGCGCGCTGCTTTCTCTAATGAAAATCGAGCGGTGGGCCTGTCCTATAACGGCGAAAATTCTATCGTCGTCACGCACGTCACACACACGGATAGGGTGTTTCTCTGCTGTTTATTTTTCTACCTGCGAATATTCGAGAGATTCCCGAAGACATTTCGTGGAAAAATTGAGAACATTGAATTGGAACACTGTGTGTCCCGAGATGCCCGCTTTCGATATACGTATTTTTTTTCTTTTTTATTTTATTTTATAATATGGGGAAGAATAGTTCTTTGTCCTAACCTTAATTATCTACATTATTGATGAAAAAACAAATTAATACTCTTGTTCTTGGAACAACCAGAGATATACGTTTACGCTGCTATTTCGTGCGACAAAAGTTATTCGTAGTGGATTTCTTATTTTTCATAAGTAATTTTATTATATTACATATATTACTTCTAGATTATTGTTATGCGACTTAACTTTGTACAGTACTTATGAAACCTAAGTCTTTCCTGAGACAGTCTTATAGTTCAGTATCAAGTTAAAAAAAAATATTTTTTATGATTCAAATGTTCCTAGATTTTTTTCTTCTTCATTTTTACAAGGAAATTAAGGAGAAGAAATGAAAACGGTTTTGAAAACGCTGCTCCACGTTCCATGTAAAAAGAATATCGATGTTTTGCTTGTGCTATTTGTAAATCATATATAGATCAAAATTGATGTCTTTTTATTAATATTATTAAATTTTATTGACAGACCTTAAAATCTGTTATTTAAGTATCCTCTTGTTAAGCGTCATTTTTTCTTTTTTTAAAAGTTTGATTTTTATCAAGAATTAGCCAAGTTGGATTGCTTAGAGTGTTCAGTACTTGTACGATTAAGTATAAGATAAAATTCTATACAAAGATACAAATTGTTTAGCTATAATTAGAGTTTGAAACTTGGATATTAAATTAAGTATATTCTATGCTAAAAGCATAAATGGAGACTAGAATGCGCGTGTGAAGATATACGTGACTAATATAATTAAAACAGGAAGAAGAATAGGAAAACACAACAGAGAATAGCAAAATTACAGAATATAATAAAATTAGAGCCATTTAAAGCCATTTTCCGAAGTCCTTATTTTTAATACATGTTCTTTACTTCACAGTTGGCATAAATATAATATAAACGTCATAAAGGAGTCAAATATTATTTCAAACCTATTATTTCGTATGTTCCAAGGCTTGAAAGTTCCCGGAGTGAGGAGGGGGGGAGGATTGTATTGAATCGCGCGTAGCAGTTAGGTGTCTCATCGTCGGTTTCGTGGTATTTACACGCGATAGTAAGACCCCGTGAAATGTCCGGTTCCGGTGATTCGACTGACAAAGGGGGACGCAGATTTCCGAGGAAATTCATCAGAGTCAACAAGCACGCCGGTGACCACGACACGGCACTTGTTGCACAAAAGCATGTGTCTAGAGACGAAATTTCTCGGTGCTCTTCCAGTTAGTTTCTCCTCTATTTCTCCTCCCCTCCCCCTCTCGCCATCTGCCGACTAATTCTTCGTACACGGACCTCCCGCGTCGAGGGTCACCAGGTTACACGCCGGCCACGACGCATTACCGTTTTCGACGTTTTACCGAAAGCTCGTTCCTTTCCACACGCTAGAAACCTGACTCCTGGACTTCTCCTGGAGCCATCCTGGAGGTATTCAGACCAGGTCGTCGCCCACTGATCCACCAGATATCCTGGCAAAAATTCTTGCCACGATTCCCGCGAAGATACACCCGCGAGTGAAATCCTAGCATCGCTAGAATTCTTACTTGAATAATGAAATTGAGATGTAAAATTTCGCGTCCTTTCAACAGGCTAATGCGTAATACTCTCCAACGTCTATACTATTCCGTATTGTTCGTGTCTTAAGAAGTGACGCTCTTTACTCTGTAGTCTCCTTCTGAGATAGATAGATCGTAACAGAAACAACTACGGCGACTCGTTTCAGCAATCGATCGAGTTTGTCGCAACGTCTCTTGAAACGTCGGTGAAATTATAGATCTCTGCCTTGGTGAAAGACACGCTCTGTGGGATTTCTTGTCGCAGTTCTGTCAATGGAAACAGTTAGAGTACCTACGTAGACGACGTAGATCGACATAAATCGAAAAGAAATTGCGTCGATCCCGAGAGAGATGAGTTTATAACATCTCATTCTGTGCAACCGAAGCTCTCACAATTTTTCCCTCCGTAACGAAATTCGTCACGGCCCTTCGTCAAGAGTCCCGTGGCTAATTGCCAGCAGGCTGTGTCGTAGATTTCGCGGGATAATTTTCAAAGAAAATCGCTCCAATACAAATAGCTGGCATTTGCGGCCAGGACCAGGCACTTGTTGCACAAAGAAGGCTGAAGAGTGGGGAGGGAATTCTTGCCCCGTAGCCTCTGCTGTTTTTTCTTTTTTTTCTCTCTCTCTCTCTCTCCCCCTTGGCGATTTCCTTTCCACGAACAAGTCGAAGCGGTAGGCCCCCCGTGTCGAAGGGTCACGAAACGTCCGTGAACGAGAGGCACAAGTACGGATTTCTATTGACACAGGCCAATAGGCGGCCTGGCCTCAGCTCTCCGCAGGAATCTGTACGGTCCTTTCTCGACGTCGCGTCGAGCTTCCAAACTCTCGGAGAAGGGGGTGCCATAATCCTTGGCCCTTTCTCTCTCTCTCTCTCTCTGTTGCTCTTCACCAGCGTCGTGTTTCTCCCTTGAAAAGACGGAAGGACCGGTGATAAATCTACCGGAGGATTCTGGAGGACGAAATCGTATTCCTGGCACGCATCCACTCATTCTTTCTCTATTTTTTACTCGAACTTTCGAGTTTCCTGAATTTTCGGAAAAATTGGGGAGAGTTGATTGGTCGTCGCTTCTGTCACGCGGTCCGATGAATCTTTCGGGATTTTAGTGGATATTCGGTTCGTTTCGAGATATCTTTGTATCGTTTTTCTTCTGCACACGTGGTTGCGAGAATTATTTGCACGAAATGCACGCAATATGTATCGAAATGTATAAATTACATTTCTATTTTTGTACACGTACAGAGATTCCAATTTCCAATAAGATAATAAAGTTCAATTACATTAATATATAATATATCGAACGTGAGTGTAAAAATTTGAGGATACGAACATGAAATATAATTGTTGCAACAATGGAAACACGCTTCATTGTGAAACAACGATGCTAGCAAGTGTTTCTTCCAGCCATTGTATTTCATTAGTTCTCTCGGTCTCCTCATATCGTTGTATCACCACGGTTTCGAGGATTAAGTGATTTCTTTCTACGCGCGAGGGCAGAAATTCTCGATATAGCGAGGGACCTGGGATCGGAAAACCAGAAAGAGAGATGAAGCTCGTGTGGGCCGGCGATGAATTTGAGAACCGCCGGGGCCATGTGGCGGTGCAGTGTCGGCAGATCGGTAGGTAGGCATATAACGTTGATGGACCAGAGCTAATCTAAAAATCGCCGGAACTTCACAATTATAGTAATTTACCAGCCGATAACAAGCTGTACACACAAGCTTGGCCCTATAATGGCATTAACGGCACGCTCTTTCGCTCCTCCCGTGTCCTTTTTAACCGGAATCCAAGCCCGATTCCGGCCTCGGACTCCAACCGATCGTTTCACGAGCTTTCCTCTTTATTCGTTACGTATACGTGAGACATTTCTTTTCGACGTTCAGAACTCTACTCGCGTTATGAACTTCGCCTGTTGGAACGAAGATTTTAATCGATCGTCGATTGGCTCGGTCATTCCTCGCGTCTCTCTTCAGAGTGTCTCTCATCCCCCTTTGAAATACTTTATTTACAAAACGCAGACTGTTTCTTTTTTAATTCTGTTGAATTTACACGAGCTTGCATGGATCTCATTTGGGAAGAGATTGCTAGTTGATGTCTGGATGAATCGTGTCGGTTCTTTTTTTGCATTTCTTCGAATATTTTAATTTCCTCTTGAAGCTATAGAATAAGTGGCAGAGATGTTGAAAATCATAGTTGAACATTTGAATATTATTTACACTCTAATAATATGTATTAAAAAAAATAACGTCCATTTCGATACAACGAGAATGACAACTTCCGCCTATAGACTCTAATTACGAAGAATTAACGAATTACAAAGAAAATTGGTAAAATTCATGTTCATTCTACTAATTGCAGTCCTGCAATTGCAGTCCTGCAATGCACAACAAGTCTGTCTCATCTCTCGCCTCGCCATCACCTACCAAATCCTCTTTGGTCTTTACAAATGTTTTCAAACGTTTCATTTCCTTCGTCTGAACTTCATTATCCGAATATTCCACTAGAAGGAAAGAAGCGTAACCAGCGAACACGTCGACACGTTCTCGCTCGAATATTCGCCGAGACACACACGTTGGGGGGACGGTGCTCGTTCTTTCATCCGTCGAGTCATCGTCGAACGGGGTACAAACGAAGTCTATATCAGCCAGCCGCTTCTCGTTACCGAACACACACCGGTGTGATGATCATTGCAGCAGCAGCAGAGCCCCTCTCGTCACGAAATTGTAGAGGAAAAAAAAGAGAGAGAGAGAGAGAGAGAGAGAAGAGAATGAAAAAAAGAGAGTAGCAGCACGGAGGGGGGAAAACGCGAGGGAACGGATAGATTTATCGTTTGTAATAGAGAGAACGGAGCGACGCGGCTCGACCCATCGTTTTTCCCCCGTTTCCATCAAACGAAAATGATCCCCGGCGCAGACAATGCTCGCGAGAACACTCGGCTCGAAATCGAGGGCACTCAGAACATGCGAATCCATAATAATCTCTTCGCGGCTTCCGCTCTTTGCTTCGTGTGTGTATGTGTATCTCTTTCTCTCTCTCTCTCTCTCTCTTTCTCGTTTTCTCGTGTTCGAATGATGCCTTTCCAGGGATCGTTGATGCAGAACTTGCGGGTTACTCTCGGAACCCGGTGGATATTGTTTGAGAACGCGTGCGAGTCCCTCTGCAAGGGGATGCACTCGCGATATCTCTGCACGCCACGCTGCTTCCGGTCCAGGAACCGCGTCGGACCGCGCTCTTTGAAAATTTCGTTTTGCCGCACAGTTTCTTTTTTTTTCGAACGCTTGTTACTTGGAATTCTTCGTTTTTCCATTGTACACGTTCTGCAGTTTATTCGAACATTCCAAATATTCGGTCAACGTGTTGAATTTTCTGAATTTCTCGATCACGTTCACAGGTGTCCGAAAATTTCATCAGATTCCCTTGGAAGCCTAGAATAGTACAAAATTATACGATGTTTTTTCGCTCAGAGCGTTAAAAAAAAAAAAATCTCCTCAATGGGCCGGGTCGAGTCCACTCGCGATCGCGGCGTATTTTCATCGCGAAAACTTTCTCCGCTCGTACATATTTACGTAGAATTACGTACAGTTTAACATAGTTCCACTTGGGAGAGGAACTTTGGTGGACGAACGAGGTGGCGTAGCGCCGGTCCATCTATAATTACCGAGCCGAGGTATTATTCCAACAAGGCTGCGCGGTAAACAAAGCGGATCGTGAGCGGAATGAGCACAGGCAGAGTGCTGCACGGGCTTGGAAAGGGCGAGAGCGAGAGACGAACGCACGGGGGCGAGCGCGAAAGTGTTTGAAGAGTCGGTGCAGTCATGGAAGACCCGATGGAACGCAGTAGGACGAGAGCAGCGTATGGTGGCGGAGGAGGCATCGCTGATCGTGATGGAAAGGATGTGGCGAGAGAAACCATGGGGGCCGTGGGGGACGGGACTGGCAATAAACTTTGGCGCGAGGAGTGTGGCGCACATGTGCGCTGCGCTCAGGATACCCGGCGGAAAACTCCGAGTTTCAAGCGAAGGAAACGAATCGTTCTTCCTCTTTGCTGTCGTTCAATTTTTTTTTTTTTTCAACCCTCTTCGCTGTAGGAAAATCTCAGCTGATATTTTGGAATTATTCCGTTCCGAATTATTCTTCAGGATTATTCTTCTAAGAATTATCGAAATCTAATCTTTTCACGAATGGACGAATTTTTTAATCCTCCTTTATATTCCTTGATATTTCGTAATTTTCCAACTTAAGATCTTTCGTTATCATTTCTTCGTGCGACGAGTTTCGCAGCTGTAAAGAGATTCGAGGATGTAAATCTTCTCGATATTAATTTTGAATCATTCCTCGCAACCTTTCTACGAATTTTCGAGCAACCCGTACTTCTCCTTTCATTTCTCTGTCGAGTGAAACGATATTTCAACGCTCGCTCGTATATAGGGAAATTCTAGCGAGTGGCATTGATGTTTTCCGTAATATCGAATTATAACATCATGAGCTTGAGAGCCTTTCAAATAGGCGAATATTTTAACCTTCGCGCGGTTATAGAAAAATTCAAGCGTGTGAATCGCGTTGATATTTCATAATCCCGAATTATTTTCGCGTAGTTAGTGCGCGACAGGTATTCGATTAATTTCTGCTGTAAAAAGTCCATAAAATAAAATCAATTTAATATTAATACGCGGCTGTACGCTTCACGCTGGATTTTCTCGTCGATCCGGATATTTTCGCTACTAAATTTGGCCATAGAATATTTCATAAATTCATGAAATCACGCCGTTGATGCCTGGTGTTGTTAACAACTTTTATTCCCACGCAAATTCTGGCGACACATCGACATATACCTCTCGTCTAATAATGATTCTCTGAAATAGTTGTCTAAAAATTGACTTGTTCCTTGTTATATTTTGTTTCTTCTCTGTTGTAAAGATGAAGCAACGTATTGCGTATAATTTTTTTATTGTTTTTATCGTGTTGTTGGTTAAAAATTATAGACCTTTATATGTCTTGAATTGATCTGTGAATAATTATGAATTATATTATTTTAATAATATTATGTGTGTCTCTTGCATTTAATATACATGTGCGTATCTCGTTCAATTTTCTCGTACAGTTTTAAAACATAATTTTACTTTTATATTTTAAAATTTAAAGTGTAATTTTTATAACTTTTAGATATATAATTTTAAAATATAAATACGTTTTAATCGTATCGTTTCCAACTGTAATTAATTATAGTTTCAGTACTTCAAGATATTAATACCACAAATAAAATATTTCTATTTATTTATGGAATTTACTGTTTCTTTTTAAAATCCGAATATGCTTCAAGTTTTTGAACGAGATCAGTATATAAATGTTAAATATTGAATATATACGCAAAAGCTCTAACAAGACTAGCACAGAGATTTAGAAAACCGTATCGATAAATATAAGGATACGATTAATTATCCTGAATTATCGAAACAAGTATCGTCTAAACATTCCATTATTCGTACACATTGTACCAAATTTATCCAAAATTATCCAAGCTAATTGTCAAAATTCTTCTGACCAAATATATCCGTATATCCCAAGAACAGTTATCCTCTTAGCATCTCGTATTTCATTCGCGAAAAATAACCATACGCGACAGTCGATCCTCTATAGTGTACATTCCGAGAAACTTTTCCAAAGAATTCGAAGAATCGTCGGCGCTCAGCGAGTTCAACAGTTGTCCTCAGCTGTTGCGATTTATCAGTTTGGAAAATGGCCGTCGGCGATCGCGGGCCGCGTGCGTCAGCCGCGAGGCGCGAGTCGTCGCGCTACAATAAAACGGAAGCTTTACGACGCGCCAGTAAACCGGGACAAATTCGCGGAAGATTTAGCGACAATTTTATCGCGGCGCGAGCGCGGCCTCGCGACGGATAAAACTTCCGTTCGGAGAGGGTGGGAGCCGCGAGCCTATTTGCTCGGTCGGCGATCAGCACCGCAGCGAAATACGGTTTTCATCGCCGCGGCGATAAAACCGGAGGAGGATCCGTCGTGGCGATTTCTCGCAAGCCCCCTTGCGAGCTAGCGAGCGAGCGAGCGAGTATATGTCGCGTGTGCGTGAAGCCGGTCGAGTGGCACTGCGTGTCGCGTTATTTATAGAGCCGCGTAGCTGACAATTTAATCGTCCGCAGTCCGTGTGAATTGCACCCGATCCGGCCACCGTCTCCTCGCGCCTGTTCGCGTCTTAATAAGTCCGCTTCGTCGTTCATTTTTCTTTCTCTCTCTTTTAACTCGAGGGACGAGCGGACGAGCGCGAAGCGCGTAAGACGATCGCGAAAGCGTCGAGCGAGAAATTCGGTTTGAATCAGTTCGCTCGATACAAGCCTTTACTCATTCGTGTAATCTAGTGAACAGATTACATGGAGAAATTCGACTAGTAGCTTCTTTTCATTTTATTCGTCTCTATGAAATTAAATTGGATCGTCCTTGGTCATCGAATCTGGGCCACGTGTAGAAATCTTTTTCTTTCTTTCTTTTTTTTTTTTTTTCATTTTAAGAAACGTACATATCGAGCAACAAGAAGCGATGTAACTAAACACATCCTCGGTAATGTGAAAATTCTCCCACATTTCTCTCGCAACATTTTTGAAAAATATAAAGATCTTCGATTGGTTCGAAAACGATTGAGCCAGGTATCGAGTAAAGTCGCGTGTTTTGCAAAAACGAAATCCTGATATCAGCGAGCAGATATTAGGCGCCACGTAAGCGCCATCGGTTCTAACGAAGACGAGCCGTTGGAATCGGCAATTCCAAGGGAACCGAGGCAGATTTCTCATCGACGCCCGCGCGAAAATGGGTCGTAACGGCGTCGCGACAATCGGCCGAACGAGAGCAACGCGACCGGATGGCTAGCGGTAAACGGCGATAAATCAGTCGCGCGGGCCGGAGCAACCGCGCGGTTTAATTAATACTTGGGCAAAGGAGCGGCGACGGTGGCAGCAGTCGCGTGAAACGCGCGTCGACCATGAAAGAGTTAATTCTTCGTTCGAGTCCACTCCGGTCCGCGGAGAGAGAGATGATGATCTCGATCGTGCGCGGGACCGTTGACCTTTTCCAGGGAACGCGACGACGACGACGATGACGGACATATTAAATCGTTCGGCTCCGTGACTTGGGTCAAAATTCGCGTTATAAAAACGTGCAACGAGCGTCCATATTTGCCGATCTATGCTGTCGTCCACGTGCCAGAACTATTCGAAATTGTAAATTCGTCGGGCGATAATCCACTTCCGGAATGATCGTCAGCTTCCAAATGAAATAATGGCACGTTGATGTCTCCTCGTAGTCAGGTTAAATCGTACGACTTTCATCCACTGGAAGATATATAAGTGAGTGAAAAGCATAACTGTACCGGTAACAATGAAAAATTGTTGATAATTTAAACACTGATGTAACTTGGTAAAAACAGATCATGTAACGATTCACTTGGTCTCGTGTTTTAAAGCACGAAGCTTGTACTTTGACAGTCGTGAATTTTGTTCCTCTCGAAAATGATTTTATTTATCAAGAGTATCCATGAGTAATTACGTTTTTTGTTTTTGATACTGTGCAAAATTTTACTTCATTTGAGAGAGTTAACACAGTTTTAATTTATAATATAATCTCCGTTGTTGTTGCCCATCTCTCTGACAAACTTTCCATTCTCTTTTTGTAAAACGAGGGTGATTCTGAAGTAAAAACAAACAGGTTTTTCAGATTTTATACCGTCGAAAAGATCGAAATCACCGTTCTGAAATTGTTTAACCCAACGCTGACATGTTCTGGTATCCAAGGCACCAGGATAAACAGCATTAATAGTACTTGTTGCATTATTGACATTATTGTTATACATAGATCGCAAATATATGAACAATTGAGAATATGTATAATCCGGATTCTTGTTTTCATCCGATTCGCCTTGGTCTAAATTTAACTTTCAAGTTGTGAATTTCATTGCCCTATGAGAAGACTTGATTCTATCAATTAACAACGGAAGTTGAAATTTATCCGTTCAGATGAAATTTCCAAATTCAATTTGTACTTCATTTAAATTGAGTTACACGGAATTCCACTACGGCAGAGAATCATTCTTAACACTTCCATTTTGTTTCCTCGTTTATTTGCTCGAAACAGAAATTAGTTATGTAGATAAATCCGCTGTTTTTCTTTTTTTAATGAACATTATGAGTATATTATGCAATGATACAATAATTAATTTCTTCACATGTTCGAGTCTACGAATTTCTAAAAACCATTCTTCGGTAATTTGTCGAACAAATCGTAATTTACTAATACCATCTGCTTTCATTATGCGTCGTTCCCCCCTCCCCCCGTCGTTCTTTTCTCTTGTTTCATCCTCGTCTTCCGCTGCACCTTTGCAAGCTCCGTATTATCCTTCTTTACGCGATCAGGAGTGTCAGGTGTCGCCCAGGTAGTACGATCGTCAGAATCGTTTGGCTGTTATCATTGCCGATACGCCGCGCATAGGCCACGATTGATTCGTTCAATCGCCATGATTTTTCGACCGATTGTACTTCGAATTTTTCATCGAACCGCACCGGTTTTGTTCGATTGCTCGATCGCGAGAAGTTTACGGCGATCCATCGTAGTCGACTTAATAGCGACCGCTACCGCGTGGCCCTAACCACACTGACGGGTGATACTTTCTCTCCATAAAATAATGGCGTTGCCGATCACCTAAAGATACACGTCGCCCGCTTCTGATAACGATCTCAGACCCGAGGGGATGGCGATCCTAACTCCAGAACTCCCTTTTCTCTCTCTCTCTCTCTCTCGCTCGTGCTCCACTATTAGCGTATAGATCGAGAGAAGTGAACAGAAGAGGGACGATAGTTATCAATTCGAATCCTGAAAGCAGGTTTCTACCTCTGGAAACGATCGAGTTTCGCGGAACAGGCAGGCACACCGAGAGAGTCCCTGCGTTGGCTTCTCGATAGAGATGGGCTCGAGTAACTCACGAGAACAGGTTTGCTTTCCAATCTTTTATTATTCCCAGTCTACCATTTTACTATTTCCGGATATACATTGGAAAAGGAACGAATAGGAATATATTCTGTTTCGAAATTTACAGATTTCTCGAAACGTTTTACGTTCTTCGTAAAATTACTTCAAATACGCACCGCTATTTAATCTGACGACTAACAACGAAGATAATATCGAAAAAACATTTGACAGTACAGAACAAAATAATTAAATTAAATTGATCTTCAGTTCGAGTCGTTCCCCCACATTACAGAGTGTGCAAAAATATATTTACTTTATCGAGAGAGAGAGAGAGAGGAAGGGGAGAGAGATGTTAATAATTTCACGCTGATCAAGACACGAAAACGTGTCTTCTCCTATCTCTGTCGATTTTCATACTTTCGATCCAGTTTTAACAGAAAAAAAAAAAGAAAAAAAAAACACAGAATGCTAAACACTCCGATTTACATTATACTCCAGACTCTTATCTTCGACGCGATAACGGAAGCCTCCCTCGGTCCGGTGATTGGTTAAACTCTAAAGAAGCGTTAAAAGGCTGCGAGACAGCCGGCCAGCGCTGCGCGAAAAACCCGCGACCAGCCTTTTTTCGCCTATCGACGTTTATCTTTTCACGCTTATCCGGCGCAAACAGTCTTCGAATAATTACGTTCCCCTGATTTCTCTCTCGGCAATTAAACGCGCTGAGCCGCTCTGGCCACGCAACCCGCACACGCACAACGCGCCAATCGTTTCTGCAACCATCATCGTGGCCGCTGCTACGTCTACATTAAACCAGTTCCCAGTTTAATGGATTTAATTCGCGCTCGCACCTACTAAAGAGCTACAGAGCCGCGAGGAACTCGTTCGTTCGTGGGACACCCTCGGAACGATACGAATCGTGACATCCGCTTTTTGCTCCTTACGATTCTTCCCTAGAAACCAAACGATAGCCTCCCTCTCTCCCTCCCTCTCTCTCTCTCTCTCTCTCTCTGTCGATCAGAGGAGGGCCCCTTTGAGCACTGTTCAGAATGGGCCCACGATACCGGAGAAACCTTTCGAGTTTATCCGTTCGGCGAAACTGGATCGCGGCGAGCAACAAGAATCCACCGACGAAGGACTCGCGCCAAGTGATACCGATCATCTCTCTGGCTGGTCCCTCTCTCTTTCTCTCTGGGGCCTCTTCTTGTCCCGATCCGCTCAAGGCAGCCTATCTTATCCGCCCGAGAACCGATGGGTTCAGAGAATGGAACTGTACCAACGAAACGACGAGAAATTGGCCGATATTTTGAATTGTTACAACTGGTAGAAAGAAATCGCGCGACAGTCCACTTGTTACAGGCTTGTTGAAATTCAAAGCTCAGGTTCAAATTATCATTGAGAACGTGGGGAATTTTTTTATTTTTTCTTTTCACTAAATAAATCCATCGGAGCTTTAAGAATCGAAATTTTCACCATTTTATTGGACTTTGAATATTATTAGCAATATCGTTAGTTTTGAATATTATTAATACGACAAAAATCCAGGAAATTCTATAGTTTCAGTCTCAATGTTCGAAGTTCAATAAGACAGTGGGAAAAGGAAATCGTACAGCAAGTTTTTAAGAGGGCCGAGACCATGGTGAATCTAGTCTAGTGGGAGAAATTGTTCGGGTTCAGTTTTTTTCACAATTCCTAATATTTAAACTACGGATGTTCATGCAAATTTGTAATCGGAAATTTGAGCCGTGATTTGCGCGGAAGAAATTCTGTGCTTTGCGTATGCATGATTGCTTTAAATCTCGCACATCACAGTTTGCTAACGATATTATTATTAATACTACTAAATAGTGTTCGAGCCAGTTGTAATCTTTTTTTTTCTCTCGATCTGTGAAACAGGTAAGGTAGATCCGACGCCACATACCTCGTCGTTCAACATGGGCTACCTCGTCTCGCCGTACCCGTACCCCAATGGCGCCGGAGGACCCATTCCTGTGTCTATGGTGAGTGTTTATCATTTTATTGTTTCCCGTGTCGTTTTACCTGTTCGAGAGAAAACAGCTCAAGGACGGAGCTGTCGGTTGCCGTACGAGATACGATACCGCAATTTTCGAAAGTCTTCTTTTGGACTTCTCTCTGTGGATTATCAACGATTGCCCGCGAATTTACGTACAATCTCGTGGGTGACGATTGAAATTTGATAGAGAAGTACGAAATACGTACGTAAAGAGATACATCGAATACAGCGAAACTCCGTTTGTGCACGAGTTCACTCGTGGAAATCATTTATTTGATCGTTCGTTGAGTTTCTTTGTTCCATGATTTCTCGTATTGCCGGAATTCGCATTTAGGTAAGTTCATTTAACGAGCACGGAGTATCGTAACGCGAAACGAATCGATAAAAATTCAACGAAGTACGAATTACGTTTAAATAAATAGTGTTCGTGGAAACGAAGCTCTGTATTTACAATGAAACCTCTGTGTACCACGGAGATGTACTCCAAGATTCTCCGCTACATAGTGGACGCTGTGTGTTTGTGATTTAAAATTTGATTCGATTGCATCAAATTTCATTGAATAATAGTTTGCGAATAAATTGGGATAAATCAAATAGCTTGACAATAGTGTGACAATGATACAACATCTACGAGATTAATCGAACTGATTAACATTACACTATTATTGATGTGCAGTTGATTTATAAATTATAGTAAACGTGTTATAGTTAACTCAATGAATTCTTTTAACATCGAGAGATTCTCAGTGACGAAATTCAATTCAAGTGCCGAATACAGTGCGAAAACGGGTCTCGCTGTATACAAAATCTAATGACGAAAAAAGATAATTGTAATTTCACGGCGATGAACACTGCTACTACAAGTTCAGTAGAAACTCTAACGATACAACTAGTAATAATAAACAAATCGCACATAAAGTAATATAATTATTTCCAATGATATTTAACAATAAATGTTGCTAAGAAGCAGTAGATCTCGTCTGCGTCGAATTTAAAAGTAGTTCCCCCAGTCATTTTCATAGATCAGAGAACGCGCGTGTTATTTCACAGAAATAACACGTGGACGCTGCGAGGAAGCAACAAATTTCGCCAGCGTCGAATTTAACACTATTCCTACCACGACCGGTCAAATGACCGTTTTTAAAATTTCGATTAGAATTTCCTATATACAACGTAATTAAATCGACTTTAAACTTCACGACTTTTCTTCAAATATACGTATAATACATTTTTTAATATTCACTTCTTTTTTTATTGTTTATTTGTCGAGAAAAATTTGTAGTCTGTCTTATCTACCACGACCGGTCATTTGACCGGTAAAACGATTTATATTTTTTTGTAATAGTATTCTCTCAAGGACTCGATTCTGAAACTATAAAGTCGTGTTACAAACGAAAGGCAATGCAATTGTGGCGCATGATTTTAGCCGAAAAGTGCCTTCCCGGGACTGATTTACGGCACTTCCAAGTATTTACAGTTCTCGTTCGCCTATCGGCCTCATGGTGCTTATTTGCCTGATTGGTATCCGAAGCGGTCCAAAACCTCGGATTTTCTTACACCGTCTTATCTACTATGACTGTAAAATAAATAAAAAATGCGGTGAAGACGAATAAAATGTACATTATATACTTCTGAATAAAAGAAACAGTATATTTTTATACTGTCAAATTGGCTTTTATCTTCGTTCTATATTAAAAAATATAAGTTGTGCTAAAGACCGGTCATTCGACCGGTCGCCGTAGGAATAGGTATACGAGAGAACGCGTACGCGTGTTATTTTCGAGTCTATTAAACGTTCAATCGCGAGGAACTCGGCCCGGCGAGTCGAAGTTCGAGGCGTTCTCCATCCGAGGGATGGATTCTCCTTTGAGAATCGTGATTCCCGTATTGATTTATGGCGGCCACAAATTGGATTCACGATTTATTTACGAGCGAACGTTCGCGCGTTCGGCCCCGGTCCACGGATGATAAACTGCCACCTGGAAACAACGGCGACTCGGGCGAATTGTTCCTCCTTCCGCGATCACCTTCGCCGACGATTAATCGCGGGACGAAGACCTTTTCTCCGCTCGCGTTGTCCACGCGAGCCGCGAACTCGTTTAATTGCAAAAGCGGAAAGTATAAATAATAAAAGGATATCAGCGGCGATTAGCTGCATTAGCGATTATACGCGAGTGGAATTCACGCTCGGCGTTAAAACCGCGCGCTGTTTCGTGTTTCGCGTCAACTGTTCAGTGCTCTGTTCAGCGTTGCACCGGTTGGCGTCGGCAGCTACTCGCTCGGAATGATTTTTCTTCCGCGAGCGGGGATCCCTGGAATTTTAACGAATATCGAGTCGATAGGCAACGCGCGGTTGTCTGACTCTCTGATTTTTAAAATCAGCAATTTGGCCGAATTACGCGCGCGTTGCCTGATAAACTTGTTTTTTTTATTTCCTTTTTTTTCTTTTCTTCTTATTATAGGAAGGGATATTTACGCTTGCAATACTTTCGAAACAGTCGTCGAAAAATGTAAATGAATTTTCACTCGTTTCTCTTATATTTCGCGTGAGTATTTTCCGAAATTTCACCTGAAAAGCGAAAAATTATTTATATTTCCTTTTCATCGATGAACCCGCCGGCATATATCCTTGGCATTCGTACGAATTTAATCTTTCTCAAAGTTGTTGCATTCTCGCAGCAACTTTCGAAAAGGGGCATGATTTTCGTGTCTTCCTGTCTAGCTCGTGCCAAAGTTTCTCAATAGGGTTGAAATCGGCAGATTGGGCTGGCCACTTCGCAATTTACTTTGAATTTATTTTAATTTCTGATATGTGTTTGGGGGTCATTATCGTGCATAAATGTAACATTCGGTTACAGGCAGAACAGCGTTATCACGTAAAATGTTTAACCCTTTCGCTTCGACAGTCCAGTCCGCCGAAGTGGCCGTCACTGCACGGAAACACGCGCCAGAAATATGCACAGTGCGCGTGGTTTTTGTATATACGTTTTGTATATACGTTTTTCTAGGTCTTAAATATCAACTGTGCTCAATAAAGTAATCGTTGCTCTAATATAACGCGTATAGTTCACATTTCTAATATGAAAAGACTTATACAAAATTATATTAGTTATTCTAAAAACATTAGACCAATTACTGTTGACATATTTTTAGGTATTTACATATTTACAAGACTTTACGATTAAACGTTTAATATAATTAATAATGTAACGCAAATTAGTTGATATATCAAGCCGATCTATTCCTATAATTCTTGTAAAAAAAACGTATATGAACTATCGTTTCACTGTCGAATGGATTCGGTAGATTTTTTGGAATGAAACAGTGAACGATCGTTTTGATGTCGTAACAACAAAGAGTAGTTTTAATATGTGATTAATCCAATATATCAATAAAATCAACAAAAAATGTTCTGTCGATAATGGAGAATTTTGTCATTGACTAGAGATGGTACTTGCATACACATCATATGGATGCCGGATATATCCGGCGCTCGAAGCGAAAGGGTTTAATACCCCTCTTTGTTCAAAATACCATTTATTCGAACTGAATCATCATTATGGATTGTCCCCCGTGTTTCACTGTTGGCACTAAGCGGTCACAATCGATCATCGTCAAAAGGAAATTTTATCATTTATTCAAGGAAGATGCAAGGTTTGCTTTCATTCTCGCAAGTGAGAATTTATTCGAGTATCGATGACTTACCAGGGGGCAAATAATTCATGCAGTAGTAACTCGCCAGTTTTTCCCCATCATCTATCGTCTTCTCACTTTCACGTTCAAACAAGCAACAGTTGCATTAATTACAAGAGACAAATAAGCCGAAACGATACGATAGAGAAAAAGTCCACACGCTTAAAATTTAGGATTGCGGCGTATATAGAGAAAGAGAAAAAGAGTGAGAGAGAAATACGGGATCAACGACACGACATGCTCTCTTTAACACCGAATCGGCCCAATTTTGCTCACTATTTAGCGACGCCATGCTTCACCGCAGTCAAATTAGCCGTCTGTCCAAGCACGCCGCTGCACTCGTGCACACACGCGTGCCGATGAACGTAAACGCGCGTATCTGTTCGGCGCAACAATGCTACTCGCTCGCGTGTACACGTGAATCTGCAAATTTCATTCATCTCAACGGTTGACGGGGAGAGAGTGAACGAGAGAGGAGGGCCAAACGCTCTCTCTCTCTCTCTCTCTCTCGCGATTTTAGCCGGCTTTTTTAACTCGAGCGTATGTCGACACCCGCACCTACATATACAAGCCTATACCGTGTCTCGTTTCCCCTTTTTTCGATTTCACGCTGATCCTCGTTAAATCGCTATTGTCACGTACTTTCGATGTAAATCATTCGCGAAACAAGTTCTCTCGAGCACGACCGATTTCCCGTGTCCGATAAACCGAGCCAAGTACCGAACGACAACGTGTGCGTGAGTCTTTGATTTCGCAGATTTTCCCATCTTTTTTTCTTTTTTTTTTGTTATTAATTTTTATTTTTGGTGTGTCGTTGAAGAAGCACAAGTAGAACAATAGAACAAAGTTGTTATTACTGTTCGTAAGAGATTCAGTTTTATAAACAATCTGTTTGGGTATCTAAATTTTATTGACAAAAATTCAATGTCACTAAATCAGTTGAATTTTTGCTCCGAATTACGTTCAAATACTCACGATCGAGGTCAATCAAGAATAATAATTTTCGAGGAAATTCGATTTGCAAATTTATCAAGTGCACAGGCGTGATGAGCAAAATTGAACACGCACGTGGAGTTTCAGGATAAATAATATTTCATCTGATATTTGCATGTAGAAAACAAAAAAAAAAAAGTAAAATATGCAGTGTTTTGTAGAATGTTTTTAGTTTCTGGTTTTTTTTTTTTCTAGGAAAATTTTATCACCGTGTTATCATTGCAGCAGATACAAATTGTTTTCCTCCAGTTAATTTTGCATCATAATTAAATTAAATGAAAAATTATCTATTTGAATCTCATCTGAAAGCGTGAAGCTTCTATTTTGATCATTCTGAATTTGTTGTTTTTTTTCCCCTTTGCTCCAAGATGTTTTTGCGTCATGCAGCAAACGGAAAAGCGTTTTTTTTCTTTCCTTTCAAAAAGAAATTGTAAAAATGCACACGTATGTGAAAACACTCGAAAAATTTCGGGTTCTCGAACACTGAAGTTTCCCCTCGTGATATTCGCTGTACGATGTTTTTCGTTTGAACATTAGGATTAAACGACAAAGATTCAAGAAACCTCAACGTTTCATCATCTGATTCAAACGTTGAAAGGCAAGTTTTAAAAGGTCGTTGCAAGGAGAAAATTTTAATTTTCAAATGACGAAAAGATTTTCAAAATCAGATGACAAAATTTCGATGTTTTTTTTTTTTTTTTTGAGGAAAAAAAAAGAAAAAGAAAACTAACTTGAGACAGTCAAAGTGAAAGCTTCACGCCTTGAAATAAGACTGAGAAAAAACGTTCTTTTATCAAGTTTGAAATATCTATTTACAATTTTTCATCATTACGTGTTCAGTTACGCTCTTTACTAACAAGCGAACTTGTCTAATTCTAACGAGACAAGAGCAGAGAATAATGAGAAGAAATATTCACGAACATTTACAAACACGAGGATTCATCTCTGCATCTGAATCTTTCTATCGCACCTTCTATTTCACGCAGTCGCATTCGTTCGCGAGAGCAGCGGCAGCAGCGGAGGATTCTCTCCGCGAACCCGTTCCTCCTCCTCGTCAATTCTTCACGCTCGATGAAGCGCCACTGCCGCGAGACGGACATTAATTTTCCGCGATTCGCCTCGTATCGATCATGCTTAACGTTCCGACGTTAGGTCGTCCGGTGAAGGGCGACGAAATGACAGAGGGGGGTAATGATTCTTCTTCGTTTAGACCGGCAAAGTTATTCTCTTTCTTTCCTTTCTCTCCTCTCTTCGCTTCTTTTTTTCACAGAGAAGTACGCTTGTTAATGCGTGACGTATGGATCTGCTAACGTGTGCTTTTTCCCCCCTTTTATTTACACCACGGTTGTAACGCGCAGTATAAAAGAAAGAAAGAGAGAGAGAGAGAGAGATAAGATAAGCTAATGAAATCTGGAAAACTACAAGTGTCAGACGTCGCCCAGCTAGTCCCCAGTCATCGCCCGCAGGAGTACTTACTACTTAAGCACTTAAGACCGTGTTGCTGATATCGTTCCACGTTTCCAGCCGGGATTTACGGCGGCTCGCGAAACTATTCGTATAATTACTTCGTTCTTCGTAGAGAATCGTGGTAATAAAATTTAAAATCGATTGCACTCACGCACGCACGCACGCGCGCACACACACACACACACACACGTATAGTAAGCGCTTCTGTCGTCCGTGTCGTGATTATAATTGGATGGAATTCGAAACGAATCTGAAAAGATTCGTACTGCGTGACGGTTGTATTGGTGAAATTTGCAGTCAATCTGAAAACGTGTACAGAGATCGATATCCATTGCAAAACATATAATTATCAAGTAATTAATTAAACATGTAAACAACATAATTATTATATACAACAGTAAATGTCAGTAACATATAATTATTAAAAGAGATCGGTGAAAAAATATTTTCTTCAACTTTTCGTCTTGACGCGGCATTTTTAACGAAACTTCCAAATAAAATCCACGTGTAGTACACATTCGTGAAAGGTGTCGACGAATTGTGCGAATAATTCGACGAGCCCCCTCGGCTAACAGATATGTAGTTACCACGCAGAGACTCGTTCGTGCATCACGCATCCTCCAAGTGAAGTGCACTTTCTGCGAATTTTCTAATGGAATCGCGGCCGTGGATCGTCTGCGGAGCGGGCGCGCGATGAACCGTAAATAAAATTAGACCGAGTCGATGCGATAAAGGGTTGCGTGACGTGGCAAAGAACTCGCGAGAGTGCCTATTGAGGCACTCTTCGACTTGGCCGGGACTTGATGAACCATCGCGGCCTACCCAGCGATGGTCAGCAGCAACGCTTCCGACTCGAAGTGTGCGTCGATGCACACGCGCACAAACATACACACACACAACCCAACTTGCACGTCTCTCTCTCTCTCAAACGCGCGCGCGCTTCTTCTTACGTGTCTGTCTTCCTCTGCTTCGTTCCTTAGCGGATATATCCCCCCTGCCAGGGTCGAGGCATCCAGTCTGGTTTTCTCTCCGCCTCTCTTTCGTCCTGCTCGCGCCCCGTTGGTACCTCGCCTCGGATTTACCTACCTCGGGCACTCATCTTCTACCATGTCATTATGTCGTTATTTCCGACAACGAGCGTGTCTCGACGAACCCTCGTCGTACGCTTGCCTCCCGACAAAAATGGGCGCGAAAGCAGTTTCGCCCCGAAATTCGACTGCAAACACGGCGCGGCTCGTGAATGAACCGGCTGTCGCAGTCGATCTTTCGAAACGGGAGCCACGGGACAACCGTGGACAATCCGTCAATGGACGCTCCCAGTCTGATTATTTCTCTCTATTTCTCTTTTTCTTTCCTTCGTTCTTCTTTTTTCTCCTTTCTCTCTCTCTCTCTCTCTCTCTCTCTATTTCTTTTTGACACACGTATATGTATGATGCTGAATGTGGAAGAGACGGTCGGCTGGGCCCCGACTCTCTTGGCTCGCTGACTGGTTCTATTGTTCCACCACTTGGTCATTAGTTTCTTTAGCTATAGTAATCGTCGGATATATGCCGGGCGAATTTTCTTTTTTTTTTTTCCCCTTCCTTCGATAAGTGCTGATGGACGTTTGTCTGATTGCAAGTGGCTCGTCGTTTAGCAGGAAAATTCATTGGGAAATGATAAGTGTTTGATCGTGTTTGATTTCGGGTAGAATTATTTGCCTTCGTTGCGTTAAATTACCGTTTCTCCATTTTCTGTCTGTGGCCGGACTGATCGATGCAGCGCGCATATCCATTAACTTATTAAGAATCAAATTTTCGTTTTATTCACTGTCCAAACGAGTTTGATTGCTTTGTTGCATGATCGCGATTTCACGCAGAGTTTTGCACTTTTAAATCTGGCATTCTTGCTTCGACGAAATTTTCTCAATACATTCCTTATCAAAGCAATTCGAGTAGGAATACGAATTTCTACCGGCAACAGTACAGTCAAGCGAAATAATTAGTCTTAGTTAACACCAGAATTACCAAAGTGCTAAAAATGATTAATTTGTAATTTTTTGGAGTAATCCTGTGGATTTAGAACGGTTGCGTTTTTGAGAGAGTCGAATGATTTTTGTAAAATATGCGAGTAAAAGTTCGTGTTCATTTTCTTGTTCCTTGTATTCTAATTCCTTTGACTTTTATACTTCCTCTTGCAAGAGGAGGATGCTCGTCATTTCTTCGAGAAGTGACCACTATTGCGAAGATTACATCGAACGATTGATGAAAAAGCAGTAAATGCTAAACAATAAAATCAGATTTTTTCCAGAAATATACACATATACAGAGAACAGTTTTAGTATACATTCTGCTTTGTACGTCCGTCGCGAAAGATTTCAAAATAATGAATTTTTTCATAATGCAAAAATCCAGATTCCATTTTATCCGAAACTTGCGTTCGAATGTATCATACACAAATGTTCAAGAAAATTTATTAATTTTAAATTTCCGAGATGTTTGACAGATAATTGTCTCAACCACCAACTTTGAGGGTAGCTTTCACCTCTTCAACGATTACCGATATTTTTTAAAATATTTTTTTTTTTTTTTGGAAACTACGTTTGTGCCAAATTTCATTAAAATCTCGAAATGATCTCTTAACGATCATTCTCGTATCGTGAAAAGACACGAGTCGTTACGATACACACACGCGATGAACATGACAGTTCCACGGAATCGGCGAAACACCAAGGCCTGATCGACGAGAATCGGTAATACTCGCACTCTCGAACACACACTCGGTTTCGCCGAATACACGATTCTCAATTCTATTTGCGCGACATCGGTGCGACAGTTTTAAACACCAACGGAGTGTGGCCTGGTCGATGATAGAGGATTCTCGTCTCGTAGCGGGCGTTCGGTTTCCCAAGGTGTTCGTGAGCCGATTAGAAAACGCGTTAACGACACCGATGCCAACGATTTGCCGAACGCATTGCCGATGGAATGTTGGGACATGCGCTATCTACGCCAGGGCGGACCACGTGCGGCAGGCTGTAGCGAGATCAAATCCGAGTCGCCCGGAGGACTATCAAGTAGCTTGGCTGGGTTTGTGCTCGGTGTTTTGCAGGTGCGATCTTCTGCTGATTAAGCACCGCGGTGGCGACAATTTGCTAAACAACGCGTGTTCCGCGGCGGGGCGCACTTTGCGGAATACAAAGTGCCTTGGCAACGCCTTTGAGAGGTGGTGTGTGCAGCAACCAACGACGGGGGCTTTCGTGGCCGGGACTTTCACGATAAAAGGCCGCGCGTAAAATGGCAATTAGGTGACCAGGAATTCGCTGGCAGATTCTTAGGAAGTCGCGTGCAAATTGGACTGCATTCTTTTACCGTGAGCACTCTTTTTTTTTCTTTCTTTCTTTCTCTCGCGTTGCTGTTCTTCTCCATCCCCGAATTATATTGCAATCCGTTCGTTTGGTTTCTGATCTGTCTTCTCGAAGCGTTGTGAAAGGAATCGTATTCTTTTTTTCTCTCTCTCTTATATCCTCGTTGCTCCTTTCGTAATTCTCGAGTCCGTTCAGTTGCCCCATCTTTTTCTACATCTCTCATTCCTCGAATAATTTTACAATCTGACACGCTGGTCCCCGCGGTTCCATGTTTCCAGTTAGTTATTCGGATCCTCGATTTCTGCTCTCGATGGAATATCTTCGTAGTAAATTGAAGTTTCTGTTACATTTCATCCTGTGCCGGCCAGACTGTCCGGATCCTTTGACGAAGAATTCTTCGATTCGAGCAGGTTCGAAATGATTTTTCGTGATTTGAGCCACGCGAGTGCGCTAACGTTCCGAAACATCGAATCCTCTCTTAGTCCCAGCTTTTCAACGCCGGCTCAATGCCTGTAACTAGGCAAGCGTGGTCGCCACCGGTTTCGTCATCCCTTTGTCACCGAGTGCCTCTAGGACTCGTCGTCAGCCGTCGAAAAACAACGGTCGCGGTGGAAAAGGAAAGAGAGGAAACGAGAGACGAAACCAGAGAAAGAAAGAGAGAGAGAGAGAGGGAGGGAGGAACTCACGTGTGCCGTAGGGAGGAAACGAACGCGAAAGAGAAAAAAGGGCAAAAAAAGAAAGAAAGAGAGACGAGAAAGAAAAAAAAAAGAAATGAAACGCCGGAGAAACGGAGAAAGAACAGGGGAGGGAAAAAGTACATTGGCGAGAGAAAGAGGAAGAACGTGCGGTGTACGCGCACGGAAACGCGCAAACGTCCCACCAATTAAAAAGAACTCGATTCGACGGGGTTGCTGAAAATAACGGGCGTATCGGAGTGCAGTTTCGCGAGAGAAAGGTAGAAAAAGAGAGAAAAAGAGAGAGAGAGAGGACACGGAGAGGGTGAGATAGAGGAGGAAGAAGGGTGCGTGAGAAGAAAGGAGACAGAGAACGAGGGAGAATGAGAAAGAGAGAGAGCATACAGAAAGGCTCTACGTTGCGTACAAAACTATACGGAACATGACGACCTGCTCTGCGGCGAGAGGGGGTTGAAACTTGCGTACTGGGGTCGTGGAGGGAGCGTAGATCCACCAGGGTCGGTGGATGCACGTGAAATCCAAAACCCTTATATTAAAACACAGCCCAGCCAACCAACCACGGCTTAATTCAAAACAATATAATAGGCGCAGCAACGTAGCTGTTGGCACTCCTCTCTCTCTCTCTCTCTCTCTCTTTCTCCTTCTCTCTGTACCTCGTGTCTTGTCTTTTTCTTACTATCTTTTATCGGTTCTTTTTGTAGAACAGTGGATTTGACGAGAGAGAGGCCGGCTCTAGGATTAATTTCAAGTTAGAAAAAGTCAGGATAGAAAAAAAGAAAAAAAACGATATATTCTAGTTCAGGTTTTTGGCGAGATTAGTTCCTTACAAATTGCAATTGTATCGAAACTACGTTGGAACTTGATGTTCGAATTGTTTGCTCGATAGTGGAAATTTCGGGTTACCGCGTGCGGAGAATAAACCGAGCATACATTGTGGGATTTCAGGAATATATTCGAAGCTCGAATGGAATTCCATATGTTACGTCAAAATAAAGGAAATATTAACAGGTTTTATTAACACGTACAGACGAACGTCGAAAATGGTGAGCCCAAACTCATTCTGGCCCCCGTTCTTCCGAGCGTTCTTCTGGCTCCTTAGCTCTCTCTCGGGCCAAGAACGGAACGAGACACACCGCGCGCGACGTCCACTGCCTACGACGGTGACGATGGTGACGATGGTTTTGTCGTAGAACCGGGGCTTTGTCCGTCCGCTTCGGCGGAAGACCAACCGGCCATTGTTCTCATTGTTTCGAGACACGAGCGGCAGAAAGAGAAAGAAGGCCACGCGAAGGGGTGTGAGACTGGGTACTGGCTTGGTAGTACACACCGAGAGAGCAAAGATGCCCGCGTGATACATGCCTGCCTATCCCCCGCGTACGTTCACTCTGTGTGTGTGTGTGCGTGCGTGCGTGCGCGCCCTTCTCGCACCGTGAGCCGCACGGTCCTCCTTGCTAATTGTTTGCCAATCAGTCCAGCGAAGTCTAGCTCGTGGGAAGAGAGCCCCGCTGGCTTTTCTTCGCCATATTGGGCAGCTCAGTTTTCTACACACCGACGTCGTCGTGCCCTGCTGGCAGAACCCATAGCTCTGGAGAAGAGACGCGGGTCTTCTCTCCTCAAAGAGCAGAAATCCATTGCGTGCTGTACTTGACCAGGGTTCGAGATTTCCTCTGGAATATATACGCGAATCGCTTTCTATTGGCGTTCCGTATACGGCTCCTCTTCCCCATTGGTCACGGTCCTGCGATTTCGATGCAGTCGAACGATGCAGCCTCGACGCGCTGTCCCTATATCTTGATCTGTGAAATTACGTTTCCCCCTTTGTCCGGCTTTTTCCGCGTTTTTCTCCTCTGTCCTTTGGTTCCTTGGACCCGCAGCTTTTATTCGATAGGTAACAGGATTGGCCTAGTGGGGTAGTACTTGCTGGCTGCATTCAATTCGTGGGAAGAGCTTTTCCTTTTTTCTTTCTTTCGTCTCGGTCGTTTTCTCCCTCTCGCAGGGGCTAGAATTCTCTCTTCCCCCTTTCTTCGATCTTTGTCACGATCGGGAGAGTTCACGGACCTGGTGCAGAGAGAGACTAGCGAGACTACACGAACACCTCGCATTCAGGTATCAATTCATTTTCTCTTTTTCTCCTCGTTCGAACTGCCGCGACCTTGACCATCAGCTTCTGACGAGAGCAGCCCCCTCTTTCCAGCTCGTCAATTCTCTTCGTTGATCAGGCGACGAACAGCCGGGGATGACGAAGCTATCGCGGACCTAGAAATAGAAAGTTCATCGTTCTATCAGCGTGTCACGCTATTCGATGAAATTTTATCATCGGAGTGTCAGAAATTCCGAGCTCTCCTTCTTCGAGTTCTCCTCCTGGCCTCGTTACTCGTGAACTGCTTCTTAAAAAGGAATTAAAAAAAAGAAAAAAAAAGAAAAGATAGAAATAGAAAAGAACGAAATAGAAGAAGGAAGAAAAGAGAGAAAAGAATTCGAGAGTCCGTCCGAAGGTCGTAATCTTTTGAATTGTGGTTCCATCCACGATGATGGAACACGAGATAGAAAACGGGCCCTTCTCTCCCTCCCCCTCCTCCCCTTCCCCAGATATATCCCTACGACCGCAAATTTTACCTGGTGCGAAGGCGCCATTAGTTTCGGTGTTCGTGGTTAAGTACTTTTGTGTTTAAGTACCTGACCAAAACCTTCCTGGGCCGTTCGCTGCGTTATACACACAGGGGGCACAGAGAAAGAAAGATGAGGAGAGAGAGAGAGAGAGAGAGAGAGAGAGGGAGAGAGAAATCCCCCTTGGGGATTGTCTTTTTTCGAGGGATAATACCACGCGGGCTGTTAATGCCAAGATGGCTGCGCGATACGCGACTCCATTACGTACGCTCTCTGCCTCGCTCTAGCCCCTTGTCCCTCGGAGCCTGCTAATTGTTGTCCTGTCCGTTCATTTAACGTGGGAACATTTGCAAGATGCGCGGCCGCAGATACGAATCTCCCGCCGAAAATTGGCCGATCTCCTCCTCTCCGGTGTTTGGCTAAATTCCTAAAGAATCAGTGAATCTTTCGAACCGAACGTCACAGCGTGTTCTCCAGTTTGTGTCTCTAAACCCTCGAATAGTTTCGATAGTATTATCGGTAAGGGGGATTAGATTTGCCTAGATAGCGCGTACTTCTCGAAAATATTCTTTCAGAGGTTAGAATATCTTCTTTCCTAGGAATATTTGTAAAAAAAAAATAAAATCGTGGAGTACGTGGATGCTAGAATCAAGAATCTAAATCTCAAGTTGTACATAAAATTCTTATCTTTAGCGAAGAGAAATTTGATTCCATTCAGTCGTATTTCTTGCGACTTCCGAACGCGATATGATTTATTTTTAACGAACGAAAGTTACCAAAGTCTCTACTGACGGATACCAAGACAATTTATCCTCCAACTTTATTGTCTCTCCTCTGATCCTTCTCACAGCTCTTCTTCCGCCCAAAAATAATCGCAATCAAACCGCCGGACAAATCTATAATTCCAATAATAGTTCCCTTAAATTTAAAAAAAGAAGTCTGAGGAGAGAGAGAGAGACAGCGTAGTTTCTTTCTTTCGCGAAAAATACTCTCATTCCGCGGTTACGACGTCGCGTTTGGCCAGCCTTTGCAGTTATTTTTGCCGGGGCGGGATTTCATTCGAATCCGCTCGACAAATCCTCTCCGCCGTTCATTACCGGCCGAGCAATTCGACGAGCACGCGTCACCGAGAATATCCCCAGCCGACGGAATTTATTTCCTTCCCGCGCTCGCATTAGACGCTCGTCCGTCTCATCAGTAAAAGTGAAATGCACCAGATGAGTTCTCCTCTCTCTCTCACACACCACACACACACACACACACACACACACACACACACATATCGTTGTTTGACATAATCGGCGAAGCTTGGATTTCTGGAATCTCGTTTGCTCTCGCGTCACACGATATTACGCAAAGTCTTACGTCGCCTCGCCGTCGCGATCCTTCCTCGTCTTGTTGGTGGCTGATCGCGTTCATCTAGCTGAAACGACCTGGCTATTACTTTTGAACGAGTTTCTCGATCTCTCGAGCGGCGTGTTCCTAACGGAGCTGTTCCTGGCTGGCTGGCTTGCTGGCTGGCGTGTGCTGCTGCTGTCGTTGCCCTTTGACGTGTTTCTCCCCTTTTGACTGGTGGCAGTCGGGCGTTAGAACGCGACGCGCTAGAGACGCGATTTAAAAGAGAGAAAAAGGAGAGAAACGGTGCACGGGCAAGGGGTGGTGAGGTAGTGGAGGAAAGAAAAAAAAAAAGGAAGGAGAAAAGGAAAAAAGAAAAACGTGGCGGTAGTGTGCGCCTCGTCTCCGGAAAGCTCTACGTTCCGTTTATGACCGCGAGTATGCGAAATAACGTCGCGTGCATGTCGCACGTTGACGCGCGACGAGTATTCCGAGTAATGGCCCTCCCGGACATTAAATTAGGATCGCTTGGAATTTTCGAATTGACGATTTTCATCAGGTCTTTTTCGGTAGGATTTGAAATTTCGAATGGAATTTAATTACGAAGTATTTGGTCGTACGTAAATAACGTAATTAACCTCTTGCGCCTGGCAACTGGTTCACGGACCATAACGAGTGACCAAACCAAATTATACAATAATTCGTCGCTTCGTTTTTGTACTCCGATGATATCACCGGATAGAAATTATTACTAAGAAGTAATAAATTTATTATTTGTTTTGCCTGGGTTATATTCAAATATACTTAAAGCTGAGAAAATATTGCAATTTTAGGACAAATTCTCGACATGCGTGGCAGCGCAAGAGATTAATGAAATGTATATCGCCGAATGGCTACAGCCCTGGATAACTCTGATATTTTCTTGTATTGTGTATCGTAAAGCAGAGAGAACGCGTAGATTGTTACATCAGTATCCTTGGCCATTATGGGATATTATTATGTTGTGTATTATGTCGAATGTTATCAATGTGAGGCACGCAATTTCTCAGAAATGCAAAAACGAAAATGTAAATATCATAATCCGTGGCTACGTTCGACAGATTCGAACAGAGTCGAATATTTCCTCGCTCGTACGGAAGCATAACATTCGTGTGCGAAATACGGTCGTTTAAGTGCGCATTAACATTCGTAAAAATAGGTCCGTAGAAAAGAAATGAAGTCCAGCTGAGATATACGCGATATTGAAATTAAACGAAGAATATTCTTCCGCGACGAAAATAGTCGAAACAGTTGACAGAAGCGGTAAAGCGACGATGAATTTATTAAAAGATCCCGATAATTACGGACAAAGAAAAAGTTCTGAACGATTGTCGAAAGGTGCTATGACACGTGTAACGTCGAATTCAAGTTCGACTGCGAGACAAATTGTAGAAAAATCTAGAGTTACGACAAATATCGGAAGAATGTTTCGATGTCTTTTAACCACTTGATCGCCGTGCGCGCCATAAACTGCCCTAAATAAACTGCCCTGTACCCTAAATAAAAGCGAAATTAATTCCGATTTCCTAACAGTGACATCTAGAATAATTTTCTAACACTAAAAATATCGAAAAATATACATATTCTTCCTTGATTTTGGATATAATCAACAGCTGCTTCGAAAAAAAAGGCAAGAAACAAAATTCACGTGCGAAATGAGCGGTCTTCAAAAAACTGCAACGATCAAGAGGTTAAAGAATCGTCGACATTCGAAAATTGTAACAGAACCTTGGTTGAAGCAAGAGCTTCAAACTGTGTCGGTTGCAATCTGCTGAGGAACGTCTGCACGTTCGTATGAACGTGTTCATACGAATAGAAAATACGGCAAAGAGTCATATTTACCGATGAAGAGAAATTCAATTTCGACTTGATGGCAATTTACGAAAGGAGCAACAACTTTTGAGTCGCCGATCCATGGGAGGCGGCGATATAATGATTTGGGGAGGGGTAAGATGGAAATAAAATTTATTATCGAAAAATAAAATAGTAAAAAGTGTATTGAGACAATTTGCGAGCAAATTATCACGAATTGCCGGAAATGATTTACACTTTTCAACGTGACAACCGTGCGAAAGTGGTAGAACGATACTTTGCAAACAAAAAAAAAAAAGAAATCTTGTTTTAAAATGGCCAGCTAAGTCTCCGGACTCGAATATAAAATTGTTGAAATTAAATAGAAAATTTTTGAATTCGTATACCAGATTTAAATATTATAGAAAATTCGACGAGGCTCGTATACCAGAGTGGAAGACAATTCGCGAATATTGAATGAATTAAAAATATTGCGAAGGAGTGGAAAAATTAAACCAAAAAATTATTGAGAAACTATATAAGTCTTTCCGTCAAAGAATGGCTTTAAAGAAAGTCACACTAAATATTAAAGAATTATCAAACGTTTTTCACGTTTTCAAATTTGCTATCGTTTTGATAAATATTGCTATATTTCTATTTTTTTTTCTTTTTTTTTTAGCAACACAAAATGTATTGCAGAAAGCTTAATTTATGTTACTTGTATGTACATGTTGATGAAAGCACTACGGAAAAATGTATCTAAATGAGATTTTGTATCATTTGTTTTTAGTGAAAAGAAATTTAATAATTTTTAGAGTCTTCTATTTTTTTTATAGATATAAAACTTGCGTCAGAAGAAAAAAATAGGCAACAGTTTCCGTTGCGAGCTCGCAAAATTTTTATGGAAAATATATTTAGAAATACGTGTAACTTGTAGGAATGAAAAGAGTAAGCGAAGAGAAGACAGTGTGCAAAAAATACATCGAGAAGGAAAAACGAATCGTTGACACGTGCATTCTAATAGTTAATCAAATATCGTCGTTAAATTACGTTAAAGCTCCTGAATTTTGCAACGGACTCGTAAGCGGTTGAAAAATTGTAAATAGCCTTGATTCAGTTGTCAGGCGTTTCAAACGTTCGTGGAAACATCATCGTTTGAAACTGAATGCGTCGTTGATGCATTAATGCCTCTCGTAAATCGTTGTCGGAGCCTTCTTCCCAGAAGTAACAACAGAACGAATGGTTAATCTACCTCGAAAAGAACTCCCTTGACTTCCTTCTCCGAAGCTTTTCCCTGTTTCTTCTTTCTTCTGGGCGTTTGGAATTTCCTGGATGAACGAGTACCGAGTCGCTCGACGTTACTCGGTTTTTAGTTAACACCTGAGACCTTCTCGAAGGGGCTTCGTTCTCCCGAAGAGAAGAAAAAAAAAAAAGGGTGGGAGTGAAAAAAAATTGAAAAGGGTCTCCCTGGTGGCTAAAGGTTTTGCCCCGAATGACGCGGTGGTTTCTGAGGGACAAATGAACCAGAATAAATACCCGGGCTGGACACAACGCCGTGAATATCGGGGAATGTCCAGTGAAAACTAACCACCGTGAAAAAACGGAAGCCGAAATGTTTGCGATTGCCAAGCACGGGAAAGCACGGGATGATCGCGCTCGCCTCCTCCGAACGGGACACAAAACACGATCATCCCGGTGACTTCTTCTTTGTAAATAAGCGTTCGCTATCCCGGCAAACAGAGATCGTTCGCGTTTCCAGCTCGTCGACAGCCTCTGGCTCGTCTGATTCGTCCAGAAGATTACGTTCCCCCTTGGACGAGCAGCCTTTTCAAATGATCGGCGCGACAATCGACGTGGAGGAGGAGGAAGAGAGAGAGAGAGGGACAGACCACGCGTGACAAATTCTTCCGCGAGAGTGTGTTTCGTAAGGAGAGAAACCGTAGGAATGGCTTTAAACCACTTGTGCCGCGCACGGTGGTGACTGATCGATCGACGCGCGCGTTAAGTCCGACTAACAATAAATAAGGCAATTCAAAGTGAGCTCCCTCTCCCTCTCTCTCTCTCTCTCTTTCTCTCTTTCTTCGTTGGTTTTAAATTTAAATTATTAGCGCATGTAGGAGTTAGGATGATATCAGTTTGTAATTTTTCTTTTTTTAGTTTTGGTAGGTACACACACACATACACATATGTATGTATTACGTGCGTTCTGTAAAATAATTCTCAGCTCAAAGTGTGCTGATATATATTTTACAATATAATTCAGCTAGAGGGGAGTAAGAACGATGAGTTATTTATTTTAAACGATGCAACTTAAACGGAAGAACGATCAATTCGTGAGATATTTTCCGTAAGAGTTTGATGGTTGAAGTATGTATATAATAGTTTTGTTATCACGCTCTATTTTCAAATATGTGTTTATATACGTTCAGAGTTATTTTTAAATAGCCGGATCAGACGGCACGTTACGCAAGTACTGGTATTGTGTCCGCGTTTGTGACACGACCGGCGCAGATGTTCGACAATTAAAATACCAGCGATTGAATTAGATAAAAATGACAAAATGTCACAAACGTAAAAAAATTACCGAATCCTGTGCGCCCTTTTCGGAAGAGAAATCGGTTAAGACAGAAGGATTTTCACCTACCAATGGGAGACTTCGAAAAGGTTCTTCAAGGTAGCAGCGGCTTCGAAAAGAGATATTAAACGAAAACAAAAAAAAAAAAAAAATAAAAAAGAAAATAAAAAAAAACGAAACTGAAAGTCTAGCCCGATGACGCGGCAGTTCCCGATGGACAAATGAGCCAAAATAAATACCGAGGAGAATCATAAATATCGGTAAGAGAGAAGAGGTCTGAGACCAGGATCTCTCTCGGGGGTGAAAGGGACAGCTTGGAACAAGATGGTCCCGGTCTCTTCTTGTTTCTTCTCTTTTCTTCTCTCCCCCACCACACTGCTCTGCCTCTGTTTTCTCCCTGCTCTCGACGAATAATTAATTTATTGACCAGAGCCACGCCGGTGTGTGCGCGCTTAGCTCTACGATTTTCAAGCCTCTCCTCCTTGACGCGCGCAACTCCGCATTATAAAACTCGTTCCCGCTGCCTCTCCCCGCCCCGGTGCACACAGGCTACGCGTTCATTTACATTTAATTGGGAAATCAATCTAGCGCGAGGCATCGTTACACGGAATATTTATAAGGGGGAGGTCGGCGGCCACGTTCACGAGGTAATACGGGTTTCAATTTCGCGCGATCGCCACCCGATTCTTCTTCCATCTTGCCGATCTTTCCGCGCGACTTCTTTAATCTCGCGGGTTACACGCTCGCGCCCGTATTGCCGTTTTTTGATTAATAATTCAACGTACGATGAAAAATTACCATCGTACACATCGGAGAACACCTATGGAAGGTGTGTACGTACGGGGTCACACGTCCTACGTACGGGGATGTGTTTCCTCGTCGGTTATGTCGTAGCGCATATGGCGTGTCCTCTTCGTCGTCGTCGTCGTCGTCGTCGTCGTCGTCGTCGTCGTCGTCGTTGGTCGATCGTGGACCGATGGAACGTATGCATATTAGTCGATTATGTAAAGCATCTCGCACATCACTCTTTCTCTCTCTCTCTCTCTCTCGTCTCTCTTTCTCCTTAACCTATTACGTACGTGTGTGTGTAGCCAGGGTGCTTCAAAACAAACTCGCCATTATTGCTTGGCCGATACGCGAGTATTATGCTGGCTAGAGCTGCTCGCGAACAGCAGAAGTATCCACATGGGACATTTTTTTGGACATTTTAGTTAATAATATACTTACGTATGTAACGTATGTATCAATTGTAAATGAAATTGAGTCGAAACAGAATGGTGGAATTCGTGAATAGCGATATAGGTGGAACATTTTTGGACATTGTCGCTTGAATTTGGTTGCCAAAAATAATTGACGGCGAGCGTCACATACATGCATGTATACTTGATTTTGCCCAAAAATATTAATATAACTAAATTAATTAAAACTAAATTATAACTAAATTAATTAAAACATCTATTAACAACCGTATCGAAATATTCTACATATAAATCATTGTAATTTAAATGATGATCAGAGTAAATTGATTTATGCAATTGCGTTACTGGCCAAACAGAAATTAATATTGATTTTGGCGAAAATATCTTTTCGAGTCTAGTTCGTACGAAGGTCTGAAACCAGTGGCATTGACGGGTTCGATTGTACATTAATAAAATTACAGTAGTTGAATTAAAGTAGTTATAAAATTATTTATGAAACTTCTAACGATAGGTTTAACAAATGATATTTCTCACTGTCGTTTCAAACATTGTAGAAATTGTTCGCTGAACATTTACAGGTATGAATATAAATCTGGAATTTGCCAGTGACACCGCGCGGAGATTATTGCACTCAAATACGCGATATTTCAAAGAAGTTAGGCTCGAAAATCGGCACGTTTCTAACGCTGTCACCGATAGCGGTCAATGTGTTTTCGCGTTTCGCAAATGGAAAACAATCGTAATTCAGCGGCGTGTTCACGCCTCGTTAACCGGTGACTTACTGGTAGGCCCGTGTGGCACGCGAAAACCCCTCTCTCTCCCTCTCTCTTTTGTACCCTCCG
Organism: Tetragonula carbonaria; assembly: GCA_032399595.1. Classification (NCBI taxonomy): domain Eukaryota; kingdom Metazoa; phylum Arthropoda; class Insecta; order Hymenoptera; family Apidae; genus Tetragonula; species Tetragonula carbonaria. Next base: position 7,929,679 of record JAUCRC010000007.1, read on the forward strand.
TTCCAGGTGAACACCGACGTAAATAAATCGTATTGTCGCGAACGAGCGGCGGGTGCACGCCGCCTAGAAGAGAAGGGAAAATCCGTGGCTCGATCATGTGTATGCAGTATGCCACCGTCTGAGAATCTGGGACAATGTCGAGCCGTAATTCTAGTAGCCAACGTTGGCAATCATGATGCGCACACCACACACACACACACACACAGATATACTCTTTCTCTCTCTCTATCTCTTACTATCTCGTGTGTGCTTTCAAGCTTCGTCCGCGCGATCCTCTTGCCTGCTGTATATTTATTAATCGATCGAAACGATCGATCGACAGATCGACGGCTACCGCTCGCTGGACACGACGCGCGGGTTATGGACAGGATCAAGTGGGTCACGTCCATCGTGTGGGACGCCGAGCTATCTACGAGACTTGTCGGCCACGTGACGCCGACTCGCGGATTGCAGATAATCCTTGCCTGACAGCTGTGTACGTCCGCCAACTTATAATAATAGTAATGGCAACGTGGCTATCTTTATTTTATCTTTATTGCGCCGCGAACGCAAGATGAGTCGGCAATGAGCGACGACCGTCGCTCTTGATATTTGATGTTTGTTTGAAGATGCGCGTTTTGGCGGTGGAAATTGATTCGACAAAGGCGTCGCGGTGGAAATGGAATTGAGTGGAAGAGTTTCGATGAAAAAATGAATCATGCGTGTGTTTCTAATACTAGTAATGATGATGATAATAGCAACATGGATATTTTTATTGTTGCAAAATATTGTGTTGCAAACACAAGATGAGTCGACAATGAGGGCGGACCGTTCTTGATATTCTTTATCTTTGAAAGTGAAAATCGTAATCGTACTCTGAGTAGCCTCGTTCAATAAATATTGAATCAGGAAGAAAAGTATCCACGTCAAACTCGTTGATCGAATTGTCGCACGTTGGTTAATTGAAATTAACATTACGTGTAGACACGTTTGAGGCTCTTAGAGAGACTATAAGGAAGAAGGGGTAGGGGAAGATGCCTGGGGTGAATGGTGGACAGCTAGGTAAGAAAATTTACGCCTTCGCGTCGACTTTCATTTCGACAGAAAATTCAATTTGCCTTGGCGTCTGTAGTCGCCTCGTGTTCGAAGGAACGCGTTGGAAACGCATTGACGCGGAGAAAGAGAGAGAGAGACGGAGAGGCAAACCTGTTTACAGAAGTTGATACCACCCGCAGATCCAAACTGCCGTTCGTGATTTAAAGCCAATAACGAAGCGTGAACCGCGAACAAATTGAACTGCAGGCGTCTCTGTGGAATTTTTTCGGCTTTCGTGGCTCCTCGTTCAGAAAGAGAGAGAGAGAGAGAGAGAGAGGATTGTGTCGTGGTCCATGGCTGAGGTTGAACGAACTTGAATCACGGAATCCTCGTGCCGTGTCTTTGTTAACGATCGATCTGACTCTCGTCGAACGCGAACGAGCTTAACGAAAAAAAAAAAAAAAAAAAAAAGAAAGAAGAAGAAAAAGAAGGAACGAACGGCTTCGAAATAAAAATTGAAGAAAGCAGAAAGGTAAAAGGATGATCGGGCCGGCCGATCGGGCACACGGTTGTTGCACGTAACCGACAAGGCAACAGGATTTTTGGACTGTCTGCACCGGCGGAGAAAGGGAATCGTTTAATCGAAGTACGAGAACGATGCTTGCCTCTCGCCCTTTCTACTTCTTATTTCTCCACGTGGTTATTTTAAGCTGCTTACCGCAGGAAGTTTATAGCGCGGCGCGCACGGTTTTCGGCACGAAGAGGCGGCTCCAACTTCTCTCCCTTTGAAAAGACGCGAGAGGAGACCCGCGCGGTGACGACCGAGCGAGAGAGTGTTCTTCAAATAGAAGGCACCGTCGTTCGCACGACGCGATGAATCGGTCCCGTTTCAATTTTTTTCCATTTCACACCCCCTCCCCCCGGCCCGCTTCGTCAGCTTCTGCGGAATTATGAAATTCTCAAATACGATGGAATTCTTTTTGTTCTTTGGGGGTGAAGTAATTGGGGGATGAATGGTTGGAATGGTTGTCTATGTAGGAATTAGAATCAGTTAGTTGTTATTTGTTAGTTTTTCTTTTACCGTTTCTTTTACCGTGATAGAAACTTGGATTTCGATAAGTGGATCAAGCAACGAGAGTTCAATTGGATATTCATTTAAATTTAAATGGTTTCAATTGGTGAATTTCAAGCGAACGAAATTCTAAAATTTTTGAAAATGAGATTGAAGGTAATGTTGATTTAATGCACCAATTTAGAGTTATGAAATTTTCAAATACCATGGAATTCTTTTTTGGGGGGGATGAAGCAGTTAGGGGATGAATGGATGAATTCATATACGTAGAAATTTCTCTGACCATTTATTAATTTTTCTTTACGTAATAGGAAGTTGGATTTAGATAAGTGGATCAATGAATTGGATGTTGATTTGAATTTCGTTTGAATACGTGAATTTCAAGTGAAGAAAGTTCTACTTTAAAATGGGATTGAAGGTGTTTTGGAACAAACAGAGGATAGTTTCATGCCACTTATTTTATATTGTCGTATAAGTAACATACCGATTTAATATATCAATTTAATTTCATTGCAATAATAATAGCAATCTCTTGATAATCTCACAAACTCTCGTCTGATTATTCTAAACATTATAGACTATCCCGTGTAAGAATAATACCTAAATGTTCAAGAAACAGAAAGTACGCCAATTTTTCCAAGAACCCCTTTGATCAAAGGAAAAAAATTCGACATTCTCGAAACATCATCGGAAGGTACAGCCTGAGATTGCTATAGCTGTCGGTTCTTCCATGGACGCACTTGTTCGAAGTTCAAAGAGCAAATCGAAAAATTCTAGAGCACAGTTTTTTGAAGAGGAGGGGAGAAGGGGGGGGGGAGCGAGCAGGTGAAAAGCAAGTGTTAGATGGCTTGTTCCGTCGTGGACCACGCTTCGAAGGAAGAGGATGGGTATAGATCTTGGCATTTTGCCTTCCTTAAATCGCCAACAGGCTGCTGTCGATGCCTTTCGCGGACGCGCTCACCGCTTTTTTCATTCGTACAGCGTACAAAAAAGCGGTTCGTTCGAAGCGGTCTCTCTCGTCCGCTGGAAATGCTACTCGCCGAGTGAAACGCGAACACACCTGAAAACACAGTACGTGTTTACGCGGGACGTGCAGGCGAGAGAGAAAGGGGAAGGAATAAAAAGGGGCTGTGCCGGACGTTTTCGCCTTCTTTTTCCCGGACGTTTTGCAATGGAAACGTTCTCGACGAGGCAGGCTCTCGGTTATTACAGCGCGAGCTCTCCCGACGCTACGCGCCGCTTGCGCACAGAAGCTCTCCGGTGCTCCGGAGCTCTCTCGCGCGTTGCTTAAGGGGCTGTCGCGACCTCAGGAATTTCGAGGCGATAGCGCAGCTGTCGGCGAGCATGATCGATCACTTGCTGCGAAACCGGGGGCTTCGGGGAAAGCCCGAAGACTCCTCCTATCTGTTGTGTCCCTTCCTACAGGTAGACAGCGGAACAGTTGAAAATTTCGTCTTGTCATGTTAATTCGGGTCGTTCCGGTGATCGATGCGCGTCGTGTTTTCGGCGAGTTTGGAGAAACTCGGAAATCTGTGTATTTTTCAGATGCTTACCTGGGTACATATTTGGAAAGTTTCGTTCCCTTTTTACCTATCTTCATCTACCGATTTCTTCGAAGCGAAATTTAAACGTGCCCTGTGTTTAGCTTCTAATTTCGTAACGAGCCACGATGCAATTTCGCTGTAATTTCTGCAATTTTCGTTCGGGAAAGTAGAGAAACACTCTGTATGTATTGGAAACGACATTGTTGACCACGATTAAATAAGACGAAGAAGGGCTTGAGAAACCACGTGTTCCTCTTATCTTCGAACGATGAAGACCAAGTAGTTAAAAGTCAGGTGGGTCTAAGAAGACGAAAGTCTTCTGTGTATGCATCATGATCAATCTGTTACGAGTTTTATCAATTTTACCAAACCTCGAAACTACTTTTCGTCACTTTTCATACGAGGCAAACTTCTAAACGACATTACAGTTGTAATTTCGATCACTTGAAATGTAACAAACATGAATGTCAACTACGCTACAAGAAGATAAACAAAATTGTTTCATCATCGATAAAATATTAATTCACTTGAAGGAAACGATCGTGTCTTAGCTCCAAACTTTTTAAGCAATCCCCGAACGAGGATGAAGGTAAATTGAGAGATGGAGAGAGAGAGAGAGAGATAGAGAGAAAGAGACAATTGGGTTCGAGAAGTTTAATTAGATAAAAATAGTGTGTTTGTCGTTTGTTTATTGGGTTCACTCGGGGAGAGAGAAGTGAACGGATGCAACGAGCTGCACGCCGCTGAAAGAGACCGTCGACCGCATTGGCATTTGCATCATTCACCTTGAGAAGTGAATATAGTACGGCGCGGAGAGCCGTGTGTGTCGCACACCGCGGATTACGTTTGAAGGAATTTATTGTGCGGTTGGTAACGCAGCCGCGTCGACGTTTGCTTGTCGTTTCGCCTGTCTCTTCCCTCCGCGCTTATGGAATATACGTCGAATTCAACCGGTGATTCAGGATCAACAAACTCCTGGCGATCGTGGATCCGCGTGTCGATGACCCTTCAGAGATTAGAGAAATTTTCTCCAACGATCCGCCTTTTTTATCCTTGGAATCTTTCTTTCGACAAAATCCGGTTGTGAATCAGGTTCCTTGGATCGCCGGTGCTTTTCAGAAGGAATTACAAATCCGGTTAGAAATTTTCAGGAATTTTAGATTTAGAGTTTTCCGCGAGAGCTGTAGAGTTTTCTTGCACTTGGTCAGAACTGTTCAATCTACGTATTTGTTTGCTTGGTGAATCGTTCGGACATTGTCTTCTTAGATCTATTAATTAGAATATTTGGCGTACAGCAATGTGGAAGATTTTATAATTACGAAGAGGATCGATGGATTGATTGAAAATTTTCAAGATTAAATCAATATCTATCGGGGTAAAAAATTGTACGTTCTCCGTTTCAGTATTCATCTATCTAGATTTATTTTTAAAAAATAAATTACAAAATTATTTTTTTAATTTTAATTGTATAAGGCGTACTCTCTCCAAGTCTACATTAGCCTAATTATTTACTACTGTCGTTTAACGCGATATATACATTTACGTATTGTAGACTGCACATAATTTGCCCTTTTCGTCCCATACGTTCTCGTTCGAATACTTCTCAAGAATCCCACATTCGCGTAGAATGTTCTCCTCCTCTGCTGGTAGAGAGCTTTCCACCGTAAGCGCGCGTGAATTTAAATATGGAGTCGAAGTGATTTATCAGTCTGCCATTAAGTAGTATGTAACGTTTCGAAAAAGTCCAACGCAGCACAGCGCTGGGTGTTTCTCAACCCGTGAAAGGTATCCTGCACAGAAATCGTATTCAGGATACGCGTACAATGAAAAAACCGCGTATTGCATTTTGTCTTAGGGTCGTAGCCTTTTCCGCGGAGCAATTCGTTCCGCAAATAGACATAGCATAACTCCTTGCTCGCCGACTCGTTTGTTCTTCTAACGCCGCGCTATTGCGTTTTCTCATTCATCGTTGTGCTTATACATGTGTATGTATCTCAGCCGGAGAAATCGTTGTCAATTATCGTAATAAGATCACATTCTGAGTTATTACGCTTATACGATAAACTCGTTCGCGCGATGTATCCTCTGCATTCGAAATTCACATTCATAGATATTCAGTTATTAATCTAGATCATTGCCTATTTTACGTAGATAAAAGTCGATGTGATTTTCATTTATGAAATTCTTAATAAATCATTGTCTAACAAATCACCCAGTCGGAGTATTCCGTACATTATTCATTCGAACATTTTCATTATACAAATTATGGAATTATGTCGTTAAAAGATTTTCCAAGTTATAAAATACTCATAAATCATTCGTTGTCTCTCAGCTGAGATCGTATACATATTAATTTTCTATTACGGTAATTGGCACATTATTAGTTTAAATTGGCACATTCTGAATCAATCGTGATCGATACGTCAACGTGTTTTAAATTCCGCGTCGTGTTATCTAGAAGAAAGGAAGCGTCACTACGTAAAGATTTCAACGTAACTCGTATCTCGTGTCACCAACCACCTTCTCGAATCAACCCCGCAAGACGCACAATGAAACGTGTTCGTAACGTTCCACGGTCATTATTATTAGAAGTGAAACGTCGACTCGTGCGCAAGGATTGCAGATTCACGGTGAACCGCATCCGTTTGGTGGCCCCACCAGGGCAGAAATAATTTCGATCGTTGCCGGATCAAAAGGCCCTCCTCTCTCTCTCTCTCTCTCTCTTCGCTGCGATTTATTTTTTAAAGGAATCTCTTTGCGCGAGATTCGAGTCGAGATAAAGGCCGCGACGTTTGATACCGCTCGAGTAATTTCGTCGTCGCCAGTGAACAACGAGGAGGAAAAAAAAAAGAAGAAGAAGAAGAAGAAGTAAAAGAGAGAAAGAAAGAAAAGTGAAGGAGAAGAGAAAGAAACACAGAAGCCCACGAGTTTTTCCTCGGCACAGTGAGGTGTGCCCGTTGCACCGTGCACACACGTAGAGCGCGGGATTATTGTTGTGCCCGGGAAATAACAGCGTTTCGCGTATCCGAGCAGAGGGTGGCTGATGGCTGGCCGTTGCCATCGGCGGTGACAGCCGAGGGTTGGAAAAAAAAGGGGGCGGCCGTGCACGCGGCGCACGTTGTCCACTTTGTTCGTCCGCGAATCGCAGATATGGAGGCGCCGCGCGACGAATTATACGTATAAGCGGCCCGGTAACGCAATCGGGATGATCTTCCAATTAAAATATTCTGCCTGCTGGCTTTAAACTGCTTCTCTGGAAGAGGGTAGAGGGGACGCGACGACGACGACGACCACGGTGAAAACGCGTGCGCCACCAGACGTGTTTTCGCTTCCACGCAACAGCGGATTCTTTTTGTTTCGTTAAGGAGAGAAAAAGAGGGACGGAAGAATACAGAAAGACCAACATAACAGGAGGAAGGAGGAGAAGTTTCGCAGTGGTGTAAGGACGGGGGGAAAGAGAAAAAAAAAAATAAAAAGAATCGCGCGCGTTGCCTCGCGGTCTCTAACTATCGAACAAGTTTTCCCTCGTGACGGCCAAGTTTTCCCTCTCTTTCTTCCCTTTTCTCTGGAAAACACGGCGTGCAACGTGCAACGTGCAACGTGCAACGTGCAACGTGCAACGTCCTCGAAGATCAGAGGAAGAGAAAGCGAGAGGAGTGGAATGGACGTAGAAGAGGGAGAAAATGGGAAGCAAGGGATGGAAAGAAATTTCCCCAACTGGCGGCTGGATTATCCGAGCAGTCGTTTAAAGTTTAAGTCATTAGTCACGTAACTACTTGCTTAATAACTGTGAAATTGCGCGCACGTCTTTCTCTCTCGTTTTCGGCTTCTTCCTTCTTAAAAAAGAAAAAAGAGAAGAAAGAAAAGGTTTTCCTAGTTTCTTCCTCTCTTATCTTGCTGAAAATTGCACGAGTTATCGAAATCCAGGGGTCTGGGTTCAGGGGAAAGTTGCATACGACACCGCTAAAATTATATTCAGCGTCGCAGAGGCGAGGCGAGGCGAGGCGAGCACAATCGGTCGAGTGGCATCAATCCGGTTAAATGGCCCTCGATACGAGCGTGTTTTTACACACGGAGCGTTTTCGCGGAAAACCTGCTGAATCGGCCACGAATGAAGCTATCTCCGACACGCGTGCGATTCCGCGGCTGCTGCGCCCGAATTTCTCGAATTACGTTTCCAATCGCTTCAACGTTTAATTCAACGAGATTCGTGAACGCGCTTCTGTTCGATATCTTATATTAGTGGTATCTTTGGACGAGGATTGCACAGTAATAACTGTAAAGCTCCGAGATAAGAGAGAAATGGACCAAGAAATATCATCGTCAATTTTCAGAATCTTTCAATTTAGAGCTCCTTCAGCTTGTCATATATGTAAAAAATGCATCTCTACTAAACGTTAGCTCGGATCAAACAAACTGGATGAAGAAACCGAACGAATAAAATGAATTGCGTCTTTTATTCAACAAATTCATTATTAACCCTCTATTGCATGAATTTTTATGACGAGTTGAAAATATATATGGCTGTTAATCTATTTAAAAATGAACGTGGTCATGAAATAAATAATAAAATTTTATTCGAAAATGTTATTTATCGCATTTTTATAACTGTTGGCAAACAACTACCAATAAATTGTCTACTTTAATTTACTATAGTACATTTGAAATTTAAGTCCCCAATTGGGAACGGAATGCAATAGAGGATTAATATTCGATTCTAAGAAAAAAAGAAAAAAAGAAAAAAAGAAAAGACAAATAACAACTAAAACTAAATGCTAGTAAAATTCGTCTGCTCGCGAAACGAAAACGCAACATATATTATATCGAAATATAAATAACTTAGGATCTGAAATGTATCTTAACTTATTTGCAACTTGACAGGTATAATAATAAAAAAAATATGAAGAACTTTAAATTCTATACAACGAAAGATTCAGTTTTAAATTATGTAAATACTGTATATCTATGTTAGATTTCGCAAGAAAGAGAAATTATCGATTTAAATAAACATTATGTTGAGAAAAAAATTATTTTGTAAAGATTTAAATTGTGCTTTTGAAATCCACTAAATTTGAGGATTCATCATTTGGATGTGATATGACAAACATATTCATCTCGTACACTAATAATTGTCACTTCACTACGTGTGAGATCGAAAAGATTGACAAATGTACACACGTGTCTACAGTCGACAGCGATAGCATATATATAGCATTGTCCATAGGGCCACTCAAAGTGCCAAAAACGCGAGCAAATCGTGTTCGACAGCGTGAAACGGTATTTACCAATGATCGCATAGTCACCTTTTCTGCCTTGTGTCTATTCTAGTCTATCCTATCCTCCCCATCGAGATCCCCAGACACGAGTTAATCGTCGTGTAACACGTGTTGCCTCGCGAATTCGCTGTCCAACAACTCTTTATCGCAGCAACAACAACAATTGCCGATGAAATTTCCGCGGAATCAGATGCACCGTACCGATAAGAGCGAGAGAACAATCGTCGCGATGATCCGTCTACGACAGCGTGTTGCAACGGTGGAAATTGACCGCGAACATGCACCGTTGTGGAATAAATATTAAACAGCACGACGACAAGCTCAAAGCTACCACGCTATATAGTGAAACAAAACGGCGGGAAAACACCGTCTAAAACAATATATCAAGTCCACGAGGGGTGAAGAGAAGAAGACAGTGGCCAATTGCGGTGAAACAATAAGAAGCGACGAATCGTAATGCCATTTCTTCTTCTTCTTCTTCTTCTTCTTCTTCTTCTTCTTCTTCACTCGTATTTTTCTCCTTCGTTTTTCTCTATCTTCTCTTTCTCTCTCTCTCTCTCTCTCTCTCTCTCTTTCTCACTTTTTGTCGTTTCCTTTCGGTCAACCACAGGAGTGGCCTAGCATGACGTCACTTTTTTGCAGGCTGCTCATAATAGCACAGCTTACCAGCTATTACCGCGGCTGGCACGCCTCTCTCATCGTTCACCACCACGCTAATACATTTCTCTCTCTTTCGCTCTCTCTCTCTCTCTCTCTTTTGCTCTTTTTCACCTCTTTATCCCCGGCCAGCACACGCGTGTGCGCGCCTTCTTGCACGATGTGACACGACCTCGCGCACGATTATAGCTTTTCCCGCGGATTACACGAGCCTCGCAGACAGAGCTTTCTTCCCCCGCGCGACGACTTTCCCTCGTACTATGCCTAATGGCCCGATAAATACGGTATCTGCCGGCAGACAAAACACGGTTTTACGGATTTTTCAATAGCACCGGGGGGTGCTAAACAGAGGGAGAGAAAATTTGCTTGCTACATTGGAAAAAGAAAGAGAATTTTTTTACGGCCGATCGTCGTGAAGGTTAATGATGAAAATTGAAGAAAAGGTGAAATTATGGAATTCTTTTCTCAATTTGAAATTGATAAGGGAGTTCTTTCGAAACTGAAGAATTTTCTGAAAGTTTTTTGTAAATTTTGTTACAGTGATTTTAGGTAAAGTAAATAAGAGAGCAAGATGGGCAGAAAATTTGTTCGCTAGATTAGGAAAAAACAAAAAATAGGGAATCGTGGAAGTTCTGATAAAAATTGAAGAGAGGGTAATTCATCGCGTGTAACTATGACGTTCTTTTCGTCGCGTATTCTTAATTTGAAATTGATAAAGGAATTTTTTCCGATCAACCGATCAACTTTCTGGAAGTTTTGTAATTTTTATTGCAGTGATATCGATATATCGATATGATGTGATAAAGTAAGTAGGACGCAATAGTATTTTACTTTGGAGTCGGAACTTGTCTTGCAATTGACGAACTAATTTTTTAACGACTGATTTTTAATGATGGTTTTAATAAGTCTGGCCCCTAAGTGGTTGTACACACGATCTCTGTGGGAAAGAGTTTCCATTTTCATTAACACGTGTTACACTTTAATTAATTATACGAAGTGGTTAAATGATTACACGTATAAAGAGAATTTTTAATCTCAATCAAGCTGTTGTGCGAAAATTGTTGTCACGCATTGAGGATAGAGTTCGTGATAACAGTATCGAAATATGTATGCTGTGGATTTACGACTGAAATATATTTGCGTATAGACATCAGAATAATCGTATATTGTAACCCAAAAGTCCAGATGTTTCATTTTCACGGAGAGATCGACATGAAAATCAATGTTTCTCGTTTCATGAAAATCAACTACGCTCGTGACATTTTACGTAAGGCCACAATATTCACATAATGTCGATGCACTGGTCACATTTGACGGTTTATTTAATTTGGCTACTAATGCCGATTCGAAATTACTGATATTACAGTATAAACGATATACTCGTTAGTTGGTGATCTATTTAATCTCGCCAATCATCCGATTGAAATTATAATATTTTATTATCGAACACGCGTATATAAATCTCGCCGGCATTCCGTGCAACATGTGAAAAAAAAGTCTCAGCTCTTGTAAAAACGCACCAAGTACTTACACAGTGATCGATCAATCTCTTCATTCCATGGACTCTACTGCACTTTAATCGCAATAATCGTTACTCGTGTATATGTCGTAGACTTTCAACGTTCTCCAGTGTGTGACGCTCGGTGCACGTATGACAAAGATCTTGCTAAAATTCCAAGAAACCTGCAGAAATAGCTCGTTGTGCGTCGTAAAAGTTTTTATTTTTATTCGAGAGGACAGCCACTGTCCTTTCAATTCACACGGAATCAGACGCGGAGAGAATCAGACGCGCGAGACACTCGCTCGCTCGCCCACGTGTTTCCGAGCTTTCGAAAGTTGCACCCCGCGCGAGCGAAAGAGGGGCTAAGAAATTAGCCGGTTTCTTCCTCGAAGAGTCCGGCTCTCTGCTCCCTGAAGAAAATCACGACGAGAGAGAGAGGCGAGCCGAGGAATTAATATTTATAGAGCACCTCGTCACGGCGATTCTGCGTTGCGTTTCACCGGTCGTTCTCTCTCTCTCTCTCTCTCTCTCTCTTTCGACCGCTTCTATACTATACGTCCTTCTCTCTTTCGAAAAACCGCGCGACAATGTGTGCCACGCTATGGGAATATAAATCCTCTCTCTCTCTCTCTCTCTCTCTCTCTCTCTCTCTCTCTCTCCTCACTCAGTTCTTTACACACCGGAGAAACGAGAAGAAAAGAAAGAAACGCGCGGATCCATTAGAACCGAGAATCCGCGAAAAATCGATCACGCGTGTGTGCGCGAGTGTCGTGTGTACACTCTCGTCCAGAAATCACCGGACGTTTGACGAATTCAAGACTACAATTTGCACGATCTCCGATCAAACACGACTCTCATGTTCTTTTCGAGTTGGCGCAATGAGATATTAGGTATTAACCCCTTTGCACCGCGAAGCGAAATATTGCGCGGTTAAGTCATGAAACGCGAGCTGCGATTCAGCATCTCACATTTATTAATAGCGGATAGTTCAGAGGTCAAGTTAGTGTAAATCTTTTTTTGTTATTGAAACTGTCGATGGAACGAGTTATTATTTCTAATAATTTGTGTAATAGTATTATTCTAATTTGTTGCTCGTAGTAAGATATTCTAATGATTGTTCAATTGTTGTATTCTGATAATCATTCACGGTCGCAGTGACCGTATGTAATAATTAAATTGTACAAATTGTTCTTAACTTGCACTCTATGGCATTACGCGCTCTGTCTCGCGAATCTGGCATTTCATTGTAATTAGTTAGTGTTAATAATGAATGGTTGATATTTCAATCGAGACTTGATAAATTGTACACGTGTAATGCAAAGTCACGCAGTGCAAGTTGCGATGCAAATATTTCATTATTGGTTCTCACCTCACGTGTTAGTTTTACGTCGAAGATGTCCAATTTCGACTCGTTCGAATTACACGTGTACGTGTAAATTCGTAAACGTATGTGAAATTAAACTAAAGAAAATCGTACCAATCGTTGCAATAATCATTTCATTCGATACCCGACCAAATCCCCGAACATTGCGAAGTGCAACGAAATTAACATTAGAACTACCTACACGGCTAAAGCGCAAAATTTCCCAAAATTCATAGACGAATTAAAGCGAAAGAAAACTTTTTCTAACCATTGTAAATAGGGTGTACAAGCTTTTTATTTACATATTTACGAAGAATCCCTCGAGTCTACGAAAACACACACCGTTTTATTGAAATGGTCATTTTGACCATTTCGCTGGTTCTTCAACAACGGTGAATCGCGCGAGAGAAATTAACTTTGCAAAAGGCCAATTTTGCTGAAAACTAGCAAGCGTAGCCGGGTTGCGCGACTTGTAGACGAGAGTGTACGCGCAGACAGGTTTCAGTTGGCCTCTCTGTGTACAATACCCGTGTTCACAGGTAGAGATCGCGGAGCGTAAGGTAAAGAAACGCAAGCTCGTCGTCGCGGTGGCGCGATGCATCGTGAATCTTTAGGGGGTTTAACCCCCGACGGCCGCTGTGTGTGTGTGTGTGTGTGTGTGTGTGTGTGTGTTTTTATGCTTCGCGGAAAAGCGGCCAGCTAGCCGAAGCGACCGTGGTAATTTTATTTCGAACGTTATCGTTGCGTGAAGAAATTCCAGCGCCGAGGAAAAATTCTGTGTCACGTATAGCTAGCATCGTTAGCGAACCGATGTGCATCGGAACTGGGCTACGATCTGGAAACACGTTTCCAAGCTCGGTGTATTTATAGATTGACGATTGCGCTTATGGCCGAGCTCTTTGTCGCGGGTCGATGTGCTTGTCGCGGTGCGTTTTTCGGGGATTTCGATGCCCTACGAACATGGGGACACGAGAAATTCGTTTTCGCACGGCGATAGATGCGAAGAAGTTCGAGATACATACACGCGAGAAGAAAATTTTTCTTCTAGTTTTTCGGTTTGTTTGTATTAAACAAGAATGGATATTTTTTCTCCACTGTTTTTAAGTTCTGGGGTGAAAGTGCGCTACGGGTGCGAGAAAGTTTGGATGATACGCAAGAAGAAAATGTTCGATTTCCTTTTGTTTCCTTCTAGCTCTTCGTATTGTTTTTATTTAATTAAAGTGGATATTTCTTCACTGTTTTTAACTTTCAGGGTGAAAATGCGCCATGGGTGCGAAAAAAGTTTGAAAGATACGCAAGAAGAAAGTATTCGATTTTCTTTTCTCTTTTTTCTTCTGTACATTTTGTTACAAATTGGATGTTCGTTAGTGTTTTCAGTTTCTAGTTATTTTGGGATATTGTCTTCAACATCTCGATGGCTAGAAAGAAAATGAAAAAGTAGTTAGGTAGTTAATGACGCGTGATGTCTTTCTCTTTCCGTTGACATGCCCTAAAATATTAAAAATCTTAAGAGGGAGAAGGAAACACGGTCGAAAAAGGGTGGAATAAAGTGAAAATAAACCACGACCACGCGAGAAAGAAAAATATAGGAAAAATGCAAGGGTCGTCCAGAATTGTGGAGGGGGGGAAGGAGGAAGAGAAAAGATCGATGCGCGCTGAAAATAGCTGGAGAGATAATAAAAGGACGAAGTTCTTATTTTCTGCATGTTAAAGGGCAATTCGAAAGTGGGGGAAATCAATCTCACGTGTCGTAAACTTCTGTCTCGCGAGGAGAAATTTGCCCAAAAATGTCTGAAGCAACATGAAAATTATAACGTTTAAAACCTACATTTAAAGATAACACTGATTATAACGTATCGAATGGTCGGTAGATTGTTGATCGATTGCATTGGTCGAGAAAATAAGTAAAGATTGTTAGAGAACGTTGTAAATTCGTCGAGAAAAGACCAAAAAAAAAAAAAAAAAAAAAATCATTCAGAGTACATTCCTGACAGGTGACTCGCGGTCAACTTCTCGATTGTTACGAAGATATAGGCGCGGTTCTACAACAATGGAAATGAATTTCAATTGTCTTGCACTGTACTAGGCACGAAGTTACATTTTCATAATTAAGGTGTAGGAGAAGTTCAGCCTGCATTCTATTACGTACAACCGTAAGTGCTAGAATCGAGCGTGGATGCTCTATTTCTCGTGAATCAAGTAGAACTTCATTAATAATAAATTAACACTTCAATTCCACCCTGCCCTGTTCTACTTTCAGATAGGCTATGGCCTATCGAATTTCAAGTGAAAGTCATGAAGGTTAAATTAGATTTACCGTCTCTCACCGCTATCGTGTTCTAATAGAATTTAGGTTCTAGCACTATCGAGGGTAAGTTTCGTAGTTCAAAGCAGACTTAGGTTCTACCAAGAAGCAGGTCTGCCTTATCAAGGTTAAGTTGGATTTCGATTTTGTCACTGCCAAGGTCAAAGTGAATTCAGACTCTACCGTCGAGAGAGCAAGATTAGAATGAGCTTGGGTTTCACTGTCATTGGTGGAAGTGGAATTTTAATGCAAACCAGTCAAGTGAAATTTAAATTCTCACTCGCTGTCAAGGAGAAACAATATTTGAATTCTATCATTACCGGAGTCGAAGTTAAATCAAATCGAATTGTGAAACTCTCCACTGTGAATTCTACTCTCCATTACGACCGAATGGAGCTTGAATTTTTGTAAGATTTTACCACCATCGGAGACAAGAATTCATCGTAGATCTTTTATTACAACTAACTAGAACTTGAATCTTTGCAAGTCCTCTGCTATCCCAGCATACGTACGTTCACGCAAGCGTGAATGAATAAATGTAAAAAAAATACATTGTTACAAACTTTTATCGCACAGTGTCAGTTTTTGACTTAGGAGGAACTAATCGTAGAACTCGTCGTCGGGACGAAGAGAACGATCGTTCGGTTTATGGTACCAGAGGGGGTTGTAGCGTAGGGTTGGTTGTTGAATTTCGTTCGAATTCCAGGAAGGGGGTGGCTCTGTCACGTGACACGGGAGAACAGGTAGAACAAGTCAGCTGGAGAAAGCCGCCGCAAAATAGAGGTTCGAGTCACGCGACAACGAAAGCAACCCCTCGAAACGTACCCCTCGCGTTCCCTTGTAGTGGCCGGGCTTCGCCGAGTTAAGACGGTCATTAATTAAAGACGGCCGAGTTGTCATCTTCGCGTCACGTCGCGGACGACTATATATCATCGGGTTTCGGGTTTGCGACACCGGCAAATTGCGAGACTGTCGGCGAGTTTACTCTCGCTGGTTGAGAAATAACGGCAGCAAAATTACTGCAAAATTATCTCCGCGGAATTGGACTATTGGAACATTGCTATGGGCGTGTTATTTATAACCCTGTTGATGAAAATACCAAAAATTCAGTCAGTCGCCGAAATTTTTGAAATTAATTAACCAAGTCGAATCATTTAATTAAATTGAACTCGAAATTTCATTGATTCCAAATAGATAGACTGGGAAAGAAAAATTATCAAATAACACTCGGCCACGCCTCAGCTACGCGCTGTCCACAGATTTCATTGAAAATTGTGTTTTACAGAAACAAGAAAATTATCTGATGAATTGTAAGCAACTGTAGTTCACGACTGATTAAAAACACACACACGAAAGAAAAAAAAAAGGAAAAAGCGAGAGATCACTCACTTCGGTTGGCTAAGTGATAACATCGAACATTCTAATTACTTTGCTGAGAAACTCTTTTACTAATAAAATTATTGCGTGGAATGAGATGGAATTACATCGACATAGCGTTGACATTAATCAAATCGCAAACACGGTTCTGAATTTTGTTGCCGCGATACATCTTTCGGAAACGAAACAACAAACGACCAAAAAAAAGGCTAAAGTTTCCTCTCGAGTCTCAAGTAATACACAATCGAGAGAGACGTTTCGTGGTTATTAGTATTCTTCGTTGATCCGGTTGAGGAAACGGGGGTGAGGAGAGGAAAGAACACTCTGGATCATTATACGCGACGAAAGTTTCACAGCCGTTGTACACCGGTATCCGGCCGGTTAAAACAGTTACGAGAGACGAGCCCTCGGTAACGTGGCACGCGGTTCCATTATAAATTCACGTTTAATCGGGTTTTCGGTATTAATACCCGGTCGATCGTTATTATTCCCGACGGTTGTAATTATCGCCGCGGTAATATTCGTTTGCACGTCGTGGAGTCATTACGCGCCGCCGTCCATGTGATTACATTCCTATCGTTCGCGGCTTAATTAAAAGGCAGTGACAATACGACCGTATAGCGTCTTAATATATATATATATATATATATATATATATATATATATATCCCCTTCGTCTATCGTCGCTCTCTCTGCCGTATCTGTTCCACCTTTGCTGGAATATTGAAATCGAAGGGCCTCGTCTTTTAGGTTAGGCAACCGCTTATTTCAACCTAACGCGTTATATATACACTCGAGCGCAAAAATTTCGTTTCACGTGCAACGTTCGACGATTCTTTTGGAGGATTTTGCCTTGAAGACTCGTTGATCAACTTCGTAAAATTGAAAACTACGGAGGAATGATCTCTCTTTTTCTCTTTTTTTTTTTTTAAATCTTGAAATTTACCCTTATTTATGTCATCTTATCGCGGTGAGTGAAGATTCAGGACTCGTAAGGCGGAAAAAAAAGGAAAGTCGATTGACATCTTTCGCATCTCAGCGGCGCAGAGTTCTCACGTTTGTACGTTCGGTATAAAATTAAAATTCTATTTAAATCTTAGAACTAACGAGTATAAATGTTATATTCGCAAATAGTATTCTTTTGTCATATCTGCGCATTGAAATTGTTATTGCGGTTTGTTGCACGGATTGTGTCAGAAAAGTCGGATAAAACGATTACGCAACAATTATTCACTCTGTTGAATGAAAAATTACGAGCGTGTGAGAATTCAAAGATTGCGATTCGTCAATGAAAGTTACGGTGACGATGTCTCCTTGTTTCGTAACCGGGGGAAGGTTCGTTCCTCTTCGGGCGAGCCACGAAGTTTTGACCGGGCGTGTACGCATAACGTGAGTTTAAACGCCTCTCGAAAAAATCTGCCGGAGAAACCCTTCATTTAAGATTGTTTATCGATGGTTAAGTCGTAGCTCGAGGGATTCTCGCTGGTTCTTCTTTCGGGACTTGTATAACACAGTGAAGAGCGAGAGAGAGAGAGCGAGAGCACATGATCGAGCTGTTCGGGGCAATGGCGCAGGTCGGAGGCGATAAGAGCTATTGCTGAAATTTAGCAATATTCTCTTGGCCTCTCTCTCTCTCTCTCTCTCTCTCTATCTATCTATCTATCTATCTATCTATCTATCTATCTATCTATCTATCTATCTATCTATCTATTTATCTGCGACAGTGCACACGAAGCATAGAGAGAAGGTTTACAAGGGTAGTAGCGTACACGAGGTGCATATCTCCCTCTCTCTCTCTCTCTCTCTCTCTCTCTCTCTCTCTCTTGGAAACGGGTCTTTCGAAACTCTGTGTTCCGATGGGCAACCGATATGGTCGCTATTAGTCTCCGGTGCTCAGAAGCACTATACCTACGGCCCCATCTCCGATGTCCAAGTGAAACGGAGGATGAGGCGTGCTCTCGTAGCCGCGGAACCTGGCCGGGGGTTGAGGGAGAGCGTGTAGGGCTTTTTGGGGCGTAGATAATAGTGAGAGAGTGGCCATTAAGGGGCGAATTGCGTAGCAGGAAGAAGGCCTCCGCGAAACTTCGCACCTGCCTTTTCCACGCTTCGGATACATATTCATAAATGGACGCGTCGAGAGAGAGAGAGAGAGCCGTTTAAAAAGGCTTCGTTTCTCTCTGTCCCTCTTCCTCTTCTTTCTCGTCGAAACTCGCGGTAAATTACTTTGCTCGGCGCTTGGTTCCGGTTTTTCTTCGTTTCGAGTGTCGAATTAAAATTCAATTTAAACGAACGGAGGAGATCAGCATGCGTGACAGTTTGCTTCACTTTTCGGTCGTGAAGTGAATTTTTTGTTGGAACGATTTAAAGCATTACTCGGTGCTTGGTTCTCGCTGTTAATTAAAAAGTGAACAAATGAGGTTCGTGTTGTTTATTCAAAGTACACGGAGAGAATCTCTTTTATATGTAAAATGGAAAACGACGCTAACCGGTTCAGCTCATTAAAAAAGAAACAAGTACCATCAGATTAAAAAGTGTATTTTCTACTATTATATTAGGCATTATTACATTACTCGGATCAGTGAAGATCTAAATTTATTACTATTAAGTCTGACAATGAGTAGACAGTACACGACCTCTTTGTCATATTCTCGATTTATGATTAAACCTAGAGAGCAATGTAACTTGGGACATGAAAATTGATCGGACTGATAATTTTAATAACGTTCAACGTTCTTCTTCATAAGGAGGAAACTTAATCAAAATTAAATCACAGTTATTATCAGTACCTGAAGACAAATATTTCTGGTACAAAGGATCTTGGAAAATAGCAAAACAATTTTTTGAGGTAAACGGGGAATTTATTCGAGACATCGTACTTGGCCCCGATTTTTACTCCCCGAGATGCTTGTTACGAACTGTTTGCAGCACAATTTGTCAACTTCCACGCTGATATTTTTCTCCTCCCTCCTATTTCCCCGTTTGCTCGCGATATTCGCGTTCTTCGAGCTTCACTTGTTTCTGTGTTTCTCTCTGTGTTGCGCGAGTGAGAGTGGTCGCGAGTGACCGAGAATAATGATATTATTGCGGAGCCGCTTACAGCTGACGGCAATTAAAACTTTGGTAATTGCCGTGGCGAATTACGTAATTACGTAATTACCACGTCGTGCACCAGTTACTGCCGATGATGGCGGGCGGTGGCAGAGAGCCCCACGGTTTTTATACCTGACCGTCGGTGTTCCCTACCGAACGTTTTCGCCGATGCCCGTTCCCGATTACGAAGAACGAGGTTGAAACCGATGGCTTTAATTAAGAATCGCCCCCGTCAGACGACTTTACAGTTCCCCGTTAAAATGAGATTTCGCCGCTTCTGCGCACGCTGCTGCCCCCCCCCTCTCGTGTATCGTTTCATTCGATCGGCGGCGCCCGCCACCCCCGTCATTACTCCTCCCCCCCCTCCACCTCCTTTCAACCCGTCTGCGCGCGATTCTTTCTTTTCTCTTTTGCCTGCTTCTTCGTCGCGTTTCGCTCGATTCCCCTTGCGCGAAAGATCTCTGTCTTCCCGACGTAGTATCGCACGTGGTTGGAATTTGGCGATTTGTAGTTAAAAAAAAAAATAAATAAATAAATAAATAACTTTGACGCACGGCTAGAAGTCATTCGTATTTCATGTCTTAATAACGAATTTTGTGTGTTTCAATGATTGATTCGGAAGTAGAAGATTGGAGCCGACATGCTACAATTCCATCAATATGCACGTGTCTATCTGTAATTCTGACACATTGAAATGAAATGAAATTTTGACGATTTTCCGCGTGACATCGGCCGCCATACGCAAAGGATGCATTTACTCGATGTAATCGAGTCTATCAGTTTTTGTTCGACGAAATTTTATTGAACAAATCGTTACGATTCTAATATCAATTTGGCAATTGTTATCACGCTTGTCGCGTGATTCGACGATTTCTTCTACGATTTGACGAGCTACGGTGAAAAGGGCCAACATCCACGGAGGGAAACCTACGTTCCTGTGTCCTGGCTTTTTAACTGTTCGTAGCGGGCGTAGTTTGCGAATCGTTTGCCCTATCGTTTAGGTTGCAATTTCCATCTAAATCCGGTGATAAACGTTGCACGATGCGGAGCTTTCTGCCGGAGTCAGAGCCAAGACAACGCTATCGTTGTTATCGGGCACGTAGGACGCGTGCCCTCTGGCCGTCGCACACCGGGCAGCGTTGAAACGCCCACAGAGACTCGAATCGCCCTGATCAGAGTGAAAGAGAGAAAAAGAGAGAGAGAGAGAGAGAGACCCAACGGAGGAGCCCTTCATGGTTAACCGTAGCTGGTGCTACACAGTCGCCTCTTTGTCGATTAGCCGGTGCTTGACTGGAACTCGCGCCGGAATCGAGACCGGATTTTTACCAGGCTCCGGATACTCGTCGCGTTCTCTTTCCTTTTTTGGCACCATCCCCACGGCTCTCTCTCTCTCTCTCTCTCTCTGTTTCTTGTTATCTGCCGGTTCGCGAAAGAATTGATTTCGTGATATAACTTTTTGGTAAGGAAATGTCATAAACAGTTCCTTTCTGACTTATAACTCACGTTCGACGTAGAGAGAACAAATGGCAAATTTTTATTCACCACTCTTCGGTTTAGTACAGTTTTAGAAATTCAACACATTATTGACCAGCGATTTTTTTCTAAACAAAGAAAGAATTCGCGCGTGATTAAATACAAAGAACTTTATTATCACGTAATGTATTTGAAACTTTGTGCATGTGTTATCAAAGTATGTTAATATTTTTTTAAGAGAATGATGTATAGCAAGCACCAGTGTGAAGGGAAACGCATGGTCAATAATGTGTTTTTGACACACTTCCAATTCTAGTCCAATTTACATTTACGATTTACATTTGGGACTGGTGGCAGAAACGATTCTTCCGCTGCGGCATTAGAAACACAACAAAGTAACAGAGAATTAGATTTTTCAAATTGGATTGATACATAACGATTAGAACAGTCGATTCTTATTAATTCTAATCAAACGTGCCACGAATTCGTCGTGAATTCGCTGAAATTCATCAGACTTGTAGCCACCGTTGATGCGATGGCCGCCGATTTCACCGATCTAAAGGATCGCGAAACTCTCGAAGAGATTTTCATTGACTGGCAGGCCTCTTGCGGGCGACTTTCGACGTTCGACGCGCTGGTTTGCGCGCGCCTAACCCCTGCCCACCTAGGCCAGGTAACAACCGTACAAAATTGTCAAGGGAGGGCACGCACGCGTGTGCACGCACACGGTGGTGTGGTGGTCTGTTTATATCGGCTGGCCGGCGAACTGGCCGCCAAGGCTTTATCATTATCGGATGTGACTAATGTGGCGTTTAACGCGCAAACCTCTCAGGTTAGTTATTATTACAGCCGTTGGCAACGCCAGGGCCCAGGCTCTCTCTCTCTCTCTCTCTCTCTCTCTTTTTCTCTAGGTTGCCCTTTCTATTTCCTTTTCGCGTCCCATCCGAACAGAAAACGTCCATTCCATCGAGTCTCTCCGAGCCATGGCCTCCAGGTCCCAACCTGGTGTGCTGCTCTATTCTCCTTCTCTTTCTCTCTGTCTCTCTCACACGTTGGTTTATTCATTCAGTGAACCGTGGACCGGGTCGGCAGGTTTCGGTTATTGTTTCTCGGGTAGGCAGAGTTTGGAAAAAAAAAAGAAAAAGAAAAAAAAAGGAACGTGTCCCAGACTGGGTTTGGATCAGAGGGGGTCTTTGTGTTGGTTTTCAACGAAATCCATCGCCCCGAAAGATGGGACCCATTGTTTTATTAGCAACGAATCGGTGACTCTGTTGGTCAGACCAACGAGGAGGGACTGCCTCGAGTTATTCATTTTAGTTTAGACGCTGCTGCGCTTGGATTCAATCTTTCTTCAATTTAGACTGTTTCCTATCTGGGAAAATATGTTCAACCAAATGCTTCATCATCCCTATGAAACTTACCTCACGATATAATCATGTAGTTTTCTTTTTCTCGCGTTACGCAACAAGACGATTCGTAACTTCTCGCAGTAAGATAAGAAACGCGTAATCGCGGATGATCGATTTCTTTTTTTTTTTTTTTCTTTTTTTTGTAGACAGGTGTCGTCGATGCACAAACGCACAATCAATAATATACCACGCGCGATATATACGGTAGCATAGTAGAAAGCCCATTTGTCGGAGATGGATTTAATCTGTTTGCTATGATCCAGGCGATAAATCTAACGAGATCTCTCTATGACAGAGGTGCAATTAAGTTCGTTATTGGCATTGTAATTAGCCATCTATTTCCACACCCGTGCTGGGCCGCGTGTTGCCGCGCGTGGCAACGTTCCTCTAGATATTATCGAGCCCCGATCGTTTTATTACATGATTGCCGGCTTTTCTGACAGACCGATCACACACAGAGCCGGCCGCGACTGTACGATTCCCATATCCGACAGAAAACAAAACGTGAACGAGCCATTTTATTCCTAATTTAGCGCGGAGTGACGCTAAACGCGTCGAAAGACACGAATTACTGTCAGTCGGTTGATATCATAATACCTGGCTTACACTTCCCTGAAGCCACTGCTTTCAATATCGTAATTGAATGTCGACGAAACACCCGGTGATTCGTCTGGTTCGCACTCCCGGTTCCCTGTTCTTAGCCTGGCTAACGGCGAGCGCACGCAAACGACTGGCAACCTCGGTGCCTCTCTCTCTCTCTCTCTCTCTCTCTCTCTCTCTCTCTCTCTGTTCAGGTCGTGTTTTCCCTCGACCAAGTTTTCAAGCTGTTTGTTTGGAAATATTTTACAATTGTCAGTCTCGCAATGCAAAACTTTTCGGGGGAGGAAACTTCATTTGTGAAAGGAATTCTTGAAAATTAGGAAAATATTTTACCTTGATTTTTTGAGAGGAATTTCGGTGAAAGTCATGGCGAATTTTGCTCAACATCCAGAGGAACACTTTATACGTCCACTCTGTCTCTCTCTCTCTCTCTCTCTGTCTTTCTCCAGAGAATCGTTTGCAAAAATTCTAAAGTAGAACAATTTGAGATGAGCAACAAATTGTTGTACCTCGTGTTCGTGGAAATTATTTTGTACGAATATTTTCTGCAATTACCCTGCGAATCCGCGAAATCCAAGAAGATATTTTACACGCCTGCCAGAAATTTGTACAACCTTCGAATCCTATAAAAATGTTCAGTTTGCAATTTATGGCGTATGAATACGTTCACAAGCATTCGATGTAATAATACTAAAATTTTTCTACGAGTTTTCTTTGCGATAAATCCTATGCGCCTCTCATTGTGTTCTCGAGACTTTAGACGTAGAATGTACATATACGAACAATTTTCAAAATTGTATGTGTATATATATATATATATATAAAATTGTATGTGTATATATATATATATATATATATATATATATATTATATATCGTAATTCATAAGAACTTGTTTATTCGTCCAGTGGAGCTGTATCCCTCGTTGTGACTACACGTCTAGCTGTTATCGAATACTAACGCTACTGTTTACGCATATCTTCTGCGTTATCGTCGCAAAGGCACGAAACTGTGACATCTTATCTCTCATACAGCAACGTATCTTCGTAGATGATCTCCTTCTTTCTTTCTCTATTGTTGAGACACGTTGAGATTCGTTCTAACGGAACGACCACCCTGAGTGGTCCAAAAATTGAATGAAAGCTGTGCGAATTATTTTTAAAATTGATTGCTCACACAAGTGTGAAGCTAGGAGGAAGCTTCTTCTTTTCAAGGTGTGTAAAATGCAACTTTCCGCTTTGTTTTCTTAACTTTCTCTTTCGCGTTGAAGCGTTAGAAAATGACGAGGTCGCTTCAGAACCTCATTGATCGTTATGTCATTCAATGACGTTGTCAACGAAAATTAACAATTCGCTTGTGATGTGATTATTTTTTTCAACGAAAACCACGAAGAGCAATTCATTTCATTTTTCGTTAGTCTTGATCTTAATTTTCATCTCGGAAGGAATTTGAAGAAAGAATCACGATACTGTTGATACAGGTAATTACAGGTGTGACAGCAAAAATTTTTCATTAGGGATTGAATCTGTTTTTGGACAATTCAGAATGATCCTCCGCTTCAGAAGGGCCCTCTGAAAACGGTTGCGGTGTGTGTTCGTTCACGAACACCCGGTAGACGGTGGAACGAGCCGAGGTAGCGTGAAGAATCCTCACGCTACCGTGACTGCTAACATGAGTTAATCTTGCTTAATAACAGCCGTATAGCACTGGTGGTGTATGTCTCGCCCTTTGCCATCGTTCATTATCGTTCGCGTAATTTTTTACGGTTCTGCGTGGAATAAACGATATTAATAATATCAGTAATTAGACCAAGATAATCACCGGGGTGTATTTGTTAATTATCGATTGGCATCGCGGCGTAATATGATAACGTGGAATGAAACGAAAGGGGGCCAGGGGAACGTAAGGCGCGATACTATCGTTCTTTACGGCCCAGTTAAATCTCCGAGAGAAGCTCTGGAGAGAAAGAAAGGCAAAGAGGGCTCTTTCTCACTCTTGCTCGTTATCCAGATCATCGACGTGCCTATATAGATTGTCAATGAATATTAATCACGCCCAATTACCGGCCGCGGAAAACTTTTATCTTTTTCAATTGAGCTCGCCGGTGTTTTGACGATGTTTAATTTCCACGGTGATTCTTACCGTCGATTTTGAGATATATAGTTTTGAAAAATTCGTGTGTGATTTTGGACTTCTCGAAAGTTGAAGATAGTCTATTGTTTTCTATTTTTTTCACAGTTAAATATTGAAATATAGAAATTTTCTTAGTTCCAGATTAACTACCCAAGTTAAAAGTTTTCATTCCTCGAGAATGAAAGCAAATCTATTCCTCGGGAGGAGTATTTAAAACAAAAGATGGCACCGAAGTATTTTGTGTGAATTATAGAAGATAATTAAAAAAAAGAAAACGCTGTAGAAAACTCAGATCGTAATTTGCGTTCGCAAACTCCACAACTTTCTTATCCCTGGCGTTCGAAGTTCACGCAAGGTACACGAGGAAAAAAAAAAGAAAAAAAATGACACTCGGTGAAAATTGATTCTTCGTCCGTCCCACGAAATTAATTCCAATTAAACACCGATTGAAATTTCTGTCTCTGTTGCGCGCGTACGCTTGGCGCATTGAAATTACAAAGACGAAACGAGACGTCAGACGTAATTTTTTTCACGCCTTCCTAAAACTCTCACGTAGAACTCAGTCGTAAACGGAGGGAAACCAGCAACGAAAACGGCAATTCGAATTAATTAGCGCATCAGGATGTTCGTCGTCCTATTGTCGGTATTTCATTATCGAAATCGATTCTCCTCGGCGGATTTTCTCGTACGTCGGTGGATTAACGCGCGTGTAAATGATCATCTCTGTCGTCACCGAGTGACGATATGGACTTCGAAGTGCTAGCGAGAAGCGATAAAATTCTTTTCACGCGCGGTGGAAGGAAATTACGTTCGAGTGGTGGAAAGAAGAAAGAACTCGTTCGAGCTGACTTTATCCAGTGGGATAAAAAAGCGCACGTTGCTTTGTGAATGTGTAATAAATCGACGTGTTACCATCGCAAATTCGACGACTGCAAAACTAACCGACGAGTTTGGTCTGTGTTCTTGCGTTCGTTTAACACGCTTAGGTATATGGGTCCCCAATTTTGTCCTCTGTTGCTAAATGTTGCAGTTTGTTAGTGACAGTTCAAATATCAAAGAGATAATAGAAAAAGTTAGAATGAATTTCCAGAGTCTTTTGTAATATTTTGTTGATTCAGGTAGTACATTTTATCAGTGGTTAATATTTCAGCATCTAAAGTTATTAACTACATATTTCTGTTTATGTTTAATTTATAATAGAAACAATACTAGGGAGTTGATAGAAAAAATTAGAAAATTCGTCGTTTCCAGAGTCTTTTGTGATATTTTGCATAGGTAACACATTTTATTATCTCTTAATATTTCAAACGATACCATCCAAAATATTAGTTACATATTTTCGTTTATTTTGTAATAGAATAATATAACAGCTTGCGTTTAATTTACAATAGAAACGATACTAGGGAGTTGGTAAAAAAAATTTAAAAAATTCGTCGTTTCCAGAGTATTGTTGTAAGATCTTGTTCCTTCACAAGTAGTACATTTTATTAATCCTTCATATTTCAAATGTGATATTTTCAGCACCGAAAGTGCGTCAGATGCATATTTTTGTTTAATGCGCTGCTTCGATTTTCATATCCTTCTCGTCGCTCGTTGATTAGAATCGACGATTGTACTTTCGAGAGAGAAACAAAAAGAACAGAAAGATCTCGCTTTCGAACGGAACTAACCCCCGTGTCCCGTGACAGGCCCCGTAACGAATTGAAATACGAGAGTTTAACGCGCCGGCGCGAATCTGTTAACGTTGCGGCCCGAGGCGCAATTAGGCCCGACTCCGCAGCCGCGAGTAATTATAATTATCTACGAAATGCTCTTCGGTCGCGTCTGGACGCGCGTTAATTTCCATTGCGTTGCGCGACACGGCGGCGCGTAAACCGCGCGCGACACGGCCACGACCGGTTGAAATATAATAAATCGATCGGTCGACGCGTTGCCGGCAGGAAGTCGAAGAAAGCGAACGGTGCACGCTGCGTGGCGAGAAAGAAGGGAAAAAGAGAGAAAAGAAAAGAAAAGAAGGAATGAAAGAGGGAAGACAGGGTAACCGTGGAACCGTCGCCGCATAAATCCTCCGAGCTTATTACAAATACGTAACGCGGCTTGCACGCGGGTTTGTCGATACTGATTTATTCATAAACGAGCCACGCGTGTGTACAGGGTGTTTCTTACGGAGAGTGATTCCTCGTTACTGATACAAAACTAAAACGATAGCAAAAGAAAAAGAAAAAAATCAAGGATATTTGAATTTCACTAGTTGCAAGTTGTTTATATATAATAATCGATAGGGTTCGAAGATGTTCGATTCCTTACCTCCAAAATTTGTCACGTAGCCCAGATCCGCGAAAAAATAATTTTTTAAACTTCTATAATAAAAAAAAACGTACGTTTCCTTTTCCTCGATGAACTGTAAAATTTTCTTGAAAGCGAAGCCTTCGAGAACGAAGGAACGATTTATTTCTTATCTCTCGATTACAGGGACACCCTGTATGTACACACATCCATGCGCGTGCACGTAGGCGTACTCGTGTGCGTACGTCATGTAGAGACACGGTTCGTTTTAGCATCTCGTTAATCTCGGACGCGTTGATTACCGGCGTTAGGCCGCGCTCGTCGGTTCGCTGGCTGGCGCGTTCCTCTCGCGGAAAGCCGGTGCTCTCGCCCTCCTACACCTACGAGCTTTCGCCTTAAATCACCGGCGTCCGATAATTGAGGGGGTCCTTGCGCGCTGCAACGGCACCTCGTTTCGTGGCGCACCCCGCGAAATTGGGAGAACGACCGCTGGCCGCGCCCTTGTCCCGCCCTTCGTGCGTCGGCGCCAAGCTTCCGTGGTCCGTGGCCGGACCCTCCATCTCGGCAACTACAGCTGGAATCATCCGTTCCCTCGATTCTCTACCTCGGATGGATCCCTTTGCTCCATTTGCTCCTCCGCCGGCCCAAATGAAATCCTTTAAGAGATCCTGGAGATCTCCTGTGACGCCTCAGTGACGTTGTCGACTAGACACGCTGCTGCTTCTCTGGTGATTTTCAAACGCGTGATCTGATACACGCTTGTTTTTATAAATTGGAAAATATTTTGATTTCTTCAGGACTGTATTTGTAACAGGAAGATCCCACGTAACTCTCTGACACGCGACATGGTGTTTTCGTTCGAGGAGGAAATTCTTTCCGATTTCTTTTTTTGGATTTGTCGTGTTTTTCCTGCAGTTACGAAACTCTAGCGATTTTTGAAATATTGCAATCGCGCATGATCAACTGCACGCTTATTTTTATTTAGATTGGAAAGCAGTTTGTAGAAACTGCATTTGCATTTCTCAGAAAGTTTCAATCATTTATCTATTGATGTATCAACTGACGCTGTGCATGGATGATTTTTATTTATAATAAGGGTAAATTCTATGGTTTCTTCACAAACAATTGCAAAACCCAAGAAACTCGAAACTTGGATTAACCATTGGCTTTAGCCAAAAGTTTAGTTTCAAAGTTCTAACGTTGGGAAATCCAGTTTGACAGAGTAGCCTTCGATTTCTTTGGAAAACATTCGCTTCGAAACCACAGCTTCGACGTTACTCCTCAAATGATAATTGCGATGTCGCGTCATCCAAAGCGTTCTTTCGCTTCACGCTCATTAGCATTTAACGTCGGAGGCCCGCCGTGTAAAACGAAGGTTTTTCTGGCCCGGTGGCCACGTTGTTCGTGCATCCTTGCCGCGAGACGTGCCCGGTTTTCGAGCCTGCGCGTGCAACCACGTGCCGAGCGTGGAATCGGGCAAAAACCGGGCAAGAAAATACGCGCGAACCGGTGAATACCGGGGGACCAACGATACCGAACAAATTGCGAGAAGCACACCGATGCCATTAAAGGAGCGAAAGCGACAAAAATACGCGGTTCCAACTCCTCTCCCTCTTTTCCCTGTCTGTGCACGGGTGGTGGTTTCGCTCGACACCCTCCTTCTCCTCCTCCTCCTTTTCTCCTCACCTTTCACAATTTGTTCCCGTCTCGTTCCCGGCGAGACACTGCTCGTCGACAACACGACGGTAATGACACGCAACGCAATCTTCCCATCGTATCATCCGTTTAGGGAAACGCGTGTAGATACGTGTGTGTGTGTGTGTGTGCGGAAAGGGATGAAGAAGTGGCGATCGTTATCGGTGAGTTGGCCGCAGCAGACTGTCTGTTCGAGTGAACAGAGGCGCGTTTATCGCCGTGAAGGTAGATACAAAAGTGAAATACGTAAGGTAATTTACTTAAATTTGGAAATTTAATTTTTTATTAAGGAGAAAGGACAATGTTCATTTTTCCGCGAAGAGAAGACACGCGACTCGAGACCAAATCCGAGATATTGCATATTAAAGACGACTCTCACTGGCAGCGTATGATCACAATTTACCTGATTCATTTTGAGAAATGATGAATACACGTGATTTTCTCTTTCATTCCCGGGATCAGATCTCACAAACTCGGAATTGTAAATATCCGAGAGAAAAGAAACATTCATTTTTGTGTTGCAAGAATTTACAACTGCAAAATTGATATAGATGTAGCAGCTCATTGACTACGCTTGATCAATTAACGCAGTCAAGTCACAACCTTCAAATGAAATACAATCCTTGTACGACACACGTTGCCTCGCGCCAGGCCACTGGCGAACGCCACTAGCAAGTGGAAATGTTCGTTTCCGTATATTTCCGAATTTTCCGGTGAAATCAGCCCGACGGATCTCGATACCAACGCGATATATATATTTATGTATATATAAATAGCTCTGGCATGGTCGGTGAATCCTCAATGCGTTAATGACAGGAAACGGGTTGACTATGCGAACGAACTGTGTATGGCCGGTCCGTTTATGGAGGCGGCCGACAAATTGTCTAAGGAGGGGCAGGAATCCTAAAGAGTTTCACCGGTTACAAAGGAACTCGCCACTTCCAGCTGAATTTCCCCCCTTTTTTTTTTTTTTTTTTTTTTTTGCCAACCGTAACGCATATAAATGTAGTCAGACGAAAGAGAGAGGGAGAGAGAGAGAGAAACTCGAGGGACCAACGCGCAGGGATCCTTGAAATTTATCCACTGGATCTTTTCTTCGTCCTGCTCGGTTCTCGGCATTTTTTCATGATGATATGCACACCCGTTTCATTCTCTCTCTCTCTCTCTCTCTCTCTCTGATCTTTCGTTCGTTTAAACTTTTATTACGTCAGATTGTATCAAGTACAACAAGAGTTGCCCTCCAAGGAGAAATATATCGGCGTTTTATTCCGCATTTCCGCTTCATTTCCCTCTTCTCCTCTAGGAAGGAGAGGATCTTGATCCTCGTTCTCCGCGTGCTCGGAATACGAATCGGTTAATTCCCCGGATAATATTTAGTGCTTCTTCGAATTCGGATTAGAGTTCGTCTTTTAAATGTTTCGTTTCGGTCTACAGACGCAATAGTTCGTCGGGGTTTTCCTTGGCTTCGAATAAAATGTGATTAGAATTTTGATTATGGTTGTAAGTAGTACTTCTATGAAGTATCTGTTTTACATATTGTTTTTTTTTTTTTTTTTTTGTACAACAAATTCCTAAATTCCATACCCGGCGGAACGTACACTTTGTGCCATCTAAATCGCTTAAAATCCATCTAAATATTCCAAAATCTCGTGCAACGTGATCAATCGACCAGCACGTATTCTCGCGTATTCTAACTCTCGCCTCTCAAGACGTTCTCAATAATTCAATCCCTCATCGGAACCCTCTCGCGGAGGAAACTAACCCTACTGCGAACCCATGTACACGCGCAATACAGCTGAAAACGTTTTCCAGTTTCGAATAAACAGATTTAGACTCTGCGAATTTTCAAGCTCGCTAGGCTTCGCGCAGAGAATTGAGCTTGAAAATTTTCGAATTTTTCGATGGTGATTCCAGCTTTAGAATTCTTATACACGCGCGGGCACTCGTGCACAAACGACCAAAGCACATATAATATATCTAAGCAAGAATCGCTTGTTAAACGCCCCCATGGACGATAATGCACTCCGTCCAACACGCATTCGTCACGTACGAGATCCACTGTGGCTGTCGTCACTCGTATCGTCTCTGAGCATCGACAAATCGGCGGCAGAAAAAAAAAAGAAAGAAAGAAAGAAAGAAAGAAAAAAAAACCGGAACACGGTTGGAAAAGCTGCATGATGCGGGGAGGTCCGCGCTCTACTCGGCGGTTAGCCTCGGCGTTAGAAAAGCAACTAATTAATTAGTTTGCGTGGCGTGACGCTATCGCGCGCTGCGTGTATCGCGGCGGCGTCGCCGGGAGGCGGAGGAGGCGGTAGCGGCTGCGGAGCGGCGGAGGAGCTTGGCTTTACGGACTAGGAGGAGGAGGAGGCCGAGGCCCTCGGAGTGCCGCGGCGTTGCCATACCTCGCGCACGCACCAAATATTTGACGCTAACCATCGGTGAAACACGCTCTCTCTAGAGATGGGATCGAGCACCTCGCAAGCTCTGCGTCTTCTTCCGCGACTATGTGGACGTATTTCCAAGCTAGGAAAGAAATGGCTCCATTCGTCCAAAATCTTGAAGTCTTGTGTCGACCTGGCGCAGTCGAGAGGAAGAACACCATACTAAAACACGATTGTCAGTACAATGCATCTTTTAGAATGTCACTTGCTGAATTAGATTTTTTTTTCCGTGTACGTCAGAGGCTCTCTTGATTTGACGAAGTTGCTGTTTTTCTATTTGAAAATCGCGAATTCGACGACATTCGTACAATTGTTTACATTGCGTGGATTAATAGAAACGAAATTCTGGCGAATAGGGAATTAATCGTAGCTACGTGTATCTCCGATTGAAAATCTGACAATTGATGAGTGATCATTCTAAATCGTCTATTTGATGTTTTTGGAATGATGTGCCTATAAAGCATGCGATGTTCTAGACATGGAACTTCACTTACAAATATGAATACGTAAAAACGTATCGTAAAATGAACACAAAGCAAACGTACTTATTGGAGGCACTTTTATTTTCGAGTAACATCTGAAATCCACGAAACGAGACTCAAGTATCGAGCTTGACTCTTGCAAAATGTACGTCGAGCATCGATGAAGTGTATATACACTGTGTACACATCAAACACGTCTCCTGTGGATACGTTGCAGGCGCATTTTTTTTTTTTATCTTCGAACGATATTCGTGAGCTCGTTCGAAACGAATCCTAAACGTCGAAGCTTGACTTTTACGAAATATATGGTGAACTCGATGAAGTGTATACTGTACACATTGATAACCATACACATCGAAATGAACACATCGTAGGTGTATTTTTAATTGGGAGTGACGCTGAATACTCGTAAAACTTAAATGTCGAACTTGACTCGGACTTGTAAGTGCATATTGGACTTGATCCCATCCCTAGCTCTCTGCCTACCGACTACTTTACTAGCCGACTCGAAAACATCGCCGCCTCCTGTTATTTGCATTCCCCTATAGAGGCGGCCACCGCGCGCGCGGTATGCGTGTCATTGTCTCTCGGTCCCTCGTATCTTTTCCTCTCTGCGCACATCACCGTGTGTCTCTGCATGTGTGTCTCGTTGCCGTGTTCTTCTCTCTCTCTCTCTCTCTCTCTCTTTCGGCTGTTCGTTGTACGCTGCTGCGGATCTTTGTTCCTCCGTCCTTAACTGGCCTTCTCTCTTCAGCCGCTTCACAGCGTTCGTCTCACGAGTCTCTCGATCTTCGGAGCCTACCGATCGGATGATTTGGTAGCGGACTGGTCACTGGTTTCTTCCTGAAACCAGATTTAAGACTGCGAGACCTCTCATTAGGAGAACGTTGCCGTGGAATTGGAGTTTCGTGGTTTTGGGCAGATTTGCGTGTTACCCCGTCGACATTTTCTGGAGTAGAATGATTTTCCTATCTGTAAAAATGTGTCGTCCCTTGGATGGCCGAACTAATCAGGATGCAAACGAAGGGGAAACAGCTGTCGTATCGTATTGCATCGTCTTTCGGAATTTCTTGCAGTTTTTCTTTACCCGCGCGTGGTATCATACTTCCAAAGTTTTCTCGGTACTAATTATTGGAGCCGAACTGTATGCTAATTAACAGATGGATTTTGACGCGTGAGATACGAAGATGTACGTGTAAAAATATCCAATATACCTTAGACTGCTCGGTTTCCACTTGTTGTATCATTTTCACGAAAATCGCTGGTCTACCGATTAATTTCTTACCAACCATTCGCTCATCATCCGCCATTTGACATCCTTTCACTCGTGTCGACCCGCGAGAAACGAAAAAAGCCCTCTCGCAAATTTAATCACCCGACCACTGCACGGTCCTCCTTCCTCGCCCCTCCCGATCATGCCCCGAGAGAAAGCTGTTACCGTTGCAAATCAGATATAAAATAGAGGCAATATCGGTAACGAGCCCGGTGTGCAGCAGCGTCGCAAAGATTCGCCGTGGAAAAATCTGCGGGACGAAGAGAGAGAGACAGAGAGAGAGAGAGAGAGAGAGTTCTAAAGATCTCGAGCCCGCCCACCAGTCTGGTGAGTGCTATCGACGTCGAAGACGAGCACCGCCGGTGTCTGATTCCGGGATCGGCGCGGTCTAATCAGCGATATAAAGTACAGAGATAGAAAAAGAAAGATCGAGCGAGCGACAGAGAGAGAGAGAGAGAGAGAAAGAGGAAGTAACGTATAATGGAGTAGGTGGTGAATCAATAATCTTCAGCCGCGTTTTCCCTGTCGGTTCGCAAAGAGAGCGCGGCCGATGCAGGTTTTTGATTTCCGTTCGATTGCATTCGGCCGTTTGATTCGACCCGTGTTATCGGGTCCTTGAATCGAGTGCTGCCTCAATTAAGTATATTCGCGGCCGGATAAGCGAATCGATCCTCCTATCGCCTCCTCCTCCCCCCATCCCCCTGTTCGTCGCGCTCTGTCTGCTCTGTCTTTGTCGCTCTTGCCAGGGGCCGCGGCAGGGGGGGGGCGGTAGATTGGCGGGAGGGCGGCGGCGAGTATCGCTTCGCGTCAATTGCGCTTCCTGTGTTCGTCGAACGCCGCGGCGCACGCTGAAACATCCCAATTAGTCGTCGACGAACGTTGTTACGTCATTATCGCGAAAACGTCGAGTAGTCATTTACGACTGTCCGCCTGGTATTTCGCTGCTCTACTCTCTCGCTCTCTCTCTCTCTCTCTCTCTCTTTTCTATTTCTTTCTTTCTTTCGAATCTTGAAGAGGTGTGAGCACTGGTTATTCGTGTTCAAGAAATCGTTGGTTCGCTCGATGATATAGCAAGGAATGAATGTTGTTGTGCATTTAAATGTCGTAGCAAAACAAGAGACTTGTTCTTTCGAGTTCAATTGCATTTTTTGAACAGATCGTGTAATATAGGAACGGTATCGTTGCGATTAAGAGATCTCTTTCTTGTATCATTGCTACCGTAGCTTCACGATAATAAGCATCTCAAAAGCTGGCCAACTACGTTTCGTACGAAGTTCTTGAATTCATTAGTCGTATGCAACATATGGTCGAAGATAATGAATTTATTTTATTTATCACGTACGTAGTACGAGTAATCGTGAATTTCAACGCGATTTCTTTTTTTCCTATATTTTAACTTACAAAATCAGTTCGAGCCTCTCGAACTCGATTCGTATAAGAGTAGTTTCTGTGTCATCTGCCGAAATAACCGTCTAATTTCACTTAGATCACAGTGTACACTTCGTTTCAACTCTGTAACCTCGTGCGCACAATTCGAAAGTTATACATGTCCCGTCGTATCGCTTCATTGAGATATTTCGTAGAAGTTTCATGTCTGATTACACTAACTCTGTGCTACACGGAAGTTGATAGATTTTTGGTAACAAGTAATCAGTTGTTAAGTTCTCAGTTTCACACGTTCAGTGTGAAGATTTCGAAGCGACAAGATCCAAAGATATATTCCGAGGCATACCGGAGAAATGAAAATACAAGACAGAGATTTATTGCGCGAGAGTCGTCAAACTTAAACCCGTTAAACGTTACGAGATACTCCGATAGTTTCAACATCGACCGACGACACTCGTAAACGTTTATTCTCCGAGAAAAGAAAGAGAGAGAAAAGAAAGAAAAAAAGAGGAAGAGTGAAATTCACGAACGGAGAGCAAGCCGGCGAGAAAGAAACGGCGAAAAATTATCCTCGTTCCTCGGGTGGAATTCTTCGGGGCCGCGTTTTTCGGCGGTGCTCGCGCGAGCCAGTGCCGACTACAGTAATTTACGAGCGATCGTTCGTCGAAATTCCCCGATGATATTTTGCCTCGCGGGGCCTTCTCTCGCCGTGGCGCAGCTGCGCAGCCGCTACCATCGCGCGTTCACCGATTTCGACACCTTCCCTCGGCGCGTATCGTCTTCGAAAGAAACGATGCACGGTCGCGTAAGTCGGGCGAGCTTCATCGCGACGAGGTTAAGGAGGAGCGAAGGAGGAACGATAAGAATCCCAAAACTGAGGACGATGATGAAGGCCTTAACGCTCGGCGCTAGCACGTTCGTGGTAGCAGATGTCAGTCGACTAATTTGTCCATTCACCGGCGTGCCTAATTACCGATCCTTCCAGCAACAGGAGGCTCTCTTCTCTCTCTCTCTCTCTCTCGTCTGCTTTCGATCAGAGCGTGTAGATCGGAATCGCGTGGATTCTTCGATTTCTCGGCCAGACAGCGACAGGTGTCGCGCAGAAAGGCAGCTGAAGAACAGGATCTTTCATTTCCGAGGCGGATTTCGGGGACTGTCGATTGTATGATACGTGTGTTGGAATTGATACGTTACGTGGATCGATCGATGAGTCGATTCAGATATGGACTGAGCATGGTCTGATTAGTATGTCTGAGCCTTATGTACTGACGCATATGTGTGGCGCGCTCTTTCTTATTGTAATAAATGAAAGCTGAGCGATGATATCGCTGGGTTTTTTGTCTTTCTGTGGGTTTAATAAAAATAGGTGAAAGCGACGAGCTTGAGACAAATGTTACTAACTGAAGCATGAGACTTGAATTATTATAGACGATTTGACACATGTCTGCGCCGGTTACGTAAAAGCACGTATTTTCCATATCGTCATTTAACTTATTGTTGGTCACGTAAAAATAAAGATGTCAGCATTCAAACAATTGCTATAGATGAAATTATTATAACTGCGTTTCTTCTGCAAGGGTAAAGCGAAGTTTTCATGAGAAACAAAAGCTTTGTTACACAACATATTGTCCATTTTGTTCGATTACCTCTTTTGCCATTCTTCGAGCAACTTCAACAAAGTTCTTATCTTTTTTGACGAGAAACAGTTCCCATAACGATTTGATGTATCTTCATCAGCAGTGAAATTTAGCAAATTACTATAGTTTGGAGGCTTCTTTACCGTACACGTCAGATAATTCTTTTATGAGCTTGCACAATGTTTTTCTCCCTTTCGTTATTAGCATTCACAGCAAAATATGCGGAAAATGTTCCTTTTTGATTCTCCATTTTAACGTCGCCAAGCAGACAATTGTCAACGAAATGGTGCGTTCTTTTTTTCTTAAAACAAGCTCCAACCGATCAAGTATCAGATTATGTAGGTTTAAAAAAATGAAGTTCGTTATATTATATACATACGTTATATACATACGTGTCCATTATAAAAAAAAAAAAAAAAAAAAAAAAAACAATTTTGGCCGATCCAATATAAAAGAATTATCGCCGTAGATGACAGATGCGGCGTAAAATGTGTCAATGTCGTTACTAGCATAAACTATATCCGAAATATAAACGAAAAGAGAAAATGATTGATTTGAAGAAGCAAAATCGTCATAGGCAAAGAAGAGATAAAGTCGGTGGTTACTAAACTCGCAGCAAGCTCCTCGGAGACCGATTGGCTCCTCCTTTCTGATTCTGGTTTCCCTTTGAACCTTCTGTGCACTTGCTTGGTCACACTTGTTTAGCGCCGATAATCAAGGTTGATGCAATCAAAGGAATCTTAATTAACCTCGTTAGTTAACATTTCTTGTCACAAATTCGTCGATGGTTATACCGTTCAGCGTAGTCAAAGGTAGATTTACGATCTTCCCCTACGAGTACAATTCGAACTTGTGGTTGCTGTAGAGTAATTACTTCAACATTATGTTATGCATATATTACGCGTGTGCCGCGGGAACGTAAAAAAATCCGATCAATCCTCGAAAATTTTTTAAACAACACGCGGCGAGCATGTTGAAATCGTAGCCATAATTAACTGTGACACGACTGATCGACGAAAACTTTCAAACGCGACGTACGCTCGTTTCGCAAATTCCGTGTCAGTGCGATTGTTCCACGCTGGTTGAACAATCAGCAGAGGGGAACAACAAACAAGGGTGAGCAAGACAGGCCATATAACGGTGGTAAGTTTCTGGGAGGACGACTGCCGAAGAGATTGTCCACTTGACGATGGTCGGACAGCACTCGGGACACGCGGTACTTAGTGTTGGCGGCGTAAGAGGCGGAGGGTACGTCGAACAGAAAAAAAAAGACAGAGAGAGAGAAGGAAATCTGGTAGCTTGTGTGATGGCAACGCGCGCGGACGAGACGACGACGGAGCTGAAGGGCGGAGAGAGGAGGGCGATAGCACGAGAGCGCGAGCGTAGCCAGGCTCTCGCAGAGTGTCGCGCATTTAGATAATGCGTGCGTCCTCTCTCTTCCTCTCTCACGTACTCTCTGCCGGTTCTCCTCGGGACCCTTGGTCCCGTCTCTCTCGCGCTCCCGTCGTTGCTTCGAGCATCGGCCGTCCATAAAAGCTCGAGGCGTGCATCCTTTTATCCTCTTGTAACTTTGGTGCCTTCGCACTTTTCGTTATGCAGCAGCAGCAGCAGCAGTAGCAACAGCCAGCAGTAGTAGTCTCTCTTCTCTTCTCTTCTCTTCTCTTCTCTTCTCTTCTCTTCTCTTCTCTTCTCTTCTCTTGGCACTCGCTTGCGCGGGGAGGAGAAAGAAGCCCGTGTGACGCCATAACGCTGCGCCATTAACAGGCGTAATCGCGCCGAAACATCGCGGCGAAATGCAGCCAGTGGAGCCGGGCTGTGCGCGTGTATGTGTGCATGTGTGCGCGTGTGTGTCGGCCCCGAGATGCGGTCGCGATACACTCGCGGTTCCGCCGCTTTCCACCGCGGCCGAAATAACCCACCGCCCCGAAGATCTCGGTAGCCGATTTCTGACGATGTTTGCTTTTATCGACAGAATTTCCGTTAATTATTGGGTTCCAGTTTTGTACTCTTGGCTAAAAAGGCGATTGTTGGGTGAAGAAAGCAAGATTTTTCTAATAGAGTTTGAGGGAATCTCTAGGTTCTTTTTTCTTTTTTCTTTTTTTGAGAGAGAGAGAGAGAAAAATAAAGATTTTATTTTGAGGGAATTTCTAGATTCGTTTAAAAAAAAAAGTTAACATTCGTATCTTGCTACGCTGTTAATGAATCTCGAAAATATACAATACGCAATGTGGTATATTAATAAACAATGTGTTCCAAGCTTGCGATAATCGCAAGACAGTACAGCGACCATGAATCTAGAATCTCTGAAATCTTCTGCGTAACGCACGATATGTTTGTAAGAAGTTTTTTCCAAACTTGTGTGCGATCAGCATAATTGTGACAATGCGGCATTAATGGAACTCCAAAATAGTTTACACAACACTCTATACATAAAATTCATAAAAAGTTTCTCTCAAACTCGATCGATATAATCGTGACAATTGCGGGACTTCAATATCTTTCGTATATAATACACATAATATAGTAAAATTGAAATTCGTACAAAATTCCGATTTTTTCCAATTCGTACAGAATCCAGTTTTCGTTCACGTAATACATTTTTTTTTTTATAATAAAACATTAACATATAAGAAAGAATTAATAAAAAATTCTAGCACGAAGTGATTTCCTATAGGCCCAGCCTATAGAAAATTAGGTTGAAAATGTCGCTGCAACCAGCAGAAGTTCGTTCTGTATCTCATTGAAATTCAGTTAAAATTCGAACAAATGACCGTTTCACCGCGTTTCGTGGAAGGCTGTTTCCGGAGCACCAGTACGCGGCACGTCAAAAAATTTATCCTCTTCCTGTATATACGCGCGAGTGTATAAATACTCGCATGCGAGCAAGTTGCTTCGTGGTCGCGCTTCTTATTTCATCGAGTGCCGGCGCTGCCGCGGCGAGTTCTCTCGGTCTTCAAAGTTGGCCGGCTTGTTACTCGAGGGAGCGACCTCGGTGAACGGCACACGATTTACGATGGGTAATTACCAACAGGCCAGTAGTAGTCCCTATGCTAGTCTGCCTAGCTTGTATATCAGTGGCGCAAAGGCGGTCGCAGGGACGCCTCCGATAGTCGTGCAACCGGCCATTGTTGCTGTTCGCTGCTCGTTTGCCAGAAACGATGCTGGCTGGCTGTTCCCCCGTTAGCCTTGACTACTGCCACTCATTTCGACGTCGGGGGGCCCGGTGACGATGCTCGATCTAACGCGTTAACGACCCGGTAATCATTTATAATTTGACCCAACCTATTCGAGACCTGTATCTTTGAGTTGTAGATTTTTTCAATTAATTAAAAAAGCGATCTGTTGACTTCATTTTTGATACGCGTACGAAAATATAGCAAATATCCAAAGCACTGTGAGTTGCATTTTTTTTTTCTTTTTTTTAATATCCTCGTCTAAATTCCATTTTTTGCAGTTGTATGTTAATTGAACTTCTCTTGACAACTCAATTTACTTGGTTTATACTTCGTATAAAATATACAAAGTATTCAGGGGTATCCATGAGTAATGTTTTTTTTTTTTTTTTGATATTGTACAATTTTATTTAAGAGTTAATACAGTTTCAATCTATAATATATTTAACAACGAGTCAATGTATTCAAATGGAATATAAATTACGTTGTAACAAGTTGAATTATTGTCACTAATATATCAATAAAAATTCAAGTATAAATTAACGTAAACACTTGAGCATAGCTCTGTACGAGCTAACTAAAATGACTCTTCAACTCTTTGCGATTGGAGCTTGATATTTTTTCTCCAAACAAATGTGTATTATTTCACGATCAAGAGGGACATCGCAGTTTGCTTGTCACGATAACAGAGCCGCCAAAAAAAAAAGAACATCTCGATCGAGTTAATCGAACAACGATGTCGATCGTTGATTCGGTAAACTAATACCATAATGTTATCGATCCGCTTGCAAGCGGAGAGATCCATCGGTCCAACTGAAATAATCACGACCCTGGTTCATAAAGAATTTGTAATCTAGTTGTAAATGAAGCTGTCTGCGGTGGTTTGTACGGATAAATCGATTATATCGGTATATGCGGTGGGGTACTCTATTCAGTTTTGTTAAATCGGCAATTGAAACGGAGGAAATACGCTGATTCGCCGTGCCCTGGCCACGATAAATCCCGTTTTAACGAAGTGGAGTCCATATCTCTCTCTCTCTCTCTTTAGCCGGCTTTCCTCATTATCTTTGATCGAGTGCCGCCTTTCGATGCAGATCGCGCCGGATGAAAAGCAGTAGCGGCGGCGGTAGCATGCGCGCTCGTACCCGGCTATCTCTAAACATGGAATAAAAACGAGCTGCAAACCGGCCGCGAGGGTACGTATCGATAATGGAGGCAAGAAAAAGCGGTCGGGATCTATCCAGCGGTAACAAAGAGACACTCTTTGCGACCGGGATTCATTATATCCGCGTCTACTCGAGCGTCATTGCAGCTTCCGTCCCGAGGAATCGGTGGATCGTTAGGTTTCGAGTGGTCCACTTCCTCTCCCCCTCCCCGTCGACATTTTTACTTCCGCGGCTTACTACCTTACGGGAATTTTTCTACAATCACTTACAATTAGTTTAAATACGTGTAGAGTAGCTTTCACTGGTGGTGTGGGTGGTGTAGGATAGCACAGAATTCTTTCGGAGCTTTATCCTCAAGTTCATTCAAGTTTAGTGACTTGGACCAGAAGAATCTCCTCGAATCCCGTGTTCCAAAGCGATGTTTCTCTATCTCAGAGAAATTCTTTTCAATCGTCACTTTGACAGAGAAACTCTCCCGAAGGTATATATACGACTCCAAAATTGCACATTTCGATCGATCTTTCTCCAAATCGTGTTCGCAGTCTACGAAGATTCCAATCCCTTAACGCCTTGCGCTGGCAACTGATTCACGGACCATAACGAGTGACCATATAATACAATAATTCGTCGTTTTCTTTTTGAACACGTCGCTATCATATCACTGGATAGAAATTATTAAGAAGTTATAAATTTATTATTTATTCTCCCTTTTGAGTATATATTTGAACGTACTTAAAACTGAGGAAATATTGCAATTTTGGGGATGAAAAATTCTCGACACGCGTGGCCCACGTCGTTCCAGCGCAAGAGGTTAAAAGTGTCATTGAATTACAGAAGAAATTCATTTCGTCATTCTACCATATAAATAGCCTTGCACAAAAGAATTTATTTAAGGTTAATTTCGCATTAATATTCGACCTTAAGGGATTAATTCTAACGCGAATCTCCGCAAACGACTGCGAAACGTTACCTTTCGTGACCTATCGCCTACGGAATTTTCTGCCGATTACGCCAGGTCCGGCACAAATGGACCTGGAAAATGGTTCGTTAATTACGGTAGCATTGTCGTTTCGGTCCTCGGTTGACGGCTGCAAAGGAACTTGTGCCACTGTCGTCTCGATGGTGGCACAAGCTCCGTTCGGTACGCTTTCGCGTAATTGCATTTCACCGGCCACACCCCGCCCTCGAGTTCGTATCCCGACCTCGACTCGCCTAATGGTGATACGTACGTACGTATGTACGTATGTGAGGCTCGGTCTCCGGAGCGCGATCAGCCTCGTGGATCGTGGCCATTGCCTCGCCGCCGACCCGGAGTCGATCGTTCGTGACACACGTTCGTGGAGTTGCGAAATCGGCTCGCGAGACATCGAAACCAAGGCTAGCCGCGTAGCTCCGCGCCTTCGCAGTCAAGGTTGCACGCTCTCGATCGATGCCAATAATCGTACGCTTCCAGACGAGCAGAGTAGAATAGAGTGAGCAACCAACCAACCAACCGGAGCTAAGAGAACCTAAGAGGTTAGGTTTCGAGGTGTGAACTTTTCGCCCAGGCACGATTTCATTGAGACACGTAACGGGACCGAGGATGATCTACGGGAGTGAGTCGAGTGTCTTTTACTGCTGGATTCTTTAATTGGATTTCTTCCGTCGGAGGAGTCGTGGAATTTCGTGTTGAAAAAGATTTATTGGCCCTCCAATCGTGATGTAAAGCTTCCTCGAAGCTAAATTTTTGTTCTTGCCGAGGAACTTCATTCAAGAGAAACTATATAGCAGTAGATTTCATTAATCGTTTCAGTATTAACCGCGACTATAGTCGTTCATAAAGAATTCTGATTTATAACTACGTTAATAAATTGTGAAATATGCGACACGTAGATTTATTTCGTCTACCCCTATTTCGAAATATTTTATACAAAATATTTCCGTGCCGGGTCAATTTTTGGGTTACTTTCCATTTAGATCGCGTGGAGCGTATTACGATTAATAATTCTGCTTCCGAAGCATTGTCTTACAATTTTTATAATAGTGCAAATTATCACTATAATTGTCAAGAAAAGTGTCTAGAGTTCAAGTAGTGCGTTACAAAACAAAGGAAAATAAATTTAATTTTAAGGT
The DNA here is from genome assembly GCA_032399595.1 of Tetragonula carbonaria. Lineage (NCBI taxonomy): Eukaryota > Metazoa > Arthropoda > Insecta > Hymenoptera > Apidae > Tetragonula > Tetragonula carbonaria. The sequence goes on from JAUCRC010000007.1 coordinate 7,972,143, forward strand.
ATTATTTCAACAAACAATTTTTCAACAATGTCAAAATTAATTTGAAACCAAAGATCTTGTTCCAAATATTTTTAGTATCGCTGTTTGTATACTAAATGATAATAATTTATTATGTAAATGTCACGGATGCATAGTGGCCAACGATGGAATCGAAATGTCGAAAGAGTCGAGTGACCAATTTTACCATACATCCGTGCCTCGAATAATTCTCTAACGGGGGGTAGTACCGTTTGATTTTTCGACGAGCCAACGGGGAGATACCCTGACTGATACCCTGGCGTCGTCGACCTTGTCTACGAGTGGCACCTGTTCTCGCGCGACTTCACAACCAGAGAGTAGTGTCGTCGACACTAGTCGAACGTCGAAGGGGGTTGGAAAAGGGACGGGGGAGAAACTGGATGGGCCGTGTGGCGCGCGAGAGAGCGGTGTAGGTGTCTCGTTTCCACGTGGGCCTCACCCGGGGTCGAACACTATTATTTGGACTCGCGTTATGAGCGAGAAAGAAGCGAGGAAGGGTCCCGTTAGCGAAGGGTCAAAACTCCTCCGCCCTCTTTTTTTCGAGGATACCTTTCTTCGTTCCCTCCTACTTGGATCGTTTCCTCTCGTTCCGTCGGACGAACCACGACGAGGGAGAAAGAGAGTGAGAGAGAGAGAGAGAGAGTGCAGCCGATACTTTCTCATCTCGTTCTCGAAGGCGAAGCCTCGAAGGCCCCAAGGCGCAGGTATAATATAACCTCCACCTCCTCTCGCGCCTCTCCTTGTTCCTCTCGCAATGGTTCCATCAGCGAGTTTTCTGCCCTTCTTTCTCGTAGAAACGAAGGTTCCGCTCTTCCCTCGGTGGCGTCCTCCTCTTCCCTCCCTTCGGACCCCTCTCGACTAGCCGAGAGGTTATTTATTACAGGTTTGCCGTTTATATTGGATTTACACAACTTAAATACCGAGGCCGGACTGGCGCGCACGCATCAACATAAATATTGTATTTCCCTGGTCGTCGAGAGAAGGCCGGCCTCCTCTTACCTCTCGCGCCTTCTAAATCCGGGCCATATTTCCTCTCGACCACTTCCGCTCTCGATCTAAACCTGCGGTCCACACTCTTCAAGTCCGTATCCCGATTTCGGTGAAACGCAAAACTCGCCGTTCCCATCGTTCGGTTTCGTTCGTGACCATACTGATCAAGATCAAATAACTGGAACAACTGGACGGGAATTGATGGAAAAATTCTCGATGCAAGTTGCCAGCTCGACTAAACATTACTCCCGAAACTCCTCTTGTATGTTGTTGCAATATGGAGGAATATCCGTATCTCTTTTCGCCCGAAAACTCGCGCTCGAGTCGTCCGCAGCCACGGTCCGCTGCTGGATTAATTAGAATTTACGACGTGTCGACGTCTCGATCCTTCCCCATCGACGGCAATGTCGATAACTCAACTGTGCGAACGATGCGCACGAACGATCCCCCCTCCCTCCCCCCTCGTTTCTTCCATCGTGTCTCCTTTATCTATCCTCCAAAGGTGGAGAACTTTGTCCTCCGACAAAGCACGTTCGCCGGCTGGCTATCCAGCGATCCAAGAAGAAAAGGGACAACATCCCCTTCTGCGCGGGTTCTGGACTGGTCGGCGGGCTCCCTTAAACGGGCCGCGTTAACATATTCCACGGGGCGAACTCGCGTGGCTCGGCACACCGGCATCGGATCAGTTTTTGCGATAAGTGGTAACAACGACGCCGGCTACCACCGCTGCGTGACATCGGTGTCCCATCCACTCCACGACGAATGATACACACATACGTTTCTTCTTCTTCTTCTTCTTCTTCTTCTTCTTATTCTCTCTTTCTCTCGTGCGCGTTGTCAGACAACTTGGCAAGGCTCACCGCGGTGTGCGCTGCAGCTGCAAACAACGGGCGCGTCCGCGAGAGCTGCCGCTCGAGAGAGGAGGCAGAGGCAGCAGCAACAGCAGCAGCAGCAGCAGCAGCAATTCCCCAGGCGCGCGTTTAGAGCAAACCAGCCGCGTATAGCAATCATTCGTCTCCTTATCTAGAGACGGCGGCAAACGTGTAGGCATTCATCCATCATCCAGTAGCGTGGAAAGCACTCATTTAGCTGCTGCTCCGCTTTCAGTGCCCCGGCGAGTCCCGCGAGGGATATCCGGCACGAGGCGAGCGCATTCAACGCGAGAGGAACGCGCCCTGCAACTCTCTCTTTCTCTCTCTGTCTCTCTTTCTCACTTTCAGCGCTGAGAAGCGCCCACGTTCGCTATCAACCGATTGCAAGAAGAATCGAGACTGCTCGAACATGGGATGGATAGCGGCTTATTTTTGTGTTTGTGTTTCTTAGACTATCTGAGGATAGCGATGTAGGTTAGTACCCTTTGGATCGCAGCCTGAATACATCAGCTACCGTTTTTCGAAATTAAAAAAAAAAACGACAAACCAATCGCCTGTACCTTTCCCAGAGGGATAGTGTTTTATCCGATAACGAGTCTCAGAGGGGGGAAACTCTGAGGAACTAATTTGAATTACTGTTCCCTTCGATCGCAGCAAATACCTACGAGCTATTATTCCTTGGAATCGCGAACATGTTTGGTTCGAATATTGTTTGAGAAATAACAAACCAGTCGTGGATGCTTGCACCCTCCCCAGAGGGATCGTGGTAACAGGCCTCGAAGGAACTAATTTGAACTACTGTTCCTTCGATCAGAACAAATACCAAGCTATTATTAAGCTATTATTATATTTAGAATCTATCTATTTAGAATATCAGGCTCGAATAATGTACCTTCCCAGAGGAATAGCGAGGCCTCGGAGAAAGATTTCGACTACTGTTTCTTCGATCACAACAAATACGAGCTATTGTTCTTTGGAATTGAATCACAAGTACAATGTTCCAATATTGTTTCAAAAATAACGGACGAATCACGGATGAATATACTGTACATACTATATAGTTACCTGATACCAAGTCTCTGAAACTAATTTAAACTACAGCTCCTTTGATCGCAATAAATCGCGAGTTATTATTCTTTGGAATCTAATCGCGACTATGACGTTTGAATATTGTTTCAAAAATCACAAGTCATAGGTGAATATATCTTTTCCTATATAGGGAATAGTGTTACTTGGTACTAAGTCTCAGAGGGAGAACTTTGAACTATTAAGTTATTATTTTTTATAATCTATTAATTATTACTTTAACCTACGAGTTATTATTTTTTAAAATCTAATTACGAATATGAAGTTCGACTATTATTTCAAAAAATAGCAGAAGAATTGTAGGTGCTCACATCTTCCCAGAAAAATAGTGTTGTCTGATAGACCAAGCCTCGGAGGAAGGCTCTAAAAATTAATTCCAACTGCTTGTCCCTTCACAACAAATACCAGCGAGCCTACTATTCATTTAAATCACAATGAATACGAGCCTTGAAATATCGTTCGAAAAACACCAAACCAGACGCAGATCTAAAGAAATAGCTAACGAGCCTCTTTCAGAGGCCTCTTAAAACAGAATACGAACCAATACTCGAGCAAACTCCATAAATGTGAGGCGTTATTTACAACGTTCGGAAGTTAACTCTATCCATAAAATCGCACCGCAGCACAGTAAAACGCGACACGCTGGAACGCAAACGCGCTCAAACGAGACAAGAAGAGGGACACCTCCGTCCCGAAACGTCGCCCGAACGTTCCCAAAAAAGGGAATTTAACGACCGAAAAGGACGGGAGAGTCTGCTTGATCCAATCAGTTCACCGACACCGCCGATGAATTATGGAGTTTCGTTCGCGTTGCATCTGTGCCGCGGTATCGTCGTGCGTATATCGGTTGTTCGTCGCGCTCCTTCGCTGATTCGTGCAGGCGTGGTCCATTGTTCGCCGTTAGCCGTTCGGTAACGATGCAAGGTGCACGCGTTTCAGCCGCTTTTATCGGCTACGGCCCCGAATAAACCACGGATTTATTTATCGAGTCGAGTAACGTGGTTTCGTGTTCCGATAAACTGTTACGAAGTGGCGACGCCCACGTCGAGCTCGTGCATTCAGAAAAAGAGAAGAGGAAGAAAAAGGAGAAGAAGAAGAAGAAGAAGAGAGAGAACCAGAAAAGAAGGTCTGCTCGAGTCTGCGATGCTTTCTTTTTCTCTCTCTCTTTCTCTCTCTTCTCTGTTCTGTTTGGTCACTGGGCAACTACCGTACTGGACGCGCTTCTTGCTTAATCTTACTCGCTGACGGCGACGCGCGCCGTGTGTCAAGAGCAACGATCCGCATTGTCGCTGGAAAATGTAAATGAACTTTAACCGTTATCCGCTCGCCCACGAGTCTGCCGAGTTCCGTCTCGGAAACCGATCAAACCGCGCGTCGTTTGCGTACGTTTCGTCGTTCGCCGTGTTTTCTTAGTTCAACGATGTTTGAGACTTGGTTTTCAGACGACTCGTTTAGTCATCACGAGTACAGTTGGCTTTTTCGTTGTTGAAAATTAATTGGGTGACACCGTGAATGACGTAGAAGCGAGATTGGACCCTGAATAGTTATGAATATATTGTATTTACATCTGATGAAGAATATGAAAGCATTTCTCGACGTTAAAATTGGAATCGCTTAGATTCTGCAATTTATGTGATTACGACAGCATTCGTAATGATCGTTTTCGTTTTCATGTATGTCGCAAAAAGTCTTATAAATTTATCAGCAAGCCAAGGATCAATAACATCCTCACTCAAATTAAATGCTTCAAATCTAATTTCTGTGCTAATCTATTTCTATTCTGATAGTATCAATGGAAGATTAACAAAGCATAACGTTCGATTCTAGCAAGATATCTCTGATGCAAGTTTTCTGCCTTACTCGTCGCTGATTCTACTGTCAAATTATAGTACAATACACTTTCCTTCGTATATTTAAACTCTATTTATTCGAACTAAAATTTTGATCAATGTCCGATTAAATCCTTTTAGTGCAACTTGAACTCCTATTGGATGAACGAAGAATCAGTGGAAGATTGAAATTGAGAAACGAGATTATTGTCAAAGCTTCGTTCGTCTTTTCTCTTTGCTAACTTTGCTACTGTCAAATTACAGTATAAATACCAATAGATGAGTTTTCTTCGTCTATTTAGATTCCATTTGATCGACACCCGATGAAATAAAGTAAATCTCGTCGATTGAATCCATTTGTTTGAACCTGAACGAAGAATCATTGGAGCAGTGGTTACACGATCTCCAATTATATAAATTATTTGTAGCCCAACGAGATCGTACAAGATATACATACTATAGCGCAAGGAGAAGAAGCATCGTTCTCGATCATCCGACGAGAGCCGTTCGTCTCTATGTAAATTCATTTGTAGGGACATTTATCTATCGATAGGGAGCTTCGGAGCCTGCCCTGAAGGTCGCACGTGAGCGTGGTTATTCGCTTGTGCTGATAGGGGACGAGGCGAGAAGGCACGGCGGCGAAGAGCGGCCTCGGGACCTTCGAGAGCAGAAGAGCTGAGCTGAGCTGAGCTGAGCTTGGAACAGAGCGGAGCGGAGCGATTCAATTAGCCGGGCGAGCGCAGGCGTTGCAAATCGCGAAGCACGCGACGAATCCGCGAAGTGGTTTCTAACGGGCTGCGCGCCGGCTGCGTACGCCCCTGAAGCTGGCCGCGGCGGTGCCGACGACGCTCCAGAACCGGCAACATTGTAAACGAGCACACAGAGAGAGTATCGGCCGGTCTCTCGCTCGCCAGAGATAGAGGAGACCAGTGAACGAGAGAGAGAGAGAGAGAGAGAATGAGAGTGAGAGAGAGGCTTCCGGAGGTGGCTGCGACCAAACCAAAACCATACGTATATTACGTGTAACGTAAAAAGAAAAACATAAAGATCAAAAAATAAAATGGGTAGTCTATGAAATTTCACGAACGGAAGAGTAACGAGGAAACGATTCGCGCGACGAAACAGAGATAGATATCGCGTATCTTCAGAGATACGTTGCGCCAAGATACGTTCGCAGAACCGAGATACGAGAAGTTTTCGAAGAAAAATTGCCGAAAAACTTTGTCCCGAAACGAGGCGACAACCTCTAATCTTCGGGTCGTCCGCCTGATGTGAACTGTGCGCTGACGATTGTACGCGCGCGAGATAAATAGGCGGGAGAAAAAAAGAAGTACAGTACGGAACGAGATTACACGTAGTTAGGTTTCGCGGTAGACGTTGGCATGGGCCAAGATAACAGAGCGATAAGAGCGAATGGACAGCCGAATTTTCACGAACGGGGGAGAAGACGAACAGACGAAGCTTAAATGCCCAAAGCGGAGGACCAAGTGAAATGCAAATGTAAGGGACGACGATAGGCAGCCGAAGGCAAACGAAACAGACAGACGCGAGATAAAATACGAACGAACCTCTGCGAAACGAGGCTAAACCAAGTCTCGTGGAAGACGTCGGGCCAAGTTTGTATTGTAAAGTACAACAAACGGAGAAAAACGACGAGCAGAAGGATGGAGAGGTTGGGAGGGAAGGGAAGTGAAAAAGATACAGAGTGCAGGGAGAGATAGGAGAAAACCGGCGAACGTGTGCACACGTAGTGGGTGTCGCCTCTGCAGCCGCCGATGTCGCTGCCGTTCCTCGTTACCGACGCAGTTGCCCTCCGCCAGCCCTCACGACATGATCTATCAGCCTTTTCTACAACTACCTGCCCTCTTCTTCTTCTCTACGTGCTCTTTGTCCTCTCTCTCTCTCTCTCTCTCTCTCTCTCTCTCGTACTTGTACGCCGCTCCCAGCAGCGGTGGCGGCACCACCATGCCTCCTCGCCATCCTCTTTTCTGCACTCTCTGAAGCCACATCGTGCGCGCACTTACACGTACACAGGGGCCTCTTCTTCGCTTGGGAAGAAAGAGAGAGAGAGAGAGAGAGAGAGAGAGAGAGAGAGAGAGCTTGATAAGCTCCCTCCGCTTCGAGATTTTTTCGGTTGCCGGCTAACCACGGGGCTCTCGCCCTGAAAAGTGGTAATTGGACTCGACGAGTGCCATTCTTCGGGGTTACTCGTGACTACGGAGACTTACTACGGCCTTGATTATGCGTTTCGCGGCCTGAGCAAGAATCGGAGAGAGGCCTTCGTGTGAATATATCGTGTGAATCCACTTTTCACTAAAATTCTTGCTTGTTACTTTTCAATATAGACGACAGTTCGAGATAGTTTTGAAACGTTGCACGAAATGGACCTACGGGTCCAAATATCGCGCCAGGTCGATAGAGAAACAAAGTTGTATTTTATGTATATATATAAAATTTGTCTGTTTCGTTTTGAACAAAAGTTGTCCGTCTGCTGTAACATTCGGTGATTCCCTGAACAGAGAAACGATGCGCACAAGTTTCAAGTTATCATCAATACGCTAATGAATAAAATTTCAGTCAGATCTTGAATTGATTACTCATTTCCAACTATCATATTTCCTCATACGTGGGAAAAGCACGGGGCTTCGTCAAGTCAAATGAAAACTTCTGCCTATGTAATAAGAATCTTCAATTGTCAGATATATTTTACTTAAATAGAAATCGGTCATCGCGAAATGTAAAGTGCGACGTATGGCCATCAGTCTGAAAATAATTCGCCATTAACAGTTCCTCCAGGAGCGAAAATTAAAATCAAAGTTCTTGAATAAATCTCTATATTAAACATTATCCTTCTTTGTTACGTTACATACACGACTCTGCATATATTGCAAAGCAGCTGCGTAAAATTCAATTGTAATATCAAAGCTCGACGAGGTTCGACTTCTGTTCTTTTCCATAACACGCGATGCTCAAGCTTCTCTGACATCCTTGTTATAAAATCGCCTTCCAATTAGCGTCTCGGCCCGCGTGTCACCGTTTGAAAAGATTAACAATCATCGACGA